>CM062229.1:5439288-8162443 GCA_031216235.1 Syzygium jambos | reverse complement strand
AATATCTTAAATTTAATACTTTCTTCTCGACTACTTTATATATACCTAAGAAGATGGCGCAAATGAAAAAGCAATTCTTCAATTTTGAGAAAATTGCTTAGCTGTTATTATGTGCAGCAGATTACATCAAAAATATGAGGGAGTCCAAGTGGATACACAAATGCTCGTTTGACTTAGCAAATCAAGCTTTTATCGAGATGAAGGCTCGTGTGACAGCTCCTGCAATACTCATCTTTCATTTGAAGTCACGGGCTATCATTATTGCTGCCGAAAATAGAATCACTAAACTTGTGAATTTATGTTTGAGGCATCATCTGGAGTTGACATGGGAGAGAAACTTCACAAAATAACTCGTAAGAGCAGTTGTGAAAGCACGGGATGTTGATTCATTCATACTTCTCAATACAAAAAGGCAATTACTGTGGAGGAGGACCAAAGCCTAATGAATTTGGTTGTAGAAATTTCATAAGGAAGTCAGGCACTCTTGTAGAGAGAATTGCAGTGGCTTAAGGTCTGTTCATCATATTTGTCGTTTTGTTTTCTTTAATTCACATTTATATTGATAGGTCTTCTTTTTTCATTTTTGAATTTTCTAGAAGATATGATACCTTCTTTACCAAATAAAGAAAAATTCAAGAAAGAATTTGTGGATAAACACCAAGATATGCTTGGAAAAGCGACGAAGTGGAGGAAGACAACATCGGCATCTTGTACTGTCGTTGTGAATATCATCATTATTGTACTTTTCGCTGCGGCTTTCGGTATACCCGGAGGTAGCCGAAATAGCGAAGTATTGATCCCAACCCCGTATGAAGAAGTCCACACTTGGGATAGATGCGGGATCTCATCTTTTGTCTCTCCGCGGTTTGGATATTTCTGTCCATAGCAACTTCACTCCCTGCTACTGAGGACTTCCTCTTGTTATTGCCAACACAAATATTATCGGGCTTAAGTTTTCTTTTCTTTTCTTTGTTAACTTCGTTGGTGGGATTGAGCTCATCCCTTTACCTCGTCATGAGGCCGCCTCTTATCTCAATTTTGCTGCCTCCATTAATTTGCTTCATGTTCGTGCTATACTTATATGTTGAGATACTGATGTCCACTTATAGGCCTCGCCTCTTCTGTCCATTAAAGATTTGGAATTGACATATTATTTGGAAGGGGAGAAGAATCGAATATGAGAAGATTTGGTAGCTTTGGTTCACGCGGGAGGTTGGAAATAGCGGGTTAGAGGTTTCTGTTTTAAAGACAATAATTCCGGTGGCTACCGGGCACTATGTGATGAAGAAGAAACTTACTAGAGAAATGTTCGTTTTCTTTATTAATATCTTAAATTTAATACTTTCTTCTCGACTACTTTATATATACCTAAGAAGATGGCGCAAATGAAAAAGCAATTCTTCAATTTTGAGAAAATTGCTTAGCTGTTATTATGTGCAGCAGATTACATCAAAAATATGAGGGAGTCCAAGTGGATACACAAATGCTCGTTTGACTTAGCAAATCAAGCTTTTATCGAGATGAAGGCTCGTGTGACAGCTCCTGCAATACTCATCTTTCATTTGAAGTCACGGGCTATCATTATTGCTGCCGAAAATAGAATCACTAAACTTGTGAATTTATGTTTGAGGCATCATCTGGAGTTGATATGGGAGAGAAACTTCACAAAATAACTCGTAAGAGCAGTTGTGAAAGCACGGGATGTTGATTCATTCATACTTCTCAATACAAAAAGGCAATTACTGTGGAGGAGGACCAAAGCCTAATGAATTTGGTTGTAGAAATTTCATAAGGAAGTCAGGCACTCTTGTAGAGAGAATTGCAGTGGCTTAAGGTCTGTTCATCATATTTGTCGTTTTGTTTTCTTTAATTCACATTTATATTGATAGGTCTTCTTTTTTCATTTTTGAATTTTCTAGAAGATATGATACCTTCTTTACCAAATAAAGAAAAATTCAAGAAAGAATTTGTGGATAAACACCAAGATATGCTTGGAAAAGCGACGAAGTGGAGGAAGACAACATCGGCATCTTGTACTGTCGTTGTGAATATCATCATTATTGTACTTTTCGCTGCGGCTTTCGGTATACCCGGAGGTAGCCGAAATAGCGAAGTATTGATCCCAACCCCGTATGAAGAAGTCCACACTTGGGATAGATGCGGGATCTCATCTTTTGTCTCTCCGCGGTTTGGATATTTCTGTCCATAGCAACTTCACTCCCTGCTACTGAGGACTTCCTCTTGTTATTGCCAACACAAATATTATCGGGCTTAAGTTTTCTTTTCTTTTCTTTGTTAACTTCGTTGGTGGGATTGAGCTCATCCCTTTACCTCGTCATGAGGCCGCCTCTTATCTCAATTTTGCTGCCTCCATTAATTTGCTTCATGTTCGTGCTATACTTATATGTTGAGATACTGATGTCCACTTATAGGCCTCGCCTCTTCTGTCCATTAAAGATTTGGAATTGACATATTATTTGGAAGGGGAGAAGAATCGAATATGAGAAGATTTGGTAGCTTTGGTTCACGCGGGAGGTTGGAAATAGCGGGTTAGAGGTTTCTGTTTTAAAGACAATAATTCCGGTGGCTACCGGGCACTATGTGATGAAGAAGAAACTTACTAGAGAAATGTTCGTTTTCTTTATTAATATCTTAAATTTAATACTTTCTTCTCGACTACTTTATATATACCTAAGAAGATGGCGCAAATGAAAAAGCAATTCTTCAATTTTGAGAAAATTGCTTAGCTGTTATTATGTGCAGCAGATTACATCAAAAATATGAGGGAGTCCAAGTGGATACACAAATGCTCGTTTGACTTAGCAAATCAAGCTTTTATCGAGATGAAGGCTCGTGTGACAGCTCCTGCAATACTCATCTTTCATTTGAAGTCACGGGCTATCATTATTGCTGCCGAAAATAGAATCACTAAACTTGTGAATTTATGTTTGAGGCATCATCTGGAGTTGATATGGGAGAGAAACTTCACAAAATAACTCGTAAGAGCAGTTGTGAAAGCACGGGATGTTGATTCATTCATACTTCTCAATACAAAAAGGCAATTACTGTGGAGGAGGACCAAAGCCTAATGAATTTGGTTGTAGAAATTTCATAAGGAAGTCAGGCACTCTTGTAGAGAGAATTGCAGTGGCTTAAGGTCTGTTCATCATATTTGTCGTTTTGTTTTCTTTAATTCACATTTATATTGATAGGTCTTCTTTTTTCATTTTTGAATTTTCTAGAAGATATGATACCTTCTTTACCAAATAAAGAAAAATTCAAGAAAGAATTTGTGGATAAACACCAAGATATGCTTGGAAAAGCGACGAAGTGGAGGAAGACAACATCGGCATCTTGTACTGTCGTTGTGAATATCATCATTATTGTACTTTTCGCTGCGGCTTTCGGTATACCCGGAGGTAGCCGAAATAGCGAAGTATTGATCCCAACCCCGTATGAAGAAGTCCACACTTGGGATAGATGCGGGATCTCATCTTTTGTCTCTCCGCGGTTTGGATATTTCTGTCCATAGCAACTTCACTCCCTGCTACTGAGGACTTCCTCTTGTTATTGCCAACACAAATATTATCGGGCTTAAGTTTTCTTTTCTTTTCTTTGTTAACTTCGTTGGTGGGATTGAGCTCATCCCTTTACCTCGTCATGAGGCCGCCTCTTATCTCAATTTTGCTGCCTCCATTAATTTGCTTCATGTTCGTGCTATACTTATATGTTGAGATACTGATGTCCACTTATAGGCCTCGCCTCTTCTGTCCATTAAAGATTTGGAATTGACATATTATTTGGAAGGGGAGAAGAATCGAATATGAGAAGATTTGGTAGCTTTGGTTCACGCGGGAGGTTGGAAATAGCGGGTTAGAGGTTTCTGTTTTAAAGACAATAATTCCGGTGGCTACCGGGCACTATGTGATGAAGAAGAAACTTACTAGAGAAATGTTCGTTTTCTTTATTAATATCTTAAATTTAATACTTTCTTCTCGACTACTTTATATATACCTAAGAAGATGGCGCAAATGAAAAAGCAATTCTTCAATTTTGAGAAAATTGCTTAGCTGTTATTATGTGCAGCAGATTACATCAAAAATATGAGGGAGTCCAAGTGGATACACAAATGCTCGTTTGACTTAGCAAATCAAGCTTTTATCGAGATGAAGGCTCGTGTGACAGCTCCTGCAATACTCATCTTTCATTTGAAGTCACGGGCTATCATTATTGCTGCCGAAAATAGAATCACTAAACTTGTGAATTTATGTTTGAGGCATCATCTGGAGTTGATATGGGAGAGAAACTTCACAAAATAACTCGTAAGAGCAGTTGTGAAAGCACGGGATGTTGATTCATTCATACTTCTCAATACAAAAAGGCAATTACTGTGGAGGAGGACCAAAGCCTAATGAATTTGGTTGTAGAAATTTCATAAGGAAGTCAGGCACTCTTGTAGAGAGAATTGCAGTGGCTTAAGGTCTGTTCATCATATTTGTCGTTTTGTTTTCTTTAATTCACATTTATATTGATAGGTCTTCTTTTTTCATTTTTGAATTTTCTAGAAGATATGATACCTTCTTTACCAAATAAAGAAAAATTCAAGAAAGAATTTGTGGATAAACACCAAGATATGCTTGGAAAAGCGACGAAGTGGAGGAAGACAACATCGGCATCTTGTACTGTCGTTGTGAATATCATCATTATTGTACTTTTCGCTGCGGCTTTCGGTATACCCGGAGGTAGCCGAAATAGCGAAGTATTGATCCCAACCCCGTATGAAGAAGTCCACACTTGGGATAGATGCGGGATCTCATCTTTTGTCTCTCCGCGGTTTGGATATTTCTGTCCATAGCAACTTCACTCCCTGCTACTGAGGACTTCCTCTTGTTATTGCCAACACAAATATTATCGGGCTTAAGTTTTCTTTTCTTTTCTTTGTTAACTTCGTTGGTGGGATTGAGCTCATCCCTTTACCTCGTCATGAGGCCGCCTCTTATCTCAATTTTGCTGCCTCCATTAATTTGCTTCATGTTCGTGCTATACTTATATGTTGAGATACTGATGTCCACTTATAGGCCTCGCCTCTTCTGTCCATTAAAGATTTGGAATTGACATATTATTTGGAAGGGGAGAAGAATCGAATATGAGAAGATTTGGTAGCTTTGGTTCACGCGGGAGGTTGGAAATAGCGGGTTAGAGGTTTCTGTTTTAAAGACAATAATTCCGGTGGCTACCGGGCACTATGTGATGAAGAAGAAACTTACTAGAGAAATGTTCGTTTTCTTTATTAATATCTTAAATTTAATACTTTCTTCTCGACTACTTTATATATACCTAAGAAGATGGCGCAAATGAAAAAGCAATTCTTCAATTTTGAGAAAATTGCTTAGCTGTTATTATGTGCAGCAGATTACATCAAAAATATGAGGGAGTCCAAGTGGATACACAAATGCTCGTTTGACTTAGCAAATCAAGCTTTTATCGAGATGAAGGCTCGTGTGACAGCTCCTGCAATACTCATCTTTCATTTGAAGTCACGGGCTATCATTATTGCTGCCGAAAATAGAATCACTAAACTTGTGAATTTATGTTTGAGGCATCATCTGGAGTTGATATGGGAGAGAAACTTCACAAAATAACTCGTAAGAGCAGTTGTGAAAGCACGGGATGTTGATTCATTCATACTTCTCAATACAAAAAGGCAATTACTGTGGAGGAGGACCAAAGCCTAATGAATTTGGTTGTAGAAATTTCATAAGGAAGTCAGGCACTCTTGTAGAGAGAATTGCAGTGGCTTAAGGTCTGTTCATCATATTTGTCGTTTTGTTTTCTTTAATTCACATTTATATTGATAGGTCTTCTTTTTTCATTTTTGAATTTTCTAGAAGATATGATACCTTCTTTACCAAATAAAGAAAAATTCAAGAAAGAATTTGTGGATAAACACCAAGATATGCTTGGAAAAGCGACGAAGTGGAGGAAGACAACATCGGCATCTTGTACTGTCGTTGTGAATATCATCATTATTGTACTTTTCGCTGCGGCTTTCGGTATACCCGGAGGTAGCCGAAATAGCGAAGTATTGATCCCAACCCCGTATGAAGAAGTCCACACTTGGGATAGATGCGGGATCTCATCTTTTGTCTCTCCGCGGTTTGGATATTTCTGTCCATAGCAACTTCACTCCCTGCTACTGAGGACTTCCTCTTGTTATTGCCAACACAAATATTATCGGGCTTAAGTTTTCTTTTCTTTTCTCTGTTAACTTCGTTGGTGGGATTGAGCTCATCCCTTTACCTCGTCATGAGGCCGCCTCTTATCTCAATTTTGCTGCCTCCATTAATTTGCTTCATGTTCGTGCTATACTTATATGTTGAGATACTGATGTCCACTTATAGGCCTCGCCTCTTCTGTCCATTAAAGATTTGGAATTGACATATTATTTGGAAGGGGAGAAGAATCGAATATGAGAAGATTTGGTAGCTTTGGTTCACGCGGGAGGTTGGAAATAGCGGGTTAGAGGTTTCTGTTTTAAAGACAATAATTCCGGTGGCTACCGGGCACTATGTGATGAAGAAGAAACTTACTAGAGAAATGTTCGTTTTCTTTATTAATATCTTAAATTTAATACTTTCTTCTCGACTACTTTATATATACCTAAGAAGATGGCGCAAATGAAAAAGCAATTCTTCAATTTTGAGAAAATTGCTTAGCTGTTATTATGTGCAGCAGATTACATCAAAAATATGAGGGAGTCCAAGTGGATACACAAATGCTCGTTTGACTTAGCAAATCAAGCTTTTATCGAGATGAAGGCTCGTGTGACAGCTCCTGCAATACTCATCTTTCATTTGAAGTCACGGGCTATCATTATTGCTGCCGAAAATAGAATCACTAAACTTGTGAATTTATGTTTGAGGCATCATCTGGAGTTGATATGGGAGAGAAACTTCACAAAATAACTCGTAAGAGCAGTTGTGAAAGCACGGGATGTTGATTCATTCATACTTCTCAATACAAAAAGGCAATTACTGTGGAGGAGGACCAAAGCCTAATGAATTTGGTTGTAGAAATTTCATAAGGAAGTCAGGCACTCTTGTAGAGAGAATTGCAGTGGCTTAAGGTCTGTTCATCATATTTGTCGTTTTGTTTTCTTTAATTCACATTTATATTGATAGGTCTTCTTTTTTCATTTTTGAATTTTCTAGAAGATATGATACCTTCTTTACCAAATAAAGAAAAATTCAAGAAAGAATTTGTGGATAAACACCAAGATATGCTTGGAAAAGCGACGAAGTGGAGGAAGACAACATCGGCATCTTGTACTGTCGTTGTGAATATCATCATTATTGTACTTTTCGCTGCGGCTTTCGGTATACCCGGAGGTAGCCGAAATAGCGAAGTATTGATCCCAACCCCGTATGAAGAAGTCCACACTTGGGATAGATGCGGGATCTCATCTTTTGTCTCTCCGCGGTTTGGATATTTCTGTCCATAGCAACTTCACTCCCTGCTACTGAGGACTTCCTCTTGTTATTGCCAACACAAATATTATCGGGCTTAAGTTTTCTTTTCTTTTCTTTGTTAACTTCGTTGGTGGGATTGAGCTCATCCCTTTACCTCGTCATGAGGCCGCCTCTTATCTCAATTTTGCTGCCTCCATTAATTTGCTTCATGTTCGTGCTATACTTATATGTTGAGATACTGATGTCCACTTATAGGCCTCGCCTCTTCTGTCCATTAAAGATTTGGAATTGACATATTATTTGGAAGGGGAGAAGAATCGAATATGAGAAGATTTGGTAGCTTTGGTTCACGCGGGAGGTTGGAAATAGCGGGTTAGAGGTTTCTGTTTTAAAGACAATAATTCCGGTGGCTACCGGGCACTATGTGATGAAGAAGAAACTTACTAGAGAAATGTTCGTTTTCTTTATTAATATCTTAAATTTAATACTTTCTTCTCGACTACTTTATATATACCTAAGAAGATGGCGCAAATGAAAAAGCAATTCTTCAATTTTGAGAAAATTGCTTAGCTGTTATTATGTGCAGCAGATTACATCAAAAATATGAGGGAGTCCAAGTGGATACACAAATGCTCGTTTGACTTAGCAAATCAAGCTTTTATCGAGATGAAGGCTCGTGTGACAGCTCCTGCAATACTCATCTTTCATTTGAAGTCACGGGCTATCATTATTGCTGCCGAAAATAGAATCACTAAACTTGTGAATTTATGTTTGAGGCATCATCTGGAGTTGATATGGGAGAGAAACTTCACAAAATAACTCGTAAGAGCAGTTGTGAAAGCACGGGATGTTGATTCATTCATACTTCTCAATACAAAAAGGCAATTACTGTGGAGGAGGACCAAAGCCTAATGAATTTGGTTGTAGAAATTTCATAAGGAAGTCAGGCACTCTTGTAGAGAGAATTGCAGTGGCTTAAGGTCTGTTCATCATATTTGTCGTTTTGTTTTCTTTAATTCACATTTATATTGATAGGTCTTCTTTTTTCATTTTTGAATTTTCTAGAAGATATGATACCTTCTTTACCAAATAAAGAAAAATTCAAGAAAGAATTTGTGGATAAACACCAAGATATGCTTGGAAAAGCGACGAAGTGGAGGAAGACAACATCGGCATCTTGTACTGTCGTTGTGAATATCATCATTATTGTACTTTTCGCTGCGGCTTTCGGTATACCCGGAGGTAGCCGAAATAGCGAAGTATTGATCCCAACCCCGTATGAAGAAGTCCACACTTGGGATAGATGCGGGATCTCATCTTTTGTCTCTCCGCGGTTTGGATATTTCTGTCCATAGCAACTTCACTCCCTGCTACTGAGGACTTCCTCTTGTTATTGCCAACACAAATATTATCGGGCTTAAGTTTTCTTTTCTTTTCTTTGTTAACTTCGTTGGTGGGATTGAGCTCATCCCTTTACCTCGTCATGAGGCCGCCTCTTATCTCAATTTTGCTGCCTCCATTAATTTGCTTCATGTTCGTGCTATACTTATATGTTGAGATACTGATGTCCACTTATAGGCCTCGCCTCTTCTGTCCATTAAAGATTTGGAATTGACATATTATTTGGAAGGGGAGAAGAATCGAATATGAGAAGATTTGGTAGCTTTGGTTCACGCGGGAGGTTGGAAATAGCGGGTTAGAGGTTTCTGTTTTAAAGACAATAATTCCGGTGGCTACCGGGCACTATGTGATGAAGAAGAAACTTACTAGAGAAATGTTCGTTTTCTTTATTAATATCTTAAATTTAATACTTTCTTCTCGACTACTTTATATATACCTAAGAAGATGGCGCAAATGAAAAAGCAATTCTTCAATTTTGAGAAAATTGCTTAGCTGTTATTATGTGCAGCAGATTACATCAAAAATATGAGGGAGTCCAAGTGGATACACAAATGCTCGTTTGACTTAGCAAATCAAGCTTTTATCGAGATGAAGGCTCGTGTGACAGCTCCTGCAATACTCATCTTTCATTTGAAGTCACGGGCTATCATTATTGCTGCCGAAAATAGAATCACTAAACTTGTGAATTTATGTTTGAGGCATCATCTGGAGTTGATATGGGAGAGAAACTTCACAAAATAACTCGTAAGAGCAGTTGTGAAAGCACGGGATGTTGATTCATTCATACTTCTCAATACAAAAAGGCAATTACTGTGGAGGAGGACCAAAGCCTAATGAATTTGGTTGTAGAAATTTCATAAGGAAGTCAGGCACTCTTGTAGAGAGAATTGCAGTGGCTTAAGGTCTGTTCATCATATTTGTCGTTTTGTTTTCTTTAATTCACATTTATATTGATAGGTCTTCTTTTTTCATTTTTGAATTTTCTAGAAGATATGATACCTTCTTTACCAAATAAAGAAAAATTCAAGAAAGAATTTGTGGATAAACACCAAGATATGCTTGGAAAAGCGACGAAGTGGAGGAAGACAACATCGGCATCTTGTACTGTCGTTGTGAATATCATCATTATTGTACTTTTCGCTGCGGCTTTCGGTATACCCGGAGGTAGCCGAAATAGCGAAGTATTGATCCCAACCCCGTATGAAGAAGTCCACACTTGGGATAGATGCGGGATCTCATCTTTTGTCTCTCCGCGGTTTGGATATTTCTGTCCATAGCAACTTCACTCCCTGCTACTGAGGACTTCCTCTTGTTATTGCCAACACAAATATTATCGGGCTTAAGTTTTCTTTTCTTTTCTTTGTTAACTTCGTTGGTGGGATTGAGCTCATCCCTTTACCTCGTCATGAGGCCGCCTCTTATCTCAATTTTGCTGCCTCCATTAATTTGCTTCATGTTCGTGCTATACTTATATGTTGAGATACTGATGTCCACTTATAGGCCTCGCCTCTTCTGTCCATTAAAGATTTGGAATTGACATATTATTTGGAAGGGGAGAAGAATCGAATATGAGAAGATTTGGTAGCTTTGGTTCACGCGGGAGGTTGGAAATAGCGGGTTAGAGGTTTCTGTTTTAAAGACAATAATTCCGGTGGCTACCGGGCACTATGTGATGAAGAAGAAACTTACTAGAGAAATGTTCGTTTTCTTTATTAATATCTTAAATTTAATACTTTCTTCTCGACTACTTTATATATACCTAAGAAGATGGCGCAAATGAAAAAGCAATTCTTCAATTTTGAGAAAATTGCTTAGCTGTTATTATGTGCAGCAGATTACATCAAAAATATGAGGGAGTCCAAGTGGATACACAAATGCTCGTTTGACTTAGCAAATCAAGCTTTTATCGAGATGAAGGCTCGTGTGACAGCTCCTGCAATACTCATCTTTCATTTGAAGTCACGGGCTATCATTATTGCTGCCGAAAATAGAATCACTAAACTTGTGAATTTATGTTTGAGGCATCATCTGGAGTTGATATGGGAGAGAAACTTCACAAAATAACTCGTAAGAGCAGTTGTGAAAGCACGGGATGTTGATTCATTCATACTTCTCAATACAAAAAGGCAATTACTGTGGAGGAGGACCAAAGCCTAATGAATTTGGTTGTAGAAATTTCATAAGGAAGTCAGGCACTCTTGTAGAGAGAATTGCAGTGGCTTAAGGTCTGTTCATCATATTTGTCGTTTTGTTTTCTTTAATTCACATTTATATTGATAGGTCTTCTTTTTTCATTTTTGAATTTTCTAGAAGATATGATACCTTCTTTACCAAATAAAGAAAAATTCAAGAAAGAATTTGTGGATAAACACCAAGATATGCTTGGAAAAGCGACGAAGTGGAGGAAGACAACATCGGCATCTTGTACTGTCGTTGTGAATATCATCATTATTGTACTTTTCGCTGCGGCTTTCGGTATACCCGGAGGTAGCCGAAATAGCGAAGTATTGATCCCAACCCCGTATGAAGAAGTCCACACTTGGGATAGATGCGGGATCTCATCTTTTGTCTCTCCGCGGTTTGGATATTTCTGTCCATAGCAACTTCACTCCCTGCTACTGAGGACTTCCTCTTGTTATTGCCAACACAAATATTATCGGGCTTAAGTTTTCTTTTCTTTTCTTTGTTAACTTCGTTGGTGGGATTGAGCTCATCCCTTTACCTCGTCATGAGGCCGCCTCTTATCTCAATTTTGCTGCCTCCATTAATTTGCTTCATGTTCGTGCTATACTTATATGTTGAGATACTGATGTCCACTTATAGGCCTCGCCTCTTCTGTCCATTAAAGATTTGGAATTGACATATTATTTGGAAGGGGAGAAGAATCGAATATGAGAAGATTTGGTAGCTTTGGTTCACGCGGGAGGTTGGAAATAGCGGGTTAGAGGTTTCTGTTTTAAAGACAATAATTCCGGTGGCTACCGGGCACTATGTGATGAAGAAGAAACTTACTAGAGAAATGTTCGTTTTCTTTATTAATATCTTAAATTTAATACTTTCTTCTCGACTACTTTATATATACCTAAGAAGATGGCGCAAATGAAAAAGCAATTCTTCAATTTTGAGAAAATTGCTTAGCTGTTATTATGTGCAGCAGATTACATCAAAAATATGAGGGAGTCCAAGTGGATACACAAATGCTCGTTTGACTTAGCAAATCAAGCTTTTATCGAGATGAAGGCTCGTGTGACAGCTCCTGCAATACTCATCTTTCATTTGAAGTCACGGGCTATCATTATTGCTGCCGAAAATAGAATCACTAAACTTGTGAATTTATGTTTGAGGCATCATCTGGAGTTGATATGGGAGAGAAACTTCACAAAATAACTCGTAAGAGCAGTTGTGAAAGCACGGGATGTTGATTCATTCATACTTCTCAATACAAAAAGGCAATTACTGTGGAGGAGGACCAAAGCCTAATGAATTTGGTTGTAGAAATTTCATAAGGAAGTCAGGCACTCTTGTAGAGAGAATTGCAGTGGCTTAAGGTCTGTTCATCATATTTGTCGTTTTGTTTTCTTTAATTCACATTTATATTGATAGGTCTTCTTTTTTCATTTTTGAATTTTCTAGAAGATATGATACCTTCTTTACCAAATAAAGAAAAATTCAAGAAAGAATTTGTGGATAAACACCAAGATATGCTTGGAAAAGCGACGAAGTGGAGGAAGACAACATCGGCATCTTGTACTGTCGTTGTGAATATCATCATTATTGTACTTTTCGCTGCGGCTTTCGGTATACCCGGAGGTAGCCGAAATAGCGAAGTATTGATCCCAACCCCGTATGAAGAAGTCCACACTTGGGATAGATGCGGGATCTCATCTTTTGTCTCTCCGCGGTTTGGATATTTCTGTCCATAGCAACTTCACTCCCTGCTACTGAGGACTTCCTCTTGTTATTGCCAACACAAATATTATCGGGCTTAAGTTTTCTTTTCTTTTCTTTGTTAACTTCGTTGGTGGGATTGAGCTCATCCCTTTACCTCGTCATGAGGCCGCCTCTTATCTCAATTTTGCTGCCTCCATTAATTTGCTTCATGTTCGTGCTATACTTATATGTTGAGATACTGATGTCCACTTATAGGCCTCGCCTCTTCTGTCCATTAAAGATTTGGAATTGACATATTATTTGGAAGGGGAGAAGAATCGAATATGAGAAGATTTGGTAGCTTTGGTTCACGCGGGAGGTTGGAAATAGCGGGTTAGAGGTTTCTGTTTTAAAGACAATAATTCCGGTGGCTACCGGGCACTATGTGATGAAGAAGAAACTTACTAGAGAAATGTTCGTTTTCTTTATTAATATCTTAAATTTAATACTTTCTTCTCGACTACTTTATATATACCTAAGAAGATGGCGCAAATGAAAAAGCAATTCTTCAATTTTGAGAAAATTGCTTAGCTGTTATTATGTGCAGCAGATTACATCAAAAATATGAGGGAGTCCAAGTGGATACACAAATGCTCGTTTGACTTAGCAAATCAAGCTTTTATCGAGATGAAGGCTCGTGTGACAGCTCCTGCAATACTCATCTTTCATTTGAAGTCACGGGCTATCATTATTGCTGCCGAAAATAGAATCACTAAACTTGTGAATTTATGTTTGAGGCATCATCTGGAGTTGATATGGGAGAGAAACTTCACAAAATAACTCGTAAGAGCAGTTGTGAAAGCACGGGATGTTGATTCATTCATACTTCTCAATACAAAAAGGCAATTACTGTGGAGGAGGACCAAAGCCTAATGAATTTGGTTGTAGAAATTTCATAAGGAAGTCAGGCACTCTTGTAGAGAGAATTGCAGTGGCTTAAGGTCTGTTCATCATATTTGTCGTTTTGTTTTCTTTAATTCACATTTATATTGATAGGTCTTCTTTTTTCATTTTTGAATTTTCTAGAAGATATGATACCTTCTTTACCAAATAAAGAAAAATTCAAGAAAGAATTTGTGGATAAACACCAAGATATGCTTGGAAAAGCGACGAAGTGGAGGAAGACAACATCGGCATCTTGTACTGTCGTTGTGAATATCATCATTATTGTACTTTTCGCTGCGGCTTTCGGTATACCCGGAGGTAGCCGAAATAGCGAAGTATTGATCCCAACCCCGTATGAAGAAGTCCACACTTGGGATAGATGCGGGATCTCATCTTTTGTCTCTCCGCGGTTTGGATATTTCTGTCCATAGCAACTTCACTCCCTGCTACTGAGGACTTCCTCTTGTTATTGCCAACACAAATATTATCGGGCTTAAGTTTTCTTTTCTTTTCTTTGTTAACTTCGTTGGTGGGATTGAGCTCATCCCTTTACCTCGTCATGAGGCCGCCTCTTATCTCAATTTTGCTGCCTCCATTAATTTGCTTCATGTTCGTGCTATACTTATATGTTGAGATACTGATGTCCACTTATAGGCCTCGCCTCTTCTGTCCATTAAAGATTTGGAATTGACATATTATTTGGAAGGGGAGAAGAATCGAATATGAGAAGATTTGGTAGCTTTGGTTCACGCGGGAGGTTGGAAATAGCGGGTTAGAGGTTTCTGTTTTAAAGACAATAATTCCGGTGGCTACCGGGCACTATGTGATGAAGAAGAAACTTACTAGAGAAATGTTCGTTTTCTTTATTAATATCTTAAATTTAATACTTTCTTCTCGACTACTTTATATATACCTAAGAAGATGGCGCAAATGAAAAAGCAATTCTTCAATTTTGAGAAAATTGCTTAGCTGTTATTATGTGCAGCAGATTACATCAAAAATATGAGGGAGTCCAAGTGGATACACAAATGCTCGTTTGACTTAGCAAATCAAGCTTTTATCGAGATGAAGGCTCGTGTGACAGCTCCTGCAATACTCATCTTTCATTTGAAGTCACGGGCTATCATTATTGCTGCCGAAAATAGAATCACTAAACTTGTGAATTTATGTTTGAGGCATCATCTGGAGTTGATATGGGAGAGAAACTTCACAAAATAACTCGTAAGAGCAGTTGTGAAAGCACGGGATGTTGATTCATTCATACTTCTCAATACAAAAAGGCAATTACTGTGGAGGAGGACCAAAGCCTAATGAATTTGGTTGTAGAAATTTCATAAGGAAGTCAGGCACTCTTGTAGAGAGAATTGCAGTGGCTTAAGGTCTGTTCATCATATTTGTCGTTTTGTTTTCTTTAATTCACATTTATATTGATAGGTCTTCTTTTTTCATTTTTGAATTTTCTAGAAGATATGATACCTTCTTTACCAAATAAAGAAAAATTCAAGAAAGAATTTGTGGATAAACACCAAGATATGCTTGGAAAAGCGACGAAGTGGAGGAAGACAACATCGGCATCTTGTACTGTCGTTGTGAATATCATCATTATTGTACTTTTCGCTGCGGCTTTCGGTATACCCGGAGGTAGCCGAAATAGCGAAGTATTGATCCCAACCCCGTATGAAGAAGTCCACACTTGGGATAGATGCGGGATCTCATCTTTTGTCTCTCCGCGGTTTGGATATTTCTGTCCATAGCAACTTCACTCCCTGCTACTGAGGACTTCCTCTTGTTATTGCCAACACAAATATTATCGGGCTTAAGTTTTCTTTTCTTTTCTTTGTTAACTTCGTTGGTGGGATTGAGCTCATCCCTTTACCTCGTCATGAGGCCGCCTCTTATCTCAATTTTGCTGCCTCCATTAATTTGCTTCATGTTCGTGCTATACTTATATGTTGAGATACTGATGTCCACTTATAGGCCTCGCCTCTTCTGTCCATTAAAGATTTGGAATTGACATATTATTTGGAAGGGGAGAAGAATCGAATATGAGAAGATTTGGTAGCTTTGGTTCACGCGGGAGGTTGGAAATAGCGGGTTAGAGGTTTCTGTTTTAAAGACAATAATTCCGGTGGCTACCGGGCACTATGTGATGAAGAAGAAACTTACTAGAGAAATGTTCGTTTTCTTTATTAATATCTTAAATTTAATACTTTCTTCTCGACTACTTTATATATACCTAAGAAGATGGCGCAAATGAAAAAGCAATTCTTCAATTTTGAGAAAATTGCTTAGCTGTTATTATGTGCAGCAGATTACATCAAAAATATGAGGGAGTCCAAGTGGATACACAAATGCTCGTTTGACTTAGCAAATCAAGCTTTTATCGAGATGAAGGCTCGTGTGACAGCTCCTGCAATACTCATCTTTCATTTGAAGTCACGGGCTATCATTATTGCTGCCGAAAATAGAATCACTAAACTTGTGAATTTATGTTTGAGGCATCATCTGGAGTTGATATGGGAGAGAAACTTCACAAAATAACTCGTAAGAGCAGTTGTGAAAGCACGGGATGTTGATTCATTCATACTTCTCAATACAAAAAGGCAATTACTGTGGAGGAGGACCAAAGCCTAATGAATTTGGTTGTAGAAATTTCATAAGGAAGTCAGGCACTCTTGTAGAGAGAATTGCAGTGGCTTAAGGTCTGTTCATCATATTTGTCGTTTTGTTTTCTTTAATTCACATTTATATTGATAGGTCTTCTTTTTTCATTTTTGAATTTTCTAGAAGATATGATACCTTCTTTACCAAATAAAGAAAAATTCAAGAAAGAATTTGTGGATAAACACCAAGATATGCTTGGAAAAGCGACGAAGTGGAGGAAGACAACATCGGCATCTTGTACTGTCGTTGTGAATATCATCATTATTGTACTTTTCGCTGCGGCTTTCGGTATACCCGGAGGTAGCCGAAATAGCGAAGTATTGATCCCAACCCCGTATGAAGAAGTCCACACTTGGGATAGATGCGGGATCTCATCTTTTGTCTCTCCGCGGTTTGGATATTTCTGTCCATAGCAACTTCACTCCCTGCTACTGAGGACTTCCTCTTGTTATTGCCAACACAAATATTATCGGGCTTAAGTTTTCTTTTCTTTTCTTTGTTAACTTCGTTGGTGGGATTGAGCTCATCCCTTTACCTCGTCATGAGGCCGCCTCTTATCTCAATTTTGCTGCCTCCATTAATTTGCTTCATGTTCGTGCTATACTTATATGTTGAGATACTGATGTCCACTTATAGGCCTCGCCTCTTCTGTCCATTAAAGATTTGGAATTGACATATTATTTGGAAGGGGAGAAGAATCGAATATGAGAAGATTTGGTAGCTTTGGTTCACGCGGGAGGTTGGAAATAGCGGGTTAGAGGTTTCTGTTTTAAAGACAATAATTCCGGTGGCTACCGGGCACTATGTGATGAAGAAGAAACTTACTAGAGAAATGTTCGTTTTCTTTATTAATATCTTAAATTTAATACTTTCTTCTCGACTACTTTATATATACCTAAGAAGATGGCGCAAATGAAAAAGCAATTCTTCAATTTTGAGAAAATTGCTTAGCTGTTATTATGTGCAGCAGATTACATCAAAAATATGAGGGAGTCCAAGTGGATACACAAATGCTCGTTTGACTTAGCAAATCAAGCTTTTATCGAGATGAAGGCTCGTGTGACAGCTCCTGCAATACTCATCTTTCATTTGAAGTCACGGGCTATCATTATTGCTGCCGAAAATAGAATCACTAAACTTGTGAATTTATGTTTGAGGCATCATCTGGAGTTGATATGGGAGAGAAACTTCACAAAATAACTCGTAAGAGCAGTTGTGAAAGCACGGGATGTTGATTCATTCATACTTCTCAATACAAAAAGGCAATTACTGTGGAGGAGGACCAAAGCCTAATGAATTTGGTTGTAGAAATTTCATAAGGAAGTCAGGCACTCTTGTAGAGAGAATTGCAGTGGCTTAAGGTCTGTTCATCATATTTGTCGTTTTGTTTTCTTTAATTCACATTTATATTGATAGGTCTTCTTTTTTCATTTTTGAATTTTCTAGAAGATATGATACCTTCTTTACCAAATAAAGAAAAATTCAAGAAAGAATTTGTGGATAAACACCAAGATATGCTTGGAAAAGCGACGAAGTGGAGGAAGACAACATCGGCATCTTGTACTGTCGTTGTGAATATCATCATTATTGTACTTTTCGCTGCGGCTTTCGGTATACCCGGAGGTAGCCGAAATAGCGAAGTATTGATCCCAACCCCGTATGAAGAAGTCCACACTTGGGATAGATGCGGGATCTCATCTTTTGTCTCTCCGCGGTTTGGATATTTCTGTCCATAGCAACTTCACTCCCTGCTACTGAGGACTTCCTCTTGTTATTGCCAACACAAATATTATCGGGCTTAAGTTTTCTTTTCTTTTCTTTGTTAACTTCGTTGGTGGGATTGAGCTCATCCCTTTACCTCGTCATGAGGCCGCCTCTTATCTCAATTTTGCTGCCTCCATTAATTTGCTTCATGTTCGTGCTATACTTATATGTTGAGATACTGATGTCCACTTATAGGCCTCGCCTCTTCTGTCCATTAAAGATTTGGAATTGACATATTATTTGGAAGGGGAGAAGAATCGAATATGAGAAGATTTGGTAGCTTTGGTTCACGCGGGAGGTTGGAAATAGCGGGTTAGAGGTTTCTGTTTTAAAGACAATAATTCCGGTGGCTACCGGGCACTATGTGATGAAGAAGAAACTTACTAGAGAAATGTTCGTTTTCTTTATTAATATCTTAAATTTAATACTTTCTTCTCGACTACTTTATATATACCTAAGAAGATGGCGCAAATGAAAAAGCAATTCTTCAATTTTGAGAAAATTGCTTAGCTGTTATTATGTGCAGCAGATTACATCAAAAATATGAGGGAGTCCAAGTGGATACACAAATGCTCGTTTGACTTAGCAAATCAAGCTTTTATCGAGATGAAGGCTCGTGTGACAGCTCCTGCAATACTCATCTTTCATTTGAAGTCACGGGCTATCATTATTGCTGCCGAAAATAGAATCACTAAACTTGTGAATTTATGTTTGAGGCATCATCTGGAGTTGATATGGGAGAGAAACTTCACAAAATAACTCGTAAGAGCAGTTGTGAAAGCACGGGATGTTGATTCATTCATACTTCTCAATACAAAAAGGCAATTACTGTGGAGGAGGACCAAAGCCTAATGAATTTGGTTGTAGAAATTTCATAAGGAAGTCAGGCACTCTTGTAGAGAGAATTGCAGTGGCTTAAGGTCTGTTCATCATATTTGTCGTTTTGTTTTCTTTAATTCACATTTATATTGATAGGTCTTCTTTTTTCATTTTTGAATTTTCTAGAAGATATGATACCTTCTTTACCAAATAAAGAAAAATTCAAGAAAGAATTTGTGGATAAACACCAAGATATGCTTGGAAAAGCGACGAAGTGGAGGAAGACAACATCGGCATCTTGTACTGTCGTTGTGAATATCATCATTATTGTACTTTTCGCTGCGGCTTTCGGTATACCCGGAGGTAGCCGAAATAGCGAAGTATTGATCCCAACCCCGTATGAAGAAGTCCACACTTGGGATAGATGCGGGATCTCATCTTTTGTCTCTCCGCGGTTTGGATATTTCTGTCCATAGCAACTTCACTCCCTGCTACTGAGGACTTCCTCTTGTTATTGCCAACACAAATATTATCGGGCTTAAGTTTTCTTTTCTTTTCTTTGTTAACTTCGTTGGTGGGATTGAGCTCATCCCTTTACCTCGTCATGAGGCCGCCTCTTATCTCAATTTTGCTGCCTCCATTAATTTGCTTCATGTTCGTGCTATACTTATATGTTGAGATACTGATGTCCACTTATAGGCCTCGCCTCTTCTGTCCATTAAAGATTTGGAATTGACATATTATTTGGAAGGGGAGAAGAATCGAATATGAGAAGATTTGGTAGCTTTGGTTCACGCGGGAGGTTGGAAATAGCGGGTTAGAGGTTTCTGTTTTAAAGACAATAATTCCGGTGGCTACCGGGCACTATGTGATGAAGAAGAAACTTACTAGAGAAATGTTCGTTTTCTTTATTAATATCTTAAATTTAATACTTTCTTCTCGACTACTTTATATATACCTAAGAAGATGGCGCAAATGAAAAAGCAATTCTTCAATTTTGAGAAAATTGCTTAGCTGTTATTATGTGCAGCAGATTACATCAAAAATATGAGGGAGTCCAAGTGGATACACAAATGCTCGTTTGACTTAGCAAATCAAGCTTTTATCGAGATGAAGGCTCGTGTGACAGCTCCTGCAATACTCATCTTTCATTTGAAGTCACGGGCTATCATTATTGCTGCCGAAAATAGAATCACTAAACTTGTGAATTTATGTTTGAGGCATCATCTGGAGTTGATATGGGAGAGAAACTTCACAAAATAACTCGTAAGAGCAGTTGTGAAAGCACGGGATGTTGATTCATTCATACTTCTCAATACAAAAAGGCAATTACTGTGGAGGAGGACCAAAGCCTAATGAATTTGGTTGTAGAAATTTCATAAGGAAGTCAGGCACTCTTGTAGAGAGAATTGCAGTGGCTTAAGGTCTGTTCATCATATTTGTCGTTTTGTTTTCTTTAATTCACATTTATATTGATAGGTCTTCTTTTTTCATTTTTGAATTTTCTAGAAGATATGATACCTTCTTTACCAAATAAAGAAAAATTCAAGAAAGAATTTGTGGATAAACACCAAGATATGCTTGGAAAAGCGACGAAGTGGAGGAAGACAACATCGGCATCTTGTACTGTCGTTGTGAATATCATCATTATTGTACTTTTCGCTGCGGCTTTCGGTATACCCGGAGGTAGCCGAAATAGCGAAGTATTGATCCCAACCCCGTATGAAGAAGTCCACACTTGGGATAGATGCGGGATCTCATCTTTTGTCTCTCCGCGGTTTGGATATTTCTGTCCATAGCAACTTCACTCCCTGCTACTGAGGACTTCCTCTTGTTATTGCCAACACAAATATTATCGGGCTTAAGTTTTCTTTTCTTTTCTTTGTTAACTTCGTTGGTGGGATTGAGCTCATCCCTTTACCTCGTCATGAGGCCGCCTCTTATCTCAATTTTGCTGCCTCCATTAATTTGCTTCATGTTCGTGCTATACTTATATGTTGAGATACTGATGTCCACTTATAGGCCTCGCCTCTTCTGTCCATTAAAGATTTGGAATTGACATATTATTTGGAAGGGGAGAAGAATCGAATATGAGAAGATTTGGTAGCTTTGGTTCACGCGGGAGGTTGGAAATAGCGGGTTAGAGGTTTCTGTTTTAAAGACAATAATTCCGGTGGCTACCGGGCACTATGTGATGAAGAAGAAACTTACTAGAGAAATGTTCGTTTTCTTTATTAATATCTTAAATTTAATACTTTCTTCTCGACTACTTTATATATACCTAAGAAGATGGCGCAAATGAAAAAGCAATTCTTCAATTTTGAGAAAATTGCTTAGCTGTTATTATGTGCAGCAGATTACATCAAAAATATGAGGGAGTCCAAGTGGATACACAAATGCTCGTTTGACTTAGCAAATCAAGCTTTTATCGAGATGAAGGCTCGTGTGACAGCTCCTGCAATACTCATCTTTCATTTGAAGTCACGGGCTATCATTATTGCTGCCGAAAATAGAATCACTAAACTTGTGAATTTATGTTTGAGGCATCATCTGGAGTTGATATGGGAGAGAAACTTCACAAAATAACTCGTAAGAGCAGTTGTGAAAGCACGGGATGTTGATTCATTCATACTTCTCAATACAAAAAGGCAATTACTGTGGAGGAGGACCAAAGCCTAATGAATTTGGTTGTAGAAATTTCATAAGGAAGTCAGGCACTCTTGTAGAGAGAATTGCAGTGGCTTAAGGTCTGTTCATCATATTTGTCGTTTTGTTTTCTTTAATTCACATTTATATTGATAGGTCTTCTTTTTTCATTTTTGAATTTTCTAGAAGATATGATACCTTCTTTACCAAATAAAGAAAAATTCAAGAAAGAATTTGTGGATAAACACCAAGATATGCTTGGAAAAGCGACGAAGTGGAGGAAGACAACATCGGCATCTTGTACTGTCGTTGTGAATATCATCATTATTGTACTTTTCGCTGCGGCTTTCGGTATACCCGGAGGTAGCCGAAATAGCGAAGTATTGATCCCAACCCCGTATGAAGAAGTCCACACTTGGGATAGATGCGGGATCTCATCTTTTGTCTCTCCGCGGTTTGGATATTTCTGTCCATAGCAACTTCACTCCCTGCTACTGAGGACTTCCTCTTGTTATTGCCAACACAAATATTATCGGGCTTAAGTTTTCTTTTCTTTTCTTTGTTAACTTCGTTGGTGGGATTGAGCTCATCCCTTTACCTCGTCATGAGGCCGCCTCTTATCTCAATTTTGCTGCCTCCATTAATTTGCTTCATGTTCGTGCTATACTTATATGTTGAGATACTGATGTCCACTTATAGGCCTCGCCTCTTCTGTCCATTAAAGATTTGGAATTGACATATTATTTGGAAGGGGAGAAGAATCGAATATGAGAAGATTTGGTAGCTTTGGTTCACGCGGGAGGTTGGAAATAGCGGGTTAGAGGTTTCTGTTTTAAAGACAATAATTCCGGTGGCTACCGGGCACTATGTGATGAAGAAGAAACTTACTAGAGAAATGTTCGTTTTCTTTATTAATATCTTAAATTTAATACTTTCTTCTCGACTACTTTATATATACCTAAGAAGATGGCGCAAATGAAAAAGCAATTCTTCAATTTTGAGAAAATTGCTTAGCTGTTATTATGTGCAGCAGATTACATCAAAAATATGAGGGAGTCCAAGTGGATACACAAATGCTCGTTTGACTTAGCAAATCAAGCTTTTATCGAGATGAAGGCTCGTGTGACAGCTCCTGCAATACTCATCTTTCATTTGAAGTCACGGGCTATCATTATTGCTGCCGAAAATAGAATCACTAAACTTGTGAATTTATGTTTGAGGCATCATCTGGAGTTGATATGGGAGAGAAACTTCACAAAATAACTCGTAAGAGCAGTTGTGAAAGCACGGGATGTTGATTCATTCATACTTCTCAATACAAAAAGGCAATTACTGTGGAGGAGGACCAAAGCCTAATGAATTTGGTTGTAGAAATTTCATAAGGAAGTCAGGCACTCTTGTAGAGAGAATTGCAGTGGCTTAAGGTCTGTTCATCATATTTGTCGTTTTGTTTTCTTTAATTCACATTTATATTGATAGGTCTTCTTTTTTCATTTTTGAATTTTCTAGAAGATATGATACCTTCTTTACCAAATAAAGAAAAATTCAAGAAAGAATTTGTGGATAAACACCAAGATATGCTTGGAAAAGCGACGAAGTGGAGGAAGACAACATCGGCATCTTGTACTGTCGTTGTGAATATCATCATTATTGTACTTTTCGCTGCGGCTTTCGGTATACCCGGAGGTAGCCGAAATAGCGAAGTATTGATCCCAACCCCGTATGAAGAAGTCCACACTTGGGATAGATGCGGGATCTCATCTTTTGTCTCTCCGCGGTTTGGATATTTCTGTCCATAGCAACTTCACTCCCTGCTACTGAGGACTTCCTCTTGTTATTGCCAACACAAATATTATCGGGCTTAAGTTTTCTTTTCTTTTCTTTGTTAACTTCGTTGGTGGGATTGAGCTCATCCCTTTACCTCGTCATGAGGCCGCCTCTTATCTCAATTTTGCTGCCTCCATTAATTTGCTTCATGTTCGTGCTATACTTATATGTTGAGATACTGATGTCCACTTATAGGCCTCGCCTCTTCTGTCCATTAAAGATTTGGAATTGACATATTATTTGGAAGGGGAGAAGAATCGAATATGAGAAGATTTGGTAGCTTTGGTTCACGCGGGAGGTTGGAAATAGCGGGTTAGAGGTTTCTGTTTTAAAGACAATAATTCCGGTGGCTACCGGGCACTATGTGATGAAGAAGAAACTTACTAGAGAAATGTTCGTTTTCTTTATTAATATCTTAAATTTAATACTTTCTTCTCGACTACTTTATATATACCTAAGAAGATGGCGCAAATGAAAAAGCAATTCTTCAATTTTGAGAAAATTGCTTAGCTGTTATTATGTGCAGCAGATTACATCAAAAATATGAGGGAGTCCAAGTGGATACACAAATGCTCGTTTGACTTAGCAAATCAAGCTTTTATCGAGATGAAGGCTCGTGTGACAGCTCCTGCAATACTCATCTTTCATTTGAAGTCACGGGCTATCATTATTGCTGCCGAAAATAGAATCACTAAACTTGTGAATTTATGTTTGAGGCATCATCTGGAGTTGATATGGGAGAGAAACTTCACAAAATAACTCGTAAGAGCAGTTGTGAAAGCACGGGATGTTGATTCATTCATACTTCTCAATACAAAAAGGCAATTACTGTGGAGGAGGACCAAAGCCTAATGAATTTGGTTGTAGAAATTTCATAAGGAAGTCAGGCACTCTTGTAGAGAGAATTGCAGTGGCTTAAGGTCTGTTCATCATATTTGTCGTTTTGTTTTCTTTAATTCACATTTATATTGATAGGTCTTCTTTTTTCATTTTTGAATTTTCTAGAAGATATGATACCTTCTTTACCAAATAAAGAAAAATTCAAGAAAGAATTTGTGGATAAACACCAAGATATGCTTGGAAAAGCGACGAAGTGGAGGAAGACAACATCGGCATCTTGTACTGTCGTTGTGAATATCATCATTATTGTACTTTTCGCTGCGGCTTTCGGTATACCCGGAGGTAGCCGAAATAGCGAAGTATTGATCCCAACCCCGTATGAAGAAGTCCACACTTGGGATAGATGCGGGATCTCATCTTTTGTCTCTCCGCGGTTTGGATATTTCTGTCCATAGCAACTTCACTCCCTGCTACTGAGGACTTCCTCTTGTTATTGCCAACACAAATATTATCGGGCTTAAGTTTTCTTTTCTTTTCTTTGTTAACTTCGTTGGTGGGATTGAGCTCATCCCTTTACCTCGTCATGAGGCCGCCTCTTATCTCAATTTTGCTGCCTCCATTAATTTGCTTCATGTTCGTGCTATACTTATATGTTGAGATACTGATGTCCACTTATAGGCCTCGCCTCTTCTGTCCATTAAAGATTTGGAATTGACATATTATTTGGAAGGGGAGAAGAATCGAATATGAGAAGATTTGGTAGCTTTGGTTCACGCGGGAGGTTGGAAATAGCGGGTTAGAGGTTTCTGTTTTAAAGACAATAATTCCGGTGGCTACCGGGCACTATGTGATGAAGAAGAAACTTACTAGAGAAATGTTCGTTTTCTTTATTAATATCTTAAATTTAATACTTTCTTCTCGACTACTTTATATATACCTAAGAAGATGGCGCAAATGAAAAAGCAATTCTTCAATTTTGAGAAAATTGCTTAGCTGTTATTATGTGCAGCAGATTACATCAAAAATATGAGGGAGTCCAAGTGGATACACAAATGCTCGTTTGACTTAGCAAATCAAGCTTTTATCGAGATGAAGGCTCGTGTGACAGCTCCTGCAATACTCATCTTTCATTTGAAGTCACGGGCTATCATTATTGCTGCCGAAAATAGAATCACTAAACTTGTGAATTTATGTTTGAGGCATCATCTGGAGTTGATATGGGAGAGAAACTTCACAAAATAACTCGTAAGAGCAGTTGTGAAAGCACGGGATGTTGATTCATTCATACTTCTCAATACAAAAAGGCAATTACTGTGGAGGAGGACCAAAGCCTAATGAATTTGGTTGTAGAAATTTCATAAGGAAGTCAGGCACTCTTGTAGAGAGAATTGCAGTGGCTTAAGGTCTGTTCATCATATTTGTCGTTTTGTTTTCTTTAATTCACATTTATATTGATAGGTCTTCTTTTTTCATTTTTGAATTTTCTAGAAGATATGATACCTTCTTTACCAAATAAAGAAAAATTCAAGAAAGAATTTGTGGATAAACACCAAGATATGCTTGGAAAAGCGACGAAGTGGAGGAAGACAACATCGGCATCTTGTACTGTCGTTGTGAATATCATCATTATTGTACTTTTCGCTGCGGCTTTCGGTATACCCGGAGGTAGCCGAAATAGCGAAGTATTGATCCCAACCCCGTATGAAGAAGTCCACACTTGGGATAGATGCGGGATCTCATCTTTTGTCTCTCCGCGGTTTGGATATTTCTGTCCATAGCAACTTCACTCCCTGCTACTGAGGACTTCCTCTTGTTATTGCCAACACAAATATTATCGGGCTTAAGTTTTCTTTTCTTTTCTTTGTTAACTTCGTTGGTGGGATTGAGCTCATCCCTTTACCTCGTCATGAGGCCGCCTCTTATCTCAATTTTGCTGCCTCCATTAATTTGCTTCATGTTCGTGCTATACTTATATGTTGAGATACTGATGTCCACTTATAGGCCTCGCCTCTTCTGTCCATTAAAGATTTGGAATTGACATATTATTTGGAAGGGGAGAAGAATCGAATATGAGAAGATTTGGTAGCTTTGGTTCACGCGGGAGGTTGGAAATAGCGGGTTAGAGGTTTCTGTTTTAAAGACAATAATTCCGGTGGCTACCGGGCACTATGTGATGAAGAAGAAACTTACTAGAGAAATGTTCGTTTTCTTTATTAATATCTTAAATTTAATACTTTCTTCTCGACTACTTTATATATACCTAAGAAGATGGCGCAAATGAAAAAGCAATTCTTCAATTTTGAGAAAATTGCTTAGCTGTTATTATGTGCAGCAGATTACATCAAAAATATGAGGGAGTCCAAGTGGATACACAAATGCTCGTTTGACTTAGCAAATCAAGCTTTTATCGAGATGAAGGCTCGTGTGACAGCTCCTGCAATACT
The DNA here is from genome assembly GCA_031216235.1 of Syzygium jambos. Taxonomy (NCBI): domain Eukaryota; kingdom Viridiplantae; phylum Streptophyta; class Magnoliopsida; order Myrtales; family Myrtaceae; genus Syzygium; species Syzygium jambos. The sequence continues at coordinate 8,135,754 of CM062229.1, read as the reverse complement.
CATCTTTCATTTGAAGTCACGGGCTATCATTATTGCTGCCGAAAATAGAATCACTAAACTTGTGAATTTATGTTTGAGGCATCATCTGGAGTTGATATGGGAGAGAAACTTCACAAAATAACTCGTAAGAGCAGTTGTGAAAGCACGGGATGTTGATTCATTCATACTTCTCAATACAAAAAGGCAATTACTGTGGAGGAGGACCAAAGCCTAATGAATTTGGTTGTAGAAATTTCATAAGGAAGTCAGGCACTCTTGTAGAGAGAATTGCAGTGGCTTAAGGTCTGTTCATCATATTTGTCGTTTTGTTTTCTTTAATTCACATTTATATTGATAGGTCTTCTTTTTTCATTTTTGAATTTTCTAGAAGATATGATACCTTCTTTACCAAATAAAGAAAAATTCAAGAAAGAATTTGTGGATAAACACCAAGATATGCTTGGAAAAGCGACGAAGTGGAGGAAGACAACATCGGCATCTTGTACTGTCGTTGTGAATATCATCATTATTGTACTTTTCGCTGCGGCTTTCGGTATACCCGGAGGTAGCCGAAATAGCGAAGTATTGATCCCAACCCCGTATGAAGAAGTCCACACTTGGGATAGATGCGGGATCTCATCTTTTGTCTCTCCGCGGTTTGGATATTTCTGTCCATAGCAACTTCACTCCCTGCTACTGAGGACTTCCTCTTGTTATTGCCAACACAAATATTATCGGGCTTAAGTTTTCTTTTCTTTTCTTTGTTAACTTCGTTGGTGGGATTGAGCTCATCCCTTTACCTCGTCATGAGGCCGCCTCTTATCTCAATTTTGCTGCCTCCATTAATTTGCTTCATGTTCGTGCTATACTTATATGTTGAGATACTGATGTCCACTTATAGGCCTCGCCTCTTCTGTCCATTAAAGATTTGGAATTGACATATTATTTGGAAGGGGAGAAGAATCGAATATGAGAAGATTTGGTAGCTTTGGTTCACGCGGGAGGTTGGAAATAGCGGGTTAGAGGTTTCTGTTTTAAAGACAATAATTCCGGTGGCTACCGGGCACTATGTGATGAAGAAGAAACTTACTAGAGAAATGTTCGTTTTCTTTATTAATATCTTAAATTTAATACTTTCTTCTCGACTACTTTATATATACCTAAGAAGATGGCGCAAATGAAAAAGCAATTCTTCAATTTTGAGAAAATTGCTTAGCTGTTATTATGTGCAGCAGATTACATCAAAAATATGAGGGAGTCCAAGTGGATACACAAATGCTCGTTTGACTTAGCAAATCAAGCTTTTATCGAGATGAAGGCTCGTGTGACAGCTCCTGCAATACTCATCTTTCATTTGAAGTCACGGGCTATCATTATTGCTGCCGAAAATAGAATCACTAAACTTGTGAATTTATGTTTGAGGCATCATCTGGAGTTGATATGGGAGAGAAACTTCACAAAATAACTCGTAAGAGCAGTTGTGAAAGCACGGGATGTTGATTCATTCATACTTCTCAATACAAAAAGGCAATTACTGTGGAGGAGGACCAAAGCCTAATGAATTTGGTTGTAGAAATTTCATAAGGAAGTCAGGCACTCTTGTAGAGAGAATTGCAGTGGCTTAAGGTCTGTTCATCATATTTGTCGTTTTGTTTTCTTTAATTCACATTTATATTGATAGGTCTTCTTTTTTCATTTTTGAATTTTCTAGAAGATATGATACCTTCTTTACCAAATAAAGAAAAATTCAAGAAAGAATTTGTGGATAAACACCAAGATATGCTTGGAAAAGCGACGAAGTGGAGGAAGACAACATCGGCATCTTGTACTGTCGTTGTGAATATCATCATTATTGTACTTTTCGCTGCGGCTTTCGGTATACCCGGAGGTAGCCGAAATAGCGAAGTATTGATCCCAACCCCGTATGAAGAAGTCCACACTTGGGATAGATGCGGGATCTCATCTTTTGTCTCTCCGCGGTTTGGATATTTCTGTCCATAGCAACTTCACTCCCTGCTACTGAGGACTTCCTCTTGTTATTGCCAACACAAATATTATCGGGCTTAAGTTTTCTTTTCTTTTCTTTGTTAACTTCGTTGGTGGGATTGAGCTCATCCCTTTACCTCGTCATGAGGCCGCCTCTTATCTCAATTTTGCTGCCTCCATTAATTTGCTTCATGTTCGTGCTATACTTATATGTTGAGATACTGATGTCCACTTATAGGCCTCGCCTCTTCTGTCCATTAAAGATTTGGAATTGACATATTATTTGGAAGGGGAGAAGAATCGAATATGAGAAGATTTGGTAGCTTTGGTTCACGCGGGAGGTTGGAAATAGCGGGTTAGAGGTTTCTGTTTTAAAGACAATAATTCCGGTGGCTACCGGGCACTATGTGATGAAGAAGAAACTTACTAGAGAAATGTTCGTTTTCTTTATTAATATCTTAAATTTAATACTTTCTTCTCGACTACTTTATATATACCTAAGAAGATGGCGCAAATGAAAAAGCAATTCTTCAATTTTGAGAAAATTGCTTAGCTGTTATTATGTGCAGCAGATTACATCAAAAATATGAGGGAGTCCAAGTGGATACACAAATGCTCGTTTGACTTAGCAAATCAAGCTTTTATCGAGATGAAGGCTCGTGTGACAGCTCCTGCAATACTCATCTTTCATTTGAAGTCACGGGCTATCATTATTGCTGCCGAAAATAGAATCACTAAACTTGTGAATTTATGTTTGAGGCATCATCTGGAGTTGATATGGGAGAGAAACTTCACAAAATAACTCGTAAGAGCAGTTGTGAAAGCACGGGATGTTGATTCATTCATACTTCTCAATACAAAAAGGCAATTACTGTGGAGGAGGACCAAAGCCTAATGAATTTGGTTGTAGAAATTTCATAAGGAAGTCAGGCACTCTTGTAGAGAGAATTGCAGTGGCTTAAGGTCTGTTCATCATATTTGTCGTTTTGTTTTCTTTAATTCACATTTATATTGATAGGTCTTCTTTTTTCATTTTTGAATTTTCTAGAAGATATGATACCTTCTTTACCAAATAAAGAAAAATTCAAGAAAGAATTTGTGGATAAACACCAAGATATGCTTGGAAAAGCGACGAAGTGGAGGAAGACAACATCGGCATCTTGTACTGTCGTTGTGAATATCATCATTATTGTACTTTTCGCTGCGGCTTTCGGTATACCCGGAGGTAGCCGAAATAGCGAAGTATTGATCCCAACCCCGTATGAAGAAGTCCACACTTGGGATAGATGCGGGATCTCATCTTTTGTCTCTCCGCGGTTTGGATATTTCTGTCCATAGCAACTTCACTCCCTGCTACTGAGGACTTCCTCTTGTTATTGCCAACACAAATATTATCGGGCTTAAGTTTTCTTTTCTTTTCTTTGTTAACTTCGTTGGTGGGATTGAGCTCATCCCTTTACCTCGTCATGAGGCCGCCTCTTATCTCAATTTTGCTGCCTCCATTAATTTGCTTCATGTTCGTGCTATACTTATATGTTGAGATACTGATGTCCACTTATAGGCCTCGCCTCTTCTGTCCATTAAAGATTTGGAATTGACATATTATTTGGAAGGGGAGAAGAATCGAATATGAGAAGATTTGGTAGCTTTGGTTCACGCGGGAGGTTGGAAATAGCGGGTTAGAGGTTTCTGTTTTAAAGACAATAATTCCGGTGGCTACCGGGCACTATGTGATGAAGAAGAAACTTACTAGAGAAATGTTCGTTTTCTTTATTAATATCTTAAATTTAATACTTTCTTCTCGACTACTTTATATATACCTAAGAAGATGGCGCAAATGAAAAAGCAATTCTTCAATTTTGAGAAAATTGCTTAGCTGTTATTATGTGCAGCAGATTACATCAAAAATATGAGGGAGTCCAAGTGGATACACAAATGCTCGTTTGACTTAGCAAATCAAGCTTTTATCGAGATGAAGGCTCGTGTGACAGCTCCTGCAATACTCATCTTTCATTTGAAGTCACGGGCTATCATTATTGCTGCCGAAAATAGAATCACTAAACTTGTGAATTTATGTTTGAGGCATCATCTGGAGTTGATATGGGAGAGAAACTTCACAAAATAACTCGTAAGAGCAGTTGTGAAAGCACGGGATGTTGATTCATTCATACTTCTCAATACAAAAAGGCAATTACTGTGGAGGAGGACCAAAGCCTAATGAATTTGGTTGTAGAAATTTCATAAGGAAGTCAGGCACTCTTGTAGAGAGAATTGCAGTGGCTTAAGGTCTGTTCATCATATTTGTCGTTTTGTTTTCTTTAATTCACATTTATATTGATAGGTCTTCTTTTTTCATTTTTGAATTTTCTAGAAGATATGATACCTTCTTTACCAAATAAAGAAAAATTCAAGAAAGAATTTGTGGATAAACACCAAGATATGCTTGGAAAAGCGACGAAGTGGAGGAAGACAACATCGGCATCTTGTACTGTCGTTGTGAATATCATCATTATTGTACTTTTCGCTGCGGCTTTCGGTATACCCGGAGGTAGCCGAAATAGCGAAGTATTGATCCCAACCCCGTATGAAGAAGTCCACACTTGGGATAGATGCGGGATCTCATCTTTTGTCTCTCCGCGGTTTGGATATTTCTGTCCATAGCAACTTCACTCCCTGCTACTGAGGACTTCCTCTTGTTATTGCCAACACAAATATTATCGGGCTTAAGTTTTCTTTTCTTTTCTTTGTTAACTTCGTTGGTGGGATTGAGCTCATCCCTTTACCTCGTCATGAGGCCGCCTCTTATCTCAATTTTGCTGCCTCCATTAATTTGCTTCATGTTCGTGCTATACTTATATGTTGAGATACTGATGTCCACTTATAGGCCTCGCCTCTTCTGTCCATTAAAGATTTGGAATTGACATATTATTTGGAAGGGGAGAAGAATCGAATATGAGAAGATTTGGTAGCTTTGGTTCACGCGGGAGGTTGGAAATAGCGGGTTAGAGGTTTCTGTTTTAAAGACAATAATTCCGGTGGCTACCGGGCACTATGTGATGAAGAAGAAACTTACTAGAGAAATGTTCGTTTTCTTTATTAATATCTTAAATTTAATACTTTCTTCTCGACTACTTTATATATACCTAAGAAGATGGCGCAAATGAAAAAGCAATTCTTCAATTTTGAGAAAATTGCTTAGCTGTTATTATGTGCAGCAGATTACATCAAAAATATGAGGGAGTCCAAGTGGATACACAAATGCTCGTTTGACTTAGCAAATCAAGCTTTTATCGAGATGAAGGCTCGTGTGACAGCTCCTGCAATACTCATCTTTCATTTGAAGTCACGGGCTATCATTATTGCTGCCGAAAATAGAATCACTAAACTTGTGAATTTATGTTTGAGGCATCATCTGGAGTTGATATGGGAGAGAAACTTCACAAAATAACTCGTAAGAGCAGTTGTGAAAGCACGGGATGTTGATTCATTCATACTTCTCAATACAAAAAGGCAATTACTGTGGAGGAGGACCAAAGCCTAATGAATTTGGTTGTAGAAATTTCATAAGGAAGTCAGGCACTCTTGTAGAGAGAATTGCAGTGGCTTAAGGTCTGTTCATCATATTTGTCGTTTTGTTTTCTTTAATTCACATTTATATTGATAGGTCTTCTTTTTTCATTTTTGAATTTTCTAGAAGATATGATACCTTCTTTACCAAATAAAGAAAAATTCAAGAAAGAATTTGTGGATAAACACCAAGATATGCTTGGAAAAGCGACGAAGTGGAGGAAGACAACATCGGCATCTTGTACTGTCGTTGTGAATATCATCATTATTGTACTTTTCGCTGCGGCTTTCGGTATACCCGGAGGTAGCCGAAATAGCGAAGTATTGATCCCAACCCCGTATGAAGAAGTCCACACTTGGGATAGATGCGGGATCTCATCTTTTGTCTCTCCGCGGTTTGGATATTTCTGTCCATAGCAACTTCACTCCCTGCTACTGAGGACTTCCTCTTGTTATTGCCAACACAAATATTATCGGGCTTAAGTTTTCTTTTCTTTTCTTTGTTAACTTCGTTGGTGGGATTGAGCTCATCCCTTTACCTCGTCATGAGGCCGCCTCTTATCTCAATTTTGCTGCCTCCATTAATTTGCTTCATGTTCGTGCTATACTTATATGTTGAGATACTGATGTCCACTTATAGGCCTCGCCTCTTCTGTCCATTAAAGATTTGGAATTGACATATTATTTGGAAGGGGAGAAGAATCGAATATGAGAAGATTTGGTAGCTTTGGTTCACGCGGGAGGTTGGAAATAGCGGGTTAGAGGTTTCTGTTTTAAAGACAATAATTCCGGTGGCTACCGGGCACTATGTGATGAAGAAGAAACTTACTAGAGAAATGTTCGTTTTCTTTATTAATATCTTAAATTTAATACTTTCTTCTCGACTACTTTATATATACCTAAGAAGATGGCGCAAATGAAAAAGCAATTCTTCAATTTTGAGAAAATTGCTTAGCTGTTATTATGTGCAGCAGATTACATCAAAAATATGAGGGAGTCCAAGTGGATACACAAATGCTCGTTTGACTTAGCAAATCAAGCTTTTATCGAGATGAAGGCTCGTGTGACAGCTCCTGCAATACTCATCTTTCATTTGAAGTCACGGGCTATCATTATTGCTGCCGAAAATAGAATCACTAAACTTGTGAATTTATGTTTGAGGCATCATCTGGAGTTGATATGGGAGAGAAACTTCACAAAATAACTCGTAAGAGCAGTTGTGAAAGCACGGGATGTTGATTCATTCATACTTCTCAATACAAAAAGGCAATTACTGTGGAGGAGGACCAAAGCCTAATGAATTTGGTTGTAGAAATTTCATAAGGAAGTCAGGCACTCTTGTAGAGAGAATTGCAGTGGCTTAAGGTCTGTTCATCATATTTGTCGTTTTGTTTTCTTTAATTCACATTTATATTGATAGGTCTTCTTTTTTCATTTTTGAATTTTCTAGAAGATATGATACCTTCTTTACCAAATAAAGAAAAATTCAAGAAAGAATTTGTGGATAAACACCAAGATATGCTTGGAAAAGCGACGAAGTGGAGGAAGACAACATCGGCATCTTGTACTGTCGTTGTGAATATCATCATTATTGTACTTTTCGCTGCGGCTTTCGGTATACCCGGAGGTAGCCGAAATAGCGAAGTATTGATCCCAACCCCGTATGAAGAAGTCCACACTTGGGATAGATGCGGGATCTCATCTTTTGTCTCTCCGCGGTTTGGATATTTCTGTCCATAGCAACTTCACTCCCTGCTACTGAGGACTTCCTCTTGTTATTGCCAACACAAATATTATCGGGCTTAAGTTTTCTTTTCTTTTCTTTGTTAACTTCGTTGGTGGGATTGAGCTCATCCCTTTACCTCGTCATGAGGCCGCCTCTTATCTCAATTTTGCTGCCTCCATTAATTTGCTTCATGTTCGTGCTATACTTATATGTTGAGATACTGATGTCCACTTATAGGCCTCGCCTCTTCTGTCCATTAAAGATTTGGAATTGACATATTATTTGGAAGGGGAGAAGAATCGAATATGAGAAGATTTGGTAGCTTTGGTTCACGCGGGAGGTTGGAAATAGCGGGTTAGAGGTTTCTGTTTTAAAGACAATAATTCCGGTGGCTACCGGGCACTATGTGATGAAGAAGAAACTTACTAGAGAAATGTTCGTTTTCTTTATTAATATCTTAAATTTAATACTTTCTTCTCGACTACTTTATATATACCTAAGAAGATGGCGCAAATGAAAAAGCAATTCTTCAATTTTGAGAAAATTGCTTAGCTGTTATTATGTGCAGCAGATTACATCAAAAATATGAGGGAGTCCAAGTGGATACACAAATGCTCGTTTGACTTAGCAAATCAAGCTTTTATCGAGATGAAGGCTCGTGTGACAGCTCCTGCAATACTCATCTTTCATTTGAAGTCACGGGCTATCATTATTGCTGCCGAAAATAGAATCACTAAACTTGTGAATTTATGTTTGAGGCATCATCTGGAGTTGATATGGGAGAGAAACTTCACAAAATAACTCGTAAGAGCAGTTGTGAAAGCACGGGATGTTGATTCATTCATACTTCTCAATACAAAAAGGCAATTACTGTGGAGGAGGACCAAAGCCTAATGAATTTGGTTGTAGAAATTTCATAAGGAAGTCAGGCACTCTTGTAGAGAGAATTGCAGTGGCTTAAGGTCTGTTCATCATATTTGTCGTTTTGTTTTCTTTAATTCACATTTATATTGATAGGTCTTCTTTTTTCATTTTTGAATTTTCTAGAAGATATGATACCTTCTTTACCAAATAAAGAAAAATTCAAGAAAGAATTTGTGGATAAACACCAAGATATGCTTGGAAAAGCGACGAAGTGGAGGAAGACAACATCGGCATCTTGTACTGTCGTTGTGAATATCATCATTATTGTACTTTTCGCTGCGGCTTTCGGTATACCCGGAGGTAGCCGAAATAGCGAAGTATTGATCCCAACCCCGTATGAAGAAGTCCACACTTGGGATAGATGCGGGATCTCATCTTTTGTCTCTCCGCGGTTTGGATATTTCTGTCCATAGCAACTTCACTCCCTGCTACTGAGGACTTCCTCTTGTTATTGCCAACACAAATATTATCGGGCTTAAGTTTTCTTTTCTTTTCTTTGTTAACTTCGTTGGTGGGATTGAGCTCATCCCTTTACCTCGTCATGAGGCCGCCTCTTATCTCAATTTTGCTGCCTCCATTAATTTGCTTCATGTTCGTGCTATACTTATATGTTGAGATACTGATGTCCACTTATAGGCCTCGCCTCTTCTGTCCATTAAAGATTTGGAATTGACATATTATTTGGAAGGGGAGAAGAATCGAATATGAGAAGATTTGGTAGCTTTGGTTCACGCGGGAGGTTGGAAATAGCGGGTTAGAGGTTTCTGTTTTAAAGACAATAATTCCGGTGGCTACCGGGCACTATGTGATGAAGAAGAAACTTACTAGAGAAATGTTCGTTTTCTTTATTAATATCTTAAATTTAATACTTTCTTCTCGACTACTTTATATATACCTAAGAAGATGGCGCAAATGAAAAAGCAATTCTTCAATTTTGAGAAAATTGCTTAGCTGTTATTATGTGCAGCAGATTACATCAAAAATATGAGGGAGTCCAAGTGGATACACAAATGCTCGTTTGACTTAGCAAATCAAGCTTTTATCGAGATGAAGGCTCGTGTGACAGCTCCTGCAATACTCATCTTTCATTTGAAGTCACGGGCTATCATTATTGCTGCCGAAAATAGAATCACTAAACTTGTGAATTTATGTTTGAGGCATCATCTGGAGTTGATATGGGAGAGAAACTTCACAAAATAACTCGTAAGAGCAGTTGTGAAAGCACGGGATGTTGATTCATTCATACTTCTCAATACAAAAAGGCAATTACTGTGGAGGAGGACCAAAGCCTAATGAATTTGGTTGTAGAAATTTCATAAGGAAGTCAGGCACTCTTGTAGAGAGAATTGCAGTGGCTTAAGGTCTGTTCATCATATTTGTCGTTTTGTTTTCTTTAATTCACATTTATATTGATAGGTCTTCTTTTTTCATTTTTGAATTTTCTAGAAGATATGATACCTTCTTTACCAAATAAAGAAAAATTCAAGAAAGAATTTGTGGATAAACACCAAGATATGCTTGGAAAAGCGACGAAGTGGAGGAAGACAACATCGGCATCTTGTACTGTCGTTGTGAATATCATCATTATTGTACTTTTCGCTGCGGCTTTCGGTATACCCGGAGGTAGCCGAAATAGCGAAGTATTGATCCCAACCCCGTATGAAGAAGTCCACACTTGGGATAGATGCGGGATCTCATCTTTTGTCTCTCCGCGGTTTGGATATTTCTGTCCATAGCAACTTCACTCCCTGCTACTGAGGACTTCCTCTTGTTATTGCCAACACAAATATTATCGGGCTTAAGTTTTCTTTTCTTTTCTTTGTTAACTTCGTTGGTGGGATTGAGCTCATCCCTTTACCTCGTCATGAGGCCGCCTCTTATCTCAATTTTGCTGCCTCCATTAATTTGCTTCATGTTCGTGCTATACTTATATGTTGAGATACTGATGTCCACTTATAGGCCTCGCCTCTTCTGTCCATTAAAGATTTGGAATTGACATATTATTTGGAAGGGGAGAAGAATCGAATATGAGAAGATTTGGTAGCTTTGGTTCACGCGGGAGGTTGGAAATAGCGGGTTAGAGGTTTCTGTTTTAAAGACAATAATTCCGGTGGCTACCGGGCACTATGTGATGAAGAAGAAACTTACTAGAGAAATGTTCGTTTTCTTTATTAATATCTTAAATTTAATACTTTCTTCTCGACTACTTTATATATACCTAAGAAGATGGCGCAAATGAAAAAGCAATTCTTCAATTTTGAGAAAATTGCTTAGCTGTTATTATGTGCAGCAGATTACATCAAAAATATGAGGGAGTCCAAGTGGATACACAAATGCTCGTTTGACTTAGCAAATCAAGCTTTTATCGAGATGAAGGCTCGTGTGACAGCTCCTGCAATACTCATCTTTCATTTGAAGTCACGGGCTATCATTATTGCTGCCGAAAATAGAATCACTAAACTTGTGAATTTATGTTTGAGGCATCATCTGGAGTTGATATGGGAGAGAAACTTCACAAAATAACTCGTAAGAGCAGTTGTGAAAGCACGGGATGTTGATTCATTCATACTTCTCAATACAAAAAGGCAATTACTGTGGAGGAGGACCAAAGCCTAATGAATTTGGTTGTAGAAATTTCATAAGGAAGTCAGGCACTCTTGTAGAGAGAATTGCAGTGGCTTAAGGTCTGTTCATCATATTTGTCGTTTTGTTTTCTTTAATTCACATTTATATTGATAGGTCTTCTTTTTTCATTTTTGAATTTTCTAGAAGATATGATACCTTCTTTACCAAATAAAGAAAAATTCAAGAAAGAATTTGTGGATAAACACCAAGATATGCTTGGAAAAGCGACGAAGTGGAGGAAGACAACATCGGCATCTTGTACTGTCGTTGTGAATATCATCATTATTGTACTTTTCGCTGCGGCTTTCGGTATACCCGGAGGTAGCCGAAATAGCGAAGTATTGATCCCAACCCCGTATGAAGAAGTCCACACTTGGGATAGATGCGGGATCTCATCTTTTGTCTCTCCGCGGTTTGGATATTTCTGTCCATAGCAACTTCACTCCCTGCTACTGAGGACTTCCTCTTGTTATTGCCAACACAAATATTATCGGGCTTAAGTTTTCTTTTCTTTTCTTTGTTAACTTCGTTGGTGGGATTGAGCTCATCCCTTTACCTCGTCATGAGGCCGCCTCTTATCTCAATTTTGCTGCCTCCATTAATTTGCTTCATGTTCGTGCTATACTTATATGTTGAGATACTGATGTCCACTTATAGGCCTCGCCTCTTCTGTCCATTAAAGATTTGGAATTGACATATTATTTGGAAGGGGAGAAGAATCGAATATGAGAAGATTTGGTAGCTTTGGTTCACGCGGGAGGTTGGAAATAGCGGGTTAGAGGTTTCTGTTTTAAAGACAATAATTCCGGTGGCTACCGGGCACTATGTGATGAAGAAGAAACTTACTAGAGAAATGTTCGTTTTCTTTATTAATATCTTAAATTTAATACTTTCTTCTCGACTACTTTATATATACCTAAGAAGATGGCGCAAATGAAAAAGCAATTCTTCAATTTTGAGAAAATTGCTTAGCTGTTATTATGTGCAGCAGATTACATCAAAAATATGAGGGAGTCCAAGTGGATACACAAATGCTCGTTTGACTTAGCAAATCAAGCTTTTATCGAGATGAAGGCTCGTGTGACAGCTCCTGCAATACTCATCTTTCATTTGAAGTCACGGGCTATCATTATTGCTGCCGAAAATAGAATCACTAAACTTGTGAATTTATGTTTGAGGCATCATCTGGAGTTGATATGGGAGAGAAACTTCACAAAATAACTCGTAAGAGCAGTTGTGAAAGCACGGGATGTTGATTCATTCATACTTCTCAATACAAAAAGGCAATTACTGTGGAGGAGGACCAAAGCCTAATGAATTTGGTTGTAGAAATTTCATAAGGAAGTCAGGCACTCTTGTAGAGAGAATTGCAGTGGCTTAAGGTCTGTTCATCATATTTGTCGTTTTGTTTTCTTTAATTCACATTTATATTGATAGGTCTTCTTTTTTCATTTTTGAATTTTCTAGAAGATATGATACCTTCTTTACCAAATAAAGAAAAATTCAAGAAAGAATTTGTGGATAAACACCAAGATATGCTTGGAAAAGCGACGAAGTGGAGGAAGACAACATCGGCATCTTGTACTGTCGTTGTGAATATCATCATTATTGTACTTTTCGCTGCGGCTTTCGGTATACCCGGAGGTAGCCGAAATAGCGAAGTATTGATCCCAACCCCGTATGAAGAAGTCCACACTTGGGATAGATGCGGGATCTCATCTTTTGTCTCTCCGCGGTTTGGATATTTCTGTCCATAGCAACTTCACTCCCTGCTACTGAGGACTTCCTCTTGTTATTGCCAACACAAATATTATCGGGCTTAAGTTTTCTTTTCTTTTCTTTGTTAACTTCGTTGGTGGGATTGAGCTCATCCCTTTACCTCGTCATGAGGCCGCCTCTTATCTCAATTTTGCTGCCTCCATTAATTTGCTTCATGTTCGTGCTATACTTATATGTTGAGATACTGATGTCCACTTATAGGCCTCGCCTCTTCTGTCCATTAAAGATTTGGAATTGACATATTATTTGGAAGGGGAGAAGAATCGAATATGAGAAGATTTGGTAGCTTTGGTTCACGCGGGAGGTTGGAAATAGCGGGTTAGAGGTTTCTGTTTTAAAGACAATAATTCCGGTGGCTACCGGGCACTATGTGATGAAGAAGAAACTTACTAGAGAAATGTTCGTTTTCTTTATTAATATCTTAAATTTAATACTTTCTTCTCGACTACTTTATATATACCTAAGAAGATGGCGCAAATGAAAAAGCAATTCTTCAATTTTGAGAAAATTGCTTAGCTGTTATTATGTGCAGCAGATTACATCAAAAATATGAGGGAGTCCAAGTGGATACACAAATGCTCGTTTGACTTAGCAAATCAAGCTTTTATCGAGATGAAGGCTCGTGTGACAGCTCCTGCAATACTCATCTTTCATTTGAAGTCACGGGCTATCATTATTGCTGCCGAAAATAGAATCACTAAACTTGTGAATTTATGTTTGAGGCATCATCTGGAGTTGATATGGGAGAGAAACTTCACAAAATAACTCGTAAGAGCAGTTGTGAAAGCACGGGATGTTGATTCATTCATACTTCTCAATACAAAAAGGCAATTACTGTGGAGGAGGACCAAAGCCTAATGAATTTGGTTGTAGAAATTTCATAAGGAAGTCAGGCACTCTTGTAGAGAGAATTGCAGTGGCTTAAGGTCTGTTCATCATATTTGTCGTTTTGTTTTCTTTAATTCACATTTATATTGATAGGTCTTCTTTTTTCATTTTTGAATTTTCTAGAAGATATGATACCTTCTTTACCAAATAAAGAAAAATTCAAGAAAGAATTTGTGGATAAACACCAAGATATGCTTGGAAAAGCGACGAAGTGGAGGAAGACAACATCGGCATCTTGTACTGTCGTTGTGAATATCATCATTATTGTACTTTTCGCTGCGGCTTTCGGTATACCCGGAGGTAGCCGAAATAGCGAAGTATTGATCCCAACCCCGTATGAAGAAGTCCACACTTGGGATAGATGCGGGATCTCATCTTTTGTCTCTCCGCGGTTTGGATATTTCTGTCCATAGCAACTTCACTCCCTGCTACTGAGGACTTCCTCTTGTTATTGCCAACACAAATATTATCGGGCTTAAGTTTTCTTTTCTTTTCTTTGTTAACTTCGTTGGTGGGATTGAGCTCATCCCTTTACCTCGTCATGAGGCCGCCTCTTATCTCAATTTTGCTGCCTCCATTAATTTGCTTCATGTTCGTGCTATACTTATATGTTGAGATACTGATGTCCACTTATAGGCCTCGCCTCTTCTGTCCATTAAAGATTTGGAATTGACATATTATTTGGAAGGGGAGAAGAATCGAATATGAGAAGATTTGGTAGCTTTGGTTCACGCGGGAGGTTGGAAATAGCGGGTTAGAGGTTTCTGTTTTAAAGACAATAATTCCGGTGGCTACCGGGCACTATGTGATGAAGAAGAAACTTACTAGAGAAATGTTCGTTTTCTTTATTAATATCTTAAATTTAATACTTTCTTCTCGACTACTTTATATATACCTAAGAAGATGGCGCAAATGAAAAAGCAATTCTTCAATTTTGAGAAAATTGCTTAGCTGTTATTATGTGCAGCAGATTACATCAAAAATATGAGGGAGTCCAAGTGGATACACAAATGCTCGTTTGACTTAGCAAATCAAGCTTTTATCGAGATGAAGGCTCGTGTGACAGCTCCTGCAATACTCATCTTTCATTTGAAGTCACGGGCTATCATTATTGCTGCCGAAAATAGAATCACTAAACTTGTGAATTTATGTTTGAGGCATCATCTGGAGTTGATATGGGAGAGAAACTTCACAAAATAACTCGTAAGAGCAGTTGTGAAAGCACGGGATGTTGATTCATTCATACTTCTCAATACAAAAAGGCAATTACTGTGGAGGAGGACCAAAGCCTAATGAATTTGGTTGTAGAAATTTCATAAGGAAGTCAGGCACTCTTGTAGAGAGAATTGCAGTGGCTTAAGGTCTGTTCATCATATTTGTCGTTTTGTTTTCTTTAATTCACATTTATATTGATAGGTCTTCTTTTTTCATTTTTGAATTTTCTAGAAGATATGATACCTTCTTTACCAAATAAAGAAAAATTCAAGAAAGAATTTGTGGATAAACACCAAGATATGCTTGGAAAAGCGACGAAGTGGAGGAAGACAACATCGGCATCTTGTACTGTCGTTGTGAATATCATCATTATTGTACTTTTCGCTGCGGCTTTCGGTATACCCGGAGGTAGCCGAAATAGCGAAGTATTGATCCCAACCCCGTATGAAGAAGTCCACACTTGGGATAGATGCGGGATCTCATCTTTTGTCTCTCCGCGGTTTGGATATTTCTGTCCATAGCAACTTCACTCCCTGCTACTGAGGACTTCCTCTTGTTATTGCCAACACAAATATTATCGGGCTTAAGTTTTCTTTTCTTTTCTTTGTTAACTTCGTTGGTGGGATTGAGCTCATCCCTTTACCTCGTCATGAGGCCGCCTCTTATCTCAATTTTGCTGCCTCCATTAATTTGCTTCATGTTCGTGCTATACTTATATGTTGAGATACTGATGTCCACTTATAGGCCTCGCCTCTTCTGTCCATTAAAGATTTGGAATTGACATATTATTTGGAAGGGGAGAAGAATCGAATATGAGAAGATTTGGTAGCTTTGGTTCACGCGGGAGGTTGGAAATAGCGGGTTAGAGGTTTCTGTTTTAAAGACAATAATTCCGGTGGCTACCGGGCACTATGTGATGAAGAAGAAACTTACTAGAGAAATGTTCGTTTTCTTTATTAATATCTTAAATTTAATACTTTCTTCTCGACTACTTTATATATACCTAAGAAGATGGCGCAAATGAAAAAGCAATTCTTCAATTTTGAGAAAATTGCTTAGCTGTTATTATGTGCAGCAGATTACATCAAAAATATGAGGGAGTCCAAGTGGATACACAAATGCTCGTTTGACTTAGCAAATCAAGCTTTTATCGAGATGAAGGCTCGTGTGACAGCTCCTGCAATACTCATCTTTCATTTGAAGTCACGGGCTATCATTATTGCTGCCGAAAATAGAATCACTAAACTTGTGAATTTATGTTTGAGGCATCATCTGGAGTTGATATGGGAGAGAAACTTCACAAAATAACTCGTAAGAGCAGTTGTGAAAGCACGGGATGTTGATTCATTCATACTTCTCAATACAAAAAGGCAATTACTGTGGAGGAGGACCAAAGCCTAATGAATTTGGTTGTAGAAATTTCATAAGGAAGTCAGGCACTCTTGTAGAGAGAATTGCAGTGGCTTAAGGTCTGTTCATCATATTTGTCGTTTTGTTTTCTTTAATTCACATTTATATTGATAGGTCTTCTTTTTTCATTTTTGAATTTTCTAGAAGATATGATACCTTCTTTACCAAATAAAGAAAAATTCAAGAAAGAATTTGTGGATAAACACCAAGATATGCTTGGAAAAGCGACGAAGTGGAGGAAGACAACATCGGCATCTTGTACTGTCGTTGTGAATATCATCATTATTGTACTTTTCGCTGCGGCTTTCGGTATACCCGGAGGTAGCCGAAATAGCGAAGTATTGATCCCAACCCCGTATGAAGAAGTCCACACTTGGGATAGATGCGGGATCTCATCTTTTGTCTCTCCGCGGTTTGGATATTTCTGTCCATAGCAACTTCACTCCCTGCTACTGAGGACTTCCTCTTGTTATTGCCAACACAAATATTATCGGGCTTAAGTTTTCTTTTCTTTTCTTTGTTAACTTCGTTGGTGGGATTGAGCTCATCCCTTTACCTCGTCATGAGGCCGCCTCTTATCTCAATTTTGCTGCCTCCATTAATTTGCTTCATGTTCGTGCTATACTTATATGTTGAGATACTGATGTCCACTTATAGGCCTCGCCTCTTCTGTCCATTAAAGATTTGGAATTGACATATTATTTGGAAGGGGAGAAGAATCGAATATGAGAAGATTTGGTAGCTTTGGTTCACGCGGGAGGTTGGAAATAGCGGGTTAGAGGTTTCTGTTTTAAAGACAATAATTCCGGTGGCTACCGGGCACTATGTGATGAAGAAGAAACTTACTAGAGAAATGTTCGTTTTCTTTATTAATATCTTAAATTTAATACTTTCTTCTCGACTACTTTATATATACCTAAGAAGATGGCGCAAATGAAAAAGCAATTCTTCAATTTTGAGAAAATTGCTTAGCTGTTATTATGTGCAGCAGATTACATCAAAAATATGAGGGAGTCCAAGTGGATACACAAATGCTCGTTTGACTTAGCAAATCAAGCTTTTATCGAGATGAAGGCTCGTGTGACAGCTCCTGCAATACTCATCTTTCATTTGAAGTCACGGGCTATCATTATTGCTGCCGAAAATAGAATCACTAAACTTGTGAATTTATGTTTGAGGCATCATCTGGAGTTGATATGGGAGAGAAACTTCACAAAATAACTCGTAAGAGCAGTTGTGAAAGCACGGGATGTTGATTCATTCATACTTCTCAATACAAAAAGGCAATTACTGTGGAGGAGGACCAAAGCCTAATGAATTTGGTTGTAGAAATTTCATAAGGAAGTCAGGCACTCTTGTAGAGAGAATTGCAGTGGCTTAAGGTCTGTTCATCATATTTGTCGTTTTGTTTTCTTTAATTCACATTTATATTGATAGGTCTTCTTTTTTCATTTTTGAATTTTCTAGAAGATATGATACCTTCTTTACCAAATAAAGAAAAATTCAAGAAAGAATTTGTGGATAAACACCAAGATATGCTTGGAAAAGCGACGAAGTGGAGGAAGACAACATCGGCATCTTGTACTGTCGTTGTGAATATCATCATTATTGTACTTTTCGCTGCGGCTTTCGGTATACCCGGAGGTAGCCGAAATAGCGAAGTATTGATCCCAACCCCGTATGAAGAAGTCCACACTTGGGATAGATGCGGGATCTCATCTTTTGTCTCTCCGCGGTTTGGATATTTCTGTCCATAGCAACTTCACTCCCTGCTACTGAGGACTTCCTCTTGTTATTGCCAACACAAATATTATCGGGCTTAAGTTTTCTTTTCTTTTCTTTGTTAACTTCGTTGGTGGGATTGAGCTCATCCCTTTACCTCGTCATGAGGCCGCCTCTTATCTCAATTTTGCTGCCTCCATTAATTTGCTTCATGTTCGTGCTATACTTATATGTTGAGATACTGATGTCCACTTATAGGCCTCGCCTCTTCTGTCCATTAAAGATTTGGAATTGACATATTATTTGGAAGGGGAGAAGAATCGAATATGAGAAGATTTGGTAGCTTTGGTTCACGCGGGAGGTTGGAAATAGCGGGTTAGAGGTTTCTGTTTTAAAGACAATAATTCCGGTGGCTACCGGGCACTATGTGATGAAGAAGAAACTTACTAGAGAAATGTTCGTTTTCTTTATTAATATCTTAAATTTAATACTTTCTTCTCGACTACTTTATATATACCTAAGAAGATGGCGCAAATGAAAAAGCAATTCTTCAATTTTGAGAAAATTGCTTAGCTGTTATTATGTGCAGCAGATTACATCAAAAATATGAGGGAGTCCAAGTGGATACACAAATGCTCGTTTGACTTAGCAAATCAAGCTTTTATCGAGATGAAGGCTCGTGTGACAGCTCCTGCAATACTCATCTTTCATTTGAAGTCACGGGCTATCATTATTGCTGCCGAAAATAGAATCACTAAACTTGTGAATTTATGTTTGAGGCATCATCTGGAGTTGATATGGGAGAGAAACTTCACAAAATAACTCGTAAGAGCAGTTGTGAAAGCACGGGATGTTGATTCATTCATACTTCTCAATACAAAAAGGCAATTACTGTGGAGGAGGACCAAAGCCTAATGAATTTGGTTGTAGAAATTTCATAAGGAAGTCAGGCACTCTTGTAGAGAGAATTGCAGTGGCTTAAGGTCTGTTCATCATATTTGTCGTTTTGTTTTCTTTAATTCACATTTATATTGATAGGTCTTCTTTTTTCATTTTTGAATTTTCTAGAAGATATGATACCTTCTTTACCAAATAAAGAAAAATTCAAGAAAGAATTTGTGGATAAACACCAAGATATGCTTGGAAAAGCGACGAAGTGGAGGAAGACAACATCGGCATCTTGTACTGTCGTTGTGAATATCATCATTATTGTACTTTTCGCTGCGGCTTTCGGTATACCCGGAGGTAGCCGAAATAGCGAAGTATTGATCCCAACCCCGTATGAAGAAGTCCACACTTGGGATAGATGCGGGATCTCATCTTTTGTCTCTCCGCGGTTTGGATATTTCTGTCCATAGCAACTTCACTCCCTGCTACTGAGGACTTCCTCTTGTTATTGCCAACACAAATATTATCGGGCTTAAGTTTTCTTTTCTTTTCTTTGTTAACTTCGTTGGTGGGATTGAGCTCATCCCTTTACCTCGTCATGAGGCCGCCTCTTATCTCAATTTTGCTGCCTCCATTAATTTGCTTCATGTTCGTGCTATACTTATATGTTGAGATACTGATGTCCACTTATAGGCCTCGCCTCTTCTGTCCATTAAAGATTTGGAATTGACATATTATTTGGAAGGGGAGAAGAATCGAATATGAGAAGATTTGGTAGCTTTGGTTCACGCGGGAGGTTGGAAATAGCGGGTTAGAGGTTTCTGTTTTAAAGACAATAATTCCGGTGGCTACCGGGCACTATGTGATGAAGAAGAAACTTACTAGAGAAATGTTCGTTTTCTTTATTAATATCTTAAATTTAATACTTTCTTCTCGACTACTTTATATATACCTAAGAAGATGGCGCAAATGAAAAAGCAATTCTTCAATTTTGAGAAAATTGCTTAGCTGTTATTATGTGCAGCAGATTACATCAAAAATATGAGGGAGTCCAAGTGGATACACAAATGCTCGTTTGACTTAGCAAATCAAGCTTTTATCGAGATGAAGGCTCGTGTGACAGCTCCTGCAATACTCATCTTTCATTTGAAGTCACGGGCTATCATTATTGCTGCCGAAAATAGAATCACTAAACTTGTGAATTTATGTTTGAGGCATCATCTGGAGTTGATATGGGAGAGAAACTTCACAAAATAACTCGTAAGAGCAGTTGTGAAAGCACGGGATGTTGATTCATTCATACTTCTCAATACAAAAAGGCAATTACTGTGGAGGAGGACCAAAGCCTAATGAATTTGGTTGTAGAAATTTCATAAGGAAGTCAGGCACTCTTGTAGAGAGAATTGCAGTGGCTTAAGGTCTGTTCATCATATTTGTCGTTTTGTTTTCTTTAATTCACATTTATATTGATAGGTCTTCTTTTTTCATTTTTGAATTTTCTAGAAGATATGATACCTTCTTTACCAAATAAAGAAAAATTCAAGAAAGAATTTGTGGATAAACACCAAGATATGCTTGGAAAAGCGACGAAGTGGAGGAAGACAACATCGGCATCTTGTACTGTCGTTGTGAATATCATCATTATTGTACTTTTCGCTGCGGCTTTCGGTATACCCGGAGGTAGCCGAAATAGCGAAGTATTGATCCCAACCCCGTATGAAGAAGTCCACACTTGGGATAGATGCGGGATCTCATCTTTTGTCTCTCCGCGGTTTGGATATTTCTGTCCATAGCAACTTCACTCCCTGCTACTGAGGACTTCCTCTTGTTATTGCCAACACAAATATTATCGGGCTTAAGTTTTCTTTTCTTTTCTTTGTTAACTTCGTTGGTGGGATTGAGCTCATCCCTTTACCTCGTCATGAGGCCGCCTCTTATCTCAATTTTGCTGCCTCCATTAATTTGCTTCATGTTCGTGCTATACTTATATGTTGAGATACTGATGTCCACTTATAGGCCTCGCCTCTTCTGTCCATTAAAGATTTGGAATTGACATATTATTTGGAAGGGGAGAAGAATCGAATATGAGAAGATTTGGTAGCTTTGGTTCACGCGGGAGGTTGGAAATAGCGGGTTAGAGGTTTCTGTTTTAAAGACAATAATTCCGGTGGCTACCGGGCACTATGTGATGAAGAAGAAACTTACTAGAGAAATGTTCGTTTTCTTTATTAATATCTTAAATTTAATACTTTCTTCTCGACTACTTTATATATACCTAAGAAGATGGCGCAAATGAAAAAGCAATTCTTCAATTTTGAGAAAATTGCTTAGCTGTTATTATGTGCAGCAGATTACATCAAAAATATGAGGGAGTCCAAGTGGATACACAAATGCTCGTTTGACTTAGCAAATCAAGCTTTTATCGAGATGAAGGCTCGTGTGACAGCTCCTGCAATACTCATCTTTCATTTGAAGTCACGGGCTATCATTATTGCTGCCGAAAATAGAATCACTAAACTTGTGAATTTATGTTTGAGGCATCATCTGGAGTTGATATGGGAGAGAAACTTCACAAAATAACTCGTAAGAGCAGTTGTGAAAGCACGGGATGTTGATTCATTCATACTTCTCAATACAAAAAGGCAATTACTGTGGAGGAGGACCAAAGCCTAATGAATTTGGTTGTAGAAATTTCATAAGGAAGTCAGGCACTCTTGTAGAGAGAATTGCAGTGGCTTAAGGTCTGTTCATCATATTTGTCGTTTTGTTTTCTTTAATTCACATTTATATTGATAGGTCTTCTTTTTTCATTTTTGAATTTTCTAGAAGATATGATACCTTCTTTACCAAATAAAGAAAAATTCAAGAAAGAATTTGTGGATAAACACCAAGATATGCTTGGAAAAGCGACGAAGTGGAGGAAGACAACATCGGCATCTTGTACTGTCGTTGTGAATATCATCATTATTGTACTTTTCGCTGCGGCTTTCGGTATACCCGGAGGTAGCCGAAATAGCGAAGTATTGATCCCAACCCCGTATGAAGAAGTCCACACTTGGGATAGATGCGGGATCTCATCTTTTGTCTCTCCGCGGTTTGGATATTTCTGTCCATAGCAACTTCACTCCCTGCTACTGAGGACTTCCTCTTGTTATTGCCAACACAAATATTATCGGGCTTAAGTTTTCTTTTCTTTTCTTTGTTAACTTCGTTGGTGGGATTGAGCTCATCCCTTTACCTCGTCATGAGGCCGCCTCTTATCTCAATTTTGCTGCCTCCATTAATTTGCTTCATGTTCGTGCTATACTTATATGTTGAGATACTGATGTCCACTTATAGGCCTCGCCTCTTCTGTCCATTAAAGATTTGGAATTGACATATTATTTGGAAGGGGAGAAGAATCGAATATGAGAAGATTTGGTAGCTTTGGTTCACGCGGGAGGTTGGAAATAGCGGGTTAGAGGTTTCTGTTTTAAAGACAATAATTCCGGTGGCTACCGGGCACTATGTGATGAAGAAGAAACTTACTAGAGAAATGTTCGTTTTCTTTATTAATATCTTAAATTTAATACTTTCTTCTCGACTACTTTATATATACCTAAGAAGATGGCGCAAATGAAAAAGCAATTCTTCAATTTTGAGAAAATTGCTTAGCTGTTATTATGTGCAGCAGATTACATCAAAAATATGAGGGAGTCCAAGTGGATACACAAATGCTCGTTTGACTTAGCAAATCAAGCTTTTATCGAGATGAAGGCTCGTGTGACAGCTCCTGCAATACTCATCTTTCATTTGAAGTCACGGGCTATCATTATTGCTGCCGAAAATAGAATCACTAAACTTGTGAATTTATGTTTGAGGCATCATCTGGAGTTGATATGGGAGAGAAACTTCACAAAATAACTCGTAAGAGCAGTTGTGAAAGCACGGGATGTTGATTCATTCATACTTCTCAATACAAAAAGGCAATTACTGTGGAGGAGGACCAAAGCCTAATGAATTTGGTTGTAGAAATTTCATAAGGAAGTCAGGCACTCTTGTAGAGAGAATTGCAGTGGCTTAAGGTCTGTTCATCATATTTGTCGTTTTGTTTTCTTTAATTCACATTTATATTGATAGGTCTTCTTTTTTCATTTTTGAATTTTCTAGAAGATATGATACCTTCTTTACCAAATAAAGAAAAATTCAAGAAAGAATTTGTGGATAAACACCAAGATATGCTTGGAAAAGCGACGAAGTGGAGGAAGACAACATCGGCATCTTGTACTGTCGTTGTGAATATCATCATTATTGTACTTTTCGCTGCGGCTTTCGGTATACCCGGAGGTAGCCGAAATAGCGAAGTATTGATCCCAACCCCGTATGAAGAAGTCCACACTTGGGATAGATGCGGGATCTCATCTTTTGTCTCTCCGCGGTTTGGATATTTCTGTCCATAGCAACTTCACTCCCTGCTACTGAGGACTTCCTCTTGTTATTGCCAACACAAATATTATCGGGCTTAAGTTTTCTTTTCTTTTCTTTGTTAACTTCGTTGGTGGGATTGAGCTCATCCCTTTACCTCGTCATGAGGCCGCCTCTTATCTCAATTTTGCTGCCTCCATTAATTTGCTTCATGTTCGTGCTATACTTATATGTTGAGATACTGATGTCCACTTATAGGCCTCGCCTCTTCTGTCCATTAAAGATTTGGAATTGACATATTATTTGGAAGGGGAGAAGAATCGAATATGAGAAGATTTGGTAGCTTTGGTTCACGCGGGAGGTTGGAAATAGCGGGTTAGAGGTTTCTGTTTTAAAGACAATAATTCCGGTGGCTACCGGGCACTATGTGATGAAGAAGAAACTTACTAGAGAAATGTTCGTTTTCTTTATTAATATCTTAAATTTAATACTTTCTTCTCGACTACTTTATATATACCTAAGAAGATGGCGCAAATGAAAAAGCAATTCTTCAATTTTGAGAAAATTGCTTAGCTGTTATTATGTGCAGCAGATTACATCAAAAATATGAGGGAGTCCAAGTGGATACACAAATGCTCGTTTGACTTAGCAAATCAAGCTTTTATCGAGATGAAGGCTCGTGTGACAGCTCCTGCAATACTCATCTTTCATTTGAAGTCACGGGCTATCATTATTGCTGCCGAAAATAGAATCACTAAACTTGTGAATTTATGTTTGAGGCATCATCTGGAGTTGATATGGGAGAGAAACTTCACAAAATAACTCGTAAGAGCAGTTGTGAAAGCACGGGATGTTGATTCATTCATACTTCTCAATACAAAAAGGCAATTACTGTGGAGGAGGACCAAAGCCTAATGAATTTGGTTGTAGAAATTTCATAAGGAAGTCAGGCACTCTTGTAGAGAGAATTGCAGTGGCTTAAGGTCTGTTCATCATATTTGTCGTTTTGTTTTCTTTAATTCACATTTATATTGATAGGTCTTCTTTTTTCATTTTTGAATTTTCTAGAAGATATGATACCTTCTTTACCAAATAAAGAAAAATTCAAGAAAGAATTTGTGGATAAACACCAAGATATGCTTGGAAAAGCGACGAAGTGGAGGAAGACAACATCGGCATCTTGTACTGTCGTTGTGAATATCATCATTATTGTACTTTTCGCTGCGGCTTTCGGTATACCCGGAGGTAGCCGAAATAGCGAAGTATTGATCCCAACCCCGTATGAAGAAGTCCACACTTGGGATAGATGCGGGATCTCATCTTTTGTCTCTCCGCGGTTTGGATATTTCTGTCCATAGCAACTTCACTCCCTGCTACTGAGGACTTCCTCTTGTTATTGCCAACACAAATATTATCGGGCTTAAGTTTTCTTTTCTTTTCTTTGTTAACTTCGTTGGTGGGATTGAGCTCATCCCTTTACCTCGTCATGAGGCCGCCTCTTATCTCAATTTTGCTGCCTCCATTAATTTGCTTCATGTTCGTGCTATACTTATATGTTGAGATACTGATGTCCACTTATAGGCCTCGCCTCTTCTGTCCATTAAAGATTTGGAATTGACATATTATTTGGAAGGGGAGAAGAATCGAATATGAGAAGATTTGGTAGCTTTGGTTCACGCGGGAGGTTGGAAATAGCGGGTTAGAGGTTTCTGTTTTAAAGACAATAATTCCGGTGGCTACCGGGCACTATGTGATGAAGAAGAAACTTACTAGAGAAATGTTCGTTTTCTTTATTAATATCTTAAATTTAATACTTTCTTCTCGACTACTTTATATATACCTAAGAAGATGGCGCAAATGAAAAAGCAATTCTTCAATTTTGAGAAAATTGCTTAGCTGTTATTATGTGCAGCAGATTACATCAAAAATATGAGGGAGTCCAAGTGGATACACAAATGCTCGTTTGACTTAGCAAATCAAGCTTTTATCGAGATGAAGGCTCGTGTGACAGCTCCTGCAATACTCATCTTTCATTTGAAGTCACGGGCTATCATTATTGCTGCCGAAAATAGAATCACTAAACTTGTGAATTTATGTTTGAGGCATCATCTGGAGTTGATATGGGAGAGAAACTTCACAAAATAACTCGTAAGAGCAGTTGTGAAAGCACGGGATGTTGATTCATTCATACTTCTCAATACAAAAAGGCAATTACTGTGGAGGAGGACCAAAGCCTAATGAATTTGGTTGTAGAAATTTCATAAGGAAGTCAGGCACTCTTGTAGAGAGAATTGCAGTGGCTTAAGGTCTGTTCATCATATTTGTCGTTTTGTTTTCTTTAATTCACATTTATATTGATAGGTCTTCTTTTTTCATTTTTGAATTTTCTAGAAGATATGATACCTTCTTTACCAAATAAAGAAAAATTCAAGAAAGAATTTGTGGATAAACACCAAGATATGCTTGGAAAAGCGACGAAGTGGAGGAAGACAACATCGGCATCTTGTACTGTCGTTGTGAATATCATCATTATTGTACTTTTCGCTGCGGCTTTCGGTATACCCGGAGGTAGCCGAAATAGCGAAGTATTGATCCCAACCCCGTATGAAGAAGTCCACACTTGGGATAGATGCGGGATCTCATCTTTTGTCTCTCCGCGGTTTGGATATTTCTGTCCATAGCAACTTCACTCCCTGCTACTGAGGACTTCCTCTTGTTATTGCCAACACAAATATTATCGGGCTTAAGTTTTCTTTTCTTTTCTTTGTTAACTTCGTTGGTGGGATTGAGCTCATCCCTTTACCTCGTCATGAGGCCGCCTCTTATCTCAATTTTGCTGCCTCCATTAATTTGCTTCATGTTCGTGCTATACTTATATGTTGAGATACTGATGTCCACTTATAGGCCTCGCCTCTTCTGTCCATTAAAGATTTGGAATTGACATATTATTTGGAAGGGGAGAAGAATCGAATATGAGAAGATTTGGTAGCTTTGGTTCACGCGGGAGGTTGGAAATAGCGGGTTAGAGGTTTCTGTTTTAAAGACAATAATTCCGGTGGCTACCGGGCACTATGTGATGAAGAAGAAACTTACTAGAGAAATGTGTCGTTCTTCTTTATTAGTAACTGTGAATTTATGCTACTTTTTCCATTGTAATGTGGTTGACTTTTCTGTGGTTGCTAGATTATAGCTTCCCATGATCGAAAAGTACCAATTCCACAAGTTCTTGTCATATTTTAGGATAGGCAAAACTGTTGCTGAAATCGACATTACTTTTGTTGTGCTTTAGAAAGATTAGAGAAACAAACACAATTGAATTTGCTTTATGAATGATTTATTTTCACCATTTTTTTTGGCGATACCATGCATTGTCACGGGCCGATAGTTTGGGAACGACTCGTGCGGCGACTTAGGTTTCCTTAGATCGTTGGAATGCCAAGACTTAGGCTTCTTTAGATCGTTGGAATGACTAGGCTAAGCCTTTTCTCGATCGCTCACTTGCTCACTCGGATCATAAAAAGAATCTAGAGAGAGAAGCTCTAGGAAAGAATGGAAATTACTTCTATTACTTGGATGATCAAAATGAGAAGAAGGCCCCTTTATATAGTAGATGGCCTCAGATTACATCCATTGATCGACTATTGATCTAGTGGCCGATATCGCATCGTCCTTCCTACGCACCAACTACCTGCATTTATGGATACGTGGCAATTACTATATCCCCGTCCGTCCTTAGGGGTGTTCTAGAAGCTCTATTAAGGTTTGGACTAGACTTTGTCGATGTTGCACGGTCCTTAGTGCATGAAAACCTCTTGACCGTGACACAAGCAAGGGACCAACTTTAAAAAAATTTGTGCGCTTGCAAGTTTTATTCCTTGGATGCTCCTAGTTGTTTAGAGATGACTTGGAATCTCATGAGACTATATGGAAATGGATTCATGTTTTTGACTTGTCTAACCTCAAAATTGACATAATTATAATTGGTAGATTGTTAAAAAAAGCAATAAGGCTTTTTGTACATTTTATTTCCATTTCTTTGCTATTACCTTTTGTTAACTTAATATAACTATTATATTACCTAAACCAAACAACTTAAAAGCCATTATGGTGCAATTCTATTTTGACAATAATAACACTTACATTGCACTCTTACTGTTACTATAACCACTCATTGAGCCCGGTCCGAATGTAATCGAGTATGTTATATCCTCATTTTATCTCCTTTTATCTCTTTTTTTTTCTTTTTCTTTTTTATTCTTTCCTGCGTTCTTTCTTTTCTTCGTCTTCCTCAGGTGAATCGCGACCAACAGTCACGATGCACAAAAAGTTGGAATGCGTTCGAAACCGAAGGCGGGCTAGACGAAAACTAGATAAAAACAAGAGTATCTCTCAATCGCGACCATCAATAATAATGCATGGCAACTCGGATCACGGTGCAAGTCGAAGAGCTAACTCATTACCAGTAGAAGAGAGTCCTGCTCAGTGATCTCTGCCTCTTTCAGCTTTTGTGCTACAACCTGTGCGAAACGATTGAGCAGGAAAATGTGAGGATCAAGCTTGTGGCGAGTGAAGTAAAAACCGAAAATGTTAGCTACAACAGTTGATTAGAATCGGAGTTTTGAACTCTTCGAGAGAGGAGGACGACGTGAGAGAGGATGAAAAGAGTGAGTGGCGGGCCGCCTTTTTTAACTTTTGCACTAAGACCTGCACGAAATGATTGAGCAGAAAAATGTGAGGATCGAGCCCCATGGTGAGTGAAGAACCAATTGAAAACACTAGGCCGTTTAGAATCGAAGTTTTGAACTCACTATGCTCTTGAGCTTCGAGAGAGGTAGAGACGGAGAAATCGAACGATAGACAGA
Organism: Syzygium jambos; assembly: GCA_031216235.1. Lineage (NCBI taxonomy): Eukaryota > Viridiplantae > Streptophyta > Magnoliopsida > Myrtales > Myrtaceae > Syzygium > Syzygium jambos. The sequence continues at coordinate 8,107,779 of CM062229.1, read as the reverse complement.
ACATGACAAGAGAGAGGATGGTTTTTTGAAAGATTTTTGTAGCAGAAAAGAGTGAGTGGGGTGGGGGAGATGAAGGTGTTTGGGATATATGCGATTAAAGTGATGCTTAACCGTGGTGAGCTCAGGTTTTATCGTGGTTGGATAGTCCTATCCAAACGCCTTCATTTTGCCCCCCCCCAATTCTTCTTCCTGATGTTAATAAGACAAATGCTGCTCCAGCAGTTGATTCTCTAGTATCAAGTAAAGCTCATCATTGCAGTGGCCTTAGTTTTGCTGTCAGTGGAAGTGGATCAATTAAGAAAAGATCTGATGAGTTCTTTAACACAAATCTCTTCCTTTTCCATGTCAAGCATTGTGTTTCCATTCATTAAGATGGATGGCCTTGATGGACCGACCATTATAGTCATTTCCAAGCATGTTCAGTTGCCAGAACCCCAAATTGAGAAAAAGATAACCTGCAGGATCAGACATTACAAAGTCCATTCTGTTAATCAATAGGTTTGCATTAGTCCTCAGTACTTAATTAGCTTGCACTTTGACTTTACTGATGTGCCTCATTTCAGTGAGGAGAGTTTGGAATGTTGGTAGGGATAAGGCCTACATGAAATGTGATGTGAACAATATTAGCAATCAGATTGGCCTTCGCCTTGAAGTGGGATTGTAGTTGCTGGAATTCCAGGAGATGCATCATATGCTAATTATGAGAACTTTAGCATTTTCAACACACAAGTTCTCAGTTTGGTGCGTTGAATGTGCTTCAAAGGGATTTTTTCATCAACTTTCTCATTATAGGGGGAAATTTGAGATTTACTTATTTTTGGTCAGTGCAGGTGAGGAGTTTCTGGTCAATTCACGCTTACTGTTAGATTTAAAGTAGTCAAAGAAAAGCCGAAGTTTTATGATCCGAGTCTGCTAGATTTGGAAAAACATCTGCACAATCTTTTAGTTTGTTAAAATAGTATTAGGAAGAACATTTACCCAAACATTTGTACACATATCTTTTCCCTCTAAGTATATGGATAAAACTTCTGTACTGAATAGCAATTCCGTTAGCGACCCAAAAAAAAAAAGGAATAGCAGGTCAGTGCTTGAGTCTCTGATGTAACAAAGACAGGAGATATAGAAGGGAAGAAGTATTCAGTAATGTGTTTTTGAAGACATAAGATTGGTCAAATTGCAAGATTTTTAATCATATCTGCATAGGAGGTTTTTCAGTCTAGGAACGTGTTAGAGCTAGGAAGCATCATCCATTGTGTAAGCTTGAGTAAAATAATTCTATTTCCTTCTTTTGTTGCGGCATGATGTTTAGGTGCGAATGAAATATTCGGTGAATCAAGAAATGTCAAAGCTTCCTAGAAGGACTATCGCATGTTTAGTTATGTGTAGCATTTTCTCTCTTTCTCTATGTTCCATTTGTCTTTCACATGCTCAATGTTAAGGTGCAACACAAAGTATTGGTGAATCGAGTAATGTTATCTTCCAAAAAGCCTTATGGTACTTTATCTTCCAAAAAGTCTATCGTGTGGCTCAATGTTAGAGCCACACGACAGTCGCAAGATTGCAGAGAACAAGTGGAAGAAATATAAATCTATGCATTTAAAGGTGGTTTCCTGCTTCCTGTAGTGAAATTTTGCCGTGCAATCTGCTATGGAACCCAGTCCTTCAAAAGTCTAGCCACTACAATTGGCACCAGATGCTATCCTCTTCTAGGCTTGTTCCAAGATCATTTTCTGTAGGAAATTATTATTCTCCTACTTTAGATAATGATCTTTATGAGTTGACAATATGAGCTTATCCTTGCTTCTCAACTTCATATCTTTCAAATTGGTTTTATGAACGACAGCCATACTGCAGTTGACTATGTCATAATTTGCTTGGAGGATGTACTCGGTGTTCATATATGTGGGGTTGGGTTTTATTTAGATATGTGAGAATGAATGAGCATGGATGATTCATGTCATTAAGATACGGATAAACAGTTCCTTATTGTGTTGAGGCATGACTTTTGAGTTTATCTACACCTACCTTTTTTTTACATTAGATAATATATTTGGGCATCTCCTCTAAGTTTTGCTTTTTCTGTTCCTCTTTCTGGGAACAGGGTGAATTATTTTGTATCTGAGTACTTATATTATTTTTTTCAGTATAGCCATAACGAAGACAAGGTCATGGAAATGCACTGAAGTCTCTCAAAGATTAAAGGATCTTATGGGCTACACCCTTGCTGTTAAACCATCTCAAATTCCACATAAGGATGCCGGCCAAAGTTTATTTATAGATGGCGAGGCTCAAGTCGGTACCGTGGTAGCCTTAAACCCTGGGATCATATATTTCCTTGCATATTACCGGTATATTCCTGGATATCCTTGGGTTGATGCACAAAACCCGTATCTAATCACTAGGTATGATGGCACCGTGATAAATGCTCAGCCTTGGGGTGCTGGTGGCGATGCCTGGGAAGTATGGGATGGCTCTAGTGCAATGGATATCAACCCTAATATGCAAAACAATGAAAGTGCATATGACCGGGTTTGGAAGGTCCTTAGTAAGCCTTTGGAAGGAAGACAAGGGGGAAATAATGTCGATGTGTTGGAGCGTAGAAATCCACTTGCTTTGGCTCATTTTGTTAATCACCTTGCGAAGGGCATGGATCCAAATGTAATGATTTGTCCTTATGACTTTCCTATGATTGAGAAGAACATGAGAGCTTATATTTCAAATATATTGTTCGGAAGGGAAGAAGAAGCTAATATGAGTAGATTTGGCAGCTTTTGGTTCAAGTGGGGAGGTTTAGGGAATAGCGGCTTAGAGATTCCTCCTTTAAAGACAATAGTTCTGGTGGCTACTCGGGCACTATGTGATGAAGAAGAGCTCATGAACTACCGCCTGAGTAATGCAAAGCGACGACCAACATGGTATGTTTCGGTTGATGAAGAGGAAGAACGAAGAAGGTCGAGGTAGGCTGGTGATTGTTGGGACATGGACACTGCCTGGTCTCTGTATAAGAGAACTTTGTCACTGCTTAGGATTGTAATGCAAGTTTATGCAACTTTTTCAATTGGATGTTTCAGGGATCATATACCTCAGCTTCAGAGCTATAGTGGTCGACTTTTCTTTAGTTGCTGGATTCTAGCTTCTCAGGAAGGCAAGAGGTACCAATTCCACAAGTTCTTGTCATATTTTTGGGATAGGCAGCAAAACTGTTGCTGAAATTGATGTTACTTTTGTTGTGCTTTACAAAGATTAGGAAAATAAATGCACATTGCCATATGAATAATTTATTTTCACCATTCTTTTTGGTGATACCATTGAAATTCTAACACAGGCGACTTTGAAATGCCATTCCTTTGACCCTTCCCACGGACCAAGATGTGGCGGTAAGAATTAAACTAGAAGGATTTGTTGCTTGCAAAGTCTTGTTCCTTGGAGGCCTCTAGCTCTTTACAGATGACTTGCAATCTCATGTGAACTGTGGAGGTATGTTGACACCTCTATTTTAAAAAAAAATAAAAAAATTAAGTAAAAAAATAATAATAATAAAAACTCTTGTTCTACCAAGACCGATTGGGCCTAATATGCGCATTCAGCCCACTGCGCGTTTGGCTTATCTTTCTTTCCTTGTTTGGGCCGAATTCGGCCCCCTCTTCTTTTTTCTTTATTTTTGTCTTTGAGCCCATTTCTTTTTACCACCAATCTCACGACTGTGATCCCTTTTGTTTGCTCACGCTTGTGAGCAGAAGAGGGTGACGAACAGGGGGACCATCTGTGGTTGAGAACGGCGGTGACGAAACGAACATGTGACGGAAACAAATCCAGGTAAGGATCTAGATGCTTGCTGAGCTGTAGAAGTAGTTATCAGAAAAACAGAATGCATAGTGGAAGCGCGGGAAGATATATATTGACTCGACTGAAAAAAAGAAAAAAAAAAAAGAAAAATCGCCGGGGAAGAAGGGTCTTGAAGAGGAGAGCGTTCGGTTTCTCTGCTTGCGCGGAGGAATTCCGGCAAATCTTTTCCCCTTCTTCCATCGTCTGTTCACCGTCGCCGGAGAAAAATCCCTGTGAATCACCATTTCGGATACACGAGACACCACGGTTCGTTACTTCGGAAGTGCGAGTCGGTGCTGTTCGTCACTGTTTAGCCACACCGGAAGACTCCCAGAGCTGTCACATTCCTGTTCGAAGACGATCGTGAAGACTTTGCGTTGCTTCCAAACCAGGTAAGACTTCTTTCTCATACATGTACTGTTTTGGCCGAGAGAAGTTGATTCGATTTTCGAGTTTGTGTGAAAATCTCATGAAATAAGGCTATTTGTTGTAGAATAATATGATTTAGGCATCTGTACATCACCTCTTGATTGAGAATCATATCGATATCGAATCGGAATCTCGTTTTTCAGATCGCATATCATACGTTCGACAAAATGCTTGAAAGAAGAACCGAATTGATTTTTGTGAAATCAGTGCGTAGAACTCGTTCTTTTATGCTTGATGTGTTCTTAGGTTGATGAATCAATACTGAATCTGTGTTTTTCGTTGATTTTGTGGCATGTTCATCATTTTTCCGAGTCGGCCATGGATGGGACCTTCGACGGAGATCCATTCCATTTTTGCCGGAGTGATGCCTGCGGTTAGAGGCCACTTCAGTTAGTCTATCTCACGATTTGATTTGCATATGCGTTTCCTACGTGCGATTGAGTTTCAGTTAACGTGATTTTTGAGTTTGAGAATTTCTCGCCGGAGTTAGTCCGGCGATGTAGAAACCGTCGGCTAACTAGTGGCCGATGGTCATTAGCCGGCTGCGGTCAATTGAAGTCGACAATTGAAGGTTGAGGTTGACGGTGCTATGGAGTTCGTCGAAAAAAAAGTGTTCTCTGTGAAAACGTGAAATAGCTATTCTCGGAGAAGATGGGGGCGTAGAAAGAAGGCCATCGGGGAAGAAGACCAGAGAAAAGGGAATGAAGAAAATGAAAGAAAAGAAACACTAGAAATAAAAAAATAATAATAATAACAAGAGTTGAATATAGTGGAGATGAGATCGTATTCTAATCTGGCTGGAGACTAGGACAAATAAATGGGCTCAATTTTAGTGTGAATGGGCTGAATTTGGAGTTGGGCTAAATAAATAAAAAAAGTTTGAAAACTTGGGCTTGAATTGTTGATAGCCCATCAGAAGAGACCCAAATTCGGACCGGGCCGCAAGAACTGATCCGAATTGCGAGTTTGACTGGACCGTTAGGGTCCGGGTCAGACCGTCTAAGCGGACCGGGTCCGAAGTCCATTTTCCATAATAAAAAATAATATAAAAATTAAAATTTAAAATTAAAAAAGATGTGAGAAAAGCTAAAAAATGTAGAATTCTCTTAGTTTGGGACTTTTAATAAGCACTTTTGGCTTGAACAAAAATTGAACCCGAAATTGAATAAGCCTTTAGGACTTTACCCTAGGGATTCTTTATTGTTTTTTTTAGAGACGATGCTAGGTCGCTGTTTGTGCACTTTCATTTTGATTTCATTTGATTGTGTACTTTAAATTCATTGATTGTTGTTTTCCCCTTTTAGAATGGTCAGGATGAAAATTCAAAATTCTCGATTAGTACAAGACTGCCGTGATATTTTGGTTAGCAAATAGTCGAGTTTAGGTACCAAAAGGGCATTAGTTGAAAAACTAGTGTAATCAAGTCCTCGATCCCTAAGAATCTCTGGTTGCGTATGTTTTCGAGATGACACTCTCGTATCTCGATTAACGTTCTAGCTAACCCTTAATCATGGCTAGTGGCGACTCCTATTGAATAAATAAATTTAAACAACTAATGTCACGCGAGGTATGGACTTAGGGAGAGTCCAATAAAATACTTCTAAACCTACTTCTCCCAAGGAGGCCCTTGAGGGTTAGGTCGTGACAAGGTACATTGAGCATCACAAGTATGCGATGGTGCAAAAATGTCTATTAATTTATCGATCGTGATAGTGATAAATCTGTAAGAATGGTTAGTCACGGCTGAGATTGGTATTTTCGTCGACAGAGATGATGAAGGGACTTTCCCTTTTTTCTGGGTTGGTAGATGGAAAGGATTTTTCTTAGCACAGGGTTAAAGCTTTAAGTCTCAACTTGTTCATTACCATGATTCCTTAGAACAGGGTGCTCATCTTGTTCAATATCCTGAACAGTTACTCCATCAGCAGCTTTTCTATGTGCATGATCGTGAAACTACACAAACAATAACAAGTGTAGCCTTAATGATTATTGCACTCCATGTACTCAAAGTGCCCTCAGCGTAATCATCCCGTTGATTTGCCATACGGACCCGAAACATCGAAAATCATCATCCTTTTTCCTATGAACAGGAGCACGAATCCCTGCATACTCATCGTCAGCTTCAACAAGCAGCCGCTATTCGCCGAAAATTTAGGTTAGGATGTAATTCTACTCATCGATGCTGTTGACCTATTGAGAGGAAACGCGTTCGTCCCAATCCCTCTGAAGAGATTTTATCTTGACATTGTAGTGTTGCTGGAGTATATTATTCACTCTGGCAATACGGCAATCTCTTCGGCGAGAGCAAGTTATCATGTAATAGGGCTTCTCTACATAGTATTTTAACAACCTTAACGAGATGGGAATTTCCCACTCTTTTGTCGTTGTTTTTTTTTCTTTTATTATTATTATTATTATTATTTGAATCATTTGGGACATTGTTACGGTTCGCATCCCCTTGGAACTTTTTGGCATTGAGTTTTTCTGCAAAAGTACAAGAGAAAAGAGTCGATTAAAATGAGTATAAAATTGCTTCCTGTAATTTTCTTATGAGATTTGTCACTTTTTCTTAAATGACAATACTTTGCGAATTTAAAAAATTCGCCCTTAAATGGTAAAAAAGGAAAACGGAGGGATTCTTGCCTTTTTTTAGGGTTGTAATTGATAAAAACAAAATTTTCAAACATGCATAGTGTGTGTGTGTGTGTCTGTCAGTGTGTGTTATGTCGTCAACAATTATCTAGGATTGCATACATTTTTTCATCCTTAATTTATGCTATTACTTTCAATTTTCTCTTACAATTTGTGCACTTCACTTCTTGCAATTACTTTTTTTCCCGTACCACTAGATGTCAAATAAACACATCTGTTTTCCTTGTTTATATAATGATCAAATAGTAACCTTGACCAATTAATTAAATGCTATCATTTAATTGCGTGTCGATGAAGCCAAGAGACCAAGACTACAGATAAAAAACGAAGACAATTTTTTTTTCATTTCGCTTGGAAAATTAGATTAATATAAATACCCTTGTTGAATTTTATTTTTTTTCGATACAGGTTAGAAACCGGCTACTGTGAAACATCCCGCATACTCCCATGAACCAGTTGAATCCAAGTCCTTGATCTGTGCGGAAGGCTTCCGACCGGGAATAGTTTGCAAACGATGAGATTTGCACTAACGATCTCCAATTTCCGAATCGATACTTCCTGACGCCTCAACTGTGTGTCCGAGTTCAGGAGTTAGCATTTTATAACTCGTTTGCATTCCGTGAAAAGCTTCGCATGTCTGTTCCGTTGGGACGTGGTACAAAATGTCAAAGCCGATGGACGAAAACTTGCAACTAAGGATTATGCTAGCGGGGCGATTCGGACAAGGTATTGTCGCCACATACATGTGAATTTACCCGATCGGTTATAAACCTATTGTACGGACGTCAATTCGGTCTTAAACTTTCTGAGTTTGCCAATCTAGTCATAAACCTCTGCGCAAAATTCCGATATAGTCCTTCCGGCCAATTTTCGCAGGAAATTGTTGATGCAGCGGTGTTGACACCTAAATTTCGGCGCATCATTTAGTGTTAATTGCATAGAAAATTAGGGATTAATTTTTTTTTGAACCCCTGAACAAAAATATTAAAATTGCATAGCATATAGTTTAGGTTCATATAGATTAATTGCATTCCGCATCGGATCGACGGTGGCAAGCGAGCTTAAAATTCATCATGTAAATTGAGCTTGGGCATCGAACGAAACTCGGCTCACTCGGAAAGCATGGGCCGAAAATCACACGTAAAAGAGCTTGGCTGTCTTAATTTGAGCTTAGATTAGCCCATCAAGCTTAATTAAATAAAAGCCCACATTAATTCAGCTCACTTGAAATTAAATGATTAAAGCCTAAGCCCAAGCCTAAGCCCATTAGGACTAGAAAGCCCGGTTAATTGACCTAGGTTTACATTATAAATACATGTTTATGCTTCATAATCGAAAGGGGGAGCTCTCATAATTCTCATATTACAATTCCTAAGAGTACGAGAGAATTTTCGGTTCAGAGATTCGGAGAGAAATCGGAGGCTTTACGTCCAAGGGGGGGCTTCGTTCAAGAGGAGGGCTCCACAGGTGAAGAGACACGGCCATTCAAAGAGACAAAAAGAAAAGAGAAGACTAGGTCAACAAAGTGGGGCTTCACAGAATAGACACCCACGAGAGTGAGTGGAAGGAGAGGAGACCATTGAAACAAAAAGAAATCGAAGAGAAAGGGGGGGTCTCGGTCAGCAGGCTGATCTTTCGGGACTCTCTGACAACACTCAAAGAAAAAGGCAAGACAAGAGAAGGTAAAAAGAAAAGAGAGAAAGAGTCGTTGCTTCCTTGCTGCAAGCTTGACGTCAACCCCGACGTCGTTGATCTGGTCTGAGCTGCCCCTGTCCGTGACTACGAATCCATGCCTCATGCCATGACTGCGGCTCTCTGGCCGTGAGCTCCCTGCACCAACGATGCCACTGCTCCCTATTCAGCCCGACGGTCTTTGATGCTGCTTTGGAGTCCAAACCGAGTCACCCCACTGAAGTTTCTATTTTGCAGGTTCCTTGGTCGAGCACCATCGAGGGGTCACCTGATCCGCGAGATCATTAGCCGAGCAGCACTTGATTTTTTTTTACTGTCATCGCGAGCTTGTTGCGACCCCTGACGAGACTAGTTGCGAGGACCTTGAGTTCCAACAACGAACTGCTCGTTGTTTGATCTCCCTGCACTAACGACGAAGCAACCACGCCTTGCATGAAGCCGTTGCAACACTGCAACACCCTCGTAGAGTTCAAGCCTTCGCCACCAGCACCGCTCTCAGTTTTCGTCCAATATAGCAAATTTTATTGGAGCCTTGTTTGGCGAACTCCAGCTACAAGTCCCAATTAAAGTTTAGCCTGCTTGACAGTTTTCCTTGTAGTTTATTTGGCGAAGACAGCCACTCTTGCAGCAAATCCCGTAGCCACGTGCTCTGGGAACAGAGGATTCCGAAAGAGAGAATAAGAAAAGAGGTCTCACCCCCAAGACACATCCACGTTCATTCACTATCGTGTTCGTTGGGACCTCACAGCCGCTCCTCTACTGCCACGTTCACACGGATCAACCGAGAACAGGGAGTAAAAATTGCCGATTGCTTGCCTTGCGCATCTCAGAGAAGCTTTGCAGACCCTTAGCCGTGTTCAGTCAAGCCCCACGAGTTCATCCGCGGTCGAGAACCGTGAACCATCCCGAGCACCACCGCAAGCGTCATTGCCGCTAGTCCCGACGCACCGCCGGTCGCAATTCCGATCCGCGTGGTTCGAATTTGGAAGATATCCGCAAATTAGGTAAGATCATTATCCGAATATTTTTCGAAATATTTAATTTCCTAAGTTTTCGGTGTTTGAATATTTCGTGGATATTCCTTGATGTATTGCTAGATATCTTAGGATAATTTTGTGCGCTATATCCGCAATATTTGAAAATATCTAAAATTAGGAATTTTGCCTAATTTAGCAACGTATCTGGACGACTATCCGACCTTATCCCTAAGGTACGATACGCGGCGATACGGAAAATTGTTATCTTGTTCATAATCACTTGGACACGATAATAGATTTTATTTGCTTTCCAAATTTGACCAATCAACTTTCCGTCGATATCTATAACCCTATAGATATGACCGTTAGTTTGATTTCTTTGCCTTATCTGAGTTTAAAAAAATCTTGCGGATTGCGTGGATTGTTTGAATGTGATTGTTATCTTTATTTGATTGTTTTCCTTTTAAATAAAGAAAATCCAAAAAATTTGTTAGTTAGATTTAAATTAGAAATTTTGCATGCTTAGGGAATCTTAAATATATCCAAAAGAATAAGATAATTATTTGATTTAAATTGGGATTTAGGGTAACATATTTCCTAGTTTAAATTAGAGATTGTTTTAATCTTAGTGGATTATTTAGGATATTTAATTATTTCGAATTTTCATAAAATACCAAAAAGAAGTCACTTTAGAATAGATTAAATTATCTTTTTTAGAATAGATTGCATGTTAATTTAGGCATTTTTTTTAATTCCGAATTTCAGTTGAAAATACCAAAAATAAATCATTTGTTCATCATTAGAATTAGGTCACGTTGTCTTGTGTCATATAGTTTGCATGTTAGGCTGCATTAATCGCATGTTAATTTTTGCACGTCATTACATATAGGTTAGTTTTCATTTAAATAAGTGAAAATCCTAAAAAATATTGAGTGAATTGCTTGTTAATTAGAAATCATATTAGGATTGTTGATATGATTTTCTAGCTAACAACGCAGATGCTTACGTTGCTTCGAGGTAAGTAATTCTCCCATTCTTGCAATTTATTTAATGTTTTGATTATTGGGTGTTACTTTGGTGGTTTGCGCACCCGCATGAACACCTCACATGTTAGTAATTAGATAATAAAATGGATCCAGACTGCCTGCACAAATATTTTTGAGAAGAAAAGGTACCGAAAGGGCGTTAGACTAGATCTAGCGTAACCAAGTCCCCGAGCTTAGAATCTCTGGTTCGTAGGAATAAAACATATCTCCCTATGTTTTATTTAGGTTTCTAATCGACCTACCACAAATAGATTAGTGGCGACTCCAAGCATAAAAGCTTTTGCATGTTAAAAACTTAAACCCTAAGTTGCGAATTGGTAGGGCTTGGGAGGGCCCGAGTTAGGTTTAGTCCTAATAATCCATTAGCCTGAGAGGGAAATTTTAGGTCGCGACAGCTTGGCGACTCCGCTGGGGACTTGAGTTAAAACTCTTAGTGGACTTAGGCCAGTTTTTCTTTTCAAAAAAATATTTTTTGCTTGGCAGCGAGGATCCCAGGTACGTTCCTAACGTTTTAGGTGTTAAATGTTTTTGCAGAATGTGAGGTATAAGGGGAGGCGTGATTGTTAACCCTTGTTTTGCAGGGAGGTGTTTGGATGTATGGTTTATTTTATGCACGAAGCGCTGTATGATATAACCTGCTGTGCATGCCTTGCATTTACACTACACCGCACACACTACCCGCTGCCGGACCTGGGCGGCACAGGTTTAGGATGGTACTAAGACAGCGGACACCTCGACCACATCCGCGTGGTATGGGTCGCCCTCCTTGGTCCCGAAAGTTTTTTTACGGTGTCATTGAGTTCCCACCACGGTTGCACCCTTTGCAACCCGGGTCGGCTCCTTGACTAAGCCGGAGTCAGGGGAACCTTGGCCTAACCACAACCATGACTGGTTTAGCCCGGTAATCCTCGCGTCTCCACTTTGCAAGCCAGAGTCTAGATAGAAATCGAACCTCACGTTTCATGCGTATGTCTACATGGTTGTCATGGTCCTACTGGGTGAAGTAAGTCTTCTGAACTCTTCTTTTTGCAATTAATTTAGTTATTGCATTTTTCGGGTCGGTCCATGATAGGTCTAGGTTGGTTTTAAATTTGAAAGTAATAATCATTGAGTCCTTTAAAAAAAAAAAGAAAAAGAAAGCTCTTTTAGAGAATTTATTTTCAATCTATGTCTTCATTTTCCTAGATGTGTCATAGGTAATTATTTTCCTAAGAAGTTTGCCGTCGTCTTTCTTTTACAAAAAAAGGGCTTTAGAGAATTTGTTTTCAGGTCATAATTTCTAGGGAGTCTCATTTTTTGTTTTTCATAGTTTTATGATTAGGGATTTTGGTGCTTTTATTTCCTATGTTGTGTCTAGGGCGTTATTTACATTTCTTTGCCTAGATCACTTTTCATAAAGTCTCAATCATATACGAATATTTTCATGAATAAACAAAAAAAAAACTAGAAAGCGGGTCATGGACCAACCTCGTCTTAACCATGTGCTTATTTAGTTCATTTCTCTTGAATCAGGTAACTACGGATCATCCACAGTTATCGATCCATCGCTCGGGCCTTGCTAAGGGGCAAGCTCGCCGAGTTCCTTTGTTGTTGCTCCTCCGCCACCGTGAGCTCACCGCCCAACATAAACCGCAACTCCATCCACCACTTGCGGTTCTCGCGGCGACTGCGGCTTCTTTGCATAAACGCCGTCCTTGTCTTTGTTTCTCAGAGCCCCATATGTCGGCCAACCGCCAAGCCGAAACGCCCTTAGCTGTGAGCCACCATCGCGAGGAAGTTAATACTCAAGCTAAGTAATTATGGATCATCGACCACCGGCCATTCCCGCCTGGCCATGAGAGAAAGTGCTCAGAGTGAAGTGCCGAACCGCCTCGCTAATATCGAGGAAGGACAGTTGGATGAAATGGGCACTAGCCCGCGAGAGTAACACCTTTACATGTTTCGCACACTCCGTTGCGTGGGAATTTCTATTGCTTTCTAGGACTTGCCCCGTCTCGGGAGCTGCTTTTTAGGATTTTTCATTTCTATGACTTTATTGTCCCAGTTTCCATTCTAATAAATGTAATTCATTCGGTGATAATCAATGAAATTACAAATTTTTTGAGGGCATGTTGAGGTACATCAAACCAGCCCGGTGATGATATCCAACTGATAAAAGAAAAAACATAGTCCAAGGAGAATTCTGAGGCCTGGGCTTCTTCATGTTCCCTCGTGTTAAAATCTTTTTGAAAAGAATTTCAAAAAAAAAAATTCAAAAATTTTAAAAAATCAAAAAAGAGAAAAATTTAAAAAAAATGCAATGTTTAGCCCTGTTTGTCCTTCTGAACCCTCTACTTTATGTTTCAGGGGCAATCTTGTGACACGTGAGGGTATGGGAACGGTCCATTCTGATGAATTATGTGCCACCGAGTCTGATCTTGATGACACCGACGAACTCGAAGATTCCTCGGAAATGCTGCGTGGCCTAGAACGACATGAAAGGTCCAAAGTTCTTACTTCATACTGAACCATCACTGTTAACTTGAGTGATACGAAGGAACCCAAGGAAGTAAAGAAAAGAGCAAATCTCCCTAAAAGTGAGACGAAACACTTAATCCAGTTGCCGCATGAGAATAGTTGGATCCTTCAACCGAAAGGTACGTCAAGGACACTTCCAGGTAATTGACCTAGTCCTAAGGAAAGTACTGCCAGTCTTTTCTATTCCTGAGGGCAAATTCGCCCCAAACTACAATGGTCCATATGTGGTCAATAAGGTGCTTCCCGGAGGTGCCCTGATTCTCGCAGAAATGGATAGTCGTAAGTTCTCCACTCCTGTTAATTCTGATGCTGTGAAAATGTATCACCCCTGATTAACATTTTGCAGCAAAAGCTTTCAAGTGTTTAGTTTTATATTTTGAATTGCAAACATTTCACTGATGAATAAACAGTATCAATCAATTTCAAGTTAAGATGTTTGCTTTGGCTTTAAATTCTGCATGGTTATTTTATCGGTCTGCATCATCGATTTCAAAAGGGAAATCTATTTGGACAATCTTATTATTCATGTAGAATGAATTGAATGTGTTGAATGAGATACATCGGGATGATGAAAGGCAAGCCTTATCCTATACACAGTCCCATGCACTAATCTTCAGTGAGTTGAGTGAAAAAATTCCATGTCTGCAAGGTAAAGAGTTATCTCGCAAAAGGTACGGCAACTGAAGTGACGAAAGGCAGTTTATTTCTCTATCCCAAACACTACAGGTTATCCATTGTTTCGCCACTTTGAGCCTAAATGTTCGGAGAAATCCTTTCAAATTACCCCTGTCAAGAACTACCCTACATCGGGGTAAATCGGAGGTAAGTCAGCATTACAAGGTGAAAAAATGAATAGAGATTGTCTTGCTCTCACTTGCATCAATCTTCGAGTGTTGCTTTTTCAGATGAATTCACGCAAAGTTCAAGTGCCTTAGGATGATGAAGAGCATTTCTTTCTCTATCCTAATCACATTTTATCCTTTGTTAAGCCCAATTGAGCCTACAATTTTATTTCATATGAACCCAGTTGGTGATCATCCCCCACACTGGGGCAAGGCAACAGTCATCATTGTTCAAGCAGCATATTCAGAGTGCTGATAAAAGATGAAGACCCCTGAGAGTCCAAATGTTGAGTAATTTGGTAAAAACAAACCAAAGTGTGATTGGCCGATATATGCATTGCAGACAGTGTGTGTCAAAAGTAAAAAAAAAGGGAAGGGCAAGAAAAGCAGCGTGCCTGGTAAAAGCAAGGCCAATGCACAAAAAAAAAAAGAGGAGATCTTTAAAAAAAAATGTCAAGATATGACATGTCAAAGTCATGAATCCCAGTGAAGCAGAAGTTCTACAAGTCTCAAAGGAATCAAGTGACGAATTCTCGAAACCACTGGAACATCTACCGAGAAGACAATCCCTGGTGAAGAAGAAGACTAGTGATAATGCCAAGATGATCACCAACTTATTCACCACAATTATACACATTTTGAGCCTAATGATCCATTCATTTCTCAACCCATGAGCCTAGCCTACATTACGTCCCTTGCAAAGTCTCTTCAGATTGTGGCACTTGAACTAACGTAGAGTTTCAGATGTTTATAAGCTTAGCTCGAAGAAGTGCGAGCAAGTCCACTTCTATCTCATTTTGCAGGGTTCTTGACTTGTAAACCCGGAGATAATTGCGGAGTATTTTCTTTCAATAGCCTTGACTCAAAGAGTCCCCTTTTGCTAAGCCATTGACCAAGCCCACGTTACGGTCCCAGCAAAGACCTCTCAGATTGGTAAGGTCGTACCGCTTGCGAGAATACTCGGACCCTTGTCGACATGATGATGGTGAGATAGAGTGATTTTCATAAATTAGCCGCTTTTCGATGAGGATGAGAGAAAGCCCTTTCGGACCGAAAGTCCCTCATTCGACATTTTCAAGATATCCACTTGTGAATCTGAATTGTCTTATCATGATTTTCCCCAGTGAAATTTAGTAATGCTGATTTGACAAAATCGTCATGCATGAAAACCAGTCGAATTTATAATGCATGAATATATGTGTCCTTGATTACCCATGAATGCATATCACTTGTTGTCTATAACCGTGTCTAGCAGAAGACACGCCCTCAAGAGTCAGAGATATCACCAGGTAAGTATATCTCTATCCCTTGGATGTCTGTGACTATCTAGGTATCCCTAACCTATTCGAGCAATTGTCAGGTTCTATA
This sequence comes from Syzygium jambos, assembly GCA_031216235.1. Lineage (NCBI taxonomy): Eukaryota > Viridiplantae > Streptophyta > Magnoliopsida > Myrtales > Myrtaceae > Syzygium > Syzygium jambos. The sequence goes on along the minus strand of CM062229.1, from coordinate 8,092,431 downwards.
TTTGATTATCTCTAGATGTCTCTAGCGATATCCGGACATCTATTGATCAAGCCTTTTCAGGTACCTCTGATGATATCCAGGTACTTTGTTAGAAAACCCATGAGCATTCAGGATAGCCCCTGGTTCACTCAATCGTTAAGTGTCCAAGACGATATCTAGAAAATTCCCCCGTGACATGCCTATGAGGAAGGCCACTGAAGTCCATCAACGTTCATCAAGCAACATGTTTGGAACAAAGCCTAAGTGATTGTCAGATGGTACAGAATCAGAATCATGCATCGATTTACTTTACCACTCCTACAAGGTAAGAAGAATTCAGGTACGTTTGCTAATTATTCTTCATTGTTTCTCTCTCCGGAATAGGAGAAATTATCTCTCTCATATGTTCACCAAGTGGAACAGGTGACATTTGGTGTTGCTAAGTGGAGTACGAAGCACACCCCATCTTATGTTCGCCCAGTAGGATAGGCGGCATAATTTCTCATTTGGTGTTGCCAAGTGGAGTACGCGGCACACCCCATTTCATGTTTGCCAAGTGGAGTACGCGGCGGCATAATTTCTTATTTGGTGTTGCCAAGTGGAGTACGCGGCACACCCCATTTCATGTTTGCCAAGTGGAGTACGCGGCAGCATAATTTCTCATTTGGTGTTGTCCAGTGGAATAGACAACACACTCCATTAAATGTTTGCCCAGTGGAACAGGCAACATAATTTTTCATTCTGTGTTCACCCAGTGGAATAGGTGGCACAACCAACCTCATGTTCACCCAATGGAAGAGGTGACATGATCTTTTTCGTGATTGTCCAGTGGACTAGACAACACACCCCATTAAATGTTTGCCCAGTGGAACAGGCAACATAATTTTTCATTCTGTATTCACCCAGTGGAATAGGTGGCACAACCAACCTCATGTTCACCCAATGGAAGAGGTGACATGATCTTTTTCGTGATTGTCCAGTGGACTAGACAACACACCCCATTAAATGTTTGCCCAGTGGAACAGGCAACATAATTTTTCATTCTGTGTTCACCCAATGGAATAGGTGGCACAACTAACCTCATGCTCACCCAATGGAAGAGGTGACATGATTCTTTTCGTGATTGCCCAGTGGTATAGGCAACACGTCCTCATTCTTTCTTCATATCATGCGCTATTTCGCATCTGTAGGAAACTACAGGTAACAGATAGGCAATCCAGTACCTCGAGAACCATACTTCCAGTGGACCAGAAGTTTGGAGATCGAAGGTAGCCAAAGCATTATAAAGCTTTTCTTCACTTGGACGCTTTTGTGCGATCCATATGTAAGGCTCTTTCACCGCTCCACACGAAGTGAGAAGCCTTAGCATACGTTCCTTATTGTTTACATATCATGCATCATTGCATTTTTTTTAAAAAAAAATCATCATTCATCATTTTGCATAGTTTAAATTTAGGTCTCAGTCTTTGAGCGAAACCTCTGCGAGCCTCCACTCAAAGAGGGGCAGCTGTTGACACCTAAATTTCGGCGCATCATTTAGTGTTAATTGCATAGAAAATTAGGGATTAATTTTTTTTTGAACCCCTGAACAAAAATATTAAAATTGCATAGCATATAGTTTAGGTTCATATAGATTAATTGCATTCCGCATCGGATCGACGGTGGCAAGCGAGCTTAAAATTCATCATGTAAATTGAGCTTGGGCATCGAACGAAACTCGGCTCACTCGGAAAGCATGGGCCGAAAATCACACGTAAAAGAGCTTGGCTATCTTAATTTAAGCTTAGATTAGCCCATCAAGCTTAATTAAATAAAAGCCCACATTAATTCAGCTCACTTGAAATTAAATGATTAAAGCCTAAGCCCAAGCCTAAGCCCATTAGGACTAGAAAGCCCGGTTAATTGACCTAGGTTTACATTATAAATACATGTTTATGCTTCATAATCGAAAGGGGGAGCTCTCATAATTCTCATATTACAATTCCTAAGAGTACGAGAGAATTTTCGGTTCAGAGATTCGGAGAGAAATCGGAGGCTTTACGTCCAAGGGGGGGCTTCGTTCAAGAGGAGGGCTCCACAGGTGAAGAGACACGGCCATTCAAAGAGACAAAAAGAAAAGAGAAGACTAGGTCAACAAAGTGGGGCTTCACAGAATAGACACCCACGAGAGTGAGTGGAAGGAGAGGAGACCATTGAAACAAAAAGAAATCGAAGAGAAAGGGGGGGTCTCGGTCAACAGGCTGATCTTTCGGGACTCTCTGACAACACTCAAAGAAAAAGGCAAGACAAGAGAAGGTAAAAAGAAAAGAGAGAAAGAGTCGTTGCTTCCTTGCTGCAAGCTTGACGTCAACCCCGACGTCGTTGATCTGGTCTGAGCTGCCCCTGTCCGTGACTACGAATCCATGCCTCATGCCATGACTGCGGCTCTCTGGCCGTGAGCTCCCTGCACCAACGATGCCACTGCTCCCTATTCAGCCCGACGGTCTTTGATGCTGCTTTGGAGTCCAAACCGAGTCACCCCACTGAAGTTTCTATTTTGCAGGTTCCTTGGTCGAGCACCATCGAGGGGTCACCTGATCCGCGAGATCATTAGCCGAGCAGCACTTGATTTTTTTTTACTGTCATCGCGAGCTTGTTGCGACCCCTGACGAGACTAGTTGCGAGGACCTTGAGTTCCAACAACGAACTGCTCGTTGTTTGATCTCCCTGCACTAACGACGAAGCAACCACGCCTTGCATGAAGCCGTTGCAACACTGCAACACCCTCGTAGAGTTCAAGCCTTCGCCACCAGCACCGCTCTCAGTTTTCGTCCAATATAGCAAATTTTATTGGAGCCTTGTTTGGCGAACTCCAGCTACAAGTCCCAATTAAAGTTTAGCCTGCTTGACAGTTTTCCTTATAGTTTATTTGGCGAAGACAGCCACTCTTGCAGCAAATCCCGTAGCCACGTGCTCTGGGAACAGAGGATTCCGAAAGAGAGAATAAGAAAAGAGGTCTCACCCCCAAGACACATCCACGTTCATTCACTATCGTGTTCGTTGGGACCTCACAGCCGCTCCTCTACTGCCACGTTCACACGGATCAACCGAGAACAGGGAGTAAAAATTGCCGATTGCTTGCCTTGCGCATCTCAGAGAAGCTTTGCAGACCCTTAGCCGTGTTCAGTCAAGCCCCACGAGTTCATCCGCGGTCGAGAACCGTGAACCATCCCGAGCACCACCGCAAGCGTCATTGCCGCTAGTCCCGACGCACCGCCGGTCGCAATTCCGATCCGCGTGGTTCGAATTTGGAAGATATCCGCAAATTAGGTAAGATCATTATCCGAATATTTTTCGAAATATTTAATTTCCTAAGTTTTCGGTGTTTGAATATTTCGTGGATATTCCTTGATGTATTGCTAGATATCTTAGGATAATTTTGTGCGCTATATCCGCAATATTTGAAAATATCTAAAATTAGGAATTTTGCCTAATTTAGCAACGTATCTGGACGACTATCCGACCTTATCCCTAAGGTACGATACGCGGCGATACGGAAAATTGTTATCTTGTTCATAATCACTTGGACACGATAATAGATTTTATTTGCTTTCCAAATTTGACCAATCAACTTTCCGTCGATATCTATAACCCTATAGATATGACCGTTAGTTTGATTTCTTTGCCTTATCTGAGTTTAAAAAAATCTTGCGGATTGCGTGGATTGTTTGAATGTGATTGTTATCTTTATTTGATTGTTTTCCTTTTAAATAAAGAAAATCCAAAAAATTTGTTAGTTAGATTTAAATTAGAAATTTTGCATGCTTAGGGAATCTTAAATATATCCAAAAGAATAAGATAATTATTTGATTTAAATTGGGATTTAGGGTAACATATTTCCTAGTTTAAATTAGAGATTGTTTTAATCTTAGTGGATTATTTAGGATATTTAATTATTTCGAATTTTCATAAAATACCAAAAAGAAGTCACTTTAGAATAGATTAAATTATCTTTTTTAGAATAGATTGCATGTTAATTTAGGCATTTTTTTTAATTCCGAATTTCAGTTGAAAATACCAAAAATAAATCATTTGTTCATCATTAGAATTAGGTCACGTTGTCTTGTGTCATATAGTTTGCATGTTAGGCTGCATTAATCGCATGTTAATTTTTGCACGTCATTACATATAGGTTAGTTTTCATTTAAATAAGTGAAAATCCTAAAAAATATTGAGTGAATTGCTTGTTAATTAGAAATCATATTAGGATTGTTGATATGATTTTCTAGCTAACAACGCAGATGCTTACGTTGCTTCGAGGTAAGTAATTCTCCCATTCTTGCAATTTATTTAATGTTTTGATTATTGGGTGTTACTTTGGTGGTTTGCGCACCCGCATGAACACCTCACATGTTAGTAATTAGATAATAAAATGGATCCAGACTGCCTGCACAAATATTTTTGAGAAGAAAAGGTACCGAAAGGGCGTTAGACTAGATCTAGCGTAACCAAGTCCCCGAGCTTAGAATCTCTGGTTCGTAGGAATAAAACATATCTCCCTATGTTTTATTTAGGTTTCTAATCGACCTACCACAAATAGATTAGTGGCGACTCCAAGCATGAAAACTTTTGCATGTTAAAAACTTAAACCCTAAGTTGCGAATTGGTAGGGCTTGGGAGGGCCCGAGTTAGGTTTAGTCCTAATAATCCATTAGCCTGAGAGGGAAATTTTAGGTCGCGACAAGCGGTCCAGTCATCACCGGCCGTTGTACATGAGACGTCACCACGTCGACGATTTTTGGCGAAAATTGATCGGAATGACTACCTTAGAATTTCGTGCACGGGTTTAGGATTCAAGTGGTAAAATTGAAAAGTTTATGACTAAATTGATATTTGTACAATAGGTATAGAATTTGATTGGACAACTTTCCCCATTCTCGAGTGAGCTCGCATTGATCCGGATCTTACAGAAATCGAATGAAGGTAAATTTGGTGTCTATCTACACTATATATCGAGTGAGCATGTTAGTCCAGCTCTGTTCCAAACTCTTATGTCTGTCAACATTGAGCCTTCCACACTACATTTGTACGTTAACTCTTGTCGCTACATTCTACAAACTCGGGCATAAATAGAACGTGCCATGTTATCAACATTTCATTCAGCAAATTTCGAAGCGCACACAAAAGAACTTTAGGAAATGGCCCTCTCGGCCATAACTCTGTGCCTTTGCCGCTGCCTCTGCCTCTGGGCCTTCGCCTCCTCTTCGTCGTGGGAACGAATCGGCCCCAAGATCGGGGCGCGGCAAGAGGCCGACTGGGTCACCGCCCTCCCAAGCCAGCCCCCGGTAAGCTTCCCCCACAACTCCGGCTATGTCTCGGTGGACGAGGGCCCAGGAAGGCTCTCTTCTACCGGTTCTTCGAGGCGATGAGACCACCCGCTAAGAAACCTCTCCTCTTGTGGCTCAACAGAGGTACTATTGTAAAGAATTTCGTCAGAGTTAAAACTCTTGCATGAATGTGTCACATATATCCGATAGTAATTATTTTTTACTTATGTTCATTAAATCTGCACACTTATATTTACATGCTATATTTGCAGGCCCGGGATGCACCTCGGTCGGGTTCGGTGAGGCCCAAGAACTCGGCCCATTTCTCGTGAAAGATGGGCCCGACGGCCCGAACCTAACATTCGACAACTAAACTTGGGACAAAGGCACGTTGGATATTTCCTTTCTTTCTTTTCTCAGCTTAATTAGAAAGAAAAGAAGTATATTTGGTTGACATTCTAAATTAAATCAACCGGGCATCTCGAATGTCCTAGTTATAACATCATATAACATAATGTAAATAAAGTCCCGCTTTTCTTTTCCCTTAATAATCACAGCTGTGAATCTGTTGTTCCTCGAATCGCCGGTCGGTGTCGGATTTTCTTACTCCAATGCTACCGTGGAACACGGCGACAAGAGTACAGGTTTGCAACAATTAAATTGATTAGCAGATCCTTAAAGATAACCTCATTTACTAAAATGAAATTCTTCATTTGCAATTATTGACAGCAAGAGATGCCCACACATTTCTATTGAATTGGTTCAAAAGGTTTCCGGAGTACAGATCACGCAAGTTCTATATGGCAGGAGAACGCTATGCAGGTTACTAATTATCGGCCCTAATTTTACAATTAATTTTACAAGTTTTTCAATTATCAATTTTTATTTTTTATTTTTTAGAGAACTTATATTTAATCTATTAATTAATTTGCTAATTATATTCCTCCTCTTCAGGGCACTATGTACCACAACTTGCTGAGGTTATTTACGACGAGAACCAAAAATCAATTGAAGACACTTTCATAAACCTTCAAGGCGTCATCGTGCGTACCAAATTCGTCACTAAACTCAATTTTATTTGATAATTTCTCGCGTTATATCAACTGATACAAATGAAAAAAAAAGAGTTACTTACGAAAACTATACAAACGTGCACATGGGAAATCCGTACATGGATTTCGAGACGGATTTCACGGGGATGGTCGATTACGCGTGGGACACACCCTGATTTCTATTTTCCATGGCAATTAACCTAATTTAATGACTAATCTCTCCTAATCTGACAACAACTCGTACGTATGATGCTAGCAGGCTACGATCCATACCTAATGAACCACGCCACGACTTACTTTAACCTTCCCGACGTGCAACACGCATTGCACGCGAACGTCACCCGGATCCCTCGACCGTGGAGTCTTTGCGGGTGATTAAATTATAATTTCTTGATGTTCTTGAATATGAGGCTAATTATAAAGATATAAATCTTTGCTAATTTCGTCCTCTAAACATTAATTAAGCATGCAGGTGAGCAATTCTTGGAAGGACGCGCCTCTTTCAGTCCTCCTGGTGCTGAAGAAACCCATCGGTGGGGGTATTCGCTTGTGGGTCTTCAGGTACTATCGATTAAATTAACTAACTAAATTAGCATTTATTAATTAAATTCGATTCACATGTTACGTTAGTAATATGGGGTTTTTTTTTGTTTAACTAATCCTTTTGCAATTCAGATCATCCGCCACTTCTTGGCCAACTCGAAGCTCCCATCCATGCCTGCCCTTTTGATTTGGACTTTTGTAGCTTTTTGTGCTGAAGACAATGTCATTGGTCTAATGTTTGTTTTCAAGAGTTCGATTCCTCCATTTAAAGCTTCTAATTAGAGAAAACTAGCCATGCGACGGATTTGAGGTTTAGGGTTGGGGACGTGATGAGGGTCAACTCCTTGAAATAAACAAAAAAAAAAAGCGAGATTTTTCTTCATTTTGCGCTTCAATGTCGTGATGTTACTTGCGTGCTCGTATTCGATTGAGTTCTTACTTCTTAGCCAACGATCATTAATTCCATCGATTGGTGCTTTGATCCAACTTTCAAATCCCCGACTCGCGCTAGCAAAACGTGCAAAATATTAAGTAGATGACATGCAAAGTTTTGAGCGATGATATTTTATAAATTTAGAGATCTAAATAGTTGAGAAAGGGGGTGCATACTCGCATTGATGGTAAATTCAAATCGGGTCATTATGTTCTTGCCAATGTCTTTCCATGCTAATCCAAATATCATCGGGCATGGTCTTCTCTCTTCTTTCCTCCTTATTTGGGCTCCCCGTGGGAAGCACACCGTAATGAAGTTGAAAGTAGGAGATGGTACTAAATCTTCTTATTAAAAAGAGTACGCTAAATGTAATAAAGTTGGAATATAAATTTCATACGATAAATAAATATATAAATAAGTGGATCATATTCAACCCTCAACAAGAGTCTGGCACATCATTTAAAAATATCTCACCATGCATGTATGGATGAATAGAGTTTCGGACATAGCCCAAAATGAGCACCCTTGTATCTCTCTCAATATGACTCAATCGAGCGCCCATGTCTCTCTCTCAATCTAATTCAATGTGCCACTGCATTGCTCTTTGGATTGGCTTAAGAACCCTAGCCCCAAATTCCCTAAATCGAATGAATCGAGCGCCTCGTATCTCTCTGTATTTCTCTTTCCGTGATTGAATCAAGCCGCCCAAAGTGAAGACCTAATTCTCCATCGACGACGTCGTTTTGGTGAAGGGAGGGCACGGCGTCATTGGGAGTTTGACATGGCAGTCGCCGTTTGCCATATCATCCTCCGTTCGTCACATCAGATGCCGATTTGCAAATTTGGACGACAGCTCTGATGATGGCCAAATTCGTCTCTCGAACAAAAGCTCGGGCCTCTTCACGAGACACTCGAACATTATGGCTAAATTTATTCTCGAAACGAAAGTTCGACGCCCTTTCTTTCTTTCTTTCTTTTGAGAAAGATCCCAATTTCTTTTTCGAGAGCACATGCAGCTCATCGTTCATTAATGGAATGATTAGATAAGATAACACACATGTGCAGATCATCCTTAAACGAGCATGAGCTATGCACCGGCAACAATGTGGGTTGATGAACACACCAGAGTCAGTCGAAGATTTCGATTAAAACCATTGACTCGACCGAGATCTTTTCCATTTTCCAAACTGCATTGATTGAGAGGATGCTTCCTGGACGCCCTCAAAGAAGAAAGGAGCCACCACCAATTTCTCTGACTTCCATTTCGCAAGATAGCGGCAAGCTTTCAACCATAAAAAGATGTTTGATCCCGTTCCCCAAATGGCAAAATTCACTTTCAAGGGCATCGAGATCCCGTCGTGCGTGCATCCATGATCAAAATCACAGTAATTTTCGAACGAGTCGATCACGTCCGTACACTCGATTGATCTGTGAAGTCGTGAATAACTTTCGAAACCTACATATTCAAGTATAAATAGGACATGATGAGAACCATGCCATGCGGGTCTCATTCAGCAAATCTCGAAACGCAAGCTTTGGAAAATGGCCCTCTCACACATGGTTTTGTTGTGCCTTTGTCTCTGCCTCTCGGCCTCTGCCTCCTCTTCCCCGTTGGAACGAAATGACCCCGAGATTGTGGCGCGGCAAGAGGCCGACCGTGTCACCGCCCTCCCTGCCCAGCCTCCCGCGAGCTTCCGCCACTACTCCGGCTACATCTCGGTGGACGATTTCCTCGGGAAGGCTCTCTTCTACTGGTTCTTCGAGGCGACGAGCCAACCCGCTGCGAAACCTCTCCTCTTGTGGCTCAATGGAGGTACTGTTGCAAAGAATTCCATTACAGAATTAACTTTTACGTGAATGTGCCGCTTGAGAACCAAAAATGTCGGGTCAAAAATTATCTTATATATGCGATTTGATGGGATTAGCGAGCTGATTATTTTTACTTATTTTCATTAATCTCCAACATTTATATTGCGTCCTATGTTTGCAGGCCCAGGATGCAGCTCGGTCGGGTACGGCGAGGCCCAAGAACTCGGCCCGTTTCTCGTGAAAGAAGGGCCCGGCGGCCCGACCCTAAGATTCAACAACTATACTTGGAACAAAGGCATGTCGATCGTCCTAATTACAACGTCATATATTTCGTCGTACCGCGAAATAACACCTCGCCTTTTTTCTTTTTCTTACTAATCGCAGCCGCGAATCTGTTGTTCCTCGACTCGCCGGTCGGTGTTGGGTTTTCCTACTCCAACGCCACCGTGGAATACGGCGACAACAGTACAGGTTCGTAAAAACTAAATCGATTAGTAGATTCTTAAAGATAACCTCATTTTACTGAAGTGAAATTCTATGCGATTGTTAACAGCAAGAGATGCCCACACATTTCTACTGAATTGGTTCAAAAGGTTCCCGCAGTACAGATCGAACGAGTTCTACATGGCAGGAGAAAGCTATGCAGGCTAGTACCCTAATTTTACAATTAACTTTTAAATATCAATTTCTTTTATTTTTCTAGAGAACTTATATTTAATCTATTAGTTAATATGGTAATTACATTCCTCCTTTTCAGGGCACTACGTACCACAACTTGCTGAGGTTATTTACGATGAGAACCAAAAATCAATTGAAGACACTTTCATAAACCTTAAAGGCGTCATCGTGCGTACCCAATCTCGACTAGACTCGATCTTGTTCGAAGGTTTTCCGTGTTATATCCGCCGATACAATTGAATAAATTACTTGCAAAATTTCTGAACATGCAGGTGGGAAACCCGTCTCTGGATGACGAGAAGGATACGAAGGGGAGGATCGATTATGCGTGGGGACACGCCCTGATTTCGGACGATCTCTATTTTTCAATCAAGGCCAAATGCGACTTCAGTAATGAAAATCTGACCAAAGATTGCCTCAATGCATTACGTGAGTACTACAAATTGTACGATATAATCGACATGTATAGTTTGTACTCCCCGACTTGTCCGCCCGATCAACCCTTTGCCAACCATCTCTTGAACACGCGAGCCAAAGCGGACACACCTAATCATCATTTGGTAGGTGCCCTTTTCTACCTTAAGGTTATATGTCCCTCCTCTTTCGTTCTTCTTTTTTTTCAGTCTAGCTTTTTATTTTCCGCGACGATTAGCTTAATCTAGCGACTAAAACTCTCCCGATCCGACAGCAACTCCTACGTGTAATACTAGCGGGCTACGATCCGTGCCTGGCAAACCACACCACGGCTTACTTTAACCTTCCCGACGTGCAGCGCGCCTTGCACGCGAACGCCGCCCTCATCCCTCGGCCATGGAGCCTCTGCAGGTGATTAAATTATAATCTCTCGATTTTTCTTGAATACGAGGCTAATTGTAAAGATACCGATCTTCGCTAATTTTGGGGTCGAATATCGATTCAGCTGGGAGGTGAACCTTTCTTGGAACGGCGCGCCCTCTTCGGTCCTCCCGGTGCTGGGGAAACTCATCGGCGGGGGTATTCGCTTATGGGTCTTCAGGTAAGTCGATCAAATTCAATTCGCATTCATTGATTGGATTGGTAATTTTTTGGGCTTTTCCTTTTTCTCTTTTGTTTTTCTTGCCTCTTTGTTTTGATTAATCCTTTTCGCGCGTTTCAGTGGAGACACGGACGGGTGCGTCCCGGTGACGTCGACTCGGTACGCGCTGAACAAGCTCGGCCTCAACAGCATCACGGAGAATTGGAGGGCGTGGTACAAGGGCAGGGAGGTAATTTCCTCGATCGGTCTTTTTGACCGCGGCAATCCAAGCACGCTTGCGCCCTTTAACTGTTCTCCTCATTTTATTTTATTTTATTTTATTTTTATTTTAACGGTTCTTTTTATTGGGCGCGGCTGAAAATTAGATTTTTTTTTTGGGCGTGGTTCTAGGTTGGCGGTTGGACCGTGACGTACGAGGGGTTGACTTTCGTGACGGTGAGGGGAGCGGGGCACCAAGTTCCCACTTTTGCCCCTCAGCGTTCCCTTCAGATCATCCGCCACTTCCTGGCCAACTCCAAGCTCCCATCCGTGCCCTTTTGATTTCGCCTTCTTGTTTTTTTTTTTCTGGCTTTTGAACTTTGCGTGCCGTGTGTGCCGAAGGAGACGCTGCGTCGGTGATCTGTGGCCGTTCACGACGCTTATGACATAAATAAAAAAAATCTCCTCTTTATCTCGTCTATTCGAACGAAAAGGAAATTATGTACGAGTTCGGTTCATCTAGTTAGCGCTTCTAGAAAATTAGCTTCGCGACGGACGAGAGATTGGGAGGTTCGGGGACGCGGTCGGGATGGAATTTCGAAATGGGGAGGGATTAAGGGCGAAGGTTTTCTTTATTCCGCGCTCCGATGCCGTGATATTACTCAACCGAGTGCGATCTACCTAGTTCTCAGCCAGTGATCGTCGATTCCGTCGTTTTCTCCTTGAAATCCGACTTTCGAATAGTCGGCTAACTCTAGCGGAACCTGCGAATAGTATGTCGATTATGTATGTAATTTTAAGGATGATTTTTATGAGCTCATACTCGAACTGATTTTAAAATTCCATTGTCGTTTGATGCTAATGCAAGTAACATAGCGCAAGGTCTTCTTCTCTTCTCGCCTCGTTATTTGGGCTCCTAATGGGAAATACAAATTAATAAAATTGAAAATAGGAGGAGACGGTACTTGTTCTGCACGTTGCGAAGAATAATACTACATGTAACAATAAATAGACATATAAAATAAATGGGTCATATTCAACACTTAATAAGAGGCTGTCTCGTTCATTCAAAATTATCAATTTTTCCAATAACTTTAATGCATCAGCTATTTAAACTTAATCTTAATACACTTACATTGTTTCATTCCATTACAAAAGGCCCAACGTGCTTCACTTCTGAAGGGTGGCTTGTTCAATTTGATTCGATTGAGCACCCCTGTCGCTCTCTCAATCCAATTCAATGCACCGCCGCATTGCTCTCTCCGACCGGATCGGATCAAGAACCCTAGCTCCAAATCCTCTAAATTGGTCGAATCAAGCGCCTTGTATATATCCCTCTCTCGCCCGCTCTCTCAATCTGATTGAATCAAGCTCCCGAAATCGAAGACCTAATTCTCCCTGGCCAACATCGTTTTGACGAAGATAGGACACGGCTTCGTTTTGTTCGGGAGTTTGCACCACATCACAGAACGCGGCAGTCGCTGTACGGTGACTCTAACAACGAATAAATCTATCTCTTGAATAAAAATTGGGGCTCGAATGGCCAAATTTTTCATTACAATGAATAAACATAAAAATGGGTGAGTCATATTAATTCAACACTGAATAAGAATCGGTCGCATCATGTAAAAACATCTCGTCATGCGTGCACCGTAGAACGGAGCTATGGACATTGCCCAAATTGAGGGCCCTTGTATCTTTCTCAATATGACTTAATCAGAGTGCTCCTATCTGTCTCTCAATCTAATTCATTGGGCTATTGTATTGCTCTCTTGGAGCGGATTGGCTAAGAACCCTAGCCCCAAATTCCGTCTCTCTCTATCTCTCTGATTGAATCGAGCCCCCTAAAGTGAAGACCTAATTCTCCATGGACGGCATCGTTTTATTTGAGAGTTTCAGCCGCGATAGCTGACGTGGCAATCGCCGTTCACCACATCATCCTTCATCCGTCGCATCGGAATGCTAGTTTGCAAATTTTGGACGACAACTCTAATGGTGGCCAAATTTGTCTCTGGAATAAAAGCCCGGACCACTTTTGTGAGACACTTGAAAATTATGGCTAAATTTGTCCTCGAAACGAAAGTTCGTTGCCCTTTCATTTTTGAAAAAGATCTCAATTTCTTTTTCAATAGACAAATTTTGGCGGAAAACACCGCACATGCAGCTGCACCATTCATTAATGGAAGGATTACATAAGATAACACACACGCGCATGCGGATCATCCTTAAACGAGCATAAGCTATGTGCTAGCAACGATGTGATTTGGTGTACATACCAAAGTCCGTCGAAGATTTCGATTAAAACCATCGACTCCAACCGCAGATCTTTTCCATTTTCCAAAGTGCATTGATGAAGAGGATGCTTCCTTTGAGTTTGGGGGACTTCCTCAAAGAAGATAGCGGCAAATTTTCAACCCCAAAAAGATATTCTATTCCGTTCCCCAAACGGCAAAATCCACTTTCAAGGATATCAAGATCTCGTCGTGCATGCATCCGTAATCAAAATCATAGTAATTTTCGAACGAGTCGATCACGTCCGTACATTCATTTGATTCGCGAAGTTATGAATAACTTTCGAAACCTACATATTCAAAGTATAAATAGGACATGATGAGAACCATGTTATGCGCGTCTCATTCAGCAAATCTCGAATTTTGAAATAGGGAGGGATTAGGGATGAAGACTTTCTTTTAATTTGTGCTCTGATGTCATGATATTACTTACCAGTGTGCGGTCTATTTAGTCCTGAGCTGGTGATCGTTGATTTCGTCATTTTTTGCCTTTAAATCCAACTTTTGAATGGTCAACGAACTCTAGCGAAAACTGCGAATAGTATGTGGAAGATGTATGTAATTTTAAGGGATGATTTTATTTATTTTTTTTATAAAATCTAGAACTCTAAATAGTCGAGAATGGGGTTTATACTCAACAGCTGATATTAAAATTCGAATGTCCATTGATGCTACCAGGCATGATCTTCTGCTCTTCTCGCCTCGTTATTTGGGCTCTTAAATGTAAATAGGAGACGGCACTTTGTTCCACATGTAAAATAGATGGGTCATATTAAACACTTAATAAGGACATGTCATATTATTTGAGATTATTAATTTTTCCGTAACTTTAATATATTAACAATTTAAACTTAATCTTAATTCACTTAACATTATTTCATTCCATTACAAAAGGCCCAATGTGCTTTACTTCTAAAGAATGGCTTGTTCAATTTGATTCAATTGAGCGCCCCTATCGCTCGCTCGATCCGATTCAATGCACTGCCGCATTGCTCTCTCCGACCCGATTGGCCCATGAACCCTAGCTCCATATCCTTTCAATCGGTCAAATTAAGCGCCTTGTAACTCTCTCTCTCTCGCTCTCTCAATTTGATTGAATCAAGCCCCCGAATTCGAAGACCCGAATCTCCACGGCCAACATCGTTTTGACGAAGGCCAAGCACGACGTCATTCTGTTCGAGAGTTTGCGCCATGTCGCCCAATGTGGCAGTCGCCGTATGGCAACTCCAGTGATGAATAAATGTATATCTCGTATAGATATTGGGGATCGAATGGCCAATTTTATAATTGGGATGAAAGTAGCTGCCTTCTTCTTCTTCTTTTTTTTTGGGAGACAAATTCCCAATTTCTTTTTTTTAATCAATCAATATCATTTCACAATGTTGCTGGAAATGCAGGGCATGCAGGTGTACCTTTCAATCGATGGAAGGATTAGACAAGATAATGATAACACACACGTGCAGATCATCCCTTTAACGAGCATAAGTAATGTCCTGGCAAACAATGTGATTCGATGTTGTATATACCAATGTCTGTCGAAGATTTCGATCCAAGCCATTGACTCTACCCGCACATCTTTTCCTATATTCTAAAGTTGCATTGATTTTTACCAAATGATTAAGAGAGGATGCTTCCGCTGGGGGACACCCTCGAAGGAGAAAGGCCCCCACCACCAGTTTCTTCGACTTTCATTTCACTAAATAGCAAGCAAATTCTCAAACATAAAGATCAAACTTTTCTCTTTTCCGTCCCCCAAATGGCAAAATTCACTTTCAAGGGCATCGGGATCTCGTTGTGCGCGCATCCCTAATCAAAGATCCCGGTAACTTTCGAACGAGCCAATCACGTCCATACACTCGCGACTCGATAACTAACCTTCCCAGTCTGGCATTCGGAATTTATATTCCGTTCTCAGATCATGCTAAAGTCACGTACGGAATTCTCAAATTCATGTTTCGACGGGGGCAAAACTGAACGTCTTTTCCGTTCGGGCGCTTTTGCAATACCGATAGAAGTCGGATCAGAGAGTTATGAAGCCCCGATCTTTTCCTTTGAATTCTCTCTTGAAAATTTCTAACATATTAAGGTGCTTTTGGTGCGGAAAAACCAAAAAACCCAGCCTAGTAAAGGGAGGAAGATTTAAATGGGTATAACCAACTCAGACAAGACGATCCGTTATCATGCATACAACAACCCTCGTCTTCCTACCAGCCCCCATCAGAACTTTGGAATAAATTATGGAAACTAGATGTCCTGCCAAAACTCAAGATGTTTTTATGGAGTATTTGCCAAAACGCCTCGCTTACAAAGGATAACATTCTCAAAAGAAACATAATCCCTTACTCAATTTGCTCTCTTTGCCAGCAGAATCGAGAAACTCTTGAGCACTTGTTCCTCTTCTGTTCACGGACTCAAGAAATCTGGTCAGATTTGCGGATACAAGTCAGGATTTTGAGTCATGGACTCAATCGAATTAATCAATGGTTACTAAATTACCGAAGCACCAAAAGGGATGAGCCAAACCTGGAGCTTGTCACAGCTATTCTTTGGCACATATGTAAATCTCGTAACAATTTCATATTCAGGGGCACCAAACCAAATCCGAGGAGTGTTATCACGAATGCTTGTGCAATGAATGACAAAATTACTCGTTGGAGCTCTAAACCCATAGGAAAAAGGAAAAGAAAGGAGAACTCACAGATTTCTTGGATTCCACCACGCTCGGGATCTTTGAAAATAAACGTAGATGGAGCGTCTCTGGAGAGAGAAGGGGCTGGTGCGGTGTCGTGGGTGTGTCGAGACTCCTCCGGAATGTTGATTGACGGATTCGCGAGCTCTGTGCAAGTTCGATCTCCCCTCCATGCCGAAACCTTAGCTCTGTTGGAAGCATTGAAGTGGCTAAACTCACATGGCTTTGAAGAGAAAGAATGTAAAGAGATAGAGTTGGAGTCAGACAAGCTCTTTTTAGTTAGAATGCTTCAAGGCACAGATCAGGTCTCTTGGGAAGTCCATGCACTGATTAGAGAGAGTAAAGACTTACTTATCAGAGTAAAAGGCCTCCGGTTGGCCCACTGTACACGGGCCCAGAACAAGGTTGTGGACTAGATCGTTAAAGCTCAAGTCCATAATATCCTCCCACTCAACTGGGTTTTCAATCCATCACAAGCCCTTTAGGATTTGTTATGCTTAGAAGCTCTTTTGGTGTACTTATCAACTATTTAACATGAATGAAATGGCTTCCTTTTCTGACCAAAAAAAAAAGGAAGGAAGATTTGTTCCTTGGTGCGGACCATGGAAGTGTCGCGTCTCATTTAGCACATGCATGCCCTTCGAAGTGGGCATGTACCACTAAAATGTTAGTTGCGATAAAACAATGCCCAAAATCACCATAGCTAGAATCTAGAATACATTCATCGAGTGAAAGAGATTGGCGCACCTAATTTGGAATCCATCGTTCTTGATGCGGAATAACGACGATCCTCTGCGCAAGTCTTCTCCTCTATCATCTTATGTATCACTGGCTCAATGAGACTGTCTCTCATAGATAGTGTTTGCTCCTTATGTAAGATATGTGTGTGTTGGGCTAGAGGAGGGACTTGAGTTCTATTTATAGAGTTTTAAGCTAGGCCCTCTCATCACGGGCCAGGGCTTAATCGGCCCACACTAGTCGGCCTCATATTACACTAATTAAGAAACTTTATATTTGACTTTATTAGACCAACCCCGTAAAACGGTAAATTACAATATCAATTAATGTAGCCTACATCAAAAAAACTCTTACACAAAATACAAGCAAGATGGTGTGAACTGTGCGCAGACACAAGGAAAAAGTTCAAAATAGCGATATAACCTAGAGGTGAGCGGTTCCGGGTTCCTTATAGGTTTCATTTGAAACTTGGAACCTACCCTCGGGTACAGGTTCCTCATTCTTTGAAATCTGAAACCTATCCGTCGAAACCTAAAACCTAGAACCTACCCCGTCACAGGTTTCAGGGTCTAACATATTCTTTTTTTAATTTCATTTTTAGTTAAACAAAATGAAAATGAATGCAACAATACTAATCAAGCCTATCATTTACTAAAGAGAATACAAAAAACTAGTTTTCCTAGCATTACGGTTCAAATAAATACAGTCAAAACGAGAAATCATTGCATAAGTTGATACTAGAGGTGAGTGGTTTTATGTTCCGTATAGGTTCCACCTAGAACCTACCCTATCACAGGTTTCGGGGTCTACACAGGTTCCACATGTATTATTAATTGAACATTGCAGTGAATCATCACTTTTAATGATCATCACTTGATGCTATCACTACAAAAAAATGATTTTTTTCCGACAAAATTACCAACGAAAAATTCTGGAAAATTCGTTGGAAAGGGAATTTCCAACGAATTTTCCAACGAAAAATTTTTCGTTGGTAATTCGTCGTCGGAAAATTTTCCAACGAAAAATTTGAATTTTCGTTGGAAATTTGCGACGAATTTTATTTCGTTGGAAAATTCGTTAGAAAACTCGTGGCTAAATTCGTTGGAAAAATTACAAAAAATTTTTTTTGGTCGAAAAATCATGGGAATTTTTTTTCCAACGAAAAATTTTTCGTTGGAAAAATTAGAAATGTTTTTTTTTGTCCAAAAATCGTGGAAATTTTTTTTCCAACGAAAAATATTTCGTTGGAAAAATAACAAATGTTTTTTTTTAATCCAAAAATGGTGGAAAATTTTTTTCCAACGAAAAATTTTTCGTTGGAAAAATTACAAATGTTTATTTTTTGTCCAAAAATGGTGGAAATTTTTTTTCCAACGAAAAATTTTTCGTTGGAAAAATTACAAATGCTTTTTTTTTGTCCAAAAATCATGGGAATTTTTTTTCCAACGAAAAATTTTTCGTTGGAAAAATTACAAATGTTTTTTTTTGGTTGGAAATTTTTGTTCCAACGAATTTTTTTTTTTTGAACAAATCGCCCTCGCCGCCGGGGAGGGCCAGCCTCGCCGCCGGCGAGGCTCGAGGTCGCCCAGATCTGGGCGAGCTCGAGCTCGTCGCCGGCGAGGGCCGAGCTCGCCCAGATCTGGGCGAGCTCGAGCTCGCCGGCCATGGCGAGGGCCGAGCTCGCCCAGATCTGGGCGAGCTCGAGCTCGCAGGCCATGGCGAGGTCGGCCCTCGCCATGGCCGGCGAGGCCCAGCCTCGTCGCGGGCGAGGCTCGCCGGAGCCGGAGGCGGAGGAGGAGAGGGAGCAGGCGGCGCGCCCGGCGGCGGGCCCGGTGTCTTCGGCGGAGAAGGCGGAGAACGGATCGTCGCTGGCGGCGGCGGGGGCGGGGAAGTCGGGGTGGCCGGCGGAGGAGCAGCGGCAGGAGGAAGGGGAGAAGGAGTGGGGGTTGACGGCGGAGGCGTGCTGGGAGGAGGGGCGGACGGCGGAGGCGTGCTGGGGGGCGGGGCTGAGGGAGTAGGGGCGGTGGAGCTGGCAGGCGGCGGAGGCGGAGGCGAGCCGGCCAGCGCTGGTGCATTTTCTTGTTCCCGTGACGTTTCCGACGACTTCGACAACAACCCAGAACGAATCAAAACCAGAAAAAGAGAGAAAGAGAAAGAAGAGAAAAGAGAGAGAAGAGTGTGTGAAAGCTAAGAACGAAGGAAGGAAGGAAGGAGGGAGGCGGAGGGAGAAGGCAGAGAGAGAGATTGAAATGTTGAAAAGGAGAGAGAGAGAGAGTGTGTGTGGAGTTGAGCGCGAAAATATGAACAAAGAAGAAGTGTAGTTTTCGTTGTAAAAATGCCGAATAAATCCGATTTTTTTTTTAAAATCGTTGGAAATTTAGTTGGAAATTTCCAACGAAAAAAAATTCGTTGGAAATTTCCAACGAATTTTCCAACAAAAATTGTACACTATGAAAAAATGCCCCGGAAATTAAATTTCGTTGGAAAATTCGTTGGAAATTTCCAACGAATTTTCCAACGAATATAAAAAATACCGAATAAACAGATTTTTTTTGAAATCGTTGGAAATTTCCAACGAATTTTCCAACGAAAATTGTACACTAAGAAAAAATTCCCCGGAAATTAAAATTTGTTGAAAAATTCGTTGGAAATTTCCGACGAATTTTCCAACGAATATAAAAAATGCCGAATAAACCGATTTTTTTTTGAAATCGTTGGAAATTTCGTTGGAAATTTCCAACGAAATTTCCAACGAAAATTGTACACTATGAAAAAATGCCCCGGAAATTAAATTTCGTTGGAAAATTCGTTGGAAATTTCCAACGAATTTTCCAACGAATATAAAAATACCGAATAAACCGATTTTTTTTTTTGAAATCGTTGGAAATTTCGTTGGAAATTTCCAACGAAATTTCCAACAAAAATTGTACACTATGAAAAAATGCCCCGGAAATTAAATTTCGTTGGAAAATTCGTTGGAAATTTCCAACGAATTTTCCAACGAATATAAAAAGTACCGAATAAACCATTTTTTTTGAAATCGTTGGAAAATTCGTTGGAAATTTCCAACGAATTTTCCAACGAAATTTAATTTCCGGGGCATTTTTTCCTAGTGTACAATTTTCGTTGGAAAATTCGTTGGAAATTTCCAACGAATTTTCCAACGAATATAAAAAATGCCGAATAAAATCGATTTTTTTTAAATCGTTGGAAAATTCGTTGGAAATTTCCAACGAATTTTCCAACGAAAATTGTACACTAGGAAAAAATGCCCCGGAAATTAAATTTCGTTGGAAAATTCGTTGGAAATTTCCAACGAATTTTCCAACGAATATAAAAAATACCGAATAAACCGATTTTTTTTGAAATCGTTGGAAAATTCGTTGGAAATTTCCAACGAATTTTTTTTCGTTGGAAATTTCCAACGAATTTTCCAACGAAAATTGTACACTACGAAAAAATTCCCCGGAAATTAAAATTCGTTGGAAAATTCGTTGAAAATTTCCAACGAATTTTCCAACGAATATAAAAAATGCCGAATAAATCGATTTTTTTTGAAATCGTTGGAAATTTCGTTGGAAATTTCCAACGAATTTTTTTCGTTGGAAATTTCCAACGAATTTTCCAACGAAAATTGTACACTACGAAAAAATTCCCCGGAAATTAAAATTCGTTGGAAAATTCGTTGGAAATTTCCAACGAATTTTCCAACGAATATAAAAAATGCCGAGCAAAATCGATTTTTTTAAATCGTTGGAAAATTCGTTGGAAATTTCCAACGAATTTTCCAACGAAAATTGTACACTACGAAAAAATTCCCCGGAAATTTAAATTCGTTGGAAAATTCGTTGGAAATTTCCAACGAATTTTCCAATGAATATAAAAAATGCCGAACAAGACCGATTTTTTTGAAATCGTTGGAAAATTCGTTGGAAATTTCCAACTAATTTTGCGACGAAAAATTTTTCGTTGGAAATTTCCAATGAATTTTGCGACGAACAAGTTTTCGTTGGAAATTTCCAACGAATTTTGCGAGGAAAATTTTTTGTTGGAAATTTCCAACGAATTTTCCGACGAAAAATTTTTCGTTGGAAATTTCCAACGAATTTTTAGATTCGTTGGAAAATTTGTCGCAAATTTGCGACGAAAATTTTTCGTTGGAAAATTTTCGTGGCAAAAATCCGTTTTTTTTGTAGTGTATGATCCACATTAACAAGTCACGAAATAAAAGCTTAAACTAGTGGTTTTAGATTATACACTTATCATCTAATACCATGAAACACCACAAGATCACGCGAATACGTAGACCAAGAAAAAACACAAAAAACTTATTTAGATTTCAAGTTTCAGGTTCCAGATTCAAGTTCCAGGTTCTACCCACCTAGAACCTGGAATCTACCTATCGAAACGGGTTTTTCAATTTTTGGAATCAGAAACCTACTCTACATATAATTTATGAGGAGACAGTTACATTTTTTTTTTTGATAACCCAGGGAACCCTCGCACGGCCGACAGCCGGGGAGTAAACCCTGGGGGCGACACGTGCTAGCCACCACACACGTGTCACCGGTTAAGTTACCCTGCGGCGCCCGGAATTCGAACACTCAACCTTAAGATAGTTACATTTTGGGATGGTAAGTATCATTGTTTCGAACAATTAAGACTTTTCAAATCAATCCAGTGATACCTACCCAATTGGCCACATAAACCGAATACTGAATTGCAGAATTCAACTTAAGTTCATGGAACACCAGCTGCACGGACTAGAGGGCTACGACTCGTGGTCTACTTGACATACTTCAAAAACACATACTAAGCTGATACTGCAATGACGATGCTACTTCGCGCTAATCCAAATTGTTCCCACTACCTTTTTTACCTTTCCAACTTGCCGAACTCTATGAAATCAGTACTAAGTTCCAAACCTAATTAAGAGTGATATCCCTACAATTTAGTGTCTTTTGTGGTGGGTCAATCTACGGTTTGATGTTATCAAATCACGAGTTCCAAACAGCACAAGCCGCTCTCGAATCTGCAGCTACGTTACAGAACACCACCGTAAATCAACAGAACGTGAGCTACAAATGTGTGAGTACGAGGAAAACAGGGGTCAAAAACCGTAATTTCCGGGTGAAACGGAAAGAGATAGAGATGAATATGAAAGCGAGCGAGCGAGCCGTTGAGGGTTTTCGCTAGCGTACGGACAATTTCCACGGGATCCCGGCCCGAAGTGAGGCTCTTCCTCCTCGTGGGCGAGCGAAAGAAGCCAGGGCCTCTCCGACATAGACGCGTGGTGAGCGATCGCGGGACGGACGGTCGCCTCCCATGGCTTCCTCCGTCGGCTCGTGGAACACAGTCCACATGGCCCACACGGACCAAGGCACATGATCCACATCCACTCGGGACACGACCAAGCACACCATTCACATTCCATAAGCACATTGCCGGCTGACTACTTAGTGCATTTTCCTCGTGTCTTATGATGCATCGTCTCGAGTCACGTTTTGTCTGTGTGTGACCAAGGCACATGACCAAGGCAAGGGAAGTTGGCAAAATGGATCCGTAACCTCGGGAAAAGGATTGGCTCTGAGGACTGGGCACGGGGGTCCCAATCCCGAACCCGTCGGCTGTCGGTCCGATCACAACAGAACTACATATCACTTACCAAAAAAAAAAACCTACTCTACATATCTTAGAACCTGGAAACCTACGGGTTCCTATCGGTCAAGTTCTCAAGCTCCAGGTTCTACCTTGAAAATATGCTCACCCCTAATATAACCCATGAACCTTATCCGTTAGTGTCTTGCACTTGTATAAAACCCCCCACGCACACACACTCGAAGACAGAAAATAGAGAGAGAGAGAGAGAGAGAGAGAGAGAGAGAAGCCATGGCGGGTCATCATTCTTCATCTTCTTCTTCGAGTCCATCAGTGCTTTCGCTCAAGTGCCTGCTCGTGCTGACAGCAACATTCATGGCCTCGGTGCTGCCCGTGGAGGCAAGTCTTGGCCATGGCAGGCAAGAAGCGGACCGGGTGTACCGGCTGCCCGGCCAGCCAGAGGTGAAGTTCAGGCAGTATGCGGGGTATGTGACGGTCAACGAGACGCACGGGCGAGCCCTGTTCTATTGGTTCTTCGAAGCCACGGAGAAACCACAGGACAAGCCTCTCCTTCTTTGGCTCAACGGAGGTAAACTCTCTCCTTCTCTTTGGGTTCTCAGAGACTATATCATTCTTTGGTCCCCTTTTGTCTGGCTATTCTTCATGTGGTCCTTAACAAGATATTTCTTCTGTTCGTGATATTTGTTTCCTTTCAATTCGCCTTATTTGATTATGCAATTTCTCGGTCCTCTTCGGCGGCTTATGCCGTCGGTTTTACTGGGTTGTAACTAAGATACTCCGACGGTAATGTGATCGGTGATCCCCTCGCGCACGCACAACGATCATGTGAATTGAATTTTTTGGACGTCGTTTCGTAATAGTTAATGAAAACCCGCCGTATGCCTTGTAAATTTTAGCAGTATAATTCATGGCATTATATAGGGCTTTCGAATGTCTTTATCTTGAGATGTTACTGTCTTACACGGAAAGCACACTATGTTCTCCTTGTCTTCTCTTCACAAAGATGTATTCTTACCATACAACGTATGTACCGTAGAGTGTAATATTCAAAGGTCATTAAGTCTGGTGTCGCAATCACAGCGTTTTTTTTTCCTGTTCATGTGCAATAATTTGTTGACCCCTTGCTTTTGACCAATGGAATTCCCCCTACATTTCAAACATGAGTTAAGAAATTATTGGCAAATAATTTAGAATTTAAGGGAATAATATGAAATGTAAACTATCGGGAGTGAACGGACAATGTCTTCCATTCTTGGACAGTTCTATAGGTTGTCTTTACCCCTAAATATAATTTTTTCCAATATTATTCTATTTATCCGGGCGATAATGTATTTTTTTCCTTGTCTGGGGCCATATTTCGATCATGATATTCAGCAAACATAGTTTATTTTCACTATTTTTCCGTATGACCAGCCGTCTAACAACCTCCGTCACTTGGTTCTTTCCATGGTGTCTTACCTAATAAAACCAACAAGATACAAAACCCCAATCTTGTTTGACTATGTTGTTAATTTCCTGTCGATATTTTTGACCCATCATATAAAACCATGCTACAGCACAATTTGAGCCTGGTTAGGTTGCAATGCAATGATATATTCTTTGTTTTGTTTCTATGTCAATGTATTGAAAATTCGAGAATGAAACCTTGAAAAGACGATAGGCCCACATGAAAAAAGAAAAACCCTAATAATGAATTCTTGAAATGAAATTCACCACTTGGTTCTTTCCTAGGTGTCTTGGCCACAAAAAACTAACAACATACAAACCCTTATCTTGTTTGACTATGTTGTTAATTTCCTGTTCATATTTTTGACCCATCATATAAAACTGTGCTATAAGATAAATTGAACCTGGTTAGGTTGCGATGCAATGATATATTCTTGGTTTTGTTCTACGTCAACGTATTGAAAATTCGAGAATAAAATCCTGAAAAGACGATAGGCCCACATGAAAAAGGAAAAAAACCCTAATGATGAATTCTTGAAAATGAAGTTGTGCGGGCATTATCGTGGGGCTTCCAAGTTCAACCAAACTGGCGTGCTGGCGCTCGTCATCATTCTTGGACGCCGAACTTTCTCTGTCTTCTATTCCAAGCTTTCAAATCCACGTTGCTTCCAATTGACACTTACAGGAGTTGAATTTGCCTTTTTTTTTTTTTCCTTTGTTTCGATTGGATTAAAGAAATATTCGAAAAAAAAACAATTATCGGGAAAGGACCAGAATCTTGTCTCAACACTTCAAGACAGAGAAGATAATCATAGGGTAAGTACAAACAACAAGAATTTAGATGATTGGTCATTTGAAAATTGCAAGGCATCATGGTCGGTTTGGACATTTCCAACTTTTGATTTGTGTTTTCGACCCCAATTTTTGGCTAGAATATATGGTAGGAAAATACCTTGATTGCTCTACCAGAAATTCCTGTTGTGTCTCTTTGGACAAATCTATAGGATCCAATCTGAAGTTCAATTGTAGGAAGTATGAAGATATGGACAGTGAATGGTTGCATTCATGCGGGTGAATTCAGATCTCAAATATCGATAATTATTAATGACTTTATTTCCGCCTTGTTTATTTTCACTTGACTGGGTATTCAAAGCTCATTCGACATTCGATTAATCCCTGCTAAGTCAGTTTTCAAGATACGCTTAAGCAAACGAGAGTACAAAATAAGCATCTTCCGCAGACCTTTTCTTTTTCACTTCATGCACAGACTAGCTAAGGAAATGCCATGGCAAGATTTTCTAAAATCATTTTTTTACGATAATTGTAATGTTTATATATCTGGAAAATCACAGGTCCTGGCTGTTCATCGATTGGTTATGGACAATCAGAGGAATTAGGACCCTTCTTCCCTCAGAAGGACCAAGCAAAGCTGAAGTTCAATCGTTACACTTGGAACAAAGGTAAGCAATATAAGCGTAAATATGTTTTTTTTTTATGAATTACTAATTTATCATAATCTCCAAATTCGGAAAATTCATGTCTGTGAAAAATAAGCCAGGTGCCAAAAAAATATTTCAAAAAAATGGACACTAACACTACTGCTCTTTTTTTTCTTTTTCAGCTGCAAATCTGTTATTTTTAGAATCGCCCGTTGGGGTGGGATTTTCCTACACTAATACAAGTAGCGACATCGTTCAGCTCGGAGACACCATTACGGGTACAGCGATTTTTAATCCGAAATCAATTATAAGTCAATAATTTCGTAATAGTTTTGCGACTTTTATATCTTAATGATCGTTTTTTCTGCTTTTTTTGTTTAAAAATTATCTATAGCTGAGGACTCGTACGTATTTCTGGTGAACTGGCTTAGAAGATTTCCACAATTCAAGTCCCACGACTTCTACATCGCGGGAGAGAGCTACGCGGGTAATCAGAAATTGAGTGTGGGAGAGAAAAAAAATCAACGAAAAATACTTGAGATTAACATGCTTAATCACATGATTAACATATGTAATGACCCTTTAATCTTCAAAATCTCCAGGACACTATGTTCCACAGCTTTCGGAGCTTATTCTCGACAGCAATAAGAAGGTTTCGAAGGAAGACTACATTAACCTCAAGGGCCTAATGGTTAGAGTTCCTCAGATCAGTGCCCTTGTTAAGGCTCGTAAACTCTCTCGGGAGACGCATTAATCCGCGCTTAAATCTTGGTGATGTGCTTTGCAGATCGGTAACTCATTGCTGGACGACGACACAGACCAAAGGGGGATGATCGACTACGCGTGGGATCACGCGGTCATATCCGATCGCCTGTATCGCGACATCAAGGCGACATGCGATTTTAGCCTGGAGCAGTTGACCACCACCTGCAATGGGAACCTCAATAAGTACTTTGCCGTTTATAACATCATTGACATGTACAGCTTATACACTCCCAGGTGCGTGAATAGTAACTTCAGCAGCAGCGTCCGCCAACGTTCGGTCATTGACGGCGTTGCGCCCCGGTTGCTCTCCAAATTCGTGAGTCCACATTTGATCATAATTTGTGATTTCTTTCATTGCAAGAAAAGAAAATGTACAAACATCCATGTGATGAAATACACTAATAATAGGAGTGCATGTCTGGTGTGATGTAAATAGGCCGGATGGCACCAGAGACCTACCGGTTACGACCCGTGCGCGTCCGACTACACCGAGGTGTATTTCAACAGACCAGACGTTCAAGAAGCGATGCACGCGAACGTCACCAAGATTCCGTATCCATGGACTCACTGCAAGTTAGACAATTCTTTCACGTTTGGTTAAGATTATCTCAATTCCTAGTTCATGTTAGCAGAATGTTCTCACTTTTTTCTGGGTAATGCAGTCACCATGTTAAAATAGCTTCGACTCCGTTTACGGTCTCTATAGACAGATAACGCGACGAAAAAAATGGAGGATAATGTTTGTAGGGACAAGTAGAAAACGAGCATCGATGAATTCATAGAAGCAGCAACCATTGACAAAGAAAATTTTTCTCTTGTTGCATCTGCAGCAATAACATCACGTCTTGGGCGGACTCGCCGGCGTCGATCCTTCCCATAATAAGGAAGCTCATACAAGGAGGCCTACGCGTGTGGGTGTACAGGTAATTCGAACCCATGATCTTTGGCTAATTCTTGTCGGCGAAATTGATTTTTAGAGAACTGAATTGCTTATGGTTTAATTGAATGGTGAATTTGCCGTTGATAGTGGCGATACCGATGGGAGAATCCCGGTGACGGCAACAAGATACACACTGAGGAAACTCGGCCTTGATATCGTTCAGGATTGGACTCCTTGGTACAGCAATCAACAGGTAGTCCTGGATTTACTTCTATTAATTTATTCATGAGAGGTTCAATTGACAAGTCCAAGTTACTAATCATTCGTCGTCGAAAACGATAAATTAACAAACCAAATTAATAATGTGTCGAGAAAGAACAATTTCTTATATCTCGTATCGATAACGTGTCGATTATGCTTGTTGAGTCACTTTTGAAGCAATTTCATGCGATATAAATAATTTTAGATTATGGTCTTAATTCGATTTAGGGTAGATGCAAATCGATTTCTTGCTACGATGGGATTGATGGGATTTGATTGATCTTTTTCAGGTGGGCGGATGGACGGTTGACTACGATGGCTTGACCTTCGTGACCGTGAGAGCCGCGGGTCACCAGGTGCCGACTTTTGCTCCCAAGAGATCCCTTCAACTGGTCAAGCACTTCTTGGCCAATGAGAAATTGCCATCTGGACCATTCTAGAAAGCCCATCTTCATTTTTATTTTTTATTCTTTTTTGGTGGATTTGGATTTGGCATTTTTCTATTTCTTTCTGCCCTTTTTGCTTATTTCCCTTACATTAGGAGTAAATAAAAAAAAAGGGGGGGTCAAATAGACTGTCAAAAGTCATCAGATAGGATCATTCACAGGAATCGCAGCAGTCTAGGGAAAGGTGTCCCCTTTTCCGCTTTTGTACACCATTGATTTGATTGTGGGCGATTGGAATCGCTAAGGAATTTGGCAAGCTTGAAGGTTTGAAATGCTTCGGTGTAATTCTTGTAAAAGCATCTTTTATTATATTAAAAAATATCGAATCGTCTGCCATGATATGAATTTTGAAATAAATATTTGTACTATTTCTCTTCACTTTCGTGCCATGCACCACTAGTATATGTCCTTGATGGCTCGGCTTGCAATATTGGAACCGAACCCTCGAATCTTATTAACCCCCTTTCTTTGATTTTTATCTTTAAATTAAAACTTCAAGTTGGACCAGAAGGACATGCTTTCGAATTATAAGGAGAACAAGGGACATTAGTATATGAAAAAAACCTTATTTATTTTCCAAATTATAGAAAGAAAAACCTACTCTAACGTCTTAAAAGTCAAAAGAAAAATGTGGAAATCACAGGTGCCACGAGATGCTTATAGTTTGATAAGAAACATTAACTTTATTTTTCATCTCTGACTTAGATATCGGACAAATAAAAAAGGGACAAAAGTTAAACAAGAAAAAAAAAGTAGAAGAAGCGTGTTTCATGTGGAACCGAATTGACCGTGATGTACACATTAATTTGGTTCTCGACTGGATTTCTACTACAATTCGGTTTGCTTTTTCTCGAACCGGGTTTATGCTGTATTGGTTAGGTCGAATGCTAAACCGAACAAGATCGCATGGTGCTCGCCCTCATCTATGGCCTCCCTTTGGTTGTGGAAACAAAATATTCTAAAATGGGTCTATACACGAGGTCGGTTTTCTTTTTCTCTTTTTTCTAGACTTCGAGAGTTGATTTTCTTGTTGTGAATAGAAAAGAAAAAAAGAAAGTCGACATATAAGTTCCCGGATGCATATTGAAGATGCCCCCACACTTTTTTTTGCGATTGCATTTCACTCTCAAAATAAGTGAGTCATGTCATGCTCCCATATAAAATTTAATTTTTTTTGGGCCAGAGAGTCTTTCATCTAGATTACTAAATAAATTTCATCGATGAATCCTACCATATGTATTTTACAGCAGTGCTCATCGCGTCCTTTTCTGTCTTTTTAACATCTAATCCAAGGGTAATTTAGGAATGTTCAACAAGTGAGATAAAACTCACTCTGGGCTTAAACGTATGTACAGCTACAAATACCATACGTAGCTTATCCATATATAACATGTCGGTAGGCCGAACCAAGCGAGCTCGGTCGGTTCGGGTCGGGTCTGACCCAGGCCGTCCGACAAATCTTTGGGCGAACGTGGGCCGACTCGAAACGAACCGGCTATAAATTGGAAAATCGGAAACCCTAGGCACCAGCTCCTTCGTCAGACGAGACTTCGCTGCTGCTGCTTCGGTCGGCCAAGAGCAAGCGGAAGCGGCGCCGGCAACAATGGTGAGCGAATCCTCCCGACCTAACCCACCCCTTCCTCGTGATGTTTCTTGCTTCCTTGCTCGTTTCTCGCGAAGAAAAAGCTCTCGATTTTGAGCGGTGGATTGCAGTTTTTCTTCTTCCCTTTTTTCGGGGAATTGGCGGCGAAACGCGAGCACGAACCGAATCTAGAACGGTAGATTGCAGTTTTTAAGTTCCAAGAAATGATGCCCCGCATCTTGCGACGCCGCTTGATTTTGGAAAATTTCCTCGTTCTTCCTTATGGCTTGCGATTCCGGGGGTTATGTTGGGATACGTATTTGAAGGGGCAAGTCCGACGTTTGTCCTTGATTTTTTAATGCCGGTGGTTCGGTTCTGTTCATGGTTGCTCCTTCTGCGCTGAGCTCGGTCGTTGATGTCATGGGGATCTGATTCGGACGCTGTCAGAAACAGTTTAGGAACGTGCGTGGTAATTGGGTGGATGGATATGGTGATCCTGCGAGGTTTCCGTGATTTTATCTACTAACTCTCTTTTTTGTTGGGCTGTATGAGCTTGTGTGTGCAGCGCCTTGTTCATGAATTTGCTGCTGAGTGGTCGGGTCTCCGTCTTCGCTTTCATTTGGATTTCACGCGGAAGTACTGTTCTTCGTAGACGCCTTTGTTTTGCCCCCCCTCACCGTGCTAAAACATTGGCATTTGCGGATTGGTGAAATGATACTTGAAATAATATTGTCAGACATGAATTCTTTGAAACGAGCGAGGGCCGTCTATGTTACACTGTTCGGGGATAGATTGGAAACCGTGGTTTTAAATGAGTGGCGTGATAACCTGATTCTAGCTTGTTCTCCCCTTTCTCGGGGTTTTGTCATGGGGGGAATCTACTCTGCTCTGATCGGGCGTTGAAGCATTCGTTTTGTCTTGTTTTATTCCGCCTGTTCATCCGTCGTGTGAACTTCAGGTGAACGTCCCGAAGACGAAGAAGACATATTGCAAGAGCAAGGAGTGCAGAAAGCACACCCTGCACAAGGTGACGCAGTACAAGAAAGGAAAGGATAGCCTTGCTGCCCAGGGAAAGAGGCGTTATGATAGGAAGCAGTCGGGTTATGGTGGTCAGACCAAACCTGTCTTCCACAAAAAGGTGAGAAATTGAGCATCTGAATTGGTTACCCGATGTACCCTGATCTTTTGCTTGAAAAAAGAAATCGAAGTATGTCGTGTTGGACTCTTTATCTTTTTAAATATACAGCATTAACAGCATAAGGGTAGGTTTGAGTTAAACTTTCGTTCAGTCATTGTGGGAATTGAAGTATATGATGTGTTCCTTGTTAGGCCAAAACTACCAAGAAGATCGTGTTGAGGCTTCAGTGCCAGGGTTGCAAACATGTTTCTCAGCACCCTATCAAGGTTTGTGCTTTTGTGTACTCAAGCTCTGATCAAATGCGTTTAGTCCATTTCTGAAAATTCTCCTGTGAATTTGTCTAAATCTCTGGTGGCGTTTGCTGCTGTAACCTGCAGAGATGCAAGCATTTTGAGATTGGTGGAGATAAGAAGGGCAAGGGCACTTCACTTTTCTAGATGATTTCTCTAGTCTTCTGATTCTCTGGATCTTTCAAAGACCTTATAGCATCTGCATCTTTGTTTTTTTCTCTCTTTTTGGCCTGCCAAGTTGATGATGTTACTGGTTATCTGAATTTGTGAGATGATTTATGTGATAGCGATTAATTTTGACTGGGATATCTTTTCGAAGACTTCGACTCCAATATGCATGTTCTGTTTTTACGGGAATGCAGTAGCAGTTTGAGCTGCATTTATGCCGAAACTTGAAGGCATCACTTTGCATTTAGAAAGTATGGGCTATATAATAGACACTGGGAAATTTGGGTTGGTTATCTGGTAACGAGTTTCTGGTCGCAAGAATAAGAAGCTCAGTTGTGGCTTGTGAAAATCTAGATTTTGAGACTAAGCACAAGAGCCGACGGACTTTATGTTGAATGAAATTGAAGCTTCGTTTCATTACGGAACGAAGCATTCTAGATGTGATTCATTGATAATCGAAAGTATATGCTAGATGTACAAATAGAGTATGACACGACGAGCCAAATTTGAAATAAAGTCTGTATCATTTCATTGATTGAACCACTTGTTAAACTTGAAACGCATGCTGATCACTTAGCATTTGCAGCTAACTGAGGAGTCACCTGATTTTGTGAGTGAGGGAAATGGAACTGCAGACCTTTCGGCCCTAAGCAATCTCTTTTCTCTTATGGGCATGGCGTTTACAGAGCCATTTTGAACTTAACAATATAAGAGCCTGGTGCAAAGCTTCTCCTAAGTCTCTAAAGTTTTGTTTAGTAGGTCGGACATAACTCCAAATAGATTAATCGGCATCTTATCAAGTCTTCAAGACAATGCAAACTCCAAATATATCATCGCCACCCTGAGGACCACCAACACGGCATTTGATCGCCGTCCCCTGCACCCTCAACTAGGGCCGCCTCAGCGCTGTCACTTCTGATTTCTGCTTGGCAAGCTGAGGTTGTCCTCATCGTTGTCAAGCCCGAGTTTCGTTGGCACGGTCAAGACATAGATCTTGAATCTGAGGTCGACCAAGTGCTGGGTCCGAGGTCTAGGGCTTGGGTCGAGTGCTGCCGAGCCTGAGATCCCATGCTCGTGTTCGATCTCGGCTGGGGCTCGTGTGCGGTTGTCTCCTTCCGCTCAATGAGAGAGGCGCTCCCAGCTGTTTGCGTGGTCGTGGCTGCTTTTGCCTTGGTCCCCAGGAGGTTGCTGGCGTCATGGTCCTCGACCGACGTCACCCGACCTGCACCTTGTCTCTGTCTTGCTCTCTTGGCGCAGATGGGGAAGAAACAAAGAGCCAACCAAAGTTGCAGAATGAAGAGGAATTTACCGGAATGTTCTTTCACTCTTCTTCAAGCCAAGACGATATAGATTTGCGACAGAGGGAGCTGCATTCGACTCCTTTCCACACCCAATCTGTCTTCGGTCGCGTCGCCGTTCGAGATAAGAGGGATGTGACCAGGTGATATCGGAGCTCGGCATGGTGGTCATGGTTGTTGTCACTATTGTCCTCGGAGGTTGTGGGCGCGGTGTATTATATATGACGAGATCTATGTTATATTCAGAAATCTGCTAAGCACAATCATATTTTTATCCAATCCGATCTTCTCGTATCCAAAAAATCTGAACTACCATGTGTACCCTAATATTTTATGCTTGGTATAGGAGAATCCTTCAATATTTCGAACAGGAGTAACAACCTAAGAAAGTGGATAGGATGGACTGTTGGAAAATGCCAAAATGTGCAGAAATTATTAACCCATGTGACATGTTTATTTAAGTATTGAATAAATAGTAGGGTCGCGCTTTTTTCACTTCTACTATGATTAAAACACTCCCTCTTATAATGTTTTGACAATATTAACCTTTAAGGGTTTCACTTTTTTTAAACATTCTTCCGTTGCTTCTCTTCTTTCTCTTTTCTAGTGAGGCCCCTTTCCTTCTTCTCATTTTTTTCTCTCTATGCTCTCTCTTTCTAAAACATCTCTCTCATGTCAATAATCTGTGTTGAAGCCCAGATTTGCAAAAACCTCCTCTTCACCCAATTAGTCCTCTTCCATCTCCATTCTTCAACTCAAAGCTCAACTGTAAAAAAAAAAATCCATCTCATATCTCTTTACTCCCATTTCATCCATTTCTCTTTGTGTTATTCATTATCCCATTTCACATCAAACTTTTCGATTGATCGATCATGAAGACAAGAAAAAAATCCATTAAAGATTCAAATCCAAGAGCCGAAATCCTCGCCCAAAAACTCATCAAGCTCATAAGCAATTTCTGCTTCTTTGTCTTTGTCTTCTTGGTCCTAATTTTCATTGCCATCGCCGATTCATGATCGCCTACCTGCCTCCAAATGCATGGCTCGAATCTTCCCCCCTCTCACTAAGTTGTTTACGCAAACCAAAAGTGCAATAGGCAAGGATTTGCCCCTCCTCACCCTTGTAGTCTCTCCTACTTTCGCGTTGATCTTAATTACCAAGCTGCCGCCACTAGTGACTGAGAAGACTGAAGAGGTGATTGCGAACTCAACTCTTAAGTCCAAGCCCTTATGCAATGAGGTGGTCCTATTGCTCGTCAATTGTTCGAATCCTCGTGCTTTGATAGGCATAAATTTCAATGCGGGAGCTAGGGTATCAAACTTCGATTAACGATTAAAAAAACAATGAGTGCGATGTAGTCTGGACGACAAGTGACAGAGACAGTGGAAAATGGGACCCGCGAAAAAAAGAAGAAGAAAACAAAGAAGACACCACAACCAAACAAAAAAGGATCCTTAAAAAAGATGGGATCCACAATGATCAATATTGCTAAAACATTGTAATAAGAAGTGTTTTAGCTATGGTGGGAGTGGAAAATGCGCGGCCCTAAATAGTAATATTGCATTGAATCATTGGTATCTTACAATATCCATCATTTAGTAAAAGAACTTTTGTGAGATTTCTCGGTGAGATTTAGCATTGCTTGCGGTTCATGGGTGCTGCGATTAGACCACGTATCACGCAAC
Organism: Syzygium jambos; assembly: GCA_031216235.1. Lineage (NCBI taxonomy): Eukaryota > Viridiplantae > Streptophyta > Magnoliopsida > Myrtales > Myrtaceae > Syzygium > Syzygium jambos. Next base: position 8,058,683 of record CM062229.1, on the reverse strand, counting down.
ACATACCTCCACAACTTGTTTCATTAAATAAGACAAAAGAGAGAGAGACGGAAAGAGCCTTACTGCCTTAGTATATCAATATGAAAAACTCATCCTAAATCCAGCCTTAATGTTGTATACATATAGAACTTAAAACGTCCTATCGCAACTAAGTTGGAAAAATAGTTACAATAACTGATCAGTTCTTCATTAAATTTGCACGATACCCTTGAATAAACTCACAGTACACACATACTTGAATATTGCACGATCAACCAAAACAATCCAGCGATATCATCAACCATAATGTCTCCTGAAAATTGGACAATGTCTTTCGTGCCCAAAGGCTCGAATTATTTGCAAAACAAGCAAAGAGCGAGAACCACCATGCATCTGAACGGCTAGCACATATGATCCTTGCTAATACTATAATAGCAAGAGATAGGGATTAAAAAAGAAGAAGAAATAACATCTCCAAATAATAATCTTGACCTAAGTGAGCCATAAATAAATTTTTTGGCTGTCCCGCATCAGCTTAAAGAGAAAATGATAATATAAGCGTACAAAGACCTCATTATTCTTTTCCTAACCTAATGTAGAATCCGACTGACGCTAACAATACAACCTAAAGGGCTTAAACTGCGCACATGTATATAACCATGTGCTCGTGTGGTTCGCGCGTAATTTAGGTTTACGCGAGCTTGCGAGTATACTGGCACCAGCTATCGTAGGAGACCTGGAGGTTCGGCCAGTCCGAGGAGGAGACGGTGAACTCCTGGAACCAGTTCGTGAGGATCACTTCTTGGTCGATAGCGGGGAGGCACGAGATCACCTCATCCATCGCTCGCTCAGCGTCGACCTTCTCGAGGCCCGTCATGACGGGGTAGGAGAGGCCGTTGCTACCGTGGCAGCAAAGCGGGAGCCAGAGGGTGAGGAGCCCGAACTTCACTTCCCTCGGTATGAATGCGCTCTCTCGCTGGAGCTCGCCAGACAAAATAGCTGCATAAGGAAGAGTATATATCAGTAATCGACAAGACGAAATTAGCTTCTGAAGAATATCACGAGATACTTTAATATAGGAAAAAATTGAGAACATGGCGTCTAAGTTATGTACTAGCATATTATCGTACTCATGGCATATCATTCTTAAGCTTAATCAGTGGGCTACCGTTTGCACTGAGCCAAACTACGTATGCTATCTTAGATATAATTCGATTTTTGTATACTGTAAACTGGACTAATACTGAACTGAACAAAAAAGAAGAGCATTACCTAAGATCTTGATGATGAAGCCTTGGACTCTAGGGTTAGCACCAAGACTAAGAGAAGCCAATCCTGAGGCAAAGTTCCATTGCTCCAGCGCTTCATCCAAAGATCCAAAATCCCTGAGCTTGTCGGTTATCCAGAGAAGCTCCTGCGCCAGTTTCTCCGCCGCCATCTCCCCTTCGTCCATGCCAGAGGCTCCTCTGAGTTGCCAGCCGCCATGCCACGGAAGCGTGCCATTCTTCATGTACCGGACCACGGCACCAACGCACACGTTGAACCCCTTGAGATAGGAGTTGATGTAGGAGCCCATAGGGAGCGCATGGATAATGCTCATCGGAAACACGTCCGAGTCGTTGTCCTTTGATTGATTTTGCTGGAGGGAGCGGTAGAGGAGGCTCGAGGTGCGCGAGAATGCTGAAGCTAGGGCCATCCGATTGATCTCCAGGAGGTCTTCATGTCCGTCCCTCGCGTTCTCTTCCAGGATCCTATCAGCCATGGACATTGCGAACTGGTACTTCCTCGACGAGGCGGGGATGCCGTTCAACAGCGCCAAGATCTATTCCCAGAGAAATCGGATGGTCAGTCGATGTTAGTGCAAACTTACGCTGTATGATCAGATGGCCTTATGGTCATCATTTCCGTGATGAATCCCGATGAGTTTTGAGCACGAAAACGCATGGTGTCACGGACTAAATTCACGTTTGACAAACGAATACTCTTCGATCTTCCTCTAAAAATGATACGCTAATCATTCTCTGTTAAACTTAACATCTCACTAATTAACTAATCACGAGAGATAAACCAAAAAGCGAATATCGTCCTATTTGTCGTTGAAATAGAAACGGAATTATGCTGTGGTAAGAAGTTCTCCATTTTATTATAAAATAACTTGATCAAACAAGCTTCAATAGATCGAACAAGTCAGATGAGGTCAAACGAGTCCGATTATCATTACGACAAGCGACAAAGTATATTATAAAAGGACAAATAATAAGAAGCAAAAGGGCAAAAAATGTTTATGTTTTTCTTTATCCGGTGTTATTCGGCATTTACGTGGCAAAGCCGGTGGAACAAATGCTTGCCGGAACAAAAGCTTGCATGTGAAGCATTTGTTCCCCGAAGTGCGATATTTGCCGCCACGACGGACGTTACCCCAATAAATGCTGGCAATGATAAGAAGCTCAGAAACGACAGGCAAAATGACAAAAAACGCATAAATTGAAAAAACAAAACGAGCCGAACCGAACATAAGTGGGGATTTCACAGTTGCTGGATTTCTCCACCAATCAAAATTCGAGTCACCGAAAGCTGTCGAGACTCTTTTTGGGAACTTCCAAGTTTAGAAAACTTAGCTCCAAAGAAATTGAACACGAACAAAGTTTCGTTTTAGGACTTAGAGCCTGAACCGTCACTGTAAGAACCGTCGTCATCTAGGGTTCGCACGACCTCCTTTCACAGTGAAAACATTCAGCTCTTATAAGTAGATATAACGTGGGTGAAGCTGTCGGTATATGTCCTGGAATAGGCAACACGATCATGCAATGATGGGAAATGGGGGTTGGAATTAGAAACGATGTAAGGAGGAGGAGGAGGAGGAGGAGAAGAAGAAGGGCAGTAACAATTATAATATAATAGAAGAGGGTGATATATTATATAAAGCTGTGAATAGTTATATGCATGTTCTGCATTGGACCTTGGAACATAACGATCATGCAATGATGGGAAATGGGGGTTAGAATTAGAAACGATGAGGAGGGCAGTAACAATTATAATATAATAGAAGAGGGTGATATATTATATAAAGCTGTGAATAGTTATAAGCATGTTCTGCATTGGACCTTGGAACATATGTGTTGTATTGTATACAGCATAGCAAAAGAAGCGGATATGCTTTGCGTAAGTAGTAAAGTTTTGACTCCATAACTAGAAACGCATATTTTATGGCATATAGAGAAATATAAAATGGTTTCAATGAACCATATGTTAAAAGTGTAGGATTTGCACATTAAGAAATTCTTAGTAACATATTCTTCTCATTAACGCTACTAATAAAAATATAATTAATGCGTAGCAACTCACATAGCTAGTAAATAAGCAAATGCACTTACATGGGAAAGGGCTCGGCCTAGGGCTCGAATGGAGGGACCATCGGCATCCTCCCGCAGGATCATCTCCAGCGACGAGGAAGAAGATGGAAGCGCCAGCGCTGATGCCGACATCGCCGCTCCCGGATAGGTCAGCAAAGGCGGGAAGTTGAAGGAGCCGGCGACGGTGGAGGCCAGCCAAGCCGACTGGAGAGGATACTGGAGACGGCCGCCCAAGCTGGGGAAGTGGTCCATGAGGACCCTAAGGAACCAGAGAGTGACCCAAGCCATGAGCATGACCATGAAACGTGGGTGGTCGGAGAGCCGCCACCGGTGGGTGGCAGGGGCAAAGGGGGCTCTTGGAGGGAGAGGCGGCAGAGACTAGGGTTTTGGCCGCCATGTTCATCGTGGTGGTGAAGATGGAGCTCATGAGAGATGAGAATGATGATGATGATGGTGAGTAAGGCCTGGTTCTCACGCCATAGCGCTCTATTTTCAGTGATCCTTTCATGGTGGTGTTCGTTTTGATTTACGAGGTTTGATGGTTAGTTGGAGAGAGAGAGAGTAGGGAGGTTTCCGTGACGGCGCAAAAAGTAGTATTTATAGAGGACAAATGAGAAAATTGGTTTTACCAAAAAAAAAAAATGAGAAAATTGGTAGTAAAAGGACAAGAGCGAGAAAAAAGAGAGATAATTTTTTAATCAAATGTCGACAACCGAGTCATTCAAGAAAGTAAATAAATATTTATAAAGGATAAATAAGAAAATTGGTATATATTGGCAACTGAGACATTCAAGAACGTATTATGTATAATAGTGTCACCACGTGTTACGTTGACATCATATCATCTAAAAATCTTGATTTTTTTGAAATTTGAAGGTCTCTACTTGATATTAATTCAATTCATAAGATTCGATATTTATACCACGAAGGCATGACGGGTGATGTTTTGTATTTTTGACCAAATGTCATAATGTTCTCATAGTCAATGAGCCAAAAGAAGCATAAATATCTATATGTATGTGGCGGGGATAATGTGATTTGGAGTTCGGATCCATTACAGTAGTTATTTCACCACGTTTTGTTGCTTTGGAAAGTAGTGAGAGCTAGCTAGCTTCTTCATTTCCCAGTGACCTATGATTCCTTTTTTGTATAAGATAAGCAGGAGCAATAACTATGTAAAGGTACGTCGGGTATAAATAAAGCCGGATGTCTTAAACTCCATAGGTTGACCTCCATCCTTTCATTCTTCACTGCTCTTCGGTTTCACTCAAAGTCACTTCCAAAGGCCGTTGCTCCCTACATCTGTTTCTCAAGTTGAGAATTGTTTGTGTGATTGTTCTTAATTTACCGTGAGACTAATAGCCTATTTCGAGTAAAAAAAAATACTAAATAATTAAAAAATATTGTGAAGTCCACACTTTCAAGAATTTGTGACTCACAACGTACTGTTACTCTCACAGTGACCCGAAAACTGTTATGATAACAAAGTCCTATTTCATTTAGGCAGATTTAATTACGCTCGAAATTTCCTAATGGATAATAACAATAATAACGGTGATTCCGTCCTATCATCCCAACAAAATTTGTGCTTTACCTCACAATTGTCTAGGGACTCGTCTAGTGAGTTCCGGATCAAGTACATGCACATGCCTGCTCCGCTCTTCCAAACAGTCGAATTTGACGATGATGACCTGACGGTTGGGAGGAATTGGAGGGGCAAATGCCGGAAGGTAGTCCACGCCAAGACGTTTCTCTAGACGAGACACCTATACCTGAAGAAAATGCCGAATGGATTGTGATCTCGATCTGCGCGGTGAACGCCCACTGTTTTAGAAAATGTTCCGGCTCAGGATCGATGACAATGGTGTCTAGAAGGCCATTTGCACGATATGTGCCAGCTTCGCTCTTGCAACTAGCCGAATTCAATGACGACGAGACACAACGGCCTGACAAATATGAGGAATTGGAGGGGCGAATGCCGTAAGGTAGTCCACACCAAGACGCTTCTCTAGACAAGACACCTACACCTGAAGAAAATGCTAAAAGAACTACGGTCTTGGTCTTCATGAAGATGACCGCTCATTGTCTAGAAGATATGAATTCGATGACGACGAGACAAGACGACTCAACGATTGGGAGGAATTAACGACGATGTGCCGGCTCCGCTCTTGCAAGCAGCTGAATTTGATGACGACGACCTGACTAATGGGAGCAATTGGAGGGGCGAATGCTGGAAGGTAGTGCATGCCAAGACGTTTCTCCAGACGAGACACCTCCACCTGAAGAAAACGCCGAACAAATTGTGATCTCCATCTTCGCGAAGATGACTAGCCCACCGTCTAGAAAATGTTCCGGCTCGAGGTCGATGACTATGTTGTCTAGAGGGCCATTTGCACGATATGTGCCAGCTTCTCTCTGCAACTAGCCAAATTCAACAACGGTGAGACACAATGACCCGACGATTATGAGGAATTGGAGCGACGAATGCCGTAAGGTAGTCCACGGCAAGACGTTTCTCCATACGAGACACTACACCTGAAGAAAACACCAAAAGTACTACGGTCTCGGTCTTTGTGAAGATGAATGCCCACTGTCTAGAAGATATGAATTCGACGATGACGAGACACGATGATTCGACAATTGGGAGGAGTTGGAGGGGCGAATGCTAGAAGGTAGTCCATGCCAAGACGCTTCTCCAGACGAGACACCCACACTTGAAGAAAACGTGGAACCAACTGTGGTCTTAGTCTTCGCAAAGATGAACGTCGATTGTTTAGATGATATTCAAGCTCGAGGCCGATACCAATGGTGTCAAGAATGCCATTTGCCCGATATGCGCCAGCTTCTCTCTCACTAGCCAACTTCGACGACGACGAGACACAATGACCCAATAATTATGAGGAATTAGAGGGGAAAACGTCCGAAGGTAGTCATCATGCCAAGACGCTTATCCAAACGAGGCACCTACACCTGGTGAAAACACCAAAAGAATCGCGGTCTCAGTTTTCGTGAAGATGAACGTCCACTGTCTAGAAAATATGCCAGTTTGAAGTCGATGCCAATAGTGTCAAGAAGGCCATTTGCACGATATGTGCCAGCTTTGCTCTCGCAACCAATTGAATTCGATGATGTGATGAGACACGATGACCTGACAATTGGGAGGAATTTCAGGGGCCAACGCTGGAAGGTAGTCCACGCCAAGACGCTTCTCTAGACGAGACACATCTGAAGAAAACGCTGAAGGAACTGCGGTCTTGGTCTTCACAAAGATGAACGTGCACTGTCTAGATGATATTCTGGCTCAACATCGATGCCGATGGTGTCAAGAAGGCCATTTGCAAGATTGTGGCGGCATTTTGAAAGGAAAATCGTTAAGTGGGACCGATCTCTTGGGGAGGCACCAATGCAAACATGAGGAAGAAATGTCCATGGCTAGGGGAGGAGCTCTTCAAGCACAACGATGTATCCCGAAAGCCCGTTTAACTATAGCAAGACAAGGAATCAGTATGAGCTTACAAAATATTGTCTTGCCATTCGGCTACCCTTTGGCATGGTCGAAAATCATCGCTTCTTCCACTATGTACAGACAAATAGACAACCTCAGTTCAAGCCTCTTCGGCGGGGAACAAACACTGGAAACTGCAAGTAGTTGTACAAAATAAAAAGGGCTGCTTTAGTCCATCTACCGTCGATGAGTAACTTTCCAGTCTCTTTTAACTTCTGGTTTGCGAACAATTTTACGAAATACATGTGTAGTGACTGGCCATGGGGTTAATGAGAAATGAGAATCGTGTCACTGAGCTCTATGTTTAAGTTAATATTCCCGCACGATTTTTAAAAATGTGGCTACCGGAATAATGGGTGTTGTTAATGAGTTTGGCATCTCCGATAAGATCTTCAGTGTCATGCTAGATAATGCCAGCGTGAACACCTTTCCCATTGCTTTCTGGTCCAATAGCTAAATCCCATTGCATTGAGATTTTTTTTCCACGTGTGCTGTGTGTACCGCCGGATTAACTTAGGTGTGCAAGACGGCCACCGCCAGTTGTACAATTTTGTGGCCAACATAGGTGGGTACGTTCAGTACATTAGATCCACCCCATTGAAGCATCAAGAGTTGGAGGTTGTTTACGTGAGTAACGTGACATGTGGAAGGCAAGTTGACCAATTCCCTCTGGACCTAAAGGACAAGGTGGAATTCAACGTAAAAGGATGAAGAAGACATGCGAGTAAATTGATATGTTGACGCTCTACTTCACAACTCATAGCACCAGTGCGGGTTTCTTGCCATTGATACAACATGTTGCAGGTTTTCAGCGATGTGATTGATGCTTTGAGCACCGGTGTTCGTTAAGCAACGGAGGCGGCCTTCCAATCTGTATAACCGAAGTCAGTTAAATTGACAAACAAGGAGGGCGATCCCTTATCCAACGAAGTAGTAGTGACCATGAAGGCAAAATTCTTCAAATATCACAAGGAAGTTTTCTACCAGTTTTTTTTTTTTTGCACCCACTATCTTGAACCAGATGTTCAATTTGGAGGGGCATGAAATTCTCCTTATTTCATAATATGCAAATCTGGGACTGGTTGAGGAGGTCTAAGCACAACACCTAATGGCAATTGGGATGAGTTGTTTCCAAAATGTGAATGTTGCATATGTCGATCGATTATTAACAATTTCCATTTTACGGACGGATAACACGTCCTCAGAGTAGTGCCCAGAAACATGTGTGGTCTTTGCTTCGTAAGAAGAAGAGCACCTTACGGCCTTTCGCTCTTACGGCCTTTCCCTAAGTCTTCGTCTTTATTTACTATTGAGTTGGCAAAAATAACATTCATGCTCTAAAATGGTGGAAGAGGCGAGCCATCATTTTTTTAATTCTTTCTGCCATGGTTCATGACTTACTCACCTCATTAGTGTCTATGTACCTTCGGAGTCTATGTTCAGTAATAGCCAACGAATCTTAGAAGATAAACAGGTATAACTTGCCTGTGAAGTATTTTGAAATGACTATCGTAGGGCATGATTGAATTTTGAAAGAATCTGACTCCACAGGAATGTGAACATGAATAAGAGGACAGCAACATCACTATTATCATTCGAATCATGGTTAGGATATGGTCGTTTGTGTGTAATCCTTATTAGGGTACCACTAGTTATAATTTTTTTTACAAATTATTTGAAAAAGGAGTAATTTGGTTTAATAGACCGAGTGTTTTCCATTAATATTTATCAATTAGTTTCTCTACCATTTTTAATATTCTAAAAAAATTTAATTTGTTCAATTTTCTTCTGGACAAGTAAATTTTTATCTTATTTGTTTTTCAAATTTGTCGTGTCCAGGCTGGCACGGCTCGTTGCCCTTTGCTAGTGGGAGGGGCGACTGATGCAATTACTCCGTAAGCGTTACCATAAAGTCTCACATTCGTTATAGAAAGTTGGTTTGAATCATAACTCCTCCGTCTATTAGGTGTACGAGCTCGTCGCTGCAACCGCATCGCTAGTATCGATAGTCATGAAGTCTCTTGTAGAGGTACTAAATGTTCAAGGCACAAGTCGATGCTAGTGGGAGGGGCGACTGATGCAATTACTCCGTAAGCGTTACCATAAAGTCCCACATTCGTTATAGAAAGTTGGTTTGAATCATAACTCCTCCGTCTATTAGGTGCACGAGCTCGTCACTGCAACCCTATCTCTAGTGCCAACAATCATGAAGTCTCTTATAGAGGTACTAAAAGGGTGTTTGGTTCAGCTTTGGGAAGGGGCTTTGAGCCTCGAAAGCTCTTTCTCAAAATGCTGGGGTGTTTGGTTCAACATTTGACCTAGCATTTGGCCAATGCTAGTATTCTAAATGCTCAGCCTTGGGCTTTCAGCATTTCACGAATGCTATTGTTCACGTCACTTTTTTTTTTTGAAGCTGTTCATCTTTTTCACCAGGCAGCCGGCGAGAGCGGCCGGCGAGGGAGAAGGGCCGGCGAGGTCACCTGGGGTTGGGTGACCGCCAAGGCGATGCCGTCGCTGGGGTCGCTTGACCCAGGCCATTATTGCTTGGGTCGCGCAACCTCAAGCGACGGCCACCTGGGTCGTGCGACCCCCGCCGAGGGTCGCTTGGCCTTGGGCGATCGCTGACGGCGGCAAATCTCGCTCGCCGGGGGTCACCCGACCTCAGGCGACGGCCGCCGACACCATATCTATCTTGCCGGCGGCCGTAGGCCATCGCCGGCGGCTGGCTTCGACGATAGGTAGATTAGTCTTTTTTTAATAAATAAGATAATTCTCAAAGTTCATTTGCAAAAAAAATTCACCAAACACTATATTTTGGCCAAAGTAGCTTTACAAAATATTTTTACCAAACACCATTTACATTTCTCCAATGGGCTTTTACCAAAAGGTATTTGCATTTACTCAAGTAGCATTTTCAAAGTTGAACCAAACAGACCCTAAATGTTCAAGGCACAAGTCGATCGGAGGTAGTTTTTAGCAAAAAAAATATTTACCAAACACCATTTACATTTCCCCAATGGGCTTTTACCAAAAGATATTTGCATTTCCTCAAGTAGCATTTTCAAAGTTGAACCAAATAGGCCCTAAATGTTCAAGGCACAAGTCGATCAGAGGTAGTTTTTAGCAAAAAAAAAAAAAGTCGATAGAGGTAGTTCACGACACATAGCTCGAACTTATAACTTCATGGAAGGCATCATGATTCTTTCACCATTGGGCAACCATGCTCGATAGTATAGCCTGTTCACAGAGGAATGTATCCTATATTCAGGGTCTCTGATCACATCCTGGTAAAGCAATCGAACGAAACTTTAACTGGGTTCGCACAACAACTTTAAGAACTTCCTATCAAAGCAAATGTTTATACATGTAGACGATGAAGCTTATGTTCACTTGAGCGATGTTACATATAACCTTGTCCGGAGACTGTCTTATAAGGCGGACCAAGTGATTTCAGCCACTAGATTTGTGGAATCTCGTGAGGTTCACATTGTGACAGCTTCAATTGCTCGAGTTCATCGTAGACTCGGTCCAGACGAAAAGTGCCAATCCGTCGATAAGAATGTCCTATAGGTAATGCTTCACATAAGAATTTACAACATAATAGTGTGGAAATAGAAATGTGAAACACCATTGATGACATGTTGAAGATTTCCAACCAAAATTTTGAATGATTAATCGGTGAAAGTACTCCGTGCGCAAAGTTGATGACATGTTAAAAATTGCCAAACCAAAGCTTGAAGTGATTAAGTGGTCACTGGTACCCAACCCAATTCGACGCGGGGGAGTAGTGATCGCCGGGGCAAGAGGATGCCGGACAACATCTCATAAACCTTCGCCAAAGCAAACTAAATTTATTAACAAGGCACACATAAGATGCGGCTCCCAGCAAGTTTTTGGAGTGCACAGAGACAAGAACAACCCGAATTGCATACCAAACATGAGAAACGGTTTCTAGATTATATATGTGAAACTGGAGTAAACTCACAAGAGGTGTTTTTTTGACAAAATGACAACATTTAGCATGGGTTCCCAAATGTTTAGCGTGAACGCTAATTACCAAGATGGAATATCTCCTGATAAAGTGCCTACGGACAATGCCTGGTGTGAGTTATTCCAATATTTACATTTTTTCAATTGAATATGGTTAATGGCGTACTTAAAAAAATAATAATTAAGATAGGAAGATGGAGAGATCGATGTTTTTTTCTTTTTTCCTGAATACCGTCATTATCAAGCCAACAAAACTGAAATAACATGAAAACATAAGTTTACAAAGTATATAGAACAACCACAAATTTAATGTCCTAAGCACGGGTAATAACCCTTAATAAGTATCCAAGGAACACTCCAAAAAATGTGTGCAAAGCTCTTGTTATTCAGGACAAAGGGTACAAAGGCACAAATTCAGACTTTTCATCGCGCTAGAGTATTATGACCGTGAAATCCATGGAGGTTACGCTGTATACCAAAAAAAAGGAGAGTGAAAGATGATGCAGAGTCGGAAAGTTTGCAGCAGGAAAAGAACTGCGAACACTCTGAAATGTTATGGATGATATTTGAGTAAGAATTGAGGCCATATGCTACTGCTGAGAGAGTTTGGCTCGTGCATTTGGAGCATGTCATTTTCCAATAGAGTATGGGGGCAATTTTCTCAGAGGCAAGCACCGAATACACAGACGCTAGATATTGCGGAGCTAGCTCGGACTTTCTGAAGCACCCGGGTTCAATTCAGTCTCTGTTCCACTGTTCAAAACAATACTTGGCGGAATGCTTCCCGCCTCTACTAGGTCTCTAATGCTTGAAGAGGTAACAGCATCTTGCGACATTTGGATTATTGCATTTTTCAAGATTGGATAGTTCCTATCTTGTGAACATGGAAACTTTCCCTCCTTCACCAGGTCTTTTAGTGTCTCCAATGCTGCCGATAGATTTTGATCGGATAGCAACCCGCGTAACAGTGATGCATAGACAAAGGTATCAGGCTTCATTTCATTTTCTTGCATCTGCCTTAGATATTCAAGGGCTTCATTAAGCCTGCCGCACTTGCATAGACCATGTATGAGGACCATATATGTAATTCTGTTGGGTGCGCACCCTTTTGACAGCATATCATTCCACAGCGCAAGAGCATCATCAGGTTTTCTGGCATTGCATAATCCATCAATGAGTGATGTATAAGAAATCACATTGGGCTTCGTCTCTACCTCGTACATTCTGGATAGACAGAGTATTGCTTGATCGACAGTATTAGTTTTGCACCACCCATCAATTAGCAGGTTGTAGGTAACAACTGACGGAACTAGCCCGTTCCTCACCATCTCATTCAGCATATCATGAGCTTCCAAAACCCTTTCGGCCTTGCAGAGCCCATTTATCAAGATATTATAGGCAACCACATCAGGCTGGCATCCGCGAGCACACAATCCCCGAAATAGCTCCAACGCTTGATCCACTTCTCGGATCTTGATCAAACCACTAAGAGCTGCGGAATGTGCAACTATATCAGGGAGGAAACCTTCTATAACCATGTTGTTGAGGAATTCACAAGCCTCGAGCACTCTTCCACAATCACATAACTGTTTAATTAGCTGAGTGGAATGTTTTATCCATGGTTCCTGCCCATGAAGACGCATCTCCTTCACACAGTTTAGAGCTCCTAATACATCCTTTCTTCTACATAAACATCCATATATACAGTTACGGGTAAATTCTGTTGGCTCAAATCCGGAGTCCTTCATTTCTTGCATAAGTTCATTGCCTTCCTCCAGTCTGTTTGAATCACAAAGACTGCTGATCAAATTGTTGTAAAGTAAAACGGTTTGCTTGCAGCCGATCCTAACCATCTCGTGGAAGAGGTTCAGGGAAGTATCTGTTTTACCTTTGTTGAGCAGACCATTAATGACGATAGTAAAAGATGTTGTATTGGGATAAAACCTTTCCCCAGTCTTGAGGAGCTGATTCACATTCAGATCATCAACATTGCAATGCCCCATCATCCCACGGAGCAAATGGTAAGCTTTATCCACCGCGTCATTGTTAACATAGAAACTCAAAACAGAATTACATACCAAGGTTTTTGCTGCGGTGTCCACATCCTTTGGAATTTCCTTGAGCAACTGGATCAGCTCTCCTTCTTCAGAGAAATAACTGGTAAGCTTATTAAGCAAGTTAACGTCTGGCACGATGCCATACTCATTCATATCCAGATACAATTTAAAAGCATGCTCGAGCTCTTTATTCTTACATAACCCTTCAATAAGCACATCATATAGTGCAATATCAGGAGGAATACCCGACTTTCGCAATTTATCAAACAACTGGAGAGCCCTATCCAATCTTGATGCCCGCACAAACCCGTGAATCAAAACACAAAAAGTCTTCTCATTCAGTCTCAAATTTCGACCTTCCATGCTCTCAACTAATTCGAAAGCCTTGTCCACGTCACCCCACTTGCTGAAAGACAGCAGCAAGACAGAACACACGTGAGGATCCACCCAGCCCCGGTCATACATTTCATTGAAAACCTTCAGAGCCACGTCGAACTTCCGCATATTGCAGTAAATCTGCAAGACCGAGGTCAACGTATACTTGTCTAAGTCCCATCCAAGCTCCCTCATCTCCTTCAATCTCATCTCAGCAAGTTCAATCGCCTCCGACTTAGCGATGGCCTCCAATAGACAATTATAGCTATAACTGTTCGGGACACAGAGACCCGCCTGCTTAACCTTATCAAACATCGCATTAGCTTCTTCAACCATACCCACACTCCCCAAACACCTAATGAAGTACCCTAAAGCACCCGGCGTCATCTTGCACCTAGAATCAACAGCCTGAACTGCCAAGGCTGTCATCGCGGCATTTTGTCGAGCACGAGACAGCATACACGCCATGGCATTGTAAGCGTAGCAATTGTGCGCGTACCCATCCTGGCTCGATGCCCAGGTAAAGAACTCGAGAGCGACCTTCCAGCTCTTGAGCTCGTGCAGCACGGATTCGACGACTTTAGTCGAGAGCGACGGCGCGAGGCCCGCGAGCCGCGGGTCGTCGGGCGCGAAGGGCCGTCGGGTGAAGGCGGCGAGGAGGCCGCGGGCGATGTGGGTGTCACCTGAAGGAAGGGAAGAGAAGCTACGAGCTGCGATGGAAATGGGTCTGCGAGAGTGGCGGTTGACGACGGAGATTTCAGCAAGGAGGACTCGGAGGCATGCGGAGCGGCTCATTGCTTTGACTGCTTCTCTGTTCTGTGTCGTTTTCGGCGCCAATATAACGTCTTATATATTTCCTTAGGCTTTGCGAAGTACTTTGGATGGATGGAAGGGAAACATGGATTTTTTCTAATTTCCAAGTGTGTGTATATTTATATAAAAAAAAGTGCGTGTATATATATATGTAATTATTTATTTTCCGAAATTTAAATTCAATAAGAGATAGATACCGGCGTACGACAAATTAGTAGATTAAAAGCTTACTAATTGAATGTGTGCCGCCTCGAGACGATGGGTGCGTTTGGTTCAGCATTTGGAATGCTACTTTGGGAATGCAAATGCCTTTAGGTGAAAGCTCTTTATGGGAAATGCAAATGGCGTTTGGTAAAAACTCATTTGCAAAGCTACTTTGACCCAAGTGGTGTTTGGTTAATTTTTTTCACAAATGGGCTTTGGGGGTTTTTAAAAAAAAAAGGCAAAAATACCCTTCGCCGGCTCCGGCGAAGGGCTACGGCTCCGGCGAAGGGCTACGGCCGCCGGCGAGCCAGATCTGGCGCCGGCGGCCATCGCCCGTCGCCGAGCGACCCCCGGCGAGGGACGCCGACCTCGAGCGACCGAGGCCTGAGGTCGCGCGACCTCAGGCGGCCGTCGGCCTGGGTCGCGCGACCCAGGCGGCCGTCGGCCTGGGGTCGCGCGACGCAGGCGGCGACTGGGTCGCGCGACCCAGGCCGACGGCCGCCTGAGGTCCCGCGACCTCAGGCGACGGCCGCCTGGGTCGCGCGACCCAGGCCGACGGTCGCGCGACCCAGGCGGCCGTCGCCTGAGGTCGGGGGACCCAGGCGGCCACGCCTGGGCGGTCGCCCGACCCCGGGCGGCCGTCGCTTGGGTCGGGCGACCTCGCCGGACCTTCGCCGTCGCCGGCCCTTCGCCCTCGCCGGAGTCCCTTTGGTGAAGAAGATGAATAGTAACGAGAGGGCAAAGCCGGAATATTGAAATTTGAGTGAGGGTAGTTTGGGAAGTATAAAAATGATTTTGATATTTGGTTCAAGGCTGAAAGCCCAAAGCTAGTCTGGCCAGCATTGGGCTTTCAGCATTGAAAATGCTAGTTTTGAGCATTTTCAATGCTCAATGCTAAGTGTTTGGTTCAGCATTTTTGGGAAGGGGCTTTCGGCCCCGAAAGCCCCTTCCCAATGCTGAACCAAACGCAGCCGATGTCCGTTTCGGTGTTTTCCATGTGACACCTCACCTTGCCTCTGTCTTTGCCACGTGGCATGACGTGTTTATCATAAATTTGCCACGCTGCGTGCATTCGACAATAAGCTTTTGAATGAATCATCTATCTCTTATTGAATTTAAATTTCAGAAAATGAATAAACGGAAATTATATTGAGATTTGACCTCTTATTGTGTTTAAACTTATGCGAAAAATCAATCAAGGATAGCATTTTGAATCATGCTCTATCATCTCGCGATTTCTATATTCTATTTACAGTGCAATTAAATATTAGAAAATGGATAAGGAGAAAGTATATCAAGATTTTATCCCGTATTAACACAAAATTAGAAAAACGATAAATTAGAGAAAATATGTTCAATTAAACTTTTCACGAACGAGATTTATTGTCAATGCAGTTTCTCAAATTTTTTTGTAAGAGGCGAAAATTTTGAGCCGAATATAAAATTATGCATAAAAGTTTCAGTACTCAACTAAAGTAAATCCTACTTATCGAAGATTTAGCCGTAATTTGTCAGATAAGTTTGTAAATTAATTTTGAATCCTATTGCCTATACCCTTAGCATATATCACTCTCCTATGAAGGATGTAGTGAATTGGATCAATCGAATCATATCAAAATTGAGTTTATTGCTACTTGGTCTACGATGTAAAAGTCATTGCATCGTGAAATATTATAGATCCGGCTTAATAGAATGCATTATCATAATAAGAACAACTATGCGATTAAGACATAAGAACAACTAATAATACTTGCACACAAAAGCAAAGGAAAGGAAATCATGGAATATTTAAGACATAAGAACAACTATGCGATTAACCAGCTCATCTCTTCACAAACTTCTTCCTCCCCATGCATGTTCCGGCGAGAACCTGTCTCCTCTTTTCCACCGAGTCCTTCTCTGCAATGGCTAGTGCCGTGGCCGCGATCTTGTTGCACACACAACTCTCCAATTCTTTGATCTCCATGTAGCATGCGGAGGCAATCGGGGACGCGGCAAGGGTCAATGAACTCGTCTTCCCACTCTCGCAGTAATTCCGGGAGGATGGCGGCTTTGTACACCGGCGTGCACCACTTGCACCACACGATCACCTTCCTTAGGGATCTCGTGTCAACTCCCTCCAGACCACCGGCCTCCTTGGCTTGTTTGCTCACCAATGGTGATTGCAGGGCCACGTCCTCATGGACCTCGAAGACTTGGCCTTCAAAGGACTTGAGCTAATAAACCCTAGCAGGTTGCTGCATCATCATCGATGATGCACTGGAAACGTGAAGTACCAAGAAAATGCTCAAGGAAGGTTTAGAGAGAAGGACATGATAGAGAGAGACATAACTCCTCAGAGAGGGGGATGTGATCTAATTTGTTCTGTGAGGAATGCAGTGAATAGGATCAATCTAGTCATATCAAATTGAGTTTATTGTTCCATACGATATGATCTAAAAGTCATACTGAGTCGTGAAATATGATTGATCATTCCCCCAAAATAGCAAGAGAGAAGGTAACGCGGGTGACTCAGCCGATCCAGCAATTCAGGGATGTTCAGGTAGTTCGCAGCTGTGAGGAGGCGGTACACGGAGCCCGTCGAGATGACTTCGACTACGTACTCGTCTTCCCACTTCCGCAGCACATCCGGGTAGACAGCGTCTTTGTACGCGGGCATGTGCTTCTTGTGTAAGAATTTCCTAATGTGGGCTTTATTAATTGAAATTAACTGAATTAGTTTGGTCTAATAAAGGTAAGATATATGGGTTCTTAATAAGTCTAATATGGGGCTGGCTGGTGTGGGCCGAGTACGGCCCGGCCCGTAATGAGAGGGCCCGTGGTCGAAGACTCTATAAATAGCGCTCAAGTCCCTCCCCTAACCTGATGATGCACATTTTGACTCACATACGGATTTAGAGAGAACTTTCTTCTCGTGAGTGGCAATCTCATTAGGCCAGTGTTCTAACCAAGGGATAGGGGAGAAGAACTTGAGTTCGTGTTCGGGAAACCGTCGCTAATTCCGCGTCAAATTCGATGGATTCCAAACCAGGTACGCGAATCAACAATTTCTCCATCATCGTGTTTCGATTTCTGATTATGGTGATCTTGGGTGTGCCATTTTCGTGGCCTTTCATTTGGTATCAGAGCCTGCCATAGATTAGAACCGAAACATGCAGATTAGAACCGCTTTTCGTTTTGACCGAGAGGTTTTTGCCCAGTTTCGAAATTTTTTATCCGATAAAAGTTAAATTTTATTGCATATTTGGAATCTACTCGTCGAGACGAGAAAAACGGTGGGCGGCACGTCGCCGGAGGAGGCCGGACGCGCCGTCACGCGCCCTAGGCGCGGCGGCGCGTGACGGCCACGCGCGGCCGTGTCCAACCGGCGCGTTTGTTCGCGGCAACCGCACGCTGACGTCAGCGAGGGGCGCGGATCCGGCTGACCCGGATCCCGACCCGACCCGGTTTTTGACCCGACCCCGACCCGGTTTTTGACCCGACCCGGTTTTTGACCCGACCCCGACCCGGTTTTTGACCCGACCCCGACCCGGTTTTTGACCCGACCCGTTTTCGACCCGACCCGACCGATGACCCGACCGGTCAACCGGTCGGACCGATCCGTTGACCGTCGACCGATCGGACCGGTCAACCGATCGGACCGGCTGGTCAGACCGGTTTGACCGGCTAAACACGCGCGCACGCGCCACGCCTTCCGGAGGCGCGTGCGGGCGCGTCCGACATCCGTTTTGGACGATCTTGGTATCGACGCGCTCGTATTGAGAAGCTCTACATTGTGGTGTATTTAGTTTACATGTTTGAAGCTTTTACAGATGTGAAAATACGTATAGAACCCTATGTACGCGTATTTGTAGGGTAATTTTGCGTATTTTCGTGTATTTCTCTATGGTTTCGGAAATACATATAGTAGCTCACATGTATATCACCACATAAGGATTGTGTAGAGTGTAATTCATTGTCTATCAATGAATGGAACAGTATAATTAGCATGACATGTAATTTGAGAGACATACGCCCCTGTCTTTACGTCTAGCATTACATGTATATCGTAAATGTGATACATAAAGTTCATATATCCCTGGTATGAGAGATTTTCAAGGATTCAGTTGAGTTGTGATCGCCAAAGTGGCACACTTGACTGGGTTTGAGAGATATCAGTCTCATATTGTGGTGGGATGTCTCCTGGTCTATTACGTGATTATACTCCCAAAGGAGGTGATCTTGTGTTAGTTCATGGAGGGGTACATGTATAGCATGTGCTTGAGAAATGACTGATCTTAGTGGTTCATACACCCAAAGGTGGTGATTTCGCGAAAGATTAGAATATGTTCTCATGGCCGCTGTCATGTGGAGAATGTACAACTGCATATCATATTTTCTGCCCAAAGGTGATTATGTGATGATGTATGTAATTCTCTATATAAGTATTCACATGATGCTGATTGTATTGTTTGTTTGTTTTCCAGTCACCTTTTCTGTAAATGGCAATTCCATTTCAATTGAGGTCCTTACTGGGTTGAACTTTAAGAAATGGAAAGAGGATTTTCTGTTTGGAATGGAGCTGGCGGATGTTCACATTGCTCTTACAAAGGATAAGCCGGCAGATATCACGGCCACCAGTACTGAAGCTGAGAAAACGGACTATGCTGCTTGGGAAAAGAGCAATCGGATTTGTTTATTGACAATGAAGAAATCCATTCAAGAACACTTGAAAAGTGGTTTGCCAGCTGACTGTACTGCTAAGGAAATGATGGCAGCCTTAGAGGCCAGAAACCGTATTTCATCTAATGCTGAGGTTGGTACACTTCTTCAAAGGCTCTTCGATATGAAGTATGATGGTTCTGCTGGGGTTAGAGATTATGTCCTTAGGATGGTAGACCTAAAGACGAAGCTTCAAGCTCTTAATGTTTCCATTCCTGATGCTTGCATTGTGCATCAAGCCCTAAACACCCTTCCACCTGATTTTGGGATTATAAAAACAAATTATAATTCCCAAGATGAGACTTGGTCAGTTAATGACTTGATAGCAAGGGTGGTGGCAGAGGAAGAGAAACTTAAGAAGGAAAAAGGGCATCTGGCCTTATATGTTTCTAGTTCCCACAAAAGAAAGGATAAGAAGTTCAAAAATCGTACTCATAAAGGTATTCATGACACTACCGGTCAATCTGACAATATGGGTCCAAAGAAAACATCCTTCAAAAAGGATGGTGGCCACTGCTTCTTTTGTAAGAAGAAAGGTCACATAAAGAAGGACTGTGGAAAGTTCAAAGCTTGGTTGTCCAAACGTGAGCCTACAGGTAATGATTCTTTGGCACTTGTTTGTGAATCCAACCTATCAGAAGCACCATCCAGTTCTTGGTGGCTCGATAGCGGTGCAACTAATCATGTTGCGTTTACCATACAGGGATTCATAAACCGGAGGAAGCCAAATCAGGATGAGTCAAGACTCACTGTGGGAAACAACGAGAAAGCTGATGTTGTGTTTGTGGGAGATGTAATCTTGATTCTAGACTCTGGTTTTAGATTAATGTTGAAAGACACTTTCTATGTACCTTCATTTAGACGGAACTTAGTTTCCGTATCGTGTTTGGACATGTATGGCTACTCTTTTGAAATCAAGAACAATGTTATTTCTTTGTCTCTTAATTCAAATAAGGTTGGGTGCTGTTATATGTCCAACGGATTGTATAGATTGTGTTTGTCTCCCAATGACATATACGTCGCTTATACGGCTGAAAAGGTTGTTTCTAAGAGACCATTACCTAAGGAACAATCTTATACATTGTGGCATAAACGGCTTGGCCATATCTCTAAGGATAGAGTAGAAAGGCTGATAAAGACTAACATCCTGCCTGCTCTTAAAGATGACTTAGAGACATGCGTAGACTGTTGTAGAGGTAAAATGACCAAGATAAGGAAGAAAACTGCAGTCCGAAGTTCTGACCTGTTGGAGGTCATTCACACTGATATAAGTGGACCCTATAAGGCAACCTTGTGTAGAAATTTTTATTTCATCACATTTATTGATGACTATTCTCGATATGGCTATCTGTACTTGATTAAAGAAAAGTCCGAGTCTCTTGATAAGTTCAAGATTTTTCGGACTGAAGTCGAGAAACAGTTGGGAAAGGTCATAAAGGTTGTTAGATCTGACCGAGGTGGAGAGTATTATGGCAAGCATGGCGATGCCGGACAGCTTAAGGGGCCATTTGCCAAGTACTTAGAGGATTCTGGGATAGTGGCTCAGTTTACTATGCCTGGGAGTCCTGAGCAAAATGGTGTGGCCGAAAGGCCCAATCGCACCCTTATGGAAATGGTGAGGAGTATGATTAGTAGGACAAATTTACCTGGTTTTCTGTGGGGTGAAGCTTTGAAAACAGCTTTGTACATTCTAAATCGTGTACCTACTAAAGCTGTTCCATTGACTCCTTTTGAGTTATGGACTGGACGTAAGCCTAGCTTAAACCATCTTAAAGTTTGGGGATGTCCTGCAGAAGTGAAGTTATATAATCCAACATTAAGTAAGTTGGACTCCAGAACCACTCGGTGTTACTTTGTATCTTACCCGGATCATTCGAAGGGATATCGGTTCTATAATCCCAATGGAGGTACAAGAATTGTGGAATCACAGACAGCTAAGTTTTTGGAGTTTGATGTGGCCGAAGAAAGTAGATGCTCACAGACTATTGAGGATAATAATACGGTGGGTAATATTGTATCTCTATCTCCTCCCATACAGATAATTGTGGATACTCCCACATCACAGACTGAACCTGTTGAGGCTCAGGATCCTGTTGTCGAGACAGCTCCTAATGAAGTTTCTCAAGGCTCTCAGGTGCAGGATGAAGCTGTAGTTGCTCCAGTAAGGAGATCCATTAGGGAGAGACGATCAGCTATACCACCGGACTATTTAGTCTATATAGGAGAGCAAGACTACGATATCGGTTCTGTGGCTGATCCAATGACTTATGCGGAAGCTGTTTCTTGTCCTCAGTCAGAACTGTGGTTGGATGCAATGAGAGATGAAATGCAGTCTATGAAGCATAATGGAGTTTGGGAACTTGTTGAATTACCTGAAGGTCATAGACCTATTGGCTACAAATGGGTGTATAAGACTAAAAGGGACTCCAAAGGAAAGATTGAGAAGTTTAAAGCCAGATTGGTAGCTAAGGGTTTCACTCAGAGAGAAGGAGTAGACTATGAAGCAACTTTTTCTCCGGTCTCTTCTAAAGATTCTTTCAGAGTGATCATGGCATTAGTGGCTCATTTCGATATGGAGTTACACCAGATGGATGTTAAAACTGCCTTTCTCAATGGAGACCTTAATGAAGAAGTCTATATGATGCAACCCGAAGGCTTTGCAGCAAATGATTCAGGTACGCTTGTATGTAGACTGAAAAAGTCTATTTATGGTCTCAAGCAAGCTTCTAGACAATGGTACTTGAAGTTTCATAGTGTTGTCGCTTCATTTGGTTTTGTTGAGAACAAAGTAGATCAGTGTATATACTGCAAGGTCAGTGGGAGGAAATTCATTTTCCTTATACTCTATGTGGATGATATCCTGCTTGCGAGCAGTGACCTTGGTTTACTGCATGAGACAAAGCGGATGTTGTCAAAGAACTTTGATATGAAGGACCTTGGTGAGGCGTCTTTTGTCCTTGGCATTGAGATTCATAGGAATCGTTCTCGCCGACTATTGGGTTTATCTCAGAGGGCATATGTTGATCGTATTTTAGAAAGATTCAACATGCAGCAATGTAAGCCAGGAATTGCTCCTGTTAGTAAAGGTGATAAGTTGAGTCTGTCACAGTGTCCTCATTCAGATTTTGAGAAAGCCCAAATGAAGAATGTACCTTATGCTAGTGCACTTGGGAGTATTATGTATGCTCAAGTATGTACTAGACCAGATATTGCTTTTGCAACAGGACTTCTAGGCAGATATCAGTCAAATCCAGGACACGATCATTGGGTTGCTGCCAAGAAGGTTTTGAGGTACTTAAAGAGGACAAAAGACTATATGCTGATTTACAAACATGTTCAGGACCTACAGCTAGTTGGGTATTCGGATTCAGACTTTGCTGGCTGTCAGGATGAAAAGAAGTCGACAACAGGTTATATCTTCAAGTTAACAGGAGGTGCAGTATAATGGAAAAGTGAGAAACAGAAATCAATGACATCCTCTACCATGCAAGCGGAGTTTGTAGCATACTTTTCGGCCGCTACTCAGGCAATTTGGCTCCGAAACCTCATCAAGGAGTTGACCGTATTTGATTTTGTGGATAGGCCCATACAGTTGAATTGTGACAATAACTCTGCAGTGTTGTTTGTTAACAACAACAGAGGTCTCAAGGGGTCTAAGCATATGGAGGTCAAGTACCTGACTATAAAGGAAAAAGTTCAGGATGGTGACATTGCAGTAAAGCACATTTCAACAGATGATATGATTGCAGATCCGCTAACTAAAGGCCTTCGCCCTTGTGTATTTGATCGACATGTCATTAATATGGGCTTAGGAGTATCATGGGATACTGTCAATTAGTGAGAGCTGTTTAGTTTTATGTTGATCTTATGAAGTTTGTATATGATTTTGTTACATTTTTGTAATATTTGAATATGTATCAACTCTTTTGCATTCAATAAAGTTTTTGTGAATGTAGATTTATCAAGTTGAGTACATATTTTTGATGAAAATCTCGAGGCATTGTGTAAACCTTGAGTACAGGCTATGGGGCATTCTTGGTATTAGCCTTAATAATATGTCTTGTTACACATAAAGTACAGTTAACTATCAAGCTAAGACATATGCAGGTTCGTTGGAACCATAAAGGATATTCTCTAGTGACACACTAGGTTTTGTGACACTTAAGGAGAGAGAATTTGGACTAACAAAATGGATAACACATGAAGTATCACTCATTATGAGGTATTGTCCATTTGACACACTACCATATTGAATCCATATCAGTAAAGTTGAAAGCACTCGTGACCATGGAAGGCTCTGCGTGAGTACATGCAATTACCGCCATGATTCGGTGTTCGAGACTTTATGGGATCGGATTGACTATTAAGAATAATCTCTAGACCAATATAAGGGTGCGCACACAGTTGTGTTTCAATTAATATCGCCCAAGTGGGAGAATGTAAGAATTTCCTAATGTGGGCTTTATTAATTGAAATTAACTGAATTAGTTTGGTCTAATAAAGGTAAGATATATGGGTTCTTAATAAGTCTAATATGGGGCTGGCTGGTGTGGGCCGAGTACGGCCCGGCCCGTAATGAGAGGGCCCGTGGTCGAAGACTCTATAAATAGCGCTCAAGTCCCTCCCCTAACCTGATGATGCACATTTTGACTCACATACGGATTTAGAGAGAACTTTCTTCTCGTGAGTGGTAATCTCATTAGGCCAGTGTTCTAACCAAGGGATAGGGGAGAAGAACTTGAGTTCGTGTTCGGGAAACCGTCGCTAATTCCGCGTCAAGTTCGATGGATTCCAAACCAGGTACGCGAATCAACAATTTCTCCATCATCGTGTTTCGATTTCTGATTATGGTGATCTTGGGTGTGCCATTTTCGTGGCCTTTCATCTTGCACCACTCAAGCACCTTCTCTAGGGTTTCCGTGTTAACCATGGGCGGCGAAATGACCCGACAGCCTTCTTGAGATCCACCGCGATGGGGCTCACGAGTCGTGCCACAAAGACTCAGACTTCGGAAGAGATGAAACCAAGCATGTCCCTCCGTCATAGATGATGATAATAGAGAGAGGGACAGTTTTAGGGTACAAGATTCTCAGTTAGATGGAGTTGAATTCATTAGGTAAATCTTCGGTATATTTATGGATATTAGAGGGGTTACACTTTTTCCACTTCTTCTTTAGCTAAAACACTCATCAACAAATTATTGCCCTTTATGGATCTCACTTTTTAACATCCCTCTTTTACCAATTTTTTAAGAAATTCTTGTTACACATTTTCTGGTCATGTCCCTTTCTTTTTATTAATTTTCTATTTCTTTTCTTGAGGGTCCTTCGTTCAATTTTCTTATCTTCTTCCTTTTCTACGTTCTCTCTCATGTAATCACTCACAGCAATAGAGAGATAGAGAAATAAAGACTCCCATGCTTGTGTAAGCAAAGGCAACTGAACTGGTCCTCATCACCCACAATAGCACATTCTCGAGCCGCTTGAGTAAAGGCTTTGCGCCACATGTCTTACGACAACAAGGGATGGTGTTCGCGAAGAGTGGCGTATACTGGCAGGACATAAGGAGGTTGTGCACCTTGCATTTGATAAATCTGGCGAAGGTGGAGTAGTTTGCACCAATGAGGAGTCAAGAAGGGTGATGAGAAAGCTAAGGGCGACAACCTTGAGGCAATCTCTCCGCAATCTAAAACACTTAAAAAAAAATCCTTCTATACACAAGGAGTCAATGAAATTCACAAAAGCAGCATTGCTCACAAGCAAATCTTCTTGGCATTTCGTTATCTCTCAAAACCTGACAATCAATTTCCTCGCCTTCTCCTCATCCAGCTATAAAAAATATTGATTGACCAATTTGCTAAATTTCTTGACAAAGAGCATGAATTACATTGAAGTTGAGCGAGTCAGATCGGTAGCTGCGGAAACGGAGGTAGTTGAGGAGGATGTTTTCATCGACGTCCCAGTGGCAAGTTGATGTAGCCCTGCTTGGATTGCGAGTGCAAGGATGTGACCTTTATGATAATCCATTTCTTTGCCTCTTAAGAGAAAATAGTAGACGTGAGCATGGTTCTAGGGTAGAATCTAGAACTTGAGAACTTGATTGGCGGGAACCTGTAGATTCCAGGTTTCAAGATATGCAATGTAGGTTCCAGATTCCAAAAATTGGGAAACTTATTTCGACGGGTAGGTTCCAAGTTTCAAAAATTGGGAAACCTATTTCGACGGGTAGGTTTCAAATTTTAGGTAGGTGGAACCTAGAACCAAGAACCTAAACAAGTTTTTTGTGTTTTTTGTTGATCTATATCTTCGCGTAATCCTACGGTGTTTCATGACGCCAGATGATGAATGTATAATCTAGAATCACTAGTCTAAGTTTTCATTTAATGACTTGTTAATGCTTCATATTTTTCATGTATCTGAATATAAGTTGTGATTAGTGGATTATAGCAGCAAGTGATAGTCATTAAAGATGATGATTCATTGCAATTGTTCAATTAATAATATAGGTAGATTCTGGGTAAATCCTAGAACCGACCTTGGAACATACAATAAGATAGGTTCCAGGTTATAAAGAATGAGGACCCTATTTTCATAGGTAGGTTATAGGTGCCAAGTGGAATATGTATAGAAGATGGAATCGATCACCCCTAGTATCGATTCACGCTATGACTTCTCATTTTTATTGTATTTATTTGAACCGTAATGCCATGAAAACTAAACTTTTGTATTATTTTTGGTGAATGACGAGCTTGTTTAGTATTATTGTGTTTATTTTGTTTTGTTTAACTAAAAATGAAATAAAAAAAAGAACCTATTAAATCTTGGAACCTCTGACAAGGTAGGTTCCAGGTTCCAAGTTCCGATAGGTAAGTTTCGAGTTCCAAAAAATGAGGAATCTATATCCAAGGTAGGTTCTAGATGGAATTTGTGAGGAATTTAGAACCACTCAGCCCTGGAGAATAGAGTTCGACCAAAAAAAAAATGAGAGAGACAATGGAGAGAACGAAGAAGATTAAGGAAAGTGGAGGTAAGACCCACTAGGGGTGAGCATGGTTATAGGTTCTACCCTGAAACCTAAGAACTTGACCAATAGGAACCTGTAGGTTTTAGGCTCCAAGATATGCAGGATAGGTTCTAGATTCTAAAAATTAGGGAACTTGTTTCAACGTGTAGGTTCCAGGTTTTAAATAGGTGAAACCTGGAACCTGGAACCCAAATCTATCTTCTTGTGATCCTACGGTGTTTCATGGTATTAGATGATGAGTGTATGATCTAGAACCACTAGTCTGAGCTTTCATTTAATGACTTATTAATATTTCATATTTTTCGTATGTCTAAATATAAGTTGTGGTTAGTGTATAGTAGCAGTAAGTGGTAGTTATTAAAGATGATGATTCACCGTAATTGTTCAATTAATAATACAGGTACAACATGAGTATACTCTGGAACCGACCTTCGAACTTGTAATAGGGTAGGTTTCAAGTTCCAAAAAATGAGAACCTATTATCATAGGTGGAACCTATATGGAACATGTAACTGCTCACCCTTAGTATCGATTTACGCAATGACTTCTCATTTTAATTATATTTATTAAACCGTAATGCCAGAAAAACTAGTATTTTGTATTCTCTTTGATGAATTACAAGCTTATTCAGTATTATTGCGTTCATTTTTGTTTTGTTTAACTAAATATGCAATAAAAAAAAAAGAACCCGTTAAACCTTGGAACCTGTGACAACGTAGGTTATAGATTTCGACAGATAGGTTCTTGGTGGTGGTCGAATTCACCAAAAACAATTTCTACTCTCCAAATCACAAATAAATTGTACTTAGGGTGAGCAGAGTCGAATCTACAGAGACTGACAAATTGTTAATTCTTTGAAAATCAAGTAAACAATAAAAGTGAAATTACCACTCGCCTGGATGGCGCTGCTGGAGCGCGCACTCTTCCTCTTGCAAAAGGTTGAGTGTTCAAATCCCAGGCGTCGCAGGGTGACTTAACCGGTGGCACGTGTGTGGTGGCTAGCACGTGTCGCTCCCAAGGTTTACTCCCCGGCTGTCGGCCATGCGGGGGTTCCCTGGGTTATCAAAAAAATAAAAATAAAAATAAAAACGAAACTAAAAAGGGGGGTTTATGCATAATAGATTTAAATAAAATAAGCAAACAAAAATTAAAGAAAATCAGATTATGCAACATCTAGCAAAGGTAATCTCATTCGAGTTCGGAAGTTGATTATTGAGTCAAATGAATAATCTCAAACACTACAATAGACTGGTTATGATTGTTGATACGCTTCTAACAACCTAATCTTTCCTTAATATTAGATTAACCGGACACGCGCCTATGATTAATCCCTTATTAACGAATAACCCCGACACGCGCCAAAGATTCAATTCGCTAATAGCATGAAAAACGAGAAAAACCCAACCCTAGCCAATAAATTACACACGTAACTTATTCAAGCTAGATCACATATTCTCATAATAAAACTTGAAAATATGGTTTTAATCAAGTCATATTATTTGCCATTATTATTAAAACACCTAAACAATTACGGGTTTGGGTATTTCAATTGGCAAACTATCACCCTGTCAATTGCACAACGAGCTCTTATTGTAACAACCAACAAAGCAATGGTAAACAATCAAATAGAGAATATATAAATACTGCAGAAATTAAGAAGAAGGATTAAGTTTAGATCTCACAACTTGAATGAACTTGAACTTTGATAATCCTTTGTTAGACTAAAAAGGAGTTAGCCACACATGGCTACAAAATGCGCAAAAGAGAAAATAATATGTTTCTGAATTTTCTAGAGTTCAGTCTCCTCTTGCGTTCAACCTCTTAAATAAAAAAAAAGAAAGTCTAGAAAAAGAAATTCTATCCAACATGGAAAGAAAAAAAGGCAAAATCTTCTCCCTAATGTCCCTAATTAAGAGTCTTATTTAAGTACAAAAATCCTCCACAATCAAATCTAGAAAATATGGAAATTAATGGCCAAATCACGTCCTCAAATTCTACGCCAGCTTTACATCCGCACGATCTTAAGCCGTGAGCACGGATATCTGGAAAATAGATCTTTTACATGCAGAATCCCAACTAACAGCTCAAAAACGTCCAAAATCTTCGCGATTGCATCATTCACCGTCACCTAATCACAATGCATAAAAACAAATAAATTCCACTATATTTATTCGAATACTTTCCCAAAATACAACCAAATATAATCAAAATATAAGTCAAATATACACATCATCAGTTCTAGGTTACAAAAAGTAGAAAACCTGTACCTGAGAGTAGATTCCAAGTTCTATGTAGAACCTGTAAGAAACCTAAAATCGCTAACCCCTAAGACCCACAAGAAAGGAAATAGGAAATCAATAAAAAGAAGGACAAAAAGATACTAAAATGTAGGACCCACAAAGGGCAATATTGTCAGAATACCGTGTTAAGGAGTGTTTTAGTCGTAGAAGGAGATATTATTAGATATGAGGAATATTACTTGATATTTCGTTTTACTTTATTATGGATGGCTTTTTATTAGATTAGTTACTTCCCAACCCGTGGGTATGAATATCCTTAATTGCAGCACATCGAGTTATTGAAGAAAGATATAACTTTCGATAATTCTATCTCTCGGCTCTCTCTTTGAAGATCCTAGAATATTTACCGTAAAAAGAAAAATGTTAGTGAAGGGGTTTTTCTAATCGAAGTCGGATTGGGATTATGTAAATATTATTTGGGAAATTAGGGGATGCAATTATCCTGAAAATATATTAACATTAACCATTTTTGATAAATTAAAAAATAATTATATGAATTTATACATAATCTCTATTTTAATGGGTGACACATTGTCCAGCTAATCCTAAAGTACGTGAGCTCTTTCTTTGTCTAGTCATCTGTAAATAACACCAAACAGATCAAAAACGCTCTAAAAGAAGACGGTAAGGACGCGAAATTGAAGCAACAAAAGAGAAAAATGAGGATTAACACGAATAGATAATGCCAATTATCCAGCAATTTAGAGTGAGGAACTTATCAGAATTTCCAGTATATATCCTCTGGCGATGCAATGAGATAAAAAAGTGTCTTGCCAAATAAAGAAGAAGAGCAATGCCCTGCCAGCATGTACAACCTTTATCTCTACAACCTTTATCTCTTTGCTCTCAGACGATAATGTTTTGGGTCAACAAGAAGACAAGTCACTTCCAGGCAACAGACACTCGGGCCTTGCCTATATTTGCAACATGGTTGTTAGGACACAAAGCTGTCTTCGTGACAGGTCCAAGAAAGGGCATTTCGAAATCTCTATATAAAGCACAAACAGATTGCAGTTAGATATAATGCAATTGAACTTTTCGGGTCTTTATTTTTCTAGGTTTTCGGTGGTGTGAATTGAGAACTCGAGTACCATACCATCGAAAAACTGGAGGGCGGCTCGATACCGAATATTAATCCACATTAAGATTGGGAGAGATGGCAGTAGGGGGAAATTTTGCAGCTCAAGGACTCGGTGCGAACTATGAAGGTGGCATCACGGCTTTCGTGGTCGTCACCTGCGTTGTTGCGGCCATGGGCGGTCTCCTGTTTGGTTATGACCTCGGTATCTCAGGTCAGTCACTCATTACCTCCCAGTTCAAGCTTTGAGACAGCCGACTTTCTAAATTATGCACGCGCATCTCGAACGAACAAGTTTTTCCAGTTATGAATCGTCAGAAGCAGATGCTCATGCTATTACGTGATGCGTCTTGCTTTTGCAATGAATGTGGATGAACCGTTTTACTTGTTTTTGCAGGTGGGGTTACTTCAATGGACGATTTCTTGCTCAAATTCTTCCCATCAGTGTACCACAGCACGAAAGACGGGTCGGTCCACGAGAGCCAGTATTGCAAGTACGACAACCATTTGCTGACCCTGTTCACCTCATCTCTCTACCTTGCGGCCCTTGTGGCTTCCTTCGCCGCATCGAAGGTCACCAGGGTCTATGGCCGAAAGATCTCCATGTTCTCGGGAGGCCTGGCCTTTCTCATCGGTGCAATTCTCAACGGCATCGCTATGAACATCACAGTGCTGATAATTGGCCGTTTATTGCTCGGTGTCGGGGTTGGATTTGCTAATCAGGTAAAACTCGGCTGCTATGCTGCTCATTCTCGTGCATTGTTTTAAGCTGTAAATTAACGTCTTGCTTTTTGGTTACCATCGCAGTCGGTTCCGGTCTATCTGTCTGAAATGGCGCCGCCGAAGATCAGAGGAGCGCTCAACATCGGCTTCCAAATGGCCATCACAATCGGCATCCTGGTGGCCAATTTCGTCAACTACGGGACCGCACAGATCAAGGGAGGATGGGGCTGGAGAGTCTCTCTGGCTCTAGCTGCCGTCCCCGCGATACTGATGACCGTCGGATCTGTCTTCCTGCCGGACACTCCTAACTCCATCATCGAAAGAGGCCACCGCGAGGAGGCCAAGAGAATGCTTCAGAAGGTCCGCGGGACCGAGCATGTGGACCACGAGTTCCAGGACCTAGTCCGAGCCAGTGAGGCCGCGAGCAAGGTCCAGCATCCCTGGAGCAACATATTCGAGCCGAGGTACAGGCCTCAGCTCGTGATCTGCTTCCTTGTCCCGTTCTTCCAGCAGTTCACTGGCATCAACGTCATCATGTTTTATGCACCGGTTCTATTCAAGACTTTGGGTTTCGGTGACAACGCCTCCCTCATATCTTCAGCCATCAGCGGCGTTGTGAACGTCGTCGCAACGTTGGTTTCGATATTCTCGGTTGACAAGTTTGGAAGGAGAGGCTTGTTCCTCGAAGGAGGAATCCAGATGATAATTTGCCAGGTAAAACTAAAACATGTGCAAGCTAATAGTGGGGGTTTTAAGTTTTAACCTGAGTGTAAACAAAAATCAATGAGAGATTTTGGTCCTTCAAATTGGTTTTGATTAAGAAAATCCGGAATAATCAGATGCTTACATAGCACTAACAGCAGATGACCCACCTTCGAAGTCATTCCTTAGTTTCCTTTTCTGCTAATGGTTTTGGATAACTCAAAAAGATCTGCACTCTTCATCTGAAATTCACAGAAGAGAATCGCATTATCCACAAATTCGGATAGTTTTGAAACGGCCATAGACTCATAGTAACCCATAGTCAAGACGGAAAGTAATCTCGTTGCGTAGTGAATCACAATCGCAACAAGTTGGTTACCGTTAGTGATTGCACCTGCTAATGGATGTCCACATTACAGATTGCGGTAGGAGCACTGATTGGCGCAAACTTTGGAGTCGCCGGCGAAGGATCCTTTTCCAAAGTCGAAGCCAATCTGCTCTTGGCGTTGATCTGTTTTTACGTAGCGGCATTCGCGTGGTCGTGGGGTCCGCTGGGGTGGTTGGTGCCGAGCGAGATCTGCCCGTTGGAGATCCGGTCGGCTGGCCAAGCGATCAACGTCTCGGTCAACATGTTCTTCACCTTCATCATCGCTCAGGGGTTCCTCTCTATGCTCTGCCAAATGAAGTTCGGCCTCTTCTTCTTCTTTGCGGGCTTCGTGGTCGTCATGACCATCTTCATATTCTTCTTCTTGCCAGAGACGAAGAACGTGCCGATCGAAGAGATGAACAGATTGTGGAAGGCGCATTGGTTCTGGGGAAAGTACATCCCCGACGAGGCCCTCATAGGTGAGGACCCCTGAGAAATAGACATTTTTGCAGAAAGTAGCACAGAGAAGAACTTACTGGCTTCTATCATTCAAAGGAGCCAACACAAATTAGAAGGGCGATTTATTTGATTCTGTTTTCTCTGCCAAAACATGTGTACATCTTATTCTTTGGCAAATCATCTGCACATGTTGTGCTGAAAGCAAAAGAATTGCCTCTACTTGACTCGATTTAAGTCCTTTCTCTTTCTTTTTTTTCCAGTAAAATGATGTGGTGAGTTGATTTAGAGCGGATATAAGTATCATGTACTTAAAAAAATAAGGGTCTCCTAAGCAAGTGTTCTCATGATAAATAAACCAAGATTAGGTTCACAAACTCAGGGCCACCAGTATGGTGGTTTAGGTATCGGCGCGAGGCAATGAGACTGAACAACAACTTGCAGTTAACAAGTTCAATGTCAAACGAGGAGCTGAGCTACAGTTTGAAGCATCTCTAACGGAGAAGGCGACGGTGTATCGTTTACGGTTTTACGAATCACAGTAGTCGAAGCCCCTGGTTTGCTTCTGGGAAAAATGGACCACGAACTACTAAACAATTGCATCAACCGACAAGAAATAGTAATGACAGCCACTAATATGGCACTAAAGATGAGATGCAGGAGAAAGTTGATGGGATTTTGCATTCATGTGATACAGCCAGAGTTCTATAACTTCGGCTTTTTGCGAAGAACTACACAAAGCACAATTCATGTTAAGAATGGAGAAGTGTTTACCATTGTGTGTGTGTACACACGCACACAAAAAATTAAAGCAGTTCATTAGAATTTATACACGGTTACAGATGCCATTCCTCTAAGAACCGCAAAATAACAAGAAGATACGCTAGCCGATGTATCAGAAAAGAAGCCCCTGATAAGAGCATCCTGTGATACTTAAACTGTAATTTTTCCACTCTCAAATTGGTTACCACGGCTTGGTCTAAGCTGGAAAAAGTAAAAATTGATGCTAAATTCCACTTAGGCTTCAAGGACATGGCGAAACTGTAGAATTAGAGACGTTAGCACAAAGAATGCCACAAATGTAAGCAGAACTGCCTTTGGCAATCAATTGACTTCTTAATCAATTAGGTCGGACACCGTCGCATGAGAGAGTGAGAGAGAGACAGCCATAAAACTACTCTTAAGTCTTAATATCTGCAGACATATTGATGACCAAAACTCGAATGCAGTATACAGCCTGGCTCCTCTACTGTGCCAGCAGTACAAGAATGCTGGAATAGTAACTATTTACATTTCAACACCATATTTATTTGAAAATGTTATTATGTTAGAAGAAGCTAGCAAAGAGTTCCATCTACTGCTGAGCGCAAAAGAAGTGGCAAACCAAAGCCAGCAGCTCTTGATCAGCAGCCCCATTGACTTCAAAAAAATCAGGACGTGATCATCTTGGCTTGCAAACAGCACAAAGTGAATGCAAGAGACTGCAGATTTATACCAAACTCCATTTCAAGAATTGACTTGTAGAAGGAAGAAACTTGCTCGAGTAAGACGCACAAAGATGAGGCAGTCGGCTTGTTGCATGAGAAAATCCACGTTATGCAACTAATATTGTATCTAGCAAAGAATCTAGGTACTCCTTTAGCTTCACCTTCTTTCCCATTCTTGAAGAGAATCGTTGTTGGCAATCCGTAAACTTTGTACTCTTCTATGAACTCGGGTTTGCATCATGATCAATTATTACAACATACGATCTTTCTTTGTATTCCTTCAAAATGATTAAGAAGAGTGCCTCAGAGATTTGGAAAGTCACGTTCTTGTAAATATATCATGCATTAAGTGTGACCATAGTTAAATATTGAAAATTAGATTGGTCAAGGGAATTGACCATCGACATTTGATTTAAGAGAGATTAATTAATAGAATAGACCACTTACCAAAAAAAAAAAAAAATTAATAGAATAGACCATTTATAGAATTGTTATTGTTGATCTTATACGTAAAAAGTTTTGTTGTTAAACCACATAGCTCATGTTTGATATTTTAAATATTTATAAAATAGATATGGAATTGATGAGTTATGATATCGATTTATAAAAATGTATAGTGAATGTTCGATCTGCTTTAAAAAGATGTACTATTCACTGAGTTGTGATTGCTTACCTCATTCATTCTAATCTTTTTCAAGTTTCGACAAGCAGTGCGAGAAAGCGATATCAACGGAAAACTTATTAATCGAGTTAGTTGGATATGTCTAAAATGATACCTGTTGAGATTTAGTTTCTTAGTTTGGGAAAATATATATTGTTGATGGATTTTAAAACTCTGATTCTGTAACCAAATCATTGTTCTATTGGATATTTAAATAGAGATATATCTTCAGGCAATAGGATAATGTTGGTTATGTTTGAGGCTTGCGGCCTTTGGCATGGCATCTCCTTTTGTCTTGTAGGATTTGGGACGTGACCGTCACGCTACACGCCAAATAAAGGAGAGTGAGTAATGATGCATTGCGGCAGGGTAAGATATCGCAACAAACGGAAATGTTATCGATGTAATCTGAGCAAGAGTCAGGGCCATCTGCTGCTGCTGCTGCTGCTGCTGAAGGAGTAGGATTGGACTTGGCTCCTGCATTCGGAGCGTATTTCCAATTGGGTATGGAGACAATATTCTCAAAAAATTTCATGACACCGGATCCAGAGTTAGCATCAATTCACTCTATATTCCACTGTCCAAAAGAATACTTGACAGAATGCTTCCGACTCTATGAGATCTTATAAAGCTTGAAGAGGAACCGGCATCTTTGCCCCATTTGGATTATCGCATTTTTCAAGATTGGATAGTTCCCCTCTTGCGGACATGGAAACTCTCTCCTTCACCTGCTCTTTTTAGCGTTCGCGCATAACCCTTCAATAAGCACGTCATAGACATAGAGTGCTGTATCACGAGGAATACCCGACCATATCAATTTATCAAACTATTGGAGAGAAGGTAACAACAAAGACCCACAGAAACATAGAAGACATAAGGACAACAATGCCTCCTCTCTTTACGGATTTCCTTACCTTATTCGTGCGAGAAGCTGTCTCCTCATTTCCTCCGCCGACTTCCCTACAGAGGCTATTGCCGCATCTGCAGTCCGGTAGCACGGCCAATTGCTCAATTCATCGATCCCCTAGCAGCTCGTGCCCATGAGAAAGTGGGTGGGGATGCGGTCGGGGTCTACATACTCGTCTTCCCATGTCCGAAGCATGTCCGGGTGGACGGCGGCTTTGTACGTGGGCATGTGCTTCTTGCTCCATTCGAGCACCTTCTTTAGGCTTACCCTGTTGGTCCTTCGCAGCGAGATGACCCGGATGGCCTTCTCTACGAGTTGGTTCATGAATCGTGATTGCAAGACCATGGCCACATCACAAGGCGACAGCCATCTCGACCTTGAAGACTTGGCCTTCAGAGAAGGGCTGAGCACGGGAACCGAACCGAATCGACCGGTCCTAGGCAATTCTCGTGGGAACTGGTCCAAACCTGACCGAACTAGCTGGTTCTGGGCAGTTCCCAATTCCTAAAATTTTGGGATAAATGCACCAGAAGCCCTAAAACTCATGAAAGTACAATTGAGCCATAAAAATTTCAAAAAAGGCAATCAAATCAGAAAACTTGTTACCATTTTCCGTTTGTTAAATTGGACGAAGTTAATAGAATGACTTGATTGCACCAACTTGATAAATTTTAGGGATCGATTGAACTTTTTGAAAGTTTTAGGATTTATTTGCACTTTTGCGATAAGTTTTAGAACTTGATTACACTTTCTGAAAGTTTTAGGATTCAAATTGCATTTTCGTGAGAAATTCCACTACATTTATCCGTAAAATTTGGAATCGGTGATTATTGCTCCGATTCTTGGTTCTTCCCACCTGGACCGCTCGAATCGGACCGATAGTTTTTTTTATATAATTTTTATTATTACAAAATATTTCTTAAAACCCTAATTTTCCCATTCTCTCTCGCCACTCATCCCTCTCGGCTCTCGCACAGTCTCACGCCTCTCGCTTCTCGCTCTCAGTCTCACGCGGTCACACAACGCCTCCCTTGGTCCCTCTGCTCACTCTGTCTCACGCCTCACTTCTCATTCTCAGTCTCACGAGGTGACGTGCCTCTCTCATTCAGTGGTTTGTTCTGTTATGCACATTTTCCCTTAATTCTCTAAGTGCAGAAATTCCAATGGAGATTAGGAATCCTAGAGTGCATCGTTGCTGGTCAGCAAAGAAGGAAGGGGGAGAAAGTTAAGAGTGTTCGAATAATTAAATATTAAACTACGCATTTATCTAATAGCTTCAGCTTTTTGAATAGTTGGCAGTGATCCCACGAAATCTTACATGATATCATAATAGGAGTTTCTGAGTTCAAATCTATCCAAACCCTATTTGCCTCCCCAATTAATATGTCCACACTTAGTATTAGAAAAACAAAAGACCAGATTAAATATGTCCACACTTAGTACTAGATAAAAAAAGATCAGACTAAGCAAAATGGAGAGACTTCGTCTAATAGTTTAAGTTTTTAGAACAATTAACACTAGTCCCACAAAATCTTACAGGGAGGAGGTTTGTTTCTATTTATGGCAATGTTACATAATTAGAGTGTGCTGACTAACAAATGAGTTAGCAAATGATTTTGCATAGGAAAAGAAAAAAAGAAAGATATCCTCGTCGGTTCTTAAACCTGGCCGAAACTAGACTAAACTGGTCGGTTCGGTTCGATTCCAGAACTAGGTGAGCGGTTCTCGGTTCCTGAAATTGAAAACTGATCCTTTCAATCCACTTTCCAATTCTAGGATAGAAATCAACCCACCCTATAACCGATCACCCCTATTTTATAAAATTTGAGTAGATAAAACCTAGCATGTCCCTCCGACATCAATGATGCATTGATTAGGCGATGTACCAAGAAAATTCTTAAGGAAAGTTTAGAGAGAATGAAACAATGGAGAGTGGCGTAACTGTATAGAGAGGGAAAGGGTTTAGGGCTTAAGAATATTTATTCAATAAATCTATAGATATTAGAGAAAAAAATTATTAGATTAGCGATATTGTTAGATATTAAGAATATTATTTGACACTTCATTACGATGGATGGTTTAGATTAGATTACTTCGCATGCGATACACATTATTCGAGGGAAAAGTGCCAAAAAAGTCCTAAACCTTTTGCATTAGTGCCAATTTAATCCTAAAACTTTTTTTGGTACCAATTTAGTCCTAAACATTTTGCATTGGTGCCAATTTAGTCCTAAACCTTTTTTTAGTGCCAATTAAGTCCTAAACCTTTTAAATTGGTGTCAATTCAGTCCTAAACCTTTTATTTTTGTGCCAATTTAGTCCTTCCGATCAATTTTGACCGGAATTTGCTGACGTGGATGCCTGCCGCCCGGCGGCCGGTCACCGGCGCCGACGTGGATAAATTTAATAATATTTTAATATTTTTTTGAATTTTTATTGTTTTCCTTTTTTTTATTTTTTTCTCCTTTTTTTTGGGTCCCCCCCTCCTTGCTCTGGCCGGTGACCGGCCAGTGAGCTCGACCTCGCCAGATCCGGTGAGGTCGAGCCTCGCCCGACCAAGGCGAGGCTTGCCCTCGCCAGTGGCCGGCGAGGTCGAGCTCGCCGGCCAGAGCAAGGAGGGGGGGACAAAAAAAAAGGAGAAAAAAAATAAAAATTCAAAAAATATTAAAATATTATAAAATTTGTCCACGTCAGCGCCGGTGACCGGCTGCTGGCCGGCAGGCGTCCACGTCAGTAAATTTCAGTCAAAATTGACCGGAAGGACTAAATTGGCACAAAAATAAAAGGTTTAGGACTGAATTGGCACCAATTTAAAAGGTTTAGGACTTAATTGGCACCAAAAAAAGGTTTAGGACTAAATTGGCACCAATGCAAAAGGTTTTAAGACTAAATTGACACCAAAAAAAGGTTTAGGACTAAATTGACACTAATGCAAAAAGGTTTAGGACTTTTTTGGCACTTTTCCCCATTATTCGATATGAATATCCCTCAATTTTAATACATGAAGATATAAATTTTGTGAAATTTTCTATCTCGCTCCCTAAGATCCTAGAATATTTACCGGAAGCGTAATATAGAAAAATGTTAGTGTAGGGGTTTCTCTGATCAAAGCCGGATTGGATTTATGGAAATATTTCTTTGGGAAGTTAGGGGGCGCAATTATACTGAAAATATATACACATTTAAGCATTTTTTATAAAATTAAATCTGATTATAAAAATTTGTATGTAATCTCTAATTGAATGTGCAACACATTGTCCAGTTCTGCCTAAAGTACGAGAATCACCTGTCATTAACAATGAACAGATCAGAAGCGCTCTAAAAGTAAGTGGATAAGGACGCAAAATTGAAACAACAAAAAACAAAAATCAGGATTAGCACGGATAGATAATGCCAATTATCCAGCAATTTAGATTGGAGAACTTATCAGAATTTCCAGTACATATCCTTTGGCAATTCAAAGAGATAAAAAAGTGTTTCGCCAAATAAAGAAAGAAGACCAATGCCCTGCCAGCATGTACAACCTATATCTCTTTGCTCTCAAACGATCATCTTTCAAGAAGACACGTCACTTCAAGGCAACAGACCCTCGGGTCTTCTCTATATTTGCAACATGGTTGTTAGGACATAAACCTGTCTTCATCATAGATCCAAAAAAGGGCCTTTCGAAATCTCTATATAAAGCTCAATCAGACTCTAGTTCGACATAAGCTATCGAACTTTTCAGGGTCTTTCCTTTGCCGGGTTTTTGGTGGTGTGAATCGAGAATTCAAGCACCGAAGAACTCGAGCGTGGTTCCACACTGAATATTAATCCACATTAAGGCCGGGAGAGATGGCAGTAGGGGGAAATTTTGCAACTCAAGGACCGGGTGCGAACTATGAAGGTGGCATCACAGCTTTCGTGGTCGTCACCTGCGTTGTTGCGGCCATGGGCGGACTCCTGTTTGGTTATGACCTCGGTATCTCAGGTCGGTCACTCATTACCTCCCAGTTCAGGCTTTGAGATAGTTGCCTTTCGAGACTATGCACGCACATTTACTCCATAGATATCTCAAACGAACAAGCTTTTCCAGTTATGAATCGTCAGAAGCAGATGCTCATGCTATCACGTGATGCGTCTTGCTTTTGCAATGAATGTAGATGAACCGTTTTACTTGTTTTTCCAGGTGGGGTTACTTCAATGGACGATTTCTTGCTCAAATTCTTCCCATCAGTGTACCACAGCACGAAAGACGGGTCGGTCCACGAGAGCCAGTATTGCAAGTACGACAACCATTTGCTGACCCTGTTCACCTCATCTCTCTACCTTGCGGCCCTTGTGGCT
This sequence comes from Syzygium jambos, assembly GCA_031216235.1. Classification (NCBI taxonomy): domain Eukaryota; kingdom Viridiplantae; phylum Streptophyta; class Magnoliopsida; order Myrtales; family Myrtaceae; genus Syzygium; species Syzygium jambos. The sequence goes on along the minus strand of CM062229.1, from coordinate 8,019,676 downwards.
TCCTTCGCCGCATCGAAGGTCACCAGGGTCTATGGCCGAAAGATCTCCATGTTCTCGGGAGGCCTGGCCTTTCTCATCGGTGCAATCCTCAACGGCATCGCTATGAACATCACAGTGCTGATAATTGGCCGTTTATTGCTCGGTGTCGGGGTTGGATTTGCTAATCAGGTAAAACTCGGCTGCTATGCTGCTCATTCTCGTGCATTGCTTTAAGCGGTAAATTAACGTCTTGCTTTTTGGTTACCATCGCAGTCGGTTCCGGTCTATCTGTCTGAAATGGCGCCGCCGAAGATCAGAGGAGCGCTCAACATCGGCTTCCAAATGGCCATCACAATCGGCATCCTGGTGGCCAATTTCGTCAACTACGGGACCGCACAGATCAAGGGAGGATGGGGCTGGAGAGTCTCTCTGGCTCTAGCTGCCGTCCCCGCGATACTGATGACCGTCGGATCTGTCTTCCTGCCGGACACTCCTAACTCCATCATCGAAAGAGGCCACCGCGAGGAGGCCAAGAGAATGCTTCAGAAGGTCCGCGGGACCGAGCATGTGGACCACGAGTTCCAGGACCTAGTCCGAGCCAGTGAGGCCGCGAGCAAGGTCCAGCATCCCTGGAGCAACATATTCGAGCCGAGGTACAGGCCTCAGCTCGTGATCTGCTTCCTTGTCCCGTTCTTCCAGCAGTTCACTGGCATCAACGTCATCATGTTTTATGCACCGGTTCTGTTCAAGACTTTGGGTTTCGGTGACAACGCCTCCCTCATATCTTCAGCCATCAGCGGCGTTGTGAACGTCGTCGCAACTTTGGTTTCGATATTCTCGGTTGACAAGTTTGGAAGGAGAGGCTTGTTCCTCGAAGGAGGAATCCAGATGATAATTTGCCAGGTAAAACTAAAACATGTGCAAGCTAATAGTGGGGGTTTTAAGTTTTAACCTGAGTGTAAACAAAAATCAATGAGAGATTTTGGTCCTTCAAATTGGTTTTGATTAAGAAAATCCGGAATAATCAGATGCTTACATAGTACTAACAGCAGATGACCCACCTTCGAAGTCATTCCTTAGTTTCCTTTTCTGCTAATGGTTTTGGATAACTCGAAAAGATCTGCATTCTTCATCTGAAATTCACAGAAGAGAATCGCATTATCCACAAATTCGGATAGTTTTGAAACGGCCATAGACTCATAGTAACGCATAGTCAAGACGGAAAGTAATCTCGCTGCGTAGTGAATCACAATCGCAATGAAGTTGGTTACGGTTGGTGATTGCACCTGCTAATGGATGTCCACATTACAGATTGCGGTAGGAGCACTGATTGGCGCAAACTTCGGAGTCGCCGGTGAAGGATCCTTTTCCAAAGTCGAAGCCAATCTGCTCTTGGCATTGATCTGCTTATACGTAGCGGCATTCGCGTGGTCATGGGGTCCACTAGGGTGGTTGGTGCCAAGCGAGATCTGCCCGTTGGAGATCCGGTCGGCTGGCCAGGCGATCAACGTCTCGGTCAACATGTTCTTCACCTTCATCATCGCTCAGGGGTTCCTCTCTATGCTCTGCCAAATGAAGTTCGGCCTCTTCTTCTTCTTTGCGGGCTTCGTGGTCGTCATGACCATCTTCATATTCTTCTTCTTGCCGGAGACGAAGAACGTGCCGATCGAAGAGATGAACAGAGTGTGGAAGGCGCATTGGTTCTGGGGAAAGTACATCCCCGACGAGGCCCTCATAGGTGAGGACCCCTGAGAAATAGACATTTTTGCAGAAAGTAGCACAGAGAAGAACTTACTGGCTTCTATCATTCAAAGGAGGCAACACAAATTGGAAGGGCGATTTATTTGATTCTGTTTTCTCTGCCAAAACATGTGTACATCTTATTCTTTGGTAAATCATCAGCACATGTTGTGCTGAAAGCAAAAGAATTGCCTCTACTCGTCTCGATTTAAGTCCTTTCTCTTTCTTATTTTCCAGTAAAATGATGTGGTGAGTTGATTTAGAGCGGATATAAGTAACATGTACTTAAAAAAATAAGGGTCTCCTAAGCAAGTGTTCTCATGATAAATAAACCAAGATTATGTTCACAAAGTCAGGGCCACCAGTATGGTGGTTTAGGTATCGGCGCAAGGCAATGAGACTGAACAACAACTTGCAGTTAACAAGTTCAATGTCAAACGAGGAACTGAGCTACAGTTTGAAGCATCTCTAACGGAGAAGGCGGCGGTGTATCGTGTACGGTTTTACGAATCACAGTAGTCGAAGCCCCTGGTTTGCTTCTGGGAAAAATGGACCACGAACTACTAAACAATTGCATCAACCGACAAGAAATAGTAATGACAGCTACTAATGTGGCACTAAAGATGAGATGCAGGAGAAAGTTGATGGGATTTTGCATTCATGTGATACAGCCAGAGTTCTATAACTTCGGCTTTTTGCGAAGAACTACACAAAGCAAAATTCATGTTAAGAATGGAGAAGTGTTTACCATTGTGTGTGTGTACACACGCACACAAAAAATTAAAGCAGTTCATTAGAATTTATACACGGTTACAGATGCCATTCCTCTAAGAACCGCAAAATAACAAGAAGATACGCTAGCCGATGTATCAGAAAAGAAGCCCCTGATAAGAGCTTCCTGTGATACTTAAAACTGTAATTTTTCCACTCTCAAATTGGTTGCCACGGCTTGGTCTAAGCTGGAAAAAGTAAAAATTGATGCTAAATTCCAGTTAGGCTTCAAGGACATGGCGAAACTGTAGAATTAGAGACGTTAGCACAAAGAATGCCACAAATGTAAGCAGAACTGCCTTTGGCAATCAATTGACTTCTTAATCAATTAGGTCGGACACCGTCGCATGAGAGAGTGAGAGAGAGACAGCCATAAAACTACTCTTTAAGTCTTAATATCTGCAGACATATTGATGACCAAAACTCGAATGCAATATACAGCCTGGCTCCTCTACTGTGCCAGCAGTACAAGAATGCTGGAATAGTAACTATTTACATTTCAACACCATATTTATTTGAAAATGTTATTATGTTAGAAGAAGCTAGCAAAGAGTTCCATCAACTGCTGAGCGCAAAAGAAGTGGCAAACCAAAGCCTGCAGCTCTTGATCAGCAGCCCCATTGACTTCAAAAAAATCAGGACGTGATCATCTTGGCTTGCAAACAGCACAAAGTGAATGCAAGAGACTGCAGATTTATACCAAACTCCATTTCAAGAATTGACTTGTAGAAGGAAGAAACTTGCTCGAGTAAGACGCACAAAGATGAGGCAGTCGGCTTGTTGCATGAGAAAATCCACGTTATGCAACTAATATTGTATCCAGCAAAGAATCTAGGTACTCCTTTAGCTTCACCTTCTTTCCCATTCTTGAAGAGAATCGTTGTTGGCAATCCGTAAACTTTGTACTCTTCTATGAACTCGGGTTTGCATCATGATCAATTATTACAACATACGATCTTTCTTTGTATTCCTTCAAAATGATTAAGAAGAGTGCCTCAGAGATTTGGAAAGGCACGTTCTTGTAAATATATCATGCATTAAGTGTGACCATAGTTAAATATTCGAAATTTAGATTGGTCAAGGGAATTGACCGTCGACATTTGATTTAAGAGAGATTAATAAATGGAATAGACCATTTATAGAATTGTTATTGTTGATCTGATACGTAAAAAGTTTTGTTGTTAAACCACATAGCTCATGTTTGATATTTTAAATATTTATAAAATAGATATGGAATTGATGAGTTATGATATCGATTTATAAAAATGTATAGTGAATGTTCGATTTGCTTTAAAAAGATGTACTATTCAATGAGTTGTGATTGCTTACCTCATTCATTCTAATCTTTTTCAAGTTTCGACAAGCAGTACGAGAAAGCGATATCAACGGAAAACTTATTAATCGAGTTAGTTGGATATGTCTAAAATGATACCTGTTGAGATTTAGTTTCTTAGTTTGGGAAAATATATATTGTTGATGGATTTTAAAACTCTGATTCTGTAACCAAATCATTGTTCTATTGGATATTTAAATAGAGATATATCTTCAGGCAATAGGATAATGTTGGTTATGTTTGAGGCTTGCGGCCTTTGGCATGGCATCTCCTTTTGTCTCGTAGGATTTGGGACGTGACCGTCACGCTACACGCCAAATAAAGGAGAGTGAGTAATGATGCATTGCGGCAGGGTAAGATATCGCAACAAACGGAAATGTTATCGATGTAATCTGAGCAAGAGTCAAGGCCATCTGCTGCTGCTGCTGCTGCTGGAGGAGTAGGATTGGACTTGGCTCCTGCATTCGGAGCGTATTTCCAATTGGGTATGGAGACAATATTCTCAAAAAATTTCATGACACCGGATCCAGAGTTAGCATCAATTCACTCTATATTCCACTGTCCAAAAGAATACTTGACAGAATGCTTCCGACTCTATGAGATCTTATAATGCTTGAAGAGGAACCGGCATCTTTGCCCCATTTGGATTATCGCATTTTTCAAGATTGGATAGTTCCCCTCTTGCGGACATGGAAACTCTCTCCTTCACCTGCTCTTTTTAGCGTTCGTGCATAACCCTTCAATAAGCACGTCATAGACATAGAGTGCTGTATCACGAGGAATACCCGACCATATCAATTTATCAAACTATTGGAGAGAAGGTAACAACAAAGACCCACAGAAACATAGAAGACATAAGGACAACAATGCCTCCTCTCTTTACGGATTTCCTTACCTTATTCGTGCGAGAAGCTGTCTCCTCATTTCCTCTGCCGACTTCCCTACAGAGGCTATTGCCGCATCTGCAGTCCGGTAGCACGGCCAATTGCTCAATTCATCGATCCCCTAGCAGCTCGTGCCCATGAGAAAGTGGGTGGGGATGCGGTCGGGGTCGACATACTCGTCTTCCCATGTCCGAAGCATGTCCGGGCGGACGGCGGCTTTGTACGCGGGCATGTGCTTCTTGCTCCATTCGAGCACCTTCTTTAGGCTTACCCTGTTGGTCGTTCGCAGCGAGATGACCCCGATGGCCTTCTCTACGAGTTGGCTCATGAATCGTGATTGCAAGACCATGGCCACATCACAAGGCGACAGCCATCTCGACCTTGAAGACTTGGCCTTCAGAGAAGGGGTGAGCACGGGAACCGGACCGAATCGACCGGTCCTAGGCAATTCTCGTGGGAACTGGTCCAAACCTGACCGAACTAGCTGGTTCTGGGCAGTTCCCAATTCCTAAAATTTTGGGATAAATGCACCAGAAGTCCTAAAACTCATGAAAGTACAATTGAGTCACAAGAATTTCAAAAAGGGCAATCAAATCAGAAAACTTGTTACCATTTTCCGTTTGTTAAATTGGACAAAGTTGATAGAATGACTTGATTACACCAACTTAATAAATTTTAGGGATCCATTGAACTTTTTGAAAGTTTTAGGATTTATTTGCACTTTTGCGATAAGTTTTAGAACTTGATTGCACTTTCTGAAAGTTTTAGGATTCAAATTACATTTTCGTGAGAAATTCCACTACATTTATCCGTAAAATTTGGAATCGGTGATTATTGCTCCGATTCTTGGTTCTTCCCACCTGGACCGCTCGAATCGGACCGATAGTTTTTTTTATATAATTTTTATTATTACAAAATATTTCTTAAAACCCTAATTTTCCCATTCTCTCTCGCCACTCATCCCTCTCGGCTCTCGCTCAGTCTCACACCTCTTGCTTCTCACTCTCACGCGGTCACACAATGCCTCCCTTGGTCCCTCTGCTCACTCCGTCTCACGCCTCTCACTTCTCATTCTCAGTCTCACGAGGTGACGTGCCTCTCTCATTCAGTGATTTGTTCTGTTATGCACATTTTCCCTTGATTCTCTAAGTGCAGAAATTCCAATGGAGATTAGGAATCCTAGAGTGCATCGTTGCTGGTCAGCAAAGAAGGAAGGGGGAGAAAGTTAAGAGTGTTCGAATAATTAAATATTAAACTACGCATTTGTCTAATAGCTTCAGCTTTTTGAATAGTTGACAGTGATCCCACAAAATCTTACATGATAACATAATAGGAGTTTCTGAGTTCAAATCTATCCAAACCCTATTTACCTCCCCAATTAATATGTCCACACTTAGTATTAGAAAAAAAAAAGACCAGATTAAATATGTCCACACTTAGTACTAGATAAAAAAAAGATCAGACTAAGCAAAATGGAGAGGCTTCGTCTAATAGTTTAAGTTTTTAGAATAATTAACACTAGTCCCACAAAATCTTACAGGGAGGAGGTTTGTTTCTATTTATGGCAATGTTACATAATTAGAGTGTGCTGACTAACAAATGAGTTAACAAACGATTTTGCATAGGAAAAGAAAAAAAGAAAGATATCCTCGTCAGTTCTTAAACCCGCCCGAAACTAGACCGAACTGGTCGGTTCGGTTCGATTCCAGAACTAGGTGAGCAGTTCTCGGTTCCTGAAATTGGAAATTGATCCTTTCGATCCACTTTCCAATTCTAGGATAGAAATCGACCCACCCTATAACCGATCACTCCTATTTTATAAAATTTGAGTAGATAAAACCTAGCATGTCCCTCCAACATCAATGATGCATTGATTAGGCGATGTACCAAGAAAATTCTTAAGGAAAGTTCAGAGAGAATGAAACAATGGAGAGTGGCGTAACTGTATAGAGAGGGAAAGGGTTTAGGGCTTAAGAATATTTATTCAATAAATCTATAGATATTAGAGAAAAAAATTATTAGATTAGAGATATAGTTAGATATTAAGAATATTATTTGACACTTCATTACGATGGATGGTTTAGATTAGATTACTTCGCATGCGATACACATTATTCGATATGAATATCCCTCAATTTTAATACATGAAGATATAAATTTTGTGAAATTTTCTATCTCGCTCCCTAAGATCCTAGAATATTTACCGGAAGTGTAATATAGAAAAATGTTAGTGTAGGGGTTTCTCTGATCAAAGTCGGATTGGATTTATGGAAATATTTCTTTGGGAAGTTAGGGGGCGCAATTATACTGAAAATATATACACATTTAAGCATTTTTTATAAAATTAAATCTGATTGTAAAAATTTGTATGTAATCTCTAATTGAATGTGTAACACATTGTCCAGTTCTGCCTAAAGTACGAGAATCGCCTGTAATTAACAATGAACAGATCAGAAACGCTCTAAAAGTAAGTGGATAAGGACGCAAAATTGAAACAACAAAAACAAAAATCAGGATTAGCACGGATAGATAATGCCAATTATCCAGCAATTTAGATTGGAGAACTTATCAGAATTTCCAGTACATATCCTTTGGCAATGCAAAGAGATAAAAAAGTGTTTCGCCAAATAAAGAAAGAAGACCAATGCCTTGCCAGCATGTACAACCTATATCTCTTTGCTCTCTCAAAGGATCATCTTTCAAGAAGACACGTCACTTCAAGGCAACAGACCCTCGGGTCTTCTCTATATTTGCAACATGGTTGTTAGGACATAAACCTGTCTTCATCATAGATCCAAAAAAGGGCCTTTCGAAATCTCTATATAAAGCTCAATCAGACTCTAGTTCGACATAAGCTATCGAACTTTTCAGGGTCTTTCCTTTGCCGGGTTTTTGGTGGTGTGAATCGAGAATTCAAGCACCGAAGAACTCGAGCGTGGTTCCACACTGAATATTAATCCACATTAAGGCCGGGAGAGATGGCAGTAGGGGGAAATTTTGCAACTCAAGGACCGGGTGCGAACTATGAAGGTGGCATCACAGCTTTCGTGGTCGTCACCTGCGTTGTTGCGGCCATGGGCGGACTCCTGTTTGGTTATGACCTCGGTATCTCAGGTCGGTCACTCATTACCTCCCAGTTCAGGCTTTGAGATAGTTGCCTTTCGAGACTATGCACGCACATTTACTCCATAGATATCTCAAACGAACAAGCTTTTCCAGTTATGAATCGTCAGAAGCAGATGCTCATGCTATTACGTGATGCGTCTTGCTTTTGCAATGAATGTAGATGAACCGTTTTACTTGTTTTTGCAGGTGGGGTTACTTCAATGGACGATTTCTTGCTCAAATTCTTCCCATCAGTGTACCACAGCACGAAAGACGGGTCGGTCCACGAGAGCCAGTATTGCAAGTACGACAACCATTTGCTGACCCTGTTCACCTCATCTCTCTACCTTGCGGCCCTTGTGGCTTCCTTCGCCGCATCGAAGGTCACCAGGGTCTATGGCCGAAAGATCTCCATGTTCTTGGGAGGCCTGGCCTTTCTCATCGGTGCAATCCTCAACGGCATCGCTATGAACATCACAGTGCTGATAATTGGCCGTTTATTGCTCGGTGTCGGGGTTGGATTTGCTAATCAGGTAAAACTCGGCTGCTATGCTGCTCATTCTCGTGCATTGCTTTAAGCTGTAAATTAACGTCTTGCTTTTTGGTTACCATCGCAGTCGGTTCCGGTCTATCTGTCTGAAATGGCGCCGCCGAAGATCAGAGGAGCGCTCAACATCGGCTTCCAAATGGCCATCACAATCGGCATCCTGGTGGCCAATTTCGTCAACTACGGGACCGCACAGATCAAGGGAGGATGGGGCTGGAGAGTCTCTCTGGCTCTAGCTGCCGTCCCCGCGATACTGATGACCGTCGGATCTGTCTTCCTGCCGGACACTCCTAACTCCATCATCGAAAGAGGCCACCGCGAGGAGGCCAAGAGAATGCTTCAGAAGGTCCGCGGGACCGAGCATGTGGACCACGAGTTCCAGGACCTAGTCCGAGCCAGTGAGGCCGCGAGCAAGGTCCAGCATCCCTGGAGCAACATATTCGAGCCGAGGTACAGGCCTCAGCTCGTGATCTGCTTCCTTGTCCCGTTCTTCCAGCAGTTCACTGGCATCAACGTCATCATGTTTTATGCACCGGTTCTGTTCAAGACTTTGGGTTTCGGTGACAACGCCTCCCTCATATCTTCAGCCATCAGCGGCGTTGTGAACGTCGTCGCAACGTTGGTTTCGATATTCTCGGTTGACAAGTTTGGAAGGAGAGGCTTGTTCCTCGAAGGAGGAATCCAGATGATAATTTGCCAGGTAAAACTAAAACATGTGCAAGCTAATAGTGGGGGTTTTAAGTTTTAACCTGAGTGTAAACAAAAATCAATGAGAGATTTTGGTTCTTCAAATTGGTTTTGATTAAGAAAATCCGGAATAATCAGATGCTTACATAGTACTAACAGCAGATGACCCACCTTCGAAGTCATTCCTTAGTTTCCTTTTCTGCTAATGGTTTTGGATAACTCGAAAAATCTGCATTCTTCATCTGAAATTCACAGAAGAGAATCGCATTATCCACCAATTCGGATAGTTTTGAAACGGCCATAGACTCATAGTAACGCATAGTCAAGACGGAAAGTGATCTCGTTGCGTAGTGAATCACAATCGCAATGAAGTTGGTTACCGTTGGTGATTGCACCTGCTAATGGATGTCCACATTACAGATTGCGGTAGGAGCACTGATTGGCGCAAACTTCGGAGTCGCCGGCGAAGGATCCTTTTCCAAAGTCGAAGCCAATCTGCTCTTGGCATTGATCTGCTTATACGTAGCGGCATTCGCGTGGTCATGGGGTCCACTAGGGTGGTTGGTGCCAAGCGAGATCTGCCCGTTGGAGATCCGGTCGGCTGGCCAGGCGATCAACGTCTCGGTCAACATGTTCTTCACCTTCATCATCGCTCAGGGGTTCCTCTCTATGCTCTGCCAAATGAAGTTCGGCCTCTTCTTCTTCTTTGCGGGCTTCGTGGTCGTCATGACCATCTTCATATTCTTCTTCTTGCCGGAGACGAAGAACGTGCCGATCGAAGAGATGAACAGAGTGTGGAAGGCGCATTGGTTCTGGGGAAAGTACATCCCCGACGAGGCCCTCATAGGTGAGGACCCCTGAGAAATAGACATTTTTGCAGAAAGTAGCACAGAGAAGAACTTACTGGCTTCTATCATTCAAAGGAGGCAACACAAATTGGAAGGGCGATTTATTTGATTCTGTTTTCTCTGCCAAAACATGTGTACATCTTATTCTTTGGTAAATCATCAGCACATGTTGTGCTGAAAGCAAAAGAATTGCCTCTACTCGTCTCGATTTAAGTCCTTTCTCTTTCTTATTTTCCAGTAAAATGATGTGGTGAGTTGATTTAGAGCGGATATAAGTAACATGTACTTAAAAAAATAAGGGTCTCCTAAGCAAGTGTTCTCATGATAAATAAACCAAGATTATGTTCACAAAGTCAGGGCCACCAGTATGGTGGTTTAGGTATCGGCGCAAGGCAATGAGACTGAACAACAACTTGCAGTTAACAAGTTCAATGTCAAACGAGGAACTGAGCTACAGTTTGAAGCATCTCTAACGGAGAAGGCAACAATGTATCGTTTACGGTTTTACGAATCACAGTAGTCGAAGCCCCTGGTTTGCTTCTGATAAAAATGGACCACGAACTACTAATCAATTGCATCGACCCCACAAGAAATAGTAATAATGACAGCAACTAATAAGGCACTAAAGATGAGATGCAGGAGACAGTAAACGGGTTTTTGCAATCATGTGATACAGCCAGAGTTCTATAACTTCCGCTTTTTCTGAAGAACTATACAAAGCAATAATCTTTAGGATTAGGCTAAAAAAGCACAATTTATGTTAAGAATGGAGAAGTGTAAGCAGCTCCTTCATTAGAATTTATACACACTTACAGTTACAGATGCCATTCCTCTAAGAACAGCAAATTAACAAGAAGATATGCCAGCCCATGTATCAGAAAAGAAGCCCCTGAGAAGAGCTTCCTGTGATACGTTTACCAACATTAATCTTTCATCTCTCAAATTGATTACCACGACGACATGATCTTGGCTGGAAAAAGTAAAAATTTATGCTAAATTCCACTTAGGCTACAAGAAGTGGCGAAATGGTAGATTAGAGACGTTAGCACAAAGAATGTCACAAATGTTAGCAGAACTGCCTCTGGCGATTAATTAACTTCTGCATCGTCTAGGTAGGACACCGTTGCATGAGAGAGCCATAAACTCACTCTTAAGTCTTAATATCTGCAGACATATTGATGACCAAAAATCAAATGCAGTATACAGCCCGACACCTCTATTGTGCCAGCAGTACAAGAATGCTGGAATAGTAACTATGTTACATTTGAACAACATTTTTTATTTGTTATAACTTAAAAATATTATCAGGTTACAAGAAGCTAGCAAAGAGTTTTGTTTACTGCACAGCACAAAAGAAGAAGCAAAAAAAAGCCCTCAGCCCTGGATCAGCAGCCACATTGACTTCAAAAAAACACGATGTGATCATCTTGGCTTGCAAACAGAACAAAATGAATGCAAGAGACTGCAGATTTTTATGAAACCGTTTCCAGAATTGACCGGTAGAAGGAAGAAACTTGCTTGGGTAAAGACGCACAAGGATAAGGCAGTCGGCTTGTCGTATGAGAAAATCCAAATGTCGCTATGCAACCGATATTGAATCTAGAAAAGAATCTAGATACTCCTTCAGCTTCACCTTCGTAATTGCACCTTCCCTTCTGCTTTCTGGAACTTCTTTCCCATTCTTGAAGAGAATCAGTGCTGGCAATCCATAAACTTTGTACTCTTCTATTAGCTTCGGGTTTGCATCATGATCAATCTTTATGACGATCAATCTATCTATGTATTCCTTCAGAATGTGAAGTGCCTCAGAAATTGGAAAAGCACATTCTTGCAGAAATATCATAGGTAAGAGCCTTAAAGATTCCCAAGAATATAAATCATATAAACATAGTGGCATGCTCAGTTGATAGAAAAAAGTGGCACGCTAAAATCAATAAAAAAAAGAAAGAAAGCGGCATGCTACAGTTGTCAAACATAGAAACAATCTAACACAATGACAACCAGCCAGCATAAGTTTTTAGCATGCTTTAAATCTGCCAACACATCCTGTTTTAAGATGTATCATTATTCCTTCTAAAACTACTTGTTGTAGCACCATTGTGCAGGTAAAGGCTCATCTTTCCTTAGAAGTTGACAGTAATCGACCCACTGACAATGACTTCCAAACAAACTCAAGTTCATGATTATCTATAGATCCCAAACATGCTCAAAGACTAGGCTGAAAAGGCTTCATGCAAACAAGTGGATGACATAAAGAAATTGCAGGAATTAGTGTTTCATCATGTGTATGCCTAGTAATTAATCTGAACCAACAAAGTCCAGCTTACAAGATAACAAAGAAAATCAAAGGGACTCCTGAATATCAAGTTACCCATCAGAAGAATCCCAGCCTGACCAATCACATTAGGATACATGTCATGTATTAGTATCTTTGTTTTACCATTTTATAAGTAATTGCCACAAAACAGTACGTCAACAGAAAACAGAAATCTCTTGGTGATGTTAACCGACTTTTCTGAGGGAAAGTATTCAAATATAACAACACCTAACAGCTTGAACGTCTTAAAACCTAGGTAATATCAAGTCACCCTGCATTTCTCTCACTATTCTTCTCTCACCTTGCCAGCAACAATTTGACAAGGTTTCCACTCGATGGAGACTGCCAATTTGGTGCAATTAAGCAAAACAACAGAGGTGACTTGTTCATGAAGAATTCAACTAGGTGAAATCTGGAGGGTAAGAGGAGGCTAAATTTTATGAAAATAAGCGGGAAACATTTTTCCAAAAGCTGGCTTATATAGGAGTATCTGATTTTACATGAATGATAGAAGTGAAAACTTGACACAGTGTGCAGGAATTAGCTCCTAATGAATTGGCCAAAGATCACACTAGAAGGTTAAAGGAATACAGCTTCAAGCCACCACCTCCCAATAAATTAGAAGGAAGACAACCATGACAGTTTACTAATAACAAGAATTAGCTTTTACATCTCAAATTATAATGTCCAATTATGGTCTTCAACATCCATATGAAAACAAGAAGAAAGTAAAAAATGCTTAGCCATAGCTAAGAGAAGACGGTACAAAGTGAAAAGAAGGACAACGGGAGAACAATTAGGAAAAGAGAGCAACGGAAAATTTGGAGCTACCTTAATAGTCAAAAGGGGACCTAAATTCTCAGGTCACTTATCTTGCATCATCAATTCATCATCAAAAGACTAGCTTAAACTCAAGCTGAGGAGATTGCGACCCCAAATCAACAAAGGGATAAGATGAGAATGGAAGTCATTCGATCTTCTGGGGCGGCCTCTATGTTATATGCTTAATGGCGTCTGCACTACTACTAGGAACCCTCTCATTAATCTAAAAGGCTTACACCAGTTGAGTTGAACATGCTCCAACATTCCCCTTGCAATCTTAACGTAGCCTGACGGAAATTCATTCGGGACGGAAACACAAGTTGAGAGGGGCCTTAGGACAGAGGACCTCTGGCTCTCATTCCAAGAAAAACATCATGCGAAACAAATGCCAATCAATCTAAAAGCTTAAAACCGACTGCTAACGTCAAATGCTCGATACTGAACATACACAGACGCACATAAGTATTGCAATCCAATCAAGATGAAGCCGAGAGAAATCCAAGAACTACGAAATCGAATCGCGGGTGGAGAGAGAGAGAGAGAGAGGTGATCGGAGAGGATTTAAAGACCTGAGCGAGCCACTCCATGGCCGGAGAGATCAAGCGGCAGGGGCCGCACCAGTTGGCGACGAACTCCACGAGCACCGGACGATCGCTCTGCAACACCGTCTCGGAGAACTGGCTCTCGTCTATCTCCGTTATGCCGCCGCCGGCGCCGGCGCCGAACCTCCTCCGCGCGAGCCCGCGCGCCGGCGCGAGCCCGGTCCTGCCGCGCCACGTCCGGAACGAGGACCTCGGCGGAGGAAAGAAGCGGCGGGCGCTCGCCGCGGCGGCCGCGCGACGCGCCGGAGGGAGCGACGGGGGGAAGAGCGCGCCGGAGCTCGACACGAGCGTGGCTCCGTCCATGGCGGATTCGCTTCAGCGGAGGGAGGGAGAGCGGTAGAGAGAGAGAATCACTGACTCGTGGCTCAAAAACTGGTGCGGAGATATCCATGCTTGGATGATCCATCACCGTCTCTCCGTCCATCCATTTCCAGCCACTTCTTTCTTCGAACGTGCGTCACGCGACGGGCACGTGATAGGATTCTGCTCCCTCTCGTCGATAGAATTCGAAAGTACAGATTTTAAGTCTTCTTAACTTTCAACGCTTATGCGATTTGGTCCTCTTAACAATTTTCTCTTCGGAGTTTACGCTAGGGATGGCAAAAGAACTGGGAATCAGCCGGATTGCCTAGTCCGATTCTGTGCGATTCCCACGAGAGCTGGTTCGATTCTAATCTCTAGTGTGAAATTGCTTATTGAGATCACCTGGACCAAATCGGTACACGCATATATTTTTAAATATAGTGAAAAGATCATAAACATATAGACATATAATAGAGACGTACACACTACGTGATACAGATAGCATTGTGAGTCCTCGGTGGACACACAAAGGTTTTCCATTTTGGGTACTTATGCTTTGCAAGCGCTGCTCCGGCTTTCCCTCTTGGAGTTCTGCTGCTTCAAATCTTCCATCTACCGGGTCACTCCGGCCCCTCACTCTCCTGTTGCTAATTCACCTTTGCCGATGATCCCATCATACTCAGCAAATCTCTGGAACCGTTCTCGCACGTTCTTAGCCAGAGCCACGCCTTGCTCACATCACTGCCGCACCTACAAGTTTCCGAAGCCGTCCCTATCTCGTATTGCTAGCCGTAGCCCAACTTTTTGGGCAAGTTCCAATCGGGCCAAATAGCTCACTGAATTTCCTTCCTTGCGATTGTTGTTCTGTAGGTTTCTAACGACCTGTCCAGCCGCACATCCAGTCGCTGCTCAGGCCACTGCCCCACGCCCTCAGGCCTATACCGTCGTTGCAGCTTCTTCCCGACTAGGGATTAGGGTCGATTTTCGGGCGGGTCCATGGAACCTAATTGCCAATTCCCGGTTCTCAATTTATGGAACCAGTCTTTTGTGGTTGGTTCCCGATTCCATGATAAGAACTCATAGTTTACGCGATCTGATCCTCTAATAATTTTTCTGAATTTGTGCAATTTGATCCCCTAAGACCTTGTTTATTTCGCGGAAAATTTCATAATGAGGATAACTTGTATCACTTACGAAAATTTTTAAGATATAAATTATTATTGATATGAAAATATTTTCTATTAACGAATTATTTCAAGCGATACAAGCGATATAAGCGATCATTATTAGAAATGTAATATATTTTCCAAATCGTTTATTTTTTCGTGAAACAAACGGAGCCTTATTTTATTTTATAAATCAAGCTGTCGGACTTTTTTCAATTTGTTACGAACAAATCTTTCGGTTCACCACTCTACTTAATCCGTCGAGTAAATTTGACACGACATTACTTACATTGCAGAAAATGACACGTTATGTTAGTTCGGCGTCAAATGAGCGGAAAACAAAATTGGAAAAATGAGAAGAAAGAAATCCTAATTTGATTATACGGTGGATAAACAAAGCACTTAGATTGCATTATTTAAGAAAGTTAGGAGATTTGATATATCAAAATAAAACTTAGAGGACCAAAGTTGAACAAATCCACATACAACTTGATTGCATAAAATAAAAGTTGAAGGAACAAAATGCATAAAAAGCTTTTAGGGTTAATATCACGAAAAATCTCAAATCGATATACTTATAACAAATTTATTCAAAATTAATTTTTTGATCACAAAAAATTTCAAAGTGGTACACCCGTGATAATTTTACGCTCCGTTGGCTTATGTTAAATTTGATCATCAAATTTCTTAATAGGGTAATATGTGGCAGTTAACGGGTGTACCGGTTTAAGATTTTACCCTTCATTTGTCATAGGTGTATCAGTTTGTAATTTTTCATAGTATTAATCTAATTTAATGGGGGATATATTTATCATAAATATATCAATTCGAAAATTTTAATTATAAATATATAAATTTGAATTTTTCGTAGTATTAATCCGAGCTTTGAAACTCTATGCAACGGGGCAGCTAAAGGGAAAAAAAAGTCCATACCAAACGTGTATAACCAGTTTTTAATCTCGTTGACGAAGTCAATCGATTGACTTTCGGATTATTTTTCTTCCTTTCTTCTTCTTCACTTCCCCAAGCGATCCTCGAATCGGCGAACTCGCCTCGCCGGAGCGTCCAGAAGACTCCACAGCCGCTGCACGAACTCCGGTCAAAGCACGGCTCTCCGCGGGATTCGATATGCGCGCACGAGATCCGAGCGCGGATTTCTCCTCGCTCGCTCGGAATTGAGGAACCCATTTCCCGGCGCAGCCATGTCGTTCACTTCCCGTGGCGATTTCGCCGCCCCCGGCGGGGATCCCGGACGGAAACGGTTCTTCTGCCACCGGTGCAGCGAGACCGTCGCCATCGCCGTCTCCCCCTCCGCCGAGCCCCTCTGCCCTCGCTGCCACGAAGGCTTCCTCGAGGAGTGCGAAAACCCTAGCCCACCCCGGAGCCGGAGCCCTCCTTTCTTCCCCGATCCTTTCTCCTCCTTCCTCCCTCTGCTGTTCCCAACCTCCGCCGCCACTCACACCACCGCCACGGCGGCCCCCGCCGCCACCTTCGACCTCCAGAACCCAGGCCTCTTCTCGATCCCCTCGTCCTCCCCTTCCGGTGGATCCGAAAATCTGTTCGACCCGTTCGCCTTCTTGATGAACCACCTCCAGGATCTGCAGTCCAGCGGAGCGCAAATTCAGTTCGTGGTCGAGAATAGTCCCTCGGATGGCCGCGGAGGCGGCGGGTTTCGCCTTCCGGCCAATATTGACGACTACTTCATGGGCCCGGGTTTGGAGCAGCTAATCCAGCAGCTGGCGGAGAACGACCCGAACCGCCATGGGACTCCGCCCGCATCAAAGTCGGCGGTTGAGAACCTCCCCACCATCAAAGTCACGGAGGAGCTGCAGAATTCCGAGATGAACCAGTGCGCAGTCTGCCAGGACGATTTTGAGAAGTATATGGAGGTCAAGCAAATGCCTTGCAAGCATATCTATCATGCGGATTGCCTCCTGCCGTGGCTCGAATTGCATAACTCTTGCCCTGTTTGCCGGCACGAATTGCCGACCGACGATCGTAATTACGAGAACCGGAGAGGCGTGGCCCAGGGTAATGCACAAGGAGGCGGCAGCGGCACCAGCAGTGGAAGAGGGGAGAACAGGTCATTTCAGAGGAGTTTTAGCATAACGTTGCCTTTCAGGGGTAACGACGGATCGAACTCGGGTTCAGGTGGTGAGTGATGTGAAATGTGGGAGGCTTCAGGTGAATTGTTTGAGGAAGATTGTAATTGAAAGATTGTTAATGCTCTCTCTTTCTTCTTGCTACACATATACTGTTGGATTTTTTTCTCTTACTTACTTTGGTGGTTTGTTCGTACACTTGCTTATGTACTTCTTTTATAAGGTACATATCTCTGTAATTTTTGCTTTGATTGGTCTCTGGTGTTCTTCTAACCTGTAGCGATCACTTCTTGATGAGTTTTTAATCATTGATACTGAGTGTCTCCTTTTGTTGGTTCTATGAGTGAACGTCTTTGTTAGCTCAAAGATGCCGTTATTTGCTGAAATGAATCATCAATACATTTATCTGGTTACTCTGTTTACCATTTGTTTTTCTTAGTTTATCTTGCCGTCTGACAAAATTCCTCCGCCACATCAGATGCTCTCTCAAGATGCTAGATGAGTTATTGAAGATATTGGTAGAGCAGTGGCTCCTTGCTATCTGATTGGAGATGGTTCATATACTGCATGGCATAGGTTAAAGCACATCCATTAGATCATACAAGAAGCTTCTTGCAAGAGGAGCCAAAAAGAAAAAATCTTGAAAGGTAATAGCTGTTAAATGAGGGGCTTCTCAGCTTGATCGGAAAAGATTTCATGGTTGAATAAAAAAAGGCTAGGTTGCAAATTCCTATTGCCGGTAATTGGATTATCCTTTAAGTGAAAACTGCATAGAATGGGTCATTTATCACATTAAAGGTTGTAGATCCTTCATAAGTTCATAGATATGGCTGTCTTTCCTTTTGTCCATGATTTTCCGGGTTCCTGCTCGTGTGCCATTTTTTTTGGGACTGTCAAGTGGTTTGGCCAACTATTACGAACTGATTGGCTAGTTAAATCTTATTCCTGGGCTCTTTTAAAGGTTAGCAGTAAAGATATCCCATCTTACCAATGAAGCAGTTATTGAAGCAATTTATTTGCTGATCCCATCAGGCGGTTGAGAGTTGGGATCATGACGTGGATAGATATGTCTTGACATTGTTGAAATATTTCTTTATTTTGGGTGACTACGGGACTGGTGGCTTTCTCAATCCCTCGATCATTTCTAGTCTTTCTTTTTCTTTTCTTTTCTCATTTTTTGTGGGGGACTCAGTACTTAATTTCTTAGGAATTGAAGAGATGTGCCTCGAATTGGAAGGACAGTGGCTGAATATTCTTCTGGATATTAGTTTAGTTTCTTTCTGTTGGGCCAGCTTATGATGGTACTTTGAGCATCCTTATCATCACCATACTACCATCATGTGAAAATGTAAAAAGTAGTCCATTGTGGGAGTCTCTTTGTTTAAAAATGATGTGCATATTTGTTCTTTGGCATGGAACAATTCCTTCACACGCAAACTGTTAGTTTGTTGCTTGTTCTGACACTTCAAAATATCGGGTCTGTAGGATGTCTATTGTGCAAAAGGTAGTTGTAGTAATTTTTTGATCTCTTTAGTATCCAATCACAGGCTGGTGAGAGATATCTTTCTTTTAAGGTGGCTATATCTCTAAGTTACTGTTTCTTGCGTCTCTATGCATTCCGATTTTGTGATAGGTCTAGACTTGAATTTACATTACTATGGGAAAAATATTGTGTCATTCTTTACGTCGTGGGATAGGAGTAGACTTTATGTTCAGCTGTTTGGTAGTTGGCATCCTGTTAGGTGTTGAGCAAAAAGGTGCCATTTCAGTTCAGCGTGTTTACAAGCTGTGTTCTGTAATGTCAGTCTCTCTACCTTGGCTTTTCTGCTCTCACTAAACTGTGAGCTACCATTCACTTTTGTTTCAAGTATGAAACTGATGGTTATTACCCAAAGAGAATGTATATAAAGCCAGACGAGTAATGCATGATTGTGAGAGTTATTTTGTTCGATTCTGGAAGTTGAGGAAATTGATCTGGTCTCAGGATTGCTCATACATCAGAGATGCTCGATAAGTTTACTGCTCTGGTGAGCTTTGGCTGTAGTTATGTTGTGGGATTCTCCTTTAGTTGTGAGTGAATTTATCTGATGCCATGTATCGAAAACAATTGTGGGGGTTGAATCCTTTTTCTGGGTTTTGCATACCGATTTGTTGCGAGGCAACATACCCGGATCGTGTTTAGCAGAAGCAATTGTTTTGCAGTGTGAGATTAAATCTGAAATTTCTTGGTCTGAAGGGCATGTCACATGCCACGTATGGATTTGAGGAGCCACTATTTTGATGTCGATCCGGATGATCTGACCTGATTTGTTTGCAAAAAATATGATGGGATGTATGCTCCAAGACTTGGGGGGATCAAGTGTGTCATGAAAATCCTAGGATGGGAGCCTCCTTCTTGCATCCCTTTTTTCTGTTACTTGGGCGAAAAGGGCGACTTAGAGCGGGTTGTGATGCTTGCAATTAGAAAGATGATAATTTCAAAATGAGTTTTATTGGGGACTCGACTCAACATTCTTAAATTTGTTGAACTATGCTATTATCGTGGATAGGCGGGAGGGAGCCTTGCCGGGTGCATCAGATACTAATGAGTAAAATCAAGCATTCGATCCGAATGGTATCTACGAACATTTTTACGCTTAGATTGACATGTAAAAAGTAAACGAGATTTTATATTTGCGCATCGATCAAACCTTCATAGCAGCTCGCCTTTTCACTGTAATTTTCGAAAATGCAGGCCGAAGGGGGAAAGAAGGAAAAATCTTGTATGTTTGCACCTTTTCAGAAGCTTTTATGCCAAGCACCTTCCCACATTTTCCAATCAAACGAGACAGATATTTCACGTGCGGACACACGGCTTTCAAGAGTGGATACATGGCGCGAGAGTGTTAAGATAGTGTAACCGATCAATCACAATCGCTCGCATTTTATGAATTTTCAATTTGCTCGCCGCCGCGTGTATACGCAACTTCCATTGATCGATTGCACATAAAGATGATCAATGCTCGAGATCTAAATGGAAGGGCTTGGTGGGCAAAGGCTTCATACGAGAAAGCTCGGCCCGCCCAACTTTCTGGTCCGGCCCTAGCCCGCCCGACAATCACCTCTGATTACATCGTCTGTGGCGCGGCACTTTGCGGTCGGGCAAAATGCCTTCTCCGTTCGATCGCGGAGACACAGCACGGGTCTCACTGTTCCCCGCGCAAAGCGAAACGGAGAGCGCTTCGAAGAAGGTGGAAAGAGAGATGGAAGGAGGTGGCAAGAGAGACGCGGGCGAGTCCCCCACCAATTCGCAGCAGACCAGTAATTCCTTCTCCCCCCGAAACCCTCGAACCCTCTCTTCCCTGCCCGGCACTGCATAGACAAAGCACATCGCATGGCATGCGCGATTTAGTTTGCGGGTTCAACTTGAATGTTTTTTGGGGGATTTGCAAGAAAATAGCTCCGTTTTGGCAGGTTGTTTTGGTGGGTGAGGTCTTGATTGATCGATATTCGCGGGTGCCGATGCATCATGGGTGCACTTGTTCAGCGCTATACTCCGCCCCTTCTTCCTTCAATAATGGTTGTGGCTATGCTGTCTTGCTTTACACGGGTCTTCTTCGTCATCGGCTTAGGCTTATCTTTGTGCATCTGTCCGCTATCTTTATCTGTATTCGATGCTTACACGGCTCAGAGTGCACCGGACTTGATGATCATGTGTTTGAGGGTTGTATTTGGGCTCCTGTTGATGTTCAGAAAACATTATCAGGGAGGGTGGCAGGATTTTCATTTCGCGTGGTGTGGCGTTTGTTTGTACTTCCTTTAGGATTAAAGTTGACGGTGTACTTTAACCGGGATTTTTCTCTTCTGTCTCTTGATTTTTACAGTTTCCGACGACGATGAAATAGACTACTCGGACAAACCCGAGTTTTATGATCCGGATCTAGACGATAAGGATGAGCTATGGATCGAGAAGAAGCGTAATGGGCGTGCGACCGACGCTGTGCTGAGCTGCCCTGCTTGTTTCACTACACTCTGCCTGGAGTGTCAAAGGTTCGGATTGCAATGTCTACACAACTCGAGGAATGTATGAATTTTACCTGAATGAATATGTGGCCTGAAGTATGCGCATGCGCGTGCACTCAATCGGGTAAATCCACACAAAAGTATTTGCACTTACACAGATATTGGGTTATGGTTTTGGAGGTTGCTTTCCCATTTGATCCTTCCCTTCCTGTCTCTCTAGCTCTTTGGGAATTTTTCCTCCCAAAGGGGCAAGAGAAAGTTGGGGATTTCATTTGTACTCGTAAGTTAAGGAATCAGTCCTCATGGGTTTATAATGGTATTCTTTCACAAACAGGTATGTTATGTTACGGTGGTTTTAGGTAGTTATGGCAAATATTCTTAGGTCACACATTGCATTTTCGGCAAACAATCTCAGGAAACTTTTAGGAGTGTCTAAACTCTTATAAGGTTCAATTCTTTTATTACATGGTTTCGAGAGAAAATACATTTATCAACTTTTGCTGTCTCTCTTCTCCATTATGAAAAAGAAAGTTCAATAGTCAACAATGTCACTGGGAACATCTACTCCAAATTATCTACTTTTCCCTGAGAAAGAGGTAGCTCATATAAACGAGTCTTTAGCCTGAGGATTCATGTGGAATGCCTACACATATTTGGTGAAGCTTTGGTTGTGTTTAGGTTTCCTCAGAACGGTAAAACTCAGACCAGAAGCACTACTTTACTTTATGCCTGCAACTTGCCTATTCTTCATTTCTGCGACTTTGGGACAAAAAAACTAGCAAATTCTCCTGAAGACTCATAGACAGTGTAGCACAATGCAGGAGTAACCTCTCATGGGAGATGTTTTTATACTTAACAGACCGTTTTGTTTGAGCCGCTGTAAAGGTGCACTTTCGGTAGTCAAATGCTGTTTGCCATGATGCGTTTTTCTTATAGAAATTTGTCTTCCGTAATACTCTTTCATCAAGAGTATCTTATAAATTCACCATTTATAACATTTTATTTCCCTTTCTGATACTTGCCATGATTTAAGTGATTGTTTAATGATGTAAACTCAATTATCTGAAATCTAGTTAATGCTTGATGCACGTGGAACATGATCTTATGTTTGAGAGTCTTCTGTTTTCTCGCACTGATGGTTAATGCGGGTTTGGAATTGAAACTGAACTCATTCTGGTTTTTTGTAGGCATGAAAAGTATGTCACCCAATACAGAGCAATCTTCGTCATGAATTGCGAGGTTACGAAAGAGAAGGCTCACCCGCCAAGCAATGCGCACCCAAAAAGCCGAAAAAGAGGGAGAGCATCTGCTACACCCGACGCTCACCCTGCCGACGGCGAAACCCTCGAGCGCGTCTGCTGTTCCATCTGCTCTACGGAGGTCGGTGTAATGGATGAAGAGGAGATTTATCACTTCTACAACGTGCTTCCCAGCGAGTCCTGACTAGCTTGAGTTCCATCCCATCTTCTAATGCTGCCTTGGTGTACTCTTTTGAAAGTTCGAGGTCTTTGAGCTTGCTGTAACGTCAAAGTGTTTCTATAGAAAAAGTTCTATTCTAGGGGCAGATGCTTTTGGAGCCGTACTTCTGTAAGCTGGGGGAGCCAGCCTTTGTATTTCAATTGCAATCTAATCTATCAAATTTCATGCGTGCCGACGACGACGACGACAACTTGATCAAATGCTTAATTCGGATGTGCAAAAAAAACATCGAATCATTGCGATAACTGCATGTAATCAACTCAGGCCAGCCGAACCAGCTTCCCACCACCAAGAGCGCTAGGGTCAAACTCAGTAATCCGTTGACCACATATGCCGAATACCGGACAGCATGCTTGGGATGACCAAATGCAATAAAGATAATTAAAATGGCGCCAAGGATCTTGAGTAAGAGCGTGACAGTAATAGAGACGGGCATCTCAGTCTCAATCACGGCGGCTACAACGGGATCTTCGCGCCAAAAGCGGTGGTTGCAGCAGGGATCTCTACCCCAATAGCGGCGGTAGCGGGTTCTCCGCCCCAATAGCGGTGGCTGTAACAGGCATCTTCACCCCAATAGCGACGGTAGTGGTCCGCCTCGTCGGCCGCAGCGGGGGTGTCAACAGTGGTGACAACATGTGGCTCCACCAGGCTTTGTGAAGCCGTAGCCTCGGCAACCGCAGCGAGGGTCTCTGCCTCGTCGGCTACAGCGGGGGTGGCAGCAGTGGTGGCAACATGCAGCTCCACCAGACTCTGTGGAGCCGTAGCCTCGGCAGCCACAGCGGGGGTCTCCGCCTCGTCGGCTGCAGCGGGAGTCGCAACAGTGGTGGCAACATGTGGCTCCACCAAACTCTACTAAGCTATAGCCTAGGCGGCCATAGCTGGGGTCTTCGCCTCGTCGGCCGCAGCAGGGGTCTCAGCAGCTGCAGCGGGGTGGCAGGAGCGGTGGCAACATGCGGCTCCACTTGACTCTGCGAAGCCGTATGGAACTCAAGATCGGTGGCAGGAGCGACGACAACTTGGAACACCGCATCCTCTGCCGCCTCCAAAGCGGCGGACGTATCGTCGAGAATAGGATGCAGTCCCATCGGACTCTGCATGGGAGAAAAAAACTCGAAACTAGAATCGGAATGATCCCCAGTGCTTACCATGCGGTACCGTCGGTTCTTGCTGCTACTTGGATGGACGAGCGGCTATTTTTCAATCCACCATTCTTCTCTCTATTTTACTCTCCATCTCTCTCGGTTCTTCTCTTTCCTCCAATGCCTCCCTCTTTCGTTGGATAAAAGTGTTGGCCGGCCCGAATGGCTCGACCGAGCGCCCTAGGATCCCGAAGTCCCGGCGCTATGACACCGCCTCAGCTGGCTCACGGAAACCTTAGGTGAATTTTGAGAGCATTTAAGAGAGATTGGAGAGTTGGGTGTAAAGGAGGGACCTCCAGCGCTATTTATAGAGTTTTCAGCCATGCCCTCTCATAACAAGCCGAGCCGAACTCAACCCACACAAGCCGAGCCCATATCCGACCAATTAAGAAACCTTATATCCAACCTTATTAGACCAAACCCACAAGCGGATAATAACAATCTTAATTAATGTAACCCACATTACGAAAACGTTATATTCTCCCACTTGGGCTATATTAATTGAAATCGTACCTTATGTGCACCTTTATTTGGTCTATGGATAATTCTTAATAGTCAATCCGATCCCATAAAGTTTCTAACACCGAATCATTGCGATTTCTGCATGTAATCACGCAGAGCCTTCTATGGTTACAAGTGCCTTGGACTTTATTGATATGAATTCGATATGATTGTGTGGCAAACGGATGACACCTCATAAAGAGTGATACCTCATGTGTCATCCCCTTTTTCAGTCCTCATTCTCTTTCCTTTTAGTGTCACGGAAACCTGATGTGTCACCAGAGTTTGGCCGGCCCGTATGGCTCGGCCGAGCGCCTTAGGATCACCATAGTGAGATATTGACGGTACGGTAAGAGGATAGATAGAATTTGAACATCCGATTTGGATTCCATCGTTCTAAATGCGGAAATGACGACGAACCGGTGCCATAGGTCTTCTCCCCTATCACCCCCGAAGTCCCGGCACTATGAGATCGCCTCAGCTAGCTCACGGAAACCTTTGGTGAGTTTTGAGAGCGTTTGAGAGAGATTGGAGAGTTAGGTGTAGAGGAGGGACCTCCAGCGCTATTTGTAGAATTTCCAGCCATACCCTCTCATAACGGGACGAGCCGAACACGACCCACACAAGCCGAGCCCATATCCGACCAATTAAGAAACCTTATATCCAACCTTATTAGACCAAACCCACAAGCAGGTAATAACAATCTTAATTAATGTAACCCACATTACGAAAACGTTATATTCTCCCACTTGGGCTATATTAATTGAAATCGTACCTTATGTGCACCTTTATTTGGTCTATGGATAATTCTTAATAGTCAATCCGATCCCATAAAGTTTCTAACACCGAATCATTGCGATTTCTGCATGTAATCACGCAGAGCCTTCTATGGTTACAAGTGCCTTAGACTTTATTGATATGGATTCGATATGATTGTGTGGCAAACGGATGACACCTCATAAAGAGTGATACCTCATGTGTCATCCCCTTTGTCAGTCCTCATTCTCTTTCCTTTCAGTGTCACAGAAACCCGCTGTGTCACTAGAGTTTGGCCGGCCTGCATGGCTCGGCCGAGCGCCCTAGGATCACTATAATGAGATATTGATAGTACGGTAAAAGGATGGATAGAATTTGAGCATCCAATTTGGATTCCATCGTCATGGATACGGAAATGACGACGAACCGGTACCGTAGGTCTTCTCCCCTATCACCCCTGAAGTCCCGGCGCTATGAGACCGCCTCGGCTAGTTCATGGAAACCTTAGGTGAGTTTTGAGAGCGTTTGAGAGAGATTGGAATGTTGGGTGCAGAGGAGGGACCTCTAGCGCTATTTATAGAGTTTCCAGCCAGGCCCTTTCATAACGGGCTGGGCCAAACTCGGCCTACACAAGCCGAGCCTATACCCAACCAATTAAGAAACCTTATATCCAATCTTATTAGATCAAACCCGCAAGCGGGTAATAACAATCTCAATTAATGTAACCCACATTAGGAAAACGTTATATTCTCCCACTTGGGTTATATTAATTGAATTCGTACCTTATGTGTACTTTTATTTAGTCTATAGATAATTGTTAATAGTCAATCTGATCCCATTAAATTTCAAACTCCGAATCATTGCGGTAACTGCATGTAATCACGCAAAACTTTCCATGGTCACAAGTGCCTTAGGCTTTACTGATATAGATTCGATATGGTTTTGTGGCAAACGGATGACACCTCATAAAGAGTAATACCTTATGTGTCATCCCCTTTGTCAGTCCTCATTCTCTTTCCTATCAGTGTCATAGAAACCTGATGTGTCACCAGAGTTTGGCCGGCTCAAATGGCTCGACCGAGCGCCTCAGGATCACCATAGTGAGATATTGACGATACGGTAAAAGGATAGATAGAATTTAAGCATTCGATTTGGATTTCATCGTCCTGGATGCGGAAATGACAATGAACTGGTGCCGTAAGTTTTCTCTCCTGTCACTCCCGAAGTCCCGGCGCTATGAGACCACCTCAACTGTCTCATGGAAACATTAGGTGAGTTTTGAGAGCATTTGAGAGAAATTGGAGATTTGGGTGCAGAGGAGGGACCTCCAGCACTATTTATAGAGTTTCCAGCCATGCCCTCTCATAACGAGCCGAGCCGAACTCGGCCCACACAAGCCGGGCCCATATCCAACTAATTAAGAAACCTTATATCCAACCTTATTAGACCAAACCCGCAAGTGGGTAATAACAATATCAATTAATGTAACCCACATTAGGAAAGCGTTACATTCTCCCATTTGGGCTATGTTAATTGAAATCTTACCTTATGTGTACCTTTATTTGGTCTATGGATAATTCTTAATAGTCAATCCGATCCCATAAAATTTCAAACACCGAATCATTGCGGTAACTGCATGTAACCAACTCAGGCCGGCCGAACCAGCCTCCCACCACCAAGAGCGCTAGGGTCAAACTCAGTAACCTTGGGACAGCATGCCTGGGATGACCGAATGCAACAAAGCTAGTTAAAATGGAGCCAGGGATCGTGAGTAAGAGCGTGACAGTAACAGAGACGGGCATCTTAGTCTCAGTCACGGCGGTTACAACAGGGATCTCCGCCCTAATAGCGGTGGTTGCAGCAGGGATCTTTGCCTCAATAGCGGCAGCAGCGAGGCACTCCGCCCCAATAGTGGTGGCTGCAGCAGGCATCTCTACCCCAATAGCGGCGGCAGTGGTACACCTCGTCATCCGCAGCGGGGGTGGCAGCAGTGGTGGCAACATGCGGCTCCACCAGACTCTGCGAAACCGTAGCCTCGGCGGCCACAGCGTGGGTCTCCCCTCGTCAACCGCAGCGAGGGTGACAGCAGTGGTGGCAACATACGGCTCCACCAAACTCTGCGGAGCCGTAGCCTCGGCGACCACATCGGGGGTCTCTGCCTCGTCAGCCGTAGCGGGAGTGGCAGCAGTGGTGGCAACATGCGGCTCCACCAGAATCTGCTGAGCTATAGCATAGGCGTCCATAGCTGGGGTCTTCGCCTCGTTGGTCGCAGCAGAGGTCTCGGCAGCAGCAGCGGGGGTGGCAGGAGCGTTGGCAACATGCGGTTCCACCCGACTCTGCGAAGCCGTACGGAACTCAAGATCGGTGGCAGGAGTGGCGATAACTTGGAGCACCGCATCCTCTGCCGACTCCAAAGTGGCGGACGTATCGTCGGGAATAGGATGTAGTCCCATCGGACTCTGCATGAGACAAAAAAACTCGAAACTAGAATCGGAATGATCCCCAGTGCTTGCCATGCGGTATCGTTGATTCTTGCTACTACTTGGATGGACGCGCAGCTATTTTTCAATCCATCATTCTTCTCTCTATTTTACTCTCCATCTCTCTCGGTTCTTCTCTTTCCTCCAATACCTCCCTCTTTCGTTGGATAAAAGTGTTGGCCGGCCCGTATGGCTCGACCGAGCCCCCTAGGATCCCAAAATCCCAGCGCTATGAGACCGCCTCAGCTGGCTCACGGAAACCTTAGGTGAATTTTGAGAGCATTTAAGAGAGATTGGAGAGTTAAGTGTAGAGGAGGGACCTCCAATGCAATTTATAGAGTTTACAGCCAGACCTTCTCATAACGAGCCGGGCCGAACTCGGCCCACACAAGCCGGGCCCATATCCGACCAATTAAGAGACCTTATATCCAACCTTATTAGACCAAACCCGCAAGTGGGTAATAACAATCTCAATTAATGTAATCCACATTAGGAAAACGTTACATTCTCCCACTTGGGTTATATTAATTGAAATCGTACCTTATGTGCACCTTTATTTGATCTATGGATAATTCTTAATAGTCAATCCGATCCTATAAAGTTTCAAACACCGAAGCATTATGGTAACTACATGTAATCATGCAGAGTCTTCTATGGTCACAAATGCCTTAGACTTTACTAATATGAATTCGATATGGTTGTGTGGCAAACGGATGACACCTCATAAAGAGTGATACCTCATGTTTCATCCCTTTTGTCGGTCCTCATTCTTTTTCCTTTCAGTGTCACAGAAACCTGATGTGTCACTAGAGTTTGGCCGGCCCGTATGGCTCGGCCGAGCGTTCTAGGATCACTATAGTGAGATATTGACGGTTCGGAAAAAGGATTGATAGAATTTGAGCATCCGATTTGGATTCCATCGTCCTGGATGTGGAAATGACGACGAACCGGTGCCGTAGGTGTTCTCCCTTGTCACCCTCAAAGTCCCGGCACTATGAGATCGCCTCAGCTGGCTCACGGAAACCTTAGGTGATTTTTTAGAGCGTTTCAGAGAGATTAGAGAGTTGGGTGCAGAGGAGGGACTTCGAGCGCTATTTATAGAGTTTCTAGCCATGCTCTCTCATAACGGACCGGGCCAAACTCGGCCCACACAAGCCAAGTCCATATCCAACCAATTAAGAAACCTTATATCCAATCTTATTAAATCAAACCCGCTAACGGGTAATAACAATCTCAATTAACGTAACCCACATTAGGAAAACGTTATATTCTCCTACTTGAGCTATATTAATTGAAATCGTACCTTGTGTGCACATTTATTTAGTCTATGGATAATTCTTAATAGTCAATCCGATCTCATAAAATTTCAAATACCGAATCATTGCGGTAACTACATGTAATCACCCAAAACCTTCTATGGTCACAAGTGCCTTAGACTTTACTGATATGGATTCGATATGGTTGTGTGGCAAACGGATGACACCTCATAAAAAGTGATGCCTCATGTGTCATCCCCTTTGTCAGTCCTTATTCTCTTTCCTTTTAGTATCACAGAAACCTGATGTGTCACTAGAGTTTGGCCGGCCCGTATGGCTCGGCCGAGCGCCCTAGGATCACCATAGTGAGATATTGACGGTACGATAAAAGGATGGATAAAATTTGAGCACTTAATTTGGATTCCATCGTCCTTGATCCGAAAATGACGACGAGCTGGTGCCGTAGGTCTTCTCCCCTATCACCCCCGAAGTCCTGGCGCTATGAGACCGCCTCAGCTAGCTCACGAAAACCTTAGGTGAGTTTTAAGAGCGTTTGAGAGAGATTGGAGAGTTGGGTGTAGAGAAGGGACCTCCAGCGCTATTTATAGAGTTTCCAGTCAGGCCGAACTCGGCCCACACAAGCCGAGCCCATATCCGATCAATTAAGAAACCTTACATCCAACCTTATTAGACCAAACCCGCAAGCGGATAATAACAATCTCAATTAATGTAACCAACATTAGGAAAACGTTACATTCTCTCACTTAGGCTATATTAATTGAAATCGTACCTTATGTGCACCTTTATTTGGTCTATGGATAATTCTTAATAGTCAATCCGATTCCATAAAATTTCAAATACCGAATCATTTCGGTAATTGTATGTAATCACGCAAAGCCTTTCATGGTCACAAGTGCCTCAAACTTTACTGATATTGATTCAATATGGTTGTGTGGTAAACAGATGGCACCTCATAAAGAGTGATACCTCATATGCCATCCCCTTTGTCAGTCCTGATTCTTTGTCCCGACGACCCCCGGCGGCCCATGACCACTCATTTTTCTCGTCTCGCGACGATCTATCCATCTATGTGTTTTATTCTAAAAATTCAACGAATGAAAAAAATAAAATCACATACGAACAGTACCTGGCCCGTTTCTCAACTATGGCGGCTCTGATACCATATATTGGCCAGCCCGTATGGCTCGGCCGAGCGCCCTAGGATCACCATAGTGAGGTATTGACGGTATGGTAAAAGGATGGATAGAATTTCAGCAACAAATTTAGATTCTATCGCCCTCGATGCGAAAATGAGGACGAACCGGTGCCATAGGTCTTCTCCCCTGTCACCCCCGAAGTCCCGGCGCTATGAGATCGCCTCAGCTGGCTCACAGAAACCTTAAGTGAGTTTTGAGAGCGTTTGAGAGAGATTTGAGAGTTGGGTGCAGAGGAGGGACCTCCAGCGCTATTTATGGAGTTTTCAGCCATACCCTCTCATAACGGGCCGGGCCGAACTCGGCCCTCATAAGTCGGACCCATATCCGATCAATTAAGAAACTTTATATCCAACCTTATTAGACCAAACCCGCAAGCGGGTAATAATAATTTCAATTAATGTAACCCATATTAGGAAAACGTTACAAAAAGGCCCACCCCCTCTCTCCTTTGGGGGGGAAAATATTCTCTTTGTCCTTTGAGCGACGCCTTCCTGCTAGCAAGCTCGCCGATTCGTCCTTGCTGGCTGTTATCCCCGTTTGTCCTCTCCGTTTTTGTCTCTTCCGCCTTTTGTCATCTCTGCGAGCGTCTCTGTTTGCGAGCGTGAGGGAGAGAGACGGAAAAGAAGACTGACCGGGGGCTGGACTGAGAGGGTATAGGAGCAAAGGGGACTGGGCCGAAAATAAAGAGGAAGGGAAGGTGGGCCGAAAATAGAGAGGAGGGGTGATACGAAGGTGGGCGTGGGCTAAATAAAAGGGAAAAGAAAGGGAGGGAAAGCCCAGGAATGAACAAAAAGGTTAAGCTCAAGCGAAAATTAAAGAATTTGGGCTAAGGTTGATGGGCCGCGCTAAATTGGCTCAACATATATTTTATTATATATATATTTTTCTCTCTTTTGCACTAATTTGACCAATTTACCATTTAAGCGTTAATTTAACAAGATGGGCAAAATTAGGTGTCAACACTTTGATAATTGAGTTTGAATTTCAAATAACGAAGCGCATCAAGAGTCCAATATTTATTTCTTTCAACATTTTTCCTCGCGGAATTTATAATTGAAAAAAAAAACTTTAAAAAGAGGCAAAATCTTTGAGAAGTATAAACGACTATCCTTCTGAAATATTTATCCGTTTCGGGTATTATCGCTAATTAATGTTAAAATTGAAAAAAGTGCAAATCCAAAAGTATATCAATATACATAATTCATTCACTAAATTAGAAATTAAGTTGGAAAGAGAAACAAAACTTACTTATGAATAAGATTCATATTTTGCAGTATATATTGTTTCAAGATGTGAATAAGGGCACAACTTATCTACTCAATAGGAAATATATTTTAGTATAATTTGGAGAGATAGCGTATGTTGTGGCTCTTTTTTTTTATCATTATTCATCAAATATAGATACGACACCGACACTAATTTAGTAAAAAAAAATTTAAAAGTTACAACGCCATTAATTTATTGAGTGAGGAAGTTAAAAATTTTAATATGGACATTTAATTCATTGGAGGTCCGTTTCGAATCCACATATTTTGCATATATCTTATATCCTGTCAAAAGATAATATTATTAAATAGAAAAAAAATGATCATAGGTCTATGTAAAGTTTCCCGTAATTGGAAATTGATTCAAAAATAGATAAGAGAAAAGTTCACAACCTTTAACATATCAGTTCGTTGTCCGACAGATTTTTTAAAGGGAAAAAGTCACCAAAAACCCCAAACTTTGCCACCTGTGACACATTTATCCCGAACTTTTTTTTGTGACACCAAAAATCTCAAATTTTGCTATTTGTGACACATTTACCCCAATGTATTTAGTCCATGGGCATTTTCATCTTTTTTGCTTTTTTTTCCCTTTTGCCCTCGCCGGAAAGGAAAAAAAAGAGGAAAAAGAAAAGAAAAAGCAAAAAGACGAAAATGCCCATGGACTAAATGCATTAGGGTAAATGTGTCACAAATAGCAAAGTTTGGGGTTTTTGGTGTCACAAAAAAAAGTTCGGGGTAAATGTGTCACAAGTGGCAAAGTTTGAGGTTTTTTGTGGCTTTTTCCCTTTTTTAAATACTACAATTTGCATAAAATTTAAATAACGGATAAAAAGAGATGATCTTGAGCTTTGATAATTCTACAGATAGCTGTTGACAGTTCACTTTGTCTATGGGATTACCATTCTGCTTTGATAACTCTTTTCCATTGCAAGCTGAAGCCCTAGTCTTGTCTCACGGCCCGCTGTACTTGAAAGAGAAAAAAGACCTGCCTGTGGGAAAGGAAAAGAAGAGATATTTGTTTGTGTACGGTAGTTTATTTTTCTATTCCCCGAAATAGATAAATGGCTAGGGAATAAGTTTGGAACAGGAACAAGAAATAAAAAAAATCTACTTTTTTCTTTTCGATAACAAAAAGAAAAACAATGTCATTTTTCCAATTGATTTCTAAACATTTTTATATTTTGACAATTAAGTTTATCCGGTCAATTTTGGTCAGAAATCACTGACATGGACGTCCTTGCAAGAGATGGTAAAATGAAAAGGAAAACTATTTTGCAAAAAGAAAAAAAAATACACGCATGCATACACAGAGAAAACGGTAAAGAGTAATGATATCATGGTAGAAGAGAAAAGAGAAGTGTGAAATTAGGTGAGAAAAGGGAAAGAGATTGCCCCCATGCAGGATCGAACTACAGACCTTCAGTTTACAAGACTGACGCTCTACCACTGAGCTATAGGGGCTCGTTTCGTTCCCTCTTCCATAGTAATTTTATATTTATTATTTTAACTAAGTAGAAAACATCCAGATTCAACTACTAGCAGAAAGGGTCGAGACACAGACACAGAGAAGGAGGCACAGAGAGTAGAGAAGATGGCAGCGGCGGCGGCGACGGCGAAGGGAGGAGTGGCGATGGAGTTGGAGAAGATGAGCGTGGAGCAGGTGAAGGCGATCAAGGAGCAGACGGATCTGGAGGTGAACCTCCTCCAGGACAGCCTCAACAACATCCGCTCCGCCACCTCCCGCCTCGAGTCCGCCTCCTCCGCCCTCCACGACCTCTCCCTCCGCCCCCACGGCCACCCCATGCTCGTCCCCCTCACCGCCTC
The DNA here is from genome assembly GCA_031216235.1 of Syzygium jambos. Classification (NCBI taxonomy): domain Eukaryota; kingdom Viridiplantae; phylum Streptophyta; class Magnoliopsida; order Myrtales; family Myrtaceae; genus Syzygium; species Syzygium jambos. Next base: position 7,986,548 of record CM062229.1, on the reverse strand, counting down.
CCTCTACGTCCCCGGCACCCTCGACGACTCCGACAAGGTCCTCGTCGACGTCGGCACCGGCTACTTCATCGAGGTCGCCCCCCCCCCCCCCCCGCCCAATTTTTCTTTTTTCTTTTTATTTTGTTCGTCCTCGCCTTTTTTTTTTCCCTTTTGGTGATTTGGTTGGGTTTCGATTGGTTTGTGTTTTGGTTTTGACTTTGTTCTTGTGTTCTGCGCGTGTGCGGATTAGAAAACGATGGCCGAAGGCAAGGATTACTGCGAGCGCAAGATCAATCTGCTCAAGTCTAATTTCGATCAGCTCATCGAGGTGCGCATCTCCTGCTTTTGCCATTATTCTTATTTGAAGCATTCTGTGCGATGGATGAGTCAATGAATTATGCGTAGATATTGTGCAAGGAGGGTGATATGAGCTGCCCTGCGATTGCTTCCTTCTTCTGTGGCATTGTCATTGTCATGTTGGTATGTTATGCTGGAATCCTTCTCGAAGGGAACCCTAATGTGCTATGCGTATGGTTGTTGGGCTTGGATGATGTGTGTTTTTCTGTGGAACTAGGCTTTGTATTGTCCTTTGCAAGTTGTAGAGTAGTGAGCGGAAAGCACCCGGGATTTGTTCTTCACCGCCGCAAATGCAAATGTTTGCTCTTTTGCTAAGTACTTTGAAAATGGAGTCGCTTGATTTACTAACAACATCAAATGATCGATGTGGTGGACTTTTCCTCGTAAAATAAAGGGGATCAATGTAGTGCAGTAGAGCACCGGGCACTTGATTCTCTAAATAGAAAAGGGTCGGATGGTATTTCGCAATTGACATCAATTATGATGGGAAAAAGAGCAAGTTTTTGGTGCTTGATAGAGTAGAGTAGATAATCCTTCCCCTTTTCCCACTTGTCCTTTCACTTGATTGAGCTGAAACTTCAGCAAAGATCTGGTGCTTAACGATTTGTTAGGGGACATTTGCGCTGGTTATCTTCTTGTTGAGAACTTCTCTTTGGTTTCTAAATTGAATACCACAGAAGATTCAATGTGTAAGTTGGAAGGATCCAGAAACAAAGTTTTCATGCAATATAAAAGTAAATACTTAGATTAGACAATTAAAGACTAGTCTGACAACAAGAAAACATTATAAGCATGACACAGATGGGGCAAATTTCTGCTGACGTTAATCACTTCGCTTGAAATTCACGCAGTTAGAATAAGTAAGCACTTGAAGTTTACTTCTAACTTATTTTTACCTCGATAGTGCGGTATGTTTTCCTCCGTGAGGAGCAGAAAGTACTAGTTGTTTCACACTAAAATCATCACATCGCTGAAATAAAAAGAATGAGGAAGCAAGTTGAGGTTAAGAACAAATATAGAATATACGTGATAAGTGTGAAGACTAGTTTTATTATCTATAACAATTGTCTACTATGAAAAGCATAAAATTGTAGATATGTAATATGAGTATGTCAATGCATGAGGACCTCTGTTTAGCATGTATTGCAATTTATCAGCAACTACAATGATGGTTTTTCCTTTTACCTTTTCTTTTTCTGTTTGGGATCTTGATCCTGGCAACTACTTTTGCATAATTTGAGGACCTATCTTTTCTGTTAGCTCTTGTCCATTTTGCTTGGCTGAATGCTTTTGGTGAGAGAGAACAATAGCGAGCTCAGAAGAGCTGTGTCGTGTGTCCTTTGGGAAGGGGGGAAAATATCAGCTCTATAGCAAAGGTCATCCTGTTTGTACTTTCATGTGTTTTCTGTCTACATGTACATGTATGTCCTATGCCTTGCAGGAGCCTCATGTGCCAAAATTACAAGGGAACAATGGTTTATTTAATCAGTGCGAATGATGCTTTTTATTGTATCTGCTTGATGGAAAACCTGTCAATTGGTTTCATTCATTTATGTACTTTCTCTGTTGAGCATTTTTCAACTGTTTCGTTGCATAAAATGACATCACAGGTGGCATCAAAAAAGAAAAGCATAGCAGATGAAGCTGGGGTAATCTTGCAGGCAAAACTAAAGCAATTATCTCCGACAAATTAGACACGATTGGCAACATTTCATTTATGCAGATCAGCGAATCCGAATTTTGCTGCAGGAAAAGTGCTTCTTGGACAATGTAGCATGCATCTGGTGATGCTAGTCATGGTGTATGTGGTCAAAGGTGATTCCCTTTCCTAATCCAAAAGTTTTAGTGCATAGGGACTGCGATTGAACTCATTCAAGGTAAAAGAAAAGGTTGAAGCAGAGGACTTAATGTGGATATAGCTGTTAATGTTTATATGCCTCGTGCTGCGTCTGAATTTGATTAATTTTTTTGGGGTCTTTTAGCATTTTCTGGTTATTATCCCTGTTGTTTAGATCTCCAATTCAGTACGGGAGTGATGGAGCTGATACTGGTAACCTATCTCAAGATGAGTGATAGAGGAACAGAAAGGGGCCGTTGATTTAAATTTTCTTAACGTTGCCGTATCAACTCTCGGTACTAAAACCGTTGATCATGATCCTAAAGTCCCATCAAAGATCGGTTTGAAAGCGTTCTTCGCCTTGTGGTCTGAAGTACTTTGACTTACCCGGGACAAATCTTTTTGAAGTTCTGAATTCTCCCGCATCGAGGATCTTCTGGTTATGCTACCCTCGTGCTGTGGTCGCTGGTGTTGGGTCAGTTGTAGAGTATCGACGAGAGTGTTGATAAATGAGTTGGTAATGTTTCAGGATTCAAAAGGATCAATATTGACATCAACAGACAAAACACGTATTCGTATCTCGGGGTATTAAGATTAAACTCTTAACGAGATATAAAGTATTCAAACTGACGAAAGCTTCGATTTGGAAACGCTAGGATACCTTGGATTGCTTCTCGAACATCAGCTTTTAATGACTTGAAATTTCACCAACTTCTGCACTTGAGGCCCCGCCAAAACACCTAAACAGAACAGGATATCATGTAGATATGCTCCCATTATCTTGACTGGTTACTTTACATGAAACTCAAACTTACGATCGGAGAAGCTGCGAAATATAAGTGAGAGGGACTTGATAAGTTTACTACAAGCAACAGACTTGCCCAATCTAGTGAGGGCGAGTTTTCCACATATGGATAAATACACGATTTTGATGGTTTGTTCATGCAACTCAAACACGGAGAGGGAGTGCACAGAGCACATCAATGGCATTCTGAAGTCGGTAGCGCTTGCATGTAAAGCAACTGACGCTCAATAGGAGGCCACGCTAAGTTCATCTGATTGTGGCTATGCGGTCAGTCGGGCGATGAATGCAGGGTCAAGGTTCTTGCACGGTGTAAATTCTTTGAGCCTCTCAAAGTATGATATCCGGAGACCATACCCCCGAGCAATTGGGGATCGCACCCAGCCCGAGCGATTTCCTTGCGCACCAGTGACTATGACGGTAGTATCCTCGTTGGCCAAATTAGCTAGCACAATCATTGCCTCTGGCTCAGAAGTGGACGATGCATCGACGAGGAAAATATGACTAAAGTGTCCTGCCTTGATGCCTTCATTTTGTAGCCTGAAGCTACTCACAAAAGTCGAGAATATTACCTTGAATCGTTGTAGTTCCTCGAGTTGAGGGCATGTGAAACACTCGCTTTCCTCTTTATAAAGACACGAAGTGAGAATGTCACCAGGCACGACATGTATCTCACGGAATGCAGCATTGGCTCGAAACATTTCAGAATCTGGGATTTCCTTCTTCAAGTTTCTCATCAGAACATCGCACGTTTTGTTTATAGGTGCAGCCACGAGAATCCGAGGATCTTTAGAGCGTCGGTATAATTGCGACACAGCTTCGCTAACCACTATGCCAGTCCTTGATAGGTGTAGACCGTTTGCACAAAGAGGACCCTCCATGAGAAACGGTGCTGAACCTTTGAGAGTTAGAATCTGATGGATTGCAGATCTTTGCTCCGAGTTAAGCCCGTCATTTGAAAAATAGAGACATGGCAAGGCAGACAAATCACGTCTTGATGGACACTCTGGGAAAAGGAAGTTGCGGAATGAAGGATCGGTGGCAGCTTTGACTGCTTGATGAGCTCTCTTCAAGCAAACTCTATTGAAAGAAAAGCTGATGTTGTATCTGCTGCTTGAATGATGCTGGGAGTGAAAATCATCTCCAAACTCTGCTAAGACGATGGAACTCTTCTCCACTCGATATACAAAACCCTGCTTTACGATAAAGATGATTAATAATGGGAAGGAGTGCAAATGACACTCAACTAAACCTTTGATGCATCAAAAGAAGGTAATTAACTGAGATCGCTGCAAGACCCTGCAAAATACGGAATAGCAATTCAAAATATAAAGTAATCAGAATTTTGTCATATTGAAGAAAGAACAATTTTTAAGAGAGGCATGCATCTGCGAAGATAGTAGGGTAGACATTTGTAGGCCTTCATGGAAGCTGCCACACTTCACACTGAAACAAGATTCCTGGCAGACATAATATAATCAACTGGTCCCAACGTGAAGACCGCTGTATTTTTCAGTGCTCAACTATCAGAAAGATTTCACTGACAATCGAACAATTGGAGCCACCAATGGCCGTTCAATTATCATCAAAAGTAGATCAATGAAGAAAAAGCAGATGCAAAAGCACAATCAGCAAGCAGATGGGAGATGAAATATGACATTTTTAAAACGAAGCACAATACGAACATCTTAATTTAATCTTAAATGCACTTGAAAAGGACTAACCTGAAATTTTGTCTCTCCCTTGTCCAGGGGCTTTGCAAAAACAAAATCCCTGGATAGAAGGAAGGGTCGACGCTCAGGTATAGAATCCATCTTGAATTTGACAAAAGTTACACAAACTTTCTCCCTGGAGAAATCATGGTCCCGTATGGTCTTGTCAATAGTCAATTGATGCAGCTCCAAAGTGACATCCTTCAGAATGAAATCAGTCCATTTCTGATTCAAATACATGAATTATTGTTAGACCATCATAAAAACAAATCTTGAATCATTCACAGGGGGACACCTACGTCTACTCAAAGTGTTATAGTCACATTAAAATGAATCAATCTTCAATACATGATGCTTCACAGCAGTAAAAGTACCTTGAATTCCTACTTTATTGGAGACTGTTGCATGTATAACCAAAGTTCCATCTTAAAAGCAGGTCATTTCATTGTTGCAGAAAATAGCAAGCATGGTGAAATGGGGCATGAGTGCTTGACAACTCTGTCATTATCCTTCAACAAGTTGGTTCTATCAACCTCAAAGTTTGAATGTGCAAGTGACATGATCACAAAAACAACAGCAATTAAACTTCTCATGCCATTGCGCTAGATTTTGTAGCAAATCCTCAGTAAGACCTAGATCCTCGAGGCTTGTTTGTAGTCACCTTCCGATTTAATCCTTTAGTCTTTTTATACCCCTTTTAACCTTCGCCCTCATCAGAGTCACATCTCCTCACTTGAGTGTTGAAGGTCACTTTCGCACGTTTCTAGATAAGCTGAAACGAGCTTCTCTCTTAATCAGGAATGCACAATGAAGCAGACAAGTTGTCCACACTCCATCGCTAAATAGCCCAATATTGCAGATCAACAAGCTTCTACTAAAATCTCAATTCCATGGCCACGAATCAGCTGAAGATTACTTAAACTCAGAATTCAACAGAGAAACTCAGCATGCTATGTTTAAATGATAAAAACATAAGCCAATTTTCAACTTGGGAATCCAAAGTAAGCATGGCCAGTAATTTATGAAGGTTTCTGTTGCGTAGTAAGAGCACTTAACCAAGTTACATTGATAAAAAATATTGCAAAATGATCCAGAATCCGTGATTCTTATAACATGTCATGGAATAGACACAGGACTGCACGAGTCAAGCTCTCATAATTTGCACATTTGAGCTTGTCAATGCCTCTTTCCGTAACAAGTCTTCCCCTTATTGCATTTTCTCTGACACATCTCTTCTCTCGCCTCTCTAGATCCATTTATTTGTAGTCGTTACCATTTGGATGATTGATTGTACAAGAGGAGCGAACCCATTCTGAGCGCACACATACAATCTGGAAACACTATTCAGCCCAAGGCGGTAAGTAAATGCTTACACATCCCTGGGAGAATGAAGCCTATGCTTGTTTTGGGTAATATTGTGGGTGTCACTATGACTATGTTGAAATAAACTCCACCGGTTTCACAACCAACTCCATGTCAACATGGATTTGGCCAAGTCTTGCAACTCAAAATTTCTCTGTAAAATGAGGTCACGACATTGCATTGGGCTAGCGGCTATCATAATGAACCTATAGGAGAACACACGATAATTAACAATTACTGCTACCGACTTCATCCACCAAACTTGATTGCATTCTCCCTCCCAAGAGATCATAAAAGATTAGGAGGATGGAGATAAGGATTTCAATCTCTCTAACCACACTGTTACTGTCACAAGTGGCACTGATATTATCGCCACACGTTAATTTGCGCAGAAAAATAGGAACATTAAATGGTCATTCATCGTCGTTACCTCAATGTAGAAGTCCTCCGCATATAGAAGAGCTGCAAAATAATCCCTATATGTAGATGGAGATAGTGGTTTCTGGAGAACCCCTGGCACAATGCCTCGCTTCATCAAATCTTCAATATCTTTGGGGATGTTGTAAACAGGGGAAGTATCTTTCTGAACATAAACAGTCTCCTTTTGCTGATTCGGCGAAACTGGGGAAACTGCACGTAAGACTAGCTTATATTGTCTAGCAGAACGCTCTTGCGCTTCTGGGGTATGCGAGGTTGCTTTCGATGAATAAGGAGACTGCACACGAGATGAAGACGGCTCATGGGAAGGCCGAGGCAGTTTTGCTATAATCTGATTCGCGTGAGTAGAAATTGGTGGCGGTTTGGTCCCCGAAACAAATGGATTACCAGAAGTGGCGGTCGACGGCTTTGATACAGAAGGGGATGGTTTCGGGGAACCCGAAGGGACTGCTTTGAAAGGATATGTGACATGAGAAGACGGAGCTAAGCCACCAGCAGCCCTGCCCCAATTTGGCTCACTTGTTGGCCTGATCGGGTCAAAGGACTGCGAATGGTTCGTTCCTTCTGGTTCATTCCCATGACGATGGTGATCACCATCTTCTCCCTTAAAACCGAGGACGCGACGAAGCAGTTCGAAAAGAGCGCTCATTCTTTCCTCTCCGTCGAGCAAACACGGTGAAAAGGTCGAGCAGAGGCGAATTGGAAAGGAAACTCACGGCCCCATTTCCATGATATCAATGCGTGATCAGATTCAGACGGCGAATCTGAAGAAGGGAAAGATCGAGAACGATGGACTTTACTTTCGGAGGCTGCAGAAAAGAGTTGAAGCCTTTCTTGGAACTTGCGCTTTCAGACAGTTAAGTGCAGAGACCGCCCGCCTGGGTGGCGTTGCTGGAGCACTCTTCCTCTCGCAAAAAGTTGAGTGTTCGAATCTCGGACACCACAGGGTGACTTAATCGGTGGCACGTGTGTCCAGGTTTACTCCTCGGCTGTCGGCCGTGCGGGGTTCCCTGGGTTATCATAAAAAAAAAAAAAAGACAGTTAAGTGCAGAGAAGGGGAAGACCAACAGAAGCAGTTGTCTTCGCTGCAAAGCTTCCTCGGACCGACAGTTAGTGGCCCCCACTGGGTGTTGGATTCCAACGCTAACAAAGCTTTAGCTTTTGCTAGTATGAAAGTATTTGCATTACTGTTAGAATAATAGCATTATCTATCTATCATTATATTTTATTATATTACATTATTTGTCGCACGGTATACATTTGATCGATAAGTATCATTTTAGTGATTGGCCATTCCTCAATTTTTGTCTGTTCTTAATTTAAGAAATGGATAAAGATAAGTTATTAGCCGTCTCAATTAACGATAGAAACTCTTATAATTAATTTGAAACAAAATTAAGATGGAAAAAATTTGATTATGTGAATATGATATAAATGCTACAAGGCTACTTCAAACACAGCTTGCTAGTTTATTTCGGAACTCGTCGAGTTTAAAGAATACGCACTGATTTAATTAGAAAGAAATTAAAGAGGATTGCATAAAATTTAGGTGTAGTTTATGTTGTTGGCCCTCCCCACCACCGCTCCATCAACGGTGAGGCAATTGACGAAGAGAGCGATTTGCCACGGCCACCGGCGATGGTTACGGGCATCGTCGTAGTGAGTACAACTATAATGTCTTCCAAAGGACCAGTAATGACATCAATTCAAAAATAAATCAGGATTCACTAAATATGTAATTGAAATCAAAGAAGATATATATTTTTGTGTAAAATACTTCTAAATTATATCAATGTACGTGCAACTATGTATTTTTGCGATATTTTTTTTACTTGATATGAACAACACGTCGTAATCTCTGAAAATAACTTTGCCAACATATTAGGATGTTTTATATTTAGTTATGATGGTATGTTGTCATTACAATGTGTGTAATGTAGAAGTGAAAATTTATATATTGAAATGAATGATATAGGAATAGTGACAAAGTGACGTGTCCCGCTTGGATGATTTTCCCATGATTTTTTCATTCTTTTAATTTACTCTCATATATATAGTATATGTATTTCATTTTATTGTTATCCTTGCTTTTTATTCTTTTAATTTATTGTCCTTTGCGTGTTGTAAAATATTGCACAGAAAAATCATGGGAAAATCAGCTCTATAGCTAATGCTATGCTCTTTGACTGCGTTTGGTCGTCCGTATTTCTGGTCAGGATAAAATTGGATAGGATGGGATAGGAAATATGGGGATTTGGCCATATCATATCCACTGTTTGGTGAAGTACGGATTTAAAGTCGGATATTCTCATATCATATCCTATGCTGCGTTTGATAGAAACTGTATATCAATATAAAGGACATATATACCCCTATGTGATGCTCATGAAATATTTCGATCTTATTACTATAAAAATAACATTCTCATACGCAAATAAACTTGAAAATATGACATTTTATTAGATTTTCAAATTTCTTTGCAAAAAAAATAAAATGAAAATAGAAACAAATGAGACAAGAAAATTGCCCCGTGTATTTTGTCTACATGTACATGTATGTCCTATGCTTTTATACATGGAGATGCCTTGCAGGAGCCTCGTGGTAAAATTGCAAGGGATCAATGATTTGTTTAAGCTGCGGGAACGATGCTTCTGATTGCATTTGCTTGATGGAATTACTTATCGATTGGCTTCGTTCGTTTATGCACTTTCTCTGCTGAGCATTCCTTTTGACTGTTTTTGTTGCGTAAAATGACATGACAGGTTGCATCAAAGAAGAAAAGCATAGCAGGTGAAGCCGGGGGCAATCTTGCCGGCAAAGTTGAAGCAATCATCTCCGACAAGTCAGGCCCGATTGACAACATGTCGTTTATGCATATCAGCGAATCCCGATGATGCCGGGAGAAAACTGCTTATGTCTTTGGTCAAAGGTTATCCCAGAAGTTTTAGCGCATTAGGGACAGTGATTGAAGTCATTCGAGGTAAAAGAAAAGGGCTGAAGCAGAGGCCTTAATGTGGGATATCAGCTGTTCAAATTTCTACGGCTCATTTCAACCGAAAAATATGCATCGACGGCTCGTGCCGCATCATTCTTACGGCTCATCCTGTGTCATTCTTATTTAGAAGTGGTCAGATGTCCGAAAATCATTCGTGATTTTCCTCGGGATGTTTTTCTTTTGTTAATTTTTCCGGTGTCTTTTAGCATTTTTCCGGTTATCCTCCCTGTTATTTAGATCTCCAATTCAGTACGGGAGTGTTGGAGCTGATACCGGTGACTTTTCTCGAGATGAGAGGGAGAGGTACAGACAGCGGCCTTTGATTTGGATCTTTTGTCCTTGTCACTCGAAATTAACACGAGACTCGATTGTATGTCGCATTATAAGTTAAAGGAGCTCCTTTGATTTGGTTCGAGCCGAAGTGACGTGCATTTGCGCCATCAGAATCATCCCCTGATCTTCCGTTAATCAATCCAATCACCCTGTTCCTCCACATTACAGTATCAATTCCCAGCTATAAGGCCCGAGACATGCATTGCTGTCTTTCGTCGAACAACTTGAAGATGCGAACTTTAGGTGCTGGCAGCTTCTGGAGAACTAAAGGAGACAATTTCGAAGGAAACAGCTATTTACTTTAAATGAGACTCGAGAGTAGGAGAAGAGAAGCCGTGAAATTTATGTAAAAGGAACCTTTACGACTGAATTGCAAACAGAAAACCAACCTGCTTCGATTTATAAAGGGCAAATTGCATGCATACTCATACCTACATAATTTTTATCCCTTTCTCGTGCAACTCAGCTCAAACATGGAAATGAGAAAACAAAGCACATCGAGAGCATTATTGAGCTTGTATCCAACACCAACTGATACTCAATAGCTGTTAGTTTCGTCTGATTCCGGCTCAGGGTCCAATTGGGCGATGAATGCAGGGTCGAGGTTCTTGTACGGCATAAATTCTTTGAGCCTCTCAAAGTATGATATCCGGAGACCATTCTTCTGAGCAATTGGGGATCGCACCCACCCTGAGCGATTTCCCTGCGCACCAGTGACTACAACAGTCGTATCCTCGTTGGCCAAATTAGCTAGCACAATCATTGCCTCTGGCTCGGAAGTGGATGATGCATCGACGAGGAAAATATGACTGAAGTGTCCCGCGTTGATGCCTTCATTGTGTAGCCTGAAGCTACTCACAAAAGTCGAAAATATTACCTTGAATCTTTGGAGTTCCTGGAGGGGAGGACAAGCGAAACACTCGCTTTTCCTTTTATAAAGACACGAAGGGAGAATGTCATCAGGCACGCCATCGTACTCACGGAAAGCAGCATTTGCTCGAAATATTTCAGGATCTGGGATTTCCTTCTTCAAGCTTCTCATCAGAACATCGCACGTTTTGTTTATAGGTGCAGCCACAAGAATCCTAGTATCTTTAGAGCGTTGGTATACTTGTGACACAGCTTCCCTAACTACTACTCCGGCCATTGATAGGCCTAGGTCCCGTGTACAAAGAGGACCCTCAATGAGAAATGGTGCTGAACCTTTGAGAGTTAGAATCTGACGGATTGCAGATCTCTGGTCCGAGTAAAGCACGTCATTTGAAAAATAGAGAGATGGCAAGGCAAACAAATTACGTCTGGATGTACATTCGGGGAAAAGGAAGTTGCCGAACGAAGGATCAGCGGCGGCTTCAACTGCTTGATGAGCTCTCTTCAAGCAAACTCTATTGAAAGAAAAGCCGATGTTGTATCTGCTGCTTGAATGATGCTGGGAGTGAAAATCATCTCCAAACTCTGCTAAGACAACAGACCTTTTCTCCACTCGATATACTAAACCCTGCTTTACGATAAAGATGATTAATACAGGGAAGGAGTACGAGCAAACTCAACTAAACGTTTTAGGCATCAAAGGAAAGTAATTAACTGAGATTGCTGCTAGACAATGCAAAAGAATAGCAATGGATGGAAACAATACAAACCAAATGCCTCTTCTCTAGTAATACAAGCCACTCCTTATTCCAGCCCCTTGAATTTGAGATGATGCACGGACGAATAGTCATTCGACACATAAAGTAACCGGATTTTGATCAAACTCAGGAAAGAACAATTTCTAAGAGAGGCATGGATGTGTATTCCCATGCGTGAGGGCGTGTTTTTGCAAGTGACATGCTTATGCTTGTCAATGTGGGCATGCATCCGTGCAGATAGTAGCGTCGACATTTGCATGCCTTCATGGATGCCAAGACACTTCACACCGAAACAAGATTGCTAGCAATCATATCATAATCAAGTGATGCCAGCGTGAAGACCGCTGTATTTTTCAGCGCTCAACTTGACCAGTGCTTCGGTGATCAGAAAAATTTCACTGATAATCGAACATTTGGAGCCTCCATATTGCGGTTCTTTTATCATCGAAAGTAAATCAATGAAGGAAAAGCAGATGCAAAAGCACAATCTGCAAGCAGATGAGAGATGAAATATGACATTTTCAAACAGAGCACAATACTAACATCTTAATTTAATCTTAAATGTACTTGAAAGGGACTAACCTGATACTGTGTATCTTTCTTATTGAGGGGCTTTGCAAAAACAAAATCTCTCGATAGAAGGAAGGGTCGATGCTCTGGTATAGATTCCATCTTGAATTTGACAAAAGTCACACAAACTTTCTCCCTGGAGAAATCATTGTCCCCTATATTCTTGTTAATAATCGATTGATGCAGCTCCAAAGTGACATCCTTCAGAATGAAATCAGTCCATTTCTGATTCAAATACAAGAATGATTGTTAGACCATCATAAAAACAAATCTTGAATTATTCACAGGGAGGACACCTACGTCTACTCAAAAGTGTTGTTATAGTCAACTTAAAATGACTCAATCTACAATACAAGATGCTTCGGAGTAGTCAAAGTACCTTGAATTCCTACTTCGTCGGAGACTGTTGCATGTATAACCAAAGTTCCATCTTAAAAGCAGGTCATTTCATTGTTTCAGAAAATAGCAAGCATGGTGAAATGGGGCATGAGTGCGTGACAACTCTGTCATTATCCATCAACAGGTTGGTTCTATCAACCTCGAACTTTGAATATGTAAGCGACATAACAACAAAAACAACAGCAATCAAAATTTTCGTGCCATTGTGCTACATTTCATAGCAAATACTCAGTAAGACCTAGATCCTCAAAGCTTGTTGGTAGTCACCTATTTAATCTTTTAATCTTTTTATACCCGTTTTAACCTTCGTCCTCATCAGAGTCACATACTCACATCTCCCCACTTGAGTATTGAAGGTCACTTTTGCACATTTTTAGACAAGCTGAAACGAGCTTCTCTCTTAATCAGGAATGCACGACCAAGAAGACAAGTTGTCCACAATCCACAGCTAAATAGCCCGATATTGCAGATCAACAAGCTTCAACTAAAATCTCGATTCCATGGCCACGCATCAGCTAAAGATTGCTGAAAACTCAGAAGGCAACAGAGAAACTCAGCATGCTACGTTGAAATCATAAAATCATAAGTTCCAACTTTAGGAATCCGAAGCAAGCATGGCCAGTAACTTATGAAGGTTTCTGCCACATAGTAAGAGAAGCTAACCAAGCTACATTGATCTAAAATCTTGCAAAGTGATCCAGAATCCGTGATACTCATAACATCAAAATTTGCACATTTTCTCCGACACTTCTCCTCTTCTCTCACCTCTCTAGATCCATCCATTTGCAGTCATTCCATTTGGATGATTGATTATACAAGAGGATTGAATACATCCTGAGCACACACATAAAATCTTAAAACACCATTCAGCCTGAGGTGATGACTAAATGGTTATAAGTCCTTGGGAGAATGGAGCCTATGCTTGTTTTGGGTAATATTGTGGGTGTCACTACGACTATGATGAAATAAACTCCATCAATTTACCACCCAACTCCGCGTCAACATGGATTTGGCCAAGTCTTGCAACTCAAAATTTCTCTGTAAAATGAGGTCATGACATTGCAGTGGCCTAGCAGCTATCACAATGAACCTACACGAGAACACACGATAATTAACAATTACTGCTACCGACTTCATCCACCACACTTGATTGCATTCTCACTTCGCAAGTGATCATAAAATATTGGGAGGATGGAGATAAGGATTTCAATCTCTCTAACCACACAGTCAATGTCACACGTGCCACTGACATTATCGCCACACATTAATTTGTACAGAAAAATAGGAACATTAAATTGTCATGCATCATCGTTACCTCAATATAGAAGTCCTCCGCATATAGAAGAGCTGCAAAATAATCCCTATAGGTCGATGGAGAGAGTGGTTTCCGGAGAACCCCTGGCACAGTGTCTCGCTTTATCAAATCTTCAATGTCCTTGGGGATGTTGTAAATAGGGGAAGTATCTTCCTGAACATAAACAGTCTTCTTTTGCGTATTTTGCGAAAGTGGGGAAACTGCATGTAAGAGTGGCTTATATTGTTGAGCAGAACCTTCTCGCGCCTTTGGGGCATGCGAGGTTGTTTTCGATGAAGAAGGAGACTGCACACGAGATGGAGATGGCTCATCGGAAGGCGGAGGAGGGAGTATTGCTACATTTTGATTCGAGTGAGCGGAAATTGATGGCGGTTTGGTCCCCGAAACAAATGGATCACTAGAAGTGGCGGTTGACGGCTTTGATACAGAAGGGGATGGTTTAGGAGAAGCCAAAGGTACTGCTTTGAATGGAGATGGAGTTGGTGAGGATGTTTTCGAAAGAGAAGGATGTAGCAAGCGAGATAAAGACGGCTCATCCGAAGATTGAGATGACTTGGACAAATACTGATTCGAGTGAGCCAAGATGGCCACCGGTTTGGCCGAAGAAACAAACAGATCACTAATAGTGGCGGTTGACGGCTTTGATACAGAAGGGGATGGTTTAGGAGAAGCCGAAGGTTCTGCTTCGAAAGGAGATGGAGTTGGCGAGGATGTTTTCAAAAGAGAAGGATTTACCAAGCGAGATAAAGATGGCTCATTCGAAGATTGAGATGACTTGGACACATACTGATTCGTGTGAGCCGAAATGACCGCTTTATCCGGGGAAACAAACGGATCACTGGAAGTGGTGGTTGACGGCTTTGATACAGAAGGGGATGGTTTCAGAGAAGCCGAAGGGACTGCTTTAGAAGGAGATGTGACATGAGAAGACTGGGCTGAGCCAGCAAGAGTCCTGGTCAGATTTGGCTCATTTCTAGGCCTGATTGGGTCTCTGGTCATTGGATTGTGCACAACAACATGGCAAGGGGAGGATGATGAGGAAGGAGGCGTGAATTTGAGAGGTGATGGCTTGTGGGTATTCCAGCGCGGCGACCGTGAAGTCTCTGACTGCGATTCTTGTTCTTGATGACGATGATGTGTGGGCAACAAACCAAAGGCGCTTCGAATTCGATCGAGAAGAGGAGGACCACCATGCCCAAGATTTCTCTGAGCTTGGCGATACCCATAAACGTCTTCCTCTTCACAGCAGCGGAAGCATTGCAGTAACTTGAGAAACGCAGACATACTCCACTCTTCTTTCGAAAACAGGGAGAGATTGAATAAAGCTCAGCAGACAGGCGCGAACTCGAAAGGTTAAAACACTACCCACGATCATGAATCGTGAACTGTGATGCTTCGCGCGATCAAACCCAACGGGTGAATAGGAAGCAGGAAAACATCAAGAGCGATGGACTTACACGGATCGTGGAGGTTGTGGAAAAGAGTGGAGCTTTTCTTAGCTCGTAAGGGAAAGAAAGCAATTCGGACAGTGAAGAAAAGCGGCAGCCCAGGAGAAACAACGGGTCTCGCGCAAGTCTTTCTTTTAAACTTTCCCAACATCATCATCGTACATTGTATCGGGGAGTCACGTATGCACAGCATCATGCAGGGGGCTGAGCCTTCAGCCGACCACGCATCGGTCGTTTTCCCGGACATTCCAAAATAGGCCTAATTCCCAAAAAAACAGAGAAAAAACATGAACCGAGTCACAATTTTGAGCCAAACTTTTTTTTGTCTCGTAAAAGATCACTAACTTTCGCTTAAATCTTAAATCTGACCTGAACAATTTAAAAATTTTACATCACGAGAGCCAGATTTGGGACTCAAGTAAAAATTAATGATTTTTATTGAGTAAAAAAAAGTTTGGGTCAGAATTATCAAAGGCAAAGTTGGTGCTTTTGTTTTGGAATCAACTCTTCCAAAATATGTTTTTTTATAATTACCAGAAAAAATAAAATTACCGCAAAATCGAGAAAAATATCAAGTAAAGGCCTCAAATGCAACAATTTTATTGAAAGATGACCCAAAATAAATATTGTCTTGAATCAAGTCATGAAGCAACAAATTGAATCTCAATTAAGGGTCTGAATAGGCAAACTTAATCTCAAATAAGTCCTTAAATTCATCTGTCGATCAAATTTTTTTTGTTTTATTTTTCTCTCTCTTTCTTTTTCTCTTTCTCTTACTTTCTTCTTTCTCTCTTTTCCTATATGCTTTCCTTTCTGTCTCTTTTTTTCCCTTCTTCGTCCCGCGGCCTCGCCGCACATCCTTTTCCTTTCTTCTTTTCGCTAAAATGAACTTTCGGCAACCCAATAAAAAGCGAGACAGCTTACCCATGGCGGTGAAACCCAAGCTCAGATAAACACTTGAACAGCAAACACATGTGGAACCCATTTACTAAAAGCTCGCTAAGAACAAGCTAACGCAAAAAAAAAAATAATAAAGAAGAAGAAGAAGAAATAAAGAAAGATAAGAAAATAATGACACAAATAGTCCTTGAATTTTAGCCTAATATGTAATATGATCATTAAACTTTTAATTTGTTCAATGTAATCCCCAGACTTTTGGTACATGTTCAAATTAGTCTTTGAACTATATGAAATGTTTAATGTTATCCTTTCATTAGTTCAAGTTGAGGAGCAATATTGAACATTTTCATGTAGTTTAGGGACTAGATTAAATATGTATCAAAATTTCATGGACCACATTGCATACCGGTCCAAAGTTCAAGGACCATTTGTGTCGATTTTAAAAAAATGAATATTTGAAATTCATCCTTACCAAAAAAAAAAAATTCACCCCATAAAAATTAAGCATCACCAAGTGTTAGTAAAGTCATAAACCTTTTGCATTGCTGCCAATTTAGTCTTAAACTTTTTTTTTGTATCAATTCAGTTATAAACGTTTTGTCTTTATACCAATTCAGTCCTTCCAATTAATTTTAGCCGGATTTTGCTAACGTGAATACTCGCCGGCCTACGTGGCACCGCTGGTGATGACGTTGACAACTTTTAATAATATTTTAATAATATTTTAATTTTTTTTTTCTTTACCTCTCTTCTTCTGCCAGCCGGTTGCCAGTGGCCAGGGTTGGCGAGGGACCTCGTCGGCCTTTTGCGAGCCCCACTGGCCAATGGCAAGGCTCGCTCTTACTAGCGATTGGGCGAGGCATGACCTCGCTAGATTTGGCAAAGTCAAGCCTCACCCATGGCCGATGAGGCTCAACCTTGCCAAATCTAGTGAGGGCGAGCCTTGCCTAGCCCAACTTGAGGTTGGCGTGTTCGTGTTGTGGTAGAAGAAGCCCAATCTCTGGTACCTCAGGCTGGTGGTCTCGAGACTCAAGGTGAGCATGGGGAGCGATGGCAAAGTTGCTTGGAACCAGTCTTCCTCTTAGCCTTGCCATGCCAATCGCGGTCCTCCAAGACCCCTTGGCTGCCCTCGTGGCCAAACGGCGAGGCCTCAAGCATCACGCTAGGCTAGGCAAGGCACAACCTCGCTGAATCTGGCGAGGTCGGGCCTCGCTTGCCGTGGGTGAGGCCCGACCTCACCAGATCCGATAAGATCATGCCTAGCCCAGCCCAGCACGAGGCTTGCCTTCGCCATCGCTGGCGAGGGCGGTGAGTCTCACCAGTGGTCGGCAGGGCTCGTCAACCGTTGCCTCCAGCCGGTTGCCCTCTGGCCTCTGGCCTCTGGCCTCTAGCTAGCCAGTCCGATGACTGGCCGGAGGAAGAAGATAGGTAAAAAGAAAGAAAAGAAAAAAAATTGAAAAAAATTAAAATATTACTGAAAGTTATCTAGGTCATCATCGGGGGTGCCACGTAGGCCGATTGATGTCCACGTCAGCAAAATTCGGCTAAAATTAGCCAAAATGACTGAATTGGCACAAAGACAAAAGGTTTAGAATTGAATTGACACTAAAAAATGATTTATGACTAAATTGTTATCAATATAAAAGATTTATGATTTTTGTGACACTTTTCCCATTTTTTAACTAGCCCGAATCATCACCTTTCGTCCCTGCAAAACCACAAATTTCTTCAATCCACAATCCTTACTGATTACGACTAAAACAGAACCAAAGGTTTCAATAGAACGACAGCTAATACATATTGCTTGTACGAGTGAGCGAATCAAAAGGTGGTGTTCCCTCGGATGGTTCAAGAATTGGAAGAAGTGTTGCCTCTGCCGCGGTGACTAGCTCTGACTACGCCAATTTGCGGAAGACAGAGCACACGCATTAGAAGAACAAAGATCGCTTGAGGCATTTGATGATATAATTTTATGGGACCACTGCCAACTGTTCTAAAAACTTAAACTGTTAGATGAACACGTAGTTTGATATTCAATTATTATAATGGATGAGATGAGATTGTGCGTTATGGATGGTAAAATTAAATGAAATGATGAGAGGATGAGGAAATTGACAATTGAGAAAAGAGAAAGATAACAGGCAAGTCTTTTGATCCATGAGGAAAAGAAACCAACTTGTCCCGTTATGATCTCCATCCCTCCACAATCAGGAATTATCCACTAGCCTGAGATCGAGGCACTTACTTTTTCCTCCTGTAGGCTACCGCTTGGAATGCGTTGAGGCGGACTCTGTCGACCGATGCTCGAATGTGGCCGCTGCGGATGGAATTCCGGTGTCACGGCCTTGAGGTCAAAGCCAATGCACACAGCTTCGTCAAGGCAGTTGAGATGACAAACACAAGTGATGAGCAGGCCGAAGGCGCTCTTGGGGGGAAGCCGCGGTTGAGATGGGAGAGGGAGCGAAGGAGAAAGAAAAGGAAAGAAAAAGACTTTTGGACGAAAATGCCCCTGGCCATATTAAGATTTGACTAGTAAGTAAGGTTATGATCTTATTTGAAAAAGACTTTCGGGACCTTAATTGAGGCAATGTCCACTTCGATCTATTATTTTATTTTTAGAAAAAACTCTCAGGCTCTTTTTAAAATTTTTCCCTGATAAAGAAAGAGAAGAAAGTACAAGAAAATGACCATACTTCATATTCTTATTTGAAATTTTCTCTTTTGCTCCAAAAATTTTGCTCTCTTTAGAAAACGCGACACTGTTGCTCATTGTACGATGTCACTTGAGAATCTCTTCTCTGCCATCGACACTCGAACCTTCTGTGGCATCGACACTCAAGTTTTAGATGGTTGATATAGGAGAGTAGACAAGATGGAATTAGTTCTTTCTTTAAGGTTTTTTTCGTTTCTCACTCTTTTTCTGAGTATTGGATCTTGATCCTGGCAACTAACGATTGCATCCTTCAAAGGCCTATCTTTTCCATTAGATCTTGCCCATTTCACATAGCTGTGAATGCTTAGAACAGCAGTGTGCATGTCTTAAGGGGAAGGGGGCAGATATAAGCTCTACACCTAAGGCCATCCTCTTTGTACTTTCATGCGTATCCTGTCTACATGTACATGTATGTCCTAATCTTTTTATCCATGGAAATGCTTTGCAGGAGCCTCATGTGGCAAGATTGGAAGGGAACAATGATTTGCTCAAACTGCATGATGCTTCTGATTGCATTTGCTCGATGGAAATACTTATCGATTGTTCTATCCATTTATGTGCTTTCTCTGTTGAGCATTTGCATAAAATGATATCGCAGGTAGTGTCAAAGAAGAAAAGCACAGCAGATGAAGCCGGGGCAATCTTGCCAGCAAAGCTGAAGCAATCATCTCCTACGAGTTAGACCCTATTGACAACATATCATTATGCAGATCATCGTATCGCAAATTTGCCTCTGGGAAACTGCTTCTTGGACAATGTAGCATGCATCTGGTGATGCTAGTCGTGTATGTCTTTGATCAAAGGTTACTCCTTTCGTGAACCCAGAAGTTTTAGTGCATAGGACCGTGATTGAACTCATTCAAGGTGAAAAAAGAAAAAGGGCTGAAGCAGAGGTCTTAATGTGGATATCGGCTCTTAATTTCAACGGCTCAGTTCGACCAAAAAAATATGACTATGGCTCATGGTGCGTCATTCTTTTCAGAACTGGTTAGGTGTCCGAAAATCATTCGTGATTTTCCTTGGGATGTTTTTCTTTTGTTAATTTTTCTGGTGTCTTTTAGCATTTTTCTGGTTATCCTCCCTGTTATTTAGATCTCCAATTCGGTACGGGAGTGTTGGAGCTGATACAAATAACTTTTCTCAAGAGAGGAACAGACATTGGCCTTTGATTTAAATCTTTTGTCCTTGTCACTCGAAAATAACACGAGACTTGATTGTATGTTGCATTATAAGTTCAAGGAGCTCCTTTGATTTGGTTTGAGCTAAGTGCCATGCATTTGCGCCATCAGAATCATCCCATGATCTTCCATTAATCAATCCAATCTCCCTGTTCCTCCACACTGCAGTATCAATTCCTAGCTATAAGGCCCGAGACATGCATTGCTGTCTTTCGTCAAACAACTTGAAGATGCGAACTTTAGGTGCTGGCAGCTTCTGGAGAACTAAAGGAGAAAATTTTGAAGGAAACGGTTATTTACTTTAAATGATACTCAAGAATAGGAGAAGAGAAGCTGTGAAATTTATGTAATAGGAATCTTTACAACTGATTTACAAACAGAAAACCAACTGCTCGATTTATTGAGGGCAAATTGCATATATACTGATACCAACATAATTTTCATCCCTTTCTCTTGCAACTCAGCTCAAACATGGAAATGACAAAACAAAGCACATCAAGTGCATTGTTAAGTAGCCAGAGCTTATATACAACAGCAACTGATACTCAATAGCTGCTAGTTTCATCTGATTCCGGCTCAGGGTCCAATTGGGCGATGAATGCAGGGTCGAGGTTCTTGTACGGTGTAAATTCTTGGAGCCTCTCAAAGTATGATATCAAGAGACCATTCTTCTGAGCAATTGGGGATCGCACCCACCTTGAGCGATTTCCCTGCGCACCAGTGACTACAACGGTTGTATCCTCATTGGCCAAATTAGCTAGCACAATCATTGCCTCTGGCTCAGAAGTGGATGATGCATCGACGAGGAAAATATGACTGAAGTGTCCCGCGCTGATGCCTTCATTGTGTAGCCTGAAGCTACTCACAAAAGTCGAAAATATTACCTTGAATCTTTGGAGTTCCTGGAGGGGAGGACAAGCGAAACACTCGCTTTTCTTTCTATAAAGACAGGAAGGGAGGATGTCAACAGGCACGCCATCTTTCTCACGGAATGCAGCATTTGCTCGAAATATTTCCGGATCTGGGATTTCCTTCTTCAAGCTTCTCATCAGAACATCGCATGTTTTGTTTATAGGTGCAGCCACAAGAATCCTAGTATCTTTAGAGCTTTGGTATACTTGTGACACAGCTTCCCTAACTACTACTCCGGCCATTGATAGGCCTAGGTCCCGTGTACAAAGAGGACCCTCAATGAGAAATGGTGCTGAACCTTTGAGAGTTAGAATCTGACGGATTGCGGATCTCTGGTCCGAGTAAAGCACGTCATTTGAAAAATAGAGAGATGGCAAGGCAAACAAATTACGTCTGGATGTACATTTGGGGAAAAGGAAGTTGCGGAACGAAGGATCAGTGGCGGCTTCAACTGCTTGATGAGCTCTCTTCAAGCAAACTCTATTGAAAGAAAAGCTGATGTTGTATCTGTTGCTTGAATGATGCTGGGAGTGAAAATCATCTCCAAACTCTGCTAAGACAACAGACCCCTTCTTCACTCGATACACAAAACCCTGCTTTACGATAAAGATGATTAATACTGGGAAGTGGGAAGGAGTACGAGCAAGCTCAACTAAACGTTTTAGCCATCAAAGGTAAGTAATTAACTGAGATTACTGCAAGACACTGCAAAAGAATAGCAATGGAAGAGCCTATATGGATGGAAACAATACAAACCAAATGCCTCTTCTCTAGTAATACAAGCCACTCCTTAATCCAGCACCTTGAATTTGAGATGTTTGCATGGACGAATAGCCATTCGACATATAAAGTAACCGGATTTTTATCAAACTCAGGAAAGAACAATTTCTAAGAGAGGCACGGATGTGTATTCCCACGCACAAGAACGTGTTTTTGCAAGTGATATGCTTATGCTTGTCAGTGTGGGCATGCATCTGCGCAGATAGTACAATAGACATTTGTATGCCTTCATGGATGCCACGACACTTCACACTGAAACAAGATTTCCAGCGATCATATCATAATCAAGTGATGCGAGCATGAAGACCGCTGTATTTTTCAGCACTCAACTTGACCAGTGCTTCGGTGATCAGAAAAATTTCACTGATAATCAAACAATTGGAGCCACCATATGGCCGTTCAATTATCATCAGAAAATCAATGAAGGAAAAGCAGATGCAAAAGCACAATCAGCAAGCAGATGGGAGACGAAATATGACATTTTCAAACAGAGCACAATACTAACATCTTAAATTAATCTTAAATGTACTTGAAAGGGACTAACCTGATACTGTATATCTTTCTTATTGAGGGGCTTTGCAAAAACAAAATCTCTCGATAGAAGGAATGGTCGACGCTCTGGTATTGATTCCATCTTGAATTTGACAAAAGTTACACAATCTTTCTCACTGAAGCAATCATTCTCCCGTGCATTCTTGTAAACAGTCGATTGTTCCATCTCCAACTTGACATCCTTAATAATGAAATCAGTCCATTTCTGATTCAAATACAAGAATGATAGTTAGACCATCATAAAATAAATCTTGAATTATTGACAGGGGAACACCTACATCTACTCAAGTGTTATAGTCACCTTAAAATGACTCAATCTACAATACATGATGCTTCACAGTAGTAATAGTACCTCGAGTTCCTACTTCATTGGAGACTGTTGCATTTATAAACAAAGTTCCATCTTAAAAGCAGGTCATTTCATTGTTGCAGAAAATGGCAAGCATGGTGACATGGGGCATGAGTGCATGACAACTCTGTCACTATCCATCAACAAGTTGGTTCTATAAACCTCTAAGTTTGAATATGTAAGTGGCGTGACAACAAAAACAACAGCAATTAAACTTTTCATGCAATTGCGCTATGTTTCATCGCAAATCCTCAGTAAGACCTAGATCCTCAAGGCTTGTTTGTAGTCACCTTCCAATTTAATCTTTTAGACGACAATTTAATCTTTTAGTCTTTTCATACCCCTTTTAGCCTTCGTCCTCATCAGAGTCACATATTCTCACTTGAGCGTTGAAGGTCAATTTTGCATGTTGCTAGACAAGCTGAAACCGGCTTCTCTCTTAATCAGGATTGCACGACAAAGCAGACAAGTTGTCCACATTCTACTGCCAAATAGCCCAATATTGCAGATCAGCAAGCTTCAACTAAAATCTCAATTTCATTGCCATGAATCTGCTGAAGATTACTGAAAACTCCGAAGTCGACAGATAAACTCTTTGTGCTATGTTTAAATGACAAAATCGTAAGCCAATTTCCAACTTTGGGAATCTGAAGTAAGCATGGCCAGTAACTTACAAAGGTTTCTGTCACATAGCAAGAGCAGTTAACCAAGCTACATTGATCTACAATCTTGTAAAGTGATCCAGAATCCGTATTACACATAACATCTCATGGCATAGACAAAGAACTACATGAGTCAAGCTCACAAAATTTGCACATTTGAACTTGTCAAAGCCTCTTTCCATAACTAGTCTTCCCCTTATTGCATTTTCTCTGACAAATCTCCTCTTGTCTCACCTCTCTAGATCCATCCATTTGCAGTCGTTCCATTTGGATGATTGATTGTACAAGAGGAGCGAACACAATCTGAGTGCACACATAAAATCTTAAAACACCATTCAATCGGAGGCGGTAACTAAATGCTTTTACATTTATTGGGAGAATGGAGCTTATGCTTGTTTTCGGTAATATTGTGGGTGTCACTATGACCATGATGAAATAAACTCCATCAATTTACCACCCAACTCCGTGTCAACATGGATTTGGCCAAGTCTTGCAACTCAAAATTTCTCTGTAAAATGAGCTCATGACATTGCAGTGGCCTAGCAGCTATCACAATGAACCTATACGAGAACACACGATACTTAACAATTACTGCTACCGACTTCATCCACCACACTCGATTGCATTCTCACATCGCAAGTGATCATAAAAGATTGGGAGGATGGAGATAAGGATTTCAATCTCTCTAACCACACTGTCAATCGCCACACATTAATTTGTACAGCAAAGTAGGAACATTAAATGGTCATGCATCATCGTTACCTCAATATAGAAGTCCTCCGCATATAGAAGAGCTGCAAAATAATCCCTATAGGTCGATGGAGATAGTGGTTTCCGGAGAACCCCTGGCACAATGTCTCGCTCTATCAAATCTTCAATGTCCTTGGGGATGTTGTAAATAGGGGAAGTATCTTCCTGTACATAAACAGTCTTCTTTTGCGTATTTTGCAAAAGTGGGGAAACTGTATGTAAGAGTGGCTTATATTGTTGAGCAGAACCTTCTTGCGCCTTTGGGGCATGCGAGGTTGTTTTCGATGAAGAAGGAGACTGCACACGAGATGGAGACGGCTCATAGGAAGGCGGAGGAGGGAGTATTGCTACATTTTGATACGAGTGAGCGGAAATTGATGGCGGTTTGGTCCCCGAAACAAATGGATCACTAGAAGTGGCAGTTGACGGCTTTGATACAGAAGGGGATGGTTTAGGAGAAGCCGAAGGTACTGCTTTGAATGGAGATGGAGTTGGTGAGGATGTTTTCGAAAGAGGAGGATGTATCAAGCGAGATAAAGAAGGCTCATCCGAAGATGGAGATGACTTGAACACATACTGATTCGAGTGAGCTGAAACAGCCGCCGGTTTGGCCGGGGAAACAGACGGATCACTAGAAGAGGCGGTCGACGGCTTTGATACAGAAGGGGATGGTTTCGGAGAAGCTGACGGGACTGCTTTGAAAGGAGATGTGACATGAGAAGACTGGGTTGAGCCAACAAGAGTCCTGGTCAGATTTGGCTCATTTCTAGGCCTGATTGGGTCTCTGGTCATTCGATTGTGCACAACAACATGGCAAGGGGAGGATGATGAGGAAGGAGGCGGGAATTTGAGAGGTGATGGCTCGTGGGTATTCCAGAGCAGTGACCGTGTAGTCTCTGATTGCTGAGATTCATGTTCTTGATGATGATGAGTGGGCAATAAACCAAAGGCGCTTCGAATTAGATCGAGAAGAGGAGGACCGTCATGCCCAAGATTTCTCTGGGCTTGGCGATACTCATAAACGCTTTCCTCTTCACAGCAGAGGACGCATTGCAGTAACTCGAGAAACGCAGACATACTTTACTCTTCTTTCGAAAACAGGGAGAGATTGAATAAAGCTCAGCAAACAGACCGCGAACTCGAAAGGTGAAAACACAACCCAGGATCATGAACCGCGATGCTTCGCGCGATCAAACCCAATGGTGAATCGGAAGCAGGAAAAGATCGAGAACGATGGACTTACTCAGATCGTGGAGGTTGCGGAAAAGAGTGGAGCTTTCCTTATTTTGGCAAAGAGAGAAAGAAAATTCAGACAGTGAATAGAAGCGGTAGACCAGGAGAAACAACGGGTCTCGCTCGAGTCTTTCTTTCATACTTTCCCAACATCACCATCGTACATTGTATAAGTGAATCACGTATTCACAGCATCACGCAGCGGGCTGAGCCAACCACCACTTGCGGGTCGTTTCCACGTACGTTCCAAAATATGTTTCAAGAAAACTGAGAATATCGGAATTCGAAAAGAAAAAAGAATAAAGTAGCGAACTTTGTGAGTTGTTTGGGTATCCTCATTTCGAATTATTAATTTCTGCTTTGATCTACCCCAAAAAGTTTGCTCTGTTTGGAGGACACGACGCTGTTGCTCATCTTTACGATGTCACATGAGAATCCCTGCTCTGCCATCGACGCTCAAACCTTCTCTGTCCATCGAAGCCGCCCGTAAACTCCGCCCGACATTCGCACGCGACCATCAAAACCTCGCCTTTCAGTTGGGTCCTTCCGATTCAGGTCATGCATCGCTACAGAGACAGGGACGTGTTGCTGCACTTGCGAAGCTCCTCTCCATCTCCGCCGAGTCAAAGGCATTGGCCGTTGGAGCTCAAGCCCATTGTGGGGCAGTCAAGCTTGGGTTCGGAGATGACGTCTTTGTTCAGAACCATCTCATCAATGTGTACTCGAGGTGTGGGGCTTTGGGCGACGGGCTCAAGGTGTTCGGTGAAATGCCTCAAAGAAATCTCGTCTCTTGGACTTCGCTTATCTCGGGCGCAGTACGTAATGGGGAGCTAGATGTAGGTTTCCGGGTTTTTCTGGCGTTGATGAAGAGTGGGTTACGGCCAAACGAGTTTTCTATTGGCAGTGTTTTGAAAGCCTGCGCCATCACGGAGGCTTGCGAGTTGGGTCTGTGCGTTCATGGTATTGCTGTGAAGCTGGGGATGGAAAAGGATTCTTTTTTTGGGAGTTCAATGTTGAGCTTATATTCCAAGTTGGGTTGTGTTGAAGAAGCCGAGCAGGTTTTTAATTACATGGAGAATTGCGATGTTGGCTGTTGGAATGCTATGACAGGAGGGTATGTACTGTGCGGATGTGGAATTGAGGCCATGAGGCTTGCGTCTTCAATGAGGACCAAGGGAGTGATTATGGATGAGTTTACGTTTATCAATGCCCTTAAAGGCTGCATACTGTTGGGTAATTTGTATTACGGAAAACAGCTTCATGGGCTGATCATGTGTAGCGACGTGCAATTTAGCATTCCAGTGATGAATTCACTCATTGATATGTATCTTAAACATAGTCAGGAGAAATATGCTTTTGACGTATTTGATAGGATGCAAAAGAAAGATGTTATATCCTGGAATACAGTATTTGGGGCCTTCCATGAAGAACGGGATGTGACAAAAGTTGCAGGCTTATTTCATGAATTCATGCTTGCAGGATTGAAGCCTACTGAAGTTACTTTTTCCGTCTTGTTCAGACAATGTGGAAATGCATGTGATTTAAACATGGGCCTTCAGCTTTGCTGTCTTGCCGTGCATTTCGGACACTTTCACCACAGTAATGTCACAAGTTCAGTTATCAACATGTTTGCCAAATGCAACGCATTACTTATGGCATGTTCAGTTTTTGATAGCATACTGTCAAAGGGGACAGGTGATTTCAATGAATTGATTTCCGGGTACAATTTGTGTTGTTGTTATCCAGAAGCTCTCCAGGTTTTCTGCAATTTATTAAGTTCAGGAGTGGAGACTAATGTATCTACATTTGCCAGCATTTTAGAAACCTGTGTCAAATCTGGATATGAGAAGATGGGGAGACAAATTCATGGAGTGATAATTAAGAGGGCTTTTTCGGGAAATAATCATATTTGCTGCTCGTTAGCTAAATTCTATGTTAAGTTCGGGTGTCCAGATATTGCTTTTCTATGTTTTGATGCACTTGAGAAATTAGATTTGACCTGCTGGAGTATTATGATATCAACCTTCAATGGCAGCGGCTTCCATCGTGAAGCCATTAGATCTCTGAACTTTCTTTTAGAAGCTGATGGGAAACCTGATGAGTTCATCTTCGGCAGTATATTTAACAGTTGTGCCGATAGTAGTTCCTTTGATCGAGCTAAATCTGTCCATTCACTTGCTACCAAGATGGGCTATGATAGACATGTATATGTTGCTAGTTCAATTATTGATGCTTATGCAAAGTGCGGGGACATTGCTAGTGCGAGATTAGCTTTCAATCAGTCATCTGGGTCAGATGATGTGGTTATATTCAATTCCATGATCATGGCTTATACTCATCATGGTCTCATAACGGAAGCTTTGGAACTCTTTCACAAAATGAAGTTGGCAAATCTCTGTCCTAGTCAGGCTACTTTTATCTCTGTCATTTCTGCTTGTGGTCATATGGGGTGTGTTGATCAAGGTTGTGCATTGTTTGAGTCAATGAAATCGGATTATGGGTTGGAACCCTCTCCAGGAGTTTTCGGCTGCTTAGTAGATATGCTGTCGCGAAACGGATACCTTGAAGGTGCTAAGGGTTTGATTAAAGCAATGCCTTTTTCACCTTGGCCTGGTATTTGGAGATCTTTCCTTAGTGGTTGCAGGATACACGGAAATAGAGAATTAGCAGAATGGGCTTCTCAAATGTTATGTCAATTGGTCCCGGAAAATGATGCAGCTCACATACTGTTGTTTAAGGTTTATTCAGAAGCAGGTAGTTGGGAAAATGCTGAGCATCTGAAACAAAATATGATTCACAAAGGAATTTCAAAGTCCCCTGGATATAGCTGGATACAAGTGCATTGAAAGTTGACCTTAGACTAGTTTGATGGAGATGCTCTCTGTTAAGAGGTAAGGCTGGACTTGTACTCTGTTGTCTTTATTCTGGCTTGACTAACAGTGGATCTACTAGGAAAGCCAGTTAATGCTTATTGTCCTGTTTGTTCATGTTGTATTCAAAGTATCTTCTGCAACCATGCAAAGTTTTGGTGCTAGTTCATTAGAGTGAGATGCAGAATTAGTCATTGTCCACCCCACCCCCCCTCTTCGGGTGTTGCATGCTTGAGTCATCCGAATAGCATTGGACAGATCAAATGATTTGATCAATGTTGTAATAGTTGATGCCAAAAAATGCTGCGAACTTTTAGCACTCAGAAGAAATTAGTATTGCTGCAATTTCTTTTGGCTGCGTATTTATGATCGGCTGATACTGGTATTATTTGATTATTTGTGGCACATTGTTTACACATTGTACTTATCAAAGATATTCATTATACATAAATTTGTAGCTTGCATCTGAGGATTGAATGATCTATTTCTGATTTATGATGTTTCACTAATGAGAAAATCCTCGTACATATTTTTCATTTATGATTTTTCACTGGCTGAATCTAACTGAAAGCAGAAGCACAAAATCAGATGTTCTCAATAAGTAGACATGAATTTTGCTGTAAGCAAGCAAATGCATGAGATACAATCTCATTTCAAGTATGATAAAGCTCAATTATAATTGACAAATCCACAGTATTTTCTGATCTCACCATCATTCCCTGTCTTGATACCCATGTGCTCAGCTTGATCGTGGCCGCAATGAAGTGTTTGAAGAACACTAGCTGTTCTCTAGTCATCAAACTCGCCTATTTGGGTCTCCTTTCCCGAATTCAACATCTGATTAGTCGCTAACAACCCGAGACCCTTCTGAAGGTTCTGGTACCACGCATTGTCCAGCATGCACTGCATCATCACGTAGTTGAGTGCCATCACCGTAGGATTGAAATCTTTATCGGGACACGTGACTCTGGGACGCTGTGTGTTCTCTCTGTCCATGGTTGGATTGATGGCCTGCTTCCGGTTGTAGTGGTAGATTCTGGACATGAAATGCTTGACGTGAGATGCATCTATGGAGCGTGCACCCAGCAAGGCCACCATATATCCAACAGAGAGGCCGTTAGATTGGAAGAGAAAGATTATTTGAGGGGAAAGTTTGGTTCCCTTGTGGGATGTTTCCCACCACTCTTGATGCCCTGGAGGTGAGTCCATCTCTCCTTCCTTTTGCTTCTGATTTACCCTTAAAAGATCATGCTTATTCTGATGTTTTCAGTGGAAACTGAAAGTGTAACATTACTTTTTGTTGATTCACTTAAGTGAACACAATAGAATGATTGAAATATCGAGTAAACTTACCATGTAATCGGAGTCATGGCTTGCAATAGTCGTGAGATCGGCACAAGAGACACACCCAGGCACAGCGACTCCACAGGTTTCTTGGCTCTAAAGTCTAAAGAACAAATCATATCCATCGCCCGACAATTCCAGACTGAGCTCCGCATCCGTCTCTGCCTTATTAGTGTCATTTGACACTATCAAAACCCATGCGTTGCATCCCGATTTGTATTACACGGTGAAGAATAATCGATCAATTTATGTAAGTTGGGAGCCTATGAAATGGATACATAAAAATAACAGAAGAAAGAAATTAAGAGGAAAAGGCGCAACTCATGGTTCTTGCTGTGATCGGCCCATATTATGATAAAATTTTCAAACCAATCTATTGATCAATTGGTACTCTTTAATGTTCATTGCGAGTAGACCTATCAAAATAAGTCATAGACTCATTTCTTAATCCATATTTTCTTATTTTCCCAATGTGCCATTTTCCTTAAGATTATTTTGCTGCCAGAAAGTGTTCTGTAGATGATATTGGAGTGTTCGGCCCATTACCTCTCAAAAGAATAATTTCTATGGACTTTTGTCCTTGTTTAGCTACCAAAACAGAGGCCCACTAAAGCATACACAAAATGGCCACATACCTATTTATCTATCTATAGAAATGTAGTAAGTTGTTGGTGTACTAATTTTTTGTTGAATGTTGCCTTAAGGGGTGCATTTGTCTAGCCCAACCAATAAAAGATGAACAATCAAATTAGAATGGCACAAATTGATGATAAGACAAATCGGGTATAGAAATTCAAGAAATTACATGAATAAGAAAAAAAAATTGGAAAGATTTTTTTTTAAGAAAAAAGGGCATAATACTTTTAAGAGACAAGGAAAGCATAAAAAAATTTAAAAGGTTGAAATACCTCTAAATTTCTAGAAAAGACAAAACTATAAAAAGACTAATAAAAGTATAAAGCTCCTAAAGATGTAAGATAGAATCAAAATAAAGTTGCACCTACTTTGGAAAATATGAAAGTAATTTTTTCCAAAAAAAAATTATGCTTTAAATTGAATTAGTATTTACATGTTTGAGAAAATAAATGATGAAAGACTAAAATGTACATGACATTTCAGGAAACAATGCATAAGTTTAGAAACGGACAAATACAAAAAAAAATGACCAAGAAAACACGATAAATTTTGTAAGACTTAAGTTTTGATTGGAACTTATCATTGACTAACTAGGTTGATGGCAAATTGGAGAGTTATTATAGTGACAAATTGAATAAGAAGATAGATGTCAGCCACATTTTAGAAAGGCAAAAGAGAATTTCTTTTATGTATATAGATCATAACAACACCAATCAAAGAATTGTGACAAGAAAACTTTAAAACATCACAAAAAATAGCTTAAATGATATTTCTAATTCGTTCTGACTTAAAGAAACTCTAAATTAATCGTTGTTATCTTAAATTTTAACTAATACTTATTGAATCATTACTTCCAATTTGTTGTAAGTCACAATACCAGCATTATCATAATTTGCAACTCTTAGAAATTCTTCCCAAGCATGGCACGGGACATTGTGGCTAGCATACTCGTATACCTACAGATTCTAAGCAAGACAGTTACAGCAGGGAAAAAAAGCAAATAAGAATTGCTCTTAAGTAAATAAATGTGATGCCCTGGAACGTCACACACGACACGTGTCTTTTATTATTACTAATATTTACTAATAATCAAGCCAACGGAAGTTAAAATCTAAACATGTTTTAAACATGAAGATCACACAAGTTTAGTCAACATACTTATGATTCTTATTAGCAACATTTGTCAGATTTACAAGTCCAGACAAATATCATGTAATCACAAAAAAAAAAAAAAACAAAAGTCTAGGTAGGTCTAGGATGCCTATTTCCATACTAAGTTATACTCCAATAGTCTGCCTTGACAAAAGTCTAGTGATGTCATGGATTAATGACTTCACCCTCCGATGCGGTATCATCCTCAGCTATGTCGAAGCCCCTCAATGGGCCAACTAACTCACCGTCAAGATTACAATACCACACAACAAACCAATAAGGAATCCACTCCATAAAACCCACATCGACCTAGACAGTAGAGCTACACTTAGTATATGATGCTTCAGACTCAGGTACAAATACATTTTCATAAACAGCTTCATGATATACGGAAACTCTAAAACGTAGAGGCTGTGAAACATCCATCCTACATATCTAAAAAATAAAGGAATAACCCGAGATCCAGTAAATGAAATATCTAGTTTTAAGTTAGGAAAATCAGCTTACCACTTCACCAGGCACAAACAACATATAAGCATAACAAACAGTATGCATAAAACTTGAATGAATGTTACACCTTTTCCATCTGGATATGCCACAAAATCTAAGCAATTCAACATTTTACCGTACTTTTACTCAAACGCAAGCATATAATGTAAAATATTCATGCTCATGCGTTAGGTTCATTACCTGTTCCTTCCGAACACTCCCAGGATATCCGACTAATGAGGCATCTCGACTCCCGAGACATCTCGGTTCACCCTCTAAGGGATCCCAACCAATGGGGCATCCCGACACATGGGGCATTGTCACCGTTGAATTGTGTATGACAGAATTAATATTATTCTCATGCAAGCCATGACAACCAAGTATTTGCATGCATATACTCACCTTCTTTACATCACATGTCCTTTAAAGCAAAATGAAATACATCATTCATGCAAATAAGTATGAAGCAATACAAGTTCAGACTCAAAAAGCTAAAGTCTACTCAAATTTAGAAAGTACACATATCCATATTTTGAGATAAAATTTCCTTGGCTTAGAAGAAAATACATTTATCCAGACTTTGAAAATAAAGTCTACTCGAGTTGAAAATACATATGTACAGACTTTGAAAATAAAGTCTACTCGAGTTCAAAATACATACGTCCAAGCTTTGAAAATAAAGTCTACTCAAGTTCAAAATAGATATGTCCAGACTTTGAAAATAAAGTCTACTCGAATTCAAAATACATATGTCCAGACTTTAAAAATGAAGTCTGTTTAGTTTCAAAATAGACATATCCATATTTTAACAGTAAAATCTGTTGGATTTTAAAAGTAGACATGTCCATACTCTGACAGAAAATCTGTTCATTCTCAAAAATAGGCTTTTCTAGATACTGACAGTACAGTCTGTTCAGTTTTAAAGGTAACCAGAATTAGAATTTGAGACTAAAATTTGTTCAATTCAGAAGTAGACAAAATTAGAATTTGAGGTTAAAATATGCTCAGTTCAAAAGTAAACAGAATCAAAAATTGAGGTTAAATTCTACTTAGGTTCATAAATCAATATGTCCACATTCAGAGAGTAAAAATCTTCTGGGATAATAAATCAATAGATTTTTATAAAAGAGGCTTAAGTTTGGACGTATTGATATGATTTTTCCAAGTTATGATTCATCATTCAAACTTACCTAATGTACTCTACTTTGAGTAAAACGATTTTCTACCCTTTCAAACATACATAAACTCAGTACGATGAATTCCACAATCACCTCAAAGATAACATTTACACGTTCAGATTTAACCATTGCACGTGCCTATTTTTACCACACTTTAAGGAAACAAAACGCACCCATTTGAACATGTATGAAACCAACAAAACATATCCAACCATCACCATAACCTCACTATTTTCACACATCAAAATAGCATTTCTCAAGCAACCAAGTTAAGAAGTGTAAAGTAGATTTAACTAGCTTAACTCTAGAGTCTTCCTTTACCTCGCTTAAAATCTGAATGACCTAAACCAGCTTGTAGATTTTGGATCGGGTGTTGATGAAATAAATTTTCTTTGAAGATTGACTGTGAAAAAGAGTTACCGTCTGGGGGTGAAATTCCCTTCGATGTTATCCAGATAAAAATGAAATAGAGGAGTAGATTGTGAGATGGATAAGTGCATGCACTCACGGGTGACACTTCCTCTTTCCATCTACGACCAGATGTAAGAAATCAAGGTTTATTAGGAAAAAGTAATGGCCAAGGAAAATGATGGCCTATGGCTAGGTGTGAATTTAAAACAATAAGCTTATCTTAAGAGGGCATGTGACATGTGACCATGGTTAAATCCTTCATAGGCCACGTGAGGGTAAGGCATCTTGAGGAAATTTTGTGAGAAAAACATAATATCTTCCCCCGCTTAACGGCAATTAGAAAATAATGATTATCACTAATTAACTAAAGTTTAATCTAATAATATTACCCATTAATTACTAAGGCGATAGTAATTTAATTAATACCACACTACTATTAACGTACACAACAATATTTAAAAAATCTAAATACGTTGAGCTTGGAACAATTTCATTCCCGAATTTGCATCTCACAATTTAGGGTCCAACAACAATTTTTACACGTCCGCACAAATACTAAGCTAAATAATACTTAGATTATAATCTAAGTATCATTATCGAACATAGAAAATTTTTAACGTCATATACATATTATCACAAAATTTCTGGATGTCACAATAAATTTGCCCCAACATATTATTAAGAGTCTAACTAAAAAGTGCCCTAAGGACATTGGTTAAAAATGTTTAACGAGAAAATATTCGATTTTTAAATCATTGACCGCACATATCACGAAAATAATTGATGAATAAAGCATTGATATTTCCTTGCACTCGATGACACTTTTCTTGAACAATATCTAGTTATTAACCTCAACCTCGCGGACAAGGTAACGTGAGTAAGAATCCAAGAGGTTGGCTTCATGGATTTCATATAAGTTGACTTCTTGCCCGTGGCATCTTCTGTCTTATCTCTTGTGATAATTGCAGCAACAACAACATTAATAAAAGCTAAACAAATACAAAAAGTGGTCAATGATTGTGCATCCAAAACCTCGTTATTAACGAGCTCAATTGCATGGAAACTTCACTCGCCACAAAGTCAACGTCTTGAGCTGCCTTTTGACCGAGGCAATTTGCTCAAAGGCATGTCCTAGATTCAACTAGGCTCATCTGCTCATATCTAACTAGGCAGCCTATACTAATCTCTCTCTCTCTCTCTTCTTACTAAAGTTAATATTGAATTTGACCTCTAATCAGTCAATGGGACGAGCTATCAGAAAGATTTAGTAGGGTCAACAATGATACTGAGCAAATAATTGGGTGTACGCCACGTGTCGGAGCGGTCGAAATTGCTTCATCATCTCAAGTCTAAAAGTCCCCCCTTTCTTCCTCCTCCTCGTAATGCACCTTGAGATTGCTTAGGATTCCGCAAAAACAGGTTATTTTACCAATGTTTTATTGATGAGTTATCTGGCTACAATAATCAGTAGAGACTCCTCCGGCTATGTAGAGAAAATAATTTACTTTGCAATAGGATCAATAGTATGGTTTTCGTGCGGTTATTTGCACAAGGCGTAAAGTCAAGCAAGATAAAACTTTTGCGTTATCTTATTTCTGGATTACAACTTGATCATGAGTTTGGGGATGCACCCGGGTGGCAAAGTGCAAATGTGCAATCTACATAAACGGATTTTTTCGGGTTTGGCCCATCTAATTAGACTCGCTCATGCCTAATTATCTCTACGAAGGAAAAGTAACGTCGATTGCAGTTCTAGACAAGAGCTTTTAGAACAATGCCTAACTTGTCTATCAATCATGTCTAGTTTTGGTTAGTTAATTGGATGAGATATCGGGCGATATACACGAGGATGCATCTTGGATAGCGGGTTACGATATTGACGTGGTGCGTCAAGCTATTTATTTTATAATTAAGTTACTATGCTCTACAAGAAATCATAGTTTTTATATCTAAATTGTTAAATTTCTGAATTTTAATGGAATTGATTACGCATTTGATGTACAAGGTATTTTTCATGAACATGAAGAAGTTACGTGATCCTATGGGATGATGAAGATGGATATGATAGGAACAAAGAAACGATAAAAGTACCAAGGAAAGAAAAGTCATTCCTCGTTAAACCACCGATACCACACCACAATGACTCACCTTCGCCATCATATTCAAGACATAAATGTTCATTTCAGTGTACCAAGTTTCTAGTATATCATAAAATGAAACCAGCAAATTCAAACACAAGTCCATCAAAAAATGGTATTTCGGGGTTGTCTGAATCAATTTGGCACCGCCATCGTGTCCTCAATAGAGACCTTACTTAATTGCAATCTGCCCATTTTGGTCCTCCCCAACTTGATTAACTCTTTGTTTGGGAAATTCAGTAATCTTTTAAGTACGAGCGGGCTTGAGACACTTAACCCCTTGCTAGATTCGGCTCGTCCAAACTTACCTGTTGATCAGCTCTAGTCCTCGATCAGCCGCTGGAGCTGTTCACAGTTCACAGCACCGGATCTGGAAATCCGTAACCAACCCGACCCGTTGACAAACAGCAAAAATTCAAAGATGCACACCAATTTGCCACCTACCAAATCGAACAGATCGGAACTGTTTTTTTCCTTGTTGGAAGATTTGCATGAGGTGATTGATTGATTGGTTCTCCACAACCCCAGTCAGCTAACTAACCCATATTTAATCAAATCATCAAAACTGAGGACAACTCATCGGACCCGCCAATCGCACTCGCTTGAGTATGCTGCCATGCCTCCACTCGCTGCTTTACTCTGTCTAATTAATCTGTATTCCTAAGTCTACGAAGAACGAGTCAGGGACTTAGGTGTATCGTTGATGTTGGACTTCCCACTTGCGTCGCGGTGGCACGATGGTGCGCGGGTCAAATCTACGGTCTTTAACCGCGCATTCTCCCATTGGTGACTTGTAACTTGTCAAATTTAGAAACCCTTTACTCGTGACAAAAAATTTATATATAGCGGAAGTTCTCGTGTGATTTTTTTGTCACGATTACTTCCGTCCGTGATGTTATCGATGATATGTGTTTTGTATATTCATTACACAATTGATGCGATACAATTTGATCAGTCACATTATCCACAACATAATATGCATGGCAACTTTGGTGTGTTGGCTCGCTTTACACTTATCATTGTCACGTGGCATAAGTATTCCATAGAGTATCATCTTGTTCAAAAGATCCTCTAAAAGAGAGGGAAAGTACGAGCATAGATCATATTACATATATAATTGTTCAACAAAATTAGTGAACATTTTCGGTCCTTATAAGATTTACATGGAACTAACAAGGACAACACGCCATGAGGGATGTAATTTACCCGATTCGAAGATGTGGTTGTTACCCCATCCAGGCACAAGAGGCTCGAAGGCAACACGGGTGGGTTGGGTTTGGACATGAGAAAGTTTAGTCGGGCCATATTCGGCCTAGCCACAACCCAACCTAAATATTTCTACGGAAATTACATATAACAGAGGGCTCGAACAATACAATAGGCTCGACCTTCGCGCTCGAACGTCGCCCACGGATCTAGCCCCTCGGGGAGACCCGATCCCAAGCTCATCGGAAGGGATTCTTCACATTCATTGATCTTGCGGGCCTCGAGTTAGAACGAAACCCCGAACGCGACACCGAAACGATCCGACGATAGCGATTGGCGCGATCCCAGTAGACTAGAAGCTTCACAGGGCAAGGCAAGAGCGAGCGACGTGGAGCCAAACGTTGAACGGCACGCGCGGGGAGTGTAAACCTGCCAGAGCCGCCTCGCGCCGCGGGTGGTGGGGGGGGGAGGCCCACCGGGATGAGGTCACGATTCCCAGAGACGGACGGACGGACACGTTTCGAGAGAAAAAGCAACGAATCTCTCTTCTGGAACCCACGGCCACGACCCGGGGGGGCCGCGCCTGGCCCCCACGCGCGGGCGACCTTCGCCCCCTCGCACGCCAACACGCTAAGTCGCTTGCGGGCCGACAGACAGGCGAGAGTTCTCCTCCCGTTTCCTCCTTTCCTCCTTTTGTTTTTTTCTGGCTTTTTCTTTCTTGTCTTTCTTACAATATCAGAATCCCAGTGGTGATGACTGCGTTTGACTTTTGGCTTTTGCTTTTTTTTCGGGGTGGCCGTTGGAGTCTGGAACCTCTGCGGGAGCTCGAGGTGGCGTGCGGGGTGGGGGTTGGGGGGGTTGTTTCTCTTTGTCGCGTTTGCGTCTTTTTGTCGCCTCCGTCGTCGACGTCGTCGACGTCGTCGTCTGTCTGTCTTGGGTTTGCGCAGGATGTGTGTGCCTCGAGTTCAGGAAACGAGACAGGACGTGTGAACAGTGTGGTCATATGCGTGCAAGAGCGAGTCCCGGTTAGGAAACCAGACGTTCTTAACCCCATATCATTATCATGGGGACACTACTCAGCTTCCACTGCGGAAACCAAAACATGGTTATGCGCATGATAGGACGAGAATGCGAAGCCTCGCACAATTCGATATCGCTGACCTTCATTGCATTAGCATGCCATCCCTGCTTGTTCCTCTCCCTCCCCCCCCTCTCTCTCTCTCTCTCTCTCTCTATTCATACAAACACACAATCACTTAGTCACTTGTGGCTTTCTCCTATCGCATTGATAAGTCACGTATGTTTCTCATAGTGCAGATAGGAACTTTTGCATGAATCGCATGTGCTTTGCCGTCAACAAAATGAAATCATTCATTAATTCCGTTAGAATGTTTAACCAAAAAGTTTAAATTGATAGGCCAAGAAAGAAGACTATATGAATACAAGTCGATTTTGCATCTTATAGATAAGAGATGTGGGATATACATTAACAGCTCCTCTTATGTGCATGAAAAGATCAAGAACGACATGTGGAATTAACAAACGGGGGCCTCACATATGTGGAACTTGGCTCTTAATATTATGTTAAAAAGTCTAATCTAAAAAGTTTAAATTGATAGGTGCAGGGAGACTACATAAATATAAGACCCTCTAAAACCATATAAACAAGCGATGCAAGATATACTTGAACATTACACTTGAACATGTATATAAATAACATAAGCACGACAGAAGAATGGCACATGGAACGACAAACAGGAAGCAAGACATAAGCAAAAACCTAAGGCATACGGGATGTGGAAGCGTGAAGATCACATGTATATAAGACCCATTAAAACCCCATAGACAAGCGACGTAAGATATAATGCTCATAAACCTTAAAATGATATGTTGTCAAGTATGAATCGTTAATAATAAGTGAAATTTAAGTTCACTTACCCGAAAGAAAAAAAAGCAAGTAAAATTTAAGTTCCATTTAGCATTACTTTGTCTTCCCTTCTAACCCGAAATTTCAGTATTGTTCTTGTAATTTTGCCTAAACATTTTGATGGGATGGGAGATTCCAATTTCAAGACTTTTCTTAGCCTGTCATTTTCTACATATAATATGCGCAATGTCTAAGCTACACAACCTGGTCAACACGCAACGGTGTGAAATTCAATAGCCACAGTCCACTATGCTTAATTGAGTGGATTATTCATGGTTTTGCGGTTG
The DNA here is from genome assembly GCA_031216235.1 of Syzygium jambos. Lineage (NCBI taxonomy): Eukaryota > Viridiplantae > Streptophyta > Magnoliopsida > Myrtales > Myrtaceae > Syzygium > Syzygium jambos. The sequence continues at coordinate 7,947,706 of CM062229.1, read as the reverse complement.
ATTGATACTACCTATGCAAGCCTTGTCGCTTTGCTTGGATTGTCACCCACCGATTCTTAAGGTAAAGTCCTTAGTGAATAGTGTCACAACGCTGGAAGAACAAATGAATACAAGGGAAAGAGAAAAATCTCTTTTGCACTAAGATTCTCAGGGAGAAGTTATTATTTTATCGAGTGGCATATCAATCGAAAGAAAACCAAATTCACTTTCAACTCTTGGTGTGCCGTGCATAGTAAACTTGATTAAGGAAAAGAATAAGGAAATTAACAAGACCCATAAGTCCTTTCAAGCATATTAGGTCAGAGGGAGAGAGAGAGATCCAATGAATTATTAGACCCCAAAAACACATGGCGAAGAGTCCAAATCAAACTACTTGGCAAACGACAAGAGGTCCTCCTCCATCTTAATGCGTGAATACAGCCTGCATGCATGGTTTTTCTAATCTTGGTTTGCCAACCGCGAGAAACCGAGGGACCAGACAAACATAGCACAGCAGGTTTATGCATTTCAGAGTCAATGCAGATGACGACACTTGTCCCTTGTCTTCATTAGTTTAATTCTTCTTTTAAATTTTTTTTAGTTGTAATCGATTTGCTGGCTTTATTATGTGTGTGTTCCTGTCAATTAGTTTGAAAAGGAGAGGGAAGACCCTACGTGTTTTCTCCCTTTTTCTATTTAAAAGATTCCTTTGTGCCAAGAAAAGACAGAAGAAGAAAGTCGATCGTTTTGTAGGAAACTTGTTTGAATTTATATATTTTCTGCGACTTTTCTCTGTTTCAATATCAACCAAGATCCGCAATTTGAATTTCCCAGAAAAGCATGATGCATGCTTTCCTTTCAATTAAAAGATAAGATCTGAAGTTTTGGAAAAAGATTTTCCTCATTTTATGTTTATATTTGTAATTTACAGTTGTATATGAACCAATACAAGAGATACCCGTAACTTTTGCTCAATCATGAAACACAAAAAAGGCAAAATTCAATTTTTCCAGGCCAAAAAATGTATCATCCTAGTAGAGTTCAATAAGTGTCAATAAGTGTCAGTAAGTAACGACAATGCACCCCCTATTTGGAGTATGATATGATTCATTCATAACCCCTCCATCTACGAGCCTACCAATAGTCGCGTCTTGTTCAAGCTATCTCTTCCCCCGCGATAACTCCCTCCCTTCGTTGGATCTAGCATGAGCCTTGTCCATTCAGGATCCACCCATCTACCGGTAGTAGTATCGTTGTTTGTTTTGAGGTGAGCAATAAGAGTCAAAGAAGGGCAATCGCTTATTGACAAAAGAGTCGATACAAAGGAGGGGCAAGCTCTTCATTCCTAGTTCCTCTATAACCAGATCCTTCCATAAGAATCCTTAGTTAGAATGAGACTCAAACTCAACATTGTTTGAGATTTTAAGAAGAATTACTTTTTAGAGAGCACAACATGATAAAAGTTGTGAGCTGGTTTCGGTTGGGAGTTATTGGCTATCGTTGCCCTCTACGGTAGATCTTAGCTATGGATCACTTCGCATTGAAATGGCCAACACAAGGGACAAGATTCAAGTTGTGCTTATATTGAGCGAGACGTGTTAACGATTGAAGTTCTAGGACAAGCCTAGTTTTATTTCTCCTTGAATTTGGACATTGGTGTTTTTGTGAAAGGCTCGAATAGAAGGCGTACTAATTGAAGATCAGCAAGTAGTTAATACAGGAAATTTTCCCAAGATCTATTCCCTTACATGGAAGGTTATGAGAAATGGGTAGCATTTTAATCATTTTCTATAATACATTAAAAGTGGTTGTTGGAGACTCGGACTCATATTTTGAACACCTTTCAGATCCATTCCCAAGTTATAGTTTTCTTAAGGAAATCGACGGTCGAAACAATATTCTACTCCTCGGTTTTAGCTCGCAAGCATGCTCATGATTTATTCTCTGAATGGAAAAAGAAACTAACATCCTGATTTCAAATTAAGAAATTATCTTGCACATCAGTTGTATCCCGCGTCATGCCGATGCGATATCATCGGACCTATCATGTCTCCGGAACTATTGAAATAAAAAAAAAAAAAAACTTAAGTAATTGTCCTCTTGGGGGGTGAACTATTGGCTTGGTGACACTATACCAGCAATAATACTTTACCCTTCTATTTTTGAATTTTGATTTCTCTGGCGATTACACAAAATCAGCATACCGCTCGATTAAACAACAGCCTAATCATATACATCTTAACGACATTCTGCTAATGACCTGGACAAAGGTCAACCCTTATCTTCTTAATTCTCTCCATCACTCATCTACTAAATACTAACAAATAGCATGCATTACTCACACTTTCTTGTCCAACACTTTATCGCTCTCTTATGTGTCTTTGTACATCTAATAATCCACCAAATAAACACACACACATAAGGATCCGAGCTTCAGGTAGAACTCATAAAATTAATTAGCAATTGAAGTGCACACCCGAACCTCATAAAACTGGCCAAAACCATAGACCCCACAACATATATTCAAACTAAATCACATATTGACAAGAAAGAGGGTAGCTTCTGGGGGCATAATCAAGCAGGTCAATCCGCATCGCGTGCGAGATCTCGCATTCGATTCTAGCACCGTGCATATGCAATTCAGTCGATCAAACGGCACAAACCCTAGACCAAATGCAAATGCAATTTCGCAACATTCTCTTAAGCTAGGAATGCATGTGTAGCGTGTATTTGGCTAAATAGGTAAAACAACCTTAGTCTAGTGCCTTGGAAATTGAGCTTATGGTACCATCTGACCTCAATTGACGAGGGGAAAAGGAAAACCCCACAACAAATGGAAAAAAAGAAAGGAAATGGGATTGGTTGCCTCTGCCATGCATGCACGTACATCATGTGATTACAAAAATTTAAAAACGAAACCCTAACCTTGGAGAAGAATCAGCAAATTAACGAGATTGAGTAGATTAAAGATGCACAGTGATTGGATGGCGAGTGAGATTCGCTGATGAAAACGGTGGTTGAAATTTCGCAGCAAGGGACGAAGACGTTAGCCATGACGCATGAATCAATGCAGCAAAAATAATATTTTTTTCGTGGACCCCTTACATATAGTATACCCTAATACAATATTGCATGTTATTGAACGAAGACCATGCATGGTCTTATGCAGCTTCCGACAAATCCCCCTAACGTTTTATTAATTATTTCTCGTCGCCAGCAACCTTTGTCGGATGATACTAAAAAATCATTGACAATCGTAAAACTGTCTATCGCATTGATTTTTGAGATATATACTAAAGTCTCAATTTAAACTTTAAATTCTAACACATGTTTCTGGGTTGCTTTTACTCTCATTGCGAGCCAAAAAGGAAAAGACGAGTGTCTCTAATGAAACGAATAGCTTTTGACTATGGTTTTAGCCTTGAGTATGATCAATTTCTGGTCACTTGAAGTGATCTGTCAATTTTTCTCTCTTCATCACTTTAAACAATTAGGTCCGTAAATCATGTAAAACAAATCATTTCCGATGAACGAAACTTCCAAGAAGGAGAAATCGCATAGTTTGAAGAACCCCACTTCTTCTCTTCCTCTGTATATGAAAAAGAACACATGGTTCTAACTTTTCAAATCGAGGATGATTACTCTAGAAACCTTTTTTGCGTATTGTGGAAAAACGATACTATTGTTTTGCCCTTTAGCATCTGGTTCGATCGTTCCTTTGAATCTACCAACTTTTTGACCCCTAATATGGTCAATTTCCCCATGTACGCCGCCCCCATTGTCCTCAATATCTCCTTTTATTAAAATAATTTTTAAGGTTTTACTTTTACATCTGTCATCATTGACGATTTAGTTAGCATAGAGTTTGGGTTCAACACTCAATTGGACTGTCAGGTAACGCTTGTCCTCTTTCTTATTTGAAGGATTAATCTCAAAACCAACGAATATGCGACAATTTGGGAGGTAAGCAACGTTTGAATTTTGGCTTCCTATGAAGTAATACGAGATAAATCTACCTTCGGTACCTAAAAATGGAAGACTCCACACCAATTTATTACATCAATTTTTCTTTAATAAATGAAATTTGGAAACCAATCAAAAATTTTTAAATTCACGCAAGAATTAGCGTCTCAATAACCATATGCGAAAGTTTCTCGTTTCTTATATCGACAACAAGAAAGGAAATTAGGACTTTCAATACGCCCCCGCCTACCATATTTCAAGAAACGGTTCTTTACAGTATCGCAGGGCGTAATTTGCCCTAATTTCAATCGAGATCTTCTCTAGGACTGATTGAGAATTTACTTATTTAATTTCCTTGACAGAAGGGTTTCCGGTACTGTGGAAGAGCTTCCGGAAGAGTGATCTGGCGATCTTGAGGCGGAAAGCTGTTTGGCCACAATTGCAAGTCAGAGATGCTATCTTGACGTGATTTGTCATGGGTTTTTCACTTTGGCATGCATTGAATTGTCAGTCGGACGAAACACCTGAGAGTGGCCGATCCGTTGGGGACCCATCTCGATCTCTCTCCTCATCATCGGTCATCGTTTCATCGACACTTCAATGCTTTGGCCGCTGTCCCACGGTGCTTGAACAGTCCCCACGATGATTGATTTCTCTGTGAAATCACTCACCCTTTTGCAGTGCTTTGCTCTGTACTTCGAAGTTACGGGATCCGTGCACATATGATCGTTTTGATTTGGTTCACCCGATCTCATCTGCTAATCTTCTTGATCACTTTCTTTGAAGAATTGGTTCTAAGAATAGATTAGAAAAATCAATGGCGCTAAAATCTGCATCGCATGGCTTTCTTTTCATACTTCCATCCGCGGATCAGAGGTTGCTCGGTACGGCTTTCTCGCAGCAGCTTCAGTCGTGGAAATGAGTGCTGCGATTTTTCAAAGTATCTGGCAAATACCTCAATAGCCGCAGCATTTCAAAAACTACATCAGCTCTTAGCAAGCTATCTCACATAACTTTAAGGTGCTGCCACAGATTCAAAAGATATGTTGCAAATCTATAACATCCGACGCTTCACAGCATTAATTCAAGGCATTCACGACTATACCAAAGGGTCTCTTGAGGCGGGTTGATGTCATATGAAGATCTACGAAGAACACACAAAGTCGCAAATGTATTAGGCCTAAAGCGAAACTTAATTTTCAATACTGTAGTCAAGATAGTGATTTTAGATGATAAGTATATAATAATATGAAAAGATGGTTAGACTATAACTGCGTGTTCATAATTTAACAAAGATTTACTATTCATGCCTAGAATTATCAAAGCATCTACTGTATGTATCATTTAGATTTAGAAATGTGCTTAATTTGACACTAGCAATCGATCACAGTGCGAAAATGTAGATATTAAGAGCGGCAGCTATTCCTATTGACAATAATTTGATACCTCTGTTGTATTCTTTTAAAAAATTCCTATATGTTGGATTTTGCAAATATCTCTGATCACGCATCGCCTAGATATGAGCTGTTATGTTAGTAGATAAGTCTAGCGCGATTTTAGTTTAGCACGATGAATTTTAAGACCGTGCTTGCGTCCAAAATGAAAAAAAAAAAAAAAGACGTAGCTTTCCGAGCACGAAGAGTAATTCTACAGACATTATGATTGATCAACAGAGTGAATATTTTAAGTTACGTGGCAAATTAGTAATATACTAAGTATGGAAATAAGTTGAATATATATACAAGGGAGCTTCCCGAACACGAAAAGTAATGCTACAAACATTAAGACTGGTCAACAAAGTGAATATATTAAGTTACGTGGCAGATCAATAATATACTAATTATGGAAATAAGTTGAATATATATGCAAATTATTTTAGCACGAATGTGGTGATGATCGAGGAAAAATCACTGTCATATAGTTTTGGACGAATTTATTGACAAATCATGGCCTCTCCTATACCCGTCCATGGAATTAAACACGCTTCTAGTGTGGCAAAGGTCTTAGAGTTTGAAAAGTGTCTCACCTATAACTTGTCTTCTTTTAACTAGATATGTAAGCAAATGATTATGCACCATTGAGGTTTGTTGACATCCAGTTCGAGAGGAATACGAAAGAAAAAGACATCGGGGGTGAAAAATAGACGAAATGGTACAAGTAACAAGACCCAGTTATATATGAATTTTTTTAAATAAATGGGATCATATTCAAAAGTCGATGAAAATGAGTATGAGAATTAGTAACGTCACTCGAGCGAAGCCCAAGGAAATCTGAGAAAGATTGTTTTCATGTTGGTTCGGACGGAACTCATTGTCAAAATCATTGCGTCCGCCGAACCTTCCAAGCAATTAAACACGGTCGCAAAGGTCTCGAGTTTGGAAAGTGTCACCATTCGGAAAGAATTAATAGCAGCAATGATGCGGGTACTGTTTCTACAGAGCTAAGACTCAGGATATTCTATACCGAGAAGCAAGATGGGCTTGTGGAAGATATCGCAGTTGGTTATTTTCAACACAGAAACTTGGGGGGATAAGGAAAGTTCTGTTAGCTTAGCTAAATCACCCCCCACCAAGAGTTGGAAAATCTCTTGGTATTGAACATTGCTTTCCTTTTGACTTATCACACTCCCATCCGTATTAATTTAATAATTGTTTCGCTGTGGAAAGCGAAGGCTTCTTGATAAAAGGGTAGTCCCCAAGCACGCACCCACCGAAAGAATCGTCGGAAAAAAGAAAGTTTCCTTCTGTCTCTCTATCCGATCCTCCAAGAACTTGCTCATTACCCACTGGATCATAGAGAGAGAGAGAGAGAGAGAGAGAGAGAGAGAGAGAGAAAAGGAGAGAGATGGGAAGAGCACCATGCTGTGACAAGGCAAATGTGAAGAAAGGGCCATGGTCTCCTGAAGAGGACTCTAAGCTCAAAGAGTACATTGAGAAGTATGGCACTGGCGGTAATTGGATTGCCCTCCCACAGAAAGCTGGTAATTTGATTTTCAAGATGAAGTACCACCCATCTCTCTCCTTCCCTCTCTCTCTCTCTCTCTCTCTCTCTCTCTCTCTGATCTGCGGTCTGAAACCTAGTCCGGTGTTGTCTGATAATGGTGTGTTAAGATATATGTGATAATTCTGATTTGAGTTTTGGTTTCTTTCTTGGGTCATCGTCATTCAGGTCTCAAGAGATGTGGGAAGAGCTGTAGGCTTAGATGGCTAAACTATCTGAGGCCAAACATTAAGCACGGTGAGTTCTCAGATGAGGAGGACCGGATCATCTTCAGCCTCTTCGCCACCATTGGAAGCAGGTACATACACATGTCATCTATATGCAGAAATCTCTCTCTCTCTCTCTCTCTCTCTCTCTCTCTCTCTCTCTCTCAGTGGAAACTGTTTCTTGAGTGTGCACATTTATTTCAATTTCTTGATTGACTTGTGTGGTGATGTTTCCATTCTGTTACACAAAACTTCTTTAAGTATATCATTTGAGTGGACTTGGCAGGAGCCTATCTTCATGTCTTGAAAGATTAATTTCCTCCTTGAAATGGGTGTAGAACAAGAATTAGTAAAAGAAGATGAGAAGTAGGTGTTTCTTTTTCCGGCAAAATATTGCGTTGTGTGGAAAATCATCCATTTTGGGCATTTTTTCTGCACCATATATTCCATATATTTTTGGATATAACACACCCAGACCAAGTTTATATGTTTAAAGAAAAGATGTTCATTATATTTCCCATGTTTCACACAGATGGTCAATAATAGCTGCTCAGCTACCGGGCAGGACAGACAATGATATCAAGAACTACTGGAACACCAAGCTTAAGAAGAAGCTCATGGGCATGATTCCACCATCCCAGAGAAAGCTCATGATCCCTCCATTTTCATCCTCAACTCCTAACAATTACCCAATTAGCCCATCGTCCCAATTATCATCACTGCCCTCCTCACTGTACAGAGAGTGCACCACATCTTTTTATAACCCCACAAGCAACAACAGGCCATCAATCACAGGCCTTGAGTTCTCATCATCTCTCCCCTCTAGCACTACTCTCTTAACTGATTCCTCATCACTGTTTCAAACCCAAGAGGGTGGTTTTTTGTGTCCCATCCAGTATGATTCTTTAGCTAAAGACATCAACAACAGCATGCTCGTGTTCGGAAGTAGTGAGAGAAGTGATTGCAGCTATGGGAGAGAGATGGGGGTCAAGCAAGAAGAGATGGACTTTCAAAGATATATACCTAATGGGTTTGAGGGAAACAACAATGTACAGAGCGTTGGGTCTAGTTACAGCAACAGTGGGAGCTGTGACAATGCCAACCATTTAAGTGGGTGCTTTGGGGAAAATGATGACACCGTGTTGGACTATGATCTTGAGGATGTCAAGAGACTGATTAGTAGTAATAGCAGCAGCAACAGCTTATTATTCACTGATGACAGCAACAAAACAGAAGATCAGAGACCCTTGTACTATTTCTGATTCGTGTAAATCAAATTATCTGAACCTCTGAGTCGGACCGATGAATATGTGTCAAGTCAAGGGAGATTTGATGGGGTAAGGTTTAGGGAAAGGGGGATTCAGCTCAGAGATTGAGACTTCAGTTCCTGGGAGTCTGTGTGTTCTTTCTTTTTGTGATGAAATATGAGACATTTCTATCTTTGACATCACAAAAGACATTTCTTTCTTAAATTCATGCATTTATTTTTGTGAAGGATGATGAGAGGTGAGGTTAAATACTGTACGGATCTCTCTCTCTCTCTGTCTCTCTCTGTCTCTCTCGGTGCACTCACTGACCAAGATTCAACACATAAAATCTCATGAAAATTAGAGTAACATCCCCAATTCCCCACACTATTCAAGACTGACGCAACACAATTAAAATGGAGAAAAGAAAACAGAAACAAAACATAGAAGACCTGCAGACACATTTTACTAGACTCGTATTATCTAATTTATATCTGAGAAAATAAATCAAATCGCTGTGCAGTTGCTCCCCACAATCCTCTTGAAAACTGGGTCTGTGATTCGGTGTAGGGGGGAAAGGCAAATAGTACCTTTCCATATCTTTGCACTTCACACGTAAACAGGTGGTGCATTGTTATTATTGCTGTCATTTTTATTATTTCCTACAGCTTTTCAACGGGGTTTTTGTGCTTCATGCCAAGAACACTGATCTGCAACAGAGGAGGGAAGAAGTGACAACATTAATAAATCTCATTTTTTCTGCAGAAGTTTGAAAATTGCGACTGTTCAGAACTTGGAACTTGGAAGTTTGTGGAGCTTTGAAGCACTTATAAAAATAGGGGAGTTCCATATCAATATCTTAGTCTCTCTGACCCGTTCCTATGAGTTTCAGTCCTTGTTGTGTAATATAAAAGGTAAATAAAACTATTCAACGGCTGCGTCGTATGTATGCGCAGCATAATTTAACTGCCAGTTGATGCAAGAAATCAATTGTAATCTCTTACCTACAAACGTCATGAGGTTCCATGCACATTACCGGTGAGATTATTGAATCGATATTCTCATCGATCATAGTAATCACTATTCAATCTTATCTCTATTGTGTATGTAAAGATTCCGAAATGGTGTGCTCATGAGTCTCAACCTTTTGATTTTTCTATTCAATCTTATCTCTGTTATGTATGTAAAGATTCCAAAATGGTGTGCTCATGAGTCTCAACCTTTCGATTTTTCTAGGTCATGTGCTGGGCTCGCTCGATCTGACGGTCCTCATGACCACGTCGCGTGTAGTCGGCGCATGCGATAATCTACTTTCATACAGATTAGAAAATGCAAATGTGTGCTTCATCTCCACCGAACCTATAAACATTGTAATGAAAGGTGTATACTTGATAATTATAAACGAAATGCACAGTCGAGCAAAGTTTCAAACGCTTTATCTTGTGAAAGGGATATGCTTAATAATGGTGATTGCACGAGTTTTCTGGTGAGGAAGTTATGAGATAAGCCTGTACGTTCTCCAAAAGTGACAAACCACTGTTGAATGGCCGGGGCAATTTACTGTCGATTGTAATGACACAATTGAAAAGGAAAAGAAATTTCATAGAACCCTCTTGACTTTTTGCAACTTCACCGCTTTGCATCCTTTATTTTTGGAAAGGGAAAAAGGCCATAAAAAATCCCAAACTATATCCACCGTAATACATTTACCTTTGACTTTTTTTGTGACATTAAAAACCTCAAATTATACCCATTGTGACACATTTACCTTGAACATTTTTTTGTGATATTAAAAACCGCAAATCATGCACACTATGACACATTTACCCTCCATTAAGATTCTGTCAAATGATTTTTCAGTTAAAATAACGTACTTTTTATTTCGCTTAAGCCTGTGAGTAACATGTCAACGACATTTGCTTTCGACGTCAATGTAAGCGGATTTTTAACGATCCTCATTGATAGAGGGTAAATGTGTCACACACGTACAAATTTGAGAATTTTTTGTCACGGAAAAAAATTTAAGATAAATGTGTCACAGTGGGCATAATTTGAGATTTTTGTGGCTTTTGCCCTTTTGGAAATGCATCTTAGAATCCCAAACCCAATTGCACCATCTAAAAACACCAAACTATTCCCATTTGAAAATCTCGCATCTCCTAAATCCCACAAACCCTAGCCCCCACCCCACCCCCTGCCCACAAGTTGTAATACCCATCATTCATCACCATCCCCGCCGTCGACCGTTGCTCCATCACCTCCAATCATCGTCTCCGTTATCGATGCTGCTCACGTCGATCCCAGCTATTCTGAGTACTAAAAATTCTTTTAGTTTCCTCCAAACGAATGTTTGCTCCATTTTGATTGGGCGTATATGGTCATCTCGTGTTTCATAACTGTTACGGAAACTAAGCAATCGAACAATAAAATTTACAGAATAAGAAAATAAATCGAATACCAGATTTACGTTATTCGGTCGTAGTGACCTATGTCCACAGAGAGAACAGCACGAATTCCAATATAAATCAAGTAATACAACGGAGATTACAACCACACTCGAATCACTCAAACACTCTAAATGTTTCTCGAGCCCCAATTATACCCAGTGATGCACACAGTATTTAACCTCGTAATTCCTCACAAAATAATCTTTCAATCTCACGAATGAATTATATACAAATCTTACCACAAGATTTAATCGACTTCAACACTAAATATATTGGTGTAATTCCACGAAGGAAACCCACGCCGGCAAAGCACTCGATTGAACACGACGCTGCAAGAATCAATTCTTCGATCTAGACATGGACGGCACGAAGATCACGCTCTGCACTCATCTCTTCAAGCACTCACGGAAGCGGCGCTTCTTTTTGTCTCTGTGCAAGTAAGTCCCACATATAAAGAATATATATTTATATCTGCCAAAAGTTGGTCCAAGTGAAAAGTCCACAGCATAGTAGACTTTCCCAGTAAATCATCCCCTCTCTCCAACGTGCGGTAGATTTCGTATATTTCCTTTTTTTGTTTTGGTCAAATTTTCGCTTTTTTATTCACTTTTCTTTTATTTGGCAGCAAACTGCACCATAGTGGACTATCCTTTCCCGAGACAATCGAACTTCTCCAACTTTGACTTCAACGTAGAAACCATTTCGTGGCGTATATTTTCTTTCTTTCTTCGCGGACTTCAACTTGCCAAAGGACGCTTATCATATTTTGCTACGCTCGATTTCGAACATCCGCGAAAAATTCAATTCGATATATTTAAATTTTCGCTTCGAGCTCGAACTCGAGATATATTTTAACAATAATGACCTTAAAGTTTCTCACACAACAGGCATTTTTGGAAAAAAGTGTGAAAGCCAAAAAAAAAAAAAAACAATGACGACCTATCAAAGATGCAATATCAAACCTTGCAACGTATAATTATACAATTATATCCTGAAAACAATGTCATACGCCTAAAGCACATGGTAAAGGACCAAGTCAAGCACACAAGTCAGTTGGAGAGAGTAGCCCAGATTCTTGACCATGTATCATACGCTATTTACGATAAAAAGTTGTAAAATATTGATGCGATTAGAAACCATTAAGACTATAGTGCTATGGTCTTAACATATTATTTCATTCGCAATATGAAACGGTGTGAACCAATTTTGGTCGCTATTGGTCTGTTTAGAAACCCTCAAGAACACATGCTAGGGTACTGATGATCGTTTTTATTTTATTCGCCAATATGAAACAGTGCGAATAAATGCTGGTTTTGGGGAAACGAAAGAGGAGATTAGAGACTAGAATATTGCGAAATTTCGTGCAACATCATTGCATATAAAGTCCATTGGTTGCTGAATTTTGTTCCGACTTATACACCATTTTATATATGGGGTGTAGAACGTGGCAGGGAATCCCTATAAGGAAGGATGCAAATCCAAAGGCTGTGAAACAAGTGATTATGACAAGATCTCTGTCAGTGCACATAATTAATGAGAGGCTCGGCCAACTTATTGTTGGTTTCCATCCTTGTTCTGCAGTGCCCACGAAGTTTTATCAGGAGAAACGAAGCGTACGGAGGACAAAGATAGATTAGGGCAAAATCTTGTCGGACTCGCAAAAGTCACGACAGTCCAATGTAGATCAAGGAACAGTATTTTCAAAATCGTATATAATAGAAGATTGCATGGGTGTTTGTAAGCGGCATGACATATGGAGTTTAGTTAAACCGGCCAGAAGGACGGATAGATATACTCGGCTTGAACCGCTTGAACCGGTCGATGCGGTCCGGTTTCCAAAACACTGCTTAAAGCTTGCGTGGGATAGATGTAGATGGAATTCTCTCTCTCTTCCTAATCATAGTTAGAAGTCGGCCAAAACTTACAACATAGAAACTTGGACAAAGAAGATGGGTGTCGGATCGGGGATTCATATACTCATTATCATTTAGAAAGATTTGGATTCTCTATAATTGAGGGATAACTTTACATTTTAAAGTCACTTCTGAGACCGAGAGATCGATGCATGAGCACAACACTTTTTTGGTAGCCCACATCAAGTCTCCTTATTTTTTAAAATTATTCATCTACTTTCTTTTCTTTTTTCCCCATTTTTTTTTTAAATTGTGCTCTCCCTTCACGACAATTGTTCACAGGCAAATCCAAAGATCGTCACAGGAGCGAATGTCATCTGCAATTGTCCTCGCGCCCTCTCGTTAGTCATGGCTTTCGACCCTACTAAAAGCAGTCACAATTTTGATCGGCAATGTCTAGCCCTGTCGCAACTTGCCCCCCTCTATCTCATAAACTCTCTCTATATCCGTCAAGTCAAATCGAACAATAGCATGGCTTTGGCAACTCTCGAGTTTAGACCCGAGATCACGGGAACCTAAGACTAGGACGTAACCTTGACGTCGACGGCCATCTATATGGGGGCGGCCAATTTGAGGTCGCGCTCTCTTCCCCTTTGCTTCATGGACAAATGGGATAGAGAAATAGGGACATCTATCGGTGATGGCGATGGGCAACGATGATCACGACAATTGCAGGAAGGCGACAACGATTGCATGAGGATGGGGGTGGCAGAGCAACTAGATCCGAGGCCGAGGTGGGTGAAGAGAGAGATGTGTTTTGGATTAGTTTGGTATTTGGGATAGATTCCATGAGAAAAACTATTTTAATCTAATCGGGTGACCCTGTAAAGTTACTCCCCCAAACATCCCAATCAATCCCATTTAGAAATTACGTGCGACCAGTGGCCTAGAAAACAAATTCAATGACATATCAATGTCAATCCATCTAAAAGTCTAAGATGACTAATGGAGAGGTGGTCTAACATTTAAATACTCTAATAAAGAGAAATCAAGCAAATGCATACACACATATACACATTTACATATACAATTATACATATAGTCACAAAATTTGTCCAGCATATAAATATATGTCCATTGACCATGCAAACGAGGTCTAATTGGCTCATCAATGGGGTCCCAAATTGAATCTCAGTATCTTGTGCTTCTGCCAACCCTACGCCTGTTACCAGACCGTTCCAACCTTTTTGGGGTTCTTGATTTCAGTTCACATGTAGCAAATTAATTAAATGATTTCTGCGAGGAAAATAATTTGTAAGATAAGAATTAAAATGGTGCGTTGATCTTCCACCCTAGTTGACGTTGTGCATCTAAAGACGACCAATCATGCATTTGATTAATGGGGTTCACAGCTGTTTCATTTTTCTATTCCATAAATTTAATCTTCATCTGTATTTAATATTTGTTTTTGGTCTGAACTGTCGTATTTAAAGAGCTGAGGAGGAAAGGCTGAAATGGCAAAGGTCAAAGGTGCGGAACCGACAGTCTTGGCAATTATTATTTATGTTTTATTATGGTTGGACAGTCTCATCGGATGAGGAGATGTTGCTTCGTCAACACAAATTTAAGTCCATCTACCTAAAAATTTAAAAGAAGAAAAAGAAGAAGAAGAAGAAAATAACAAAGAAAAGTCCATCAGTATCGTTGAATTTTTTGTGCTCTTACATAGTCAGTCATTCGATAAGCTCCCAAAGAACTTGCTGTGAAATTTTCCTGAAAAATCACTTTAAAGCAAATATATATGTAATTTGCGATGTCGTGTATTTTAAACGCGATGCTAGTAAGCGTCAAGTTGCTTACTTTGGACTGAACTGCGGAAAAATAAAAGGTTTCTCATAATAAACATAATAAATTATAATTGGTTTCCGCTATTAATGCCAGACAAATAGAAGATTAAGGGTGCATTTGGAAACATTTTGCGGAAAAGCCTTTGGGAAAATGCAAAGGACTTTAGGTGAAAGGGTTTTTTCAAAATGCAAATAATGTTGGGTAAAGTATATTTTAAAAACACATCGGAAAGCGACTTTGATTTAAATGTCATTTGGAAAAAGTCACTTTAAAAGGACTTTTGCTATATATATATTTTTTTAAAAATTCTCAAACTATTTGTTAGCGAAACTCAGCCACTAGCCAACAACCTCAGGCAACCGTTGCTTGGGGTTACGCGACCTCAGGCGAGGCTTGCTGGTGCCAAATTTGCTTGCCAACAACCAAATTTGGCCTTGCCGGCGACCTGAACCTTTGCCGGTGACATCACGCGAGGTGGGGAGATTTCCGAAATTATGAAAGCTGGGCGAGACAAAGTTGGAAGTAAAAAAAACATATTTGCATTCCGGAAATGCTCAAAACACTTTCGGACCTACATTGGGCCAAAGGCCTTTAAAAATGCAATTGCATTTTCCCCAAACTCTCTAAAAAATTTGCCAAATAGTTATTGCATTTAGCCAAGGGACTTTGGGCAAAACAGTTTCCAAACTCACCCTAAGTCCTTTTTAGGTCCTCTGACTCTTGTGAAATGAGCAAATCAGACTGAATCGTTTTCCATCAGTGCAAATTATCTAACTTGCTTGATTCGTGCAGCCGAGTCCTACCAATTCAGTGGCAATGCCATCAGCTTGTCCCATAAGGGTTAATATGTGTAATAGGTGATGGGCTGGAATTAGCCGCTCTCCGGACCTTGCATTATTCTGTGGTTTCGTATAACTTCATGTGGCGATTACACTTTGTCATAGAAAAATTATAGAGGAATTTTATTTATCAGAATCAACGTCCAACTTTTAGAATTAATTATTTTGGATAAATAACACGAAAAATCTAACGTGTACTCTTTAAAATTTACATACTATTTTGACTGTTTTTTTCTCCGAGCATTCGTAGAAAAAGACAAAGATTGACTCAGAAGGTTTGCTTGGAAGTGTAACACCTCGAGTTCCATCAACGGAGAGTTACCCAAAAGATCATCATCTGCTTACTCTTCTGAGGACTTAATGTACGTTTTTATTTTTCTTTATGATTCAAGGACACGAGTGAAATGATAGCTGAAAAATGCAATATCCAAAAATTACATAAAAATTGAGTTGTCTAATATTGTGCGCACGAACGGTTAGCCAATCCTATCAAAAACCAAACTATTTACATTAAGATTAAGTACGTGCAAGGTATTTATGTTAATGAACTCTACCTCGACTCAGCCCATCATGCCAAGCAGATAACACAAAAGGGAGGTCGCAATTTTTTATCCCAAGTCTTAACGATATCCTCGCGTGGTAACCCAATGGTAAATGGATGATAATGTTCTCAGTGAGATCACAAATTCTAGCCATGTTGTGAGTAAATATTGTAATGCCATTACAAAATTGGTTATTTTTATACGACGGCCAATTGAGTTCTAAACCAATGCTGCCAATATAATCATTTTGGCCAATTTTAGCTAAAATTTGCTAACATAGCCTGCCGGGTCACCGTTAGCGTGAATAATTTTTTAAATTTTTCTGACTTTTGTATTATGTATATGTTTTTTCTTTGCTTTACAACTCAAGGTCGATGAGGTTGCCAGCTGACCCTCGCTTGGATCTTGGTAAGGGTCGATGCCCTTGCTTGCCATCACCAAGGCCCTTGCTAGTAGGAAAGAAAAGAAAAGAAAGAAAAAAGGGAAAAAATGAAAAGGAAACTTAAAAAAAATTATAAAAATTATTTACTTCAACATCAGCTATGCCACGTAGGATAGTCAACGCCCACGTCGATGATTTCCAGCAAAAATTAATCAAAAGGATTTTATTAGCAAATCGTTGAAAGGTTTGAGACTAAATTAACAAAATTAGAAAGTTTAAGGATGAATTAGGTTTAGGCACGAAGGTGGAGCTGTGGCTACAATTTCTATACCTATCGGTGGTGCAGAGTAAGTATAACTTGAACCAAACATTCCGTAGTGAGTGTAGGAGTCTTGTAGTAACCACAAGAAGGGTAGCTGCACTGGTCACATTTCCTATACTTTCCACTTTTTTTAAATTTTTTGGGTTCAAAAGAAATTTCCATTTACTGCCAAAATGATACGGATCCATATGAAATTTCTTAAGTCACCATAACAAGGTAAGCTCGTAGAACTCTAAAGCAAATCAAAAATTAGAAATTAAGTTGTATCATCAGAATATGGTTGGCAGAGACAATCACATGCTCGTCCTTTAAGAACAAATTTGTGACTGCATCCAAGCAAAACTTTCAATGGCCGATCACCAAAGAACACACCGAAATCTCTATATATAGTTTCAGCTTTGCCTTCTGGTGATGTGCGCGTAGATTCGGCATCCCCAACACCATCACCTTATGAAGACAATACAAATATGTTCAACAAGCTCGAATCTAACACTTGGAGAGCAAGCTCTTTAGCAAGTGCGAGACGCCAAAGTTTTTAACAAAAACAAGTTGAACGAACACAAATTTGACACCGAAACTACTTTGAACACCATTGAAACTAGAAATGGAGTAGTTATTCATTAAAACTCCTAAATCTAAAATTAGATCAGAGAAAAAAGCTCCTAGATCTGAGTTGGGAGAGCAAAACTCCCATATCTAAAGCTACATCAGGAAAGTAAGCCAAGCAA
Organism: Syzygium jambos; assembly: GCA_031216235.1. Classification (NCBI taxonomy): domain Eukaryota; kingdom Viridiplantae; phylum Streptophyta; class Magnoliopsida; order Myrtales; family Myrtaceae; genus Syzygium; species Syzygium jambos. The sequence goes on along the minus strand of CM062229.1, from coordinate 7,930,350 downwards.
CAAGCAAAAATAAAAGGAAAAGCAAGTAGGGAGGGAGGGAGAGATTTAGGTCAAATCCTCCCCTCGAGAAGTTGAAGGGACGAAGAAAGGCCGAAACTCTGAGGCTGCATTTGGTCGACCGTATAAAAGCCAGGATAGGATATATTTTATCCTATCCTGTGTTTGGTGGTAGTCCAGGATAGGATAAGGTCGGATATAAACCGGATATAACCCGGATAAAAAAATCCGAGGGGAAGGTGTAGGATAGACCTTAATAGGATTTTTAATGCCTATTTTTCCAGAAATCCTACGCTCCACTCGCCGTCATCTTCATCCCCACACCTTGTGCGCTTTCACCAAAAAAATTTCTCGGCTTTTTTTCCTTCACCGACTCCTCCGGACCCGTGAATAGCAAAAAAATAAATTAAAAATTATCCTATCCGACTTTAAATCCGTAGTCCACCAAACAGTGGACAGGATATGAAGAAATCCCAAGATTTCTTATCCTATCCTATCCAGTCCTATCCTGTTTAGAAATCCTGACGACCAAACGCAGTGAGAGAAAAATAGAGGGGAGAGGGAGACTAATTAGTGGAAACTTTACTTTCCACTTATTTAATAGATGGCAAATTTACCCATCCAATATCAAATTCGTAAATGCAAACACTTGATGGCCGGGAAAAAAGGACATAATTTCCCAGCGCAAGACATCAATTGTGCTGTTCCAGAATATTTATTATAACACAATCCAAAATCGTCCTAAGTAACAAACATCATTTCTCTAAGATTACTCTTGGTAGATTCTTCCCCTTATCCCGAGTCTCTCTAATGATTCCCCGAAAAATGTTGCATATATGTGAAAAGAAGATTCATCTGCAAAATTATAACGATAGCATTGCTCTTTTTCCGAACTGCAGCAACAAGTAAATCGCTGCATTGCGATCTGGTACGGCGGACTGGTTCACCGCCTTAGTGTTGAGAAGCATGTAGCCACTCTATGCCCGATATCCCGTAGAACTTGTGAAACACCATATATCTGCAGGAGTTATAACATGATTAATCAATCTCACCTTTTTTGCTTCAGTGGACAAGCACTGTGTGTGAGAGAACAAGCATGTCAGCGTTAAACTCAGAAGATAATGGAACAGAAGGTACCTGAACTAGTCAGTAGAATTTAGACATCAAGAGCAAGCACTGGAAATCACACCCAAGAAGGCCATTTCTTAGGAATCATGCTCATATTCAAATCCAAGGTGGTCGATGGAATTGCAAAAGTAACGGCATATTTCAGAAACAATTCCTAAAATAGAAATAGATTTTTCTATTTCTGTTCCCATGACAAGTTTCCGAAGAAAGAAACCCATTTGACAACAACCAAAAAATTTCTATTTCTGGAACAAAAACCCATTTGATAATAGCATAAATTTCTATTTCCTGGAACATAAATCCGTTTGATAACAACACAAATTTCTATTTTCTGGAACAGAAATCCATTATTTTAGAAATGATCTCTAAAATGACAATCAATCAAAACACATAAACCCTAGTAAAGCCCTAATTCATTCAAAGGATTGTGTTGTTTTTTATGGGTAAAGACCCATCTTGAGAAAATGTAAATTACGTTTGGTAAAAGATCTTTTGTGAATCTACTTTGGCTCAAATAATGTTTGATAAATCTTATTTTGCAAAGGGCTTTGAGATTTTTTTTTTTTTTTTTTTTAAAAGCTTACCTTTCACCAGAGCCGACAATGGGCTACAGTCGCCTGCGAGCCAGATCTGGTATCGATGGCCGTCGCCCAACCTTGGGCGGCTCGACCTTGGGCGATTGCCATCAGTGCTAGATCCGGCTCGCCGGTGACCGTAGCCCATCGAGCCGCCTGGCAGAGGCCTAAGGTCACGCGACCGTTGCCGGGGATGGGCAACCTCGTCGGCCTCTCACCGGCGCTTCGCCGTCCGATCTGGCCTCAAGCGGCTCTAACCCGCCACCCTAAGCCCAAAGGAAGATAACCAATCATGAGGGGCAAAATTGAAATATTGAGGAATTAGTGAAGGTAGTTTGGGAAAGAAAAAAATTGATTTTAGCGTCAGGCCAATGCTGAAAGCTCAAAGTTGGTCTGAACCAGCCTTGGGTTTTCAGCATTCCCAATGCTGGCTTTCGGCCGAAAACTCATTGGAAATGCTCGACAAACGCCTCAACATTTCCCCAAGGGTTTTTCGATACCAAAAGCCTCTTGAAAATACTGAACCAAACGCACCCTAACAACTGTGCTGAGATCGTAAAACTTGCTGGCTCAGATGATGTCCTAGTCCAGGTTTTGATAAAATTGGGTACATACTTATTAGTTCTCGCTCGAACACCATAAGAGGATAACTACTCGGAATCTGCAGTCATTGAACATCCTTCTTTCGAATACATGTTCCATTAAGGACACGGACCAGATAACCTTTTCCTCCTATCAGCACTAAAAAGATTTAGACAGAATTGAAGTCTTGTACAATAGTACCCGACAAACAGCAACAAAGCAGGCTAGATGTTTACTTGAAGTCGGATCGAGACAACCAAGATTCAATACAAGGAAATATTGTGGAGGTATGCTACAGTGATAGTGATAAGGCAAAAAAAAAAGAGCGGTCCTCGTTTCGATTTAAATTCTGCTTCCTGCAATCGAAACATACAATTTGATATCATATGCTTATATTAAAGGACACAGAGATTGTGGAATAACCAACAACAATTCTTTCGGATATGATTCTCCTGCCTTCGACCGATCATATATGAAATGAAAAGATGTTAAAATGCCAAAAAAAACAAAAGGGGGGGTGTGAATTAAAGCCAGATCCCAAAATTATCATTGTTTAAAATCCTTCACATAGAAATTGAGTTCTACGAAAATGGGATAACTAGACAACCTTTTAATCTGGGATAAGAGTCACACGGAAACTTTCTGGAAAAGCATCGATATACTCAAGCTGAAGTTAGGTGTTCAATCGCGTGGTTATCAACACTCAACTGATCATGACAAAGCCAAACGAGTCAAAATCAAGGTCTTTTTATTTGCTGCTTATTTTCTGATCTGCTCATATACTGAAACCAATCAACAAAAGTTAAGATGCTTCAGATCATAAGAAGTTTGTGCTTTTTATACTTGTTATAATTTGTTTGCGTCATTTGTGTTATCATACTATGCTTCGGCTATTAGAATTGGAATCCAAATGGACAGCAATGGAGAGTAAAGACCAAAATCGTATGAAAGCCATATAGTTTGAAGCCTAAAGAATTAGTTGAACATCCAGACAGAAAACTTTTAAATTTGAAAGATTTTGTCATGACAATAGACAAAGTACAGGCACAGAATTTGAAATACAAGTAGTTAGCAGAATCATCTACTTCTTTTGATTGAGAATTAAGTTTATAAGAACCCATGTCTATCACGATGAAGTTTTCAACTATCATCTTATAAAGATCCTATAAGGAAAATGATACAATGTTGCAGATTGCTTATACCATTACTGATTGCTTATATTATTGCATCTGAGATCTCTAATTTAATAGTCGCTTGGTTATTTGATGACATAAGAAGTTGCATAGTTCTTGGAACACCTAACTATAGTACAGCAAACAACTAATATTGCCATGTGCCATTGTAAAAAAGCAGTAATACATGATCAACATTTGACTCAATGCGACTGATGTCAATACCAACTTTGTTGCTATCAAGCCCGTCCAAAGTTCCAACCGTGTCGATCTGTATTGTTCCAAAACATTTAGTTGCTTTACATTTCAGAATATACTGCTAGATATAGATTCATTTACAAAATTCTGTAAAACCGTTTAGCATAAATTTTGAGTGGATATTCAAATAAGCTATCGGATATATTCAAACACCTAAAAGAGCTTGTGATCACTTGATGCAATCCATTCTGTGAATGAACCCTAGCATTCCAATATTCTAGATGGGCACAGTTTTAATCTTCATATTGATACTGATATAACCTGGTCTCGAGAAGGGAGTGAAACCTTTGGGACTAATTCCGTAAGTTATAATGTACAAAGGCCTTCTAAAAAATTCCCATAATTAATGAACAAAATTTTGTGCACGAAACTTACCTTCACAAATGGCGGAGGTCAGCCTTAGATACGAGTGCATCCTCTACCTGTATACTCTGCCAGAACAAGGAAAAGCAAGTGGATGGATAATACCATTAAGATTTCCACTCAAATCTTAAGCTATTAAGCTTTAGAAAATGTCAGACCCAAAAAAAAAAAAGCTTTAGAAAATGACGTTATTTGTACTTTATATCTAAGGCCGTTGATGGACACGACGGGACTCAAAAGCAAGTGAACCGGTGATGTGTCAGTGAAGAATGGTTGAAATCCATTACAATAAAGAACGTTAAAATTTAGTACATAAAACGGGAAATTATGATAAAATTGACCTTTTCCTTTGTTTTTTTTTTTTTGGTAAGGAACCTTTTCCTTTGTTTCTCTCGTACCCTTTCAAAGAAATCCAAAAGGTCTCACTATTAAGATAAGGACACGGTTTGTACTTTATATCTGATCATATTTACGGCCACATGTATAAGATGTGCAGCGATATCCTCGTCGATTTATATTTCGAAATGAACTTAAAGTATACTCTTTGACATACCGAAACAGGGTCAATTTAACATAAGAAGCCCATTGTGGCTATGTTGTATTGTGTTCCAATGTACTGTGAAGTGATGTGATTATATGTTTAGTAACCCATGTTTTAAAGCTATAGCAACTTAAAATTGGGCGAGGTGGTTTCCTAGAACGTGTTGCAGCTTCAGAGGTGCTTGACCATTGAAGTGTTTACCGTATACTTTAAAAAGCTGCGGCACCCCTTTTTACATAATCCCTTTTTACGGTTAAAGCGGCTGCGGGACAACCGTACGAAAGTCTTGCACAACTTAATCGATCTCATGTCTCCTGAAAATACTTTGATCATATCAATATGAGCCCAGATACATGTACACTATGTAAATGCAACATGTCAAATTGGGAAAAAAAATAACCATCACAACTAATTCGTCGTGCCATGTGCTGAAGCACAAACAAAAGCCATCCATATGAAGCATAACATGTGATGGTGGTAGAAACACACGCAATCGAGGATCATTTGTTCATTTGAATCCCTAGAACTAATGAGTAATTTCACAGAATATCGAGGCTACAGTGCACAAGCATTGGGGAAACCCTACATCCAACTTAAAGAAGCTAGTGAGAAAGCCCACGCCATGAGCTGTTGGCCTATGTTCCCACCTCATATTAAGAGCTGCAGTCGACTGTATAATTAGGGTTTTCTGCGATTTGCTTGATCCCGCACTTCACTGCCGTTTAAAATGTCCCAATTCGCTGAACAAGAAAAAGCAAAAAAGCCCAAGGAACCCCCCCCAAAAAAATCTCCATGCTTGTGAAGATAATCGATTAAATCACCATATAAGGACCTCAAGAAACCCCACAAAGGGAAGAGTATTTACCATGATGCCTGTGAGATCTGGCCATCATGGAGGAAAGACACCACCTCATATCGACACTGATCACCGAGAAGTCAAAATGGCATTCATCTGCACCTACACCTGCACCTTTCAAGCGCTCTGCTTCTTCATCTGCGCTTCTCTCTTCTTTCACTTTCTGGGTTTTTAGGGAAATACCAATTCGAAAACACGTTTTGAACAGCCCTCTTTTTATCGCCTCGAGAGATGTAGCTCTGGCAAATCTCGGGCACAGAGACATACGCAGTAGAGAACCGAGAGCAAATTTAAGGTGCAGGTGCAAATGCAGACAAAGGCTACACCTTGACGAAACCCTTCTGCTCCAAAGCTCACTCCTTCTCTCTCTTTAGGCTCTCCTCTTTCATGCTCTCGTCAGACATAGAGGAGGAGGAGGAGGAGGAGGAGGAGCCATGGCGTTTTCATTGGTTAATGGAAGGCTCCCCTCGTGGCTTTTATTACATGGAAAAAGGGTATAAAGGAGAGACAAAGGAGAGAGAGTGGATAAGGATTTGACAGGCTCCACCCACCCACACCGAGAGAGAAATCCACACCGAGAGAAGAGAGAGAGAGACCCGAGACTAGTGCCACTGCCGCCATGTCTGTCCTTAAGAGCCTACCAGCACGTGGGACAGTTCGATAGAATCTCCGTCATCTCCGGCCACGTGATGCAGAGCCTACAGCACGTGGGACTTCCCCCCTCCGCAGTGGTGCCCCTCCGCCAGGTGTCGTGCTCACCTGACGACGGCCCACATTCTGATTCTTACCTCGCCTGATCTTGCGCTGCGTCTGCCGAAGTTCAGGTCAATTTGATGTGGGGGGCCAATGGGGGGAGGGGGGCATCGCGAGTTATTGCCGACCACAAAAAGTTTCTCCTCACGTGATCGAATTGATTGAGACGTGTAGGCGCCCCCACCATTTTGAAACACCTGGAAAAAAAAATATAATAACATAAACAGCCTTCGAACTTTAATTTAATATACAATGAGATTTTCGTATATGTTCAAATTAATTTTCGAATTATATGAAAATATTCAATATCGCACTTTCATTAAATCACTTTAATATAGTCCGAAAACTATATTGAATATGTATCAAAAGTTCGGAGACCACATTGAATAAATTAAAAGTTAACAGATGACAATGCACATTAACTGAGAATGTCATAGCAGTGCGCGATGAACTAGAGGAGGAATGACGTAAATCGCCACTGATCCATTGCAATCAGAAGCCATCCTATTTTCCGCTCTCTAGTTAGTTAGATTCGGTCTTTCGAGCAGCGCACATGGTTTTGCCTCAAAGGTAGATACCACCCTAATGTTGCTGTGACTATGGTATGCTGACCAAGTCCCAACCAAATAGGTTTTAAGCCTATTGTACATATGTCGATTTAATATTAAACTTTCTCATTTGTCAATTGAGTCCTAGATTTTTTGTGTAAACTTTCAATATAGTCCTTTCAGTTAAGTTTCGCCAGAAAAGCGCTACTGTGGCGGTCCAATCATCACCGGCAAATTGGTCAAAAAGACTATATTAGAATACCGCGTAAAGGTTTAGGATCCAATTGGTAAAATTGGAAAGTTTTAATAAGTTTAGAACTAATTGAATAATTTCGCCTATTGCAACTAAATATTTCATATCAGACTTTCATTTGATGGGTTGCAAAGGGTTTTTAAAAAATTAAATACAGCTATAAGCAAGTTACGACATACGTTTGTTTGGGATATCATTCTATAGGGTATTTTCTCTTGAAGCAAATCAACATAAGAAAGAACAAAGTTCTTGGGTCCCTTAGTCAATATGGAGACTTCACTTCGCCAAGATAGGGGACACTTGACATGATTTTATCGACGACAGATCTACCTAACTTGTATTTTGATGACCACTCGATATTTTTGAATCATAAATCTAAAGAAATATAATTGATTTGATAACGATATGTCGACATGACACGTGATATGATTTATATGCAAGATAGAGTGGTCACGCACATCGCGCACCTTAAATGTTTTTCGAATTTCAAAACGTTATCTTTTTCCCACATCGTGCTAAAAGAAACTCTCCACCATCAATCAATGTGGAAGCCTGATTTGGACTACATGTCAAAGGAGCCATACATCTTAAGAGAATCCTCCCTTTATAAAAGTGGAACTTCTACCATTGGACGTGACAGTGTTGTATACATATTTGCAAATTAAGTGGCTTTTCAGCATTTGCGATAAGCTCAATGTCACCATCAGATAAGTTGTGATCCGTGCAAGTATTTACAAAAAAGGTTATTTTATTATTTCGAATATACACTAGCTTAGCACCAAATATATATCGTATATGTCCTATTGAGACTTCAACTTCATTTTGAAACGAAGTTTTTTTTTGTGCTTATTCTAAATCTTTCGACTCACACATTTTACTCATTTTAAGATTTTATTTATTTCGCGAAAAATAAATAAATTGAAAAAAGGATCAATTTTATCGCTTGAAATAATTAGCCGATAAAAAATATTTTTATATTCAATAATAATTTATGTTTAAATATTTTCTTGGGCGATGAAAATATTTTCTGTTCGTTCATTTTTTAGAAAATAATTAAGATATTTCGATTTTAAGACGATATTATTAAAAAATTTAAACTTATCACATTACGAGGGGACAATATCATTACTCTGTAAATAATAAATCATAATTCAAGAGGTAAACACTTAATTGATATCTATTTATGTTGCTTACTGAGCTGAATTAAATTTCAGATGAAATCATTTTGTGTATTTAGATTATGTTTTAGCTGAAAAAGAAACAAGCGATCTTAATATTTTTTTATTTTAACATCAAATTAAAGAAAATAATAACAACTCGTGATAAAAATATATACCATGATAAGGTGCGACTAACGTACTAAAAAGAGAGTAACTTTCCCTGCCTAATCTCAACACTCATCTGACCAAACAAAAAAAATCTCAACACTCAACTTTTTTTGGTTTATCATATGTTTTTTTTGACTTTTATGCAAATATATTAAAGAAATATCTGTATACTTATATACTTCCCAATCTACTCCAACACTCCAATTTCTTTTTTGGCTCGACTTATATTAAAAGAAAATTTTCATATTTATATACTCCCTATTTTCCGAAATGACAAAACACGACATCAAATCATACCATATTTCATTAAATAACACAACATGGAATATATATTTAATTTAACTCTTAAATTTTAAGTACATATTGTGAGATTTTATGTGATCACCGCCAACTGTTTTAAAATTTAAGCTTTTAAATAAAGATGTGGTTTAACATTTATATATTCTAACACTCCCTTTTAGGCTTAGTCTGGTCTTTTTCTCTAGTACTAAGCGAAGACATGATAATAGGGGCCTAAAAAAATTTGAACTCATGACTTCCTGCTCTGATAAACACTTTTAGCATGGCATAAAAGCGCATTGAATTTGGCCTGTAATTAGCAGAGCCGGGTCCATGCTAATCTTATTTTTGAATAATAGATATAATGAATTATGTAATATGATCTTGCCAAGTACAAGAGTATTTTGGGAATATGAATGTGCTTTGTTATCTAACGTTTACCGGATTATGCCAAAAGATTATCCGATTGAAATGAGACTTTTAAGGCAAGAAAAAATTTGCTAAGTTTACCAATTATGCATCGTGTCTCCACCAATTCATAAAAGACGACGTCTACCCTATTCACTAGACAAGGCCCCACCTGCTCTCAATCATTATTAGGTTATAATGGAGACAGCTAAGCCCGTTTTATCAGACCTAATCTCGTGTTTTTGTCTTTCATTATGGCCCTACTAACTTCTTATTTTCTTCGTTTTTGCATATTATTCCTTCCCTAATCGTGGAATGATACACATGAGAAGGTTTTATAATTTTCTTTTTTATTTGGAGAAAAGAGAAGACTCTTTTTTCATTTCTCATTGTGGCCCTTCCTTTCTCCTTTCTCTTTTGTATGCTGGATATTTTTGGGGGTGTAGTGGAATAAATTTTCCTCTCTCGCTCCACAGCAAGCCATGAGCAACTATCATTGATGGTAGGTGAATTTTAACAGAGAATTCAGATTATTGAGCTTTGATTTTTAATCAACATAAATGTTCTTAATTAGCTTTCTTTTTTCTTTGAAATTGGTGGATTTTGACCGACATCCTGTCGATTTCTCATGATATTTTTAGTCGAAACCATGGAAGTTATTGAGGTACATTTGGACCATTGACAGTGACGGTTGAAATAGCGATGAGAAGGTTATTGTTGTCGAGGTGGATCAACCAAAGATGCCCTCCGACACCGTACTAGATTGCAAAATCCCCCGAGTTAGATTCAATTAAGGCCACGTCACTAAAGGGAAAGGTCAAGAAAGACACAAGATGGGTCGAGTCGATCAATCAATTTGATCTCGAAAGAGATGAGGAGTTGATCGATTTCGTGGTGGTGGGGCAACGACGACCAGCCGGTTCAAAATGAACCATGACATCTATAGGAGAGCAACCGTAGTTTGCCATGAGGCTCGGAGAGGAGGACGAGGAAGTCCTCAATGGGTTCTGCGGCTAGGGAGGCATGGCAGCATAGGGTTGTAGGGTAAAGAAGAGCCGTTGGGACGGACTATATTGAGCATTGGGGTTTTATTTTCAGTCTTTATTGAGTTGCCTCGTGAGGTACATCCAATGATGATTTGACAATGATTTAAAAGCTAGGAATATGAATCCTCTGCCTTTCAATCACCTTCATATCAAATCATCGTGATGGATGAAAACAAAGCAATCTAATTACTCATAATATAAAGTCAAGATTCAAGATTATCTTAAATTATATCCAAACTAAGCAGATTTCCTACGGCTATGCCGATAGCAAGAAAATCTTACACTAAAAATATAAAGTATCAAAAATTTTAATCTAGTATTCAATTCAAACTCATCCATCCAAGACCTTTCTTCTTTTTCTTCTTCTTCTTTCTTAAACAATTTATCGAAACCAAACACGTTAAATGGGAATAGTAAAAAAAAATTTGAGCAAAACTAATTTATTAGATAAAACTGATCATTTGTCGAATAGCCTTAGCAATTGTTATTGTATAGTCTATCAAGCAAAAAGTACGCATTTGACTTTTCTATCAAGATTTTAGGAATTTTTTTTAATCTTCAAATCTACGAAAAATTTTCGCTTGATATGACTTGATATAGAAATTAAAAGCAAATGTCAGTCTAACCACTCGGTTGAAAGCGTTCCTTCTCCTTTTTCACAAAACATGAGACATAAAGCCAATTGGACCACGAGTACTTTTTTTTCTATTAAAAAAAAATTCCGTATACGACATTTTATCAACCTTTCTTCTAATTAGGTAACAGGTCGAGATCACGAGTTTGATTCCAGCTCATATTTTCCTTTTAAGCATTTATAGGTTTTTCGTCGCTTTACATGTACTTTCGCTCACATGTATCACGTCGTCGTCAAGTGAGCCTCGATATAAAATGCAACTTCATTTTTCGGCTTCCTATGCATTTAATTTCAATTAAATTTACGCGGGACGGGAGTATTAAAGTATCATTCCGCTTTAATATAAGGCTCAAATGGGCCTTATATGCACATGGGAGTCACCTCCATCTATATACGCGAACTTGAGTTTTTAAGTTAAACTTTGTAGCGCCGTATAAATACGCCGCAAGTGCTTTTCCATCCATCTCGCAAAAAAAACTAAAATAACAATACTCTCACTATGAAGAAGTAAAGGAAAACATACATATTGTTAACGAAAAATCTAGTATCGCTAACAAAATCCAAGACGATCCACCGCTTTTCACGTAGGAGAGAATCTAACAGATAGCCCCACATTTGAAAAGTTAAGAGAGCAGATCAATATCCAGCCCATGCTATCTTAGAAAAGTTGCAGTGTATCTCTTTCACAACTATTGTTGCTCAGGAAAAATAGCAATTGCACCCGTAAGCATAACCCTAGCAATAGAAAAGAGAGAGAGAAAAAAAAGAAAGGGTTAAATATAGATTTAGTCCTCTAAATTTCATTATCTATCCAGTTCGAACCTATAAGTTTTATATTACGCAATCTAAGTTTTCTAACTTTCTGGACCTGTGCAATCACTCCAAGTTTCATTTTGTGCAATTTCTTGACTCGTGCTAGTGCTTTGTGTTTTTTTTTTCTTTTTTTTTTGGGGGATCCGACAGGTGCTTTGTTTACCTACTGTAACTAACGGTGCCAAATTAGGATTTCTTTTTTCTTGTCTTTCCCATTTGTTTTCTGCGCATTTGTTGGCACCAAATTAGCATCGCGGATCATTTTCCGTCGCTCGAGCAATGACAGACCCGGCACATTCATAGACCCGGCACATTTTCATTGCATGCGAATGGCACAAAACGGGGTTATAAACGGGTCGATTCAGGTCAGACTATTATCCGCCCGATTCGACCCGCCCGTTTGACGGGCCTAGGCGCATCATAAATTAATTCCCCGGTTCAGCTGCGAAGATACCATGGGCTGGGCTGAGTATCCATCTGCTCTCCTGGCTAGAAAAGCCCAATAGGGGGTCCAGATTTCGAGCGATCTCTCATTTCTATTCTCCCCCTCTTTTATTTCCCCACCAAAATTTCTCAATTTCCCACCATGATCGGGAACGATTGGTCCTCTTGCTTCCCACTTGAAAAAACCAAAAACGTCTACAGAATAACCGGAGACAAGATGTGAAATGCAGGATGACCGAGATGGAACGCCGAGCATTTTTCACGAGAAAGATTAGCCGTCTTGTCGGTGGGTTACAGTACAAGAATTGTGTTTACAGAAAAGTAACTTTGGATAAATATAAATATATATATATATAGTGTCGTAAATCTATATAATATATATATATATACTGCTGGAGTGATATCGCTCGATTGGTGTGGTTTTGCAGAGCCTTCTTTGACTTTTCTTCTTGGTATTAGGTGGCAGATGAATTTTCAAAATTGATGTATTTTTTTTAAAAACAAAATTCAAATTATTAATGAATTTGGGAGTAATCACTTTTGTCGTGTCCATTAGTTTCAAGTGGATGGACACATCTACGTGTGGCTCCGTTTTGGCTTTTTTTTTTTTGAAGTTTTACATGGGTTTCTTTGATCTGTTTTTGATAGTTGAACACAAAACGGGGGTTCATTTTGTGACTCCACGTCAAAAAATTAGAAGAAGAACTGAAAATAAATAAAAATCAAGTGCGGAAATTGTAAATTAAACAAAAGAAGAAGAAAGAAGACACGATAGGGTCGGAGATGGTGGTTTAAGGGGGCAATGGTGTCTGCGAGCGGGCAGGCCCTCGCTCGTGGCGAGGGCAACCCTTGCTGACACCAGGCGAGGGTCTCTTGGCCCTCGCATGGCGGTCTTGAGGGCTAGGTGGGATGGTGGAATTGGAAAAAAATAAAAATAAATAAAGAAAACACTGTAGGATCGACGGCATCGATAACGTCCTCTTTATCATGTTCAGGCCCTCGACACGAGCAAAGCAAGGCCTACTTGCCCTCGTTCATGGCTATGCCAACCCTAGTCAATAGTAGGTGAGGGCTAGCAAAGCTCGCCAATCCTCAATTTCCTGATGTGGTGCACAAAACAACGTTGTTTTGTGTTCGGAAGCCACATAAATTTGGTTCAAATAATAGAAGAAAAAATGTCGACTAAAATTTGCAAAGTTGATAAGTTTTAGATTTAGATATGTGAATCGAAAGTTTTAGGACTCCCACCGTAATTTTCCATATTTTTTTCTCATGATCTTCATCTCTAAATATTCAATTTCAGTTATCCACTTAAAATTTTCTAAAAAGGATACTAAATAATATCGAATTTTACGACAACAATGACCGTCAAAGCGACACTTATGCTTAAGGGAAAATGAGGTGGGGAGGAAAATTTTAGAATTATCTGTGTCTTCACTTTGGCAAAAATTCAAGTTTTCTTAATTTCACACCCACTTTTCCATCTCCTCCCCTCCCCCTAAACACATCAAAATAAAAGAAGTAAAGAAATCAAAAAAAGGAAAAAGTGTAAAAATCAAAAAGTGAAAAAAGAAAAACCAAATACCCTCCTCACTTTTGACCTTCATTTAATACCACTTTGCATCCTCTACTTTGCCAAATATGAGTTTGCATCCTCCCACAAATCTTCACTAACCAAAAGGACCATAATGCCATTTCCATCTCCGGACGCCGCCCCACCACCTCCGGTTGCCATCTCTCTCTCTCTCTCTAAGTTAGAAGCTGGCGTCAAGCTTGTCGCCGCATCGACCTCCACCTCCTCACCCAATGGAGGCACCATCTCGAGCGATGAAATCTACGCCACAAGATATGAAGATAGAGAGAGGCAGAAAAAGTGGGCTCGAGGTCTCACTGGCAAACATGAGCCCTGACAAGCGATGCCATGGCCAAGATGGCGGGCTAGCGTGGTAGCTTAAGTTATTGGAGCGGTTAGGGTTTCGATTTTCTTAACAGAGAGGATTCTTTTGATAGGGCGAGGAAATTTAGAACCACGACGGGGTAAAGAAGAAATAGCGATCTTGTAAGGAAAAAAATCGAAAATGTCAATCAACAGCGCCAGGTGCCAATTTGGTGCCCGAGATGAAATTTTTCTGCTTTATGCAAAGTAGTAATTTATAAAATAGAGGGTGAAAAGTGGTCCGGGTTAAAAAGGTGAGGATGGTTTTTAGATTTTTTTCTCAAAAGAAAAAACAAAAGGAGATAGAGAAAAAAAAAAAGGAGGGAAGAAAAGTACACACCCCCCCTAAAATTAATATTCAGCGATGTTATCATGTAATGTCCAATGTCACATTGTCCACCGTGATGATGATGGAGGGGACAATGGCCATCCATTCAAATGCCATGGCCACTTTCGTCGCAATCGCAGCTGCTCCCCAGCCTTTTCCTAAACCAGAACGCTCGCTCGCTCGCTCGCCCCGGCTATAAATCTGGGCCCCCGGCCGCACTCGTTCCGCCACTGCTTCCTCTCTCCCTCGATCCCCACGGTTCTTCCGAGTCACGCTCGTCCGCTCACCGCCGGCGAAACCCACACCTCACCCAATGGGCAAAGTGAGTCGACTCGTCCTCGTCCTCGTCCTCGTCCTCTTCAAGTTCACGCCTTTTCTTCTCCACTTCCCCCCACCCTTATTGTCTCTAGTGTTTTGGGTCTCTCTCTGTCTCTCTCTCTGTCTCTCATGTTTGGTTTTTTCTCTCGCTGATGCAGAAGAAGGGCAGCAAAGGAGGAGGAGGAGGAGGAGGAGGCGGCGGCGGAGGCGGAGGCGGGAAGGAGGAGGTGAAGAGCAAAGGAGAGGGCGAGAACAAGAAGCAGGAAGGGGAGAGTGGCCTCACGGTGGTCCTGAAGGTGGACATGCACTGCGCGGGTTGCGCCGACAAACTCGCGAAGCTCGCCAAGAGCATCGACGGTATTATTGAACATCGCTCTACGCTCTCCCGCTCTCTCTATCTCTCTGACCCAGATGATTTTTCGTGTGTGAAGCCGCAGCCGCCGCCGCCGCCGCCGCGAGGCTCTGTTTTTTCCATTCTGCGATTTCAAAGTCCTCATCTTTGATTCGTATTTCGTTCCCCTATTGACTTCGCAATCTTCTGTTCTGTTTTATGAGTCTGAATGGGTGCGCTGGATAGTGGGTTCTTACTTCGTTCTTCACTTATTGCGACTGTTCGAATCCCCAATCCCGCAAATGGCTCTGTGCTCTGTTTTTTTCCTCTGCACTCTGCTTCGACAGTCTTTCGCTCTGTTTTTTTTTTTTTCCCGAGATTTTGTGGACGAGCGAGCTGAGAAATTCGGGTTTCGACCTGTGCTTGTGTGTGGTGGGCGCGCAGGAGTGGAGAAGGCGAAGGCGGAGTGGGAGGCGAGCAAGCTGACGGTGAAGGGAGAGATGGACCCGTCGGAGCTTCGCGAGGAGCTGCAGGCGAAGGCGAAGAAGAAGGTGGAACTGGTCTCGCCGCAGCTGCCCAAGAAGGACAAGGACAAGGACAAGGACGGCAAATCATCGGCATCTTCGGACAACAACAACGAGGCCAAAGATAAAAAGCCTGGGGACAAGAAACCCAAAGAGGTATGGTCTTCCATTTGTTTGTATTTACATCGCTCGTTTTGTTCTCGGGATTCCACGGCTCTGCATGTGACCTTCCTTTCATTCGTTTGTCTCCTTATGTTTTCCCCAGAAGAGCTCGAGTCCATTCCGAGAAAACCCAGAAAAAAATAAAGATGAAAAAACAAGAATTCTCTCTTTTTGTAATTGAAAGCTTATGTTTATGTCTAGGACTCTGAATTTTTTGTGAATTTTTTTGCTTTTTTTTTTTTGTGAAAGAAAGTTAGGTCCTCTCCGTCAGATTAGGATGAAGAGAATTATGCAGTTAGGTGGCACATTGAATGAATGTTGCGAACAGGGAAACTGTTGACCATGGTTAATTGTTGTACATTGAGTGACCGTTTTTTCTCGAAATTAAGATCATCGCATGTCTTTCGGACAAACGTTGACCTCGAATTCTATATTGGCAAGATTCCGAAACGTCTCGTGTTAATGCGTGAATTTGGCGGTTCCTTTCCCGTTAGGTCAGAATCTGAATCTCGTTATTTATTGTTGCAAGGTCTGAGGTTGGTTTCTTGAAATTATATATATATATTTTAAATTGCATTTATTTGGATTTTTATTGCCGCTAATAATTAGGAGTTGGGCATTTTGAAATTGAGCTTGTGTTTGGTGCGTTGTTTAACGGCGATGCGTTACAGCCTCCGGTGACCACGGCGGTTCTGAAGCTGGATTTGCACTGCGCGGGTTGCATCGAAAAGATTTTCAAAGCTGCCTCAAAAACCAAAGGTAGGGATTCCATTATTTTAACCTCGTTTTTTCAGTTACCTTGACGTGACAATAACGTTGGTGAGATTTCACGACATGGGCAAATCGCTGACTAATTGCTTTGGATTTGATCCGCAGGAGTGCAAAGCATTGCTTTCGACAAGGAGAAGGATTTGGTCACGGTGACGGGCGCGATGGACACAAAGGCCGTCGTGGAGAGGCTGACGGCGAAGATGAAGAGGCCGGTCGAAGTCGTCCAACCGAAGAAGGACAAGGACGGCGGGGGCGGGGGCGGGGGCGGGGGCGGAGGAAAGAAGAACAAGAAAGGCGGGGGGAACGGCGGCAAGGAAGAAGGAGACGACGGCGGGGCGGAGGTGATCTACGGCGGACCCGGAGAGTATTTCGGAGGGAGCAGAATGGAGTACAACGGAATACCACCCGGTTTCGGCTACAACGGGATGCCGCCTGGTTTCGGCTACAACGGAATGCCGCACGGTTTCGGCTACAATGGAGTACCGCCCGGCTACAATGGAATACCGCCCGGTTACGGCTACAATTACGGGCTTATGTACGGGAACCACTTGCACCCGCCTCAGATGTTCAGCGACGAGAACCCGAACGCGTGCCACGTCATGTGAGACGGCGCGACGCGGGTTACGACGTCGCCAGGGCTCGAGTATACATGTGATATGTTTGGAAGCAAGGTATTTGGAAGTAAACTGTATATAATGAGGAGAATAGAGCGGAAACAATTTTAGAGAGGGAAGGGAAGAAGCCGTGGGTGGGGAGGTGGCTGGTCAGGAATTTGCTTCATCGATATCTTTTGGGGGCGAGGGTTGACTTTCTTTGGAGATTAGTTTTGTCAAATAAAAGTTTGATTCGGACTATGGTTATGGAAAAATTGAATATTGGTTTTTTCTTCCTAAGTTCCTTGGGTACTCTTTGCTTCTTTTTGTGCTGTTAAATGAAACTGTTTTAAAAAGTTTACGCTGTTAAATGAAGCTTTAGTTGGTCTTTTTGCCGTTGACATATATAATTAGGAAAGCACATGAAGCCTGCAAAGATTTGAACTTAAAATTTCTTGCGCTAATATCATATTAGATTGTGTAATATCACTACCAATTATTCTAAAAATTTCAGTTTTTAGATAAATGAGTGGTTTGGTATTTGTTTATTCTAAAAAGAAAGAAACATAAACTTAAATAGAATAAGTAAATTTAGTGATCCGGTTGAGTGTGTGCATCTTTCTTCTGTATCTCATAAGCCATCATTCTTTTTTTATATAGTTACGAGCCTCTGGGATCTCACTTCTACGTTCTAAAACTTGTTTCCCACGTTATTGATTTATTTCCCGAGTTTTGGACATGGGCTCTAAGGTTTGGGAATCATGCCAATCACTGCTCTCAATCGCCCCTATACATTGTCCCCTATAAATTGGGGATGACATGTGATCAGAATATAATTGTCGCTGCACTTTTTTCGTACATTATTTGGTTTGGCATTGCGCTAATCTTTTCTCCATGTTTGGCAATTCATTCCCATCATTTTTCTGGCCATGATCAAAGTCATAAACATATCGTACGACGATCGATTCAATCATAAACTTTTCAACTTAGCCAATTCAGTCTAAAACCTTCTGACGATTTGCCAATAAAGTCTTTTCGGTCAATTTTGACCAGAAATCGCCGATGTGACCTGCGGAGGGAAATAGAGAAACAAGCAAAAGGAAAAAGAAAAGAAAATGAAACAAAGGAAAAAATAAAAGAAATTTCAGAAAATTTAAGAAATTGCAAAAATTGTCTACGTCTGCATCGGCCGTATCACGTAGGATGGCCGGCGTCCACGTTAGCAATTCCAGCCAAAATTGGCCGATATGACTATATTGACAAATCGTTAAAAGATTCAGGACTAAATTGATCAAATTGAACAGTTTAGGACTAAATTGGCCGTCGCACAGTAAATTTAGAACTATTTCGACAATTATTTCTATTTTGGGAGCTTGATTTTTTTTTTTTGATGTAGGGAGCCTAAGTTAATGGGTTCTTTTTGTGGGAGGGGGGAGGGGGGAGGGTGGTTGTAACAATTCCATGTTGAAAATAAAATTGGTTCTTTTTATGGGAAGACGAAGGTCAATTAATTGAATCGCACAGTTGAGCTACTCCTTTCTCGCAAGCATTGAAACTTTTCGAGGGGGACCGTACAAAAGACGGGCGGGAGGGACACGTCCCTTTACAGTTTTAAGACGGGACAGAGAATGTGGACACCGTTCACCAACTCCAGCCAACACGAAGGCGGCCTCTTTAATGAAAACCCAGAAATCGAAATTGCCACGTGATCTGGGAAGATTCTCACCATGCGCAAATAAAACGAGCGAATTATAATAATGAAATCCATAAGTTGGACATAGATTGCGCTTGGTCCGTTCAGTTAGACCCGTGTCACGTAGGACTAGTCTGGTTTTGCCAGCACTGCCTCGGATGATTTTTCAATGACGTCACGTTCGGATTACGGTACTTTGACATGACCACCCTTTTGCCCGATTCAATCCCGATTAGATCTTGGTCAAAAGGGTTCGAATTCGAAACATATTTCTGGCGCCGGTAATAAAGCACCGCAAAACTTCACTTCTTCCTCGCTTTTATATAATAATAACAAGCTACAAGTCTTAAAATATAGTCCAGACCAATCCGGTGCAAAGCGCCACTTTCCCTAATTGATATGCCCCGCTAATCAACATCCGCATCCTCGATCTAACTTTCCTTTCTTTATATGTGTGGATCTCGAAATCGTTTGACTAACCAATCGGCTAATTCGATTGGGCCCTAATCGCGACATTAATCAAAAGATGACAATAGAGTCCCCATAGAACTTTTGCACGTACCTCTTGTCGCATTCGCGGTGCGTGCGTGTGCTCCAGCTCCTTTCAATGATCCCTTTCGCTAGAGCAAGTGGTGGAGCTTGACGCCACAGGCAACTCCCCACCTCTTTCGAGCCAAGCTTCCTCCCTCCTTCCTCGGAAGCTGGACGGACACCTCCTCTTTTCCATATGACCCGCTCCTCGATCCAGATGTGTCGGCGCCCGCCCTTGCCCGCCCGCGTGCACGGATCACTCGCATCGGCTTGCATATTCGGTGCAGCCCGAATACGATTGACTCGATGATAGCAATTCGATGAGATGATTCGATCGGTATCGAGAAGGCGTCGGTCTTATCTTATCGATAGGAAAGTTGGCGCATTTCGTTTTTCTCCCTTTTCACCCAATTCAATCATGGCGAAATCGGCCTAATCGTGGGTGCGTAGACTTGAGACTTTCGGGGAGAGTTTTGGGAGGTGGGACAATTGCCAAATTATTGGAGGCAACAAGCAAGCAAAGCTCACTTTCTCTCAATCAATCTCAAATGCTTCCAAACTTTTTCACGTCCCATCTTCTTTTTATTTTTTTTTATTTTTATTTTTATAATTTTTTGTGTAAGAAGGGAAGGAATATCTAAGCAAAGCCGTGCAATGTCAGTCGCCCCTGTGTGCGTGGAAAGTTCAGGCACCTTCCTCTTCCAACCATTATTATCCACGTCGGCAAAATAAAGGACCTTTTGCTATTTTCTTTTCTTTCAAAATGAACTCGAGCCATTCGCCGGGCACGGGCGAGGATGTCGCTGGCTATCGCCGCCTGAGGTTGCGCGGCCTCGGGAGGCCCCGCGCGAGAGCCGCACAACCCTAGCAAGGGGCCATTTGAGGCCGCGCGACCTCGTGGAGGGGTCGACAACGTTCAGATCCGGTGCCGTCGGAGGTGGAAGATGGTGAGGGCGTTTTCGAAATTTCGAAAATTCAGTGAGGGTAGAGTTGGAAGAAAAAATATATTGTCATTTTGAAAAATGCTAAAGCCTAAACTTCCCACAAATCTAACTTGGGTCAAGGGACCCTAGAAAACTTTGAAAATACAATGCATTCGCCCACAGCTCACCAAAAAAACTCGCCAAACGCCTTAGCATTTGGCCAGAGGCATTTGACAAAGTAGTTGCCAAGCGTAGCCTTCCTATCAAATGTTCACTGGAAATTACACAACGGGTTTAAATATGGATGCCACGCCAGTAATACTCGAACATAATATATGATGATATTAACGACATCATTGACTTGAGGTTGTACTTTGTGGCAATAACTCTAGCGCAAAGAAGCATGGAGTACCCAGAAAATCGAATATGTGATCATGTCTGTCCTTTGACCAAAGGAAACCGAAATTGTTGACTCGAAGTCACACCATCATTCATCTAGACTTATTGAGAGCAATCTCAACCTCTGTGTCTAGACTTCTCCAGTGGGTTGTGGAATAAAAACTAAAATTACTAAAAAGAATTGCTTATAGCTAAATTGCTCAAGTCGTCTTAACCCCATGTTCATGAAAAAGCATAAAACAAGAGTTTTCTTCTTAACGAAAAAAAAAGCAATTAAAAATTATAACAATAAGAATAATTTCTCAAAAAGGAGAACATAAAATAGAGGGTACATAAACATTTCAAGTCAAGCAAAGTGCACAAATCACGGAACACTGCATACGCATTGGGGATAGCAATACAAATGATCTCTGAATTTTGGTTTAATATATAATATGATTCATGAACTTTATTTCAATGTTCAAAATGATTCATAAATTTTTAATTCGTTCAATGTGATTTATGGACTTTTGGTACACGTTCAACTTAATCCCTAAATCATACGAAAATTTTTTAATATTATCCTTCCATTGGTTCAAATTCCGGGACAACATTGAATACTTTCATATAATTTTATGGACTAAATTGAATTGAACAAATTAAAAGTCAATAGACCACATTGTATGTCAGGCTAGAGTTCAGGGACCATTTGTGTCATTTTCCGTACACATCGCTATGGTAATTATAACATACACCGTCAACGTAAAAAGAAAATATAAAAATTTAATGAGCGACACTATAATTTTAAAAGTAGTTTTTATTTGCACTGGCGACATGTGCTCCAATTTTTCTTTAATCCTTTCACGATGCGTTCGAGATGATTAGCATGCATGTGAATCCGCTAGACATGCATGCATGTGCACGTAATGCCCACGACATGCCACGCACGAGTACGATGTGGAGCCCCCCCGATGTTTCCTATGTCTCTGTTTTTTTTTTCCTCTCTGTCTTTTTGGAACTTTACATAAAGTGTGGGAAAAAGGCCAATGAATTCTGTATTACACAAAAAAAAAATTCAATAAAAAATATATATATAAAAAAACACTGAGGAAAAGGGGAAAAGTTCGACGTTGTATTAATTGGAGTAGCAAATCGCACGGTGGCGTCAGGAATTTCGGATATTCCTAGTGGGTTCAATTATGGGAAATTTTCCGACCAAAAAAAAATTATGGGAAATTGGAAAAAAAATAATTGAAAAATGAAGGAGATTGTAGCCTTCTTTGTGTGGAATCCATTGATTTCAAGCGTATCCCTTGCATTTTCTATCTGCCAAACCAAGGAGGAGCTTGTTGTTAACGTCAACCTAATGCGTAAACCTCCATATCGAATCGAAGCCGGTCCGTCGGATCTGGTGAAATGCACGTGGTACCCACATAAACCCAACGACTTCCTCGACTCAGGCTTCGGTTCAATACTTGATCGAGTTGTTGTAGTAATTTCACAATCTTCCAAGATGTAACCGATAGGATTTTATCTTGATTTTTATAAGTTCAAGGTCTAAGAGCATGCGTGCGTGCGTGGATGCTTTCGGGACTTTAAGGGAGAGAAAAAAAAAGGGATAAGTGCACTACAAGTCCTAAAACTTATCACAAAAGTGCATTTGAGTCCTCAAACTTGCAAAAAATTCATTTAAGTCCTAAAACTTATCAAAGTGGTTCATTTGAGTCATAAAGTTAACACCGTTAGATTTACTAACGGAAAACGCTGACGTGTCATTTTTAATTATTTTCTTGAGACACGTGGTGCCACGTCAGCAAAAATAAAAATAGAAAAAGCTGTAAAAAAACCAAAAAAAGGAAGAAAAAAAACAGAACCGGCGGTGGCCAAGCTTGGTGGCCGCTGCCACAGCCACTGAGAAGGACTGGCGAAGGTCGCCTGGGCCTTCCCAAAGCCTGGCGACCCTCGCTTAGATCTGGGGCGAGGGTAGCGCCCTCCCCCAGATTGAGGGTTGCCGGCCCTTGCCAGAGACTCACCCGGGGCCAGCGAGGGTCGCTGGGCTTCGGGATGGCCCAAGCAACCTCCGTTGCCCTCGGGGGAGTCCCCGACGAGGGCCGGTGACCCTCAATCTGGGGGAGGGCGCGACCCTTGCCCCAGATCTGAGCGAGGGTCTTTGGCCCTTGTCGGGGAATCGCCCGAGGCCGGCGAGGGTTGCCGGGCTTCGGGACGCCCAGGCGACCTCCGCCGGCCCAGGGCAAGTGGCTGGCGACCCTCGATCTGAGGGAGGGCACGACCCTCAACCCAAATTTGAGAGAGGGTCGCTGGCCCTCGTCGGGGACTCGCCCGGGGCCGACGAGGGTCACCGAGCTTCGGGAAGGCCCAGGCGACCTCCACCGGTTCTTCCTGGTGGCTGTGGCCGCCGGGCTTGGCCACCACCGGTTCTGTTTTTTTTCGTTTTTTTATTTTTTTTATAGCTTTTTCTATTTTTATTTTTATTTTTGCTGACGTGGCGCCGCGTGTCTCAAGAAAATAATTAAAAATAACACGTCAGCGTTTTCCGTTAGTAAATCTAAGGGTGTTAACTTTAGGATTCAAATGAACCATTTTGATAAGTTTTATGACTCAAATGAACTTTTTGTAAGTTTTAGGACTCAAATGCACTTTTGTAATAAATTTTAGGACTTGTGGTGCACTTGTCCAAAAAAAAACAAAGAGGTACCTACGATTAGATTCCCATCCATGTGATTAGAGAATTCTTTTTGGAAAATTTCACACTAGACGTGATGATTGCATGCGCACATCCCCCATGTGTCGTAGCGGTGGACAGAAAATGTATAAAAAGTAGAGGGCTTCTTTTTTTTCCTAAACTTTTTTCCTTACTTGTCTTGGGCATGTAGAGAGGTTGCCATCTTCAATGGATTATGAGTGAGCATGACATTCTTTGGATTACTGCACAAATAATAGCATGTTGTGATGTGATTTATAAATATTTAAAGGAATGAACCTCACAATAATTTTTAATTATTTCTCAAAAGAAAAATTCAAATCTCCTCAGCGCGGTTTTTTTTTATTGTTTTTAACTTTTCACTCACGAGAAATACTTATATGATTGTCTTGAATTAACTGTGAGATTAACGGTCTATTTTGGATCACAAAAATAATTAAAGATTATTGTAAGATCCATTCAATTTTTTTTAATAGGAAAAGTTAGAATCTTATTTGAAAAGACGAGAGTTTAACGGACGGGACGGCAATAATGCGCATGAATTTGTACCCTCTGGGTCTGTCTGAGCGCAGATGATAGAGGCTCTGCTTTTTGCCGTTTGCGATTTCAAAGTCCTGATCTTTTGATTCGCATTTCGTCCCCCCCTCTTGACCTCGCAATCTTTCGCTCTGCTTCAGGAGTCTGAATAGGTGCGCTGAATTGTGGGTTCCTGTGCTCTGTTTTTTTTTTCTTTTTTTCTTCTGCGCTCTGCTTCGACTGTCTTTCGCTCTGTTTTTTTTTTTTCCCGAGATTGTGCGGACGAGCGAGCTGAGAAATTCCGGTTTCGACCTGTGCTTTGTGTGCGGTGTGGGTGCGAAGGAGGGGAGAAGGCGAAGGCGGAGCGGGAGGGAGGAGAGCAAGAGCTGACGGTGAGGGGAGAGACGGACCCGCCGGAGCTTCGCGAGGAGCTG
Organism: Syzygium jambos; assembly: GCA_031216235.1. Classification (NCBI taxonomy): domain Eukaryota; kingdom Viridiplantae; phylum Streptophyta; class Magnoliopsida; order Myrtales; family Myrtaceae; genus Syzygium; species Syzygium jambos. The sequence continues at coordinate 7,906,212 of CM062229.1, read as the reverse complement.
CAGGGGAGGGCGAAGGAGAAGGTGGACCTGGTCTCGCCGCAGCTGCCCAAGGAGGAGGAGGAGGAGGACAAGGGCAGCAAATCATCGGCATCTTCGGACAGCAACGACAACAAGGCCAAAGATAAAGAGCCCGAAGACCAGAAACCCAAAGAGGTATGGTCTTCTGTTCGTTTGTATTTACATCTCTCGTTTTGTTCTTGGGATTCCACGCTCTGCATGTGACCTTTCTTTTCATTCGTTTGTCTCCTTATGTTTTCCCCAGAGGAACTCGAGTCCCATTTCGAGAAAACCCGGAAAAAAATGAAGATGAAAAAACAGATTTCTTTCTTTTCATAAATAATAGTTTATGGTTTATGTCTAGGACTCTGTATTTTTTTTTTTTTGGTAAATTTTTTTGTGAAAGAAAGTTAGGTCCTGTCCATTAGACTAGGGTGAAGAGAATTATGCGGTTAGGCGGCACATTGAATGAATGTTGCGAACAGGGGATTTATTGACCACGGTTAACTATTGTACACTGAGTGACAATTTTGTCACGAAATTATGATTATTGCATATCTTTCGGACAAACGTTGACGTCGAATTCTAGGGAAAATTTCAAATAAAGATTTGAAATGTCATCATTTACTTAAATAAGGATTTAAAGTGAACATTGTCTCGATTAAGAGCTCGAAGTGGCCATATTAATCTCAAAAAAGGGTCAGACCTTACTGGTTGAAGGGCATTTTGGTCATTTATTATTTTTTTTTCTGTTTTCCTTTTGTTTTTCTTTTCTTTTTTCTTTTCCCTCTCTCTTGGACGTCGGCAAGGGTGGCCCTCGCCTTCACCCGAGTCTAGCGAGGGCAATCCTCACCCTCCCTAGGGCTGGCGAGTTAGGCAAGGGCAACCCTTGCCCTCGCCAGCCTAGGGGAGGGGGTTGCCCTCACTAGCCTAGGGGAGGGCAACTCTCGCTCAACGCAAGTGAGGGCGGCCCTCGCCTAAGGCCGACGAAGGTCGCTAGTGATGGCCGGGAAGGAAAGAGGGATAAAGAAAAAAGGAAAAATAAAAAAAAGAAGGGAAAAGAAAAAGAAAGTAAAAATTTTTTAAAAAATATACTTAAATTTTTTAACTAAAATACCCCTTCTCCGATGGCCAAAATAGTCACCGGCTGGCCACAAGTCCTTAGGTTTGGCCACTTTATACCTTGAGAAAATGAGAATACCTCATGCTCTTATTTAAAATTTTCCCCGAACTGTATATTGACAAGATTCTGAACGTTTCATGTTAGTGCATGAAATTGGTGGTTGATTTGCCGTTAGGTCAGAATCTGAAATTTGTTATTTATTGCAAGGTCTAATATTAGCTTCTTGACATATATATATATATATATATATATATATATATAAAGAAAAGGACAACAAAAGAAAAGGAATATCTACAGAAAAGAAAAGAAATCTGGGAAATTGCAATATATATAAATTGCATTCATTCAGATTTTTATTTCTACTAATAATTGGTAGTCGAGTATTTTGAATTGAGCTTGTTTGTGCGTTGTTTAATGGCGATACATTACGGCCTCCAGTGACCACGATGGTTCTGCAGCTGAAATTGCACTACCCAGCATGCATTCGGAAGATTGAGAGAGGAATTATCTCAAAAATCGAAAATAGATTCGATTATTTAAATCTCGTTTTCAGTCACCTTAGCGTGATGACAACGTTTTCCATGGTAAAAAAAATTGACATTTTTGTTTCACAGTTGGTGAGATTTCACGAGATGGGCAATCACTAACTAATTGCTTTGGATTTGATCGCAGGATTGCAAGCCGTTGCTTTCGACCAGGACAAGGATTTGGTCACGGTGACAAGCACGATGGACGTGAAGGTCCTCGTGGAGAGCTTGAGGGAGAGGGTGAGTAGTCCAGTCGAAGTCGTCCAACCAAAGAAGGACAAAGACGGAGGCGGCGGGAGCAGAGGAAGGAAGAACGAGAACGGTGGCGGGAACGGCAGTAAGGAAGAAGGAGGCGGCGGCGGCGGCGACAAAGATGGAGCAAAAGAGATGTACGGCGGAGCCGACGAGTATTTCGAAAGGAGCAGGATGGAGTACAATGGAATACCGCCCGGTTACGGCTACAATTATGGGTTTATCTACGGGAACTCCTTGCATGCGCCTCAGATGTTCAGCGACGAGAACCCAAATGCATTGACATGAAGCACTACAAAAAAAACGGATTTTTGCCACGAAAATTTTCCAACAAAAAATTTTCGTCGCAAATTTGCGACAAATTTTCCAACGAAAAAATTTTCGTTGGAAATTTCGTTGGAACTTTCCAACGAAAATATTTTCGTTGGAAATTTCGTTGGAAATGTCCAACGAAAAGTTTTCGTTGGAAAATTCGTTGGTAATTTCCAACGAAAAATTTTTCGTTGGAAATTTCCGACGAAATTTCCAACGATTTAAAAAAATTTGATTTTATTCGGCATTTTTTATATTCGTTGAAAAATTCGTTGGAAATTTCCAACGAAATTTCCAACGAATTTCGATTTTCCGGCAATTTTTTCATAGTGTACAGTTTTCGTTGGAAAATTCGTCGGAAATTTCCAACGAAATTTCCAACGATTTAAAAAAATTTTGATTTTATTCGGCATTTTTTATATTCGTTGGAAAATTCGTTGGAAATTTCCAACGAAATTTCCAACGAATTTCGATTTTCCGGCAATTTTTTCATAGTGTACAGTTTTCGTTGGAAAATTCGTCGGAAATTTCCAACGAAATTTCCAACGATTTAAAAAAATTTTGATTTTATTCGGCATTTTTTATATTCGTTGGAAAATTTGTTGGAAATTTCTAACGAAATTTCCAACGAATTTCGATTTTCCGGTAATTTTTTCATAGTGTACAATTTTCGTTGGAAAATTCGTTGGAAATTTCCAACGAAATTTCCAACGAATTTCGATTTTCCGGCAATTTTTTCATAGTGTACAATTTTCGTTGGAAAATTCGTTGGTAATTTCCAACGAAAAATTTTTCGTTGGAAATTTCCAACGAAATTTCCAACGATTTAAAAAAATTTGATTTTATTCGGCATTTTTTATATTCGTTGGAAAATTCGTTGGAAATTTCCAACGAAATTTCCAACGAATTTCGATTTTCCGGCAATTTTTTCATAGTGTACAATTTTCGTTGGAAAATTCGTTGGTAATTTCCAACGAAATTTCCAACGATTTAAAAAAAATTGATTTTATTCGGCATTTTTTATATTCGTTGGAAAATTCGTTGGAAATTTCCAACGAAATTTCCAACGAATTTCGATTTTCCGGCAATTTTTTCATAGTGTACAATTTTCGTTGGAAAATTCGTTGGTAATTTCCAACGAAAAATTTTTCGTTGGAAATTTCCAACGATTTAAAAAAAATTGATTTTATTCGGCATTTTTTATATTCGTTGGAAAATTCGTTGGAAATTTCCAACGAAATTTCCAACGATTTAAAAAAAATTGATTTTATTCGACATTTTTTATATTCGTTGGAAAATTCGTTGGAAATTTCCAACGAAATTTCTAACGAATTTCCATTTTCCGGCAATTTTTTCATAATGTACAATTTTCGTTGAAAATTTCGTTGGAAATTTCCAATGATTTAAAAAAAATTGATTTTATTCGGCATTTTTTATATTCGTTGGAAATTTCCAACGAAATTTCCAACGAATTTCGATTTTCCGGCAATTTTTTCATAGTGTACAATTTTCGTTGAAAAATTCGTTGGTAATTTCCAACGAAATTTCCAACGATTTAAAAAAAATTTGATTTTATTCGGCATTTTTTATATTTGTTGGAAAATTCGTTGGAAATTTCCAACGAAATTTCCAACGAATTTCCATTTTCCGGCAATTTTTTCATAGTGTACAATTTTCGTTGGAAAATTCGTTGGTAATTTCCAACGAAAAGCCCTACTACATTTTCCCGCTCATTCAATTTCAAAATTCATTCTCTCTCTCTCCCCCCTCCCCTTTTCCCGCCGGTCACCCCCTCCCTTTCCGTGTCTGACTTCACCACCCACTCCCACCAACTCCTTCTCTCTCCTCTCCCTCTTTCTTTTCTTTTTCTTTTTTTTTCTTCCTTTCTTCTTCTCCCTTGCTGCTTCTGCCCGTGCATCTTCTGCTTCTGGCTTCCGTTCTTGCTGCGCCGTCGACCGCCTGCTCGCCGGCGACCAGCCCAGCCGTCTGCACGCCGCCGCCTGCCTTGTGTAGTCGTGCCGTCCGTCCAGCCGCTCCTCCCCTCCCCTGTTCGCGCGCGGCTCCGAGCTTGCCGTCGCGCCCGGCGCTGTCCAACCGCGCCCCGCCGCCGCGCGTCGTCGCCCTCAGCCACCACTCGCCGCTCCACCGTCCCCATCAACTCCTTCTCTCTCCTCTCCCTCTTTCTTTTCTTTTTCTTTTTCTATCTTCCTTTCTTCTTCTCCTTTGCTGCTTCTGCCCGTGCATCTTCTGCTTCTAGCTTCTGGTTCCTGCTTCGCTGCTCCCCGCCGGCCAGCCCCTCGCCGGACTAACCACCGCCGGCTTGTCCTCGTTGGAACCAGCGCCGCCGCTCCTCGCCCCTCGGCCTCCTCCGCCTCCTCCCCCGCTGCCCCCTTCTCCTTCTCCCTCTGTCTCCCCCTCCGCCTCCTCCCCCGCTGCGCCCCCTCCTCCTCCGACTCCGGCTCCGGCTCCGGCGCCATGGACACCAAGACTCCGCCGCCCCCCCTCCTCGTCCGCGATGTCAGCTCCCTCCCCAAAGGCGCCGCCGCGGCCATCCAGGGCCGCCCCCGACGCCACCAAGCCTCGTCGCCGGCGCGGGCCGAGCTCGCCCAGATCTGGGCGAGCTCGGCCATCGCCGGCCATGCCGAGGGTCGAGCTCGCCATGCCCGGCGAGCTCGAGCTCGCCCAGATCTGGGCGAGCTCGGTGCTCGCCGGCGACGATGCTGGCCCTCGCCGGCGGCGAGGGCGATTTTTCGAAATAAAATTTCCAAAAAAAAAATTCAAAAAAAAATTCGAAAAAAAAAATTCGAAAAAAATTGCGAAATTTTTTTTTTTTTCTAACAAAAAAAAATTTTGTAATTTTTCCAACGAAAAATTTTTCGTTGGAAAAATAATTTCCACGATTTTTCGACCAAAAATTTTTTTTTTGTAATTTTTCCAACGAAAAATTTTTCGTTGAAAAAAAATTTCCACGATTTTTCGACCAAAAATTTTTTTTTGTAATTTTTCCAACGAATTTAGCCACGAGTTTTCCAACGAATTTTCCAACGAAAAAAAATTCGTCGCAAATTTCCAACAAAAATTGAAATTTTTCGTTGGAAATTTTTCTAACGACCTATTACCAACGAATTTTTTTTCGTTGGAAAATTCGTTGAAAATTCATTTTCCAACGAATTTTTACAAATTTTTCGTTGGAAATTTTGTCGGAAAAAAGCAGTTTTTTTGTAGTGAAGCATGACGTCACTGGAGCCGAGTATACATGTGATATGTTTGGAAGCAGGTTTCTTGGAAGTAACTTTATATAATGATGAGAATGGAGAGGAAAAATTTTCAGAAAGGGGAAGAAGATGTTGTGGGCGGGCTGTGTCAGGAATTTGCTTTATCAATATCTTTGTGGGTAAGGGTTGACTATGGAGATTAGTTTTGTTAATTAAGTTTGATTCGGACTATGGTCATGGAAAATTGAATATTGGATTTTTCTTCCTTAGTTTTTGGGTACCCTTTGCTTCACTTTGTGTTAGTTTATCTTTGATTTTCGTGAGCCGCTAGATTAATGCATGATTTGATATTTATATATTTTTATACTTTTCCTCACGCTTGGTCTGATCTTTTTATCTAGTGCTAAGTGTGGATACATATAATTGGGGAGATCTAGAAAGATTTGAATTCACAACGTCTTATTTTGATACCATGCGAGATATCGTGGGACCGATGCCAACTGTTCTAAATATTCAAGCTGTTAGATGAATGCGTGGTTTAATATTGATATATTCTAATAAAAAGAAACGAGTGTCGCGACCTCCCCGAACCGGCCCACGCGCGAAAGGCCCAAGACCTAAAAAGGGCTGTTCTGATTTTAAACTAAAAAGGAGAAAAATGCCCAAAACTTAATAAACCCTAAAACTAAGCCCAAGCACCAAATAAACCCTACCCGCCTAGACTTATTCGCCTGACCCGGTCGCGGGAAACCCTACCCGGTCCGCAGCCGCCACGCCGCACCCAGAACTTGCCTGCACACCGGCCGCCGCTCCGACGTGGAGCGCACGTCCGGCCACGCCACACGCCGGCCGGCATGGATGCTGGCGTCCCCAAGCCCCGGCCTCCGCGACCGGGGTTTCTAGTCTGGCAGCCGAGCCCGTGCTCCGCCGCCGCGCGACGCGCCCTGACCGAGGAGGTCAGGGCTCACGGCTCCATGGCCGAGCCCATGCTCGGCCGCTGTTGGATACACCCTGACCGGAGAGGTCAGGGCTTGCAGCCCCGCGGCCGAGCCCATGCTCGGCTGCTGTTGGACATGCCCTGACCGGAGAGGTCAGGGCTTGCGACGCCGCGGTCGAGCCCGTGCTTGGCCGCCTAACGCAAACCGCTCTCGTTCGTCGGTGGCACACCGGGCCTTCCGCCCTAAGCCCGGATACGACTAGGACACCGCCAATGAAGGGAGAGACACCAGAACGCAACATGCTCAACGGAAAACAACGCGCGGATCTCATTTCGGCAAAACATCAAATAGCTGGTGTGCGTGGCAAAAACCAGAAATTTCCGACTCGATCAAGACTCAAATATGCCCGGGATTCACACGCAATAATGCACGAGCAAGCAGGAGAGTGTCACGGGCCGGAACTCGCGCGAGCCGGACGGCCGCGAGTTCCGGCCACTGAGCCCAAGACCGAGGAACACAACAGAAACAAGGGGAGGAGGGGGGCGGTCGTTTGCGGCGCTCCCTATTCGGCTCGGTGGCGGCGAACGGGGGCGACCGTGAGAGGTCATACCAGATCCAGTCGTCTCGCGCGCCTCTAAGCCGGAATCCTCGGGAAAACACCCAAAATCAAACAAAAACGGACCGAGTAAAGTCCGATGAGGACTCAAGCCGGGACCTACCGTGAGGAGCATCGGAGCTCCGCCAGCCGCGGTCGTCGACGGAAGCCCGCTCAGTCTCGGATCTCACTCGCCAAGGCTCTCGGCCTCACTCTCTCCTCGGATCTCTCTCTCTCAGATCTCCGAACCCTTTCTCTCTCTCTCTCCCTCTCTCCTTTCTGCTCTCTCCCTCCTCTCCTGGCTTCTGTCGGCTGCCCCGCTTTTTTGCTGCCTCCTTCCCTTCCCCCGGTCACCACAGGGCTAAGAAAGGGAAGTGGGCCAGCGTTGACTAATTCAACGCTGGCCTTTTTTTTTTTTAAATAACTAATTTTTTTTAATTTAATTTTTCGAAAATGAACATGGAAAATATGTTCTAATAGGCCCTATTAATGCAAATGCACCTAATAACTATATGCCATGCAGTTTTAATGAAAATATTTTTTGGCTTAGGGGTTAAAAATTAAACCCTAAAAATTTTTATGCGATAAAACCCTGAATGATTTGGGCAAAATTTAGGTGTCAACAGCTGCCCCTCTTTGAAGGGGAGTTCAAAGAAGTTCCATTCAAAGATAAGAGACACTTAAATTTTGTTCACAGAGGGCACGAGGAGATGTATGAGAGATGATTTTTTTTTTTTGGAGATAAGCTCTGGGCTACGAAAGCTCGCCAGATCGATGAAGTGCTCCGGGCTACGAAAGCTCGTCGGGCAAGGAAAGAGGAAGACTTTGGGCTGCGAAAGCTCGCCAGATTGATTGGGTGCTCCGGGCTGCAAAAGCTTGCCAGGCAAGGAAAGAGAAAGACTCTGGGCTACGAAAGCTCGCCAGGTCGATTGGGTGCTCTGGGCTGCAGAAGCTCGCCGGGCAAGGAAAGAGAAAGATTCTGGGCTGCACAAGCTCGCCAGGTCAATTGGGTGCTCCGGGCTGCAAAAGCTTGCCGGGCAAGGAAAGAGAAAGACTCTGGGCTGTGAAAGTTCGCCAGGTCGATTGGGTGCTCCGGGCTGCAGAAGCTCGCCGGGCAAGGAAAGAGAAAGACTTTGGGCTGCACAAGCTCGCCAGGTCAATTGGGTGCTCCGGGCTGCAGAAGCTCGCCGTACAAGGAAAGAGAAAGACTCTGGTGACATTTAGGGACTAAAACCCTGTAAACATCAGAAATTCCACTTAGGGAGTAAAACTCTATGAGCAGCTAAGATCCCGCATAGGGACTAAAATCCTATGAACGGCAATAGGAACAACAGCTCGAAGGAACAACTAGGGACCAAAACCCTGAAAGTACGCCTAGGGATTAAAACCCTATGAACTGCAAATTGCACTCAAGATTTTGAGATACCTAATGTTTTTCACTCAGGATTTTAAAGTGTTCAAGATTTCCACTTAGGATTTTAAATTGCACTCAAGATTTTCAGGATTTTAAGGAAAGACCCGGAACCTTTTAAAATCGGGGTTTAAGGATAGACCCGTAACATTTTGAAATCACGGTTTAAGGATAGACCCGCAACCTTTTGAAATCAGGGTTTAAGGAAAGACCCGCAACCTTTTGAAATTAGGGTTTAAGGATAGACCCGGAACCTTTTGAAATCAGGGTTTAAGGACAGACCCGCAACCTTTTGAAAATCAGGGTTTAAGGAAAGACCCGCAACCTTTTGAAAATCAGGGTTTAAGGATAGACCCGCAACCTTTTGAAATCAGGGTTTAAGGATAGACCCGCAACCTTTTGAAATCAGGCTTTAAGGATAGACCCGGAACATTTTGAAATCAGGGTTTAAGGATAGACTCGCAACATTTTGAAATCGGGGTTTAAGGATAGACCCGGAACCTTTTGAAATCGGGGTGTTATGCAATAAATGCCTAAACCTTTGCATTGCGTGGTTTAAGGACAAATGCATAAACCTTCATAAAGCACGATCTCTCATGGGGAAGACTTCTCATGTAAGAATGGTTTCGGGCTATTAGAGCTCACCATATCTGTCGAATATTGAGGAAATTCCGAGGAGACATCTGCACATCTAACAGAACGAGTTATAACAAGTGCCCTGGTAGCAAATGCGTACTAGGCAAGATAACATCATGAGAGGCCATATGAAAATGGTTTATTCAATGAGAAAGCATTGATTACATGAGCAATTCAAGCTAGTTTCGATTGTTTGAAAAATATTTTGAATCCTTCAATATCGCAAAATTGCCTTTAGGCTTGAAAGACGCCATTAATCATCAAATTTCCTTATGAGACAAATCTTTATTAGAAAAGACCTCAGTTCATGAAAAGAGTTAGTTAAATATACCAAACAAGAGCTCCTTAATCGGAAAAAGGATTCTCACATATTCTCAAGAAGGCTGCTTGATCCCATCCATTAATGTGGGAAACAGTTTGATCACTCAATATATCTCACATGACCGCTATCCAGGGTTTCGAGAATCATTCGCAATAAGTACACATTGACCAATCTAGGAGGTCTTTTAAAGGACCGTAATGTAGGTTTGGTCACGGTTTCAACAACGGATAAGCATTATCGGCTAAGGAATGAAATAATTTTCAATCAGCATCTCCATCAGGTTTACAAGTCAAGAAACCTTAAGATGAGATAAGACAACTTTGCCCCAACTTCTTCAAGCGATAACTTGTTTGGGAATCCAAATTTCTGCTTAAACCATCCCAATCCGAAGGGATTTTGGAGAAGGTTATAACATTAATTTGGGTAAAGGCTCGAAAGGCTCAGAAATTTGCAAAAGGGGTTCAAAAGTTGGTGATCACCGGGGCATCATTACCATATCGGTTAATCTGTTTGAAGGCACTCGACTTTTGAAGTCCAACTTGTCTCGAAAGTCTATTGACTAATCATTTTAACGTAAGAGCTTTGCTCTTTTCTCTAATTGCTTTTGCATTTGTAATAATTTTTCTTTGCAAGCATTTTGCTTTTGACATTCCTTTTTTTTTAGAGTTTTTCTTTCGATGCAACTCTTTTTTTCTCTCTTCTTTTCTTTTTTTTTTATAATGGGCATTGGCCTTGCTTTTACCAGGCACACTGCTTTTTCATGCCCCCTAATTTTCATTTGACTTTTGCTCTTTTCATTTTTTGAGCTTTTAAAACTTTCGAGGTGTTTTTCACACTGTCTCATGAGTGCCAATTGTCTTGATAAATCACATGCTTTGCCCCAGTGTAGGGAGATAATCACCATTCGGTTTTAGAAATGAATATTTAGGCTCAACTTGGCTTAGCAAAGGGTATGAATGTGTTTGGGTAGAGAAATGAATGCTCTTCTTCATTTTGGGATGTTTCGAGCTTCCACAAGGATTCACCTGAAGTTACCACAAAAAGATTGATACCAGTGAGAGCAAAGAAATCTATCTCATCTTTTCACTCAAAGAATGTCAACCAAAATATCCAAATTTGCCCCATTGTAGAGTGGTTCTTGACAGGGGTATTTTGTAGAAATTCTCCACATGTAAAGGCTCAAAGGGGCTTGATTATGGTCACCTGTAGTGTATAGGGTAGAGGAAAGAAATGCCTCTTTTTATTTTGATCCATGTACTACTTGCGAATGAATCCCTCGTCCTTAAACAACATGGGTTTCTCTTTTTCGCTCCTCTCAAAGTGTTTACAGGACGTGTTTGGGAATGGTTTGCCTTTCCTCATCTTAAGTGTTTCTCACTTGGTATAATTAACATCTCCTCTCATTTTGTTGAGATCATTTGAGTAAATTAATCTCCATGGGGAATTTTGATTCAAAATGAATGACTCACCAAGCACAAAGACAATTTTTGAATAAGGATGATATTCAAAATTTTTGTGAAGAGCTTGCTTTCTCAGTTTCCACTTTAGTGCTTGTTTTTTTTTTTTCAAAAATATCAAAGACTTTTTCTTTGTGATGAAAATTATCCATTTGATTTTCATTTGAATTTTGGGAGAAGGGTACTTACCTGCGTCATGGCGACTTGGTAAACTTATAAAGAATAAGAAGAATGTGTTAGTTAAAGACCCTTTAAGGATTGAAAAATTGGGAACGATACAACATTACCCCTCGTTTGCATTTGTCCTTCAAGTCTTTGATGCTTCCTATCGAAGGAAAAGAGACTCATGCCCAAGAAAAAAAATTGTATTAAAATGCACAATTGGAAACGATACAATTTACCCTTCATTTGAATTTGCCTTCTTGGGTGTTGGACAGCTCCCTTCATTTGAATTTGCTTTCTTGAAAGAAGTCGTTGTCGCCGTGGTCAAACACATTATTTCGTCTTTTACTCGGGGGCACCATTTGATGGCTAATTCTCGCTCGTGTACATCCATGCCTTGAAGGATCATTTCGCAAACTACCAATAATCATCTCCACACTGGATTAAATGTCGAGAAGCTATTTGAAAGTGCAAAAATTGCAACTACTGATGCTCAGCAATTCCATTTGGATCATAGCTCATTCCTCTTATTGTTTTTTGACAATATCGTTTGAATAGTCCGCATCCATATCTGTGGACCCGTCAAAGAGCTTCCCATGAGTTATAGATACCACCAACTCAGGAAGTAGCCTTGGTGCCGAGGAATCTTTGCACATTTTTTCTTTTGAGAAGATTGTCAAATTGATATTAGATTCTCCGAGATGAGAAATTTCTGTGGACTCTTAATGCCAAATGCAAAACTCAGGAATGTTCAGGTTCTGTCAATCCTGGCATTCATTATCTGGAGTCAATTAGAAAATTTTCCCCAAAATGGCATTCTCAGGCATCCATCTATTTCAGCATTGGTCATGACATCGAAGGGCACATTTTGTTCTCGAAAGCCCATCTTCTCGTCACTTCAGGGCAACAATTTCCCACAAGTAATTTGTCTTAGTAAACTCTATCAGATGTGATGAGTTGTATAACCCGAAATCACTTTCTTCAAAGCTTGTACGTGCAAAGTGGCCAAAGAGGATCCACAGCAACGTTGTAGGAACGACAAATAGTGTCTTCCGAAGGTAGATTTCCACCGGTCTCGTTAGATGAGTTTCTTGATGATTAACTCATTTATCTTTACACATATCATACACGCGCCTTGTGTGCTCGTATCTTCTTGCACGACCTCATGTGGGTGTCCCTCTAGCTTGTTAGTGCCTTCACTATCCGCATGCCTAACTCTCTCGATGATGAGTCATTGCACGTTTTCAGGCTCAAGTTATCCATGCCTTCAGAGTTCTAACTCTGGCCCTGATCTCACAATTAGCCGCCTTTCTTGCATCTCCCATCAACAATGTAGATGGAGTATCTTTCACATGGAGAGTAATTTGGTTTGGAGTTTCGAGAAATTTTATCCTCCAGGCTAGTCGACCGAGGAAACTCAATATTGCTTCTTTCACAATCTTGGCTTTCTCAAAATTTCGAGGATGCCTCCATTTTTAGCCCAATGTTAATGACTAAGAAACTTGTCAACAAATTCTTGCCAGATAGCTCATATTATTCAAGTTGCAGACTGACCAAACACGCAATGCTATCATGACATAATCAAAGACCACACATATGGGGGCAACTAACTCTCTTCTTCCGATAAACGTCTGCCAAATATAACAAAAATCACGAGCACTTGTACTTCCCGCGACACACTTCAATTGGCGATTATGGCACGTTGCGTTTGACTCGAGTTTCAAGTGCCTACACTTTTGCCTTTTAGAGGATGTGAATGCCGATCTTAGGCAAACCTTTAATTTTTCCTGTTTGACAAAAATGGATGAAAAAATCAGTTGATGCACGAGGAGTCTATATTAGAACGATTACAGAGTTACCATATCACGATGTCCTTTTGCAAATCAACCTGCAAAATTGGCCAGGTGAAGAGATACAATTTTATGCAAGTTGCTCTTGAAACTCCATTTCAAAACATTTTGAAGGTAAAGCATAAAAACCTAACTCAGGGGGTTAAGTTTGAAATATTCCAAGAACTTTCAAAGGACAATGCTACAAATTAGAATCTCACTACTCAAAGGCGTGAGTCGCATGATTTTCAAAAACATCAATTGGGTTCACATTAAAACCCAAAATGGAAAACGCAGTTCCCAATGATAATAGAAGGATGAAGTTCGAGAAACTTTTGAATAGATGAGTGTAAACAAACAATTCACGTTCTAACTCTAAACTCCACCTCCTTGCATGACTAAGCAAGAGAATTCTAAGGAACGACTGTCATGCATAACCTGCGAAAGGAAGACAACATTAGTATGTGAATGAGAAAGTGGTCTTTCACTGATGCCGCCTCTTATGACGAAAGCGAGGCAACCATTCATGCCCCCATGGTTCCTATTTGTGGGCATTCAGTATTTCACCAAGATTTCATCGTAAATGGAGACATCATTAAAAGATCAAATCGCGGCTATCAATCGAGCGCCCTTTTTATTCCAAAAGTTTCATCGCAAAATGCGGCATCAATTTTGAAAGACTGATTTGTGATTTTACTTTTGCAAAAATGAGGTAATTCCTATTTTAAAAAATTAATACACAAAAACCGATTTGAATTTTGATTCTGAAATGTGAACAAAAAAGAATTTTATTGAAAATGTGATTTCAATTTTATGCCCCAAGATGCAATCTTGACTTGAAAGATTTTCCGCACAAAAAATGCGATTTTAAGCCTACAACTGAAAGTTTAGACAAAACCATTTGTTTTGGTAGGGCTAAATCAAAGGTATTTAGAGATTTATGCTCAAGGTTTACAGTCAAGAGTGATTGCCTGAAATTTTCAATTATAAGCTTAGATCACCTAGGGCATTCGATTGATTTCCACGAATTTCAAAATTGAAAATTTCAACTAAAAGTGAACAAGTAGAGAGAGAAATCATACCTACAGTGGATGACAAACTTTTAATCACACAAACATGCGAATGTAACGTGTGGCTAGTTCCTACTCTAGATGGCTTAACAAAGTGAAGCTAAAAGGGTGATCTGACCGTCGCAGTCTCGCGTTGGTGTCAGGCCCTCTTAACTTCGGCTCAGTCGAAAGAGATATCCTATGGTCACGCGGTCTCGCAGACAAGGATAAACACTTAAAACACCAAGAAAGAATTTTTCGGAGATAAGAAAGGCAACCTCTATATCGCAGTCTCGCATTCGAGGTTATATCTTTCTTAACACCATCCTAAAGCGTCCTATCGCGGCCCAGGTCCGGCAGCATGATTGTGTGTGCAGCAGTGTAGTGCCAAACATCTAAAGCATGCACAACAGTTTATAAGCAAACACTGCTTCAAGAAAATAAACATTCATTCCCCAAATCCCAAACCTGCAAAATAAGGGATCGATGGCGAGAACATTCACGTTAGGGATATATATAAACAAGAAAAATGGCCTAAGTCCACAAAATATCCCCAGCGGAGTCGCCAAGCTGTCGCGACCTCCCCAAACCGGCCTACGCGCGAAAGGCCCAAGACCTAAAAAGGGCTGTTCTGATTTTAAACTAAAAAGGAGAAAAAGGCCCAAAACTTAATAAACCCTAAAACTAAGCCCAAGCACCAAATAAACCCTAAAACTAAGCCAAAGCACCAAATAAACCCTACCCGCCTAGACCTATTCGCCCGACCCGGTCGCGGGAAACCCTACCCGGTCCGCAGCCACCACGCCGCGCCCAGAACTCGCCTGCACACCGGCTGCCGCTCCGACGTGGAGCGCACGTCCGGCCACGCCACACGCCGGCCGGCATGGATGCTGGCGTCCCCAAGCCCCGGCCTCCGCGACCGGGGTTTCTAGTCTGGCAGCCGAGCCCATGCTCGGCCGCCGCGCGACGCGCCCTGACCGGGGAGGTCAGGGCTCACAGCTCCATGGCCGAGCCCATGCTCGGCCGCTGTTGGATACACCCTGACCGGAGAGGTCAGGGCTTGCAGCCCCACGGCCGAGCCCGTGCTCGGCTGCTATTGGACATGCCCTGACCGGAGAGGTCAGGGCTTGCGACGCCGCGGCCAAGCCCGTGCTTGGCCGCCTAACGCAGACCGCTCTCGTTCGTCGGCGGCACACCGGGCCTTCCGCCCTAAGCCCGGATGCGACTAGGACACCGCCAATGAAGGGAGAGACACCAGAACGCAACATGCTCAACGGAAAACAACGCGCGGATCTCATTTCGGCAAAACATCAAACAGCTGGTGTGCGTACCAAAAACTAGAAATTTCCGACTCGATCAAGACTCAAATATGCCCGGGATTCACACGCAATAATGCACGAGCAAGCAGGAGAGTGTCACGGGCCAGAACTCGCGCGAGCCGGACGGCCGCGAGTTTCGGCCACTGAGCGCAAGACCTAGGAACACAACAGAAACAAGGGGAGGAGGGAGGCGGTCGTTTGCGGCGCTCCCTATTCGGCTCGGTGGCGGCGAACGGGGGCGACCGTGAGAGGTCATACCAGATCCGGTCGTCTCGCGCGCCTCTAAGCCGGAATCCTCGGGAAAACACCCAAAATCAAAACAAAAACGGACCGAGTAAAGTCCGATGAGGACTCAAGCCGGGACCTACCGTGAGGAGCATCGGAGCTCCGCCAGCCGCGGTCGTCGACGGAAGCCCGCTCAGTCTCGGATCTCACTCGCCAAGGCTCTCGGCCTCACTCTCTCCTCGGATCTCTCTCTCTCAGATCTCTGAACCCTTTCTCTCTCTCTCTCTCTCTCCCTCTCTCCTTTATGCTCTCTCCCTCCTCTCCTGGCTTCTGTCTGCTGCCCCGCTTTTTTGCTGCCTCTTTCCCTTCCCCCGGTCACCACAGGGCTAAGAAAGGGAAGTGGGCCAGCGTTGACTAATTCAACGCTGGCCTTTTTTTTTTTTAAATAACTAATTTTTTTTAATTTAATTTTTCGAAAATGAACATGGAAAATATGTTCTAATAGGCCCTATTAATGCAAATGCACCTAATAACTATATGCCATGCAGTTTTAATGAAAATATTTTTTGGCTTAGGGGTTAAAAATTAAACCCTAAAAATTTTTATGCGATAAAACCCTGAATGATTTGGGCAAAATTTAGGTGTCAACAACGAGGACTTAAATAGAATAAGTAAATCTAGTATTTTGGCTGAGTGTGCTCATCTTTTTATCTGTACCTCATAAGACGTCTTTATATATGTGAAATTTCATGGGACCACTGTCAACTGTTGTAAAAGCTTAAGCTGTTAGATGGAGATGTGACTTAATATTTATATTCTAACATTCCCCCTCACGCTTAGTCTGATCTTTTTGGCTAGTACTAAGCGTGGACGTATTTAATTAGGGAAGCAAAGCAAATGGAGCTTGAAAAGATTCGAACCCGAGACCTCCAGCTCTGATACCATGTGAAATTTTATGAAATCACTGCCAACTATTCTAAAAAATTAAGCTATTCGATGAAGGTGTGATTTAATATTTGTATTCTAACTATATATATATATATATATATATATATATATATATATATATAAAATTGGTCATGAGCCTTTAGGATCTCAATTTTACGTTCTAAGATTAGTTTCCCACGTTGTCAATTTATTCCCCAGGCTTTGAACGTCGGCTCCAAGGTTTGGAAATCATGTCAACTGCTTCTGTCACGTGTATGGACACGCCCTTAGTCAACTGTGTGTACACAATAGGGATGACGTGTGACCAGAACATAATCATTTATGCACTTTTGTTTTTACTTCAATTGGTCTTGCACCGTGCTAATCTTTTCTCGTTTACGCCAATTCATTTCCAGTCATCTGTATGGCCATGATCTCCATCCCTCTTATATTTTATCCAAAAAGCCATAAACATTTCGTACAATAACTAATTTAGTCATAAAATTTTTAATTTAGTCAATTTAGTCCACAACCTTTTGACGATTTGTTAATGTAATCTTTTCGGTCAATTTTAGCAAGAAATTTCTGACTTGATTTCCGGAGGGAAAGGAGACAAAGCAAAAGGAAAGAAAAGAAAATAAAAAAATTCAAAAATTTTAAGAAATTGCAAAAATCACCAATATATGCACCAACCGTGTCACGTAAAATGGTCGGCGTCAATGTCAGCGATTTCCAGTCAAAACTGGCTAATAAGACTACATTAACAAATCGTTAAAAAGTTTAGCACTAAGTTGATCATATTTAATAGATAAATTTGAGACTTTTTGGACAAGTACCTCTATTTTGGGAGCCAGAGTCAATGGGTGCTCTTTTTTGGGTGTAACAATTACATGTTGAAAATAAAATTGGTTCTTTTATTGAATTGTATAGCTGAGCTACTTCTTTCTCACAAGCATTAAAACTTTCGAGGGGGACACTACAAAAGACACACTCGATTAAATTCGCTCAAGATCAAACGGTAATTACAAACGTATTCGAATCGCTCGAACATTCTTAGCGTTTTTCTTTAGCGGTCAGGTGGTGTCCGGATTGGTTTCTGTGCACCTTGATTGTCGATCTATTGGATATGCCCCGCTAATCAACCTTCGCATCCTCGATCTAACTTTCTTTTGTACGCGGATCTTGAAATCGCTTATAAAATCAGATGAAATTACACGTGTAACCTTTGACTAACCAATCGACTAATTCGATTGGCCCTAATCGCGACATTAATCAAAAGATGACAATATGGTCCGATCAAACTTTTGCACGAACCTCTTGTCGCATTCGCTCGCGAGCGCTTCAATTTCTTTTCCATCTTTGCTTTGCTAAAAGCAAGCGGTCGAGTTGGACACCACAGGCAATTCCCACTTCTTTTAAGTAAAGCTTCCTCCCTCCTTCCTCGAAACCTGGACGCACCTTCTCTTTTCTCCTATGACCCGCCGCTAGATTTAGGTGCGACAGGCAGTGCCCGCCCGCCCCAGCCCGTGCGCATCGGTTTGCATATTCATTGAGACCCGAACACGATTGACTCGACGATAGCAGTTCGATCAGATGATTCGATCGGTATTGAGAAGGCGTTAGTCTTGTCTTACCGATCGGAAAGTTTGCGCATTCGGTTTTTCTCCCTCTTCCCAAATCAATCATGCTGAAATCGCCCTATGGTGGGTTCGACTAGTCCGAATATGGAAGCTTAGTGCGTAATGTAGACTTGACTTTTGGGTGGGTCTTGGGGGAGGTGGGACACTGCCAATTATTAATTTTGTGGAATATGCTCCCAAACTTTTTCATGTCACATTTTCTTGTTTTCTTTTTATTTATTTTTTATTTTTTATGCATTAGATTAATTAAATATTAAATCAGGTATTCGTCCGAATAGTTTAAATTTTTAGAATCATTGGTTGTGATTTAGAGCTAGAGGTTACGAGTTTAAATCTATCCAGGCTTCATTTGTCTTCCTAATTAAATATGTCTAATTATTATCATCAACACTGGTAAAATAAAATTGGCAAACAAAATCAAATTTTCATAAAAAAAATTTTGTTAGAATTTTCCATAACATTGGCTTAGCTACATTTGGTTGGGATTTTAGGAAAAGTCTATGGAGAAATACAAAAACTTTACATTGAAAGGATTTTTGAAGATGCAAATAGTGTTTAGTAAAATGTAATTTGAAAGTATATCAGGAAGTAACTCTGATCTAAATAGACTTTTGCTATTTCGTTTTCATAAAAATAACAAAAAAAAAAGACTGAACCTTTTGCCGGATGCCGGCGAGCCAGATCTTGCATCGGCTACTATCGCTTGAGGTCGCATGGCCTGAGGGTTTTTGCCGGCACCGGATTTGGATCGTCGATTACATTTGTGGGAAGTGGAAAACTGTGAGGGTGTAGAATCTCGGGAATGTTAAAGCTCAGACCTCCTGCACACCTCTCTTGGATTTAAGGGACTTAAGATGATTTTGGAAATGCAATGCAATTCCCCAAAACACATTTAGGCACGTTAATGAAAAAGGATAAAACAAGAGTTTTCCGAAAGTAAATAAAAATTGTAACAAGAAGAATAATTTCTCGAAAAAAGAAAACATTAAACAGAGGGTGCGCAAACATTTGAGGTCAAAGAAAGTGCACAAATCATGGAACACTGCATATACATTATGGATAATGACACGAATAGTCATAGGATTTTAATTCGGTGTGTAATATAATCCGTGAAACTTTTAATTTGTACAATATGGTCATTAACTTTGATGGAATATGGAATATGATCCCTGGACTTTTAGTACATGTTCAATTTGGATATGAAGGTATTCGATATTGTCCTTCCATTAATTTAAGTCCAACGACAACATTGAGCACTTCATACAATTCGAGGACTAAATTGAACATGTACAAAAAGTTCGGGGTCCACGTTAAATAAAATTAAAAGTTCGTGGATCACGTTACAGATTGGCTCAGAGTTCAAAGACTATTTATATCATTTTCCCTATACATTGCTACGGTAATTATAACATACATCACCGATGTAAAAATAAGACATAGAAATTTAATGAGCGACGCTATAATCTTTGAAGTAGCATCTTGTTTACGCTAAGCGACGTGTGCTCCGATTTTTCTTTAACCCATTCATGATGCGTTCGAGATGGTTAGCATGCATGCGAATGCGCTACGGCATGCATGTGCACGCAATGCCCCGGACATGCCGCGCGCGAGTACGATGTGGGGCCCTCCCAATGTTTCCCCTCTCTCGCTGTTTTTTTTTTTTCCTCTCTTTTGGAACTTTACATAAAGCGTGGGAAGAAAAAAGGCCGATGAATCCTGTATTACCCCAGGGAAAAAAAATAAAAATTTGAATAAGAATAATATAAAATAAAAGGAAAGCCACTGAGGAGAAGGGGAGAAGTTCAACGCCGTATTAATTGGAGTAGCAAATTGCACGGTGGCGTCAGGAATTTCGGATATTCCTAGTGGTTTCAATCATGGGAAATTGTCCGACCGAGAATTTTTTTTTTTGGGAAATTGGAAAAAAAATAATTGAAAAATGAAGGAGATGGTAGCCTTCTTTGGGTGGAATCCATTGATTTCAAGCATATCCCTTGCATTTTCTATCTACCAAACTAGGGGTGAGCGGTTCCCGATCCGATCCGATCCAGTCCGATCTCATCCAAGAACTAGGAACCGGACCGGTTCCCAATTTCTCGAACCGGTTCCCAACTTCTAGGACCGAGGACCGGACCGATGGTCCGATCTGGTTCAAATGAAACCAATCACTTATTGGAATGAATTCAAACTTTATGTAGAAAGTTTTCACGGCTAGTATCCAAGGTTGATGCCGGGACTTAGCCTAACAGAACTAGATGTAGGTGAATTAGATACATAACCAGAGGAGCATTGAACAATTATCCCAATTGGAACTCCTCCCAATACGCAACAAATATATATATTTATCTATAAATCTATATTTTCTGACAAAAATAATAAATATATATATTTATCGGTTCGGTCTGATCTAGTCCGATCGGTCCGGTCCGGTCCAATCCGATTGGTCCAGTTCCCAACCTAGATTCGGGAACCGGACCGCCTGGCAATCGGTTCCACTTTTAGGAACCGGGAACCGGACCGATACTCCCGAGAACCGGACCGAACCGGTCGGTCCGGCCCGATCCCGGTTCGGATGGTCCATCATGCTCACCCCTATACCAAACCAACTCGACGACCACGAGAAGCTTGTCATTAAGGTCCACCAAATTAGCGGATATGTCGCCCGCGCCATCTTCGGCCAAGAAAGCACTCGATAACCTAAAACCGAATCGAATACGGGTCGATCGAATTTGGTGAAATGCGTGTGGGTATCCACGTAAACCCCACCGACTTCATTGACCCGGATTCGGTCTCAATGCGTGAACGACCTTTTCGTGGTAATTTCGCAATCTTCCGAGATGTAACCGATGGGATTTAATCTTGATTTTTATAAGTTCAAGGTCTAAGAGTACGTATGCGTGCGCGTGCGTGCCTTGGCGGATGCTTTTGGGACTTCAAGGGGGAGAGGAAAAAAAAAGGCTACTAGGATCAGATTCCCGTCCACGTGATTAGAGAATTCCTTTTGGAAAATCTCACGCTAGACGTGATGATTGCATGCGCACATCCCCCCATGTGTCGTCGACCTAAAAATGTATGCAAAGCAGAGGGGCCTTCTATTTTTTTTTTTGGGCCAACCCCTACCCTTTTACTTTCCTTTTCCTAAACTTTTTTTCTTGCTTTTCTTGTTTAGGGTATGTAGAGAGGTCGCCCCCTTCGATGGGCTGTGAAACTCGCGAGTGAAAGGTTAAACAGAAAAAAAAAAAAAGAGTGTGACGAGGGTTTTAAGAGACGTGGCGTCAACAGTGTGCGCGAATTGTGTACCTTCCGATGATATGAGTACGTGTATGAATCCATCGTAGATCCGGTCAGTTTATACTGTTTCCGATTCTAGAATAGCCAATCGAAACGGTTCACCCTCGAAACCGCTCGGGGCCGATCTGACCGAGGCCCCATTCTTGGCCCGTACAGATCTAGATGCTGCGCACGATATGCCATCGATCCAGCGCCCTATACACCCCTAGCAAATTATTATATACAAGTAGATACGTAAGTCTTCGCATGTCATCATTGACAAAAACAATTCAAGATGCGGCTCCCAACTCTTGACCATCGCTTCTTAGAAATCGACAAGGAAAACGCCCATCGGCCTGAAGGTTTTGAGCTCGTGGTTTTGGTGGGCCTCGAGATCTTGGGCCGAGTCTATTGGGCCTTAGATGGGCTTTACCTGGTTTGGTCTTTCTTCCTCGAAGCCGCAAAGCAAAGTGAGATGGGCCTTTGACGGGTCTCCTGTTTTGCTCCTTGGGAACATTGAATCGGTGACAATTCCTCGCGAGAATTTAAGACGCTCAAATCAGATTCGAATCCAATGAGCATAAGCTACCCACCAGCGAATTGGCATTGAATTCGTACTTTTAAATGGGGCCGAAAGTAATGTTGTACGCGGCCCGTTCGACCGACCGTGCGAGCGAACCCGCCCTTTGGAGTCGAGGTTGCCGCCTAAATCTTGCCGACCGCGAGCAAATCGCGGGGTACTAACGGAGAAGCTAAGGGCCGGGCTTAAGAGACCTGTGGATCTTGCAGGGTACGTGCCGTGAACTTCCGCGTAGCCCGAAATTATGACCAAATCCTCCTTAAGGTCAGGCGAGTAATTTCGCGTATTTTTTAATAAACAGCCGTCCATTTGGTCCAAAATATCTGAAAATAGGAAAAAAGAAGCAAAGATACGCTCGGAGTCGCGCTTGGACAGAAAATAAATGGTTAAATTTCATAACTACGTCACCAGAAAAAAAATAATTAAGCAAGACTCCGGATGTTTTAAAACCAACTAGCATTATCTTTTGCGCATTATAAAACCAACTCGAAACGGTCTATTATCTTTTTTGTATTATATTTTACGCGTTAAAATTTATATTCCGTGCAAATTTCAAGAGTTCGGATTTCTAATTGGGTTAATACCACAAAAAATCCCAAACTGGTATCTCAAATTAATTTTTTGATCACCAAAAACCCTAAACTGCTGCACATGTGATAAATTTACCCTCCGTTAGTTTTTTTAAAATTTTACCGTCAAATTGCTTAGTTAAATGACACATGGCGGTTGACGAATATACTAGTTTGAGATTTTACCCTCCGTTTGTCCCAAGTGTGTTAATTTGTGTTTTTTTTTGTATTATTTCAATTTAATGGAGGGAAAACTTGTCACCGATATATCGATTTAGGGTTTTTGGTAATCAAAAAATTAATTTATGGTAAATTTATTACAAAAATACTGATTTGAAATTTTTCGTGGTATTTAACTTTTTATTAATAAGGTTGAAATTGCGCTGTCTCGTGAGGAATATTTTGATTTTTAAGCAGACGCGAGAAGACCATTCTATAAACCGTGCGATATTCCAAAAAGGCGTCGGGGAGGGAGAGGAGAAAAGTCCAGAATGCCCTTGGACGGTACACTGAGGCGGGCAAGCCGTCCGCTTCCTCTCGACACGTGGGGGAGCTCCGTGTCCCGAACCCTGGCACGCGAGGCTCGGACGACTTCACACGCCATCGTCGTCCCCTATAAATACCTCGCGATCTGCCCCCTTCCCCCTGCATTCTCCCCGAAGGCCTTTTCATCGTCAGCGGAGGAGCTCTGCTCGATCGAACGAGCGAGCGAACTTCCCGTTTCGCGAGCTTCTACGGGCGCCGACGCCGCACCGCCCCGCCCGCGCGCTCCCCGAAACCCTAGATCGGCCTCCGGTTTCCTCCCAGGTACCTCCCGATTCCCCTTCGGCCCGGCGGCTGCTATCGATGCGCTCCTTCGGGATTCGGCGGGGAGGTTTTACTCGTTTTTGTTCGTTCCTCTTTTTTCTTTTTTTTGTCTAGGGTTTGCTTTTTCTCTCGTGCGGGGGGCTGGGGCTGGGCTGTTGAAGATGGTGTCCGACGCGAGCAAGAAGAAGGCGGCTCAGAAGAAGGCGGCGGCTGCGGCCAAGAGAGGGGGGAAGGCGGCGGCTGCGGGGGCGGCTTCGTCCAAGGCGGCGGCGGCGTCGTCTGGTGCCGAGACGCAGAATGGAGCGGACAAGTTGGCCGACGGCGTCGGGAGCATGGCCATTTCGGATCGGACGTGCACCGGGGTGCTCTGCTCGCATCCTCTCTCCAGGGATATTCGTGTAAGTGTGCTCTTCCGTGGTTTACGTGGTGGATGGGATGAGGCGGTTTCTATCCGTGGGTTCTTTTTATGAATTGGCGGTCAGATTTGGAGATTGGGAGTTTGTCTGCGGCCGAAGTTTATGTAAGGTCATCGATAGATGTGTTGGTTTTAGTGAATTTCGCTGATTGGAGTGGGCGGTTGGTGTTTGACGGTCTGTTTTGGCTGCTGTCGAGGATTTGATACCGGTCGATCCTTGCGGAGAACCTTTTCTTGTTGTCTAGCGTTTACGAAGAACTTTAAGACTGGATATGACCTATTTCGGTCTGGTGATTGTCGTCGAAATCTATGGGGTGAGACCCCTTTCAGCGAATGGATGAAGGAAGAAAGTTGTGTTTGAGGAGAAACCGTACTATAGTTTTTAAAATAACCTGGAGGCGCTTTCAGTATCTAAATTGTGTTGAAATATTGCTGCTCGATCTAAATGACGATGCTCTGTGTGGTCGTTCTGGTAGTGTCCGGTGAAAATGTTGAAATATGTTTCCGTTCATACCACTGTTATCCTAAATACATAATGATGAAAAATCTATTGTTTTGTCGGTGTCATTTGGAGCATATCCTTGTATCTTGGCATCTTCGAGAGCTAGTATTTTAGCAAATGTGCTAAGCCTAGTAGGGTAGCTCACTGTACACGGTGTAATCACATTAGAACTGGGATTGCAGGTCTGGATTTACTCCTGGCCTGCCTCATGTCCCAAACATCACCCCCTCCCGTTTGACCTCCTGCTGGATGCCCTGGGTATCTCTATTCTTGTCTCTAAATTAGGTCTTTCAACTGGTATCGTGTTGCTCTTTCTGGAGGGTTGTTTTCCTGAATAAATGATCTCGGTCAACATCTTGTCTGATTAAGTATGATTGGGGTATTTACTTTGTTCCATCACTTGTGTAATTGTTTTATTTTGGGTCACTATATTTGTCA
Source organism: Syzygium jambos (assembly GCA_031216235.1). NCBI lineage: Eukaryota > Viridiplantae > Streptophyta > Magnoliopsida > Myrtales > Myrtaceae > Syzygium > Syzygium jambos. Next base: position 7,881,695 of record CM062229.1, on the reverse strand, counting down.
TTGGATAGTCATGACTTGAGATCTTTGCTTGCTGCAGATAGAGTCTCTCTCACTTACATTCCATGGACATGATCTTATTGTTGATTCTGAGCTGGAGCTTAACTATGGCAGGTGTGTTAGATATTACGTGTGTGAGTATGTAAATCAAGCTAGATATCTTTGGAAGTTAATAGTTTATGTGACATCGCCATTTTCAATTTGTAGGCGATATGGTTTGCTTGGATTAAATGGATGTGGGAAATCCACACTCCTAGCTGCAATTGGTTGCAGAGAGCTGCCAATACCAGACCACATGGACATATATCATTTAAGTAGGGAAATTGAAGCTTCTGACATGTCTTCACTTGAGGCTGTCATTAGCTGTGATGAGGAGAGATTGCAATTAGAGAAAGAAGCTGAAGCCTTGGCAGCACAGGTGCGTCTCGCAGCCATCTGTCCTAGTTTTATTGAGTTGCACTGATTACTCTGTGCTCACCACATGGCTGTATTATTTTGTTCCGCTGTCGCTTGGTAATTAATGACATCTTTTCCCTGTTCTTTTATCATCTTTATCTTCAGGATGATGGTGGTGGAGAAGCTCTGGATCGTGTTTATGAGCGCTTGGAAGCTATGGACGCATCGACTGCAGAGAAACGTGCTGCTGAGATACTGTTTGGTCTTGGCTTTAATAAGCAGATGCAGGCGAAGAAGACTCGAGATTTCTCTGGTGGCTGGAGAATGAGGATTGCATTAGCACGAGCTCTCTTTATGAATCCTACTATCCTGTTGCTTGATGAACCTACAAACCACCTTGGTAAGTTGAATCAGCTAATGGTTACCTCATTATATCGTGCAGCTTTTTCATTTTTGTGGCCTTTGAGAATTTGGTTTAGTCATTATTGGTGCTAGTTGTTTTACTCTTTTTCTTAGGATCAATGGCTATTTCAGTGGCCTTCCCAGTACATTCTTATTGGTTAACAAGCCGAATGTGTGTAGTAGTTCTGTGTAGTTGATGAGCGGACAAAATCGTCATGGTAATATCTCTCACCAATATACATTATAGGCGTGTTTGGATAGATTTCTAGTTTTTGCTTGGTTTAAATCTCGAGATAGATGCGATTTTTTTATTAAACCCTAAAAACATGAAATATCTTACAATAGCTTACAAACGCAATATCTTGTGGTAGAAGCAAAAAAGTACGTTCTTACTCAAACTTAATTCTAGGCAAACGGGCCCTACATTGCTAGAGTTAGACCTTTGATATAGCTAGATTATTGTGTCTATTGCTTTTTTTATAATATTATCTCCCAATGTGCAATTTTTACTCTAACTTAATTCTAAGCAAACAGGCCCCCTACATTGCTAGAGTTAGACCTTTGATGTAGTTAGATTATTGTGTCTATTGCCTATTTTAAAATATAATCTCCTGATGTGCAATTTTTTCTGATGTTCATCCTTTTAGTAACTTTTCTGTTGATTACGATCCCTGTGGCAGATCTGGAGGCTTGTGTCTGGCTTGAGGAGACATTGAAGAATTTCGAGAGGATCCTTGTTGTGGTATCTCATTCACAGGATTTCCTGAATGGTGTTTGTACGAACATCATTCACATGCAAAATAAGAAATTGAAGCTCTACACTGGCAATTATGATCAGTATGTTCAGACCCGTTCTGAACTGGAAGAAAATCAGATGAAACAATACAAGTGGGAACAGGAGCAGATTGCTTCCATGAAGGAATACATTGCCCGCTTTGGACATGGGTCTGCAAAATTGGCCCGTCAGGCCCAGAGCAAAGAAAAGACTCTAGCCAAGATGGAGCGTGGTGGGCTCACTGAAAGGGTTGTGAGGGACAAGGTCCTAGTTTTCCGCTTTGTTGATGTTGGGAAGCTTCCCCCACCAGTGCTCCAGTTTGTGGAAGTAACCTTTGGTTACACACCTGATAATCTTATCTACAAGAATCTTGATTTTGGGGTTGACTTGGACTCTAGAGTTGCTCTGGTGGGACCCAATGGAGCTGGAAAGAGCACGTTGCTGAAGCTAATGACAGGGGACTTGGTACCTCTAGATGGCATGGTCCGGCGACATAATCATTTAAGGATTGCGCAGTTCCACCAACACCTGGCTGAGAAACTTGACATGGAATTGTCGGCACTCCAGTTCATGATCAAAGAGTACCCTGGGAATGAGGAGGAGAAGATGAGGGCGGCAATTGGTAAGTTTGGTCTGACTGGCAAGGCCCAGGTGATGCCCATGAAGAACTTGTCTGATGGTCAAAGAAGCCGAGTGATCTTTGCATGGTTGGCATGGAGGCAGCCTCACATGCTTTTGCTGGATGAACCGACTAACCATCTGGATATTGAAACAATTGACTCTCTGGCTGAGGCATTGAATGAGTGGGATGGGGGCTTGGTGCTGGTGAGTCATGATTTCAGGCTCATAAACCAGGTGGCTCACGAGATTTGGGTGTGTGAAAATCAAGCAGTGACTCGGTGGGAGGGTGATATTATGGACTTCAAGGAGCATCTGAGGAGTAAGGCTGGCTTATCAGACTGAACTCTATTGTAGGACAAAGATGATGATGATCACCCTCTAGTAGTATTATATTGCAAAACGAGGTTTGTGACACTATTGATATCACCGCTCGAGGCTAAAGCATGGACCTGCCATCGCAGTTGCTGTGCAAGCCATTAGGGCTGGAAGAGAGGTACCATAAGGCTTGGTTATTATTTCAAGCCTACATGTGACCTCCACATGATATTTTTTATGTTTGCTGGTCCCCTACTGCTAGTGATTTACTACTTTAGAATGGCAAGACCTACTCCTAGATTTTGCTGGATGAATCTTTATGTCAATTCTGTTGAGTTTGAGTTCGACACTGGAGTATGAGATTGTACTACTACTTCTCAATCAAATATTATTTCGGTTTTCTTACTTGCGTTTTGCACTGTCCTAAACCCTGTCCATCTCGCGGCCACAAAAGGTGGATAGAAGGTTATAACCTCCATCTGTGTTCTTAGGTGTTGATGCAGGCAAGTGTTTAGCGGAGCGAACTCTGGTTAAATTGTAGAGTAAGTTGTGTTGGGCGTCAAGTAACTGTGTGTCCCGGCAATTCGGGTGGTGGCATTTTGTGCTGGTTTTTACATGTTTGTTGTTACTGTTACCGTATAAAAACAGAGCCGAGACATCATGAACGGCAACATGCACGGTTGCTCAATTCAAACTGTCTGATAGATTTTTGTGGTCCAGCCTCAGCCAGTGGACAAAGCGGTGAATACAGTTAATATTTATGCTTATTTCTCCCCTCTCTGGGTTGCTGTCGGAAGCAGGAGAGGCCGAGGCATTTACGATCGTAACGCATGGATTACATGACTCTCTCCCCTGCGTTCACATGATGTAAATGCACTTCCAGGCTGTGGCTGAGTCGACCATATACATTTCTCTCCGCTGCTGCACGTGAGCCCGACACACATGCACCACTTTTCCAAGCGGGCCTATTTGGTTCGCGGACATTACGCCATAGATTGAGCAATCCTTTTCAGATGTTTTCTCATTGCAAAGGGAAGCAAATATGTGTCGCAAATCGAAAGAAAAGCCTCGGTGGATCTAAGCATATCTTTTACTAAACAAAGCTTTTACATAGGCATGGTGACTTCAAGTGTCACCAGCAAAATAGCAAACAAAATTTGAGTACATTATAATCGTCAGCAAAAACCAAAACATGGTTCCGACCCCCCAAAAAAAAAAACCAGAACATGGTCAGAGAGAGAGAGAGAGAGAGAGAGAGAGAGAGAGAGAGAGAGAGAGCCTATACAATCCAAACATGGCTCTCGTCTCGGCAATTAGTAATAGATAGTTCGGACATGCCCATTGCTTCTCCTCAAACTTCCCAATTCCCATGAAAAAACCCTGAATAGAAGACAACACATGTACTTCTACTATTCTTTCTTTCTTTTTCGCCTCCCATGCGCGAATGATTATTATCCGTCCATGATGATGGGGATCAAGGCCCGGTCGGGCTAGGCGTAGTACACCATTTTGATGACCCGAGAGGCTCGTAGTTCACGTACCGGCTTGGCGCGGATGAGTGCCGAAACCCCTTCGGCATGCAGTTCCTCAGCTGCTTCCCCCCGAAGGCGCGCGTTCCCTTGTGGTAAAATGGGTGCTTCATTGTCTTGTACCCTTGTGAGTCCGGGAATAGGGGGATCATTGTGCTCGGGACGCTTGACAGCATCGCCCCGCCTCGTGCCGCCGTGGCGGTGAAGCCCGCCGAAGCCAACAAAAGGAGGACGAGAACAGCTGATGAAGTAGACATTCCTTCAATGGGCAAATCTCTTGAACGAATGGTTCGCTGCTCTCTCTCTTTCTTTCGTCCCTCTAAGACTCGGTGAGAGATCACGGTTATGCTCATGACATGAGTTTATGTGCGTTTGAAGTCCATGTATATATACGAAAAGAGAGGGAAAAAAGGAGGAGGGGGTGTCTTAAATGGGCTCGTGAGAGGCTGATGAAAAGTGCAGAGATGGAAAACACAGCTCATAGAGAGAGAGAGAGAGAGAGAGAGAGAGAGAGAGAGAGAGAGAGAGAGAGAGAGAGAGAGAGAGAGAGAGAGAGAGAGAGAGAGAGAGAGAGAGAGAGAGAGAGAGAGAGAGAGAGAGAGAGAGAGAGAGAGAGAGAGAGAGAGAGAGGCCATCGGTGAGGTGGGTGTTCATGCTTCTTGCTTCTCCTTCTTCCTTTTTTTTTGGAGGACTGAAGGAGATGGGAAGATGCTCGTGAGTTCTCGTTATTGCAGTGAGTCAGATTGTTGCAGCTTCCATCTTAATGAGATACTACTGATCTTAGTACATCATGGATTCGATTTGATTTTCCTCAAGTTGTGAGAGGTTTCCCGCTCTGGGGGTGGCAAAGGCTTTTAGGGCCTGTTTGGCAAAAAAATTTATGTTTTTTTATTTCTAGAATCAGTTTGGGAGCCGTTTATTAAATTTTTTGTGCCCGGGCACAATTTTGCATAAAATTATTTACAGAATCAATTTTGAAACATAATCAAGAAGAAAAAAAAAGTAACTTCTTGATTCTGGAATAATTTTTCCATTTCTGATTCTTCTTCATTTTTTTCTTTTTTTTGGTTTGTTGTTGTGTCTTCGGCTTGCCGCTCGCCACCCGCCGGCTAGGGCGGCCTCGCCTTGGCTGGGCAAGGCCAAACTCGCCGTCGCCATGGTTGGCCACGGTGAGGTCGGCCTCACCAGATCTAGGTGAGCTCGAGCCTCGCCTAGCCAAGGCTAGGCCGACCTCACGGTCATGACCGGTGAGGGCTACGACACCCTCACTGGCCCTGGCCTGTGGCTGGTCGCTAGCACTGGCGACTATCCTTGGCCAAGGAAGAGAAGGGAAAGAAAGAAAAAAAAAGAAAGAAATATTAAAAAATTTAAAATATTATTAATAAAATGAAATTTTGTGTAGTTACTAAACGCATTTCTATTCTTTTTTTATTCTAAGAATAGAAATTTTGGGCAGTTACCAAACGTCTTCAAATGCTTAGAAATTGTTTCCGGGCATAAAAAAAAGAATCATTTCTTAGCAAAATCTATTTTCGGACATAGAATGGTTGTCATATGCACAACCTTAATATGCAGTGCACAATGTTGTAAATATGTTCTCCCGGTGTATTGCAAAGCCCATCTTATCAGATGCTTTGGAAATACCATCAGGATTCAAGGAAATGCAGTATGAATTCGAAAATAGAAAGCTCTATGATTTGTGATCGATGGGAGACCGTAAAAGAAGAAGTAAAACTTCATTAGATTGTATATATATTCACTGAGATATTAAATAGATTAATGTATAACATACTCTGAGTCATTTTCTAATGGGCTAAACCTTTTAAAACAAACCGATGCACCACTTATATGTCTCTAAAAGAATCGAACCTTTGATAGAACGAGGATTTTTCATGAGATTCGTTGATCAATCAAACTCATAATGGTTTTGAGCATCATGGTTTGCACCTCAACTCATTATCAACAGTAATGGGTTGAGGTGGATTGAAGTTCTGCATCAAACATGCAGAGTTGAGTAACTCATAACCAAGCGTCGTGGCACTTAAGTTTTCCCCTTCTAAAATTGGCGTGTTGAGTTCTATAAGCTCTTAACTTCTCTTGTGTGCTTGGGTGGGCTTTTGCCACCAATAAACCTACTTACACCTCTGTCGTCTCGACTGTACTTGTAGAAAGACAAAAGAAATTATGGCATGGTCACGCTTCTGGTATTAACTGAAAAACAACATATATACTTATTAGATATTATCATGTTAGCGCTTGCTTTGTTATTGTCTTGAAAATACCACCTAAAAACATTTATATACGCTCGAAAAACTCCCATGCTCAAAAGGATCGGAGGTTATCTTCCGACACCTTCCTTGTTTGAATAAAGATAGGCAAAACATTCAAACCTTGGCTTACTCAACAAAAAAAAATTTAATAAAAGAAAAGCTCCGGAAACCACAATTTTTTGAGTATGGTAACTTTATTCAATAAGGAAAACCCTAATAAAGGGCCAACAAACTTCTCTTTAATTTGCAAAATAAATAAGGATGTCTTGTCTTCTACAAAAGAAAGTGTAGAGATATAATAAATTAGGATGTTTATACAACACCTAAGTTTTTTGAAATGTTGCTATTGGCCCAAGCATTGTAGCTGCCAAATTTACCTCCACCACATTTAAATTCTCTCTCTCTATCTATATGTATACATACGTACGTACGTACGTACGTACGAACATACATATATTAGAACATTAAATTCGAATAAAAGCAAGAAAAAATCACTCCTCCACGAAGAATAAAGGAAGCGTCTGTGACTCTGTCCGGTTCAGCTCAACCACCAATTTCATGAGACGTGTTATCCTTAGCTAGGAGGGGTTCAAAGTGAGGTCAACCTTAATTGCCAACCTGTCCTGCCAACCTGGAGCTCTCGTGTCGCGCCATGTGGCAGACAACATTTAAGAGCCGCACTGGAAATCTGTGGCCTAACCCGCGTAGAATCATGGATGCAGAGGTAACCACGAGCTAACCAAACCGATTGCAATCTCGCTCATTTGAGTCGATCGCACCATCGTCGGTCAGCGAATTGCAGAGCTGTATGGCTTAGAATGTGGTGATTGCCTTAAATGGATAGAGGTGACGTACCTTGCAAGCATCGGAAAATTTCTTGCCTGCTAGCCACTTCGTTTAGCATGTATGACCATGTCATGTCGAGATTTAGTTTCGCTCGATTTTTGTTGAACATCGAATGGTCTGCGTGCAGATATCCGGTATTAATAATTTGGTCATTTGGAAAATAACGAGGGCTCCGGAAAAAAGCCTCATTGTCTGTCCGATCGTGTTTCCATATATCATGGTAATTAGAATTTTAGCGCATGCAAAATTGTGTGTATTTGCAATTGAACTAACCCAAATTTTGAAAACTTACCGAGTGGGGGACGAGGGAGGCAATGAAAAAAAAGTGGGTCGATGTCAACATACAATATTGGCTTGTGATTCACGTTTATACCATACGAGCCTTTCATAAATTTTAGGAAAAATCTTAATTTTCTTCCATGTACTTTCGCATTCTTTTTTACCAAGTCCCCATATTTTAAATTTAAGATCTAATCAAGTCATTGTATTTTGACAAATATTTTAATCGAGTCTCTTCAACAATAAATCAGGCTATACTCAGCTAACTTGACCGTCAAACAACATCGCAGTATGATGTGAATTGAAAGCACACGGACTTGATTAGAAAATGTGCAAAAGTACAGGAACGAAAAGTATCATCTTCCAAAATCTTACGGTAGAAATACGGGGTTGAAATTCATCTTTGGGAATTTCCTTCATGGTCAATGGCTCTTTCGAGAATAAGTGAAACTACCGGGGGCAAGGCAAGAACGGTTCATTTCCGAAACCGTTAGCCGAAGATAAGAGAGACTACTACGTTAACTCTTGTTCTACTGTTTCCAACTTCCTGTCCTGAGTTGTGCATCAAGATGGAGCTCGCTGTAGTTGGCCATCTCTCTCCCGCTTGCTTCATCAAGAGTAAGATCACCCATTACTCCAATCCTCTTGTTGTAATGAACAGCAATTTCATGCCTTTAATAAGCACGGACCCTCCATCGCCATTTGCTTTGCAAAGTAATTGCAGTTGGTAAGGGTCGTTTCTGTTGCAATTCTTCTCTTTTAGATGCCAAGGATGTGATCCTATTTAAGAGTTTAACCTGCTGAATCTTGGGCAATCAAGATTTGATGGGGGGTTGGGGTTGGGTTGTTTTCATTTGTGTCATTGTGGGTTTTAGTGAAGTGGGTCTCCTGGAAATTTGGTGAAACCATCTTACCCACTTTCACTGTTGATCTTTCATGGCCATTTGGGTGGTCCTCTTGATTGATGACTAGAAAGACGGCCGCTTGTTTCTGATGAGCGAAAATTTACTTTTGATGGTGTTGTGGCTGGTGATGCTGTGATTGAACTTGAGTTGTCTTTTTTGTTGCTCTGTGCTGGACGGCAGGATGGATACCGAGATTTTAGATAGCTATATCGCGCATCCGTGTTATTGGCCAAGGTCATTGCGGCCTTATGTTTGACATCCAAATGGTGCCCCCTCCAATTTCTTGTCCTGACTTATGGTTTACTTCAATTTGGAACTGGTCCGTTGCCTTTGGCTAGCTTCTGTGACCAAGAGTCGCATCAAGATGCTCCTGCCTTGGCACTACGCCTCAAGGATGCAACATAAGTAATTAGTATATCTGACCTTTATGGGAAAAGCAATTATCATGAGAGACAGCTGACCAACTGAACAGTTTTAGTTTCGATACCATATAGGAAGCATGGCGAACTATATGTTGCCAGGGCTCTTGAAGCCAATGTTTCTTTTTGATGTTTTTGAAGCAATTCGGGAGTCCGAAGGTAAAGTTCATGATGCACTTACGGTTTGCTCTTGTTTCCCCGCTGGTGTAAAAGTTCGAGACATTCGACAAAGAAAACGACCAGTATCTTCTGCACTACCAGAAACAGCCATTTCCATAGCAGTTGCTGCCACTGCTGTGGGTGCTGCTGCCACGCTTCTTGTAAAGAGAACAAAAGCTTCTGAAGAGACTGAGGTGCAATCAAGTACACCTTTTTAAGCAATTGATTGATATGAAATGGGTTAATTTTCTTGTAGATGCTATCAAGGAACCTACGAGTGAGGTTTGATGGTTAAAATAATACTTAGTATGGCTAAAAAAAATAGGGGCTTTTTTCTTATGGTAGATTATGCTATCAAAAGATATCTCGTTTGGGGCACTTCCCTTTGATTTCTTCATAGTTCAAACTTGTCCTGTCCGATACTGAAGGAGATTGATGATGGTAGATTTTGCATAGTAGCTTGCTGTGGAAAATTTCAGCTAAATCATGATTTGAAGAGTGCTTATAATTTCAATTAGACACCGATGAAGGTCTTCAATTATTTTTTTGCAGAATGTCTTTTAGGTCAAATTTGTCTTTTGACCTAAGATCTTCATCAAATTGGAACATCAATTTTATCGAAGTTTATGCCGACAAACAGAAAATTATGCTTGCATACAGAAGTTCTTCAGAGATAGCAGTACTAGATGAACTGTACCACTTGGTTTCACGAACTTCTGTCAGATGCCAAATACGTTAATTTACTTGAACGGAAACTTCTCTTTTCACTCATTTTAATGATACGACAGTCTACAATGCTTCTCATAAGTATGAGTCATCAAACAACAAACAACAGAGTAATTTTAGAACATAATTGTGCCTAGCTGAAATTGACCAAACCGCTTGTAAACTATACATGACTGGCATATTGCGCATGTTGAAGTTCTGTTTCTTATACCATCTTTGCCTGAAGAATGCAGATCCCTATGAAAACTTGTGAAGACTGTGGAGGTTCAGGTATATGCTCCGAGTGCAAAGGCGAAGGCTTTGTGCTTAAGAGACTGTCAGAAGCAAGCGCCGAGAAGGCAAGATTGACTGCAAAGAACATGGCTACCCGATATACTGCGGGGTAATTCTCTTGGCAAACTTCCTTTGGTACTCTTCTAAGTCACATTGTGCGATAGATTGACAATCCGATAATTGATGACAGGCTTCCAAAGAAATGGAGTTACTGTACAAGGTGCTCTTCCTCTCGTTCTTGTATAGCTTGCGGTGGGCGAGGAAAGCTAAGCTTATAGCTCTGCTGTAGTGACTCCTGACGGGTAAATGAATGAGTTTAGAAACTTCAGTCTTGTATAGGTCGAATTCAGCTTGGCCATCTTCAGTTTTGGTGGTTTTATTGTTCATTGCTTAATGTGGATGCAATGTATATACAGGTCAATTATTGTAAGATACCTTTCCTAAGATATACACTTTAGACTGAAATTAAACGCCTGCTATAGAAATGTTCAAGATCATGGAGCTGATAAATTGCTGTCAAGTTTAATCTCAGTTCATTATTGTCACCGTAAGGACAACTTTATATTGTTTCAGACCCTCATTATTAGGAAAACTTGTAAATTGTATGCAAAGATGCAGGGGTCACTTTAGGTACATTTCAAAAATTAGGTTTGCTAAACAGCTGCTTAACTGCAAATCTAGTCATACAGTTTACTTTACCGAGATAACTGAGAAATGCAGAAGATGCAGAAGAGATCTCCAAAATGAAGGGTAAAAGGAGAAGCTATATCTTTTAATTATAAATGCTGCATAACACAACTTTATTGTAGTCATTAAGATTAGATGAGGCAAATTTGTGTCTTAGTAGTATCATAGTATTGGGTCAACTTTAGGTTTGACCCAAGCATACGTTGGTTAATAATGTAATAGCTCTGGAAACCAAACACGAAACATTTTATTGAGCAGGTTACATGACATGGGACAATAACATGTTTACGCTATAAACTCTTATATAATCTATGTAAAAATGTATCTAAACGTACATTAACATGGCAAAATGTATCTGAATGGATAGTGTTAACATGGATAATATGTTAACTTGGTTAAGTAGACATGTTAAAGGGCGTCATTCACAAGTTGACCATAATTGGCTTAAAAAGGGTCAACCTGCGAACAACATATTTATCGTGTGTCATGAACGGGTAGTGACACAAACACAATTAAGCTCGACTCAAACGCACTTAATTATGCATTCTGTAAACGGGTCAAATCAAAATTGCCAGCCTTAATTATGATCTAAAAATCATGTAGTTATTGACTGCAATAGTTTGAGTAAGACAATCTGCTAAGTGCATCAAGCGATTGCTGCGAGTACATCTTAGACGAACTCATCTTACTCTTTTGGTAAATTTGAGGTTTTCCTTCTAGAGAGCGGATGTTCCATTACAGGAAAAAGAGAAGAAGAAATCCTTTGGCACAATCACAGTTGATGATGGGTTTTGGCAATTTTTTATGCTGACATATTAAAAGCACAAGTAGGTGGTTTTTGAACCCCATTTTTGGTAAATGCCTTGCAACATTTGATCTGGCGTGCTCTTTACCATCAGAGGCCGGTAAAACATCAACCTTGGAAAAGCTTAAATTACAAAAGTAAGAACCAAAACAGTAGCCCGCTCCGCTTTTGATTTGTACTAATGGGATTTTGAGTCAAAACTAAAGGAAAGACTAAAGAGAGAATGTCAAAAATGACTGTAAAAAAAAAGTGAGTGTAACGCAGAGGAGTCGTCCAACATGCTTTTGTAGGAACACACACGTAAATGGTTTACCCAGTAAAAATCTTTGTGAACAATAATTTATAGGAAATTACTTTCAAATGGTAAGTGCATAATTAGAGGTGAGATGTCTCTCTGCCTGTCCAAGTCCCATAGGTTTCATCTGTTGTTGGGTGCAACTCATGTCTCCCTCAATCGGATTTGGATAGGGTTTTTTGTCAATTATTTGCATCATAGGATTGCTCTCGTATATTGTCTGTTCTTTATTCATGATTCGGTACATTCAGATATTCCGAGTCAACGTCTCCTCTGGCGCCATAATTGAGGATCCCTCCACAATAAACTAATCCTCCGAATGAATACCCACCGCGTCTTTGATCTGGAATATCCTGATTACACTCTTCTTAAGACTTCACGGGTGTATATAAAACAAAACTTTGTCTATTTAAATAATCAGATGAAGGGTCTGCTTTCTCATTTGGGAGCTATTGTCATTGAATTTTTAGTGACTCTAAAGTTCACCCTAGAGTTCCTTTGGGTTTTTCTTTTTCTTTTTTAAACAAGAATAATTTCTTTCCGTGGATATAACTATAGAGAGAGTCAACTCCATGCCTCACCTATCTGTCAAATAGACACGTAAACTTCTAGCTAATGACCTAACGAACTCGCATTACCGATAGGAAGCAATTACGTCGAATGTTTTGAATCCAAGAGAGAGCACAAGCTTTGATATTTGATCTAGGGATTATTTGTTCTGGAGATGCTGAAATTAAGGAGATAATTGATGAATAATACGTTGCCTACTGATACATAATTGTTTGTTTTTCATATGGCCATGGCATGTATGGAAAGCACCGGGGCAAGTAGAAGCTAAATTCGACCTTGGATGTTCAGAATGTAATAGCGCAATACTTCTATGATAAGCGACTTGATGATGACACAGTACATGACCTGATCTGACTATGTGTGTTGTGTTTGGACCAATACGTAGCCACATCCCTCTCCAATTCTCCATTGGCAGTCAAATAGCGCTCTCTCAGGGATAACAAGAGCTTAAAAATTACAACAAACTTGTGATTAAAAAGATGAAGACAAAACACAAACAAAGCTCTTCTTCTTATTGAGAACCTGGTGATTACAATCCTTCCCTTCTCACCATGACTCTCTTGGAGTTTTTCCTCGGCAAAAGTTCCTAGACATGCAATGGGGTCGACCCAGGTGGAGTCGGTGCGGAGGCGACCTTCTTCCCGCGCTCGGAGCGGCTGTTCTCGGCAAACTTGAGGCTCCCTTGGTGCAAGCCCTTGCTCTTCTCCTCCTCGTTCCACTCAGACCCATAGTAGAACTCCTCCGTGGACTTCATTATGTCCTTCGATGGCGGGAAGAACATGCTCCCCCACTGTGGGAAGTGCACCAGGGTCACGGGCAGCGTGCAGCACACGATCATGACCCCCATGAGGGAGAGGCCAGTAGCTGTGGAGAAGCTCGAGCTAGTGAAGAAGATCAGTTGAGTCAGTCCAGAGCCAAAGTTCCCTCCTGCGCCGGTGAGACCAGATATGACTCCCAGGGACCGGCGGGAAATGAAGGGTATGATCCCGAACGTCGCTCCGCACGCCGCTTGAGCTCCAACCGAGAAAAGGATCATGGCAAGGACGGCGATCGGGAGCGAGTTAGCGCGGCCGAGCCAGATGCAGAAGACTCCTCCTAGGGTTTGGAGGATCCAGACAACCCACAATCTGCCTCTCATGCCAAAGTATCTGGCTGAATAGTCCGAAGCGAATCCGCCGAATGGACGAGCCACTATGTTTGCCATCCCGAACGTAGCGGCAATTAATCCGGCAGTGTGGAGATTAAGATTGAACCTGTCATTAGGCGAGAGAGTTTAGAAATCTCTTTTTCCCTGGACATTACAATATAAGGAGTTGCGATCGTTCAATGAAGCATGAACTTACCGGTCATAGAAATACTCGGCGATGACATTGTCGGTTGATAGCTCGACACCCATAGAGTAGCCATAGAGCAGAACAAAGATCCATGTCCTATAGTTTGTAACAGCATACCACAAAACCTGAGACATCGAAATTTATTAGCTAAAACAATGTCCAATGACAATGATGATGATGATGATGACGACGACAATTTAAGCACTTAGTTTCACTCACCTTGGAGAACTTATCCTTGGCAACATGACCCTTCTTTTGGAGTGTGCTCAAATTCCCATCAGGCAGGTCTTGGCCGAGAGTGAGGACCAAGATCCCCATGATCACGTGAAGCCAACCAGGGATGAAGAAGGCGATCCTCCAGGCGCTGAAGGGCGTCGCGCCAGTTCTCCGGATCAGCTCGTAGACCAAGGGCATGATCAGCTGGGTTGCTCCGCCGCCCATGTTGCCCCAGCCGGCAGCAGTGCCGTTGACAAGGCCGATGATCTTGCTGTTGAACATGGTGCTCATCCAGTACTGGCACGAGACGAAGGTGGCAAGGGAGAAGCCGATCATGAAGCGGACGGCGATGTAGCCACCAGCATTAGAGACGAAGGACATGCAGAAGACGGTGGGGGCGCAGAGCATGATGAGGAAGGCGCAGCCGTAGCGGGGCCCAAGGAGGTCGCAGATGGCGCCCATGGCTAGCCTGGACAGGATGCTGCCGGAGACAGAGGCAACGCCGGCGTTGCCAATGTCGGATTTAGTGAGGTTGAGGTTTTCACGGATGATGGGAACGAGGGGGGCAGCGGCAAAGGTGGAGATGAAGCAGGTGAAGAAGGAGATCCAGGAGAGGTGGAAGGTCCTCATGTGGGGGTTGGCCAGGGAGAAGAGCTTGAAAACCTTGGCCTTGTGCTCAGAGTCCACGGGGAGCGCGAACTTGGCCGTGGTGTCGGTCGGGACAATTGGGGAGGCCACAGAGAAGGCGAATGTCTGCTCTTTGCCAGTCACTCCGTGCATCGAGCTTCCCGGTGCGCCTTGAATATCACCCATTTTTGAGAGAGAATGTGAATGATTTGTGTTAGAGAAACAAAAGGCGTGTGTTCAGTGATTTGTGTTAAAGAGAGAGATGCGCCTCTGTGAGTTTGGGTGATTTTTGGATGATGTTGTTTTGGGGGAGGTAAGAGAGAGGGTATATATAGGACCTGGGGTTGACTTTGTAAGATAGCCGATGGACATCCCGAATGGTTGTGAGGTTGCATAGAAAATCAAAGAAAACAGAGAGAATCCACTTCGCCGCATCTATTAGTAAGAGGGCAGAGTCTCATCGTAAATCCCTAGGGATCACAACGTATTTCAAATTGGGCCCCGCGCTCCAGTTAATTACAGTTAGTCGAGAGGCAATTTCCGACGTGAGACAAGAATATGACTCGAATATGTCACGAATTTGCTTGGAGGAACACGATTAACTCGAATTAGACATGAATGGACACATCTTTTTTTTGTTACTTTTATTTTTTCCAGTTAAAATGGCACGAATCTCCGATGGCTATATGGTGGCCACTGCAAAAAAAAAAAAAGATCGGAACCTTAGTGATATGTAGAAATATGTTGTGAGACTATTATGCAAAAACTAATGATAAGAACACCTGGGCTGTCCAAGTTGAGGCCATATTAGTAGTATTGAGTTAATTTCATTCTAAAGATATATAGTGAGAATAAGCAAAAACTAACAGTAAGAACACCTCAGCTTTTTGCCCTTTTGTGGTTTGGAGGGCAATATTTGCCTGATCTCTAGGGGTCAATCGACTATATTTTTGTTTGAGTTGACTCATACGCTTGTGTTCATAAGTATAGGTTCAGCTGTAAAGTTGATTTCCTTTTCTGTCTCTTCGCAGTAGTTCTTGCTTACCATGCTGTTTCTGCACACGCAAAATAGAAGCAAAAAGCAAAAAAATATAAAATAGTGATCCTACTTTGTCCGTTCAGGCACTCCATGAGATGTTGATGAGTACATTTCAAGATAAATGCAGAGATTCGGGGATATTCAGACTCGTCCCTGTTTGAGCAAACGGCGTTGACTTCGATTTATACTTTAGTTTATCCTTCTAGATGAACCCTAATAATTCATTGTCCTGTGTACTTGCCCTAAGCGCAAACTTGCTTGATAAAGTAATGTTTCTTCTTATTCTCGATGCCCCACAGGATGTACCTCCTCCTACTTCTCAGGTCAAATGATACACAATACTATTTGTTTCCGGCGCAATCTTTACATTCGCTGGGTCGATGGAGACAAGAATTACATGATAATGTCAAACCCCTACCCCTTCGCATGTCCAGAGAGCTCGTTCGGGCGTTTGTTTATGTCCAAGAACTTAAAAAAACAAGAAGCTGAACAAGTTCTTGTGGACACAAGTTGCTGGAATCGAACCAGACGTTGAAGCTGTTTAGAGCCCTTTTACGTTCCTTAACAGCTGCTGTATCATGGTTGCATCTATTTTATATGTGAAATGATGACGAGGGGTCTGTTCAATAGTCAAAAGAACAATCGTTAAAATTAATGGTTAGTGCTGTATTATAGCAACTCCTGTCGATCACCCTATTACTCATTGCTTAGTAGGACAAGGAGGAGGAGAAGGTTTCAAACTGCGTGATTGATTACGTATGTTTTGGTCATGATGTTGGCTCTGCTTCTACGGCCGTTCGGATATTAATCAATCATGGTAGGACGAATTGCTTCTCGATGCTTTGTTAAGATAGGTCTCGAGATTATCGATTAAGAAATGGGATTTGCTTGATGAGTTATATTTCAAGAAAGGACGAGTGGTTTGATTGAAGAACATTTGGTGGCAAAATGCGTAATAATTGAGTACTCGATGAAGTGCGTCTTTCATCGGTTACTATATTTTGTGGTTTGATCATACGTACATTATCGATGCGCTTGGTTATCAGATGCGGCGGATTTCATGTTCGAATCATATCGTTTCTCACTTAAAATAATCTCGAAGCGACACATGTTTTTAGGTGAATAAAATTTTACTTGATGTACGTGGACAGTAGAGTTTGCATGATTAATAAATACGATCCTCCAAAAAGTAAATATTAATAGTAGTGTTGCGAGAGATGATTAGAAGATTCGATAGGCGAAAATGTAAATGCGTTTGTTCCTCAAAACAATGTCCGTACAGGTGGTGAGGAATGTGCATTGGATCTTGCTGAAGTACAAGTGTCCCTTTATCTTCTCCGTCTTTGTTGGGAGATAAGGACAAAACGACATAAATGAATAATCATTTGTTTTATTTTTATTCTTATTATCTTCTTTATCGAGACATATCCTGGAGGAAGTTAATGGAGGGCTGAATTACTTGACATCCATGCAAGCTTTTAGCACCAGTAATTCAATAGATGAAAGCATATTTTTTTTTAAATGTTTTATCTGCTCATCTGCTCTGTGAAGAGATGTGCTTTGAAATGTCAGGTGAGATATCAGTAAACTCGGTTAACTTGTAATTGATGTGAACGGCAATCGCTTAACGTCGGAACCTCGCATGTAAGCCGGACATCAAGCTCGAAATGCACAATACCATAAATGCAATGATGTAAAATAGACAGTGACCAGCAGATAGAATTACAAGAAAGAAGAGCATTGGCATTTTGACCTTCGACTAAAGCTATAATACTTTCGGAGATGATTAATTTTTCATACTATACAAAGAAGATTACAACCACACTAGAATAATTGTTTTTCAACTTTAATTACACATAATAACTCACACAATATTTAGTTTCATAATTCCTTACGAAATAATCTCTTAATTTCATAAAGGAATTAACACAAAAGATTTATTGTCCATCAAACACTCAACCGGATGCAATTAGCAGTGCAATTGAATGCAACGGACATAACTTACGAAGAAGCCACTTTGCACATCAAATATCACATAAAGACAAACTAATGATCCAAGAAAATATATACACACACAAGTTGTGAAGCCCCTTGCCGAATCCAACTTTGATTTCCATATATTTCCTTTCTCATTTTTGCTTGGACGAGTTGTGTGCTATTTTTCTTTAGTTTCCTAATTTAGATATCCATTGGATAAAGACCAAATATCTCAAGTAGGAAATTTCTTATGTAAATTTATACTTTCACTCGTGGGCTTAAATTCGAGACGTATTTCAATAAGATATCCTCCGTAAAGAGCTCGAAAATCTGAAGGAGATTACATTGAGCAAGTGGGACAACAAGGTACCCATGCATCGTCAAATCGAACATGGGTGCCTTGATGCATTTGCTTCTTTCAAGCACGGGAGAGTCTTGAGGGCATCCTCCGTGAATATGGTCTTTGATGGTTTGGTGTGGTAGGATTAATAAGAGCTTTGTGTTTGAGGAAATAATAGCAATTTGTTTTTAATTTCAAAGATAAAAATTTAGCTGAAATTTCTACTTTAGCGTGCATGTCCCGTGCATGTCCCATGCTTGTCTCGGCTGTTGCCTAAGATTTAAGGAGGCTTTTTTATCTAAATTTTCAACTTGGACTTATATTAGGATTAGGATTTCTGGGACTCATCTATATGAGTCTAGCTGAACGGTTAGGTTAAAACAATAGGACCATAATAAACCTATAAAAACATGGCATGATCACGTAATGGACAAGACCTCTAGGGTTCATAATTTGGTGAAAAGACCATGTAGACATCTTAGAAAATAAGTCCATCAAGTTGGGTACTGAAAGGGCATTAGTTCGAAATGCATGACGTTGTAAATGCAATGATGTCAAATAGATAGTGACCGGCAAATAGAATGACAAGAAGAGAGAACATTGGCATTTTGACCTTCAATTAACGTTCCGATACCTATGAAATTCGTTTTTCATGGATCAATGGTTCGAGAGTGGCTAATTTATTAGCCAATGTACAGAACGAAATCTAGTCTAGATAGAACCGTGTTCATACTACGAATACTATGAAATTTCATAGATGCACTAAACCAAGAAAGGCTTTTTTCTTGTTTTGGCCAAGTAAACATTCATTGCAGTAATCAAAGTGTCTTACAACTCGCAGAAGAACAGATCATGGAGGTTGGTCATATCAAAAAATAAGGGGTTCGGAGATTAATATCCCAATCCTCAGGACACAAACCCTCTTAGCATGGGTAGCAACCTAATCAGCACTAGTGTTGGCATTTCTACTTATAGGATTTCACTGACATTTCCCAGCTTCTTGCCTAAGTAATCCAGGGGATTGCCTTCTAGTTGACTTGCTGCCTTTTCAGGTTACTAATAACAGCCTTGGAATTTGACATCCTCTGCCGTCCTTTTGCAGATGATAGCTCCAGTGATTCACAAACATTTAGGCTCTTTCCACCAATCAACATGCCATCATTTGTTCTTGTCTGTCACTCCTAGAGGTGTCAAAATGGGTCATAAACCCATATATGACCCATTTAAAAACAAATGGGTCATATATGGATCACTTTAATTTTAAAGAGTCAAGTTTAAATGGGTTTTAAATTTTAAAGCTTAAAGATAAATGGGTCTAAATGGGTTGAGTTTGGAACCCATGTCCAACCCACCTACTAGACCCATCCACACACTCTCTCCCTCTTTACAAAAATGTTTTAAAAAAATCGAAATTTAATTATTTTTATTTTTTCTCTTTTTCTTTTATTTTTTCTTTTTTCTTTTCTCTTCTTTCTTTTTCTTTTTTTTTTATTCCCGCCGGTGGTTGGCCACGGCGACCGGCCACCGGGGCAGAACAACCTCGCCGGAGGCCGGCGAAGCTCGAGCTCGCCGGCCTCGGGCGAGGCTTGAGCCTCGCCGATCTGGTGAGCGTCGAGCTCGCCCGAGGCCGGCGAGCTCGAGTCTCGCCAGATCGGTGAGGTTGGAGCCTCGCCTGAGGCCGGCAAGGCCTCGGCCTCGCCAGATCGGCGAGAACGAGCTTCGCCGGCCTTCGGTGAGGTCGTTCCACCCCGGTGGCCGGTCGCCGGCCACGGCGGCCGGCAATCGGCCAAAAATAAAGGAAAAAGAAAAAAAGAAAAAAAAATTAAAAATTCGATTTTAAAAATAAAAAATATTAATTTTTTTTATTTTTCTTGGATAATGACTTCATGGAAAATATTTTCTAGATATGTCACATTTTTCGTAAAACAAACAGAACCTCAATTTTAAAAAAAATTATAAAATTTTTCACTAGCTTTGTATTGCATAAAATATTTTAGCAGTATAATTTTAAAAAAAAATCATAAGAAACAATTATTCCTAGATTAGGTTAAATATAAAAGTGTTTTAGCAATACGGGTCGGGTTGGGTATGGGTCGAGATATTTACACTATGAATAAATGGGTCATAAACGGGTTAATGGGTCAATTTGGGTCGGACCATTTATGACCCGACCCAAACCCGACCCGACCCACCCGTTTAACGGGTCTAGTCACTCCTATCCCTGCACGAGAATCCTGAATTTCCATCACAAATCAGTTTCACATAATCTGTGACATCTCTAAATTAACTCATTTAAGATATTATCCGCTTTGACCCGTCTCATATTTTGTCCTTTGGCGTAGAGGCAAGTACTTTCTCAGAGATCACCTATCTTAGTAGTGCTCTAGCTTGAATTCGTTTAACTCGCATCTGTAAGATAATTTCTAGTTTTATATATATATATATATAGGAGCTTACTTGGACAAGTCCGCTGTAAGATAAGAGAAGAATATGAAAATCAAATTCCATATGATCATCTTTCTTATGGTGAATTAACCTCTTATGTGTATAAAATTGGAACACAAATGTGCACTAATATTCGCCTCCAAAAACAAATCAAGAAAGAACAAAAACTTTCTAAGAAAGGTTTAGGAGATTTTTGTGCACAATATGACCCTTCTTTTGCATCTTTTGAAAAATCTAAATGTTCAGGAAAATGTTCTTCCAAAAAGAAAGAACATAAAAAATTTTATAAGAAACCTTACAAAAAGAGATTTGATAAAAAATCTTTTAAAAAGGAAGAGAACAATAGTTCTGAAAAGGATAAAAAATCCAAAAAACCAAAGAAAAATTTCAAAAATGTCACTTGCTATAACTGTGGCAAAAAAGGTCACACGTCCCGATTTTGCAAAATCAGCAAAAAGGTCAATGAATTAAATTTAGATGAAGACACTATTAATCAGCTCAATCAATTAATGGTTGAAACTGATAATAGTTCTTCTGAGGAATCTGATTTTGAAGAAGGACTACAGATTTATGATTTAGAAACTTCTTCTAATACAGAAACCGAAGAAGAAGATTTTGAAATAAATGTTTTGACAAAAGAAGAAGAAGTTCTTCTACAAACTTTTGATCAAATTTCTGATCCTGAAACAAAGTTAAAATATTTGAATAATTTTCAAAAGCAAAAACCCTCTGTCCAAACTGATAATCCTTATAATATTTCTAATATCCTCAGCAAAACAAAAAGGTCTGTTTCTAAACCCATTTCTATAAATGATCTTTCTCAAGAAATCAACAAACAAAAGCAAGAAATTCGAGAGCTCAAAACAGCCCAAATTTCTATGCAAAAGGACATTTTGGAACTCAAATTAAAAAGTTTAAATGAAAAACAAAAGGAAGAAGACTTTGAAGACGTTCCTCAACATCCTTCTTCTTCCGACACAAATTTTCTTTTAATGCTTTCTGAAATAACTACTAGAAAATGGATTATAAATATTTCCATAAAAGTCCAAAATGAATTTGTTTTGGAAACCACAGCCCTTTTTGATACTGGTGCAGACCTTAATTGCATAAAAGAAGGTCTTATCCCTACCAAATATTTTGAGAAAACCTGCCAATCCCTTAAATCAGCTTCTGGAGACAAGTTGAAAATAAACTTCAAAATTCCTGAAGCAGAAGTTGTGAAAGACCAAATCTCTTTTAAAACTCCTTTTCTTCTTGTTAAAAATATTAAACAAAATGTTATTTTGGGATCACCTTTCATCAATTTTGATTTCCATATTCTTCTCTTATCTTACAGCGGACTTGTTCTCCTATGAGTTTTGGTAAACCAGCAAGAAATTTTTCTTTCCAGAAAGATTGATTGCAATCAGTTCTTTGGAAAACTCTTTGTAAAAATACCTCTTTATATTCTCGGAATTCTCCTAAAGATCTGCATTTCATATTGGACAAAAGATCTTGGTTCTTGTCGAGAATATGAGAAGAGTCACCGAGAAAATGTTGGGAGATAGAAAATATCAAAGTATTGACAGCATCTTGGATAGGTTGTTCATCTTCATCAAGAATTACTTGACCAAAGGGGTCGAGTTTGTGAGCATTTAAAATTTGAGATCTTTGCTCATCATTCAGGTAGTTATCCCACCATCCTTTGAGCTGACCAGTGAATCCGGCTATTAAAAGATATGCAACGGAATGATCAGAAGTATCAGGAATGGTTTTGTAAGTGTTTGCAAGCATGACCATTTGGGTCAGAATATTTATGAGGTTTTGCTCAGAAACACCATCTATATTCCACTCATAGATAGCATCAGAAGAATATTTATTTTGGACTTTAGAAAAGGTTTCTTCTGTGAGAATATCAGGAGGAGTGGCACGAGAATAATATAATTTCTGAGGATCCTTCCAAGTGATACGATTTATTTCGGGAAGAGATTCAGTGTCGGATTTATCTAAAAGGTTAATTTGATTGGAAGGTTCAATACGATCTGGAGTGTCTTTGACACTCAGATTTTGTATTAAAGGAGTATCCAGAATTATGGGATTTTTAGGAATTAAAACTGATTTTCCCTTGAGGAGTTTTTTCCTTTCCTCTAAGGCTTTAGCAAATTCAAGACTAGGATTTTTTGGAATTTCAAAATTTTTAAAAAGTGGGGTTTTTAAATCCCTTTTTGAATTTGTTATAGAAGAGGATGAAGAACTGTTTTGAGCTAGATTTTCAATTCGATCAAGTTGTTTCCCTATGGTATGAAGATGTTGATTAGAAAAATTATTTTGTTCAACAATCTTTTTGATGCCTATGCCATCTATTTCAGAAGCTGTTTTGAATGGAGAGGCTATAATTTCAGTCTCTCGATGTTCAAATTTGATTTTTCTGAGAGGAGGATGATTGGATTCGATGATATGTCCATCATCCAATTTCCATTTATAAAATTGATCTAAAACAAAAATCTGTTTTTCTTTTAGAAATATATTTTCAAACCAATCAAAGAAGAATATTTCGATTTCATGTTGATACATGTAATCATAATATTCCTTTTTGATTTCAAGAGCTTGATTTTGAAAATTAGTAAAAAACCATTCTCTAAAAAGTTTATTTTCTGATGAATTAAATTCTTTATTTAAAGCAATTCTATCGGGTTCAAAAATTATTTCCAAAACATTGATCTCAGGATCTTCCATTTCGGAGGGAGTAGGATCAGAGAAATCAGGAGTAGTTTGATAAACTGGTCTGGAAATTCCTGACCTGTTATCTATACCACTGATGTTTGGAATAGGAGGAGCACTTGCAGATGTTTCTCCAGGATTATTCGAAGGAATATTTGGAATAATATCAACAGACCTTCGAGAAGAAGTAGAATGCCAGGAAGGGAGTGATCTGATGTCACAAGATCTTTTGGGAATATCAAAAGATTTTCTAGAAAATTGAATTGTCACCCTACCTTCAGGATGTTGAATGATATTGGTAGGATCAGAATTTTGAACAATTGGTTGGGGAATACGATTTTCTAATTCCCATTGATCAGGAAGAGTAATCTGATTCCAAGGAATTGTCCTGGGAATGGTGATATTTGCTTTAGAAATGTCAGTTTGTAACAGAAGGGTTTCTCTATTGGAATTTAATTTAAAAGCTTTGCTGCCAAAAGCAGAATTCATTACCTTGTAATAAACTCTGTAGATTAGAGCTATGGGAATGGATCCTTCGGCTATAGAATAATTATGAGTTTTTATTTGAAGAGTGAGAGATTTTAAAATGTTTTTGTCTTTGAGAGAAACAGTAAGACCAGGGTGACTATCAAAGTGAATTGGTCCACTGCAAAGACTAGTTTCTACGGCTCCAAGAATGGATTCATCGTATTTTAAAAGTCTCGCATCTCTCAAAACAAGAAGTAATGAAGTATCTAAACCTTCTTTGGTTAGGGGTTTTGCACCTACCTGTACCAAACCTATATGCATGTAATTCCATTTTTGAGAATGTTTCTTTATGGAATCCTTATTTAAGAGTTGTATTGAAGCAAAAGAATCAGAAAGAGGAATATCTCTCTCTTCAGTAACAATGACATAGTCATTATTTCCAAAGAGTTTAAATTTAGAGTGTTCATAAATTTTATCCAACTTGACCTTTGGAATGAACCAATTTTCAATAGACTTATTGAAATCTTCTATATTTATTTCTTCTCTATTTATGGGTCCTTGATCAGAGGACATTTGTGATAAAGAGCTAGAAGAAGACTCAGATCTTCTTAATAAATTCATTGCATAAGACTACTTTCTTCTTTTCGATAGATTTCGGCGAAGCTTACCAACGGACTTACTACCCCACTGGGTTTTACTGCCTGGAACACTTCCAGAAATCTCTATGAAAAGACCCCACGAAGGGAATCGTCTTAACTGCGGATGAAATTATAAAGAGTATCTTTATCTACCCCTTGGCTCTGATACCATAAGTATCCAAGGATCTGGGGATCTATTTCTCTTCTCTTTATAGATCCCCAGATCCTTGGATACTTATGGTATCCAAGGATTATATATATATATATCGGTCTCCTCTTATTTAGTGCATGTACGATTTATTCCTGCTCCCTTCGTCATCCTAGAAACTTGTCAAGAGCAGTTCCTTGTCCAAACTCTTTGGCCCCAGCGACCACTTTTCACCCTCATTGGACCGGGTCGTTATATAACCCAGGTGTTTGGCAGTCCTCGTCTGTGTCTTTGAGAGGTGCCTCTACCCTCTTTTTTGCTGCGTTTCTCTAACTTCATGTTACGGAACTCGGTGATGGCCCTTTTGATCTTTCCCGCCACCTACACAGGTTCGGTATGCCACCAATGAAAGAAGCTTCGTTCCTGGCCTTCTGTGAGTACCGCAAGTCAAAAGCCACCCTGGTTGGAAATTCCTCTTTCCTTTCCCTCAAGTTGACATTGCTCTATCAATTCAGCATCCATCGATCCGTAGCTTAAATGACTTCTTTCTTCAAATTCAGGCGCAAGCAATCCGTTCGCAACTAAGGATCATAGATTCTCTGTTGTTTCCTAGGAAAATTCCAAATAATGGCCTGAAGTGTCGTTATTTTCTCAAATAAGGGCATGAAGTGACATGTCAATCTCAAATAAGCGCCTAAAATGGCCATGATAGCTTCAAATAAGATTTTGCTGGTCGCCAATGGAGAAGGGCATTTTTGTTTAAAGAAAATTTTAATTTTAATTTATTTTGTCTTTTTTTCCTTTACTGGTTTTCTCTTTCTTCTTCGCCAGTGGCCGGCGATTGGCCACCGGTGAAGCCCGGAAAGGGCTGGGCGAGGGACGGTGGCTGGTCGCCGGCCATCGAAATCGATCACCGGCAAAGAACAAAGAGAAAACCAGAAAAAGAAAGAAAAAGAAAAGAAAGGAAAAAGAAAGAAAGAAAAGGAAAAAAAATTTAAAAAAAGTTAAAAGATGAAAATGCCCTTACCATCTGGAAAATCAAACCCTTCTTGGAAATAGATATAGCCACTTTAGGCCCGAGCGGCGGCCAACGAGGTTGCTGGACGAGGGTCAGCCTCGCTAGATTGGCAAGGGTAGCCCTCGCCAGGGCACGACCTCGCCGGGTATTGTTCGCGCCAAGGCAACACTTGGTGAGGGTTGACCTTGCCAAATCTAGCCCGAGCGAGACCGACCCTCACCTAGGTGAGGGCAGCCCGCCCGGCCATGGCTGGTCACTGGCAAAGCGAGGGAGAAAAAAAAATAAAAAAAGAAAAAATATTAAAAAAACTAAAAAAAAACTAAAATTTTATTAAAAATTATCCATATGAGCGCCAGCGGTGCCATGTAGGCCGACCAACATCTACATCAACAATATTCAGTCAAAATTAGCCAGAAGAACTGAATTGACACTATGTTAAAAGGTTTATGACTAAATATGCATTAAAAAAAGTTTAAGACTAAATTGACACAAATGCCGTAGGTTTATGACTTTTCTAACACTTTTCTCTTCAATTTCAAGTTTCATAATTCAACACAGCCTAGATTTATCATAAAAAGTGAATATTTCCTACATATTTTCGACGAATCAATTCATGTTAACTCTATCGCTCTTTTAGGTACTCCTCCTTTTACTCAATCTTTAGGGATATATGTTTTCTATTCATACAGTTCTCTTCTACGATGATGAAATCATGACGTGGGTCACCGATGAGCCTGCCATCATTAGCCGTTGGATTCGCGAGGTCGAGTGCGTCCACCGTCACAGGCTTAGTAGGCTTATCATTGGCCTTGATACTATGCGGTGCCTGACATTTGACCCTAGAAGGACATTCACCGAGTCGCGATCATCCATCTCTGCGTCAGCCATAAGTGACTCATCTTCCAGCCCCTTCACGCGAGGTACATTCCCAGGTCGCTCTTCGTGTTCCTTGCCAACGTGAACTACACTTTCGTCAGAGTCGGCGTGGATCAGAGCGCAAGGAAGCTAACCAAAGACTATGGACTCAATGTGTCGTGTACCATTGACATCCCTGGATTGGCATCGGAGAGGTTGAACAATGACTTGTGGGGGACAATGCTCTCAAGGAGCTGTCCGAGGGGATCTCCATAAGGAGCTCGAAAAGTCGAAGGAAATTACATTGAGCAAGTGGGACAACAAGGTGCTCATGGATCGTCAAATCGAGTACAGGTGCCTCAACGCGTTCGCTTCTTTCGAGCTCGGAGAGTTTTGAGGGCATCCTCCGTGAATATGGTCTTTGATGGTTTGGTGTCTTAGGATTGATGAGAACATGTTTCTGGAAATAATAGCAATTTGTTTTTAATTTTAGAGATAAAAGTTTAGCCGAAATTTCTACTTTACCGTGCATGTGCCGTGCACGTGCTGTTTTTTCTCAGCTGTTGCTTAAGATTTAAGGGGGCTTTTTCACCTAAATTTTTAAGTTGGACTTATATTAGGATTAGGATTTCCGGGACTTATCTATATGAGTCTAGCTGACTGGTTTGTGTGTTGGGACTTATATTAGTTTTGAGGGCATCATGGGTGAATAGGGTGTTTGATGGTTTGTGTGTTAGGATCGATAAGAAGTTCGTGTTTGAGGAATATATTTACCCTTGATCTTCATGAATTTCGCTTTGAAAAAGAGTACAGAATGTACTTACGGAAATTTTGCAACTTAAGTGATTGTCTGCGACTTATTTTTTCATCCAAATATTGTTTGACTATGTTTCATGAAACATCGTTTTTGTTTCCAAATATATTTACAGTACCGATCGTCCTTTCTTTTATGAAAAAAAGGTTACGAAGCACAGATACATTACAATTTCCCTTCTACATGCTGCAAAAATTTAAGAAATACTCCACATCATATTATAATCAAGTTCTCCATAAAAAGCAATGGAAACTAATTATTGATATCATATTTCTTTTTCAGTTTTCAACCAATATTTTGTTAATCAAATTTATTTACCTTTATTACGTACTATTCTTTTACTTAATTGTATGGTGCTTTATTTTTAATGACTTGAGTGTATAGCATATTCTAAAATACAAGTAAGATACAAATTCAAAATTAAGAAGAATACACGTAAACTGAATCCAAAGTTATTGTATATGGAAAGATGCTCCATTCTAAAACTTTATGAAGCTACTATACGCTTGACTTTGGTAATTCGACATGGTTAAATAAATAAATTTTTTTCGTGAAGATAAATAATTTAAGTCATAGTTTTCTCCGTATAATGTAGTCTTGCAGAATACAAATTAAACCAGATATACGTAATTAATTGCACGGGTAGCATCCGGAGATGATTCCACTTTTCATATTACATACTCTTAATTCAAAAACCAACCTATCTGGGTTAGATTCTGTTTCCCTAACTGAAGACTTGTCTTCCATGGATTTGAAAAATAGGTGTAATTATATATTAACATAGCTAAATAATCAAAAAAGGAATTTGTACCGATGGGTGAGATTCAAGTAATTTCTGTTAAACTATAGTACGTACACATCATTTGTGATTATTAATATTGAACAGTTATGATTTTTAATTTCAAAAAATAGAAACCATGACCATAAAATAGTACTATCTTGATTTCCCGCGCACAATTATGTATGTATTTGAGAATTTTTCATTCTTTGATTCATAAAATTTGTAATAAAATAATTTAATGGTCTGCTCCTTGACCTCAATAGAAATAGCTATTCCATGAAATGTATGAATAATCCCAGTTTCCCTTTTTCGAAAACGCTATTGCAATTTTGTTAGTACAATTTTTTTTACTAATAGGATATAATTTACTGGGGTGCTATCTGATTGTTAATAATCACAATCTGTTGGTTTTATTTGTGGTTCTAAGGAATAACTTATAAATTCGATAAATATTGCAAATCACAAATCAAATACTTAAAAAATATATCGTATGATTTATAATTACAATCTAATTTGCCGTTACTATTATTATTATAGGAGAATATGTATTTCATAAAGTTAATCATGACAAAAATGTATTAAATCGTATCATATTTGTGTTGGGCTAGCCGAGCACTAGACAACGAAATCAACTTTCCATTAGTTAGGGATGCTGATTGGTAATTATGTATTATGGGGTTTTTCTATAATTATGTTTCAATTTACACTCTGACTGCAATTGACCACTCTTATTAGAACATATCACGCAACTCTAATTTGAATTCAGTCGCTATAAACACTCTGTCATTCATGTTTTGTCCGACTCTAAAGATCGACAACTGAAACCCTAAGAATGTTCCTATTTCCACATCCATAGTTGCTAGAGGACACAACCTTATGATTTCAAAAGATTGTTACGCCCTTCACAGAAGGCAATGTTGATTTATCTGGTGCATAGTTTATCACTTATTTTTAGTTTTTTTTAATCAGTACTTACACTTTAATGAACCCACAAAAAAAAAAGAGTAGAGGTCGAGTTGCGAAAAGATAAGACTCCTACAGAACCCGCTAAAGAAAAATACTCCGAAATTAAAATGCGTAAATCTTTCCATTACATTTTAAGATTTAAAACATCGACGATTGATTAAGTCCCATTACCAAGAAAAAAAATATCTCTAAAATGTCAGCAAGCTCCGGAGATTTCAACAAGAATGTTGATTTTAAGTTCATAAATAAAATTTTGTGAAACTCAAAATACAGAAATTTTGTCGGTACGACCATGAAAAATCACTAGGAAAATTGGACCGCAAGTTTAGACTGAACCGCACTTTGACAAAGGAATCTCTCTCTTAAACTTCGAGCAAAAGCAAATAACTTCGGAACGAAGTTGGAAGACAAAATGGAAGAGAGAAAGTAGATTGACTACTCGATTGCAATGGCGATTATGTCGGTCATTGTAAAAGTTTAGAAAACGATCTACTCGAACTTTCCTAATTCAACACAGATTAGACTGAATGTTTCCTAATTCAACTCTACTTAGACTATGACTGAAGCCTATATGTATCGACATGATCCCTCCATGTTCATTCGATCGCTGCTTTACGTACTCTTGCTTTTACTCGAGCTTTAGGGAATATGTTTTCTGTTCGCACAATCCTCTTCTACGAGGATGAAATCAAGACATGGGTTACCGATGAGCCCGCTGTGGTTAGCCGTTGGATTTGCGAGGTTGAGCGCTTCCACCGTCACAAGCTTGGGAGGTTGATCGTTGGCCTCGATACCGAGTGGTGCCCGAGGTCCAAGTCCAATAGCGACTTTGACCGGGTGGCAACCCTCCAGCTCTGCGTCGGCCACAAGTGTCTCATCTTCCAGCTTATTCACGCGAGGTACATTCCTGAGTCGCTCTTCGTGTTCCTCGCCAATGCGAACTACACTTTCGTCGGAGTCGGCGTGGATGAAGACGCAAGGAAGCTCACCAAGGACTATGGCCTCGACGTGTCGTGCACCGTCGACATCCGTGGACTGGCGGTGAAGAGATTGCGAAACGACTTGTGGGGTTACAAGGGTCTGAAGAAGCTATCAAAGGAGATCCTCCATAAAGAGCTCGAAAAACCGAAAGAGATTACATTAAGCAGGTGGAACAACAAGGTGCTCACGGATCGTCAAATCGAGTACGGGTGCCTCGATGCCTTCGCTTCTTTCGAGCTTGGGAGAGTTTTGAGGGCATCGTTGGTGCAAAGGGTCTTTGATGGTTGGACCGTTAGGATCGACGAAAGCTTCTTGTTTCAGGAAGATATATACCCTTGATCTGCAGCTTTTATAATTGTTTCTGACATACTTTTTCATCCAATTGTTGTTTGACTATGTTTCATGAAATAATCATAGTTTTCTTTCCACATATATTTTCTGTACCATTCTATTAATGTGCAATCTCTAACATACTCGAACTTTTCACTTTGGAAAGACGGCTAGTGCTCCTTCTTTTATTGAAAAAAGTCAGTTTTATTATCCGTGCTTTGCAGGGATATGTTATCAGTTCCCATTCTAAAAGCAATGTAAAGCAATTATTGATGTGACAATTTCCTTTCTCTTTAGTTCCTAGCCAGTTTTGAGGGCATCATCGTTGAATGGAGTCTTTGATGATTGGTGTGTTAGGATTGACGACAACTTCTCGTTTAAGGAAGATATTTACCCTTTAATCTTCATGAATTTCACTCTGAAAAGTTGAGAGAATGTACCCGCGAAAATTTTGCAGCTTTATAAGATCGTTTGTGACTTTTTTTCCATGCAAATATTGTTTGACTATGTTTCATGAAATGATCATCTTTCCCAATATATCTACGGTACTATTCTTTAACTTCATTGTATTGTGATTTGAGCAAACAGAATCCAAGGTAATTGGATTTGGAATTAGACTTCGTTGTAAAACTTTATGAAGCAATGAAAACTTTTGATTAATAAAGATTATATACGCTTGGCTTTTGTAAAATAATACTATATCGATTTCGCGCGAGCAATTATTTATGTACTTGAGGATTTTCTTATATGAATGCTTTAAATCTTCTTTTCTTGGCTTTTTCATGTAAATGAAGTGTGCCCTTTTGCTAGTCTAGGTTATTTCTCTAATTAGGTCCGCAAGTGAACAGAAGAAAAGTCGAAAAAAGCTCACTTTAGGAGATGTTGTCTTTAACATATAGGATCTTTGTGATCAAGTGGGCCTTCACTTAACAACATGATTTTTTGTAAAGAACAATTATTAAATTATCGGTCTATTTCTGATGAAATAGCAATTCTTCTGTTGTTTTTTCAGAGTTTATCGGGAACTACTGTTCATGTGGAGTAGCTATCTTTTTCTTATTTGTGATGTTGAACAACAACATTTAAATTCAAGAAATTCCACAAATTGAATAATGATAAATGTTACTGTGAAATCAATAATTAACAATCTATACTGTATTTGGTTTTTAAAACTTATGAATTGTTATAGGAGGATATGTATTTGAGAGAGTTTATCATTTAACATATATGATATCGTATCGTATTAATTTATTAAGAGGAAATTAACTTTCCACCAGTAGTTGGTGTTGATCAGAACCCTAAAATTTTCTTATTTCCAGATCCATAAATAGCTAATGGCACGACCTTAGACTAGTTTGCCCTTCACAGAAAAGGAAAGGGCATTGGTTGGTTAATTCTCCATGGAGAAAATTCTTAAGAAAATCATCAACCTTAAAAAACAATGTTGCTTTGTTTGGGCTAATTCAAAAAAAAAAGCACTAACTTTATCTTGAGTGACAATTTTGATCCAAACTTTTTTTGTTTTAATAAAAAAACAACAACTTTTACTCGAGTTTCAAATTATTCAGGTCAAATTTGAGATTTAAGTAAAAGTTTGTGATTTTTTATAAGATAAAAAAAAATTTATGCCAGAATTGCCAGTCAAGGTACGCTTTTTTTGGATTTAGGCCTGCTTTATTTGGAGTATAGTTTCTCACTTGTTATCTTTTTTTTATCAGTACCTGCGCTTCTATAAACCCACCAAAAAAATAGAGGCCGAGTTGTGAAAAATACTCTTGTAGATATCGCGAAAAAAAAAAACCCCAAAATTAAAATTACAAATATTTTCATTTCGTTTCAAATTCAATATGTCAAGCTTTAATAAAGTCCAATTACCATCTACAAAATTTTTAAATTGTCAGCAAGCTCCAGAGCATTCAACGATTTTTGTGAAACTCAAAGAACAAATATTTAATTAGCACGTTTATTAAAAAAAAATCGATTGAAATATATCGAGAAATCTCAGCCGTTCCTCTTAAAAAATTACGTATCTCCACAGAAAAGGAAACCAAGTTTTTGGGACGAGAGAGAAAGTGAATATTTCCTAATTCAACTCAACCGAAGCCTATATTTATATTGCATGATCTCTTCGTGTTTATTTCATCGCTCCTTTACGTACTCTTGCTTATGCTCAAGTGAAATTATGTTTTCCATTCACACGATTCTCTTCTACGGCAATGAAATCACGACGTGGGTCACCGACGAGCCTGCCGTGGTTAGCTGCTGGATTCGCGAGGTCGAGCATGCCCACTGTCGCAGGCTCGGTAGGCTGATCGCCGGCCTCGGTACCGAGTGGTGCGCGAGTTCTGAGCCCAAAGACAGCATTTACCGGGTCGCGACCCTCCGGCTCTGTGCCGGCCATAAGTGCCTCATATTCCGGCCCCTTCACGCGAGGTACATTCCCAGGTCGCTCTTCATGTTCCTCGCCAATGCAAACAACACTTTCGTCGGAGTCGGCGTGGCTGAAGGGGCGAGGAAGCTCGCCAAAGACTATGGGCTCTACGTGTCGTGCACCGTCGACATCCGCAGATTGGCAGCAGAAAGGTTGGGAAACGACTTGTGGGGTTACAAGAATCTCAGGGAGCTATACAAGGAGATCCTCCATAAAGAGCTCGAGAAACCAAAAGAGATCACTTCAAGCAGGTGGGACGAGAAGGCACTCACGGATCGTCAAATAGAATATGGATGCCTCGACGCGTTCGCTTCTTTCGAGCTCGGGAGAGTTTTGGGGGCATCATCGGTGAATAGGGTCCTTGATGGTTTGGTGTGTTAAAATTGATGAGAACTTCGTGTTTAAGGAAGAAATTTATTTCATGAATTTCACTCTGAAAATTTCAGAGAATGTGTTTAGAAAGAATTTGCAACTTATATGAATTGTTTTTTCATCCAAATATTGTTCGATCATTGAAATCATCATCGTGTTTTTCCAACTATATTTATGAAATTTCTTTTATGAAAAAAGATTAAATTTTAATACCCGTGCTCTGCATGGATAATTCCCTTTCTACATGTGGCAAAAACTTGAGAAATACTTTATATCATATAATAATCAATTTCTCCATAGAAAGCAATAAAAACTAATTATTGATGTAACCTTACCAAAAAAAAACTAATTATTGATGTAATATTTTCTTATTTTTAGTTTTCAACCGATTTTTTGTTAATCATTTTTTTTACATTTATCATGTACTATTCTTTTGCTTTAATTATTGCCTGGTGATTTACTTTAATGACTTCGTAGTGTCTAGCATATTGTCTTATATAAAATACAAATACAAAATTAAGAAAAATAAGCGTAACATAATATAAAGTAATTGAATTTAGAATGATAATCCTTTCTGAAACTCTATGAAGCAATGAAAATTTTAGTCGATAAGGTTATATAGCTTCACTTTGGTAATTCGAGATGGTTAGATTAACAAATTCAAGTATTAGGTTTCTACATATAACAGTCTCGTAGAATACGAATAAAACCAGATATATGTAACTGCATAGTGTAGAATCCCGAGATGATTTCGGTTTTCATATTACATATTCTTAATTCAGAAAACAACCTATGTATGGTCCGTTTGTTTCACCGAAAGTTTCTTGTCACTGGAAAATAATTTTAGAAAATTCAATTTTAAAGAAAGTAGACCTTGTGCTGAAAAAAAATTGGAAAATTTTGTTTTATGATATTGGATATTAAGTGAATCCCTTAAGGCGGTTTTTATGTTTATAAATCTAAGCTGTTTTGATGGATTACAAAATAAACAAAGAAGATGTTGATTCTAGTTTGTTAGTCATTTTATGCATTTATAACGATACTAACTGTTTTCAGTGGGTTCACTTATTAATAAACATTGTAAGATCAATTTTTTGAACTTGTTTTCAACATAAACAAACACCAAAAAAATGGTTTCACTTTTACTTTCTCTAAGCTTGAATTTTCTAAAAATATTTCCAAAGACAAAGGCCAGATCCTGCTTCCTAATTAAATACTTGTATGTTGCATGGATCTAAGTATAATTGTATACCAAAAAATTTATGTATTAAATAACCAAAAAGAATTTTTATTGTATCAATGAGTGAATTTTAAGTATTTTGTGTTAAACTGTATCATTTAATATATGTTGTAATTATGTATATATTGTTGTACAAAATGTATTTCCCGGTCTAATATAAAGTTTCCAATCGCTCCAAATCACCGAACCCTACAGACATCCCTACCACAAGACTTAGCTGAAAAGAAACTCTCAAATTTTAATTATCGCTCCGGTTGCTACTAGTTTTATGATTAGCGCTATTTCTCAAACTGACTCTAGAACGTCAAAAGTTGCTTTGTAAAGCAATTCCAAGCGCAATCTTAGAAGGGGTAAAAAGAGCATCCCTCCCAATGCTCAATCCAAGCACTAGAGACTACTTGTATTGTAAACAAATGATGTCGAATGACATGGAGTATCAACCAAGCACAGGATGAACCTCTGAGAAACAATAAGTATTTGGCTTAGCTACTTCGAGTCATTTTCTTTTCGAGGTGCTACCGTCGCATGAAGGACAATCGAATCATAACCCGATGAAACGTGAAAATAAATTCCATCAAGAGCTGGTCCCCCCTCTTCTCTGAACTGCTTTGTACAACACGACGCTAACATACTTGGAATGGAAGCGGTGGGTGAACCCGAGAGCCACGAAGGAGCGCGGAGCCTCCTGGTTCTCAATGTAGAGGTGGTTTAGAAGCACGCTCATGGGAGGTGGAAGGCTTTCGGAGGCATCTCTGGTCGCAGGGCAGCCGAGCAAAGGGTTCCGAAGTTGCTGCGGGACGAGAGGCGGGTCTCGTGCCTCATCTTCGTTCATGGCATATGCGCTGTTGTAACTTGAATCGGGGGATCTTGGAAGCTCAAAACCCACCACGGTTCGTTCTTCCTGCACAAATAATTACTCCATTTATTTTACTTCAGCGAGGTCAAGCTATGTAACTACAGAGGCTCACAACTTACGGGATCCTCAGGACACTGATTACTCATCTTGAGAATGACACAAGTCTAGCAGCAAATATTCATCAAGGAGCGAATTTATGCTATTGATAAACCTGGAAAAGTGACAATGATTAGAAAGGCTTACATAATAGAGTATCTGGGGGAACAAAAGAACCAGAAAAGGCGAGAAACTAATGAAACGACTAGAAAGAAAGATCTGATCAGTTGCTTCATCACAATCCGTAGTTACTGTAAAAGGATTATAGATCCCAAGATGCACGCATAACATGAAATATCCTTTAAGATAAAATTTAAGCATAGAGAGCAAGACGGTACAATTACAAGCAGACCTATATTTATGCTATTGCAAATTCTAGGAAGCAATAGAAAGGGAATGAAGAGTACCAAGGACTTAACCATTGCAGCTGGCAACAAGGAAAGACTATGTTGAAAGACTTGTAATGGCCATGAGAACCAGTTCTAAATCCAAACGGGCTTAAACACCATCCTCCCATCCGTACCCTGACCTCAGACCGTGGTCGTCAAAGGCGGCGCATAGGCCCCAGTCAAAGGTTGTTGCCAGCCGCTGAGAGATTGCAGATGACCAGAGGAAGGAGGGAGAGAGACATAGTGAACCAAGAGAGGAGGAAGTGCCGAGCATGGACAGAGGGGGAGGGGCCGACGGAGGTGAGAAGGGGGTCGACAGCAAGTGGACAGTGATGGGTGGTAGAAGAGAGATGAGGGTTTGTTGGTATGGCGGCTAGGGTCTGTGGGGATTTAGATGCTTGGGATTTGCATGGAGGCAAATTGATGTTTTCAGCGAGATTTGCCTGAAAGTATGAGAGTTGTATTTTTAAAGAATAATGATATGTAAGTGTTCATAGGACAAAATGTGAAGTTTGTTTTTGGTATTTTCCCATTAATTTATCATAGTACTGAAATAAGATAAACTCAATTAAGCAATTCAAATCCTACTGTAAATGAAATGGATCAATAATTTTTTGTGTGTATGTTTAAATGCGATTGTTTTAAAGGAAAAAAAAAACTTTGTTGAAATATCTTACATGTCAAAGTTCAACTATATCTTCTCCTTTATCATACATCTTAGTCAAAACTTCGTATTAAGCAGTGTATTTTGCTTATTATGCCTATTTTCGGAAAAAACTAAGTTCAGGTCATTTACCAAATTTTATAACTCAATCCACTTCGATTGTAAATCCAATATTCATAAATTTGATAATTCAATTCACCGTTTGTATCTCGATGTGAAAAGCGGTTTGCCATGTCACATGTTATATATGTAAATTGTATCCTTCTCCATTTTCAAGCATGGAAACTTGCGCTCACTAAGGCATACCAGGGGGGAAAAGCTATAATCTTGTATGATATTGAATAAAATGAAAATAATCCATGTTCAGTGAGTAAGAGCTTGAAAATACTATTAATCATAAATGAGAGAGTAGAGCAGATTGTACAAGCCCTTGACTTGAGCTAGAATTTAATTAATCACATATTTTTAACATGCCAACCCTGTGCCAAACTCCAAGTGGAGCGAGTTGCATGCAGCAAAATGTAGTATTGTTTAAGTTCAACAAATTAAGGGGAAAAAAGGTATAACTGCCCAAGTGCAAAGCATAGAAGGGAAAATTAGGACAGCTTCCACCTGTTAGAATTAGAAATAGGGTCACTAGAACTAACTACGCAGGGAGTGTTGATTGAAGTCGAAGGGAGACAACACACAGCCAGAGAAAAACAGAAAGTAGAGCAGTTTACAATTAAACCCTCCTAAACTCCATCGCTAGATTTTGCATAATAATATGCTCCCAAAAGGCAAAGAAAAATTTTAGGTGAATTGGTGCAAAGTGCACAATATGCTGTATACTTTTGGAAATAGATTGCCAGATGTATTTTGTCCGGAAGAATCAGCATTGGACGGAAAAAGTGCCCAAAAAAGGAATTTCCAGGTTTCAATATGTTCATCACCTCACTCCAAGTTTACTAACCTAGGTTTCAAGAATCTAGTATATCTCATTTTCAACCATCAAAAGATAGGAAGAAAAATAGTTACAAAACTGATAGAACGGAGGAGCCTTTCTTGAGCATATCCATACTGATAACCCAAGCATTCATCAAATAAGGTCTAAGAAGAGTTAACCCATGGGTCAGTTGACAAGGAACCAAGCCTTGTATATATGCTCTCGTAACAGTCGAAGCTCCAAATATCTCAGATTGCCCAAGCTCAAGCCTCAATGGAGGGCAATTATTTCAACACAAGTCAGAGAAGACCAGCAATCATTCAACTTTGAACTCCTCTACTTTGTGCTGGCACAAACTTGCTGTGCGCTGGACTGTCCAACAGAACATTTTACCAGAAAATAGACTGGTAAGAACCAGAAAATTCTCCATTTCCATTTAGTACATTGAACTATTAGAATTGGCCACACTTCATAAAGATTAAACAGCACATCCCCACAATTATCCACTTCAAAAAGGCATAAGAACTTGGCTTCATGTTTCCAAGAGGGGGCTTAAATTCTATTTCTATCTTCCCCCTAACCTGCCTTATCATTCCGAATTAAATATTCTTCAAGCTCGTGGAGCGAAATCAATCCTTTGAAGCTACCAGCAAATTGCAGATATAGTCTTTGCAAGCAGTCCCACAGCTGCCCTAAATAATTATCATCTCACACAAAATCAATCCAAAAACACTTCTTCCCCATCCAACATAGCGCGAGTCCCACCGCAATCACGGCATTAACCAGAGAGAGAGAGAGGCCACAGTTCACAGCCAATCAAGTTCCTACCCCACACACCCCCCCCCCCCTCCACCCAAAATCTGACCCCCTCATCTCACACAACCCCTACTCAAGTTTACTCGCGCGCCAACACCCAACAACGATAACGAAACGAACACGAACAGAACACGCTCCTCGGACGAATCGAAGTACAAAGGAGCTCAGCTATGTCCTAATCAAACGCTACTCAGGATGCAAAATTCGAAAGCGGAAAGAAAACTAACCTGATGGGGTCAATTCTAATCCAACAATCAATCCGTTGCTACCCAAGATCAAATCAGCTCGCGTCAACACTCGTGCAGGCTCGAATCGACCAGATTGGCCCCGCAAACCGATGCGGGAATCCTAAGGAAATTCGAACCCAGCTCGCGGAGGGAGGAGTACCCAGAGGAGAAACCGAGCCAATTCACAAGCGGGCGAGTTCAAAACCGAAGCTTTTGGGGAAGCGGGGATGCAAAGGTGGGGGGCTTTTGGGGGAACGATGGGTGCGCGGAGGAAGAAGAAGAAGAAGAGAAGGAGGAGGAGCGATGGAGAGGCACGTTGAGAATTGAAAGAGAGAGAGAGAGAAGGAGAGAAGGAAAGGGGGAATTGGAAGAAATTTCTGATACAGTTTCCTTAGAAATGGGGAAGGGAAAAACAACCAAAGAGGAAATATTAATATTTATTTCCTTTCATTTTATTTATTTTTATTTTTATTTTTTCTGGGAAGAACGAGTGTGAAGATGGCTTGTTCCTCTTCGAAGGATCCGCCAGGAGAATTTGGCTCGGAGACTTGCCGAATTACCCCGGAAGAGTAAGATGAAATGAAATGAAAAAAATTAATAAACTACTCCCCTCTCCTCTTGATTTTGGGAAAAAAAAAAAAACAAACAGAAAGAGAAGTAAGGCGCAAAGCCACCCTAAAATATACCCGTTCTGTAACGAAATATCTCGTGTGATCAAAACTCCAAAAACTTGTATAGGTGTGATAAAAATACATTATGTCTACTAAAAAAAATGATAAATTTTGCCCGCACGGACATTAGAATCCCAAATTCTTTTCGTATCACCGGTACCCAAAACTTGTACCATGCGAAAAAAAAATCAATCTTGATTCTTTTTCTCACTAGTATATATTTTGGGTTTTGGTGAGTTAAAAAAACATTTGGGATATCGGGGCCATAATGGCCGTTCAATAATACAATTAGATTTTCTGGATATTAATTAAATAATGGATAGAGTTTAAGGTTTTTTATGGCATAAATCCAAGAAGTGGTTGGCCTAACATCAGGTTTTAAAATAACCTGGCCCTGTAGAGTGGCAGTTTCCAACACATTAGGGAGTGCGACACTCGTGCACAAGCAAGGCAAATGCAACACGATGCGAACACGACCAATTCGAAGTATCACGAATAAGCGATCCAGGCCAAGCCATAAAGTGGCTACACTTCAAGGTTATAACTCTGACTTAAACCATATTTTACAATGTTATATTTCTTGTTTCGTGGAAAGATAATAATTTGGAATGTATTTTCTTAAAAATAATTACTTTTGTGATTGTATCGTTTTCGAAAACAAATAAGCGAACAATATTTTCATTGTCCACGAAAATGTTTAGATATAAATTACCATCAATAAAGAAATTATTTTTCATTGACTAATTATTTCAAGTGACACAGAAAAATTATTTTTACAAGAAAATATTTTCCAAATCATTCATTTTTTCGCTAAACAAACAGAGCTTAAATCACATTAATCAAGGAGTTAATCGAAGTGGAAGATAGCGAAACCGCCAAATGAAAAAAAAAAAAGGGTTACAAATTATCCTTTCTAGGCTTTTTTAGCCCGGCCCGAAAACTTGGTCCTATAACTTATCAGGCCCGGCCCAATACCGGTATGGGCCGGTCCATGAACTGGTCTAGCCTAATTTGGTAACCGGGCCTTCCAACAACCGGTGCCATCAATGCTGGCCCAATCGGCCCACGTGGGGAGATCGGTTTACGTGTCCTAATCCCACAATCTAGTGATCTACATTTACCCAATAATCACTTGATTAAGGGCCAGTTATGCCCTCCCCCATACTTATAATCAATTGATAATCAAGATTTTTTTAACAGCAGCTAGGACCAGCGGCGACATTTTGGGTAAGGTTTGAAGATTCCAAGACGGCCTTTTGAAAATACCAAAGCCCTTGTCTTGAATATAATCTTAATTATGTGTCCAACCTGAATGAATTAATTTAAAAGACCCATCTACTTAATCCCCCATCTAATTGTTCGGATTAGAGCCTCGGAAGACGAACTGATGCCCCTCGAGGGCGGGAAGGACACATTTTTGACCTGTGTTGAGGTTGTTAGCATGGACGTTCTGGCTTAAACCAAACGATTCTGGCATTCTGAAATTTTTAATTGCGGGTTTCGCCTCAGACCACATGCCTCGACTCCTTTCTTCTTCTTTTTTTTCTTTTCAAGCGCTCTGTTTATCCTATGCGTTGTCTGCGACCGCCTCTCACATGATTACCATTGATTTAAGGAGATCGCGATCCCAAAAGCACAAGCGCATGTGAGCTCTAACTTCTTTTTCGCAATTATGAAGATTGGTGCCTATGATTTTTTTTTCCGAATTAATTACGGAATATTCTCAATCAAGACTTTTGTAATATCCGGACACATGGGTAAATTAGATCACCGTCATGATTGTTAATATTCTAACGGGCATATCCAAATGAAAATCCATCATTAGTCCGCTAATCACTCTCGCCTTTCTAGTATTCAACTCCAGTTAGAATCGCAAATGGCATTAGTCCGCTAATCTCTCTCTCGTCTTTATAGTTATGACTCGGATCGAATATCCTGTAACGGCTATAAGACCCTTATGGTAACGTCTAAAGCGGGTAGGTACTAAAGAATTTGATTTTAGGGTCACATTGCAAATGATGCTAAGTCGAAAATCGACATCTTTTTCTTTTTCTATTTCTTTTTCACCACAAGTGAAAACGGTGAAGTCTGAATCAATCCAGCATCTCACGAAGATTTGGCTTGGTTTCTTCCCTTAAATGCGATCTTGGTTGTCTATGAACAATTTCGTTGCTTTAGCGAACTCAATACATATGTAGTATAATTTCTCAAGTTGCTAAACCTAATCGTGGTACCTTCAATAATGCTTTATTATCATTTAAATTAAGAACACCAATTGTAAAGTTTATACTATTTTTAAAGTTTGGTCTTGGGGTTGCAATGCCTTCTTCTTTTCACTAGTATTGACATTTGATATTCCAGATCACTTAAAACTTTGTAAAAACTTGAGCAACATACCCAAAGTTAGTCTAATAGTACATGTAATGTAATTAATAAGGTGATTTCATGCTATAGTTTGATGAATAATGACAAAGGTGCAATATGTGAATCCATAGTTGATTTCAATTAGGGTTTTAACTATTTTGCGTACATTAAGGCTATGAATAAGTCAATTGAATAGTGAGTTCAATAACGGACTCGAGATTCGTTGTTTTTTTTTTTTTTTGGTCTGTCCTATTTATAATTCTTCCCACTTTCTGACTTTTACTCTGCCTCTTGCAGAACGCCGAAGTTGAATCCCGCAACTGTGATACTAGTATCCCCACCCCCCAATCCCTTTACCAGCAGGCAGGACCGCATGCCTATTGGCAGATTCGTTTTCCTTTAGATATGCTCTTGTTGTCTGTTTTTAGTAGATTTTAATTAGGGTTATTTACCATTTTCGTTTCGTAAAGATTTTTGTTCTTCCACATTTTTTTTCTTATTTCTTTTTTTTATCGAAAGAAAGATTTAATTCATCTTTCAGAATAACACTCGAGAGGTACATAAAGGCTCTCCAGCCTAGAAAATCTCAAATAATTACGGAACAAGGCAATTGCTAGAATGCAAATCACAAAGCACAGTATGCAGCTATAAAGCAGACTCTCATCCCTAAGGAAGATCTCTGCTACCGTCAACGTTCAGCGGCCGATCACCAGATTCAGTGATGAGCACACACCGAGATGTTCCACTCCATTTGCAACGGTTTGAGGTGCGCGTCTAAATTCAACATCCTCATCACATCGCCGTGCAGAGACACTAACATCAATGTGTTAAAAGAACACGGATTAAATACCTATAAGGAACTCCTAGATCTACACATAAATCGAGTTCGGGAGAGTAAAATCCCCAGATATAGAGTTAAATCTAAATCGAGAAAGGAGAGAGGCCTAATCTCGGAGAAATTATGGAGCCACGTCACGAACGTCCTTCTCGGTAACTGTTGACTAGACGAATGGCCGAATTGATCTCACGTTCACCCAAAATTAACTGTAGAAATTTATTCACACATACAAACTCTTAAAACAGATCAAGGGAGAAAATAAAAGGCAATCAAAATAGAGAAAATAAAAAATTCAAACACTCACCTTCGAAAGCTGAAGGTAAGAGCCTACGGGAGAGCTTCAAAAGAGGGAAGAATTTTCTGGGAGACGAGGGAGTTTGCTGCTGGAGAGACAAAAGAACGAAACCCTATTTTTTTTTTCTTATTTCATTA
This sequence comes from Syzygium jambos, assembly GCA_031216235.1. Taxonomy (NCBI): domain Eukaryota; kingdom Viridiplantae; phylum Streptophyta; class Magnoliopsida; order Myrtales; family Myrtaceae; genus Syzygium; species Syzygium jambos. The sequence continues at coordinate 7,839,428 of CM062229.1, read as the reverse complement.
GGTCACTAATTAATCCAGTTTAATAGAATGTTCAGTGGATGGATTCGAGATTCGTTTCTTTTGAGCGTGAAACTTTTTGTTGTCTCGTTTCAAAGTTGAATGCTATCTTTGAATCTGTCGTTGATTTTGATTGGGGTTATTTATAGTTTTACTTTCTCATAAAGATCATATCTTTTCACATAATTTTTTTTCTCATTTTCATTAGTTCACTAATTCAATAAATGATAAGTTCAATTAAAGAATTCGATTCTCTAATTCTAGTGTTGATTGCAATATCTGAATCACTAGTCGATTTTAGTTAGGGTCATCAACTATTTTACATTCATAAATATTTTTCCTCATCTTTTTTTTTCATATTTCATCGGTTAATAATTGAACAGTAAGCTTTATTGAAGGATTTAAGATTCATTTTCTTTAAGTGTGTACTTTTGTCTAATTCCGGTATAAACGCAACTTTCGAATTTCCAGTTGATTTTAGTTAGCGCGCACCTTTTGTGTTTGTCAAATACCGATGTCGAATGCAATCTCCAGCTGAATTTAGTTAGAATCGGTAACTATTTCACATTCATAAAGATGATCCTCTTTCTTTTTTTTTTTTCACTCCATTCTCGTTTTTCGTTTCATTATTGATGCGGTCTCTTTTCACCTGCTATCTCAGACGCATTGATTAGACCTGACACGGGACGGGACCAATGTCAAGATTCAATTATCCGCGCCCCCACCTAATCTCGTCTTATTTCTCCCTAATACTAATGTCTACAATGGCGATAATGACATCATCTCTTCCTCTTTCCCATTCCATTAGGGTCATTTGCTTGAAGCACATTGCGATTTTTTTTGGTCCCCCATTCCAATTGACGTAATCGAAACACCTCGATGCTTACATCACTACAATGTACGAGAGAACAAGAGCACGAGAGCACATGCCAGCCGCACTCCCAGTGAATATCAATAAGAAAAAGCTACGTCGACAGTCGATCCACCATGTAAAATAGCAAAAAGCTTGGACAATTGGCAGCCCAAAAAACCGCATTTATTCCCCCCCAAAAAAATCTAAATCAAATCTTTTCATGAATAAAATCTGGACCAACTTATGACTTGGGGAGCTGCCTTTGAGATTTGATTGAATCGATTCGCATACTCGAGAAGCCAACGTGACCGCGTGTCTACTGTTCTTGTGGATTCGACGCGTTCGGAATCGAACTCGTGGCTTGCCTGTGGCCGGTGTTTCGGAAACCGTACACTGTTGGCGTCCGCGGCGTCGCTGTCGATCGGTCCCTATCGAATCGATCAAAGGATCTATCTAGAAAATATCGTGCTGATTGTCAGATCGGTATCGAATTTGATCGGCCAGATTGATCGATTCGTCGTGCGTTCATGCATCATGTTATCGCTCTTCATTTCGCATCCGCTGATGCAAACGACCCGTCTTTGCAGTAGTGCCATCGAGCATTATCGAGGGGGGAAGGGGATGGCGACCGCGACGGCGACGGCGACGACCACGAACGCGACGGGTGCGGACAAAAAGGGCACCGTCATTGGCTGACCGTGTCCTTGCTGGCCCCCGCCAGCATCGCGTTCACGTGCGAGGCGGTCCGATCCGTACGCTTTTCCGGGCATCTTTTCAGCAATCGCACCGTGAACTCCACGTGACGCTTCCTCCCCTGTCCCTCCCACCCCGCACTCCCAATCTGCCCCCGAGCACAATGATTTCCATTTGAATTTCGAATTTTGCGCTTTGTCTCTCATATGGCTACTTTATGAATTAAAATCGTGGGCCCCTCGCGAACATTACCGGCTTTGGCCGCCTCATGCCGAGCTTTCGCCTAAGCACGTTTAGTGTAAGAGCCGATGCTCGACGTTGCTATTACATCAGAAGACGTCTCTTGTGAGTGTATTATGGTTACACGCACTTTTATCAAGTACTTTCTTTCTTTGTTCGGTGCGCAATTAATTTGGTTCGTCGGTACCTCCTTCGCCATCCTAAAAGCCTATCAGGAGCCGCTCTTTATCTGAATTCTCTGGGCCCGATAAACGCTTATCGCTCTCGTCAGGCTGGGTCATTATAAAAATTCTTAGCGCGATATATTGTAAAATCTTGGCCAATTGAAAGAATTTATTATCTCCTTAAATCAATCTTTGTCAATTGTATTACATAATAATAGTAGAAAAATCATATTACTTCGAAATATGTATAATCTATCTATTAAATATATGTCTCTAGTTTGAGGATGAAAGAGAAACTTTCTTAATTCAAGTAGATTTCCTAGTTGAAGAAGATTTTTTTATTGCCTATAGAGTCTAAACACTGTATGAGTTATTAAGTGTAATTGGGACTTAGGAAACAGCTAGAGTGTTTGAGTGACTTGAGATTATATATCGCTTGATCTATAATGAAATTCTTTGCTACTCTCCTCGTGGACATAAGTCACATTGCCTGAACCATATAAATATGGTGTACGATCTATTTCTTATTTTGTTGTTCGATCCCTTAATTTCGCAACACTATCTTATTAATGAACAATCAATACATACAAAAATATAGTTAATATTTTCCTAAAACCCATCATAAGTAAGAATTATTGGTTTATTCCAAGTAGAGATGCTCTACTCAATTATCATGAGTACACATGGAAACAACTAAAAAAGCCTTATAGAAGAGGTTTGTAGTCCTATATTTATATAGAGTACGTGGATATTCTTCTTTTCAGGAAAACACCTCAAGGCTCTTTGAAAAAGATTTCCGAGCGAGACAGGTCTTCTGGATGTTCAATTCCTTTTGCGTCATTCCACATGCAAGGATTATACAATCCGAAACCCAAGATCAATAACGCAAATCTATAACACGAAATTACGGATGGCGAAGGAGGTCGTGTCCTTATCCCTTAATATAGACAGTAAAAGACGACCTTTTCAAACTATCTGGACTCATAAAACATCAAACATGTCGTTGACACCCAAAATTACCCCTGGTGGGAATAAGCCGTCCACAAGTTACAAAAGATATAAAGTACGGCCCACACGGTAAAAAATATGAGAAAGGCCGCAAATTAGGCCCAGAGGCAGTTGTCGACAGGACATGTCATAAAGGTATCGACAAGTTTAAAATGGCGAGCATTGCACGTGATGTCAACAAATCTAAGCCTTACACGTGACGTCGACGAATCCCAGATCACGAGCTTTGCACGTGACGTCGACAAAGTTCAGAATCGCGAGTTTTGCGCAAAATCACGGTAATGCGTGGCGAAAAATTCATTTACACGTGTCAAAAGGTAAAGACACGACCGTGGGCGTCAAGGGTGACAAGAAATAAAGTGACACGTGGAAGAAAATTAGCTACTACGTGATGCCCAAGGAGTGTAAGTAATATTGATAAGTTAGGAAACAGTTAAAGCACGAAACGTAAAGAAGTGGAAAACGACTTTCAAGGAACGGTTGTCAAGCTACTCTATAAATACTCAAGGATTTCCAACGTAGAAATGACCTTTTTTCAACAAAACAACATATCCTTTATTTAGCCTTTATCTTTAAGTACATTAGGAGTATTATTAGTCATAATCTTCAAATTTTGTGTCGTATATTCAATTCCGACGAGGGTCTTTATCAAGTTCAGCATTGTTGATTAAATTCTAGTGTTGAGCCACTAGCTCAGTGTCGTCGATTAAATTCCGGCGCTGTGTTTGGAGTATAGCTGTTGATTAGATTCCAGCCGTATTCATTCAAATTACGTCATTGATTAAATTCTGACATACTTTGAAGTTGTGTCGTCGATTAAATTCCGGCATAGCTTAATCTCAACATTTGCAAGTTGTCGTTTCATGGTTAGTATTGTCGAGTTCGACATCGCATCGAGTCAGGGTGTAAGATCTACATTGGGATTAATAAACGCATTTAACATTCTCTATCCAAGCTTGACTCAAGACCCTAGTCTCCTCTAATAAAATCCGAAACGCAGCGTTCGGTAAAAGATTTTTTGACGAAGTGACAAACCGGCGAAACATCTTTTTGGCACGCCCTGTGGGGTAGCTATTGAATTAAGTCGAGAGAGTGTTATGCCACACACCCGGAGTATAACCAACTCGAATAATACTACTGACGAGCAAGCTGTATCGATGGCGGAAGATAATAACCGTGCTGAGACATCATCTGCTCAATTTCTTCATACCGAGGTGGCTAACCAACCTCGAGAAGAGATCCCGATATGTCGAGGTAGCGTGTTGTAGAAAGAAGGCAAACTGAGCTCACACCAGTTGCACTTTCTACCATGAGGCGAACTATTAAGGAAACTCAGAACGAGCTCGTTGATTATGTGGTAAGGCATATGACTAAAGTGGTTAGGCCTTTGATCATTAACACTTATCATGAATGCACACAAGGTCAACATGGAGGATCCATTGCACCAACCCAACTAAGAACAGGGTCCCCATCAGCATTGGGGGGTCCTGCTATACAGTTCGAAACAGTGATGCAAACTACTTCTACAATCCCACCCATTCGTATATTACCAAGGGGTGAAACCTTGCCAATAGCAATCAACGATGGATTATTGCACGCTAGTGCAGACCCAAATGGAGTAATTGCTCGATAGTCAGTGATAGACGAAAACCTCCAAAGAGGACAACAGGTTGCTCAAATACAAGGCCCATCTACTATCCAGGTAAGTCCTCTACCTGTAGTCCTAGATACTCAGAATCTTATAACACCATTCCCTAGAGGACAAGAACAAATCCAACAGATAAATATCAAACTACAACATCAGGCGCCCCAACCTGTGGTGCCTAACGTGAATCAGCATTTTCCACCCCCTATGGATCCAAATGTTCAAATCCAGCAACTATTGCCAGCACAATTAAACCTACCGGTTAACCCACCTCTGGTTGCTCACAACGTACCACCCCAACAGCAGCCATAGTTACCACAGTAGCCGCTCTACCAATTAGCTCATCAAAGTCTGAATCAGCCATTGCAACCCAATTATGCGGTAGCTCCTCCGCCCGTCACTGGTTCAACACGAAATCAATTAGTAGTGGACCCTGTAATGAAGGGATATGGCTATGATGCGGGATACCTCCAAAACATTTATAGGAAATCATATCCTGATTGGATGGATACAATACCATATCCAAGAGGTTTTAAAATGCCAGAATTTACATTGTTCACTGGAGAGGAAGACTAGTCCACTTTTGAACATGTTAATCGTTTTCTGGCTCAATGTGGTGATGCGGCTCATGTTGATTATTGGAAATTGAGGTTATTTCCTTTGTCCTTGTCAAAAACCGTTTTTACATGGTATACTGCTTTACCTGGGAATTTGGTTACATCATGGGAACAAATGGAAAGGTTATTTCATTGTCAATTTCAAAGGGCCGTGCCGAATTTGTCAGTAGCTAATCTCTCAACCATGAAATAATTAGCTAATGAGTCTGTCGATCAGTTCATTTCCAAATTTAAGAGGGCAAGGAATAAGTGTTTAGTCCCTTTACCTGAAAAGACTTTTGCGGACCTCGCTTTTAATGGATTAAAGTTTAAAATCCGAGAGAGAATGGTCGGACAACCATATTTGGATCTGATCAAGTTGTCAACTATAGCTACTAAGCATGAAAGTCTCCTCTAGGAAAAAGATAAAAGGTATGGTCGACGGGGTGAAGTTCGTTGGGCCGATACTGATGAGAGCGAGGATGAAACCGAATCAATAGATATAGCAGATATGGCTCTCGCAAAAATGGTGATTGATAAGCCGTACATCTGCAAAGCTTTAAAACCAGCAAGAGTTAGAGAAAAATCTAACCTCATATCAAAGGCTAAGGAACCCATTTTTTATTCTTTCGATGTCAACAAGAGAGAGGAAATATTTGACTTATTATTAGCTGATGGACAGTCAGGCTGACGGAAGGTCAGGTTTTACCCATCAAAGAAGAATTAGCCGGAAAGAAGTATTGCAAGTGGCATCATTCATGGAGCAATGCCACTAATGACTGCCTTGTATTTAAAAGAAATGTCCAGGAAGCTATTAAACAAGGGAAGATAAAATTCTCTGAAGACAAAGGTAAGTCCCCAATGGAAGTTGATGTCGATCCTTTTCCCGTAATGGCAGGGATGGTGTCATTAAGAACAAAGACCAGGGGGCATCAGCCACGTCGTTTTTGCAAAAAATGCGAACGATTTTTGGAACGAGAGAAACATTACTCCAGAAGTCAAAGTCGTCCGTCTAGTAAGGTTGTCGATGAATTTCGTGATTTGGCACTCATTGATTTGTATAATGAACGAACTCCTTCTAAGGGTGCTAATCATCATATAAGTCGTCGAGGCCGTAATAAGGCTATTAAGTCATTTAAGCAAAGGTATGAAGAAGGTGATCCGACTATTGGTACCTTGGAAGAGCCTAGTGGTAAATATAATTATTATGTAAGTTATGCTCAACCACCGTCATACAATGGGAAGATCGAGCCAAGTGAATGGAGTCCTGATTTCCTTGATCGGGAAGATCTTCACACAAATTCTCATCCACCATATCGACGAACTCTAAAGGAGCCAAGAGATCCCACTTGAAGGTCAATGGTATGAGGCCAGCCAAATTTGAAATCACAGCTCAAACCTAATGCGGACTCAAAAAAGGAGAATGTTGCGGAAAAGAAAAGAATATTAGCTCCAACAACGAGTGAATCAAGTTCACATCAAGCAGGTGAAACCAGTCTTGATTGCTGAGCAAAAAGCCAGGCCGAAAAATCCTAAGCGTGGGAATTTAGTCTGGAAACGAAAATCAAGAATTCAAGCGTTGACATCTTGTCGACCTCAGCAATCTTCACCAGAACAAGACATTGAGTCTGCGCGGTACGAACCACAACAATTGTCAAGATTAATCTCATCGTCGAGTTCTTGTATGGTTCGAGTATGTCTTCCATCAAACCTTTGAGTAATAACGATGGAATCAGATCATCCGGTAAAGGATATAATTGAAGAAAAAGAAAAAGCAGAATTCCACTTTAACATTGAGGAGGTAGTGGAATTTGAAAAACCTCCGTCTAAGGGTTCAAATCATTTAAGGGCTCTGAATATCAACGCAAAAGTTAATGGTCGACCGGTATCTAGAGTATTGGTAGACGGGGGATCTACACTAAACCTCATCCCATATTGTTTCTACAAGAAACTAGGAAGACGAGATGAAGAGATTATTTCGTCGAACATTCAATTGTCCGACTTTAATGGAGAAATCTCTTAAGTTAAAGGTATTTTCATAGCCGACTTAACCGTGGGTACCAAAACTTTCAAAACATCCTTTTGCGTGGTTGATGCAAATGAATCTTACAATTTACTATTGGGCCGAGATTAGATCCATGATAATCAATGTGTACCATCAACCCTCCATCAGATGCTAACATTTTGGAATGGGGATAAGGTATAGTACATCAAAGCAAATACCAAATCACAGGTAACATATGCATATGCATCTCCAATTTGTCAATTAGCAAGCCACCTCTCGTTGACCCCAATAGTATTGCATTCTGCCGTTTCGACAAAGAAATCGTTGAATGGGTCTCAAATAATCAACTGGCACAATTAAATGAGGTTGTCTATGGAGAACCTTATATTGTCAAAAGACCTCACTGAGAGGTACTCGGCCTATCGGGTCGAACTAGCAAAACAATCCGCAGAGGTTGTCGACGGAATCCTTGAATTTGAAGAGTCGCCCATAAAAGAAATTGAAAAATCAATTGAAACTCAAGACCCGTTACAGAAGGTCAATCTTGGGCTAGATAACGAACACCGTCCTATTTACATAAGTTCATTGATTGATGACAATTTCAAAGCTCGGTTGATAAGACTCTTGAAGAAATATAAGGATTGTTTTGCCTGGGATTATAAAGAAATACTAGGATTAAGCAGAGATGTCATCGAACATTGACTACCCATAAAAAAAGGGGTTCATGCCTCATAAATAGCCACCCAGACGATTCGCCCCGGAGGTAATCTTTAAAGTAAAAGAGGAAGTCGAGCGATTGCTGGCAGTAGGTTTTATTAGGACGGTCTGGTACGTGGAGTGGTTGTCTAACATAGTCCTAGTAAAGAAAAAGAATGAGAAGCTGCATGTCTGCATTGATTTCAGAGACTTAAATGTAGCTACCCCCAAGGATGAGTATCAGATGCCAATGGCGGATATGCTAGTTGATTCAGCTTCTGGAAACGAAATTATGTCATTAATGGATGGTCATTCATGCTACAATCAAATATTCATTGCTAAAGAGGACATCCATAAAACTACGCTCAGGTGTCCTGGGGCTATTGGTACTTTTGAATGGCTCATTATGCCATTTGGATTAAAGAATGCAGGGGCAACTTATCAAAAGGCCATTAATTTTGTTTTTTTATGACATGATCGAAGAATTTATGGAAGTCTACATCGATGACATCATTGTCAAATCGGACCAGGTATGTCATTTAAACTATATAGAGTAAGCTTTTATTAGGATGCAGAAGTTTGATCTAAAAATGAATCCATTAAAATGTGCTTTTGGAGTGAGGGCTAGCAACTTCTTAGGGTTCCTGGTTTATCACAGAGGAATTGAAATCAATAAGAACAAAGCTAAGACTATCTTAGAACTGCCACCCCCCAAGACCAAAAAGCAACTTCAAATGATTTTAGGAAAGATAAATTTTTTGCATCGATTCATCGCTAACTTGTCAAGAAAAATTGAGGTGTTTTCCCCATTGTTGAAGTTGAAAAGTCATGAAGAGTTTGTATGAGAAGACAAACATCAACATGCTTTTGACCAAGTCAAACGGTACTTGGTTAATCCGCTAGTCTTGATGCCGCCAAGAGCGCGTCAACCATTGAAATTGTACTTGGCCGCTATCGATACTACCATCGGATGTATGCTGGTGCAAGAGAATGGCGAAGGCAAAGAGCAAGCGGTGTATTATTTGAGTCGGATGTTGAATGATCCTGAAATAAGATACACTGCGATTGGAGAAGCTATGCTTGTCATTGTTTTATGCATGTACAAAATTACGCCACTATATGCTACCGACTACGGTACATGTGATATGTAAAACATACGTGATTAAGTATATATTGACTCGACCTATTGTTAAAGGCCGAATTGCCAAGTAGGTATTTGCTCTGACCGAAATAAATCTGGTCTATATGCTACTTAAAGCAATAAAAGGATAAGCCATAGCAGACTTTATTACGGAATACCTTGGAGCTCGAAATGAAAGTTGTGAGGAATACGTTCATGTGGTCCCGTGAAAGCTTTATTTCGATGGATCTAATACCCCTGGGTCTGTTGGGGCTGGGATAATGATAATATCCCCTCATGGACAGAAAACGAAACTTATGTTCAAAATGAATTTTGAATGCTCCAACAACCAGACCGAATATGAAGCCTTAATTGTCGACTTAAATATATTGGCCAACATGAAAATACGTTTCGTCAAAGTTATAGGAGATTCTCAATTGGTGATAAAGCAGTTATCTGGGAAGTACCAGTATCTTCATAAGAATATTATATCTTATTATTCACTGGCCAAAGAGCTCCTAAATCACTTTGATGATTTTGAGTTGATCCATATTAAAAGAGAGCATAACACGGAGGCCAATGATTTGGCACAAATGGCTTCCGGTTATAAAATATCAAAAGAGCTTGTTGACCATATGATTACTTAGACCAAGGTTTTACCATCGATGGACAATAGAGTTATGTTTACACAGTCGACAGAGACTCTTGTCGACAACACGACTGTCGACAAAATGGTAAGCCAAGATTGGAGAATCCCATTTATAGAGTATCTCAAAGACCTAGTCTCTACTGATAGAAACTTCAAAAGAAAAGCTTTCAATTATTTAATGAATGGAAATGAGTTGTATCGAAAGACTGTGCATGGGTTATTGCTCAAATGTTTGGGACGACGAGAATCTGTCATAGCAATGACTGAGGTTCATAAAAGCATATGTGGGGCCCATCAATCAGGGATAAAAATGAGGTGGTTACTCCGTCGACATGGTTATTTTTGGCCAACCATTATCCAAGACTGCATAAGTTATGCTAAGGGATGTGAAGCTTATTAAAAGTATAGACCTATTCAACATGATCCTGCAGCTGTAATGAAACCTATTATCAAACCTTGGCCGTTTAGGGGCTGGGCTATGGATATAATAGGAAAAATCTACCCCTCTTCGTCAAGAAAACATAACTTCATTTTGGTAGCTACTGACTATTTAACCAAATGGGTTGAAGCGGCCTCATATAAGAATATAACACAAAAGATAGTGATGGAATTTGTCGAGGAGCGTATTGTCCATCGATTTGGCATTCCAGAATCTATAACTACCGACCAAGGCACGGTTTTTACTAGGCAGGAGGTGATTAGTTTTACCAAGTCTAAAGGCATTAAAATAATTCATTCAACTCCTTATTATGCCCAAGCTAATGGTTAAGTTGAAACCTCCAACAAAGCCATCATTGCATTAATTAAACGATATCTAAGGACAATCCTAGAGAGTGGGATGTGTTGTTGTCAACTGTATTATGGGCCTATAGAACGTCTAAAAAGACTGCTACCGGAACTAGCCCATATATACTTACTTATGGAAAAGAGGCAATCCTCCCTATCGAAATTACGATTCAATCTATACGAGTCAAACTTCAAAATGACTTGGCCAAGGAGCAGTATAACGAGTTAACGTTTGCCAACGTCGATGAATTGGGGGAAAACGAAGCGATTGCCCTAGAAAAGCTAATCCTCCAAAAAGATAGGGTTACCAAAGCATATAATAAACATGTGAAGTGTAAACAGTTTGAAATTGGCGACTTAGTATGAAAGACCATTTTACCGACGAGTTCGGACAGCGAAAAGTTTGGTAAATAGTCACTAACTTGGGAAGGACCATTTATGGTAACCGAAGCATTTGTTGGAAATGCTTATCGACTAATGCATATCGACGGAAAGGAATTTCCTCGTGCTATTAACGGCAAGTATTTGAAGAAGTATTATCCTACTATGTCGGAAATGCGAGATATGAAAGAAAAAGATACGCTCATCTTGGGTAATAGGACCTGAAACTTGGTAAAATCGGGACAAGAAATTACTATGTGCCAAAGCATCTTCAGAGATGAAAGGAGTAGACAGTACGGGCAAATCCTCGACGGCATGACCAACTAATTCAAAGCCCGCTATGGCAAATACATCGAGCATAGTGATGGACATGTGGCCCTAAGGAAAAAAAAAACAGTTGCTGGAAGAGGACCAGAAAGCGATGGCAGAGCCCAATAACCCACGTTCCAGGTCATAAGATAACATACCAACCTCAAGAGCGATGTCGATTCTGGCAACTGTCCATAAAAGTCGAGTTTCTTGGTTAGCCTTCAGCCGAATAAACCATTTGTGAAAATCCTCTTTGTAAAAAGGGAAATTTCGAAATCGAGAAAACCCAGTGGATCACACATCCGTAATAGAAGAATGTTGCAGTGCCAATGTCTCATTGTGTTTATATGGGAAGTGGAATTGGAGATTCACAGGTATATTGAGATGGTCCATGAAATTGGGACCCAGAGAGAAATAGTTGTATTCACCCTCGACAGCTTTCAGTAAATGAAAGAAGCAATTACCAGCACGCGGATCGTTTTTAAACTTATCAAAAGTTGCGATGTAATCGCTGGATGAATATTCGGACTTTTTGGACGCCATGAGGAGTGATCGAAAAGGTTCAAGAAAGGATTTTTAGGGTTGAAAGAAGAAAACACGACGGTGAAATAAGGTTTTTACAAGAATAAAAGATGAAGAAGACGATTTGAAAAGCCAAAACTTTTCGGGGAAGATACGAGGTGATATGTCTAATGGGTATTGGATGAGGAATTCGTAGAGCCTGCTCGAAAGGACGTCAAAGGACAGAAAGGCACGATCATCGCCTAGGGATTCGTACACAGACAAGGTACATTTTAAAAGAAATAAATTCAAATTTATTCCTTTTAAAAGGGGGCATATGTTGATACCCAAAATTACCGCTGGTGGGAATGGGCTGTCCACAAGTTGCAGAAGATATAAAGTACGGTCCACGTGGCAAAAAATATGAGAAAGGTCGCAAATCAAGCCTAGAGGCAGTTGTCGACAGGACACGTCATAAAGGTGTCGACAAGTTTAAAATCACGAGCTTTACACGTGATGTCGACAAATCTAAGCCCTGCACGTGACGTCGACGAATCTCAAATCACGAGCTTTGCATGTGACGTCAACAAAGTTCAGAATTGCGAGTTTTGCGCAAAATTACGGTAATGCGTGGCGAAAAATTCATTTACACGTGTCAAAAGGTAAAGACACGACCGTGGGTATCAAGGGTGACAAGAAATAAAGTGACACGTGGAAGAAAATTAGCTACTACGTGATGCCCAAGGAGTGTAAGCAATATCGATAAGTCAGGAAACAGTTAAAGCACGAAACGTAAGGAAGTGGAAAATGACTTTCAAGGAACGGTTGTCAAGCTGCTCTATAAATACTCAAGGATTTCCAACGTAGAAATGACCTTTTTTCAACAAAACACACATATCCTTTATTTAGCATTTATCTTTAAGTACATTAGGAGTATTATTAGTCATAATCTTCAGATTCTGTGTCGTATATTCAATTCCGACGAGGGTCTTTATCAGGTTCAGCATTGTTGATTAAATTCCAGTGTTGAGCCACTAGCTCAGTGTCGTCGATTAAATTCCAGCGCTGTGTTTGGAGTATAGCTGTTAATTAGATTCCAGCCGTATTCATTCAAGTTACGTCATTGATTAAATTCTGACGTACTTTGAAGTTGTGTCGTCGATTAAATTCCAGCATAGCTTAATTTCAACATTTGCAAGTTGTCGTTTTATGGTTAGTATTGTCGAATTCGACATCGTATCGAGTCAGGGTGTAAAATCTACATTGGGATTAATAAACGCATTTGACATTCTCTGTCCAAACTTGACTCAAGACCCTAGTCTCCTCTAATAAAATCCGAAACGCAGCGTTCGGTGAAAGATTTTTCGACGGAGTGACAAACCGGCGAAACACATGTATGTTTTTATCATTGCATAAGTCAGGAGAATGTAGGGCATAACAAATTATGAAAATTCAATAAAACGCAGAAGTATTCAAAGTTCAAACACAAAAGGGCATTTTCTTCTATAACCCACCAATCACTTGATTAAGAGGCGATGACTGCATGGTTTGCTTCTCTACATTAGCACAGTAGAGAACGCATGAAATACTTTTTGTCATAAACATGGGCTCCCTAAACAAAAAGTGCACTACATGTGCAGACATGCAATAGCAATGTCTCTTATTAGAGTCTCTTTTATTTCGGAGAAAACCCGTTTCCAATAAGTAAATTTCAAGCTCATCAAATATGCTATTGATCTCATAAACCAAATAAGACGTAGGCCAAAATCCGAGAGGGTAACTTAAACATGTGATTATTTGCACTTGATAGATAGCGTGGAGAATCAAATGGGTGGCGAGCCCTTAATCCACACCGGAATATTCATGGAACACTAAGTGGCCTATGCTACAAGAATAGAATTATGATGACGGTTGTATTTGGTTAGGCTTTTGGGGAAAGTTTTTGTGAAAATGTAAAGGACTTTTGGTTATAGGGGCTTTTCGAAATATAAATAGTATCGGTAAAATGTTATTTAAAAGTCTATTGGGAAACAACTTAGGTTCAAATTCTATTTGGAACCAACTACACTTAAAAAGGACTTTTGCTACTTAAAAAGTAAAAAAACTCAAGCCTCCAGCGAAGTTGGCTGTGGGCAAGCTAGATCTAGCACTGGTGACCCTTCCTTAGGCGAGGGCTACTAGTGTTGCTTGTGGTTGCGTGACATCAGGCGAGGCTCACTGGCAATGTCGTGCGAGGTGGTTGAAGGTGAGGACATTTTTGGAATTTAAAAAATCTAGCAAGGGCAAAATTGAAAAGAAAAAAAATTACAATACCATCCTAGAAATGTCAAAATCTAAAACTCCTATGGTCCTGCCTTGGACTTATGGATTTCGAAAGACTTTGAAAATGCAATGCATTTCTGCAAAACTCACCAAAAACCATTCGTCGAGCGCCTTGACTTTTGGCCAAAGACCTTCATAGGCCCGAAGGTCTCTGGCAAAGTGATTGCCAAACGCAGCCATCACCCCTAAGGAACCGAGCAAATTTATTGGACTAGCATACGAGTCGATGCGTATTATTCGCGGCGGGACACATTATAGTGGGCCTACTTTCTAATTGCCCGTTCAATTCGTAAGGCGAAGGTGCCTCCAAGACGATGCCCGATCTCCCAGCTATTTCCCTTCGACTGGAACCATAGGATTCAAATCATTCGACATCGTGGGTTTCCGCGTAATAAAGTCTTGATATCTTTTGTCTTCAAGTGGCTAGGATACATTCGATGTTGTAATCTCAAGACCTACGTGTCAGTTCATAGTGAGTGGATGCAAAGTTTTGACTTGACCATTGCAGGTGGGGCCAATAATATTTCCAGCTCGTTGCAGCAACCACAAAAAAATTTGAAAAATGAAAATCTTGAAGTGGTTGAAACTTGAAAGTATGGAAAAATAATTGTGTGTGTATATATATGCTTAAAATCTATGTAATTGTAGTATATTTAAAATCATAGAGTAATGTACCATATTTGCGGATGGGGACACTTGTGAATAGGCTCATATAGCATAGCATCTCTTCCCCATAAACATGAAATAACTAGGATTAATATTACAAAAAAACCCCAAACTAGTATATTTGTGATAAATTTATCGTAAACTAATTTTTTGACCATCAAAAACCCCAAATTGATACCCTTGTGACAAATTTATTCTCCGTTAATTTCCGTTAAATTTTACTGCCAAAATGCTGAGTTTAATAACACATGGTAATTGACGAGTGTACCAATTTAGGGTTTTACCCCTCTATTTGTCACACGTTTATCAATTTGTGATTTTTCGTGGTATTAATCCAAATTAACGAAGGGTAAATTTTTTACAATTGTACCAGTTTGAAATTTTTTATGGTCAGAAAATTAATTTGGGGTAAATTTATCACATGTATACTAGTTTAGAATTTTTTATAATAAAAAAATTAGTTTAAGGTAAATTTATCGCAAATGTACCAATTTAGGTTTTTTTGTAGTATTAACCCAAATAACTATCAATGTGAGTCCTCAATATATAAGAAGTAGTATGAGGCATGATGGTCAATTATAAACTTAGTATCGAAGCATCATTTGCAAGTCAATCGATGTGCCAACGAATAATGATATTTGATGTGATGAGTTTTGTGAAAGTCCGCGTGTCATCCGTTCATTAAGGTTGTATCCAACAAGATGGTTTGAGTTTCGATATCAAATGCCCACATTTCATGCTCCTAAACACGATCCCTAAAGGCAACAATGATCTTGTTCCCATTCCACGGTTCCACTCCCGATAACTAGATGGGGTCTGAGGTGAAATTCACTAGGATATCACTTGCAAACAATCAAAAAGAAAAAAAAACAAAGAAAAGAAGAACCTATATAACTTATCCAATTAAAGGGAAAATGACACAAATTGTCCCTAGATTGCCCATGAACTTTAACCCAATGAATTATGTGGTCTCTGAATTTTTAAATTAGTCAATATAGTATCTGAATTTTTGGCACACGTTTAATTTAGCCTTGGAGACTATATGAAAATCTTTAATATTGTATTTGAACTTGAATTAATGAAAGAACAATATTAAATAGTTTTATATAGATTATGGACTAAATTAAGCATGTATCAAAAATTTGATGATCATATTAAACAGATTAAAAGTTCATGGATCACATCGCACATTATGATAAAGTTCAGAGATCAAATTACATAAATTAAAGTTTAGAAACCATAAATTAAATCAAAGTACGGAGACCATTTCTCTCATTATCCCCCGATTAAATTAACCATATGGAGCTATGCCTAATTTCTAGTTGTCTCACTCCATGGCCTCACCCCAAAACAATGTGCCAACATCGTATTGAGATTCGAAAAAGATTGTGAACCAGTGAAGCACCTCGACATGGAGTTGTAAATTCACATCGATCATGTTTTATCTCTTGTTTTTTGCCCCAATTTGCTATGCTATTGTCCCACGAATGCGACAAGGAACCTTATTAACCCTTACCTTTTCTTTTTCTTTCTTTTGTTTTTTCTTCTTGGGTGCAAGAATAACATTTTTTTTTATGCCCAAAAAGAAAATGAATAAAAAGGAATTAGGTAATAGATTCCTCCCCATCCAGCAATCACCTGAGGAGGGGCTCAGTCCGTACAATCTGACGTGGCTAATATAGTATTTTTTTTCTTTTAACCTATGTTGTGTGTTTATTCATCATCGTTACTGAGGGTTCCAAAAAGTGCAATTGAAAATGAAGCCGAGGCGACCAAAGAATAGGCCATCCCATCAAATAATGGAGCCAGGGCCCAGAGCAGCATATTTATTTGGTCAAAACGTAAGTCCTTCCCACCACGTTGTACCGTAACATCCCTATTTAAGATGATCTTCGTAAAAAAAAAATGGGGAAAGAATCAATTAGAAGTTCGATTTGCAACTCGTCTTTTGATGTACGGCCCAAATTCAATAACCTCGATGAGCATTACATGGGTCTTGGAAACATAAATCCAACCTCGAAATATGTTGACGCTATTTTTGAAATCATTGCGAAATGGTTATCTTCTAATTCCGTTTCCTTTGATGTTTAAGTCTGTTACGAGAGATATGGAAAATTTTTCCAAAAAGCATATACACAAAGAAGATATTATCATCGCATTTTGATTTTCTCCGAGGGACTTTTAGAGTCAAGTGAGTGAATATTTCTTTATTTAATCAAATGACAATGAATTAATGGGCCACTTTTACATCTTTACGTACCTACAACCATCCTCTGTTCCGAAACAGTGCGCGTGTCTTGCGGATTTGTGTTAGGTTAATTCATTTGAGTTAACAATCAAGAAATAAAATATTGAGAATGCGTAGCAGAATCCAGATACCTTCGCATCAGGATATTGCCAAGAGGTAGTCCAAGTCCGCGCCAGTCAACATATCAATTGGCCTACTTTCACTCAAAAATTTAAACCAATGAGTTATATGCGTCAATTCTGATACATTAACTACTTAATACCATATCAATTCTCCGATGTGGAATTTTTTTAACACACTTCACATATGCATCCTAATAATTACCCCGTCACAAGTGAATTCGTGTTAGCTCACATGTGTATCCTAACAATCTCACCTTCATATGTGAGCTTGGTGTTAGCTTTGTCCCCTTTTAATCCAAGTATCATTTTGGATCAAGGTATCTCAGTTTGAATATCCATCAACGTCTTCATCCCTACTCTCTTTATCCAAACAAAACCATCAAGTCTGCAATTATGCCTGCGTTGCTACACCACAACATCCACCTACATTCTAACATCTCCCTCTCGTGTATGAATTCAGTGCTACGTCTCTCCCCCTTGATCCAGATATCATTCTGAATCAAGATATCTCAGCTTGAATATCCGTCAACGCCTTCATCCCTACTCTTTTTAATTCAGACAGAACCATGAATATTGATATTAGACCCGCATTACTACATCGCAACACCAACCTGCATCCTAACAATCTCCCCTTCACGTGTAAGCTCAGTGTTTGGTGTACTCCCTCTTAATCCAGCTATCCTTCTGGATTAAGATAATCTTAGCTTGAATCTTCTTAGCGCCTTCATCCCTCCTCTCTTTATCCAGACAAAACCATGAAGTCTATCATTGGGCTTGCGTTGCTATACCATAATGCATACTACCAGAAACCGCATTGATCACCAGATTTCGTCCTCGAGATATTCACCAAACATCAAAATAAATTAGGAGTGGGCCACCAATCAATCATTAGCTCTAATACTATTTGTTGGGAGCGCACAACAGAAGTCCAATATCTTTTACTTTGGAAGATCGCTAAGAGGAAGCTCAAGTACAGTTCGTCAGAGGAGATCGTTAAGAAGGAGCCAAAGTCCGAACTTGTCAATATATCAAATTGGACCCACCTTCACTCAAAAACTTAAAGCAATGAGTTATGGGCTAATTACGATATATTAATTATTCAATACCACGCTAGTTCTCCGATGTAAGATTTCTGTAATGCAACTCATACGTGCATTCTAATAGAAAATTTATGTTAAGCATATTTTGATCATAAGTTAGAGACTCCGTGAAAGAGTGCCCACCGCCATCTAAGCTGGTTTGGGCAAATTTTTTGGTCATTGAGCTGATCTTGAATGTCACAAGGATTAAGCTGGACACTTGGAGAGCTAACCAAAATTGTTGTCCTCATTATTTTTTTGCTTGTTCGATGTCAAGGACCGATTCTTGAGTAGAATCGGCGTATAACATGGGAGGTACCTGTTGTAGTCGCGTCTATATTTCCATGGTCACTTGATATTTACCGTAATTGTTATGTATTTTATGATATAATCTACCAAATTTCATAATAACATGGCAGGTACCTGTTGTACATATCTCGCCGCAGTTAGTTAAATATGGAAAACTATTCCTATCCCGCTTCAAGTTAGGTTTGCTGCATCCGCCATTCCCAAAAAAAAAATCATTATCGACAAAGGATAAAACTTGAAAACATTGAAATGAGATAAAACAACGCAAAAAACCAAAAGAAAAGGATAAACAAGCCAAAAGAGATAAACAAGTTTCAGATGGACTCAAGAGAACTAAAAGATAGATCAACCATTTTATATTAATTTGATTGTGTTTTCCTGGGAAGGATCCTCCAACCACATTTTTTGATCGATGAGTCATAAGTTATAGGCATCATCCATATTTATACATAATTAATTTCGGTGTTTGTGATATCTATAACTTATAATTCCTCAATGCTGGCGGAAACTCTTTCTTCAATTGGAGACGGAGAACAATATAGTTATTTTCTATCCATCGCCTGAAATTTTATCATCTACTAGCGACGTCAAGTGTCAACAACTTACTGTGAGTTTTGAAAAGAAAAAGAAAAAAATTATTATGGGTCATAAAATTCACGCATTTTTGTGATTATGAACATATACAATTCAAACATATCTCGTGTGCAAACATTTTCATAAATATTCTAAGAACGTAGACATGTCCATCCCATCTATCAATCAATGCAATTTAAGCGTAACGACAATTCTTATTTTTCTTTAAAATGACATCATCTCAAACCCGATATATTATACTTGAATGGATATGCCCTAATGATGTCCATGATGCACATAGCTCCTTTGTTCACGCGCGCACGATGAGATTCCATTTTGAAAATAACCGGTGTGCTCCTTAGGTTACTATTGTTTTCGGTGGGATTTTACGTCAGGCACGCGCCCTCAGATCAAAAGCACGACCACTGAGAGCTAATTCGGATTAATTAAAACTGAAAAAGGTTGATTAGAGGCAGATTGACCCAAGGGATAAAACTAGGGTTTATCAGTGGATTTCAGATTTTTTTCTTCTCCCCCTAATTTGCGGTCCCATTTGTGCCAAAACACACAGCGAAGCTCCTGTCAATCACGGACCACAGCTTTAAGAAGCTTAGGCTCTGTTCGTTTTCGAAAAAATATTTTTTCGAAAAATATTTTTCGCGTTTTCCGGTATTCGGGGCTGAAAATATTTTTCATGAAAAAATATTTTCTTTTCTCACCCCCAAATCCTTTATTGTTTTGAGGAAAATGATTTCCTTTTTTCACAAAGAGGAAATTATTTTCCCCCAAAGTCAAGGCAAAATTATCCATGGGAGGGATAATGTTTTCCGTGGGAGAGGAAGTTGATCGCCGGTCACCGCTATCGTCAGTTGGTCGCCAGCCGCTGCCGGTCGCCGGCCGCGCGCCGCCGGTCGCCGGCCGCCGCCGCCGATTGTCGGATGCCGTCGGATCGGCGATCGTTGAACATCAAAAAATATTTTTCGAAACTTTTTTAAATTTCATTCGAATACCAGAAAATTATATTTCAAAAAAATACTTTTTAAAAAAATGACTTTCGAAAAAAAATTTTTCAAAAGAAGAATATTTTTCGGTAAACGTACGGAACCTTATAGAGCTCCAGCATACCATGAGCCTCCAAAAAAACCCCAAAGAAAGAAAACCAAGTATAGTTGGTGCATCAGTTTGGTATATTCATCACATGAAAAGCAAGTCACTGTGCATATATAGTCATCCATCATCTCCACAGGAAGCAATCATATCTACTGTTGTTTTAAGTACCTTTGATCTCTCTCTCGCTCTCCAGATCTCAACCTTGCGGGTCCTTTCTGTTTCATCTCCTTCCTTCCCTTAGTCTCTGAAATTGATTCTCAAGAAGTTTCAAGCTTTTTTTTTAAGCTCACCGTCTTTCTCTTCTTGATTCGCTTCTTTTTCTTTCTTTTTCCCTTTTGGCCCCCAATTCTAGATCAACTGCGAGCATTACTTCTGATTAACACTTGAACAATCCTGAAGTTTTTTTTCTCTTTGTGGCCAGAAACTGAGCAAAGCTAACCTTTTTACTTTCCTTTTTCCTTACCTTTTTATCTTTTTTTGACCTGATGATCTGTGAACTCTGGGAAGCTGCCCAATCCTGATGCAGCTTGTCGATGCTGTGTGTATTCGTTCTCTAACGTTGAAATCTGCACGACCCAACTCTTTCTTTCTCGCTTAGATTCTTCTCCTCGAATTTCTAAAAGAAAGCCAAAGTGTCGATTTTTCTTTTAGCAACGGGTCTAAGGAGAAATGGGGTTCATATTCTTTTCTCTTCTCTTCTTGTCCTACCTATTTGCAAATACTGGTTTCGATACATTTTAATGGAGCATCCGGGGGTGCTTATGGATCGACAGTCGTTGTTTGCGGGTGTAGCATCATCAAGATTCACATATAGTTTTTGCATCTTCCTCTCGGGGTAAGATTACTAAAGGTTTTACTTGAATTCATGATTAAATCGTGGGCAAGTGCAAAAGAAAGGTTCCTTGGAAGTGTGAGAATCTTGATGATGCTGCATCGGCAATAAGACGACTCTTGCAAAGTACAACACGAAGCACTCGCTCTCTCTCACGCCTCCCCATTTCCCATTTAAAGCCTTAACGAGGAGATACTAACACTTCCCCTTTTGCATCTGTACCATCTATATATTTAAATACTCATAAAAAATCACGGTATGGATCTATTTGCACTCCGCTAATTTTTTTCTACTGTTTGGTCTATACTTGGAGGAAGAAACCCTAAAGATTCTATAGGCCTTTTTATGGAACAACTTGGGGCTATTCTCTGACATTTGCAAGATTTATTTTTGCTCTTCTGAGTAAAAAGAAGAGCTTTCAGTTGGAAAATGGTAACTTCTTCAACAGTTTTCTATAACTTTTCATTATAGTTGTCCTTTAGATCTTGAAAGTGTCCCTGACTAGCAGTTTCTTGAAATGAATGCAGAAAGCACAGTTTTTTCTGCAACTGAAGGGAGAAAATGCGTTGTGATGTGTGTGGCATTGTGATTCAGGTGATTTTTCCGGATTAATTTATAAAATGCATTACTTTCAAGGGTCATTCTTCTATCCTTTGTTGATATTGGTTTTTGTTACAAATTACTAATTTCTAGGCAGTCCCATTGTTGAAGAGGCTGATCCAAAAGCTGGGAAGAGAGGTGATTTGAATACAGCTTTTTGATTGGGGACTTCTGGAATGAGCTGAAAATAGGGAAGTTCAACGGAAGTTTGCTTTGTGATCTCTCTACATCACGCCTTTGTGTAGGGTAAGTACCGCTTTCAAGACATGTGAACCTATTAGCAGTTCCTTCTATTAATAATTGGTACAAATTTTCGCCCCTAATGAGCAGGGTTGATCGCGTAAAACACCTGCCTTCCAAATGGAAGTTGTCGCTTAGACGAAATTAGTGAAATGTGCATGTTGGTCAATAGACGAACTTGTATAAAAATGGAGGAATCGCAAGGTGAACCTAATTAGAAGAAAAAGAATCCTCGATGTAGTTTTTCATTTGGGCCAAAGGTTAACCTTGATGTATTTTTAGGGGTATGTATATGGAAGGTGTATAGTTCTATATATGGACCATATACAGGCGAATCAAGTGGGGAAAAGAATGTCCTGTTGCCGCACTGTTTTTTGCTTGGCCTTAGCAATATTCATCATCCGTCACTCTCTTAAGTGGACCAACCCACTAATTGGGCATCTCAATACACATGGACCCTCATTGACATACTCAGTTCAGACCTCAGTTCCACCTATTTTTGCCTCTCCTCAATAATAGTACTCAAAGCAATTAAAGTTCTTTCCCAATGTCTTTATTTGTTCAGAGTCGTCCTATTGTGACAATGATGACACGTTTGAGTTGAAGAGATCTTGAGTATCTGTGTGGCTCCATCGTTATCCAACTCCCATTTCAAGTTGCAGAGTATAATCCGCATCACACTCTGAAGATTTGAGCTTTTAGAGAACCCAGCTTTACCATGACAAGTTTGTCTATGAGGTCTTGAGTTTGTAATATTCTGTCACAGACGTCTTTTGGATCCACAAGCTTCAGACTATTGTCTTCCGACTAGAACCATACAAATGCCATTGGTGAAATCCGTCGGCAATTCAATTGTTATGCTGCTGACTTAAGGCCCTAAAAGTGAGGGAGAAACTTCAAATTTTCTGACATTTTCTCCCAAGCCTCTAATCTTCCCCATCCCCTTCTTTGAAAACAAAGCCTTAAGGCATATTAGGTAGTTTCTCTTTCAATTGGTTGGACTGCAGCCAGCGCCCGTGATCTAGTAATTAATGGACGAGTATTTACTTAGTTATCATGTAATGGTGTGCATAATCTATATGGTTTCCTTAAATATACGTTCTTATCTACGGTTAGATATTGCCTGTTTGGCTTTATTAGTAGGAATACCACAAATATAGGCAAATGATTTGGTAGCTGGGTGTTACTTGCATATTCTGGTTGGTCTGCCAAATTGATGAATGAAGTACTTGATTGTAATTTAATGCATACATGGTTACACAGGTGTATATAATTTGAACCCACCTGATCAAGAAAAGATCAAAAGCAGAAATTCGTTGAATTGTTTCTTATACTACTGTTGGACGAATTCTTTTCTTTAAGAGCCAAAGACTTATATTGTGTGAAGATTCAAGAAACATGTTCACATTACATATACATAGCATACACAAAATATCGACATAACTGCATCAAATAGACAATGGGAGACAGAAAAACAAACAAAATGACGAGAATAACAATCAAAAAAGAGTATGAGAGGAAGGGTGTTGGGATTCGATCTCAGGTTTTGTGGTCTGTAGCTATGTTAGACAGACAGTTTTGCCTAAAAGTTATTCAAAGCTATGAAGTAATGAGTCCACAATGTTTATATAACAGTTTTTTCACTCTAGTCTATACTAGGACTGTTTCTCGATGTCCAGTGGTTCTCTTTTCTTGCCTTATCTATCTATATCTTTCATTCTGCGAACTTTGGGATCATCATCCATCGCAAGTTTTTGACTTGATATGAGGTAGAATTTTCTTGATTTGAGTAAAGTTAACATTCTCATCTTAAGAGCTTGCATGAGAAGGGTCATTTTCTTTGAATGTTATTTCTGATGGTAAGTGAAGAATAGAAGCCGTTGTTTGATATAGGTCCTCACGTGATTCTACATTCCTAAAAGTTCGTATGCAGAAGTAATATGATCGAGCTGGGCATCAATCATTCCCTCACCGGCTTCTATATAGTTGAAGCTCTCTCCAATTCTTCAGTCAACTTGGCCGGTTTTGGCAATGATTCTGCAACTCGTGGGAAAATAATAGCCGCGATCTATCGTTGTGTCGTGGTCAACATACATTGTTGAAACTCCTTGTATGCATTTTACATGCTAATTTCTGTAAAGTTACTTAAGAATATCAAATAAAAATGTCCTAGAAATGAGAAATGCATATCATATCGATCTTACTTGTCAGTATTGCATTCTCCTGTAAGATGACGGCCCTCACATTAGACATGTCCTTGTTAATTCGTGCCTATAAGGATGAAGAGTTCTTGATAATTTCCTTAATAACTAGAGGATCTCTTGCTTTTGAGAAACATCATATGATCCTCTTAGTTATCATAACACATAATAGTAATAATTTCATCTAACATCGAACTAATTGATGCACGGGTTGTTCCTACTGGATTCGTGTACTTTCTTGTAAAGAATGAGAATGTGAACCTCTTGCTAGTTTTATATGTACTTATCAAACATGGATCCCTCTGTCCCTATGGTGCCTTCCCTTGGTGTCTCCAAAAATCTCAAGCAGTGATCTGTGAGTTGAAATTTATCGAGGTATTAAGGGAAGCGCAGCATACGCGATAGAGGATCTTCTCCCATATTTACAAGTAGGAATCTTCTCGTGCCTCCTATGTGGTTGTGATCGCATGATCCCCAATAGTATCTGATTGCAAGATAAAACCATCCCATTAAGTTGGTCAAAGTGTTTATCTTGAAGGAAAAACCTATTTCTTTTTCAGGATCGATTGTGGTATGGTACAGGCTACTCTTACATACGATGCAAGATTATTAGCAAGAGGAGGTTATCAAAGGAAAAAGGTAAAGAACTAGATCAAGTTTAGCGTGAAATAATGATATAAGGAGCAATATTTAGTCTCTCTCTCTCTCTCTCTCACACACACACACACACACCTTATTTCTTATATTTTTTTTGTTTATCTTGTGCACCAAAAATAACTATTTAACATAGTGCAGTCGACGTGGCCCTATTTCTTCCTCTGGCATGGGAACCAAGCTGGTTGGCATTCATAAACTAGATGCTTCAGAGAAGGTACAATCTCAGTTGGGTGATGACTTTAACAGATGTAAGACTACTCTCTCTCTCTCTCTCTCTCTCTTGTTTCTATGTTTAGTTCATGGACTGATTTTGTAGTTAAAATTGAAATTTCAGAGAGAAAGTTTGATGGTCCCCCGAGGGTTAAATAATAATGGTGGTCCAGGTCCAGGTCCAGGTCCAGAAGAGGGTGTACGAAGGGAGACATTGCATGGGAAAGTTCAAAGGACCATATTATTCGTATTGGCTTTTGCATGGGCGTGGGATCTCTCTCGTGGGACACTTCACATCACTTGACAGATCACATATTCAGCGATGGCATCGAGGCATCGACCGGGCCTGAGCCTACACCAACCCCCCACCACTCCAGTTCTCTTGATGCGTCTCCTCTTTGTATCAACGAATGTGGGTGCCTATTAACGGCATATATAGCAAGATGAAAACCATCCCTTTTTACCCTTTCCCTTTTTTAGCCTGAACCAGTCACATTTCGTGCATGGGACTGATGTTCTCGCCTCAAGTTCGACCAAACTCTAAACCGTTCATTCTTAGATTAAGGGATAAGCAAGGATTGGTGAGTTTCGGCATTGAAAGATTGAATCAAGTAAGCATAAATGATCTGAAATAATAGTTTCACATACGTTTAGAGATATATGGTTTTCATAGTCTGTCCAGCTAGGGTTTCTTGGGTCATAGCATGGTTGGAGTTAGTCTTCGGTAGGGCTTTTGATGTTATGGAGTTGATGTGCGAAAAGAGAGTTTAACATGGACCATATTGAGTCGTACAATTCCATTTGTGGCTAGAACTACAGGCAACCTAAAGTGTGGTAGTCACACTTGATGGTTGAGCCGCCACCAACTTTTCCTTTGCTTTAGTACGTCCATCGACTAACCCTGCACAACTGACTCTGGGTCGGCGCAGTTGATCAAAGAATAGGGAGATTCTTAGGTCACGAATTGGAGGCCGCCTGTTGGAAATTCACAGTTTATCCAGCCAAGACGCAAGTGGCCAGAATTTTCAGATCAGTCCAAATATTGGTTTACATTGTTTGGAAATGATGAAAGACGCTTTTTGGAAGAAGTCAGAAAACCATGTAGGAAACTTGTAGATTTTCAAACCCATGCTAATTTTGCAGAAGCAGAAAACTTCTGTCTTATTTCACCATATTGTGCAAGCTTCCGTCGATACTTCATAAAGAAAGAAAATCGTCCAGTTCCTACACTTTGAAGTGATATTCACAAAATGGTAGGATAAATATGGTCATGAAAGCTTTTTGCCTCATTTGATTAAGCTTTTCAAGATTGAAGAAGAAGGCTCTATATTTAGACTTGTCAAATGGGTAGGTCGGGTCGAAAATGGTCCGACCCAAATTGATCCATTTAACCTGTTTTGACTTATTTTCATACAATACAAATCTAGTGACCAATACCCAACCCGACCCATATTACTAAAATACTTTTATATTTAACTTATACCCAAATTAAGGTGAAAGCATGGAGTGAGCGACGCTGAGATCGAGTGAGAGAGAGAGAGTGAAAAGAAAGTCACAGAGATGGATTGAGTCTAAGTAAATTATGAACCTATTTCATATTAATATTAAACTTATTTATGATCCATATAGTTTGGTATTAACTCATTTATAACCAATTTATTGAATATAACTAACTCATATAACAACATAGCCCATTAAATATGGGTCTATGACCTATTTTGACAGGTATATAAATATTAGCAAGACCACATCCACCGCCTCAGATGAAATATTTAAACGATGTTTTCAATTAAGTTTAGTTGGATGACCTTAACACAATTGGCATCTCTAAGTCAGAACTAGAGGAGAACTTATTATATTATAAGGAACTCAATGGTGAAGACTCAAAGCCCTCTCGGTCAACAATTAATAGAGTTTTATTATTACGTAAAACACTCAGCATTAGCCAGCTCTGCTCAAGAAGCTAATCGGCACGAAGGATAACCGGCACATGATAGATCACATGTCATAATAGAAGAATAGTAACAGCACTGCTAGGATTGTCGGAAGCAAACGACATAAATAGGAAAGATTTTCGGGATAAAGGTAGATTAGTGAATAGGTGCGCTCAACAATGATATGCAAAATGTAACAAAAATTCAAACAAACGGAAGATGGTGGAGATACACCTAGCATAGAGCACTAAGAAGAGATTCAAGGCATTCTCTGCCTATAAAATCAAATGCAACCTCAAAGAGAAGACATACCATAGAATCCTCATAATTTGCCTTGCTCAGAGAAAACATGGCTCTCTTGCAAAACCCTTCTCTCTCCCTCCCTCCCTCCCTCTCTCTCTCTCTAAAATCCGTCCTCTCTATTCTTAGAAACTTCTTTAATCTTGTGAGGTATCAGCGGTTATTTTGTGGATGATGTCTCAAGTATATCTACTATAACGCCCAGTACATACGTCTAGTATGTATTAAAGTTTGCAATCATTTTAATAAATTTGTAAGGTTTAGTATGCTTTAAATGAAGATTTTGATAACAGTCCTGTAAAATTTGGTATCATAGCCATGTCGGATTAATTTCCTAATGAATAGATGTTTTATTTTATGAAAAATTGGGAAGTCACTAGGATAAGTTATGTTTTTATCTCTTCCAATACTTCATCAGATTATAGTATTTCTTCTTTGAGGAGATTTAGATTGGCGTCGTCCATTTGAAACAATTGTA
Source organism: Syzygium jambos (assembly GCA_031216235.1). Taxonomy (NCBI): domain Eukaryota; kingdom Viridiplantae; phylum Streptophyta; class Magnoliopsida; order Myrtales; family Myrtaceae; genus Syzygium; species Syzygium jambos. Next base: position 7,811,904 of record CM062229.1, on the reverse strand, counting down.
ATGTGATCGATCAAAAAGTTTTCTTTAAGGACTAGATTGAAAAGATTGGAGAGAGTTAGCAGAATTATAAAATTTATTTTATTGTAGGTAATAAATTGATTAAAAATAACTTGAAGGACAAAAACTAACGGTTTTGACTGAATATTCCAGAATTTATCGATGTTTGTGGCTATAAGTTAGATTTGCGCCATGGGTACCAGTTTAGGAGTTTTTAAGGTGCATTACAAAGATTAAAGGTCAAATTGTCAAAATAGGCATAGTTTATATTTTTTGTAGGAGGAGTTCTATTTGAAAATATTTCTCATGTTGATAAACAAAAATAGGAATTATATCTTCTTATACAATAAAATCGTCACATGTAATCCTTTCAATTATTTTTATTTAAAAAAGGCTAGTTTTATGAGCCCTAGATGCATTAAATAAAGTCTCTTTTATTATAATATCGATCCTTTTTTTACCATGTCGTTTAATTTATTAATAAAATTAACTTGTCTTTTTTTTTTTTGATATCATCTATATGTGATAGAAGAGTAAAAGGGCGCTTTAGAAAAATGGATCATTATTAACCTTGGAAGGTTTTTCTTGTTTTCAATTTATGTGAGGGGAAATTTCAATTAAAGCTCGAAGTGCCCTCATTTTCTTAAATAAGAATATGAAGTGAACTTTGTATCAAATTAAGGCTTGAAGTGACCATGAAGTCTCAAATGAGGGCCTAACCTTACCGGTCGTCGGCCGGCAATATATTCCGACCGATCAAATGTATTTTCGTCCAAAAATAATTTTAATTTTAACTTTTTTCCTTTTTTCTTATTTTACTTTTGTTCTTCACTAGTGGCCGGTCCTAGAGGGTCGTCCTAGCCCGATCTGGTGAGGGACGGCCTCGCCGGCCATGGGGGAGGGTCGCCTCACCAGCTGCCCGCAAGGGGCAACCTTGCCAGATCGGGGCAAGGCTAGGCCAGCAAGTTGGCACTTGCCTCTGGTTGGCAATGGGATGGCAGGTAGCGGTCATAGGCTAGCCCTTGTTTTTTATTTTTATTTTTATTTTTAACTTTTTTTTTTAGTTTGTTTTTTATGGGAAAAAAACACAAAAGGAAAAAAAAGAAAGAAAAAATCAAAAATTAAAAAGACGAAAATGCCCTTGATTCCGACGAGGTTAGGCCCTTATTTGAGACTGAGATGGCTACTTCATATTCTTATTTGAGACAAGATTCACTTTAAGCCCTTATTTGATGAAATAATGACACTTCAAATTTTTATTTGAAACAAGATCAACTTTATGGCCTTATTTGAAAAAATGAGAGCACTTCAAGCCCTTATTTGGAAAATTCCCTTTATGTAATGTGAATGTTTGTCAAAGAGGACATTTAAAAACAATGTACTAAAACCTAAAACTAAGAAATACTTCTAGATTCATATGAAAAATATTTCAGATGATACGAAATGAGTGAGCAATTAAATTTTGGCGTGTCTAGATAGGCTTTTGCTTTTTACTTAATTTAGGTATTACGACAAACGCATTTGGACTTTTTTTTTATATATTTCAAAATACACGAAATTTCATGATACATAGTTGTTGACACTTAAATTTATATAGGGCTAATTCCAAAAAAGGCACCAACTTTATTTTGAGTGACAATTCTGAGTCGAACTTTTTTTGTCTCAATAAAAAACATCAATTTTTACTATAGTCTCAAATCTGGCCCTCATAATGTGAAATTATTTAAGCCAAATTTAAGATTTAAGTGAAAGCTAGTGATTTTTTATAAGACAAAAAAAGTTTGGGCCATAATTGTTACTCAAAGTAAAGTTGGTGTTTTTTTTTTGGAAGGGATATGTTTACTAGAAGTCCTAAAACTTGTTGCGAAAGTACAATTGAGTCATAAAACTTACAAAAAGTGTAATAAAGTTTTAAAACTTATCAAATTGACTCAAACAAGTACTAAAAGTAACACCTTCAATTTATCTAACAGAAAATGCTGATGTGGCATTTTAAATTAATTTTTATTCAAATCTTATTTAAAATAAATTTAAAAAACTAAAAAATTAAAAAACAAAACAAAACTGAAAGGTAAAAGGGAAAAGGAGCTTTGTCGGAGGAGGGCCGGCTAAGGTTGCGGGCCCTCGTTAGCCTCGGGCAAGGCCTCGCCGGCCCCAGGTGAGGCCACCCAAATCTGGGCTACGCCAGCCCTCACCTGGGGCTAGCAACCATTGCTCGTCCTAGGCGAGGCCTCGCCAGCCCCACATGACGGTCGACGACCCCCGCTAGGCTTGGGTGAGGTATCGCCGGCCCTCGTCTGGGGCTGGTGAGGCTTGCCAAAATCTAGGTTGAGGGCACTCAGATCTGGGTGACGCTCGGCCTTTGCTTAGGGTCGACGAGCCTCGCTAGCCCTAGGCGAGGCCTTGCCAGCCCCGGGGGCGAGGGCCGGCAACCATCGCTAGGCCTGGGCGAACGCAGGCATCGCCTAGATTTGGCTGCCCCTAGCTAGGGTTGCTGGCCCTCGCTTAAGGCTGGCAAGGGCCGTTGACGTCAGCCGACCCCTTCGGCGATGGGTGGTGGCCACAACTTCCACATGCAGCCCTAGTATTTTTTTTTCAATTTTCTTTTTTTAAGTAAAATTTAGATTTTTTTAGTTTAATTTATATAAAATTTGAATAAAATAATAATAAGAAATGCCATGTAGGAGGAGAAAAATTTATTTAAAAATGTCATATTAGCATTTTTCGTTAGATAAATTGACGGTATTAACTTTAGAATTTGTTTGAATCAATTTGAAAAATTTTACGACTTAATTGCACTTTTTATAAGTTTTAGAATTTAATTGTACCTTTACGATAAATTTTAAGATTTCTAATGAACATATTCCTTTTGGAATTAGGCCAATTTATATATGTTTTTTTTATATATTTTTCGAACTTGATATCTACATTTTGACGAAGTACTTTTGCTAGGCCCTTGCTTTTGCGGAGGAAAACAACCTCTCTTTCCGTCGGCCCCCTCAACCAACGAGCAACCTCCCTGCGCGCAGCACGGCGGCGCCGGCGTCGGCGTCGGCGCCGGTGCCGCTCGCCGCCTCCATCGCAGCCAGGTACCCCGTCCATCTCTCTCGCTCTTGCTTCTCGCGCTGCCTCTCGACCATGCTCCGTCGTCGTTCGTTACTGAGGTTGATTCTTAATCATTGTTCGTTACTGGGGCTGGGCTTATATCTTGTTCGGATTTGTCGCCGATCACCGATTTGCGTCGTAGGTTCTGGTTCATGGGTGCTCTAGTTCTTTGTATTGTCTCTTGTTGTTCCTCGAGTGTATGATGAGGTTTTTGGGGGCGAGGGGCTTGCGGATTGATTGAGTTCTTATCGGCATGATTTTGTGTCCCGAGATTGATTCTTGGAATTATGGAACCATTAGGTTGTAGCTGCTGTTCTTAACTTATTGTTACGTGCAAAGCTTCGAGTGAAGTTTCCGGTTGTGCGCGTAAGGTGTTCGATGAAATGATGATGAGAAATCCATTTGACATTAGGTGCATTTGCACTGAGTTGGAGTTGCATTTGCTGTGTCTTCCAATAAATCAGTTTTTGATAAGTTAGTGTGGGCATATTTGGAAGTAACTTGTTTTGGCAAATCTGATCCAAAACAGAAAACAAAGCCATGAATAAAAAGCAAAAAAAAAAAAGTAAAAAAGAAGAAGAAGAAACTGAAAACTGATCCGAACCAAACCGAACCAAATTGGTTTGTTGGTCCGGTTCCAATTCGGTTTGAGCGAGTTTCGGTTCGGTTCGGTATTTCAAGAAAACCAAACCAAACTGAACCGTTTAAAACCCTATCTGGCACAGTGATATCATGCTTTCTTGAGTAGAAATGGGCTCTGTTGTAGGTAATGCTGGACAGCCTCATGGGTGATCAGGAAAGGCATAGGATCTTGATGGTCTCTGATTTCTTCTATCCTAACTTTGGTGGTGTGGAGAGCCATATATACTGTCTCTCTCAATGCTTGTTAAAGCTGGGACACAAGGTAAGCCAATGGCTCTGTCACTCACTAGTTGTGTTGAAATGTGGCGCGTATCCTTTAAGTTTCTACAATGAGCAACTGAATAGAGTTCAATGACTTAATAATTCTTATGAGCTATGAGGCAAGGTAAGCAGTAGTATGTGACCCGTTGGGTATAATGGGCAGTTTCTATTGTTTATGTTGGCGATATCTTTATTACATTTTGCATTTCCCTGTATTCTTAATAAGCAGAATAGGCTCAAGTGTTATTGGCTGGTGTTGCTTCTGTAGAATTATAGCTGTTATTGATTAGGTAGGATGTTTCGTGTGTGATTCAGGTGGTGGTTATGACGCATGCTTATGGAAATCGTTCTGGTGTGAGATACATGACTCATGGGTTGAGGGTTTATTACATTCCTTGGAGACCATTTCTCATGCAGAACACTCTGCCAACATTTTATGGGACGTTGCCGATCATGAGAACGATCCTCGTTCGGGAAAGAATTACACTGGTGCATGTACATCAAGCTTTCTCAACTCTTTGTCATGAAGCCTTGATGCACGCACGCACTATGGGTTATAGAGTTGTATTTACTGACCATTCGCTATACGGTTTTGCCGATGTTGGCAGTATTCACATGAACAAGGTATTGCAATTTACTCTAGCAGACGTGAGCCAGGCCATCTGTGTATCTCATACTAGTAAGGAAAATACAGTTCTTCGGTCAGGGCTTCCACCGGAGAAGGTCTTTGTTGTACCTAATGCTGTGGACACTGCCATGTTCACACCTGCTCCAGAAAATCCCAGAAGTAATGATGAAATCGTTATCGTTGTGATAAGTAGATTGGTTTACCGGAAAGGTGCAGATTTACTGGTTGAAGTCATTCCAGAAGTATGCAGATTGTATCCTCATGTATGTTCTTCATACCACTGTTATTACTTGTGCATAATCATGCTTTGTTCTTTTGCCCTTCTTTTGCTGAAATAAAGTTGATGTTGTGGATGCCTCCTTTGTGGATAGCTCATGGGATATTGTTTCCATCTAAATGATAGCCATGGGGTGTTGGTGTAGAAAGTCTCGGTAGGAGTCCATGTTATGTTTCAGTCTCTTAATTTCATAATTACCTTTTCTGGAATTTCCATTCTCAGCACCTTTTTCTTCTCTGCTCATCTTGAGTTGCCAAAATGCCTGTGCATTAGATTAATGTTCATTGAGTTTCTTTGGTGGAAGAGGCCTGTGATTATCAAACTATTCCCATTGCTGACTTGAGTAAAAATGCATTGACTCATTGCATTGTGCATTATTCTCTGATGCATTCTGCTTTTATCCACTCTAGCCCGCCTCTTGTTTCAGACATCTCAGTGTGCATGCATTTGCTTTCATCTATCTGTGCCATAACAACATATTTACTCCTATACTACCGATCAAATTGTTTTAAGCAGAAAAAATCAGCATTTTAGAAGATTTTCTTTTGTGTTATAAGCAAAGCATTTGATGGCACAAAGCCTGTAACCATTTTCAAAAGTTGAATAAGATAATAAAATATGAAGACATTGAGATTTCTGCAATGCATAAATTGCCATCTCTCATAAATCTATCGTGGTCTGTTAAACTAGATGAATGTGTAAGAGGTGACTCAAATATTGTTCTATATTCTTTCTTCTGGACTTTCAAGGATTTTTGAATCATCTGAAGAAAACCAAATGCCTTTCCAAGTGTGAGGTTTCACTCTCCACCAAACTTGTTGCGCCCCTTTGAAGGCAGTTGGATGAAGATTTAGTATATTGTGGGATCTTAAAGAAACTGAATCCGTAGGATCCTTACTAGCACTTTATTGTAGCTAAATAATGGGAAGCTTTTCTGTTAAACTGCTAGAATCGAGTATTTATTTTTGCTCTTTCCACATGCTTTTCACATTTCGGGCGTTTTCCTTTGTAGGTTTAACATATTATGATTGCTTTAAAGTCTTTTCCCATAGATGTGTGCCTTCATGCGAGTATCCTTAGTATATTTATCAGCTGAACTTTTATATAGAAATGTGATTTATGAATGATGTACTGTTACAGTTAAGTGTGGGCTTCATGCTCTCAAATTTTCATTTTACATGTCAAGGTACGGTTTGTGGTTGGGGGTGATGGACCCAAACGAGTGAGACTGGAGGAAATGAGAGAGAAGCATTTCCTTCAAGATAGAGTGGAAATGTTAGGTGCTGTACCTCATTCTCGTGTACGCTCTGTACTGATTTCTGGCGACATTTTCTTGAACAGGTATGGAGGTTAGGAAGCTATGAACACTTCTTTTTTCAATTTCGTATAACTCCTTCTGCTTATAAGCAAGTGAGTTAAGTTCAATGTTTAATATAAGCTGAAACTTCTGCCCCTCCTTCCTGGAAAAATACCAAATTGTTAAAGATCTGATTGTGATGTGTGCATGTGTGATTGTTACATCAGTGAGGATTAGCCTTGGTAAGCTATGAAGTATTGATTCGAAATATGACAATTAAAGGACATATATATATATATAGTAATCAGCACTACTTTGTGGATCATGAAGTGTTTGAAAGATTGGAAAAGATTAGTCATGGAGGACAGAAGACCTTGTTCTTTTTCTTGCCCTACCCCCCCACCCCCGCCCCCCCCAACCCCCCCAACCCCACCGCCCCCTTTTTTTTTTCTAGTTGTTGTGCTCTTTGCTATATGGGTTGAAGTTATGTGAAATAACTTACTGGGGTTGACCTTTTCCTTCGTAAGTCACCTTTCCCATATTCATCTTCCATTAACATAACAAATGATAGATGAAGTAATATGAACTAAAGGAAAGACCTATGACTGGTTACCTTGTTATGCTTATACATAATAAGACCTATTCTGTGTTTACTATGCAAAATCATGTTGAGAGGTTGTCAAACATTTTGCATTTGTTTTTTTCGTCTTTGTAATATTGTTTTGATTGTCCTCTCTAAGGATTATATCAGTTTTTTTATGTCTGATTTCCGATTTACTTTCTCTACAGTTCTTTAACAGAAGCATTTTGCATAGCCATCTTAGAGGCTGCCAGTTGTGGACTGTTGACTGTCAGTACACGTGTGGGGGGAGTGCCAGAGGCATGTTATCTTTTATTATAGCAATTAATTGCTCGAAATATATCCTGAAACTAGCTAAGAGTTTATTCATACTCTTTTAGGTTCTACCAGATGACATGGTTGTACTTGCAGAACCTGATCCTTTTGACATGGTGCGAGCAATCAAGAAAGCAATTACTATACTTCCCACAATTGATCCACAAGATATGCATAAGCGTGTAAGTAACGTCTTCAGTGAGGCAAAAGTGGTGTTTGATCTTCTTCTTCAGTGGCCCAATTTCAATTTCTTTTTGCTGTCAGATGAAGAAGCTCTATGATTGGCATGATGTTGCTAGACGGACAGAGATCGTATATGACCGTGCTATGAAATGCTCCAATCAAAATCTTTTGGAACGGCTCACCCGGTATGAGATAGTCTAATACCAAATAATGTTTTAGCTCCCGCATCCATAAAATCATGCGATTTATCTGCATATTGGTTGGATTCTGCTATATTCACAATGAATGCTGGGTTGATGTACTATACAGCCCAATAACATGTCCCAGAGGTTGTCATTCATTGGTTTCTTTTGTTGCATAGAGTGACAAGGGCACGGCACGGCCACATGTTGGCTAGGTTGTCGCTGATTGTCTATAGAAAAGTTGCTGTTCTCGGAAAACTTGGCCGAAGCGAAGTCGTTTAGTGTTGGCTGTAATTGAGTAGTCACATATTTCGAGACCTTACAGGTGTATGATTCTAATCTTCTTTACCTTTAGGATTAGGATGCAGCAGTAGGCATGTTTATTGCATTGGTTCATGGCAGTGCTTTATTCCGTTTGTACATTCTTTTGACTACCATATGATTGCAATAGAATTTGCATTGCTATTTATCGGCTGCTATCAACGAACTTTTGATCAGGTACCTCTCATGTGGATCCTGGGCTGGCAAGCTGTTTTGCTTGGTCATGATTATCGATTTTTTGTTGTTTCGTCTTTTGCAGTTAGTTCAGGTATCCGCATGTTCCTTTGGTACCTTTGACTTCTGGTCAATACCGTGCTTCAGGGACTTACTTTTCTTTTATCTTCCATCAGCCTGCAATTGATATCGAAGAAGTTCCTGATATGGCGATGTCCCTTGGAGAAGGTAGCAGTGCAAGAGACCATATTCCAGAGCAGAGCTCAAGATGATGGTCGACCCCGCGGTCAATGGCCTCATTTTTTTCATTTGTTGGTATGCAATACTCAAAACTCACGTCTTTTAGATATTTCGTAGCAGAAGAGAGCTCAAGGCAAACTCCAACAACCGCCTTAAATTTTGTCAGATGGGTGATGTGCGTGCCTCTCGAGATGTTCAAATCTCAGATCTTGCTTTTAGTCTGTTCACGGATTTGATGTGAACGTGTACGGTAATACAGGGGGAGATATTCGTACTGCAACAGGTCACATGTTGCCATAAAAAGCAGATGACAAGAGACATGGTTATACCGCGAAGTGTCGCGAGCTCGAGGCGGGAATCCAGAAGGCTTTTGCGTGATGCCTGTGGTTCGCTCGCGACTCATGAAGGGGAGAAAGAAAAGAATCGAAGTAGGAATGAGCGAGGAAAACTAGTGCAACGAGAGAATGGTTTCTCGATTCTCCCTACTAGTTGCGATGTAACTTAATCGATGATTGTGTCGATTTAGATGGTTATTGTATCGATAATTGACTAACTAGCTAAATCACCTGTGGTTGAGGTGACTAGTGAGAAGTACGGTTGCATGTAACTTCGTGCATTTTACACAGGACGTACGTCGTTGCATCTCTCAAGAGATTTTTTACAGATTTCCTGATCTGAGATTTTGTACTTATTTGGAATTTTTCTGTGACACGAACTAAGATAATTTGGAGTAAATACGATAGGGTTGTATTAGTTTGAGTTTTTTTATGGTATTGGCCCTTAAAGAATCCCGAAAACACTAATTACAGAAAAATCGCTGGAGCATGGAAAATGCGGAAACGAAAAATTCCAATTGTGGGCCCGAGCCGATCGGCCATGATATACTTCGGTTAGATAAAAAGTATATGATTGGGCCTGAGCCACAGGTTTGGGCTTAAGACTGTAGGCCCAATGAGTTTGGGCCGTTGGTCTAATTCCTCTCTTCTATGTACAAGTGCAATGTAGTGATCACAGGGATCGAATCTCGGACCTAGTATATTCTCGCCACAACCGTCCCCCTCAATCCCTATACCGACAGGCCACATGCCTGTTGGCCTCAAAGAGTCCAGTGGCTGTGAATGGAGAGCATTTGCCATCGACTCGAGGACGAGTCGTCCACAAAAGCCGATCAAATCCTGCATGGATCGGAAAAGGACTGTCCCGCCATATGCGGAAACCCATGTTCTAGAGGAAATAGTTTTTGCTCATTCAGGAAATAAAGAAGCATTATATTCTTGAAACAGAGTTCTCCCTGAATCAGATTGTGTTAAGACACATGGGATGTCCTCAAAGGAGGCCCGGATAATCGTAATATCATCATGCGATGCGGGGATACCTTCATATCATAATATATAATTGATTCAATGACTACACGAGACATGCGATGGCAATCACATACCCCAGTTGGAAACTCCATAAAAAGAGCGCAAATTTTCTGAACAGAAGAAGATAAAATGTCGTGCCTAGCTGTACTGTGAAAGAATTCCACAAGATTAAACCACTTATTCAAAGAATAAAGCCGAAAAGAAAGGTCTTGGGCGAGGTTAGGACATGTACAGTGGAGCCGTGGCCGGAGGAACGAGACGGATTGAAGTTTTCTCCCTTTGTTATGCGAACTATGAGAGCACGTCCTAGAAGTACACAAAAGAAAGATTAAAGGAATGCCTCCCGCAGCGACATAAGAGTCGGCTCTGTTACTTTCAGAGGAAAAAAGGAGTGTGTCATACCCTCTGTCAGTGATATTCCTCTGAGGACTCCAAGTGCTTGTTTCGAAACATTCGCCATCCTTTCTTCTTCTTCATTTTAGATGGAGATACATCTGAAATCATGGCACGACTAAAGTAAAAAGATCACGATATTAACAGAAAACTATGAGGACAGCCTACATCTAGGATTCCATGGCCTCTGACCGGGATTAACAATAACATAACATTAATTGCACCTATTAGCTGAGAAGCCAAACAATGATCCTGTCCTTACAGTCGACACTTCGTTTAATGCAATACTTTGCCTTGTCAGGCCAAAATCGCTGTAATTGTTGTTCGGAGCCTGTTTCGAATGGCTCTTTGCCTTTCCAAGTTTTGCCTTTTGCAGTTTTTATAGCTATGTTCTCTTTAACAGAAGATGGGAAACAAAAGTACATCAGTTCACCACCCACTAAAAGGGGATTTTGGAATTCCATACCTATTTTCTAACTCAAAAGCCACAAGCTCCACCCAAAAGCTGGGGGAGCATCTTCTGCTTAGGGCTTCTACTAGAGTTGTGACTTTTGCTGTTGGCTTTTTGAGTAGCTTTCAATGCCAACGGCTAATTTTGATGAAAAGCAACAAACTGAAATTAGAAATACCGCCCTTTTCTCCAATAATGATCTCCATTCCTTTTTTGGTCTTAATATGAGAAGTCGGTTACCCACATTGTAATATTTCCCCATGGAAACAAAAGTGACTCTTCTACTAAAAATATTTCAGATATAGCTACAACTTATTGCAAAGATGCAGAAAGCTTAAAAAACTGAGCGGTTCCAATTCATTCTCAAGATGAATCAAATTGCTCCCGAAGCATATGTAGTTACTAATTTCCAGAAAGCAAACATGAGGCCTCATACCTTCCTCCAGGATTATTGAGTTATAATGCACCTCTGCCCAAAAACTCAAGAATATAACTGCATATGGAGAACATTAGCAACAAAAAATGATGTCAATATAATTTATCTTAAGGCAAAAACATAGTTATCTTGGGCATTTGACGCCAGCATGAGAAGCCTGGAGGATTAAGCTAAATCTAACTGGTAATTCAAATGTATAAATGTATTTTGCTAGGATGGACTTGTTTCTGTCCCAATAAAAAAGTTCAAGATGGACGCACCTCGTTTAGACTTTTGATCATTTGGAAGAATCTCAATGTAGCATGTGTCCTTGAAAGAAGTTATGACAAATATTCTAACGCCATGCTGCAAAAAAACCATCGACATGCATCAAGACATTTCATTTCATCACAATCAATGCACTGGCTGAAAACCTCTCCAATTACGTAACAGTCAAATATCTATGCGCTTACCTTTAGTAATAAGAAAAAAGTTTAAAATGATGCAAGATTTCAAGTACAAAGCTCTACATCTGATTCTTTCCCAAGGAGTCATCAAAGCATCAAGCCCCAAAGGAAAAGAATAGGAATCCAAACTCAGCATGACTTAATCCCATCACCACCTGACACCAAGTTTTAAGTTCCTAGGCACTATGAGACTATGGGCCAGCGTGAATTTAAAAAAACAAATCTAGAATGGAAATCATTATTTGTTGATGAGCTCTAACCACCCAAGTAAAGCTGATAAGTAGTATGGGAATCACACATAATAAAAGAAATATGTACCAAGTCTGCAGCAGCCTGCAACGTGACATGATCACCCCATTCACCAGTCCTATTGTCACACACAAGTAGAAAAAATCAGTGGTTTCCGGAAGAGAGAAGACTGGTTGAGAGTAGAGAGTAGAGAAATACTTAGACATCTTCTCCAAATAGTCATCATAAGCCATAGGCACATATCCCTCATATATATCTGGGCAAGACTTCAGCTGATATGTCAAAACAACAGGACAGAAGGAGCATTACCATCCAAGTACCCAGAGAGTTATGCAGCAACAAACTTGGATGAACTAATCATCCAAAAAACAGAAAAAAAGCAAACTTCGATGAACTAATCTGGTCAAACGAAAATGGATGAGCAACCTGTTCAACGATTTCCCGTCTCATAAAGTCATGGTGCTCAGCGGTGTGGTAGATCTGATCAGACAGGGCTCGGAACTGGAAGCATTGAGAAACTAATTAGATATAGTATGCATGTTACTTTAAAAACCACAGCTTTCCGGCCAAATAACAAAGAACCACAGCTTTTATTACCACCAGACAGGCAAACAGAATACATGGAGAATCACAAAATGGTGATATATTGAGGAAAATTCAAGCATTGTGTATTAGTACTTTATAAAGTCAACCTGCTATATAATTGAGCTCATTGTTGCTCGACGACTCAGACTGAGTGAGGAAAGCAATCCAACACTTTAAAATCGGCAACTTATGTTCTAAGTTCAACCGTTAGCTACACCAAAGTTTAGAGATTCTTAGATAAGCAAATTATTCAAAAGGCAAAATCTACACGCATCAAACCACCAACATTAACTCAATAAAATCGCAGATTTAGAAACTAAGCTAGACTTAAAGTTCAGTTATAGGTGTAACTTTCTTCTCCTCGATGCAACGGCTCATTATTGAGAGTACATTGGAATTTTTCCGTATAATGGACCTAGCGAATATGCGATTTCTTTTGATTGGGCAGTTAGACAAGTACACCATCTCCTTCAAGAATCAATTAGAATCTAAGGTCCATTTTATGGCACAAGGTCCCCCAAAAAAAGCAAAATAGAAAGGAACAGAAAAGGAATCATTGTAAAGGTCCATTTGTTTTGTGAAAAGGAGACAATTAGAGAACATTTTCCTAAAACCGATACATCACTCGCAAAATGAAATAGAAACTAATATTTTTATCATCAAATAAAATGTTAAGGGATAGGCTATTCTTGATAATGAATATAATGTCCATTGACTAACTTTTTAAATGACAAAAGCAATCATCTTTGGAAAAATATTTTCTGGCCATTGATTTTCCATAAAACAAACGCACCTTAATTAAAACAAAAAATGGAAGTTCCTTGTCTCTCTGCTCACTTTCTCTTTTCTCTTTCTCACGGCCCCCTCTTTTCTTCCCATCCTGCATGCCTCCCCCCATGCTGCTCGCAACAATCTAGCTCGTGATCAAACTATTCTCCCACTTGGTCAATTCACAGAATTACTGCAATTGTTGTCAACGTGATTTTCTTCTTAAACAGCAACAGAATGGTTAAAGCTTTAGGTGAGTTTCCTACTCCTAGCACTCTAACTCAGTGGACCTTCTTCCCTTGGCAGATTAGGATGAAATCCAACTAAAAAATCCTAGCATTTCCCATTCTGTAATTCACTTGCCATTTATTTGTTCCTAAATCCAATTAGTTTCCTAAAATCGAAAATTGAAGCTTAGAGATTAATTTTTGCTTAAAATGATAGCAAAGACATACAAAGAGGGTGATAACTATGACGCAACATTTTTCCGTTTCACATGTAACTAACAAATTACCCAATGCCAGTTAGCTGAGATGTCACCCTTTAACTTCTATTGCAGAGCTGAGAAGATCCCATGATCCATGTCCATACAGAACTGACCTACAGGTCGATCTTTACCTCTACATATCCTGATCTCCCACTTCTAATCTACCCAATTCCTACATGACCCGATGACCATTACTTAATGCTCTCACCATTTGATAAATTTATTAACTGGAGGCATGCATATTGAATTGCAATTTTTATCTGGACTGCTGAACCACGATAGATAAAGAAGCAAAAAACGAGAAAACTTAGCATGCCTCTAATAGGAAGGATCACACGGTGCCTGGTGAAGATGTGTAAGCTTGAGATGAGAGCTCACATTGTGCAGAGTTGCACGTATAAAATCTCAATCACAAAAAAAAATCCACCTTCAATGAACTAAAACAGGTTTTTGTAAAATCTCAGAACTCAAGACGCAAACCTGACAGTTACCATCTCCTTGAACTTTGCGCTCCACCAGACCATAAAGCTGCAATCTGTAGAAGGAAAAGTCAGGCTTCATATGCTATTAATGTCATGCGTAATGGATTATTCAAACATCAAAAGTGGTGCTTGAAGATAAAGTTATAGAATAAAAGAAGAAGAAAAGAAGAATGAGTGTACCAAATAAAAGGACAGAATACCTCTCAAGTAGCCGTTGATGATCTAAAGTCGCTTCATCCACCGATGGAATCTCACCATTGGTTTTTGGCACGTGCTGCAAAAAATCAGCAAGAAACTAATAACTCGAGCAACCAAAGAAACAATATAGTCCAGCAGACCAAAAGATCAAAATCAAAATATTAAAGGAAAGAAAATGAGAAAAAGGAAAACCACTTTGCGCTTTGTCAGTTGAATGCAGTTAAAAAAGAATCCGACTCTCTCATCCTTCCAACAAGAATAGAGAACAGCACAACTAAAGAAAAGCGCGTAGATCCCCAATAGAAAGAACAGAAACAGGGAGTAGTTCTTGTCAGTTCTGCAAAGGACATGGGGCATGTAACGCAGAAGGAATTTTCCAGGATAATATCACACTGGAAAGTAAATTCCTTCAATTATATAATATACATGAATATAATCAAAGTTCAAGGTCAAATTAACATACAATCTGAATATTAGACTCTTATAATTGGTATTTAACAACTCTTGTACTTGGAAACACCATGCATACCAAATTCTACTCCTCAAAACAAGAGGTCAATCCCATTAGTTTTTAAAAGATTAAACATCTCCCCAAATGATAGGGTGATAACTAGCTCACACCGTGAAAGCAAAAAGGAATTATAGCAATTGCAACTAATCAAAGGCAAGAAAAGGCTTGCTATTGCGGCTACTTGAGATAGTTAAACATCTCTTTGGTGAATGCGAAACTCACTGGAACACAAATCATTTGATTTAACCTCCTTCCCAGTTCGCCGTCGTAGGCATACTCATCTGGCAGCTCTAAGGAATATGGCCAGTCTTCCCTGCAGCAAGCCTCTTCATCAGGGCTAGGACATGAGCTGGAATGTAAGATAGCTTCTGCTTCCTCCTGTCCTGCATAATGGATGACCAATTAACAGACAACTCAAAACATAAAGTGTATATCTTAATATATGGTATCGCAAAAGTTCTACTGTTTTCATGCTTAAAAAAAACCTGAAGCATAGTTTTGAATAGATTGGTCAGGCCAATTGTGCAAGAAGAAAGATGGTTGCAACTGTTCTGATTCTTCATGTGCAGATTGATCTGTTTCTGTAACAGCGAGCTGAGAGAGTTCCTCTTGAAGAGCATGTGCTATAAGTTCATCACTATCCACATTCCCACAATCCATGGTAAAATCATCTTCCTCGAAGTACGGTCCTGGATAGTAGTCTAAATTATCCTGAGTCAAGGTACTACAGTATCCGCAATTGGAATATGGATTGCTGTCAAAGAGCTGGAGACCCCACTGAACAAAATCATGATCTTGATCGTGCGAAATCATTTTCCCTCATTCACAACACAAGGCTAGGCGACGTTCTTCATTCAGTTGAAAAGGCGGCATCCTAACCCAGTAGAATAATAATATGGAGGAGACCCGGCCGACTCGCAGTCATGCCCTGGATAGCCTTCCCCTAAACCAACAGACAGATCCCCGTCCATTCTTCGAAGTACTCCTGCATAGAACTTCATCCTAAACGAAATGTCAACATAATCAGCAAAAACGCGAAATCTGAAGGCAATAGTCTTATGTCAGGCGCATCAGGAGAATAGATTACAGAGCTCAAATACTTCCAATAAATGAACGAATTTTCGGTAATCTATGACGAAACCAAACGAACACATTTCACTAGGACATGCCATCCATCAAACAAAACTGCTCTTAGAGCGGCTATGTATGACTCCCACATTGGAAATGTGGTCTTCAGGAGCCTACTATTGGGCCGTCATCCGTCAGCTAAAGAATGCAGCAGCCAAATCTATGGAAATCCACGATCCACATTCTCCGGGGAGAAAAGCGTTCGAGGTAATCAAACCAATCCAGTAAATTCCAACAAGAACATCCCACGCAAACGTGAAAAGAAGGAAAAAAGAAAACCAAAAGGGTAGCAGAAAGACCCGAAGTTCTCATCAATCATCATCATCGTCCTCCTCCTCGTCGCCGTCGCCGTCGCCGTCATTCATCTATGTCCCAGCTTAAGGCAGTCGGACACCGTGGTCGGAAAAAGAAGAAGAAGGAGAAAGAGAAAAAAAAAGTACAAGAAGAAGCAAAGGCCGAGCGGCGGAGTGGCAGCGACAAGCAACACGCACCTGAGGCTGAACCGAAGCTACCCAAGGAGGCGGTGTTCTTCGTCCATGGAGAGAGGAGAGAGAGAGAGACGCCGCCGGCGCAGAGAGAGAGAGAGAGAGAGAGAGAGAGAGAGAGAGCGGGAGACGCCGGGAAGAGTCGGGAACTCGCCGGAGCCACGAGATGGCGGCAATGTGCGGCCAAATGCGCGTCGGAAGCGCACTGACGCGAGTAGCAGCAGCGGACGAACGACGCAGCAGCAGCAGAAGAGGAAGAAGAGGAAGGACGTGGAGGAGGAGGAAGAAGAAGAAGGGGGCGGGCGCGGTCAACCTTTCCGGTCAACACAGGAGTGGAGCCTAACGGCGACGGAGCCGTTAGTTGACGGCGCGAGCATCTTTTTTCTCGCGGCGTCTGTCGTCTTCTCCTATCACCTCCTCGTCAGGCAAACGGGTCCTGCGGTCCCATCCGTAGAGCCCAATGACACGGCGACACGCGTGCGCATGGGAGGACAGGTAGGACCCAGCGCCGCACATGCATCGCTGTACGTGCTTTTGATGCTGTTTCCTGTTTCGGGTCATCTGACCCCCTCGTCGGGTTGTCGGTCCTTGCTCAATCGTACGTCCCCAGATTTTTCGCCCTTGGCGAAAATTTGCTTAAATTTTCGTTCACATCCGAAAAGGGTAAAAGCCACGGACAACGTCAAATCATAACCACTGACAAAAAATCTCAAATTAATATATATTTATATATATGACATATTTATTCCGTTAAGATTAAAAAAATAAATAATATTAACATGATAATTACATGACTTGACAAAAAAACCATCTAACGGAAAATAAATGCGTTACATAGAAATAAGTTTGGGATTTATTTATGTCAAAAGAAGAAATTTAAGATAAATGTATCACGACGAATATAATTTGAAGTTTTTAATATCACAAGAAAAAATTTACCGTAAATGCATCACAAAAGGCATAATTTAAAGGATTTTTTTGCAACTTTTTACCTTTCCGAAAAATTGGTTCTCAATAGGAAAAGGCCCGGATAGGAAAACTTGTATTAATGCACATGAGCATACAGATTCGATCACAAAATTTGCAGTGCGCTGTTTAATCACAAGTTCCAAACCATGTGGAGTAGAAGTCATCATTGAGCGGGCCGGTGCCGGATCGGGTCCGGGAGTCGGGCCTAATAGATTGTGCAAGTCCGCCCATAGTATGAAATTACCCATAAGATTTTTGGAACGGGTCGAAATGTCTCGGGCCCAGCGGCTGGGGATCACTTTAATGGGAAGCCACGGCACTGTCGATGCTTTCTAGCCCGTTTACATTTTTTCGTATCCGAGACTCCATTTCATTGGTTGCGTCCACCGTCTTGACCTTTCCACAAGAATTGGGGACTTGGGAGCAGTGGAAGATCGGTCAACTTAGCAGTTTCAGAAGACTCCAAAACAAAACGATACCACAAGAATGTCGAAATTCGGACATTATGCATATCTACATCACAACTTCCACCACTTCTATTCCGAAACAAATTGACACGATAGGTCAATTCTAGAGACAAACGCATTCGATGCAGTAAGTCTGAATCTAGTAGATAAACCAGGGTATAGTTGCTTTATACCAGAGTAAGAAGTAGTTGATAAGCCACAGCATTGTTCCAACCGCTCCAGTTTCTCCTTCATAAGTTGGTTCCGCAAAGAGAAAAAAGACCCTCCAATTAACTTTAAGTACGAAACTAATCCGTGCTTTTGAGCCTCCCGAACATCAGCTGGATTTGTGCCGACAGGCATCATGTATCTTTAAGCTAGTTGTGGCCCTGATAATCAAAAACTAAAAGTTGTGTGAAAAAGAGATTCGCAAGTTATGCGGCTCAAGACGCGACCGTGGGTTGTTTGGGAAGTGGAGAAAACTTTGCCTGTCATCTGAAACAAGATGACGTGCTGCCGAATGTGATCGCCCTTGGAGACAATCAAGAAATGTGCAGGGATCGGAGTTTCATTTCCAAATCATATTCCCCATGAATTTAAGAGCCGGAACGCCCCTTATTTCTGCATCAAATAAGGGTGCCTCCACCACACTTAATCTTGCAAGCTCGGGATCTGTTTTGATCATATCAAGGGCGCGCAACTGATCCTGCAAAAAATTTTGGGATGCAACTTTAGCAGCAAAGATTTTGGAGAAACTAGTGAGCATATGTTTATCTACGTAAAAGTCGAGAGGACATTCCACAAGTTGGAAGTCCGTTATTCTAGTCTGGACAAGATAAATATCCGAGTCCACTCCCAAACGAATTATGGTCTTGGAGAAGTTTAAATTGTACCTTCCTCCTCACAGAGCAAAACCTGCACTCTGATACCGATTGAGGAAGAACCTGATTAACAATGAGCCTCTGAATAGGAACACTTTCCTTCCTCAGGGACGCACACAATCTTGATGATTCACTTATCGCCATAACCTAGAAAGGTTTCCAAAAATTGACAAGGGCACCACAAAAAGGTCCATATATACACGGCTTTTATGAGAGAAACACGGAAAGCAAACAAGCTTAAACGGTCGAGTGGACAAGTATGTTTTTCTTAAAAATCCAGAGATTCAACTGAAGCCGTGTTTCCTGTGCAATTTCAGTCCATAATACACATAGACATGAATCCACACTATGGATTTAAAATGAAATGGATTGATGTTGAAAGTGACATGAAACATAAATAATTTGTGTCATATGCACATTAAATGGCCCCAATGCCAAAAAGTGTTAGATGCTATCGTTTCAATTAACACCTTATGTATATTGTTCAAGGTTTATACACAAAAACATGCTCAGGAAGCAAATGTTTCAGGTCAACAAAAGAATATGGAGTTAGCAAACTAGCTAAAAGAATACACAATGACATGCACTGTTCCCTGTGGAAAATCATATGCATGAAGTTGTGTGCTTTAAGATGGAGTAAAGAACAGTTTGCTTGAATTGTGGAATAGTTTGTTAACAATATAGCATCTTCAGAGAATAAGGAAAATTATGGAGATGCACCATTAATTATCATAATATCACACATTTATTCTCTAATATTCTAAAACCTAAAACATCACCTATCCCGATCTTATTTTCTTGGGCAAAGCCAAACATGGTTTGATCGTTAGCTCTTACATGGTTCTCTGTCTTACTTTTAAAAGGGGTTTAATATAGACAGAAAGCATGAGAACTATCACAGTAGTCTCGCTGTGATCCATCTTGATTATTGAGGCAAAAAGCAAACATGCCATTTGACATGAGGAAACATCGGAACTAAAAACACATTGTAATTCAAATTTGAAAAAGTTCTCCCCATCTTTCCACACATCAAAGGCTGTGATAAACAACATAATAAAAAGAATTACCGCAGGAATTGTCACTATGATGAACTCCATCATGTCTGAGTCACGAAAAAGGTCTCGGACTGTTCTCATCCTCTCCCTCAGTTGGTCAAGTTTGTCAGACTACATTTGATTATCATATAATAATGAGAACTTCAATGCCATGGATCTAAATCGAAAATACCATCTCACAATTCTGTACTTACAACATCCTTCTGCTCTTCTTGTTTTCCAAAAACAGATTTGATCGCTGCAGTTGCAGAAGCTAACTTCTTCTTCAGCTGATATGTGTATATTTATTCAAAGTAAAAATGGTTACAAAAATACCAAATCAGATTAAGATTGAAATCTAAAACCTCAATAATTAATTCTATTCACCACCATAAACATTTGCACTGAAGTGATTAATTATTGACAAAAGCATTTGTCCTTTTACTTTTAGTATCACTTGTTAATATTCCGGCAAGCATATAACAAAGGACAACTAAAATAAAACATTTAAGCATAACTTGATACGAGACACCACCTAAACTTATGATGTGAAGTGTACACATATAAGGCGAATCAAACATACTTCTCTTGATACAGTTGCACCGCATGCATATTTTTAGGACAGTTACAAACTAGAATATCCATACCTTCATCATTTTGCCAAGGGATGCATCCAGGAAATCAGGCAGGGACAGCAAACGGAGAGTATGGCCCTAGTGACAAATTTATGTAGTAACAAGACAAGTATTACACAAAACTTAAGCTGATGGTAGAATATCAGCAAACGAAGTTTCTACAACATGAACTTTCACTCACTGTGGGCGCTGTGTCAAAGACAACACGGGTGAAATTACTGTACTCTGGGGATTCAACAAACTGCATAACCTGAACAAAGCTAGAAAGTCAGGAAGAATGGAAAGAAGTCTAGAACAAGGATGACATTCTCCAATGTGTGTTCTAAACTACAGGAGATGGGACGTGCCTTAGAGATTGAGATAGCTTCGTCCAACCCAGGTGGAGGAGTGTCCAACAATTCATCTAGTTTTAGGTCCCCTAACTGAAGCGTAAAAAGTAACAAGATAAGCAGAAAAACCAACACCAGAAATAGGTAAAACGAAACGACAAAACAGAGTAAAAACAAAAGAAGAATTAACGGGATGATTATGTTAAGCTGTATAGTGCGATCTCAAGCATTGTTTTTTCTCTGAATCATCAAATCGGGGCTACTGAAGTTTAACCTGGTCAACCATTGCACCGAGACCCATGCTCTCCATTAGATCTTTGACGCCACCGCCACTATTTTTCTGACTTGCTGTGCGGAACTCTTCCCTGGACTTCTTAGGGTTTATCTACGACGACATGATAACTGATGATATGTATCAATAATGGGCAAGTGAAGCGAACAAAAACTCATCGTGAGCAACTTCTCGAACTATCAGTCCTTAAGCTAAACAGAGACCTCTAAGGCATATAATGGAGAATCGACGCCTTCCACGGGAATAAGCACCCCTCCAGTCAAATCCTAAATTGATTGTCCACCAGGAAGCAAGTTAGAGACTTATCACGAAAGTGTTACAAACTAACTAGACGAAATCTCCACATACCAATGCATAAACAGTTTGATCTGCATTTTAAACAAATGCCAGCAATATCTGGTACCTGCGCAAACGAATCGCTTAATGAATGAGCAGGGTCGGTTGAGACCACTATGGTAGGGTGGCCATGGTTAGCAAACTTCACGGCAAGGGAAGCGGCGCAACTTGTTTTCCCAACACCTCCCTTCCCACCCACCATGTAATACTTCCGATCATTCGCCGCGACCATCTCATCAAACCCACCGGTTGATCCAGAGGAACTAACAACCGGTCTTACTGCAAAGTTCTTTCGTTAGAATATATGAGCAAATGAAAATGCTCTTCACCCGAGCACATCAGGAGCTAGGATGCTCCAACATCTTATCGTGAAAAATCAAATGCAACGATTAGCTTATTCGAGAAAAAGCCCCATTTTCTGTGTCGACGCCATTGGCGATTTCGTTCTATCCACCGCTCGATCGATGGACCGAATCTACGGAATTTCCGGCCGAAACACGGAACTCGCGAAACGCCGACGCAAGTTCCGACCAAAGTGGTGCCATCAGACGCGGGCATCACCCCCCCCCCCCCCCATTCCATCCGACACGACGGATCCGCCACCGCCGCGCTGCAATCGGAAGCGAACGAATCGATCGCAAACGACGAACGTGCGGCGATGTTCCCGGAGTGCCGGCGCGAGTGAACTCGTGAGTTACCTTGGGGAGAGA
The DNA here is from genome assembly GCA_031216235.1 of Syzygium jambos. Classification (NCBI taxonomy): domain Eukaryota; kingdom Viridiplantae; phylum Streptophyta; class Magnoliopsida; order Myrtales; family Myrtaceae; genus Syzygium; species Syzygium jambos. Next base: position 7,790,087 of record CM062229.1, on the reverse strand, counting down.
AGCCAGCCGCGAAGCTTCTTCGGAGCGTGACGACGAGAGAGCCGCGGCCCTGCGAATGGGAAGCGCGACGGAGAAGAGCCGCCATGGCCGCCGGCGCTCTCGAGCCGTTGACGTCGAGGAGCAGAGCTGGTGGATGCGCAAGCGGCGCGCGAAGAAGGCGGGGGGGTTGAAATGGAGGGAAAGAGGGCGTTAGTTAGCATGCTGCTGCTGCTGCGGCTGACTTTGGCGAGATCACACGTGTGAGGACTTAAGATTAAAATATTTGCGAAAGTAGAAAGGCCTGATTAGCATAAATTAAAAATACAGGGACCTGATACGTAAAAAATAAAAATGAAATTGTAGGTGTTAAAAGTTGAATTTTAAAAATTTGATGTAGTTGTCTTGTAATTAAATAGTTTACAATATTCAGGAACTAATAATGTTAAACGAAGAGTAAATGAATTGGAAAGATCAGATGTCGCGATACATTTATTCAATGACTTGAGTTTTGAAGACTAGTTGATAAGTTTTTTTTGTTATATGGATAATAATATTATTTATTTTCTCGCTTATAGTCTTGGAGCTATGGATAAATGTCAGAGACTCGAAAGCTCGACTCATACTACATAAACAATCCCTGAACTAGTATCTTATAACACTTCGGCTCCGAACTTATTTCCTTCACGAAAAAGATCTCAAACTGATATTTCTTTTCCTCGAAATAAACGGAATCTCGGCAATTATTCATTTTTCTTTTGTTTTGACCTACAAACTAAACAAAAAGAATCACTATTACCAAAATGCCAAAATTATACTAACTGTAACACAAATATACTGAATTTTTTTATTTTCACTAAAAAACCCTGAATTTGTCAATGAGAATATAAATACCTCAAATATTGTCATGAGTCCCGAAATTATACCGGCATGGCAAATATATCTTAGATGGAATTGATGCTTCGCACATATATAAGTTTGAGTTTCTTCGCGATACTAAAAAAAAATAAGTTTGGAGATTCTTGTCACAGCGAAATAAAATTGAGGGGATATTTGGATAGCAGTGGACAGAAATTGAAATTTTATTCGGCATTTGTCCCAAGAAGGAAAAAAAAAAAAAGGAGTTGCATCACATCACGTGAGGTCCCGGTACGGCGCCGTTTGGGGCCGCGCGGAACCGAAGCAGCAGGGGGGGGGGACTTGTCCGCTTCACGTGACTCCCCCCGCGTCCCTTTAAACGCCGTCAAAAAGCGAATTCCTACTACCAATTTGACCCGTGCAGTGACCGATGGCAGCAGCAGAGCCGGTTGCCGGATGGTTGGTTGGTCAGAACCCGAACCCCACCCCCGCCCCCCACGCGCCCGGACCCCACGCGCCACTCTATGTCGCGTCCCCTCCCCTCCCACCCCGCACCGCCTTTTCACGTCCGTCCCTTTCGCTCATCCGCTTTCCTTTCCCTCTCTTTTCACCTCTTCACTTCGCCCCCACTCGGTCACTCGCTCGCTCGCTCAGTCGCTCGCTCGCTCGCTTTTCCTCCTCCGCCGCCGATCGGAGCGCATTAGGGCGAAGTTCGGCCCGCGATCTCGCCCACGCCACCTCGCGCGGCGGCGATTCGCGCGTCGTTTTCCTTCCCACCCCCCCTCCCTTCTCCTTTTCCGGCCGCTGTTCCGCGAGGTGATTGTTTGGAGCGGTTGGTAGGCCCGCTTGGTCGGAGCGCTTTTCGCTGTCTCTTCGCCCCCATCATTGCGAGGCCTCTTCCTCCTCCTCCTTTTTCTTCTTCGGCGTACGGCGAGGTGAGTCTCTAATTCCGCTTGTCGTGGCCGTGGCCGTGGCCGTGGCCGTCGCCGTTACCGGTGCTCGGAGTGATTTTGCGCCTCGTCTTTGGTTCGATCGATTCGTTCTGGCGTTTGGGGGGTTCCCCTTCGTCCTTTTGGGTAAGGAGTCGTCCGCCCCTGGCCGGGGGGGGGGGGGTCGTGTCGCGCTCCCCTGGCCGGGGGGGGGTCGTGTCGCGCTTTCCGTGGTGCTTCCGTTTGCTCGTATTTCTTCGGGCGCGTGGTGAGATTAGCTGGTGGGGAGGGGCGTGGGTGATGATTTTGGGGCCTGCGGACGTACATGCAATGGCGTTTCGCGGGTTTAGTTGCTCGTGCTGTGCGGCGTGCGAAATTGCACGTCTTTTTTCCTTGCTTCTTCAGTGGGTGTTATTTGGTGTTTTGGTGGTACTTAGCCGACTAGAAGAAAAGAAGTTGAACAGCCCGGTGATAATATTCGTAGTGAATCAATGGAATTGCTTGGAAATGGTATGCCGGAGTTAGTGGCTAGCGATTATAGGGATATTCTTTTACAGGAATATTTATAGGAATATCGGTCGGTCGGTCGTGCGAAATCCGGTGTGAGTTTATCTAAGCAATTGGTACTTGCTTATATTTAGGGCTTTTATGCAGAAATTGCTGGTAAGTATCTGAGTGGTTTCCCTTGCCGGATTTTTCATCTGTTGTTCTTTCTACGAGAAGTGTGAAATGAAATAACGCGTGTGAGCTTCGACCATTGTAATCTATTATAGATTAGCAATGGAAGACTTGGTCTTTGTGAATTTGTCTGTTGAGTGCATGGTCCAAGTGAAGTTGTCTGTATGCACAGTTCCCTTAACGCGGGAAGTTCTTCGAAGGGATAACTTTACCACTTCCTTTAGTTATTTTGCGAGTGTGAACATTCTGGGTTTTTCACGGGATGTTAAATTTTCTTTGATGGCAGATGATGTACTGGACATTGTAATTTCGGGATCATGTTGCATTCAGCAGCGAAGCAAACCTCTTTTGCTATGGATGAGCATGAGAACATTTTCGCTTCTGGCTTTGCTGGGGTAATGATTTCCAGACCATTTAGTCAAAGATTTTCTGTTCTGTTTTCCCTCACGGACCTTAATGCGCGGATTAGATAATCGCATCTCTACTTCGACTCGGTGTTTGGACAACTGTAGTTGACTTAATATTCCCATGACTGTCCCTCTTGTTTGTCTGAAGGTTGATAAGCATGTATCCTTCCTCACTGCCTTTGAAGATGAAGATATGGGAGCAGAGCATTCCTTTTTGGGTCCTGAATGTGGCAGGGACATAACCAGTACCCATCTTGGTTTGGGCACATTTGACTTACCAAAGTGCTTCAGTATTGATAATATTTCATGTGCTTTTGATGATGATGAGATGACAGTTGACAATGGTATGGATCTTACAGGCTATTTTTTCTTATAAAGGAAATGCAAGTGTGAATTTTAGTATCTTTAGTTTCTTTAGCAGATGAATAATTTTGGTAGAGGCTGTAAACAATAATGTCAAGTCAAGGTTTTTTTTTTCCACTTTTGGCCATTTCTTAACATTTTGACTTTAAAATGACAGAATTGAAGTGCTGAATGTTGTTCTTTTAATGGATTTTCATTATAAAGGAATGATAAAAATGTGCACTCCTTCTAGTGGAAGTGAGTCCTCTTTTTAATGCTCCTACTTGCTTGTGAGTAACTTATTCAGCATCATGAGCATTGATCTTCTTCTTCTTCTCTGTCATCACTCAACTAATATAAGTGCATAAGGACTTGATGCTCTAATTTCATTCTTTGTATTGGTAGGTAATACATAAGATGAAGCTGAATTACCTTACTATTTAAAAACAATTTTTTTATTGGATTGACCTAATTTCTGCAGTTGGAATTTGCAACGTATTAGCTGATTTTCATAAGAAAAATTGATAATCATTGCTTGCTTTAACATTTAAAATGCAAAACATCATCTACAAATGCATGCTCAAATGATTTCGTTTTCACATGCAGTGGCTGCTACAGTTGTTGCTGGTGAGCAGACAAAGACCGAGGTACATCCTCTTGTGAACCATTTAATTGGTTCAGCAGAATGGCAATTAAGAATTAATAGGTCTTAATATTTTCTTTCTGTCATGACAATCTCTCGAGAAAGTGTAATCTTCTGTGCTGTCCTTTTGTTGCTAAAATTGCTATTTTCTTTGTTCATTCTTCTGACACTATGTCTAGAATTTTTGTATTCTCTTACTTTTAGTGCTTTTGGAGGTTTTACTTCCACTCATGTTCAGCTTCTTGGCAGTTTCCCACATTGTTTGTCTACAGGGTCTTTTTTGGGCCATGTATAGATGTAGCCTCCCTCCATCTAGTAGTTTTGTCTTTTATGTCAGACTTTCTAACAAATTCTATTACGCTTCTTTCTATTTTTCCCTCTCATTCTGATGATTGGCATTGTTTTAAGTATATAAGTAGCTAACGTTTGCTCTTACTTTGATTGAATCCGCACCTGGTAAATTTGGTCTGAGCAGCAGCTTGTATTAGATATCTTTTAAAACTTCTTGCGCTTAGTGCTTTTTAAAGTGGATTTCTGTCCCGACGAAAAAAAAAAAGTGTGGATTTCTGTCAGGAACCCACATAAGAAGCTTTTGTTGTTTGTTGTTACTGAAATGGAAATTCCTTTCGTGTTTAACTTCACTATATGCAGTTTTCTGACATGATTCTATGTGTTAGCTTTTTGGTGAAATGCTTGAACACAAAGGCGAGAAGATACTCCCCGAGGACAAACGTTGCCAACCTTCTGGCGGACAGCATTTTATGGGTAAATATATTGTGGGTCCTTTCACTCATTTCTAGGAATATATGGATGGAAATTACTACTTACCTACTTTGTCCTTAGATACTGAATACATGGACGACGTGTCAAACATCATTTGTTTTCCATCCGAAGACTCTCATCTGCAAGGAACTCTGGCTTTACAAAGTGAGCTGACAATTCTCGATGGACGAGCCTGTTCTACCGCTGCAGCAGCAACTGAGTCCACATTTTGTCAGAACTCTGTGTCATTAGACCATATGACTGTTCGAGAGCTACAGGATGCCTTCCACAGTATATTTGGACGAGAAACTGTAGTCATTGACAAACAGTGGCTGAAGCATCGTATTTTATTTGGTTTGCACAACAACATTGAGTTGGATAGACCTTTGAATTTTACATGTTGTGGTAGCATTTCTCATGAAAAGGAAGACAAAAGCACAGTTGCTTCTGGTACCGAGTCCTCTGAAAATGCTCCTAGTTCTCCTAAATGGATGTTGGATGGTGGTTTTAAGATGGAAGAGAAAATCAAACGGAGTAGTTCCGATTCTCAAACAAATTACTCTTCTGGGGCTAGTGAATCTGATGTTACTTTTCATGGTAAAGAAGAAAATGAAGTGGGTGTACTTGTAACGGGAAAGAGAGTCCACAAGCCGCCACGAAGGTATATTGAAGAATCTTCAGAGTTTAAGTCTAGAAATCACCCTAGAAGGTCCAGCGTATCTGTTAAAAGTCCAAAGAGTAAAGTTGTAGATACTAAAATTCACAAGCAACATGAGGAGGAGGTGAATGAAGCAGCCAGATCTGGTCAACAGATAGGATCCTTTGATGGAGCCTGTATTCAGGTTCCGTTTGGCCTTCCAGTTGAAGAAGGGCAAGCAAAGGGAAATACATTGTGTTTGGTAAGAAACAGTCTTGTTTTTTCTCACGTATGTCATACTTAAGCCACATTTTCACGAGCTTGAGAAAACCAGTCTTCTCTTTTCTGGTCTGCGTTGGCTGTTTGTTGCCATTAAGTTGTGTTATTAATTGTTTGATTAAACGTTGCTAAAAAAATGTATTTGGGTGTTAGTTGGTATTCATAATAAGCAAGAATGTGCCAAGTAGTTGATTGAGTCTTTATTGAAGGAAGTTAGTTTCTTTCAAAATTGTCTTATTAACTTTTTTTAATACCAGTTAGAATTCGTTTTTGCAGGCAAATTTTTGCAAAAGCAAATGTCATATCTGTCTTAGTTGTATTTCTGCTCCATGTTATGAGCAAATGAAAGATTACTTGTGCTGTCATGTTTTCCTCCAGAATTGTAGCGCTTTCCTTTTTTGATTAGGTAATAGCTGCTCGTTTGCTGGCCTTTCTCGTGAACTCCCCCAATATTTCTCAGCTACCCGTTTCTTTTTGCAAAAAGTTGTTGGTTTCAGCATGTTTCTGATAACTTCCAAAAATGAGATTACCTTAATTATTTTTCTTGTTATGGTTGATTAAATTACTTCTCTGTTCATATCTTAGTATGATTAGGTATGACGCTGATTTCTGGTTTCAGTGAATTACAGGCTTTCTGCAGTTTTTGACTTGTCTTCTCCTTGTTTTGGCTTATGGATTTGTTTTGTATCCTTATTGAGTTCTGAAGAGAAATGACTCCCCTGTTTCTTTTAGCGCCAGGACTCTGACATATGCCCAAAAACTGAAGATGCCAGTCCGAGTGAGAGATCTGATCTGCTGTGTCCATCAGCTAAGTCGCAAACTGTTATGAAAGAGGATCGTGTCATTAGGAGCAATATGCAAAAGGGCAGGAGACGGAGAAAGCATCATATGCCATGGACTCTTTCCGAGGTGATGAAATTGATAGAAGGAGTTTCTCATTTGGGAGTTGGAAGGTGGTCTAAGATAAAGCGGCTGCTATTCTCAGCATCTAAGCATCGCACATCGGTAGACCTAAAGGTGCATGTTACTGTTATGGTCAGAACTTAAGCACATCTACCCTTATATTGAGCAGAATGAAACTCATTAGAATTAGATATGATTGACAGAATTTACTTGGGATAGACTATTGGTTCTTTTAATTCACATCTGATGCTAAGATTGAGAGTGGGTATGGGCTTTCAGGATAAATGGCGAAATCTGGTGAAGGCTAGCTGCACTCAGTTGCGGAAAAAGAGGAAGGTCTGGATTTGACGGCTTGTTTAGTTTTTGAGAACCAAATTTCACCCTCTCTTGCTGGCATTAATCGCATAGTACTTACCAAGTTCTGTTTGGTGCAGGGCTTGCAAGTAAGAAAGCAACTATCGCATCAAGCACCAGAATCTGTTTTATGCCGTGTTAAAGAACTGGCCAGTTCCTGCGTATGACCATGAGAACACATGTCCAGGGTCCCAAGAACTTCGTCTTCCATTAAACTCACAGGAAGCTGCGCTACCCTTATGGTCTCGGAGGGTATTAAACAGTAACATCAGTAAAAATGCAATCCGTATGCGAGGTTTGATCGTGGGTGAGAATCTAGGAACAGGTCTCTTGTGTCTATGCTCTTGTACAACGTATTTGACACTCCTGCTGTGCTGCTGACTCGTCAAGCTGCATATTATACTGATTATCATTGAGAATGATATTGTTAGAGATGGGTCTCCATTACATGATCATCCTTGTGCTTCTGATTTTCTAGTTTCATTTTCTGGTATATGTTGGGAAAACATTACTGGAAAATGATGGGGTGGCTCCTGGTGCTGCGCAACGCGAGTGCCCTCACGTGTGGGCGAAACACAAGCGCTTCACCTGACCGGGAATTTGAACCTCGTTGGCTAGTGAGATTGTGATTATGACTAACAATCTCACCACTCTGATTTGAACTACCTGCAAATTCATGTTTTGTAAGATTGCAGGTTGAAAGGGCATTCAGCTTGCTAGGTTGAAGAAATGGAGGGGGAAGAACACAGCGAAGCGCACTCAGTCACTTTGGATTTTAAACTGTTCACAACTTATTATAGTGCAGAAGGAAAACTCACGATTAGAAGCTTTCTATATCTCTACTTTAATAGCTGTGCTAACTATAGGATAGATTAATCTGTTTGGATAGGAGCAGACGGTCGGGCGGGGATTTCTAGTTCAGGAATTGAAGATCACTTGTTTAAATCTAAAAACGGTGTGTAAACTGTTCAGGTTAGGGTTATTTGTAAGGCCGAAGTTTTGGATTCAATCAATTCGTGGGGTTGGTGGAGCATTCAATTTTGTGCCAATGTCCTTGAATTATAAAAAGTAAAGGGTAGGTTACCTTACTCACAAGAGAACACAATTTTACGAAGTGTTTCTAACCTAAAATATTCAATTTAGTAGAAATATTAGTCGAAATTCAATATAGTAAGTAATATTATTGGAAGGATTTTTTAACCGATTGTGTAAGAATACTTGTTAAACATCCAAATAAAGAAAATTTAATTGTTTTCCTGTGTTATGTAGCATCAATGTTTGCATTAGGTAGGGTTAAAAAATATTCGGGACACTCGTTGACAAGATGTTTATTGAAGCGAAGAAAGGAGACGCGATTTGCTAAGTTTCAGTTAGCATTTCTATTTTGTTGGCCCATTTCAAAAATAATAATAATAATAATAGTGATGATGACGGTTTCATTTTGGTAACTATGCTTCACAGATAAACGGTGAACGATCGATATTTGACCAAATTTTCGTTTCGTTTTTGCCTTCTTCCGATTGTTTGCTTCTCTAAAACAAATTAATATATTTAAGTAGGAAAAATTATCAAAAAAGTCCTAAATCTATTGTACTTTTTTCAATTTAATCTTAAACCTTTTCACTTCTTATCAATTAAGTCCATTTGGTTGGCGGGCGTTGACGTGGCCGCCGATTGTCCGGTCAATGCTAACGTGGCAATCTTTAATATTTTTTTTTCTTTTTTTTCTGCCTTTCCCCTCTAGCCAGTCTGGCAACCAGCGATCGGACAGAGGCGTGGGCCGGCGAGGTCAACCTCATCAACCTCTGGCGAAGCTTGCCCCCCGCTGGCCACTGTTGAGGCCGAGCCTTGCCCGCTGCTGTGAGGCTAGCTTGCCATGGCTAGGCAAGTGAAACTCAGTGACGGCAAGGCCAGCCTCGCCATGGCTGGTTAAGGCCGACCTCGCCATTGCGAAACCCAGCGACGGCGAGATCGGCCTCGCCATGGCTGGGTGAGGTCGAGCCTCGCCGGCCCAGCCATGGCGAGGCTTGCCCTTGCTAGTGGCCGGTGAGGGCGAGCTTCACCAAAGGCCGGTGAGGTTGATCTCGTCGGCTCGCGCCTCTAGATCGACTAGAAGGAAAAGGCAGAAAAAAATATTAAAAAATTCGAAAAATATTAAAAAATTGTCACGTCAGCGTTGGCCGATGGCCACGTTAGTGTCGGTCAGCCAAATGGATTTAATTGGCAAGAAGTGAAAATGTTTAGGACTTAATTGACAAACTTAAAGGTTTAGGACTTAATTTGCAATAAGTTTAGGACTTTTTTTGACAATTTTTCCTATTTAAGTAGGTAAGGCTCACGTGAATTTAGGTTTAGTGTCACATGTCGATACTTGATATCACGACCATGAGGCATTTAGGCTTTTTTTTTTTTTTTCACTCGTTCACCCCTAGAGTCGCACAAGTTCAACCATTCCCTCATCAATCGTTTACTCGCTCACCATGAGTCGTAAAGAGAAACTCATAAGAAATGAGTGTTCTGGGATAGAATACCCTATTGCTCTTCTTGTTATGTTGGATAAATGTTGTTACAAAAGAGAGAGAGGGTGACTTCTACATACATGAATCCAGGGAAAATTATCTAAAAAGTCATAAACTCAATTCGGTTATAAATATTTTATTTATGCCAATTTAGTCCCAATTATTTTGACGATTTCTCTATACATCATTTCAGCCAATCATCTAAATAATAGGTTTATGATTAAATTGGCAAAACTTTAAAATGTTTATGAAAAAATTGATACAACTAAAAGTTTTAGGACTGAATTGACACAATTGAAATATTTATAATTGAATTGGTCGCCGTACAATAAATTTAGAGCTTTTTGGACAAATAATCCCCATGAACTCTCCAAATTACAATTGTAAATCTCTTCTCAAATTAATGGTGGAGATCTTACAATCATAAATTTCTCCTTGATCTAATGATGGACATCCTATCTTCTTATCTATCACCAACCATAGGGAATTGTGGGAACAATTACAAAAAAAGTCAAAACCTATTACACTTGTGCCAATTCAGTCATAAACATTTTAATTGTACTAATTTAGTCATAAATCTTTCAAATTTTGCCAATTGAGTCCATTTGGCCAAATTTAGCCTGAAATTGTTGACATGGATGCCAGTCGTCCTACGTGGCACGGCAGGCGCCGACGTAGCCATTGTTTTTAATAAAACTTAATAAATTTTTTTGTTTCTTTTCTTTTCTTTACTTTTACTTTTGGACTAAGGGCCAGCAAGAGTTGTTGGTCGACCTTCGCTAGCACTAGGCAAGGGCATTGCACCCCTCGCCGGCCTTGGGCGAGGGCCGCCATGCCCTTGTTGGCCACTCGGTGAGGGCCGCGACGCCCTCGCTAGATCTAGGCTAGGCAAGGTTGCAATGCCCATATTTGGTGAGGGTGTTGCAAACCTCGCCTATGGCCAGTGAGGGTTGGCTAGTGATCCTTGCTGACCCTCGATCCAAAAAAAGAAAGTAAAGAAAAGAAAAAACTATAAATAAATTTAAAATATTATTTAAAAAGTCCAAACTAGCATTGTTCGTGCCATGTAGTACGATCAATGTCTATATTAGCGATTTTCAATCAAAATTGGCTGGATAGGCTCAATTGACAAAACATAAAAATGTTATGACTGAATTGACACAATTAAAAAGTTTATGATTGAATTAGGCAATAAATTTATGACTTCCTTGGTAATTTCCCCGAGAATTGTGGTACATGTTTGTGCATATATAAGTATATAATGACTTTAATGTTTAAAAGCTTACATCCGGTAAAAGAAAATCATATATTTGGTCTCATATTCAACACTTTACATTGGATAAGAACCAAGTTGAATAACTTATAGATACCCATTTGACAAAACATTTTTCTCTATTTAACAGATAAATGATATTAAATTACCGAAAAAATATTATATAATATGATATCCCGTATTTTACAAACAAATTATTTAAGATGATTTAAATGAAATGATAACATATACTTTACGTACAAATGGAATAAATTGCCCATTAACGCAAACAGTTTATTGAAGAAAAATGTAGTCGAAAATGGCTCTATAACATGATAGAATATATTTCATCATTATATGACGGTAGAGGATAATTAAAAAAGTTATATGATATCTTCTAATTGTGAAACAGTTGCATAAGATAAAGATAAACCATATAACGATTTTTTGTTTTACAAATGAACAATGCTAGACGATCATAGAAAAATTCTAAATAACATGATAAAACATATATGTTTGAAGAATAAATGATATCGGATGATTATTAAAAATACATGTCAATTTAACAGATCAAGATAAAAAATTACGTGTCAATTTTACGTATCCATTAACGAATAAATGATATTAAATGGCAATATGTTCGGACCCTTTGAAGGAATAGTAAGGCAATTTCCGATCAACATTCAGTGTCTTTAATAGAATTCATGACACACTATAATTCCTTTCAACAGCGTCATGGTGATTTTGATTATATTTTCAATTTCTTTTGTTTAACTATAGAAGCATCAAGTTCAAAGTATAATTTGCATCAAACTTTACGACATATCTTATAGAAATTCTATTGTAACTTCTAACCAATATATTTCATGCTCCTATTAATTTAATATCAATTTAATTCTCATAGAGACATTAGCATATTGGGCCGTCAATTTTTCACTACTGTAATATGAATGTCTATATAACATATTAAATATAGTAAAATAAGAAAAAAATATTAACCAATATTCATGATACAACCAAATTAAAGGTGACAAAGTTAAAATAATTAACTTGAAGTATCAATAAATGCAAACTATACTAACAAATAACTGTTGGAATGAAATTTTCACAAGAAAATGAAGTAATATATGAATCTTCTTATTCTGGCATTAAATCACGGGAATTCTAGATATGCATTCTTGGGGAAAAATATTACGAACTCCTATGGAAATATAAATTGAATATTGCGTATTTTCATAAGATATCTTATAACCTGTCATCGTTCCTTTTTGTTATACACTATCATGGATGATGATATGCCATTAACTCTTGCCAAAATAAAAGATAGACATTAAATGGTTACAAAAATGAAGAATTCCGTAACAAGGAAATTGAAATATATGGAATTGGAAGATGATGCTGAAGAAATCACCTTTAACTATCTTTAAAATAGAGAGGAGCAAAGAAAAGAAACTATTTTACTCTCGAGAAAAATTTATGCAAATAACTTGCTCGCTTTTTCATCTAAAAAAAGTCGATAAGGTGAAGATTTCCACAAAATGGAGGAAAGGTATCGAGAGAGAAGATTGTTGCTATAATTTTTTCATATTATTATATTTCTCTTGCAAAAATTTACACAGCCACTAACATATAGTATAATGTAAACAAATATAGTCATAGATCCGTGCAAAGCATGGGAATCTTGCTAGTGAAAAGATATGACAAGGTTGTGAAAGGAAAATAAATATTAACTGCGACAAATATTATCAGTAAATACATTGTGCATGTATAGTTCACATAAATAAACAATGTGCTGCTTATAGTTGCAAACCACAGTATCTGTTGCTCTTATTTCATGCATCAAAACCAAGGATGCTTACAACTGCACCAGAACTTCAGTAACTGCGAACTCCCTTCTATTTCACATAACTTGTAAAAGCTGACACTCTTTTTACCAACATAACAAATGATGCAGCATACACTCCCAAGCGCACATAGCTCATACAATGCGCACACACTCTACTGGCACTACAGCTTTATCATACCAGCGGGGTCTCAGATCAGAACTTAGGGTAGATTTTGGCCTCCACGAGGATTTCGTGTACTATCGCCACTTCCCGTGGGTGGGGTGTACTTATCTCTAGGAATGACATGGTGCGGGTTGTCTTCTGAGGTTGTGTCCTCGAACCCATCATCGTTCTTTTCCAGATACCGTATCCGCTTCTCGTGGTTGGTAACCATGAAATGAGCCCTTTTGTTCATGGCCAAGCAAGTGCTCAGCATCATGGACAGGACCAACACAAGCATCACTCCCCTCATTCTTCAAGCCTTTTTTCATTGGACATAAAAGAGACATATCAAAAGCCGAAAAAAAGTATCAATGACCCAGAAAAGAACAGGTTCTGTTCTTTACTACCAATTTGTCTTAAAAGGGAATGCATTACTCACCAGAACACAACACCTGAAGAGCTTGACTTGATGGCGGAATGAAGTGAGAAGTATGGTTAATCAATTTATAGAGGGAAGTTTGTTGGCCTCCTATGTTATTGATACAGTAATTTTTTTGCTGTTCTTTTCCATGATGGGTAATCCACCAATGAGGCAAGATCAAGTGGATGGCCACATTATGTGTTTGAAGAATTATCTGGAGTGGGTAAAATGATGGGGCTCAGAGAAATTTCTTTGGCCTCCCTTGCACTACAAATAGGGAAACTCCACTTTTTGCAGTGGATTTTCATAGCCACAGCAGAGGTTGGGGTAAGTCACACGTATTGGAGGTGCCTATTTTGTTGCCAAATGATGTCAAGGCACCAAAGTTGTCTCTGAGAATGGAATCAAGCATCTTTGTGCATTTTGGCTTCAGTCTAATCCATCCACTGGCCAAAATCATAATTCACACCTGGAAACAGTAGCCCTTGACTCATGAATGCCCATCTCAGGGTCGTCGACCAATTCCGTTAGCAATTGAGTTGTGATGCCTATCTAAATGACAAGCACAATAGTACGAGGAGGAAGAATAAGAAAAGACAGATCTATGAGCTGGAAAAATTTGTACAGGTGAACATGTCGTGGTTGATTTTGGCGTCAAGATCTAACCAGCAAGTTGCTCGGATCATATCTTTATACGAGACTGCTGATTATGAAGGTATTCTGTCCGTGACGGGGCTTATCCCTATAAGCATCATAATATCTAAAAATGAACTAAGAGCAGCAGTGTGTTTGCCTCCATTTCTATGCTTGCTTGTTATCAGTTTCTTTGACTAAGTCTAGGCATGATAAATAATCTGAAGGACCCAAAAAATGTCAGCCAAACCGCAAAAAGATTTCATTAACGATGACTATGGTAGAGGCATTTATTCCAGTTACAAATTTGAGAGTTAGAACAATAGATCTACTATTATGTTCTATGAGTTGGATGTATATATGAGAGATTTCATTCATGGAAACCAGACAGAACGACCTTCAATTGGATACAGTGCATCTACCATGAGAATCGGAGAAAATACTACAATATAGCATATATTTTACACCAGATCACAATGAGTCAGCACATTATAATTTCAGAATATCACAACAGACATTTATGTCCGAGGATATAGTACTACATGGAAGGTCAGTCATACGAGGTTGATCTAGGCCAGTCATTTCGGTATGCATGCGAATGTTCAGCAACACAGACCCAGGAGGAGAAACTACCACAACAAAAGACTGTAAAGCACAGACATCTACAGGAAGTCTCATAAAATTAAGTGGTCCAAGTGTCATGTTCACCGAATATGTCCTGACTGAAGTCTCAAATGCTTGATTCATTTGTCAACCATTCTATATGGAAAAGAACAAAATTTAGAGTACAGTCGGTTAAACTTTAGGATAAGTCCTTACCAAAAAAAAAAAACTTTAGGATAAGTAAGGAAGGAGATAAAAAATATGGCCAAAGTTAAGGGCGGAGACGAAAGATAGAATGACAATTCTTGAAACATCATGGTGACACGACTCGTTACCGTCCCACAGTGTAATTTGTTTGTTTTTGTATTTGGTTATATACATTTGACAAGAAGATGGATCTGGTGGTAGGCCTCTCAAATGAGTGGATTGGGTCGAAATTGGTCCGATTCTAAATGACTCGTTTTGACCAATTTTAATGTAATACAAATTGAGCGGCCCGATTTGACCCATACCCAACCCCTATCGACTCGAGTCGACCCGACCCGGACTCTACTCCTTAGTTTTTCAATCTTAAATATGGATAAATAGCATGCTAGAAAAATTGATTAAAAACAAATTAAACATGAATAAAAATTAACGATTAAGAAATTAATAAAAAAAGTTGACTTTTAAGTTACTAAAACACGTCCTGGTGTTAGAAATTTGATCTAATTTGTCTTTAAAATTTTTTTTCTTTTATTTATTTTATAAAATGAAAAAAAATCCTTTACTGCACATATAATTCTGACAAAAAAAAACTAAAAAAAGAATGTTTTCGTTTAACATTTAAGAAAGCACACCCGAACTTTGTAAAATATAACAAAATAAAAAACAAAAAAAAATTCAAAAAAAGGAATCGTCCTCTTGTTATAGATTTGTTATTGAAAACCTGTAACATCTCTTGTAGCCACCGACAAGCCGTCGTCGCCGGCATATTGTCTCCTAGGCTGAGCCAAGCCATCATCGTGTCCGACTCGTCGCCAAACCACCACCTGCGTTTCTCGAATTGGTCTGTATACGTCCGAGTGTGCCCACACGAGTTTTGTGTGTGTGTGTATCGTGCAACAAGGTCACGAGCTCAAGCTCTCGATATCGCGCTTAAGCACCAACTTACGGTGAGGTCGCCAACTCGAACTAAGAACGAAATCTCAACCACACCTCTCGGTAATTCTTTTATTAAAAAAAACCCATATCAAATGCTCCGAGAAAAGCCAAAAAGAGCTCCTATAATATTGATTCATTTTATACATTAGTAACTTTATAATAAGCAGCATAATACTTTTTTAAAGCCCGGGGCATATAAACCGGCAACAAGTGGGTCTAACCCAATTATGACCTGGCCCATTGGATACGAGTTAAAAGTTGGGTATTTGCTCCATTTTGCTACCTCTACTTGGCGGTAACAGGTGTATGGTACAAACTAGAGATTGAACAAGTGCGTCGGAACATCTGCATGAACACAAACAAGATCCAAGGATGTATTTTAGGAGGGGACTAGGATCAGAGGTCACCCCTAAATTATGCATTTTCTAATATCTCCACTTGTAAGCAGTTGTTCCTAGTCTGTCCTGTCCTAGTCTTGCTCAGGATATGAACTCCGGTTTCCATAATGTTTGTGTCTAATTCTCTGAGAAATTGTGCAGAAGGGTAAGTTACCCTTCGGCGGTAGATTGGAGAAGCAAGTGCTTACTGCTTCTCAATCACCTTCTCAAGTTCAATGAGAAGCGGCATATCCTTTGATTTACTTGGTCTAGGCATAGCTAAAATCTGGTTTTCAAAGCAAACACCAGTCGCAGAATAATTTAGGAGATGATCTTGTATAGTAAATCATAAAAGCTTACTGCATATGTCCGATGCTTATCTAAGGAAGTTGAAAAGTACATATGGAAATGAAAGAAGGGAAAAGAACAACACTCGACAGGCTTTTATTATACAGAAAAAGGCGAAATCCCCAATTTTTTTTTCCCGGCGGCATTTCGTTTGACTTACAAAGGACAACACAAGGAACAAATTGCAATCCTCTTCCTAGACAGCACTCTTCTAGCAAATAGGAAGGGGGGTACCATCCCATTCTTTGAGGCATTCGAGCAAAGGATCGATCAACTTACCCTCGCACATTGCTGTGAACACCTCATCGATATCCTCTCCAGGTGACCGGACCTTCTCTCCGGTTAGGAGCTCAGTTCCCAAATCTGATCGCACAAACTTGTACAACGGGTATGACCTGCATTCGCCGATCCTGTTCGGGATGGCTGCATTTCCACTCTCGTAGGCACTCCGGCAATTCTCTACCTCTTTAGGCAAGAGGGCCTTCAGCTCCTCCTCGAAGGTACTTATCTTAAGGAAGATGGAAGAATTCGCTTTCACCTCATCACCATTGGCTAGTGCGTGATCGACGAGCACTTGCCTAAGCTTCTGCATCAATGGGTAAGTGGCACTGCAAGGATCATCAATGTATGCGTATACATGCTCGTGGTCGACCACTTTGAGCAGATCTTTCTCGCAGAATCTTGATGGATGGAGCTCCCCATTGGGTCCCATGGTCAACACCCTCTTGGCGACCTGGCTTACCGTGTTCTTAACTGCGCTCTTCAAGTTCTCTTCCAAATGCCTCAGGTCTATTGCTTGGCACAGCGCGACTAGAAAGGCAGACGACATGAGCTGCAGAATTTCAACTGCTTCCGCTGTTTTTCTAGCAGAGATTAATCCCAATGAGTTCACATCCTGGTTGTGTTGCTCAGCACTTTGTACGTGATTGGTCACTGGATTGGCCAGGAATTGAAGCTCAGAGCAATAAGCTGCCATTGTTATCTCTGCGCCTTTGAAACCATAATCCAAGCTAGGGTTTCGACCGCCGGAGAGATTAGAAGG
Source organism: Syzygium jambos (assembly GCA_031216235.1). NCBI lineage: Eukaryota > Viridiplantae > Streptophyta > Magnoliopsida > Myrtales > Myrtaceae > Syzygium > Syzygium jambos. The sequence goes on along the minus strand of CM062229.1, from coordinate 7,772,993 downwards.
CAACCCATTGTTATAGAAGTCATTGACAAGCTCGGAGAATTGTGCAAACATGAGCTTTCCAATAGAAGCTATAGCCAACCGGGTATTGTCCATTGAGACACCAATAGGGGTGCCCTGGAAATTACCGCCATGTAAGGCCTTGTTCCTCGACACATCGATCAAAGGGTTGTCATTAACTGAATTGATCTCTCGCTCAATTGACTTGGTGGATGCACGGATCACTTCCACCTGAGGTCCTAACCACTGAGGCGAAGTCCTCAGCGCATACCGATCTTGCTTCGGCTTCTGAAGTGGGTCCATCTCGTGCAACTTCTTGGCCGCCTTGACATAAGAACTACCATCCAAAATGTGCTCCATTATAGCTGCAGCTTCTATTTGGCCAGGATGATGCTTCAGTTTGTGCGTCAAATGGTCAGTGAACTCTGGCTTTCCTTGCATGACTTCAGCAAATATTGCAGACAGAACTTCTGAGAGGACAGTGAGTATATTAGCTTCAAAGAGCACTATGGAAGCTAAGGCAGAACCGACTCCCGTGCCATTCACAAGGGCAAGGCCTTCCTTCGGCTGCAAGTCGAAGAATCCACCACTGATCCCAGCGAGGTCAAAGGCTTGTTTGGCGGTGAGGGTCTCCCCAGCGGGTCCGATCGCTTTGGAATTGGGCCGTCCCGTCAAAAGACCCGCAATGTAGGAAAAGGGTACCAAGTCACCAGAGGCGGAGATCGAGCCGCGGAGCGGCAAGCATGGCGTGATACCATGGTTGACGAGCTTGACGACGGCTTCCAGGATTTCAAACCTGATACCAGAATAGCCTTGGAGGAGAGTGTTGACTCTCACCAGCATCGCGGCTCTCGTGGCCGACGGTGGCAACGTGTGGCAAGATTCGGTGCCATTGCCGAACACACCGGCGTTCAAGAATCTGTCAAAGCAACATCAAACTTCAGTCACTTGTTACCATTACAATACCCTTTATCGTTAGAACGGCGGCTGAGCTGATGTGAAATCAACAGTCCCAATGCAGAAGCAGAGTGATCACCCCCTGTTTCTCGTGTACGAATACTCAGAACAATAAAAATAATGTTGACTTTAATAAACAGTTTTTTTCTCTACTAGCACACAATAAGAAAAATGTTGGACTTAATGGCAAGAAAATTTTGCTCTTTTTTCTTCTGATCTTGGGTTCAAGCATTGTTAAGACCACTGCTTAAGAAAAATCCCAAAATATTCAAAGTCGGCGCGGGCAAAGTGATCTCAAGATTGCTCGGATAGGTAAAACTTCTCGGCGCCACCCGATCACTAATCCAAAAGAAACCACTTTATCTATAAATACGAAAAAAATGTTCTCTTTTATGTGAAAACTTCCTTTGACAAGTTATGGTTATAGAAAGTTATTCGAAATCAAATAAAATAAGCCGTCGCTCTTGAAAAAATTAAAATTATTGCTTAAACTCCAATCAAAAGTAATGGCGTTTTCTCAATGCAAAAAACTCTGTTTTTTTTCCTTAGATATTCTATCAAAAAAGAAATTTCTTAGCCGGGTGAATGCATCTCTTTTCTATTTAGAGTTTTCTTTCCATCAATAGTAATGGCATTGTCTGCTATTTAAAAAAGTAAAACTTTTCCTTTACAAGTACATATACCGATGCAATAAAAAGAATATAATTTTTGCACTTCCACACACGCACACCTGACGTTTGTCAGTCATGCTGATGTCTTGAAAAGCATGTGTGATTAGGTGCAACCAAATTGCTAATTTTGCTTAAAAACATTTTAATAGATACGGAAAAAATTAAGTTTATCTGATTTAGATGATTCTAAAAATACGAGAAAGAAGAGACTAATTACATGTTTAGGGTATCTTAATAGCTGTTTTGCATTCCTACAGAAGCTCTCTCAACGCTACTTAAGATTGGATAGACTCTAGCGGTCCTCTACGCCGCGGAAGCACTAGTCAGGTCAGCTTCCCGATAAGGTGCTTTGCTTCGCGATTAAGCTTACATGCAAGTGACCGTATCTAATCAGCCAATGAAAAGCGAGATGGGTGGACAAGAGGGTATCGAGCACAACGGACGAACGCGATTACCATGTGACGCATTCGTGACGCACGGTATGTTCTTCGGAATTTTTACGGCTGTTGTAACGACACGCATTTCAAAGCGGTGATCGATCGGGATGGACGTTTCTAAGGGCTCTTGGGAAAATAGATCCTTCACGGTCGATGGGAAAAGCCGAGACCCCCGTCGGGGTCAGTTCCGATCGCGCGCGACGAAATTCATGCGATTTCTTCTCACCAAATATAGAAAGACCAAAGAGTCACTTTGGTGTTAGCCTACATCTGAAAATGATTTCATAAAACTGAGCATTGAAGTCTAGACAGTTATTACGCTAAAGTTATTAATGCAAGTCCGTGCGCGATGATTCGGTTTAAAGACCAGCCACGTGAGCATTCCCACGTCCATTAAAAAGGTCAAATTCGTCCTCACGAAAAAAAAAAAAGGAAAAAAGAGAAAAAAAAGCACGGAATGAACAAAAAATGAAAGGCGAAAATAAATCGAGGACCGACGTACCTGATGAGCTCCTTCTGCAGGGCGCCGCCCTGCTTGGTCCGCCGGTGCGACGTCGCCCCGAAGCCGGTGGTCACGCCGTAGCTGTCCGTCCCCTTGCACATGCTCTCCATGATCCAGTCGGCGCTCGCCTCCACCCCGGCCCTCGCCGACTCGCACAGCTCCACCGCCACACCCCCGCCGCCGGCCCCCCGCGCGGCGGCCGCCACCTGCGCCACGGTCAGCGTCTCCCCGCCGAGCCGCAGCACCGGCCTCCGGTACTCCCCCACCATCCGCTTCACCTCCTCCAGGTGGCTCCCGCCCAGCGACTCCGCCGCGGACCCCCACCCCAGCGGATCGCCCGCCGCCGCCGCTGGGCCGCAGCCGTTGCAGGCCACGGCGTGGCCGTTCCCGTTCAGGAGCGGTGGTGCCGCCGCCGCCGCTTCCATCTCTGGCTGTCCGCTGCCGAACGGTGCTCGGTTCTTCCCGAGAAAGCGAGAGGAAATGTTGGGGGAGGGGAAGGGGGGGAGAGATCGATCGATCGACTGGTGTCGCCAGCTCTCGTGGCGATGGAGTTTGGTTTAAATAGGTGAAGAGAGGAGAGCGGGTAAGTAACGCATATCGGAGAGCGTTCGGTGATGCGCGGGCGGGCGCGCGCGCGCGCGTTAGTTGAGGGGGAACGGGGGCTGTCGGATCTTCATGGGATCGGAGGGGCGGAGATCGCGACACGTGGGATGCTAGAGAGAGAGAGAGAGAGAGAGGGTGGTGGGGCGGTCCCGCGTGTGGGGGCCGCGACGGACAGGCGGACATGAGGGACGCGTGAGGAGGGAGGGTGCGATGGCGTGCGTTTCTGTTTTTACCCGTCAAAACATGGAGGGAAGGGAAGGGGAGGGGGGGTTGGTAGCGTGGGTGGTGTGGATACGAGCGACGACGCCTCTCTCTCTCTCTCTCTCTCGACTAGTTGTTGTTGGTGTTGGACCTGGTGGTGGCGGTGGCTGCGGCGGCGGTTGTGGCGGTGGTGGTGGTGGTCGTCGTTATCGTTTTGCCCGCTGCCCGCTCTCGCGCCGCCGAGCCCCCCCCACGAACACACTTGAAAATTGAAAAGACTCATGAAAAAGAAAAGACCCAAAAAAAAAAAAAATCGAAAGGCATATGTGGAAACCTACTTATTAGACCCGTTAAATGGGTGGGTCGGGTCGGGTTTGGGTCGGGTCATAAATGGTCCGACCCAAATTGACCCATTAACCCGTTTATGACCCATTTATTTATAGTGTAAATATCCCGACCCATACCCGACCCGACCCATACCCAACCCATACCCGATCCGACCCATATTATGCAATACAAAGCTAGTGAAAAATTTTATAATTTTTTTTAAAATTGAGGTTATGTTTGTTTTACGAAAAATGTGACATTTCTAGAAAATATTTTCCATAAAGTCATTATCCAAGAAAATAAAAAAAATTAATATTTTTTATTTTTAAAATCGAATTTTTAATTATTATTTTATTTTTTTATTTTTCCTTTATTTTTTTCTTTTTCCTTTAAAATTGAGGTTCTGTTTGCTTTTTAATTATTTTTATTTTTTATCTTTATCTTTTATTTTTCTTTTTTCTTTTCTCTTCTTTCTTTTTTTTTTTTTTTTCCGGCCGGTGGTTGGCCACGGCGACCGGCCACCGGGGCGGAACGACCGCGCCGGAGGCCGGCGAAGCTCGTTCTCGCCGGCCTCGGGCGAGGCTCGAGCTCGCCGGCCTCGGGCGAGGCTCCAGCCTCGCCGATCTGGCGAGCGTCGAGCTCGTCGGCCTCGGGCGAGCTCGACCTCGCCGGATCTGGCGAGGTCGAGCTCGCCCGAGGGCGGCGAAGCTCGTTCTCGCCGATCTGGCGAGGCCGAAGCCTCGCCGGCCTCGGGCGAGGCTCCAGCCTCGCCGATCTGGCGAGCGTTGAAAGGGCAAATGTGGCAATTCATTAGAGGCATTATTACCGAAAATGATCGGAAGGTGGAATTTTAGTTGGTTTTTAGCAAAATTCTAACATTCGGCCTTTTCATGCACTGGTTAATCATCTCTTTTGCCCAGTTGCGTGTCGCCGCGGGGGATGATTTGCAAGAATAATGACAAATAAAATAAACGATGAGGAACCGGACCGGGAACTCATTTAAAAATCACGATCTCGCGAAAGGAAAATGCTAGATTTACTAAGAAAATTTTACTAAAATTTGTTCACGAAGCGATGTGTCGAGTTTCGATTGGGTATTCTGACAAGTGTGACCCATGTCTTGAATCGTTGTCTTTTTTACAAAGTATTGTAGAAAAGGATGTGTTCGTTTTATGGAAAATCAATGATTCTAAAAATATTTTCCTAAAAATGATTATTTATATCTATTAGAAAATTAGCTAATGAAAGATATCGGCAACAATATATCCTTAAATATATATTTTTTGAGAATACGAATAACTATAGTTAGTTCTTTTTTGTTAATAAAACATAAATATTTTTAGAAAATGTTTTTCAAATCGCTGATATTCCACGTAACGTGCGCATCTTGACGAAGATTTTACAAAATTCTTCAGTACATGAAGCATTTTGCCTTGTGAAAACAAGTAGGCTTGTAACAAAAGGAAAAGAAAGAAGATCAGAACAAGCAGGTTAAAAGTAAAGGCAAGCAAATGGCAAAAAAACAGAAGATTTTCTACAAAAAAACTATGAAAAAACAAGTAACTTGGGAGTTTGACAGAGTTAAAATTCCTTTTTATTTTTCTATAGTTACTTATCCACACAACCTTTGACATTTTAAGATTATAGTTTAAAAGAAATTAACAAAGAGTCTGAGTGATTCCCGCAAGTCACAATATATTTTTAAAGGTTTTAGGTTTTCGATATCGAATAAAAAGTCGATTTGCAAATTTCACGAGATCTAAGAAGAAGAGTAGAAGAAGTCATACTATAAATGCGTGCATTATAAGATTATATTTACCCAATTTATCCAATCATCGGAATAAATGCAAATAAAAGTAAAAATGATTTAAAAAAACTTATCTTTAAAAAATGAGTTATTTTGTGGTAAGGGATTTTTTTTTTTGCGCAAAGGCAAAAACATACGTGGAAATGTAGAAATCTTACCTTATTGACTATGTAAGTTTCATGAAGTTTCGACATTTGTATTTTCTTGTCCAATTTACCCAATCTCATTTAGGCACACAACGTGATATATAGAGCGAATTACAAGGAAACCACAAAAATAAAACCCGAAGACGAGTAGAAATTACCAAGTTGTGAGAAACTACCAAGATGGTACAAACCGAAGGCTAAAAAGAGAAATTAATGGGGTGTGGGGTGCAAAACATGTAATTAACAAGACCTTGGGGACTTTAAAGAGAGTCTGATTGTTTCCTTAAATTCAAGAATTCGTGTATTCATCAAGGTCCCATATTTTTTTCAATTTTGCTTATTAACCCCCCTCGCACGCCTTTTCGATCATCTAGCAGTCGATGATCATTTTACAGCATTCCTTGGTTTCGAAACCGAGTCATAAGCTCTAGAGATCCTGGGACCGCACGACGTATTTGATGAGAGATTTTTGGGATGTTTTTTTTGTACATAAGAGAAGTCGAGATCATGATGATGCGATTAGTGTGCGCTATTTCTGCTAAGAGAGTAGTTATGTCGTAGCCGGGCAATAGCGGCCGGGTTGCACTTGTTTATGCATTCACAAAAGAATTAAGATCTAACTCAAACAAAACAAAGGGAAAAACCCCCGATCCCATCCCTTCCACCCCACCCTCGGCCGCCAGCCTCTCGAGGCCGCCGCAATCACTTCAGCTGTCAATGATTCCCAAAATCAAATTGGAGTCCCGAAGGTTTGTCAGGGAATAAAACTCCATCTAAATTAGTTAAAACCTTGAAGCATGCTGAGGCTCTTCTTAATTTATATATATTTCCAGTGTTGAATCATAACCATTGGGATTTGCCCCAGTGACCATCTTTCTTACTTGGAAAGGGGGAGGTGGGGAGTTTGATTTTCTAATTTCTCAAGGAAGGCTAGAGGTGGGAATGTTTAGTTTCAGATGTGATTTTCAACTCTCACGCTCTTAAGGCAAAAATCTGAGAGTAAATTGAGAGTTAGAATAGGCCAGACCAAATGAACAAAAATGTCGAATCATCATCTATCAATGAAAGCTTCAAGAGAATTGATTATCACTCAAATAGAAACCTAAAACTCAAATCCCCATAAATGTGGTTCATTACTCAAATCCCCATAAAAGTGGATCCATATAATTCATTACAATACCTCCCATTTGGGCTTCAATGAGGAACTAATCTAATGCTAAAAGCTCACAAGTATGCAAAAGGATCATCAAACTAATAATAATCATTAATAAATATCTCATCACGCTCTGGTGGCTTAGTATATTCCTGACCCATCACATGACATGCACATCTAGATGCACAATTTAGTTCTAATTAATTAATTGATTGATTAATTAATCTATTAAGATCGTCAGAAGTAGCTTTTTTTTTTTTGTAGAATATACAAATGAGAATATGTGTGTTTATTGGGGTCGATAGGGTTGGTGCGGAATTCACTCCCACCTACCCGCTCCAAACCCGGAACGTGCACACCTTCTCTATCATGCATGCAACCAACTACGCAAATTTGGACGTGAGTAAGCATGCGAAGGTGGCTCTAGGCATGTATCCCTTAAGTGAAAGTCCGCACTATATTTATTCATATGTTCCCATCCCCTAGCAAGAAAAAAATACGGAGAAACGAAAGGAAAAACTATGGGATAATTGTCTAAACAGTTCTAAATTTATTGTACGACAGTCAATTCAGTCTTAAACCTTTTAATTATGTCACTTTGATATTAAAAATTTTGATGATTTATTGAGTCAGTTATTCTGGCAAATTTTGGATGGAAATTGCTGACGTGGACAATTTTTGCATTTTCTTAAAAATAATTCCAAATTTTTTGCTCTTTTTTTTTTTTTTTTTTGTCTTTTTCCTTTTTCTTTCCTTTTGTTTGTTGTCGGTATTCGGCCAATGGTTGGCGATTGGCCATAGGCAAGGGTCCCCCTCACTGAATCTGGTGAGGGCCCCCCTTGCCTAGGTCATGAGGGTCGAGCCCTCGCTGGCCATCACCTGTAGGCAAAAGGAAAAGACAAGTACAAAAAAAAAATAATGGAAAAAATTAAGAAAAATGCAAAAATTGTCTACGTCAATGCCGGTCACGCCACATGGAACAGCTAGCAGCCGTCCGACATCCACGTTAGAAGGACCGAATTAGTAAACTGTCAAAATGTTTAGATCTAAGTTGGCACAATAAAAGGTTTATACTTGAATTGGTTGTCATATAATATGTTTAGAACTTTTTGGACAACTTTCCAAAAAAACTTTAGTGCTGCCATCTTCCTTTTAGTCTTTTCATAAGTGTATGAAATTAATAATCATATAAATGTACATAGATTTTGATCCTTAGTTACGTGGGTATCCTCAGCAGTACGTTCAGGCCATTTTTCCAAATATGGTCAGCTACAATAACCATAAATTTCAACATCAAACGAAAAAAGCGATGTTTTTCGAGCTTCATCTTGAAATGTGCTAGAAACTCGTCCCATATTTCGATAGACTATCATTATTGCACTAAACGTTAGATAATCATCTATGGGTTTTATGAAGCCACGGCACTTAATTAAAATGTGCTTTTGCAAACTAAAACAGTATGAAATGAGAAAAAGGGGGCTACGAAATAAGCGTATCGGGTGCATCGGATGGATGTCGATGAGCAGTCGGTATTATCCTGTAGGGCCCGAGAACTTCTCGTTTCCTTAGGGCGAACCGTTCGAGCTCCACGAGCCATCTTAGAATTTCATCACGGTTCAGGAGGATACTTTTCTAAACCTAAGGTTGAGCACATAAACTTTTTCTGGGTCCTGGAAACTTTAAAACTACCGACGGACGATGGTAATCACATCACAAGTGAAGCGATTGATGATGAGTGATTTGCTCTTTCCCGCGCATCTGAGGTGGTAACAGGAGTTTTTTTCGTCGCCTCACTTGGACGCTGCCGCCCCGCTTCCGGGTGAGGTTAGGTCGAGGAAACGTGACATCGGGAGACACCAAACACGGTGAAAATACGGGGGTAGATGAGAAGGTGCGGTCCTTTGAATCGTTGCCATGCATGTTGGTACGAGTCATTATCGTCCTTTGGCAATTCCCAACCGGAAGCACGTGATGAAGACGATGTTCTCTCTCTCCCTCTCCCTCTCTCTCTCTCTCCTGGCGAGAAAAAAACATCCACAGAGCATCCCGCACGATACTCGCGACAATATCCCGCGTCGTGTTGACGTGGTGCCGCCGGTTCACTGAGCCGGGTCCGCGCTTCTTTGAATTTCGAAATGAGGATTGATGAGGAGGTTATTTCGCGAGGGGAAATGAAGACGTGCACGACTGGTTTCGTGATATCGTGTTTCAGTAGCACATGAGCCGAAACAATAGCTTTACCTCCAGGAAGATGATGGAAGCTCCAAATAGGGTGAAGCAACACTGTGTTTCGCCCGAGCTTGCATCATATTAATTACATCTTTTCCCATTAATTTTCTAAGGGAAAATTGTCTGAATAATCGTAAACATATTGCATTGCGATCAATTTAGTTGTAAACTTTTCAATTTAGCCGATTAGTCAAAGAAGTCCTTCCGGCCAGTTTGGCAAGAAATCCCCGACGTGGCCATAGACCGTCCTACGTAGCATGGCACGACCAGTGCTGACGTCGATTATTTTTTTTAATTTTTGTAAAAAATTATGAATTTTTTTATTCTTTTCTTTTCTTTTTATATCAAACGATTCATCTTCCTAGAGGGCTAGCGAGGATTGCGGCCCTCGTCCGTCGATGAGAGGGAGCCGCCCGTGGATGAGAGGCCCCCTCTCATCCATGGAGCTATGGGCGTCGTGACCGGAGCATTTGACAACGAAATAGGGTCGATCAAGATGGAGAAACCTGGGCTTTTTGTGTGGAGTTTCTCCACAAGTTCTCGAGAAGAACTTGTCGCATTTGGGGAGGAACACGCGAGAAAGCACGACTTGCTTAAGAATGGGGAAGGAGATCTAGGCTTGAAACCGCCATAGCTGCGGCCGTTGATCCTCATCGGCCATCACAAGGCTCAACAAACCTCGTTGGTCCTCCGGGAAGATAACAGTGGGGGAAAAAAAGAAAAGAAAGTAAATAAAGTATAAAAAAATTGTCGTAAAAATTCAAATAATTTAGAAAAATTGCAAAAAAGTTCCACGTCAGCATCAGCTATACTACATAGGGCAGTTGGCAAACATGTCAGAGATTTCTAGCTAAAATTGATTGGATGACTACATTGAAAAACTATCATAAAGTTTAGGACTAAATTAGCCAAATTAAAAAGTTTAGATTAAATTTGCTAAATAAAAAAACTTATGACTGAATTGGCCGTCATACAATAGATTTAAGATTTTTTGGACTATTATCCGGTTTTTTAAGCTCTTTTGCATTTGAATCACCACCATGTCTCAACAATTGCTTTATCCTTCTCTCTAGCCAGACAGACTCAATGATCTTAATAAAGAAAAGGCCCTCTATCTCTCTCTCTCTCTATAAGTGGCCACAACGAAAACTTTGCTGAAAGTGTCGAGCCACACTAAAATTGACGTACAAAGAGATTATTATACTAACTGATATCGGAAGCTACGATCAATGATCGGATATGGTTTGTTATCTAGATGTCTACTTACAATCTATCATATCACTTAATATATCGAACCGGACCAAACGTTGATATGACTTGAATTTGCTTCTGCCACTTTGCTCGCCAAATTTGTACGTTCCGCGTTCATACTCTATCAAATGATGTATGATGGAACCGTGCTTGGTTCGGAATATTTGTCGCCATCGACCGAATTTCGAACTTAGGGTTTTCTCCCTAGATATATGTTCTTGACTTTTGTTTTCCACTTTTCTAGAGTTATAAACTCTAGGGTTTTGGACTCCATAGAGAGCTTTGATTCTTTAATGAATTCTCATCTATTGAGAAAAGAAAGTAATGTGTTTGAATATGATCAATTTGTTTAATTATCGGTTTAAAATTTAGAATTGCTACTCCAAACTAATTTTTGTGTTGCGAAAAATCTCAAATCGATATCCACAGCACATATACCGTGAATTAATTTTGGTGTTACCAAAATTCTCCAAATCGGTACCCTCAAGACACATTTACCGTAGACTAATGTTTCATCTCATGGAAAAGATCTAAACCGGTTCCCCATGACACATATCCCCAAAACTAATTTTCGTCCGATGAAAAATTCTTAAACCGATACTCCTTATCCAAATATATCCTTTTTTAGTGTTGTGACTAATATACCGTTAATATACATACGTTTTGCAGTCGTTCGTTACTTGTGTTGATCCATATGATCTGACAAGATTTTGAAGGAGTGCTAATGGAGGGCAAAATTTGGTTTAGGGGTACTGGTTTGTGATTTTTTGTGTGACGAAAATTACTTTGAGGCGATTATGTCACTGGGTATCAGTTTGAGGTTTTTTTTTTTTTTGTGAAGACAAAAACTAGTTTGGCGACTATGCGTCATTTTGGAATTTTTCGTGAGATGAAATTTAATTTCGAGGTAAAGGTATTACACGAGTAATAGTTTGGGATCGTTAATACTGTTAATACTAAAGTTTGTCACCTCGTACTATAAGACGGAGCAGAGGACGCGCCAAAAGAAGGTCGATTCTTTTGGTACCAGCTTCTTTACTCGGATCTTAATCTCCATGTATAATTGACATGCCTCTCATGAATATATGCACTAGTTTGGTACCAGCTTCTTTACTCGAAATATATTATCGACACGTCAAACTAGTTTGGGATCGTTAATACTTCTATTTCGATTTTTAGGATTAAATTGATCACCATGCAAAATGTTTATGACTTTCTGGACAATCATCACCATCTAATTTAGACTTCTCTCTTTAAATGAAAGAGATCTCGTGGACTATATCATACTTGTAGCAATCAAAGTGTGTGCTTATATATCCAAATATTAAAACACACTCTCTAAAAACTCGAAAGCTTAACCTCTACGACGATCAATGGTGATATTGCAAAAATTTTGCATGGTATTCAAGCGCGAGGTCCCGAGCCCCGTTCCTAATTATATTAACGTGCCGATCTCAGGTTACAGTTCGATCGACGAGGATATAAGGAGGGATGCTAGAGTATCTCAAACAGTTGGCAGTGTTCTTATACCGAGCGAAGAATAACAGCCGCTCGCGAATATCCCTCTTCTTCTGTCATTGGTCTGGGTGCGGAATCACTCCTGCAGCACAGCGACATGTCTGGCGAGCTCTATCGAAGAAGTTCTTGTTGACCTCAAATCACTCGCGTTTGGACTGGAAGGAGCAGAGGCAAGAGATGACGAGTTCGTCAGTTCAGTATGGACCGCGAGAGACAGAGCAACAGAGAGAGAGAGAGATTTGGTAGAGCTCACGAGCTCAACCTACCCAGCACGTGTCATCAAACCCTCAACTCCCTCTCAAGTCTCAAGGCCTCGTGCGTGGTATTTGACTCGTATCCTTCGTTCAGACGTTTGCGACCAGCACAGACGCTACAATGACGGCCGAAAACCGAAAAGGGCGGCGAGGGGGGCCCGCTGGCCCGAAATCCGGGACGGGCCCGATATAGTCCGATCCGGCCCGAATCGAATCGGTCTTTCGGGCCGAGGCACGCTCTTGTCTTCGGGCTCCGGCCTAACAGGCCAGGAGGGCCCGGACCGACCCGTCAGAACGGGTGGAACTGGTAACTGATTTTGGAAGAGTGGGCCTCCTCTGTAGCCAAGCCTCGTGCCTCTCCTCTCTGGTCCTTCTTCCCACACCGCTGCGAGAACGGCCCAAAGGCCGCCTTTCAAAAAACTTCCCACGCAAAAATCCGTCGTCGACCCACGATTTTGCGGGCACAAATTGTCGCCGTCGCCGCCACTTTCGATGCCCTCGTGCTCGGAGTCGGTGACCGTGCGCGATCGAGCTCCCAAGGGAAGCGAGCAGTCGCTCCGGAGAGAATGGCCGGCGGAGCAAGTAGTGCGACGACGACGCCCCCGACGTACTCGCCGTCGCCGAACCAGAAGAAGAGGCCGCCGCTCTTCAAGGACGGCGACCTCGACTGGGTTCGCCCCGACGGCCGCGGATTTCACCAGTGCAGGCCTGCTTGTAAGCCAACGTGACCCCCTCCGCGCCGTTCTGGTTTTGAATTTCTGGCTTCGCCGGAACGCGGCGGTGCTTTTTCTTTTTCTGTTTTTGTCTGCAGCTGCTGTTTGCTGTTGTCACATGGGTCTGCTTTGTTCTGTTGATTTTTGATTGCGGGGCCGCTGGTTTTGATTAGTGAAATATGTGGAAACTGGTTTGGAGTTCGGTGTTGTTGTAATGACCCGCTGCGAAGGGGCGATGAGGTAGAGGAAGAGGTAGAGGTAGAGTATAGAGAGGGAGAAACAGATTGAGAGTGAAGATTTGAGAAGAGAGAAACTAGAGAGGAGAAACAGAAAGGAGAGATGGACTTTTGCGTATTTACCTTGAGCAATGATTTGAAAACGTGGATCATAATGACATGCTCTTACATGGAACTCATAAAATGGAGATGAGGAACTAAGCAGACTTGGTTCCTCAAGTGCCTTATTGCCCTGCTGTGCGCGCTTCCCGGTTGGCAATTTTATGAGGTAGGCTTCGTGGTGAGTTGTCTTGGGCTTTGTTCATAGTTTTGAGCTTCACCTCAGCTGACACGCCGGACTCAATCACAGAATCCCCAAATGAATTGGACAAAGATCCTGTCTCAATCGTCGAAATGTCGGAAATACTGTTTTTGGTATATCCCAGTTGAAGCTCAATCATAGAACTGCCAAATGAATTGGACATGGATGAAATACTAGATCTCAAGTCCAGCTTAAAGAACACTTGAGCCTCCCGTCACATTGATCATAATAGGAATAGGAAATTTGTCTTTAAAAATCAATGCATCTAATCCTCGAAAATCTGCATACTACACCTAATCTGTTTTTACAAGTCAAAGCATTTAATTGTCGATAAACAAGCACGTATAGGTATTAACGACCTTTTGAAAATTGAGAGAGGATTCAAGTCTAATTAATTTGAGAATTCTATGACCGAGCTCGATGTTTTTGCTGAGGCGAAGCCCAGCTATTAAGAAGGGCCTAGACAACACACACGGACCCTAGGTAGTGAATGGCTCAGCTAAGAAGTATATAACACTGCAATTAGGCCCATGAGAAACGAAGTTCGCCTATTACTATACCACCTTTTCCCGAGATGGTTGTGAGAGAATATAGCTCATGGCAATGGATGTATCTGGATAATTGACAAAAGAGTCTATTTAGAGTCTTCTCTCCTTTTACTTTCCATCACTAATTTCTGTTTTCCCCTCTTTATAGCCTTCATTTGCCTTGCCCTTTAGGTTCTAACTCACACGGTCATGCCTATATCTCCAACTTTGCTGAGATAGTGTTGAATTGCTTGAATTTCATTTCTGACTGGGGAAGCGTGGCACCTGCAACAAATGCTAGATCCCTTTTTGGTTCAATATTGGTCGTTTACTGGCTAGTTTGGCTATTTGGTATTTTTTTTTTTTGTTGAACAGATGATTGACAATGAATTTGGACTGGCGGGAACTATATCTAGGTTTAAATGCAGGGTACTGAAGATAGGGATTTTGTATAAGTGGTTTATTTTTCTTAATCATGGCTTTTAGCCCTATTCTCATGATTTGGCTTATGCAAATGCTTGGAAAGGTCATTTGTTGTAGATTTTCCACAGTTATTTCGGTTCATCTTTGAGTCTGCTTCATAAGCAGACTCAAGTTATATCTCACGTCACCCATGATTCAGTTCTAACATGAGGAAGTTGAACTTTTCTTTATGGTTTCTACTCCCCCAGTCTTTTGCAACTTATACAACTCATTTAGCTTTGGGCTGATTTTCAGAACTTGCAGTTTAACTTCTGGAAATATATCTCATGAGATTTTTTAACTTGCAGTTTTCAGAACTGGAGCAGTTAATGCTGCTGCTGGATCTGCTTACGCTGAATTTGGCAATACCAAAGTCATAGTGTCAGTGTGAGTTATATTTTAACTTAAAGCAATGTATATTTGGAATCTTCAAGATGTTGATGAGATTAGATGCTGATGGCTGAATTTACTAAAAGGATCTGCATTTGACCTTATTATTTCTTCCCTATGTGCCTGTTGCAGCTTGTAGCTTTTTGTCAGTTGCATGTTTTTTACACTTTTTTATCCAGTCATTCATACAATGATGGTGCATCTTCTGATCAGGTGCACTGTAGTGATATATGGTGGGAGTATAATACGCCTGATAACTATGATGTCACACCTGATAACAATGATGTTGTTCAGGTTATGACAGTGGCAGCAAAAAGAATGGCTATATTGTCTTTGTTAGGATAGAGGCACACTCTCTGCTGCAGGGACATTGATGAAAAGTAGCATGTCAAATAAGATAAGATAACTCCTGGAGTTGCCTTGAATATTGCCACATGATTCAAGGGAATGCTGCAATTCCACATGCCAAAAGATGATAATCCTGCTTGTTGATTGAATTATATACTACTTTGTCATGTGGCTTATGCCATCCTTTTATCCTCCATCTCTGATGACATCATTTGTTTTCTTTTTGTTTCATTGGTTTTTTTAGAATCTTGTCAATCCTTAGACTCTTGATGGAATGAAAACTTAACATCTGTGTTGGTCTTGTTTCAGATTTGGCCCCAGAGAAAGTAAAAAGGCAATGATGTACAGTGACATGGGCCGATTGAACTGTAGTGTCAGTTATACAACTTATGCCACTGCAGTTAGGGGGCAGGTTGATATTATCACGTGCACAAATTTTGTGTAATTCCCACACAGCCTCAATTTCTCGTATCTAATTATTGAGAAGTTTTGTTAGGTTTCAGATCAGAAAGAGTCCTCGTCGATGCTTCATAAAGCTTTGGAGGGTGCAATTAGGTTGGAAACTTTTCCGAAGACAACTGTTGATGTCTTTGCACTGGTTTTGGAATCTGGCGGGAGTGAGTTATCCTTTCCTGTCAATTGAATGCTAATAAAAGAACTTGAACAAATGGAGCAATGAGTATCGGAAACTTCTTTTGCATTCTTGTGCATATTGTGTGGCTTATACCATGTCACTGCTTGCAGCTTTATCCTGACCATCTTATGTTTGTTTCTAGGTGATTTCCCTGTGGTACTATCTTGTGCTAGTCTTGCCTTGGCAGATGCTGGAATTATGCTGTATGATCTTGTTGCTGCTGTTTCTGTGGTATGCATCTTATTAGCTGATAAATCCATTGCTTTACTGAAGCTTTTCACTTCACACGCAATGCATAATACTTGTGGGTTGGAAACCAATGCTTATAAACAAGAGTGGGATAGACTGCATAGAGGAGCTTCAACTAATAAATGCTTTCTGATTGTAAAATATAGCTAGAGCGGTATCTGGGGTCCGGTGATAAGGAAAATCTAACCATGACCGAACTTTGAGGATCAGCATCTAGGCACATGAAAACCTTAGGTTCTTTAGGTTATGTGGATACTCTTCCCATTTGATCTTAATTGTTATGTCTTTGGGTTCTTGGATTTTTTTTCAATTAGCGTGAAGTATCCTAGGATGTAGTCATTATTGACTAAATGACATGATCTCTCTTTGTTCATCAGCAGATTTTTCACAACATTAGCCTATCTAAGTCTCCCCTTGTTCCTTTCTCTGCTATGTTTGTTTCATGGCCAGTCTTGTTTGGGTCCAAATCTTGTCATCGACCCTATATCAGAAGAAGAAAGCTACCAAGATGGCAGTCTGATGATCACTTGCATGCCTTCTCGTTACGAAGTCACCCAGCTAACCGTCACAGGAGAATGGTCAAGTGCAAGGATAAATGAGGTAAGAGAGTCTGTATTGGACAAATTGGTCAATCTTGAAGTTTGACCAACCCCAAAGGGTATAAAATCTTTAGGAACTGCCTCTACAATTAATCGACCCCAGTAGTGAAAAAATTGACATTAGGATAAATGAGGTAGCTTGTTTTTTGAATTGAATGGACATATGCATGAAAAAACTAGAATTTCAGAGTTACTTTTTGAGCCATTTCCTATGAATGAAACCAGCCAAAACCAAATTGGAAGCACATAAACCCACGAAAGCTTATAAGAACTTCTACGGAAGGTAGAATTTATTACCGCATTACTCGGCTGCTTTCCTTAGCTACTTTTGGCAAGCCATTTGGCTTTCAGAGGTATTTCAGTTTATTGGACAGCTTGTCCATATTGGCAGCTGCTCTCGTTTGTCATTATTAACGTGTAGCAACATTGCAAAGAGTTTGCAAGCAAGCATATGTTTATGTAAAATCTTTATCATTCAGGTCTTTGGTTTCCTGCATTGGCAAACATGATTAGGATTTCGAACCTGAACTTTTAGTTTTCGGTTCCCTAAAATATTCTTTCGATCTGGCGTCTTGCTTGTACTTATGCAGTTAGTGCTTTAGCGATTCTCTTTACCCCGACTTCGCCTTTACGATTTTCATAAAAATTCCATTTTGTTTCGGCGATTGTGGAAATGGTAAGTCATTAAGCACTGTACGTTGCATTTTACAACAGGCTATGCAGCTCTGCCTTGATGCCTGCTCGAAGCTCGGGAAGGTCATGAGATCATGCTTGAAAGAAGCTGCTTCCGCATCCGAGGAGACTTGAGACCTCCTTCGTCTTTTCGCTTTACTGCTTTACTTCGCTTTTGTGCGTTTGTTTTTTGCATGATTCCGTAGAGATAGCAAGCCGAGCCATAATATTTCAAGACGAAAAGATGTCGAGATACTAATATCTTTCGATAAAAAATTTGGGTCGGGTCACTGGAGGATGCATGTAATTTACCTGTTTCCCTTCTGACCAAATTTTTTTTTTAACCTGTTGACCTGGCTACGCAGTTCTTGAGCTATATATCTGAACTCCATGACTTGTATAATTGTATTAGTACAACGAGAGCTCGTCTTCATCTTCAGACAGTAGCTTCTACAGGACGTGTTGTATAAACTTTTACTTTTTGATTTTTACCTCGATTACGTATTATGATTTTTTCTTTTTAATTCATAAACATCTGAAACTTTCAGAATATGCAAATGGCGACATCTAGGTTCACATTTAAGGTTTTTTTTCCATAATTCTTTTAAATTTAATTCATATTTTTTTTGGTCGATTTTGACGAAGAATAAAAAGTAATTCCCATTTAAACTTAATTCTAAACAAGCAAGATATGAGGCACAGCTGGCTTAGAAAGCATTTTGAAATAAGTACTCAATTGGAGTTTTTATTTCTTTTGTCGAAAAATAAAATAAAATAAAATATTAATTTGGAGTTGACTTACGCAACTTATAACATATTAATTTTTGAAATTCGTCGCTAGATAATAATTTTGCATATGCGCATGTCGGGAGGGATAGATATACTCCCTTAGAAGTAAACAAAAAATAAAATTTAAACGATGTACCCCCCGGAATAAAAATAAAATAAAATATGGGTATTGATGCATCATTCATCCTCGTCTTGATTTATGTTAATTTTTCTCTTTTCGCTTGACTGAAAATTTAACTTAGTAATTTAAATAATACATTATGACATCTTTCAAAAAAAAAACAAAATAAAAAAATATAACAGAAGATGCTATGACATCAGGTCCAACAGACCAATCGAAGAGGAGTGTCCACCAAACGCACTAAAAATGTTTTTAACATATAGTTTTGGAAAGAAACATACATGAGGGATCAAAATCTTTAATTTCTTTATTATATATACTTCGAATATTTTTTTCTTCAAGAACATAACATCATGGCGATCAAAGGTGCAGTGCAGCCGCTCTTGCGAGGATCATCAAATGCCACCAAACAAAAGGGATCGAATTCCTCCTACGAAAGCTATGTAGACCCTTTATTTTATGAAGAGCGACACCAAGAAAGCGTATTAGTAGGGAAAGAAACCAAAGGAAACTTTCGAAAACGGTTGTCGTTTTCCCCCCTTGGTGAAGGGAAAGGATGGGAAGGCGGGTTTGGCGATCCTCCCTTGAGCTTCACCGTCATGAGATTCAACAGCTATTTTGAAATGCCCGGTTTTTGGTCGTGACTAATAGTTCGAAAAGATGAGCTTGTCACCGAGGCCCGACCGACTGCTAAGGTGCAAGTGCGTATAAAAAGCCGAAGGCTCGTACTGGCCCCGAGAGTCCTTAATATATGAAAATAACTAAAGTTCTTCTCTCCCTAGCTCGAGCTCGCGAGTGTCATGCTAACCCTGGTGAGGGCTGACCATTGGTCTCGTCAGATTATACAGTCGATATTAGCGGCCACCCCCACTCTCTCTCTCTCTCTTAATGTTTTCTTTTTCTTTTTCTGTTTTACACTTTGATTTTTGCGAATATTGAGAACATTAATTTGGAAGAGATGATGGGAAGCAGGCTTTTTTATGATCTTTCTTTTTCGAGTGTCCGAATTTGCAGTTGACGCAGCGCAATGTCAGCATTACATGGCCACCGCATCAGCCTTAACTTGCCACATCAGCTGGTTGATAGGTTGGCGATAGAACCTTTCATAAGTTTGATCCGATGTTTGAGATTATTATATTTCTTTCTTTCTTCTTTTTTCCAAATTTTTTTTGCTTGTTCAGGATCGCACAATTCTTTCAGGTCCCACATGCATAAAATATTTCGAAATTCCGTACAAATAAATCAAATAAAAAAAGAAAAAGAAATCCTATCGGATAGAAAGAGAATTTTAATCTAAATATTTTATTCACGGAATCAAATTCCTCAAAGCCCTAATATTTAAAAACTGGATTTTTGTATGTGTAAATTAAATACATGATGTAGGTCTAAATTCTCCAAACCACCCCGTACCAATATCTTAAGATCGGATGAATTTAGGCTTACTTGCGGGGCGTTTCATGGGCCGAGTTCTATTATGCTAAGGAAAAAAAAAAAGGAGTTTTGCTAGAGTCAAAGGTGAAATAAACAAATACCACAGAGGGGTGCATGCGGGACAGACACATTCGATTTGCCAACGCCTGCACACGTTTGACTTTACTTTCTCGGCTATGAAAGCCTGGACAAGTTCATCAAGCTGACAAGAACTTGCACGAAGGTTTTCTTTTCCGACGCTTTCGCTATCGTTCCTGGCGAAGCAAGCAAGCCATGATCATGAGACGACGTTCATATATTTTGTTGTTATTGTAGCCATCATCACCACTCGTGCAGTTTCAACTGCAGCTGGAGTCATTTTGTGTTGGTTCACTGCCTGAAGCTGTTGCTTGAGCCCGGCACTCCACAAACAATCATGTCTTCAATGGGTTGTTGCAGTACAAGCGCAAGGTCGAGGTCTGGACGGTATTCTCTCTCTCTCGATATTCTGGGCACGTTTACACTTGCCTATGGTGCAAACATCTGACCATAGTTGGATAGTCCATGCTTCATGTTTTCTCCACGAAATTTGTTGGCATATCGTCGTGCAATTCTGAGGTTTTTGTCTCTGCCATATGCCTCCAACCATTGATGTGCATTACCTGTTAGGCTGTTTGTTTGTAGGGGTGTTTGTGAAACGTGAATTTCATGTTTGGAGACAATTGCTCACGCTGAAGTTTAAATACAGAGTAGCTGATGAATCCCTCGGGGTAGAACTCCAAAGAACAAAGAGAGATGGATTGACTGGCCGGACATCGACAGATGCTGTCCCAGTCCTTAGCTCAGCCTTGAAGAATACCGACCACAAGATCGGAAAATCCTTGAAATCCAAAGTTCTGCACAGAGTATTCTCGGAGGACTATGAGAGGGCGAAGAGTTACATCTTCGATCCAAGGGGCCAAACCATTGATAGATGGAACAGGATCTTCTTAACGGCTTGCGTGGTCTCTCTGTTTGTTGACCCGCTTTTCCTTTTCGTGCCGTCGCTCGACAGCAACAATTACTGCATAGAAGATGCGTTTACGGCCAAGGTCATCCTAACGACTATAAGATCGGTGCTCGATGCCTTCTACGCAGCTCAGATTATCGTTCGGTTTAGGACGGCTTATGTTGCACCCTCTTCTCGGGTGTTTGGGAGAGGAGAACTGGTCATAGACTCAAAAAAGATCGCGTTGAGATACTTGTCTAGAGGCTTCTGCATCGACCTGTTTGCGGCTTTTCCTCTTCCTCAGGTACTATCAATATGTTAAAGCACAGCGGTTAATTACCATGAAGTAATAGCTGGCATTGAATTGTTGTAGAATTTTGATTCTAGGTGTTAGTTTGGGCTATAATTCCTAATCTTGGGGGTTCGATCACGATACAAACGAAAAACGTGCTCCTCTTCATCATCTTCTTCCAGCATCTGCCGAGGATTCTTCTTCTACTTCCACTGCGGTCGGAAATTATTAATGCCAGCGGTGCGCTGACAGAGAGAGCATGGGCCGGGGCCGCATACAATTTGTTGCTCTACATGCTGTACGCGCATGTAAATCTCAGTAAAACCCTTTTTTTTTCAATTGACTTCGTGAGAAAAACAGCACTTGCTCTTTTTCTACTTGTAATCTTCATCCTGATTAAGCTGTACGAAAGAGCGATCTGACAGGTCGCAGGAGCTTGCTGGTACCTTAATTTTGTTCAGAGACAAGAGTTTTGCTGGGAAGTCATCTGTGATCAAGAACCTTTGTGCCGATACGATTTCTTCGACTGTCGCCATGTTCATGATCCCGGTAGATCCAGCTGGTATGGTTCAACCAACTCGACAGCTCTGTGTGAGTCAAGTAATGCCAATACCCCCGTTCTATGGGGTGTGTACCAAACAATTCTGGGCACTTCTCTCGCAAGCACCGAGTTCTTCAGCAAGTACTTCTTCTGTTACTGGTGGGGTCTGAACAACTTGAGGTATGCACATGTTGTCTGTACCGATATGAGTACTCATCATGAACCAGTTGAATGGTGTATGACAATTTGCACATGAACTTAGCTTCAAGAAACTGACTGTGTCCTATATTTAGTGCATATTTGAGATGCTCCATGCCTCTGGTTCCTGTGAAAATGTGGGTATTAAAGGTTAACACCATTCAACTTCATGTTTTCATTGACAAATAGAAGTAGAATGCATGCATTTGCAAAAGTGTAAATACTACGTTCACTAACAACAAATAAGATTGAATGGTTGTCTTTCATCACTGACAGGCCCTGTTCTGATCCATGTTAACAGTGATATAGGGCAGAACCTTCTTCCTAGCAATTACGTCGGTGAACTACTCTTTGTAATCATCTTTGCCAGTCACGGACTGCTTTTGTTTGCACTGCTCATTGGCAATATGCAGGCAAGCTCTATCAACACTGTCTTGATGTCTTTCCATTATTTTATTTTATTTTAGTAAGCAGCATCATATATAGATTCTGGCAGCTTCCATTTATTTAATTGTATTTTACCTCTGAAAATCAATTAAAGCATCTTGAGCTCAATATTTTCTATTACCAGAAAGCAATTTGTTAAGAGGGTTCATTCCATGCCTTTCTTATTTCAATGGTACCGCCTTCATCACTAGCAATGATAGATCAACAACGGTATCATTTTCGCACGGTTTGTGAAGTTCCTCATTTCTGAGAATCAAGAATACTTGGTAATCTTATCATACCCTAATCTATAATCTCGATTAAATATGCTTTTACCTTTAATCTGCAGCGATACCTCCAATCCACGACCATTCGATTAGACCAATGGATGATCAAGAGGAAAGATACAGAGCAATGGATGCATCATAGACATCTACCACCAGATCTGAGACAAGCTGTTCGGATGTATGACCAATATGAGTGGGCAACAACGAGAGGTGTAGATGAAGAAGCCCTTCTTAGAGACCTTCCAATGGACCTATGTAGAGAGATCAAGCGGCATCTTTGCTTTGATCTAGTTCGACGTGTAAGCATGCTAATCATATCTGCTGTTTATCTGCCTTGTTGTGAAGAGCTTTCTGTAGTTTGATCCTTAAAAGGCTCGTTGAAGATATACCAAGAGGACATTTACATCTACCATGGCCCCGACAAATGGCTTGAAATTTGGTGTGCACAAAGTAAAAGTTTGTTAGTAGACTTCTGTTTCATGGATAACTATAGGTGATTAGAAGGTTTGAATAAGGGTGTGACTACACACATAGAATCAACAACAACCGTGTGACTATAACATCCAGTTTATCGTCAGATACCCTCTTGAAGGAAGTTTCGATTGTTTGTTTTACTATAGCCAATTGATAACAATGGAGGCATAGTGGTAGTTAATTGGGTTTTTGCATTGTAGTATCTGATATGAGTAATTAGCCAATTTCTTTGTTTCTTCTCCAAGGCATGAAGTCCAGTATATGCCAGGAAATCCTACAAAGTTGCAAGCGAAAATTATTCTGTTTAGAAGATTTTTCTCAATGAGAATTGACTCTTCTTTATCTATAACTGAATTAAACAGGTGCCGCTATTCAATCAAATGGATGAGAGGACGCTGGATGCAATATGCGCGAGGCTGAAACCTCTTTTGTGCACGCAAAACATGTACTTAGTACGTGAAGGCGATCTGACCGAAGATATGTTCTTTATAATCCGGGGCCACCTCGAATCCTGGACAACCAACGACAGCCGCACAGGATTCCTCAGCTCATGTCGTCTGGGCCCCGGTGACTTCTGCGGTGAGGAACTGCTAACATGGGCCCTGGACCCGTGTCAAGGCATGATCTTACCCACATCCACGCGCACAGTCAAGGCGTTGAAAGAAGTGGAAGCATTCTCTCTCGCGGCCAGCGACTTAAAGTTCGTGGCACTTCAATTTAGAAGGCTACATAGCAAAGAACTGAGGCACAAGTTCAGGTTCTACTCGCACCAGTGGCGCACATGGGCTGCGTGCTTCATTCAATCTGAGTGGCGCCGTCATAAGAAGTTGAAGGAGGAGGCTAAGCTAAGAGACAACAGGGATGGCGTGACAGGTAAATCGAATTCTTTGAGGTTCTGGGACACGTATGCGAGGGAGCTGATAGAGAGCACCCGAAGGGCTGAGAATAATCAAGTGGAGCTGGCTTCTGATGCTGTGAACATGGTACAAAAGCCAGTGGACCTGGATTTTTCCGCAGACAATTAAGACACGCATTGAAGCCTTGCACTTTTCTGTGTATATCTTGATCAGAGAACTAAGATGAGCTTCAATTTTTGTATATTGGTGTATGATTATAGGGATGGATTGTTATTGATCTGGAACAACATTATGGAGTATATTAGATCAGCAAGAGTCCAAGCTAGAACTGTTCCAACATGGAACAACAATCCACGATAGACCAATATTATCGTTCCTGATTGGAAATGCAAGCGTTCTAGTTTTGCATCTGATCTCATGGTGCTGTACTATAATCTCCTAGCTGCAATTACTTCAGTATATGCCTGGCCAGAATGGAAACCAATCTTTATATTTGTCATGAAAGATGAAAATAATCCGTTACATGTTACAAACTTATTTTCTTAGAGGACAACGATCTGGTAGCCCAACTCTTCAGTCCTTGTCGAAAAGAAAAAAGAAATTAGTGTTGGAAAATATCTCGAGTTTGAGCCCATAAGTGAAAGCTTGAATTAACTTGGGAGATTTCCTATTTGGGATGTTTGGCATTTGTCCAATGGACATCCGAATTCGGAAATTAAAAAGAAAATACAAATTGTACCAAGTTGCGGAACAAAACAAGGATATCAATTTTCCTATTTTGAGTTGTATTCCTAGTTTGAGCCGGCTATAGATTTTGGTTGGTTTATGCCCTTTACCAAGCAAAGGAGCTTTTAACCGTAACAGTCAATTGTGCGATGTGCTTGTTAACTACATCATGAAGAAAGTGCAAGCACTTTGAAACCAACAACTCTTGTGTTAAGACTAGTGAATTCTTTTGTGAATTGAGAGATTGTTTTTGTAAGGAATTGCGAGGGCTAGATACTGTGTGAGTTAATGCTTGTAATTGGGTGTTGAAAGATATTAAGGGTGTTTGAGTGATTCAAGTGGGGTTACAATATCTACTTATTGTTTGATCTATAGTGGAATATGTGCCGCTCTCCTGTGAAGTAGGTCACACTGCCGGACCATGTAAATCTGGTATCCAATTTATTTTCTTATTTAGTTTATTTTATTGTTGGATCCCTTGTTTTTTTTCGCAACAATTGTTATCAGATCTAGGATTGGCTGAGTTAAAGCGAATCGATAGTGACAAGGAAGAAAAGTGAGAAATCGACAGAATTGATATTAATGATTTTGATTTTTGAAAGATGCAGACTAAAGATTATTTGTATGGGAGAAACTTGCACTTACCCCTGTCCAAAGAGATACTAGAATCGATGACGCAACCTGATTGAGATTTGCTACATAGACAGGTGCGGGTGTTTAAGCTGAAATTAGCTTGTATTGTTGCGTTTAATATCGTGAAAGAGAAGAATATTGCAGGAGTGATGAACCCCATCAAATATATATGAAAAGCCATTTGCAATCAACAAGGTCCCTTGATGCAATAAAGGTGTGTGAGATGCCGAGTATATCAATCGATTCAATATATTCATTAGTCAATGGAGTTTGATTGAGATTGACTTTGATAATGAATCACAGGCTTTGATATGTTGTCCTTATTGCTTGATAGACGGAATGCTACTGTAGTTGATGTTGGTAATTTCTTTGGATGACAAAACCCAATGTTTGACGAGGTTCACAATTTGATTTCAAGTGGAGACATCTGTCAGAGAGAATATGGTAAACCCATGTCTATTGGCTTAATAGATAAAAGTAGAGGAAGAACTAGTACTCGTGTTAGAAAGAGTATTGCGAGCTTGAATAGATGTAGTTAGTTTAGGACCGGTGGTGATGTCTTTTGGAATTATAGCAAGACGAGACATTTTGGAAGGAATTGCCTTAAATTGCAAAATAATAAAAGTAAGAGAATTAGAGTTGAGTCTACTGACGATATTGCTACATTAATTGATAGTGCCTTGGTAATGATGATTATGTTTTATCAATCACTAAGGATTCTTCGTTTGAGGAATGAATTATGAATTTGGTTATTCCTTTCATGCTATACCAAAACAAGAATTGGTTTACTATTTATTAGTATACTGATAGTGGTAAAGTGCAATTTGGGAACAATGTTGAGTGCGATGTAGCGGGTTCGGTTAATTTAGAATCAGAAGACATGATGATATCGTGAGGATATCAACTGGAGTGAGACATGTTCCAGAACGAAAGAGGAATAGATTTCCTTGAATGATTTGGGTTCCGCTGGATGTCGAGATACTTCAAGAGGTGGAGTTTTCAAGATCGTTCAAGGTGCTTTGGTAAGAATAATAGGAGTCAAGCACATTAGCTTGTATGAGCTTCAAAGGAGATAGTGACGTATGTCAGATGCATCTATTTAAGAGTTTGAATTGTGGCATATGCATTTTGGAGTGCATTAATGAAAGAAGCTCGAAGGTTTTAAGTAAAAATAAATCTTCTGCGTGGTCACATGGCTAACGATTTGAGCTTGACTTAAGCAAATGGCATAAAAGTATAGTTCGGTATTATTGTCAGAGAGAAATAGTAGAGATTGCAAAGTTGATTCACTTAGATGTTCGAAGGTTGTTGTAATTTCCTTCGAGAAAGAGTGCTTGATTTAAGCTAGTAGTTATGAACGGCTGCTCAAGGAGTACTTCGGTGTTTGTGCTGATGTACAAATTTGATTTTATTGTCAAGATTAAGAGAGTTGAAAGCTATGGTAGAACGATCAAGCATGTGCGGCCTCACAGTAATATGTAATTTTGTTTATATATGAAGGTATAGTAAGGCATCGCACTAGTACCATTGAAACACAATTTGTTGGAGAGTTAATGATTACCAGAGATGACCTATAAAACGATCTCCAGTGCTGATATGGCTAGGAAAATCCTAGTGGATGCTATTAGTGCGAGGAGCTCCCAAGTGAATAGATCCACATCGGTTGCACTCGGATGTTTGTCTCCTGAGAAACTGTTGTCAGATAACATTATTAATTATCATGTTCTTAGAATATTTGATTGCCCGTGTTATGTTTAATATGAGTTGTTGATTGTAATTGAGGGATCGGACAATATTTAGAGTACTTGAGTGATTCGAGTATAATTATAATCTCCGATGTATCACCTAATTTATAGTAGAATTATGCATTGTTTTTCTCGTAAACTACGTCACATTGACCAAATCATTTAAGTTGAGTATTCGATTTATTTTCTTGTTCAGTAGCTTGTTTTTTGCAATAATTAGTGATTAGACAGTGTCAACTGGACGCCAAGTCAGTGCCACATCAGCAATTTGGCCGACCTTCTTCACATTACTTAAAAGAAAATAACAAAAGGACAGCAAAGAACAAACCGGAGGTCGACCCAACCTTCATTTGCTGAGATATGACCTTCCCGAAGAAAGGGAAAAACACCTCCCTTAGATGCCCAGGGACGCTGGTTAAGGCTTGCAGAGTCATGGAAATGTATCTTGGGCAGTCAAGTCAACTCCTGGGATCTCTCATCTTTTTTAATGGGGAAAGACTTATGGTATGCCTCTTGCGGTTCGTCTCTTTTAGGCCCTCACACTTTTCGCTGTAGTTTCTCGGCAAATTCTTACTGTCGAAGCCCTTTTCGCCGAAGTTCATCTTAATCACGTGCTAAGCGAGTGGAGTGTATCCTCCATCCATCGTCCTATCCTATGTCACGTGCTTCAGGAACGACATAATTTCCATCAAAAGAAAGCATTAAAGAGAGGACTGTGATAGAATTGTTGAAGTGTAGCGGGTGAAGTGGAGAACTCTTCTGCTAATACATTAGTGATTTATCACTAGTTAGCACAACCTATTGTGCCTCCAATTCAGTAGTCCTCGAGTACTTTTAGTCATTTTGCGCTGCAGATGTTACTGTGATAGGCTTAGTGTAAGAAGAGAAATTATAAGCAGCAGTCATTCTTCAGGATTCCTCATACACAGAAAATGAAAAAAATATAGAAAACTGTTGGTATGTATTAGTCCAAAAATTTTTCTTGGTAAAATGAAAATTTTCAATTAGAAGAAGGAATAAACAATTCTAAAGAGTTGTATATTGATTATGAACATGTTTGACTTTAACTTTTATACTGTCAAAGGTTGGAGAGTTCATAAAGCTTCCTCTTTTTTTCCCATTAAAGCAATTGTTTGAGGTCTCTTTATGTTGTCATGCCTTATGAAAGCAAGCAGGCAATAAGATATTATTTTATTTAGGCCAAGCATAAGATGTTACTGTATTTTATTATTATTAATCTTGCGGTTTCGAATGCAGATGCTGTAATCATCTGTTGGCTCCACGGTTGTTTCTGCAGACACAGCAATCTTGGCCTTCTTGTATCACAGATTCGAGTCACAGAAATAATTCATGACGAGTAGGATGGGCTATCGCAGTACAACGGCAAGATTCGGAAGGTACAACTCTATTTTCTTGAATTTCTGGGAAAGTTTTGATTAGCATCTGCTCAAACGTCTGCTGAAAACTGAGTTCCATAGATTACATTATGCTTCCGAAGAAAATTTAATGATATGAACATGCAACAGGAAAGTTTTTCGTCGAGCCTCCAGCCTCCAACATCTAACATCATTACCTATTTGTGTGGGTGTGCGAGGTGTGTGTGAGAAACTTATGGATTAATTGCTTCTTAACAGTCTTCCATTGAAATTACAGAGTACGAGATGAATCCCTTTTGGAAGAAATCCCAAGAATTCAGAAAGGCAAGCTGTCAAATGAGGGCGCTGCGTGCCATGACTCCGGCTCGAAAACTACCAACCAGAAGAGTGGAAAATCCTTGAAAGCGAAAGTTTTGCGCAGAGTATTCTCTGAGGACTATGAGAGGGTGAAGAGCAATATCTTCAATCCAAGAGGCCAAACCATTCAAAGATGGAACAGAATCTTTTTTATGGCTTGCTTGGTGTCCCTATATGTGGACCCCCTTTTCTTCTTTGTGCCGTCTATTGACGGCAACAATATGTGCTTAGAAGATGCATCGACCCTCAAGATTTTCATAACGATCATAAGATCGGTGGTTGATGCCTTCTACACAGCTCAGATTTTCGTGCGCTTCAAAACAGCTTACATTGCACCCTCTTCCCGGGTTTTCGGTAGAGGAGAACTGGTTATAGACTCGAAAAAGATCGCGTTAAGATACTTGTCCAGAGGATTTTGGATCGACCTCTTTGCGGCAATTCCACTTCCTCAGGTACTATCTATAAGTTAAGCATAGCTGTTAATTACCATGAAGCAATGGCTGGAACTGATTGTCGTTGAATTTTCATTCTAGCTGTTAGTTTGGGTGATAATTCCGAACCTTGAGGATTCAACGATGGCTCAAAGGAAGAACCACATCCTGTTCTTTATCTTCTTCCAGTACCTGCCAAGATTCTATCTTACACTTCCACTCCGGTCGGAGATCATCAATGCTAATGGCGGATTAACAGAGACAGCTTGGGGAGGGGCTGCATACAACTTTATGCTCTTCATGTTGGCAAGCCATGTAAGTCTCCCTTGCTTACTGTATTCGGTTAACGAAAAATGGTAGTTACCGGAGAAAGATTTCCTCGTTTTCTCGAACTCTGGAAATCGACTTACCACGTTTTAAAAGGTGATTTAACGTGGATAGGTTGCTGGAGCTTGCTGGTATGTGCTAGCAATCGAGCGACAAGAGTTTTGCTGGAGAAGTGTCTGTGATCGGGAAAAACCACTGTGCAGGTACGATTTCCTCGATTGTCGCCATGTTCAAGACCCAGGAAGGGACACCTGGTATAATATGGCCAATTTAACAACTCTGTGTATATACAACAATCCCAATACCCCGGTTCAATGGGGTGTATACTATAATTTCGTGACTGAATCGATCGCCAGCTGCAAATTCTTCAGCAAGTACTTATTCTGTTTCTGGTGGGGTCTAAACAACTTGAGGTACGTACATGGATTCTGGTTTACCATTTAATCCAAATAACACCATGATCGTAGAAAGTGCAGGAAAATCCTAGTTCTACATCCACTAACTAGTTTGCTTTTCATGGCTGATAACGCTCTATTCTATTATGCGAACAGCGATATAGGGCAGAACCTTGTGCCAGCCACTTTTATTGGAGACGAACTTTTCCTTATCGTGGTCGCGACCACTGGGCTAGTTTTGTTAACACTGCTCATTGGAAATATGCTAGTAAGCTCCATCAACATTTGCTAAAGTATTTCTCACTGCTCTCTTTCAACCAATTATGTTCTGATTCTTGAAACAATCAAAGCATCTCGAGCCTACTCAATGTCTTGAAAAATATTGCCTTCATCTCCAGCAATGACAGTTCACTATTCATAAGCTTTTGTGCGGTTTCCGAAGCAATTATTTTATCGAATAGTCAAGGATTCCCACTAGTCTTCTAATCATTTTCATGAAATATGCCTTCACTTGTTCTTGTTAGCGTTACATCCAATCTACGAGCATCCGGTTAGAGCAATGGAGGATCCAGAGAATAGGCACAGAACAGTGGATGCATCATAGACATCTACCTCCAGAGCTGAGACAATCAATTCGGACATATGACCAATATAAGTGGGTGACAACTCGAGGCGTTGATGAACAAGCCCTTCTCCAAGGACTCCCAAAGGACCTACGCAGAGCGATCAATCGCCATATCTGCTTTGATCTAGTTCGACGTGTAAGTATACTAATAACAAGCACTTCCAAATTTGAAAGTGAAAACCAATGTTCTCAGGAGATTCGGAAGTGACTATAAATTTTTTCCCCCTCGTGAGATAGACTGATTTTCATCAATGATGAATCAATCAGGTGCCACTGTTCAATCAAATGGATGAGAGGACGCTAGACGCCATATGTGAGAGGCTGAAACCTGTCTTGTGCACACAAGACATGTTCTTAGTATGCCAAGGCGATCCGATACGAGACATGTTCTTCATAATCCGTGGCCATCTTGATTCCTGGGCGACCAACGGGGGCCACACGGGTTTTAACTCGTGCCGTCTGGGCCCCAGTGACTTCTGCGGTGAGGAACTCCTAACGTGGGCCCTGGACTCGCGGCCGAATATTGTCCTGCCCTCGTCCACGTGCACTGTCAAGGCAGTGAAAGAAGTGGAAGCTTTCTCTCTCGCAGCTGAGGACCTTAAGTTTGTGGCAACACAATTCAGAAGTCTACATAGCAGAGAACTGAGGCACAAGTTCAGGTTCTACTCGCACCAGTGGCGCACATGGGCTGCATGTTTTATTCAATCTGTGTGGCGCCGTCATAAGAAGTTGAAGGAGGAGATCAAGTCAAGAGAGCCCAAGGTTGGTCCGCCGGGTTCGAATGGCAAATTGAAACCTTTGAGGTCATTCTGGGACGTTTACGCAACGGAGCTGATAGAAAGCACCAGAAGAGATGAGACTAATCAAGCTGGGTCGGCTTCCGATGCAGCAAATACAGTGCAAAAGCCAGTGGACCTGGATTTTTCGGTAGATTACTAGGAAATGTTGACTGCAATACTACCACAATCAAACTAGGATTCACCTTGAAACCCTGCACTTTTGGTGTATATTATAGAGCTTGGCTGTAGATCTCAGTGATGTGTACTCTCCTTCAGTTTTACCATACATCGGCGTATAATTTTACTGTTGTTGCTCTCACAAGAACATTATGAAATCTATCAGAATCAACATAGACACGTCACATGGTGGATTCAGATTGAAAACTGATCATTTTGGTTCAGTTAGCCACAACCTTGTGGTCATCCAGTGAGCAGAGTATGCATCATAGCTTCTTGTGAATGGAAATCAAATTTCTTTTTCTTTCCTTTGTCCTCAGTTTGTAAATAATATGTCTGTTCGCCTAAAAGAAAAACATAAGCAACACATATTAGAGAAATGTTGGCAGAACAGAAAATGATCATACTGGCTGACCAAATCTTTAGTTATTTATAGGAAAAAAGAAAAATCTGGATGACGTGATGCAAATTGAATATCAGATGAGCACCATATGTCCATCGAACTTAAGAACATCACTTAGAGTTAGCAAGGCCAGTTGACGTTTGACAGGAGAGATATGACTGGAAGATGTCATTGACTGAATGATATTATAAAGGTTAGTGCAATGGTGATGAGTAATTAGAGCTCAGTGAAGTCACGCGAAACTTTGAATTTTAAGAAAAGGGATTTGGATATTGGCTTGTGATAAACAAAGCATGCTGATACAAGATGACCTTTTAGCCCACCTTAGTAGGGAAAAATGAAACAACAGGAAGGCTTGGGGAAGTATTTCTCAGTTTATTTGCTGTAAGATCGACTTTTGACCATTCCGGATCATTGTTGCAAATTAATCACCAAGATTGCTAACCGTGATATTGCATCTTCTTTCAGAAAAAAAAAATTATTTTTTCCATCTCTCATGTCATGCCCACCTATAGCTACCTGGTTGGATCGAATATAAGTCATACTATACCTCGGCATGTAGATCCAATATAGTTGACTCTGTTTTATTATAATAATTTCTTCAAACTTGGTATCAATTCAAGCTCGTGTCTTCAATTCGATTTAGATGATGAGAATCATTCCCAACCTTATCAGTCAGAAAGGTCGTAAAAAGGAAGCATGCATATCTAGTTCAAATCATATTCAGTTAGTGATGAACCCGGCTTACAAGCAACCGTGACATGTGAATGTGAACTGGGTGATCTTCATTATTGCCTAAGTCAACTCTTTTCTTTTTCTGGACTCAATTTTAACTGAGGAAAGAAGCAACATCTTATTATGATACAATACGAATTAAATGACATCAGGACCGACAGTTGGACTTTTTTTATTTATTTTTAATTTGGGTCATATCCGACAGTTGCACTTATAAATACACATAATGTGGGCTGTTTCTATTAGCCAATCCCAGAAAAGTCCACAGAATGCATCCGAACTATCTGATGTAATGTTTTGGCAGACGCACAATGGAACCAAACCTTTGTTTTGACTTTTTTGCACTATTTTAACAGCCTACGAAACGCAAGCATACTGTTAATGTCATGAAGGTGCAAAGAATTGCCACCAAGCGATCAACATGACTCAAGGCCTACTTCGTTTTAGCTAATTACAGATGCTAATGAGTACACATAATTATCGGACAAACAGCTTTTAGGAACAATTAAGAGGTCTAATACTTGATTGAGTTCTGTGTAGCAACTTACGACATTCAGGCGTAATATTTTTCTGAAGTGGAAAAAGGAAAACATTGGCATCTTCTCGCACTAGATCCGGAGGAGCACATGTCAAGATTATGATAATAGTAATGCAGAAATATCTGACTTGGTTAAATTCCTAGCATCTTTAGACTTTGATGCAAGTGCAGTCATCCTTTTTTCATTTTTCTAAAGACCTTTGTCAACTCCTTTCAGGTTCAGTACAAGAAATGGAAAAGAAATAGCAGTTTTGCTGGTTCAGGTGGAACCATTCGTGTTGCTTTCGGCCCATAAATGGATCATTATATGTAAAACCCTCATGGCATTTGTAATTCTTCCAGGACATTGTAGCACGGAAAAAAGAAAAAAACCAATAGAATTTCCCGATGTTTTTCTTCCTGGATGAATTCTTTCATGACCCAAGAAGATTTAAAATATGATGTGTGCAATGACAGATGCATTCGATCTGCTAACATCTGCCCATGTTTGACAATGTTTTCTTTATAATTCTTTCGCTATCTTGTCGGGCGCAGCAAGCAAGCAAGGAAATATTATCGTCATTATTGTCGTTGTTGAGAATATATATGCAGATCAAAGCAGTTACTTTTTTTGTTCAACGCTTGTCTCTGCAGTTGCTCGAGGCCTCATTGTACCACCAGAATGAATACTTATTCGTAGGAACAATTGGCAGAGAGTACAAATATGGCCAGTGGCAACAGAAGGTCCAGATTTGTAAGGTAAAAAGCTCTCTTTCCTTGAATTTCTGGGATATTTCTGGTGCTTTAACTTTACGAAAGATCTTATGACCAATGATAGTTCAATAGTCCATGTTTCTTAACAAAAAACTAATGGATGACATACCAAATTGCTTTCAATTTAATGTTCATTATCTATCTGTGACCGTGCGCACGCATAACATCTGAATTGCATGTTTGGAGGCATAACTCTGATAAGCATAAAATACAGAGTAGGAGATGAATCCACTTGCATGGTACTGCCGACGGTGAAGCAGGACGGATTGAGCGACCAATATCTGAATGAGTACTCCCCAAGCCAAAACTTGGCCTTGATCAAGAGTCCCAGCCAGAAGGCTGGTGAATTCTTGAAATCCAAAGTTCTGTGCAGAGTGTTCTCTGAGGACTATGAGAAAGTGAAGAATAAGACTTTTGATCCGAGAGGGCAAACCGTTCGAGGATGGAACCAAATCTTCTTGATGGCTTGCCTGTTCTGTCTATTTGTGGACCCTGTTTTCTTTTTTGTGCCGTCGGTCAACAAAAACTATCTGTGCTTGCATGATGGAATTGGCCTCAAGATCCTCCTGACAATCATAAGATCAATAGCAGATGTCTTTTACATTATTCAAATCGTTGTTCAGTTTAACACGGCTTTCATTGCACCCTCTTCTCGTGTGTTTGGAAGAGGAGAGCTTGTAATAGATCATAGAAAGATTGCCTTGAGATACTTGCGCAGCCGCTTCTGGATCGATCTCTATGTAGCTCTCCCTCTTCCTCAGGTTCCATCCTTTTGTTCAAGTATAACTACAGCTGTTAATTTCCATGAAGCAATCGCTGGAACTAATCATAATTTGTTCTTTCAGTTATTAATTTGGGCAATAATTCCTAGCCTTGCGGGTTCGACCACAACAAAAATGAAGAACTTGCTCCTGTTCGTCATCTTCCTTCAGTACATACCAAGACTTTATCTTATACTTCCACTCCGGTTGCAAATTAGTAATGCCGGTGGTGGATTAGCAAAGAAAGCATGGGAAGGGGCTGCATTCAACCTGATGCTCTACCTGTTGGCCAGCCAAGTAAGTGCAGCAAGGCCTTCTTTTTAAATTCACGTTCCCAAACGAGGAATGAGACTTTTCCTACGTGTCCAAAACAAATTTCGGCGATGTTTGAAGTTCACTGACAATGAGAAATTCTCATTACTTCCTTTAGTCCAAGAGCACATGCATTTAAACGGGCAAATTTCTCGGTACTTTCAGCTCGTTCATGGAAGCAATTCAGATTTAACAAAGCCATACAGAGTCTTTTGATCCACATAGTCGTTCCATTTTTCTATTTGTGCTTGAGTGTCCATTAATAGGTCTGTGACATGCTTCTTTGATCCAATGTCTCCATCTATTCAGGAGATAAATTTATGGTCTTGTTCTTCTCCTCTTGTTTGATAAAAGGCTATGTAATTACGGTCCTCTTTAGGCTGCATGAAAGACCAGTTTGTTTGTTTCCACTTTACATTGATAGGTTTCAGGAGCTAGCTGGTATCTTCTATCAATTGGGCGACAAGAGTCTTGCTGGAGGTTGGCCTGTGATCAAGAAAATCCTACATGTCAGTACAGTTTCTTTGAGTGTCGCTACGCACAAGACCCTAGTAGGGTCACCTGGTATGGGTCGACCAATGTCACAACTCTGTGTAACGGAACTAATGCTAGTGGCCCCATTCGATTTGGCATATATACCACTGCTATGACTCTTTCTTTAGGAAGCAGCAAATTCTTCAGCAAGTACTTTTACGGTATGTGGTGGGGTCTGAACAACTTGAGGTATGCTCAGTACTGCCTATTTACTGTGACTGATGGACGATTTGCCATTTTAGAATGGTTACAGCTTACAGGTCATTGCTTTAAGTTTGAACAATGAAATTAACAATGCACCGGTTGATTAAAGCATACAGGAAGTCAATACCTATGAGAAAATCATCTTATACATCTCGTACGAACTAAGCATGAATTGTTTGTTTTTCATCTCCTAACTTCTGCATTTGTGAGATCCCTGCGTGTCTCTACTTCCTATAAAAACTGAATCTCTAATATAATGTAGTCTTTTTGTTTTTCAATGACAGAGAATTGTGAATGCATGATTTTGCGGAGGTGTGAATTCACTGACTAGTATTGATGCTGAGTGATTTTTGTCCATCACTGACAAGGCTCTCTTCTAATCCATATTGACAGCTGCGTAGGCCAGAACCTTGAATATACAGCAACCACTTATGTTGCAGAATTACTTTTTACAATTGCCGTTGCGACTCTTGGATTTTTTTTACTTGCCCTGCTCGTTGGAAATATGCAAGTAAGCAACCGAATCATCTTGAGTTTACTCGGATGGTGGTCTAGTTAGGGGATTTCATTCCATGCCTTTCTTAATTCGATATCGTTACGTTCATTACCATGTAACTGTAGTTTGATAGTGGAAGGTTTTTTTGCGTGGTTTCTGAAGCAATTATTATTAACGAGAGTTAGGCTTCTCAGTTACTTTTTAAGCACACAGCCCGTTATCATGGTGAAATATTGTTTCATTTTTTATTGGTAGCAATACCTTCAAACTGCGAACAGCCAATTAGAGACATGGAGGCTCAAAAGGACAGATACGGAGCAATGGATGCACCATAGACATCTACCTCCAGAACTGAGACAGTCTATTCGGATGTACGACCAATACAGCTGGGTGTCAACTCGAGGTGTCGACGAACCATCCCTTCTCCAGGACTTCCCATTGGACATGCACAGAAATATCAAGCGCCATCTTTGCTTTGATCTAATTCGACGCGTAAGCTGTCTAATCACATGTGCTTCTTTGCATCAGTTGTCGCAGTATAATTTTCATTGTGGAAGCAGCTAGTGAAATTCTTTCCCAAAGAAAACCAATCCATCGTCTACATCTTGAATAAACAGGTGCCACTTTTCAATGAAATGGATGAGAGGATGCTAGACGCGATATGTGAGAGGCTGAAGCCTGTTTTG
This sequence comes from Syzygium jambos, assembly GCA_031216235.1. Lineage (NCBI taxonomy): Eukaryota > Viridiplantae > Streptophyta > Magnoliopsida > Myrtales > Myrtaceae > Syzygium > Syzygium jambos. Next base: position 7,736,433 of record CM062229.1, on the reverse strand, counting down.
TGCACAGGGAACATGTACTTAGTACGCGAAGGGGATCCAGTCCAAGAAATGTTCTTCATGTTCCGGGGGCACCTTGATTCCTGGACAACCAATGGTGGACGTGTAGGATTCTTCAACTCAAGTCGTCTAATTCCCGGTGACTTCTGCGGTGAAGAACTGCTAACATGGGCCCTTGACCCACGCCCAAGCATTGTCCTCCCCTCTTCCACCCGCACGGTCAAAGCCGTGAAAGAAGTGGAAGCATTTTCTCTTGCTGCTGTGGACCTAAAATTTGTCGCATCGCAATTCAGAAGACTACACAGCAAAGAACTGAGGCACAAGTTTAGGTTCTACTCACACCAGTGGCGTACATGGGCTGCGTGTTTCATTCAATCTGCGTGGCGCCGTCATAAAAAGTTGAAGGAGGAAGCTGAGCTAAGAGAGAGTGAAGATGGTGCGAATGGCAAGTTGAGACCTTCAAAATTGTTTTGGGACGTGTACGCAAAGGAGCTGATAGAGAGCACCAGAAGGGATGAGAATCAACAAGCAGGGTCAACTTCTGATGCTGTGAACACAATACAGAAACCTGTGGACCTGGATTTTGCTGCAGATTATTAGGACTTGATGATGGCAATGTCACAAAGCATCGAGGCCTTGCACTTTTGTGTATATTATACAGCTTTACCATAGATGTTGCTAAGGTAATCTACTTCAGTTGTACGTAACAGGTACGGTTATCGATGTACAATATCATGAACAGAGAGCTGCTACAAAGAGTACTATTGGACAAGTGACGTGGAAGCTATAATAGTTTCAATATGAAAAAAGCAATAACATACAGAGAGGATCAGGATTGAAGACGAATACTTTCATCTCAATTTGCACAACCCACTATCGTTCGGTACACAGTTCTTAGCATTTTTTGATATTAAGAACAATGGGTTATGGAATTGAATGCTTGTTACCTCATCCAGTTTCTTTCTGTCTCATAACTGAGTTTCAGAAAATGCTCGTCTTTTGCATTCTCTTCTGTTGAACTTCCGAGGTCAAGTCATGAGAGGAGACGGGCACTTTTTAACGCCCACATGATGATGAACTCACCCACATTCGCATTGCTCACTGATCACGGGGAAGACAAACCCTTCAGCATCGATCAGATTCTGCACACATCACACATATACTCTTCCTTTCATCTCCACACCAGATCTTCCCTGAATAGAGCAATCTCGTGGTGACCGCCTCATCCTTTTGATTACGATGCTGCCTTATCTTGGACGCGATCATGCATTGCCACTTTCCCCCAAATCATCATCCCCGCTGCTTTGTCTTGCTTGCACTGCAAGGGATGTGCGTTATCATTATCCAAATAGGACCTGATCTAAGCGGATTGCCGCAGCTCATCTTCCCATTGCAAACCCGACACTGCTGGCCAGGACGTTCATCCAGTTACTGCAAAATCGCTGTTAGTTGTCGTGGAGCCTCATTGCATGTTATCTCTTCTCGTTGAAGGTATGATCGGTTTCGGATTTCCTTTAGTTCCTGTTGGAGTTGGCGAATACTTCGGGGACCCTTATTTCTCGTACTGGACACGCCCACTTAAGTTTAGGGAAACTGAAGTATGAACCAACGACATGTAATCCCTACGCACGGAATGTTGAGGGTCTCACTTGTTGTGGGTTGAAACAATATCGGGTTTGCTGACCCGTTTGTTATGGGATCAAAGGGATTCGGATAGACTTAGGCTTTGGGCCCATTTTAAGTCCTATATATTGTACTCGTATAAGAAATCATTGTAACGAGTGATTGAGGTTGTAAACTTAAATATCATAATGGAATCCCTTTGCAGGATGTAATCCTATTCTAGGGTGCACCTGGGTAAATTCCTGCGTCAATTTTTTTTGTTATCTGTGTGATTATTCTGATTCTGTTAGGATATAACCCATCAGTTCCGAGCATTAGTGTTAAGTAAAATCCATTCGAAAGCCTTGCTAGATTCCATCATCACTAGATTTAGTCGCGAATGAGTGAGGCATTAGGGACTCGGATGTTGTTAACTTTGGCCCTCTCATGGTTCCAAACTGCTGGATTTGATATATTAAAATATGCATGCTTAGTTCTTACGCATCAAAACATGCATGTTTTAGCATATCGAAGACCTTCATGTCATTAAATTACGCATATTGTTAGATTATGGTACTTTGGATATTTGAGTATACTTGAATTTTGGATGAGCGTGTTAATAAAGACTACTCTCATGAAGTAAAGGTCATATATTTTGCATCGCGTTGACTTTTTTTAACAAAAAATTTAAAATAAATAATTTTGATCACGTGTTCGTGTTATAAATTCTGCGTCATGTTGTAGATTCGAATCAAATTTCATGTTATAGTTGCATTTAGTTTATTTAGTCTTATAGGGTTTCGTATTGCATTAGCATCATACTAATTGCATGGCCAGGGAAATTAGAATTCTTGTAAATAGATGTTGTAATACATTTGTAGAACATTTAGATTGCATCATCTTAAAAAAAAAAAACCAAAACTTTCATAATTAACCGAGTCAAAGCCAAATCAGGATTGGCATGATTTGAAAGAACCGGAGGCAAATACCATTGTCGTCTTGTAAGAGGCACCATTCGCGCCCATATGATGATCCGTCAAACACCCTCGATAAATTTGCCTCCTGAGGGTTGCGACACCTACAAAAGGATGACGTGTCAGCTCTCGTAGATTCGTCAGTCGAAATTTCACTTTGATTCCACTAACCAAAAAAAGTTCCTAGATAACAACCCTAACAAAAATCCTGAATGTATCTTGCCACCTACCAGCGAAAAATCGCCGGCACGAGCAGCGCCTCTCCGCCTCTAGTAGAAAATCACCAGGGAAGAATCAGAGTCGTGCACGTATAACTTACTGGGTGAGCTCCTAATTGTGCGAGAGCTGTCAGCTAGGAATGATCCTTTTCTCTTTGGTTTGCAGTTTGGACTCTGGAATTATTACATCATTCCATACTCCGTTGACCCACATGGCATATTTGTGATTCTCCCATAACCTCGTACACTGGAAAAAAGGACAAAAAGCAGGGAATTTCTTAACACTTTCTTCTCAATATCTTTATGTTATCATGTCTGGAAAGCAAGCAAATTGTCAAGATTATTATCACTCTTGCACATTTGGTCGTCCTTTTCTGTTGGTTGTTTCAATCGACGCGGGCTTGACAAAACATCACATTAAGGCGTTGTCCAGCCATAGAGGTCGAGTGTCAACAATCAAGAAAAGCCATCGTGCCCGACTTCTTCGAGTATCGTCATGTCCTGCACCCTGCTACGGTTTCCTGCTACTGGTCGACCAAGATAATAAATTTGTGCGAACGGAAGCAGAACCAATAGTCCCATCCAATATTGGCATATATACTGTGCTGTGACTAATTCTCTTACAAGCTGCATATTCTTTAGCAAGTTCTTACGCTGCATATGGTGTGATATAAACAACCAGAGGTATGAACTGGGTACTCGACTCCACTGTTATTGGGTCTCTGCCACATTTTTTCATATTATAATTACAGTTCGATACTCTACGTTCGAGGAATGAGCAGTAAACATTCCCCAGTCGATTGAAGCATACAGGAATAACAATGCCGATGTGAAAATCATCTTTCCGCTGGAACTTTGCTGGGCAATTCGACTTTTGTCATAGAGCGAGTGCATGTTTGAGACTTAGGTACTGCATGATAACCATTCTGGTTCTGTCCAGAACTGGTTTTTTGCTCCCGAAATTAGTTTTGGACCAAAAATCCGTTTGTTAACGCAATTTCATTTTTCTATTTCTCGGACAAGTTTTTATCCCAGAACTCATTTTGAACCAGAAATGAGAACAAAAAAAAGTTGGTTTTCCATTTCTTGAACAAAAGTGAGAACCATTTATGAGGAAATCATTTTCTTCGACACATCTCTCTCTCGTCTCCTTCGAGCTCTCTGATCTGCCCGTCTCTCTCTAATCTCTCTGTAGCCGTCGAGAGGAAGCCAGCCGCTCGTTCGCTCGCTCCGACCGAGAGGAAGCCAGGGCCGCTCGCTCGCTCGCTCCTGCTCCACGTAAGCTCCGATCGTGCGCTGGATCTCCTCTCATCTCTCCCTTTTCTGGATTTGGAAGTCGCCGTCATCGGGGGGTCAGCTTCGGCCTCGCCATGGCCGGCGGTCGATCTCGCCGGCGCCCAGATCTGGGCGACGGCGAGGTCGACCGCCAAACCTGGGCGAGGCCGCTCGGCCTCCCCCTCCCCCCTCTCTCTCTCTCTCTCTCTCTCTCTCTCTCTCTCTCTCTCTCTCTCGGCGTTTGTCTCCCATTCGTGTTTCGATTCTTTCGTTCTTTCGTGGGCGAGTCGATTTGCAGCGTAGCTCGCGAGCCCCCTTTCGTGTTTCCGGCGGCCGATTCACCTGCGAAGGACGAGGGCTTTGTCGCGGCGCGGGCTTCGGCGTCCGGGGTACGCGGGCCGGGTCGGGTCGGGCCGGGCCGGGACGGGGGTGGGTCTCAGCGTCGCCGCCTGTGTCCGCCGCCGAATTCCTAGGGTTTCGGCTTCCGGCGCCCGGACGAATCGGGATTTCTTTGTGGGGGCGGAGAGAGGTACCCGCGGGAGCTTCGGTTTTGTTTCCAAATTTAACTCGCTCGCATTGATGAGCGGGGGAGCTCGATATCCGTCGGTCGTGTGTTTGTGTATGTGTTTGTTGTTGTTGTTGTGTTGTTTTGATTGATTTGTTCGTGAAGTTCGAGTCCCCACGGCTTCCCTTTGTTGGGATTGGGAGAATTGCTTAATCTTTACTTTTTATGCTCGCAATTGAACTTTTTTTAGTAGTATTCCCTCGTCTGGGTGTCATTGTGTATCGTGCGATGGGGGTAATGCGCCAATTCACGTTGCTTTAATGGAGTCTTCCAGGACAAATTCAGCAAGTGGTGAATTGAGGTGGGCCTTTCGTGTGTTGCTGTTTTGGTAGTGTGCAGTGGCAGACTTGATCGGGGCTTTGCTGATTGACGATTAAATGTTGTTTTTTGTCAGTCTCTTCGCAATATGGTAGGAATAAGTTTTGCTTAAAGCATGCGGAGGGTGGTTAGGTTGACCACTTGGGATGGAGTTGATGAGTTTGTTTCCCCGAATTATCTAGTCTCCACTTTTATTTTGGTTATTCTTAGAATTTGACTTATTTCAAAGGCTCAGGATACCCATCTACACTTTGCATGGAATCAACTATCATGTAATTACTGGTTTTGATCTTTGAGCTGAGTGAGTCAATTCGCTTTGCTTCTCTTGATGCTTAAATCTGAATGCGTGCTTTGTGTTTTTATCCTAGGTGTGGTTTAATTTTCTTATATTGTCAATGCTTGAACTTGAACTATATATCTTTGTCAAATGCAGGCAGTAAAGAGGATGTTTTCTTCGATTCGAAGCCCTGGTTAGAGTCCGACTGTGAAGATGATTTTTTCAATGTCAATGGTGGTAAGAAACATGTGTGGTGGTTCGTGGTTTGTTTAATGTTTCTTTAGTTGCCTGCTTCATTTATCAATTTAAGTTGCTCTTAATTAAGGAGGACGCTTTTAAGCTACTGCCACTCCTTTGATTTCCCCTCTAAAAAATGGCACGTTTTAGACAACAATCTTAGCACTCTCACTTAATTAGTATGCACCACTCACAAATTCCTCTCTCTCTCTCTCTCTGGGTAGGGGGCGATGAATTGGGTGTTCAGTCTTCTATTGAGCGAATTGATGGAAATCAATTGAAGTCTCTTCAAAAATGTACCTGAGACCATCTTGACATTAAGAAACAGGGGCTGCAACTAGCACTGATCTCTAATCGATTGATAATTGTCCAGCCATAGTGCAGTTGTCCAACTCCATACCTGATATAGCATCATGAACTTACCTGAAGTCTCTCATCATCTTTAAGAGTTTGCTTTTAATCATCATATGCCTTAAAGTTAACAACTGCATGGCAAATTCTGTCATTGAGGTCGTGGCACTTATTTTAGCCATGCAGATTTTCCTGACTCTTATATTTGTTCAATCCTCAGGAAGAAAAATAACAAGAGGAGGAGCAAGATTTTGCTTTACTCACGAGATATGCTGTTTATTGTGTCATCATTTTCTTTCCTGGCGAACGGATCCATGATTGATTTTGCGATGTTTAACTGACGAACGAGTATTAACGTTGAGCGATTTTGTTTTTCTTCACCGACAAGGCTCTCTACTGATCCACATGAACAGTTCCAACAGGGCAAAACCTTGAATTTTCCACAGCCACTAACATCGCGAAATTACTTTTTGCATTGCGGTTGCAAATCTTGGGCTGCTTTTGATAGCAAAGCTCATTGGAAATACGCAAGTAAGCTCTATTATGTTCATTGTGCTCTAATTTGGGTGTTCATTTCTGTTGGGAAAAGGAACAATATTTGCAGAAAAAGGCCCAGATAATTTTCCCACTACTATTTCTGTGACAATTAAATAGGATAAAATATTTGATGAAAGCGATAAAAACGAATAGTAAATAACACCAGACTTTTAATGTGGAAACCCTCCAAGGTGAAGGGAAAAATCATGGGACCGTAGTCGACTTCAAACTTCCACTATGATAAATAATGGAATACAACTTCACCCTAAGGTGGATTTCTCATTGTCTTCAATTTGTGGATCTGAACCTCTCACAAACTGGATAACTCTCTCGAAGATAATTCTCTTGGAAGAAGAAGATTGTTTCTTCCACTATACTCTGATCTTCTTGCTTTTTGTATGTCTCTCTCCATTGAGGAGGACTCCTATTTATAGGAGCAAATGCAATCCCAATTGGAATTGTACGATATGAAAATCACGGCGATTTGTTTCCAGAACACTCATGATTTTCTGGACGTGGAAGATCATGTTGATTTATTTCCCGATTTCTCTTGATTTTCTTTCCCCCTCCCTTTGGCCTCTCAAATTGGGAGTGACCTACTCAACAATTTCTGAGCTTGCTTTAATAAATAATAATGTCTTCATCATCACGAGCTACAAAGAATAGTGACTATAGTTAGGAATTATCAGTCGTTTTTTTTATCCCACAACCTGTTGTCATGGTAAAACACAGTTTCATCACTTTCTATTGGTAGGAGTACCTTCAAGCGGCAACCAACCACATCGAGCAATGGAGGCTCAAGAAGACAGATACTGAACAATGGCCGTGCAGACATCTGCCTCCGGAGCCGAGGCAATCTGCTCGGACGTATTACCTGTATTAGTGGCGTTGACTGAGTTAAAAAAAATAAACTTTGACTGGTCAACAAAGAAGAAAAGTGCACGTTTCATTATACAGGGAAAAGGAGAGCACGCACAAAAGAGAGAGGATACGAAAGGGAAAGAAAAAGAAGAAGAAGAAGAAAAGGAAAAAGGAAAAGAGGGAAACTTGTGCGCGCGCGCCTCGGAGACCTCATTAAACCAAATTAATTTCGTTTCGCAACGCCCAATAAGGATTTAAACTCTTTGTTCATTTAAACCGAATTAACTTTGTTTCGCAAGCCTGCGCATAGCGACAATAGTGAACGTTCGCTATGGCGAGCCTTTTGATTTTGTATAGGAGTCGATTGGTCGATAAATGAGTGTAGTTTAGTCGAGTCATTAGTTAAAGTAGTGTTTTACTTGATTTTGACATCAATTCTCGTTTAATTAATAGGATAATGAGATCGTTAGCTTGAATAGCTAGTTGCTTACTTTTGGGCATTTTCAAGTGAGTAGTGCTATCTCTTATTTGAATTTATAAACTCATATTTCAAATACAATATGGATAATATATATTATGGGTTATCAAGTGACATTTTTGTTATATAAAAGTTTGGATCGAACATTTACTACAAAGTATTTGTAAATGGTTTGAAAATGGTTTTAGGAAAGGTATTATGAAAAGATATACACACCCACACACACTATTTTGCAAATTTGATTAATGAACTGAATTCTAAAATAATAAGAGAAATGTTTTACGAAACGTATTCTTAGCGGATGAGCTGAGTTGCGAAAGGTTATCTTTTCTGGTTTATAAAATGTATATTGGTTTATCCGAATTTGATGTCTAATATTAGAGGATAATCGTTTGATGCTCATTATCACCGTGAACCCAATTAGGTGATTTAGGGTATGCATACTGGTTTCAGGATATCCTTCTGGGCCGAGCCACCGGATGATAATAATGGGAGACATTACCAAGGAGGGAATCTTGATCGCCTTATCACCAGACGTTAAGTAGTGACCATGGTTGAATAATGAGCATGAGATAGATCAATGAAATTGATCGTTGACATGTGACTTGATGAGATTGATTAATGGCTTTGACCATCAATGTTTGATATATGAAGGTGGATTAAATGAGTTTTTCTGATATGTATAAAACTTTGTTGAAAGGATAAAACTCATTGTTTTTATCTTGTAAGTGTACTATATTCTAGATTGGGTTATATGGGTTTGGGTATGTTTTTTAAATGTGCATAGTAGGGCTTAATTATTTAGAAAAGATATGTATTACTTACTGGGTTATGGTTCCTCATACCATTCGTCTCAAATATTTTTCACATTCTTCAACTAGCAGCAAGTAGGACAAGAGCGCTAGTTGGGCATCTTTTTGTAATTAGACTTTTGGGTATGAGATGAGGTAGATGTATATGTCTGAGAATAGTTGCCAGGTTCACTTGAGTACAGATATGTATATATACTCTTTTCGATGGGTTTTAGAACTCATATCCTCTAATAAAATTCTTGTTTATCATATATATATATATATATATATATATATATATATATATATAGGTGGAGTTATATATTTGATGACATGTTAATGTTTGTTATATTCAAGGCTAGGTCTTTCAGGTAGTAATTGGGGTGTATCATTATCCCTATTCTCGCAGTAGTTGGGGTGTGACATTACCAATCTAAGTGGGCGGTGCCTCGAGACATTGACAAAGAAGCTCTTCTCAGCAACTCCCGGTGGACTTGCATAGAAATGTCAAGCACCACCTTTACTTTGATCTAGTCGATGCTTGAATTGTGGAATCCTATATGTTCTTTTTCAATTTGGTTGTTTCAATTTGATTTCTTAAAGATGCGAAGTGACTAGTTGGATTTTCATATGTGATATATTGATACTTCTTCATTTGTGTCCAAACTAAACAACGGTTTTCAATCAAAAGGATGAGTGGATACTAGACGGGAGAGGCCAAAACCTGTTATATGCACTAATAACATGTATTTCGATGTGCAAAGTTTGTTTATGGCCTTATATCCCATATCTATCCTTAAACGTGCTATTTTTTTTACATTATTTATCCATCCTATTACTTTGGGAAAATGATACCGGAATACCCTAACTTTCATAACTTTCGTACAACGTTCACTTTAATGCCAAAAATTTTCGAGCGGTCATTAAAGTGCCACTTTTGTCAAAAAAAATATCGAGTTTAATGTCATCATCAATTTGAGTGGCTAGAAAATTTGTCGTGGCATTTTTAAAAATAAATGGTCCAGCGTGGCTCGCCGGCAAAGAGCCACGTTGGAATTAATCTTTTTAAGTTTGCGGAGGATTACAATCAAAGAAGAAGTTGATGTTGATGATGATGAGGTGCTGATGAAGACGAGGAAGGCAATGAAGACCTCGACACAGAGGTTGATGACGAATAAGAAGAAGATGAAGATGAATTTTAAGGGCTAAACAATGATGTCTCACATTTGTTTGCCCTAAATTAATGAATTGGGGATAAATTCGTTAATCTTGTTTTATTCTTCAAACCCTAATCCTCCTTTCTCTCTCCTCCATCTTTAGCCATAGCCAACCTCTATCCCAGTTTCCATAGCGCTGCCGTCATTGTCAACTTGTGTCCTCGTGCTATCGCTCCCAAGTGTTCTTTTTTCTCTCCTCAAGGCTCATGACCGCTGGAGATAATGTCGTTGGCCATGGACAATACCAAATCTACTATTACCCATGGCCGGCAAAGCCAGATCTGGGCTTGGCAACGTCAGACCGACATCCTGAGCCTAGATTTGAAGCGGGTTGCACAAGGACAGAGGGGAAAGCTTGATGACATGGGGATCATCAAGGCTGTGCTTGGTGGCTCAATGCTCAACTCATAACAATGGAGGAGTGGCAACGAGGCAGGCTAGCTATTGCAGCAATAGCCTAAGGTGGTGGAGCCGATGATGATCACGGAGATGCATGAGAGATCGAGCGATAGTGAGCCTAATATGTTGATGCAAAGCGGTTGATACAAAGATGTTGTTGTCCCTGTGTTGTTCAACTTTGTAGTGTTAAAGGGTGAATAGGTTGATAATCAAAACTTGATGTATTTTGCAAAATTATCAAAATGAAGTTTGATATATGCAGGAACAATTTAAAATATATAAGAGTAAGTTGATAATATTAAGTGCTTTATACTTCTATCAAATAAATATGGAAATAAATAGAGAGATAGAAGATATTGCACGTAGATCTTATGGTGGTTCGGCTTAGATAAAACCTACGTTCACTCTCCCAAACTAAGAGTCACCAACATATTCAAATCCACTAGTAATCTTTTGAGTCGTTACAACATAGCCTTTGTTGTTTCTACCCAAACTAGTATATCAGACTACCAAATCCTAAGAACTACTACAACACACGTACACTTTTCAAGAAAAATTTCAATCAGTAACAAGCACTCTCAGTAAATGAACTTCTCGCTCAATTACTCAACAAGAGTATAAGTGTATTCAAAGTATAAAACTTTTTTAGTTTGTAGTCGTTCTCGCAATTCGTGTCTTCTTTGGTGCGTGTTGATTTTCTTATCTAGTGTTCAAGATCCATGTTAACAGGTAAATAATCTTCAAGAGGATCAATTTAGAACTAGGGACATGCAGAAGCACTAGAGACAAAAAAGTTATTACTCTACCATTGTAATTATTCCCCTTAGTCATTCCCTCTTCTCTTGTTCATCATTCCACCGGTGCAAGTTAACTTTCTTTTCAACTTCGTGATTTTAATTAATACTCTAGCATTGCTTCTTTTCATGAGCCTCATGCATATAGAGAAGTTAGTGTTAATCCTCTTTGGAGACTGGGACATTACAAGTGCTAAAACTTATGTACGGCACTCACTTTGGTGCCAAAAGTTTCCGCCAGATTACTTAAGTGCTAAACTTTTTGAAAAACGATCATTTAAGTGCCATTTTGGTCGGAAATCCAACATGACATTTTTTTATTAATTTTTGAAGTCGATGTGGCTCGCCGGAGGATGAGTTAGCATCTGCAGTCAGCATTTTTTGTTTTAAATAATTTTTTTCCTTTTCTTTCTTTTTTCCTTTCTTTTCTTTTTTTCCTTTTCTCCCCTCATCGGCCGGCTGCCGATGGCCGGGCCGGCCACCGGCGAAGTCTGGGAAGGGCTGGGCGAGGGTCGCCCTCGCTCGATCTGGGCCAGGCTGCCCTCGCCGGCCATGGGTGAGGCTGGCCCTCGTCAAATCTAGGCGAGGCCAACCTCGCCCATGGCTGGCAAGGGGCGGCCTCACCTGTCGTCGGTGAGGGATGGCCTCGCCAGATCTAGGTGAGTTGACCCTCGTCGGCGACAGGCGAGGCCGCCCCTCGCCGGCCGTGGGCAAGGCCGGTCTCGCCCATATCTAACGAGGACCGGCTGGCCTCACCCATGGCCGGCGAGGGGCGGCCTCGCCCATCGCTGGCGAGGGTCGCCTCGCCCAGATCTAATTAGGGCCGGCCTCACCCAGATTGGGCGATGGTGACCCTCGCTTAGCCCTTCCCGGGCTTTACCGGTGGCTGGCCCAGCCACCGGCAACCGGCCGACGAGGGGAGAAAAGGAAAAAAAGAAAAGAAAAGGAAAAAAATTATTTAAAATAAAAAATGTTGACTGCACATACTGACTCATCCTCCGGCGAGCCACATCGGCTTCAAAAATTAATAAAAAATGCCACGTCAGATTTCTGGCCAAAACGGCAATTAAGTGATCCTTTTTCAAAAAGTTTGGCACTTAAGTGATCCGGCAGAAACTTTTGGCACCAAAGTGAGCGCCGTACACAAGTTTTGGCACTTGTAATATATCAATCTCATCCTCTTTGAGAGCAAGAAATTGCAGATTAGTTGTACATTTTAGACAAAAGGGATTTGCTTGATTTGTCTGATTTGCCTCTTCCAAAAAGTGTTGTAGGTTGTAAATGGGTGTATAATATCAAAACAAAAAGCAAATGGTACTGTGGAATGCTACAAAACTTGAATAGTGGCGAAAGGCTTTACAAAAGAGTATGGAATTGATTATGATGAGACTTTTGCTCCATCGCACGTTTTAAATCTGTTGAAAGTCTTCTTGCCGTCACCTTTATTATCTGATGATCTCTATTTCAAATGGATATTAAAAATGCATTCCTCAACGGTGATCTTATTGAGGAAGTCTCTGTGGAGCCTCCCTCTCAATACACTCATCCTTCTAAAAAAGTGTATCGATTACATCAAGTATTATATGGATAGAAACACGTTCTTCGTGCATGGTATTCCAAGTTTTGCTTGACCATAGAACACTTTGGTTTTACATCGAGTCTCTATGGCCATGTTTTCTTTGTTCAACGAACATCTCATGGGCATATTTTATTGATTTTATATGTGGATGATATGATAATTATTGGCAATGATCATACTGGCATTACAAAGTTCTAGCAACATTTTTTGTCATTACAAAGTTCCAGCGATATCTCAGTCAACAATTTGAAATGAAGGATTTTAAGCAACTCAACTATATTATAGGCTTGGAGGTTGTTTCAGATTCCTCTGGTTATTATCTTTCTTGAGAAACATATGGTCACTTATTTTCTTTCTCAAGTAGGACTTAATGATAACAAGATCTCTAAAACTCCTATTGAAACTAGTGACACGTTTGATGACTATGATGAGACTATTCTTCCAAATCCTACAATTTATCGACAATGGGTTAGTGGTCTTGTATATCTCACTATTACTCGTCCTGACATCGTCTCTACTATTCATATTGTCAGTCAGTTCATGACCGTGCCATGTATGATTAACCTTGCTGCAGTTACTTGGATTCTTCTCTACGTTAAGGGTACCTTATTTCATTGCCTTCACTGTTCTATGCACTCTGCCATAGAGTTAAGAGCTTATTTGATGCATACTGGGCATGTGATCCTTTATCGTTACTCCACTATAGCCTGTTGTTTCTTTTTGGGTTAATACCACTAAAAATCCCAAATTATGCCTACTATGACACAAATACCCCGAACTTTTTTTGTGTCGATAAAAACCTTAAACTTGCCCATTGTTAAATAAATACCCAAACTTTATTTTGTGTCATAAAACCCTAAACTTATACTAGTGTGACAAATATACCCTAGATGGAACTTAAATAGATGGTATATACGCCACACATGTATAAGTTTGGATTTTTTCGTGACAAAAAAAATTAGGGGTATTTGTGTAACAATGAGCAAGTAGGGTTTTTGGTGACACAAATAAAAATTTAGGATATTTTTGTCACAGATGAAATAGTTTGAGGTTTTGTCTGGTATTTGCCCTTTCTTTTTAGGTATCTCAATAATTTCATGGTGGAGCAAAAAATAGGCCATCGACGCTTGATGTTGTATGGAAGCATACTATCGCGCTCTTACTGATACGATTATCGGAAATTCTATGTTGCGATGGTTACTAGATGAGACAAGAGTTCGTCAGAATGGTGACAATCATTTATTGCATCAAGTATATTGAAATAGACTATCATTTTATACAATATCACGTGATTCATGCTATTGTTCGTCTCGTCTTAAACTTCATCGGTTGATCAGACTGCTATTGGTGTCTTCACTTATCTACTTGGGCTTTTTCCTTTTGATTTTTTTGGGGCAAACTCTAGTTGACTCCTTCTACCTTAGCTTAAGTTTGAGGAGATGTTAGAGATAATGAGTACTTCACATCTCCCTTGATTCTCCATGTCTCTCATGAAAGTGCATGTATCTCTCTCATGGTGCATATCCTTGATTGATGGTATTTGATCGAAATTGATATTGTTATATTTTGCAACCTTAAATAGCCCTCTCGTAAAACTCATGAAGGACCTTATGTACTTTTTATTATGAAATATACATACGTTGTATAAATCTCTTCCGCATATTCTTATATGAGATAATGAAGGAGGATCATACCCAACCTCATTCGTCAGAGAGGACACTATATATAGTTCAAATCACATTCAGTCAGAGATAAGCCTGGCTCACAAGCAACCGTGACATGTGAATGTGAACTGGGGTGATCTTCATTGTTGCTAAAGTCAACTCTTTGCTTACTCTCGACTCAGTTTTAACTGAGGAAAGAAGCAATATCTTATTATGATGCAATACGATTTAAATGATATCAGGACCGACAGTTGGACTTTAAATATGCATAATCTGGCCTGCTTCTGTTAGCCAATCCCAGCAAAGTGTCCAGAATGCACTAGAACTGTCTAATGTAATGTTTTACCAGACACACGATTGAACCAAACCTTTTTTTTTAATTATCTGCACTATTTTACCAGCCTACGGAAGGAAAGCATGCTTCTGATGCCATGAAGTGCAGGGAATTGCCACCCTACTTCGTTTTAGCAAGTTACGGATGCTAATAAGTACACACAATTTTCGGACAAAAAAGCTTTTAGGAACGATTAAAAGGTCTAATGCTTGATTGCATTCTATGTAGCAATTTACAATATTCGGGTGTAGCATTTTTCTGAAGTGAAAAAAGGAAAACATCAGCATCGTCTCATGCTAGATCCAGAGGACCACACATCAAGATTATGATAACAGTTATGCGGATGTATCCGACTTGGTTAATTCCTAGCATCTCTAGACTTTGATGCAAGAGCTGTAATCCTCTTTTCATTTTTCTCTAGAGTTTTGTCAACTTTTTTGAGGTTCGGTACAAGAACCGGAAAAAAGAAAAGCAATTTTATTCTTTCAGCTGCAACCACTCCTTTTGCTTTTGGCATGCAGTTGAAATAATTATATATTACGTTAAACCCACACGGCTTGTCATTCCTCCAGATTCTCGTGCCTAGGAAAAAGAAAAAAGAAAAAAAACCAAGAGAATTTCTCATGTCTGACTATGTTTTCTTTTTCATTCTTTCGCTGTCCTGTCTGACGAAGCAAGCAAGCAAAGAAATATTATCATCATTATCATTGTTCTGAGGGTATATATTCTCTGCAGTTGCTCGAGGCCCCGTTGTAACTCGAAATGAATACAAATTCAGAGGAACAATTGGCAGAGAGTGCAAAGATGGCCTGTGGCGATGGAAATACAATGTCCAGAATTGTAAGGTAAAGCTCTCTTTTCTTGAGTTTCTGGGAAACTTTTAGTGCTTAACTGTTCAATAGATCTTATGACAAATGATGGTTCAATCATCTGTGACTCTGTGCGTGTGTGCGCAACATTTGAATTGCATGTTTGGAGGCATAAATCTGATAGGCATAAAATACAGAGTAGGACATGAATCCGTTTCCACGGGACTGCTGACAGAGAAGCAAGACAGCTTGCAAGACCTAAAGCCGAAAGAGGACGCCCCAAGCCAAAACTTGGCCTTGTTGAAGAGTACCAGCCGGAAGGCTGGTAAATACTTGAAATCCAAAGTTCTGTTCAGAGTGTTCTCTGAGGACTATGAGAAGGTGAAGAATAAGATTTTCGATCCGAGAGGTCAAACCATTCAAAGCTGGAACAGAATCTTTTTGACAGCTTGCCTGATCTGTCTATTCGTGGACCCTCTTTTCTTTTACGTGCCGTCGGTCGATGATGATTATCTGTGCCTTTATAATGGATCTGGCCTCGAGATCCTCGTGACAGTCATAAGATCAATGGCAGATGTCTTTTACATTATTCAAGTCATTGTTCAGTTTAACACGGCTTTCGTTGCACCCTCTTCCCGGGTGTTTGGAAGAGGAGAGCTTGTGATAGATTATAGAAAGATTGCGTTAAGATACTTGCGGAGCCGCTTCTGGATTGATCTCTATGTGGCACTCCCTCTTCCTCAGGTTCCATCCTTTCGTTTAAGTATAAGTAAAGCAGTTAATTTCCATGAAGCAATCGATGGAACTAATTGTAATTTGTCCTTTTAGATATTAATCTGGGCAATAATTCCTGCCCTTGCTGGTTCGGCCACGACAAAAATGAAGAACCTGTTCCTATTACTCATCTTCTTTCAGTACATACCAAGAATTTTTCTTATACTTCCACTCCGGTCGCAAATTAGTAATGCCGGTGGTGGATTAGCAAAGAAAGCATGGGAAGGGGTTGCATTCAACCTGATGCTCTACCTGTTGGCCAGTCATGTGAGTATAGCAAGGCCTTCTTTTTAAATTCAGTTTTCCGAAACAAGGAATTAGACTTTTCCTACGTGTCCAAACAAGTTTTGGCGACGTTTTAAGTTCATTGACAATGAGCAAATTTCACTGCTGTCTTTAGTCCAAGAGCATATCCATATAAACAGGCAATTTCTTTGTAGTTTCAGCTTGCTCATAGAGCAATTCAGATTTAACATGTAGGGACATACACACTCTTTTGATCCACATAGTCCTGCCATTTTTATATTTGTACTCAAGTGTCCATTAATAGGTCTGTGACATGCTTTTTGATCCATTTTCTCCATCTTTTCAGGAGATAAGGTTATGGTCTTGTTCTGCTCTTCTTTTGTTTGATGAAAAGTCATGTAATCAGGGTCCTCATTAGGCTGCTTGAAAGAGCAATTTATTTGTTTCCATTGTACATTGATAGGTTACAGGAGCTTGCTGGTATCTTCTGGCAATTGGGCGACAAGAGTCCTGCTGGAGGATGGCCTGTGATCAAGAAAGTCCATCATGCCAGTACAGTTTCTTTGAGTGTCGCTATGCACAAGACCCTGGTAGGGTCACCTGGTATGGGTCGACCAATGTCACGACTCTGTGTAACGGAAGTGATACTAGTAGCCCTATTCAATTTGGCATATATTTTAATGCTCTGACTAGTTCTGTTGCAAGCTGCAAATTCTTCAGCAAGTACTTTTACAGTTTCTGGTGGGGTCTGAACAACTTGAGGTATTCTCAGTTCTACCTATTTACTGTGGCTGTGGGAAAATTTGCCATTTTAGAATGGTTACTGGTCATTGCTTTAAGTTTGAACAATGAGTATTAATAATTCACCCATCGATTAAAGCATACAGGAACGTCAACACTGTTGAGAAAATTATCTTGTACATCCAGTGGGAACTTAGCAAGACTTGTTTGTTTTTTGTCTGGCAGCTACTGCCTTTTTGAGATCCTGCATGTCTCTACTTCCTAAAAAATGAATCTTTAGTGTTAATGTAGTCGTTTTGTTTTTCAATGACAGAAAGAAGTATGAATGCTTGATTTTGCAGAATTGTGAATTCACTAACTAATAATAATACTGAGTGCTTTTTCTGCATCACTGACAAGGCTCTCTTCTGATCGATGTGAACAGCTGCATGGGGCAGAACCTTGAATTTACATCAAGCACTTATGTTGCAGAATTACTTTTTACACTTTCCGTTGCGATTCTTGGACTCACTTTATTTACCCTGGTCATCGGAAATATGCAAGTAAGCAACCCAAGCATCTTGAGTCCCACTCAGATGGTGTTCTTGTTAGGGGATTCATTCCATGCCTTCCTTAATTCGATAATGTTGCCTTCACTACCTTGTAAATATCGTTCGATAGTGGTAGGTTTTTGCTTGGTTTCTGAAGAGATCATTATTACTAACAGTTAGGTTTCTTAGTTACTTTTAAGCACACAACCCGTCATGATGATGAAATATTGTTTCCCTTTTTATCGGTAGCAATACCTTCAAACTACGAACAACCAGTTAGAGCAATGGAGGCTCAAGAGGACAGATACAGAGCAATGGATGCACCATAGACATCTACCTCCAGAGCTGAAGGAGTCTATTCGGATGTATGACCAATACAAGTGGGTGGCAACTCGAGGTGTTGACGAAGAATCCCTTCTCAAGGACTTCCCAATGGACTTGCGCAGAAATATCAAGCGCCATCTTTGCTTTGATCTAGTTCGACGTGTAAGCTGTCTAATCACATATGCTTCTTTGAATCAGTTGTTGCAGTATAATTTTCATTGTGGAAGCAGCTAGTGATTTTCTTTCCCAGAGAGAACAGACTCTTCTTCATCTAAATTTGGAATAAACAGGTGCCACTTTTCAATCAAATGGACGAGAGGACGCTAGACGCGATATGTGAGAGGCTGAAGCCTGTTATGTGCACAGGAAATATGTACTTGGTACGCGAAGGTGATCCGGTCCGAGAAATGTTCTTCCTGTTCCGAGGGCACCTTGACTCCTGGACAACCGACGGTGGACGCATGGGATTCTACAACTCAAGTCGTCTAATCCCTGGTGACTTCTGCGGCGAAGAACTGCTAACATGGGCCCTTGATCCACGCCCAAGCATCGTCCTCCCCTCTTCCACCCGCACGGTGAAAGCCGTGAAAGAAGTGGAAGCATATTCTCTGGCTGCTGAGGACCTAATGTTCGTCGCGTTGCAATTCAGAAGACTACACAGCAAAGAACTGAGGCACAAGTTTAGGTTCTACTCGCACCAGTGGCGTACATGGGCTGCGTGTTTGATTCAATCCGCATGGCGCCGTTATAAAATGTTCAAGGAGGAGGCTAAGCTAAGAGAGAGAGAAAATGGTGTAAATGGTAAGTTGAGACCTTTAAGGTCGTTTTGGGACGTGTACGCGACAGAGCTGATAGAGAGCACCAGAAGGGATGAGAAAAAACAAGCAGGGTCAACTTCTGATGCTGTGATCACAATACAGAAACCAGTGGACCTGGATTTTGCTGAGGAATATTAGGACTTGGTGAAGGCAATGTCACAAAGCATCGAGGCCTTGCCCTTTTATGTAAATTATACAGCTTCACCATAGATCCAAGTAATGTAATCTACTTTAGTCGCAAAAGGTACAGGTATCGATGTACAATATTATGAACAGATAGTTGCTATAAAGAACATTACTGAACGAGTGATGCGGAAGTTATAACAGTTTCAATATGAAAAACAATGACATATGCAGAGGATCAGGATTCAAGACATATACTTTTGCTTCGATTTGCACAACCCAGTAGTCATTCAGCGAGTTTTAAGCATTTTCGAAATTCAGAACATGGTTATGGAATTGAATGCTTGTTACCCCATCCATTTTCTTTCTATCTTATGACTGAGGTTCAGAAAAGTTTATATAGTCTTTGGCATTCTCCTGTTACAGGACTTACAAGCTTTGGCATCTTCTTGACAACGATAAAATCAAAAGAAAAAAACACAATATCGGAATTTGAAAGTGTTTTTTTTTCCTGAGTTCCTGAGTGATCTGTGCGTTCTTGCCAAACAAGAAAATAAGTACCCATTTTTATACCTACAAAAGGATGATGTGTCAGCTCTCATAGATTCATCAGTGGAAATTTCACTTAATCCCAGCAACCACAAAAAAAAGAAAAATTCCTAAACGATCACCCTAATTAAAATCCTGAATCTCTCTTACCTCCCAACCAGCCAAAGTTCAATGACCACGAGTGAAATCACCAGAGAAGAATTAGAGTCGTGCACGTATAACTTACTGGGTCAGCTTCTAAGATCTCTGCTCTGTTGTGCGAGGCTGTCAGCTAGAAATAATCCTTTTCTCTTGGGTCGCAGTTTGGACCTTTGGAGTTATTAAATCGTTCCATATTTCGTTGACCCACATGGCATTTATAATTCTTCCATAAAATCTCGGACACCGGAAACAGGACAGAAGCAGGAATTTCTTAACACTTTCTTTCTCGGTATCTCACTTTATCACGTCTGGAAAGCCGGCAAATGTCAATATTATTTTCACTCTTGCACATGGAGTCGTCGCTCTCTGTTGTTTCTTTCCCATTCAGACGGCTTGACGTGAGCCTGCATCCCGCAAAGCATCACGTTCAGGCACTGCTCAACTACGGGTTGAATCCTCAAGTCGCAGGAACAATTTGCAAAGAATCTCGATGAGCTTTCGCAAGTCAAGGTCAAGCTATGTGAGGTGAGCTAGCTCTCATTTCTTCAATTTCTGGGTGCAAGTGATATTCTGCAACTGTTCAAGCAACTGGTGGCGATTAATAGTCCAGTACTTTTATGGTTCTCTTCAAAATATAGTGATTCACATAGGAATATGATGAACATGCATGCAATTCTAAGTTTCTTAGCGAAACCTCTAGTCCAGTCATTAATGTACATTACATAACTGAGGGCGCTTCAGCTTGAGCGGATCATCTCAATTACATGTTGGATTATCATAACTTTAACCGAAATAAAATGCAGATTAGGAGATGAATCCCTTTCTGACAGCCTCCCAACAGTGAAGCAACGCAGGGCAAGCAGCCTAAATTCGAATGAGGATGCCACACATTGTAACTTAGGCTTGAAGAATACCAACAAATCTTTGAAATCCAAAGTTTTGCACAATGTGGTCTCTAAGGACTATGACAAGGTGAAGTATAGGATTTTCGACCCAAGAGGTCAAACCATTCGCAGATGGAACAGGGTTTTCTTGACAGCTTGCCTGGTCTGTCTATTTGTGGATCCTCTTTTCTTTTACGTGCCGTCGGTCAATGGTGACCATCTGTGCTTATATGACGGACAAGGACTCAAGATCCTCCTAACGATTGTCAGATCTGTGGCCGATGCCTTTTACATTGTTCAGATTATTGTTTGGTTTAATACGGCTTTTGTTGCGCCCTCTTCCCGAGTGTTTGGGAGAGGAGAACTTGTGATAGATTCTACAAAGATTGCGTTCAGATACTTGTGTAACCGCTTTTGCATCGACCTCTATGCGGCACTCCCTCTTCCTCAGGTACCATCTATACGTTAAGTGCAGCGGTCAATCAATTATCACTGAGAAATAGCCAGCTCTGATTTACAATTTTTCGTTTCAGGTGTTAATTTGGGCAATAATCCCCAACCTCAGCGGTTCGACCACGACAAAAACGAAAAATGTGCTCCTGCTCATCATTATCTTGCAGTACCTGCTAAGACTTTTTCTCATACTTCCCCTCCGGTTGGAAATTAGCAATGCCGGTGGTGGATTAGCAAGGAAAGCATGGGCTGGGGCTGCATTTAACTTGATGCTCTACCTCTTGGCGAGCCATGTAAGTGTATAGCGAATTAATTTTTCCATTTGAGTTCCCAAATGAAAAGGGAAATTATATGCTTATATGGCAATTTTCTTTTCATATTGACAGGTTTCGGGAGCTTGCTGGTACCTCCTCTCTGTTGGGAGACAAGAGTCTTGCTGGAGGATGGCCTGCAATCAAGAAAAGCCATCGTGCCAGTACGACTTCTTCTACTGTCAACATGTCCAGGACCCTGCTAGGGTTTCCTGGTACGGGTCAACCAACGTAACAAGTTTGTGCAACGGAACAAGTACCAATAGTCCCATTCAATTTGGCATATATGCTGTTGCTATGACTAATTCTCTTTCAAGCTGCAAATTCTTCAGCAAGTTCTTGTACTGCTTGTGGTGGGGTATAAACAACCTGAGGTATGCACTGGGTTGTTGACCCCATTTTCATTGTGTCTGCGCCACATCTATTGATACTACATTCTAGAAATGAGCAGTAAACATTCCCCAGAAGCATTGAGGAATATCAATGCTGATGTGAGATTCATCTTTTCCAAGGAACATTGCTGTGACAACTTTTGTCCTGTAGCTAGTGCATGTTTGAGACTAAACTGATGTGTGATAATGTTGCAGTGCTTAATTTACGAACGAAAATTAACATCAGCAACTTGTTTTTCTTCACTGACAAGGCTCTCTTCTGATCCACATGAACAGTTCCATAGGGCAGAACCTTGAATTTACAGCAACCACTCACATGGCGGAATTAATTTTTTGCATTGCGGTTGCGATTCTTGGGCTGCTCTTGTTCGCACAGCTCATTGGAAATATGCAAGTGAGCTCTGTTATGTTCATTGTGCTCTACTTTGGGTGTTTATTTCATAGCTCGCTTAAATCAATAATGATGTCTACATCATCACGAGCCACATATAATAGTGACTATTAGTGAGGAATCATCAGAAGTCTTTTGATCACACAACCCATTGTCATAGTAAAACATAGTTTCATCACTTTCTATTGGTAGGAGTACCTTCAAGCAGCAAACAACCGAATCGAGCAGTGGAGGCTCAAGAAGACAGATACAGAGCAATGGATGCAATACAGACATCTGCCTCCACAGCTGAGACAATCTGTTCGGACATATTACCAATCTAAGTGGGTGGCAACTCGATACATTGATGAAGAAGCTCTTCTCAGGGAGTTGCCAGTGGACTTGCACAGAAATGTCAAGCGCCATCTTTGCTTTGTCTAGTTCGACGTGTAAGCTGTGGAACCCTATATGTTCTTTTTTTTCATTTTGGTTGTTTCCATGTGATTTCTTTAATGATGTGAACTAGTAGGGTTTTCTTCTGTCGTGGATTGATTCTTCTTCACTTATGTCCAAACTAAACAGGTCCCGCTTTTCAATCAAATGGACGAGAGGATGCTAGATGCAATATGTGAGAGGCTGAAACCTGTCCTGTGCACTGGAAACATGTACTTAGTACGCGAAGGAGATCCGATCCAAGACATGTTCTTCATATTCTGGGGGCACCTCAATTCCTCAACAACCAATGGTGGTCAGACGGGGTTCTTCAACTCATGCCGTCTGGGCCCTGGGGACTTCTGCGGCGAGGAGCTGCTGACGTGGGCCCTGGACCCATGCCCGAGCATTGTCCTGCCTTCGTCCACGCGGACGGTCAAGGCCCTGAAAGAAGTGGAAGCATTCTCTCTAGCTGCCGAGGACTTGAAGTTCGTGGCATCGCAGTTTAGGACGCTGCACAGCAAAGAGCTGAGGCACAAGTTCAGGTTCTACTCGCACCAGTGGTGTATGTGGGCCGCATGCTTTATCCAATCCACATGGCGCCGTTATAGGAGGTCAAAGGAGGAGGCTGAGCTGAGAGAGGACGGTGATGGTCGGGCAGGCAATCTGAAGCCTTCAAGGTCGTTTTGGGATGTGTACGCGAGGGAGCTGATAAAGAGCACCAGGAGGGATGAGAAGAGACAAGCAGGGTCAAGTTCAGAAGCTGTGAACGTCATACAGAAAACGGTCGACCTCGATTTTGGGGAGGTATATGAGATTGAGGACTTGATGACAGCGTCATAATGAAAGCTAAAAATTTTTGCATCAAGCTCTCTTTGCACTCGTGTGTATAACCACGGATCCAGACAAAGCTTAACCATGTAATTTGCTTCAGTCATAGTACTTCAACAGTTTCCTAAACAGATTGTTGTTGTATGTTGCTGCAAAGGAACGTTTCAAATATATTGGAACAGTTCAGCTATACTGGTTTTGACTTCGCCATGCAGAAGAGTTCTTTTTTCCTAGTTAAAGGTAATCAACAGCATGTATGCTTTCAAGAGATTGTGAAGACGAATCTCGGGAGGTTATTATTTAATCATTCATTTCTTTTAGTTTGTGGAGAACAGTGACAATGGTGAATAAGCGTCAAGAATCATCACCACGAAAACCATGTAACGTCCTGTATGTCATCCTCCTCACTAACACAGATGATGCATCTTGGTCATCCGGTCCTTGCTCTTCCTAACTTGTCATTTTCAACAAGATGTGCAAAATTTGAAATAGACTGGCAAGATTTTGGGGGAGGCTGATGCTTGGATTTTGGACCAAATCTACGTTCTCTGCTTTGGGGTTTTTGCTTCTTAATGGCGACAAAATCCCCTCATTTCAAGTTGCAATGGAGAAATGTCTGAGAAGCTTCTGAGGTTGTGTGCCTCGGTCAAACATATACAACCTCTTTTTGTTGAACTTTGGGGCTACTATTTTGCTTAATGCTCACCACAGCAAAGTCAATTCTACGTGGTCCCTATAACATGCCATGTATACCGTTGATCCTCCGCAGCCCAAAAGGAAAAGAAAGAAAGTCATTATGTTAACCATGGACTCATTCAAATTATTTTTCCTTTCTACTGGTTGCCTCTGTTTGAATTAAAATCTGAAGACTTTTAATTAATATCATCAGACATCAGGCTATTTTTTAACCTTGTTTTCCGGTTCTCTAGTTACAAAATACCCAAAAAAAAAAAAAAGTTACCCAGGGAATGAAAAGTAAGAATTCTGGCAACACCATATGCGAAATTGGAGTACTACTAGGTATATCAATATCCAATAAAACTTCCTACATCATTTATGAATCTATTTTGTCAATAAATTTTAATGTACCTTGCTTTATCTTTATCCTTAAAATTGTCTTAACCTTCAAGGATACCCTTGCAACGTGGAGGATGGGTTAGGGTTGGCCCTTTTCAAATCGATCAAAACTCTCATGATCTTCGATACGGGTTTCACGGTCACCAGTCAATCATTCACTTATTCAAAGTTAACTTTCAATTTTTGTGTCCACCCCTAATTGTTAACACAGTCGCATTGTTAAAGGATGATGATGACTTTTGCAATTCGGTGAATCGCGATAAGGGTGCATTTGTTTCGCAAAAAATGAATAATTTAACAAATATTTTTTTTCTGAAAATGATCATTTGTATCGCTTACCATAATGAACGAGCAAAATATATTTTTATCATCCACGAAAATATACAGACATAAATAGTTATCGATAATGAAATATTTTTAGTGACTAATCATTCCAAGTAACATAAGAGATCATTTTTAAGGAAAATATTTTTCAGACTAATCATTTTCAGCGAAACGAACGGATCCTAAATTTAATAATATCGCACACACATAGTGACCGGTACGAATTTTAGTTTCCATGAAATAAACAAAACAAAAATATCTTAATAGTGGGGCATAGTTTCTAGAGAGACCCTGTTCCGGAACCTCATCGAAAAGTCTAACTAATTGCGTAGACTAAGACAGAAGAACCAAGACGGAGGCTAAGATGCTCCTGTGGAGGTCGTCCTGTTCTTGTGCGGACATATTCTACGACGACTTGGTCTTTTTTTCTTTCTCCAAATTGTCCATTCCAAGATCCCCGTCTCTAAGGGCATGTCAAATTTGGCAGTCTGCTAACTTCACTGTCAACTGTCCATGCATCTTCGTCTCTGAACTTAAAGTTTTCTTAATCATTATTCGTCTTGAACTGGTCGGACCTCGCTTGGGCTCTTTACCGCAGACACGCTCGTCATCTTCTAGGCGTCTAGAATCCCCAAAAACTCGTCCCAAGGGAAGGAGATTCGTGACCTGTTCGTCGCTGCAACGCCAAAGAGCTCGACTGTTTGGCTTCTTATATCTAAGAACTGGTGCTTCGCTTCGAGTTCTGTGCTTTGTCAGTCGTTTCATCTCGTTGGTCAGGAACATATTTGCACATACAAGACAGAGAAGTGCGATAATTGTGAATGTGAGTGTGATTTTTTTCCGAACTTGTTTTGCTCTTGTTCTTATTCCTGGATTTACTTGGTCAATGCAAATGGCTTCGTTACAAAAGCTCAAAGTTTAATCTGGACCGGCGTCTTTAAGAGAGAACACAGGAAACATTATCGCTCTTTTAAGTAGTGCCTGACAAATGCACATCTCATGCTTCTATATTATTGGGATTCTAGATTAACAAGTGTTGATCAAATGGATTATTTCGGTCATTCAGGTTACTGATTTGTTTATTCACGAATGACTTTCTTCGCACTGAAAATGCATTTTCTTTACATGATAAGATGATCCCTGCATGCATGCCATGTCCTTTTCATTTTGCCTAGTTCTGGTTTGCTCGAGTTTATGCTCAAACTCTTGTCTAGAGTTGAAGTCCTGTCACAAATAGAAGGATTTTTCATGTGCTTTGATGTGGCCTAGAATGTTGAAAGTCCCAGAAGCTCATGTTTGAGTTGAAGTCTCGCTGTTTCATTTCTTCATCTGATTCTCAGCGAAGAAAGGTCGAATGCTCGTTTCGTGTTTGTAGCTGATAAACTTTGCTCAGCAAGCACTGATACAAAAAGGGTTATTCGGAATGTCATGGTGTTTTCTTGTACTTGTCTGTTGCAGATCAAGCCCATCAATTGATTTGAGACCGAGGAAACTGGTTGAATCTGCAGTAAGCTATGGGCTTACGTAACCCAAGATCGATAAGGTCTGTCAGTCCATAGGAGTTGAATTTTCTTCTAAAGTTCAATATTTCGTGTTTCCGTGCAATTTTTATCTTACAGGAAACTGTATCTTTGTCATCTCACTGATGTGTATTACCTCAATCACTCTTGAATCTCAACCGTTGTCGTCTCATGAACTGGCAGAGTTCAGGATGAAGTTGAATTGTCTGAGCTCCCAACTTTTAGTGAAGATGGATCCATTAGGCTCTCATACAACAATGCTAGGAAGCAAGCATATGAACCAAGTTTCATGGAGAGAGAGGACAAGGAGTCACGGAAAAACCCGACTTCCTTGAGAACGAAAATACTCTGCAGAGTCTTCTCTGAGGATTACGAGAGAGGGAAAAGAAAAATTCTGGATCCTCGTGGGAAGACTATGCAGCGGTGGAACAGAGTTTTCTTGGTGGCGTGCTTAATTTCACTGTTCGTCGATCCCCTGTTCTTTTACTTGCAAGTAGTGTGGGAGGAACAGTGCATAAACATTGGGGTGCCCCTTGAAGTCATCCTCACTGCCGTCCGATCACTGGTCGACATCTTTTACATGATTCAGATTTACATTCGGTTCCGTACAGCTTATGTGGCGCCTTCTTCCCGCGTTTTCGGGAGAGGGGAACTCGTAATTGATCCTTCAAAGATTGCACGAAGGTACTTCAGGAGAGGTTTTTGGATTGACTTCATCGCGGCACTCCCACTTCCTCAGGTATGTCGCGCTATCCTCTTTTGTCCAAGTTTACACTCCAAGCCAACCGTGACTGATTCTGTTCACCAAATGACATGATTTTTCCTCTGTATACAGGTGTTGATATGGGTGATCATCCCCAATCTTGGGGGTTCAACAATTGCCAACACGAAAAATGTTCTTCGCTTCATTATTATTTTCCAGTACCTCCCAAGACTCTTTCTTATCGTTCCACTTTCGTCAGAAATTGTGAAGGCCACCGGTGTTGTCACAGAACGAGCTTGGGCTGGAGCTGCTTATAATCTGATTCTTTACATGCTCGCGAGCCATGTGAGTCCTTAACAAACCAATTCTCGGGATGAGACATTATCTTTTACTTAATTTGTTCAGCTTCTTAATAGGTTTTGGGAGCCTGCTGGTACCTCCTGTCCATCGAACGGCAAGAAGCGTGTTGGAAATCCGTGTGCAACAAAGAGAAGTCATCTTGCAATTATCAATTCTTCGATTGTCACGAAATCAATGATCCTAAGAGGAATGCCTGGTTTCAGTCAAGCAACGTCACAGAGTTATGCAGACCAAGTAGCCCGTATTATGAGTTCGGGATATACGGTGATGCACAGACGCATGCTTTGAGTGCTTCGCCATTTCTGAACAAGTACTTTTACTGCCTCTGGTGGGGCTTGAAGAACCTGAGGTGAGAGGAATCCGCCTAGTATTTTCTTTTGCTCATTACAAGTTGGGCTTTAGAAGTTAATGCTTAGTCACTAGACCTTGTTAACCCATTTCTAAGACATACGAACAATGACTTCTGTGGACAGAACCAGAAAAAGTCCTTGTTATCTATCTTAAGATCTTGAATTCTGGGTAGAGTCAAAAGACTCTCCTTCAGATTCGCAGCCATAAAGAACTGAAAAATATTGTCGACGATTGTTAGCCACTTTTATGGATCAAATTAAGCAGGTCCTGCTCTGTCTATTAAGCCTTTTATCTCTGGAATGTGCAGTTCCTTGGGGCAAAACTTGTCGACGAGCACATACGTTGGAGAAATCATATTCGCCATCATCATCGCCACTCTTGGCTTGGTGCTCTTCGCACAGCTCATCGGCAATATGCAAGTATGTATTGCATTTCACTATTGCTGTGTTTTTTACGTGAATACTACATGAGTGGTGATTGATTTGTGAGTGGTGATTATCTGGCAGAGATACCTCCAATCGTCAACAGTCCGGTTAGAGGAATGGAGGGTAAAGAGGAACGACACCGAAAGATGGATGCACCACAGGCAGCTGCCGCCAGAGCTGAGGCAGTCTGTTAGGAAATACGATCAGTACAAGTGGGTTGCCACTAGGGGAGTTGACGAAGAAGCTATTCTGAGATGCCTCCCTATGGATCTGCGGAGAGACATCAAGCGACACCTCTGCCTCGATCTAGTCCGACGTGTAAGTTCTCCTTTTATCTTTGTCCTTTTCTTTGTTGACGACATTTGTGATACTAGTGATCTTTTAGTCTAGTGATGGCATGTATATAAACAATCCAGTTTTTCCACTGATCGGACCAATCAAGTAAGATTAACTTGAGAGTTTTGCTCATGATTTGGTAATTGGCATCAATCTTGGAATTGCTATACTTGTGGCAAGACCTGCTATAAAAAATTGTCTTGAATTTGTTCGAGAACCGCATCACTTGCTGAGTGAAGGAAAACCGCAGTACCAAACTCAGTCAAATTTGAGCTGCAACTTACCTATGTTATCCTCAAGTTGTTCACAAAGCAAGCGACCACATTATCAACCTCAAGACATCCTGCAGGAAGATATCAGACGAGCAAAGATTAAGGATCCTGTAGTATATAATTCGAATAAGCGAGGTTTTCATTACAATTGATGGTTGTTTGGTCATACTTATTTTTCTTTTTTGGCATATGCAGGTACATCTGTTTGATCAGACGGATGATAGGACACTGGATGCGATCTGTGAAAGGCTCAAACCCGCCTTGTGCACTGAAGGAACGTTCTTAGTGCGTGAAGGTGACCCGGTCAATGAGATGCTCTTCATCATCCGAGGCCACCTCGACTCTTACACCACCAATGGAGGCCGCACCGGGTTCTTCAACTCGAGCCACATCGGCCCGGGAGATTTCTGCGGCGAAGAACTGCTCACGTGGGCCCTGGACCCAAACCCCAGTATTATCCTACCATCATCGACCCGCTCGGTCAAAGCCCTCTCTGAAGTGGAGGCCTTCGCGCTAAGGGCAGATGACTTGAAATTCGTGGCGTCACAGTTCCGGAGACTTCACAGCAAGCAACTTAGGCACAAGTTTAGGTTCTACTCGCACCATTGGCGAACATGGGCTGCATGCTTCATACAAGCGGCGTGGAGGAGATTTAAGCGACGCAAAGAAATCGCCGAGCTCAGGGCTAGAGAAAGTTCCATCGTTTTTTCTGAAGTCCGGACTCTATCTTCTAAGTCCGGATGGGGCGCGCATGACACAGAAATTGGCTCTAGCTCTATAAGGAGCTTTCATAAGCACTCGGGATCGGGTTCTAGCATTGTCATTGCATTGCAGAAGCCGGCGGAGCCGGACTTTTCAGTAGATGTGGATTGAATTGTTAACTGAACTTGATTCGGCTCGATTTGGAATTCGCATAATGTAGTATGTATAGATTCTTTTTTTTGCCTATTCTTTGTTTCTTTGGTTCAATGAGATCAGAATTTGATGTTTAATTTTTTATCCAGTCAGGTTCTTGAAATCCTGAGTGTAGATTGAGGACATTGGCTTTGTAACAGTTTTGAATAGTCAGCATCATACAGTAAATTATACAGATCAGTTGCAGACAGTTGATTAGAGAAATTACTCATTTCCAGCCGTTGATTCAGTTATGACAGACAGCCTTGTAGCTTCCCTTACCATTTTGTTCGATTGAAAAGATTCAATGTCAAATGCATTGGCTCATCAGCCAAAGAAAGATGAACTTGATATAGGATTTTGTCTCCTATTTTGTGTAACTCAACGTTCTCGTGCAATGAAAATCCTCTTGAATAAGATCATATCCTCATCGACGTACCTTCGGTTAGAACTTAATTTTGTTTCGAAATTGTTAGCCTAACCAAAATCTAAGCCCTTAATCAAATATTGTTACATGTAAATAAAGGCCATGACAAACTCTGTTTACAAGCATTGCAAAGATAGCTGTGACTCCCAGATCCAGAAGGAGACCAATGGATGTATGAAGTTAAAGAACAAATAATGAGATAAATCGAAATTACTCATTAATTGAAATACTAAAGAGGGCCTGAAAAGTTCAAACGGGCTCTAAAACAATGCCAAAAGATGTAACCCGCGTCGTAAGTTGTCTAGTCGGAGATGGGTATATATGGAAGGCCAGGATAAGTCGCATAAGCAATTAACCATGGCCCGACCTTATTGATGCATAACGCAACCATTTGCGGTAAAAGTTTAGTATAAGTGGTTGTGTAGCACTAACTAGAAAGACTCCCCTTCCCATCCTAGGGTTGTCGATTCGTATATACACGTCAAATTCAGGTCGTGTCGATTTGTATTATTATACAACGTTACAGTATTTGTTAAACATACTAAAAGCTCAATTAATATTAGATAGTTTATCAACATGAAATCTCATAAAAGAGTGGATTCGGTATAAAAAGGCAACGGCTCTCGGCCATTAGGTGCTCAGTGTCATTAGTATTGGATATATATATATATATAGTATTTTATGTAATTCCTTCGAAAACCCATTATCTAGCCTGCCCCCTAAGCCCAGATTTTGCAATGACTTTTGACCTTGCCCTGGTCCAAGATTTTGCATCAGCCATGACGCAAGACAGACTTTTTTAATTCAATTCATGGCAAATCTCTTTCCCTCATTTGTGGACCCTTCTTCTTTAACGCCATTGGTTTCGAGCATTGCTTCACCCGAAGTATTAGAGTTCGCATGCTTCAAGATCTTATCAGCTTTCATATTGAGGGTGAGAGGTAAGATGACAAATTGGCTCAGTTCTAGAGGTATTATAAACCTTTAGCAAAGATAGTCGCTTGTGACATACCGGTAGGATTATGGTGACGAGCTCTTACACTTACTAATGAACTAAATTATTATGATTCAAATTGAACATTTCTTAACGAGGGTAAGGCTCTTGTAACAATGTCAGAAGGGTAATCTCGTTGGCCGCCTTCCTCATCTTTAGATATTTTTATTTTCAGAAAAGGCTTTTAGTAGAGACAGACTTCTGATACTCAACAAGGTCCACCCATCCTCCTCCTATTCATGTTTCCAAATGATGCATGAATTCCCCCACTAGGCAAGCAGCTTTGTTTGGTAGGAGGAGCTCAGTCATTAAATGAGGTCCCACTTTGACTATCAGCCTGGTTTTGCTCCTTTTGAAAATCGCAGTCAGGTACCAAAGAAAGTTCAAAAATTTATATATTCGCCTTGCCATGAAAGCAGCAACTTACTTGACTCTAACTGAATTATAAAGTGTTTAGGGCTCGTAATTTCCACAATCCAAAACCCAAAAACCATCATTCAATCGAAGTATCAGTTGTCTTGTCTTCTGGCAATTTCCTGCTCTCTTCCCTCCTCGGTTCAAATCAGTAAAGTGCTTTCCCTTCTTTGTTCCCCCCATTGAATGACACCCGGATTGACTATTATTAAATAATAATCCTCATGGATTAAATCATCCAGGTTCTTGCAATCATGCACTTGACAGCCCACTCTAACATGATTAGCCTAATGAAATTGTCTTCCTGGCAAGATAATTTGGTCACGGCTCTCAAATTTGACCACTCATTTGCCCATCCTGATCAGTTCCTCGTTGCTAGGATAGGACTGGCCAAGTGTTTTAGCCCATTATGATGACCAGGAAAGTTTTAGCGGGAGAAGACTCGGATCTTGATCGTAGCCATGTTAGCTCAAGCAAACTTTGACTTGATGCAATCATTTGTTCAGGATGGTCAAAAGGCTCGAACAAGTTACATTTTCTTGCATGCATGAATCAAGTCATGTTAGCACCTTTTGCAATTCGTGGGGATAATTAAGTGGGATGGGTTCGGCTTGGGCACCTCATGCTATTTTAATGTCCTCTCGATTTACATCAGTACACTAGCCGTTAGATCATGTGATATTCCTCTTTAGATCTAGTACATACTGCACCTCGGTTAGAGCCCTCAGCACTCCATCATGCATTCTAATCTAATCCGCTCCACTTCCAGCTATACCATAAGCACCTCCATCCCCTATAAGCATGTTACCATCATCCATCGATTAATAGGGTAGTAAACTAACTCCTACAATGAGTCATGTGACAAGAACATCCAGAATCCAATACTCACTCATTGCCCGACAAACCCGTGGTGATGGCTAACATACACTCAGCATAACTGGAACTATAACTTGGTGTGGAAGTCACACTACTCTCTACAGACTTCATCTTAACACCTCTTCCATTATTCTTCAAACAGTCTGTTATGTAGTATCCTACCTCACAACAATGGTAACGTATATAGTTCTTTAACTTCCGACGACTCTTCACATATTACCTCCCGTCTACCCCACTCAAGCAATGAAAGTTGCATCAAATTCGTCTAGGTGTGCCCTAGAGAACATAGTCTCCGTCCCTCATTCATCTCTCTAGACTTACTCTATGGTCTACCTTAGTTCGTCTCTATCCTCTAACGCTAAATCCAAACCTTGTTTCTCCAACTGCACACACTTCTTAACTTGCCTTGTTGAAGAATTGTACCTCCTCTCTTCTCTTGAGAATTCTAGATATAATTAGGTTACGTATAGATCTAAATATTTTGTCGAAAGATATTTTAAGAAGAGTGTAAAAATATTTAGGGAGATATCTTCTCTAGAATTATCTAAAGAGATAGAAATATCTAGGGTATTTCTAGGAGGATATTTATCTAGAAATATCTAGATATTTTAGGAGGTAGAATCACCTCCATAGTCTTCTTTAAGCTTCAGCCATAGGAGAGGGTTTGAACTAGTCTCACCCTCCTCTCCCATTGATTTTATTTGAGTCTTTTTGTTCTTTTTTATTTTTTTCTTCTCTCTCAATCTAAATTCTGGAGCTCTCTTCTCCCGGTCTAATTCTAAATCTGAGAATTTGAACTCTCTTGATTTAGTTCTAGATCTAGGAGTTCTTCTCTTCCGATTTAGAACTGGGAGTTTCATAATGTTTTTAGGGATTCGATACCCCATGCTCTGTCCGTGTACAAGTCCTCTGCCTCCAGTTTCATTAATGATCATAGGATCTTTGGTGTCTCGTTGAACCACGAAGATTTGTTCTTCCAAAAGTTAGATTTGTGTTTTCTCAACCCGTTTTGATTGTCTCCGTCTAGCGATGGTGCAAAGGAAGCCAAACCTAAGAGTGTACCCCCAACAGGCAACGTCGGAACGCCGTAGTTGTTGGAGGACTTTCCGAC
Source organism: Syzygium jambos (assembly GCA_031216235.1). Lineage (NCBI taxonomy): Eukaryota > Viridiplantae > Streptophyta > Magnoliopsida > Myrtales > Myrtaceae > Syzygium > Syzygium jambos. Next base: position 7,703,153 of record CM062229.1, on the reverse strand, counting down.
ATGTGCTCATCACTGATCCAGTAATCGGCCGCAGATTATTTTGCTTGACAAATCTGTTTTTATGGAATAAGTATATGTTTAACCCTGCCAATGCTTTGTCAATCCTTCTTGTTTTTTGGATTTGGCTTTGTTTTGTTGTATTATGGGATTTGTTTTGCTTTGATTTTCTTTTCCATGAAAGTCACTTTACTTTTTACTTCTCATGTATTTTTGAGCAATGAATATAATTTTCTTTTGACCAAAAAAAAACCAAAGGGTGTGAGAGAGTGCTTGTCAACCATATGCGTGTAAAAAGTTTTCCCAACCTGATATTGTGAAAGATTGCCTCTAATAATAAGAGTGTGTTTCCCTTAAGTGAGCCTTGTGTGTCTCACTCAATAATTGGTATCGGAGCTGCGGCTCTGAGTTCAAGACACTTAAGATTAAAACTATTTTCATCAGTATTTTTCTCCAATTCAAACTTCATAGAAGCCATAGCGAAATTGCATATGGATACTTTCAAAACAATCAATATCAACAATAACCTAAAGCTCTGCTACCAGTTTGTTGGGCAAAAGGCAGAAGCGTGGATCAACCATAAAGAATCGAGCGAGAAATGAACACAGAAAATAATCTTAACATGGAGGATTACATGATTCGGTTAGGCTACTTCATAGCGAGAGATTGACCAAATGTTTCATTAAATCAACAAGAGGAGATTATAATCAATTGGGACAACTCTCCAGTGTTTCTCAAATCCTAATTACACCAAAAAAACCTCACAAACTCTAATTACCCCAAACACTCACTCCTTGACGCCTCCTTGACCTCTCTCTCGAGTTTTTGGTTTTCATTGTACACAAGATAGGTCAAAAATACGTCTTTAAGTAAGTCCCGTGTGTGTCCGTACGTCCGCTCAAAGGTTGACCAGACGTCTGAGGTCTTCTCAACAAAATCCTATCGAGTTCGGACCTCCGACCGTAGCTTACTTGGACATTCAAAGTTGCTCACTTTTGCTCGCCACCGCGTCCGTGGTCAGACATCAGGCCAATCTCGATCGATTGTTTGACCTTGCTTCTGGACATCCAAAATCCACAATTCATACCCACGACAGCCTCATCGCAATTCGCCACTTATTCCAGACATCTGCTACTCGATTTAGGATGTCCGAAACGTCTCTTCACATGCTTTGAACTATTTCACTCAGTTCAGATGTCCTCAAACTCCGATCCGAGTCGGTTGCAAAACCAAATTGGATCTATACTTCGAGCCGTGTCTCCACAAATCTAGAGACAAACAAGAAAACATAGTGGGAATTTCAATTCATTTAAAAAGTTATGTATATCAACAATTTACCTCAAACTTCAGACCAAATTATTAGAGTAGAATTTCAATTGATGGTCGGAAAATAGTATGAAAAAAAATCGTCAAAGGACAAAGTTAAAGGATGAAAATTGATCAGCGCTCGAAGAAGTGATCGAAAGTGTAGTTTCTCCTTAATCATAAATCTTTCAACTGAGTGCATGACATAATGACATGATTATTTTCCTTAATTGTTATTAAAGTGACGTCACCTTTTGTTTCTTAAGTCAAATGGGAGAGAGAAGTGATTTGAAGCTAATAAAATGGAGAAAAGATACCAAAAATTCCAAACTATGTTCACTATGACATGTATATCATAAACATTTTGTGTCACAAACTTGTACCCATGTGACACATTTACCTTCCATCAAAATCTACCTATATGAACGACAAAAAGCAAATGATGTTGACATGGAGCCAACGCAGCTCAAGTGAAATAAAAATGATGGAAAATCATCTAACTAAATTTTGGCGAAGGCTAAATATGTCATACTGGTACAAGTTTAGGGTATTTTGTGTCACAAAAAAAAATTAGGATAAACATATCATAGTGAACACAGTTTGGAGTTTTTTATGTTACAAAAAAAGTTCAAGATAAATATGTTAGAAAAGCCAACAAAAACCTCAAATTTTGCCTACTATAACACATTTATCTTTATGATACCAAAAATCTCAAACTTGTATTTTTGTGACACATTTACCCTCTACCAAGATTTTGTCAATGAACAGCCACTTAACTTAAGTAAAATAAAATCGATGTTTTGACTGAAAAATCATCTCATAGAACCTTGATGGATGATAAAAATGTCATATAGGTACAAGTTTGAGGTTTTCATATCACAAGAAAAATTTTAAGGTAAATGTATCACAGTGAGCATAGTTTGGAATTTTTGATGTCACAAAAAAAAGTTCAAGGTAAATATATCATAGTAGGTATAGTTTAGGGTTTTTTATGATTTTTTCCCAATGTGTTATTTTTTTGTCAATTTTTTCCCAATACGTTATGGTAGATATAATTTGAGATTTTTTGTGGTTTTTTTTTCAATAGAATAACAACAAAAACCTAAAATGAGATCAATTCCGGGTCCACACCTTTTCGGGGAAACCCTGCGAAATTATATTTTGATTACTTTTAGGCCCTTCATAATCACGAACATGCTTTATGAGAACTCTGGTCTTGAAACAAAAGCAGTCAAATGATTTTTTTTTCCATGACAGTCAAAGAGTGTTTAATTGGGTTCTTTTAATAATATACTAGAAGGCATATGTTCAGATCCCTTTACCATCATGAATGTCGAAGAAACTTATTAATAAGCCAAAACTCAAATGAATGACTAAAAATGAGATTATTTTGCACGAATCTTTCTAAGGGTCCGTTTATTTGAAATAAAACTATTTTTGAAAAATTATTTTCTGACTTTCTGGCATTTGAATGACGGAAAGATAATCATTCTAAGGAAAACGCTTTCCATGAACGAAAAACAATATGCTTAGATTAGGAAAAACAACTTTCTCTTCTAGTAAGAAGAAAATCACTTTCTCTAAACCACCAAAATAAACGAAAAGTAACTATATTCCTTGAAAACGATTTCCATTAGAAAATATTTTCCTTTAACATGAAGCTTTCAGTGAATAAAATGGATTGTAAGGCTTCGTTTATTTCGCAAAAAATGAATGATTTGAAAAATATTTTTCTAAAAAAGATCATTCATGGTCGAGACATTATTTCATTTTGCTTTTATATAGGTGGAGCGAGGTCATGACTTTGTGACAGGGAAATACGAATATCAAACCCTAGAATCATAATGGAACTTTTTCAGCGATGAATTCAGTTCATGGTCGTTGTACTTTGGTGGTATCTGTCTACTATGAGGTCATGAACCTTTTTTTTTTCAATGGCTAAAGCCTCCGAACTTTAACACTTTGCACTTGATGCACTCTTACCATTTTCTAACTATTATTTATGTCAACGTGCTCAAAAAGACCAATGACTACAATTGAAATATGATGAAATCTAATCAGTTAAGCGAAAAGTATAGTGATTGTTTATGCAATGACAAAATTATTAGACCACATCGGTTTTCCAAAGGACTGTTACTAGCGCAGTTCAGTATCCGAAACACAAACTGCGCTGAGAGTAAAATAACTAAGGATGGGATTTACTGTTTTGCAATCTGTGACCAGGTTCATGACCCACAAAACATGAATAATAGTCAAAAGTCTGAGTTTATGTCAGCAATGATGTTTGTTAACCCGAATTATCAATGTGAACGTGATGACATAATGTGAATTGTCGGGAGTCGTGCGAGGTGAATTACCGTGCATTGGGACACACAGAAGAAAACCTGATACCTTTAATTAGGGAGACAACTGAGAGGGAGCGTAATTAAATTCAAACTTGTCAATATATTCAATTTAGCTTATATTCACTTCAAAAGTTTAAATCAAAAAGTTGCGAGTCAGCTAAGATGTATTAATTACTTCATACCACATCAAATCCCGATGCGAGACTTTTCTAATACAACCCATGCGCACTTCAACATTTTCCCCTTATTTGTGAGTTTCAGTGTTAGGCATGCTGCCACTCAATCCAAGTATCTTTCTGCATCTGTATATCTCAACTTCAATTTCCACATTGTTGCAACACAATCACAACTATGCACAACAACCACATCATTTGATAACTTAGGATCACGTTATTGTAGCTCAATGCCCGCCTTCAACCATGGTCCTGATCTCGTGTGATCTGACCAAATGATATTAAGGGTCTACCGATCAATTATTGGCTCTAATACATCTTCTACGGATATGCAACATAAAATTCGGTACATTTAGGGTCTGTTTGGCAAATTGCCAAATAGTGAAAATTTCTATTTTTATGTTTTCAGAATCAGTTTGAGAACAGAAATCCGTTTGTTAAATTTTTTGTGCCCAAGCATAAATTTGCAAAAAATTGTTTCCAAAATTAGTTTTGGAACAGAATCAAGAAGCAAAAAAATTAGCTTCTTAATTTTGGGAACAATTTTTCCATTTTTTATTCTTCTTGGTTTTCTTCTTTCTTCTTGGTTTGTTGTTGTTCTTCTTCCTGACCTGCCGCCGGCCACCGGCAACCAGCCACTGGCCAGGACAGGCGAGGGCGTTACGACCCTCGCCGCCTGGGCGAGGGCGGCTCGCGGCCGGGACAGTGAGGCCTCGCCCAGCCAAGGCGAAGTAGACCTTCCCGTCGCGATCGAAAAGGTTGGCGGCGAGGGCCGCAACGCCCTCGCCGACCCTGGCTTGTGGCCAATCGCCGGTGCCGGCAACCGGCCATGGCCAAGGGAAGCAAAAGAAAGAAAGAAAATATTAAAAAATTCAAAATATTATTAATAAAAAGAAATATTGTATAGTTACCAAACGCATTTTTGTTCTTTTTCTTTTCTAAGAATAAAAATTTTGGGCAGTTACCAAATGCCTTCAAATGCTTAGAAATTATTCTCGGGCACGGAATCAAAAAGAATCATTTCTGAGTAGAATCAGTTCCCGAATATAGAATCATTGCCATGCGCGCCCTTAGTTGGGGAGATTACGAAAAGAGAGCCTCAGTCTAAACCCATCAATAATCTCATTTGAACTCATTTTCACTCAAAAGTTTGAATTAATGAGTCAACAGCTAACTAATATATGTTAATTTCTCCATCCCACCAAATATCTGTTGTGGGACTTTTCCAATACAACCGATATCTGCACCTCAATGCCATGTGTGACCCATGAAATCAAGGATTAAAAGCTGTCGAGCTCATATAAAAAGAAAATAAAAAAGAAGGAAAAACGGGGACATGCACGAGACTAGGAGAAAAGTCCTTTTGTCAAGGGTTCTCAAAGATCATTCATTAAAGTTCGCTGAATCAGGTTCTCAGATTCAATGAGCTTTATTGACAAAGAAACTAAGAGACAAGTCGTCTGTCAAGGGTTTTCAAAGGTCATCATTTCCTTGGTCCCTTTTCAGTCCAGCTTCCCTATTTACGGTCATCGCTCTCAATCCCTCTCTGTGATCTTTCCTTGGTTTTTACCGATCTAATTTGTTTTAGGTCAATAGCCGTTAATGATGACCTTCATCATATGCAATGAAAAACGAGATCAGATATGCATATGATGTTCATTAGCATGAATAATTGGACTTGCTTCGCTTGAAGGACGGATTTGACTCGGTGTGTTGGTAAAATTGTAGAGAATTTCATTCCTTGATGAGCCCACGATTCTTTCGAATGTGAGTTAATGCTTCCAAGTGCTCCTTTTTCCAATCTTTTGAAAGATCTGATGGCTTCACGACAGCATTTGCTTGTGGAGCATCTCATTTATCTTCAAATAATCGGGTCTTCATGCTTCTAAATTATCAAAAAAGAAAATTAAACATTTAAGAGGATGGTAATTTTCGATAACTAGTGATAATGTGTAGGGAGTGCGTAGCAAAAGTCTGCTACCCTCGCCCGGGAAGATCTCCAAAAGGGAGCCCAAGTTCGAGCACTTCAATATGGACAAGTCACAGCCATTGCTGAAGCTGCAATCCTAAATCTTGTCTGGGCTGTGGCCGCAACCAACATGTGATAGAAAAGAAAAAGGGAGAAGAACTCCGGAGACAATTATACACGTTCTCAGAGATTGCAAGTATGCAAAGGCATTTTAGCAGAAGATTCTACCTGCTAGTTTACAGGGCGAGTTCTTCACCCAAGATCTACCCTCATGGTTGATGTTAAATTTATCTGGTTCATCAACTAGGGTTCGAGATAATTGGTCACTTATTTTGCTGTTGCTTGTTGGTATTTCTGGAACTGGAGGAATAGAAGAATATTTGAGAAGGATTTTTGTCTTACCAGCAAACCCTTGTGCGTGATTCTAGGCCATGTCAAAGATATTGCTTCGGCTCGACTGGCAGAACATAGATTGTCTCCTCCAACTGTGGGTTGGACTGCCCCTCCGACTAGTTGGGTCAGGCTCAATTCCGACAGGGCCTCTAAAGGCAACCCGAGACTCGCCTCTGTAGGTTGGCTTCTGCGCAATGAATCAGGCAACTGGCTTGCTGAATTTGCTCAAACTGTGGGAGCGTGCTCTTCGCTTAAAGCAAAACTATGGGGTATCCTTTTGGGTTTTGAAATGGCAATTTCTTTAGGCATACCTAAACTTATTGTGGAAGTGGACTCGCAAGTCGCCTACTTCATAGATCATCTCCCGCTCTCCACTTTGGCGACATGCTCATCCCTCAGATTCAAAAACTTTTAAGGTGTTTCCAGAATGTCAAAATGCTACATAATTTTAGGGAAGCCAACTTATGTGCCGATTGGTTAGCAAATTGGGTCTTTCATTCTAGTGATGCAAATGGTACCTTAGTGCTAGATAGGCCACCAAGAGGGTTGATTCCTCTATTGATAGGATCAGACTGGTTCAAAATTCGTTAGACGAGTTATGTTGTAATTTCTGGGCTTTAACCCTTTCAATACCAAAAAAAAAGGGAGAAGATAGGCTATGGTATGGAGACAGGAAAAGTATCAAAAAAGTCATAAATCTATTGCATTTGTATCAATTCAGTCCTGCACCTTCAATTTGACCAATTTATGGTGCATTTGGTTCAGTAATTGCAATGGGCTTTGAGGCCCTAAAGTCCCTTAGGTAAATGCAAATAGTGTTTGGCAAATTTTTTGAAAAACTTTGGGAAAATTCAATTGCATTTCCAAAGGCTTTTAGCCTAAGAAAAATCTTGAGGTACTTTGGAATGTTGCATTTTCAAAATGCAAATAGATTTTTTTTCAACTTTCATAATTCCATAAATGTCCTCAAAAACTCTAACTTTGCCTTAGCCACCAACGAGCAGCTAGCGAGCCATCACTAGCCTCGCCTAGGGTCACTCGACCTAACGGGAGGCGGCCTAAGGTCAGGTGACCTAGGCATCACCTAAGGTGGCCAAACCCCCAGGCAACAGTCACCTGGGGTCGCACGACCTCAAGCAGCCTCGCCTAAGGTTGCGCAATCTCAAGCAAGGCTAGTCGACAGCAGCTCAGTTCTGTCGGCAAATAGTTTGAGATTTTTTTTCAAAAAAAAAATAGCAAAAGTCCTTTACAATGAGTAGTTTTTACCAAACTACATTCAAGGTAAAGTTGCTTTCCAATGTGTTTTTAAAATACACTTTACCAAACACTACTTGCATTTTGGAAGCCCTTTTACCCAGAGACTTTTACATTTTCCCAAAAACATTCCCTCAAAGTCAAACCAAACGCACATTTAGTTATAAACATTTTCGCATTTTTTCAATTAAGTCCATCCGGCCAATTTCGGCCAAAAATCGCTAATGTGGATGCTAATAGCCCTACATGGCATGGTCGACACTAACGTTAACATTTTTTCTTTGAATTTTTTTTATTTTTTTCTTTTCCTTTTTTTTCTTTCCCTTCTCTTTCTGCCAATTACCTGTCGCCAGCCATAGGCAATTATCGACCAGGGTCGCCCTCGCCAGCCATAAGCGAGGGTCGGCCTCGCCTAAGCAAGGGCTCCCCTCGCCAGATCCGAGGAGTGCAAGGGGAGCCCACTGCCCTCACCTAGACAAGGGTCGGCCTCGCCAGCCACTAGAAAAAAGATCAGGGAAAAAAAAGAAAATTTATAAAAAAAATCAAAAAACATAATAAAAAAATTCCAAGTTAACGCCAATTTTGCCATGTAAAATGACCGGTATCCACGTCAGCAATTTACGATCTAAATTGGCCAGATAGACTCAATTAGCAAAACACGAAAAATTTAGGTTTAAATTAGTCCAATTTAAAAATTTAAGACTAAATTGATATCAATACAATAAGTTTAAAACTATTTTGATGCCTCCCGTGTGGAAACAAGCAAGAGGCAGCGAGGATAGCAAGATGGACAAAGGGCCCGTTTGGTTCATCTTTTCAAATACTACTTGAAAGAATGCAAATACCTTTAGGTGAAGTCACTTGGGAAAATGCAAGTAGTGTTTGGTAAAAAATCATTTGAAAGCCACTTAGGGAAATGCAATTATGTTTGGTAAATTCCTTTTTACAAATGGGCTTAAGGAGGTTTTTTTTTTTTTAAAGTAACGTTCGCCGGCTTCGGCAAAAGGCTATGGCCGCCAGCAAGCTAGATTTGGCACCGGCAACCGTCGCCTGAGGAGGCTTGAGGTCACACGACCTCAGGCCATCGCCACCTGGGTCGCGCAACCTCAAGCGACAGCTGCCTAGGGTCACGCGACAGCTGCCTAGGGTCACGCGACAGCTCAGGTGCCATCGCCTGGGTCGCGCAACCCAGGCGGCGACGGCCTGTGTCGAGCGACCCAGGAGCCAGGCCGTTCCCGCCGAGGTCGCACGACCCAAGCGATGGCGCCAGGCCGTCGCCGCCGAGGTCGCACGACCCAGGCGATGGCGCCTGGGCGGTCGCCCAACCCCAGGCGGTCATCGCCTAGGTCGGGTGACCTCACCGGCCCCTCGCCAGCCACCCTAGCCGGCCACCCTAGCCGGCCATGCTTTGCTAAAGAATTTTTTTTTTTTTGGAAACAGTCAACGTTTGTGGAATGCCGAAAGCCCAAAGCTGGTCCGGAGCAGCTTTGGGCTTTCAGCATTCCAAATGCCAACTTTCGGCTTTCCGGACTCGGAAAGCTGAACCAAACGATTCAGCATTTTGGGAAGCGGCTTCAAGCCCCTTCCCAAAGTTGAACTAAACGGGGGCAAAGACTCTTAGGGAGAGAGAATCTAGCATTGAGGGCAGGTGTCATAAAGCAACTGGCAATCTTTATCTACGTTAGGGCCTAATCTTTTATCTCCTTTCCTTCTTCCCGTCTCCTTTTGCTTTTGTCTCTTCTTTCTTTAATGTTTAGTTGGTAGTGCTTGTCTAGGCATATTTTAACAAAAAAACTGCATGTAAAAAGAGTCGACACTAAGCTCATGCAGCCTCACAATGTATGACTATAGGAATAAGTAATCCTTGGCGTTATCACCTCCATTTCAATTTGAGCCTCAGGACTTAAAACGATGTGAGGATCCTAAGGTATATGCCAACTTGGGGGAGAGCAATTTGACAAATTTTGGGGGAGGGAATGTCGGCAGGGACGCGCAAAGTACGTTTGACGTGGGCAGATTTGCGTCTTTCAATTCTCTTGCCGATTCAATCCGAACGTCTTCCGCTCGTTGATGTTGATGCATGGGACAAACAAAAGACTGGTGGCATGAGACAGGTACGTGTCATTAATTTTCGGTGGACAAAGGAGAAGTCGGTGCCGCTGCTGCTGTTCTTTTGTGCTGTTCTTTTGGCCAGGAATATGTGTCGAACGTGTCGAATGAATCTGAAAATTACTGGTGACCTTTTATTGATAATTGATTGAGAATGATGTATAGTATGCCTATTTCGATTAGTTTATGTGAAGGAGGAGTGGAGAAAGGGAATTTCAGATGCTTCAATGTCACTTTCGATGACAGAAAATGACCATTCGTTATTGCAACTTTACGTAATTAGTAGCAAATTTTTTACACTTTCTTGTGTTGGCAATACATACGTGAGAGGTCTCAATGAGTAAGCTTTGATATTTTATCCTATAAGATCAGCAGATTGAAAAGTAAAAAAGGAAAAGAAGTGATGTTTCTAACCTTAGAATCGAATTTCATATGGAAATACTCAATGTCGTCATATAATTAGGAAATAATTTATATCAAATATAAAGGGACAAAGCCTCGAGACTGACGCAGTTGATCGGAGCATTCAGAGATTTCAAGTTAAGGAGCTAGAGATCCTCCGTTCGAATCCCACAAATTATGTGCAAACTACTCCTAGTCAGGGCCACTTATATAAGTTGAGGATCTAAACTTAACCGGTTCATTGGTTTTGCAGGATACTTCATGAGTCTCTAGCTAGTTCGATCCCCGTGCCCAAAAGGACCATGAAGAGATTGGTGGGTCATCACAATCCCTAGCTGACAAATGTTCAACGCACTTTAGAAGCCTAACGTAGAACTTCATCTCAATTGTTCATCCAATGGATGCCGCCTCCTCATGATCAATAGTTGAGATTGCACCCTGACCTGATCAATGGATCTAAAATCTGACAAGTTTGTTTTTCCGCAAGAAAGTGAGTGAACTCTCTTTTTTATTATTTGATGATGAAATAGTCTTTTTATAATTGGAGGATTACTACGTAGCAGATGACCTAACGATTCTCCAATGGTCATCGGACTTGGACAGAGATTGGTGATGGGATCGATGGATGAAAGGGATGTCCACGTTATCTATGAGTTCCAAATCCATTTCCAAGCCAACATTTTCTTTTCTTTTCTTTTCTTTTTTTCGCGACATCTCAAATGAAGAATTGGACTTGGCAATATTAGTATTTTCTAAAAAATTATCACGCTAAATTTCATTAATAAAAGTGCGGATATCCTAAGTGATTTATATCGTATATGTAAATTTTTGTGAATTCATGCGTTGGTGGATACATAATGTAGCTTGGTAGAGTCACCATGTTTGAATATAAGTAACGTAACGTTTATTAAGATTAGTTCACAAAACTAATTTACTAAAACAGTATCTTAAGACACCGAGCATCGAGCATTGCGAGATTTAATTAAATCGAGCGCCACACGTCCTGTGCTGTTTGGGCCCAAACCATTGCCGTGACCTAGATTTTTTTCTTTTTTTTTTTTCTTGTTTTGAATCCGACAAGTTGATAGCTGAAAATCTAAAATCACCAGTACATCAACCACAGCAAATGAGGCATCATGCAAGCACCAAGCTCAGGTGGAACTGAAAGAGGAAAATCATTGTCAAATCATAGTCGGAGAATATATGTTTTGCAAGAGCAGAGACATGGAGAGTTGGTCATCTCTCATGAGCATATAAACTTGGATGACATCGAAGCTGTTGTTCAAATCAGTCAATTTAATTGAAAAGTATAATGATGAGGAAGACAAATAGTAAAAGAAGCACTTCAACAAAGTTTTCTGCATGGGAATGCCTCGTTTACAATCTCATGAATCATGTCAGATGCGAATCAAAGACCTAATGGTTGATCTCTACTACGTGAAGTTGTTTGTACTTGGTGGTGCCAGGAGTTGAATTTATGCCGTACGCCAATGTACATAGAAAATGTCTGGTCAATCTGCTACGCAGTAATTATAGAAAAAATGTCCACCTGCACTTCTAAGCGGTTTTTGACTTTTCGAGAAACTATCAGTAAAAAATACACGAACAAGTCAAATTGATCCAAATATTTTGTGCGCAAAAAGTGTCAAAAATTTGTAAAATGCCAATTGAATCCTAAACATTTTGATTGTGCTAATTTAGTCATAAACCTTTTGACATGGTGCCAATTCAGTCCTTTCAACTAATCTTCGCCAAATATTGCTGACGTGAACGGTGGACGATGGCCAACTTACGTGGCACCACCGGCATTGACGTGGACAGCTTTTCATAATATCTCTCATTTTTTTAATTATTTTTTTTTTCTTTTTTTTTATTTCTTCCTCCTTTTGCTAGTGGCCAACCACTAGCCATGGCCGAGCGAACTGGCCTCACCAAGGCGAAGGTCGCGGTCGCCCAAACAGCCTCAACCAGGCAAGGGCAAGCCCTGACGAGGGTCAGCCTCGCCCAGGCCAACTTTGGCGAGGGGAGCCCTCACCTGGTGAGGCTAGCCAGGCTAGTCGAGCCTCGCCTGTAGCAGGCAATAGCGACCCTCGCCCAGGCGAGGCCGGCTAGCCCCCCCGACCACCGCCTGTGACCGGTGGCTCGTCACCAACAAAAAAAAGAAGAAAGGAAAATAGAAAATAAAGAACAAAAATCAAAAATTAAAAAATTAAAAAAATATTATTAAAAATTATCCAAGTCAGTGCCGACGATCCATGTAGGCTAGCCAATGTCCACGTCAGCAATATTTGGCCAAAATTAGCTGAAAATACTGAATTGGCACGAGACCAAAAGGTTTATGACTAAATTAATATAAATACAATAAGTTTAAGACTTTTCTGACACTTTTCCCTATTTTGTGCTAAACAAAATTCGAATAGTGAGTTTCACTATATTTACAAAAAGATAAAAGTCGAAAGTATTAGTCGCTTTAGTTTTTTTTGACAGAGAAATCACTCTAGTTATTGGAATTGGATAGTAACGGCCCAGTCTAACAAGAGCGGGGCATGGTCACCGGGCCCAGAAAGCTTAAATAAGGAGTGGCTCCTGGCAAACTTTTAAGGTGGCAAAGAAGGCGGAAATGAACCAAATTGCACACCGAATATAGGGAGACTGGGACTGGGATATATATGTAAAACTTGGAATTAACACATTGAGGCACATTTTAATGTAACAACAAACTTTGCTTTGGAACTCCAAAGTTAAGCATGCTTAGATTTGAGTACTACTAAGATAGATGACCTCCTAAAAAAAAATTTCTGCTTGTACACCAAAGGACAAAACCGTGAAACTCGGTATGGGACGAGAAAAAGCAAACAATACCTTGAATGAGTCAATTTAGAGATGTGAAAATATTGCATTAGAGTAGGACCCCCCCCCCCATGCGTGGTTTGGGAACGAACCACACAGAAACTAGTGGACCTATAATGACCCGATCCGACAAGGGTAGGGAGTGGAGGGCAAAGAGGGTAGAGGGAGACTTTGCTTGAGAAATATATATGAAAACTGGAATTAACTTATGGAGACGCCTTTTGACATAACGGCAAGTTTTACTCTAAAATTCTAAAGTTAAACGTGCTCAGGTTAGAGCACTATCAAAATGGATGACCTCCTGAGAAAAAGGACAAAACCGTGAAGCTCGGTATGAGACGGACTAAAACAAATAATACCTCGAGTAAATGAATCTAGGGATATTACAGGATATATACCTAAAACATGCATCTAAAACTTCAAATTTCACATTATGTTCTCCCTAATTTTAGCCTTCATTATCATCTGCCAAAAACAAAAGAGGGAGAGAAAATCACAAAGACAAAAAAAGTAAGCGGTGCCAAAATAATAGACCTTGATCTCCCCATATAAATTAAAGGGGGTTCTCAGATTGTCTGATGTTACGTTAAGGGGAGGCAAAAAGGTCCTTCTCATGCGTTAAATGGCTTTCTATCTCTTTTGATGTTTTAGGCCATCACTCTTCTCTTGACATTTCTCTGCTTTCTGCAACACAATCCCGTGTATATGCAAAGGGATTGTAGTGGAAGAACCATCATTGTTTCAGCATTTGAACCAGCCCCTTTGGGCTTATTGTTGTAGGCAGGTGTCTTTTCCCCGTTGGCCGGTCTAGGCAGGTGTCTTTTTCTCATTCGCAGGCCTGATTTCTAGTTGAGCTTGGCCTCAGATTACCCCGAGTATATCTTGTCAAGTCGAGCTTGAGTTTGTCAGTGCTTAACTGGACAAGCTCACATACCTAATCGTGATATATCATTATATTTGATAATTATAAAAATAGGCACAAAATTATTGGCAATTAAATCGGATACCGACCTATAAACAAATGCAAAAAGAATTTGAGCCTCTAAGCTTAACCTTGAGCTTGATTCGAGTCTATTTATAACTTTATTGTAATTAAATCGAGGGCGTGTTTGCTTTGCGGAAAATGAATAATTTGGAAGATATATTTCTAAAAATAATCACTCGTATCGCTTACAAAAATAAATGAACAAATGATATTTCCATGGTTCACGAAAAAATTAAACATAAATTATTGTCAATAATGAAAATATTTTTCGTTGATTAATTATTTCAACATATGCAAGTGTCATTTAAAAAAAATATGTATCTTTTAAATCATTCATATTTCGAGTAATAAATGGAGCTTAATTATCAAAATTGTTTAGTCTAGTCGAGTTTGAAACCAATACTCGATCGAACCAAAGTGAAGTTTCGAGCACAGGAGTCTAGTTGACGTCTTGTTCGATGTCGTACCGACTCAATCGCCTTTCGACACGCATGCCGATTAAGCCTTTTCCATTCTTGGAGATACCCCAAATCGATTTGTCTTTAACCGTTAGCGATGCCAATAATTTGATTTTACGTGCCATTTGGGCATCTGCATTTTAATCGAACATGACTTTTTTACACCAATGTACTTTTTCCGATTGTCGCCAGTTACATAATGAGTTGGGAGTGGACCATGTAAATGTCTTGACCTTGCTTTCCAGGGACGATGGGGCCACGTGTCAATTAGCATGGAGTGGCGATGTCATCTCAATTCTCCCACCGGGACAATCAGCATATAGATGATCTGAGACCCTAAAACTTCAGAAGATTTTTTCATTTTTTCTGTACTTGTAAATGACTGCTCTCGAGTACCTAGCACCATCTGACCCCCACAAAAACAAAATTTACCTAGCACGATTTGAAAATGAGGTTGTGATGCAAGCCGAACACAAGGTACCGATGATTAGGGAGACCCCGTGTATATAATACCTTGTGATCATCTTATGTTAATTAACAAAGAGAAAGAGTAAACGTACCAAGAAAATGAAAGCTTATCACATCAAGCGCTCCGATTCTAGAGGAATCGATGTGTATATCGTTATATCATCTATCTCATAATCTTACATCATTAACTATCTCGAAATTCGCAAACTTTTAGAGGTGATGTTAATTCCATACTCACAACAGCTTAACACACATTTTTCATAGAATTGATAGAGATGAAAATCAATCGTCTTTCAATCCATCGCAAGAAAACACTGACAAATTCAATGTTCACATTGTTCCCCTTTATTTAAAGAGCTCCAACTTATCATAGAACTTATTAATAATCATTTTCAACAGGGTTAGTCAATATGAGAGAATTAAAGAGGTTGCGAAGGTACATTTATGCGGGAGTGTGCTGAGGAGAAAAAGATTTTAAGCAAAAGGGGAACAAATTAATGAAATTGTTCAATTGAAAACATAATGGATACGTGTTTAAATTACATTGTCCAAACTTGACGGTTCTTTTTTCCCCTTGATTACAATGACTAAATCCTTTCTTGTCACATTAGTATGATATTCGAAATTCTTCACCTCATCTTTTCCCAAAAGTTACGATTGGATATATCTCAATCATATTACCTTTTTATTTGAATTCTCGAAATTAATATTTGCTTGAAGCAAATTATATTGAAATGCACATGTAAGTTGTGTTTGGAAAATTCCACATCAGATAATTGGTGTAGTATAGAGCAATTGCTATATCATGGTTGACTTATAACTCATTGGTTTAAACTTTTGAATAAAGGTAGGTTTGACTGGATATGTTGATTAGCTCGGACTTGGGCTTCTTTGTCGATCTCTTAAAGTGAAGGTATCAAACTTCTGTTGCGCGCTCCCAATAAATGGTATTAAAGCCTAAATTACCAATAAATATGAACCCAACAGTCACTTAGAGAGGATTGTTGCGGCTCTGACCTAAGCCTGATATGTGAGAGGAAGATTGTTAGGTTTATCCAATATCAGTTGTAAAGGGGCAGGTGGTTAGTTTATAAGTACAAGGAAAGCTTCACCTTTTGAGCTAGTTTTTTAGGTAAAAGAGGCTCAAGACCACCCAATACTAGTATTAGAACTCAGGTTACCAATAAGTTTAGATCCAACACCAATTATTGAGATGCACGTGTGAGTAGTGTTAAAGAAATCTGATATTGGAGAATTGATATAACGTGGAGTAGTTAAAATGTCATAGTTTGCTCATAACTTATTAGTTTAAGATTTTTAATGAAGATGGGTTCAATTGTATATGTTGATGGGCTCAAATTTGAGCTCCCTCTTGGCGATGTCCCCAGGCAAAAGGTATCGAGCTTCTGCTACGTGCTCACAATTAGTGGTACCAAACCTGATGGTAGATTAGCGAGCCTCCTAGTCTATTTTCAGTGTTTGGTGAATATCTCGAGGAAGGAATATTGTGACCAACGCAATTTTCAGGAAGTAGGCATTATGGTGTAGCAACGCGACTCCAATGGGCATTGATAGAGATTCAAGTTGAGATATATTGATTGAGAATGATACATGGATTAAGGGGGAGCAAATTTAACACTAAGCATACACGTGGGGGGAGATTGTTGAGATTTACTTGTGAGCTGTGTTAAAAAATCCCACATCAAAGAATTAGTGTGGTGTGAAACTGTTAATATATCATAATTAGTCCATAATCCATTGGCTTAAGCTTTTAAGTGAAGGTGAATCTGACTAAATATATTGATGAGCTAAACTTGAGCTCCCTCTTAGTGATTTTCCACGTGAAGGTATCAAACTTTTGCTACCCGCTCCCAACAAATGACATCTGCTTCTTGTTGAGCCATTTTCATGTTTGGCTTTTAATAAATGATGAAACGCAATATGCAAATACAAAAAGGATGACAAACTCGTTTCAAAACTATCTTGTGTAGAAAGATGAAGGAGAGGAGGCTCAAGATTGACTGATTAGAAAGAAAAAGGAGATGGGAGAAAGGGCTTCCGTAAATTTTTATCTTTAATGAGTATTTTAGCCAATTAAACTCAAAAAGATGTAAATTAAGCCATTTAATGATGTAGAATTAGTGCCACCTACATTTAGGTGCTAAACCACTTCTCCGTCAAAATGTTTAATATTTTGAACATTTGTCGATTATCCCACAATAGTCTGTGTTAATACGAAAGGTAGGAGGCCTTCCCTATTAGGTCATTACCAAATTTAACGCTTCGATCAAAGGCCAAATTCTAGACCACGCATGAGGAAAAGTGTTGCAGCACCAGCAGGCCTTCATCTAACATTGATAGTTTGGCAGTGATGTTACAAAATCCTACGGTATTTTTTGGACATCCAAAACAACCAACAAAAACTAGAATGTCTCCAAACTAAATACAAATTAAAAGGTGTTTAAACGGCAGCAAAAACACAACGGTTGGTTGCATGACATACAAAGATAATGTACATGACTTTGATATCATGTTAATATTATAAACAAGTAGATGCACGGACCATACATAGAATTACCACACGTTGAAATGTTGGGTGCCTCTTCATTCGAAGGGTACATTGATATCTTAGGAAAATTACCAAAAAAGTTTTAAACCTATTGCAATTGTATCAATTCAATTCTAAACATTTTTTTTGCCAATTGAGTTCTAAACATTTTACATTTATGTCAATTCAGTCCATTTGGCAAATTTTTGCCAGTCAGCGCTACAATGAATACCGACTATCCTACATGGCGTGGCTGGCGCTGACATGGAGAATTTTTAATAATATTTTAATATTTTTTTTCCTTTTTTTCTTTCCTTCTTCCCTTGGCCAGTCGCTGACCAGCTAGAGGCTAGGCTCACCGGTCACTAGCTAGGCCAAGCCTCGCCCACCCCTGGTGAGGCCAAGCTCTCCCTTGCCATCAAGCTCGCCCTTGCCATCATGGTGAGGTCAAGCTTCGCCTAGCCATGGTAAGGCTTAACCTTGCCCAACGATGATGAGGTCGAGCCTTGCCATGGCATGGCGAGCTTGATCTCGCTAGCCCTAACCTCTGGCCAATCGCCGAGCCTCAACAACCGGCTAAAGGAAGAATGAAAAAAAAAAAAGAGAAAGAGAAAGAAACAAAAGGAAAAAATATTTTAAAAATTTTGAAAAAAATATTAAAATGTTATTGAAAATTGTCTACGTCAGTACCGACCGGCCATGCCAAGTAGGACAGCCGGCATCCATGTTAACATTGGCTGGTCAAAATTAGCTGGATGAATTGAATTGGTACGAATACAAAAAGTTTAGGATTCAATTAGCTAAAAAGAAAGTTTAGGTAGACATAATTACAATAGGTTAAGAACTTTTTTTGGTAATTTTCCCTTGATATCTCACTCTTTCTTTTTTGGTTAATGACACAAATAGTCCCTGAACTTTGGCTCAATGTACAATTTGATCCCTGAATTTTTAATTTGTTGAATGCGGTCCCTGAACTTTAGCCTAATGTTCAATGTGATCCCTGAACTTTCAATTTGTTCAATATGGTCCATTGACTTTTGGTACATATTCAATTTAGTCTCTAAATAATATGAAAATATTTAATGTAGTCCCTCCATTAATTAAAGTTCAGGAAGTATATTGAACATGTACTAAAAGTTGAGGAACCACATTAAACAAATTAAAAATTCATAGATCAAATTAGACATTAAATCAAAATTCAAAGATTGTTTGTGTCATTTTCTCTTCTATTTTTCTTTTTTGTCCCAATCTTCTTCCCGTGTGGCGTGATCAACGATCGCCACCCCACTGGCACGCCTTCTGTCGTTTCTCAGTTTCCTCTCCATCTCCTTTGTCAGCCCTCTTGTCACAGTCCCAATCATGATCATCAGTACCAACATCCTCTCTCTCTCTCTCTCTCTCTCTCTCTCTCTCTCTCTCATGTCGCAACCAAGGCGCAATATGCATAGAGATAGAGATACTTTCAAAGGGTTCAATGGTGTTGAGTGCGAATTCTCATAAAGCGTGTAGATACTTTTATCAATTTGGAGTAGTTAGATCATCCCTAACTGAAGAAGATTCCAAACCCACGTTAAGTTTATGGAGTTATGTTTAATGTTTAATCTCACAGTATCTAAGCGTAGATAAGATGACTGTAGCAGATGTAGAGATCAATAACCAAGACCGTCCAATACTATATCCATCACTTGGAGAATTCAGCATATAAAAACAAATTTACACAGTGCAACACCATCGTCCACAACATGTCTGAAATGGGAATTTACAGGGGCACACACAGACAAGACAAAAGGATTGTAGATAAGGTTAACGTACGGGACAGCATTTGCAGGAAGACAGTGAAGTCAAGTAAGCAATATACTGTAGTATACATACACAAGCAGGATATATTATCTGTACCACTTATATTACCACCTACGCAGTCATATCTGAACAAATATTAACTGGCCCGTCTTGCATATTAGATCCTAACAATATAAACCGAGGGGGGGTGTGGGGTGTGGGGGGTGGGGGAGGAGGTGGGGAGGTGGAGGGATAGAGAATTTTGACCACAAAACCGACGAAAGGATTTGGAATTGAAGCATGGGATAAGTTTAGCTTCTTGCAAGGCTCTAAACTACACAATTTTTGGTCAATCCTTCATTTTAAATTAAGCAAAAACGAGGGAGAAAAGAAGAAGAAGAACCAAATGTTGTAGGAAGATAAGGCAAAGCATCAGAGAGTGGGGATGGGGTACAGCATGGTTTGGTCCAACTGAGAGAGAGCGAGAATGTGGAGAGAGATGGCGAGGACCTCTTTGTCCTTTCATGTTACCAACATGTGTATAAAACACAAAATAACACCAATTCTTCCCTATTCTTTTCTCAGGTTACATACCAGATGTTCCCTATTCATCCAACAAGAGTGTCTTGACTGTGGCCGCAGAGTGAGAGACATGGGTGGTTGAGTGAGGGTATAGCAATACAATACATATCATGCACATTGGAGAAAAGGAAAGCACCAATTCAATGACACAATATCAGGATTAATGCACAAACTTAATCGCGCTGAATTTATCAAATTTGAACTCCAAATTGGAGCAAGATAGCATACTTCAAATTATTTACCTAGCAAAAGAACAAAAGTACTCTTTCTAAATTGCGATTGAGCTCAAAATAAATCACCACCCTCTTATACGTCAAACTAGCTAGACTCCGTGTCATCGATTCTTAATCCCTACCACAAAATAGTACAGAAACCAATTCCCCAACCCTTGAAATTAACTCAAAGAAGATCAAATTTTCTCTTCCATTAGAAAACTCTAGACCACATGTGGGACATGCAAGTGTGTGGTGATCTAAGTCAGAGAGATATGAGAGAGCCTCAAATTAGCCCTAGCTAGAACAACAATAGAAGCAAATGATCAGTGTGTTCCAGCCAAACACACTATTCATGATGACGGAAGTTGTGGTTGCACCAGATGCACAAATTGACCATGTTTTGTGCCGGGACACATCATCCAATAGTGGCAATGCTCATTGTCTACCTCTTAAAAAGCAAATACACTCTTCGACCAAAAAAAAGCAAATACACTCGGTTACGTCGAGGACTATGTTTCAGATAGACCGTAGCTTCATGGGAGATGACTAGAATGATGTTGGACAAGAAAGGACGCAGAATGCACTGTTCATCATCGCCGTGAATTGTGCTGTTCACAACAAAGCAAGGAGTTGGTAAGAAAAGAGAGCTCAACTAACATGTTTCTCCAGATCAGGAAAGACTGAAGATTAGGGTTTTCTATGTTGAACTTGAAGCGAGCATCTTGACTTGGTTTGGATGATCAAGGAAAAGCGGCCTTAATGAAAGCTTGATTTTAGCTCCAAACTCGAGTTTCGAGTACACATGCATGATGAAATCGATAATTATTCTGTGTGGATTTATAGATAAAATAGTTAGAACATGCGAAAATTCAATCGTTAAATGAGCTTCTTCATTGGCCTTTTAAAGTATGATAACTCATAAATAAGCATTACCACAAATATTTTACCGTCAAATCTCCTAATGTAAAAAGAAATATCGTTTTGAGTACAGATACGCAATGAAAAACTCACGACTTCCGGGTCAATTATGCCTACTGAATTTCGAGTATGTATTTACGACATCGACCCGGTAGGTCAAATATTCTCGTACTATCATACATTTTGCAGATGACATGTGAGGGGTGCTTATCTATGTGCTTCCGTTAGTTTGGACCGTTCTAGTGCCGGGACCCTATACAGCATAAGCTGGAAACTTACGACTGATGCGAGTGCAAGTGCGACCATGCTTTGAGAAAATACAAAATAAAATGAGAAGGCCGTACCTCTCTCGCTATTAAATGTAAAAGTTGCACACACAATAGTAGAACGAACTTACGCTTGGGCCGTTATATAAACACACCACCCATCAACCATATTTGATCTATCAAGCCGGGAGTCACCAAAAACACAAACAGAGAGAGAGAGAGAGAGAGAGAGAGAGAGAGAGAGAGAGAGAGAGAGACTTGGGAGATGGAGAAGGAGACGAAACAATCGAAATTCAAAAGGATTTGTGTGTTTTGTGGGAGTAGCCAAGGCAAGAAGAGCAGCTACACAGATGCCGCCTTAGAACTTGGAAGAGAGCTGGTAATGCAAACACGTCTCTCTCTCTCTCTCTCTCTCTCTCTCTCTCTCTCTCTCTCTCTCTCTCTCTCTCTCTGTAATTCTTTTGTCCCTATGATTCCACCATTCTGGCTCATATCATTAGTCCTTTGGTTTATTGTCTCTGTCGCTTCTTCATCCTCAGAATTCCTCTACTTTTTTTCTGTCTCCGACACATTCGGGTAGGTTCTCTTTGATTTGATGGAAGTGACATTCTGACATGTTGATGGCTCAAATTTCGGTTCACTAGAATTCCCAGATGGAGTTCTCTTAATGGCATTGATGGTTCGCTCCATCTTAATTTCGTAGCCTTATGCGACTCAGCTAAATAACAGGACTCTGTTTCAGCAAGAAAGTCTCTCTGTTTCTGCAAACATGCCAGTATAACTTGCGCAAGTACAGAGTTGATCATGTACGCGCAGTAGCTTCTCATGACGAGAGGCTGAGAGCAGATTCTTGAATTTCCTGCTTGGTGATCAGTGAAAAAGGAAGTTCCTTCAGTTGCAAACATTAATGAGATTTCTATTCTGGGTGATGCATGTTGAAGGTGTCGAGGAACATTGACCTGGTGTACGGTGGTGGAAGCATCGGTCTGATGGGCCTTGTTTCCAGAGCCGTCTACAATGGCGGCCGACATGTCATTGGGTAATCACTAATCTGCTTTTAACTCTCATTTTCTACCATTCTGAAGCTTTCTTCTTTCATTTGTGTTAATTTGAAGTTTGGGATTCGCTGACATTTTTTGTTCTCTCTTTTTTTGCCATTTTCCGGACTGCAGAGTGATTCCCAAGACCCTTATGCCTAGAGAGGTATATCTGTTATCATGATTTTATGTTCTTCATTTTTACCGATGAATGAAACATTTAGATGAAAGTGACCAAACAGATCAGAAACAGAGAGAGAGAGAGACATCACGGCATTATCTGCCTCCCTTTTCCACAGTCGGTTTTCGAGATGGTTTAGTCTAAGTAGTCCTCGTCAACTTGTGGGCAGCTACTACAGTTGTTGCATGAATTTCCAGCCTCACCTTTGTTATCCCTAAAACGGGAACTTTCTCGCTTGTCTCTTTTGATGTTTCTTGCGTTATGCCATTGCATCAAAGCTGTTTTCCATAAGGCTTCATTAGGCAAAGAGCCTCTGATTGGTTCTGAAAAATTGTGGTCATTTTGGAATCCTGATGAACTTCATCAACAGACCTGACCTTGGGGCTTCAGAGTTTTGTTTGGGTCTCTTGCTCAGTTTGTCCCTCTCTGATGGTCCATTTATACCCTCTTGTTTAGATTCTTCAATGCACACAGTGCCCAACATTCCTTTTGCGAGTCCATCTCAGCTTTTGTACGTTGTCCCTGTCTCTCCAACCCACCCCCACCCAACACCACCCCCCTCCCCCACCCTTCCCCCCCTCTCTCTCTCGTGCTTTCCTTTTCTCGTGTCATCCCTTTTTGGTCTTGGGCTCTCAAGCACTGGTCAGACAAATCAAACACTAGTTTGAGCCCACCTGAGGCTCGATCTCATCATTGCCTCTCCCTCGTTGCCAAGGCGCTTTCAGACAACTCTCTCTCTCTCTCTCTCTCTCTCTCTCTCTCTCTCTCTCTGTCTCTGGGGAATTGAGTGTTTTGGTTGATGAATTGGCAGCTGACTGGAGAAACGGTGGGGGAAGTGAAGGCGGTGGCAAACATGCACCAGAGGAAAGCAGAGATGGCTAGACATTCAGATGCTTTCATTGCCTTGCCCGGTTTGTTCCTATCTTTCACCACACACCACTGTCAAACTCATGACGGCTGATTCGATTTTGCACTCCGATTCGATAACATTCATCATGTAACTCTTGTCTAGGCCGAACTGGCAAGAGCGACAGACATAGGTAGTGGTGATGCGAGGTCGGGACACTCTCTTTCTCTCTAGGTTTTCTTCTGGAAGATGATTACTTCGAGAAGCAGATCGATGCACAAAAATATGCATCCAACCAGCAAAATTTATCTGAAAAAAACAGATGGAGTTGGACTAGTCGTCCCACTCAATCAAATCTTTACACTCCTACAGCACTTTTTTTTCTTCTAAAAAGAAGCCTAGATCAATCATGAAAGCAACTACTCCCAATTAGACATGACACAGCAATTGCAAAATCCTGGAGGAGTGAAATTGCGTGTACCAAAACGCCAACGAATTGGAGGGAAAGGACATACAGAAAAAGGAATCAAGAGAGGTTGAACAAAGATCAAGAAGAGGCTAAGCCCAAAAGGACAAAATAATGGCCCAAAATGATACAGAATAAGCTAAGACTAGGATGACCAACAAAGAAAAGCACACAACCTAATGATGGTCCAAGTTACTGACAGAGAGCCCAACTCTGGTTTTTGTTTCTCTTTCTGTCTGTGCAGGTGGGTACGGGACTCTTGAAGAGCTTCTCGAAGTGACAACGTGGGCTCAACTTGGCATCCATGACAAGCCCGTAATACTTCGATCTCTCTCTCTCTCTCTCTCTCTCTCTGGGGTTGCTCTGTTTCTGTCGTGGTTGATGAGAGAGTGCAAATGAATGAATGTTGCAGGTGGGATTGCTGAACGTGGATGGGTACTACAACTCCTTACTGTCGTTCATAGACAAAGCAGTGGAGGAAGGCTTCATCAGCCCGAGCGCTCGCCACATCATCGTCTCTTCTCCTTCGGCTAAGGACTTGGTCAAGAAGATGGAGGTATCAGATTCATCGTCCTCTCTCTCTCTCTCCCATGAACAAGGGGCATGTCCTTTTACTCTCATCTTCCTTATTCATTCGGAGGAATCTGTTTCAGGAGTACTTTCCATGCCATGAAAGGGTTGCTTCCAAGCTAAACTGGGAGACTGAACAACTGGGACACAACCCAAAATGCGACATCTCCAGATGAGAGAGACCTGACTCGTGAGGGACTCTCTTCTCTCCCTCCCTCTGTCTCCGTCTCTGTCTCTGAAGGAAGAAGGAAGGAGGAGGAAGAGACGAACACGTCTGCCACTCCTCCCCTCCGTTCGTTTCCTAACTGGGTCGTCGAAACTAACTTTGAAATTCTGAATTTTTATGTGAACTGCTTCATTGTGGAGGAAGAGATGATTACATCTTCCAGAGTTTCTCATGTGAAAAAAAAAAAGAAGAGAGGGATGGATTTGTAAAATTGTGATTGTGTTATCTTCCTCATTGTTCTTCATCCTCATTCCTCTCATGTCTGCAAATCTTGGAATCAGTTGAACTTTCTTCTGAAGATCCACCTAAGTGAGATCATATTACAGCTCAAATCCTTTGATAAATAAAGGATTGAAAGAAAGATCAAAGTCGAGGTGATCAGTTAATTCGATAACAACCGATGATTAGCTCTCGATTTAGTCGTAGTTTCGGTATCGTCCCACTGAACCCAATTCCATTTTGTTTGATTGGTCATTTTCAAAGTATCGTGGATGTGTTCATTTCGTGAAAAATAGATGATTTGCAAAATATTTTCTTAAATATAATTGCTCGTATCACTTACAAAAATAAATGAATAGAAAAAAAAAATCTTCATTGTCCGTTTGATTAATTATTTTAGACGACATAAGCAATTATTTAGAAAAAAATATTTTTAAATAATTCATTTTTCGCGAAACAAATAGAACCTATATAAATAAACAATGGCCTTTGACTCGAAACAATCATCGATGTCATTTTGATTATTGGTAAAAATGTGCATCTGTCTTCTATAAGGAAAATTGTTCAAAAAGTCATACTTATTGTGCGGATGTCAATTCAGTCGTAAACCTTTCAATTATGTCAATTAAGTCCTAAATATTTTGACGATTTACTAATTTAGTCCTAAACATTTTAATTGTGCCAATTTAGTCCTAAATCCTTGGATAATTTATCAATTTAGTCCTAAATATTTTGACAATTTGCCAATGAGTGCTTCCAGCCAAATATCCAAATAATACATTTAGGACTAAATTAGCAAAATCATCAAAAATTTTAAGATTAAATTGGCACAATTGAAATGTTTATGACTAAATTGGCAATAATCAAAAGGTTTTAAGCCTAAATTGGCTACCGTACAATAGATTTAGAACTTTTTAGAAATTATCCCGTCATTTATAACCCAAGCATCTATTATACAAGAAGTATGGATGCATATAGGGGCGTGCAAAACAGACCGCCCAAACCGAAAACCGCCCGAACCGGATTGAACATTATGTCCAGTTCCCAGGAGTGTTAGTTCGACTCCCAGTTCCTAAAAGTAGAACCGATGTTCGAGCAGTCCGATTCCCGGTTCCAAGGGGGAACTGGACCGAACCGGACCAACTATATATACTTTTTTATATATTTTATTTCTTCAAAAAAATTAGTAAATTGTTAACTAACCCTTGAGTGAATCTCATTAACATAGATTCATTATCAAAAATTAGTAAAATATGAACTAAATCCTAAATAATTGGTTCTATTGGACCAAACTGGACCACCACTGCTTTGATCCAGTTCTCGATCCTAGGACCAATTGGTCTAGTCCTCAGTTCCCAATTTTGGGAACTGGGAACCAATCACCCATTGAAAACCGGGAACCAATCACTCCTAGATGCATACACCCTCTATGCATATCAGTAATAGTTATATTATAAAGCAGTGGTATTAATAACTAATTTTAGGGCATTTGTTGAGTATGTTTAATAAAAGGATATTTGATTTTCAGGTTTGTTTAGATCATTTTGGAGAAATTTTTTTTTTGTTGGAGAAAAAGTTGAGTATATAGGAAATTACTACTTTTTTCTTGATTCAGTTGTTTTGCGAGTATTTTAGATGTGCTTTTTAACAAAATCCTCCCCAAAATGACATCTTCTATAGTTAAATCGTTTCTGTTAAAATTTCAAGGTTTTTTAGAAATTTGGAAAGGAAATCCTTGTGGCTCTTTTTATTTCAAGAAAGGTTCAAAATTTAGTTAGCTTGATTTACCTTCATATTATTTACACTTAAAAGAAGTTCGATATAAAAGAGTAATCTAAAATCTCAATCGAGTGCTGTGGCGAATTGTGAAGCATAATGATGCGCATGAATTAAGGCTCTATATCCGATAAAAAAAAGAATTAAAGATTTATATTAGAAAAATAAATTATTTGAAAAATATTTTCCTAAAAAATTGCACGTACCTCTTGAAATAATTAGTCAATTAAAATATTTTCATCATGGACAACAATTTATGTCTTAACATTTTCGTAGACAATAAAAATATTTTTTATTCATTTATTGTTATAAGCAACATAAACGATCATTCTTAGGAAAATATTTTGCAAATCATGCATTTTTCGCAAAATAAATACGCTCTAAGTAAGTCAATTTTAAGAGTGAAACTTGAAATCAACCCGAGAGGGACTAGCCCCGAAACATTCGTCTCGATATAGCCGGAATTGGCTTTGCGGCTTGAGCAACCACCCCATATATATTCATTCTCCGTGCTACTAAACGTAAGCACGAATCTCATGTTTGACCAGCTATTCCGATTCCCAGCTCACGAACTATTCACGTTCGAGCCATCACCAAATTCTCGAACTCACGAATCATATATTATCTGCGCTTGTCCGCCAGTTCATGATCCACCCTCCCTCGCGAAGAAAACGCCCAATTGCTCAGATCTCTCAACACATTCGACTAATCATGTCGTGTGGATTAAGACCCCCTTTTAGTCCCAATTAAACTCATGCATGCATCACTAAAAGAAAAGGGCCAAAAAGAAGAAAAAAAAAGGGTGATGAATTTGAAGGCGTCAAGCGATTCGCCCCCATAGCATTAGTATGCGGACCAATATTCATGCACCTTAGGACACGAGAAATTATTGTACGCACGATCATCATCTCGGTCGATTCGAGATTTAAATTCAACGAATTTGGAAATGCCACCACCCCCCCCCCCAAAAAAAAAAAGAAGTGAAAACGAAGACGAAGTAACGTGCCCGAAACATACAGATCTGGAAAAAAAATAATTTAAAATCAATTAAATTATTTTTCTCAAGATGAGGGAAAAAAAAAAGGAAAAAAGAAGAGAAAAGAGAGAGAGAGATCACGTGAATCTAGACCCACCCCTCAAAAAAAGGCGTTGACCGCGACCAGATCGGGCTTTCCTCGTGCGGCACGTGGGATGCGGGCGTGCCCGAACCGACAGCGACGAGAGGCGCGCGCGCGCACGGTAAGATCCGGTGAGGTCGCCCTCCTCGTACGATCGCTCCCCCCCTCCTCTCTCCCTCTCTCCCAAAAAAAAACCTAAATCCCCCATTTGCAGACACGCAGCTGATTCCTCTGAATCTCTCTCTCTCTCTCTATCTATCTCTATCGTTGGTCTGACGTTAGCAACGGCTTCCGACCTAGCCCGACATTGGCGATGCTGTGGTGATTCTGCCGCCTCCCCGTCCAGCCATGTGACCATGTCAAAGAAGGTTCGGATCCCCATCCCCCCCCCCCCTCCTTCCTGACTTACATTCTTCAGGGGGCCATCTTGATTTCTCGTTCTTTGTTCTCTTTGGTCGGTTGATTTCTCTGGTGGTGGCTGCGGTGTGTCTTCCGACCGCATTGCGGGGTTGTGTCGGGGGTTGAGCTTCTTGGGTTCTTCGATTGTTGCCGTTTGCGTTGTGGGGTTCCTTTGGCTGGGTAACGCGGCATAATGTGTGTAAAGATTTGATCTTTTTGCTACGTTGTTGTCGTGGAGATTGACGAATTTAGGAGGCCGACATGGTTTTCCGATTTTTTTTTTTTTTCGAAGTGTAATACGTTGTTGGGTTTGATGGGTCTGATGCCGTTTGTGTCTTGTCCTGCTCCCAAATGCGGGCTTTTTGTTTTTCGTTTCCCTTGGTTCTTGAAAGGGATTTGAGTCTCTGTTTTATTTGTTAATAGCACTAGCGCCTCTTTTTTTTTTTTTCCTTGTCTATTCGTCGTTTGAAATTTTAAAATTTAAATATGGAGGAGGCTCTGTTAAGAAAGACAAAGCCGGTGTTGATTTTTCAAAACTGCTGAAAGGGACGTGGTTTCGAATTTAATATGATTATGTGTCTTTATGTGGAATGTTGGGAGGTAATTAGATAAATGTATTGTAAAATGAGAAGTCCTTTTCTGTGACAATTTTTCTGTGACATTGTCATTTTAAACTTGGAAAGATTTCACATGTAGGAACCCATTACTGTGTATTTGGATATCAATCTTTCTGCACAGCAAGAGCTGCGAGGAATGTCTCTTTTCAAGAGCATGTTCCCGTTAGTGTCAGATGTGTCGAAACTAACACCTTCATCGTTAGGAGCTACAGAAGCATAAAATGAATATGTATGCCTTCCGAATCATTTTTATTGGTGGACCATATCGTGTGACACAAAGGAATACACGAGATATACTTGGTTTCGTAGAGCCTACAAGGAGAATACACCGAGCTTCACAGTAGGAGGAAACCAAAGTTCAGGGGCACAAACAGTAATGCTGAATTAACCCAAGCACGAAACTCTTCTGCACAACTTTCGTCAAAACTTGAATGGCCACCCTGTCACTTTGTATTTTTCTCTCTTTCACCCAAAAAAAAAAAAGGAAAGAACATTTTGTTTTTCTCTTCTCAGTTAGCACCGACACTTCATTCATCTAGAGGCCTAATGCCCCCTCCTTGTTTTTCGGGGCTTTTACCCCAAGAGAAAGAGTAATCAATTGGCACATCTACTTGACCTTGATAGTCCTTCTACCTGGCCAATTTTCATGAGCCCAAGACATATCTTGACCCGTGAATACGAGCCACATACTTAATGAATCTCAACCTTGATGAGCATATTCCAATAGATGGCTCTGACCTGCTGAGAAAAATTTACAGAAACTGCTCGCTAACAAGTTTTGGACCCAAACTGACCCTTTCTTCCGTTGGAGGAGCAACTAGTGAAAAAACAATCTTTAAAGTTAAGATTTGACTTCCCAGGAATAGACAAGTAGGAAACCAAAAGATAAAATAAAGCTGCCAACACTATACATCACAAGCATAATCCATAAACTTAAATATCAATCCAGACGCTGCCAACTTGGTAATTGGGCCACATAGATGATTATAGAAGAGCTAAGGACGAGCAAACAGCTCGAAATAGGATCAATTGACATCTTTAAGCAATGATAATAAAACAAGATAAAGGCCTAACTGAAAATTTCCTGGCCATATATAATTATAATACTGTCTTGTTAGGAACAACTAGAGTGCAAAAGAACATATGCTGTGCGAAATCAATGGAATAGGTAAACTGGAATATAAAACACAGATTAATAAATAGGTTATGTGGTTCAGCGCTATGGGCAACGCTCGGTAGTATTGTGGTCTGTGAACCCAAACTCAAAAGTCTTGTGCACCTACTCATTAACCTTGAAAGGTCATTCTCTCGTGAGCTGCGTCGCTATAATAATGATTAGCATGCTTTCTGTACTCATGGAGGTCAAACTATATCTGATTGTGACATTTACTGCTCAAGTATACTAATTGACTTGTATCTCGATTTGTCTGATTTTCTGGAAATTAGATCAATCAATTCTTCTTGATCCAAAAGATATCTTCTATGGTAAATGCACTTCATACCGATCTCAATCCCCTCGGGAAAGGTATATCTGGTCATGCCTAGAAATGCTATTCAGTCATTCAGCCATTGAAATGCTTTTGTGGGTAATATAATCTCAAAGGAATCTTGGAACACTGCATCACTTTGTCTAGTGTGGGGCAGTTGAAGAAATCGTGACAAAGGATTGTTTGAGAGAATTGAAGCTTCTGATGCTACCGTTACGTACTCTTCTGTCTTTGGTGATTCTGCTTTGGTTCTGTTTTGTTGTAGTTTCTATTTGTGTTTATTTTTCTATCTCTGATCTTGTACATTTCCACTGTTTCTTTCTCAATGAAATCCTATTTTATTTATCAAAAGAGAAAGGTGGATGTAGCCATTGTTCTTTTGAACAACTTACAGGTTCCTTCAGATGAACAGGATCATGCTAACTGGGTGAACTTTTCTCTTCATTTTGTTCTTTTTCCTAATGGGCATCCTTGCAGAAGATTGACTTTGTGGGCTCATGGATACTTGATGACAATGTCAATGGTACCTCCGATGAGTTTTTTGACAATGTCCTTAAACAAATTGATTTCCCATTGGAAGATGTAGACGGTAATATTGTGTCAGATGACTGGGATGCTAGCTTCCAACTCCTGGAATTGCCATCTTCAGATGTTTTGGAAGGATTTCCATCTAGTTATTGTGGGAAAATATGCGAAGATATTTCTGCACCGGACGGAAGCCTTTCAAGGGTGAGTTTCTTATGCTGTCTCTTTCGTGATGATATATTCTGAACATCGCATTTATTAAATATGTAAATACCTAGCGTAATGTCATCATGCTGGATGGAAAAGTTTAAAAGTGTGCCAACTTTTACCATGAGGCATTTTTAGAGAGAGGACAGGCACTCTATCTTTCCACGATGGTCAAACCCGCTTTGTCATTTCAGAGTCCAGCACATTTTTGTTGTGTTGTCAAAATCACACAATGGCAAAGTGAGCTTGGCCATGATTATAGAAACAATGTATTTAACTCAAATAGCACTTTTGGAATTAATAATTGATGATAAGACTCCTACTGCTGTAGAGCCTGATTTGATGACTCAATACTCTTAGCATCAGCCTGCAGCCATGAGGTTACGTTTGTTGTGGCTTTTTGGATGTGATGCATGGAGGCTGTATCTGTTCAAATTGATATATCTATGGCTATGTAAGTTTTTAAAAAAAGTTATGGAGAAGAACTTCATCCTATTTTGTGTGCTTGGATAGTTTCAAAAGTTTCGCCATCAAATTAAAGGGCAAAAGCACAAGCGAGATGATAAACAGAGTGGAACCGTGTTTCCTGCTTTCTAAATTATCTAGAATGCCTGCACATATGAGTTTGTCAATACTGTTGGGTTCACTTAGCTATTCACGTGGGACCCAATCCTACCAGACTGGTTTGTCTCGACTCAGCCTGGTGCAAACTTAGAATTGGATGAGAAACACAATTCCTTTTCTCCCTTCCTTCTTTTACCGAGGGGAGAGGATATGCTAGATCATTGCTGAATTGGAGATTTCTGCATGACCCATTGTTTTTCTAATGACACGAAACAGTTGATTGCTTGCTTTGAATTAATTAAGTTTGGCATGCTTAATGAAATTAATTAGAACTATCTATAGTCCGTGGAAGCTAGAGTGATTATCTCAGAATGATTTCATTAGTGGCCTTCTAGACCTTAAAAGTAAACAATGTCCTGTCAATCAGTTTGCCAAACGATGAATTGATGGTTACATTCCTGGAGTATATGACAGAGAGGATTAGACACCATACTGGTGAGGTGCGTACATGGTTGACTTGATTAGAACCAACAGACTTTCTAATGCCATCTGGTGTGATTCTTCTGTTTCTTTAAACTAGGAAGGAGCTACTGAAACCTGCTAAACTGGGTTCCTAAAGTGATTCTGTTGCACGGTTCTTTACAACAGAAAAAAAAAGTTACTGTTGGAGAAAGATCGATGATTTTGTCTACCTTTTCTTCATTGTGTTTGTCCTTTTGCCTAGAATGAGGATAAAGCTAAAGTAAAAGTATCGCCAAGCTGTACTGAGACAAACTCAAACAGAAGTATTTCCCACCGTCAAACTTCTAACGACAAAGATTCTAGCCTCGAGAACAGCAGCTCTGGTTCAATTGAGAACTTACTTCTCTTCAGCTCCAAATTTTTAATCCCTGTGAAGCGTGCTCGGAGCAAGCGGTTACGCCAACTGACGCCAAAGACTAGGTTCAACCTTCCTTTTGTTTCCTCTGCTAGCGGTGCTTCTGGTAAATTCTGTCCTTTGGCAGCTTCTGGGTCATTCTCAGAAAACCGCCACTATAAAAAAAGTTCAGGCAAAAGAAAGGGGAAGGAAAGGAATTTGCATTTGCTCCCTGGTGCAGAAGAGATGAACTCAGCTTCACAGAATCCGAGTCCAGCCAGGAAATGCATGCATTGCGAGGTCACAAAGACCCCACAATGGAGAGAAGGGCCAATGGGCCCCAAGACCCTTTGCAATGCATGTGGTGTTCGTTACAGGTCCGGTCGCCTCTTCCCAGAGTACCGTCCAGCGGCAAGTCCCACATTCATCTCGTCATTGCATTC
This sequence comes from Syzygium jambos, assembly GCA_031216235.1. NCBI lineage: Eukaryota > Viridiplantae > Streptophyta > Magnoliopsida > Myrtales > Myrtaceae > Syzygium > Syzygium jambos. Next base: position 7,670,599 of record CM062229.1, on the reverse strand, counting down.
TAATTCTCATAGGAAGGTAATTGAAATGAGGAAGAAGGCAAATCACGAGTCTGGGTTTGCAGCCATGAACAACTTGAGGCACTCTCAGGTTAGAATGTCTGATGGGTGTGTACCTGTTTGATTAAATTTCGACCGGAAAGGAGAACAGTTTTCTATCTGAGTTTAGGTGGATCTTGTTTTGTTCTCCAATTCCTTGGTTCTTTTATATTCAGGCTAATTGGTTTTTCTGTAGATGGATTGAATAAGTAGGATGAGGTAGTAGTACTGATTTAGGGAGATGGGAAGGGTTGCACTTTGTTGGCGAAGTCGTGGAACTGTGCACTTCAGAGCTGATGGAATTCCCTGAAACCTGGATACTTGATGAGTTTGCCATAATTAGCCATTGATAGAATGATTCTTTGTAATAGACTGATTTTCTCTCCTCTTTCTCTTGATTTCTCTCTTCATTCTTTGGTAATTTGCAGTTGCTCTCTTTCTGAAAATTGCCACTTGCAGTAATGCTGGGATTTTGTTGTCTTGTCCTGCCATCTGGAGAAGAGTCCTCTACAGATTTAGAAATGGTGATAGTTTGTCCTAGTCAGTCTTTAACAGGAGTTGAACATGATCGAACCGAACAAGTGGTTGGTGGAGTGTTCTGAGATTTTGTTTGCAAGTCGAAAGTCACTAAATCGATTTTCAGTTAATTCTTGGTCTCCGTAAACCTTAGTCGTCTGCGAAGGATGGATCTGGGGATAAGTGTTCCGCGGGTCTTTGGCTTTTTCACTTGCACACAGTGAGGCGGCAATGACGTGCTCGCCTGACGAGTAGCTGGTGGTGCTTGCACCTTAAAATTGAACATTCCAACAGTGGTTGAGATAGGTTATAACTCTGTCCAATCTTTTGTGGTTTTTCTCCAGAGGAAAGAATATGATTGAAAGCCTTCTTGCTTTTCGCCGAGGAATAGAGTATACGATCCAATGAACGACCTTCAATGGATCGCCATTGGCAATCGTAACCTTCTTCGCTTTGCTACCAAGATTTGGGAACCGATTCGAGCCATGTCATCTCTCTCGCGATGTATGAGAGTGCAAGTACGAAGAGTCTTTTATACCATTTGCCTCGCCAGGAGTCAGCCGATGACGGTCCAATGTGCCTGTGAAAAGGTGACCGTGCCATTGGAGGGGCTCGCACCACCGGCCGAAACCCTTAGGCGGCGAATTTTTGCCCCCTTTGAATTTATCACATTCTGGGGGACCAAGTTAATGGCACATCTTTAACGGGTATGTGTTTAACGTAATCCTTTTGAAGCATCTAAAAATCTCTTTAACGTAATCCTTTTGAAGCATCTAAAAATCTCTTCAAAGACGCATCATCCACGTCGGATGACACTAGCTATCAATTAGCTAAGACCGATCGATCCAAACCAAATACGGGCCCTAGTTTTCGGCTGATTCCGGTCTGCATGGATCGGTGGTCTTTCTTTCTACGCTTCAATGACTCAAAAAATGGAATTTCATCTATAACAATACCGGAACGTCACGTTAGATCGAAATAAGTATTCCAAAAGTCCTAAAACTTTAGATCGAAATAAGTATTCCAAAAGTCCTAAAACTTGCGGCTAAAGTGCAATCTTACTCTTAAGTTACTCTTCACAGTCCCCTGCGGGCGAGCCCGTGAAAGCATTTCCTTCTTAAGCCCCAGGCCTGCCTACTAGATTATGTGCTCTGAGCGGCTTAATAACGTTTTTTCTAATAGGCTCTTTTGCTAATGTATTTCACTAGGGCACTCGTTTTTTTTTTTTGGGGGGGGGGGGTAAGGTACACTAGGGCACTCGTTTTTTTTTTTTTGATAACCGAGGTGCTAGGGCACTCGTTAAGCTTACTTAAAACGAATAATTCATTTTAGAAAGTACTAATTACACATGACCCGACATTAGCAGTGCTCTGATAAATACAAACTTTTCCTCCACGATTATTCTTAATAGGTGGCTCACAAAATTCTTTATAACATGCTTATTTTCTTTTTGTACTCAAAGCGTCTTTTAAAACTATTTTCATCACACACGTGTGTGTGTGTGTGTGTAGACTATAATTTGTACCAACTTTGATAGATTAGACAGACATAAACCGTTAAGGAGAATTACACTTGGCAGTATTTAATCTCCTACCAAATTCAATAGATATACTACAAAATAGAATTAGAAAAACAAAGAATTTCATAGTAATGTGGATAAAACCTTAAAATCCAACTAATAAAAATCATATGGAGCCAACGGCCCAAAGATGTAAGCATTCACTCTATTCCAATTTTATTAAATTATATAAATACGTTATAGCCAGAAATTAGGAATGTTTTCTATCAAGGATGATAAATAGACGTGCACCAATCTCTTTTTCCCAAAATTTCGTGATGAAAAAAATAATTTGAGATTACCGATTTACGTGAGACAGAGGAACTACCGCATCGGTTGAGATTCATCGGGCAATCAAAGAGTATCGGGCACCAATTAATATTGAAAACGCAACTTGATAATGCAGTCTAAAGGGGCAAAAGAACCCCTCAGGTTGACGCATTCGGTCGGGGCATTCATCGAATGCATGCAAGCCGATCTGTACCGGAATCACCAGCTCGGTCAAAACGGTTCGTGGCGTTCCATCGATCTCGGGTCCGGATCTCTTTGCTCGTGCCTTCGGTCCACGAAAAGAAAAGAAAAAACAAAAAACGTCTAGCAGGGCCACCAAAAAAGACCAAAAACACTTGAAGCCACGGTGCAGAAGCTAAGGAGAGAACAACACGGAGGAATCCCAAGAAAAGCCTCAGCGTTGACCACAAAAGCACGGTGACGACGATGATGCAATGGTGCGACCACAGAGCACAAGGACGAAGACCGAGATCGCCGGCCGCGGCCGCCAGATCGGCGCCATGGCCGCCTCGTCCGGCGTGCCGCCTCACGTTTTCTTGCTCTCTCTCTCTCTCTCTCGAAGATGATAATAATGGAGAGAGAACGTGGGAGTCTGAATCACGGGGACCATGCAAAGAAACAGGCCGTTGCTCCTTCACGTGCACACATGAAACGAGATCAAAAGAGCTTTATCCCCGAAGTGTTTTGCGTGTCTTGTTTGGACGTCGATGGACGCAATTTGCTGGTGCTGTTGGCTCTCCATTCCATTTGGCAACTGGCAATAGCTTTTGCACCAGCTCGTGTGGGGCCTTCCTTTCCTTTCCTTTCCTTTTGTTAGACAATTCAAAATGGCATTAGCATAAATATCACAAACAATACAGAATTACAAAGAAACGAAATTGCAATAACAAAGTTGGAATCGATACAAACGAATACCGAGGCCTGTGTTCGACACAGTTTCCTTAAAACAGATTCGTTCCCTTCAGCACGCGTCTGAGGTTTCGTGAACGTCTGTCTCCCAGGATACAACGGTAGATGACTAAGAAGTAATTAGAACTTCAAAGCCTTCAGCGAACTCGAACAAATTTTCGGAGATGAACACTATCGAAAACAATGCAAATGCAGAGAACTATTTTTCAGAAGAAGAAAGCAGAGAACGATTTTTTCAGAAGAGAAAAACCAGAGAGCTCTTTTTTCAGAAGAAGAGTGATCTCGATAAAAAGGAACAGAGGGGAGAGTTGTTCGGGAATAATAACGGCCGATTAATTCTGTCGTTACAAAATCAATTTTGTAACAGCTCGCCGTTATAAAATTAACTCCGTAATAACGCACCATTAATCATAAGTTACAAATCTGTAACAGAACGCACCATTAATCATACGTTACAAATCTGTAACAGTTTGAGTTGAAAAAGAAAAATTAAATCAGAAGGCTAGCAAAATTGGGCTCTTCGCGAGGTCCAATTTTCGGTCCTGCAATCGTGTACGCAGGATGCGCGCTCGCACCCGCACCCAAGTTTCAGCTTGTCGGGCGTCGGATTTGCACCCCCCTGCGCCTGCGCGCGAGGCAGAGAGTTTGTGCTATGATAGTTACTACTTCAAATAAGTGTAACTGTATATAAAGCACTCCATAGCCTTCTTCTTTTCCAATGTGGGACTAGTACTTTTCACTTCCCACTTCCAACTCAAGGGTGTTCTTTGAGCATCAATTTCTCATTCATTCACCCATCAATTTATCCCAAATTTCCAACAATCCCCCACATGAATGAAAATTGTTTTAGTTTTGACTCTGTGATAGTGTTCAACAATTGAAACCTGCATAGGATAGGTAGGTGTTACCCTTTGAACCTTCCCTTGTGAAAGTATATTTACTTTACTAGTTGTCCAGTAGACATGATGTCCTTGAACTGTCCAGCTTTCTTATGTAAATGAACCATACACTTCACACAGGAATCATCTAAACGTTTGTTCAGTTCTCATAGTTATGTTCGTTTTGGCCATGAACATCAACCTGGTTCTGTAAGAGTTTCTAAAGAATTTAGCCCTAAATAATTCTCCTTTGAAGCGGCCCCACTTCTCTCTCACATAGGTGATTACTTAATTTTGAGTAATTTATTTACTCTGCTTAAGAATCATTAAAGCAAAATTGCTATCCTTTCCTTTTACAATATCACTGATATTTTATATAGGAATGGTTTTAGGGATAACCCCCACAGTGACATCACTAAGTTTGTATAATTAGGTTGTCCCTTTGAACCTAGATCTTGGGATCTCCAGTCAATTAGGTTGGGTTTCCTTTATACCAACTTATTCTTTCACGGGCTTCAGTCCCATTCCTCTTGTCGATTTCTCAACTAACTCTCTGTTTAACCCTTTGGTTAGCGGATCCGCAATATTATCCCTTGACTTTACGTAGTCAATTGAGATAATTCCTGTTGAGAGTAGTTGTCTAATGGTATTATGTCTACGACGTATATGTCTAGACTTACCATTATACATATTACTCTGTGCTCTTCCAATTGCAGATTGACTATCGCAATGTATACTTATTGGTGGCACAGGTTTTTGCCATTTTGGAATATCCTCTAAGAAATGGCGTAGCCATTCAGCCTCTTCACCACTTTTATCTAAAGCTATAAATTCAGATTCCATTGTGGATCTGGCTATAACAGTTTGTTTACAGGATTTCCAGGATACGGCCGCTCCTGCTAGTGTGAATACATATCCACTAGTAGATTTTGAGTCTTTTATATCAGATATCCAATTTGCATCACTATATCCTTCCAGAACAGCTGGGTATCTGGTATAATGCAGGCCATAATTCCGAGTATATCGTAAGTATCTGAATACTCTCACTATTGCTTTCCAATGGTCAGCACTCGGATTGCTCGTATATCTACTCAATTTACTAACCGTATAGGCAATATCTGGTCTAGTACAACTCATTAAGTACATTAGACTTCCAATAACTCTGGAGTATTCTACTTGAGAAATACCCTCTCCCCTATTTTTGGATAGATGAAGACTATTGTCTAATGGTGTTCTAGCAATACCAGAATCATTCATGTTGAATTTTTCAAGAATCTTGTCCACATAGTGTGACTGGTTTAAAATAAGACCTTCTGACGTTCTTGTGATTTTAATTCCTAAAATCATATCAGGAGGTCCCATATCTTTCATGTCAAATCTTGAATTCAACATATACTTGGTAGATTTGATCATTTTATCATCACTACCGACAATCAGTATGTCATCTACATAAAGACACAAAATGACATAGCCATTTGTTGTTTCTTTAGTGTAGACACATTTATCACATTCATTGATCTTAAAATCATTGGTAATCATTGCATTATCAAACTTTTCATGCCACCGTTTTGGTGCTTGTTTTAGGCCATACAATGACTTCACCAATTTACAGACTTTCCTTTCTTGTCCTGGAACTATAAAACCCTCAGGTTGTTCCATGTAGATTTCTTCATCCAAATCACCATTTAGGAAAGCTGTTTTTATATCCATTTGATGTATTTCTAAATTTCGCAATGCTGCAATTGCAATTATCATCCTAATGGAGGTTATTCTCGTCACAGGAGAATAAGTATCAAAGTAATCTAAGCCTTCTCGTTGTTTGTATCATTTGATCACAAGTCTGGCTTTATACTTATCAATGGAGCCATCTGCTTTCATTTTCCTTTTAAAAATCCACTTGGACTTTAAAGGCTTACAACCTGGAGGAAGATTCACTAGCTCCCAAGTATGATTCTGCAAAATAGAATCAACTTCACTTTTTATTGCTTCTTTCCATAGAGGTCCCTCAGAAGAATTCATAGCTTCTGCATAATCTAGTGGTTCCTTTTCTAACAAATAAGTTAGAAAATCATTTCCAAAAGATTTTTCCACTCTTGCTCTTTTGCTACGTCTCGGTTCAAGTTCATGATCTGAATCATGAATTTCATGACTTTCTTCATTCATAGTTTCATTCTTTCGTTTAGATGAACTTGATCCATCATTGGATTTATAAGGAAATACATTTTCAAAGAATGATGCATTCCTTGATTCCATGATTGTATTCTTGTGTATATCTGGAATTTTAGATTCATGCACAAGAAATCGATATGCATTACTATTATGTGCATAGCCTATAAAGATACAGTCCACCGTTTTAGGACCTATTGTTGTCTTCTTTGGTGTTGGAACTGCTACTTTTGCAAGACAACCCCACACTCGTAAGTGTTTGTAGGATGGTCTCCTACCTTTCCATAACTCATAAGGGGTTTTATCTTCTTTCTTTCGAGGTACCTTATTTAAAAGGTAGTTGCTTGACAAAATAGCTTCTCCCCACATATTTTGAGGCAAACCTGAATTTAGTAATATCGCGTTCATCATTTCTTTCAATGTGCGATTTTTACGTTCAGCAACACCATTTGATTGAGGAGAGTAAGGCGCAGTTACTTCATGTATGATTCCGTGTTGTGCACAGAATTCACCAATTGGTACTTCATACTCGCCACCTCTATCACTTCTCAATCTTTTAATTTTCTTATTGAGTTGATTTTCAACTTCATTCTTATAGAGAACAAATTTCTCTAAGGCTTCATCTTTGCTTTTAAGCAAATACACATAGCAATATTTGGTGTTATCATCGATAAAAGTAATAAAATATTTATTACCACCTCTCGTTTGAATGAATTTCAAATCGCAGACATCACTATGAATCAATTCAAGTTGTTCGGTGTTTCTTTCAATTGTTTGAAATGATGATCTCGTTAATTTTGCCTCAACACAAATTTCACATTTATATTTTGAATCAATTTGGAATGAAGGTATATGTTCCAAGTTAATTAATCTACGCAATGTATCATAATTAACATGTCCTAGTCTACCATGCTATAAATTGGAAGACTCAAGCAAATAAACAGAAGACTTATTATCTTTATTGATAATTGTCATCACATTGAGCTTAAAAAGCCCATCAGTTACATATCCCTTCCCCACATACATCCCAGATTTAGACAAAATAACTTTATCAGACTCAAACACCATACGAAATCCATGCTTGTTCAACAGAGATCCAGAAACCAAGTTCTTTCGAATTTCTGGCACATAGAGGACATTGTTTAGAGTCAGCTCCTTTCCTGAGGTCATCTTCAGCAACACCTTCCCTTGGCCTTCGACAACAGAAGAGGCAGAGTTTCCCATAAAAACCTTTTCCCCATTAATCGGTTCAAGGTTTGTAAATAGGTCCTTGTTGGAGCATATGTGCCTAGTGGCACCAGTGTCAATCCACCATTCTTTCGGATTGGACCCAACCAAGTTTACTTCAGAAATCACTGCATAAAGGTTTATGTTTGACACGTCTTGAGCGATGCCATTCACCATATTTGCCTCATAATTCTTCTTCTTCGGAAGTCTGCAATCCACAGATCTATGGCCCATCTTGTCACAATTGAAGCATTTTCCTTGAAACTTGTTCTTGGAAACTCCTCCTTTTGGTCCCAACTTTGGCTTGACAATTTTCTTGTTCTTGTGGCCTTGCCTAAGCTCCACAACATTTGCCTTAGTTGTAGTAGGATTGAACCCTTTGCGTTCAAATCCTCTATTGTCTTCTTCGATTCGAAGTCCGACAATTAGCTCTTCTAGGTTCATTTCCTTTCGCTTGTGCTTGAGATAGTTCTTGAAATCCTTCCACCCAGGAGGTAGCTTTTCAATTATAGCAGTCACTTGGAAGGTTTCACTCAAGATCATTCCTTCAGCTTGGATTTCATGCAAGATCACTTGAATTTCTTGCACTTGACTGATCCACAGTCTTAAAATCCACCATTTTATAATCAAGGAATCGACCGACAACAAATTTCTTTGCTCCGGCATCCTCTGTTTTATATTTCCGGTCCAAGGCTTCCCATAACTCCTTTGCCGTTCTTTTTGCACAATAGACATTGTACAACGAGTCATGTAAGCCATTCATGACATAGTTCCTGCACAAGAAATCAGAGTGCTTCCAGGCTTCAATAGCGTTGAAAGCTTGCTTATCCGTTTCTCCTTCGGATAATTTAGGAGCATCCTCAGTCAAGAATCTCGCAAGATTCAAAGTGGTCAAATAAAACAGCATCTTTTGCTGCCACCTTTTAAAGTTCAGTCCGTCGAACTTTTCAGGTTTTTCGCCATGGTGCACGGGAACCGCAGGATGAACAGAGGACGAGCCAGGTAGTTGGATAGCCGTGGCATAGGCAGAGTCTTTGGCAGTCATATCGACACCATCGTTTCGAGCAGCCACATCCACGACTTCTTTCCCAGTAGCCATTTGAATTCTTTAAAATCACGAATCTGTTTTAAGAATGTTAGACAATTCAAAATGGCATTAGCATAAATATCACAAACAATACATAATTACAAAGAAACGAAATTGCAATAACAAAGTTGGAATCGATACAAACGAATACCGAGGCCTGTGTTCGACACAGTTTCCTTAAAACAGATTCGTTCCCTTCAGCACGCGTCTGAGGTTTCGTGAACGTCTGTCTCCCAGGATACAACGGTAGATGACTAAGAAGTAATTAGAACTTCAAAGCCTTCAGCGAACTCGAACAAATTTTCAGAGATGAACACTATCGAAAATAATGCAAATGCAGAGAACTATTTTTCAGAAGAAGAAAGCAGAGAACGATTTTTTCAGAAGAGAAAAACCAGAGAGCTCTTTTTTCAGAAGAAGAGTGATCTCGATAAAAAGGAACAGAGGGGAGAGTTGTTCGGGAATAATAACGGCCGATTAATTCTGTCGTTACAAATCAATTTCGTAACAGCTCGCCGTTATAAAATTAACTCCGTAATAACGCACCATTAATCATAAGTTACAAATCTGTAACAGAACGCACCATTAATCATACGTTACAAATCTGTAACAGTTTGAGTTGAAAAAGAAAAATTAAATCAGAAGGCTAGCAAAATTGGGCTCTTCGCGAGGTCCAATTTTCGGTCCTGCAATCGTGTACGCAGGATGCGCGCTCGCACCCGCACCCAAGTTTCAGCTTGTCGGGCGTCGGATTTGCACCCCCCTGCGCCTGCGCACGAGGCAGAGAGTTTGTTCTATGATAGTTACTACTTCAAATAAGTGTAACTGTATATAAAGCACTCCATAGCCTTCTTCTTTTCGAATGTGGGACTAGTACTTTTCACTTCCCACTTCCAACTCAATGGTGTTCTTTGAGCATCAATTTCTCATTCATTCACCCATCAATTTATCCCAAATTTCCAACACCTTTTTTGTTAAGTCGATCGACGATCTCTTTTCGCACCGTGCGTGCGGGGCTTCGGTCCGGTCCGGTCCCGTCGAGAATAGATGTTCTCTTTTCTGTAACCCAGGGAGTATGGAGCTAACGGAACACCGTACAGGCTCGACAGATCGATTTAAGTTCGGGTTTTCGACGATTGGTCCGGGGTAAAAAGGCCAATGGAACACTGTGCGGACTCGACAGACCTGTACCTGAAGGCTAATGGAACACCGTACAGACTCGACTGACCGGTTTTCGACGCTTGCGAACAACCCCGGCCTTTTTACTCCAGTTTGCACGTAATTGGTGAGACTTGAGCGGGAATGACCTTCGATTGATGAGCTCGGAATTCCTCGACGTTCCGATCAACTATGTCGATCGTGGGGATTCAAGACGAAAATATGTAGTGTTTATCGCACGCCAGTGATCAATTAACATGTAAACATAACATGCTAATCACATTATTTAGCGCTATTGCTATCTTGTTCACTTCCCTCGCTAACAATGTAGCCGATCATATCATGGATGGCCTAGCTCCTAATCCATGACAACTTGTTTTCGTTTTTTCCAAATTTCACTAGTCACATAACAAAAAATTTACAAAAAATCAGCTAAGCAACACTTTAGAATATATATATTATTAAATCATATAGAAAAATTAAAAACTCATATCACGAACAAATTAGGTGCCCTAGTGGAGACCATTGGCCAAGTTGCCACCGGTGCCCTAGTCGGACCCATCGATATATCCATTGATGGTTCGGGCAAAATTCCTCGAGACCTCTCTCGTGATTGAGTGATTCAGCTAGAGAGACTCGACGCAGACGTGATTGATAAGCTTCGAACGACTCGAGAATGAGATCGCTTCTCTCTTGTTGAAGAGCGGCAGTTTCGCGACTACCCGTCTTCAACTTGAGAGAACGAGAACACGATCAAATGACCGAGATGGAAGACACCATTAGAGGTTTAAAGTCGAAGCTTGAGTCCAAAAGGAGTGAGCGATAAAATCCCCGCCAACTATTTTTGGCGAGGGAAAACTGCCCCGGTCAGATCAAGGCCCTTGCCCTACCGCCCATCCCTAATTACAAAGCTCATCTTACATCTTCTTTTATTAGGACCTAAGCAAGTCTTTAAAAGGCTTCATTTCGGTCCTTGTTCGGATTTCGATCATCGAAATATAAAACTTTCAGAGAATTCTCTCTTTTTGAAAAAGATAAAGATATGAGAAATTGGTGGTGCGAGAAGTGCAGTCACCGGCACGTTAAAATAAGAAATGCCTCCGTAGAACTTACCCACGGGTTGAAAATGGGCCACGAAGGCCCTCTTAGTAGTGAAAATCCCCTTCTTTTGGCAAAGTTAACTCTTAATAGTACACCAAAAATTTAAGGAAAACCCTTCAATTGTGACTTTGCCCTAGCCTAAACTTGTCCCTTCTCTGCCTAATTTTTCTAGCTCTTTCCATCTTCTCCTCCTCCTTCCTTTAATGGTGCATTAACGAACCATACGACTCTATAAACAAAGGGGAAAACGGGGAGGGAAAATAGCATTGAATATTAGGCCCTTCCCAGACACCCATCTTTGAATAACATGCTCTGTTTCTCGAGAGAGAGAAGCTGCAATATTTCCTCGATGCACTTAAAAAGGAGGCTGTCTTTCGAAGCATTTGCCCATCTCTGACAACTTTTTCTGGCACACACACACAAACTAGTTGTAGAACAGGTCGAGGTTGACCAGTCTATGGCATCCTAGGGATCATAAAACAGTTCATTAATAAGCCAAATCGTCCTTTTGAATTCTCGAAAAAGCAGAAGAAAACAGAGAGAGCGGGGCTTGGTCCCTCGTCCCCCTACCTATAAAGAAAACTGTGGTAAAAAACTGTTGTTAGGACAGCATAAATGTGCAAATTTAAAACTGTGGGCTGGTTGGGCTGGGGCGGTAATAAAGAAACCTGCGACGTGCAACCTTCTATCTTCATTGAAGAGCACAGCAGATAAAAGATGAAGAAGACGGTGAAAGTGAAGTTGGGTCCGACATTCTTGGGTACAAGAAAGAGAAAGCTGATGAGGAAACATCGGCATGTGGCGTTTGGACGTGGCGGGTCAAGGCGCCTTAAATGGGAAAGGGAAAGTTGGGGCTCGTCGTGGAATCGCTGCTGCAGTAAGGGGTGGTTGGGTTGAGCCCCAATCGAGCCAGCCAGCGTCGTAACCCGATTCGTACGCGTGACGGGGAATGCGTGCTTTGAGCGATGATGGTATTTGTGATAGATAGATGATCGCTATCAAGTCACAAAGGATATGCCACCGGTTAAGGTTAAAGATCGGGATAAAAATTCACTTGAAGAAAATCTCATGCGGTATTCAAAATCAAATCTTCTTTCTTGCCAATGAGTTTACACGTTTATCCGATAGAATTATTATGCTAAATAAAAGAAAAGACTACTGGAATCCTAAAAATCGAAACTACTCTCCGAGTGTTCACATAATTAAGACTTTCGAAAGCAACACCACAATAAAAACTAGTACAAAGTAGGACTCAAAACTCATGACACTTAATAATTATAACTAAATGCAATTAACTCAGATTAGATGCATTGTAGCTAACTTGACTTGACCCTCCAACTTCGTCCATCATTATGTGCAGTCGAATAGCCACCTTGGAAGATTAACAAATAGCAATGGGTATCGGCCAAAATAGTCTCCAGTTGCTAGGTAGTTGGTTAGTAGCCTCGAAGTCGACACCAAACTAGTAGATCGACATCTAGGAAGTCGAGAGGCAACCCCGAAACCAACAACTAGTCTTGCGTTTCGACAACTAGAATGTATAATAGATATCTTCAAACCCGAACCCATCAAGTCAAATGGTAGTTGAAATTGGTCTTCACTTGCACGAGTAACGATTGTGCCAGATCAATCGACGAGATTCGGGTTAAGTTTAAGAATTGATCAATAGAATTCGATGCTCCTGCATCAATATAACCATAAGCCCACTGTGCAAGCTCGTCTGAAGATGTTTTCAAGCACACGCAATTTGGATTAGGGGCTTGGACGGGGTAGAAGTCCACTAAGGCCATGATAAGGTCTATAAGACAGTGGTCCCATGTCGCGTGGATGGTGACACGCCTAAGTACATTAGGAAACATATATACGAGAGTCACATGTCGTGTGGCATAGTTTGTCCCGAGAATTTGACATGACGTGCCCGGCGAATCCGCCAGATTCGAATAGATAAACAAAAATCGAATCACGTAGATAAATGCTCTCACAGTGCTTGTCAACACGATCGAGACGGATCATTTAAGAATTGCAAAGCGCGTGGCGAGTCGCCGGAGACCGCCGCCAGTAGCGAGCGGTCGGCCGGCGGAGCTCAACCGATTCAGTGCCGTGTCGACCTGTCGCGAGACATGCAGCGGAGCGGTCCGGCCGCTAATAGCCAAGGACATGTTCGACACAGATTCCTGAGGCCCGTGTCCCCACCGCCGACCACTACCACCACCACCACCAGTGCATCACTGACGCCGCCTGCAAGAGGCGGCCCCACCTCCTCCAACCACATTTAACCTTTGTGCTGTCTCCTCCTCCTCCTCCTCCGTCGTCGTCGTCTGCACAGAGCAGCCACTGCGATGCCGACGCGTGGACACCACAGGAGCGGGCCCAGCTCGTCATGTCTCTTCTTCTTCCTCTTCTTTGTCCCTGGAAATGCTGCTGCTGCTGCTGCTGCCGTGTCCTTTCCTCTCCGCTTTTTGCTCCGAATCTTTTTGCTCTTTTTGGTCAAATTTTGCTCTGAATCTGACGTAACCAAAAGAGCGAGTCCCATGTGAATATCAAGCAGGGTCGCGGTAATAATAGAATTTGCGTGCCAAGACCGCCCGATCGAGTCTTCGCATCGCCCATCATCCAACTTAATAATTTAACAAAAAAAATTTCGACAAAAAGTTAAGGAAGGATAAATTCATTGCGAATTTACTAATTTAAAATTAATTTTAAATAAATTCATCACAAATATATTAATTAAAAATATCATGATATTAATCCTCCTCTTAATGGTCCGTGCCCGTTCAAAAGAAGCTTTTTCAAAAAAAAAAAAAAGGTAAATTCAAAGGCAGAGAGATTGGTGAATAATGATGTCATTAGAGAGATTGGTAGGGTTGCAGCGATGGTAGGAGGAGGGACAGATGAACAGCAGAGGCCGGCAGTGCGACGTCATCATCCTTCTTCATTTTCGTCATTATTTCTCCTCCTTTCTTTTGAATCTGACAAGGACGGGGTCGCTCGCCTGTCCCATGAAACTGCAGTGTCCTGTTCTGGACACGCAAAAAACCAAAAAAACCCGGAAAGGAAGGTGAAATCTGATCCCCAGAAAAAAGATTTAAAAAAAAAAAGGATTGTAATTTTGTCCATGTGCGTAAGCGCGGGACTCCAAGGGATGCGATCCTTTTGTATATGTACCGCTTGAATCACTCAAAATAATTAGTTAAATAAAAGTATTTTCGTATCAATATTAATTTGTAGCAAAATGTTTTCGCGCGTAACGGAAATATTTTTTATACGTTTTATTTTTGCAATGGGCAAACGCGATTCTTTTTTTTAAAAAATTCAAATCATTTATATTTTCACGGGACATGGGAATTATTTGGAATGAATACGAGGGTCCGGTCCATGTTCACCCACGTAAGATTCTGTTGTTTTCTGTGTGGTCCACTCCATGTGAACAAATGTCGATGATAGTAATAATAATGCTGACGTGATTATATGTAAACGAGGAAAATGTTTTGGACATGTGGTGACTCCATGTGAAATCCAGCTTTGTGCCGCCTCAGGCTCAGCAGCACACCGAGATTTACCAGAAGAACGCGTGAGAGAGATGGCTAGGCAGCGGTCACGGTCGATCGGCCGCCACCGCCGGAGACAGTCACACGGGCCTTTTCGTGGCGGGGTGCTAGTAGAGGTACTCGTTGGAAGCGCCCGAGCCGTGTTGGGATCGAAGGTCGGATCTATCGTGTTGCTCGGACCTGCTCGTAGCATAAAATCTACATTGAAATGTTTGGCGGGGATCGGATTGCCTCGTGAGTTGTGCATGAGTTCGGGTGAATAAAGTCTCATATTATCAAGTAAATATAATTGAGCTTAGTGTTTATTAGCATAAATGTTGGTATTTTTAACGCATTGAAATCCATAATGGTTCATCTATTGGGAGTCACTTGAGTGGGGGATTATCCGATACGTCTATCGATGCATTCCGTTCTCTCCACCTTAAATGTTAAAAAGAAAAGAAAGAATCGGAATTTCGTTTTAGATAATAATGCAAAATTTATATATATTGAACCAACCATTTTTAATACGATGGCAATTGAAATAATCAATTGTGCGCTATGCACAACTAAGTGTTTCGTGAACGACGACTCGAGCGACCTCAAAGCGTGGTTGGCTTAGTGGGTCCCGTGATCGTCTATCTTCCACGAAGTCAAAAGTACAAGTCATGCCTTAGACGGATTTCTAGCCGGCCGGTACTTTGGGCGCCGCCACTTCCCGTGGAGAGAGCTATATATTATCGACAAGTCAATGAGGTTAGGGTGACGAGATCGACGATCCTATACCCTAAGATTTCAACAAGTACCAAGCATCGTTTCGATTTCGACCGAACATTCCAGTACGAACACGGCACTTTAATGATAGCAGCAAAGACGGGCGGGCCGTCAATACCAGTTACCCCTCCTCACCCTTTTCACCCATCCGGAAAAACATAGACGAGTATTCTTTCCGTCGACTCGAATGAAGGGTTTTTTGGAAGTGAAAAAAATCAAAAGGCACATGGCATTTTTTTCACATTGAATATTGAAAAGTGAAGGACAACGATGGAAGAAATTGAGTGTCAAAAGCATCTTTCTTCAAGTAGACAACAGTAAGGAAGAGTGGGATGTCCAAAAGTCAGGCATTGACTCCCAAAATTGCTTTCTGAGCTATGGTTTTGGCCCTCCATCGGCCTGCCTTCCATGGCAGAAAGCATGAATGCAATCAAAGGCGCATTCCCAAAATTGAATGCTCTTTCGCTCTTTCTTGATTAGCTTCCCTCTTTTCTTCTGAATCATCATAATGAAGAAGGCGTGTCCGTATCTACTTGGCCCCATGCAATGCTTCGGGCGTCAAAATTGTTCCCGACGTTGTTTTTCCGCCCGACGAGACTGTATCATCTTTTAACTTCCATATCTCTTCGGGAGAAATACCAATTTTCAGAGGTTACGTGAAGCAGTGCAGGACGTGTCCTTGTCGAGCAAAGCAGCCAATTAAGGAAAATTTCGCAGGCCAAGGGACCTCTTTTTCGAGTCGTGGGAATTTGGGTTTTCTTTCGATATCAAGTGGGCTTCAGGTGTTGACGATGGCTATGGTCGCCGACGTCGCTAGGCAACGAGACGAAGGGAGTTTGTGGATTTCGAACGCGGCGTTTTCTCACGTCATGTGTCGTTAACAACAAGGATTCAACGCGTCTTTTCAATGGGTTTGGTAAAGCTTTTCGGGAACGCTCGTGGACAGGACGATTTGAAACATGCCATGCGGGGAGAATTGGTCAGCTGCCAGACCCCATAAGGTCCTGCTCTTAACCTCTTTCTTACCTCAATGTTCATCCTTTATTGAAA
The DNA here is from genome assembly GCA_031216235.1 of Syzygium jambos. Lineage (NCBI taxonomy): Eukaryota > Viridiplantae > Streptophyta > Magnoliopsida > Myrtales > Myrtaceae > Syzygium > Syzygium jambos. Next base: position 7,654,321 of record CM062229.1, on the reverse strand, counting down.
AAAAAAATGTTTTTTTTGGTGCTCCTAGCAGCTTAATGTCAACTCATTTCAAATCACGTCAAAATGCATTTTTGGCTCTTTTCGAATGATATTCAAATCAATTATGTCGAAATATTTTGAATTTTCATCTTTTTGCGGCCCGTGAATGGGTCGTCATTCCGAAAATGTTCATAAATTCTCTCCTTCTATATAAATAATGATAATTAGAAGAATCAGAGACTCTGTTAAGAAGTAAGACTCTCATTTAATCAAACCCTAGCGGTAGTATTCCCGAGATCACTAACTCCTTATATCCACTATCTTATTGAATTTTGTCGCATCACGTGATTTGAAAAAACTGAACGAGATACATGGCAGATCACAGGCAAAACTTAATGTTAAAGTATATTAGAAAAGCTAGTCGAACTTAATTAGCTCGTATTTGTGTGGGTATTTACCCAAATCCCTACATCACGAATTTCTTTTTTTAAGATTACCTCTATTTTTTGCCCCCTTGTTTTTTTTTCCAAACACAGCATTAAGTGATTAGCAACATCATTCAGGCTTTAATATATAGCTTTGGGGTTCAATACTAAAAAAAGTCAATAGTTTTGAATAATAGTAAGATTGGGGGATAACGACATAAATAGTTCCTGAACTTTGGCCCAATATGCAACGTGATTCCTAAACTTTAGTCTAATATCAAATGTGGTCCATGAACTTTTAATTTGTTCAATTCAATATAATTCCTAAACTTAAATTAATTGAATGACTAAATTGAACTGTTCAAGGATAGTATTGAATAAATTAAAAGTTCATGAATTATAATACACATTGAGTTAAATTTCAGGAATCACATTGAATAAATTAAAAATTTATGAATCATTTTATAGACCGTTAATGTCGTGAGAAGGTGAAATTAAAGATGTTGCGTACACTAACAGAAGACTGTGGCCTGTTACGGGTGAGGACAACAGAAGGACACTGCTCATCCGCGACAAACTTTGAGTTAATTAAAGACGACGGCCGCCCCCCGCCCCCCGTCCATGCAGCTGTTTGAATGCCCATCGATGTTTGTCTGGCCCATTGACCCCATTTCTGCATCCTATCCTATTCCTATTCCCTCCTCTTCGTCTTCTTCTTCTTCTTCTTTTTCTGTAGCCAATTCAAGAAATGAAAAGAACAGCACAATCTTGTCAATGGCTTTGCAAGAGGTATAATTCCCGAGTCAATCCTAAATTTTTCGTACGAATATCAATTTAAATTTAAACTTTTTCAATCTTGTCATTGTCTATCGAGAAAGATCAAGTGAGATAGATATGCTATTTCCAGACTATAAGCTTCACTTCGCCATTTAAGGAGGACTGTTTCTTAATCTCTTGACTCGCTTCTCTAACTAAACATTTCAGTTTTAGAGATTTTCTAATCCACAGGTTCCACGGTATGGCAAGTGGAGAGCATACCCGGTCATATCACCTTTCCTAACCAACAACAAGATCCTAATCAAAAGAGATCATTCTAGGAGAAACTAAGGAGAATTTAGAGTGCTATGGGTTTATTTACAATACAAAATTTTCGGTCGTTGCTGGCTCAACTTTGCTGAAAATGACGTCTTGCGTGGATAGCCCCCTCAGTGATTTTCAACCGCAATTAGCCGGAATGTCTGTGTCGGAATTTTTGCGCGAACGTTTAGGACTACACAGGTAAATTTAGAAAATTTAGGATTGAATTGACATGAGTACAATAAATTTATGACCGAATCGATAATTTTCTCACTTTTTAAGGCACGGGCTAAATATGTTTTTAGCAAAAGATTTTAATTGTAAACTAATTACAATTTATATGGAAAATATAGTACATTAAAGACCGTAAATTCCTCTCTTTTTTCTCATTGTTCCAAAACACTCGTCGATTGACTTTCTTTTTAGGAAAATTAAAATTTTTCAATTTTTTTGGCAATTTAAGCTGCATGAAATTTTTTTATTAGTATTATTCCTCGAGACTATGGTTAATCCCATTTGGGGATAGGTATACTATGCACGTCAATTATCTACATCAAATGAGCTAACGCTTAATCGGGTGAGCGAAAGTTACTTGCGTTCTAAGAAACATCCGCGATTGCGGAAATTCAATTTTCTATGAGTAATAACAACTTTATTTCGAGTAGAAGTTAAAGGGAGATACAATTTCTTTTTTTACAGGTAATGTACGGACGTTGAATCACTCGAATATTTGAGGAAAAGCGTGTGATTGTCTCGTGACATGTTTGATGAAAGCTTGAATTGAAACTAAAGCGGCCTCATTGGCCACGAAAGAGAATTTTTTTGTGTGTCGTTGGCAAGAATGTGACACTGGTGGCGTCCTAAATGAAAAAAAAAAAACTATACGCCATAGTACAATCGAGAGATTTCTAAGGTGAAATATTGTCAATTGAGAACCGAGGAATTAGAATTTGATTGATCATGTATAACGTGATCAGACTCGATAACTCATATTTTATCTTTATATTAATGTCGATTTGATTCGTTATCGAGGTACCTCGACGCGATTTTTAGGTTAGTTGGAGAAAGGTTCTCCAAAGACTCTAGGAGACTCTATCAATCGAACCACGGGACCCCTTTTGTCTTCAAAATGGAGAGGCTCGCTCGCGAGTGGCTAGGATGCGAAGGATGGGCTAGTTCTGCATTAGTTCCGTCTAAAGGTAGTGGTGGGAGGGGGATTGGGACGACCGGTTTTATCTTGAATCTGTCCCATTAACTTTTTTATGACTCGCTGGATTGGTATAGTGTGTTGGAAAAAAAAAAGATTAATCTAGTGCATGTAATTTGCTAGAGCTTCTTCTTAAAATAAAAACTTATGCAACTATTTATTCAAAATTTATGCACGGCAGACATCTAGCCAGAAACTACTGCGACATATGGATGCGAAAATCTAATATCTATAGTCATGAAAATTCTAAGATCCGATGTTACCATGAGGCCAGATGACTATTGTTGGAAAATAGTAGATTAGCATGAGATTTGTTCCTTGGATTCACAAAAATTTATAGTTACATTTAATCACTTTTCTTTTAATAATCACATATGCAACCGACCCGATTCAATATGAGAACTGATAGAAATCAAATTGGTTGACCTCTTTCAATGCTGGTTCCCAATTCCCCATATCCAAAATCAATCAAAGAGCGATTCGGTACCCGGTTCAATCATAGGAGCCGCCATTTCACTCAATGAACTAGGAGTAATCGGTTCCAGACCTAGAACCTAAAATCGACCATGTTATAACCGGTTCCTAATTTTTGAAACCTGGAACCCACCTTGTCTGTCCTGGATCCTATTTTGAAACCTACACTATTTTTTTGGTCCGGTTCCAGTGTCTACCTGAAAACCTGTTTTTTTTTTTTGCTCCTTTTTTTTGGTTTCATTTTTTCCAGGTAGTAAATAGGAAAACTTATAACACAAATCAAAAGTTATAAGTTTGATTGTGAAAACAATCTTATGTATTCATACAATAACATATTATCTTAGTCCCAATAATTTAATGGACGTGATAAAATAGCATAGGTTCCAATTGGATATGTAGTTTCTTTGTTACATAATAAAAATTTTAAGAAAACGGAAATTGCTCCCTATAATGTTTACAAGCCCTTAAGGCCCCCCTCAATGGGTTCTAAGAAGGAGGGCGCCGCCCTGAATCAATCAAAAAAAACTTGATTTGATTGAAGGGAACTAATACTATTTATTAGAGCTAGATTATTCGCAAATAATGATCACCTCCATCATCTTTTGTGATATAATGCTTTGAATTATGGTCATATAAAATTACAAGTGGACCTCTATATAAAGCCGGTTCTAAAACTGATCCGAGTGGATTTTCACTTATAACCGGAAACCAGACCAATTCTAACCGGTTCCCAAAAAATGAAACCGGTTCTTGGACCGGTTCAAATGGGAACCAGTTTTCGAACCTTTTTTTTCGGGTGGGTCGGTCCGGTTTCCGGATAAACGCGATCTGGTTACATACCTCTACAATAAATCAGCTTGCTCATGCGATTCTAGAATTGAACTGGTTTTTACTATCCCAATGAGTTAATGAGAATGAATCTCAAGTAAACCTTGAGATCAGTAAGTTCGGTTCTAGGCCCATTCGTTTTGGTTCCCGTTTTAATATTCAGGGCAAAAGTCACAAAAAAATCTCAAATTCGAGGGTTTTTTTATGTTATAAGGTTCGAAGTAAATGCGTCACGATGAGTACGATTTGGAATTTTTGATGTAATAAAAAAAAAAGTCCAAGATAGACGTGCGGTAGCACGAGTAACGTGGAGTTTTACTTGTCTGTTTTTCCCTCGAATTCATGGAACCGAAGGTAGTGGACTACAGTCAGGACTAGATACAAAAGGCTATCCTTTTAACCCTGGTTTCTTCCCCCCGTCTTATCCTTCTTTAACCCCTCCATTTTTACCATTTCCATGCTGCCCTGATTTCAGAGCGACCCTGTTTCACAAACGCGCTCTCTCTCTCTCTCTCTCTTCTCTCTCTACGTCTCCGAACGTGAAAGAGTATAAAAACCCGCGAGATACCACGGGACATCGTGGCGCGACACGGTACAGTGGCGGCATCATCTCGTCTCGTCGCATCAAATAAAATATCAGTCTGGGGGACGAAGCAAATGAATTCCGCGGGCCTATTAAACTAATGGTGTCTTCTGGGCCTTTGATAGAGGACGTCTCTGTTTGTTCTGTTCCTGTTCGACAGAAAGCGAGAGAGAGAGAGAGAGAAGGAAGGAGAAGACGAGAGCTGGCTTACTCATTTCACGAAAGATCTGAGAGAAAGGGAGGAGAGAGAGAGAGAGAGAAGAGGGGAACCAACAAAAGGCAGGTAAAGGGTAAGGGGAGGGAGAGAGAAGTCGAGTTGTATATTAAAGGGTGGGTGTTGGTCTCTTTTGGAGCCTAGCGAATGTGCCAAAAACGTATCAAAAACCAGATACAGACCAACCCAAAGCTCTCTCTCTCTCTCTCTCTATCTCTCTCTCCCTCCCTCTCTCTGCCTCTGCATCAGATGGGGTTTTTTTGTATTTCGCTACTGAAGTTAGCAGCAGCTGCTGCTACGCTCTGATCGCCCATTAACTCTCTCTCTCCATCTCTCAGAGCCTGTGACTTGTCACGGGCTCAGTGGGACTTGCAGAAAGTTCTCGCTTTTTTAAGTGGAAACGCAAGTTTTACCCTGTTCTTAGCCATAAACATACCATCTTTGTGCGTTTTTGAGGTTCCCCTTGCCTTAAACTACCTGTATTTCCCCTGTTGGTCCCTCAGGAATTCACTTGATTTCCCCCCCCCCCTCCCTGCCTCATCTCCACAGAGCCTTCTCAATTTTTCCCTCTGGAAAAGCGAGGGGTACATGCACCGACAAGAGGACGCCCTGGTTCTTCTTTCTTCGGCCTACGATTCAAGAGAGAACCTTGGGGACGCTCCTTGTTCAACGACCCCTTTGATGGTTTTCCGTTGTCCCGAACAAGTCTCGAGGTAATGGACAAAAAATTCTTCTCCTTTGTTCTCCTTACATCGTGCAATTCAGCCAAAGAAAAGCTCTCATCTTTTCGCTTCTCTTGCATTCTTATTTCATATGGGTTCGTGTCTTCCCTCAACTTTCTCAGGTTGTTGTGAGTGTTTCCTTCTGCAAAATCGATCTTGATCCTCGTTCTCCATCTCGCTGTCACGACGAAAGTATAAAGAACGGAAAAGAAGAAGAAGCAAGAAACCCCCAGCTCTGTGAGTGAAAAGCAAGAAATGACGGTCTTGAAGGAACCAGAGAGGAGCTTGGATCCGCAGCTATGGCACGCGTGCGCGGGAGGGATGGTCCAAATGCCTCCAGTGAACGCCAGAGTCTTCTACTTCCCTCAGGGCCATGCCGAGCACGCTTCCTCTGCTGTCGATTTTGCCGGCTCCTCCGGCCTCCCGCCCCTCATCCTCTGCCGTGTCTCCTCCGTCAAGTTCTTGGCCGACCCCGAATCGGACGAGGTCTTCGCCAAGCTCAGGCTCGTCCCTCTGCCCAACACCGAGCTCGATTTCGAGGACGACAGGGCCTTGGAGGCGGCGGCCGGATCCGACAACCCCGAGAAGCCGGCCTCCTTTGCGAAGACGCTGACTCAATCCGACGCCAACAATGGCGGCGGCTTTTCGGTGCCGCGGTACTGTGCCGAGACGATTTTCCCAAGGCTTGACTACTCGGCTGATCCTCCGGTTCAGACCGTGATCGCGAAGGACGTGCACGGCGAGACGTGGAAGTTCCGGCATATCTACAGGGGGACTCCTCGGCGGCACTTGCTGACCACTGGATGGAGCAATTTCGTGAACCAGAAGAAGCTTGTCGCAGGCGACTCTATCGTGTTCCTCAGGGCTGAGAATGGAGATTTGTGCGTTGGGATTCGGCGCTCCAAGAGAGGAGCCGGGGGGGAATCTCCGGCTGCATGGAGTTCCGGCGGGGGTGGGAGTTGTGTTCCGCAGTTTGGTGGGTTCTCGATGCTGCTGAGGGAGGAAGAGAGCAAATTGATGCGGAATGCGGGTTGTGACGGCGGATATAGAGGAGGGAAGGGAAGAGTGAGGTCCGAGTCCGTCATCGAGGCCGCCGCTCTGGCCGCCAGTGGGCAGCCGTTCGAGGTGCTGTACTATCCAAGGGCAAGCACGCCAGAGTTTTGCGTCAAGGCGTCGTCGGTGAAGGCGGCGATGAGGATGCAGTGGTGTTCGGGGATGAGGTTCAAGATGGCTTTTGAGACAGAGGACTCTTCGCGGATAAGTTGGTTCATGGGGACCATTTCCTCTGTTCAGGTCGCGGATCCCATCCGCTGGCCGAATTCGCCATGGCGGCTCCTTCAGGTAATGCAGTTCTGCGACCTCTCTTTGACTAATTACCTTGATCATAGTTGATATGCATTTCATAGTATATATTTATTTCCGACGAGTATGATAGTCGCGGATTGAGGGTTCAAGAATGTTGTTTTCTGAGTTGAACTTTGTATCACCTCAGTCTTTCTGGTGTATTTTCGCATTTAGAAACGATAATACTCTTGGATGTACCTAGAAAGATGGCACATTTTGTGCCTGGACCACTGTCTCCTGGCAATGCCATTATATGGCTTTAATCGGCTTCTTAGATGGCATGTCCCTTCATTGGTCTTGGGCTAGTCTGCTATTCCATGAGGATGAGAGTTTGCCACGATAAATTTTAGCTACTTGTCAATGGGGATATCGGAAGCTTTTGCCCTCTCATTCAGTGTCAAAGATTCAATAGTATCCTTGCCCTGGATTCCCCGAGGATTTAATACTCAGAACTGTTTTTAGGTAAAAATGCAGAAGTTGTTAAGAGGCGTTGGGCATTGACTAATCGTTTATTTATACTCAAACAAAGACATGTTTCGAAAAAAGAATTTGGAGTGGTCATATGGAGGCTATTGATCGACAGCATTAAGCATTAGGTGCCAAAGTTTATCCCTTTTCGGTTTTGATCAGCTTAGAACACTCTGTCTTCCGTACCATGCCGGCTCTTTTAAACTCATTTGGTTGGAGTACCATTGCAGGTGACCTGGGATGAACCGGACTTGCTGCAAAATGTCAAGCGTGTCAGCCCGTGGCTGGTTGAATTGGTATCCAACATCCCGCCTATCCACATGTCGCCCTTCTCTCCACCGAGGAAGAAGTTGCGCCTGCCGCATTACCCGGATTTTCCACTCGACGGGAACTTCCTTGTCCCCTCGTTCTCAGGCAATCTCCATGGGCCCACAGGCCTCTTGTGTTGTCTATCTGATAATGCTCCTGCAGGCATACAGGGAGCCAGGCAAGCTCAATTTGGAATACCCTTAACCGATCATCACCTCAACAACAGATTGCGGTTAGGGTTACTGTCGTCCAATTTACATCGTTTCGATCCACATTCTAGAAGTTCCAACAGCATCATGAAAGACAACATGCAGGGGAGTGAAAGTTTGTCATGCTTACTTACGATAGGGAACTGTAGTCAGAGTTCAGAGAAAGCTGGTGATGAGAAGAAGCATAAGTTCCTGCTCTTTGGGCAACCTATACTCACGGAGCAGCAGATTTCATGCGGTCGCTCTGGTGGTGATGTTGTCCCTGAAGTTGTCAGTGGCAAAGGTTCAACCGATGGAAACACTGGCAAACTGAAGTTCCACTCTGATGGTGTGGGGTCCACGCTCAAGCAGGCTGGTGCTGGCTTCTTGTGGCGCCGTGGCTTTGAAACCTCTGAACTTGGCCTAGAAACGGGTCACTGCAAGGTCTTTATGGAGTCGGAGGATGTGGGAAGGACCCTCGATCTCTCAATTCTTGGTTCGTACGAAGAGCTTTACAGGAAGCTTGGTAACATGTTTGGAATAGAGAGATCGGAGATGCCTAGCCATGTTCTCTACCGAGATGCCGCCGGTACCGTCAAGCGGACAGGAGATGAACCTTTCAGGTTCGGTAATTAAACTTGCCCATACTGGCCATCTTGGTGAAAGATTTAGTCTTGCTATCTGCAATTCCGTGACATTGTTGATGATGCTTCTCTAAAGCTTGAGTTTTCATTGATGATTTCTTTTTTGGTTCCATTGCTTGGCAGCGACTTTATGAGAACAGCGAAGAGACTGACCATCTTCATGGATTCGGCCAGTCATAACATTGGAAGGTGAGCATGAATGATTTGATCTCTGATGACCAGTTATCCGATTCCCTTTGCTTGTAGATATCTCTCGCACCCTGTTTCATTGACAATACTTCTCCTGGGAGTAGAGTTTTGGACTTAAATTCCAGAGTGGCTACTGGGTGAAACCAAAAATGTCGGGATTTAAGTAGAAAAGACAGGAATTCGAAGCCCTAAGTTCGGTTCTTAAGTTGAAAGCGGCCATTATTCTTGTATTGAGAAAGCTGGTGAACTTTCTGTTTGCAGGACATTGCTCACGGGGAGGAGGAACGCCGAAAACGGATTCGACTCAACCGCTAAGGCGGGTCCATTGAGCACGTACGCGTAGTCCTCTAGTTCGTGCAACCCAAGGAAAAACTTTGATTTATTTTTCGCACTTGCATTATTGCAAAGACTGTGAAAACGACTCCTATTTGTAATGATGTTAGGAACAATGTGGTGGATCTTGATGATGTTGCTTCATGTTTCCCTGAATCTGCAAAGGTGGTCCGTGTAATCGATCCGACTTAGAAATAAGAACAGGGCATGACGTGTCTTCATATTGTGTTGCGAGAAATGGAAGCGACCCAATTTGAAAGATCTCAATCTTAACGGGTTTGATTTGTGGATGCACGACTGTTGTGTCTTACCCGAGTTTGACCGTTTCCATCTCCCATAGGCTAACGATGTGAGCTAATGCTGATGCTGACAGCCGCGTTTTCGTCATGTCCACGACGGGATGGGGTAATCGACATTCACCGGCGTGCAAGCCAGGGGCACGGTCCGACATTGTCACGGCGAGGTGCTCGATCGGACCAAGAATCACAGAACTTGCTCTCTCTCTCTCTTTCTCCTTCCTTATGGAAAAATTACGATAATGTGCTCTGTGACTTGAAGCTACACGTCTTGGCAGGATTGACGGGTGCAACATTGCGCAATTTTTTTCCAGAACTTAGCTGGAAAAAGGGGTGTACTAAAAGAAACAGTGACTGCAATAGGGACCTGTTTGGGGCCATGCACGGTTCTGAAAACGCCTCCTTGCTCGCAGCATTATTGAGTTCCCTAATAAACCTTTAGAGCTGCATGCATAATGTTGGCTCACCTCACCCCCTGTTCTACGACGATGCAACCTCGCCTATTCTTGGCATGAATAATGGCTGTTGCATTAATGGAGTTCGCAGCGGTTCTGAATGCGGTGCCGCGGTGGTAACATTCCCTTTTGAACTTGGTGAATTTCAATGCGTTGTGACTAGACACGATCAAAGCCTGTACCTACATCCGAAGCTTAAAGTTCAATTCTTGCTCGATCCGATGCTTCGTGATCAATGAAGTCACGGGAAAACCGGAATCGTAACCCCTCCCCGATCTCCTAGTTCCGATGCGAACGTTCCGCAATTTCGACCGGCCTGAGAAGAAGAGACCGATCCGATGCGCGAAAATTAACGCACAACGCAGTAACGCACCCTAAGGAGAGAACTTTCAGAGTTGACGGGATCGATAGAATAGCCAGCATCTTGCAATTAAAAAGATGTACGATTTAAATATCGAGCCGACTTCAGAAGAGCGGTCGACCTTTAGGACCGCCGGCGATCGGTCGATTAATGTTAATTCCTCCACTAAAGCGACCATCTCAGTGGAGTAATCATGCGAAAGGGAAGAATTAAGGAAATTGCTTTTACACTAACTTAGGGACAGGATTTAGAATATTAATAACGCAGCAAAAAAAGCATCCGCACGTGGGAGTGGGTCCGTTTTTGGAAGGCCGCAAAAGGGGATGGTTGACCTCCTTGAAGTGGCCCAAAGCGCCTGTCCACGTGCGGTCCCCCGCCGGAGACGTCACCGTTTCGGTGCGCGGGCCCGCCTTTTTCCTCTTTTCCCCGGCGATCCGGGTCGGGTCGGATCGGGTTTCGATTTGATTTGACTCCACTGTAATCTCATCTCACCACTTGGGCGAAAACATATGGTCAAGCAACACAATCAATCTGGTTTCCCACCATGTCTATGTCGAATCTGCCTTAGATTCACATTCCCAATATGAGGTTCCCTGTGACGCGCTTGTGATAATTACACGATGCGAAATCAGATCTCGACCGAGGCCGTACGAGAGTTAGTCGGCTCTTGAATCACTTTATCTTGTGTGCGCCCCGTCGTTCGGAAGCGCTTTGATTACTTCCCGACTCTTGTCGGCACAGATGGTGATGCGCACGAACCGGGCGGGCTCGCAACACCCCTTTCGTGCTACAGCCTTTCGAGTTTTTCGGTAAGCCTAAAAGATGTGCGGTTCATGTAACCTTTTACTTTCGAACGGGGTTATCGATATTAAAACCGATCGACGAAATTGGCACGATATCGCCGAGTGACGTGACGTGACGTGATGAACCGCGAGTGGAAATTTAGTCAATTAGGTCATATTCAAGACCCGACAAGACTCTGCCACGTCATTTAGTATAAGGATAATGACACAAATAGTTCATAAATTTTAGCCCAACGAGTAATGTGGTCTCTGAACTTTTGATTTGTTCGATGTGGTTCATGAATTTTAGCCCGATGTGACCAGTTTGAACATGAACAAAAAGTTCATAAACCATATTGAATGAATTAAAAGTTCATGGACAATATTGAACATTTTCGTATAGTTAAGAGATTAGTTTGAACATTTACCGAAAGTTTAGGGACGATATTGAATGAATTAGAAGTTCAGGGATCATATTGCAAATCGGGTCAAAGTTTAAGGACCATTTATGTCGTTTTCCCTTTAATATATCAATTTCATGAACCGTTTTTGGCATTCTCGACCAATCTATGTAACTCCTTCGTGTCAAATTTCGAGAACCTGTGATTATGTCGGCATGGCTGTAAAACCTCGCATTTGGGTCCGCACGGGTTAACTTTGATTTCCACGTGCTTAATAGCAGTGCATCTATATCTAGGTTGAATTAGAAGGATATCGGAACCAGCATGTAGGACAGATTGGTCCAGTTCAATAAAATCTCTTTTGCGTAAGGTGGCCAAAAAGGAACAAATCCCAGCTGGGAGTGCGACTTCTCGAGATGGACCAGCCTCGGTATCGGGCATTACCTAGACGCAAATCCCAGGTACTTGTTAGGCATATCGAACGCGGATTTCGGCTTTTTTTCTCTCACGCGCGGCGTCAAACCTCGCTCGTCCAGAACTCGCGATTATGCGAGAAGATGGTATGTATATATATATACACATGCTGTGACAAGTCCTGGATATTTCACCCTAGCTCATCGCAGGTCCGATGCGGCTTCTTTTGATGCCAGACATACATCAACCGAGAAGATGGTATGTATATATATAGGGACCCGAATAAAACGTGGAGGGGCTCAATCGACCAACGGGCAGAACTGTTCGACATGCGATACGATAGGCGATGCTTCGTTGCGAAGGAGAAGTCAATGGTCAAAGTTTTGCGAACGACTCCCAAAGCCTTTGATGTCCCCCTGTCTTTTAACTCTTTCCCAATCCCGAAGTCAAATACCAAAAGCCAATGGCGAATGGGACAGGGACAAGCAGGGGCATCTTCACGCACGGTGCAGTTTCGCAGCAGCGCCTTTCGATGCTGTGTCCTGTCCCTTTGACGAAACCGCGCTAGATCCGAGAAAAACCAGCAAAGGAAACAACAGCTTTGTCGTCTCCATCAAGAAAGCCGACCTCACCCCCCCTAAAAGCTATAGGCAATATGTCATGTTGAGGTCATCCCGAGAGTGAGATATGTAAAGGAATCGGGAACTGACTGATCTCCCGAAATCAGACCAGATCGATCTGGACTCGACAGATCCCATGAGAATCAGTTCGGTTCTCGATTTTAGGCATGAAATCGCCCACCCAGACCGAACCAGTAATATGTATATATACATATATATATAATTTTTTAGAAAAATTTCAACCCAAAAAAAAAAGAAAACATTTTTAGAAAAGTGAAAACCATAAAATCCCTAATCTAAAACTCGATTCTCGACTTCCATCAACTCACGGCAGCGCCTTTAGCCGTTCATCGCCTCCCCTCTCTCACTATCAGTCACCTCAATTTGCATGAAACTTGATGGGACTAGTTTCATGGACCCACCCGAGAATCAGACCGGACCGGCGGTCCGGTTCTCGGGCGAATCTATAGAACCAACGGGCAGTTCCCGGTTATCATGCCGAGAACCGCTCGTCCGGATCATGCTCACCCCTTACTCAAGAAGAGTACATTTGTGGAAGATGAGGAGGGTCTTTGAGGTTTTGATTTCGTACATGAGATGAGACCTCAAATTGTAGGTATGTGTGTATGTACGCATGCAAATGTCACTTGGAATTTGGCTCCGGGGCCAAAAGGGTATTCGCTAGTTTCCTCGGAAGGAAGACATATCTAAATATGAACAAGGTCTATCGAAAGTCTTCGAATTAACTAAACTTTGTTTCGTAGAAGCCTTTTTATTGTTGGGTTAGCTTGGCACATGGTTAGAAATTACCCGATGCATCTCGGTGGACGCTTAACAAACTCAAAGCACAGGTCTTTTAATTTGTGGATTACACGAGTTATGCAATCAACATGCGACTCTTAAAATGAGAAGAATATACATATATACCGCTAAAACATCGCCCAAAGATCCTTACATCGATGCACCCACGTCGACAATCTAATACCGATACTGACCATCCTAGGCCACGCCCCCCAGGGTTGGGCCGGACGGTCGGAACCTCTTTGCAAGGAAGACATCGGGGGCTCACGGGCGGCGTGGCGGTGGCGATGATGGCTGCTCGGACGCGCTAGCATTGACGGCGCGACCGCGGCTTCCGTGACATGCTCCTTAGGCCGCAAGAACGTAGGGAAGAGAGGAGAGGGGGGTTTCACTGTTGTTGGTAATTTTTTTTCTGTTGTTGTTGTTGTCAAAGCTTGGTCACCTAAACGCAAATTTTTCCAAAGAAACCTATCATCCATCAGCATTTGGATAGGAGGAAAACACGGCCATAAATCATGTTCATTGAATAAGATATTTCCGGATACGTGAATCGATCTTTTCAAATACGTGACGCGACGTATTTTATTTGGAAGTGCATTTTAAACTATCGATTTTCTTTTTAACTTTACATGTCCCGCGAAGACTAAGGAGGACATAAAACAATCGAAGAAATGATTTCTTGAAAGGCGAATTCGAGAAGTACCGTGTCACGTCCTCGTGATCATTCTCGTCGCGTACTCGAAACGAGACGACACGCAAACCACATTCATAGAATGGCTCGATAATTATAGGTTTTTCCGTCTCATCTGCTTACGCATGATGTTACCAACCATTGAAAATTCATCGATCGATCGAGACGGAAATGGCACGCGGCGTGAATACCCGTCGCCCGCGTCATTGTATATCCGCACGTCGCGTCGACCGGCATCGGAACGAAATGATAGCCTGCCGAACGCCGTCCAGTGGTCGCCGCCGGCCGGTGCCCCCGACGCCGGGGCCTGCCCGATCCCGACGCCGCGCCACGTCATCCATGGCGCCGGGGGGCCCCGGGGGGAGGGGGGTGATTTTGTCGCCTTGCGGTGGAAGTCCGACCCCGGGGCGGAGGGGCAAGGAAACGACAGAGATTCGGTAGCGTGGCGTAGAGGGCCGCTCGTGCGGGTGGTGGTGGGGGTGGGGGGCCCCGCACCGTCGTCGTGTCTCTCCCCCGTCTCCGTCGGCTCCCAACTACCAGAGCAGAGAAACGTCCCACGTGGCCGCGGTCTCTCTCTCTCCCCTTTTTCTTCCACTTTCGGTTGCGTTACGTGTACGGCCTGGATTCCCCGATCGGATCGCCCGAGAAATCGCGATTTTTTCGCCGAGTCGGGGGGGGCGCGCGTTTTTTTCCGCTCGTCAACCCGCGCGGCCAGACCGAGGCGGTCGCGGTATCCCGCCGGGTCTTCGACGTGCTTGTCGCGAGAATTTGGAGCTTTTTTCTCGTTGCGGGGGCTACTCGAGGGGCGCGTCATGCAACGTCGTGAAACAAAAGGGGTTTTTGTTTTTTTTCCCGCATTTTGTTTTGCTCCCTTCTCTTCTTTTTTTTTTTTTTTGAATAATGACATGAACAGTCCTTGAATTTTTGTTCGATATGCAATTTCAAGGACCACATTGAACAAATTGAAAGTTCAGGGACCATATTGAATATTAGGTTAAATTTCAAGGATTATATTAAACAAATCAAAAGTTCATGGACCAAATTGCACATTGAGTTAAAGTTCGAGGACTGTTTGTGTTATTTTTCCTTTTTTTGTCTGTTATAATATATTTAAAGTCACCAATCTTGTCGGGTTCATTTTTGTTTTTCTACTTCACCTCCAGTTCGTTTAAAGGGATAGGTGCACTTGAAGTCCTGAAATTTATTGCGAAAGTGAAATTAAGTCTTAAAACTTATCGTGAAAATACAATCGAATCTTAGAACTTTCCAAAAAAGTGTAATCGACGGAAAAACTTGATTTGACCAGTTTGACAAGATTTAGGATTTGATTAAACTTTTTGATAGTTTTGCGACTCCATTACACTTTCGTGACAAGTTTCAGAATTTAATTGCACTTGTTGAAAGTTTTAAAATTCGATTGCACATTTGATAGAAGTTTTAAGACTTTCAACGCGCTTATCCTTTTACGTACGATTCAATAAAAGCGAACAACAATTCTCTTTCTTTCTCGAAAATTTAGGACATCATTTAAAATTGGAAAAGTCAATAAAATATTTTACATGTGTATCTGCCCGTTTGTATATCGTGAAATGTTCGATTATATGCAATTGAAACGAAAAAATCAAAATTCACGAGCCGCGCTCAATCAAAGTAAACGAAAGGAAAAATCAACCCGCACAAAATTCGATCATCTTTTACACGTGATCCTCCTGAGGAAAAAGAAAAGAGAAAAGATTTAAACATGGTCAGTTCATAAAAAGTGAATTAAGTGGGTGTTTGATCGGTTGAGCTCGTGTGAATCCGCGTAATGTAATGATTGTACCGACTAATCTTATGAGCTACTGGACTTGATTCGTGAGGGATCATTCCTCCTAGTGGAGGAGCTTTTACCATTGTTATTAATAAAATTAATATGCAAAACGGGTCAAAAATTTCGATTTTTGGTGTGAACTTTGGGAGGTGTGCGTTGAACCTGGTTAGGCAAAGTCTTTTTGCTCTTCCTTATTTATATGATTTCGTTTGAATTCGGGAATTCGTTAAGGTCAAGAGAATTAGGTGTTCTCTTACAGGCGTCGGACAAAAAAAGGCGAAAGTACGAACATTCTCTTGAGGGATTGATGATAGCACGATCACGACCTACTAATAACTCAGAAAATTGTTCTTAATCTTGGACTTTGAATCAAATATCTCAACTTTTCAATCGAAACGGTGTCAGCTTTTGTCTCTCGACTTTAGCCGGAATATTTTCATGTTCGGAATCTAACTTTTGGCCGAACAACATTACTTCGATCTTGATTAGATCACACATCCCACACAAACATCCTTCTTGTCGAGACTATGCTTGTCTACCAGTTTTTGAACGACAACGCTGTTGCCGGCTTCAAACTTAGGCCTGAATTTTATCGATCACTTTGATCCGAAACTCTTTAGAACTGTTCATTTAAACGACTTCGGCAACTTATTATTAAGGAAAACTCCTATTGATTTTGAAGTTGACAAAACATTCCATATTTTTGTAAGTCCGATACTTATTCTGAACTATTTTATTCCGGATATGTATATATTCTGGAAGCTCAGAAGGAAGTTTATCAAACTTTACAAACTGGTTCATGTCTTATTGAAGACCCATATAATCTAAGTTCTGAGATTCAGACGCTGAAATTATTCAGACGCAGATGCGGTGACAGTTGTATCCGAATGATGCCTCCCTACTAGGGGATGAACTTCTGAGAAGAATTCCTGAGGAGACTGGGAGAAACTCGCTAGAAAAGGGTACCGGAAGCTATTCCTATAATAAGATCCCCTTTAGCAGAGTTATTACGCGAAAGTGCTAGTGTGGGACGAGGAGCGAAACAATCAACCTATTGATATCGTCGTATTGTTGATAAGTCAAGGCCTTGGGGACTGGGCCCTTGACTTGGTGCCCCCTATGGTTTCTATTTGTGGAAAGGAAGTATAAGAAGGGGCACAGAGGGCCCTGCTAGTAGGATGCCCATCAGAATATTCTGTATAGTAGATATGCGAAAAAGGGTAAGCCAGTTCATAGATAAAGGTTATAGGCCAATAAGTGAATCCAATGCCTCAAGCGCTGATCTCACTAGAAAATAGTCTAAATAAAAGAAGGTTTCTTATTCTTGTCATAGTAGGTGTCTACTAGAGGGTTTGGCATGCTAGGCATGATGACTTGACTTCATCCTCACCTTCCTCCGGCTTATCACCGGAAACGAGTATCTCCTCTAGATGGAAAAAGATTTTCAGAAGCAAACACAGAAGCTGAGATATTTCAGAAGCAGACACTGAAGCTGAAATTTTTCAGAAGCAGAAGCAGACGCAGACGCAGAAATTCTTCAGACGCAAAACTCAAACGAAAAACAAGCTAATGATCTGGTATGGATTTCACAGAAGGAAAGTTTTGATTGTATCAATCTCAATCAAATTGACAATCAAACATTACGACAAGTATGCATTACAACGGATAAAGCTCTACTCATAGAAACCAAGATTCTGATTATATGAGCGACCAGAATCAGCGGGATTCTGAATCTGTCATCCAACGGTTACTCAATCCTTTCTATACAAATCTGTCCAAGGTGAAGTTTGGAAGATGATCCTCTGAAAGCTGTCCAACGGCTAGTTTGGAAGCAGAAGAGTATTTAAGGAGATTAACGAGCAACAGGAAGAACAATAGATTCAAGAATGAACAAGTCCAAAGTCTAAGCATACTCCAATCATTTTCTCTTGTCGTTCTAAGCCAAAAATTAAGATTTTGAGGGTTACTTCGTAAGAGTGATTGTGTGAGATAGAGAATCCCATCATACACGAGAGTGCTATCACTCAAAATCTGTAAATTCCTCTTGATTATATAGTGAAATCCAGCCGGTAGGCTGTAAGCGTGGGAGAGTGAACGTAGACTTGTTATAAGCCGAATCACTATAAATTTGTGTGCAATTTTTCTATCTCTTATCTCTTTATTTACATTCTGCACATCAAGAGCACTATTTATATAATCTGCTTGAATCTAAATTTTATTCAGACTCAACTGTGTTCTTTTATTTCCGCATAAATTATAAAAAAAAATTATTAAGATCACCTATTTACCCCCTCTAAGTGATCCTTACTAGCTACATCACTTATTTCCCCCCAGAGAATTCAACGTGAGTTACTCAATGTGGCTCTTGCCAGAGTCCTTTAAAAGAAGGATGCTAGAACTCGGTCGATGGACTGTAGACGACTTCATCCAAAATACCACCTATGGAGACGAAACTATCTCCAGCTTTCAGAGAACGAGATCAATTAACAAGACGCCTAGATTGCAAATCCACCCGACTCCATCTACCGAGGCCGACAGGGCCCGGAAGTGTAGCTAGACAACATACTATGAAAAATTCCGAGATCAAATTGACAACCGCGCATAGGATATTCGATCAGGCAGCTATGTCATTGCCCAGCAAAATATTCTCTCCTGGCAGGGTAGGAAAGCAATATAAGGTTTAGGATCACAAGGACACGGAACCACGGGACCATACATCGGAATGTAGTAGGCCGAACAATTTTTTATATGCACTGCAGCACCATATGTTCCCAGTTTTCCATTAACAGGAGTTTTGCTCCCAAGTTCACACATTCACAGTCACAGAAATTGAAAAGTCTAACGGCAGTAGATACACTGTCCATGCATATGTAGTATATATGGAACCAGACTACAGCTCTTAGGCATCCACGGTCCCCCAGTTCCAAGGATTTCCATGTGAGTTTGTAGACCTGCAGTGTAAAAGCAAGCAGCAGATTAAGTTAGGCGATGAAATGAGCAAGTCACTCAACACTCTCATCCCTCGAGACGGGTTTCGAAGCTTCAATTGAAGGTCATGAACTGTTTCGGTAATGAAAAACTGAAATTCTATGTAACGATGCTAAACGTTTTGCAAATATCCATGGATAAGCCCGCGGGAAAACAGAGACTAAAATTTCAGGGGATACAACAAAAACTCATCAGAAGAAACCAATGCTTCACATGACAATTCAAACTGACGTAGACATGCTGACAACCATAAGGAAAACAACGACTGAGCTACATCAATATTCTCACTAAAATCAGAGCTTACACTTCTTTCCTGCCGATCTACAGTCCAGAGGCTAAAATTTCAAAACCACACAACTATCTGATAAATTAACAACTGTACGCTGAACGTAAATTATGCTAGCTCCTGAAGGTTCATGTCAACTTACATCAAGCTTTTATTTATCAGAGTTTCTCCAGGGAAGAAGGTTTCACACAGCACTTAGTTTACCTTTTCCCACAAAGAAATCTTCTTTCAGTGGTTTTTATCTAGAATAATCATGAGAAGAGCACAAGTTGCAGATGTTCTTCACATAGCCCCAGTATGGTGTGAAGTAATGAAACTTCAGTTTACTACAAACGTATATAAACTAAATATTGTTCCATGCACTCTGACCCTAAATCAATCAAATTGGGATCAAATGGTTCAGAATGCCTCAACCCATGACAAAGGAGTCTCTTGACAGAACATCAGGATCCAATTTCCATGTAAGGCACGATGGCTTCACACTTATAGAATTTGATTTTCCTTCTTGATATTTGGAACACACATAGAACAGAATTCGAATTCACATCTCTACTTCAACATTTGATTCTCTGTGAGGATATCTTGTCTTAATTGGAAGGTGTCGAACTAAAGAGGAAATGTAAAAGACTTACTATATCCATGTAAATTCCATCACCTATCTCTATGAAGGGATCATAATATTGCTTACTAATGAAAGCAGAATCCCAGGCATAGAGTCAAAAATGAATTCCAAACAGACATCATTGATGAAAGGTTACTACTCAATCTTCTTACAGTAAAATCTTTTAGGATATTATTCATCTCATAGAACCGAAAAAAGTGAAGCAAAAGCAGGATTTGCAGCAACCTGTTTGAAAGTATTGAGAGTCTTGCTAAGAGTACGAATAATGAGCAATCCGCATTTTAGAATTCAACAGCTTCCCTCTTATTATTAGGATACACGAGAACAAAAATTTGCATTTACCATTGCTATTCGGCATCTAATTAATGGTTAGGATTTTTATTGGAAGACATGGGTTTGCATGGAATTTAGGTCTTCTATATATTTGTCATCTTCTCTTTGTAAAATAGCTTTGCCTCTTTGAGTCAATTGAAAGCTTAGAGATCTATTGAGATTTGCGCCTCTGTCACGTTCTTGCGCATTATGCATAATTTAGCATGATCTAAATTCGTAGTAAACCTCATTCCAATACATCAGTTGAACTAATCTTGATACCAACTAAAGTGGTGGAAATGAAACATGATACAAATTTACATTATACTAAATGTGAAAAATCACATAACATTCAAGAATGCATCAATTCGACTCGCTTTGATACCAACTGAAGCGATGGAAATGAAATTTGATAAGAATGTACATTATCCTAGATTCGACAAACGTGCAAACTAAAGAAAATTACTCAACTTATTCCATTTAACTTCAAATATGATAAACAGAGGGTAACAAATACATATACCTAAAACAATAGCAAAGAACGATAACATATCCCAAAGTTGAAATAGCAACAATAAATTCATACTCCCGTTCTAAAGATATTCGAAAACAAAACAATAAAAATATCAGTATGCTAAGTATTAAGTGTAAAGTCATATTTCGATACAATCTTGAAGGACACCCATGTCATTCCCACATCATAAAAAGTCTTATGGAGCAAATATAACCGTTGGTTAAGACTCTAGACTTGGTATGCTGTTCAACGACACGCGGCATAATATTGCATGTATAGCCTCTTACCTCTCCGATTGACACTCCACGTTACAAATACTCATTCCTACTCATCACATCCTTCCTACTGCAATTGCTTTGACACAGGCATTTTTCGCAAGTATGCTAGAAATTGCGTTCAAATTTAACAGCAAAAACTAATGAAAGATTGTATGTGAAACTATTGGAAGGTGTGCTGAATTTTCAAAAGCAAGTCTTTCTCCAGAAACAAAAATTCTGAAATTGCAGTTGTTTTTACGCTCTTGCATCTAACCGAGGCAATCCATCTCATAAAAGGCATTCATCTTCTCAATTTCGAGAAATTTCTACATAACACAGATCTCCTAAACATATTTTTTTCTTATCAGATGATGACATCTTCGCTCTCCAAAACAGCTTATCGAAGTACAACCCAACCGCATAGATTTCTAACAGGCAGTTTTCTATGTAGCTCAGAAGTCGAATAGCAAACAGTAGCAACATGGCATCGACCCTTCTTTATTATCACCCAAGCTCTATTGTAGATGCAGTTCAACAGGTACAGCAAGATGCCTCGCCTCCACAGTTTATTCTATCTCTGTGTCACACCATACTACTAAGGAGGAGGCGAAATCAATACTATTCCGTGACCAACCAATTCAGTATCAGCACAGGCAGCACCAAGCACTTTCTTTCATTCCAAATAAAAAGCAATTGCAACCTATTAGAACAAACATGCAGTCCCGGTGGAAACATACATCTATCAAACAAATTACCCCAAATCATGTCGATTACTCACTCGATTAGCAGCATAAACTACTAAAATCATCCCAAATTTTACAGAAAACACAGGTACCCACGCAACTGAACATCCTAGTAGCAGCAAACATCATCCTCGAACAACGACCGCTTAACCGATTAAACTCGACATAACACCTAAATCACACGGCTTCGCGATTGATCCCAAAGTACCGATAAAACGAAACCCTAAGCTGCTTCCATGGGCTCGAAGGAAAGTTACCTGGCCGGGGAGGGGGGGGACGGGACGGGATCAGTTGTAGTAGAGCTCGAGACCCATGCCGTCGTGGATCTCGTAGTCCTTGAGGGTGATGTGGTCCTTGTAGATGTTGTACCACTTCTGGATGCGGATCTTGTCGGCGCGGGTGCCGGTCTGGGCGGCGACGAGCTTCTTGAGGTCGCCGATCGTGTCGTCCTCGTTGCACTTCACCCGCACCTTCTTCCCCAGCCGGTCGTTCAGCACCACCTCGATCATCTTCGCTGCCGCCGCTCCGGCGAAACCCTAATCTCTCTCTCTCTCTCTCCCCTTCCTTCGGTCTGATTGACGATGGGCAAAGCAGCAGCAGTCGTGCGGAAACGGAGCGGCAGAACCCACGTATTTATAGAGTCAAAAAGTCAATGGGAAAATCATTTTTTTTTTTGAAGAAGAAGAAATAAGGCGGCCAATGAGCTCTAGAAAATTCTATTCAGTTTTCTTTTTTCTTTTTACTTCTTCATCAAGTAATTCCTTTTCATTTTAATTTTATTTTTATTACTAATCACAAAAAAATAGAAGAAGAAGAAGAAGAAGAGCCGATGCGTTGAATGTTCTCATTACTATCGAGAGTAATTTGCAAATCCTCCCGCGCAAATATATATTTTTTTTTTGGTGTCGGAATCACTCGATCTACCGCACATCAAAATTAAAATTTTCTTTGCTATGTCATGATGCGCGTTAATTTTCGAAAGTAGATGAGATTTTCGGATATATTGCCCCTGCTGTTCGGGATTTAAGATGCCTTTTCGATCTTCTTGCTTGAACGGAGACGTGCTCCCCATATTCCATTCATAGCGCAAACACGAAGAGACGCGGCGCGGGTGGGATTTGATCGAGCTCAATGCACGAAAAGTTTTTTTCCATTTTCTCGAGATGATCGATGCACTTCGACTTAGGATCCAACACCCTTTCCTACAAAAAGCGTTTTTTTTGCGGGGGGCTACGCGGGACAACCCGGCGTCTTATCTATAAAATCGACAACGCGTCCGCCATATGAATATTCTAGTCAGGAAGCTTATCTCATTCTAATCAAGTTACGCATCTTCAATTAGTACATCTAATATTCTATATCCAGTAAAGCGAAAAAAGGAAGAAGCAAAAAACTCGTTCCTTAATTATCTACGGGATAAGATGGATATCGGATACGATCAATCACAAGGTGGAAAGATTCACCGCGAGGCGTTTAACTTGTTACTTCTTTTTTTTTTTATATTTACTACTCCCTTGGTAGTTTTTGACTTGATCCGCGTGATTAGCTGAAGAAGAATGTTCGTTTGCCTAACATTTGAAAAAACCAAAAAAAGGGGGATTTTAAAAAGGAAAGACAAGGGAGAAGCACGCGACCCATTTGAACGAAGGCAGGCAGCTCAAGCCCCAAACAAGCAAACACCATTATCGAAATCAAAGTTCGAATGAACAAATAAAATTAATGGCATGGTCTTACTAATGAGACATGGCTAGTGAATTGAAGGAAAATTCAAAATATCAGCTAAGAACATATGTTGAATAGATAAAGGGCTCAATTGCTTAGAAAAAGAAAAGAGAAGAAGAAGAAGATGATGATGTAGTAGAAAGAAGTCCTAATAAAACGTTTAGATGGGAGGCCACATGTCCAATTTCGTTCGAAATTGACGGAATACTTGCATGGACCTGAATCTGCAGATCATATGCAATCGGATGGATTGATTGTGCAGGTCTTACATTTAGGCTCGCGTGATCAACAGCCGTGATGAATCCCATCCGTATGAACTTTGATCTAGGCAGTTATTTCTTTACAGAGAAGCAAGAAAGATTTTTACATAATTTTTCAAGATTATGATCGCGAGATACCGTGATTTTACGGTTGCTTAATTAACCAAACCCTAAGTGTCTCGAGTGGGTCCAAGCAATAACTAAGTGTCTAGTTTGTATGTGCTCTTGAATATAATTTTCAGGCATCGACACAAAAACCATCAAAAATCCTAAATTATGTCTATCATAACACATTTACCTTAGATTTTCTTTTAGTGACGCAAAAAATCACAAACTTGTATCTATGTGGCGTATTTACTCAAAAAAAGCAAATAGCATTGTGGCTTAAGGTGAAATAAAAACAACATTGTTTTTGCTGAAAAATAATCTAACAGAATATTGACGGATGGTAAATGCGTTACACTAGTACAAATTTTGAATTTTTTACGTTATAAAAAAAGTTTTAGAGTAAATATGTTATAATGGGCATAGTTTAAGATTTTTAGAGCTACAAAAAAAATTCAAGGGTAAGATATAATTTGGGATTTTTTTGTGGCTTTTTCCTTGAAATATAAATTTGGGAAAATTCCAAATCAGCACTCAAAGTTGGGCCGTTTTCTCAAAAAAGAGTCAAAAGCGAACATAGTGTCAATTGTCAAATAAGGGCACGAAGTGCTCAATCAATTTCAAATATGAGCCCGAAGTGCCTAAATAATCTCAAGTAAGAGCTTGGATTCGTCGGTCGGTCAAATGTTCACCGGTCAGCGAGCGCGTCACTGTTCCGATTGCTGGGGTCGGCGGTTGCCGGCGGAGGGAAAAGAGGAAAAAAAAAGAAAAGGGAAAGAAAAAAAACAGTAAAAAGAAAAAAGAAACAAAAAAATTTAAAAAGTAAAAAACGAAATTACCCTTATTCCGGCGAACGGAACAGTGACGTGCTTGTCGACCGGCCGGCGAGCATTTGACCGGCCGGCGAACCCAAACCTTTACTTGAGACTAACTGGATATTTCGGGCTCTTATTTAAAATCGATTGGACAATTCAGGTCCTTATTTGATACTATATCAATTTTGAACTCTTTTTTTTTGGAGAAAATGACCCTCTGTAAGTACTGAACTGGAATTATCCCTATAAATTTTACAAAGATGATGGAAAAGGAGTGGCAAGTGCCGAACGCTGGAGCGACGCGCCTTTATTGGAAGAAGAACAGCGATCGAAACTCAACTTCTCTTCTCAACTTCTCCTTGCCCTCTGCATACCTACAACTCCCTCTTTCCATCTCCACCAACTTCCCCTTTCCCTCCCTCGAATCTCTTCTCCCCCGCCCCCACCGGCTCCGTCGATCCACACAGCACACTCTCCGATCGAGTGTTTGATCCGCCGCCGGCGAACATCGCCCCCCCCCCCGGCGATCTAGGGTTCCCGCTTTTCCGCCGGCCGCGCCGGATATCAGGTTCGAATTCGCCAGTGTCTGATCTGGGTGTGTTCAAAATCTGATCTTTTCCTAGTTTTGTATCGCCGCGAGCTCGTTTGATGGTTTTTAGCTAAATGGGTGCTTTTTGTTCGGTCTCTGATCCGGCGCTGGATTCCCGTTTGTGGGAATGTTTTTAGGTGGGTAGAGTTGATTAGTTTTCAGTTAACTTGGGGTGTTGAGATTGGATATGAATCGCTTACCGAATGTTTTTGATAGGATTTGTGTCGAGGCGAGGGCAGCTATGATTTGAGGGTTGGTGTGGAGATATGAACGTGAGCCATGCCTTGGTTCACCCAGTGGAGGATCCGCCTACGATGGAAGGCGCGAATGCGCCGAGAGTCAGGATGAAGGATATACAGGGCATGCCCGCCACGCTCGGCGGGCTCGCCTTGCGTTTCTTCCAGTTCCTGTTCGCAGCTGCTGCGCTCTGTGTTATGGCCACTACCAGCGATTTCCCCTCCGTGACGGCCTTCCGGTATTTCTTCGCGGCCTGCATCTGAAAAATCTTTAGAATGGTTATCCATTTCTTTTGTACGTCAATCATGTATATGCTTGTTTACGTGGTTTATTAGAGACTTTTCTGTTATGGCCGGTGCTTATTCTGTTATTCAAGAAAAATGATAGTTGTGGTTTGTCAATGAATCTCTAGGAGTTTGAATTTTGCTGCTTATAGAAATAAAGGGTGGGTATCAGGGCAATACTTGACAGAAAGAGCATATAGGCATGTATATATTTATATAGTTTTCTTTGATCGAGGTTTCTGTTTGTGACAGTACAGCAAAAAGGAATTTGACATACTTGTCCGAAGTTGTATCTTTGTTATTCCATGCGAACATTGAGATTGCAATGTTGATGACCAGGTTGGGTGATCATTGTCTGGCTTGAACGTGATTTACTGTCATCATAGTTGATGGGACCATTAGAGTCTTTCAAGAGATAATGGTTGTTTATAACCTATGTCTGGGTTGCATTTGCTCAACCTTCACTGAGCCTTTGATTGGTTCTTGTGCTCATGAGGCTTTGAGAACTCTGTCAGAGATGCCTGCATCCGATATTATAAATTTTCCATGTCTGCCAATTTACTCTTTTCTGGTACGTGTTGGTGGTTGACTAAATAATATGCGGTACCAGGCCTTATTTATTCTGTTTATAACTTTGTCCACTGAAGTTTTTTATATCTGTTGTATCAGCTATCTTGTAGCAGCTACTGGCTTACAGAGCATATGGAGTTTTTCATTGGCTGTTGTGGACATATATGCCCTTCTAGTGGGGCGCTTGCTGCAGAATTATCGAGTGGTGGTGTTCTTTGCCATGGGTGATGGGGTAAGTTATGTATACCAAGTAGTTTCATGGACAAAAAACAGAGGATACCCTTTTGATCTGATAAATGTTTGCATTTTTCTTTCTTGATCCTTTCCCCTAAGATGAATTCTTGAAGTTTCATTGTCTGCCACTGTTGGGGTGCAATTCCATTATTGCATTTCAAGTAGTTTCCTCCCCACCTGCTGACATCTTGTTTTCCTTTATTAAATGCGAAATTTATAGTAGAATACTTGCAGATTCATTTCCACGGTTAGTTTTACTGCTCTTGATTATATTTGTCAGGCGACTATAAGCTGTCTTGTTCCAGCTGACTGACCAACCTAAGCCCTTCATCCTCCACTGCGCTTCCCCTTCCCTTTCTTCTTCTCTCCTCTCCTCCTCTTTCCTTCATACTTGTTTCTTAGGATATAGCTTAAGTGGATGATCTCTCTCTCTCTTTCTCTCTCTCTCTTTTTCTTTGGTTGGATTGGGGGAGGACAAAGAGCGGATGATATACTTGCAATGTGATTATAGGTTAGCTTAATTGTACAGGCAGTAGTTGTTACCACTGGAGGAAATGTTAGTATGCTGTTAAACTGACATTGTAAGTGTCTGAAAGGGAACTGACGGGTGAACTGATCGTAGCATCTATCCCATCTATCCCAGAGGATGTTCCAAAGTTACTTTACTAACATCAGTCTGTTGGTTGTCTTTGTGACATCAGTTTGCTTGAGTGACCTTTTTTTTTTTTTAAGTGTTTGTATTGGATGATGAATTAGAAATGTTTACACTCATAAATTGGAAACAGTTTTGGTGTCCCAAACCTCTTGTGGAGCAATTTATGGCTTCAAAACTTAAAGAGGCTCAATTGAATGTCTTTACCTCCATTGGTTGGACCATTAAAGAAAATCTGATGCACAGTTCAACCTCCAAAATGAGGTCATTTTCAGTTATCCTTGTGGGAGCTTCAGGCTTGACTTGAGATCAACTATTTTTGCTTTTTGGGCCAAGGATAAACATTTGATTTTCAATGAAATAATTCATAGGGTTAGGTTTCTAGTATGCCTCAGTATATGTGTGCCGTTAGAAGATGTAATCTTGTTTATTTACAGAATTAAACAATTAGAGTTGTGTTTAGAGTTTGCTTTCCATGCTATCTGAGTTCCTCAATGTGAGAATCGTCTTGGGTTGTCACCTTTAAGTCATGATTCTTGTGAAAATCGTTGATATGTTATCGTCGGTTGAAAGTTGTTTGACCTGGTAAAGATGTGATTTTCACAAGCATGTGACTTTTTTGACCTGCTTAAGGGTCGAAGAGTAAGTGTTTCAAGCTTGAGTCAAAATTTGATGGGGCTAACAATTGGACTTGACCTATTCCATTAAGAAAGTTAAAACCTAGATTGGATTTCTCATATGAAGGTTAATCTTATTTTGCAATCGCACCTTTTCATATCATGCTTCCTGCTGATCAATTGTTTGATGTCTAGGTTCTGAATGTCGAGTTTGTGTTCATCACAATCATACTATAGGTAACTGGTCTTCAGAAAGAATTCTAAGATTGTTTGCATTTGCATTGCACTCGCAGATCACTTCCACTCTCACATTTGCAGCAGCATGTGCATCGGCAGGCATTACAGTCCTTATTGACAATGATCTCTCTAACTGTTCCCGGAACCACTGTGCACAGTTTGAAACTGCCACAGCGATGGCATTCATTAGTTGGTTTGTTGCTTTGCCATCTTTTCTTTTCAATTTTTGGTCACTGGCATCCCGATGAAGACATAGCGAGGCAGGACTAAGGAGAAGAAGGAAAGCCAGCTGGAAACTCCATCTTGGCTTTGAAGAGCATTTCTGGTGTGCCATAATTTTTTTTTTCTCGATACCCCTAAGGCATAGACTTGCTCGAGTCATGTCTTTTGTGAATAGGACTGTAAAGTAGGCTGAGGCGAGTCTTGACGATGTAGTGTGAATTGGTCAGACCAGCCTCGTGGCATTGTTCAGCTCTGGAAGGGTTTTTCTTTTGCTTTCTATTGAATTTTACAAATGCTGGCTTTGTTCACTTATGTAGGTGTGAAGGCATTGTGTAACGGGACAGGCGGCAGGCCTGATACAACAGTCTCAATGCACACTAAGTTTTGGTGACATATGTCTGCATTAGATGCCACGGAACCAATTTCCAACCCCTGCATTTGCGATACGGGACAGAGGAACATGCTATGGTGATCCACTCCCTAATAAGCTAAAAGAAATTTTGATTCGCTCACATGATTATAATGCCTTTGGAGCTGCATAATGCTTATAATCGACCCAACCTAATCTACCAGTACTCTATCAATCGCGAACATTGACGTTCGACACTGAAAACGTGAAGGTTCGGACATTGTGGAGGATGTCCTTTGATGGATGGGAAACAAGCCAAAGGCATGACTAAAACAGTGAATACAAGTACCTTGAGGATAGCTTGGACCGAAAACGTCAGGTGCGTCGGGCATCCGCAGGTATCAAAAAGCTCATGCACCGCTGTCGTGACTAGTCCTCAAAAAGACTAAGAAAAACTACACCAGGAGAGGAGCTACCAAGCTGCAAAACCCTGAAATATGCTTAAGCCTCACATCATCACACATCCTTCCATCGCCTGTTGCTCTCAGGAGGGAACCAGACGGATTCTCCTTCTCAATCATCCGATCTATCAGAAGCAGATTCTCTGGTTCTCAAAAAGAAAGCACCCATTGTAAATGTTCACGGAACGGATCATGTCACGTCACACTCATTACATGCATAAATATCTGAACGATCCTCTGCTTTATCGACCAACTACTGCCAGCACAATGCACGGGCCCTTCAGGGGCGACGGGGGAAACAAAGTTCATTAAATGCATCATACTCTGGTGTCAGTTTTATCATGGAGACAAGGAACGAAGCCTCTACGAACAAATTCTGGAAGTGACGAATGAAACTTCGAGCTCGTATTGATTATGAGTCAAGAACGGGACAATATAATTCAAATCACTACTCGCGAACCCAAGATGTTCATGAATTACTGATAGGAGAAAAAGGTAATGGGGCAGCTGCTGAATCTGAAGAAAGTGCCGCAGCAAAAAGTGCAGCGTCTTCAGAACAGAAGCTAATTTAACCTATTGCATATGCAGCTCAGAAAGAGAACTGGACAACTCCATCATCAGAAGAGAGAGGATAAAGCAAAATTGGGAGAGAAAGAGAGAGAGAGAATATATCAGAAGAGAAGGGCACTGATGTAACAAGGTGAGAAGACAAAAAAACAAACCTAAGGCAACAGGAGCCATAACACTGTTCACAAATTCCTAATTTTCCCATAACACCCCTCAGATCTCAAGTTCTTTCAATTTCTGTGCTACCTCAGATTCTTGCTGCTGCTTGGCAGTTGCAGTCTTCCTTTCGTCCATAACAGATTGCGACGCATCACATGAAACAGGAGAATTGAGAACAGGAGGTTCTTTGTAAACTGTAGGAGGATTCTCCTTCTGGGCCGGTGGTGCAGTAAATACAGGCACAGCTTGTCTGGTACAGACAGGTGGGGTGACACCCACCGGTGATGCCTGCACGACTGGAGGTGGCAATCTCACTGAAGGTGGTAGATGGAGAGGAGCGGCGTATACTGGTGCTACAGTTCTTATTGTCACTGGGGGTGCAATACCACGGCATGGTGCCCTAAACTGCTGAATGGGGACGTAAGGAGCAGCTCCAGCAGCTGGGAACTTCTGCAGGCGGGCCCCACGAGATTCCGCAAATGGAGACCTTGGAACTGGCAAGGGCTTATCATTTGTGGATGTTGGTGAAGGTCTGACTCGAGAAGCTGCTTTTTGGCAAAATAGAGGAAGGATCTTTGATGTGGCGACAGGTGGAGGTTGTGGGCTAGGTGGTCTTAGATTTTGAATTTGAAACTTCTTTGCAAATGGTATCGAGCCGCTGGGGGAGTTGGCCAATGCTACCTTCTCCTTTGAACGATAGTTAAGTAAAGCTCGTGCTATTGTTATCTGCTCCAGCTCATCATTGTGCTCTGGCTCAGATGATGTACTAGCAGTTTCTTTCGACACTGCACATAAATGAAAAGTCAACAATATTCAAATATCAGAGACTAACTCATCCACACATGCAGCAGAATCGACATTTACTCTAAAAGACTTGCACCTATGGAACCATATCAGGTGGGAGAGTAGCGCTCTAACAAAAATACAGGAATTGACACTATTGCAGGAAGGGAAAGAAGCTTATGAACTTCCGCAAGAGAAGATGAGATGCGACCCACAAGTAAATCTTGCTCAATGTAAACTGAAGATTAGGATCTGTGACAGAAAAAACCACAGATATTTTCATACAACACAAACTTAAAGGACTCACGCAGAAAAGCAAACAGATTTTTGCCTGCATTCACTACATTTTCAAGAGTCTTATGTGCCTTAAGCTAGATAAATCACTGAAGGTGGGTTAGCTGAAACTATTTCCAGAAACTGCCATCACTTCAATCTAAAACAACCCCGGTCATAGCACCAAACAAAGTGTACTCAAAGTAGGTCCTGTCATCACTCCAGTCCAAAATAACCCCTCTCTTAACCACAAACAGAGTGTACCACAAGTGGGTTTTTTTTTTTTTTATAAATGCGACACAATTCTAGTTGGCATTCTCATGGCCCTTGAACACTCATCTTCAGCAATAAAGATGTTGTCCTAAGACGACATAACAATCGCGCATAAAGTAAGATACACAGGAATCAGGAAAATGACAACCACACACAACACTATTTAGTTTCGAATCACCTTTAAAAACCCATGGAGCCTGCCTTTCATTAAGAGAGATTCAACAGGATTTATGCACTGAAACATTGCATAGAAAAGAAAAAAACCAGAGGCAGTGTTTAGGCCTTTTCTTTTACAAGCATAGCATGCAAGTATCGCGAGGCAGTGTTTAGGCTTTTTTCTTTACCAGCATAGCATGCAATTATCGCATGATATTTAAAAATTTGACCAGATAAAATTTAGAAATGCTTACATTGCTTCAAAGACGACCAAGCTGCCATTGCTGCATTCTTTTCTGCTTGTTTCTTTGTCTTGGCAGGTTCTCCAGTGAAAATGATTCCAGCTAACTCTACTGTGCCTGTAAACACAGGCAGGTGGCCTAGGCCTGATCGAAATGTTAAGTATTGTGGCAATGGAGCTCCAACTCTCTGTGCGATCTCCTGTAAGAGGTTTTTATAAACCCCCGTCTCATCCTAACAATGGAAGACACGTTCAAATTAAGAAAGGAACACTTGTCCTGCAATGATGGATATCCTCACAAGTAAAGGCGATCAATGGGCAGGCCACGAGGTAAATGGACTGGCTTGGGCAAAGGTCTTACATGAGAAAGACTTGCCCGAAAATTGCTTTATAAATTCTGTTGTATGGGCAGGCTTCGGAAGCATATTAGGAGAGACCCGGCCTGAGCCTACCTAATGATGACCACTACTAAGTCTAAACTTAAACAAAATGCTAATGATGATGACAAAAAGTACATAAAAGGTGTGGCCGCTTAAGAGCAATGACCATTAACCCACTAATCAACAAATATGTCATTTGGCTATCCAACTCTATGTCTGAGAAAGTGGAAAGAAAAGGACACAAATTGCCTATGAAACTACAATGCTCAGATGTAGATTGAACAGAGAAAAGAAACTCAAATGTGAGATGAAATTCGGAACCATCAGAAAGGAGAAACCACGATGCCTACAGTTCTCCAAGAATCCTCACCCCCAAGTCTGCTCAGTTATTATCCCAGGCTTTTTATTGTGCCAGCTCCTAAATCTCCGAAAACAAGAACTAGCCAGACCTCTATCTCGAATTGCCCATTTTAACTCTCACGAATATCTTAAAAGTAACACTCGGTGAAGCATTGTGATGGGGCATCAGCATGATTGCAAGAATCGAGTACTCTGATAATTTTGCGCTTCACGGAATCATAAATTTCTTTGTTTAGCTCCAAAGCTTATGCCCGCTCGATTGAGACGATACAGAAGCCAGAAAAGCAAAAAAGAATTGACTTTACTTGGATCCATTTCCCCATGTCGCTGAAATTGCCGAAAACACACAACACACGTACACCGTGGATTCAACACGCAAGCATGTTAGAGACGCATGAGCAGCCAGAACCGGCGCATTAAAACGGCACCTATGGACGGTTAGAGACCTAATCAGAGAGACACGGACATCTAGTAGAGCTACTTCCAAATCAAACACCACAGCCGTCATACAGAGACGCATCAAAGCGGCAAACAGGCGAAACGGCGATCGGATAGCTCGAGACGAGGGAGGGCCAAAGGGAAAGCTCACGAGGATTCGAGCGGCGAGGGAGTGGGAAGGGCCGCGGGTGGCGAGGGAGTGGAGGGCGACCTCCGCGGCGGAGTGCTCGGCCTGGCGGAGGGTGGAGCAGTAGCTGGGGCTCTCGAAGGTCTCGCCGTTGAAGTTCACGGCGGCCTTGAAGCGCGGCGCGTGGTCGGGGCCTTCCCGGATGCAGGCGTAGGAGGGGAGGTTGAAGCAGCTCCGCTGCGCCAGCTCCTGCAGCTGGTTCTTGTACATGGTCGCCGCCGCCGCCCGCCCGCCCGCCTCGCTTCTCGGAGCCGAAATTCGCCCCCTCGCGACGGCAGTCGAACCACCAGCTGCTGCCGGTGCCGGTCCCTAGCTCGAGAGCATCCGCCGGCGCCGGCGGCGAGCGGCGAGTCGAGGTCCCCGGGGAGACGACGGAGGAGGCGCTCGCTCAAGGGCGGGGGCTCGCCGGAGATCGCATTCCTCCGGCGAAAGATCGAGACTTTCTCTGCTTAGGGTTGGAGAGAGAGAGAGAGAGAGAGACGCGGTTTGATTTTCTTCGGGCAGAGAAAGCGAAGACTGAAGACCAGAGCCGAAGGAAGGAGAGAGAAGAGGGAGATGGGCGAAATTATGAAATGGGGTCTTTCTTCTTCTTTTTCTTCTTCTTTTTTATTTTTTTAATTATTTTATTCGAGGAGTTTTATTATATATTATAGGTATAATACATTATACATTATATATATTTATTTATTTATATGGATGGGAGTCAACAGAAAGTTTTGCTGCATGGGATGTGATCTTTTCGTAGATTTTCTTTTGCGGCTTTTGCTTAAATTGATTAAATTCCTATTTCTTTCCATTTTTTTCTCCCCCGCGTATTTTCCTTTTATTTTATTCTATTTCGGCCATGAAATTCCACCGGATCGACCGGCCATATTTCGTATAATATCGTCCTCGACTTGGACCAAAAGAAGCACCGGATGTGTATAGAATACCTAATGTCGCTTCATAAAAAATTGAATTTCGATCGAGAATTTTCAATATCGACTGCTATTATGAAAATTTTTTTTCTTTTACTTATTAATAAAGAAGAACGAAAACTCTACAGTTTGCTGCATTCGATATCTTTGAAGACGGTATTATGTTTCCAAACAACGAAGCACTCGATTCAATTCGTTGAATTGGCAAAAGCCGCAAAAGTATGCCAATTCCAAATTGTCTTCTACAAAAGGCATTTGGTTAATAGTGATATTTTCACTCTTTTTTCTTAATATGATGTCGATTGCTTAATCAGATCTAACTTTGATTTTTCCTTTTTTACCTTATTATACCTTTTAATTTTTACAACACTATAATTTTGGCACGCCAGATTCACATTTCATGTTCTTTTTCTTTGCATAATTCTTGACATATAGATAATGTCTTAGATCGTGAGGAGAAAGCACAGAGCTGTCTTTTGTTTTTGACGAAGCATGAACAAAACATACCCTTTATTTACGTATGATCTTTCCTTCACGCTATTGTCATGGACCGTGATTCTCTCGTGCTCCTATACACTTGTGAGTGATGGTCGGGATTATCGAGTGAAGAAGTGAGGACGCATAAGAAATAAATATAACTGGGTCGTGAAAGTGGTGTTTGGATGATTGGTGCTAGGAGTTTTAAAATAGAACGGATATGCTTTATGAGCTCTAAAGGCGGGATTGGCCTCCTGTGTATAAACTGGTCAGGAGCTGATGCCGCTCTACTAATGAGGTCATGGCAAGCCGAAACTAGTTGCCATACCTAAAGTATTTTGTATGTTTCGCTCGATAGACTAGACGTCCGAGCTATGCCGAAATTAGTTGTCGTACCTAAAGTGTTATATTGAACAGCTAATGAACGAGTGTTGCCATGACGTGAATGATGCGCTAGGCGCCACACAGGCTATTCCGTGACCAAGGAACTGTCGGCTCGTAACGCTATGCTGTGACTATGACGATTCTAATTCAGGTTAATGAAAATCTAACGATGAATCATAGCGAAACTCCACGCATTTCCCTCGAAAATCATGATACTCGAAAATAGCGAGTCATCCGGAAAAGTATCGAGTCCGTTTATCACGACGTTTTTGAGTAATTTAATGGTAAAATAAGTTAAAACATATATAGCATTGCTAGGTTGAATTTGCAA
The DNA here is from genome assembly GCA_031216235.1 of Syzygium jambos. Lineage (NCBI taxonomy): Eukaryota > Viridiplantae > Streptophyta > Magnoliopsida > Myrtales > Myrtaceae > Syzygium > Syzygium jambos. The sequence goes on along the minus strand of CM062229.1, from coordinate 7,619,704 downwards.
TCAAAGCTCCATTTGATTCGCAGTAAATGAATGATTAAAATTATAGTTTATATCATTTGAAATAATTAGCCAATAAAATATATTTTCGTTATCGAACATTTCGCGAACAATAATAATGTTTTTTTGTTTGTTAATTTTTGTAAAACGATTATTTATAAAAAAAAATATATTTTTTAAAGTATTTGTATTTCGAGTTATTACATGCTTTTCATGCTGGCAGCATACGTGATCATCGATGACAACCCTTGCCGTTTTGCGGATCAACATCAATCAAACTCATTTCATCATCATGGCAATGAGAAAGTATCTCACTAATTTCCACAACCCCACTAACCTAATCGTTCCCTTTTCTGTTTCGAAGTCATTTCAAGCATCTTATGAATGGATCGGGGGTTTTTTCATTTTCACACAATTCAGATTCCACAACGAAATATTAATCAAACACGGTGTATTAATCGAATTTTTTTTTTCAGAATTCTATCTAATTCGATGGGTAATTCGATATAGTTTGCGACTTTCGAAAGTTCGTCCTTAATGTCAAGAATATGAGCCTTTTTCTACACGAAGCACGTTAGATCTTTGCAAAATTATAATCATCGGCTTTAAAGTCACTCCGAATTATTTTTAGGGCGTATCTGTTTGAATAAAAGATATTCTACGAATTAGTTTTCTATACTCTTTACGCGTTTGGTTTGGCGAAAATGATTAGTTAGCGGAAAAATACTTATAAATCAATGAAAATAATCATACTAAAATTAAGAAAATTAATTAATTCACAATATTGAATTAGGGAAAATTATTTTCCGAAGCATTTAAATCAATTAACAAACGTTCTTCACTTTTCTTCGTCAACTTCTTCACCTTCTTCAAGATGTGCTCTTTATTAGCTATTCGCGGATGAAAAACCTCGACGGCTTGCAAAACACAACACCCATTTTCTAAATGAAATCTGAGCACCCGAAAAATGTCTTTGATCACACTTTTCAGGATGCCGCAAACAAATAAAGACTAATTATTTTCTCTAAAAGCAATTTCTACGGAAAACATTTTTCTTTATTACGAAGTTTTCCCCGAATCAAAAACACCCCTAATTTGATTGACAGCTAAAATTGACTTGTTAGAAAGATTTCAAACCAAACCAAACAGGCATGGTTTAGCATGTGAATTCATTCTATAGGTTTTTTTTTTTATTATGTGAGTAATCTTTCTATAGTAATGGTTGCATGACAAGATAGACTGAAAGCTATGTATCGCCCAATTGACAACTCGTAGCTTCATATCTCTTCCTTTTTCTATTTAGGCGAACTTTCTTCTTCTTTTTTTCCCTTTTTTCCATAAATAAAAGAAGAGTTTGTAATGAAAGAAAGATGGCCAAGGAAATAGGAGAACCATAATCAATGGGGGGCAGGGGGCGGGGAAACGCCCGCGTGAAATGACGGAAATACCCTTCTCCTTCTAGTCAGACTTTCACGGATTATTCAAATCGATATCAATTTTATTATTATTATTATTATTATGATTTTGTGGTGGGGCGGAGCTTTAGTAGTCAGTTGGCATTTAATGAAAATGAGCAGAAAAAAAAATTAAAGTGGAAGGAGCAGAGCTTTTAATTTTTTAACCTCCAAAATTGGTGAAAGTTGATCGTGGAAAATCACGAGAATGCCACCGTGGGGCGCGCGGTATTTAATGTCCCGTTTGACTTGGAATCGATACCTCCACACAAGCTGAAGGCAGGCGGGAAGCCGATTCAACAATCAGGGCAATGCGTTGTTGCTCCATAGTCTTCGCTAGAGAGAGACGAGGTGATTAATGGCATGGAGAAAATGCTACGCTCTTATTAAATTACTTTGATGTGAAAATGCAACATTTATTCTAGGATTTTAGTGAAAGGGGCGGCAAACGCGGAAGGCTGTTTTCACACATTTCGATGCACATTTCGATGATGATTTGATTTCTCGATAAGTGTCTCGTAACCACCCACCGATAACATTGTCATCTGAGGTCAATGCGTTCATCTAATGTAGACAGCACATTGTTTTCCTTTTTTTTTTTTTTTTTTCGTCGAGGGAGTTTCACTTCTTATTTTAGGGCTCTCCTGTTATGGTCTGATCCCATATTGAAAGGTAACATTTGGAAAGTTGGCATCCCCCCCTTTGAATTATGTGAAATCCTCCCTAACAATAATTCGATTATCGTAACCATTCTCTCCTTTGCGAAGGCAAATGAAATTACAATATCGAAGAAATCAAACTACGATATGTTTCTATTCCCTTTATAATAATGGATCGTCTCCATGGATGTCCGATTAACAACGGAGAGCGCAAACCTTTGCCCGGAGAAATGGCACCATCAGAGTGGATGCAACGGGTAGAAGGTGATTCCACATATGATTAGTGTGGAGCTCGGACGATTACTGTACTTGGTTAGTGACCAAAACCATCGTTCTATCTTCATCTAATCCCGAATTGGGGCGACAGATGGCGTAAAACCTGCATTTGCATTATCACGACCGACTAAATTAAGCCAATCGGGTTGCGCAAAAGAGGGATTGTTCTTGTTAAGCCATGAACTCCGTGTGAACCTACCTCAAATCGCCGCTTTCTTATCACGTCATCCATAGAATGAGATGGTCAGTCTATTTTCCTCTTCAATGAAAGAGGACAGGCACAAGTCTGGTCCCCTCAATTGGCCGGTGGAGATCATATTCACGCTGGTACTATAGCAGGTAAACTTGAAGGACAAAGAGACATGCGTTGACATTCCCATTTTTTTTTCCATTATAGTTATTGACATGTGCTCCTAGTAATCAACAAATAAGTGCTTTTTCTTATGTGGATCTTATTTCAACGGGGGGCCGCCTTTGAACGCCTTCTTTTTTCTTCTCATTGGAGTTATTTCGCAAAGACTTGCCACGGTAAGGAAGTATAAAAGATGCGGCATTACAAGCTATCCGTAGAAGGGGCATACTATTAAGTTTCGTACGTGATGTAACCCCCAAGTAGACCTGTCAAATGGGTGGGTCGGGTCGGGTATGGGTCGAGTCATAAATGGTCCGATCCAAATTGACCCATTAACCCGTTTATGACCCGTTTATGCTTTACAATTTTCTTGACCCATACCCGACCCATACCTAACCCATACCCGATCAGACCCATATTGCTAAAATACTTCCATATTTAGTTAAATATAAGAAAATTCATACCCAAGCTGAAAATGAGAGTGTGGAGTGAGTGAGTGCAAGATTGAGTGAGGGCAAGAGAGATGTGTTGAGTTTAAATTAGTTGTAAACTCATTTACGACCCATTTACAACCCATTTACGATCCATTTAACATCAATATAAGACTTTTACCCATTTATGACCCATTTACTAAATATAACTAACCCATTTATGACCCATTTATTAATATATGAGTTAATAAATGGGTTTATGACCCATTTTGACAGGTCTACCCCCAAGATATGGATGAAATACAATGAGATAGAGCCACCTTGAGGGTCCTCCTATTCATATTTCGTCGAGCAATCCTTCCTAATCCACATCTTTTTTGAAATATCGCCTCGTCCTGGACCATCGCAAGGAAAACTATAACCGAAATTCTTTTTATTCAGCCCTTCAAAAAGGAACGTTGGTTCTAATAATTCCGGTTTTCCTAAAAAATTAAGTCATTAAAAAAGAGTACCTAACTCCTCCTTTTTTATGTCACTTAAGACAAATAAGCCTACCTAGACCTTTCCGTGACACAAAAAGTCTCTAAACTTTGGCCCAATGTGTAATTTGATCTCTAAACTTTTAATTTGTTCAATGGAGTCCCTGAACTTTAACTCAATGTACAATGTGATCCTGAACTTTTAATTTATTTAATGTCATCCATGAACTTTTGGTAAATATTCAATTCAGTCCCTGAACTATATAAAAATATTCAACATAGTCCTTCTATTAATTCAAGTTCAGGAACTACATTGAACATTTTCATATAGTGCATGGACTAAATTGAACTTGTACCAAAAGTTTAGGGACTAAATCGAACAAATTTAAAGTTCAATGACCATATTGAATATTAGGCTAAAGTTTAGAGACTACATTGAACAAATTAAAAGTTCAGGGATCAAATTGTACATTGGGTCAAAGTTCAGAAATTGTTTGTGTCATTATCCCTTTCCGTATTTCAGGAATAGCATATAGTTCCAGGGAGCTAAAATCCAAAATAGGGAGAAAGATGTGTTTGGGCTTTTCAAACGCATACGTCGAGAAATGGTTCGTGCATATTCGTTGCCCTAGATCAAGTTGGGTAGGATTACGGGTACTATCGTATAGGGTGAATTCAATACCATATGGAAAGCTTTACTTCATTCAAATGAATAGAACGGGCCCGTGAGTTAACCTCTTGGGCTTCTGTCCGCAGACAATCCGGCCCATACACGTGTCATGACCAGGATTGCCTTAGCCCTTTTTCTCTTATTAGTAGCAAAGCTTTGCTTAGATCGAGCCCGTTGCGCTTTATGTACACAACAAATAATATAAGATGCAATAACATTCCATTGATTTCTTCTTCTTTTTTGTTCTTTTTTTTTTTTAGTTTCAACAAATTGATCAGCTATAGTGTACTAGACTAAAACTCCGTTCGTTTGGCGGAAAATATTCTCCTTTTGGAAAATATTTTCCCGGAAGTCATTTTCCTGGAAAATGTTTTCCCGGAACATAATTTTCCGGTGTTCGGCGACCAATATGAAAGAGTTTCTGAAAATATTTTTCGCCGACGGCGGCGGCCGACGGCTGCCGACGACCTTAGTGAAGAAGAAGAAGAAGAAGCTCCGGAAAATGATTTCCGCTTTTAAAGAAGCGAAAGTCATTTTCCATAGACTTAGGCTATTTTGTGAGGGAGGGAAGGAAAATATTTTTCCACGGAAAACGTTTTCCGGCCCCCGAACACCGGAAAACCCGAAAAATATTTTTCGAGAGAATATTTTCCGTCAAACGAACAGAGCCTAAGTTCATATCTCTAATCTCGTCATTTATGTATTTTGGATTGACTCTAGCATGTCACATAAATTCCAAGGATATGCTCGAGTCGATTTTTGATTATTTCTTATGATTTTGTGGCTATACTTAAATTTAGTTCGATTCTACTACTATAATTACGAGCGAGGCCGGTGAATACAAACTTTAGCGAGGTGAAAAAATCGTGAAATCATCAAACGAAATAGAGGGGAACGAAGAAAAATTTAACCAGAAACTTGAAGAGTACAATGAAATGATTCATGAAAAGTGCACCAGAGATCTAAGAGCCAAGGGGGCCACGACTTCGGCTAGCCTCTCTCGAGTCGGTCGTCGATTGAGATCCATTTTTATTTTGAGTTAATTTCCTAATTTTTGGAGATTAGGATCCAAACCTGGATTAAAAAAATAACAAATGAACTTTAGGATCGTGATATAAATTACCTTGTGTCAAAATTTATTTTTATTAAAGGCAAAAGTACACTACAAGTGCCATAACTTGTGTACGGCGCTCACTTTAGTGTCATAACTTTTTTTTGGATAACTTTAGTGCTAAAATTTTTGAAAAACGATCACTTAAGTGCTAAAATTTTTGAAAAACGATCACTTAAGTGCCAACTCCGGTGCCGTACACAATTTTTCGCCGGAAATCTGACGTGGCATTTTTTTTATTAATTTCTGAAGCTGACGTGGCTCGCTAGAGTCTCGCCGGAGATTGGCACTTAAGTGATCGTTTTTCAAAAATTTTAGCACTTAAATGATTGTTTTTAAAAAATTTTAGCACTTAAGTGATCGTTTTTCAAAAATTTTAGCACTAAAGTGATCCAAAAAAAGTTATGACACTTAAGTGATCGTTTTTCCTCCGACTTGGCACCAAAGTGATCCGAAAAAAAGTTATGGCACCAAAGTGAGCGCCGTACACAAGTTATGGTACTTATAGTGTCCTTTTGCCTTTTATTAAAGGTCGATGATGATTTTCTGGCAATTTGAATCCACGAATTATCTTGTTTAGTCATGATTTCGAAGGGGTCATGCCTTGTTGAAAAAAGAAAAACAAGAATGGACAGGCACATGACAATATGGGCCCTCTTCATCAAAGGTGGCCTTTTGGGCGCTCAAGAGCCAATTTATCGTGTTTGATCGGTTATTTTTAATCGCTGAGATTCAGGTTTGATCCCGAGGTCGTGTCCTAAAAATGGACTTATATAGAGGCTTTGCTTATTTATTTTGGTTTCAATCATAGAGCGCCATGTGGCAAAGTGATGGGATTGACACGACAGTACTATACCACTTGGGAGATCATTCATTTCGACCGCATCTGGGTTAGATCAAACACCACTTTACTCTTATCTATTTGGCAATGACAAGGTTGCCACCAATAATTAGAAAGTCGGTGTATGTGCTGATCCCCAAAACGTTTGGATCACTGTAGAGCACTACACATTGCTCGGGTGCCGAGTGTCCATAACAATGGAAGTTTGTTTGTACGTATCACCAGTTGCCACCATTTGTCTACCGCGACCTAACAACCTACCAAGAGAAATGCCTAGGCAAGGTAAAGAGCTTGTTCAAGTAAATCGTTGGACTTTCTAAAACCCTAGTTCAATCCTCAGCACCCCTCCCCTTCCAATCACCGACTTCGAGTATCGGAACACCAACCCAAGTCCCAAATCCGGACGCCTCAACCCGGACTTTATGCTGCGGATCAAGTCTGGAAGCGAGGATGTCGTTTGGCAATCAGGCCCCAAGTTTAGTGTCAACAATTTCCGGCTTTGGCAGCAATTTAGATCAAGATCAAAATACAACCACTATAAGTGTCATCGGCACGTAGATCTTATGTGCTTGTTCATCTGTAATAGATTGAAGTAGTTGAGCGCCAAACGTGTGCTTCTTTTGTATCATCAACGTTATCCCGCTAATCACCTATGAACTACCTCGACTTAAGGTTATTTGCACAGGTAAAAGGTTAAAAAAAATATCACGCAAATGCGAATTACCTTTAATCATGTAACTCCAACCTCCTTTTTTTCTTTTGTTTTTTTTTATTTGCGTGGAGGAACAAAATCAAAGAACTCTATCATCTACATTCGCGGTGGGGCCCCGCCGCATCGGATCGAGACCCCACCACCGTCGGTGGAGCCGAGGGGTCCCACGTTCGCGGTTTATTACCGTTATACCCCCGGCCACGTCGGCCGGTAAACTCCAAAAAGTTTCACGAAAAGTACGAACGAAAATCAATCAAGGAGACTTTGGTCATATTTAGTCAGAAATTAATGAGGGGAGAGAGTCCATCATGCCATGCAACAACTAAAAAAATCAATTAAGGAAAAAAAGAAAAAATATATATATATATCTTCGAATTAGAAATCTCGGAAAAGGAAGAAAATGACGATCCCTCCCTCAGAAGTTCATCAATCCTGGAAACCGGTTTTGGCCCAGATGGCGTTGCGGACCCTGCTCAAGTCCCTTCCCTTCAGCGTCACCGTCGACGACGACGCCGTCGCCGTCGCCGTCCTCGCCACGAGCTCGTGCGGCGGCACCCACCTCCTATCCCTCCGCCCCCCACCATTTCCGCCGCGACCCTCGTCCTCTTCCTCCCCGTCGTCGTCGTCGTCGTCGAAGAAGCCGTTTTCCAAGCTGTCCCGCCGCCGGTTCTCCCTGTACTCCCCCCTCAGGATCTTCGACCAGTCCGGCACGTTCACCGGCAGCGAGGGGCGCCCTGCGGCGGACGGCTTCTTGCGGATCCGGGCGTTGGGAGCGGGCCGGTCGACACGCGAGTCGGGGGAGTCGGGGCGGGGGGAGCTGTAGAGGTCGGACTCGTCGAGTTCGAAGGAGGAGGAGTCGCGGGACGCGGAGGCGGCGAGGTCGGCGTCGAGGAACCGGTAGCTTGGCCGGCAAATGTAGTTTCTGGCGGTCGCCATGGAAGAAGAATCCGAAGATACGGAGCGAGAGCGAGCGAGCGAGCGAGGGAGCGCAAGCAGTTCAGTTGCTGTGTCGTGTTCGTCTCCGTTCGTTCGGGCTCTGCTAGGGTTCCATGGCCGTTTTCGGGGAGACTGAGGTATGCGTTTCGTCGTTCTGGTTTTGGTTTTTCGAGTGTTTCTTAAGGGAATGACTTGGACTTGGAGGTGGTTTTTATAGAGGGTTTTTTTGAGTTCGAGTGGATAAGGCTGAAAGGCCTTTGTTCTTTTAGCCCTTTTTTTCCTCTTTACTTTATCCCCCCGGGCCCCACGAAATTACGGGGATGCCCCGCCGGTGGAGCGGCCACGTTGGATTTGTCACTTTATCCACAATTCACGTGGGGCCCCCATCTGACGTGGCGGCATGGCAGAGGTTGTGCTGCGGAAGGCGGGTTCGATGTGGTCCCCCCCCCCCCCCCAAATCTCGACACAAAGATAAAGGTTCGAAGGCGATTTCGTGAGCCTGAGGTCCGAGTTCCCGTGAAATAAAGTCGAATTTTTCATGTCCGTTCATTTCATATGATCAATTTGTGCAAATTGCATTTTATGTTCGCAGAAATAGAAAGGGAAAGAGTAGCTCATTATCTTCGGAGAGAAATAGCGATGTGCGTCACACTCTCGTAATCCTTGGATGATGATTGCATATACTGAGCTTGTTTTAAAGGTGGGTTTGTCATAGGGCTAGATGTAAGATTTAAGTAAGGGTGTTAAATGACTAGAGGTAATTTGTGCTTCTCTAGCCTTGAAGCAAGGTCCACCGGCTTTTTCCACAACTAATGTGGGATAACTTCAACAATCTCCCTCTCAAGCATCGGGCCTGGATTGAAACCGCAACAACCCGCAACTCTCTTATATGGCTATTGGGTCCAGACGTGTTGATAACCTTGAGCTCTGATATCAGGGTGAAGCTTTTATTTAATTTATAAATCGATCACCAGTTCATTTTATAATCGATGTGGGACAGTCTCAACATGAAGGTCGCGAACTGCCAAGATCCTATTTTACGGAGGGGCGAGCATAAACAATTTTTAATGACAGGATTAAACTTTTTGCTTAAAAAATATCCAAAAAACGAAAAAGGGGATAGAAGAAAAAAGGAACCAATCCAATTGCGCCGGTGCAGACAGATAAAAAGACCAAAAATAAAAAATAAAAATGGAGGGAGGGGCAGGGGTGGGGTGGATTCGGGAAGCGAGATCCGTCTCGCCCGGTCGCGGCCGCAGTGGGCGACCAATAATTGTGAACAGGGACAGGGGGAGTTTCACCTGACCGACATCTAGGAATGCGGGACGGGCATAGGCCTCCGCCATCACGACACGTGTCGCGTCGCCGCGCGATCGCCAGGTGTTCTCCAGGCCCGAGAGGAACATCTCCCCCCCCCCCCACCACCCCACCCCGCGTCTGATCCTGATCATTATTGGCGCGCCAGACGCTGAGGCTTCGTGGCAGCTTTGCAATGCAAGCAGAGAACCGGTCCATGACGCCACATCCCAAGTTTCGACATCTCTCTTTCCGTGCACGTGCCTGTATCGTGGGTGTGGTCCTAGGGCTTGGGAGGGGGAGGGGATGGGGCGGAGCAAAAAAGGTTGAGAAGCCAACCCCTTCGACCACACGCACCGCTCAACTCCGCGGAAATCAATCTGCGTGCGGGTTTTTCGTTTGTGGTGCCGAGGCCACCGTTGATAGAGGCGACTGGCGGATATGGTCGGAGACGATCCAGGACTGATGCTAAAAAGTGAAAAGATTGGTTCATAAGAGCGGTCTAGAAACGCGACCAACCATCGCTAGCGCCTGAAAATTACTTATTCGTAATCATGTGATGTGAAGGCGAACCAATCAAGGCACTAGTGGCTCCACTTGGAATCTGCAGAGCCTTAGCGGGTAGCGTGGTTAGAACACGAGCAAAGCCTGAGGAATGATTACTTATCAAAGGATGGAGACGTGTGGGGTTGAAGCTGCTTCTAGGGTTTTTGCTTTCTTTGCCCAAAAGGAAAGATGCTTTGAAAGTTTCCTGCGTGGCCCGTACATACTATGGCATTATTCTGCCATGCAGATGCTTCGAACTGATTTATGATGGCGATTCCCATGGTGGGTCTTCCTTTTTCAATCAGGATCAGGACGACGACATTAGTTTGGCATTAACATAAGCACCCGCTCGTTGGAGCAGAGCATATCACGAAAAAGATGGAGGTAAAATTATCCAATTAAGAGGTTGCTTCTCGATACTGATCAGAAATATGCTCGTCTCTTTCATATTGTTGCGAGCCGATTTTAACATATCCGTCATCTCTGACAGCTGTTGACTCTTATTTGCTTGTTCTCCAGACATTTAAGTTTCTTCATGGTGCCTGCAACTGCTAGCTGCTTGAGCATCTAGTAGTGGTGGAGCTTTGATTCCCCACGTGAAGTTTCTCTTTAGAGAGACTTTATCTCTTCCATCTATTTTTGTCATCAACACTAGTTCTTACGCACTGCTTAGAAGAGCATACATCCTTAGAAGAGCATTTTTACGGCGCTTGTTAAGAGTCGTCGATTGCGTTTTGGATGCATAAAGCGCGCCTTCCGGTTTAATTATCCAAGAAAAGGTAATAGGCTGTACTCCTTAAAATGTGGTTTTTGCTTAGTTTTCAAAGTGCGTCCCCATGCGTACTTGCTGAATTTTTAGTAGTCTTACCGCATTGAGTTGGCCTAACCATCCGCTTACGTTTTTGCCTCGAGTCTTAATTAATCGGTCTATGAAATTGGCGAAATATTTCGCGGATCTAGACCTCGTCCCGAAATGATGCCAGAAAGAACCAAAAGAAAAATGTTCGAGCGAAAACGTCAGTGCAATAAATCCAGGGAAAATAGCTACTTAGTGAGCTATCATCTTGTCATTTCTAATGAGCAACTTCAATACTTCTTCTCGTGATATAGTTTGCTGGGTCACGTGTTTAATCGCATCTTAGGTCCAAAAATTAGGCAAGGGCTTTGGACATTCTCGCGACTTTTGAAAAAGAAGCAGCAGCCGAAGCGCCTCCAAACACGTCTTTCCTTTTATCTTCCAAAATTTATGACATGCCAAGATATTTAGTTTGTCCATTGTGGGATAGAGAAGCATAGTTTCCCATCCTAGCTCTAAAAAGCCCAAGAGCTACAGTAATGGACTCTACCTTTTAGCTAGCTAAGGCCTACATACTGCACAAAGAAAAGATAGCCACCAATTAGATTGGGCCACCCGTCCTATAACCTTGTTGTATACGTAATCTACGGAAAAAGTATCAAAAAAGTTATAAACCTATAGTATTAGTATTTATTCAGTTCTAAACTTTTCAATTGGACTAATTTAGTTATAAATATTTTCACATTGGTACCAATTCAGTCCATCCGGTTAATTTAGGTCGGCAATTACTGATGTGGACATCAGCGTTGACGTGGACAAATTTTATAATTTATTAATAATTTTTTCGAATTTTTTAATTTTTTCTCTTTTCTTTTTCTTTTGCCAGACCTCGCTAGTTGACCATTGCATTGACTATCGTTGGCCACAGGCGAGGGCCGACGACCCTCGCCAGCCACGGGCAAGGGCCGCCGTGCCCTTGCCCAGATCTAGGCGAGGGAGCCAAAGCCCTCGCCCAGACCAGGCGAGGGCATCGCGGCCCTTGCTCGTGGTGGGTGAGGACATCGCCGCCATCACCTAGACCGGCCTGTGGCCGGCAATGGTTGGCCGACGACCTCGCCGGCCAACTAGTTCTTGGAAGAGAAAAAAAGAGAAAAAACATTAAAAAATATGAAAAAATTATAAAATTCTAGCGTTGCCATGTAAGACCGTCGGCGTGGAAAATCTTTTTATAGTTAACTTAAAATTTGTCCTTAAATTTAGGAAAACGTCTTGCTCTTTGAAAAATCAATATTTTTTTTTGGTCGGGTTTTAAAAATCAATATTCATTTTCTAAGATACAACTAGATCTTGGCAATTGGGCTTGAGACCTCCATGCTTAGGCTCAGGTTCTGCGAACTCGGGCTAGGGACCGTGGTATCCGGGCTGGGGACCGCAATGTCCAAGCTCGGGACCCTAGGGTTTGTGGCCCTAGGGGCCAATCTTGAGACCCCAAGTCTCAAGCCCGGGACCCCGGCGCCTCCATCTAGTCCACGGCCGCGCCCAGGACTCCGAGTCTCCAGCGGACGTGCCCTAGTCTCTCGAGGACAGGCCCGATTAGATCTAAGTAGGGGTGAGCGGTTCCAGGTTTCGGGTAGGTTCCGCTCGGAACCTGGAACCTACCCTCGGGTACAGGTTCCTCATTTTGAGGAACCTGGAACCTACCCGTCAGAACGTGGAACTTGGAACCTACCCTGTCACAGGTTCCAGGGTCGGTTCCAGGGTCCAACAGGTTCCTTTTTTTTATTTCATTTTTAGTTAAACAAAACGAAAAATGAATGCAATAATACCAAATAAGAGAGAATACAAAACAAACAAAATTAAGTTTTAAGTTCTCTTCTCGGAAGTCACCTGACTAATTGAAGATAGATCGATATTCACTCGATTCCAAGACCAATTCGTACAAATAAAAACTCACCTTGATAAACAAAATGCAAAAGCTAGTACAAACCCAATAAAAAAGACGAGAACTTTTAACGCTAGGATCGGGGGCTTCACCTGGATCGGGGAGGCCCAAGAGACGGAGAAGGACCAAGACCTACCTCCGGAACGCGGCGACGCTCCGGCTTGGGGCGGTGTGCGTGTGTAAGAGTGAGTGAGTCTGTTGATGGGTTTGGGGGTGTGCATGTGTGGCAAAACAAATGCTTTGGAATTTCAAAGGTGTGATTCAAGAAGAGAAGGGAGCATTTGGGAATTATTGAAGTAGGGTTTCTATCGGTTCCAGGTTCCGGTTCCCGGTTCCGGTTCCGGTTCCAGGGTCCGGTTCCGGTTCCTACAGGAACCGGGAACCGGAACCGGAACAACCGGTTCCTAAAAATGGGGAACCGGGAACAGGACCCTCTATCCATGGAACCTGGAACCGAACCGGATCCACCGGGTCCGGTTTTCCGGTTCCCGGTTCTACCCTGGAACCGCGCTCACCCCTAGATCTAAGTAAAGACCGCTTTATTTCCCATAGTTGTAGTAGATAGACGATTCAGCAAATCTATGCTTAGAAATTGAATGATTCGCAATCATTGAGCAAGAAGTGACGAGTGGAGGAGAGCAAACCGCAGCATCAAGAGCAAGACACAGCATACACGGGGCTGTCGTGCCGCGACTAATGAAGCAGTATGGGACGTGAATCTCTTTGGCGTCTTGACAATGCGATCGGGATATTTTTATTTTAGGGTTTCGTTGAACGTTCCAAACCAACGCTTTCTTGGCAACGAAAGAACATCTCCTCCGCTCGTCGTTATGCAAAACGGGTTCGTAACACTCACTTGCATTACTACCCTTTTCGGGAAACAAGAGATGTACCGACAGCTAACGTAGTTACGTGGCTTGCCTTCTTGCCAGCAATGTTCGTGGCCTGTGTTCTGTTCTTCAAACACTCTCTCTTTCGTTTGTTCCCTGAGCTCGCGTTCCTCAATACATGGAGACTCCCTCTCGCTCCAATCATTAGGCCGTCTTTGCTTACAAATTCTCAGAGCAAGTCCATACCATCATTTCATCATCTTCATCATCCTTTCTCTAATCTTTATATCTTGCCATAGCCGAAGCAGACATAGAGAGGCGCAAGCGAGAGAGAGAGAGAGAGAGAGAGTTGCTCTATTTTACGCCCCCAACGAGAGACATTATGCACCGGGTTGTGGTCTCTTGTCGATCGGCGACCAAGGCGATGGTCCTGCAGTCGAAGGCCGGGGTCGAGGTCGCGCCTTCGCTGCTGGAGCGGCTGTCGAAGTCCTCCATCTCTCCTAAACTAGAGACAATTCGAGAAGGGAGAGCCGAAGGATTTGATGAGGACAGTAAGAGCTGAGTAGTGAGCTTGTACTGACATTTTTGCAGTGCTCTAATCGATCAGATCCGCATGAGTGAAGATTTTGAGAGATTTTTACTTCTTTTTTTCCGCGCAAGAGTTCGTAATTTGCAAGCAACTGAGCAGCCTCGGTTAGCGTTAGGAAAGGAAATAGCGTTCTTGCATTATATTGCGACTTTCAATTCTACTGTTAATGAACCCTTTCTTCCGTATGTATATGTTAGCACAGGACTAGGTTTTATTTACTCGATCGCGACATTTGACCATTCATTCAGTTTTGTCTTGATAACCCGGTCCGATCTCGTCTTCGGGCAGGTAAGAACGAAGCGGGTCGATCTCAATTGGGCCCAGCTGAGTCCGGGTCAAGTCCGACCCGTCCTGCCGAAAAAACGCAGGAAATCTTGGTAATGGAGCGGGGCCTGGGCAAGAAATCAGCCTTGATCATGAATCTCCAGCGAGTGAATGAATTGGGCTCGGGTTAGGGTCAAACTTGATCCCGCCCCAACTCAATGTTATAAATTTCGCCAATTCTTTTTGTAGCGAAATCGGATCCAATTAGATGCGTTGACAAGACACGCATCTTATCATGGGGATCTCTCCCATAACGAAATATTAAACTCTTATGATTATAGTAAAATAACGTACGGCAACTGCAAACTATTTTAGCAAAGAAAAGAAATCGAAGGAAAACAGCATCAAAATCACACAAATCTCATGAATTCCAATGTGCTTTTAGTCTTCGAAGGAGAGCTCAGAAATTCAAAATGGAGAAAAACGGAGCACGCGGTCAACGATGATAGCATTAATCGGTCACCTCGCGCTACACGAGCAAAAAGTCATAGTACGTCAACTCAAATCGTGGGGCCTCGAGAAGATCCATGTGTTGGGGGTGCAAGTCAGCGAGAATCGAGAGAGCTGAAGTAATTGAAAAGTGAAGGAACATTTCTGCTCGGAATTCCAAATCATATCGAACATTATATCTAATCAGCAGAGGCAAAAAAGGAGTGTCTGTTTACACCGAACCTCCTTTGATTATTTGTATGCACAAACCGATTAGGAAATCGCATCGATGGCCTCCACTCGTGTCCTAACTCGTCCGAGAGCTAAATTCGTCTTGATTTGTTTGTTTCTTGCCTTCAGCCTTCCTTTAGTCAGCTCCAGCGAGTTCGTGAGTTTCCCGAGCTTCTCGTGAACCTACGTCACTACCCTAATTGCAGAAAAATAAGAAGAGAGCATGCTATAATTTTTCGCATTTTAAGTGAAATCAGGTTCAATTAGTTACGTTGATAAAACATGGACCTTGTGGGGAACTCCTCGTGATGAAATTCTAAACTCTTGCGCTTATAATCAAATTGACCTGTCAAACGGGTACATCTAGTCGGGGTCGAAGATGGTCCGATCCAAATTAAACCATTTTGATGCAATATAAATCTAGTGATCCATATCCGACTCGACTTATACTAAATCTATACTTTGAACTGATCGATATTGCTAAAATATTTCTATATCAACTTAATTTAGGAAAATTGGTACCCAAAATATGGTGAGAGTATGAAATGAGTGCGCATGAAATCGAGAGAGGGTGAAAGAGAGTTATAAAAGTGGGTTATGTCTAAATAATTTGTGGACTTATTTAATACCCATATTATAAACTCATTTATAACTCATTTATAGAATATAATCAATTCATATAATAATTTAACTCATCAAATATGGATTAAGAAATAGATTTATGATCTATTTTAACTGCTGTATAGGTGAATAACATATAACAACGGCAATTATCATAGTCAAGAAAGAGACACCGACAGACAGCATCAAAATCACACAAATCCCATCAATTCTCATGTGCTTCTAGTCCTCGAAGGGGAGCTCGAAATTCAGAAAAACAGAGCACGCGATCAACGATAATACATTAATCGGTCACCTCGTGCTACACGAACGAAACGTCATAGAACGGAAACTCAAATCCTGGGGGCTCGAGAAAATTTCATGTGTTGGAGGTGCAAGTCAGAGCATCGAGAGAGCTCAAATAATTGAAAAGTGAAAGAAACATTTCGGCTCGTAATTCTGAATCGTATCAAACATTGTATCTAATCGGCATAGAAAAAAAAAAGGGCGTGTCTATTTTACACCGAACTTCCTTCAATTATTCATGTACGCACCAATTGATTACGAAATTCCGTCGGTAGCCTCGGCTCGCGTCCTGACTCGTCTGGGGCCTAGATTCGCCTCGATTCTTTCGTCTCTCGCCTTCGGCTTTTCTTGAGTCAGCTTCTGGCCCGCCGGTTGGAGAGTTTCCCGAGCTTCTCGGGGATCCACGTCACCGCCCTCAATCCAAACAAGACATCATGTACGCATTACTAGCGATGCGCGAGTGCAAATGTTACCATCCAAGGATGAGATTAAACATTAGACATGCGACTTAAATTAGTGGTGGAAACCACCGACCATTTTGGAAAAATAAAAATTAGTTCCCTTGGCGACTCTACACTTGGCCAACTCCCGGCCATATCTTCAAATTACGTGATTTATTTTCTTTTTCCTCCCTTTTTGTTTTTTTAATTCCAGAGGGAAAGCAACGCTAATTTAAAAAAGTAAGTTTCTGAGAAATTTTATATTATTTTGATGGTTGGTGGTGGCTGTTGAATTCAGCCGTGCATTTCACAAAGACCTCCTCCAACAAAAAAAAATCATTTCATACATTAGGGTTCTATATATAGTCTAAATTGGTCGGTTGTAGCTAAATAATTTGTATCACATTTGAGGCGCATTAAATCTTATTTTATATGATTCCAGCCAAGAAAAGATGTATCGTCTACATGAGAAATAGACCATAGGTTCTCTCTATCTTTCTTTGGCTGATCAATGAATGGATTCTCTTGTTATCGTTTCTTTATGAATATATGAATAAGTCAACATTGAGGTGGATGTCATCCCATCGCTTCAAGAAATTATTGCAGTCGATTCAAGAATTTACCAAAATTTTCATTTTATGCGTTAGGATTTGGGTTTTCCCTCGGTTATTTTAATTCGTGGATTACAAGTTATGACCTCTACATTTATATTTTGTTGAATTCACATATGGATTATGTAGGGTAAAAATCTACTTTTCATCCATGTATGTTCATTACTCTTTTCCAATCAAGCCTACTTCTACTTGCACAAATTGTCTAATCAGGTCCCTTCGCCACGAGACCTGACCAAATCTAGTCGACACGATTGTAAATGATGCCGAAGCGTGACGTGGGTTAAGTATTGTCTACATGGACATCTCGATGGGCGGGAGATGCTATAACTTTTTCGACCAGTTTTTGCTTAAGGCTACTTCTATGTTTGTTTATGTAGGCAAATATTTAATGTTGCGACACTTTGTTGTTGTCCGACGGTCATGTTAACTGGATTTAATCAGGTTTTGTGCTTAAGAGACTCGATTAGTTAATTTGCGTAAGTAGAAAGATTTTATCAGAAAAGTTAAAAGTAAAAGAATTTCATCAGAAAAGTAGTGGAAATACTGGAAAGAAAAGTACAATTTCCCCCAAAATATAACCCATGACGTCAGCAGTGCAGGTAAAATTTAAGGTTTTATCCTTTCCTCCAAAGTATGATTTTTCTAACTCTGAATAAGAAAACCACCTCATAGAATACTATATACGGACGCTAATTTCTATCTTACAATAGGGTGTGATATAGTGTTTTTTTTATTGAAAGGAAAATTTTCATTTTACATGAAAAAGAGGTGGATCTGACAGAGTTAACGAGGCAAGACGTGCTTCAAAACAAAAATGATTAAAATGTAAATGAAAAGGGTAACAACCTTTATTCAATATTTGGGAGAGTGGGGAACAAAAATTCCGGTGGAAAACACACAAATTCGAATTGAATCGATCCATTCTCATAAAAAAATTCTTAAATTTTCCTTCGTCTTTCATCCAAACATCATGAAACATACATGCCAAATCAACCCAATTCACGAAACAATTTCATATACATGTGGTTGCCCTGGAGGGAAGGAGTGGAACATAAACAAATTAAAATTTGAAAATGGAATCCACGACAATATTATTTTTAGTCGTTCTTCGAGGGGGGGTGATGCAAAGGATAAGGCCGTGACGACAGATGCTTCGATGACCCAGTCCACCACCCAAAAGGGCCAAAGGAATACTCAATTCCATCAAAGGGTTTAGGTGCAAAGTTACAGACACGTTCGTCTGGCACGCTCTGATTATTGCAATAATTGGGACAATAATTTACTCATTTATTATTTCATCTTTTTTTCCTTTTTGTGAAGTTGAATTGGGATTCCTTCATTCATGTTTGTCTGCATTATCTGTTGGGATCACTTTATGATTGAATTGGGACAATATCCTCCCGACTCCTACCTGTTTGGCCCGGAATTGAACCCACACGGTTCCCCCAAATTTGTTGGCCTCTGCCCCATTGACAACCTTGCCATTTGGACCAGCTTGCGTGAAATTTTGGGGACGAATATTTTTTTTTCTTTTTCTAAGAAAATAAAGATTTATACGCACAATTCAAATAAGTACAGTAGGGGATATCAAACACCAAAAACAACTAATTAAAACCATGTTGATCATCAGAAGTAATTTGAATGATTAGAAATAGCCTAGACGATTGAGACTCTGTGATTGATGCCGTAGATGATTTGATGTGTATCTATATCAATAATAGAATGATTGCGAGCACCACGCAGAGTTAGTCGATCCTTCAACCTGATGTCGAGAGAGAAGGATGAGTTTGTGGTAGACCGATCTCGCTCATCCTCCTGCGAATCGGTCTTCCCGATTCCTCATGGACAGTTTGGGGACGAGAGCGGCCTCGACCGGTTGATGATTCCGGCCTTCTTGGAACCTTGCTCTCGCAATTCTGTGAATTAATGAACAGTGACAATCTTGTACATGAAGATTGTGGCAAAACTATGTATGTGGAAGCTTATTGGGATAGGGATCTCATTTTGATAATTTCGAAAGTAGGGGGACATCCTTTCAGAAAAATGGTTCTGAGGGGCCACCTGAAAATGACCCAAAGAATTGGTGAAAGAACAAAATTAGCATCTATTTTGGAATGAGTAGAATATACTTCTATGATATATCAAGCTATCAACAATCATACGCATGTTTGTGAGATGCCTGTAATTGATGATCCTTCAAGTTACTAACATAGGAACATGTTCCTTCGGTTGTAAACTCATGTGACGTGTTTACACTCCGAGGCATTATGTCCAGGATATTAATATGGTCGACAAACCCCTCATGTCGATACGGTCACTTGGTTACATGTGCCGATCAATGTGTTTTTATTTTATTTTATATAATTTCCCTTATCATTTGTTAGTGCAATGTCTTGGTGATACGCCCTACTATTAAGGAAAATTACTTCCTAATCTTATCAATTGACACAAAGCAATTCGGTTAACTTGATTTCTATAATATATTTCTATGTTCACATTCCATGTTCAACTAGTGATAAATGTACTTTTAAAAGGTAATAACTTAAGACGGGTGTTATCATTTTATCGTTGAGAAATATTTTTGGGTCAATTAGTATAGTTTTGATTCTCCAACGCATGTCATCTTTTAAAATTCGTGCTTCGACTGTTCTTTTGAATCCAGTCTTCTAATTCGTTGGATTTTCGCAAAGTCCTCTTACTACTACCGTCTTCTAAATCTTGTCCCAAGACTTATTTTTGCAATCTTATTCTCTAACTTGATGGTTTTGCTATCAAATCACGTCATCTCTCAACAGTTATTTCGTCGAATTGCTCATAGGATACGACGTCGAGATATTTGTTGACTTTCGCATGCTTATCTACGTGAGCATACTTACACAACTGCAAGTGACGGGGAGGACTCAAGTGAAAATTGAGTAACATGGAGGATCAATTCAATTGCAAAAGGAAAAATAATGGGCAAATTCGAGAAACAGTTGAAGTGAGGGGACCAACATTAGACTCGAAACAGTAACTTTCGTTTTTCACCAACTAACATCCCTAGAAATCATTGCATTCTTTAAGAGGAGAAGTGGTTGAGACCCCAAGGCCATCATGCTTTGGAAGTTTTTCCAAAACATTAATAAGTGGATCGAGATGGTTTGGCTCTTTAATTCAAAATATACATTATGTCCATGTGCTCACATAAACTAAATTAATCGAAAAATAGGAGGAAAAAAAATAAAGGAAAAAAAAAAGAGACAAAACACAAAAAGAGAAAGCTTTGTCCAAAAGTAATAAAAAGTGGGAGGCACATATGATAGCCGTTGAAGGACAAAGGTGTCGACCCAAAAAAAAAAAAAAAGCAAGGACGAAGGTGGGACCAATGCCAACGTAAGAAAATCGAAAATCAAACGATAAGGGCGGCCAAAAACAAAGCTTAATAATCCACCCTTTCTTTATTTACTAATCCCGCTCTCGTTTCCCTCATAAATACCCTTTTTTTGCCCTACGCTTTCCATCACTTCCACTCTCTCTCTCTCTCTCTCTAATCAACAAGCCTAAACAAAACCCAGCTTTCTTCTTGCTCAATACCATTCCCCATCTTCCCGCAGGACACTAGGAGCTTTTTAGTTCCGATGGCGAAGGACGTCGAGGTGGTGGAGCAGGCGGAGTCCACCAAGGACTACCACGACCCGCCCCCGGCGCCGCTCGTCGACGCCGAGGAGCTGACCAAGTGGTCCTTCTACAGGGCCATCATCGCGGAGTTCATCGCCACGCTGCTCTTCCTGTACATCACGGTGCTGACGGTGATCGGGTACAAGAGCCAGACGGATACCGCCCACAACGGCACCGACTGCGACGGCGTCGGTATCCTCGGCATCGCCTGGGCCTTCGGCGGCATGATCTTCGTCCTTGTTTACTGCACCGCTGGCATCTCCGGTACGTTTCGACGGCAAAAATCATCCGACTCCTAACGAAACGGGATAATTGATTAGCAGTTCGACAGAGAAAACAAATTAAACCGGTATAATTAGCAAACTCCCCGAGGGTGCTAGAGCATGCTGGTGACAAAACGTTGCATCCTGGATGATAAAATTTACAAGGACGGTACACATATGCATGAGACTTAGGCAGGGATTTCGATTATGACCCCTGAACGATTTGATCTGGAGCGAGTTTAGAGAATGATCTCTCGTAAATGTTGCTGACTGTGCTCAGGAGGGCACATCAACCCGGCGGTGACATTCGGGCTGTTCTTGGCGCGCAAGGTGTCGCTCATCCGGGCGGTGTTGTACATGGTCGCGCAGTGCTTGGGCGCCATCTGTGGTTGCGGGTTGGTGAAGGGCTTCCAGAAGGCCTATTACACCAGGTACGGCGGCGGCGCCAATGAGGTGCAGCCCGGTTACAGCAAGGGGACCGCTCTAGGTGCGGAGATCATCGGCACTTTCGTCCTGGTCTACACCGTCTTCTCTGCCACCGACCCCAAGAGAAACGCCAGAGACTCCCATGTCCCCGTAAGCACCCTCTTAACCCTCTTCTGAACTGTCATCGGTTGTGTCCACCACCGTTTCTATGTTTGCGCCAACGCGATGTAGGAAAAGTGTCTTCGCGTGATTCGAGCGAAATTGATTTTTTTCCTCTGTTGTCGAGTGGTGAAATTGAAGGTGTTGGCACCACTTCCAATTGGGTTTGCTGTGTTCATGGTTCACTTGGCTACAATCCCCGTCACCGGCACTGGCATTAACCCGGCCAGGAGTTTCGGTGCTGCAGTCATGTACGACAAGGACAAGGCCTGGGATGACCAGGTAAATTCCACCCACCACCATAACTTTTATTCTTGGTCATTAAATTTCGTTAATCATGTCAACTAATCTTATTAATCACGTCCATCTGTTTGGTTTTCGCAGTGGATCTTCTGGGTTGGACCCTTCGTTGGGGCTGCAATCGCCGCATTCTACTATCAGTTCGTCCTCAGAGCAGGTGCCATCAAAGCCCTTGGATCCTTCAGGAGCAATGCTTAATCATCAGCTCCACTCTCAAAAAATGATGAAGAGGGGAAACCATGAAAAAAGTACAAAAAGAAAAAGGAAAAAGAGAATGACAGTGAAGAGGATGAAGTCTGTATCTTTCAGGTCCTTTGCATGAACTCTAGCTGTTTCTTTATCCCTTTCCTGGGTTGGAGATTTGGCAACATTGGGCTGCAAGGAGAAAGAGAACTGTAAATAAAAATTCAATGTGGGGGGGCAAGAGTCAAGAGTCAAGAGAGTGTGGTTTGGGAGTACCCA
This sequence comes from Syzygium jambos, assembly GCA_031216235.1. Lineage (NCBI taxonomy): Eukaryota > Viridiplantae > Streptophyta > Magnoliopsida > Myrtales > Myrtaceae > Syzygium > Syzygium jambos. The sequence continues at coordinate 7,597,576 of CM062229.1, read as the reverse complement.
TCTTCTGGTTTTTTTTCAAGCTTTGCTTTGTATGTATTTTCTTAGAGGGTGTTGCTGTCTGCTTATGCTGTTAAATTTCAATTATCCTTATTATCTATTCTTCTTTACCCAATTGGTGTGCTTGACGTTAATTCTATCCATATTAATCTAATTTTCCATCAACTATACTTATTAATCTAAATTGAAAGACCTTTCTCCAATAAAACGAACACAAAAAAGATGAATTCATCGCTACGTTGTGGTCATCTTCTTTTGTGCCTCTATTAAATACTTCATTTGCCACGGAAAACTTCATGTGATCCAAAGAAACTGTCCCAAGAAAACATTGGAACTTGTGTGCGCAATCCTAGCGAAAGAAGCAAGCTTCTTTGTAAGCAGCTCTGCTGTGGCCTTGTGGTCAGTATGTCATCAATGAAAGCTGCCTCGTTTTCAAGCACGATCTTATCCTCAATCCCTGTACGCATAACCCTAGATTCGAACCAAGTGATAACATCATTTAACATCATAATCTCGTTTGATGCCAGGTGGTGGAGGTTGATGTGTCCTAAAAGAAACCAAGCGGGTCTGCCTTTTTGTGGTGGTGGTTAAGAGAATAATGAGATAGAAATATGCCTTTGGTTCTTCCCATCATTCAAACAGTGGTTAAGGGGAAAGTATTATTAGGAGATAATTATTGTACAAAAAAAATTACAACCAGAAAATAAAAAATGAAAAAGGAACGAGTTAGGTCAACACAAAACTGTGGATTCCACCTTTGTTTAATAAGAGAAAGGGTTGGATGGTCCTCCCTTTCTTTAATAGTGAAAGAGCAGAAATTGTTAACCTTATCTCGTCCTTATCATGAGGGTGTTTTCAATTGTCATTTTCCAGCGAGCTGATTAGGTGAGGTTTTGGTTGTCTGGTGATGCATAAGCAGGATTAGTTTAATTAGTGGATGGAGAATTTTTGCTTTTGGACAATTTTTTTGTGTTTCTTTTCAATGTAATTGCATTTTTTTTTCATTACATAGCTATAACTCCAATTCGAGCATCTAAACTTACGTGCCAAGTTCTTTTTAGCTAAAGAGAAGCGGATGGTGTCTTCTTTGCTGGCATTAGCAATTGGAAATAGGACACCCAACTTTTCCTTTCCCCTACTTTAGTAGGGCACACTTGGATGTGCTTACAACGCATCATGTTAGATACACAAGATCGTAGATGAACTTTAGGTTAAATCCAACTCAACCTTGAAAGGAGGTATCAATTTCATATAAAACTAATTTTTTTATGCTAATTTGTGAATTTCTGGTCCAGTAAATAATACTAAAATGCTGCTCTTACAAGTAAGAAGCCAGCCTACAGCTCTACCCCACGAAAGAGAGAGAAACCCTAAAAAGAAGATGCCCCATCTTTATCACACGCACATGAGCTGTGAATCAAAAGTCATCTTTATCTCGAATCCATTTTCCAAGAAAATTCTGGGAAGAAAAGGATGTGTGGGGTAACTTTCTGGCCATCAGAAAATTCGAGGTGGAAAAAATTTTAGCGTGCTAGACAAGGGGCACATCAACGCACTAGCACCTTATTTTTCTGAACAAAGACTTTTGAGCTGCATGAATCACCATCTTTTGGCATCATCTACTTTGGTCATGATTATCAGATCCAAGTAGTCTCTTGGTTTGCTGGGGTTTTCCAAGCAGAAGAAATAGGATTAGCATTGATGAGCAATTTGGAGGTCAAAAATCAACTTGATTGAAAAACTACCCACAGCCTAAAAATGGATTTCAAACCATGGACATCCATATGGGCATCGGCATCGGCATCTTTTACCCTCATTATACTTTGGAGATGTTCGACGGTCACGTCATCTGAATTTGTTTAGATTTGACTTCAGAGGGACTTGATTAGAAAAATTATGATAGTAGAGTAACTTGATTAGATAAATTAGAAGTATGAAGACTTGATCGGAAAAAATTATAGTGATGAAAAGTAGAATTTTTCCTTTTGCATGACCCCACTTCTCTTGTCTTGATAAAAAAAAAACTTCTCTTTAATTTTTGTAGTTCACTTACTATTTGTTTTTATTGAATTGTCGTGATAAAATGGCAAGAATGAATGAACTCTCCCAATGCATTGTGTTACTGGAACAAACTATTTCTTTCGTAAAAATCTGGCTTTTTAGAAGTCCTAGTGGTCCTAGAACACCTAACAACTTTTATTTAACTTTGTTACCAACAACTTCAATTTATCAACTATCATATGAAATGCCAATCTTTATTTAGTGAAGTATCAACTTTATTCTTGATTAAGTAACTAAATAAAGTTATTTAGTTTTTAAAAAAGCCAAATAAATGGTGGTAGCTAACTCAAATGAGTGCTGTAACCCTTGTCGAGTGGATAAATTAACTTAGCAATAATATCTAAGAGTTGGTAAATTTAAAGTGTAATTAAAGAGGTTAATAAAAGTTGGTGAAAGATAAGAAGTTAGTAGTTGAAAGAAAAAAGAACTTGCTAAGCAGCTTAGATGAAAGTTAGTAAGCCAAAACTAATTGTAACTTATTCAAAAAAAAAGTTAATAATTCGCTCTAATTGTGTTGGTAATTTTCGGAAAGGAAAGTTGGTATAATTAACGTTTTGCTAAGAAATGCCAAAAAAAAAGTCTGTAAACGAGAAGAAAAGTTGGCAAATTAGAAAAAGCACTATATAAATGTTCATAAGTTTCTTAAAATGAGAGTTGATAACCCAATATATGTAGTAACATAATGGGAGATAAACTAGGAAAAAAACAATTTTTTTGAGTCCAATAGGAAACAACAATTTAACATTAGTTTCATTACCAAAAACAAAAACAATTTAACATTAGCGTACTTATCAAAAAAAAACAATTTAACATTAGCAAGTAACTCTTGTGAGTGTTGGTAACCCAAAGCTAGTCAGTAATATAATTTAAAAAAATAGTAAATCACTTTAATTTGGGTTGGTACTTTTACATAAGAGTTAATAGATTCGAAAGATTGAAAAGTTATGCAAATAAAGTCAATAAGTTAGTAAGAAATTGCTGATTTCGCAAACCTTTATAAAAAGTTGGTAATTATGTAAAATTATTGGTAAGTTACTAATAAGTTACCTAGAATAAAATCTGCTGATAATTAATTCTGCCAACATTCCCATATTTTTTTGGTACAGGACAATGAAACTCTACTTAGGCTCCGTTTGTTTCTGGAAAAATATTTTTCTGGAAAAAATTTTTTCCGCGTTTTTTGGTGTTCGGGGGCGGAAAATGTTTTCCGTGGGAAAACATTTTCCTTCTCCACTACCAAATCCTTCATTGTTTTGAGGAAAATGATTTCCTTTTTTCACAAAAAGGAAATCATTTTCCCCCAAAGTCAAGGTAAAATTGCCCATGGGAGGGAAAATGTTTTCCGTGGGAGAGAAAGTTGATCGCCGGTCACCGCCATCGTTCGCCAGTCGTCAGCCGCCGTCGCCGCCGGTCACCGGACGCCGCCGGATCGACGGTCGCCGGACGCCGCCGGATCGGTGGTCGCTGAACATCAGAAAATATTTTCCAAAACTTTTTCAAATTTTAGCCAAACACCAGAAAATTGTGTCCCGAGAAAACATTTTTCAGGAAAATGACTTCCGGAAAAATATTTTCCAAAAGGAGAATATTTTCCGGCAAACGAACGGAGCCTTAGTAAACAATACAACTGTTTAAAATGACAAGATGAATTTTAGGTTCTGTTTGTTTCACGAAAAGTGAATGATTTAGAAAATATTTTCCTAAAAATAATTATTTGTATCGCTTGAAATAATTAGTTAATGATTTTTTTTGTATTATCGACAACAATTTATGTCTGTATATTTTTGTTGATGACGAAACATTTTTCGTTCATTCATTTTTGTAAGCTATACAAACGATTATTTAAAAAAAATATTTTTCAAATCATTTATATTTCACAAAACAAATGGAGCCGTAGTCTACATCACTTTACCTTTGAAAAGAGTTGCGAAAAATCCATAATCGAATTAAGATTGATTGTCGAGGGGAGCCCATTTGATTTCAATTATCGGAATGCATATGCCCCAGGGCTTTTAAACGAAAAGTAGTTTTTTTCATCCTGCCAAAATTTAAAGTATTATTCAAATTTTAAAAAAAATAAAAAAATGGATTATATGTTTATTTACATATCGACATTTGAGTAACGTGAAAGTTTCGGGAGTTTCCGATTAAACACAAAAAAAAAATTTAAGTCGGTGAACCGCCTGATTTAGATTAAGTAAAATGTAAAAGAGTAAAAGTTGATCCAAATCAGCCATCAATTCAAGCCTTATAATTAGCAGGGGCCTGTTGATTTTGGTTGGGCCTAGATGTGCATGTGCATGTAGAAGAGAATGGAGTTGGGCCGGGCCGTCTATCAAAGCCCAAATACAGAACCAAAGGCTTTGTGGGTTGTATGAGGCCCAAAGGAGCAGTGATGTTTCTTTAGCTTGTTAAACTTTTGTTATTTTTAGGCCCAGATATTTGAAAATCAATCCAATTGTCTAAATTCCGTGGCGATTCAACAGCGATCACAGGAGCTTTGGGGGCTATTTGATAACCTACTAAACAGTATCCGATTCTATTATTTTATTCCCCAAAACAAAAAAAAAACAAAAATCCGTTTGATAAATATTTTGTTCACGGGCATAAATTTATTTCTAGAATCAGTTTTGGAATGAAATCAAAAATAAAAAAAAAGTTGATTCTTGATTCTAGGAATAAGAATCAGAAATGGAAAAGAATTTTTTTTTCCTCTTCTTCTTCTTCTTCTTCTTGGTTGGTCTTTTTTATTTTCCCTGGCCTATAGCTGATCGCCGGCCACCGGCGACCGGCCACAGACCAAGGCTGGAGAGGGCGTCGCAGCCCTCACCGGCGAGGGCCGTGACGCCCTCACTAGCCCTAACCTGTGGCCAGTTGTCGGCGCTAGGGACTTAGCCATGGGCCAAGGAAGGGGAAAAAGAAAAAAAGAAAAGAAAGAAAGAAATATTAAAAAATTTAAAATATTATTAATAAAAAAAATTGTGCAGTTATCAAATGTCTTCAAGTGCTTATAAATTTTTTCCGAGAATGGAATAAAAAAAATCATTTCTGAGTAGAAATTATTTCCGGGAATGGAATAAAAAAAATCATTTCTGAGTAGAAATTATTTTCGAGAACAGAATGATTACCAAACGCACCCTTGGCGGCTCATTGAATCACGCAGATTTGCTCTTCCACATGTTAAATCTGTGTTTGTTCAACATATTTTGGTTGTTTTTATACGGCAATGGTGTAGAGGAAGCCCACAAAGCGTGCATCGCTAACTGGCAATGCTATAATTATTGGAAAAGGAATTTCCAGTGTATGCACATCACCAACGAAGATGTAGGATCCAATGATCGGCGGCCGATTATTTTGCTTGACAAATCGGTTCTTGTGGAACGAGTGTGCGCTTAACCTTGCTAGCACTCCGTCGATCCTCCATGTTTTCTAGATTCGGCTTTTTGTATTATTATATGTTTTGCTCCTATTCGATTTGTTTTCTCACGAAGTTTATGTACTTTTTCATGTATCTTTTTTAGTAATGAATACAACTTCATTTTTACTTAATTTTTTTATCACTTTAAGAAAAACAGAAATCCTTATTTTTTTGCATGAAATTATGTAATGTAACATATTAGGTGCATAACTATTGAACTGCATATAATAGATAATGAAGGCATGAGGACACAATCCATGGTTGCCTACTTTGTCATATGAAATCGCATAATAGGCTTGGAGAAGAATTGGCCTTGCATATTTCCGCAGATATAATTAGAAATATCAATGGAATCGATAAATGAATTTTAATTTATGAAAAAGATGAATGAATCTTATATTATCTTAATTTAATAATTATAAACAGGAAAAATTACGAAATGGGCGTGTGGCCCAAAATTAGGGCAACATATATTAGAGCCCAATTAAGCAAATTAATATTTCATCATTTGTCCCGGCGTAGTGATAGTGGCATTTTTATGGGTGATGTAACAAATTATAATCCTCTTTTTTTCTTTTTTTTTTCCTTTTCAGATGAATGAATTGTAAACGTAAAATTGAATCTTTAACAATGAATTTCAATTGCGGCGACTTTGAAAAATAAAAGAAAATCAAACCGAACCCCCCGATCGTGTCACGCCATCATTTTACCGTTCATCACCCAATCATTTAAACGTATAGTTAGTATTCCGAAACCACTGAGTTGGTTGGTTTAGCGGTAAAAAGATGTCGCTCGCCTTTCGCGAGATTAGAAATTCGACTCGTGCCGTGAGAAAACCTTTATTTGCCTAGATCCTGTTTTTTTTTACTAAAATTATACATACGCGCGTGTGTCTATTCGTTATTTTTAAATTCGAGTGGCTTTCCATAATACGCTAGCAAAAAGGAAAAAAAGACACAATGCGATGCAAAAATGTTAGAAAAATTCTCAAATTTTCAAGGGAGTGACGCATGTTGAGCTGAATTGACCTATTGGCTAAGAAACGAACGTTAGGCACACTATCAAAATCATTCGTTGGTTCCATTACCTAAACCATCGTTTTTACAATAGCAATCATGAGTTTGGGCCATTGGTTCGGGCTTCGGCTCGCTTCCTGCCAGGTTTCGTGAAACTAGCGTACGTATGATGAACGTAGGATCTACCTAGTTGAGATACGGTTCCTCATCGTATGGAAAAGCGAAACAAAAATTTGGGTCCCGGTACACGATAAGGTTAAAAGTTTACGGACCATCTGTGAAATTCTCGATTCCCTTTCTGAAAATCGAGAATAACTTCGCGGATTTGAGAAAAGTCGCATTCGACTACCATAGTAGAGGTGGTCGTGGGGACGAGTCACTCAGCCTGCCCAGACCCGACCGACTGGTTGGGCAAGATAGGCGAGTTTGGTCGACGGTACGTTCCCTATCTGTGCTCGACTTGCTTAGATAGGCTCACTACCATAGTAGAGGGTGATCATTTTTAGAATCGATCATTTTTCGCGAAATAGGCGGAACGGTAGCGTGTTGTCCCCGAACGCGCTTATCAAGTGACTTTATGCTAAGAAAACGAAGGTTTTGCACAGCTGGCTGATTGGAAAGACGGCATAACTCGCGACATGTGCACACATCCTACTACCAAACAACAGAAGAACATTCACTGCCCGCACATGCCTTTGTTTGCGTCGGTGGCGTGACTCCTGTCGTCCCTTTTTCTCCTCGCCATTCACGTCAAAACTCACGGTCTCTCCTCCCTCTCGACCCAATTTAAGGGGAAGAAGGAAAAAACGAGAGGAAAAACCGCGTCCTTTTCGACCTCGTCGACCGACCGGTGACGGGTGACCCATCCGGGCCCGACCCCCCCGGGGGCCGCCACCGACTCGGCGCACTCGATCGGACCGATCCCGTACTGGAAAGTTTGGCATCCGAGCGACGAATTCGGGCTCGATACGAACCTCGACCGCTTGGGCCCGCGAGCCTCGCTCTCTATTTCGCATCTTCATTGCAAAACTCTCAACTCCTTCGCTCTCTCGCTCTCTCTCTCTCCCACGACGTTTTAATGTGGGCACATGCACGAATCACACACCAAGCTTCCCGATTTAACTTGTAAAGAATTCCCATAGTCGATTTGGCACGTATTTTTTTTTTTTGTTTTCGGGTTGACGTGATGTATCGCGCCTAAATCCCATTGGGTCGCTCGATGCGAGCACGGACCGTCGGCAAACGGAATCATCAACGGCTACGACGCACCCGATCCGTACCGTACGGAAGTAGATCCCCACGAAACCTTTGGCACGGCATTTTAGATTTTTCGAGCCCTCCAAGTCTCCCTTCAATCTTTAGCTACCAGATTCAGATCGCCACCGCCGAGTGCCAACCCTACCCCCAGCTTGCTCCGATCAGGTGCACCGGCCCCCATCCTAAACTCCCTGCGCTCGCCACGCGTCGCGTTCTCATTGAACCGCTCTCCTCCTCCTCTCCTCCTCCTCCTACTTCTGTCATCATCCTCGTCCCCTGTCTTTCAAACATCACTGCACACTCTCTCTCTCTCTCTCTGTGTCTCTCTGCTTCGCTTTCCACTTCCTCCAGATCTGCTGCATTCTCTTGCATTTCGGCGTCGTCGTCGAGCTCGCGCGCCGCCTCCACAGCTCCGCCGGCCGGCCGCCTCCCATGGCGAAGCTCTGCCTCCCCGCCCTCCTCGCCCTCCTGCTTGTCCTCGTCCGCCCCGCCCTCGCCGCAGATCCGCCTCAGATCCCGCCGACCCTCTCGCCCGAGCTCGCCCCCGTTGCCCCCACCCCGGTCGCCGGGGCTCCCGAGCACTACTCCCCCGCCTTGTCCCCGCCGTCGCCTCCCCCGTCGGGCTCGCCCCCGGCTCCCGCGCCGGCGACGCCGTCCCCGTCCCCGTCCCCGTCCCCGAGCAAGTCCGCCGGCACGCGCCACACGGGGTGGGCCGTGTCCGACAAGGACGCGGGGGACGGCGGGTCGTCGTCGTCGTCCGGCGGCGGCGGCGACGGCGGGCTGAGCAACGCCAAGAAGGCCGGGATCGTGGCGGCGGGGATCGTGTTCGCGGGGCTGGCGCTGCTGGGAGGGATGGTGTACAAGAAGAGGAAGGACAACATAAGGCGGTCGCAGTACAGCTACGCTGCTCGGAGGGAGATCCTCTGAAGAAAGGAGAAGCGTGTCGCCACACACGATTCTTCCTCCGGTGCTTCTTGGGTATAATTTTCTTTTGATTTGGTCATGATTTCTGGTTACAGCTTAATGGGGGTCTCGCCATATGATATCGTCCGGGGGGTGGGGGATCGGGATTGATATTGATATTGATATTGATTGATTCGTGACTGTCGATCGAGCTGCAATAAAGATTTGTTTGGAAGATTTCACCTTTTGAACTCTTCGCTCCGTTCGGACGTACTGTGCCGCCGTTGGAGAGCGCATGATGCGTGCACTGAAATCTGAAAATCACGGCGATCATTCGTCATCGTCATCGTCATCGTCATCTCCTCGGAAGAAGAGATGGCGACCTACCTTCGTTTGACCGGGATGCGACGCGGGGTCGGCGCACTCTCCGGCGGTTTTCTTGACGGCGTTGAAAAAGCCCTCATCGTACTCGTTTGTCTTTTCCGATGATGTCTTGGTGCTGAAAATGGGGTGTCTCTGGTGTTGATTTTGATGATGGTTTTGAGCGAGCTTAAGGATAATTCGAGACCAAATACGGGGCTTCGACATATATATAATTAAACCGGTTCCCTATGTTCTTCTTCTGAACTATTTTACTGTAAAGAAGTCGGTGCGTTGTGGACTCCCAAGAACAGTATGTCATTGTTGACGCGATATATAGTAAAAGAAATTACGGCACCGAGGTCCCTGAATTTATTTAATTCGTGGAATGTCGTCCCCAATACTTTTTTTTTTGTTCGATCGGGTCCTTGGGTTTTTTTGGATTTGTGCGATATGTTATTCATTTCGTCGGATGCTTTGAGACGAGAATGTTGACGTGGTCGTCACATGGTCGTCAAGTCATGTCCACATATTGCCTCGAATAGATTCATTCGGACATGGACTAGAAGACTATGAAAATAAGGACCAAAGGTAGAGATTCCCCAAAATAAGAGTGGAAATGAAGAGAAGGGGAGACGGACGAAGGGCAATGGGGGCCGTAGGGGGGTGGCGGCGGCGGCGGCAGCCGGTGAGTGTCCGGTGTCCCTCACTAGCAGCTGCGGCATCGCCGCTGCTGCCTCTAGTTATCCACAGGCGTAATGGACTTGGATCGAGAGAGTGTTTGATGGAGATACTCGGGCAAGCTTACTTTGACTTGGCTGTCGTGTTCATCTTCATCTTCGTGTTCGTCCCCGCGGGTGGCGGGAGGGTGGTTGACTCTCGCCCGCGATTGAACGACGATCACCTAGATCGTATATGAGAGAGATAGAGAGAAAAGGGTAATCACAATCCTCGTTGGCCTGGCCACTCGTCCGCGAGGACCTCCGACCCTTGCCAACCATCGGCAGGGGGCACCCTCACCAGAGGTCCGGCGAGGGTCATTTGGCTCAACGGCCATTTGGCTGCCACATCTGCATTTCCGTCCAAGCATATGGCGGAAAGACTAACATCGCACTGATCAAAAACGTTCGAGGACTTGATCACGCCAAAAAGAAGAAGATTTCTCAGGGACCATGCTGCCATTGTCCTCCGGTACAAGTACTGATGGAGCCATGCTACTTTGGAAAAAGAAAAACTCTGTTGCAATTGTCTTTGGCGTTTCTATATCTTTGGTTAATCAGACATAACCATTCCGTTCAACACCGACGATATATATCATTAGTACACCCACGAGCCAGAACAACATCGAATGTCTGGAGGAGAACCAATCCGCCCGAACAAATTTGCAGACACCAGCGGCGAGTCCTCTCTTGGGAAACTGCAGTAAGTTTGCCGCAAGCAACAGAGACGACACGTTCTCGATTCTGCATCCGCATGTGTAAAATCGTATACGGTGTGTGTCGTTTGGGCAATGAAACAATTCCGTGTCACACATGCAACAAAGGTTACTGGGAATCCGACTTGAGTTTGGCGTAATTCTTTTGCAGCATCAGCTGTTACTTGTTGCTTCAACTCCACTGATGTGTCCCCGGACTGCTTAATTCGGTCTGATGACCGTAAAGAGGGCCTAATCGCGGCGGAATCATGGTTCTGGGGTATTGACCCGGCCGAGTGATCGCTTGTGAGACATGCAACTGCACCGAATGAGCGTCCCGTCTTCTTCTCCACCTTAGGAACTCCACAACGATAGAGCTCACGCTCATCGCAATCCCGAAACCGGCAAATGTTGCAAAGAGGACCGCTAAGACCGCTTGCAGCCGAACCTGCAAGAAGCAAGATATGGGAAGCATATTAATGATCCACTTAGATTATATGACTGCAGAGTTAAGAGTATCATCAAGGAACGGAAAAGCTATTCCTTCATGTCCACTTCAAAACTCAAATCACAAAACAAAAGCTAAAGATTGGCACAAGCGAACACAGATTGAGTGAGATCCTCCTCTTACCAAGGAATAAAAAAGGTGAGCAAAGACAACCACCAGGGCGAACTGTACTGATGCATAAATCCAAATGTATCTGCTTTTCACTGAACGCCGAGATCAAAGAGATTTCAGTCAGGCAAGCCTTAACTACGATCTGAACACTTCATGAAAGCCAACACAGATTCAAGGAAATCTTTCAGGAAGAGAATCAACTGTCGCTACACGCTTCTCATGTTATCTTTGCAAACTTACCCATAGTCGATGAAGTCATGGATGCCAGAAGACCCAAGACACAAGAGAACGGCAGCGAAATAGCAATTGCACTGGTACCCATTTTTCCAACCTACATGAAAGGGGGCAAAACCAGCACTAATATGAGATTCCGGTAAGTAGGAGAAGGTTTTTCATGTAGGCTGATAATCTTACCAATAGCTGCTCCAGGAAACAAAAGTAGGCAAGCATGCTGACAATGACGAGCACGGGAACTTCCTGCCACACCCTAATAAGAAAAAACCCAATGAATCTAATGTCGACTGTTCTATGGACAAAGGATACATTTCTAAGAAAAAGGTTACACAGAGTACTAACTGGTATCCATTGAGATCCAACGGCTGAACTCTACTTGCTCTGGTATTCCACGTTCGAAAACTTTGAATACGTAACAGCGTGACTGGCAGATTCTGAACTTCTCTTTTGCACACATCGCAGGTTTTGTTACCTTTGATGCTAAACCATTTGATGGCGCATTCTTTGTGGGCGAGAGCCATTTCACCTTTGCAGCTGCATTCCATCTTAAGGGTCTCGCCTCCTTCACATAACTCAACCAGACAAATTCTGCAAACGGCCTCTTCCTCCGGTATGTCTTCACCGTCAGCGTCATTTTCTGAGTTAAGAGTCTCGATTAGAATATTGATAAGCACCATCACAAGTTCCAAATTAAGTACCAAAGCAGTAACTTCTACTTTCTATGGAGAAAAAGAAGGAAGACATATAATGATATCTTTGTTGTTTCATAGGAAGAGAACATAGATGCAAAGTGAAAATTTAAAGATGAAGTGAATACAAAGTAAAAAGTTCCTTTTTTTGGAGCCAATCGCCTCCAAAAATAGGCACCTTTCTGGCATATTGGGAGCACTATAAATCTGGTAATAATATACGATACAAGTTCAAAAATTTAGCCAATATCATAAACAAAACACAAGAACGATCTAATAGTAAACTCAAGCAGTTACTGCCCATGGAGTTCTGGAAATGAATATATTGAGATGAAGAATACCAGGATCGCTCATTGATGTATTGGACACAGGATGTCCTTCTATTACATGAGGAGTAGAAGGTATCACACGGAAGAAAGAATCCATCCTTCCAATGCTTCTTTCTTTGTTGAGAGGGACTGACAGAGATCGAGAAATCTGTTTCCGGGATCCTTTTCTCTGCAATAGGATATTCCAACATCATCAGCATGCAGTTAAAAATGAAATTTCTTTGAATCAGTATGCTTTAAGATCAATATACTTGGCATAGACTAAAAAACATAAGATGTACCGAGTCTTTTAAGTAATTTTTATTGATGAAAGAGTTTAGGTACCCCATATCTATTATTAAGAGTGAATTAAAATAAGCATATTTCGCTCTCAGAAGTAACAAAATTGATGATTGTAAATTCATTGATTAGTCAAAGAAATACCATTTTCAATAGTTACAACAACACACTACTCGATCAGCAAATGGTCAGTAGCATGTATAAGGCTTACATTTGGATGTGGAGCACCACAGGCACTTTGATCTTGTGTAGATTCCGGATTTGAATCAGTGACTGGAGTAACCGGCAGGGACGAAGTTCTCTTAATTCGTGGAGTGAACATCTTCGTAAGTGACAACGACCTTGAGATCGAACCCTTTTCTTGCAAAACTTTTGGCGACGCTCCTTCTACGTTGTTGGCAGCTTTCTCAATATCACTTAAGGGACTCCGATACAAGAAGCTTAATCTTGGTAAAAGACTTTTGAAAGGTGATCTGGTTCTAGATGAAGAGGGACCAGGCGATCCATTAACTCTTGATTTGCTAGAACTGGAATTCGGTGTCAAGAGGAAATTCACTCTCCTGGGCGTGGGGCTTGGTGTTATCGGCATGGCTATCACAAGGGTATCTCGAGAAGATACCTCCTTTCGCGAGGGTATGTCAAGGAAGAGGTTTTGTCGCCTCCAGTGATGAACTTGTGGGGCTTGTTCAGTTATTCTCACGGCATTATCGACCTAAAAGAATGAAGGCGACATTATACACAAGCAACTAACATAGCGATTGGCAACACCATCATCTGTTCATACCATGCTGGTCGGCATTTTCTATTGCTCGGGATTAGCAGCACATCAATCTAAGCAAAGCAGCTTGACTCTAGACAGATACAACAATCTAATTGATATCTTCTGGCCCAAGTAGAAGTATATGGTAAATCATAATAGCAAAACACAATCCAAAGATCTTTGGTATCATAATAAGCAGCAAGTTCTGGTATCAAGGCGAATATTTGATGCAACTGAACAAGAACCGTTCTTGATCTTAAAATCAAGCAGAACAAGGAAGAAGCAAGGAGAGGATTATGATCTCTAATGCCAGCCAAAGCCAGATCCGCTAAATCATCACAAACGGGTCAGCGGATTTAAGCGAATTCACATGCATGCGAGACGGGCCTATCTAAATTCAGTGCTGATAACCGATCCTGCAGAGAGCTTCGTACGTTCGTTTCAAAAAAAAAAGAAAGAAACAAAGAAGAAAGAACAAAGCGAAAGTTGGAGGAAGTATATGAAAGATGGGGTCATTACCGTCGGCGGAGGAGGGGGCAGAGCGACAGTCACTTCACCCGAAACAGAATCGGATTCTGTGCTCTCCGCGGTTCTGTCAGGAGCTTCCATTGTTATGTATACCAAGCTCGCTCAGCTTAGCTCCGCTCAAAGAAAGAGAGAGAGAGAGAGAGAGAGAGAGAGAGGAAAAGGGTAAAGCAGGGGAGGAGGGAGGAGTTATGGATAGTATGGGGGGGAAGCAGGGGAGGAGGGCGGAACAGGGGATGTGTAAATGCGATGCTTTTAAGTGAAGTTATGGCCAAAGGTGGTGGAGGGTGTGGCCTACCCAGAGTCGCGCAGACAGAGGGAGACTGACAGAGAGAGAGAGAGAGAGAGAGATGCCACCTTCTCGGTCTCAATCTCGGTCTCAGTGCGCGCGGACTTGATAGCCTGCGTGATGCCTCGCCGTAAAAAGAATTCTGCACATTATCGGCTTTCTATCTAATTCTTTGATTTGATGGTAAGTGAAAGAGCATATGTTTTCCTTTTTGTTGGAACAAGCTCCTAGTATTTGATGGTCAAGAGTTTTCAGACAAAAAGCCCAAAGCAGGCGCATCAAAGCACAATAAATCCCAATGGAGTCGGGGAGGATGGATTAACCATATGATAACGGTAACGAATTTAAACGATGGGACTGAGCTATCTAATCCACGACTCTGTTTGCAGCCCTTCCACAGTGGCCAAGGAAATCATGTCAAAATGGGCCATCCGGGTTCGGGCGTCCGCAACCGAAACACTCGCTTCCCCTGGCACTTGAGAATTAGTTCGCAAAGCTTCGGTCAGTACCGAACAATCCGAGGGGGTTTTTGTAATAAAAAGAAATCTTATTGTAAAGGGGCGAATTTAAAAGTGTCACGAGAGATTTCATAAAATGCAGTACTCATTTTATAATAGAAAAGTACCAAAAAAGTCATAAACTTATTGCATTGGTATCAATTTAGTCCATTCGATCAATTTAGGTCGTACATCATTGATAACACCAGCCATCTTACGGGACACACGTGGACATATTTTATAATTAAAAAAAATTAAATTGTTTTCATTTTTCTTTCTTTTCTTCCATGGCTTGCGCTGGTGCTTGATGAGGTGGCCCCGACCTAGGCAAGGGTCGGCCTCACTGGCACTCGCCCTAATCTAGGCGAGGCTGGCCCTCGCCTATGGCGGCGAGGGCAACCGCGTTCAGGCGAGGCCAAGCCCCATCGGTCAGCACTGGCCATGGAAGAAGAGAAAAAAAAGAAAGAAAGAAAAATTATTAAAATATGTCCCCAAACATGTCATGTAGGATGGTCGGCGTCCACTTCAATAATTTCCAACTTAAATTGGCCAAATGGACTTAATTGAAACAAATGTGAAAAGGTTCAGAATTAAATTGGTCCAATTAAAATGTTAGAACTGAATTGGTATCATTGCAACAAGTTTATGACTTTTTTTTTATGTATTTTTCCCCATTTTATAAGAATGTATCCATGGGTGCCTATAGCTTATTTAATTTGTAATAATTCAACTTTCAAAGTATTAACTTGCATAACACGGGATGGCCGGTACTTTAAGATGTGCAAAATTTCCTTAGTTGATTATTTAACAAGTGCCTTAGCATTTAATAAGAAATCCTATGAAAATTGCACCAAACACCTCATCATGAGAGGTCAATGGCACATGCCAGCCCCTCCTTGTATATTTTTCTTTACAAGGACAAAGGTCAAAACGTTTTTGCTTAGGCCACGTTTTCCCCCATTTCTCTTCAGTTGGTTTAGAAAAAAAGGAATTTTTCTTAAAAATTGGGTTATACCCAAATCATCATGTTTTCTTGTAAATTACCCATGAAATTTTCCAAGTTGACAAAAATATTAATTTGACCAATCGAGTCAAATCAAGTCGGTCGAACGTACCATATGATTTACTGAGTAGGCTAGGCCTTGAAAAAACCAGAATTGATTGAGTTATACTAATGTGTCGAGCCCTGAATGATTGAATGACTTCGACTCAAGTTGTAAAGTGTGTCTACTCAATTTTTAAATCGATTGTACCAATATGCCTCATAGAGCACCTGACCACTCTTCATGACATACACATTGACATCGAGCCTTAACTAATCCGGCAAATCCCTAGGATAAGGAACTTTTAGTATTAGACATTCACGCATAATTTATGTCTAAGCATTTTCGTGAACGATGACTATGTTTTTCGTTTATACATTTTTTAAGCGATACAAGCGATTATTTTTAGAAAAAAATTAAATGATTTATTTTGCCGCAAAATAAACGGAGCATTAGTATTTAGTCCGCACGGTTGTGCCTTTCTATTTCTATTCGATTGGTCCTCCGGCCATTGCTGCGAATCTTCCACTATATCATTCTTTGTTGTCAAAACATTCCATTAACTTCTTTTTATGGACGATAAATCGGATTTAAAAATTCAGAGAATCAGCGAGGTCAGCCCACCGACTTCATTATTTGCATAGTAGCAAGGTAGCTGCTTCCTTAAGAGCAGGCGGCCTTCGGTGGAGGGATTTCCTGTCGCATAGCTACGACTATAGTCAAGTCTTGACATCCTTTAACTATTTGGCAAAGAATTGAGGAACTCCTCATCGGTTTATAACAAGTCACGTAACCGTTGAACATGGTATTGAATCAATCAAAAGGCAAGAACATTTATCCATCAGACGTTATTCTAACGCAATTTAAGTCTTCTTATCGACGAACTTCGTGTGAAGTACTCGAAGCCTATCGTGAGATAATTGCATCGTCTAATGACGTGCCTCACACTTTCTTTCGACTGGACCGAACAGCCATATGGGAGAGAGATTGCTATATTAGTCTTAAGTTAAGGTAAACCCTGAGGGAGAATAGGGCAAGAATCCAAAGGAGAATGTTGTGATCCTCCTGTAGTGGTAGGCGGGAAGTCCATGATTGAACTGGAAGACGACGACTGCTTTTAATCATGTCTTCAGGAAAACAATAGTCGGTCTTCTCAAGTGGCGTAGACTTCGCAAGCACTTGATCATGTCGACATTTAGCAAAAACATATATTAAATGGTCACACCATGTAATGCGCCTAGAACCATTTAATACTCGGGCAAATGGTACGAGACCACGTGGCCCAATTCGAAACCAGGTTTCAAAAAAAGCTTGAATACACGTCTGCTTCATGTCTCCAAAACAGGGTGAGATCATGCACCAATACAGCGGATTAGGACATTGGAGGGTTTGGCAGATAGAAAGAGAAGAGAAAAGCTAAAGGGCCAACATGATTGAACTAAAGATAAAAAGCATAGCTGATGAAATCCGGGGCTTTATGACAGGTTCAGCTTAATGATTCTGGTTTTGAAATGCTTACGGTTCTGGGAGTGGCAAGGGGCAGGCACAAAGAGAATTTTATGGAGAGACAGGCCTACTCTTTCCATAAATATCACAGAGAACAGAACGCTGCACCATCCGCAACAATGGCTTCCACTCACTGCCTGACCCCACTTTTAGTTTTAGCCATCGCGGCTTTGTCGATTCCTGATATTTGAAGCGTTGCCTATCTTGAAAGAACGCGCTGACAGAACAAAAGTCCCAGAGAATTAGTCAAAAGCCGCCGAATTAGTGGCAGTTCATTGAGATAGAACGGCACAAACATTTGATATGCTAAAGATACCGAGAGCTTACAGATCCATCATCACCCTTTTGAAGCTCCTTAAATAAAAAAAAAACACCCGTAGATTGCGTCGACGATGCCTAGTGTTAGTAACTTCGTACATCTTAGAGAAACCTTGGAGTGTCAAAGGTTAAAGAAAAATTCCAGTCACCCACCACAAGTTAATCACTTGTTTAGATCCAGCTCACTTGGACTTAATCAATCACAACCATCATGACGGCGGATCCTACACTATAGACTGGCCATGACGATGTTTGATCTATGGATGCAGTACAATGGATCCGACATAAATTAATGGCCATGCCAATATCCACCCAAGTACTTGGTACAAAAAACTGATTCTCCCATAACATTGCCGGACCAAGCAAAAAAAAAAACTTTGGAAGTCTCCTAGCACGTTTAACAGGTCTCTCAGTCACACATGCAAAGACATCCACCTCGATTATGTTAAAAGAATCACAAAATTCAAGATGTAAAACATAACAAGTTGCAAAGCAAGAGAAAACTGAAGGGAAAAAGGAGGAATAACCTAAGACAGACTCTCTTTCTGAAGGGGAGGGATGATGGTAGGAGGTAAAGCCCTCTTTGTTAGAGCAATTCTACGTGACTAATGTTACGTAAAGACCTGCCAAGTAAAAGCACCTTGTGAAGCCTATTAACCCAAAGCTGCTCGCAAGATAACGCATGTATATGGAGAAGGCAATTCCTTATCTCTCCAGAAGCATAACCAGTTCACAGTGTGGAGTATGTGGGAAAAGATCGACAGCCATGGCTTTTACTGGATGGAAAGGCTCTGAGTTAGGCATAGACTTTACCCTGTGCCGTGCAAGGCCGGCACTGCTCATGTTTCTCCAAGCCCGGTTATCTTTTTTCCCTTTCTCATTATTCTCAGGACTGGGTGTGCAGAGCTCAATAGCATTTGCCACTAAGCTTTCAGGATTGCAGGAGATGTATCTACATGCAAGCAAGGCAGATCAAAACCTCAGAATTCCATTCGGTAAGAGAAATCAAATGAATTAGGTGATGATAAAAGTTCTTTGCATGGGGACTCACACAAGTTTTCGGAGATGTGAATGAGTTCTCAGAGCTTTGATGACCTGAAGTACCAAAAAAAGGGAAGGAAGAAGCAAGCAACCATATTAGAAGATAAACAATTGAGGATGCAAAAATCTCAATGAAGAATAAACTTTTATGTGTCTCCAAAAGATTCTTAACTAATCGTTATATACAAGAAATATCAATCAGAACATGTGCCTACTCGGCTACTCCAATTTACTGAGGGTTTTAATGCAACATGTAAGGCAGAAATCCAAGCCGAAGCATATTCTTCCATTACTTCATATCAAGGTACGACTTTAGAATGTATAGGACAGCATTAGTAACATGGAATATCTGGTATGACAGTTCAGCAGTCGATCTTTACATCCCAGATGGTTGAAATAAGGTGGTCATACTAAATAAATGGTTTATGGCCTATTGATATATTAAAAAAATTTCATTTTTAAAGTTTGAAAATCGCTCACAATTGGATGGAGCCCCACACGTGGAGGATCAACAATGGCAACAACTTTCTTAAACTGCTGTGCCGGAGTACTTCCAAATCCTGATGTAGAACTCTTTTCTTCTGGGCATTCCGATACTTGTTCCTTAATTCCTGAAGAACCAGATGCCTCCTGGTTGATTTCAGGACAATTATTTGAACCGTTTTCATTTTCCAGCATCTTATTCGCAACAGCGCCTTCACTTTCAGCGGAAATAGTTTCCTCGTGACTTTGTGATGCACTTGTAACCTCATCTAGATTCTGTGTTATAGCATGCAGGTACTCCTTCAGAAGAGATCCCATTACATCCTCAGCCTGAATAATAAATAAGTAAAAAAAAATGAGAGAATTAACAGTAAGTACCTGATTGTGAACTAGGACAAATCGATTACTTAATAAATGATAGCACCACAATAATCACTGTTTTTAGTTAATAGCAACCACTACCCAGTGAAACGAATAGTTAACAGTAGTTCAATAGCAACCATGAAAAGCTTTATGTGCCATTGCTCCTGTCATGGACCTCTAGAATAACATAGAAACTATGAAAGACCAAGAAAGAAATGGAAGGAGCAGGCTGCATGTCTAACCTTTGCACAGACAAATTTACAGTTTCTTATGCCATTGATCTCTGCATTTCTTTGAGCATCCAAAACAGCAGAAGCATTCATTTCAATGCCTACCACCTGTATGATATGAAAAGAACACAAAGCTCAACTGCTTGAGTGAAATGTCAATATCAAATTCACCATATATAACTCAAAATTGCCAAATATGGTGAAGAAATACTCAACTAGTTAAGCATTCTCTAATGAAATTATAATGGGAAAACCATACCGACATAAAAATGAGGATGTTTCGTCTTATGCCTAATATTATTAAGAGCAACATTATGAAAAGGATTGGACAATTACCATACCGACACGATGTGCCAGAGTGAGACCAATTGTCCCAGTACCACAGCATACATCAAAGAGGAGGGTATCCTGATCCAGACCAGCCCAATCACCAGCAAGTGAATAAAGCTTCTCTGCGGCAAGGGTGTTAACCTGCAGAACAATAGACATCAAGGAAAAATGGGATGACAGGAAAAATACCTGATTCAGCAGTTTCAGATAAGAAGATAGATCTGAGTTCTTGCCTGGAAGAAAGCTGTTGGTGATATACAAAACTGGAGATTGCTTATGTAATCATGAATCCTTGCTTCTTTACCATCCTTTGTGGACTCTGCTGAAGCGCCATTATTTGGCTGAGGAATGGGTAGCAAGCGCAGTGAAGCATCGGCTGGTGCTGCATTCGATATTCCTTGGTGATCCTGCATATATAAATCCTTCACATACCAATTCGTGCCATTGCTAAAACTATCCAAGAATTTTGCCAATTTTAATCCACCGTGCTATATTTCTGCACTCCTTTGCAGAAAATATTGAACATGCCTAGAAAGACTGGCATCTGACAAATAAAATTCAACTAGATAGAAAGCGGAGGAAGAAGCTAACCTAAATGTTGAATGGTTGATAGCAAGTAAGCTGTAAAATTTTTCTCCTGAGACCAAATGACTAGATGACATCTCATCTCATCTAGTTTCAAAGAGAACCATGAACTAATGAATCTGACCTGAACAACTACAGCTGTTAGTGGCATCGAGGGTGCACTTTCAGCAGCTCCAGCCACAAATGCTTGAACCAGCCTCTCAAATTCACTGCTGACGATGGCATTATCAAGGCCCACTGAACAAACCTACATATTCATGCGAAGAGGGGACAAAGGAAGCATGAGCTAAGACACTTCTAAGGCAGGCACATAAAATGATGGGCACTGTATCCAGTCCAGACTATTGTAACAGCAAATGAGGATAAAAACTGTTGATACTGCGAGAAAAGTTAAACCATGCCTTTTTCCATGGACACTGATAAACCATGACAACCAAGATTTTAGGTTCAGCTACATTAATGGCCAAACCTGAATAATAAGCATGACTTCTGCTATGCAGCTCTCACTATTTTCAGATTCACAGCTTTTCCGGTTTGTCCTTCCTTCTCGAACCTGAAAGGAGGGATCACAGCAGATGTTAATTAAGCTAATGCCACAAGAGATCAAACAGTCCACAACAATTTCTTCAGAGAAGCAATATAGCCGCACCAATGGTAAAGTCAGCTCAATTCATCTAAATGCCTGTGATTGTGATATAAAAAATTAACCTCATGATTTTCTTCGTCAAACACGAACAACACTCTTCTAATACTCAACATACCAAAATCAGCAGACCATACCGTCAGTTGACGCCAGAACCCAGTATTGTTGAATCTATTCCAAATTGGAAAGCCTGAGCATTGTAGAAAGTCCTGAAGGATCGAAGCATACTTGCATGCAATTCTAGACACATTTGGGCAGTCAATTGGCTCTTCAACTGCAGTCACCCCTTCCCTGGAATAATTTCCATTGTCAGCATGTGCATCAGTTGCATTAAATGCCTACGAATGAGAAACCAAGCAAAAATACCTGTAGTTTCCAAGCATGAAACCTACAGTCGGTTTCCCTTGGAGCGAATATCCAACTGAAAACTCACACTTATTGCGGTATCCATCAGTAAGGGGGGATTCCATTATACCTTCTAGTTCACATGGAAGACCACCTGCAAAAGAAGAAGAACGTCGCAATCAAAATTCATTCTTCCCTCCTCTTCTTCTGTAGCAAGACATGAGAGAACAATAGAGTAGACAGGTTCTCTCTATAAATTTTACTCGGCAGTTTAAATGTGCAATTCCCCAAGCATCAAAGTTAGCTTCTATGTTGATGATGTAGTGAAATCATTTTGGAAAGTAGGACAATCACCTCTTTCTTTTGACTTGAGAATCCAATCTGGAAGTGAGACACCGCTAGGACAAGCTTTGCGTGCGTTTCTGGTCTGACAAAGATAGATATAGCTTTTATTTCGCACAGAGAAATGAGTACTTAAGGCAACAAAAGATGCGTACAATATCGAGGAAAAGAAAGCATAGATATAGACATGAAACTAACCAGTTTTTTCAGCGTTTGCATTAGAGCGTTTACTTTGTGTACCAACTGATCAACATAAGACATATGGGCAAGGGGAGTCACAACGTCACGAGCACTTCTTGCCCTCGTAGATGAACCACCAAGTGCTGGAGTATTGTTGTTAGAGCAGCCGTTCCTTAATCCATCTGAGACAGAAATCTCCTCAGATTCATCATTAAGAGATTCTCTTTGGGGCACCACCACTCCTTGTTTTGCTTTGTTATCAAATGATCGTGGAAGAACATCCGCGATTTTTATATTCTTGCTGCCAATAGATTTTCCTTCAAGGCCCTGGTACAACTTGCTTCAGGGTTACTAATCTATTCACGGAAAAGACAATCAAATATGAACAAAGACACCAACTCCTTCTGCAAGAAAGCTGGAGATACCTCAATTGCACTTTTTAATTGCTCCGCATCTTCAAAAGTAACAAAACCAACAACCATGCCTTTCTTTTTCTTCGCAGATTTATGAACAACTCCCTGACAAAAGAATCAGTTCCGTCATGCACATTCCGACCACAATAGATGTACTAATGCTTTCCGTAAGAATAGAAATGCTGAAAATAGCAAAACCGATTACACAGCCCATAAGTGAAACAAGCAGATGAAGAGGAATGAGGAAGTAAAAGCAGACTGTGACATAAGCAGAGTCAAAAAGTGGAAAATGATCAAAATGATAGAAGCTCCATCATTGCATCGTTCTGACAAAGGAAAACCAAATTCATGCCGGCTTTTGTTGTGGTGAGCTTTTTAAGCTTGGCTGTGTTCTACAACAAATATTTAAGAAATGTGACTAATACATGGATGACGAAGATACCATTGCTTTCTACAGCCTTAACAAACTTCACTATCCCAATCTCCTCTCTCAGATGCTATTTTATTGCATTCTACATCTACTTCAAAACCAGCAATAGATTGCCTGTACCCTCCAGATGCAGCTAAAACAATCAGAATTCCCAGAACAGACAAAAGAAGTTTGAAAATTTTATACGGGAAAACCCACCACAAGCACCAGAATGATGCTTTTAGCAGGAACAAACATTTTCGGCGCCGTATCCCCGGCAAACACAATCGAGCAAGGTACGTTCATTCTCTTGGAAAGTGAGGAATACTAAATTCATTCTTCCTTACGATGCTGACCACCGAGATTATGCAGCAGACTATTCGCAGATCTCTATGAACCAGTTCTAATGGGCCCCAATTAATCCAACCCACACCATTATCTAAGAGAGACTACAATCAGCAAAAAGCACATTCTCCATTTTCAACGAGTAAATTCTGCAGGACTTTCTTCCATTTCTCTTGCCGCAAGAGTTCAACTTTACCAGCGCATACACTCCAAAACCAGCTGGTGTTGCAATCAGTTTAGAAGTGACTGTACTATAAAAAGAGCAATTTGAAACTGTATGAGAAAAAGTAAAAGGAACCTGCTCATCGAGAAACTTCCGCAACTGATCCGAGCTCCACTTCCTGGGCAAATGCACTATGCACTTACTCAACTCGCCATCACCGCCGTCGTCATCGGCCACCATCTCCGTCATCAGCACGTCCTCCTTCGCGCTCTCCGAAGCGCCGTCGCGCCTGTCCCCGCTCGCCGCCCTCGACGCCTTCTTCGCCGTCTCCGAAGTGGGGTCCCACGTGTTGTCGGGCCGCAGCCTCAGCTCCTCCTCGCCGTGCGCGTACCTGCACTCGGCGCCGTGGCTGCAGGACCCGGAGTCGCGCCTGAAGTAGGAGCAGAGGCTGGTTTTCCACAGAGGGTGAAGCGGCGGGTGATCGGAGCCGTCGCCTTCGGCCCCTCTCTTGCGTTTCTGGCCCGAAACCGCATCGTCACCGTCGGCCGCGGCGGCGGCATGAGGATCCGACGGCGTTCGGAGGTCGGGTTGAGGGGCGGAATCGTGGCCGTTGAGCGGCGGCAGAGGGTTTTCGCCGCCGGTGGGGTTCAGGGGATTGGGCGTCGCCATTTCGTCGCGGGGAGATGCCGCCATGAGAGTTGGAGTTTCTGCCTTGCCTGCGATGAGAGGCTCTGGTCCTGGTATCGCGTCGTAGCCCGATGGATGCGAACCTACGCATTCGAGGTCCGAGAGCCATTAGTCATTTGGACCTGGACCCGCCCGATCCGACCCGACAATTATTTAAGGGAGAATTTCAATTAAGGACCCAAGGTGTGGTCATTTTCTCAAAAGAGAATTCGAAATGAATTTTGTCTCAAATAAAGATTTGAAGTAACACTGCAAAAAAAAAAATCAATTTCATTATGTTTCGTCCAAAGCAATGAAATGAAATTGGAGAATGGCATAAAAAATGCAAGAATGAGATTACGATGATTTTGTGTTGAAATATTTTCACGGGAAAATTCCAAATAAGGGCCTGAAGTAGATTTTGTGTCGAATAAGGATCTGAAGTGGCATGACAGTCTCAAATAAGGGCCTAAAGTGGCCGTAGGAATTTCAAATAAGGGTCTGACTTTGCCGGTCACCGGACGGCGAAATATTTCGGCCGACGACCAGCAAGGTTAAGGGCATTTTTGTCCAAAAATAATTTTATTTTTTTCTCTTTTTTCCTTTCTTTTCTTTTTTTCCTTTTCTAATCTTCTCTTTGTTTTGCCGGTGACCAGCCACCAAGGAAGCTCGGGAAGAACTGGGCGAGGGTTGTCGTCGCCCGATCTGGCGAGGCCACCCTCGCTAGCCAGGGGCGAGGCCCTCCCTTAGTCTCTCCCTAAGGGAGGCCGCCCTCGAAAGCCATAGGCAAAGCCGTCCCTCACTGGCAGCTGGCGAGGCGACCCTCGCTTGTTGCTAGCAAGGGTGGCACTCGCCTAGATTTGGCGAGGGGAAGCTCACCTATGGTTGGCAAGGGCCACCCTCGCCCAGCCCTTCTCGGGCTTCGCCGATGGCCAACACAAAAAGAAACCAGGAAAAGAAAAAAGGAAAAAGAGAAAAGAAAGGAAAAGAATTCAAAAAAGTTAAAAGACGTAAATGCCATCACCATTCAAAAAGTTAGGCCATTCTTTGAAATAGAATTAGCCACTTCATGCCCTTATTTGATACAAAATCCATTTTGGATTCTTATTTGAGAATATGAAGGTACTTCATGTCCTTATTTGTATCTAAATCTACTTTAGACTCTTATTTGAGAAAATGATAACACTTCATGCTCTTATTTAGAATTTTTCTTAATTTCGCACCTATTGAGAATGGAGGCATGTCCCCTAAAGAAACGACATGACCACTTGACCGACATATGTCTTTTTGTAGTGGATTTTGCAATTTTTAAATTATAGGGAAAAAACCACCAAAAACCCCAAACTTTGCTACTTGTGACACATTTACCTCGAACTTTTTTTTGTGACACCAAAAATCCCAAACTTTACTATTTGTGACACATTTACCCCAATGTACATTGTCCATGGGCATTTTCGTCTTTTTTTCTTTTTCTTTTTTTTTTTTACTTTTTTTCCTTTCCGGCGAGGGCGCGCCTCGCCGGCGTCGGGCGAGGGTTGCCCTCGCCTGGGCGAGCAAGGGCGAGCCTTGCCCAACGCCGGCGAGGCTCGCTCTCTCCAAATCCGGCGAGGGTGACCCCTGCCGGCGTTGGGCGAGGGCGACCCTCGCCGAAAAGAAAAAAAAGTAAAAAAAAAAAAAGAAAAAAAGACGAAAATGCCCATGGACAATGTACATTGGGGTAAATGTGTCACAAATAGTAAAGTTTGGGGTTTTTGGTGTCACAAAAAAAAGTTCGGGGTAAATGTGTCACAAGTGGTAAAGTTTGGAGTTTTTGGTGGTTTTTTCCCTAAATTATATTATACAAAATAAATTTTTACAGAAAGTAAATGATGGGACCGGTTCTTGGCAATTGAGAATTGGACCAGAAACGGGCATTCTAGGACCAGCTGATTTCGTTTATATTGGAACCGAGTGCTCACAGGGCCGATCACGATTTTAGGCCGGAAATGTATAGTAACCATCACAAATTTGCTTAATAATTGCCTAGCAAAAGACGGCACACATGCTATGTGTGCAATGTGTGCAACGTGTGCAAAAATGGAAAGCAAAAAAAAAGAACATAAAGTACGGTCTGGATTAGTTTAGAAAACAAATTTAGATTTTTTTAGGATAGGGAAGATTTAGTTGAAATTTGGAATATGAGAGATTTAAAAGATAACGGATTTTTAGGTTGATCCTTTGAAATCATAATTTTTTGTTTATTGGTTAGTGTTGTGTTGTTAAAATTTACGTCACTGGCATATGTGTCCACTCGTTGCGCTCGTATAGAAGAAATTGACATTCAAAGATTATGTTTATTACAAGATATTTGAATCATCAGGAAAGAAAATCATTGATAGATATACACAACGCAAAGAAATTATACCCGTGGAAAGAGAAAATTACTTTGGAATATAAAATCTTTTTTAAGAAACTTAATGTAGGATAGAAAATGTCCAAATTCTAATGTTGAAAAACGTACTAGGTAAAATGTCTATGGATAAAATTTCGGTGAAAGAAGTTACTAAACGAATTTGGGAGGAGAAAAATAATTAAGACCTTTTAAAAATAGAAGGCTCTTTATTTTATACGATAGCATTGATTTCAACCACTGAAATTATTGAAATTTGTGGGGCAAAATTTTGAGCTTGAAATTGGCAGGATGTACTTTATTGTATAAAGAGATTTATGTAGTTCAATATCCCTTAGTATTAAAATATAATATTCCTAAGTTTTATTCATAATTAATTGTTTATGCACTTGTGAAGCTCACGTGTTATGATTGATATAAGCGATTTCACAAAAGAATTTTCTTCATAATAGAAAAAAAATTGTTGTTTATAATATGAACATCCGAAAGTTTGAATACTTGGCAAAAAATAAATAATTTGGGAAGAAGCTTATTTTGAAGATACATCTAATTCAGGAAAAAGAATTCTCTTAACTATAGGGGCGAGCATGGTTACAGAGTAAAACCTGAACTCTGAGAATCAGATCGGTGGAAACCTGTCCAGGACCAGGCTCTAAAATACACAAGGTATGTTCTACATATGTAGAACCTAAAACTTAGAACTTGAAATAAGTTTTTATATTTTTTTTGACCCGTATCTTTACACGATTGTGCGGTATTCCCTAGTGTCCGATGATAAGTGTATAATCTAGAACTACTTGTCTGAGCTTCCATTTTATAATATGTGCATGATAATTTCTAAGTTCCAAAAAATAAAGAACCTATTCTAACGGTTATTTGAATAGATGACAGTGATCCCACCAAATCTCATATGACATTGGTCCCACCAAAATCTCACATGATATCAGAGCTAGAGCTCCTAAATTCAAATCTTTCCGAGCCCCATTTGCCTTCCCAATTTGTACTGAACAAAAAAGACCAAACTAGACATGAGGGGAAATGTTAAGAATAATTAAATATTAACTTAAGCTTTTAGAATAATTGCAGTAGTCCCACAAAATCTCACAGATTATGTTTCAGATGAAACTTATACAGAATATAAAACCGCTGACCCCTACTTAGCTATATGAGAAAAAAATGATTTTATCACTGGTAAAACGATTTATCATGCAGAAGCAGATACAAGATGGCTTTGAAGTCCAAAAACAATTTCTATTACAAACCCAATTTTTCCATCAAACAACCCATAATTGTTCATCATAACTTATCCGTTTGGAGTTAAATCCGTGAGCGGTTATTTTCAACACGAGCAGCAACCAGGAGTCAAGCTGGAGCATGAGCGGCAGCAGAGTTGTCTCCAGGCGAGATCTTGCCGATTGAGGTAGGCCGGGAATATAAACAACGATACATGCGAAGATAGTCTTACGTCGCTTTAGTCGTGGACTCTCCCGAGTCGTCGCTGCCATTGCTCACCTTAATTTCCAGGAGTCGCTCTACCGGTTGCCGGCAAATCGGGCACTTATTTGTCTGGAACCTGAGGACCTTAGCACAACTGCTGCACATACACTGCACCAAAAACAAGAAGGAAAACAAATGTAATTGGCACACAGGCAAGATACCCTTACCCTTCAGTCTAGTTTTTCAGAACTTACGTAGAGACCAAGTTTAAAGGACAACTAAACATATGCAAACTGGAAGAAAAAATTCAACAGCATCATCGTGATCATCAAGATTCATAAGATATACTCTCTCTTTCCTAAGGATACGCGAGGGTCTTAGAACAAACAAAAATTAACCTATACAGCTCGATCTGACTCTTCGTCAATTGAATCTGCATTAGAAACACCATTTGGCTCATCAAAAATTGATTCTTGCAAAATGCGCCCACACCGAGTCTCTGGTATCAGGCACTAAAGACTAAACAGGTTGCCAAGAAGGGTGTACTTTTAATGAAAGAGACCAAGCTAAGTATTGCAATCAGACTCTAGTCTCCGACGACAGTATAAGTCCTACGTGTATGACTTTTAATCTACACAAAACAAGTAGTAGTCAGATCATACCATGTGCCTGCAAGGGAGGACGGCCGTATCCCGTGGTTCTGATAAACAGATGACGCACTCCTTCCCAGAGTCATTGCCATCGAAATCCCCCTCTACCGCGTTTCCGATACCATAAATCTCCTGGAGCTCATACCTCATCCCATTAACCCAAAGAATCTGTTTCACCACACGCGCCTTGTATTCGTCTTTCCCTTTCTCAATCACTGCTTGGGTTATCTGAGAATTTCGAGCTGAACTACTATCCGTCTCTGTAGCACTCAACGGGCACGCTTCGGCCTTCACCACAAGAGGATAAATCTCGACATCACCATCTTTTCCTAGATCCATTTCCTCAAGCATTGAGGAGTCGACACCAGTCCCGGAAGGTTGTCGAAACTTTTGGCCAAGACCTCGCTCGAAATCTACTGTGACAGGTTTGAGTAGGCTCTCCCTTGTCGCGATTAAGTTACAGTCTTCAGTTTCTTTAGCAAAAAAAGCGAGAGTGATGCTGTTGAAGAGAAGAAAGATACATAAATACAAAAGAGAAATTCCATAAAAGCACTATACTTTATAATGGTCTAGTTTCTCAATGGCTTAATAAACGTATTTCCAGGTCCAAGCCGAGCAGATAACAATGGTGGTCATCAGGGATAAAGCGTTGATGTGCTGATGATCAGCTGGGAATTTGTGAACACAGATAAATCCAGTATCCAACACAAGTGAACATGATTATTCCGTGGCTATGTTTAGGCTGAAAGAGGAGACTCATGGACAACTTCAAGCAAATTATATTGTGCATAGAGTTGTCGCATTAGGACCAAAAAGCTATTAAGAACCTCCCATTATAATTCTATGAATGAATTTCAAACTTCAGAAACAGTCTAATCAAGATTAAGACTGCAGAAAACAAGTTAGGAACCTAAAGTGCAGTCTCCTGTCTTCTCGAGAACTATGTTGGCTCAAGAAAGTTCACTTTTAGTAGAAGGAAGGATGGGAAACAAAAACAAATAGACAGTTAGTAAATACCTATGAACAAGAAGAGTTTAAGTTCGGAGTAAATTCACAATCTATAATAGCTAACACCTAACGCACAGCATTCCGTGTTTAGTAGTCCATGTTTAGTCAAGTTTGACAGGTCCACCTATCCACAAAGATCTATGCTCCAACTCAGAATTCATATGGCCTAAACAAGCAAACTGACATTACTTTATCAACCAATATTCACCTCAACTACAACATTTTAAAAGACTGACTAAGCATACCTTCCAGGAGCAGTGGCATCGAAAGTGAAAGAAATAAGATACTTTCCCGGATTATCCTCATCTGGTTCAACGTGAAGCGTCTCCTTCTTGATGTTAACATCATTCCTAATAGTGACTGCCTTCTGGTGCTCGACATAGGGGGTAACAGGAGAAGGAACGGCCCCATATGGGTACTGCCCACCAGCCCAGTTGGGGTAAGGTGGTCCGTAAGGACCGGGCACGGATTGCTGTGGATAGTATCCATGATACGTATAGTAACCCGGAGGATTCGGATTGGGGTACTGAGATGGATATGGCGTGGCGGCCGCGAACACGTATCGGTTACCGGCACTCTCCGATGGAGGAGGCAGGGGAGGCGGCGGAGGAGGAGGAGGGTGGCTCCGCCGCCTTCGACGCCCCGAGCTGCTGCTCCCCGTGTTTCCCATTTCGTTTTTCAAGTCCTCAGTTCTCTATCCCGACATAAAAACATCAAGAAATGAGATTCGAATACTCATAAGAACACGAGAAAAACCTTAACTTTGAGGTGGGGGGTGGACGACAAAGAAAACGAAAAGACAAAAGGACGAGGTGACCAACACATCAACCCAATTACCCGAACAGGGTTGTCGACATCAAAGGTTAAAAATTGATGAAAAAGAAACACAACCCAGAACATAAATCATCCAAACAAGGCAAAAAGGCACGACATTGCCGATGATTTCTGCTTTCTCTAAACAAAGATCAATCTCCTGTGCATATGATTTGTGAACCCAGGCACCCAGGAAAGAAGTAGGGGAAGAAAATACTCACCTCAGAAGGAAGCGATGGCTTCCCCTCAAGGTGCCCCAAAATCCAGAAAGCAGAGAGAGAGAGAGAGAGAGAGACAGAGACAGAGACAGAGACAGAGGAAGGAATATATTCAAATACAAAGTGGGATTGGTTGGACAGGAATTGGCAAAAGGGGATAGTGGGACGGGGAAAGTTTTTTGGGTTGATGAGAGCACTATCGTTGTGCACAGTTTTCTCCTTTCGTTCAGCCACCCTCGAAGGCAAATCCAAAGAATGCCACAACAACCATCAACGATTATCTTTTTGACAGGCACCCAACCAGTTGGGGAGGACCCTCCTCCTCCTCAGACCTTTAAAAAGAGGAAGAAGTAAAAAAAGCATCTTTGCCTCTTCGTCCTTAATTCCTCCTAATCGGCTTAGATGCTGCAACAGAACGGGGAGCACATGAACCGCTTTGCCGCGCTGTCCTCCGTTCCCCTGCCACGTCAGCTCGTCCAGGCCGATCCTGCTTGCTGGGCTTTGGGCCCACGGCCCAACTGCTCGCGGTTACTTGCGAGGCTCGCATTGTGGTACCGCGTTGCACCTGATATCCAGTAGGGGTGAGCATGATTTTAGGGTAAAATCAAGAACCTGATAACCAAATCGATGGGAATTCTAGATTCTAGGGTATCGAGATAGGTTCTGGGTTCCAAAAATTGGAGAACATATTCTGACGGGTAGGTTTCAAATTCAGATTCTACCTGAAATTTGGAACCTAAAACCTGGAACAAATCTTTGTATTTTTCTTGTTCCATATTTTCACGCGATCCTATGGCATTCCGTGGATCCCAATGATTAGTATATAATCTGAAATCACTAATGTGAGCTTCCGATGACTGAGATTTTTACTTTATTATTGTTTCATATTCATCGTGTGTCTAAATATAAGTTGT
The DNA here is from genome assembly GCA_031216235.1 of Syzygium jambos. Classification (NCBI taxonomy): domain Eukaryota; kingdom Viridiplantae; phylum Streptophyta; class Magnoliopsida; order Myrtales; family Myrtaceae; genus Syzygium; species Syzygium jambos. Next base: position 7,566,095 of record CM062229.1, on the reverse strand, counting down.
GATTGGTAGATTGTACCAAATTGTGGTCATTAGTGGTGATTATTCATTACAATCGTTCAATTAAAAGTACATGTGAAACCTGAGTAAATCCTAGAAATTGCAATCGTTCAATTAAGAATACAGATAAAATTTGGATAGACCCTAGAACCTATGATAGGGTAAGTTCCAGGTTACTAGATATGCATGGAATGTTCCAGATTCCAAAAATTAAAAAACTTGTTCCGACGAGTTGGTTCCGGATGGAACCTGAACGGTGTAAACGGAATCTGGAATTGCTCACATCTAATATCCAGGAGCAATCGAGTCGGGTCAAGGAAATCGCAGTACCAAATTCGAGCCCGACTCGACTTGCATACTCTATACTCGCAATCAATTCGAGCTCTTTAATTATAAAAAAATTTGCTCGGGTTCAATTCGAATGGACAATCAAGATATTCAAGCTCAACTCGACTTGAATCTATTGTGAAATTTTGAGAATTTTTGTAAATACAGTTAGTATCTATCAGGTGTTTTAGACAAAATAATGAAATTCCAATTAGGCTAGTGAGTTTGTTGGGCTGAGTGCTTAGGAAGCTTGAGGTCGACATTAGAAGACATCCAAGCAGCTCAATCCCTACTACCTTCACTCGGAATCGGATGAGTCGATCTCGAGAGCTGATTGCATTGAGCCAGAGCTATCTGCGGGTAGTTTAACTCGATTTCATTTTCGACACCTTTCCAGATACGGTATGTTTGATTTTAACGACGGAAAAGCCCATTTGTCCATTTGAAATCTCACGTCGGTGAGAGCCGCTGCTCATGCATAAGTGTGCGGGGGAAAGAAGGAAGGAGATGGTGGGAGGACTCGGGGTGAGAGAGGAGAGAGTGGCGGAGGAAGCGAAGAATTGTTTACTGTTAGGTCAATTACTTTAAAAGCCAAGTGCAGCAAAATTCTAGAGCTTGTAAAAATGTAATCGTGTTGTGAAACTTTCGAAAAGTGCAATGCAATGAGGACCTAAAATTTATCAAAATAGTGCAATTAAGTTCTTCGGTTAGTTTTGTCCAATTTGGCTAAAGAAATGTTACTTTCCCTTTCCTATGTTACCAATATGTTAGCAAAGAGCGCAACGACGAAGAAAATTACGCTATTTTTCCTCCTGATTCCGACTCGCCATGCTTTCGAACATTCGACCATATTCCGAAATTGAATCCAGTTTTAATCATTTCGGATAATGGGTCTTATTTCAGCTCAGCCGCTCTCTTAGATGACCTGAAGCACTCGAGCAACACTTCAATTTTTTTTGCTTTGCTTTGCTTTTTTCTTCCAAGAATGTCACAGGACAGCAAATACATTTCGTCTGGTGGGAAGAGGTGAGATCGGACTCTCTATCCCCCATTGAAAGCTTATTCATTCTATGATGTTGGGGAGGACACCGTGCTTATTACTCTAGTTTGGAGTTGGGGTGAGGTAAGGTGTGGGTATAAGAAGCCTCCAGAGCCAATTCCACTCATGTACAGGAAGCTTCCACTGCTAGACTTTTCGTCACACCTTTACATGGGTCGCCGAATGCGTTGATAGACACATCGACCCTACAACTTTTCGATCCTATGCACGCCTGCAAGAGCTCATGAGAACAAATGAGGAAGGATGGACATTTCACAATCAAGGAGGTAATAACAAGTTAGATATGGTCCACGCTAAGGAGTTGTGGAATAATACCTTTTGAACAACGGCGAGTGCCCTATTGCTGCTGCACTTTCCATGGCTAAAGCTCCCACAAGTTCCTTGTGGAGTTCCGAAGCTGGCAAACTTGATCGAGGATATGACCTGACTAGGATGCAGGCACTCCAGTGACAATATAGGCCGCAATGTTTTTCCTGTTTTGGACTCTGATTCTGAATTCCACATGTCGACAGGTAACGGGTGAGACTCACTCACCCGTGAGCATAAGCTTTCAATCTGTCTCGTGGCAAAAGATATTTGAGTGGGATCACCGCCAACTTCCTCGAACATTACAAGAATGTTGTTGCTTGGTTTTAACCACGAACGTGGAACGTGGTACCTGTGAGAGTGGGCTCAAGATTAATCCTTAAAATGGTATCATCTAAAACTTCTGGATGCATTTCTTTCAGTAACTTACAGCTGTTGTGATGGCTTCCCACAGCTCTTTAGGCATTTGCTTGAACTATAGGCTCCTCTGTAATTGCAAGAGTCAGTGCAGCCACTACCAGGAGCGAGGTTGGTTGGCCAATACCGTCCGATGCTTTGTCCATTCACCCACGCCTCACCCTTTCCCATTCCAGAAAAGTCTATGGCGACCGGGTCGTTTCCAGCAGGACCAGCAAAAGTGGTCTGGAGAATTAACACCACGGTTAGTGCCTAAATAGTATAGGTAGTGCCTGAGACACCTTTGAGTAAGGAGCTGTTTGAGGTGCATTGGCAATACAATCTCTTCGGAACAAATTACTTGATAGCCCCTGGAGTACAGAATATCTTATAGATTGTGCTGCCAGATCACAATTAAGCTCCCTCTTTGGTTTGGATTGGTGTTAAAATAATCCCACTCTGCTTAGAAGATTGTGGAATTTCAATTTTACTTATGTTTCTACAAATAAAGAAGTATTCGATTTTGCCAAATATTTCCCTTTGAAATAATGACTTGCCTAGATGAAAACTGATGGTTACCTTGTACCATGTCAAGGGTTGATTCTTTGGCAATCTAGGCTGTGTAATCCACATTGAAGAACTTCCACTGGGTAGACCTTTATCTTCACCTTGAAGTCCTATCTGCACTCAACAGAGAGAGAGAGAGAGAGAGAGAGAGAGAGAGAGAGAGAGAGAGAGTTGCAATGCACCCACATTAGCTTTAGTAAAGGTCGGCCAGTCAGGTAATCACAAGAGAGGTTTTCTTGAGTATGTCAGAATGAAGTTCGACATAAATTGCAGTTACCAATATGTTCTCTTTGGCCATCATCATACTTAATGATGATATAACTTGCCAACTAGCAAGGAAAGAAACCTCACCTGATATGTCCACTGCTGAGAAGACAGATCTATCACGCTGCCATTGGCTGAACTTTTCAACTTTACCGGACCAGTTATACCAGCACCCGTTTTGTCATAAAAAGCTCCATAGTTCTGGAAGAAAATGTAAGTTTCACAAAATATTAAGGAAATAGCCGAAAATTATGGGGGTTTATTCATCCAACAAGAATTTCTACAATAGCATAGTGCAATGCATGTTATTTTCACTTTCAAAATGGAATTGTCACTTTAAAAATGGATGTCGTCAAAGTAATAAATTAGAAAGACCATACCTGAAGTCCTACAGTCAAGCTCAGGAGATCGATTGTGTTCTTCCCTGATAGAAGCGTGACAGGAATGTCAACAGCAATCTTGGAATTGCCACTGTTGCCTGCTTTACTGCCTGTAGAGTTGTAACTGATTAAGTGCTTTGGTCAACTAATCTACATCAGAACAAGAAGTTTTATCTACTTCTACGTATGCAACTTGAGACAAGTGCAGGGCACATTCTCCATCAAACCATTCCTTTACCTTTCAATTGTCGGGTACTTCAATTTTGATAAGTAACACTAAAATAGAAAATTATCCAGCACGAGCTGTGCATGTTAGGTTTGGTTCAGTTTAGATGACATCTTGTAAAGAAAGGATGTGCATACTACTAAGCAAGAACCAAGGTTATAATACAAAAGAGTCGAATAATTTTCACTCGCCGTCTCATTGAAAAACTTGGAAACAGAGAATTCTAAAGAGATATAGAATTCAATTAGATAATTGGGGCTTCCTTTGTGACCAGGAAGAGGTCAACCCATGTCCCACCAAACGGATCCGAAGAGCAAGAACACAGTTTTTCAGTTCTACAGCTGCCATTCCATCTTATCATGAAGATCATCATGTATAAGGAATACCTGCAAGCTTCTTGTTGACAAAAGCATGAAGAGCATGGCCAAGTGATTCAACATGAAGAACTGCTTGAGAACCATCTTCAAGGAAGGGCTCCTTCCCAGTGAAATCAGTGCTGCCAGAAACAGAACCAAAATAATATTGGACCAATCATATTGGTACCCCTTACCAGTCAAATTTGGACAGCAGTGGCTGTATGGAAAAGCAGCTAACAAGTTGCTTGTGTACCTTAGTGAATACCACAAGTAGTCACTCTTGTCAGCTGTAGTGTTTATTTGCTCCAACAGCCCAAGCTTCATGAATGAATCATCCTTTGAAATACCCACTGGTTCATTGACCCAACTCCAGTCTGCATTGACTGTACTGGAGGAATCCACCACCTCGCTCAAAGATTCATGTACGAAGGTAGGAATCATAGACATAGAATTAATCTGTAATAGAAAAAAAACAGGTTGGAGCTCCTAAATATTTTTATCATGATAAAGGAATACATATATATCCTTCACTGCAAAACTGCCAGTGACATCATGGATTCTATACAATGCCAAGAGATGTAGCAGGAGAACAAGTACACGAGAAAAACCTTCGCAGTATTAAGCACAACATTCTTGCAGTCTGGTAAAATGCTCACAGACCATCCAGGCAACTGATAAGATTTTCCATTGAAAGTAACAGTTGTGTCGGAGGTGCCCCAGTTGGCAAGAAAAGCAGCACATAATCCTGTGTCTGTTTTATAGACTGTTGCCTGCAAAAAAAAGTTATAACAGATTGATTTTTCTTTCTCTAACATGTGCATCACACAGCAGAATCTTTCACTGAACAATGGAGAAGATCAAAGATTGGATATCAAGTAGTGCCAGCTAGAAGAACTGGAAAAGTCATTAAGCTCCAGTGGACACAATAAATAAGGTCAATGATAGATGGGGCGGACATCTTTGGACTGACATGATATTATATGCCTAAAGAATACAACTATCATCCATGATAAAGACTGACGAGTAACTGGACACAACTAGTAGTCAAATTAAAGCTAAGTTATTGAGTCCACAAATTTGGAAAATATAGCTAAATTATTCTACGCTATGACAAGTCACAAGGTCAGCAGTAGAATTGACAGCACAAACGTCTATATTTAAAGCACTGCTACTGGGTATAATGATGAATTGATGTTTTGCAATTTGCATCTGTTATGCTATGTTCATAAAATTGAATGGTTCTTGACAGCAATAATTTTCAACCAAGAGCTTTATGCAGGAAATGCTCTACTTCTCTTCTTACAAGTGTCTGTCTATTATTTTACTTGGAAAGGAAAGAAATCTGAAGTTGGTGCTCGATGTGGGAGAACTCATAAGAGAAAAACAAACTGACATACCACAAATATTGGGAAATCTTAAAGCATCTTGGTCAAAATAACTTAGAAATGTAATGTCAAGGAATCTACGTTCTTCAAAAAGATTTGGAGATAAATGATTTCAGGGTGGTCTTACCTCTGAGTTTGGACCAAGGGAAGTATATGCTGGATCAGTGGCTACAAGTGCATCTTCACAAAGCTTAATAGCCTTATGCACGTCCCTCAGATGGCCCCACTTAGGCTGCCTAACAAGCCCTACAGAAATACCGATACATTAAGTGGCAGTGCAGAATTTAGCCATTTATAGAATATCATAATAACCGATTGGCTCAGTGATATATTTCTCCAAATTGACTGCTTTACTATCAATATGGCTTCCTCAAGAAGCATGTAAAAAGCACACTAAATTTAGAAAGAATGAACATACCATACTCGTCGATTGGAGCATCATAGTCATAACTTGTAGCAATAAAAGGTCCACCAGTAGTTCGGCCAAAGTTAGTCCCCCCATGATACTGTTTTAGATGAATGAAAGAAAGTGATTTGGATGTCAGTATCATCTCCAGTCAAAGAAATGGCTCGTTTATGACAGTGATAAACATCAACCAGCTGATGCTCCAAGCTTGTAAATTCTATAATTTGTACCATATAGTAGTTCTGAAATGTTCCACCTCGCTGGAAAAAACGAGCCACTGCAAATGCAAGGTCTTCTGCAGGACGGTATGGAACAGCCCCACCAAAGGAAAGGAACCTGATGTTTGGAAAAAAAAAACGAAGAAGAAGAAGAAGGTAAGAAAAAGTTTGCATGGAGAGTAATGTCAAATAAAAGCTGAGGGTGATTCAATAAGATGATCTATATTTAAAGGAACATGACATCTACTCAAATAGCAAACTTATAGACAAATAGAAGGCAAAGCTAATTACCATCCACTCCAATTCTCAGTCCACATTTTGGGCTTAGCGTTTGAATTAGGTGTAAATTGGTCACAATAAAATCCGTTACAAGTATTAATCTGCAAAGAATAATAAAGAGCTTAGTGAGAAGTTAGCAGTTTAAATGGCCAACATGATCCATTTCCCCCTCAACATAAGTTACAAAGTAAGATCTGCTACAATCTACTACAGAAACAAGTATTGAAAATATAGAGCTCATCCCAGACCACTCCTCATATACAGTAAGATCATAAATGATCTAGTACAACCTAAGATCATGCATATTAAAGGTTTACCAAATTACTAAGGACAAGTACGGTGGCAATTAAGATCTCTTCAAACAACCGAATCATAGATTAATTAAAAAAAAATTCCAAAGTAATTGAGTTGAGAAAACTCACAATGGGATCAGGAGCATCCGCCTGTTGGCACATTACCCAGGGGACCCCTGTATCTAAAGATGTAGCCATGGTTGCTGCCCAGTTAATATAGGGCTTGGCACCGGACCCATAAGCCGAATCAACATTTCCATATTCATTCTCAATCTGGTAAAAAGCAGCATTTGTCTCTCATTATTGAGAAAAAGAGATAGGGAGGTGAAGAAGATGATTGTTCATCATAACAACTTTACCTGAGATAGAATGATGGGACCGCCTTGGGATGCATAGAGCTTCTCCTGCTTCATCATGTCCACGATTTTGGCCGTGAATCGCTGCATTTCTGTCTGAAACAGAGCCATTTTTTATTTCTCATCAATTCAGATCCTTGTGAACAAACTGCTACTTGTAATTAAATAAGAAAAACTCATGAATAGCAAACAATTACGAAAAGCGAAAAGTAGAGAGCAGAGAGCATTGGAAAAGGACCTTGAAGGGCCCATTGTCGGTTCGAAATTCGATTCCTGGTATGAAATGCAACCACAGGGGAAAGCCCCTGATTGAAGTTGAACAATCCAAGAAAAGAAAGATCAACCACTTTAGCTCCAAAATTAATAACTAATTATAGATATGACCACTCTGCTCGCTCACCCATAGTTCCACTCTGCGCATACGTAAGGCCCGATGCGCAAATGAACCAGGAGACCCGCCTCGGCCACCGTCTTGACGAATTTAACCAAATCCTTCCTCCCTTCAAAATCATACTGCCGAAGTGTCGCAGCTTAAATCAGTTTCAAGAACTTCAAGAAGCACAAAAGACAAAAAAAAAAAAAATCGATCGGGTACTTTCAAGAGGATGGAGCTAGAAATGACATGATGATCGAATTCCCACGAATTTAATCACTCAAAACAGATTAGATGCAATGATAAACGGACGCAAGCAGAAGAATTGGCCATGAAGAAGAAGAAGAAGAAGAAGAATGAGAAGCGGGTGGACCTGGTTTCGCACTGGCTCGTGGATGTTCCAGAAAACGTAGGTCTCGATCACGTCCAGCCCTCCGTCCTTCGATTTCTGTATCAGGTCCGGCCACATCTGCACCGGCCGAGAAGCTCAGTCAAAGCGTGCCCGTCTCGACTCTCGTGTTTCGCTCTCATGCACGACGACGCGCGTCCCCATCGTTACGGCGGTTACGGCCGCACGTCAGAGCGAGAGAGAGAGAGAGAGAGAGAGAGAGAGAGAGAGAGAGAGAAGTACCTCGGGAGTGCTGCGAGGGTAGTGAATGGAGCCGGAGACCAACACCCGGCGCTTCCCGTCGACCAACAGCGCGCGGTGGTCGTACGTCACGTTCACGCACATCGACGACGCCGCGAGGACGCCGGCCACCAGCGCGAGCCACGGCAGAAATCCTTTCCCTCCCGCCGCCATTTTGCTCCCCCGATCCTTCCGCAACGAGAAACGGACAAATTCCCTCGAGCCTGCTCCTCCTTCTTGTACACTCCGCGACTCGAAAGCAGTTCCGTGACGCAACGGGTCGAAGTTCTTGGGTACCCTTTTCCTCCAAAACTGATCGCTCGACCTTTACTTCTTCGAAATGCTCACGGGCTTCTTCAGGGAAATGGGTTGGGTTTATCTTCTTCCCTTCGCTCGTTTCTTGCTTCTTGGACGGTTTGGAGGATGAGTCGACGCCAAGAGAGAGAGAGGGAGAGAGGAGAGGGAATCAAAGCCCTGGGAAGATAAGGACGACGGAGAGGACACGCACACGCCACACCATCCGTCGTCGTCGTCTCCGTCCTCGTCCCCGCCTCCTCCTGCTGCTGCGGCGTCGTCGTCCTTCTTCTTCTTCCCTCGGGCGTCGTCTCGTTGCAGGTGTTGATGTCTACCGCGACTTCAATGCTCCGAGTGCGCGCGCTCTTTTGGCCTGGCGCGAACCGACGGATGGCGACGCCAGGTCGTTTTCGTACGGCCAAAAACAGTGGGACACGAGAGAGGATGAACACTGAACAGTGTGCATGACAAGAAAATAACGAAAAAAAAGGAAAAAACAATTTTAAATCGTGCACCACAATGAAAATAAGGATAATCCCTAGGATAGTTCTTGAATCTTGCCCACCTAGCAATGTCGTCTCTGACTTTTAATTTTTTCGATATAATCCCTAAAGTTTATTCAATATAATCTCTAAATTTTTGGTAAACATTCATTCTAGTTCTTGAACGGTAAAAAAATATCTAGTATTATTTCTCCATTAATTTATGTTCTATGATGATATTGAATGTTTTCATATAGTTCTTGAACTAAATTAAATATGTACCAAAAATTCAGTGACCACTTTGAACGAATTAAAAGTTTAGGGACGACATTGCACGTTGAGCCAAAATTCAATAACTATTTGTATCATTTTTCCGTAAAAATAAGTATATGGTGAAATTACCCAAAAAATAAAATTTTCATTGAGTAAATAGCGTGGCATGATAGCCCATTTATTAATAATCCACTTACAAAATAAATCAATTTTGTAAGATGTGCCAAAACTTTAAATTGATTATATAGGCTTTTTATAGAGGATATGCTTATATAATGTTATCCGGCAATTTATCACGTTCATTCATAAAACTAAGAATTTATTTAGAGCAGCGACAATCGAATTTCGACTTTTTACGCAAAATGCTTGAAATTACGTATTTCTATCCATATGTAACTTTACATATAACTTTGTATAGTCACCTGGTCTCATTTATACATGCATTCCGTACTCTCCATTGCTCAATGTACGAAAACTACTCATTTACCTTGTTGATATGCTTTTTCTAATTATGCAGGGTTTACTCTTATAAAAAACGAAACGTCGGACTAATTTTGCAAGTTTCGATTTTAAATTGGACGCAGAACATCTCAGTATTTGAGTAGAAAATACGAAGTTATACCAGTATTGGCTTATCTATATTGCTTTCATAAGTGCAAGGATATCACTTATTAACCAATGGTGTCTTTTATTTCGTTGAGAAATGAATGATTTGGGAAACACTTTCCTGAAAAATGATCGCACAAAAAGGAATAAGAGAAAAATATTTTCATCGCCCACGAAAATATCAAGACATATGAAAACATTTCTCGTTGGCTAATTATTTCGATCGAAGCAAGCGAACGTTTTTAGGATAATATTTTTCAAATTATTCATTTTTCACTATATGAAAATAATAATAGCTTAAAATAATTAGTCAATAAAATATATTTTTTCCTCATCAATGATAATTTATATTAAAATATTATTTATTTATTTATTTTTATAAATCTGTCTTATTATCCACGACACGTCGAGTCGACCGTGACCCCCTGTCTTGGACTATGTAATTATCCCTTTTCATTTTTTTGGACACGTGTAATTATTCCTCTTCGAAGATCGAAAAATGAGTAATGTTGAAGAGCGGGTCAGCGACACCCGAAATAAGTTTTAAGTTAAAAAAAAAAGAGTTTTTAGGTTCATAATTATTGTAAGCCCGTCTGATGCACGACACGTTGACTGCGACCTTTGTCATGGATCCTCTCACTCGATAATCCTTTGTCCACGTGGCTACGTTCAAAACGCGCCTAGACTCACGAAAACATAATTCTGAAAAGAGTAATATCATGAAAAACCATAAATTAATATATTTATAATAAATTTATTTTAAATTCGAAAAATCTCAAATTGATATATTTACGATGAATTTACCCTATATTAGCTTTTATTAAATTTTACTATTAAATTGCTGAGTTGAATGATACAGGTGTACCAGTTTAGGATTTTACTCAATGGTGTATCAGTTTGAAATTTTCCGTGGTATTAATTAAATTAAATGAATAACGGAAATAAATGGAGGGTAAATTTATTACAAATGTACCAATTTGAGGTTTTAGTGATTAAAAAATTAGTTTTGGGTAAATTTGTCACAAGTAAACTAGTTTTGGATTTTTTGTGATCAAAAAATTAATTTTGGTAAATTTGTCATATGTGTAGCAATTTTGAGTTTTTTGCGATAGTAACTTTGCTCAAAACTCATCATCGCAATAGATCTATGCGCTAAACATTTCATTTTGTGCAATTAATTAGTAAAAAACTAATCACAATCGTTCACTTCAATCCTCCAGCTAGCTCTCTCAGGCTTTGGTGGACGGACAATGTCATTAGAGTCGACAGAGGAAGCGGGCGAAAAGACTCGGATGCTCCGAAGTTGCAAGTTTCGGGGGACTTAAACGCGAGGAATACAAATTTTTAGAACTCGAGTGCATTATTGTGACGAGATTTACGGTGGGAGAATTACGAAAAATATCATAAACCTATTACGATTGTGTTAATACAATCCTAGATATTTTTTTTGCCACAATTGAGTCATCAACATTTTGTATTTGTACTAATTGAGTCCATATGGCCAATTTTGGCCGAAAATTATTAACGTAGACGCTAACTATTTCATGTTGCGCGATCAACACTGACGTGGATATTTTAATATTTTTTTCAAAATTTATGTGTTTTTTTTCTTTTCTTTCTCTTTCTTTTTTCTTCTTCCCTTCCTTCTTCCATGGCAAGGGCTTGCCATGGTGAGGTAAGCCTTGCCCGCCCCTAGCGAGGCTCAGCCTCATTCAACGACGACGAGGTTGGCCTCGCTAGATTTGGTGAGGGCTCATCCAACCATGGTGAGGCCGAACTCGCTATCGTTGGGCAAGGTCGAGCCTCAACGGCGAGGGCTCGCCTAGAGAGGGTGAGGTGCTTTGCTAGCCCTTGCCTCTAGGCGACTACTGAGGTTCAGTGACCGGCTGAAGGAGAAAGGATGAGAAGAAGAAACAAAATCGAAAGAAAAGAGCGAAAGAATAAATAAAAAGATTAGAAAAATGCTAAACTATTATTAAAAATGTCTACGTTAGCGCCAGTCACGCCACGTAAGACGATCAGCATCTACGTTAGCGATTTCATGTCAAAATTGGCCAGGTGAACTGAATAGGCACAAATGCAAAAGATTTATGATTCAATTCGTAAAAAAAAAATTATGACTGAATTGACATAATTGCAATAGGTTGAAGACTTTTTTGGTAATTTTTCCGATTTACAGTTTACCCTGTAATTTGTCCCAAATAATTACAGTGGCTCAATTTACAGCGCACTGTTGGCTACATACCACAAAATAATAATAATAATAATAATAGTAATAATAATAATAATAATAATAATAATAATAATAATAATATATCACGACTAGTTTACTAGATCGAAAGGAAAGTGAGGTAGCATATAATTATCGAAAGACTAAGTAAGCATCTAAAATTTTATCTTATCGACAACTATCTTGTGGCGGCCTTAGTTTTCCTAGCATATTTACACGGACTCAATCCCGTGACCACAAATTACAACGTTAGAGTATTCGGAGTGAAGAGAGCTGCCGTGGATCCGCAGGTTAATGCTTGTTCGTGAATAATGGAACGAAACTATGTGGGTTTAAATATCTCTAAGTATATATTCGATTTTAAATATCCGGAGAGCAGAATTAAAAAAAATTCGAATCCCGATCCCATAATGTGTAAATGGAATTTCGAAAACGCATGGAAGTTTCTTGAGAAAAGCGGATCACAGTCTTGCCGAAAATTAAAAAGGTTAATAAATATTATAAAGCCTATAAAATGCAAGTATCAAACGAGCCTTGAGATTTTTGACGAAAAAAAAAAAATCCGAGCACCCCGAAAAAATCTGTGGGAGGGCGCGTGGAGGGGACGTGCTCCCCACCGCGCGCGACACGAGCGATTCGTCAATTGTCGTGGGGACGCGGATCAAATCAAATGCTTTGTCGTGCATGGCGCGGGAGACGGGGAGTGGGCTGTTGGCGGTGAAAATTTAGCGACCAACTCCACGTCCCGTCACCGACAATTGCCTCCACCACCTGCCTCTCTAATCAAATTCCTACCCCGATTAAAAAATACAATAATTATTAAAGGAAAAGCCGCAAAAAAATCTCAAACTGTGTACTCGGTATAACAAATTTATCCTTAATTTTTTTTTTCCACGACACCAAAAATCTCAAATTTGTATTTATGTGAGCCGTTTGATAAAACGTGGAGGAGAGAAAGATGGGGTGTTTTGCAAAAGTGGAATACGGATTAATAAGTAATGACCAGCATATTTACTTATATAGACGCTAGAAACTAAATGATATTGTTTTTGCTGAAAGATCATCTAATCAAATGTGTCACATAAGCACGAGTTCGGGATCTATTATGTCACATGAAAATGTTTAGAGTATACGTATCATAATGGGGATTATTTGGAGTTTTTTAACGTCGTAATAAAAAATTCACAGTAAATATATCGCAATGAGCATAATTTCGAGTGGTCCGCGGCTTTTTCCCTCATCATCAGCATCATCATCGTCACCACCGCGCTCTCACTTTATCAATGCTTCAAGGTGGGGGCTATATCGTATTCCTCAAGCTCATTCCTTCTCCACGTATCCATTGTCCAAAAAGGCCAATGATGATTTACTCATCCCGTTGCGTGTGTCGGAAAGTCCGATGGGAAGAATTTAAACCAATAACCCTTCCTTTCACGCACAAGACGGATCGAGTATGACAGGCGGCGGGATTTGACCAACGGGCAAGACACGCATTCGAAATCAACCGAAGCAAAAACCTAGTTCCGATATCATGTTACAAAAATCTAGCCGAAAAGCTTAAAACTAATAACGGTTGAGCCCCGCGATCGAGAGCATCGTTTCTAAATTCTGGCTTGAATTTCATGAATGAATGACAGAACATCAATAGCTAATCTGCACTCATCGGTTTGACCCCAGGGCCTGCTCTGTGGGGGACCAGCCAGCAATCGTTCCTAGGGGTCCTCCTTTGCGGATACCGGTCCTTACATGACAAAGACCCTCGCTTTTGAAGAGTCAAGTGTTCACATATATCTAATCTATCTAGAATAATGTAAATGTAAAATTTTCCAAAATTTCCATGAGCCAAAGTCAATCCCGAGTTTGATGCCGCATGTCTGGCATTTTTTTACCTAAAGACACTACATTGATGTCAACATTGATGTTGAAATTCGTGACGATGTGAGGTGTCTCGCTGAAAAAGGGTCATTGCATGTGAATACATAATAGGTCTCGCCTGCCTGTCCTCATCCTGTAGAGTGGACTGATGAATACATTCCTTATTTTAACATGTCAGTGCTCGTATACTTCGCACCCCAAATTCTCTCTATATTCTTTTTCTTTCCTAAAGAAACCGAATACCCTCTAGCAGTTTAACGTCCTGATGATCCCGAAATTCGAAAGATGACCGAGATCGACCCTTTTATGGACTCGTTGACATCCGGGGTGTGTCAATTAAGAAATCGATCTTTTTTTCTTTTTTGGTCGGAATTTAGGAAGGCGATTGATCAAGTGCAATGTTAGGCGCACTAAGAATTAATTTTCGAAATTGGTAACTGGAGAGATTAAATGCCGACAACTTTAAAAAAGGGCCGATCATATTCAACGCCTAATAAAAATCTGTCAAATTATTTTGTAAACTAGTTTTCACTAAATCTTGCATTATACACAGGAGAGAGGGTTGGGTAACACATTCCAATGTTTTGTTTTTGTTTGTGTAGGGTCCTAGATAGCTCCTTCCACCCGCGTACGATTTTTTTAAAAGGTATTGGAAGTCCTAAATCATATGTATGGAATCAATTAAGTTCTACACTTTTTAATCAGCGTATTCAAGCCTTAAACTCTTTTCAAAAAATGCGAACATGTCCTGTCGATGGTACCAAAATTCGTCTTCGTAGTACTTGAAAATTGACTACGCAACAACCTTGAATTGCATTTCCCAGTATTAGTTTAGGACTTAATCGCACTATTTTCAAGCACTAGGTTTACGACTCAATCGTACCAATGAAAAGTTTTCCTTACTCACATTATTAAGGACTTGCTCCGCACATAAAGTTCGAAACTTTTGATTCAATTTTCACTCTTTTTATACAAATTAATCGTTCACGGACAGCTTTACTATGCAAGCGTCAGCTAAATATATATAATATGAACTTTAGTACGATTTAACAATGTTCAGCTCGAGTCACCCAGCTCCTGTCCAGACAATCTTGTGTACAAAACAAAATGGGCTGTTCATTCGTTTACAGGCTCAGGTGCAAGCCCAACAACTCCTTCTTTGTTTCCGACCCTTCGATGTTGTTCTGAAACATAGCTGGAGGCCAAGTGAAAAATGGGCTTTCAGGCAGAGCCGATGATAACTCCTTCAGCGTACGTTCTGTAAAGGAAATCTTCAGATAGGAAAGGAGGACAACAAGGGGAGCTTTCCTCTCCCGATCTAGTTAGATCGGAGAGTTTTGGTGTATATGCTTTCAATTCCCCTGGGTTTCGTTTGTGTACGAGTGTAGTTTCGATGGCGATCGCAGGAGCTCTGGCGTCTCTTACTTGCTGAAGGGATTGCTCCCACAGGCGTTGGATTCGTGCTCGTTTAACCTGTTTTCTCCCAAACGGTGATAGTATTGGAGATGTCGAACCTAGGCGCTTGCCACTGAATGGCAAAGCTGCAGCGAGAAAGGGAGATGCCGGTGTGTGCTCATCACCGATGACACGAGATTCGGTGATCGACCGCTGATTGTGTGGATATCTGTTCTTGTAGGACGAGCCTGCTTACCCCTACTAATGATGCTTTGATGATCCATCTAGATGTCTAGAACTTGTTTTGTTTCGAAGCTTTCTAGGTTTTCCTCCGGTTTTGTAGTTTTCTTGAATTGTGAGGTACCTCTCACGTATCTTTTTGGAAATGAATGAAGTTTTCTTTTGACAAAAAAAAAACTCCGAATTCTTTCTTCTTATTTTTTTGGATAACTCAGATAATGCAAGAACACAAGCTGAGAAACCTAGCAACTTAGAGCTTGTTTGGTAACCGGACAAATATTGCCTGATTCTATTCTTTTGCTCTCGGGAACAAAAAAAGAACAGAAATCCGTTTAGTAAATTTTTTATTCTCGGGTACAAATTTGTTTCCAGAATCAGTTTTGGAACAGAATCAAAAATAAAAAAAAATGTTGATTCTTGATTCCGAGAACGAGAATTAGAAATGGAAAAGAATTTTTTTGTTCTTTTTCTTCTTCTTTCCTGGCATGTGGTCGGTGGCCGACGAGGGTGAGGGCTGGACCCTCACAGCCTGGGCGAGCCTGTGGCCAGCAAGGGCTGCGACGCCCTCGCTGGCCCTGGCTTGTGTTCGATCGCTGGTGTCGGCGTCCTAGCCATGGGCTAAGGAAGGAGATGAAGAAAAAAAGAAAGAAAAAGAAGGAAATATTAAAAAATTCAAAATATTATTAATAATTTTTTTTTGCAGTTACCAAACGCATTTATGTTATTTTTCTATTCCAGGAATAGAAATTTTGGGCAGTTACCAAATGCCTTCAAATGCTTATAATTGTTTTCGAGAATGGAATAAAAAAAATCATTTCCAAGTAAAGATTATTTTCGAAAACAGAGTGGTTATCAAACACCTCATAGCCCTAGAGCCGGTTAATGAGCTAGAACTGTTTGCGCAGCTAGAGAAACTTGAATATATAAGATCTTCAATTCATAAACTGAAAATTCCGCAATGTAATGTAACTATGTCCTTCCTGGGGTCGTTCTATACTCGAGCTATTAGCATATAAAAAGTGTTAAGAACCAACAGTTCCAACCAAAGTAACTTCCTTAAAATTTGGCAGAGCGGGAGGTGAAGAAAGAAAGTGAAAAATGTAATATAATTTTGCCTCTTCTCCATATACGCAAAAAATTCTAAATTTTTGGTTATGTTTGTTTGAAATCTTAAAAAGAACCAAAATTTTTTTTTCATTGTTTGAAAAATGAAATTCTTTTTTGATTTTTCTAAATAGATATACATTATTCGAGTGCTAATAATTTGTGCATTGGAGGAGGGGAACCATGCATGAGCATTGGGTCTTGGATTCGGACTCGATGGACCTTGGCCCAAGTGCCGGGGATCCAAGCACGGGCATCTGGGTCCTAAGTCCACAGAATTGGGCTCAAGAACTTGGTGTCTATGCCCGACTCCTTAGCACCCCGGCTCGGCTCCATAGAGGTTGGGTTCGAGTCCATCGAGGGTGGACCCTAGTGCTCGAGCTCGGGACCTCGGTGTCCATGCTCGGGTCCTTGGCACTCGAGCCTCTGGTCTATCGTGGTTGGGCTTAAGACCCAATGCTTGTGCCCGGGTCCCTAATAACCAGGTCTAGGTCCTCTGTGCCCGAGTCTGGATCCATAGAGGCCAGGCCCAGGTCAATCGAGGTTGGGTTGGGGATCGGTACTTGTACCTGAATCCCCGACACCCGGGCTCAAGACCCCAGTGCTCGTGCATGGATTCCCTGCACTCAAGCCTCACTCCATTGATGCCGAGGCTTGGGACCCTCGTGTCTGTCACGCCCCGAACCCCACGGCACGCAACATCCCTACCTTGGTCGATTATGATGCAACGCTCCCAGGATGCGTCGCCGACCCAACACCAAAATCATTGATAAGGCACATGCGGAAACAACGTATATAATTATATATATACACCCGTACAAAAATAAACACGTGAGACCAAGGCAAAACAACCATACACAATAATATACATTTTCCATTACCATAAAAAGCCTTTGATTACAAGATTCATTTATACAACCAAAAGGAAATGACGTCAGCAGTCAGCCGCCACTAAATCAAAAAGGTAAGTGGCCAGAGGAAGGCTAGGCTAACTATAGGAAAGTTACTAACAAAAAGGAACAAGCTTCCCTATCAGGACCAGGACTATCTTAGGGCTCCCAGTCAGGGTCTGACGATTTTGAAGAACCATCCGACGACTCTCCTTCACTATTCCTAGATGACTCAGACTCCTCTGAGTCCATATCTTGAGCTCTAGCCCATTCATCTTCAGAATCCGGTTCCAGTTCCGGGTCCAGGTACAGTCCTAACTCTTCATCGGGTCCTATTTCTTGATCTGAGCCTAACTCTACGACTTCTCTATGATCTTCATCAGAATCCAAATTCATGTCTTCGAGTTCATCTTCTTTACCATCAATTTGGTTCGGGTCTTCCGCTATCACTTGTGGCTCCTGCGGCTCCCCATCCATGGACTCGTCAACTCCATCAACCTCATAAACGTCCTGCGGGTTTATTATCTCACCATCCGCATATATGGGCTCCATCAAGCCATTCGCATCTAGTGGGGCATCGAAGGTTTTTAGGGGTCGACCCATGTTCCCATTCGCATCTCGAAGACACCACGCTACATATTCCTGAGTTTGATAGAAATACTCCCCAACATCAATGAAAATCATAGATCGAAACCGTACATACGTCTCCCCATTACCAGAAGGAAAAACACTAATTGATTGCTGAATCTGCGTCGGGATCCTAAAAAGTGTGTGTATCTTCGGCATAGTCAGGGTCGGGGGTTTGAAAAGTTTCGGTTTACACAACCGTGAGACGAATCTCAATGAGTTCAACCCCTAAACCTAGGTTAGGCTAGCATGCAATCTCCTGACCGGAAACAAACACTTAAAAGCATAACATAACAATAATCACATACGCTTCTGACCCTGCAGGTTAGACAGTTCAACGTATAATAATCATGGCACATACGTGGTACACGTAGTCACATGTACGCCAAATACATGCTCGTGCACCAAGTCTCACCCACTCGCATGCTAGTCCATGCATGTTTATGTATGCAGATGTCGTCAATATGATAGATGCATTTCTCGGTCCACTGGCCCACACTGGCACACTGGCAATTGCCCAATTTATTAACATTTATTACGACTTGAGTTAACAATATTCACGGCCCGGTGCGTCTAGCCTGCTTCAAAGTGCATGAGGCGCAGCACCGATCTGGCTCAGTGTCTCTAGCCTGCTTCAAAGTGCATGAGGCGCAACACTGATCTCCTTACGAACCAGAGCCTGCTTCAAAGTGCATGAGGATGGTTGTCTTACGGACATACTGGGCATCGTCCTGCTTCAAAGTGCATGAGGACGGTATTGACCCGAAGGTCACGACCCGAAGGTCCTTAGGTGATCACACAACCAATTATTATCTGAACCCCGCTTATCACGCTTCAGGATATTTTAGGTGATCACATGCTCATGGCAGGCACGCATTCTCGCACAGTTTCATCACATGCCTCACATCTCGGCATACATAATGTGTGACCATGCTATGCAGTACAATGCACCACGAGCATCAATTTAATTTAAACACTCAATGTCACAGCATGTGCTCAATCAGCCCAATTAATACCGTGTGGCCTAACGTGCGATTCACAATTCAACAATTAATTTCAAGCCAATCATTGGCCAATCGCACTCCACATTAGTCAACCACACAACATGCGACATGGCAGTACGCAATCAATCACAATTAAGCACAATTTACGTACACTCAGTCTACCCGGACATACCCGGTAATTCCACCAATGGGCTTCTAATTTGGCCATTTAGTCCAATTATTCTCCCCAATAAATTCTCATTGATCCACTACATTTTTCCGATAATGATTTCTACAAATCGGTCCTCAACCCAGTCTAAAATATACACCGATACTATCTAAGCCAATCCAAAATGCACCGATAATACCTAAACCAGTCCAGAAAAATGCACTATCAGTCCTAATCCGGGTTTAGAAATTTTACTCACTTAATCTTGGACCACGGCGACGAAGAACGGTGGCCGATTACTGGTGAACAGTGGAACCGACGGCGGCGTTCCCGGCGACGACGTACGACCGGCGGTGTACGAAACCGTACGTACTGTACGGGGGCGCTGTACGGACGGGATGATGAACAGTGATGTACGGACGTCGAAAACGTCACAGTGGCAGCAGTTGGGCCGATCGGGCTCCGGCAGGGCGGCGGTGATGCCCGGGAGAGAAAAAGGGAGATAAAGAGAGAGAAAGAGAGAGAGAAAGGGGTCGGACAGAGGCGAGGCTGAGGCTAGGGACTAAGGCGGTCGATAGCGAGGTACGGTGGTCGGCGACGGCGCTCTGGTGGCAGGCGGTGAGCTCCGGTAAGGCCAAGCCGAGAGAGAAAATGAGAGAGAGAGAGAGAGAGTGATCGGGAGGAGAGGGAGAGTTCTGGCCATGAGGGAGGGTGAGGAGAGAGAGAGAGGATTAAATTCTGGTAAAAAAAAATAGGGCTAGGGTGCCAAGCGTCGCCATAGTAAAAATGACTATTTTACCCCTCAGCCAAAGGCTACCATTAAATCTTATCCAATAATTCATGGGCAATTTGGTCATTTGCTGCAATAATTAGGATAAGTCCAAATTTAATTAATTTCCTTAATTATCCCCCCAAAATTCGGAACCAAAAATAGCCCACGGACAAAACTGTCATTTTTCCGGTCCCGGGGCGAAGTTCCATTTTTCACCCGTACCAACCCTAAATGTACGTGGCCAACATAATGTGGCGTTGGAATAGCGAAAATAGCTTCTTAAGCCCTCGAAAATCGACTGCCAAGTTTTGGGAATAAAATAATATTATTTTTCACTTCCGAGCCAAAATTTCAATTTTTGACCGAAACCACTCTAAATGTGCGTGGCCACCCCAAAATGACATCAGCCTCGAAAAATAACCTCATTTGGCCTCGAAATCCAACATCGGCGCCCATAGGGGCAAAATCGTAATTTTTCACCATCGGATCGAAATTTCAATTTTTAACCGTACTAACTCAAAATATGCGTGGCTAGCCTAATATGTAGTCCGATTCCCAAAAATAATCTCTTAAGCCATCGAAAATCGATATCGAAATTCAGTCCCAATTTCGTGATCAAAATTCGCTCGATTTCCAATTTCAGGGTCTCTCACTAACGGGCGGCTGTTTAGAGGTTACGTATATCGACCTAGGGTTATCTGAGTCATAAGGTACGATTATTGAGAGAATGAGAAATTATCACTTTTCCCAGAGGTCACAATCGTTCGGTTTAAGTTCAGGACTAGTTGGCCACGTGCACTCTCGGTCGTGCATAATCACCTGCGATCCGATTGTACGTCGTTGGCCTTGGCCAAACCAAATCCGTTACCTTTCCTAAGATCGGCCCACGTTGGCCCAAAATATTCCCTCATCATTTCTTGAGATCGGTGCCCGATTCGCGATCGGATCCCTGATCCACGTATCATTTTCTAATTAGCCATACCCTATTGATTAGTATTCCGAGAGTGATCAGCTCTGGATGAGACTTATTAAAATGAAATGCAAAATAATGTCAATTTTATTGATCTCGGAATTACATCGAAATTCGGGCTGTTACAGTGTCCATGCTTGAATCTAATCGATGGACTCGGGCGTTAGGGACCTAGTCATGGGCATAGGCACCATGGGCCTAAGCTCAACCTCAATCCCGGGCTTAAGACCCCAGTGCCCGTGCATGGATTCCCTGCACTTGAGCCTCACTCCATTGATGCTGAGGCTTGGGACCCTAGTGTCCATGCTTGAATCTAATTGAGGTCGGGCTCGGGACCTGGCACCTGGGCTCAGGTCCGTTGAGGTTGAGCTTAGGCCCATGGTGCCTATGCCCATGACTAGGTCCCTAACGCTCGAGTTCGTTGAGCGTGGGCACTAGGGACTCAAGCATCGATAATGGGGTCTTTGGCCCAGCATAGGTGGACCAGGGCTCGGGCCTTGGGGACCCAATTTCTAGCATGAGGACCCGGGCATAGGCATTAGGTTCCTAGGCTAGGCCTAAATAGTCCCAGGCTTAGCCTCGATGGACCTCGGTGGGCCCGGTCTTGGCTTCTAGACCCGAGTCCGTTGCCAACGGCTTGGGAACAAGCATAAAAATTCCCGTGTCAAAATGTAGAGTTTGTGGTTTAAGTGTTGATGTCTAGCCATATTTTTCAAAGAAAAAATCATTTTTCTGAATTTAAGCAAATAATTTTTATTGACTAGACAAATATCTTCAATTGATTCATTTTCCTAAGCTATCGAAATGCCGGAAAATACTTTCCGCGAAACAAATAGGGTTTTCCACTCCTCCCATTTCCCCTAAGTTTCCTGGACAAAGCACAAACGTCGTTGTTTCTGCCGAAAGGAGTACTCGCTGGATTTTCAGTTTCGGTCGAAGCCAAATTTCGGCAGATGGGATAAAGAATCCAATTCAAAAACTTGCTTATCCTTTAACGCGATGCTGGTCTGTCAATTTTCAGGTACCTCGTCGCTTGTGATCCTAAACACATGCATGATGCATAATTACATCTTGATTAGCAACTTGGATCTTGATATCCGGAGGGTGCAAATGCTCCCAACACAGATGGGGAATCACCAATCACCAACTAATCCGGATTGCGCCTCGTCGGCTGATCCCAACAAGCTTTTGTGCGTCGACTTCATTGCAAAAGTCAGCTTATGTCGCTCAGTGGTGAGGTGGCAACATTCATCTGGTGTTGAGCCCGACTCAAGATAATGATTCCTTGAGCAATCCCAGATTCATTTTCAAGCTGAAATGGCCTTCTCACCTAAATGGTAACCACAACTGCACAAGAGCGCCAGTTGCTGCTTCAGCATAAATTGCATTGCGGATCTTCCCTCCCATGCATCAGTCTTCAAACGTTTGTTTCTCCAAGCGCCACTTTCGATTCTTCTTTAGCACAAATCGAAAAGGAAACAGAAGGCCCGCATAAAAAAAGACAAGACAAGGGGAAGAAAAAAGACATGAACATGATAAACAACATTGTTGTATTTCCACTTGTGCTCTTCCTCATCATCCCCAAAACCTTGGCCCAGCCGTCCCAAGGCCCTCCCAGCCTCACCAAGATCCTCCAAGATGCTGGCAACTTCACGGATTTCC
Source organism: Syzygium jambos (assembly GCA_031216235.1). Lineage (NCBI taxonomy): Eukaryota > Viridiplantae > Streptophyta > Magnoliopsida > Myrtales > Myrtaceae > Syzygium > Syzygium jambos. The sequence continues at coordinate 7,543,706 of CM062229.1, read as the reverse complement.
TCCGGCTGCTCAAGATCACCCACATGGCCGGCCAAATCGCCACTCAGCTCCAGAACTCGAACGACGGCCTCACCATCTTAGTCCCGCCCGACCCTGCCTTCTCGATCCTCAAGTCCGGGTCTCTGAACAGCCTCAGCGATAAGCAACTAGTGCAGCTGATCCAGTTCCATGTCATCCCGCAGTTTCTCTCCAAGACCTTGTTTCAGACCGTGAGCAACCCATTGAGGACGCTGGCTGACGGTAATAATGATGGCGCATTCCCGTTGAATATCACTGTCGCTGGCACTGAGCTCAAGGTGTCCACTGGCATCGATGAGGCGACGGTGGGCGAATCGTTGTACTCAGATAACCAGCTGGCAGTTTACCGGATTGACCATGTTCTTCTTCCTCCCATCATCTTTCCATCACCTTCGGCACCGGCGCCGGAGAAGCCTGAGAAGAAGCAGCCTGCCCCTTTGACGACCTCGTCTGCGCTGAAGAAAATGATCGATGGCCAGACTTTGCTGACCGTCGGATTAGCTGCTGTGCTATTGCTTCTTGATTTTTAATGTGGCGTGAAATTTTAATCCGTTCATGGTAGGACCGATTTTATGCAACAAGATGGACACGCCTTTTTCAGTTTGTGTAACAGAGCTTCTTGTTCCAAAATAAAATCATGTAATCGCCATGAGAGATATGAGCTGGATGATAAATTGTTCTTCATAATTCTTGCAATATGATCTGGTATTTTTTTTCCATGAAATCTGTGATTCTACGAAGACCGAACACTAAATAGAACTAAGGGTGATCGGTTCAAGGTTCCCAATTCTGGAAACCGGAGACCAGTCCAATGAAACCGGTCACTTAGGGTTTAGTTCACATTTTGCTAATTTTTATCAATGAACTTGTGTCAACAAAGTTCACTTATGGTTTATTCCACATTTTACTAATGTTTTTGAAGAAATAAAAAAAATATATGTAGTTGGTCCGGTCCGGTTCTCCTTTGGAACCAGGAAACTAGACCGGACCACCTGGACACCAGTTCCACTTTTAGGAATTGGGAACCAGACCGATACTCTCGGAAACCGGATCAAGCCAGCTGGTTCCCGATTTGAATGGTCCGTTTTGCACATCTCTGAACTGAACAATATTGCTTTTGAGATGGATAGAGATTCTCTGCATTTGAGGGCTAACAAACAATATTGTTTCTGAGATGGATAGAGATTTTCTGCATTTAAGGGGTAACTGTAGTGCAATGCAGTCATCCCAACGGGACCAAAGATGCCCCTAGATTTAGAGATTTAAATTGAACTCCTCTCTCTATCCCCATCCGCCTTGCCCTCGGTTTTGCCTCCATCGCTGCTCGCTTACTGCTGCCTTCATTGCTCGTCACCACTGCGGCGCTCAACCACCATTGTCGTTCGCATGGCCTGTCACTTGTCTCGGCTAAGGTCGGTCAACCTCAAATGATCCAGTTCAAAGGTCATGCTGCTAATCTGACAGCTAAATGGATGCAACAGGAGAAGGGAACAATATGAGCACTCCTCACCTCTTGCATCAGATTTGAGTGAAGAATTCACATTGCTGTATATTAGATTATGTCAAGGTCCAGTGTTATTTGATGTTTGGAATGGTATTGTTGGCTTGATACAATGAATTGGTTATGAGTATGCTTTGCATTTGTCACTCTGTGGATCCTGTCAATTAGAAAGTTTATGAGACTAGAAAAATTTATGGAATAGAGCCATGGTGTCTCGAGACTAAAAGGCAATCCCTTGTTTGAGGCCAATGAGGTCATAGTTGTGAGATATCGTACATGTCTCAGACATTCATGACTCTCTTCCAAGACCCTTTACGATATCAGAGCCATTTAATTAGATCATATTATGATTATGATTCTATACTTATGATATACCAATACCAATGGGAAGAAACTATCCATAATATCAAAAACAAACCTTTTAGATAATACTCCTGTTGTCATAAATGCCTCTGTACTCTTAATTCCTCAGACTCTTAAAGCAGATCCAAGCTTCAAAGCTCAATTATCTTTATGAAGTTTCCTGCTTTAATGGAGATGATAAGATCTCTAACACCCACCTTCCTTTTGTAAATCCATATTCAGCCTTTGCTAAACCTGCATGTTTCTCACCAATCTATTCCACAAGGAAACTCATCCAACATACTCCTGAGGAAGTTAAAGAGTATGCTCAATCAACTCGAATTGGTCAATATCCTATTCTTGCTACCTAGCGAGAACATTTTGTGAACTTTAAAACTCTCGAATTTCATGCACCTAAGGTTTACTCAAGGCAATACACATCGCCTAGCTTTAAACCTTCATGGCCGGAAATGACTTCCAGTAGTGGCCCGCATGCCACTACTTGGTACTCAATTTCTTGACTATCAACACGCTCGCCACTTTGTGGATCCCGTGGATTAAAAAATTTCCGAGACCAAAAGATTTATGGAATAGAGTCATAGTGTCTGGAGCTTAAAAGGCAGTCCCTTGTTTGAGGCTAACGAGGCCATAGTTATGGGATAACATACCTGTCATAGATATTCATGACTTTCTTCTATGACCCTTCATAGTATCCGTCATCTTTGCGTTATATATTTTAGCTTCTTAATTCTGGTAGTCGAAACTTCTTCCATATGCCATCATGAATCAATGAATTCGAGGAACATTCGACATCCGATATATCATCATAGCCAATAAATTTGGCTTTGTAAAGGGGCAAATGACTCTTGAAACTTTCCCATCATCATACCATGCTAAAAACCACTTCATGTTTGGAAAATTCGACCTATCAACCGTGGACAAAAAATGCTACAAAAAGAGGGGATATGGTTGAGATTCGTGCACGAAGCGAGGGGTGAAACACAAAATCAAAGAGATGCAATGTCAACCGAGCCTTCCATGAGGAAGGAAACAAGATGATGAAGGAGGCAATTGTCAACCGAGATGCAAAGTCAACTTTAACCGGAAATTATCCACTCATCCAATTAGCTCATGGAGGTGGGGCCCGGACCAGGAGCAAACCCCACCCAATTAGCTTGCGAGGTTGAGAGGATCCCATCCAATTAGGTGTCGAATGTCGATTGTTGTCGGGCCCACCTCGGAGATCACAAAGTAATCATTAATATGATAGGTGTTGCATCTTGCTTCTTCCAATTTTGCGGTGATAGATCTCAGTAATCTCTCAAATCACCACACCGTGCAAAGGCTGATCTTGTTTGTGTTATTTATCTGGAATCCAAGATTAGTAGCAAGCTGTTCGAAGTAATATATAATTTTAGACGAGTCATATGATTCCCCAGTAAATTTCATACGATCAAATTAAGACGTTTTGTGAAATTAAATGATTTTACTCTCAATCGTTCATTTTAACTCATATATATATATATATATATATATATATATATATATATATATATATGCCTCTTTGGCCTGTCTTCATATGGCTTTTGTTTTTGGAACGAAAGATTTACTTACCGTGAAATGGGAGCATATATTATGAATTCGAATTCTTTATTAATTTTTTTTCTTTGGTTAATGATTTTTTGGAAAAAAAGATTTAATGAGGAAACCTTTCGCATTCGTTTGTGTGAGTTAAGTAAAATTTGATGTGAGAGTAAAATTAGAAATGATGTAAAAATGAGAACAACCTCATTTTTTTCGTTATCGTAGAGATATTTGCACGAATGTTTAACTATTTATGGATGTTATAAGAAAAATTAGAGAGGGATGTTGCTTGACCTAATGAAATTATGACCCAAAAACCTTATGAAGCCGGTTTTTCCTCTATGGTCATGTCAACGGTGTCTTCACCATGTTTGTTAAGCACATGTAACTTTTTGTTTTTTGGTCGAAAGCACATTTAACTTGAAATAGTTCATTTTTAATAAAATATTGCATATAACACGAGAGCAGTCGGTGCATTGAAAATAAAAAAGTTTCCTTAATCAATTGCTAAGACATTCGTTAATCAAATCTTGCCGAGAAATTCATTAAGATAATCTTAAACATTAACTTTCTGAAACTTCCTAACTCTAGATCATCAGTCCTGGACATATATTTCAACATCCACTTGAAATGCACCACCCTCTGTTTTTTCCCCTAACAATAAGCAAACGATCCTCAACTTCACCAAAACGGGGCCAAAAAACCATCACTCATCATCAACAAGGAAATCTCATCTATCTTCCAACCAAATTAAACCCCAAATATCTCTAAATTAGCATCGAAAATCTCTAGCTAAAAAATGGTTACCTCGTACCTAATTTCAGTTGTCTCTCATCACATCAGGTCATATGTCTCCCCCTCCATTCGCACCTCTCAAAATAAATAGATCACTCCCTCATCTTCCCTTACCATCGAATCCAATCCAAAAACACTTGCTCAAACACCATCAAAGCCTTCGCAAGTCTTATTCTTCGAAGAACAAACAAAAGCAACAATGAAGCACCAATTCATTGTCTTCTCACTCCTATTCCTCATCTGCACAGCCCCAACCTCAGCTCAGCCAGCAGCCTCCCCAGCACCCCCGCCAGAGTTGCCGACTCCGTCTCCTGTGTCCCCGCCGCCAGATTCCCCTCCCCCGCCGCCACCCCCCCAAGCAAGCATCTTGAAGATCCTCGAGAAGGAGGGCGGCTTCACCGTCCTGGTCAAGCTCCTCCGCAGCACCCACGTGTCCGATCAGGTGAACTCGGAGCTCTCCGACCTCAATGATGGCATCACCTTCTTCGCGGCAGACGATGCCGCCTTCTCGGCCCTCAAGGCCGGGACCCTCAACTCCCTCTCGAATAAGCAGCAGGTGCAGCTCCTGCAGTTCCACGTGGTGCCCACCTACCTGTCCATGTCCCAGTTTCAGACGGTGAGCAACCCTCTCATGACCAAGGCCGGCGGCACAAGCGACAAAGAGTTCCCGCTCAATGTCACCACGAACGGCAACCGAGTCAGTGTCTTCACCGGGGTCGACGGAGCCTCGGTGACAAAGACGCTGTACACGGATGGCAAGCTCGCGGTGTACCAGGTGGACAAGGTGCTCCTCCCCCTCAGCATCTTCTCGGTGGACGGCACCTATGCGCAGGCACCAACTCCGCCAAGGAAGAAGCCTGTCGAGCTAGGCGTCTCGGGCTCGAGTGAAGTTGGGAAGGTGAAGACTGGGGACGTCCTTTGCCTAGTCGTCGGCGTTGGGGTCGCTGGTGTCGTCGCTTCGCTCGGTTTGTGATCTGAAAATGGCGATTTTCTGGTTTTTCCAGTAAATTGGTGGTAGCTCCTCTTGGTTTCCCAGTGCACAACGTGATGATATGGGTCGAGAGACGATATCTCTCTTGAAACTGGATTTGTTTGTTTTTTTTCCGCCTCTCCTTTTGTTTCTTCCTTTGGGTATTTGTGACCATCGTTTTTGGATTCGAATGTAATAAAGTCTTCTCTTTCAACTTGTTTCGAGTTTCCATATGGTCTAAATGTGGATATTTAGAGTCATATTGCATTATATCTGCATCTGAGATGCTATAATCTATGTATTTACTCAAACATATTCTAAAACTATAGAACCTTATAGCTGGGCGAGGGAACTTCTTATTTAGGAAGTTTGTCTACGATGCACTCCGCAACATCCCCTTTCGCGGCTATGGTTGCCGCAAGAAAACTGTACCAAACAGACTTTACCATACGTCCTATTGATATGTGTCAATTTAGGCCTACCCAGCTTTAGTAGGCTCAATGGAAGGGGGACAGGTTCGAGAGGGTAAATCTTGTGTTGAACTTGTCACATTAACTATGTTGTTATTTTGAACCTGTCTCGAACCCACTACGAGTTTCAACATGAAATCCCGAATCCTAGCTCACTAAAGTAGTTGGGATTGTTTTAGTAAACAAATATTGCGCATCAAACAAATAATAAACCACATCAAATTTGTAAGTACAAGAACTTTTTCACCGCTCACACCTTGTAGATCTGTAATTGGGAAACCTACGAAATGACAAAATAGCAGGTATTGAAAAAAAACATCAAGATCGATGTCATAAAAATCTAATAATCCAAGAACCCTAAAATGAGAAGCCAGACTATATGATCTTGCTACTGCAAGTGGTAGGTTACAATTGATTATGCTTAGGGGTTCACAAAATTGTGTAAGTAACCTTAAGGTTTTGACAACAGCATTTGGGTAGATAGAGAAATGATTTATCATGTTCATGTTTCTAATTCTACTAGTCGGGTAAATCTAAGAGACGTCTCAAATACTAGCAGGATTAAAGTAATTATGGATATTTACTAAATTACCTAAGAACCATGAGGGAAAAATAAGGGCATTTTAATTATATATACATATGTATATATATCAAGCCGAGACACGTTTATGTTGTAATGGGAATCGAACCGGAGGGGTACCCTATTATATCAGCCTTCTTGCCTGCACTTATCAGTTACTTCCGACTTGAACTTAGGACCATCCTTTCAATATTTCGAAACGAAGAATTTAGTTTAAATTTTAGTAATTTATGAAAATTTATAAGCAACATAACATGTCAATATCTGAATAATTTGAGAGATCTCGAATATTTCGGGTTAAAAAATATGAAAAGAGTTCCACAATTCATACAAGAAAGTCGTAAGTTGTAAGAAAACATCCGTCACTCTCTCTTTCTGCCCAAATAGAGCAGCCTACCCACCACCCACACTTGCACGCCATCCATCCTGACCACCCCTCTTTCCCTCTCAATGAAGGCATCCTTGTCGATAACGAGATTAATTATTTTAAGCAATATAAGTAATTATATTTTGATAAATATTTTCAAATAATTAATTTTTCTGTGAAACAAATGAAGCCTTTCATAAGTCTATCATCCAAAACATGAGTCCTAATTGTTTTAATACCAACATGAAACTTTTTACGTTACTTGCTAAAAGAATTAACAAAATCTCTTGGAAATTCTGGCAATTTTATTGTTGAAAATAATAAGTGATTTGGGCCCCACTGTTTCATAATCTAGCCAAGTCAGCTTCTCTTTTAGTCGATTCCAACATTCAATGTCTCTCTTTCTCTCTTCTGCGCAGCAACGATGAGTTTGGCTGCTCTCTTTCAGAGATCACAACTCCCAGAAAAACATAATTTGCTTCTCCGATGATGCTTTCGATTTTGAGTTCGTTTTGAATTTCAACGAGCAAACTTTATCTAGTGTCACAACAAGAAAGGACAAATACCTACTAATGGGTCAAGCTCGTCTCTCGCGTGAATTCCGCTGGCTCGCCTGCTTCCTCCATGGAAGAACCCACCGAAGAAGAAAACCTACTGAGCTCTTGGTGTATCAAGAACGGCCTGCTTTCATTCCCCACCCCTAGAAAGTCTCTGGTCAAGCTGTTCTCAACTCCATCTGGGCTTGCATGGAGCTTCTGGCTCTCTGTTTGGCCTGTGCTGTTCTCAACTTGACTTGATGGGTATTGTCTGAACAACATACGAGAACTGTTCCTGGTTTGTGGAGTGTAGGGGTTGAAGTCGGAAGCTGTAGATAGTGATGATGAGAATAATGATGAGGATGAAGATGATGAGCTCATTGACCCGAACACAGTATTATTATTGACCAAAAATGACGCTGAATTATTGTTTCTGGTTGATCCCAGTTGGGCTGCTTTTTGCAGAAGAGCAGTTGCTGACATGTGACCTGTGCTTGCTCGGTGACTTGGGTGATTATTAGAGTACAGAGTCCCAATCGCCTGATTTGACATGTTGGTCTTGATGCTCTCTTCTTGTTTTATCAGAGATGCTTCTAATGATGCTGGTGTTGAGTAGTTCTTGAGCATGCCAATGGGCAATTGTGATGCTTGAACCAAGTCAGGCAACAAGCTCCCGGAACCTGGTGCGGTTAAGTATGAATTGCGGCTGCTTGCCATTAGGCCAAGAGGGTTTAAATTGGGGTCTACATGGTTCATCCAAATTTGAACCTGGCTTGATGACCTTTGGCCATCAAATTGATCCGGCATTGGAATTGGAGAGTTTTTGGCACTGGCAGTGTTGTTGGTCATGGTCCCATTGATCAACTCATTGCTGAAGTTCAGATTAGTATTTGCAAGTGAAGTAAAACGTGCGCCTTCTTCTGTTAAAGCATCGCAAAAGGCTCTGTGGGTGATGAAGCTATCTTTCCTGTTTGAATTGACAAGACAAAAAAATTGGAAGAATCCACATCAAACTGTATACTTCCAAAAAAGAGAAAGAACAACAAAGTTTGTACATCACCCCGCTCGAAACTGGGTGCCATTTTTTGCTGTAAATCTATTTTCAAGGAACCATTCTCTTGTCATGGATAGATCATAAATTCATACCCGTCAAAGCATCCAGAAAAAGTAAAACAAAAGCTATCCACTAATGAAGTGATCGCCCGTTTAATGCAAATAGGCCTCAGATCAATCTTGAATGCGTTCAAACTGTCATCTATTTTCAGAGTCATGGCCAGGTTCCCGGGTACGATTGAAAGAATGTCAATTATTTCAAATAGAGAACCCGAAAGGTGTATAGAGGAAAAAATTGAAAAGAAAAGAAAGGACCTCGAAAAGAGGGTTCCGCAGTCGCATTTATACTCTCTAGTCCCACAAATCTTGCTGTGAGCCTTCCAATCCGACTGAACCGCATACTTCTTTGAGCACTTCTCACACTTCCACTTCTTCTCCCCGTGCTTCCTGCTGTAGTGCTTCTTGATCCCGGTCAGATCGCCGAGAGCTCTTGACGGATCGTGGTGCACGCATGTCTCCTCCGGGCATATGTACACTTTCCTTCTGATTAGCTCCTTGTTTGTCCTCTGCTTGAGCTTCCAGGGAAGATTGTGACCTCTCCTGTGAAGCTGCAAATTCTGGTCTCTCTGGAAGCCCTTATTGCATATCTCGCAGATGAAGCGGTTGGTCGCCATGAGGGATTTCGGCGATAGAGCAATGACTTCAGCATCTGGGTCTGGTTGCATCCAATAGATTCCACAGTAAACAACAGTTTCAAAAGGTCAAATAAAGTAATTCTTTCGTGTACTATACATGCTTGCCTGGTGTTCCTGGTAAGCTTCTCTTCTTCTTGCAGTGGTTTGAGCTAGGGTTAGGGTTTGTGAGTGAGTTGGGTTCTTGATGAACAAACCCCCTGATTGTCGTGGGAAGAGAGAGACCATGTCCAGACATCATTTGCTGAGAAGTTAGGTTGCGAAAAGTGAAAGAGGAGGTTTCCTAACTTTGATTGAAAAAGGAAGATGGACTAAGCAAAAAAGCTCAAACAGAGATTGCCAATATCTAAGCAAAAGCAGCTACAAAAGCTTGAGCGGATGCAAATTTCTAAACTAGATAGATTCAAGAACAAAGTCTTGAATCCGTATTATCTATCTCACTCTCTCTACATGTGTAACTGGGGGCTCGATCAAAGAAAACAAAGGGAGAATATTCTCTCTCTCTCTCTCTTCCTTCCTTATCTTACACGACTCCTCTTAGCCGGTCAGCCACAGACTCAGCTGGACCACCCCTCCACATCTCTCTCTATACGTTTCTTCCGTATACTTCTCTTCTCTGTAAGATTTTCATTTCATCGGGTTCTGTATTTTTCATTTCTTTATAAACCATAAAGCTCTTACTGTCTTGAATGGAATTAACCCTGCGGGTAGTCTGTTGCTTTGTATGCAAGAAAGAGCAAGATAGGATAATAACCTCATCCCCTTTCGTAACCGAGAGACCCAGATAGAAAAGAAAGCTGACTTTCGACTTTCACAGCTACTATTCATCAGGTAAAAACATGATTCCCTTATTAAACTCCGTCTCTCCCCTCTCCCTCCTCCCTCTATGTAGTCCCGTGAGGCTTGACTGGACAGAAAGAGGGGCCCCCACCAGGCTCGGGTCGGTCGGGTGGGAATGAGAGAGATTAAAAAGAGAAAAAGTTGGAAAACATAAAAGAGACGAGATGACTGATACCTCTCCTTGACACGTCGACGACCTCCTCCGCCACAGCCACGTTCCTCCAGAAAAACAAAACAAAAGAAAAATTCCCTCTTGCTTCGAGATTTGTACTCCTTCCTGCATTTCTCCAGTATGGTTAACATGTGTGCGAGGTATCAGTCCTCTTTGGATTTCGAAAAATTTGTGTGACTTTTCATTCTCGAGCAAGTCTTGAGAAAACCTTTACAATAATTGACGAGAAAATTTCGGATATCATCATTAACTTGACTTTTCATCTCAAAATATCATCTTTACATTTCAAAACTTACATTATGAAAATGGTTTTTGTAAAATTTGAGGAGTTGTTTCTCAAGGCATAGGTGGGTGCGTTCGGTTTGGCAAGTTAAAGCAAGGTATCAATTTTTTACATTAAGTTTTGTCATTATAGAAGTTAATTTTATGTACAGAATCTACGGACAAGATTACATGTTCTTGTATTTACGCATTTTCAAAAGATTTAAACATTAAATGTCATCACGTGAATGCCTGATTTTGAACAATATAAAAAGATTGAAGACAATAACGGAAGTTAAAAGCCCTAAGTACTCGAACTTACTAATAGTACCGTCTAACTTCTGTAGGAGTTCTCAGGAAAGATGGATGCACGAGTCCTTACAAGATTCGTTTTTTTTTCATGGTCGAGTGTGCAGCTTTCTAGGGTTGTCTGCGTTGAGTGTTTCTTTTCTTTCAATCTGTCATTGATTAACCCTGAAACGAATAATGCTTCACATGATTAGATTATAAGTAAAATTAAATAATGAGTGTAAAAGAAAAACTAATCCGTGTCCCACAGAAGTACGCTGCTCGAAGCAAATGGTGGTTCCCGTTATCTATGTAGTGAAGCAGGAGCGAATGTTTGGAATCAAGCGGGTTGGATTTTCCCTCTCGGAGCACATGCATGTCTTTGATTCCCATGGACATGACCAGAGACCACGTACCAACCAAAAACGCAATTTTTTTTTTATATCAACGCAAAAGTTCCAACTTCGATTTGTCGTGGGAAAAATATTATGGAAATCATCCGATGGATACTGCTCGTATCATGTCATATGTTGCATGGAATTATCTCTATGGGTGTTTGCATGAAAGAATATTGCGTGCTCTCATTCGTTTTGGATCTCCATGCTTGACTTTATTATCCCGTTGGAGTTAACATGAAGGTCCAACCAAAGTGAGGCGTTTCAGTGGTGGAATGTCGACATTGGACTGAAGTAGCGGAAGGGACAAGGCCCCCATATCAACCATAGTGATTTTGTTGCCTAAGTTAATAGAGACTAAATCACAAAAGTTGATTCAACGCGAAGTTAGAAGATGATAGAGAATATGCGACAGCCAAGAGAAATTAGGTAGCCCCTTTAGGAAGCGATTCAACACATTGTTTTGCCTCTAAAATTAACCATTATGATGGGGATCGTCTACACTTACAGGTTGTATAAATTGATCGAAATACCATCAATTGTGTAATAACTCAAAACTCCAAATATGACTAACACCTTCTCAGAGAGAGAGAGACCTCGGATGGTGAAGGCAATGGCACGATGACGCGACAAAGAAGGCTTAGCCCCGAGGAAAAGAAGGAAGAAAAGGCCAAAAAGAAAATAAATGACAAAAAATAAGAAAGTAGAAAAGAAGTTCATTTTAAATTGGTTGACATGTCATCCATAAGTATTGCTTCCCTAACTTAAAAAAACCCTAATCTTCATATATAAATAGAGGAAAATGACATAAATGGTCAATGAACTTTAACTCAATATGCAATGTGATCTTTTACCTTTTGTTACATGTTCAAACTAGTCAATGGACTATATGAAAATGTTTAATATAGTCCATGAAATTTTAATTCATTCAATATGATCTCTCAGCTTTTGATACATGTTCAATATGGTCCATGAACTTTTAATTCATTCAATATGATCTCTCAGCTTTTGATACATGTTCAAATTAGCCCCGGGACTATATGAAAATGTTTAATATTGTAATTCCATTAATTTAAGTTCAGGGACAACGTTAAACATTTTCATATAGTCTAGGGACTAATTTGAATATGTACAAAAAATTCATGTACTATCTTGAACAAATTAAAAGTTCAGGGACCACATTGTACATTAAGCTAAAGTTCAAGGATCGTATTACACATTGGGCCAAGGTTTAGAGATTATTTGTGTCATTATCTCTATAAATAAGGGATTTGGATTCTCTCCATGTATAAGGCAAATTTTATCTCCAATTTATACTCCATGATGGGACAACAGACAGCTCATTTCGTTCCTATCCAGATGTGCTCCATCTTTTCTTTCATCTTTTCAGCTCCCTTTTTTCTTGCCCCCATCCGCGTCCTAGTTTGCCGAGTCGCTAATTGCCACCGCCAGCCATCCTGACCATTCGTCTAACCACTTGTAAGGTGCTACCCATATATGTAGAGAGAGAGAGAGAGAGAGAGAGAGAGAGTGCTGCGGTAGGTGGTGGCTGGAGGGTGTTGGTCTTTGTCAGCGGCGGCGGCATGGTAGTCAAGAGTGAGAGATTTGCGATTTGGGATTGTCGAGGGAGACGAAGACTTTTTGTTGTTAGATGAATTTGGCAAATTGATTTCGAGTGAGCTGATGTGTGCACATTACGGGAGGGTAAATTGCATATGCCCATCCGCCACAACAATTACTTGAGCTGTATGTTACACTTAATCGAATGCTTTACTACCTTAACATCGGAAACGACTGGCGCATCCCTTGAATTGGCTAGAACACGTGTTCTTGTGAAACAATGTGATCATTCATGACGCACCAAATCTCTAAGGAAGATTCACTTTATACGAATATGTATCAAAGTGACTACTTATCAATGTTTCTTTTATTAGAATTGAATAATGTTATGCCATTTCCATTCATCGTCGGCTCACACAATCACGAGCACGCTCAAATCTTAACTTGGTCTCTTCTATTTTTCATATTGTTGTGCCAAAGAAAATGAAGAGAAAGATCATCAGATCTGAAACACGGGACATGCGTACGGCAACATGATTCGTGTAGGTCCCCCCTTTCATTCATTGACAAGGTGTGCCTATTCAGCTCGTGACATTACATTCCATTGTCTGAATTCCCTCCATGTTAGGCTAACGTCAGAATTATAATAATATTATCATCTTGATTCCTTCCACTGTCTGTTAATGAAAGCTATGAATGAGTTGTCGACCATTAACATGCGGGCCCTTCCCATTAGGATGAGATAAAAATGGTACGATTAAGTTTCTTAAAAACGGCAAGATGAGCGCTCTTTCATATGGATTTCTATAACATCGTTGCATGGGACCGGCGGCTAACATTACGATGGGCATCCTCTCCGGTTGAAGTTGACTAACACACCCCTAGACTTGAAGGATGGATCACCACAAAAACCTAAAAACTTGATCTCTCTCCTCCCTCTCTCCCCCCTTGCCTGCGCCTATGCCGTGCTCACCTCACCTCGCACCGTCGATTTGAGTCGTGAGCTCGTCCACTGGTCTACGTCTAATCGTGTCTCTGTTTATAAATACAAATAAAGAGCTCAAGTGATGGTCGTGACGGCCATGAGACTGGTAAGCTGACTTTCGAATCTGAAAGATATAGTGGGTGAACCGCCCAAGATGGGCCAAACCTGGCCCGTGAGCCACAAGGGCCCACAAGGTAGTTATTTGCCTATCTATAATAGAAGGCACCTCTTGGAAAACCAAAGTGATTTTTCCATATGCAAACACACTTCTTTGAATACAACGTCTTCTCTATTTTCCTTCGGAACGCATACAAGTACGAAAGACGATCGAAGAACTCTCAAGCGCAAAGTGGCACTTAATCTGTGACAATATCGGGTATGTTCGTTGTGTGACATGCCTGTACGATCGGTGATACAAGTTGATGGTCCTCGGGCACGTTTTTCGCATTGATCAAAATCGTTCCGAATATGTTTCGAATGTGTCGATCGGGGATTGAGTTTTCCCAACATTGGTACCAGAGCCCGTATACTTGTTTCCCGATCATGCATATGTATCGTCTAAAGTGTATACTGCTTATTTTTTTGTTTTGGTCTCGTTTTTGTTCGTTTTCTTCGTGTCGCCGAACTGTTCATGCATGTTTCGATTTTTGTTTTTCGTCAAAACTTGAATTTTATTGCATAAACAGAAAGTGCTCGTTGAGAAGAGCAAAATGATGGGCGGTGCGTCGCCGGAGGATGCCTCACGCGCCAACAAGGTAGTGCGCGAGATGGCGCGTGAGTCCCACACGCGGCCGTGCCAAACGGCGCATCGGTCGCCGACTAACCGCTGACGATGACGTCAGCGTGATGTCATTGGGAGCACGGACCCGTTGACTGTTGACCCGACCTGTTGACCCGACCTGATTGATTGTTGACCCCGACCTGTTGACCTGACCCGGTTGACCGAATCGATTGACCGTTGACCGATCAACGGTCGGACCGGTCAAACCGGTTGAACCGGACCGGTTCAGACCGGGCAGAATGATCCTATGTGTTCTTTCAGCCCGTTCGAGCTCATTTGAGCTTCAATTTGAGCGTTTTTGGTATCAATGTGCTCGTATCGGAATGCTCTACGTCATGGTATATTCATATCATATGTTTGCTGTACTTATGAGTGTGAAAATGCACATTAAACCCTATGTACACGTACTTAGGGGGTATATTCTTTGGCATTTTTTCTTGTATTTCTCTATAGTTTTTTGAAATACAAGTGCTATATCATAAATGTATCATAAATTATAAGTATTCAAAATACAAGTTTTTTGAATAAGCATTTCTTATCTTAATGTATCATAAATTATAAGTAATCCTTTGTTCTGCATTCGTTACAGGAATAATGGTATATTTGATATGCACTCCGATAATCGTAAGAACGACAGCTTAAAAGGAGAGGCTTGAGAATCTAAGAATCAAGCTATCTCTTTATCGATGGGACGTTAGAGATGATATGATGACACACATTATCAAGGTCAACAAAATGATACATGATATCATTTGGAACGGCTTTGTAATGCCGGAATATGTAATGGTCGGAGCCCTAAAATGCACTATTTCTAAGGAGTTGGGAAGAATGCTTGATAAGGTTAGAGAAACCTTAAAGGGTCCAAGTTATAAGATGCTTGTGGAGAATTTTTTGTAATAATACATAAGCGTCAGGGCAAGGAGAACATCAACCCTTGCACGACGCAAACCATGACCCGAATCTAGGGGTTTTTCGGGAGCTTCTGTTTATGTTCCAAAGAAAATAAAATTTTCTAAAGAATTTTATGAGTCCTTTCCTGTTTATATGTTGGATTGGTACACTTGATGTTGTTCTTTTAGGATTTGGAATCAATTCTATACATGTTTCAAGTTGATATTAAATGTTCTTAAACATTTGTGAACGGGTTATGAAATATATATATATATATATATATGGCAATGAATTTTTTGTGATTTCTCATTTTATATTGCCATATTATATGTTATGTTATATGTGAAAAGTTCTTCAAAGTTTGTATAACTTTTGAAGAACCAATTTCTTTACATAAATGATTATGTTAATGGTAATTTCAAATTAGAATTTTTAGACGATGATTGGGAACATAGTGGACTTTTGTCTCTAAGACCTTTTGTGAAACTATTCATTAATATAATTAGTTTATGTAATCATGATGCCGATGAAGCATTTAGATAGCTTTTAATACTTCGTGCGTATGTGTCTGAAATGTTCAGATACGATGGCTTCAGTAACTAAGAACATAGTGGCTGAACTTAATAAGGGAGAAAAATTGAATGGCGACAATTATGAGATTTGGAGTCTCAAGATTCAATAAGTACTGAAAGAGCAAGAGGCACTCGAAACTCTTAACCAGATTGTGGAAGAAGCCGAAGATGAGATAACTGCCCAACACAAGAGGGACAAAGATGCCTTTGCTGTTTGGAAAAGAAAGAACTCTCTTGCTCGCATTACGTTGCTAAGCAGCATGGATAATGACATCATACGAGAGTTCGGACGTTTCCAGAGCGCCAAAGACATGTGGGCTGCACTGGCATCAAGATTTGGTCGAACTTATGTGATCAAACTGAGATAACTCACTATCCGTTTTGACTCATACAAGATATCTCATGAAAAGACCATGAAACAACATTTGAGGCAGATGTCGAATATGATTAGTGAGCTAAAGGATACCGGGCACATACTCACTGATGAATAGCAGGTGCAAGCAGCAATCTGCTCCTTGCCTCAAAGTTGAGAGTACATGAAGATCCATTTGACCCATAATGAGGGTATTAAAACCTTTGAGGATGCTATGCGGCATCTTGAGCTGGAAGAGGATTGCCTCATGGCGGCTAAGCCAGAAACTAATATTTACTTTGCTGATTCTAGCTCGCATGGAGTTTTGGGCTCCAAGAGGAAGTATCCTACTGGGTCAAAGAAGTGAAAAGGCAAGGGCGCAAGTCCTTCAGGGAAGAAGTCGAGGCACAACCAATGGGAGAAAGGAAAGCATCCTTTCAAGAAGAACATTTCAAGAGTGAAATGTTTCAATTGTGGCAAGAAGGGTCACTTTGCTCGCGACTGTGGTGAGCCAAAGAAGGTAGAAACCCTTAGCATTTATGAAAATGCTACTTATGTGTCTAGTTCAGTGTTTCCAACCGAATCTAATCCTTTGTGGATTGTAGACTCGGGAGCCACAGACCATGTAGCGAAAGACAGAGAAGTTTTCGTAGAGTTTTGACGAGTTTCACAAGGAACGAAGTGGATATATATGGGGAACAATTCAAAAGTGGAGGTCAGAGGCATTGGCATCTGTCAACTACTTATGCGCGGTGGACGCACATTGTTCCTACATGATTTGCTATTTGCTCCGGAGATTCGTCGGAACTTAATTTCGGTGTTGGTTTTAGGTAGACTTGGTTTTAATGTAAACTTCAATAACAATGGTGTAGACTTGTCTTTAGGTACAAGTTATTATGGTTTTGGATATTTTTTTGATGGTTTCATTGTATTAGATATTGACTATTGTGAAGTTAATGTTAGTTATTCCTTATTTACATCATCTGATTCTTATGATAATGATGTGAACATGTGACATGCTAGACTTGGTCATATTAACCAACAAAGAATGAATAGATTGGCTAAAGATGACTTATTGGGCAATATTAAAAATGTTGATTTGCCCATATGCGAGCATTGCCTAGAAAGAAAAACAATACGGAAATCATTTGGAAAAGGAACAAGAGCTAAATTTCCTTTGCAATTAATCCATACCGACATTTATGGTCCAATGAATGTAAAAGAAAGGCACGGGTCTGTTTATTTCATCACATTCATTGATGATTATACTTGATTCGGACATATCGATTTGATTTCTCATAAGTCTGAGGCTTTAAATTGCTTTAAAAGATTTATGAGTTTAGTGGAAAATCAATTAGACAAGAAAATAAAAGCATTAAGATCCGATCGAGATCGAGAATATCTGTATGATCAGTTCAGAAATTTATGTGATGAAAAGGGAATAGAAAGACAACTGACTATTTCATATACTCCTCAACAAAATGGTATTGCGGAAAGAAGAAACAGAACCTTAATGGAAATTGTTAGATCAATGATGGCGCAAGCTAACTTGCCTATCACCTTTTGGGGTGATGCTTTGTTAACTGCTGCCTACATACTTAACCATGTGCCTTCTAAATCAGTTGCTTCTATTCCATATGGTTATGGATAGGCAGTAAGCCTGATTTAAGCTTTTTAAAACCTTGGGGTTGTGTTGCCTACACTCGTGAATCTTCTCACGAGTATGAAAAATTAGGTCTAAGAGGTAAAAATAGTATTTTTATAAGATACTCAGAGCACTCAAAAGGATATGTATTCATAGGTGAGCAAGAAAGTGGAAGTATAACCGAATTTGAATAACGAGATGTCACATTCTTAGAGAATGAATTTCCTAAAAAGGGCGAAGTAGGTGGTGATTACTCACTATACGAATCTGTGGATTATGATAGTGAAGTTAGTGGGAGCATTATGACAAATGGAGAGTTGAATGCAACTCAGTTTTAATTGCAACCACTTAAAGAGACGACACCATCATTATCTAATTCGAGTGGGAGCGCAATAGAACGTGGCGAATCATCAGGAGTACAACATTCCATACGATAGTCAAATCGTAATAGGATTCCCCGTCGACGTTTTGACATTGAAGGAGAAGCTTTCATGATTACCCCACAAGATGAAGATGAGTCGAAGAATGTGAACGATGCTCTAAAGTGCCCTGATAAGGAAGAATGGATACATGCAATGGAAGAGGAGATGGAGTCATTAAGATCAAACCAAGTTTGGGAATTGATTGACCTTCCAAAAGGAGGCAAAGCCATTGGGAATAAGTGGGTTCTCAGAATAAAGCGTAAGGCTGATGGCTCAATAGAGAGGTATAAGGCTTGCCTTGTGGCGAAAGGATATAATCAACAGGAACGAGTTGACTTTGAAGAAACTTTTTCTCCTGTGGTTAAATTTACCTCTATTCGCTTTATTCTGACAATAGTAGCTAGTATGGATCTTAAATTACATCAAATAAACGTAAAGACTACATTCCTCAATAGAGAATTAGAGTAAGAAATTTATATGGAATAACCTGTTGGTTTCATTACAAAAGGCCAAGAACACAAAGTGTGTCGACTATTGAGATCGATATATGGCCTTAAGCAGTCTTCGAGACAATGGTATATACGTTTTCACAATGCCATAATGGCATATGATTTTGTAATGATTAGTGAAGATAATTGTATATATATCAAAAGATCCAAAGATCAATTTGTGATCTTATCATTATATGTTGATGATATACTAAGTGCTGGAGGCAGTATGAAATTTGTCAGTACAGTCAAGAATTGGTTACCTTCCAATTTTGAGATGAAAGATATAGGTGAAACTGCATACATTCTTGGAGTTAAGATTTTAAGAGATCGCTCAAAGAAATCCCTATCCCTTTCACAAGAGACGTATGCGAATAAAATCCTTGAGCGATTTCGTATGCAAGACTGTAAACCAATAGATACTCTTATTGCAAAGGGTGAAGTATTAAGCGACAGAATGTGTCCTAAGACTTCACAAGAAAAGAAGCAAATGGAACAAGTTCCATATGCTAGTGCTGTCGGAAGCTTGATGTACGCTATGATGTGTACAAGACCTGAAATTTGTTATGTAGTTTGAATGGTAAGTAGATATCAATCCAATCCAGGTCAAGCATATTGAATCGCCATCAAAAAAATCCTGAGATATCTAAAGAGAAGTGCCGACTATGCGCTGACTTATCAAGGAAGTGATCTACACCTTGAAGGCTATACTGATACTGACTGGAGAGGAGATTTAAAAGAAAGGAAATCTACTTCTGGATACGTGTTCTTACTAAATAATGGCGCTATATTTTGGAGCAGTAAGAAACAACAGTGTGTAGTCTTATCTACAATGGAAGCTGAGTTCGTGGCTCTATCAGCAGCGGCACAAGAAGCTGTTTGGCTTAGAAGATTTTTGGATCACTTAGATGTTATTGAGAATGCTGCAAACCCAGTATTGGTCTATTATGATAGCCAAGCAGTAATAGCGTACACTAAGGAACCCAAGTACCATGGAAAGACCAAACATATAGGTATCAAATATAACTATGTCAAGAACATGATTGCACGAAAGAAAGTGAATGTGAAGTACATATCTACACAAAGGATGATAGCAGATCCTCTGATGAAGTCGATTCCTAGAGAAGTTTTCCATGGTCATGTGAGGTCTCTAAGACTGTGTAGAATATGATGTACTGAATATTATAATTTTCCCAGAATGTTCACTATTAATGAAGTTTGTTATTATCAATGCCTATAAGTTTGTACGATGTTTGTAAATGTTGATGCTAGTGCATTATATTGAAAAGGTACGTCGGACAGATGAGAAATTAGCCATCTCACACGGGTAATCACCTCTACTCACTGTGTGATGAATAGAAATGAGATAGTTTTAAACTTGTTATCTATGTGATAATTGAGGGCTCAAGCTTGAAGCATGAACATCGCCTTAACAGAATGTTAAGATGATGACATATAGATTATTATGTCCAAAAGTAAAATGACCCACATATTTCACTTTACCTGTCTTTAATGCCAGATGTGAGTTCTGATAGATACTTATGAATAGAGTAGACTTGTGAACTCAAGTTAGATATTAAGTATGTCTAAACTATCATCTGTACGGTATTGAGAGTAAAGACATACGCTCTATGGGAAAAGGAGAGAATACCGTAATACGTATTTCATATTATGTATGCATGGGAGACCGATAAGAGTTGGCAAAAAAATTACGATCTCAATTTTTAAGTCGTATGAGACTCTTGAAGAAAATAGTTTTTTCTCAGTTAAAGTGCCCTCACGACTCTTACTTATTCTCAAAATTTCTATTCAATGTTTGCTATCTTAAGATGTTGTCGATGATCATGATAATTCGGTCTAACGGGGCATTTCTAGAAAAGTGAGTTGAACTGAAATGGAGAGGTTTAAGGAAAGAGGGAAATCAATTTGATTTATAATGTCATATTCAATATTTGTATTCACAGGTCAACCAATTATGATTTTGAGTAAATCATAGTTGTGAATACAATATACGAGATACTAAAAGAGATCAAGAGAGATAAAAAAAATGTGACTGATTGATCTAGGGAACTGCATACTAATTCTACTCTGGATAATGCCCAAATTTGAGCCGTTATATATTCCTAACAGATATATAACAACGAGCTCTCGTAATATGCTGGTCGCACGGATTATTTGCCAATATGAACTTTGCAAGGAAGTGAGTTGTGTTTAGCCCATCGTGGACGAATGGGAGATGAAAGATATAGTGGGTGGACCGCCCAAGATGAGCCAAACCCGGCCCGTGAGCCACAAGGGCCCACAAGGTAGTTATTTGCCTATCTATATTAAAAGGCACCCCTTGGAAAATCAAAGTGATTTTTCCATATGCAAACACACTCCTTCGAATACGACATCTTCTCTATTTTCCTTCGGAATGCACACGAGTATGAAAGACGATCAAAGAACTTTCAAGCGCAAAGTGGCACTTAATCTGTGACAATACCGGGTATGTTCGTTGTGTGATATGCCTGTACGATCGGTGATACAAGTTGATGGTCCTCGGCACGTTTTCCGCATTGATCAAAATTGTTCCGAATATGTTTCGAATGTGTTGATTGGGGATTGGGTTTTCCCAACAGAATCTATGATTGCTTGAGGCCTAGCACCTTCAATATGAGGTCTCGGCCTCATAAATCACAGCTTTGAAAAAAAAACACACAAAGAGAGACGGGTTATGCAGGCAGTTAAATATAAGAATGCGGAAGAGAGAAATGTGGGAAATTGTATATATTTCTATATATAGAAAAGGGAACATGAAGAACCTATTTATAGTCTTAAATAGATGAAGTTAAAGGAAATCAAATATGATATACATAATAAAAAAATATAGAAATTAGAGGAAATATCCTAAATATTCCTAGATTTCTAAATATCTCCAACATCACCCCTCAAATTCATAGTGACTTAGTCAAGTTGAGTTTGAATCAATGTCGAATAGTGCCATGAAAACTTTTTCTTCAAGATGGCATCAGACTTGGTGGATCCGTGACGGGGCCGTGTGTGAGGTAGCATCTGGCTCGACGGCGTGTATAGTGGTGTTCCACGACGGAGTCAAAGGTTGGCAGCAATAACAAACAGGAACGTGGTGGTGGATTGTAGAATCGGGGAAGAAGGGCCACAGGAGAATATTAAAGAGGAAAAATGAAGAAGCGAAATTTGAATCCGAGCATTTGTGTCATCCTTGTTGAAGATGTCAATTTACCTTCGGAGAATCTCAATCATCAACATATTGGTTTGATAATGGTGTTTTTCTCAGTTTTTGGAATTTTACAAAATTGGATTTGGCAGTGGCGTGTGACCCATTGTGCATCATAACTAAGACGAAGATGAAGCTCTAAATCTGTCGGTTTTAGCAGTGGCATGGGGATGGGGATCCTATACTCTCTGCACGATTCTTCCATAGTTAGCTCGATCCATTCACCTTCTTCATATGCGTCGCGGTTAGAATTTGGACTAATGCAAGCACTGCACGAAGTAAAGAGTTTTCGTCCGTCGTCGCTTGGTGAATAAAAGTTGAGCTGTTAGGTTTAAGTGCCATCGAGTAAATCGGTTTCGGCACATATAATTAAATAAGACGTGATTTACTATACGACTGTGCAACCCTAGATTCTCTTTCCGAAAGAGAAAAAAACAGGTTTTCCCCTCCTAGGATCATTTTCAGGAGTCGATCTCAATCGACATGAACTATGTATGACTTATGATGTTGAGCAACCTTGAGTTTCCGCTGTGATGCAGTCAATCACAAGTCTCCAGGAACTAAGTCCACCCCTCAGTCACGTCAACAATCCCACACTCATTGGGGATTAGAAAAATGAGCAAAAGAAAGGACATCATCGCATAGGACTCGAAACGCGATTTTCCTCCACAACATGACACACGTAAATCGATTTGAACAAGGGGTGGACCAAAGTTGCATGCGATGCATGTAACCTTGGATATCATCGCTTTGTAGTTATCGATGATTCCTTTGCAAGTTAACCTCTTCTTTTTCCATGTCAAGTCTCTCTTAGTGAAAAGAGAAAGGAAGACGGTTTTTTTTCTTTTTTTTTTTCCAAGAGAAAGACCACCCAAATTATGTAATTTTGCACCCATGAAATCGTATAAGACGTGCGACATTCATCTCTGTACCGAATAGGTGAGGCCTCCTTAAGTGATTTTTGAGTAAGATTTGGTTCTAATTCCGATGGTTATCATCTTGAGTGGTTACATTTTAGTATTTTGTTTTGAAGTCTTGACCTTTATATGGATCGGGTAGGATTATTGCAAATGGTATCAGAACAAAATCCTCTTTCTCGAGCCGTCATTAGCGTCGAGCTCTTTGTGCTCGCGCAGTCACAGAGGATGCCGACTGCAAGCTCATAGACAACAAGTTTCTCACAACTCAGTGGTAGCAGCAGCAACAACAACAACAACAACGACAAAGTGGATAATATAGTCCCAAATAAGCAATTTAAGAATGGGGCTAGATTAGTTTTTGAAGAAAACATAAACTAATTTTGTAGAAGCAATCCCAACAAAAGTTTGCTTCTATGCGCAAAGTATGTCGCGACCGAACTCCCGGAGCCTTTTTGGACGACATGCAAAAAGCAGGGAGGCTCGCCTGGTACGTCCTAAGTCTAGGTTTAGGACTTAACTCGGGCTCTCCCAAGCCCATACCATATCGCGACTTAAGGTTTAAATATTTAACATGCAAATGGTTTATACCAAGGAGTCGCCACTAATCGATTTGGGGTAGGACGATTAGAAACCCAAATAGGGTGGTGGGAGAATCACCCTATTCCTACGAACCAAAAATTAACTGGGTTCGGGGACTTAGTTACACTAGTCAGATAACTAATGCTCTTTCGGTACCATTTTACCATGTTCATTTTTTTGAAAACATTTGTCAAGCAGTTTGGATTGATTTTAGAACCTTTCTCCTAACATGTAAGGTGTTCAAACGAGTGCATAATCAGAAACGATTAGCAATCATGCAACCTATGGTTCTAGCCCTAACTAAGCCAGATGACATTCAAAACACAGCGGTTCATGCAATTGTACTAAAAACATGCATAATAACAACGCAAGGGTAATAAAAGTAAAACATGCAAAGTACCATCGCGCGACTTCAGGCTTGTTGAATTTAAATAAAACAACACATGCATAATTATAAAGGATTAAAGCACTCAGAAGAAAAGAAGAAATTTTTTTTTTTTTCGAATTTTTTTTTCCAAAAAAAGAAAAAAATAATAAAATAGAAATAAAATACCTCTTTTTTTAAATTTTTTTTTTTGAACTAATTAAATTTTTTTAAAATTTTTTTAATTTTTTTTTAAAAAAATAAAAAAAACGGAAAAGAAAAAGGAAAAGAAAAACCTTTTATTATTATTTAAAAATATATATATTTTTATTTATTTTTTTAATAAAATAAAATAAATAAAAATACCGGTCAGGTCGGGTTCGGATTTGACCCGGGTCAACGGATCCGACCCGGGGTTGACCCGGGTTAGATCGGTCAATCCGGATCGGTCGGAACCGACCCGAGTCAACGGATCCGGCCCGGACGTTGACCCGGGTCAGATCTATCGATCCGGGTCGGTCGGAACCGACCCGAGTCAACGGATCCGGCCCGGGCGTTGACCCGGGTCGGATCTGTCGATTCGGGTCGAATCCGACCCGAACGCTCAGACCCGCGGGTGGAAAACGCCGGCGAGGCCAAAATTGGCCATCCGCCGGCCAACCCAGACCGGCGCCGACCAAAATCCGGCCTCTGGAAACTCCAACAAACCTCGCCGGCCACCAGGGTCACCGTTCGACCGCCGTTCGCCGGCCGGCGACTCAAATTAAAAACCAGCCTCACTGAGACATTTCGTCGAACAGTTGGCATGCGCAACCAAAACAAACGGTTTCCGACCTACCTCGGGAATCCGGCACACTCCGGGGACCTGACTCACCTTCAACGACGGCCTACGGACGGTGGGGGACGACGGTATGGGCCGGGATTCGCACGACACGGCCGGCGCGAGTCCCGGCCACACCGAACACCGAAACAGGGGAAAACAGAGGTGGGGACTCGGCCGGGAGAGCTCATCGGTCGACGGCGCGTCTGGGTGGCTTCTCAGCTGCTCTATGGGCGACGGCGACGCTGCTGGTTCTCGGCCACACTCCGGCGTGACCTCCGTACGCTCTAATCTCACTCTTTCTCTCTCTGTCTCTCTCTACCCTATTTCTCTCTCTGATGGCCGACCGGGCCTCTCTCTCTCTCTCTGGCTATATATAGCCGGCGACGACGATCCTGTGCTCCCCCCACGTCGGCTGACGACGGCCTACACCGGCCTAGGCTCCGCGAATTCCGCAGCCATAGGCCGGTGCAGAGGGGATGCCAGCTCTGGAATGTAGAGGAGAGCACAGGGAGCCGAGAGGGAGGAGGGGATAAGGACGCCGGGAAAACCGGGGGGGATGGGACTGGCCATTAAGGCCAGTCACAGTGGCGTGCTCCCTCGGGACTCTTCTGACCGGATGACTACAATGACGCGGCGGCTCCGGCGACGTCGGCGTGACGCAGGACAGGGGAGAATAGGGACAGTGAGAGCGACGCGGCGGAGGGGAAGAGGAAGCTGGGCCGAGGCTGGGCCTGGGCCCGCGTGGGAGGAAAGAAAAAAAGGAAAAGAACAGGGCCGAGGCCCGCGCGGGGGGGGGGAAGAAAAAAGGAAAAAGAAAAGGGGCAGGGTCGGCCCGGCCCCGACCCGTCCCAGCGCGATTTTTTTTTTTAAATTTTAATTAGACATTCTAATATACCCTATTAAATACAAACATGCCTAATTTCTATATGCAATGCATTTAAATAGAAATATTTTTTTTGTTTTAGGAACTAAAAAAATTAATTCCTAAATTTTGTGCACTTAATTTTGGGCAAATTAAAAATAGGTGTCAACAAAGTAAACTAGCAATATAAACAGCAGAAATTATAGAATTGATGAAAAGAGAAATTGCAAATGAGATTTGTAAAGGTTTGGCTTTGGTGTGCCTATTCCTTTCTTTTTGCTCTAGCTGCCCAATTAGGCCAAATTCCACTAGTTATGCCAAGAATACAAATACTGCGTTGTTACAAGTGTTGAACCTATTGCCTCGGACAATCCAACTTGCGTCTATAGCAATTCTGCTATAGGTTACTTAACTATTGGATCCTCCATTAATTGTTGTCAGCACAATAGATCCTCTCTCCAAACTATAAATCACACTTCTAAGAGTTTAGAAAGAATCTCTCGCGCACTTAATCTACCACCAAGGCAAATTCTTTCACTGTAAGTACGACCACTTCTCTCATGCATATACAAATTGAGTTTGTCACTCCTACTAACTCTTAGGAACAGCACGCAAATGGGTTTTGCTCGCGTACAGCAAAGACGGACTCAAAAGTCTCTCAACAATGCTCAATTTCTCTTGTTTTCGTGCTTGTCAACTTTATATCTTCTTTCCCAATTTTCTCCTTTCTATAGAATTCCAAGTTCAAACGTTGCAATTGAGTCTTGTAGATGTATTTATCTAATTTTCCGTAAAAATCTCGGCAAAATCCCTTGGAAAACACGTGCAGAACCTTGCTTGAATCTGAATATTAAATGAGATCTCTTCTTACTAATGGTAGGTTTTGATCACACCGTATCACCAAGCTCGGGCGAATTAGTCCATGATTTTTGGCATATGTAATCTTGAAAATCATATTTTATTTGATCACATGGAACACTTTACAAGCCGCATAAGCCAATTTCCTCTGTGTAATGTTGTGGCGGCTTCTATTAGAATAAAAAATTTATTCTAGCAAAAAAGGAAAAAATAACAGCCCCGTGAACCAGTTAAATTCAGGTCAATTGGCCTGTGTTGGTGGGACTAACCTAGAGCTTTGTGGAATCCAATTTTTGAGTTTGAAAATTCTCTTACATCCGAATCAATTGCGTCAATTCTGGAAAGTTATTGCTCAAACTTTTTGCAAAGCTAATTGCGTCCCAAGGAGGAAGTATTCCCATGCATGACGACACTCAAAGTTGGCCATATTACCCTCCATTTGACTTCGCACCGGTGAAATCAATGCCCTATCATCCATGGGAATATAGGCAATATATAGCCTCATCTCATAAGAACTTTCTGCTTAAAACATCGGCAAAATACCTGGTAATTTCGTTGCCACTTGCCAGATACATATCGTTCTCTCCACCTAATGCCTGATCTTGTACATCCAGAATCAGCCGGTTTGATCCCGGTCTAAAAGCATCTTGACTCGGTCAATTGGCCCAAATTCTACAATATCTTCTGTTTTCGGGAGTAAAATGACAAAAGTGGAAAAGAAACAAATCGAGGAATATGACGGAAAAAATGAATAACTTCATGCGAACAAAGACTAAAAACCTCCGTTATTGGTCCACGTTTGAGCGATGCCACGATGTCCAAACATGTCCTGAACACATGGGGTCGAATCTCCTCCACCTATGTTGTCAGTTGTCACTCTCTTTTCTTACTAAACAAATCGAGATCTTCTTCTCTCCAATGCTTGATCATGTGCGACGTGCATGAAACTCACGTAGAGGGGATGCAGACGAACGGGGTTGCTGGCTCGATCCATCGACATTTCCTAAACGTGCACGTAATATGACTTGTTTTGTCCCTTCTGTTGATCTTTTCCTGGTAATTATCTCGAACGTTGTCCCCATTTGCATGAGAACGAAGAAGACCCCACGGAATATGACGCGTTGACACTGAGCTTTCGCGGTAGCTTCGCTAGCTCATTCACAGCTATTTGCAATCGGTATCATCGGCCACTAATCTCTCCATTGTCATTAAATGATAAGAATGTCCAAGGGGCTACCACGTTAGTGACCCGCCATCTTCGATGGATCGTCAGGAGGACACTGCGCCGGCAAGAGGCTTTCCAGCTGTTTTTCCTCCTGGCTTCAGGTTTCATCCCACGGACGAAGAGCTCATTGTTTATTACTTGGAGAAAAAGTTGACCTCACGCCCGCTCCCGGCATCCGTGATTGCCGAGATCGATCTCTATAAGTATAATCCATGGGAGCTACCAAGTCCGTGCGCTGAGTGTGCTACGTGTTTCTGTGTTGTGCATCACTAGGAACCTTCATTTTCTTTAATTGTTTATATCCTCCACTGCAATTATTGTTTTTGGAACCGATGTTTTCGCGTTTGCTACACAGAGAAGGCATTCTTTGGGGAAGGTGAGTGGTACTTTTTCAGCCCGAGGAACAGAAAGTACCCGAATGGAGGGAGGCCGAACAGGGCTGCGGGCTTGGGTTACTGGAAAGCTACTGGGATCGACAGATTGATACTCACATCCGGCGGGACGAAGAGCATCGGAGTGAAGAAGACTTTGGTGTTCCACGCTGGACGGCCTCCGAAGGGGACGAAGACGGAATGGAGCATGGACGAGTACAGGCTGATCGATACCACCGTCCGACCACCCAGATCGAAAGGCTCAATGAGAGTAAGTGGGATGATTGTGATTCGAAATAGGAGTTTCATCATTTGTTTGTACTGTACTTCACAGTGCAATCCACTACAAACCGAACAATCGATGAACTATCTTTCCTCGATTTAAAGATGAGTCTCGATTTGGTGTCATCACTGCACTCTAAGCGGGAACAGAATTTAGCATAAATTGCAATTCTCTTGAAATTGAGGAACGAGACATTGTTTATCAGTTGAATATATCATATTCAAAGAAAAAAAGGGCAGGTGTAGATTTACTGGAGGTATCATATTATATCTAACGCATAGAAATGTGAGAGATGAATGTATAAAGGACAGCATCTAGAATCTAGATGTGCTAGAGGTATCATACCGAATATGCTCAAGTATAATGACGTCATTTCCAACTATCGATATTGGTGCACTAGTTGTCCCTCTATGTTTCTTATCGAAATTCTCGTATTTCTGTAATCTAAGTTGATATCAGTACCTCAAAGACTGTGTAAAGAGTCGATCAAATCTGAAAGAATTGCCTCTTACTAGTGCAGTTGGATGATTGGGTACTCTGCCGAGTGCGACAGAAAGAGAAAATTCCGAGAAACCCCAGCGACCATCCTGGAAATTTCAGCAGTTGCATGAAGACACCATCTTACCCCCAAAAGAATGATGAAGCGCTGCCCGTGCATACCATTTCTTGCAAAGATATCGCCATGGAAAATCTTTTCCAAGATTGCCAAGTAATGGCTTCGCTTCTCGCGGGTCAAATCCTCTATCCCATCAATTCAGTCTCTGCTATAAGCTTTCGAGCGCCCAACGATAACGATGGCTTAAAGTCGGTGTATGAAGAAAGTCCCGACAAACTAAACTCTTCTAGCATAAGTTCTTCCATGGACAACAATGTCAACAGATTTACAAGGGAACTTATAGAGGAAAAAGGGTTTGAGGATCAGCAGGAAAAAATGCCGGGTGTGGATGGCAGTGATGGCTGCGACTACACTCAAAGCCAGTGCGACGAAAACGTATTTAACTTGGATAGATGTGATTCTGTACTCAACTTTCAGGAGCTTAATAACTTGGCCCCAGCCCTGAGAGAGTTACAGTAATGATACAGAAATAATGAGAATTAGCAGTGTTTTTAGTGGTCCAGAAGCATCTGCAGATTCGGCGTGGTGTGTATAGATCAGACTGCTAGTAACAGAATAAAACGGAATCAGTCCTGGGAAACACTGCGAGTTTCAAGTGTTTCTGCAATTGGGCGAGGGCTATAAATACTAGTTCATTTGTCTATCAACTGAATCACAACTTTTGACATCTCAATATTCCATAGGTTCATTCGTGCTAACAAGTAATAAATACAATGACAAAAACTCTCCTAGAGGAGTGTACATCTTAAATTGTAATTAACATAGATGTTAATTTGTCATCATGCTTCTCTTGCGGAGAAAAAATGCCATCACCATAGGTGCTCCATATGCTGTGAACTCATTCAGCATATACAAGACTGCATCTCCAACTTCCTTGGAAACAACAGCCACCATAGCCAGTAATAAAAATCAGAATCACTCTTTCAAATAGCAGCTTTGACCGAAGAATTTGCTACACAAAATCCATGGTCACACGAAGTCGGAGGTCCTCAAGGGTCAGGTCCCGCATATGGTAAAATCTGATGTTAAACATGCAAAAATAGGGCAGCGTACGGTTGTCTTTAACAAATATTCAAAAACTTCATGAGTAAGCTTGTCCTTATGAGCATACATTACCATACATTGTGAGATCAAACAACGTGTTGAACTTGTCCTCATGTTAGATCAGCGCAGTACACTGCAAGAGACAAACCGAGATGTCAATAGAAGATCCCAAACGTTGTCCCTTTGTGTGTGTGCGGGCATGCGAGCGCGCACGCGAGAGAGAGAGAAAGAGAGAGAGAGAGTGAGAGAGAGAACATGAAGCTTACTTATATAAATAAGAAACAATTCCCAGGATAACGCAAAGTAAAACAATGTCAATGCAGAAGTTCCGGCTGGATCTTATCTTCATTAAAAAAAAGAAAGATAGCAAGTAATGAGAACGAGGCCTCTCTGTCAACATGATAGAAACTTCAATAACTATAATTGGTTGTCTCTCATGTAAGAGATTATCAGCACCGATCACCTTGAACAGAGTCTCCTTAAGTCTGACATTCGTATTTTTAAGATCGGATGTTGCTCTGTCCACCTAACAAGAAAGCGAACTCACCATTTGATTGTTACTCCGATTAAGTTCCAAAACAGGAGGTTTTAAATGAAGCAACGAAGTTCTCACCTTAGTATCGATTTCATCCACTAAAGGAACTTGTCTATCCAACTCCTGAACATAAAAAACAGATTTAGTCTCTTCATCGCTTCGTTTTCCCAAAAATCAGTTCCACTATTTATTTGTTCAACTAAACAACCTCATTCATATCATGGGCCAGATTCTTCAGTGTATCTAATCCTTCTGATATTACATCAAGACCTTCATCCTGTGGAAAGACCGAAACATTATAAAAAAGAAAAAGGGCACGCCACGAACTTCAAGATATTTGTAACTGATTCGATAAGAAACTAAGGAAGCAGTCTTACATGCCTGTTTCATCTTCCGCATTTCATATTCTTGCCTAAATTGGCTTGCTTCTTCAGTTTGTTGGAAGAAACCATCGTGTAAATGTCCATCTGAACAGGCATGGAATGAAAGCAACTATGAGAAACCATTGTTGTAGGTAGCAATTGGGATAGAATAAATTGCGTCAGTGGTCTAACAACCTGAAGAGTCAAACTTGATGTTCTCATGAGATGTCGAAGCGGACCATCCTCCAGATTGTTTGCATGGTGCAATTGTCCCATCAGGTATGGCTTGAACCCTTTCGTGTAGTGCAAGAACCAGATCATTCCGAGTCATTAGGTCTTCTTTAGACAGCCCTTTAACCTAATAAGAGAGTATTACGAGTACAACTTACGATTACCACCAAGCTTTACGCATGTTCATAATGGTAAGCAAGGCAAGAATTGAACTCTGAAGAAATTGAAACCTATATGCATTGTCTCTCGACCACTATCATCATGCCACAACGCCACATACAAGCACCACAAAGAAAACTATTAGAACAGTTTTCCCTTTCATTTCTATTTCCTCGCCTTTATAGGGGATTTTCCTGGTATAAACTGAGAAGTGACACTGTGACAGAAGGTGTAATAAGTGCCCATGTCCTGTCGTTGTGCATTCTGATTTAGACACGTCAGAGACATTGTCAATAATTTCGATGTGTTTTCTGCAAATCAGGACTTAAGTTGAGGAACATCTGAGAAAGCACAGTCAACGCTTAATTCACTCAGAAAATAACAATGTAATTGTCACCTCTTTCACTCTGATATTCAATATACAGAGCTTTTTTACATGAAATTTTGTCGAATTAAGGATCACCAAAGAGAATCCAAGCACATCCCCAGTTAAATTGGACAACGGTGGACCAAGCGGGAAGTGAACCAACAAAGATAAATGGTCACTCTAAGATCGAAATAAACAGAGTATCTGGTAGGAACTTTGACCTCTTTGCTTCTACGTTGCTTCTTTATTCTTTATTGTTCATTAGCGGATGACCGAGTCAAAATTGAGCACGTGGACTTCATCGGCATATAAGTGCAGACACATGCCAGGTCGGCATATGAAACACAATTTGCTGAACTGTCACCACATTGCAGATTTACTAAAAATTCTCAATAATGCTGGAGGTGCTAATAGATCCTTCTCATGAATGATGTCACAATTCATGCCATAAACTTCTGATTAGTTCCACAAACAGTAGGATCTGAGAAAGAAGTGGTTGGTTTTTGTCAAAATATCCAACAAGTAGGTGATATGCCTAATTCCAGAAGAACAACTTCTTAGTCTCATCCTCAAGCACGAAAGCATACGTACAAGCTGCAGGAAACTACCTTCTTTTGAGCCAACTTGTGGAGCTTAGCGATTTCCTCCATCAACCGGGCCTTCGTCCTCCGGATCTCTGCGTTCAGTGCCGCCGAGGAAGCCCTGTTTGTCTCTGCCGCCGCCCTCTCGGATTTCTGTCCACATTCATAGATGTAAACCGAAAAATTAAACACCTTTACTAGACCCACCTGACCTTTACCAGACATAACCTTAACAAAAAGCACGTGTTGCCAGCTCGAGTACTATCCTCCTCAAAAAGAATTCGATGAACATTTACCCTGCTGAAAATTTGGTTTTCTTAAACAGTGTAGGTTATAAAACTATGTTGACCCATTTTACGTCTTTCCCGAAATCATGTGTTCCGTGTCTAGCAGCTCAAACATGTCAATATCCAGATATCGCCTTTCACGTGTGAGGGCCAGCTTGGACACGACGAAACGTCGCATGGATAGCCCATTATGAATTATACACGCGCTGAGAAGGAATTCACAGTACCTCGAGGGCGGTGTCGAGGTCAGACACGACCGTGGAGTAGAGGCGGGCGAAGGCGTCGTCGCCATGGGCATTGCGCTCGCGCTGCTTCTCGATGTCGTACTTGTCATACCTCTTGCAAATGGCGTCGACCCTGAACCGGATGTCGACGACGCTCATCTTCTTCTTCTTCTTCTTCTTCTTCTTCTTCTTCTTCTTCTTCTTCTTCTTCTTCTTCTTCTTCTTCTTCTTCTTCTTCTGCTGCTCGACGCGAATGGAGGACAGAAGATGCAAGCTCATGGGCCCGACCTGTGGAGAGCTCGCGACGGACAACGGTGTTTCGAAACGAGTGGTCCACCGCAAAGAGCGGGCAGTGGACGGAAGGAGAGACCTAGCGGTCGCTTTTCTTGGCGGGTTCGGCTCCTAACCGCTGGTTTCACTTGGCGGTTGTTTTTACTTCCATCAACCCAAATTTATCATTTCCCAAGGTATTTTATTAAACAAAAGGAGGAGGAATTAATAATACCGATTTCTTATGAAAATAAAGGGAATTTGTTTTACTTTGATTGGAGAAATTTTAAAAAAGTGAATTTCTAAACGATTTGATAAGAACAAATTTAAAATTGTTGGGCTTATTTAGTCGCCAAATTGACGGTGCAACAACCACATATTGGACGAGTAATGGTCCTTTTTAACGGGTAAAAAAATCTAGCATATTTTCTTAAATAAATAGAGAGTTATTAGACACCTTTTCTTATATTTTTTTCATATTAACTTCAATTTTGCACTTATTCTTTTGAAAACAATAAATATGTTTCCCAATTAATTAGATTAATCTGGTGAAGTTGACGATTAAAGGCACAATTATGTGTGAACGAGAGATGCAACTTCAAATCCAAATGTAAAATGTGAGGATGTTAGTCGGAGGTTTTAAATGTGAAGGGGATAATTGATATGGACAGTAAAGTTTAGGATGGCATTTTTTTCATTGGGAAAGGCTAATGCTACTGCCGAGCAACAATTGCTTCGGGCCCCTAAGAAACACCCCTTAGGTCTCTCTCTCTCTCTCTCTCTCTCTCTCTCTCTCTCTCTCTCTCTCTCTCTCTCTCTCTCTCTCTCTCTCTCTCTCTCTCTCTCTCCTCTCTCTCCTCTCTCTCTCTCTCTCTCATTGACCTGCCGCCACCCCCGCTGGCCCGTTCACTCGCCTCGATGGCGAAGTCACCATTCCTTGCTCGATCAACGCCGGGTCATGATGTTGCTTGTGTCTCTCTTTAGTCTTGTCATCAAGGTGCGGTCCAGGCCAACCACCGTCGTCGATCTCCACTTCAAGGTCGACGTTGGTAGTCGAAGCTTGGGTCGACCTCGAATCAACCGGCAATAAACGATGTTGAGCATTTTTATTAACATATTGAAAATTATGTTCAATACACATGCATGAACATAAATTATGGGACATGTACTAGGAAAGTGGATCGCATGTTATGAAAGTAAAATTATGCTTCATTAAAGATGATACCATAAAATGAAACTCCTATAGTTTGAAAGTAGGAAGAATGCATGCCTATTTTGACTGTGGAAGAAGAGATTCGGGATGTGACACAAGTTAAGAGAACTTTTTCTCTTTTGGATAATCGAGGGGTGCAGAAGTGAAGACCTGACCATTAAAGGCTCATGAAATGTCATGCAAATTTTTCGATCAGAAATACGTTATTTTTAGATTTAAATAAGATCTATCAAATCAAATTAAATTAAACGAAATTTCACCACAAAAAAAAACGATTGTCTTTCCAAAGTAAAATAATGGTATGGGAATTGCTCTACGTATATTTGTTTTAAACTCCACCTGGACTTAAATATATCATTGGTGGTCAATAACAATATCCATTTCCCTTTTTCTTTTCTCTTTTTTTAAAACCAGAGAAATGACTTTCAATCTATTTCTCTCTTTTTTTTTGGGTCGTAAAGGAAATCCTCAACTTTCAATCTATTTCAGTGAACGATTAACTTGCCTCCAAATCACAGTTCATGAGTTTATTACCTCATATGCATCACTAGCTAGAGCTATACAAGTTATTATACCAAGTGTTTATTTATATTTTAATATCTTATTGATGATTATGATTAGATAAAAACTAAGCATATAATATGTGATTATGTAATACAAATATGCTGTTGTGTTAATTATCACTTCCATCGCCACTCATTAGTGTAATCACCCATATATATTAGCAAGTTACTACGATTTAATATATCGATTTCATCTATTAATTAACATTTAATTGATCAACATGATTTAAATTTAAACATATAAGTGATATTATCAAAGTGAAAATCAAGTAATAAATAATTAATAGTATGATTGAAAAAATAATTAGGTAACAATTCGAGCATTAATTAATATAATTTGCAACGAGGCTTGAAGTCGTGCAACCCAGGCGACGGTCACCTGAGGTCGCACGACTTAGGCAACTGCTGCCTGGGTCATGGCCTAGGCCGACATTGCTTGAGGTCACGCGACCCAGGCGGCGGCTGCCTGGGGTCGTGCGACCCAAGCCGACAATGCCTGGGCAGTCGCGCGACCTCATGAGGCCGTCGCTTGGGTCACGCGACCTCGTCGGCCCTTCATCGGCCCTTCGCTGTCCAAATTCGGTATTGTCGGCCGCCCTCGCTGGCCACACTTTCGCGAAGAAGATGAACAGTAATAAGGGGGCAAAATCGAAATATTAAAATTTGAGTGAGGGTAGTTTGGGAAAGGAAAAAAATTTTCAGCATTCGTGAAATGCCGAAAGCCCAAAGCCGGTCCTTTCAACATTCGTGGAATGCCGAACCAGCTTTGGGCTTTCGGCATTCCAAATACTAGGCCGAAAGGTGAACCAAACGGGGCCTTAATGGGTTCTTAAAAGAAAATGCCAAAATATATGGGTTTAACTGGGTTACACTACGAACCTATTTCCAATCCACTTAAAAACCCTCTCTCTATCTCTCTCTGTGGTTGTACGCCTCGGCCTCCTAAACTTTAACCACCACAGAGTCCGGCCTAGCTCCGGGCAACGGGAGCAGCTTGTCCGTCACCGCAGCCACTCCGATGATGCTCCAGCTCGGCTCTGCAAATGCGACAATTTCCTCGCAACGATCTCGAGCGGCGACACAAGCTCTTCCCCATCATCACCATCGTCATTCTTGTCCCCAAAACTAACAAACTCACGGTGCCTTTTCACCATCAACACGGGGACGCTCACTAGTGCCAATTGGTGGTACTTCACCGTCGACGAAAAAGAAGCCAGTTAAAATTTGTCTTGCGGTGGGCGTGGAATCGCAAGGATTATCCGCGTAGACAAAATAGGCGCCGCCCCCGGCCCGAGGGAGACAAAGAATGAGAGATCGAGGCCTTGCCGCCAAAGACGGAGCTAGTATCGTGCTCGGGGAGGGCGGTGAGTATGCCAAAGCTATTCAATGGGATGGAGGTGGAGTTCTCGTGGCGGCTAAGGTGGAGATCGCGGAACCAAGGAGAGGAAGCGGCGGGGGTCGGGACTTGGCCGTTGAAGTTGTTGCCGCGATGTTGGTGATTGGTGGTCACCAGTGTCGGAGGAATCGCCGGCAAAAAAGATGATGTTCTCGCCGAGGTCGTCGTCAGCGGTGATGCTACTGGTCTGCTTTGCTCGTTGTTTCTTAGGGGAAAATGATGAAAAATGTGTGATTTTTCCCTAAATTTGTTGACGGAAAAAGGATTGAGAATGGCCGAGAATGGAGGAGCTATCATCTTTACTGGTGTTGTTGATTTTGATGGGATATTGAAGGATTTGTCGAAGAGGTACTAGGGTTTTTGCTTTGGGTGGGTTGTGCAGGTCCGTTTGGGTTGGATGTGAGTTGAATTGGGTATGAGCCATCTAAATTATGTAACAAATGAATGGCTCAAAATGAGTTAAATGGATAGATTTGGATTGAACCCATTCGTGACTCTCTCAAACCCAACCTGGCCCATCAATTTGCCACCTCTAGCTAGTCATTATATTACTATTGCTTTAATTAAAAAAACATGCATTGTCAAGATAACATAATCATCATTACATCAATACTTATTATTTAATTTTTTATTTACTAAATCATATATTACATGATTATGTCGAAATAATAATAATATTAAGCGGCGTCATCAGTGATTCGTTATGTAATTAATATAATGTGAGTTTTCGTTTTAATTAAACAATCTAAGGGAGAAAAGAGATGGGCCACGGGGGACTTTGGGAATAGCTTAGCCCACAGGGTTCATGCTAATTGCAAGCAAATACCGCAAAAGGTAATTAATTTATCATAGACTTGTGACATAAAAGCCATTACCGCAACAAAACGTGATGTCAATCTAACTCTTCATAGTCTCTTTAGCAGAAGAAAATGCACAAGCGATCGACTACGATGATCAGAGACCAGCTTGAAGAAACTGAAGCGAGGGTCAATCTTGCTTTTGTCCTAAGCGGTGGCCCCAATGAAGTTTCAAGAAAACCCATTTCAGGAGGAGGAGGGAACCAGAACATGGAAACATCATCACAGAACTCCCATTTGAAAATTGATACGACGATTCCAGCAAAGGAGACCGCAAGAAGGTGACGGCGAAAAGAGATGAGGAAAAGGGCAAGTAGCAATCTTCATGATGCTCAAGTACAAAAAGCCTGTGATGGATTTGGAAGATTCGCGGCAGTCATCGAATGCAAACGGAGCTAACGAAAAGGACCGTGATGCGGTGCATTACTGTACTCTTGCCATTCCCAACCACAGTTGGCGTGACGCCGACAAGTGGGTTGCCGCTGAAGCTTATCCATCGAAAACGAAAACGACAAAGTCAAAGGTCCTTTTCCCAGTTTTTGCGCTTTTTTCAATGGTGTCGGAGCAGAATGGGCGAGATCAGATCAGGGAACAGAGCATGGTAACGATTCCCCAGGAAGGATGGATCGTCAAGCACCGAGCAATTCGCCCGCATCCACATCAAAATTTGATCGAAACTTGATAAAGGAAAACCAGATCACTCTGTTACTGGGATTGATTTACACTGAAAAAGACCCCTCTTTTTTCTTCAAGCGCCAAAACAGATCAAGCTCAAAGCCACTCCGAAACACCAAAATTCTACCGCAAGTTTTACAGTGAGCAAGAAGAGAACAGATAACAAGACAAAGCCCGTGTTCGTGTCGTTCAGCTAACATCGGGCGCGATCGGATTCCGGAATTACGCTAATCAGTGCCTATTAAAGGGAGGAGGCGCGAGATCGTGACCTGGAGGGGTGGAGCTCAGGCGCCGGGGCCGGACTTGTAGCGGTAGAGCTTGCCGAAGACGTGGAGGGCGGTGACGAAGCCGATGAAGCAGAGGCTCATGACGAGCACCACCGTCGGCGAGATCTTGAGCCCCGGAGCGTCGTCGGTGTAGAACCTCAGCATGTTGCTCCCCCCGGCCCCGCCGCCGATTCCTCCGGAGCCGGCCGCGGCGGCTCCTCCCCCGCCGCCGCCGCCTCCCCCGCCGAGCCTCCGGCGGCGCATGCCGGCGGCAGCGGCGGCCGAGCCGCGGGGGGCCGTGACGCCCGGGCGGGAGGTGACGGAGGACGAGGACTGGGACTGAGACGAGCCTCTAGCCATGGGTTGTCGCGATCGATCGATCGATCGAGGGAGAGGGAGAGACGGAGGGGTTTGGATGGGCGAGGTTTGTTGAGCGTGGGGAGGTGGTTGCGGTTTTGTCGACGATGATGACTGTAAGACCGAGAGACCGAGACAGAGCGAGCGAGGGAGGTAGGGCGGATGACGATGACGACGTCACCCCGGGGGGGTGGGGGGGAGGGGCAGTTCCGGCATTTCACTCGCGGGTCTTTCTTCTCGCCTTTCCTTCGGAACTCTTTTTGGGGATCACCATTATTAGATGGAATTATTTAATGAGTTCTTAGTCCATGTCGATAGAGGTGTCAAAACCAAACAATATATCCGAATCAGAACACGAACCGATCTGATCCGATCAGAAATTTTGAGTATTTTTGGGTCGGGTCAACTTCATGTTCGGATATTAGCTGAGCCTGGTTTCGGTTCGGTTCCTGTTCTAAACACGAACCGAACCAAAACACGTATATTTTTATTTTTAGAACTGAAACACATTTCACTTGTTGCACCGTCGTTCAAATTTGTCCTCCTCTAGAATGTGAAATCGCCCGCCGTCATCAACTTCATCCTCCTTGGTGACTTTGCCTCCGTCCTCCTCATCTACTCTGCCGCCGTCATCCAGTCCAAAGAGCTCACGAGTCACCATAGTCCGTCTCGAAGTGGTGTCACTAGATCAACAATTCAACCGGCAAAATTTCAAGCCTTCATTTGCATTTGTGTTTTTGGTAGATAACTTGATAAGTTCATCAGGCAAAGATGCATACTTGCATTAAATCCGATGACTTTCAAGCAAATGACAGGACAACATGATGTAATTCCCAGGCAAATCCATATGACAGAATCGGTAAAAAGCATGGTTTCAGAGCATCCTGACCCGCATTAAGGAGAAATCGAAACATGAGAACGGAGACGAGAGGCAATCAAAATCCCCAAACTCAGAGGCAATTGAGGGTGACGAAAACCGGGGATACATGGGAAGCGTCAATTTAGATAAAACAAACAATAAGCACCAATCATTGAATCAATTGTAATATCGTCAAATATTAGCTTGAATCCAAAAAGACCCGAAACCCGACCCCGCTTGACCCGGTTTTGTGTTTCAGGTCATGTTTGGTTCGGGTCAAGAGTCCATATATCTTTTATGATTCAAGTCGAGTCGGCTAGCGTGGAGACTAGACCCAACCCGACCCATTGACACCCCTAGGTGTAACTTAACCTTAATTTATAATAAAAATCTAAAACACGAACCCTAACCAACCTGACCCGATCCAAATCGACCCAATCATGCGGCTATATCATGTTCGGGTCTTGTTTCGAATTGAGCCAAGCACACATATTCATTGTTTCGGATCAGGTATCATGAAACCCGATCCGACCCGACCCATTGACACCCCTATATCTCGATGCACATTGCATTATTCATAATGTTAACTCCTTCGATGCTATCTTTTAACCACGTAGATGGTACGTGCATACTTAAAACTAGAGCTATGAAATTAATCAGCAAGACGACCGATGTATTATGCTATGGTAGCAGTACAATGTACGACAGAAGGGAAGCAAAGCAGAAACATAGCCGCAATCAAATTAGCCCGATCCAGGCGTCAGGCCCGGAGGGAACAACGAGACGCATCCACAGCTTTGTTCAGGCGCAGCTCGTCAGGTTCGGGTCGGGCCGGTGCGAAGGTGCCGCGGGCGGCGGCGGAGCTCGGCGGCGCTCGTGGCCATCAATCTCGTACGCGTAGCAATGTCGGACCGGCAACGCCTGCACCAGCGGGAGTCCCCATTTGTAATGTACGTCTCTCTCCTTCTGTTGCTCTCCCATGTTACGAAGGTGACTCGGCTTTTTGATGCTGCGGATATGTTTATACGCAGCGACGGCGGATAAGTTGAATGGGTGGACTTTATCGCACGGACTACGAGAGACGAAAACGGTGGGCACCGCCGGTAAGGCAGTCTTTTTTTCCGAGGGCTGGGTCGGGCCGGTCGTTCGCATTATCTTCCCCTCTAGCTTTTGAGCTTTGCTCTGTTGTGATGTCTGCTATGATGTGCTCAAAACTTCATCTACGTAACGAAATGCTGAGTCTTTCTCGACCCCCCCGGAAGATTAAAAGGAAGAAGGCCGAGGATCAAGCATTGTTTGGAAAGGCAGAGCAGAACACAAGCGCTAACCGATGCTAAGTTGAAACGATTTGACGGAATAATTTGATCAACCAACAAAAATGAAACATTATGGGAGCATGTGAGCAAATAGCTTAGTTCTTTTCTGTAGCATCAGCAAGCTGAGTCCAATGAACCTAGCTCTGGCCAGAAAATTTGGGAAGGTGCCTTAAGGAATACAATGATAGAAATTGCAAGTTTGTTGCTCATGTTTAACTTATTTGTCCCTATACAAGCCTGAATTTTACTCTAGGAAGGGTTAACTCTGATCTTCTAGTCGTAGTACCCTGTCATCTCTTAATCCTTGAAGATTCAGCGAGCTATGACATCCGATTTGAATTGGTTGACCCGAGTATGCACTCGCGAATCTCGACTGGACCCATCACCCGTGGTTGTAAACATTGTACTGCTTATACCTAGAAAACTCCCTCAACTAGCCCCGCTTCTTCTCTCAAACGAAAAGTCTTTTGGAACGATGTCTATCTCGTGCTGAACCTGCGTTGTTGGCTGAGGAATGGAAGCCAATTGGACCGCTCTTTCGCGGTTGACCGTGCCATGTTCCATGCTGGGATTATTGTAGAAAGATGAGCCATTGCCCCGGTGGAAATGGGTCGGGGATGGAGCTTCGTTGTTTAGCTGATCTGCATCGAAATTGGATCGCCTCGGGGACGTGTGATAGCTGTCTATTTCACTGCGGTAGTTGCGCAAGAGGTGCACGGGGGACATGTGATGCAAAGGCGTGGTTGGCCTGCTGGACATGGGCGTCGTGGAGCCTTTGTTCTGTTTGATGTGCTTCTTGGCGGTTTGATGCCAATTCCGCAAGGCCATGGCCACTCTCTCATTGAATATGGTAGGTTTCATAGTCGACCCCATCTGTTTCAATTCAAGCATTTGTAAACTTAAACCCACGATTTCAGAACTTTCGGATCGAAACTGCGAGAATTACAATGTCGTTCCGTTACCTGCGTCACGAGGGCATATAGAGGAAGAGTGACATAGCTGCACAGAATCTGAATGAGGACCCTGAAATTTAAAAGGAAAATATCACCAACTTGTTTAGTCATACCAAGAACAAGAAAGCGAGTAAATCAAGAGCTAGGACTTTCTATGATGATAATGTTACTGAATCAGACTTACCCCATTGTGACTCTGATTATTCTATCTTCCGTGTGCGCATGAAAGCAAGACTTCAGTCCAAATTCATACTGAAAAGGCATAAATGGAATCGTGTTAATTCGTTCGAAGTGGCTAATAACCAAACAGCAAAAATTCTGGCCCATATGTCTCTTGTACGAAGAATCGGAGCAGTTCTTACCCAAGTCCAGGCAAAGAAGGCAAGCTGAAAAGCATTCTGCAGATAATGAAGGTTGAGACACAATAAGAAAA
Organism: Syzygium jambos; assembly: GCA_031216235.1. Classification (NCBI taxonomy): domain Eukaryota; kingdom Viridiplantae; phylum Streptophyta; class Magnoliopsida; order Myrtales; family Myrtaceae; genus Syzygium; species Syzygium jambos. The sequence goes on along the minus strand of CM062229.1, from coordinate 7,502,059 downwards.
TCTAAGTCCAACTTCAGAGAAAGCGCACACATGCGGACCGCACGAATAGTAATCATAGTAGATACTTGCGACGTTACCTGAAAGAGAACGAAATTGATGAGATAGAGGATGAGGCGGGGCCGGTTGAACCAGAAGAGGTCATCGCCGGGTTTAACGACCGGCACGCCCTTCACGACCTCCCCTCTGTCTTGAATTCGGAGCCCCATTTTGGTGATGATCACCTGTAGCTTGGTCCCGGCCAGAAGTATAATCTGCAGGTCCAAGCATCGACCACTTAATTTCATTAATGAGGCACCAAAACAGAGTCTTCTTGGTATCAATATCAAAGTCAGAAACATGCAAATTCAAGAGTGAGCTCAGACTTACAATCAGTGGGATGAATGGAAGCCACAGATAAGAATGCCAGCCTGATTGTGGCAAAAGAAAGCATAGTTAGAATCAGTGTGATATCCGGGTATGCAGCATTGATGAATTGGCAAATACTTCGTGATCATCGATTACCGTACCATGGGTATTGAACAGCAGGAACAGAACCGCAAAAAACCATATCGGAGGACTGCAATCGAGAATGCGACACGATCGATCAGCAGCCACATCGTACGTATGATATTCGAGGGCGAATTTCGGCGATAGAGAAGGTAATTCATTAGTTGTAAAACATTTCGAGCACCAACCTGATCCCTACAACCACCTTAAAGTCCTCTTCCAGAGATCTATTGATGTATTTCTGGAAATCGAACTTCACGTGGCTTTGAGGAGCCAAATGTGCCTGAAAAAAATCGGGAATTAATTAACGCGGCCCGTCTTCGCTAATCATTTAATTAAACCATGCTTCAGAAATGTCTGCAACGAAAAAATAGATAAATTATTAGAGTTGGAATTAGTATAAAGGACTTACCATAATAAAGCCGTGCCTTAAAGTCAAGTAATCCACTTTTGGAACGGACCTCACGAATTGCCTGAAGAAACAAACCTGCCCAAAAATATTAAATAAATATCGAATAAACAAACGAAACAAATTCCGGATTAGTCTGGAGAAAATTGTAATTAGAAATTAAGACAAGAGACCAAAAACACATTCAACGATGACGACAGCAAGTGGCTCATGAGAAAAGGTCAACCTTTGAAATTTGCGATCAGGAATGACATTGGAAGTACGTGTCGAAAGTATAAGTTAGACTACGAAGACCATCGTTGTTTTAATTTGCCCTTTTCATACGAAAGACATGCGGCAATTATAAAAAGAAAAAAAAAATAAAGAAATGAAGAAGAAATTTCCTCCAGTGTTGAAGCTAACATGGGACACCCCCTCTTGTCTTACAGTCGGATTTATTTTTATCTCTCTATTTTCCATTTTTAGATGCACAAAAATCAATTTGCAGTTATAAATTTCAAAATTAAGGAAATGATTTTATTTCCCAATTATTGTGCCTCGTTTGATTACGACGTATGTTTTTCAATCTGCTAATTTGTCAACAGTCTTTTAGAGATAAGGGCTACGTGTTGTGGCGGCTATTTTTCTAGAACGAATTTGAAATTAGCCTACCAACGTTTTACTTTAGCGAAACCCCCTCAAAGAGACCCAAAAACTGAAGAAATTAATTCCGTTTGGAAAAGAAAATATCGGAAAATTAGAGTTCCGTTTATTTCGCGGAAAAATTGATGATTTGGAAAACATATTCCTAAAAATGATCACTTACAAAAATGAATAAACGAAAAATATTTTCATCATCAATGAAAATATCTAGGTATAAATTATTATCAACAAAAGATAATATTTTTTATCGATTAATTATTTCAAGTGATGCAAGCGATCATTTTTAGGAAAATGGTTTCTAAAACATTCATTTCAAGTTCGTTTATTTCACGAAAAATGAACGATTTGAAAAAGATTTTTCTAGAAAATGATTGATTATATCGTTTAGAACAATTAGCTAACAAAAAAACCGTTTTCATCATCAATAACAATTTATGCTTAAACATTTTCGTGGATAATGTAACTATTTTTTTATTCATTCATTCATTTTTGTAAGTAATATAAGTTTTTTCTTTTTATAAGAACGTTTTCCAAACCATGGTCTTCCACAAAACAGGAGAGAGAGAGAGAGAGAGAGAGGAGCTGGTGCTTACGATCCAGATGAGGACGGGGGTTTTGGTCCAGAATCTCATGTGCCTCCGCCCGAACGACGTCTCCCTCGCGAACCTGAACCTCTCCGGATCTGCGTCCACAACATGCACAAAGGTTACAATTCGCTCGCATGTTATGACCTTTTTTAACTCAAGACGAGGTGTTGACGATGACGGTGTTTTGCTAAGGATGGATGACTGACCGTGCGTGAACTGGTACTCGGCGGTCCTGGTTTCCTTCTCCCACGCCTTCCAGCTCCTCATCTGAAACCAAAAGTCATCATTCGGGTTTCGATCTTGTCAAGGTTGTGGTCGATATACGAGGACATGGTGAGGTGTGGTGCAAGGGTTACGGCACGCTACGTACGTACCTTGGCTCGGCCAAGAGCCATGGTGAGAATACAGTAGAGGACGTGGAAGACGGCCAGGACGAAGATGAAGATGTGGAGCTGGTGGATCCCGTCTGCCGATACGAATGGCACCTTTTTCTGTAAAAATGACAAAGTTAAATCATCATGTATCTCATGTGAATCTCATCAATTTTTCATGCAATTTCACTTTGCAAGTAATCGGGCTTTCACTCTATCGTGAGTGATTGACCCGACTTTTTTTACTGTTTACAAGGTGTTTTTTTTTCTATATGAAGTGTTTGATCTAATGAAATTTTATCGACTAGTGCTTTAGGGTACTGGCTAAATAAATAAATTATTTTGCATTGTGAAATATCACTACATGGATATTGAAATATTACTTTCTACCAGAAACACAAAAAGCTTAGAATAAAGGATCTTCGGATTCTTGAGATAAGAAGTCGTGACACAAAAGGATGGAAACCAACTTTCTAGGTTTATGAAATTTTTTGCCGAATTTCCTAGTAACAAAAAGTGACGTTGTCTTGTCGTAATCGAAGTCTAGTTGAAAGTATTTCGGAAGTAAAATACCGAATGCATTGGATAGATTGGGAAGCGCGTTCTTAAAATAGTTCGACGTTGTAAATCAGTGAGATACACAAAAGTTAACTCGAATCATCAATCTTATTGTTTTGAATAAAAACGGTGAATACATAAAATAGAATGATGTAGAATTATGGATCGAATTACCTTAGCCGCGCAATTGTCGTAGGCCGCGCCCGCGAGAACCCGGCGCCCGCCTCCCGGGGAGTCGGAGAGACCGAGCAGTTTGCGGCCGTTGGATTCGTGATCGGACTCCTCGGACTTGCTGCACGGATGCCACGTGGCCCCGACCTTCTCCGAGATGCATATGTTCGATATCGGGCCTTGCCCCACCGTGAGCAGCAGCGATATGAACCCCAGAAGCATGAGCTCTGCAAACCACAAACAAAAAATTGGAAAAAAAAAAAGCCCAAAGGAAAAATTCGAAAGCTAAACATCAATTTAAAAATAAAAATGGAGGGGGGAAAGCATAAAGAAACGTTGGGGGATCAAGTTTGCTGTCCGATGCTGCACGCATCAACGATATGAAACTCCAGAAGCATAAGCTCCGTAGATCATCAAAAAAAAAAAAAAAAAAAAAAGAACAACAAATAAACTCCCAAAGAAAGAATTTAAGTTAGCATTCATTTAAAATAAAAAAATGGAGGGGAAAAAAAAAAAGAAACATTGGGGATCAAGTTTGCTATCCGATGCACGTAGATCTGGCGGTTTGCATGTATCGGTAGATCAAAATTTGATGAATATTGGGCACACACTAAGGTCAAACCGTTAGCTCTTTTGCAACATATTTCGCGTCTGTTAGCATTGATGCAAATATTTAATTGTAAGCTTGCTACCCTCGTTATCAAAAAAATTAAAATAAAGAAAGAAAGCGGTGATAGAATTGAAGTTCACCTGATTTGATTTTCTCGAGCGACTCGTAAAGAGCTCTCTTGTGCTTCTTCTTCAGCCACTGCAAAGGACACAAGACAAAAGGGGTTACGTTTTTTTTCATCACAACGGATTCCGTCGAACACCTTATCATCATCCTCACGGATTCCTGCGCGTGCGAAGCGCAGTCCAGAAGGGAAGTGAGGGTATGATACTGCCACAATGCGTGTTCCGTCAAACCCTTCTTCCTTTTGGGACGCGATGTGAGATGGCGACGGAAGAGCGCGCGCGTACCTGTCCGATGATGTGGATGATGTGCTCGATGATGATGGAGACCAGGACGAGGACGAAGCAGACCACGGCGACCGCCCACGTCGGCGTCTGTTCCAGCGATTTCCCTCCGCTGGCTCCTGCCATTTCTTTCTCCCGTTCCCTCCCCTCCCTTTCTCTCTCTCTCTCGCTTGGCTAAAGAGATACGTTCGTCGATCTACTATATCTTACCAGAAAAGCTCTTCTTCTGTGCAGAGGTGGAAGAAACTGGACGAAGTATATGTATGGATGGTAACTGGTAAGGGACAGAGGAGGGAATATGGACGGACAGTGAGCAAGGTCCAGGAGTCTTTTATATGGAAGTTAGGGTTAGGGGAGAAAGACGAGAGGTGCAAGGCAAGGCGAAGAAGATGACGAGTTTTGACTACTATGCGCGTCGTATTTGGTAGAGAACTGGGGATAGAGAGAGCGCTGCTGTTGACTTGATCGGAATATTATAATGTAAAGAGGAGGTAGAACGACAGTTTTGATTGCATGAGATGAGCAAGAATCGTGGGTTATCTTTATAATAGCAGGATGTGCGGGTCAACCCCCGTCGCATTCTCCTCCCCAATGCCAATTAATGGCGTCCGCCAGATTTTCCTACCTCCGCGAAAACGAGCGGCGAACGGCACCTGCAGTCAGCACTCGCGACTCGTTGAGGTTTCGCAGCTGATCACACCTCCTCCCCCAAGAGTACTCAAAAGGCTCCAGTCTAATACGCTGCGCCTTACTGAAAACAACGGGAATTTCGAACGTGATTAGCAAGCTGAGCGATACCAGCACGCTAGCACAGGACGTTTCGTACATGTTTCGGCAAAAGCAGACAATACTTCTCGAGCTGTCCAAAGTCTTAAAATAAAAAAAATAGTAAGAGATCATTTGTCATGAATTCACCTGCTGATGTTTATATGTTGTGATAATTTACTCAAATCGGGTTTACTCATCGTGACAGAAAATATTGTGGACACAAAAGCGACCCAAGGACATTTATATATAGGCCCAATTCCTTACCAAAAAAACCCCAACTTCAGGTGCCGTTCCAATTTTGTCCCGAACGTTTTTTTGTCTAAAAAAACCCCAAATTTAAGGTTCAGTCCAATTTCTGTTCTCGAACATTTTTTTTTTGTTGAAAAACAACCATACTTTATATCTAGTCCCACTATCTGTCATGAATTTCTTTTCTTTTCTTTTTGTAAAAAAATAAAATAAACTTTAACTCTAGTCCCAAATTTTCCTGAAACTTTTTTTTATCTAAAAAAATCACCGACTTTCAATCTAGTTTCAAATTGTCCCCCCGGTTAACCCTCCGTCCAAAAATCACTATTAGTTGTATACATTTCCACGTTGGTAACAAAATCCATGCTAGCAAGGTGACGTGAAAAATCATCTCCAAAACGAAATCGTTCTTAGGGAAATTAAGGACAACTAACGGCGATTTTTGAATGGAGGGCTAACGGTAAAATATTTGAAACTAGAGTTAAAATTGACGATTTTTAAGACAAGAACAAGTTTGGGGCCGATTTAGATTGGACCTAAAGTTAAAGGTTTTTTTTTCGATAAAAAAAAGTTTCGGACAGAATTGAGATTAGATTAAAAGTTAAGGGTTTTTTTAGGAGATTAGGCCTATATATATATATATATTATAACAATAATTTTCACAATCCAATGATATAAAGGGAAATTGTTTCTTCACCTATCCCAAGAGATGTAATGTCACGTCACAATGGCCGCTAGCATGCAACTTGCTACCATTTGTTTTTATTTTGCAGTTGATGATTTGGACTTCCTCATTAACCCTATTCTTTCTCGACTTTTTAAAATATACAATCTTTTTTTTAATGATAATAAAGTGGCTTGAAAGAACAAAGGTTGCATTAAAATATTGGAAGCTCCATCTTCTTAGCCACACAATCAGGAGTCTTGACCGACTAATTGGGCTCAGAGATAACCATTAGTCTTACCATAGATTGTCCATTTCTCATTGATGCTTATATGCTTTGTCTTTTTTGTGGTATTCTGAATTCTCATTCTTCCTGACCTGACCCAGTCTTGGTCCGACAATATAAAACCTAATACGGCATACAAATGCCTTCTTGCGCCTGAAAAATTGTCTCTAATCGTAATTTGTCTATTTTTTTTTTTTAAAGTTGTTTGACTTCATCAAATCTTCTCTGTTTGTGTTTTTTATGTGAAAATTCTTTTGCTAAAATAATGTAGATTTGCTAAATTGAGATGCGAATAGCACTGCATATAACGATAGAGTAGTTGATTCGTCTTGTTCCACGGGAGATTTCAGCCCTGAGATTACTCACGTGATCCAAAGGAGTATGCGAGTTGGCCATTTCAAAGATCCGTGAAACCCTTTTTCTTCTTCTTTTATATATATATATATATATATATATATATATATGTGTGTGTGTGTGTGTGTGTGAAAGTTTTTTCTCTTTCACCTCTTGTCTTGCTTGCCGGATTTCAACACTCGTCCATTTTATTTATTTCACACGGTGACCGAATCAAATCTCGAAACCGAGCCATCTCTCCTCTCTTTCCTCGCTGTGGCCGACCACCTTCACCGCTGTGGCCGACCACCTTCACCGCTAGCACATTCACCATCACTACCTCCAGACCAGTGCCGCTACCACCACTTTGCTCACCAGCTATGTCTCAACTAGGGGTAAGCATAGTTCTAGGATAGAACCAGAAATCAAAAAATTCACCGGTCCGATTTCAAGTTACTCTGGCATGCAGAATAGGTTTCAAGTTCCAAAAATTGAAAAATCATTCCGATTGGTAGCTTCCAGGTGACCGACTCTGGAACTGCTCGCCCCTAATCTCAACATTACCGTCTCTAGATGTTAGGGATATCTTTGCCACCTTTGAGATTCGGCCAAGATATCATTAGTGACCGCTTAGTTCGGCAGAGCCGCCTCCTGTGGAGCCCGTCATTAACACTTAGAGCTTAGTGGATGGTGACGAGACGGAGCTAGTTGGTGACCTCAAAGCTTTATCACCAAAGCGGTGATGGCATAGAGTGCGAAGGCTACAATCGACGGTAATGCACACACCACATCGGCAATGACAACTGGAGGGGCCAAGCATAGTATTGCGTAACGGGAGAGAGAAGAGGCAAAATTGAGGCTTTGAGGAGTATTTTCCTAGCGTGCATGTTTCAAAACTGAAAAAAAAAATGTTCATAGCATACAAACTTTGATTGCGTGTTTGTGGCAATTCGTACCACCTCAGTGTACTATAATTTCTTTTGAAAAAGCTAAACTTTGATTTATCTAACATTCGAATCGTTTTCAAATTTCTCAACTTCATGCTCTTTCAAGCACGTCAAGTTGTGTTAATTTCTTTCGAGTGACTTCAATCCACAAAGCTTAATTGCTGTGGTATGATGAAGGATAAATATTACCTAGATGTACTATATCAAGAATTCATGGAGATCACACCGGATCACCCTAAAATTTCATATATGTTTATGCACAAATCGTCTTTGTGATTGGTTATGTCTATAAAAATCACTCATAAAATGAGTTTTTCCATCCACGACGCATCCGGATCTCTCTATTTAAAAATAATAAATCAATCTGATTAGTGCACATGATCTCAATAATGTGCCTGACTTATTCTAACATCTTAACACCAGAAGAAAATTATTTTTGTTGAAGTCGGTAGCATGAGGGCAGCCGTTGATGACCATAGGATTAGGGAATAGAAGATTCGATCGGAGGAGTTTGTTATGTTTGCTTTTCTGTAACTAATTTTGTTACTTCTTCTTTTTTTTTTTCGTTTTTATACGAGTCCATTATAATTTTTATTTAATAGCTCTTTCCTAATAATAGGAAAGATTTGCCCCCTCATATGGTTGTTTTTAATTTACGCAAGTAAAAGTTTGTAAATTTTTAATGCGTGCTTTAAAAAAGAACGAATTTTCATAATATAAACTTAAAACACTTCAGTATTTAAACTTGTTTAAATGAGAGTCTTTGGTTATTTTTGCCCCAATCGAAAATAAAGAAAGAAAAATTCCTTTATCTACACTTTATACTTAAAGAACCCGGTATTTTGAAATTGGTTCTTAGAAAAATCAATATCTGTGCGAACAACTAAATAGAACAGAGCAAATAAAGCCGTAGGGATATGTCAGAAAATTACACATTTTATTAATCTTTCGTGTTGTAGCTTGGAATTATTTATGAAGAACAAATGGGCAAAATAAAGATATAGCCCGCGAACAATTAACTATGCTATAATTGACTAAGTATATCAACTTGTGGCCTAACAACATAGGGCATATTCAAATCTTGCCTAACTATGCTTTGATACATCTTTCATTTGTAACCCTGTTTGCTTAAATTATATCAGCCCTAATTTTCAAGGAATTTTCTTGTTTAGTTTCAAGTTGCCTAAAACCTATTGTACGGCATGCAATTCATTCATATACCTTTCAATTGCACCAATTTAGTCTCACACCTTACAATTGTACCAATTTAATCATAAACATTTCGATAATTAGCCAATTTAGTCATAAACTTTTTAATGATTTGTCAATTTAGTCATTCCGGAAAATTTTGATCGGAAACCACTGACGGTGGCGGTCTGGAGAGATGGGAACAAGCTTAGTGTTAAAGTTTGACACTGACCTAACTATATATAATTTAATGGGACAAGCATAATCCAATGTTTTCTTCATCGCTTAGCCCGGACAGGTTGCTTCTAGTGGACAAATGGGCACATCCAATAATCTAGTTTCCATTCAATGCGAAGACATTACATGTTAGGATTAGGTAAAAATAATGACCAAAGGGACATGTGGCCCGAATATCGTTCCTATTCGTTGACCGAGTATAGCTAAACCATCGATGGTCGCTCCAATTTGTCATGTACTTAACGTACTTAAAGATGAAAAAATAAAAAAAAAGACAACTTTTTCGTTGTGCAAAGAACAATATCAAAAACAATCTAATATATATGTTAGGATTGGGTCAGAATAATGACCAATTGACCGAGTATTACTACGTTTAAAGAACGATATTGATAGCTACAATGACTCTTACTGGTGGAGGCCTTAACTGCAGTCTTCGCATACCATGTCCACTCCTTGATTTGGACAAAAAGGTTTGTTTTATGATGGTTTTCGTCGTGTACCTTTGGCCTTTAAACACCGATCATTCCGTGATCCAAGGACAAGAAGAGAACGGTGTTTTTCTTTTTGAGGGTGTCCCAGAAAATCAATAGTTGGAATCGATCCGTTCCTTGAAATTCATGATCCCGATCGAGACTTTTAGATCAGTTAGGTTGCCATTGATTATAATTGAAAGAAGTTTTCAACTTGTCAATTGCGGAGCCGGCCGAGCAGACTGAGTTGATTTGGTTGAGTTGATCTTGGGAGATAAATTGCTTTCCAATTCGCGTTACGCCATGCCAATTGCTATCTTATTCTTATATCCCGGTTTTTCGTTTCGTAGCGTTCTTTTTTAATTGGAATTCTATTTATCCCTATTCGAAACATTACCATGTGTTCTTCAAAAACATTTGGGATTGTTTTACGCTTAATTGATCTTGCCAACATGTGCCGAGCTCGATGCTAGAATACTTGCTTGAACGAGATGAATGTACATTCGTCTCATGTGATGCTGGGCCTGCTGGCATGACTTATGCAGCGCCAAGCAAGCAATAAATTTAGCAACACAAGTCGAACTCGAACGGAAAAATTCCAAAAAAAAAATCCTAAACATATTATAATTGTGCCAATTCAATCGTAAACCTTTTTTTTGTCAATTGATTCCTATATTTTTTGCATTTGTGCAAATTTAATCCATCCGGCCAATTTTGGCATGAAATTATTAATATAGATGCCAGCCGTCTTACGTGGCACGATTGCATTTCTTTTCTTTCTTTTTCTTTTTCTCTTTCTCTTTTTCTCTTCCCTTCTTCCACTAGCCGGTCTTGATCATGGAGGTTTACTATTTCTGGCTCAAAAGCAAGGGCCGGCTAGGTCGATCTTGCTCAATTTTTGCACAAATACAAAATGTATATGACTCAATATGCCCAAAAAAAAAAGTTTAAGTCTGAATTGATAGGATTGTAATAGTTTTAGAACTTTTTTTGGTAATTCTTTCAACTCGAAAAGGTCGAACTTACCGGCATTCTTGGCCCGCCGCACCTCAACACATGTAATAAATCGTAGTCTTTTGCGTCAATTATTAATTAAGCAGAGTGCAAATTTGTCATAAGACGCTCGAAATTGAATTTAGAACGCCCATGTGGACCATCGTTTCCGGCCGCAACGCTTCGGTCAGAACGCAAATATTCTCCTTTCTAGATGAAAACGAAAAATGCGTGCATAGCTTAACCCTTATTTATCTAAAGCCGGTCTGCCAATCTCAGATTCTTGGCCCTGCGGATTTGATTCATTTTTGTGTTCTTGAAATTGAACGGAGTAGATGTCTAGCTCTTTCTGGTCAATATAAACAGCAAACATAACAATTTCTAAGCTTTCGATAGTCCGAAAAATGGATCGTTTATTTATAACACGTTCGATATTCGAAGACTCGAAGCACACTCATTCTGTATATCGAAAATGCAAAGAATTGATTAATGAAATGTCCGTGATTTTGAGAATCGAATGATAAGTGAAAAGTTACGGATCATATTTGTACTTCGACGCCAAAAACCATGAGAGGAGCGGTTTTCCCATGGTTCATCATATTAGTAGGGGTCTCGTGGTCTCGAATTTATCTACTTAAGTTGATTTTCTCATCATAACAAAAAAGATATTTCACTCCGTAGCGATCGAACGAATAAATCGAAAAGAATTCATCCCTCTTTGCTTAGCAAGTAAAGTTGTCCTTGTATCCCAGTTCCCATCCAGCTTGCAACCTAAAAAAAGAATATAGCGTTCAAAGAATCATAAGCGGTCGATTCCCGCGCGATACGCTTTAATTTGGATCAAAAGAGTTACCTGATTCCAACAAAGTTTCCTTTGTTTTTGGGGACAGAGGAAACTTGAAGAAGTCCCTCCTGACCACGTGGGAGAAGACCTTGCGTAGAACATGTTTCGGTCTCCTTCCACGCTTGATGCAGAAGGTCTTGCCCTCAAAACGAAAAGTAGGACTTGACTTCTTCAAGTATCTGCATATGCGTATGATTTACTGTTGTGTAAAAGATGGCATCCGGGAGTGAGATTAACTTTATAAGTCTTTTGGAGAAAATGAACGGGAAAACTGGAGTCTTCCGAGGTGAAGGTATGATCATCATCTGTTCCTTTCAATCTACCGGGGCTTCGCATGGTCCGCTCCACTAACATCACACGTGAGAAAGACTCGAACCTAAGCAAGTCCTTAGAAGGCTTTTATCTCGGTCCTCATCCGGACCTCGGGTTGTAAAACTTCTAGAAGAGATTCCCACTTCCTAAGGAAGACAAAAATACAAGAGAAATTGGGGATACGAGGCGTGCAAGCACTGACACGTTAAAATGAGGAGAAGGAATCGTCATCTGTCACACGTCAGAAAGACTCGAACCTAAGCAAGTCCTTAGAAGGCTTTTATCTCGATCCTCATTCGGACCTCGGGCTGTAAAACTTCTAGAGGAGATTCCCACTTCCTAGGGAAGACAAAAATACAAGAGAAATTGGGAATACGAGGCGTGCAAGCATCGGCACGTTAAAATGAGGAGAAGGAATCGTCATCTGTCACACGTCAGAGTGACTCGAACCTAAGCAAGTCCTTAGAAGGCTTTTATCTCGGTCCTCATCCGGACCTCGGGTTGTAAAACTTCTAGAAGAGATTCCCACTTCCTAAGAAAGACAAAAATACAAGAAAAATTGGGGATACGAGGCGTGCAAGTACTGGCACGTTAAAATGAGGAGAAGGAATCGTTATCTGTCACACGTCACAAAGACTCGAACCTAAGCAAGTCCTTAGAAGGCTTTTATCTCTGTCCTCATCCGGACCTCGGGTTGTAAAACTTCTAGAGGAGATTCCCACTTCTTAGGGAAGACAAAAATACAAGAGAAATTAGGAATGCGAGGCGTGCAAGCTCCGGTACGTTAAAATGAGGTGAAGGAATCGTCATCTGTTCCTTTCAGTCTACTAGGACTTCGCATGGTCCACCACTCCACCAACTGCGCACGTCATAAAGACCAGTTGGTATCAGTGACCGAAGGCCCAGAAGTTGCAAGTGAACTTAGACTAGGGTAAATAGACAGCGTTGTTTGCTGTTTGATTTAGCAGGAGACCCCCTTCAATACCTAAGAAAGGCCAGGAAAAATGCAGTGTTTCTGCTCAAGCCTCAAGCCAGTGAGATCTTTGATTGAAGTAAAGTCTAGCAAGGATGAATCACGGTTCAGTGACTCCAGTTGGCTCTAACTCCCTTCTCTCGAGAATGCTTTCGAGGCTAAAGTCTCGGTGTTCTTAATTGAAAGTAGGCTCCATATGGGATTCATCGAATCTAAGGATTGGAGAGTATATCTGCACCTATTGCATCGATAGTAGTTTGATTTTGAGTTCGCCTTCTTCTTTTGCATCGACAAGGATTTCCCTCGACTTTTTTTCTTTTCCACTCTGATCCCACATTAACTCGCTCGTCGCAACTCATAACCGAACAAATGAATCGAGAATACCTTCATGCTGCATTTTTGTTTTTTTATAATCCACCGGCACATTTCCAGAGGATCGACGATTTGAAAATTCACGATATGTCTTGCGAACCCAACAAACAGGTTAAGTACGGATTTTTAGCCTATGCAAATAGTCCCGATCCAGAATAGTCTGCATGCGGTTGGTGAATATAAACCGATGATCTCTAATTTCTGATATGAAAATCCCTCGACGCCCAAGCCAATCGGGCGAGATCCCATTGGTCTGAACACTTCGGCAAAATGTGTTTGTTGGGGTTGAATCCCGGTCTATTTGAGGCTGCTTTTGAATCCGTGGCTCCTTCCATCGTTCCATTTCGTATACTCCACGTGAGGGGCAAGAAACAAACTGCATCATAAAGGATCGAAGAGAAATATCGAAGAAGGACCACACGGATGCGACATCGATCGATGTCAGGTGACGCAGGGGCCGGTGGTGGTCCGTGCGCAGTTGAAAGACGTGTCTTTAAGTTTGATGGCGGGGTCCGAGCGCTCGCAGACCCCAGCTTGCGGGTCCTCTCGAACGCCATGCGAAGCTTCGTCGCCAGTCACAGTCAGGTTGGTGACGGGCCGGTGCAATTGCAGTTGGACATGGACTTCTAAATCGAGGGGACCAAGTACGGAAATTCGTTAAAGCAAGAGAGATCGAGTCAAGAGGACCTTCACGGGCAATTAATTCTAGGCGACACGACGCAACGGAACACCTAAAGGCTTAGCTAGAGAGCGCGACGGCATACCCGAACGGAACCCAGTCCCCCTTTCAAATCCGACTGGTCTAGTTCTCAGTTCTACATAAGGAATCAAACTTACAAATCGGCCAAAATTTCTTTTTTATTTTTATTTTTTATTATGAAGCGAACCCTAATTAGTAAATTATTTTTTTACTTTTATTGTTGAGAAACTCCCACTTGTAGAGAATAGAATAAACCAAAAAAGAAAGAAAAAAGAATCATCAGTTTCGAGACCAACCCTAGAACCAAAGCGGACCAGTTCCAAGACCGGGTGGGCCTGGTCCTAGTCCACAAATTAGGAACTGATTCAGCTCGATCCGGTTCCACGTTCTGGGTGGGATCACGCCTACTAAGGCTCTGTTCTTTTCCGAAAAAATATTTTTTCGGAAAATATTTTTCGCGTTTTCTGGTGTTCGGGGGCGGAAAATGTTTTCCGTGGAAAAACATTTTCCTTCCCCACCCCCAAATTCTTCATTATTTTGAGGAAAATGATTTCCTCTTTTTACAAAGAGGAAATCATTTTTCCCCAAAGTCAATACAAAATTGCCTATGGGAGGGAAAATCTTTTCCGTGGAAGAGGAAGTTAATCGCCGGACGCCGCGATCGCTTGCTGGTCGCCGGCCGCCGTTGCCGGTCGCCGCCGCCGATTGCCGGTTGCTGCCGGACGCGCGGCCGTCGCCGGTCGCATGGCCGCTACCGGTCGGCTGGTCGCCGGTCGCCCGACCGCCGCCGCTGGTCGCCGGCTGCCGCTTCCGCCGACCGCCGCCGGTTGCCGATTGCCACCGCCGATCGCCAAACACCGCCGGATCGGCGATTGCCGAATACCAGAAAATATTTTCCGAAACTTTTTCAAATTTTAGCCGAACACCAGAAAATTGTGTTCCAGGAAAACATTTTTCAGGAAAATGACTTCCGGGAAAATATTTTCTAAAAGGAGAATATTTTCCGGCAAACGAACGGAGCCTAAATCTACCCAAGTCGTTGAAGTCAATTGAATGCAAAGTGTCCGGCCAAAAAAAAAAAGTGGCTCCAATTCAATTGGTGTTTCATTGTATATTCCATGTTATAACAGAAAGGCCTATATATTTAGGCTATACTGTGTTCTATTTTTAGTGCGAAACCTGTAAAAAAAAATTTGAAAATTTTCAGAGACTTAAGTCGTAAGTCGAAGTAGTAAGTCGCTTTTGCATATTCGATAGCACATTTAAGGGCAACATCATTACTTTAGTTAGAGAAAAAAAAAACCATCTCCTTGTGTATTTAGTAGGGGGAGATGCAGGGATTACATTACCAAGTAATTTCGATACTAAGAAGAGAAAAAAAGTAAGCGCGAAAATTTACAATGACCTAAGTACCCTTTATGTACATAGAAGTGTAGATGAAAAAAAAAATAAGGACATAAATGAGAAAGAAGAAAATACGCGTATTTCGCATTCGTATGCGAAGGGAGTAAGATGAATTGAAAAATTCCATGAGACTACTCTCGAGCGAAGAAATAAATCCGTCTTCCTCATTTCCTCTCATCTCCCCTCCATCTATCTATACAAACCATCAATTTTTGAAAATCCCGTCTCTTCTTCTCGAATTTCTTCTATCATATACTTCATATTTTTGTTTAGAATAAAGCTGGTTCACCACTAAACTCTACCCCATTTATATAGCTCCTTTTATAGGACTAATTCCCTAAAAACCCCGAACTATGTCTAATTTAAATTCTACTTTGTTGTCTCAAAAAATTTTCCAACTCTCACTTTAATCCCTAATCCGCCCACACTTCCAATAATCACTGGTGATTTCATCAAGATTATCAGCATGAGCCTATATATAGGTTTTACAGGGTTTTGATGAAGACGCGGGTTCTGATAATGAACCTCTAATTGATCCTGATGTTGAAAATCTTGAAGGAAACTAGTGGCGATATTTGGACGCATGAGTAGATTTTGAACTGGATTGAAAGTTGGAGACTTTATTTAGATAAAGAAAAGCTCGGGGCAGAATTGAAATTAGACCTAAAATTGATAATTTTTTAGGAAATTAGGCATCCCTTTTTTTTTTTGGTCGAAATTTAGGCCTCCTTTTAAAATGATGCGGAAACGGTAAAAAACCAAAAACTTAAAAGCCTGGCCCTACTCGAAATTCCTCAGCCTGAATTGGATGGGCTGGTTGCTGGGCCATTCTCATCTTTTTGGTTTCGGATGGACCGACATTATAGAAAATAAAAACAAAGATTTTTTCCAAAAAAAAAAGCCTTCCATTCCAAAAACATTGTGATTAAAAACTATTTATAAATTTTTAGGGTAGATATTATCTAGATAAAAAAATATCCGTATTAAATTAATTCTATGAATAACCATCGAAACTATTATATTTCCGATTACAATCAAAAGCTGAAAAAAGTTTACAAGATAGAACATATTCAAAATAGATTTCGTCGGTGAATTTATCATCACATGTCGAACTTTTCAATATAAGATATATCGAACTTCTTGCGTGAAAGAATATTATCACAATAGGTGAAGAACGCAACCCTGTCACTGCGCATGGGTGCCGCCGAGATAGCATAATCAGATAGGGCATTAAGCTTAGATGTCGATGCTCGAGATGAGGGCTCAAGATAGGATGTCTAGTTTGCCCGGAAGCGAATTGAGCTGCTCGAAAGGGAGGGAGAGTCGGTGAAGGAGGTGGAGTCGGTGCGTTCGTGGAGTGAGCGGGTCGAGTCGATGGAGGGGCCGGTGCAGTAGAGAGATAAAAGGGAAAGGAGCAGTTCCGGAGACCGAGACGAACAAATGAGAAAGATGGGGGGGGGAAATAAAAGAAATCATTTTCCCTAATCGACCGGAAAATGTTCTCTCCGACCACTTATTTTTCACGCCCCAAACACCAGCGGAAAAAAGTTTTCTCCGAAAACATTTTATCGGGAACAAACACAGCCTAAATGGAAAAGAAAGGAAACATTAGCCGTGGAAGGAAAATCTAATTCGGAACAATTTGTCCTCCGCCAATCCACATGATAAGTAAGAGACCCAAAACACCACGACAAAAAAAACAAGGATGAGGTTATATGTCAATTTATGATTTCGAGAAATGCGAAAATTTGAAAAACTTTGTATTTAGCCCAAAGGAGCGCCCAGCCCTCTCACCAAACCCGAGCCCACTTTTTAGACCGTTACTGGGCCGGGGCCCACAGGAGCGCGAAGAACCTGTTTCCGCCATTTTTCACCCAAAATTTCAATTTCAAAGCAGCACCGGCGACCCACTCCCTCCTCCTCCTCCATCCTCCATCAATCTCCATCTCCATCTTCATCTCCGTCATCCTCTCTCTCTCTCTCTCTCTCTCTGACAGCCCTTTTGGCCGCTCCTCCGCCATGGATCTCCAGAACGCGCAGGTTCCAGGTACGCCCTCTCGGTTTCCTCCCGCCTAGACCGCACTCTCCGGTTCTTCCTCCGCCGCGTCTTGCTTCTCACTTTCTCTTCGGTCATGCTGGTCTCCTTGCCGCGTGCAAAGCAGGGAAGTCTCAGCCGCCGAGAGAAAAAGCTGGCAGGAAAACGAACGCGCCGTCGAGGGCCGTCGCCGCCAGAGATCCTCCGGTTTCCAGGTGGGAATTCTTCGCCGCGGCTCTCTCGACGTCGTGATTCGACTTTGTTTCTTGGGAAGTTTTATCCCCCTGTTGAGGACCCCCCCTGTTTTTTTCTTTTTTGTTTTGTCTTTTTTCAGGCGGAAGCGCGTGTTCGGCACGTCGCGGTGCACCAACGTTCCGGCGAAGCCGGCGACGGAGAAACCCGCCGCGAAATCCGCGACCGGGGTTCACCGGAAACTGGCCCAGTCGGCGCCGAAAAGCCCATTAGCCGCCGGTGCTGCTCTAGCGACGGCTGCTGCGGAGAAAACATCTCCGGAGAGAACGGAGACTAAGCCGAAGGAGAAGAGCGTTTGCTTCGAAGAGGAATCGCCTAAGAATCTGGGCGATGCGCCGGCGGAGAGAACATCTCCCGAGGGGGCGGATTCTAAGCCGAAGAAAAAGAGCGTTTGCTTTGAAGAGAAATCGCCTAAGTATTTGGGCGATGCACCTGCGGAGAAAACATCTCCCGAGAGAGCGAACCCTAAACCGAAGAAGAAGAGCGTTTGCTTCGAAGAGAAATTGCCCAGGAATTGGGGCGATGAGAGTGCGGTCGGGCCTCGGACCCCGGTCCAGGCGCCCTTGGCTTCTTTGGCGAAGCCGAGAAGGTCCGGGACGCCCTATCGCACGGCCGAGAACTGCAGCAAGTGCAGATTCGATAGGCTGGAGACCGCGTCGTACTGGCTCGGCCAGATCAAGCTGGCGGAGCCCGTCGGGAAGCATTTCGTCTCGGCGAATTTCTTTCGGATGGCTCTGGAATGCAAGGCTGAGGTACATATTGTTTATGAAGAAGAACTCTATAATTTATGCATGACCTGAGAATTCTTGAAAAGAAAAAAAGATGAATAGATGTTGGCTTTATAGATCATTCCTATGCACTTCAAGTAATGGATACAGCAGCAATAGAAAACAAGTCTCTTTAGCTGACAGCAATCATGTACAAACAGCTTATGAAGAACTTCTGATTTGTTAAAATCTGCAATTGATGGTAAATCATCTCTATTGATGAAGGCAAGTCATGAAGTTTCGCTTATCTGTAGAGAGGCAACATTTAGGTTTCATTTCGCTAAAAGTTCACTGCGATGATTCAATTTGTGCTTGCAGTAGATGGTTGCTTGAGATTCAAAATTTCTGGACAAACATATAGTATTCGGTCTAATAGCTTGCGATTTAAAGCATGCCCTAAATGTGAATTTGAATCAGTCATAATTTCGGTTCCTTCATGTTCATGCCCTCTTCATTGGTTTCTGATTTAGTCGTTTCCTTTGTGCTCTGCATCGTCAGCCCATCCGGAGCCTGCGCATCGAGCTGAAGCGGTATCTAGCTCGGCACCTGCACTTATCGGAAGAAGCCGAGTGGAGAAACTTGTCTCTCGGCTATGGTGGAATCCTGAAGGATGAACCCGATTCTGGTCCCCGAAATCCGGATAGTGGGAAAGCGAGCGCGAGGCCGAGCACCGGAAGCAACCATGAGGATCGAGAACAGCAGGATGCAAAGGACGAGCTCATCGACTTGAAAGGGGAATAAGCGAATTGGTCTTGAGATTGCAACACCATCTAGTCGGTTGGTCGTTTGTGTATTTGGCTTCGAATTAAGCAATCTTTTGCTTTTTGGTTTTTGTCGAGGACTCGATATATATGTTAGTTTCGTGCCGGAACTTTCGAACGATGATGAGATCTCTGAAACATGAGATGCCAGTGCAAGTGAAGTGAACTATGGCACAGCTAAGTTTATCCACAGACAATTCAGACTTCAGATGTTGTCTTTGGGATACACCTGGTTTGATGCAATGCGAGCATTCTCTATGCCGAGAACTGAAACTGGCAGGCCCTTCAATGAAGAATCATGAATAATATCACGACTTGGGTTTTGCATAGCCCAAACATTGTAGTTGATATCTTTCATTGGGTATGATTTTTTTCTTTTTTTGGTAAATAAAAGTAAACAGAATACGCCTAAAATCTATTGTCATCACTCTATCACTTAACAGAACATGAATCAAATCTGCAGGACGAAGTGGGTATAACGTGGTGCCTAAGCCCTTCTTTATTCCAAGATTGACAAGTCAATCGGCGAGGACGATATATTTTCCGGAAATTATGTTGCACTTTTAAACTCAAAATGAGAGCTCAGCAATTTTTTTAATGTCTTTTAGCATATTTTTAATGTCATCCATCATGATCTATTTGTTTATAAGTTTAATAATAACATTTGAGTCCATCTTGATGATAAGATCAACACCGGGTCCGATTTTATTCATCTAAGGCGCAAATTAAAGCACGAGAACAAAATTCAGATTATAGAGCTGAGAAAAGGATTACATCCCAAAAAAAAATAGCAAACGTAATCTCTGCACTTTATTTATGTTAACTCCCAAAAACAAAAAGGAGAAAAAAATGTGTTGCTCATGTTAGAAATTATTGCGCGCGGATTATTTAGGAATCTAAATTGCGCACGACTATTATGTGCTATGTAATAAATTATTTTTGATCAAAAATAAATAAATAAATATTGTTACCATCTTAAGTTGTGAAAATGACACAATTAGTCTCCGAACTTTGGCTCATGAGCTCTCAATTTGTTTAACGCAGTTTCTGAATTTTTAGTACATGTTCGATATAATCCCTGAATCATATGAAAATGGTCAATTGAACATGTTAATATCAAAATTTTATGGATCACATCAAGCAAATTAAAAATTCAGGGACCGCATTACACATTAGACATTGTTAACAAATTATTTGTGTCGTTATATATATATCATTACCTCGGTAGTTTTTTCATTTGTGGAGCGATGGACGGGTAATAACTAAACGAGATTATTTTTTTTGTATTTGCAAAAGAAAAAAAAAAGTTCGTTCGGACAGGAATTAAAAAGAGAAGGAAAATGGAAAAACTCCACTTGGGGCTTTTGTTCGTAATTTTTTTTTGTCAGAAGCTCCGTAAAAAGAAAAAAAAAATTTAAAAAGAAAAGCGGAGCTCCATTTTGAATCCGGCTTTTAGGAGCTGCTGCTGCTGCTTCCGAGCTCTCCGACCAGAGCGCTCGACCGACGGCGGCGACGACGAGAACATCGTATCGGCATCGATGACTTAACACAAACGAGGCCCTTCTCTCTCTTTCTCTCTCTCGCTCGCTCGCTCGTTCGCCCGGACTCAGAAGATGGACGGAGGGGGCCGAGCCAAAGCATCGCCTCCGCAGGCGACGGCGAAGCCTGGCAAGTTCGCGGTGTACCGGAACCCGGCCTTGGCCGCCGCTCTCGCCGCCAACAGTCTCGTGCCCTCGAAGCTCGCCCTCCTCTCCACCTTCTTCTTCTCCTCCGCCACCGCCTTCGCCTTCCTCTCCTTCACTGCCAGGTACGCGCGCACGGCAGCGGCGTTTGCGGTCTAGGTCCTGCTTTTTGTAATCTGGATTTCGGAAGCCAGGGGTGGCTAATGAATGGTCTCGTGGGCCCTGCGCGTTCTTGCATTTGCGACTTGGAATCGCGTCCTGTTGTGTGCTCGAGTTGGTCACGTTTTGATCGTTGTGATGGGGTACCTCAATGACGCTGATCTGCTATGTCGCTGCAGTTCGATTGATTTCTTTGGTCCTTAAAATTTGCTGTGGCTTCGTCTGCACTTAGCTGAGAGAAATGATGAATTTTTGGGACTGTTTAGGGTTTTCGAGCGGGGGTTTTAGAGGAGCTTAGCTCCAGGATTCGGAACTAATGTGCATTACGATCTAATGGTTACTCTTTGCAGTGACATTATGCGTGCCTCCATAAGTATTGAAGCTATTGAAGAGTATGAGTTTATGCTTTGATTGGGGAAAGGTGAATCCCGGTGCAGATAGAACTGCCTTGCCAATAATTGGGGCATTATGAAGCTGTTTACTTTCTCTTCGTAAATGGAGGGTATTGAACCCGATCCAACAAAATGATTGTCAATGCGAGAAAAGTGCGAAATGAAGTAGAAATATGACTGATGGTGTCTCTAGCTTACACCACCCTGACTGTCGCTCGTGTCCTTCAGCAATCAAGACATTGAGTTTCTCTCTCTTCGGACTGGGGACTGCTGCGAATGAAACACCCGGGATCCAGCGCTTTTGCCTTTGCCCGTCTCCCTGGGATCCACCATAACCATACTCAATTTCATCCCTTGTGTAAGGCCAAATCTGGTTGGTCCAAGGGCAATGCAATTATTTGACAGAATGAACTATCATGAAATCCCATTTTATTTTGAGCTTTTTGTTTGATTGCCAACCAGAGAAGTGCATTTTACTATTAGAATTTGATTCTTTATCACCATCAAGAAATGTCCATTTATGTCCAATTTCAGTAGCCATCGTTCTCCTTTCAATTTCAGCAGCTGACAAGTTACTTCCTTGAATTTGTGAAGGGAGGATGGGTTTATTGACTATCTGAAGCTAAAAAATATGTCTGAGGAGACAGCTTGTAAGTCATTCTGTTTCAGCCTTTTTGTCTTATATGTGTTTCACATGCTGATTTGTTGGTGATTTTGGATAAATACTGTTTTGGCCCCCTCCAGATTTTCTTGCCAAGATCCTGCAGACTGCTGTGGCTTTCCTTTTTCTGGGGGCTCTGCTCGCGCTCTTTAAAGCAATAACTCTGCATATATCAAAAAATAGAGGAGTGCCATTGTTATCTCCCTCTGTTGGAACCAAGGATCAACCTACTCTTTCAACGCGCCAGTTAGCACTTTTGGGGTTAAAGCCAAAGGCCAATCAGGTTGTGTCTGAAACATCGAAGAAGCCTCCTAAATCCAAAGCCCATTTAACACCTAGTTCGGAGCTTCTTGTCCCACTTCATCAAACTATCACCAGTTCAAATCGATCATCTCGAATTAGCACCGATAAATTGAATTCTAGTGGAGGAAGTAAGGGTAGACCAGTTGGCACCCCATCCAAGTCGCCAGGAGCTGTCTCACCGCTACCTTCCTCTCAACATTCACCTGGTCCTGATTCTGTTGTCTCAAGCCCATGGTTGAGTAGCCGAGCATCACCTATGAAGGATATCACATCAGAAGCGAAACTTGAACAGTTTTTGGCAGAAGTTGATGGGAAGATCACTGAATCAGCTGGGAAACTGGCGACTCCACCTCCTACGATCAAGGGTTTTGGCATAGCAAGTCCAAACACTGTAGTCAGTTCGGCTAATAATTCTGGAACTACAAGGAGCACTCCTCTGAGGCCGGTGAGGATGTCTCCTGGCTCCCAAAAGTTCAGCACACCTCCCAAGAAAGGAGAGGGTGACCTTCCTCCACCAATGTCATTGGAAGAGGCAGTTGAAGCTTTTGAACATCTCGGTATTTACCCGGAAATTGAGCTGTGGCGTGACCGTCTCAGGCAGTGGTTTTCTTCAGTTTTGCTCATCCCTCTGCTTAAAAAGATCGAAAGCAGTCACATTCAGGTCTGTCATCCTTACACGCCATTGTGCTAAAACTTATATCAAGAAGTATTCTGATTATTTATTTTATTTATAGCTTATGAGTCATCACCTTGCGACCATAAAGAAACTTCGTTGTCCATTTGAATGAAAAGATGGTTCACTGCAGTTTCAAGTGAAAAGGTGGTTCACCGCAATTCAAGTATAATGGATGTTTTGTCTATGCTTACATGTTGTATATGTAGCTTTAAGATTGTTCATGTATGTACCAAACAGATGTCTTTTCAGTTTATGTTGGCAATGAGTAAATGATGTACATTTTCAACTACAATTAAATTTTGGAGATTCCAAATACCAACAAGGTGCTCTTGTAACATGTGATTGGATTGGGGTCTTTGGAATTGTGTTGGTGAGCTTTACTAGGTTTCACATGGTATGTTTAACAGTTCATGTCTGGGTGTGCAGATTGTAGTAGTCTTTTTGGTTGAGTTTGACCTAGAGATTGCTTTGAACAAAATGAAATGAATAATAATAGATATCCACCAGGAAAAATGTATGAAAATAGAAAGTAATTGATACCGCTTCACTTCTTAATGGCATAAGGTTTACCATTGTTGGGCATGCAATCACTTTATACATTCTTGCAATTTTCCCGGTTTACTTTAGATATAACAGACTGTTTTCAGTTATCCCAAATTTTCACTACCAATCACAATGTAATGGCTACAGTTAGGTGCCAGAACTCACGGTGCCCACTCATCCCTGCCTAAATAAATAATCCTCAAGATTATCCTACAATCCCATTTAATCACTCGGTCATCCACAAAATACTTACATTAATCTTCAGAATGTTATTGGAATTTAAGGTCAGATCACATTAGGTTGAATAGACCACTCCATGATGACGATATTGCCTTCTGAAATGGCAATGAAGTCATGAGCGGTCAACTGACAAAATTTCTTACTATTTTTCTACTGTCTGTAACATTTTAAGCATAGTCTAAGAATTTATTCACTTTGGTTCACTTTGGGGAACAAACCGAGACAAATCCTGAATCAGGGGCAAAAATTTACCTAGCCTAGCCATCCTTTAGACATAGCTTTAGCTATGCTGATTTTTGTTGATGCTGATTTTAGGTGATGGAAGGTGCAGCGAAGCTTGGAGTTTCGATCACAGTTAGTCAAGTGGGAGAAGTACATGCATCTGGGACTTCTACGGTCTCTCAGATTGACAGGAGTAAAGAATGGTTGCCTGCATATACTCTGGATGAAGATGGACTTCTTCACCAGTTACGTGCTACTCTTGTTCAGTCTCTTGATGCTGCCATGCGTAAGTATTGCCCGAGTTGCTTTTATACATTTTTGTAAACACAAGCTCCTGAGTGTTACCATGTAGGGTTAGTGCATTAAAAATGCCCCGACTGTTACTTATCTTTCACCAAATTATAATATAATCATGCTTCTTTCTCCTATGTTTTATTGTTGGAGACTTTCTCTTTGTTAGAATAATTTAATATTAAATCACGCCTTCATCTAACAGCTTAAGCTTTTAGAGCAGTTAGCTGTGGTTCCACAAAATTTAACATGGTATCAGAGCTCAGGTTGCCAATAAGTCTGGACCCAACAGTCATACGGAAGAGTTACGTGTTGTTGCGGCTCCAACGTAGGCCCGATGTGTGATGGGGAGATTGTTGAGATTGTCTCACATCAGTTGTGGAAGGGGGTGGTAGTCAGTTTATAAGAGTGAGGGAAAACCTCACCCTTTGAGCTAATTTTTGGGGTGAGAGAGGCCCAAAACGGATAATATTACGCATTGTAGACCCGAGGCGTAACAGGTGGTATCAAAGCGGTTGGCTATGGTTCTACGAAATCTCGCATAGTATCAGAGCTGGAAGTTCTAAGTTCAAATCTTTTCAGACCCTATTTGTCTCCTCAATTAAATATTTCCACGCTTAGTACTTGGCAAAAAGATTTGACGAAGTGTGAGGGAGAGTGTGAGAATAATTAAATATTAAATCATGTCTTCATCTAACAGCTTAAGCTTTTAGAGCATTTGGCTGTGATCCCACAAAATCTAACACTTTTCGTTTCTGTTGTTTAAGAAAGTGTAGTGAAGCCAAATCACTAAGGTTGCTCAATATGTTCTGTATTTATTGTATCATTGATTTTTGCATTACATTTTTTTGTGGGTGAGAGAATGGCATGTGGTTTGTTGTGTTAGTTAAATGGTTAAATCCATCTGTTCGTACTAGCTTTATTTGTTTATTTATATATTTTTTTTGCATGGTTTACGCAGCAAAGCAGCCTATAGCCAATTTGCAACAACCTCTGCAAAATCCGATGATTCCTCTGATGCAGGAGTGTGCCGATGCCGTTACTGAGCATCAGAGGCTTCAGGCACTGCTAAAGGGAGAATTGATTAAAGGTCTACTACCCCAGAGCAGTGTTCGTGCGGATTACGTGGTACAGAGAATACAAGGTATGCAGATTTTTTTCCAAAGATATATTGCCTTGCATGGATTCTGCTTGATGAGAAGAAGAGTATGTTTTTCCCTTTTAATGGCCAGATCCTGGACTTTATAGCTTAGACTCGATGTCTTTCTCTCTTGAACAGAGCTCGCTGTGGGAACCTGTGTGAAGAACTATGATTTTCTTGGAAGCGGAGAGGTTTATGATCAGATGAAAAAGAAATGGACTCCTGATGTCCCCACTGAGTCTCATCTGCTCTTGTATCTATTCTGTGCATTCTTGGAGCACCCGAAGTGGATGCTACATGTCGATCCCACATCCTACACTGGAGCGCAGTCCAGCAAGAATCCGCTGTTTTTGGGAGTTTTACCTCCAAAAGAGAGGTTTCCAGAGAAGTATGTTGCTGCCGTATCGGCTGTCCCTTCTGTTCTTCACCCAGGAGCTTGTATCCTGGTTGTAGGAAAACAAAGTCCTCCTGTGTTTGCCTTGTATTGGGATAAGAAGCTGCAATTCTCTCTTCAGGTAAGCTCAAGATATCTTGGTCTGCAATTTAAATATCCAGAAGGTTTGACTATCTTGGGTAAATGCAATGCAACATTTATTGCTATGATTTTCTGGAGTATGACTGAAACAAAAGGCAAAACACACCGTAGGATGAGTTTCTAAATAATGACTGGTGTAAAAGCACTGGATGCTTTGGGAAGACAAATGACAAGCATTCACTGATCTCGTCGTGCCAATGCGTGATTTGTGGTGCCACTAATGAAAGAGGGGAACATTACTCTTGACTATTGGGCTGAGTTGATACATTCTTAGAGACTAGGTTTTGCACGCCCAATCCACCAATGTGTGTAAGCCTTGCTGAATCCTGTAAATGGCATAATCCTAGCGCATGCCGTGAAAACTTTCTGCATACGTAATTTCTCCTCCCTCACAAGATGTATGAAGGGACACTGTTGGCTTTTATTTTGCAGGGAAGGACAGCAATGTGGGATTCTATCTTGCTCCTATGCCACCGGATAAATGTCGGGTATGGAGGCATAGTCCGTGGCATGCATCTGGGTTCGTCGGCCTTGCGCCTTCTCCCTGTTTTCGATACGGATAATGAGAACTGAGACCTTGTTTTGGGAACCAGCAGAGAAGCAGGTCTGCAAACGCATCGGGATCATGCCAGGATCACACATCCAAGTCAGAGTTCGCCGGCCTTCAGAAATCGATTGTTGTGAAAGAGCCACCGCATTTGCAGTTTAGGTCCGACAGTATCAGTGGTCGTCCTTAGACATTTCTTCCCAGGAGAGTCCATCAATTGCTAATTGGATTACCTTCCGCTGTAGGGTATTGTAATTTAGGATGCTGACAACTAGGTGTAACTTTCAGGCGATGTTTCCTCACTGCTTTGGTTAGAACTTCGAAACCTTCATTAGTTATTAAAACTTTTGGGCAATGTTTTCTTGAACACGATGTCAGTATTACATCAATGTTCTGGTCCTACATACCTTATGGTATCTCAACCGTATAATTTTTATTAACTTAGCGCTTACGGCTCGTTCCGCGCCATCATTTATTGTCGGGTACTCACTTTATTTTATGCCATTATCGAGACAGTATATGGCCCGATGAGGTATTGAATTATTTTCCGGGAAGACTTGGTTAAACGTGTCGATTTCAAGTTAGTCGAGTTTGGCACAAATCATCTCCCCGTACCGCATAAAAAGTTAGTGCAAGTAGAGGCGTAAATGGTTCGATTTGGTTCGGTTTTTTGACAAAATTGAACCGAACCGAATCATTAAGAGTGCACTCTTAAACCGAATCGAATTTCGCTTGAACTGAATATGAATCGGTTCGGTTCTATTTTTTCTTTTTCTTTTTTTTTTTCACGACTCGGTTTCTTTTCTTCCCAGAGCTTGGCCGAGGTAGCGATTCCAAACACGATGTGCCGGAGCTCCGTAGGGAAAATTGTCAAATCAGTCCTAAACCTATTGTACGGCGGCCAATTCAGTCCTAAACCTTTCAAATTTGCCAATTTAGTCCTAAACCTTTTAAATTCTTGCCAATTCAGTCCTTCCGGCCAATTTTGGCCGGCCGGTGCTGACGTGGCCGCCGGTCGGCGCCGGCCGTCCGGTCGGCGCTGACGTGGCAATTTTTTTTTATTTTTTATATTTTTCTGCTTTTTTTTCTGCTTTTTTTTTTCTCCTTTCTCCCCTCTGCCGGTCCGGCGACCGGCGACCGGCCAGAGGGGAGGGCCGGCGAGGCCTCTGGCGAAGCTCGCCCCGCCGGCCACCGGCGAGGGCGAGCCTCGCTGGCCCCTGGCTGGGCGAGGCGAGGTCGGCCTCGCCTCGCCGTCGCGAGCCAGGCGACGGCGAGGCTCGACCTCGCCTCGCCTCGCCTCGCCGGCCCCTGGATGGGCGAGGCGAGGTCGGCCTCGCGTCGCCGTCGCGAGCCAGGCGACGGCGAGGCGAGGTCGAGCCTCGCCGTCGCCTGGGTCGCGACGGCGAGGTCGAGCCTCGCCCAGATCTGGCGAGGTCGAGCCTCGCCGTCGCGACCCAGGCGACGGCGAGGCTCGGCGAGGCGAGGCGAGGTCGAGCCTCGCCGTCGCCTGGGTCGCGACGGCGAGGCTCGGCGAGGCGAGGTCGAGCCTCGCCGTCGCGACCCAGGCGACGGCGAGGCTCGACCTCGCCTCGCCGAGCCTCGCCGTCGCCTGGGTCGCGACGGCGAGGCTCGACCTCGCCTCGCCGAGCCTCGCCGTCGCCTGGGTCGCGACGGCGAGGCTCGACCTCGCCAGATCTGGGCGAGGCTCGACCTCGCCTCGCCGTCGCCTGGCTCGCGACGGCGACGCGAGGCCGACCTCGCCTCGCCCATCCAGGGGCCGGCGAGGCGAGGCGAGGCGAGGTCGAGCCTCGCCGTCGCCTGGCTCGCGACGGCGAGGCGAGGCCGACCTCGCCTCGCCCAGCCAGGGGCCGGCGAGGCTCGCCCTCGCCGGTGGCCGGCGGGGCGAGCTTCGCCAGAGGCCTCGCCGGCCCTCCCCTCTGGCCGGTCGCTGGACCGGCAGAGGGGAGAAAGGAGAAAAAAAAAGCAGAAAAAAAAGGAGAAAAAAAAAGCAGAAAAAAAAGCAGAAAAATAAAAAAAATAATAAAAAATAATAATAATAAATTGCCACGTCAGCGCCGACCGGACGGCCGGCGCCGACCGGCGGCCACGTCAGCACCGGCCGGCCAAAATTGGCCGGAAGGACTGAATTGGCAAGAATTTAAAAGGTTTAGGACTAAATTGGCAAATTTGAAAGGTTTAGGACTGAATTGGCCGCCGTACAATAGGTTTAGGACTGATTTGACAATTTTCCCGAGCTCCGTCCTTTGCTCCGATTCTGCGAGGGCCGTGCTGTTGTAGAGCTCAATCTATCAATTAGGCTCCGTTCGTTTTTGGAAAAATATTTTTCCGGAAAATATTTTCTGCTTTTTCTGGTGTTCGGGGGCGGAAAATGTTTTCCGTGAGAAAACATTTTCCTTCCCCACCCCCAAATCCTTCATTGTTTTGAGGAAAATGATTTCCTCTTTTTACAAAGAGAAAATCATTTTCCCCCAAAGTCAAGGCAAAATTGCCCATAGGAGGGAAAATGTTTTTCGTGGGAGAGGAAGTTGATTGCCGGTCGCTGGCCGTGGGAGAGGAAGTTCATTGTCACCGCCACCGGTCGCTGGCCGCCGCCGGTCGCTGGCCGCCGCCGGATCGGCGGTCGCCGAACATCAGAAAATATTTTCCGAAACTTTTTTAAATGTTAGCCGAACACCAGAAAATTGTGTTCCAGGAAAACATTTTTCAGGAAAATAACTTCCGGGAAAATATTTTCCAAAAGGAGAATATTTTCCGGCAAACGAATGGAGCCTTAGAGCAGGAGAATATTTTCCGGCAAACGAATGGAGCCTTAGAGCTAGAAAATTTCTCACAGAAGAGAGAGGGAGGAGGAATGAGAGGGTTTCTTCTTCAGGAGTTCGAGAATGGCGTCGATTTTGCAAAGCTCGACCTTGGGCCGAGAAATAGTAGAAATTCCCTTCCTTTTCCTTCTCCCCTTTTCGTGGGTTTCATGTTTCACTTCGTTGAAGTTCAATTGCTGCTTGGTCAAAATACCATTTGTGTTTTTTTGTCTTTCGATCTCTTGCAATCACCAATCAAACAAAGCAAGTGAAGGACGTGGCTC
Organism: Syzygium jambos; assembly: GCA_031216235.1. Classification (NCBI taxonomy): domain Eukaryota; kingdom Viridiplantae; phylum Streptophyta; class Magnoliopsida; order Myrtales; family Myrtaceae; genus Syzygium; species Syzygium jambos. The sequence goes on along the minus strand of CM062229.1, from coordinate 7,472,768 downwards.
ACCAAGACGAGGTTAATGATGAGCAAGCAACAGAAAATGGAGGATTCGAGTGACAGCCGAGAAAGAAGAGAGTTGCAGAAATAGAGAGAGAAAGAGACGATAAAAAAGATGCGCTAGATAGAGAAATGATGGCCCGTTTTGATTTTAGTTTTAGCCCTTGTAGCTTTTAGGTAAATGAAAGGTTATTTTCACTTTGGTTTGGAGTTTGGTTCGATCCGAACCAAACCAAAATAAATCAAATTGAAAAAAAATAACGGTTAGCTTTGATTATCTGAACCGAAAATCGAACCGAACCAAAATGCGTAAAATTTTCGGTTCGGTTCGTTTCTCGGTCAGATTTTTCGGTTCGGTTCCGACTCCTAAATGCAATTTAGTGCATTTCATTGTCATCTAATTCATAATCAGAGTACAGCATCGTGTCCAAGGTATCGCGATTTATATGAATATGGTAATACATATTGTAAAACTATAGCGTCTTAAAACATAAATCTGATAAAGTATTTTGAATTAGGAATTTGATAATATATATATTTTATACCCCTATAGCTTCTTAAGACTCCTCATTTTCGCAATTAGGGCTTCGATTGTCACAAATAACTCTCTCTCTCAGTAGCTCAGTTTCCACTGCTGCATGCATCCATGAGCAGCAACAGCTTCAAGGTCCTGGAGCTGACATCCATATGAACGGAGCAATACGTCGAGCACCTCGAATGCTTCTACACGCGCCACCGTCTTGGTCTTGATACGCATTCGATCGGACCCGTCTCCCGGCGATTCCGGCGATCGAGATAAGGGAGCGAGGTTCCCCATCACCGTTTTTGCGGGCGGCGGCGGCGGCGGCGGCATGAACAACGGCGAGGGGAGGCGACTGAGCGGGCAGGCGGAGGAGGAGGACGACGAGGACGACGTCGATGACGGAGGCCGCGAGGCGTGGGAGCGGACCTACGCCGACGAGCGGTCCTGGGAGTCCCTGCAGGAGGACGAGTCCGGCTTGCTCCGCCCCATCGATAACAAGGCTCTCTACCATGCTCAGTACCGGAGGCGCCTCCGCTCCCTCGCCGCGACTAACGCGGCTGCTCGGATTCAGAAGGGCCTGATCCGGTATCTCTACATCGTCATCGACCTCTCCAGGGTAATGGATTTTGCGCTTCTCCGAGGGCCATTTATATGATGACGAGATTTGGCTTTTGGCTGAAGAGCATTGCAGTGCAACATTTAATTGCCAGCATCAAATTTGGAAAGGAAACTGAATCTTTCTTTCTTATTCATGGCAATGCATTCCCATAGTGAATTAGGACTGGTTGATTGATCTAAGAAAGAAACGATTGCCTTTGATATGTAGCTGCCATTCTTAGATTTTGCAACAAAAAATCAGGCTTTTGGTTGCTGCTCTACATGAGTGGGAAAGCTGAGGAGTGCTAAAATGCCTTCCTTTATGCCGTAGATGGCTTCGGGTCATTGAATTTTGTTTTGTTGTCTGTGTTTCGTGATTTTCTTTAATAGTGATGAGTCTTGGATTTTGTATAGGCTGCCTCAGAGACGGATTTTCGACCGAGCCGGATGGCCGTCGTTGCAAAACATGTCGAGGCTTTTATCCGGGAATTCTTCGATCAGAATCCGCTCAGTCAAATAGCTTTAGTTACCATAAAAGATGGGGTTGCTAATTGCTTGACAGATCTTGGTGGAAGTCCTGAATCCCATATAAAGGCTCTGATGTGCAAATTGGAGTGCTCCGGTGATTCCTCGTTGCAGAATGCTTTAGATCTTGTTTGTGGATACCTGGAACAGATTCCATCATATGGTCATCGGGAAGTTCTGATATTGAATTCAGCTCTAAGCACTTGTGACCCTGGAGATATCATGGAGACCATTCAGAAATGCAAAAAGTCGAAAGTCAGGTGTTCTGTTATTGGTCTCTCTGCTGAAATTTTCATATGCAAACACATTTGCCAAGAAACCGGGGGACTGTACTCCGTTGCCGTTGATGAGGTAAGTTAATCCAAGTATTTCTTCATGCTAACTGATGCCACAGCGCTAGGCTAATCATTCTAGAACAAGAGACATAATAGACAAGAAAGTGGGAGATTATTGGTGTTCTATTTTTGTGCGTGGGATTTTTAATTATTTAAATCATGAAGTTTTTCTATATGAGATGCAATGCTTTCTTGGATGCATTGCTCGTAAATTGTAAATCCCATCTATTAGTTCAGTTGTCTGATGAAAAATATAGATGGATACTTACACAAGACATTTTATCTTTATTTGCTCATGCAGTCTCATTTAAAGGAGTTGATCCTGGAGCATGCACCCCCTCCTCCTGCAATAGCAGAGTTTGCAATTGCTAATTTGATCAAGATGGGTTTCCCCCAAAGAGCAGCGGAAAATGTAATCTCAATTTGTTTATGCCATAAAGAGGCTAGGGGTGGAGGATACACTTGTCCAAGATGCAAAGCAAGAGTGTGTGAACTACCTACTGAATGTCGTATCTGTGGGCTCACCCTTGTTTCTTCTCCCCATTTGGCAAGGTCGTATCATCATCTGTTTCCTATTGCAACTTTTGACGAGGTTACTCCCGTACGACTCAGTACTTCTCAGCACAAGCTACCCAAATCTTGCTTTGGATGTCGACAAAGTCTTCTCAATCCTGGTTAGTAATCTCATGACCATTACAATCCTGATTACGTGCATATTTAATTTAATAAGCATGGGATGACATTGACTCTCTCTATACCAGCACAGTATTTTAATAGTTGTTGGATCACATTAACTCCCTCTATACCAGCACAGTATTTTAATAGTTGTTGGGGTCCCGAAATCTGCTCTGGTGCTCTTCTCTCATCATAGGGTTGAGGCGTATTTTGTAGGGTGTCTGCTTTTACTTTTTATTCTGATTGAATTTATATCAAGGAAAGCTGTTTAGACTTGCAAAGATATTCATGACCTGAGGTTGGTGTGACCAAAGTAAGATAATTTACTTTCACCTTCATAATACCTGTCCACCGTGGACCTCAACAATATCTCATACCGGAGGACAGAAAAAATGGCGCTGTAGTTATTTCTTCGGGAGAGTGATTGACCGAGGTTTTGATATTGAGGTGCATTTTCCTTCCGTACATAATATTGATGTTGTAATTGAGCAAACTCTGACACCTGTGGATTATATGTGGAAGGTGTGAATGAAAAAGATTTTGTACTTTTTCTGCTTCAAAGATTCCTTTTATTGAGGTTTGTTAGAGCTAGAAAAGGTCTTAATCAATGCAACATGGAATAGCATAGCATGAAGGGATTTTATATTTGATGAAGACATTTGTCGCTCTACTGCACTATTTCACTTGGTTAAGAGGAGTTCGTCAAATTTGTGTCAAAAGATTAAGATCTACGTGATGAGGAACAGATTGATTGGATTGCCTGGGGATTATAAGTATGTCCCAGGCTGTGCTTATCTGGTTGCATAGGGCAGGAAGAGAAGGCATGCTTATATGCACATGTCAGCTAGCATGTTAGTACGGCATAATGATGAAAGACATGGAAAGGGTTTCTGCTATTTTGTCACATTAGGCACTGGCCTGTTCTCTTTAGACAGCTACTCTCCTAGAACATACATAGGGGTTATTTTTCTTTGATCTTATCTGAGGGGCCATATGCTATTTTATTTTGTTCGACCTAAGATCTGTTTTCCTGCAATCATGTGATACTACCAGCTTATGCCTTGAGATTTGATCGTCATGAACGATGAATCTGATCAAGTTTCACTAAACACAATGGTTGGTTGTATGCAAGCATGTTTTATGTTGGTTCATGATCTGGAAATGTTCTTGACTCTTTTTTCTTATTCTTTGATGTCTTTAGACATGGAACTAGTCTTGTCTAATCGTAGATCTTATGTTCTGTATGTATGCTGCTTCTGGTCAGGAAATAGATCCAGCCTATCTGTTGAATGCCCGAAATGCAAACAGTATTTCTGCATCGACTGTGATATTTATATCCACGAAAGTTTGCATAACTGCCCCGGTTGCGAAAGCTTCAGACATTTCAAGACTGTCAGCTCCAGTGAAGAATAGCTACTGTTGCAACTTAAAATTTTGGTCCTCTTGGAGCCGACGTGCGGTTTTTTCCTATTTCTAAGGAATTAACATGTGTTTCACAGATAAAGCCAGTGAGAGTGCCTTCATGCGATGTATCTGGGATTATTAGCGTGTTCAGAGAAGCTGCACTGGCCTCGGCTTCCAGAAGTAAGGTATCCGGAAGTATGGTATTTTAAGTGTTCGTGATCTTGCAGTCTGTAACTCATAACATAGAGAAGAATTGCGAGGATGAAAATTTGCAGGTGCGTACGAAAGGAAATTGTTTGATTGATTGCTGGTAATGATTTATCCTAACCGTGATATTTCAAGGGCCGGGTAATGAATTGTTTATGCTTTTCTTTTACCTTTCGCTTCTCTAGTGGTTGTTCAAATTCTTTCTTCCTTGCATGTCATTTCATCCAGACATTTGCCTTAGTGAAAGAAAACAATGTAGCTTGAAATTTTTTTTCTTCTTGGGTTTCCTAGGGACTAGGAAGTGCGACCTATGGGAGTGCGAATCTTCAGTCTGTGAAGAGGATGATTCATAGATCAGGGATCGGGAAGGGGCGACTTGTCTGTGAGAGCTCAGAACCAATTTAAAGGTGCAAAGGAGGAGATAAATATTATGTCAAGTTCTCAGATTTTTGCCAACTTGGGAACTATCCCACGGTAATTCGTATAGAAGCAGAACATTTCTACTGGGAATGTCTGGCCTCAAAGTGTAATTCTACCATGATTCTAAGCCGAATGGAGTAGCATAAATGATGTGTGCCGAATCGAATGGACTCGGATACCAAAAGAGACCTGATTTCTGGGAGTATAGGTAGAAGTTCCACAAACGAAGCTGGGTGTGAATGGTAAATACTATCCAAAATGAGATATCCCGAGCATCGCAAAGTAGAGAGCTCAAGCAACTTTGGATCTGCATTTGAGAAAGCAGCGATACGGTGATACCACATCTTGCCCAACCTGTGTCACCTTTCCCTGCCCCCACTAGGGCCACTACAAGCCATATTTTAGAGTTCGTTGTCATTGATTGGTTCATCTGCGTAAATCATTAAGGCTATATTTGTTTGAAAGAAAACTATTTTCGACAAATTGTTTTCTGACTCTGCGACGTTTGGATGGCAGAACACTAATCGATCTACAAAAAAACGTTTCAACAAGTTTAGATTGGGGGAAGATAACTTCCCTTTTTGACAAGAAGGAAATCTCTTTTCCGAAGTCACCAAATAAATAAAAATTAATCATTTTTCTTGAAAATAATTTTCGTGGTAAATATTTTCCTTTGTCGTGAAGTTTTCAATGAAACAAACGAATATCCTAAACTGCTTGCTTCCTATTAAAGTAATCTAATCACGTCGGTTTCTTAATGATACACTGGTTGAAAAATTGTAAAGTGACACCGAATATTAGTACCCTCACGGCTAGTTTCACACGGCTAGTTTCACGGACGGTCGCTACCCATATTATCAAATAAGGTCCTTTTACATATGTAATGTGTGTTTCGGTCAACTTAAAATTATTTACTATCCTTGCCTGCAAAAGATAATTACTCGATCTTAACATTCCTCAATGAAATATTACTCAAACGTTTGATGAATACGGTTCAAAATATAATATTTATACGTTAAAAACTTCAAGTGTTCGACGCTCAAATCTCATTCAGGAAGAAAGAGAATGAACTATAAGAAAGGATAATTCACCTTAAACACATCGACACAATCCGGACTTCTGATATAGTCAGTTCGTTGGGTATGTTCTAGGGACAAAGGCATCAAATCTTGTAAACTTAAAGAAAGCATAAACTATTCGACCAATTTTACCATGATTTCAACCAAACATCCCACCGTCTCTAAAGATCCGACATTATACGATTAGGCGCCCCATCAATCTTAATTAATAAAAAATACATTGAAAAAAAAAACTGAAAAAAGAAGAATGCGTAGAGTCAGTGATGCTTTGCTCTGCCGGCTTCGAAGGAGGACAAATTTCTATAATCGATGCCATGGGTCGCGCGACCCTCACCTAAGATTTCTCCATTTACTCTTGATCTTATTTTTTTATGTCTTCTCAAGAGCTGATGCAACACGCTGTGTAGCGCCGCATTAGTATTATCTTCTACGCCACAAATAGCCGCATCGTATGTAGTTGGCGATTCAATCGTGCACCGGACAAATTACATCAATTTTTAAGGAGGAACCGGTTCGAGATCCCATGTACAAACACCTAGAGGGAATTCGTTTCGAAATCCCGACCGAAACTTGATAAGTCGTGTACGAAATTACACTTCATTTTTTCAAAAAGAACCTAGGTCCCAGAATAGTCACCATTCCAAGCCTAGCTTCTCCTATTGTGCAATTATCAGGTTTTTCGTTTGGAGATTCACAAAACATAAGCTTAAAAATAAATACAATGGCGATTGGATATTCAAGTTGGCTAATTTCCTAATTATATGTTTAACGTTGAATAATTGGGAATGCGTGGAATAATATTAAAAAATATTACATCGGGTTTCGAGCCATACATGATGGTTGCTTCCTGCACTCCCCTATAGCGAATCAAGTTTTGTGCACTCATCTCCTTAAATATCGACAACATCATCAGACACGACAAAAGCTCCCAACCAAAACGAATGAAACAAACCAACGAAAGACCACCAACAAACATTCCTCAGGATCGAAGAAGAAAAAACCCAACACAGATTTCGACCCAGAATGCACTTTACAACACCCCTTAATCTTAAGTATGGCGCGATTTACAGGTCCCCTACAAATTGGAAACGAAGGAAGTAAAAGAAGAAGAAGAAGAAGATGAGGAGAGGAGGAAGGAGGAAGGAGATGAAGAAGGGATCAGGGATCGCACTGGCTGGGGCGAACCCGCGAAATGGAATGGTGGGGGGTAGCGAAATCTCGAGACCTAAGCGGCTTTTGCTGTACAGGGGCTGAAGCTGCTGCTGCTGTCGAAAGCCAGCTCGCTCAGTAGATCGGCGAGATCTCCGGCCGGCTCGCCCGATCCCCGGCTGGGCCGCGACCGCATCCTCTTCATCGCCCTCCTCCGGCGATCGTGATCCACCATCCTGCAACGGGATCAAACCCCCAAAGTCCTCAGGGAATAAAAGAGGAAACACGAGCTTCCTTCGAGACAACGCGAAGAAAATTGAGGGCAAGAGAGAGAGAGAGAGAGGGAGTACTCTTGGGAGAGAGAGAGGGCGGCCGGGGTGATCCCGGAAACGCAGAGAGGGAGGCCCAAGGAGCTGTTGAGATTCACCATGGTTTGCATTCTTGTTTCGGGGTTCTTTCTGGAGCGAAAGCGACGGGGAAACGGGGGGAAGGAAGGAAGGGAGGAGGGAGGGAAGAGAGGTGGAGAAAATAGGGTTTTTCCCTTCACGAGCGACGGCGCTTGTTTCAGGAGGCAGGAGTAGGGAGATCGGAGGGTAGAGAGGACAAAGGCAAGGTGAAAATGGCACTCTCTCCTTTCGCTCTCGCCCGCACTAAAAAGCCAGGACCAGGCGTGGCAGCTGAGCTTTCTTCCCCCGTTAAGAGGGCAGGTCTCGGTACGGTTGAAAGAAAAAAAACAAGACATCAAATCATAACTTCTCCGTTGGATATTTTATAATTTATCCCTGAACTTTTCATGGATACTTCGAAATGATCCTCAAAAGAATATGTTATTCGATCCGAATCAAATTTGAGTTATGTTAATTGATATGGCAATCCAATTTGGCTGCGCAACCCAAAGTATAATGAGAGAGGGAGAGAGAAAGAGAGTAAGGAGGGAGGGGGCGGCGGCGCCACCCTTTTGACCCGCTCATGCCGGCGAGGTTGGCAACCCTCTTTGGTGTGGCGCCCACTCTAGGATCTGGTAAGAATCGGCTGGCCCCATTGCCAACAAGGTTCGATTGCCCTCGTGGAGACTCCGGTGAATGTTGCCAGTGAGACAATCTTGTTAGCGACAATATAATTATTTATGCGGAAATTCAATATCAAAGAATATTAAATTTTATTAATGATTTATTCAAGATAAGAATGATGAATACGCATACCTTTATATAGGAAAAACGAATGAGATCTGATTTTTCTTCATTGACTCACTTTTTCTTAATGTATTTTATCTAATGAAGGATATAATAGGCAGCTCCCGAGGTTATATGCAGAGTTGCTAGTGGACATATAAGCGATGTGGGATCTACGTTAGGATCCCACTCCCCCCATCGGCCCTGGGCCGCTACTTGGCTTTGATACCAAGAAAGGTTCTCAGCCCCAAAAAAGCTCTTGTAGGGTGAGGGTAGCCCCCGAGGTTATATGTAGAGTTGTTAGTGGACATCTAGGTGATGCTCTTATACCAATAAAGAGGTGCTAAGATACAAATTAGGGAAGACGAAGACAAGGCTTGTGACAGGTATGCTATTCCAAACACAAATGACTCTCCAAGCTTTTACAAAATTGCCTTTTAGCCACCAAACCCTTTTTCGAATTTTAATTCGCACATTAGCACTGCTTTATAGTAGCAGAATTCTAATACACATGTTTCATACAGTGGCAAGTGCAGAGCATACTACCAGGACTAATCAGCGCATATACGTTTGTTTAGAGAATCATACCAGGCAGAAAGGTAGAAGTGAAGATTTAGGGATTCATAACACACACAAGTTTTATTTCTTGAGGAGTTGATTTTATTCGCCAATATTACAGGTGTGGCCTTTTATAGGCACGAATAAATACATTTTTACAAACAATCAATTATTGGCAAAGTTCTGGAAATCACTAATAATTTTACACTCCCCGACTTGGCATAAAGGCTTTTATAACTGATAAATGACAGAGATAACTCTGACAAGCGATAATAAAGACTTTCTCAACTGACAGATGACTGAAACACTTTTAGACGACGGTTTTTCTTCGTTTCTGCACGTTTTTCTTCTTGCTACGGTGTTGCGACAGTGTCGAACATGTGCATGAACAGTGATTTCCAAAAATTGGGCTGGTTTTTCAAATATGGCGAACTGATTTTTTCAACACACTTGGCAAGGTTTTAGAGATCATATTTATGGATGGGTTCCTCAATGTTGTCATCGTCAGAGCTGTTCGAACTATCTCTGTCCTTTTGTCTCATGTAATTCCTGAGGATTCATTCAATTTTTGCGAACTCTAGGCCCACATCTTCATGAAGTTCCGAAGACTTTTGTTTTTTTCGTGAAGACTCTGGAATGTCTACAAAACTTGAGGCGATATCAGGACATAATATAATAGCCTGCTGAGGATAGTTTTCTACTTGCAGTGATGGACTGATTTTGTCAAGCTTTAAGCTGAGTGCTAGTTGTAACTCACTATAATCATACGAGTCCTGTGATAATGGTCATCCCCATGGATTTTGTGATTGAGGGGCTTGAGATGAAGACGAGGCTTCCTGAGATGAGGATGAGGCAATAGGATTCATGGGTAGAGAGAGAACTATACTCTTTATATAGGCTATCAATAGGTGCATTCAATTAGTGCATTCCGTCAAAACACATTTGAATATTTTATCTTCCTAAAAGTTACAACTTTTCATAACCAATACGTTTTCAGCATTTAAATAATTATTTAATCATTAGTAATATCATGAGAGCCGCAATTATTTTAAGGTCTACGCGGCCTTAATCATTGTTACTTTCTCTTACTTTTCAATTTGACGAGTTCACAAATATGTAATATTATTTTTTTGGAAAGGACATATGGCATTCAATATGACATACGGGATTCCTATTACCTTCTAGCAACTTAAATTTTGATTATGACATACTTGAGTTAAGAAGAATCGAGAAGTTGAACTGCCCTCCCTAGACATTGTTAAGAGGGTTGAGCATAATTCGACACCCCTCCACCCCTCTCACCAAAGGCTTAGGCTCCAACACAGTTCCAAAACCTTTTGGACCTCTAAAGGCTACTAGACAAATGCTAAATTGTTTAGTAACTATTTGGGAAATGCTTGCATTTTCAAATATTTCCAAAAAACTCATCCAAAGGTCTTTATCTCAAGACCATTACCCACCAACATTGGGCATTCGACAATGTTGGAACGTTGGAGTCTATAATTAATTAAAATTTTCATTCCAGTTTTGCCCTCACCAATTTCTCGTATATCTCTTTTACCCCAAAATGGCACCTTGTTCATCTCTTCCACCGTTCATCGTCTATCTGTTTGTCTCTCTGTCTAATTCGAGGTTGGGCAAACAGTCGTTGAGGGAAGGTCGCCAAGGTCAGGCCAGGTCTGGTAGGTCAACGTGAGATATGGAGAATCGGAGGTAGCCGAGACTTGCCGAGGTTGCTTAGGCTCACATGATGTTGGACGAGGAACGCGCGACTGGGCGTCAACACACTAGGGTCGTGCGACGTTGCCTTGGGGTCGTTGTGATGGCGCGATCCCAAGTGGCCATCACCTAAGGTCAATTGAGGCTATGTGACTTCCAGCGAGGGCCGCACATACCAAATCTAATTAGATCTAGCTCGTTGGTTTCCAACCATCGCTTGAGCGCCGCCGGTTTAGTTTTTGTTCTTTATTTATTTAGAATATATAACTAAAATCATTTGTAATTGTAGTTTATTTCAAACAGCATTTAAACCAAGGTTGATTCCCAACGCATTTTTCAATTAAATGTTACCAAAAACTATTTGCATCTCAAACCGATCCTTTAACCTAAAGTCTTTACATTTTTCTATCGGCTTTCCTTAAATGCCGAACCAAACCAGCCTTAGTAGTTCTTTGTTTCTTCTAGACACTACAAGTACTCAAGTTTTTTATGCTTGGTTCGCATGGAGATGGTTGACTTGAATTTGGTAGACCGGCAATCTACAGCCTCGGGGTCTTGCCGCTGTTCCCTGATGTTAAAAGCAAGGATAAACTTGTCGCGGATGTTAAAAATCGTCGAATCCAGGAGATCGATTGTCAGTCTTTGGATAAAGAGATATTCCATACAGTCCAAAGGGAACTTGTTGGCCTTGCTAGTAGTAAAGAGTAGATTCTGCAATTGTACTGCCCAAACAGGACAACTTGTCTCTCTTTTTCCTTTGTCACCTCTGCTCGACACTACTTCGTGGGACAAAATTAGCCTGGTACCTCATTCTGTGTCACAAAATGAACTGAAAAATGGCAGGTGACAACTCAAATCTGATCAGGAATAGGTCGTCGTTTCGAAAGATTAAGAGCGACTTGTCCCAGGCTGTATTTTTAGTTAAGCAGAGTTTATCGACCATAAGAATATCTGAATAGCATTAGTTAGATTAGATCAAGGTAAATTGAAGTCCCACATCAAATTTGCAGGGATGGGTTAAGTAACCTATAGCTCGGGATACGCTTCTGTAAGGATTGGCTCTTTTGGAATAGGCGTGCCGGGCTTTGAAAGATCTTGACCGTTCTGTGGGCTCTAGATAGCTTAAAAAATAAATCCACTTGCATCTCTGTTTTCTCCCTCATAACTTTACTTCTGAAAATGCACTTTTGGATGGGAAACTACAACTAGGGATGAGCACCGGATCCCTATCAATCCGAGAACCAAAGCAAACAAGCTTGGACTAACCGTTTCAAGGCTGAAAGAATCAATTCAGGTCTCGGTACCAAGGCAAGAGCAGCTGATTTCTCACCCAAGAATCGATTTAGTCGCTCTAATTCCAAAGTTGAACCAGCGGCCCAGGCCAGCTCCTGAGTTGAACCGGTTCAACAATAAATTTAGGAGTGGGGACATCCCCCTTGCTCCCATAATATTGAACGACTAATGTAAGCAGATAAATTAACCAACAGAACAACGGCAACTTCGCGATCTAATAGTCTAAACGTAATCCGCAATTATAGTTTGATAATATCAAGGCGGGTGGGAGTTTCTATGTTATCGACGTATAGTTAATGGTCTTTTTTAACTTGTCCAGAGAGAAAAAAAAAGAGCATTGTTGAAACTCAAAATGGGAATCATGAACTTGGCCGGAGCTCTCACCGGAAAATTGATATGCACGACAGAAATCTGGTCAAGGTGTTTGGATTTGTAATCGGTTGGCCCTTCAATACATAAGTCAACATTTATCTAGGAGGGAGAGATAGAGAGTAAAGCTTGAGGAGTAACTAGAGAGAAGTGGCCAGAGCCCGTACCTGGGTGCTTAAATTGCTAATTATAAGTAGCTCCTTCAATGGGCTGTCCGGTAATGATCAATAAATGGTGGCCTTTTGAGTTACAAGCGGATTAGATGGGTTAACAAGTCGAGTTGGTATCGCCCTTAGGGACCAATGCATGTTTGATCTCTCATATGGTGATCGCACTTTCTAACGAGGTAATTTCAAAGTGGTGTCTTGTCAAATGACACATACCAAATAACTTGGGTCTCGAAATCACGATCCATTACAATAGTCTACCCATCGAAATGAATGAAACACGTGTCAAGGGTCAATTAGCCGGTCGAAACTGCCTTGATCATGCTTTGTTAAGTCATTGTTTCTGTCTTCAGACGAGAGATGAAATGGATGAGCGTATTATGATATAACATGAATGAACCGATTGTTGATAAAAGCAGCTGAATGCTTAAGTCACGGGACAATGGAACCTCCCCATGCCACGTTTTGGGGGTACACCATGCAATTTTAGTTGGCCATGAAGACCATTAATACATTTATGGACAAGCACGGCCCTATAACTAACTCAGGTACATACCAAATTCCCCGGACCTTTTGGCCCTCGAGCATTTGGTTCTACTGAGGTCCCCAAGTCGCCCACTGCATTTGCGAATATACTCACGTGTGCTTCCATGATCAACAAAAATTTATCAACAAAAAAAATATTCTCCCCATTTTCCTCTATTTATTTGGCATCGTTTAGGAAAGTGAATCAACAAAAAAAAAATTACTTCCATGAGCAGCGAAAATATAACAAAAGACCAACTAATTTCCTTCTAGACAAATTGTGCATTTTGCCGACAAATTTCGCTCATGGAATAGTGAAATTCTTTAGCTTCGCCTTGTTGCAGCCATTGATTATATGAAGTTTACATCAACTCTCTACATGAGGTTCACATGATCAGCGATCGAAGTTAGACTCAATCTGATGGATTTGGCTATAGACGAGTTCTACCCCGCATTTGGAGGCTTTGGAAATCCTCGAGTGCACTATCGAAGCCCACCATGGCTTCTCTAGGGCAAAACTAGGTAGAGATCTTTCAGGACATGTGTTGCATTGGGTCTTGAATGTGAAACATGTTTGATTCATGGATGTTGATACTTTGAAGTGCTGCCTTCTTTTGAGCTCGTTATCTTCTTATTTAATTATAAATTTGACTCTCGCTTATCTTCAGCTTTCAAGGGACATGATGAAATATGAGCTAGAATATGCCTTGGGCTCGAGTTTTGATACCTTATCTTTATTCTTTTCTTACAATGTTCCATTTTTTCGTGCATACAATATGACTAACTGTACCATGCACATATCTATTAGAATGTTAAATCCAAAAGTCTAAACGATCATAGAGAGGGAAACTACAGGCAGTCATGTCCACGGGCCGGTTTCAGCCCGGAATAGGTCAGGTCAAACTCGGGCCCGGCCCGTTGATCGGGCTTGAGGTTCGGAACCGAAACCAGCCCGTGGCCTACAGGCCCAGTTTCGGTTCCAGAAATTTTGGAACCGGCCCGGAACCAGCGGTTCCGAGCCCGATTCCAAAAAAAAATTAAAAAATTTAAATAAATAAATTTTAAAAAAAAAACCTGCACTAGGGCCAGCACGTCTGCAGACCCTGCTGCGGCCTGTTGCCAGGGCAGCCTTTGTAGGCTGCCTTAGCAATGGGCAAAAATAAAAAAAATAAAAAGATAACCCTTGCAAATTGCAACGGTTATCTAGGTTTTTTTTTTATCCTAAATTTTCTTCTCATTTTTTTCTTATAAATTCTCTCAAATTCTCTCAATACTCTCAAATTTTCTCAATACTCTAAATTCTCTCGATTTTCTCAATCCGCGCAATTCTCTCTTAATTCTCCCAATCAATCCGCTCAATTCTCTCAATCCACTCGAAAAATGGTAAGTGGAAGTCGAGTGTCAAATGGCAAAGGTAAGAATATCATGACGGAATCATATCATTATTTTGATCCCCGCGATTACGCAGATTTTCAAGATGATGAAATCAACATTTTTCCCGATGTGGAGCGCATCTCGACGTAAGAAAGTCTTCATCCTCCTACCGAAATATCTACAACAAAGGAGGCGGAGCTGGGAACTCACATCTGACATTTGGGATCACTTCACAAAAATGGAAATGTTTGATATTGGTTAAAAAAGGTATGATATAATTTGTAAATATTGTGGGAAAATATATAAATATACAGGTGAACAAGGATATAGAACATTCAAACGACATTCAAATGACATCTTAGGAGCAAACATCCAACCCAAGTGGGAATTGATATCAGGCAACAATAAATTTTCGGGTACGTTAATCCTAACACTTCCCCTTTATTTCGTTTTAATGAAAAAACTTATAAGGAAGAATTAGGTAAATTTGTTTCCGTTGAGCATTTATCATTTAATTTTGGAGAAAGATTTGGTTTTAATTAATTTGTACAAAAAGCATGTGCTTCGCAAGCAAAACGTGTTCCTAGAAATTCATTTAAACGAGTAATTCAAGATCTTTACAAAAATGGAAAAAATATTTACAAAACTTTTTTTGCAATTTAATGGATGCGTGCATATAGGTAGTGATATTCGGAGTGATCATTGGCAAATTCATTTTTACATGGGCATAATATGTCATTGGATAGATGACGATTAGAGTATTCAAAAAAGAGTTATTGCATTTAGAGTTTTCGATGGTAAGCATATGGCAAATAATATTTATAGAATAATTAGGCAAATTTTAGAAGAATATTATTTGCTTAACAAAATTTTTTCAATTGGCTTTGATAATGCTGTGGCAAATGCCGTTTCAATTGCCGATTTAGAAAATATTTGTAAACCTGCTTTTAGCGGAAATTTTTTTCATGTTAAATGTACTTGTCATGTTTTAAATTTATGTATACAAGATGGTTTAAAAACTCTTGATATTTTTCTTGAACCAATAAAAATGTCGATTCAATCTTTATGGAAACATTCCCAAAAAATGAAAGAATGGGGTAGATTTCGTAGAGAAATGACAAAAAGCCAAAAAGATTTCCAAGAGATGTTCCAACTCGTTGGAATTCTACTTTCCACTTGCTTAGTGAATCTTTTGCATATAAAGATTTATTATGTGCATTTATTTCTAATAATATACCTCGGATTAATTTATACCCACAAGAGTGGGGTATTTGCAAAAAAAATTTAGATATTTTAAAGGTTTTTAATGTGCAATTTATACTTTGTCCGGTATTTATTATCCTACTACGCATTTATTTTTAGTAGAGTATATTAATATTGTCGGAGTTTTTGAGGAATATGAAAATGGTGTTGAATTACAACATATTATAGTAACAATGAAAATGAAGTGGCTATATTATTATAGCGAAATTCCCATTATTTATTTAGTTGCTTGTGTTTTTGATCCGCGTTGCAAATTAGATGGTTTAAGTGATTATTTGCATATGTATTATCAATGTTTATATTATGATACGGTAAATGTTACAACCATACTAAGTGAGGTTAAAAACATAGTAATAGAATTATATAATAAATTTTATACTAAATATAATTTAGGTAATATTGGATCTTCTCAATCTACCGAGACACAAAGTGAGAGTGCAGGTAAAATTAGTAGAGGGTATGAACTTTTATTACATAGACAAACAAAAAACAAAAGGGAGTAATAGGAAATATTTCTGAATTAGAGATTTATCTAACTGTTTCCTTTGAGTTTACTAAATCCGAAAGTAGTACAGGTTTTTTTAATTTTAGATTGGTGGAAGAGGCACGCATGCCAATACCCAATCCTTTCTCTTATTACAAAACAAATTTTTGCAACCCCTTATTCCACAGTTGCGGTCGAACAATCATTCAGTGCCGGAGGTAATATTTTGGACGAACATCATTCAAGATTAGCTCCAGAATCAGTGGAGGCTCAAGCTTGTGTCGATGATTGGACGAAGGCTCAATACCGACAATAAGAGATAGATCGGAATAATGAATCTGAATTCTTTAACGACAGAGATACCACCTCTACCGATACTGGTACCAGAACGGATAGCGATGACTGAGGGTAAAAAAACTGTTAGAGTTGGCAAATATTTCGGGGACCTTTGTTTCCCATACTGGGCACACCCACGTGAGGTTAGGGAAACCGAATTATAATACAACGACATGTGACCCTTGCGCACAGAATGCGGGGGTTCGGATAGACTTAGGTTTTGGGGTCATTTTAGGGCTTTTTATAGATCATTGTAACGAATTGTAAGGCGTTTAATGATAATTTATTAAGTTCAAGCCCCCTCTTTCTCTCTTTTTGTCCCCGAATTTGATTACAATTTACATTTTGATTACAATTTATATTGAATAATTCATTATTTCATAATTCATTATTTTTTTATTTCATAATTTATTTTTTAAAATTTTAAATTATGAACCGGAATCGGCAGAAACCGGAATCGGAACCAGCAAGAACCGGCTCGGAACCGAAACCGGACCGGACCAGATTGATTCCGGTTCCGGTTCATACATGGCCACGAACCGGAACCGGCCGGTTCTGAACCGTGACCATGACTAACTACAGGCATATAAGGCTAATGAAAATCAAACTACAGACAAGGAGGGACAATATCTTTTGCATGGATTAGAATAAAATCGTAGGAAACAACCCGACGTGATATCACGTTAAAAGGCTCAATTCAATTGATTAATATTCTGATAGTTACTTTTTTTTTAAATTATTTGAGTCAAGTTTTTTAAGCTCAAACTCAATTTGATTAAGTGATCGGATTCGGAACTCGAAAATAACCGAGCCGAGTCGTGAAATAACCGAGTCAAGCCTGAACAGCTCACAAATAACTAGACTTAGCCTTAATTTCTACTAAAATCTACTCAAAACCAACACCCTTGTGTCTCTAAACTAAATCCACTCAATACTATCACCTTAATAAAGCATCGGAGGATTAAATGCTATATTAAGCATAAAGCTAGCTTACGGCATAATTTGTAGCTTTGTACTAATGATGGAAGTTGATCCTTTCTTCTAATAATTTTTTTTTTAATTTTTCCGGATCAAACAAAAGGAACTTACCAATGTCAACGTGACTCCGTCCAAAAGATCAATCCGATATTTCTCACGCAGAAAAAGAACAAAAAAGATCTGCATAACGGTGTCTCGCAACAGAAGCCTCCACCAGTCTCCTCAAAACCATGTATGCCCTACACCTGCCAGTGCCACCCTTCTTCTCTCTTTCCCCTCTACTCCTCTTATATACTCTCCCTCGCTTCACACCCGATCACTGCACTTCACCACCGTCCTCTTCATCGACAGCCCAAGACCTGCACTCGTTAGCAAGACTGATCAAGTCCCTGGAAGCGATCTCTGTCCGCCATGAAAGCTAGGTCACTTATCCTCCTCCTGCTCTTGCTCCTCGTCCTCCTGAACACGCGGTGCGTGTCCTCCGTGCCTTACCGCGAGGAGGAAGTTGAGGAAGAGGAGGAGGAAGAGAGGGAATGGAGAAGGAGGGAGAGAGGGGAGGAGGAAGAGAGAGAGTTGAGGAGGACGGAGGGAGGCGGAGGGGCAGGCAGAGGAGAAGCGGACGACTTTTTCCTGTTGCATGACTCGAAACACGTGTTCCGGACCGACGCTGGCGAGATGACGGTGGTGAGGAGCTTCAGCGGCCGGATCGTCGAACGGCCCATGCACATAGGCTTCATCACCATGGAGCCCCAGACCCTCTTCGTACCTCAGTACCTCGATTCCAATCTGATCCTCTTCGTCCGCCGAGGTAAATGGCCTAGACCCAGGTCATGCATATCTTGAATTGATATTTTTATTGATTTGAATCGGTACATATTGCTTGTGAGGTTGAATAGTATGAGAATTTTGTCGTTAGACAAACCGTTTTCGTCGCAAGTTCAAGCAGTGAGAAAACTGGCCAATCATGTATACATAACATGCTCTATACTATTTGTAATGCTATTGCAGGAGAGGCTATAATTAGTGCAATCCACAAAGATGGGCCGGTGGAGAGGCGGTTGAAGATCGGTGACATATTCAGGGTCCCTGCCGGGTCGGCATTCTACTTGGTGAACGTTGGGGAGGGTCAGAGACTGCACATCATCACCAGCATCGACACTTCCGAGAGCTTGGGGTTGAGGACTTTCCAGGTGTGTGTCAATGGTCTTTGTAGCATTAAATCACTAATTTCTTGGCAAATCAATAAGTGATCCAAGTTAGACTTTTTTATGCAAAGCTTCTTCAGAAAGTAGAATGGTTCCTTACAACTTCGATGGGTGCTCCGTAATAATTTGACTGTGTCGTGTGGTGATCACAGTGTTCTTGTGTTCATCTTAATGGCCGAGAACTCGAAACCATAACTGCTTGGCTTATAAACTCAATAACAAGTGTTACCATAAAAATTGGACTGGAGATGATCTCCATCCCCAACCCCAACCCTAACCCAAACCCCTATCATGTAGTTACATATTGCTAGATTTTGCAATGCTCAAAATCAAATTTCCACCATTAGCAAATTACTTCGGGAAACATATGTTAAGATCTAAACCGTACCCACGAAACAGGACACTTTATTAGGTTAAGTCATGTAGTTTTACCCAAACCTCATCCATTAAGCAATGCGTTTAGGTAGCTGGTGGGTGATGTTATGAATTGTCTTTTTTTGCAGTCATTCTTCATTGGTGGAGGAAGCTACCCGACCTCTGTACTCGCCGGGTTCGAACCTGAAACGCTTGCAACCGCATTTAACGTGAGTATTCCACCTTGCAGTAATTGAAAAAAAAAAAGCGGATTTTTTGAGCGGATTGTGCAGGGGTCTTACAAACGTATCCTCTGTTTGATGCCTTCACAGGTTTCAATAGATGAAGTGACGGAACTACTGACCAGGCAAAAAGAGGGACCCATTATATACATAAATGACGACACTCGTAAACCACCGAGCTTCTGGTCTAAGTTCTTGCAGCTGAAAGAACAAGATAGGCTACAACACCTAAAGAAAATGGTGGAGTTCCACGGAGAATCCAAGGACGAGGAGAATGAAGAAGAAGAAGAAGAAGAAGAAGCGTGGTCGTGGTCGTGGTGGAAGTTCTTGAGCTCCATGTTCCCAAGGGACGACAGAAGGGATGGCCGTAGAAGGGAAGGCAGGAGGGATGACCGAAAATGGAGAACTGGCAAAGGACCGGACTCCTACAATCTGTACGATCGACGCCCCGACTTCCGCAACGACTATGGATGGAGTGTTGCCCTTGATGAGTCCGATTATGAACCTCTCAAGCACTCGGGCGTGGGAGTTTACCTCGTCAATCTAACGGCGGTACTCAGCTTAACTCCTTTATAATATGATTGCATTAAGCATATAGTTGATCAAAGGACGGAAATTAACTTATAAAAATATCGACTGTCTCTAAGTCAAGATGCTAGGGGAAATGTCACCGAGCCAAGCAAGCTTCTATTTGTAGTTTGCTCGATAAACATTCGATGCTGCACATCACGTGTATATGCTGATCGTAACTAGTCATCCATGATCTCTTTGAAAACATTTTGCATCCTCAGGGATCAATGATGGCGCCCCATGTAAATCCGAGGGCCACAGAGTACGGGATCGTCCTCGGAGGATCGGGCACGATCCAGATCGGGTACCCAAATGGGTCGTCTGCGATGAATGCGAATGTGAAAGAGGGAGACGTGTTCCTGGTGCCGAGGTACTTCCCGTTCTGCCAGATCTCGTCTAGGAGCGGGCCGCTCGAGTTCTTCGGGTTCACCACCTCAGCCCGGAGGAACAGGCCCCAGTTCCTGGTGGGCCGGAACTCGGTCCTCCAGACGCTGCTAGGGCCGGAACTTGCTGCCGCGTTCGGGGTAAGCAACGAGACGACCATGAGGCAGTTCCTCGATGCTCAGCGCGAGGCCGTCATATTGCCTTCAGCATCGGCAGCGCCGCCCTATGACTCAGCGAAGAAGCAGCAGCAGCAGCAAGAGGAGGAGAGGGCTAAACAGGGGGGGATTGAGAAGGTGACGGAGGACCTTTGGCAGTGAGACGGTCGGGGGTTTTTTATTAGGCAATAGAGGTTTTGGTGGAGAAACAGGGGCCTTTTGTGGAGTTTTTGTGTAGTTTTCAGTGTTTTTCTGGTCATGCTTGTTTTGAGGTTTGAGCAGCGTTTATTAGCCCTTTTTCTTTTGGGTTCATTTGGGACATGACTTTGGTCATTTTGTGAAATAAAATCGCCTTTCTCCTTTCCACTGATCTTGCATGGGTCTTAAGATTTGCTTGTGCTGAATGTATTGCTAGAATCCTGCAGTGATAAAAGATGACACAATGTGAATATTGTTTGGTGTTACATGGTCTTGGCCAGGACCTTGTGGCGTCTATTGGGTCGATTCACCATGCCAGTCTTTCTTGTCATGATTTGTATTATGAAATATCTTATTAAGCATCTCGTGTTTTAAATAGAGTATGCATGGCTTGTCACGGATGGCTTGTATTATGAATTGTCTCATCAAGCATTTCGTGTTTCAAATAGCGTGGCTTGTCGTGGCCATCATCGGAAGAGAGACAGTAGCTTTTAACTAGTTTGTGACTATGTGGCGAATGATGCCTTTGAACATCTTTCATATGATTTGTTTTTTTATTCGCAATTGCTTTGATTATTCTCACAATTTAGTTGTATCCCGATTCCTTCTCCCGCTAATACGTAGTTTTCACCTCGACGTTTTCACGTGGAAATGCCATGACATTAGGCCATTGTACTGTGTTTCATTCGGAAAAGGGAAAAAACAAAAACTACTAGGTTTTGGTCCATTAGATACTTCATGAATCTTATGCCGAACTAGGTCAGAATCTGCGGAAGATTTTTAGCAAATGATCCATTGAAAAGGGCAGGAGGGGCGACTGACTCCTCCAGGGTCTTGTCATTAAGGGGACCCGCTACGATTTATTTTAATTACTTACGGCCACTCTACACAATTCGTTGCGGCCGCATCCCTGCCGTCACTGCATTTCCAGCATTGTCCCTTATCGCCATCTCATCAACCCTCCCTCCCTCCCTTTGTAGGCAAACAGGACCCCGACGGTCCTTGCGCCCACAGACCGCATGACTTATATTAAAATATTTAAATATTAAATCAGGCATTCATCTAATCGTTTAAATCTTTTAAAATAATTAATAATGATTTCATAAAAATCTCACAACTTACTGCAAGTATTGACTTGGCCTCAAATTGAGGTCATCCTAGGCTAAGGACAGCTGACATTGGCTCTTGACCTTGAATTGGGTGTCGGGAGTCCAAATTAAGTGTAAACAAATAAAAGGACTACTTACCTTTAACAATAGAAATGTGTTAACCTATCTCTGTTTTCTAACTGTATCGTTTGTTCTTCTCCATTCTTCTTCATCGTCCATTTGTTTGGACTTGACTGCTCACATAGTACTTGTCATCGCTATTAGCCATTTGCAATGTGCCTCCAGTCCAGCTGCTACCATCACCGTCGCTCGCCCCGCCCTTCAACCCGAGGTCGCAAGACTTGCAACCTTAGATTCGGAGGAGGCAACATTTGGCACGCAACCACCTGCCTAACCTTACACGGGTGATTGTTAGCCATACACAAGAAAACGTAATAAAGCAGATTAACCTCTCTCCAATTGCAAATGCATCACCTCAGCTCCTGTGTTGTCACCGTTGCCACTCCTCCGTTAGCAGACCCTCAACCGCCATTTCTTACTCACACATTTTTGCATATACAACACCACCACAAAATCACTACCATCTCGGCCGCCGCCACCTCCATTGTGTTGCCATCACCTTTAAGCTCTCTCGACGGCGGGGCGTTGGCCTCCTCATCGATGGAGCCGTGATGGCTTGATCGAAGCAGATTTGGCCCGCTCTGCCTATATTTGGTTAGATTTGCCAATGATTGGTGGCCCTCAATCTTGAGATGGGATTGGGGGAGGTTGGGTATAGTGTGAGAATATTTATGAGTTGTACAACTTTTCCGAAAATAGAGTTACATGATGGAGATATTAGTAAGGGTGATTGATTCATAGTCCGGTCCGGTTCCCGGGTCCGGTCCGGTTCCATGATAGAACCGAGAACTGAACCGGTTCTCTAAACTAGGAATTAGGGACTGGACCGGTTGATCCTAGAACCAGGAACTGATCACTTTAAATTTTTTATTAAATTTTCCGTTAATATTACTCTCCGTTAATTTCCGTTAAATTTTACAGTCAAATTGCTAAGTTGGATGACATGTGATAATTGACGGGTGTATCATTTTGGGATTTCACCCTCCGTTTGTCACAAACACGCTAGTTTGTGGTATTAATCCAATTTAACGAAAACTAATGGAGGGTAAGTTTGTCACAAATGTGTCAAAAGATTAGTTCGGAGTAAATTTTTTCTATGTGTATCAATTTAAGATTTTTTATCATCAGAAAATTAATTTTAGGTAAATTTGTCACGATCGAGGTTTTTCGTGATATTAACTTTATAAGAAATAACGTGCGAAAGAGGGATTGCTAGAGTCACGTGCGGAGCACGTGGCCTGTTTCGTCGTCCTCCATCTCAGCACCGGCACTCTTTGAATATCCAGGGCTCGAGGCTCGCGAACGAGCAATCAATCAGTCAGTCAATATTTGCAGCAGTCAGCTTTGGGATCGACGTCGGCCATGGCAAGGAATCGGCGCTCGGCGCTCGTGGTGACATGGGTCCTCCTTCTCGGCGTAGCGAGCCGTGCTGCCGAAGCCGAGGTCATCACCCTGACAGCTGACACTTTCTCCGACAAGGTGATGCTCGCGCCAAACCCTAGTTGACCAATGGCGGCGTCCCGAACCCCGGTTTTCCCCTGTTCGCGCGTCGGTGTAGGAAACAAGTGATCAATGTTTTTCGGCGGAGCCTGCTGTTTCGGATGATGATGTAATCACGAGGGCCGGTTCAAAAGCCTTCCCTTTTGGGTGTTGAGTTTGCGCAGCCCGCTTGAACGGGTCTCGATTTGCAGATTCCCGTGATTCTCGTGTGTGTCGCGCGGGATTTCGGTGTTTTCGACGTTCTCTCTGATGCTGATGTTCGATCTGGTTGGTCGATTAGGTTCATCGATAGATCGTGCCACTTCTCATCCTGGTTGCGGTGACATTTCAGTTTAATTGCGTTTGTTCTTTTGAATCCTCCCCCATGAATAAGCATGTGAGGAGGGTTAAGCTGCGTTTAGTTAGGATATCTAATTTGGCGGTAGGGTTTTGTTCGGTTCGATTATGATGCGTTGAGTTGCGTTTTTTCGATGTCCGAATTGATATTGGGGACTAGATGATGAAATTGTTCGTATGTAAGATATTTGAGGATTTCATTTGTACTGTACTTATGCATTTTGTTCTGTCTAGATAAAGGAGAAGGACACTGCTTGGTTTGTGAAGTTTTGTGTTCCGTGGTGCAAGCACTGGTAACTAGCCCCCCCTATGTCGAGATTCTGATGAAAGTTTGCTGTGCTATTTTTCACTTGCCGTTTTAGTGATTGTTATTCGTATCGATGGCTTTTAGTAAAAATCTGGGGTCGCTGTGGGAGGACCTTGGCAAGGAGATGGAAGGTGAAGACGAAATAGAGATTGGAGAAGTTGATTGCGGAACCAATAAGCCAGTCTGTTCCAAAGTCGACATTCATTCTTATCCTACTTTTAAGGTATTCTATGATGGGGAAGAAGTTGCAAAATATCAAGGTAACCATCAAATGCCATGTTTTGACAGCTCTCTGGAACTTTCAGAAAATATGGACGCTTACGATCCCTATTCTACGACTTAAATTTACAATTTTAATTTTCTAGGAAGCAAGCATCTGAAGAACTTTCCCCGTTCTAAATTTGTATAAGGCATTATGTTGGCCATTGGAATTCCTTTTATAACGGCAGATACTTAACCCATGAACAGGATAATTGAAGTTTAGTTTTAGATTTGCGGAAGTTAAATCTTGATAGATGAAGTGTCATTGGTATAAAAATAGTGTATGTGGGCTCAAAATAGTTCATGACATGTACTCAAACTTGGGCTGGAGTATGAGTCTAAGGTCCAAGCTCTGCTAACACCACGTTATGTATATATGTGCTCCATCTATGTGTGTGTTCCTTAAATGCCTTGTAGGGAGATTGTATTTCCGTGTCAATAGGCAAATCAAACTCTTAAAGGAAGTGCCAAAATGGTAAATACATGCAATCTGAGGAAGTTGTAGGACTCAGAGGACAAACTGCAAGTATAGTGTCAAGTATCTGGGTTGGTCTAGGAGATACTCTATGTAGGCTGATAAGTTGGTTTTCCAGATAAGTTTCTGCCTATAGAGCTGGCTCAGCATTTTGTTTCAGAAGCTTTTCAAGTAGGCTTCTGCTTTGATTATATTTGTCTAGACCAACATATGAGCATGTATATTCATTTTAAGTTTTCAGTCATAGTTCTAGCAAAAGCTGTTGAGTGTATGTACATAGCTACTATTTCTCTCCTCTAAATTATGGCTGAGTTCAAGTTACATCCACGGTTGAAGAATCAAGGGGGGAGACTGAAAAGTGAAGTGAGGAAACATGACTAGTAGCTGATTTCTTTGGAGGAAATAAAACATTGTTTGCATCCATTATATCACCAAATTCTGCCTCCTGTTCTCACTAAACTGACAGTTATGATATGAGAAGAACTAACCATTTCTTGGAATGCTGTGATAGGTCCAAGAAATGTCGAGTCACTTAAAACATTTGTTCTAGAAGAAGCAGAAAAGGCAGCAGCCAAGGCTCAGCTTGATGATGAAAAGGATTTATGATAAGAAGGTACATTACAGAACAACGGTCCTACTTGTTCAAACTGTTGGAATCCTTCAGCTGTTGAGCTTGCATGGAAGTTACTGAAGTTTTTTTGTTTTTTCACTTTATTTGAAGAAGGCCTTCATGTTACAGATTACATTCACTACTTATTCTACCTTACATTTCAAACTTTGATTAAGCCGCTGATTGTTTGCAGTCATTGAATCATTACAACTTACAACCAAGGGAGACCACTTGCCATTGCTGAACAGAATATCTTTCGGAGCACTGACACCAGCAGAGCAGTTAATTTGTACTCTTTTTGATATGTTGCCTTCGTTTTCCCTTTTAGAGTGATGGGCATTACAGTCGATAGTTTGCAGAGAATGTATAGGATAGAGATAATGAGGCTATTTTATATCTGACTAGTCACATTGAGTCCTATTTTGTTCATTCATTGTATCCTCGGATGTTGCCATTGTTAATCAGATACTGGTTTACGATATATCCGTACTAGGAATTCTTTTCATCTTTTCATCATCTTCACGGTTGATAAGTGCAAAGCATTCTGTTGAATTCTGAATCTTTGTTAGCTCGATGGATCTAATTTCATAAACGGTATTTGTAGTTCCGAAAAAAGTCTTGTTCTGATAGATCCATTTAAAGTATATTGTTTTTGCTTCTAACTCGAAAAGTTGATCCTGTTGAGTAGGCAGCTAGCTTTGCATCTCATGTCATCATTATGTGCTGCCCTGGTCAGATAGTAAATGATTATGCCCCCGACCTTGATTGCCATCCTGAGTAATATAGTCTGGCCAGGAGCCCTTCAAGGAGCTTAAGTTTCTGATCAGGGCCATTGGGTTCATGAAGGTTATACCCACAAAACTTTGTTGTGGACCTTCTCAGATTATCTTCCATTGGATCGATTTGCTGTTATGGACATAAGTGATAAAGAGTGTAGAGAAGAAGGTTCTTACTAGAGCGAAGGTCACTGAGTCTGCAGCTGAGGAGGGCGGCAAAATGAATATGCAGGTTCATCCAGGTACACCTAGGGCTGAATGCTGAAAATTGGAACTATACACAGGGACTTGATATGTTTCTCAGTTTTCTTGCGGCTTGGTTTGCTTCTGGTCAATGTGTGGTAAATTTCCTGCTTCCTTTTAGCTGCCATTTCTAGAATTGGGTGTTTCTTAGGACGTGGAGGTCTTTAGTGGTGTATTGGCCTCTCGTGTTACCTGAAGCAGCCCAAATTATGTAGTGTAGTGGGTCTTATGGGAAGTAAAGGGCTTTATGTTTTGAAGTTGCATAGCGGCACATATTAATGATACAACCACGTGAAGAGGAGGGAGAGTTAGATCTTAAGTCTTGGCTGTTTTACTTAGATATCTGGTTACATTTACCTGGAAAGTTTATCGGGAGTCGCACATTCGTGTTTATATTTTGAGGAGTTCATCAAATCATCATTTGGTGAGGAATTTCAGTGGAGTCAAATATTTGTGCGTAGCGGTGTCGTCTTAACTAACCGGGCAGCTTTTGTTCTGTTTGGGTGAGTGAACCGTTGTTGTCACGTTGAAAGTCCCCTGTTCTTGATTAGATATGTTCAGATTTCTGCAATTGTTAGTTGCATCAATCCTCCAACAAGGGTCCGTGAGACCCATCTTTTAAGAGGAATGAAAGAGACTGACGGTAGAAAAAACCGCCTTAGATGTGATTGCATTCCCAGTCCATAACTGTGAGACTAGAGGGAGTAAGAAAGATGTGTGTGTAACCGGAGGTTTAATGCCGAGCGGTTCTCCAAAGTCCAATCTTGTTTCCCCTGTAGAAATGTGAAATATAGTGTCATATAATCCTTTTGGTTTTCCTTCCCAGCGAGAATTTCCTTGAGTTGAGATGCAGCAGGAGATTACGCTTACCACATTGGGCATTTCTAATGATCCAAGCCGCGGAGATTCTAACCGGAAAATCACAAAAGAATAATTCTCTATCGACTACCGAGACCCTTCGAAGCATTTGTGTTGTACCAACGTTTTCAAGGTAGGTGGATCGGTCGTTCGAGCAATCATAGAGAGCCTGTAACATTTCCTCAGTATGGTGAATCTGGTCTAGTTTCAAGGCTCAATCCCGACATTTTAAAAGGACCTAGTAACAACTCTCAATGACACGGCTCAATCTAAATTCTGCATAATCGAAGAAACCATTAACTACATTTAACTGAACGATGGCATGAGTGATGTGCTCAAGGATCTGTAAGACTCCAATAGTGGTGGACACAAGCACTCCAAGCAAGTTTGAAAATTAAGGTATGAAGAGCTCGCGAAAATTATCTAATCGGTTATAAATCTATTGTAGGAATGTTAATTCAATCTTAAACTCTTTAGTTTTGCTAAGACCTTTGTTCAAAATCTTAATGTAGTCCTTCTGGTTATTTGTTGAAAATGATTAACGTATTATCGGCTCTCCTATGTCAAACTATTCTTAGACTCTTCAGTTTTTCTTTTTTCCCTTTTTCCCTTCTCTGGACCTCGTTAATGGCCTGTGGAGACCGTCGGCCTCAGGCAAGGGACGCTCGCACCGTCCTCGGGCAAGCGTTCCTCCATCGAGGTCGACGAGGGCAACCCTTACAATTTCTTTTAAGATCTAAATTACTAGAATCCTTGTAAAATCTAGATTTAAATCTTACCATCTTTTAAGATCCTATGATTTTTTGTCATTCTAAAATCATCTAACGTTTTCTTAGTCATGTCAAAGTCTTAAGCCAATAGATCTGTGTAACATAGCAAAACGAATCACCCACGTGCAAAACGGTTCAAAATGAAAGGTTAAAGATATATAAATTAGCATTATGACTGAGATAATTCATTGTGACTGTATATGTATGTGCTGGAGCACATTTAAAAGCTGGTCTCTATGTACATAATATGTAACTATACGGTAATTATAGTTGATGAAAACTCATAAATATGAAGTGGTTTCCAAGAAATTTTAAAGTTCTTTAAACTCCGTTTGTTTTTCGGAAAATGAATTATTTGAAAAATATTTTCTCAAAAATGATGGCATGTAAAACTTGAAATAATTATCTAATAAAAAATATTTTCATTATAGATAGCGGTTTGCGTCTAAATATTTTCATTTCGTGAACAATGAAAATATTTCCTATTCATTTATTTTTTGTAAAAGATATAAGTGATTATTTAAAATATATATATATTTTAAATTATTCATTCGTTATGGAGCCTCGTGAACATAGATGCATGACACGGATGGTCTGGTCTTGTGCCAGCAAAAGCAGTAAAGAAAACGTAGGCAGCGTTAAAGGAGTACCCGCACATCTATCACTAGTTTTTATTAATGATGATAAGATCTTCCCCAACCAATCCCCCTCTCTTCAATGCAAAACCCTAATTGCATTTTACGTCCCATCATACAACGCCAACTTTGATCAACCCTTTCCCTTCACATATATAAAGAGATACGATCTCCCATGACCAAAATAGAAACAAAAATCTCAAAAAACAAAGAAAACCCAATAAAAATTCTAATCTGAGCATCAAATGGAGACCACTTCCTCAGTGAGATCTGCGTTGAAGTTCGTCGTGATGGCCTTCTTGGCATTCATGGCTTCCTCGATGGGAGGAACTAAAGCCAGACCTATATGTTGCGCCTGGGACGAGTATTGCTGTCACAGGGCTCGGAAGGTGGCCTTGGATGAATGAAGCATCATCTTTTTATATACTGTATAAGGTTACTGTGCAACATGTGATTACAACACGCAATCCCCAATAATGCGAGGGAGGATATTACGAATAAAACTTGTGACTTATTATTCACTAATTGGCATTTATTACTTCATATTTCTCCTTTTTATATTTATTAATTTATTATTTATTATTAATTTTATTGTCTCTATCTTTTATTCATTCCTTCTCTTAGTTATAACTCACCATGTTTGTTCTCCAAAATTCACAAATATGACAATTGTATGTTTATTCTCATTAGTTTGCTTCATACACACACCTGTGTTTGCATGTTAATAAGTAACTTCTCGTGTTGATTTTATAACTTTATAAGCTCGTTACGAGTTTACAATTATTAGCATGTCAAATGTCGGAATAAAAGAAAATGCAAAAAAAGTGTATATTTGGTTCTAAAACTTGTGGTACTTTTCTGATAAGGTCCTCAAATTTATACTCTTTGGAATCAAATTCCCAAAATTGAAAACTAACATGTATTGCTTTAAATTATCGGTCAATGAAAAATGTTTTCATTAACAATGAAAATTTATGTCCAAATAGTTTCATGGAAATGGTTTAATATAGTTTTTCTAACCAATTTTGACTAGAAAATGCTAACTTGGTAGTCCAGTCAGCGTTGATTGTCCAATGTGACATGATCAATGCTAATGTGAACAATTTTTTAAAATTTCTCTTTTTTTGCCTTTTTTTTCCTTTTTGCTGATGGCCGGAGAGGGGCTAGACGAGGGCTTCCCTCGAGGGCCAGGATGAGGCGGTCCTTGCCTAGTGGCCAGCAAGACGACCCTCACAGGCCACAATATAGGGAAAAGAAGAAAAGAAAAGAAATAAATAACTTTAAAAATTTTAAAATTCAATTTTTTAAAAAAATTTGCAACAATTGTCAACGTTAGCACCGACGCTAGCGATGCCACATAGGATAGCTAGCATTTCTGGCCAAACATTAGCAAATCGTGAAAAGGTCAAATTAACCAAATTAAAAAATGTTTAGGATTAAATTGATATAAATGCAATATATTTAGGATTTTTTTTTGTAATTTTCCCCATGTTAAAAGATCTTCTATCCAAGGTTCCGTTTGTTTCATGAAAAATGTATGATTTGAAAAATATTTTTCTAAAGCTAATCACTTGTATCGCTTGAAATTATTAGTTAATGAAAAATATTTTCATTAATGATGAAAATTTATATCTAAACATTTTCATAGACAGTGAAAATATTTTTTCGCTCAATCATTTTTTAAGCGATACAAGATATCAGTTTTAGGAAAATGGTTTCCAAGCTATTTATTTTGCGCGAAACAAACAGAGCCTAAAATATTTGTCTATTTTACTCTTCCTTTGGTCATCGTAGTGTCACTAGCATGGACTAAATTGTTAAAGACTTTCCAGGGTGTTTAGATAAGCAAAACTTCAAAAGGAGAGACCAAACCAAGAATTCACATACTGCATCGTTTGTTGGAAAATATTAGATAATATGAAAAATATAAATGGTTGGAAATCTGTTGAAAAACACGAGAAAATAAAATCAATTGTCTGAAATGTGCAAGCATTGTCCCTAAGGATAATTCTATGAATATGAAACTTGGTGCGATAAGCTCTAGCGGCTATCCTCCTAAATTATTGTCGAGGCTAACAATACAACCTAGAGGGGGTTGATAGGTTGTTTTAAAATCTTTTGAGAATTTTGCGGAAAATAGTAGTTGTTAAGTAAACATCAGATTAAGATGATGTTTCAGAAACCATTAGCTAATTGTGTGCTTAAGTGATTGGATTAGAGGGAAACAACAACATACAAAGATACATAGTGGTTCGGTTTTATCCACAAGCCTACGTCTACTTTCACCATTAACAACCTCAAAATGGGCTAGAATACACTAGTAATTTGCTGAACAAGTTACAATCAGCACACATCAATCATCTTAGAAGATAGATCATACTATCGGAAATTTGGTGCTACTATTACTCAATACATTTGATCTTTTAGGACTAGTACAAATAGCTATGATCCCATAAAGATAAGTGTTTCTCGCCAAGAACCTAGCTTGTAGCAGATTTCTGGATTTGAGGTTTTCCATGTCTCTAACATCTTGGCATAAAAAATCTTCTCTTTTATAAGCATCCTTAAACAGTCCATTGGAGATGTCTTGGAGAAGCAAAAATAAACATTAGGAGTTCATTGGTGCTGCTGTCCAAGCCCATACAGTCTATCTAAACATTTGTAGGCTATGCGAGTTAGCTTTTGTTGTTGTCCTGTCGTTGCGGCACTGACATATTATCAAATGGCCTATTCTCAATTCTTTCATCTCTCCTGCTGTGTGTGTATCCAATCCACAACGGCTATGATAGTGAACCAACGGTCAATTTAAATGATCCGTTGATATAATAGCATTAACTTCTTGATCTCCTCAACTTAAAGCAAACATTGTCTTGTAGCGGATCTTTAGAGATTCGTTGATGCTATTTTTGTAGACAGAACAAATATGTAATTTCATCACTTAAATTCTATAAACATTATCACGAACATCTGCAATCATCAATGTAAAACATTATACTAAGGATAGTTTTGGGATCATTAAGATTTCCTACAAACGTTTGTCCAACAATCTCCCCTTTTTTATGATAACAAAACTATCCCGCAAATGTGAATAATAATTTGATAAGGTTGCAGTAAAAAGTAAAATATCTATTTATGTGAGGATGTATTTATGAAATATACACATTTGCAGATTATCAGGGAATAGATGGAGATTACGTCTAGGTGATCTTTGGTAATAATAGAAGTGAGATATAACAGATTTTCTAGACATGATATTTTTGTAAGAATGATGAATATTGTGATAAGGATTCATTAGAAAACAGGCTTTCAGAGACAACATGTTATTATAAGGGTGTTAGTTTAATAAAATAGAACGTTGCTCCCCTTGTCTCGATGCTATGAAGATCTGAGAGCATTTATCCATCTATACACATCAAGGTTCTCTGCCCCTTTTTATTATCAGCATAAAAGAAAATGGAAGCAAAAGATAATATGGAAATAGACGACTTGCATCCCCCAAAATATAGATGGGGTACATAGAACGATTAGCAAACATCAGCAAAAGAAAAACACGAGTGACAAAAAAAATAATAAAAGGTGCAAGGGCGTTTTTTTTGCTAGGAGGAGGCAGGAGGGTGAGGTTCAGATTTTTCAGGTTCAGGGCGAACAAGATTGTAGCAATTTAAGCTCGGCAGAGTTTGTTCAATCTTCACCGGATATTGAGCGAGAGAGGATAGAGTTTTCTTGATTTCCTAAACATCATTTTGAAGCTTGGCAAGTCCAACGGCAAGAAGAGCAGATGTATCGGCTGGAGATGGGGATCTCTCAGTTCTAGGTTTACGAGTGATCCGCTGTTGTACGGGTGCCTTGGCCTTCTTCTTCTCTGACTCAGCCTATGCTGCTAGTTTTGCTCGGAGTGTGGTTTGTTCATCATCTACTTGTCCTATGAGGATCGCCTCATCTTTCTAATTAACCCAACCGTCGGTTGTCATTCTCATCATCATTTTGTCTAAGGTTTTTTTCCCGATTTCCACACAGGGTAAGCTTTTGGGAGCGAAAACAACATGTGACAGTTGTGACAAATTTATCTACCCCGCAGTAGTTTCCGTTAAATTTTACCGTCAAATTACTGAGTTAAATGATACGTGGCAGTTGATGGGTGTACGAGTTTGGAGTTTTACCCATTCTTTTGTCACAGATTTACCGATTTGTGATTTTTCATAGTATTAATCCAATTTAATGGATAGTAAATTTGTCACAAATATATCAGTTTAGGATTTTTAGTGGTTAAAAAATTAGTTTGGAATAAATTTATCATAAGTATACTAGTTTAAGGTTTTTTGTGGTAAAACAATTAGTTTGAAATAAATTTGGCATAGGTATACCGGTTTTTGATTTTTCGTGGTATTAACCCTAGTTATAAATATTAGAATTGTAATTCAAGAGAGGCACCTCCAATCAATCAATGAACACCAGTTATTCAATTTTACCTTTATGTTATCTTTACATTTCACTACCCTTTTACATGGTTACTTGCAATTGTCTTTGGACTTCATTCCTTTAATTTTCTCGTTTTAACCATGTTTTCTATCCAAGAATCAACAAAGGACGCTTTGCATCCTTTGTCGATTTCCATATCGATACACATTCTGAAAGGTGCTACTTTTCAGCAAAACAATACGAATGTGCTATCATTTAAAAGCTACTCTATGTGTACATAATGATATAAGCCTGCGGTTGTTATGATTAATTACGATTTAATAAATAAGTATATTGAAATTCATAAAATTTGTCACGAAAGTGCAATTGAGTTATCAAACTTTCAAAAAATATAATCAAGTCCTAAAATTTGCAAAATCGATCCAATCAAGTCCTTCCATTGATTATATTTTTTAATAGTTTTAGGACTCTATTGCAATTCCGTGACAAGTTTTCGAACTTTTAGTGCACTTATCCCTTTAATAATTCGGCCAAGACAGATGCATGCAAGGAGGGATGGTTTTGATCACGTGCAAGTAAAGAGGCAGCGTTAAACGAGTACCTGCAAATCTAACACTAGTTTTTATTAATGATGATGTAAAGAGCTTCCTCAACCGATCTCTCCTCTCTTCAATGCAAATCCTAATTGCATTTATGTCCCATCATGCAACGTCAACTTTGATCAACCCTTTTCCTTCGCATATATAAAGAGATACGATCTCCCATGAGCAAAATAGAAATAAAAAACCAAAAACAAAGAAAACCCAATAAAATTCTAATCTGAGCATCAAATGGAGACTACTTCTTCAGTAAGATCTATGTTGAAGTTCGTCGTGATGGCCTTCTTGGCATTCATGGCTTCCTCGATGGGAGGAGCTAAAGCCATACCTATATGTTGCGCGTGGGACGAGTATTGCTGTCACAGGGCTCAGAAGGTGGCCTTGGATGAATGAAGCATCATCTTTTTATACATTGTATAAGGTCCATTTCAATGTGTGATTACAATACGCAATCCCCATAATGCAAGGGAGGGTATCACGAATAAAACTTGCGACTTAATATTCATTAATTGGTATTTGTTTCTTCATATTTCTCCTTGTTATATTTATTTTCTTAATTTTCTTCCAATTTTATTGTCTCTATCTTTTTTTTTCTTTATTATCTCTAAAGTTTTACAATCATTTCTTCTCTTGGTTATAATTTACTAAGATTGTTTTCCAAATTCACAAAATAAAAAATTATATATTTGTAGTCTATATATACATAATAATATAAGTTTACGATGGTTATGATTGATTAAAACTCAATAAATATCATCAAGTACGTGTTTCGGAGAGTGATCCGCACACCTTGTCTTTTGGGATCAAAGATATATTTCATAGCTTTAGATAAATCAACAGAAAGACAAAATTAATCAGGGAGATTTATTCTTATTTATTCCCTCAGTGGGATATACATTCGAATCAAGTGAAGTAGGTGTTCATACATGGGAATATGGTACTATGAAAGTCATTATGAGAAAGAAGAAGAAAAGAATGGATGGAAATTCCTCTTCATATGCCGCCGCATTCGCAACCGTTCGAGGAGGACGGCGGTGGCATTTCCACCTAATCCGCCAGACAAATGCTCCTTTTCACGGTGGTATAAGTTGAAAGTTTTCTCCTAGTTGAAGGATAAGCCGGGCTGATTCATGATTCATCTCCTCCAAATCCAACCGAGTAACCTATAGATTGATGAGAACAAATCATTTCTACCAGAAATAGCAACACGATATCTGAAATCTCTAGAACCAGATTTTGACATGTGAAAACGACCAAAGAATATGTATATATACTAGACATGGCCATGGGCCGGTTTCGGCCCGGAACTAGCCCGGGTCAAACCCGGGACTGGCCCGTTGACCGGGCCTGTAGTTCGGAACCGGAACCTGCCCGTGGCCTACGGGCCCGGTTTCGATTCCAACAATTTTGGAACCGGCCCGGAACTGCCAGTTTTGGGCCCGGTTCCAAAAAAAAAAAACTGCAGAGTAGCTGTTGCCATTGGCAACGGCTACTTTAGCCATTTATTATTATTTTTCCCTAAATTTCCTTCTTATTTTTTTCTTATAAATTCTCTCAAATTTTCTCAATATTCTCAAATTCTTAATTCTCTCAAATTCCATCAATACTCTCAATTCTCTCAAATTCTCTTAAATTCTCTCAATTTTTTCAATCCGTGCAATTCTATCTTAATTTTCTCAATCAATTTGCTCAATTCTCTCAATCCACTCGAAAAATGGCAAGTGGAAGTCAAGCGGCAACTGACAAAGGTAAGAATAGAATGACGGAATCCGAACATTTTTTTGATCCTCATGATTATGTAGATTTTCAAGATAATGAAATCAACATTTTTCCCGATGTGGAGCGTGTCCCAACACAAGAAAGTCTTCATGCCAAAATGTCAACAACAAAGGAGGTAGAACATGAACTTACATCCGACATTTGGGACCACTTCACGAAAACGGAAAGGTTTGATATTGGTCCAAAAAGGTATGATATAATTTGTAAATATTGTGGGGCAACATATAAATATACAAGTGGACAAGGATATGGAACATTCAAATGATATCTTAAGAGCAAACATCCAACCGAAGCAGGAATCAATACCAAGCAATAACAAATTTCCAGGTACGTCAATCCTAACAAATCTCATTTATTTCGTTTTAATGAAAAAACTTGTAAGGAAGAATTAGGTAAATTTGTTTTCGTTGAGCATTTATCATTTAATTTTAGAAAAAGATTTGGTTTTAATCAATTTGTACAAAAAGCTTGTGCTCCATAAGCAAAATGTACTCCTAGAAATACACTTAAACGAGTAATTAAAGATCTTTACAAAAATGGAAAAAAAAGATCTACAAAGTTTTTTATGCAATTTAATGGATGTGTGCATATAGGTAGTGATATTTAGAGTGATCATTAGCAAATTCATTCTTACATGGGCATAACATGTCATTGGATAGATGACAATTGGAAAATTCAAAAAAGAGTCCTTGTATTTAGAGTTTTCGATGGTAAGCATATGGCAAATAATATTTATGGAATAATTAGGCAAATTTTAGAAGAATATTGTTTGCTTAACAAAATTTTTTCAATTGGTTTTGATAATGCTGCGGCAAATACCGCTTCAATTGCCGATTTAGAAAATATTTGTAGACCCGCTTTTGACGGAAAATTTTTTCACGTTAGATGTTCTTGTCATGTTTTAAATTTATGTGTACAAGATGGTTTGAAAACTCTTGATATTTTTCTTGAACCAATAGCGATTCAATTTTTATGGAAACATCCCCAAAAAATGAAAGAATAGAGTAGATTTTGTAAAGCAAATGGAAAAAGATCAAGAAAATTTCCCAGAGATGTTCCAACTCGTTGGAATTCTACTTTCTACTTGCTTAATGAATCTTTTGGATATAAAGATTTATTATGTGCATTCATTTATAATAATATACCTCAGATTAATTTATACCACAAGAGTGGAATATTTGCAAAAAAAATTTAGAAATCTTTGAAGATTTTTAATTATGCAACTTATACTTTGTCCAGTGTTTATTATCCTACTACGCATTTATTTTTTGTAAAGTGTATTAATATTGTCGGAGTTTTTGAGGAATATGAAAATAAAGTTGAATTACAAAATACTATAGTAACAATGAGAATGAAGTGGCTACATTATTATAGCGAAATTCCCATCATTTATTTAGTTGCTTGTGTTTTTTATCCACGTTGCAAATTAGATGGTTTAGGTGATTATTTGCATATATATTATCAATGTTTACATTATAATACGGTAGATGTTACAATCATACTAAGGGAGGTTAAAAACGTAGTAATAGAATTATATAATGAATTTTGTACTAAGGGAGGTGATATTGGATCTTCTCAATCTATCGAGACACAAAGTGAGAGTACAGGTAAAATTAGGAGAGGGTACCAACTTTTATTACATAGAAAAAAAAAAGCAAAATGGAGTAATAGGAAACATTTTTGAATTAGAGATGTATCTAACCGTTTCCTTTTGAGTTTTCTGAATCCGAAGATAGTACATGTTTTTTAATTTTGGATTGATGGAAGAGGCACGCAAGCTAATACCCAATCATTTCTCTTATTGCAAAACAAATTTTTGCAACGCCATGTTTGACGGTTGCGGTCGAATAAACATTCAGTGCCGGAGGTAATATTTTGGATGAACAACGTTCAAGATTAGTTTCGAAATCAGTGGAGGCTCAAACTTGCGTTGATGATTGGATGAAGGCTCAATATCGATAACAAACGATAGATCGGAATAATGAATCCGAATTCTTTGACGACGGAGATACCACCACTACCGGTACCGGTACCGGAACAGGTAGCAACGACTGAGGGTAAAAGAACTACATGGATTTTGATTCTTCTATCCCCAAGAAGATATGTAATACTCTTAATGATAATTCATTAAGTTCAAGTCCCATCTCTTTCTCTCTTTTTTTCCCCAAATTTGATTACAATATACATTTTGATTACATTTTATATTGAATAATTCATTATTTCATAATTTGATAATTCATTATTTTTTTATTTCATAATTTATTTTTTTAATTTTTACCGACCGGTTTTGAATCGGCCCGGAACCGGAACCGGCCCAAAACCACCGGTTCCGAACCGTGGCCATGTCTACATTCATGAGTCACTTGAGAGTACAATCATTCTTGAGATATCCCCGTGTTTCCCAATTGCAGCGGCATTTTATCTATCTATTGCCGCATCTTCACGCAACGTATCTTTCGATCTTTATGTATATTTTCATTTTAGGCAACAACGGTAGTGCAACTTGAGAACGAACTTCCATGACCAAAGAGACATAACTTAGTGATAGGGACAAGGAGAATACGAGACGAAGGGAGTGAGTCCGTGATGCACAATGAAGATAGGTTAGACGGATAAACTCTCTTGGTCAGACTTTAGCATGTTCTTAAAAGGCTACAACCTTAGAGGGAATTAGGGGTGCGAGACGTATGAGCACCGAGTTAAAATAAGAAATACATTTGTAGAGCCCGTCCAGCAGAATTAGGACAGGCCACAGAGGCCCTCGAAGGTGCTTCACACATCTCTTTCCTTAGATGATCTAGCCCGTTCGTCCCCTCATCCTCTCTAATCATAGATGTACATTATCAAACTGCTTAATTTTTCCTCCCTAATATAATTTAAAATGATATATCATACGCCATAGAAAGAAGCGATAATAGATGGAGAGAATGTCAACGGAATAGGGATTGTCATCATTGGCAATTTGACAGAAATGAACACGCTATAAGAGACATGAGGACCGGAACGATTTGCACTCGTCCATCCATCAACATTTCATGGAAACGGCGGCCAGTAGGTCACAAGTTGTAATTGAGAGAAAAGGCAACTACCTAGCTACAAGTTCCATAATTTAACTAATTTCAATTCTTCATGTAAAAATGTTTTCTTTTTTGTGTTTTTCTTATTTTATTACAAATATAGTGTCTAAAGTTTCAGTTTTTGTTGGACAATATGTGATAATTTCAAGAACATATTTCGTATATCGGAAGCACTCGCGTTACAATGACAAGGGAAGCAAACCACTCATAAATTGAGAAATTTTCAAATTTTAAATGAAAATTTACTTTGTATTACATGAATGGTAATAACACAATAATTCACCTTGTAAACACTTAAAACGGTTTTGACCCAAAAAAAAAACACTTGAAACAGTGAAAGTTTAAAAATACAAGCGTGAGACGTTCATCTTTTCTTCAAAAAAGTGTGAGATGAAAGAGAAGGGACAGAGACATGGAACTCTCTCTTTCTTTGTAAGAATGAGTTGAGGTTTTCTTGAATACTTAGGGGGCATTTGGCAAGTTACCAAATAGTAAAAATTTTTGTTTTTTTTGTTTTCGGAATCAGTTTAGGAACAGAAATCCGTTTGTTAAATTTTTTGTGCCCAAGCACAAATTTGCAAAAAATTGTTCTCAGAATCAGTTTTGAAACAGAATCAAGAAGCAAAAAAAAGTAACTTCTTAATTATGGAACAATTTTTCCATTTCTGATTCTTTTTGATTTTCTTCTTCCTTTTTGGTTTGTTGTTCTTCTTCTTCCCAGTCTGCCGGCCGGGCCATCGATGACCAGTGAAAGCGGCCCTTGCCACCTCTGGCGATGGTGAGGGTGGCTACGAGGGCGGCGGTGGCGCTGACCTCGCCGTCACGACCAGCAAGGGTGACAGTGAGGGCTGCGACGCCCTCGCTGGCCCTAAAAAAGAAAAAAAAGAAAAAAATAGAAAGAAATATTAAAATATTTAAAAATATTATGAAAATATAGTTAATAAAAAGAAATTTTATGTAGTTATCAAACGAATTTTTGTTCTTTTCATATTCTAAGAATAGTAATTTTGGCCAGTTATCAAATGCTTTCAAATGTTTAGAAATTGTTCCCGGATACAGAATTAAAAAGAATCATTTCTGAACAGAATCAGTTACCGAGCACAGAATAGTTGCCGTGCGCGCCTTTAGTGGCTCAAACAATCAAAGAAGTGAGATGTAATAGAGTTTCTTACAAGAGTTAAAAAGGGACAATATTTATCAACTAAGGTTAAAGGTAATGATGACTTTGAGTTAAAAACACTTGGTAGAGAATGAAAGAGATGTGTTCAAGCTTAAAAGTTACAAGTGGCAAAATCATATGGTCCCAAAGTAAATATTTTGTTGAGTTACCAAAATATCAAGTAAATCAATATGTAAATAAGAAATATTTGTCCGTTCTAAACACTAGTAAATAAGAAAAATATTTTGAACTCACTAAAGCTTCCGCAAAAATTACCAAATACCAAGAAAATTATAATTCAGTAAATTTCTAATCTACCAATTATCCGATACGTAACCTCAGAGCCTATTAGTATCCCTTAATAACCAATGTGGCGATACGTATTTCATCACCACTCTAAATAATTGACCCAAGAGTAAATACTCATTAATTCAATTCTAATGGACTCACTTTCCGAGAACTTCGGGCATGAAACAATTATTAGCATGTCAAATGTCGGAATAAAAGAAAATGCAAAAAAAGTGTATATTTGGTTCTAAAACTTGTGGTACTTTTCTGATAAGGTCCTCAAATTTATACTCTTTGGAATCAAATTCCCAAATTGAAAACTAACATGTATTGCTTTAAATTATCGGTCAATGAAAAATGTTTTCATTAACAATGAAAATTTATGTCCAAATAGTTTCATGGAAATGGTTTAATATAGTTTTTCTAACCAATTTTGACTAGAAAATGCTAACTTGGTAGTCTAGTCAGCGTTGATTGTCCAATGTGACATGATCAATGCTAATGTGAACAATTTTTTAAAATTTCTCTTTTTTTGCCTTTTTTTTCCTTTTTGCTGATGGCCGGAGAGGGGCTAGACGAGGGCTTCCCTCGAGGGCCAGGATGAGGCGGCCCTTGCCTAGTGGCTAGCAAGACGACCCTCACAGGCCACAATATAGGGAAAAGAAGAAAAGAAAAGAAATAAATAACTTTAAAAATTTTAAAATTCAATTTTTTTAAAAAAATTGCAACAATTGTCAACGTTAGCACCGACGCTGGCGATGCCACATAGGATAGCTAGCATTTCTAGCCAAACATTAGCAAATCGTGAAAAGGTCAAATTAACAAAATTAAAAAATGTTTAGGATTAAATTGATATAAATGTAATATATTTAGGATTTTTTTTTGTAATTTTCCCCATGTTAAAAGATCTTCTATCCAAGGTTCCGTTTGTGTCATGAAAAATGTATGCTTTGAAAAATATTTTTCTAAAGCTAATCACTTGTATCGCTTGAAATTATTAGTTAATGAAAAATATTTTCATTAATGATGAAAATTTATATCTAAACATTTTCATAGATAGTGAAAATATTTTTTCGCTCAATCATTTTTTAAGCGATACAAGATATCAGTTTTAGGAAAATGGTTTCCAAACTATTTATTTTGCGCGAAACAAACAGAGCCTAAAATATTTGTCTATTTTACTCTTCCTTTGGTCATCGTAGTGTCACTAGCATGGACTAAATTGTTAAAGACTTTCCAGGGTGTTTAGATAAGCAAAACTTCAAAAGGAGAGACCAAACCAAGAATTCACATACTGCATCGTTTGTTGGAAAATATTAGATAATATGAAAAATATAAATGGTTGGAAATCTGTTGAAAAACACGAGAAAATAAAATCAATTGTCTGAAATGTGCAAGCATTGTCCCTAAGGATAATTCTATGAATATGAAACTTGGTGCGATAAGCTCTAGCGGCTATCCTCCTAAATTATTGTCGAGGCTAACAATACAACCTAGAGGGGGTTGATAGGTTGTTTTAAAATCTTTTGAGAATTTTGTGGAAAATAGTAGTTGTTAAGTAAACATCAGATTAAGATGATGTTTCAGAAACCATTAGCTAATTGTGTGCTTAAGTGATTGGATTAGAGGGAAACAACAACATACAAAGATACATAGTGGTTCGGTTTTATCCACAAGCCTACGTCTACTCTCACCATTAACAACCTCAAAATGGGCTAGAATACACTAGTAATTTGCTGAACAAGTTACAATCAGCACACATCAATCATCTTAGAAGATAGATCATACTATCGGAAATTTGGTGCTACTATTACTCAATACATTTGATCTTTTAGGACTAGTACAAATAGCTATGATCCCATAAAGATAAGTGTTTCTCGCCAAGAACCTAGCTTGTAGCAGATTTCTGGATTTGAGGTTTTCCATGTCTCTATCATCTTGGCATAAAAAATCTTCTCTTTTATAAGCATCCTTAAACAGCCCATTGGAGATGTCTTGGAGAAGCAAAAATAAACATTAGGAGTTCATTGGTGCTGCTGTCCAAGGATGGAACTGCCCATGCAGTCTATCTAAACATTTGTAGGCTATGCGAGTTAGCTTTTGTTGTTGTCCTGTCGTTGCGGCACTGACATATTATCAAATGGCCTATTCTCAAATCTTTCATCTCTCCTGCTGTGTGTGTATCCAATCCACAACGGCTATGATAGTGAACCAACGGTCAATTTAAATGATCCGTTGATATAATAGCATTAACTTCTTGATCTCCTCAACTTAAAGCAAACATTGTCTTGTAGCGGATCTTTAGAGATTCGTTGATGCTATTTTTGTAGACAGAACAAATATGTGATTTCATCACTTAAATTCTATAAACATTATCACGAACATCTGCAATCATCAATGTAAAACATTATACTAAGGATAGTTTTGGGATCATTAAGATTTCCTACAAACGTTTGTCCAATAATCTACCCTTTTTTATGATAACAAAACTATCCCGCAGATGTGAATAATAATTTGATAAGGTTGCAGTAAAAAGTAAAATATCTATTTATGTGAGGATGTATTTATGAAATATACACATTTGCAGATTATCAGGGAATATATGGAGATTACGTCTAGGTGATCTTTGGTAATAATAGAAGTGAGATATAACAGATTTTCTAGACATGATATTTTTGTAAGAATGATGAATAATGTGATAAGGATTCATTAGAAAACAGGCTTTCAGAGACAACATGTTATTATAAGGGTGTTAGTTTAATAAAATAGAACGTTGCTCCCCTTGTCTCGATGCTATGAAGATCTGAGAGCATTTATCCATCTATACACATCAAGGTTCTCTGCCCCTTTTTATTATCAGCATAAAAGAAAATGGAAGCAAAAGATAATATGGAAATAGACGACTTGCATCCCCCAAAATATAGATGGGGTACATAGAACGATTAGCAAACATCAGCAAAAGAAAAACACGAGTGACAAAAAAAATAATAAAAGGTGCAAGGGCGTTTTTTTTGCTAGGAGGAGGCAGGAGGGTGAGGTTCAGATTTTTCAGGTTCAGGGCGAACAAGATTGTAGCAATTTAAGCTCGGCAGAGTTTGTTCAATCTTCACCGGATATTGAGCGAGAGAGGATAGAGTTTTCTTGATTTCCTAAACATCATTTTGAAGCTTGGCAAGTCCAACGGCAAGAAGAGCAGATGTATCGGCTGGAGATGGGGATCTCTCAGTTCTAGGTTTACGAGTGATCCGCTGTTGTACGGGTGCCTTGGCCTTCTTCTTCTCTGACTCAGCCTATGCTGCTAGTTTTGCTCGGAGTGTGGTTTGTTCATCATCTACTTGTCCTATGAGGATCGCCTCATCTTTCTAATTAACCCAACCGTCGGTTGTCATTCTCATCATCATTTTGTCTAAGGTTTTTTTCCCGATTTCCACACAGGGTAAGCTTTTGGGAGCGAAAACAACATGTGACAGTTGTGACAAATTTATCTACCCCGTAGTAGTTTCCATTAAATTTTACCGTCAAATTACTGAGTTAAATGACACGTGGCAGTTGATGGGTGTATGAGTTTGGAGTTTTACCCATTCTTTTATCACAGATTTACTGATTTGTGATTTTTCATAGTATTAATTCAATTTAATGAATAGTAAATTTGTCACAAATATATCAGTTTAGGATTTTTAGTGGTTAAAAAATTAGTTTGGAGTAAATTTATCATAAGTGTACTAGTTTAAGGTTTTTTATGGTAAAACAATTAGTTTGAAATAAATTTGGCATAGGTATACCGGTTTTTGATTTTTCGTGGTATTAACCCTAGTTATAAATATTAGAATTGTAATTCAAGAGAGGCACCTCCAATCAATCAATGAACACCAGTTATTCAATTTTACCTTTATGTTATCTTTACATTTCACTATCCTTTTACATGGTTACTTGCAATTGTCTCTGGACTTCATTCCTTTAATTTTCTCGTTTTAACCATGTTTTCTATCCAAGAATCAACAAAGGACGCTTTGCATCCTTTGTCGATTTCCATATCGATACACATTCTGAAAGGTGCTACTTTTCAGCAAAACAATACGAATGTGCTATCATTTAAAAGCTACTCTATGTGTACATAATGATATAAGCCTGCGGTTGTTATGATTAATTACGATTTAATAAATAAGTATATTGAAAGTCATAAAATTTGTCACGAAAGTGCAATTGAGTTATCAAACTTTCAAAAAGTATAATCAAGTCCTAAAACTTGCAAAATCGATCCAATCAAGTCCTTCCATTGATTATATTTTTTAATAGTTTTAAGACTCTATTGCAATTCCGCGACAAGTTTTCGAACTTTTAGTGCACTTATCCCTTTAATAATTCGGCCAAGACAGATGCATGCAAGGAGGGATGGTTTTGATCACGTGCAAAGTAAAGAGGCAGCGTTAAACGAGTACCTGCAAATCTAACACTAGTTTTTATTAATGATGATGTAAAGAGCTTCCTCAACCGATCTCCTCTCTCTTCAATGCAAATCCTAATTGCATTTATGTCCCATCATGCAACGTCAACTTTGATCAACCCTTTTCCTTCGCATATATAAAGAGATACGATCTCCCATGACCAAAATAGAAATAAAAAACCAAAAACAAAGAAAACCCAATAAAATTCTAATCTGAGCATCAAATGGAGACTACTTCTTCAGTAAGATCTATGTTGAAGTTCGTCGTGATGGCCTTCTTGGCATTCATGGCTTCCTCGATGGGAGGAGCTAAAGCCATACCTATATGTTGCGCGTGGGACGAGTATTGCTGTCACAGGGCTCAGAAGGTGGCCTTGGATGAATGAAGCATCATCTTTTTATACATTGTATAAGGTCCATTTCAATGTGTGATTACAATACGCAATCCCCATAATGCAAGGGAGGGTATCACGAATAAAACTTGCGACTTAATATTCATTAATTGGTATTTGTTTCTTCATATTTCTCCTTGTTATATTTATTTTCTTAATTTTTTTCCAATTTTATTGTCTCTATCTTTTTTTTTCTTTATTATCTCTAAAGTTTTACAATCATTTCTTCTCTTGGTTATAATTTACTAAGATTGTTTTCCAAATTCACAAAATAAAAAATTATATATTTGTAGTCTATATATACATAATAATATAAGTTTACGATGGTTATTATTGATTAAAACTCAATAAATATCATCAAGTACGTGTTTCGGAGAGTGATCCGCACACCTTGTCTTTTGGGATCAAAGATATATTTCATAGCTTTAGATAAATCAACAGAAAGACAAAATTAA
The DNA here is from genome assembly GCA_031216235.1 of Syzygium jambos. NCBI lineage: Eukaryota > Viridiplantae > Streptophyta > Magnoliopsida > Myrtales > Myrtaceae > Syzygium > Syzygium jambos. Next base: position 7,427,903 of record CM062229.1, on the reverse strand, counting down.
TCAGGGAGATTTATTCTTATTTATTCCCTCAGTGGGATATACATTCGAATCAAGTGAAGTAGGTGTTCATACATGGGAATATGGTACTATGAAAGTCATTATGAGAAAGAAGAAGAAAAGAATGGATGGAAATTCCTCTTCATATGCCGCCGGATTCGCAACCGTTCGAGGAGGACGGCGGTGGCATTTCCACCTAATCCGCCAGACAAATGCTCCTTTTCACGGTGGTATAAGTTGAAAGTTTTCTCCTAGTTGAAGGATAAGCCAGGCTGATTCATGATTCATCTCCTCCAAATCCAACCGAGTAACCTATAGATTGATGAGAACAAATCATTTCTACCAGAAATAGCAACACGATATCTGAAATCTCTAGAACCAGATTTTGACATGTGAAAACGACCAAAGAATATGTATATATACTAGACATGGCCATGGGCCGGTTTCGGCCTGGAACCAGCCCGGGTCAAACTTGGGACTGGCCCGTTGACCGGGCCCGTAGTTCGGAACCAGAACCTGCCCGTGGCCTACGGGCCCGATTTCTATTCCAACAATTTTGGATCCGGCCCGTGTCACGCCCCGCACTTCTCGGTGCGCCACATCCCTCGCAGAGGTCGATTCGTGTGCGACGTCCCAGGACGCGTCGCCGACCCAAACCCAACACAGAGATTTAAAGCACATGCGGAAGCAATTAAAACTACCCGTACATAGATAAACGCATAACCAAGGGTAACCACCGAAATCAATACTTGAACTAATACTGGAAATCAAATACAATATCCAAGTACAACCCGAACTCCAAAAATCAAAAGCGGTTCAAGGCCACTACTAACAAAAAGGGGGTAAGTGGCTCGGGGTTCAGGCACTACAACTAGCCAGGGGCTTCTCCCAAAAATGCTTCAGTACGCCTGTCATCCTCAAGGCCGGGGATCTGAAAAATCGGTTTTCAACAACCGTGAGAATAAATCTCAGCGAGTAATTCCCTAAACCTAAACTAGGCTAACGTGCACCTCCTGACAAGCACTAACAACACATAATACACACATAACTGACTCAGGCCCTCGGGCCTAAATCTAATCTTATTGGACCCTGCAGGTTAGGCATTAAATCAACAATAGCAGTCACGCAACAGAACTTAATCACAGCACATACACGCGCATTCTTATGTCACAACGTATGTTATGCATATGCTAGTGCTCGCACTCATGCTCATGCCTCATCAATGCATTATCGCACACTTGCACACTAGCACTCAGCCATTTCTCAATTTCTCCTCCGACCCGCGTTAAACGCATCAGGTCCATCACTTCGAGATCGATCTCTGGCCCGCAGGCTCATGACACACAGCCCGCGTAAAACGCATCAGGCCGGACATCTTCCGGTAATCCGGGCATCGTCCCGCGTAACACGCCTCAGGACGGGTTCACTACCCCGCGTAACACGCATCAGGGTTTATTGTGATCACACATTCACAAACCTCAATTTTATCTGAACCCCGCGTTAGACGCATCAGGGCAATTTAGGTGATCACAATGCACATGTCACTCGGGCACACTTATAAATGCAAATGCCGTGCCAATGCTTGAGATGTGCACCCATGGCCATAAAGTTCACACTTGGGCATCCACATGCGCGAATTACGATGTAACATACTCAACTTGTACCGCGCATATTCAAATTCACAAATCAACTTGCCCAAATCAGACAATCAATTTAAATCAGCCATGGCATCAAATCAGCACACTATCCATGCACAAATTCACAAAACCGGGTCAACAAGCATTCGCGCATTCGAGGCCCACCAAACTAATCCATTTCTAGCCCCGCTAGACACGTGACATGGCATCATCAATTTAACCACAACCAAGGCTTAAATCGCCAGTCAATTGCACGAAGCGATCATTCTCGATAATTGACCAATTAAACCCCAAATTGATCGCGCTTCACCTAAATCAAATCCATCATGGCTAGTCACTATACCACCAATTCTAGGCCAGTGGTTGTCATCCAAATGCTCAATTATACTCCTCAAATATCATTCTAATTGACCACCACAAAATCAAAATACGGCGCGCACTATATTCCACGCATTAAACCCGAACATTCCCGAACTCGGGCCAATTTAATCCAAACTGTCCAGCCCACTTATCGCGCCCCTCGGGCTACCAATCCTCCATTAATTCATCATAATAATCCACCAAATCGACCACAATCAAAATCCCTAATCACATTCACAATTTAACCCCTAAAATACCCTAATTAACCCCTAAACCCGTCTAGAAATGTAAATTAGCCTAATTAGGGTTTAGGGTCAAACTCACCGGGTGTCCTACGCTTAAAATGGCCGGATGAACAGTAACGGGCCCGGGTGAACAGTGCTCGCCGGAAATGAATAGTGACGGCCGGACTGAACAGGAGCGGGAACGGCGGGGCAGGCGGCCGGTGGCAGCAGCGACGTGGCGGCGAGGCTGGACAGCCGACCGGCGGGCAGCGGGCGAGCTGGAAAGAGGGAGAGAGAGAGAGAGGGAGAGAGACGGGGAGGCTGAGGGGGAGTGGTGGCTGACCGGACGAGCCGGCGACGGCGAGCTGACAGGCGGCGGCGAAGGGCGGCTAGCCGGACTCGAGCGGGACCGGACCGAGAGGAAGCCGGGAAAGAGAGAGGCAAGGGGGAGGTGGTGCGGCTGCAGAGGGCGGCGGCGCGGCGGACGGCGGCGACTGGGACGGTGGCGGAGCAGCCAGGCGCGGCTGGGCGGCGCCGGGCACGGCGGCAGCGGCGACGAGCTCGCTGCTCGCACGCGGAGGACAGCGAGGGAGAGAGAGCAGTCAGGGGTGGGGGCCGGCGGCGACGAGGCGGAGCAGGGGCTGGCCGGGCGGCGCGGCGCGGCGGTCTGGCGACGGCGGCGAGCGACGGCCTGGCGAGCTCGGCGGCGGTCAGGCGAAGAAAAACCAGCAGCACCGTCGGTCGAAGGAGGAAGAAGAACCAGAAGAGGAGAAGAGAGAAGAGGAAGAAGAAGGAGGAGAGAGGAGAGAGAGAGAGGGGTGTGTCAGGGGGAGGGGACAGTGTGCATGGGGAGTGGACGTGCGCAGAGGGAGGGGGTAGCGTGCACGGGAAACCGGGGAGGAAAAGAGAGAGAGAGAGAGAGAGAGAAAAGGGGAGAGAGAGAGAACGTGCGCAAGGGGGGGTCGGCCGAGAGAGAGAGAGGAGAGAGAAAGAGAGAAAGAGAGTTTAAATTTTAAACTCAATCGCGATTCCAACGGACACGGTCCAAACTAAAAGTCGGTCTAACGGTCACGAATCCAAACTTGGAAAATGATCTAACGATCCACTAAAATCCCAACAATAACATAGGACAACGGGCCAAATAAAATAACTCGATAACACACTACGAGGGAGGTCTACCAGTCCAAATTCGTACCCAAATCAAAAATACACTTTTCCACTATTCCTGATAATTTTGACGCTGGCCACAATAATATCGACACCGTCCAATTTATTTCGTCCCGAAACTCCCGGAAATTGACTGCCAAGTTCAGGGTATAAATAACGGCAAAATTCGATCGAGTGCGATTCTAGCAAAATTTCTATTTTTAAAAATAAGAACCCGAGAGTGATCAGTTCCCGGGCGAAATTCCATTATAAGCGCACTGACGAATTACACGTTTTATAAATCCCAAAAATGGGTTAAAATCCGGAATGTCACAGCCCGGAACCGCCAGTTCTGGGCCCGGTTCCAAAAAAAACAATATATATATATATATATATATATATATATATATATTTTAAAGTAGCTGTTGCCAATGGCAACGGCTACTTTAGCCATTTATTATTATTTTTCCCTAAATTTCCTTCTTATTTTTTTTCTTATAAATTCTCTCAAATTTTCTCAATATTCTCAAATTCTTAATTCTCTCAAATTCCATCAATACTCTCAAATTCTCTTAAATTCTCTAATTTAGAGTTTTCTATGGTAAGCATACGGCAAATAATATTTATGGAATAATTAGGTAAATTTTAGAAGAATATTGTTTGCTTAACAAAATTTTTTCAATTGGTTTTGATAATGCTGCGGCAAATACCGCTTCAATTGCCGATTTAGAAAATATTTGTAGACCCGCTTTTGACGAAATTTTTTTTCACGTTAGATGTTCTTGTCATGTTTTAAATTTATGTGTACAAAATGGTTTGAAAACTTTTGATATTTTTCTTGAACTAATAGCGATTCAATTTTTATGGAAACATCCCCAAAAAATGAAAGAATAGAGTAGATTTTGTAAAGCAAATGGAAAAAGACCAAGAAAATTTCCCAGAGATGTTCCAACTCTTTGGAATTCTACTTTCCACTTGCTTAATGAATCTTTTGGATATAAAGATTTATTATGTGCATTCATTTATAATAATATACCTCAGATTAATTTATACCACAAGAGTGGAATATTTGCAAAAAAAATTTAGAAATTTTTGAAGGTTTTTAATTATGCAACTTATACTTTGTCCGGTGTTTATTATCCTACTACGCATTTATTTTTTGTAAAGTGTATTAATATTGTCGGAGTTTTTGAGGAATATGAGAATAATGTTGAATTATAAAATACTATAGTAACAATGAGAATGAAGTGGCTACATTATTATAACGAAATTCCCATCATTTATTTAGTTGCTTGTGTTTTTTATCCACGTTGCAAATTAGATGGTTTAGGTGATTATTTGCATATATATTATCAATGTTTACATTATAATACGGTAGATGTTACAATCATACTAAGGGAGATTAAAAACTTAGTAATAGAATTATATAATGAATTTTGTACTAAGGGAGGTGATATTGGATCTTCTCAATCTATCGAGACACAAAGTAAGAGTACAGGTAAAATTAGGAGAGGGTACCAACTTTTATTACATAGAAAAAAAAAAGCAAAATGGAGTAATAGGAAACATTTTTGAATTAGAGATGTATCTAACCGTTTCCTTTTGAGTTTTCTGAATCCGAAGATAGTACATGTTTTTTAATTTTGGATTGATGGAAGAGGCACGCAAGCTAATACCCAATCCTTTCTCTTATTGCAAAACAAATTTTTGCAACGCCATGTTTGACGGTTGCGGTCGAATAAACATTCAGTGCCGGAGGTAATATTTTGGATGAACAACGTTCAAGATTAGTTTCGAAATCAGTGGAGGCTCAAACTTGCATTGATGATTGGATGAAGGCTCAATATCGACAACAAACGATAGATCGAAATAATGAATCCGAATTCTTTGACGACGGAGATACCACCACTACCAGTACCGGTACCGGAACAGGTAGCAACGACTGAGGGTAAAAGAACTACATGGATTTTGATTCTTCTATCCCCAAGAAGATATGTAATACGCTTAATGATAATTCATTAAGTTCAAGTCCCATCTCTTTCTCTCTTTTTTTTCCCAAATTTGATTACAATATACATTTTGATTACATTTTATATTGAATAATTCATTATTTCATAATTTGATAATTCATTAATTTTTTATTTCATAATTTATTATTTTAATTTTTACCGATTGGTTTTGAATCGGCCCGGAACCAGAACCGGCCCAAAACCACCGGTTCCGGTTCATACATAGCCATGAACCGGAACTGGCCGGTTCCGAACCGTGGCCATGTCTACATTCATGAGTCACTTGAGAGTACAATCATTCTTGAGATATCCCCGTGTTTCCTAATTGCAGCGGCATTTTATCTATCTATTGCCGCATCTTCACGCAACGTATCTTTCGATCTTTATGTATATTTTCATTTTAGGCAACAACGGTAGTGCAACTTGAGAACGAACTTCCATGACCAAAGAGACATAACATAGTGATAGGGACAAGGAGAATACGAGACAAAGGGAGTGAGTCTGTGATGCACAATGAAGATAGGTTAGACGGATAACCTCTCTTTGTCAGACTTTAGCATGTTCTTAAAAGGCTACAACCTTAGAGGGAATTAGGGGTACGAGACGTATAAGCACCGAGTTAAAATAAGAAATACATTTGTAGAGCCCGTCCGGCAGAATTATGACAGGCCACAGAGGCCCACGAAGGTGCTTCACACATCTCTTTCCTTAGATGATCTAACCCGTTCGTCCCCTCATCCTCTCTAATCATAGATGTACATTATCAAACTGCTTAATTTTTCCTCCCTAATATAATTTAAAATGATATATCATACGCCATAAAAAGAAGCGATAATAGATGGAGAGAATGTCAACGGAATAGGGATTGTCGTCATTGGCAATTTGACAGAAATGAACACGCTATAAGAGACATGAGGACCGGAACGATTTGCACTTAAACTCGTCCATCTATCAACATTTCATGGAAACGGCGGCCAGTAGGTCGCAAGTTGTAATTGAGAGAAAAGGCAACTACCTAGCTACAAGTTGCATAATTTAACTAATTTCAATTCTTCATGTAAAAATGTTTTCTTTTTTGTGTTTTTCTTATTTTATTACAAATATTGTGTCTAAAGTTTCAGTTTTTGTTGGACAATATGTGATAATTTCAAGAACATATTTCGTATATCGGAAGCACTCGCGTTACAATGACAAGGGAAGCAAACCACTCATAAATTGAGAAATTTTCAAATTTTAAATGAAAATTTACTTTGTATTACATGAATGGTAATAACACAATAATTCACCTTGTAAACACTTAAAACGGTTTTGACCCAAAAAAAAAACACTTGAAACAGTGAAAGTTTAAAAATACAAGCGTGAGACGTTCATCTTTTCTTCAAAAAAGTGTGAGATGAAAGAGAAGGGACAGAGACATGGAACTCTCTCTTTCTTTGTAAGAATGAGTTGAGGTTTTCTTGAATACTTAGGGGGCATTTGGCAAGTTACCAAATAGTAAAAATTTTTGTTTTTTTTGTTTTCGGAATCAGTTTAGGAACAGAAATCCGTTTGTTAAATTTTTTGTGCCCAAGCACAAATTTGCAAAAAATTGTTCTCAGAATCAGTTTTGAAACAGAATCAAGAAGCAAAAAAAAGTAACTTCTTAATTATGGAACAATTTTTCCATTTCTGATTCTTTTTTATTTTCTTCTTCCTTTTTGGTTTGTTCTTCTTCTTCTTCCCAGTCTGCCGGCCGGGCCATCGATGACCAGTGAAAGCGGCCCTTGCCACCTCTGGCGATGGTGAGGGTGGCTACGAGGGCGGCGGTGGCGCTGACCTCGCCGTCACGACCAGCAAGGGTGACAGTGAGGGCTGCGACGCCCTCGCTGGCCCTAAAAAAGAAAAAAATAGAAAGAAATATTAAAATATTTAAAAATATTATGAAAATATAGTTAATAAAAAGAAATTTTATGTAGTTATCAAACGAATTTTTGTTCTTTTCCTATTCTAAGAATAGTAATTTTGGGCAGTTATCAAATGTCTTTAAATGTTTAGAAATTGTTCCCGGACACAAAATTAAAAAGAATCATTTCTGAACAGAATCAGTTATCAAGCACAGAATAGTTACCGTGCGCGCCCTTAGTGGCTCAAACAATCAGAGAAGTGAGATGTAATAGAGTTTCTTACAAGAGTTAAAAAGGGACAAGATTTATCAACTAAGGTTAAAGGTAATGATGACTTTGAGTTAAAAACACTTGGTAGAGAATGAAAGAGATGTGTTCAAGCTTAAAAGTTACAAGTGGCAAAATCATATGGTCCCAAAGTAAATATTTTGTTGAGTTACCAAAATATCAAGTAAATCAATATGTAAATAAGAAATCTTTTGTCCGTTCTAAACACCAGTAAATAAGAAAAATATTTTGAACTCACTAAAGCTTCCGCAAAAATTACCAAATACCAAGAAAATTATAATTCAGTAAATTTCTAATCTACCAATTATCCGATACGTAACCTCAGAGCCTATTAGTATCCCTTAATAACCAATGTGGCGATACGTATTTCATCACCACTCTAAATAATTGACCCAAGAGTAAATACTCATTAATTCAATTCTAATGGACTCACTTTCCGAGAACTTCGGGCATGAAACAATTATTAGCATGTCAAATGTCGGAATAAAAGAAAATGCAAAAAAAGTGTATATTTGGTTCTAAAACTTGTGGTACTTTTCTGATAAGGTCCTCAAATTTATACTCTTTGGAATCAAATTCCCAAATTGAAAACTAACATGTATTGCTTTAAATTATCGGTCAATGAAAAATGTTTTCATTAACAATGAAAATTTATGTCCAAATAGTTTCATGGAAATGGTTTAATATAGTTTTTCTAACCAATTTTGACTAGAAAATGCTAACTTGGTAGTCCAGTCAGCGTTGATTGTCCAATGTGACATGATCAATGCTAATGTGAACAATTTTTTAAAATTTCTCTTTTTTTGCCTTTTTTTTCCTTTTTGCTGATGGCCGGAGAGGGGCTAGACGAGGGCTTCCCTCGAGGGCCAGGATGAGGCGGCCCTTGCCTAGTGGCTAGCAAGACGACCCTCACAGGCCACAATATAGGGAAAAGAAGAAAAGAAAAGAAATAAATAACTTTAAAAATTTTAAAATTCAATTTTTTTAAAAAAATTGCAACAATTGTCAACGTTAGCACCGATGCTGGCGATGCCACATAGGATAGCTAGCATTTCTGGCCAAACATTAGCAAATTGTGAAAAGGTCAAATTAACCAAATTAAAAAATGTTTAGGATTAAATTGATATAAATGTAATATATTTAGGATTTTTTTTTGTAATTTTCCCCATGTTAAAAGATCTTCTATCCAAGGTTCCGTTTGTGTCATGAAAAATGTATGCTTTGAAAAATATTTTTCTAAAGCTAATCACTTGTATCACTTGAAATTATTAGTTAATGAAAAATATTTTCATTAATGATGAAAATTTATATCTAAACATTTTCATAGATAGTGAAAATATTTTTTCGCTCAATCATTTTTTAAGCGATACAAGAAGATATCAGTTTTAGGAAAATGGTTTCCAAACTATTTATTTTGCGCGAAACAAACAGAGCCTAAAATATTTGTCTATTTTACTCTTCCTTTGGTCATCGTAGTGTCACTAGCATGGACTAAATTGTTAAAGACTTTCCAGGGTGTTTAGATAAGCAAAACTTCAAAAGGAGAGACCAAACCAAGAATTCACATACTGCATCGTTTGTTGGAAAATATTAGATAATATGAAAAATATAAATGGTTGGAAATCTGTTGAAAAACACGAGAAAATAAAATCAATTGTCTGAAATGTGCAAGCATTGTCCCTAAGGATAATTCTACGAATATGAAACTTGGCGCGATAAGCTCTAGCAGCTATCCTCCTAAATTATTGTCGAGGCTAACAATACAACCTAGAGGGGGTTGATAGGTTGTTTTAAAATCTTTTGAGAATTTTGTGGAAAATAGTAGTTGTTAAGTAAACATCGGATTAAGATGATGTTTCAGAAACCATTAGCTAATTGTGTGCTTAAGTGATTGGATTAGAGGGAAACAACAACATACAAAGATACATAGTGGTTCGGTTTTATCCACAAGCCTACGTCTACTCTCACCATTAACAACCTCAAAATGGGCTAGAATACACTAGTAATTTGCTGAACAAGTTACAATCAGCACACATCAATCATCTTAGAAGATAGATCATACTATCGGAAATTTGGTGCTACTATTACTCAATACATTTGATCTTTTAGGACTAGTACAAATAGCTATGATCCCATAAAGATAAGTGTTTCTCGCCAAGAACCTAGCTTGTAGCAGATTTCTGGATTTGAGGTTTTCCATGTCTCTATCATCTTGGCATAAAAAATCTTCTCTTTTATAAGCATCCTTAAACAGCCCATTGGAGATGTCTTGGAGAAGCAAAAATAAACATTAGGAGTTCATTGGTGCTGCTGTCCAAGGATGGAACTGCCCATACAGTCTATCTAAACATTTGTAGGCTATGCGAGTTAGCTTTTGTTGTTGTCCTGTCGTTGCGGCACTGACATATTATCAAATGGCCTATTCTCAAATCTTTCATCTCTCCTGCTGTGTGTGTATCCAATCCACAACGGCTATGATAGTGAACCAACGGTCAATTTAAATGATCCGTTGATATAATAGCATTAACTTCTTGATCTCCTCAACTTAAAGCAAACATTGTCTTGTAGCGGATCTTTAGAGATTCGTTGATGCTATTTTTGTAGACAGAACAAATATGTGATTTCATCACTTAAATTCTATAAACATTATCACGAACATCTGCAATCATCAATGTAAAACATTATACTAAGGATAGTTTTGGGATCATTAAGATTTCCTACAAACTTTTGTCCAATAATCTACCCTTTTTTATGATAACAAAACTATCCCGCAGATGTGAATAATAATTTGATAAGGTTGCAGTAAAAAGTAAAATATCTATTTATGTGAGGATGTATTTATGAAATATACACATTTGCAGATTATCAGGGAATATATGGAGATTACGTCTAGGTGATCTTTGGTAATAATAGAAGTGAGATATAACAGATTTTCTAGACATGATATTTTTGTAAGAATGATGAATAATGTGATAAGGATTCATTAGAAAACAGGCTTTCAGAGACAACATGTTATTATAAGGGTGTTAGTTTAATAAAATAGAACGTTGCTCCCCTTGTCTCGATGCTATGAAGATCTGAGAGCATTTATCCATCTATACACATCAAGGTTCTTTGCCCCTTTTTATTATCAGCATAAAAGAAAATGGAAGCAAAAGATAATATGGAAATAGACGACTTGCATCCCCCAAAATATAGATGGGGTACATAGAACGATTAGCAAACATCAGCAAATGAAAAACACGAGTGACAAAAAAAATAATAAAAGGTGCAAGGGCGTTTTTTTTGCTAGGAGGAGGCAGGAGGGTGAGGTTCAGATTTTTCAGGTTCAGGGCGAACAAGATTGTAGCAATTTAAGCTCGGCAGAGTTTGTTCAATCTTCACCGGATATTGAGCGAGAGAGGATAGAGTTTTCTTGATTTCCCAAACATCATTTTGAAGCTTGGCAAGTCCAACGGCAAGAAGAGCAGATGTATCGGCTGGAGATGGGGATCTCTCAGTTCTAGGTTTACGAGTGATCCGCTGTTGTACGGGTGCCTTGGCCTTCTTCTTCTCTGACTCAGCCTATGCTGCTAGTTTTGCTCGGAGTGTGGTTTGTTCATCATCTACTTGTCCTATGAGGATCGCCTCATCTTTCTAATTAACCCAACCGTCTGTTGTCATTCTCATCATCATTTTGTCTAAGGTTTTTTTCCCGATTTCCACACAGGGTAAGCTTTTGGGAGCGAAAACAACATGTGACAGTTGTGACAAATTTATCTACCCCGTAGTAGTTTCCATTAAATTTTACCGTCAAATTACTGAGTTAAATGACACGTGGCAGTTGATGGGTGTATGAGTTTGGAGTTTTACCCATTCTTTTGTCACAGATTTACGGATTTGTGATTTTTCATAGTATTAATTCAATTTAATGAATAGTAAATTTGTCACAAATATATCAGTTTAGGATTTTTAGTGGTTAAAAAATTAGTTTGGAGTAAATTTATCATAAGTGTACTAGTTTAAGGTTTTTTATGGTAAAACAATTAGTTTGAAATAAATTTGGCATAGGTATACCGGTTTTTTATTTTTCGTGGTATTAACCCTAGTTATAAATATTAGAATTGTAATTCAAGAGAGGCACCTCCAATCAATCAATGAACACCAGTTATTCAATTTTACCTTTATGTTATCTTTACATTTCACTATCCTTTTACATGGTTACTTGCAATTGTCTCTGGACTTCATTCCTTTAATTTTCTCGTTTTAACCATGTTTTCTATCCAAGAATCAACAAAGGACGCTTTGCATCCATTGTCGATTTCCATATCGATACACATTCTGAAAGGTGCTACTTTTCAGCAAAACAATACGAATGTGCTATCATTTAAAAGCTACTCTATGTGTACATAATGATATAAGCCTGCGGTTGTTATGATTAATTACGATTTAATAAATAAGTATATTGAAAGTCATAAAATTTGTCACGAAAGTGCAATTGAGTTATCAAACTTTCAAAAAGTATAATCAAGTCCTAAAACTTGCAAAATCGATCCAATCAAGTCCTTCCATTGATTATATTTTTTAATAGTTTTAAGACTCTATTGCAATTCCGCGACAAGTTTTCGAACTTTTAGTGCACTTATCCCTTTAATAATTCGGCCAAGACAGATGCATGCAAGGAGGGATGGTTTTGATCACGTGCAAAGTAAAGAGGCAGCGTTAAACGAGTACCTGCAAATCTAACACTAATTTTTATTAATGATGATGTAAAGAGCTTCCTCAACCGATCTCCTCTCTCTTCAATGCAAATCCTAATTGCATTTATGTCCCATCATGCAACGTCAACTTTGATCAACCCTTTTCCTTCGCATATATAAAGAGATACGATCTCCCATGACCAAAATAGAAATAAAAAACCAAAAACAAAGAAAACCCAATAAAATTCTAATCTGAGCATCAAATGGAGACTACTTCTTCAGTAAGATCTATGTTGAAGTTCGTCGTGATGGCCTTCTTGGCATTCATGGCTTCCTCGATGGGAGGAGCTAAAGCCATACCTATATGTTGCGCGTGGGACGAGTATTGCTGTCACAGGGCTCAGAAGGTGGCCTTGGATGAATGAAGCATCATCTTTTTATACATTGTATAAGGTCCATTTCAATGTGTGATTACAATACGCAATCCCCATAATGCAAGGGAGGGTATCACGAATAAAACTTGCGACTTAATATTCATTAATTGGTATTTGTTTCTTCATATTTCTCCTTGTTATATTTATTTTCTTAATTTTTTTCCAATTTTATTGTCTCTATCTTTTTTTTTCTTTATTATCTCTAAAGTTTTACAATCATTTCTTCTCTTGGTTATAATTTACTAAGATTTTTTTCCAAATTCACAAAATAAAAAATTATATATTTGTAGTCTATATATACATAATAATATAAGTTTACGATGGTTATTATTGATTAAAACTCAATAAAGTACGTGTTTCGGAGAGTGATCCGCACACCTTGTCTTTTGGGATCAAAGATATATTTCATAGCTTTAGATAAATCAACAGAAAGACAAAATTAATCGGGGAGATTTATTCTTATTTATTCCCTCAGTGGGATATACATTCGAATCAAGTGAAGTAGGTGTTCATACATGGGAATATGGTACTATGAAAGTCATTACGAGAAAGAAGAAGAAAAGAATGGATGGAAATTCCTCTTCATATGCCGCCGGATTCGCAACCGTTCGAGGAGGACGGCGGTGGCATTTCCACCTAATCCGCCAGACAAATGCTCCTTTTCACGGTGGTATAAGTTGAAAGTTTTCTCCTAGTTGAAGGATAAGCCAGGCTGATTCATGATTCATCTCCTCCAAATCCAACCGAGTAACCTATAGATTGATGAGAACAAATCATTTCTACCAGAAATAGCAACACGATATCTGAAATCTCTAGAACCAGATTTTGGCATGTGAAAACGACCAAAGAATATGTATATATACTAGACATGGCCATGGGCCGGTTTCAGCCTGGAACCAGCCCGGGTCAAACTCGGGACTGGCCCGTTGACCGGGCCCGTAGTTCGGAACCAGAACCTGCCCGTGGCCTACGGGCCCGGTTTCTATTCCAACAATTTTGGAACCGGCCCGGAACAGCCAGTTCTGGGCCCGGTTCCAAAAAAAAAAATATATATATATATATTTTAAAGTAGCTGTTGCCAATGGCAACGGCTACTTTAGCCATTTATTATTATTTTTCCCTAAATTTCCTTCTTATTTTTTTTCTTATAAATTCTCTCAAATTTTCTCAATATTCTCAAATTCTTAATTCTCTCAAATTCCATCAATACTCTCAAATTCTCTTAAATTCTCTAATTTAGAGTTTTCTATGGTAAGCATACGGCAAATAATATTTATGGAATAATTAGGTAAATTTTAGAAGAATATTGTTTGCTTAACAAAATTTTTTCAATTGGTTTTGATAATGCTGCGGCAAATACCGCTTCAATTGCCGATTTAGAAAATATTTGTAGACCCACTTTTGACGAAATTTTTTTTCACGTTAGATGTTCTTGTCATGTTTTAAATTTATGTGTACAAAATGGTTTGAAAACTTTTGATATTTTTCTTGAACTAATAGCGATTCAATTTTTATGGAAACATCCCCAAAAAATGAAAGAATAGAGTAGATTTTGTAAAGCAAATGGAAAAAGACCAAGAAAATTTCCCAGAGATGTTCCAACTCTTTGGAATTCTACTTTCCACTTGCTTAATGAATCTTTTGGATATAAAGATTTATTATGTGCATTCATTTATAATAATATACCTCAGATTAATTTATATCACAAGAGTGGAATATTTGCAAAAAAAATTTATAAATTTTTGAAGGTTTTTAATTATGCAACTTATACTTTGTCCGGTGTTTATTATCCTACTACGCATTTATTTTTTGTAAAGTGTATTAATATTGTCGGAGTTTTTGAGGAATATGAGAATAATGTTGAATTATAAAATACTATAGTAACAATGAGAATGAAGTGGCTACATTATTATAACGAAATTTCCATCATTTATTTAGTTGCTTGTGTTTTTTATCCACGTTGCAAATTAGATGGTTTAGGTGATTATTTGCATATATATTATCAATGTTTACATTATAATACGGTAGATGTTACAATCATACTAAGGGAGATTAAAAACTTAGTAATAGAATTATATAATGAATTTTGTACTAAGGGAGGTGATATTGGATCTTCTCAATCTATCGAGACACAAAGTAAGAGTACAGGTAAAATTAGGAGAGGGTACCAACTTTTATTACATAGAAAAAAAAAAAGCAAAATGGAGTAATAGGAAACATTTTTGAATTAGAGATGTATCTAACCGTTTCCTTTTGAGTTTTCTGAATCCGAAGATAGTACATGTTTTTTAATTTTGGATTGATGGAAGAGGCACGCAAGCTAATACCCAATCCTTTCTCTTATTGCAAAACAAATTTTTGCAGCGCCATGTTTGACGGTTGCGGTCGAATAAACATTCAGTGCCGGAGGTAATATTTTGGATGAACAACGTTCAAGATTAGTTTCGAAATCAGTGGAGGCTCAAACTTGCATTGATGATTGGATGAAGGCTCAATATCGACAATAAACGATAGATCGAAATAATGAATCCGAATTCTTTGACGACGGAGATACCACCACTACCAGTACCGGTACCGGAACAGGTAGCAACGACTGAGGGTAAAAGAACTACATGGATTTTGATTCTTCTATCCCCAAGAAGATATGTAATACGCTTAATGATAATTCATTAAGTTCAAGTCCCATCTCTTTCTCTCTTTTTTTTCCCAAATTTGATTACAATATACATTTTGATTACATTTTATATTGAATAATTCATTATTTCATAATTTGATAATTCATTAATTTTTTATTTCATAATTTATTATTTTAATTTTTACCGATTGGTTTTGAATCGGCCCGGAACCAGAACCGGCCCAAAACCACCGGTTCCGGTTCATACATAGCCATGAACCGGAACTGGCCGGTTCCGAACCGTGGCCATGTCTACATTCATGAGTCACTTGAGAGTACAATCATTCTTGAGATATCCCCGTGTTTCCTAATTGCAGCGGCATTTTATCTATCTATTGCCGCATCTTCACGCAACGTATCTTTCGATCTTTATGTATATTTTCATTTTAGGCAACAACGGTAGTGCAACTTGAGAACGAACTTCCATGACCAAAGAGACATAACATAGTGATAGGGACAAGGAGAATACGAGACAAAGGGAGTGAGTCTGTGATGCACAATGAAGATAGGTTAGACGGATAACCTCTCTTTGTCAGACTTTAGCATGTTCTTAAAAGGCTACAACCTTAGAGGGAATTAGGGGTACGAGACGTATAAGCACCGAGTTAAAATAAGAAATACATTTATAGAGCCCGTCCGGCAGAATTATGACAGGCCACAGAGGCCCACGAAGGTGCTTCACACATCTCTTTCCTTAGATGATCTAACCCGTTCGTCCCCTCATCCTCTCTAATCATAGATGTACATTATCAAACTGCTTAATTTTTCCTCCCTAATATAATTTAAAATGATATATCATACGCCATAAAAAGAAGCGATAATAGATGGAGAGAATGTCAACGGAATAGGGATTGTCGTCATTGGCAATTTGACAGAAATGAACACGCTATAAGAGACATGAGGACCGGAACGATTTGCACTTAAACTCGTCCATCTATCAACATTTCATGGAAACGGCGGCCAGTAGGTCGCAAGTTGTAATTGAGAGAAAAGGCAACTACCTAGCTACAAGTTGCATAATTTAACTAATTTCAATTCTTCATGTAAAAATGTTTTCTTTTTTGTGTTTTTCTTATTTTATTACAAATATTGTGTCTAAAGTTTCAGTTTTTGTTGGACAATATGTGATAATTTCAAGAACATATTTCGTATATCGGAAGCACTCGCGTTACAATGACAAGGGAAGCAAACCACTCATAAATTGAGAAATTTTCAAATTTTAAATGAAAATTTACTTTGTATTACATGAATGGTAATAACACAATAATTCACCTTGTAAACACTTAAAACGGTTTTGACCCAAAAAAAAAACACTTGAAATAGTGAAATTAGAAAGTTTAAAAACACAAGTGTGAGACGTTCATCTTTTCTTCAAAAAAGTGTGAGATTGAAAGAGAAGGGACAGAGACATGGAACTCTCTCTTTCTTTGTAAGAATGAGTTGAGGTTTTCTTGAATACTTAGGGGCGTTTGGCAAGTTACCAAATAGTGAAAATTTTTATTTTTTTATTTTCAGAATCAGTTTAGGAACAGAAATCCGTTTGTTAAATTTTTTGTGCCCAAGCACACATTTGCAAAAAATTATTCTCAGAATCAGTTTTGGAACAGAATCAAGAAGCAAAAAAAAGTAACTTCTTAATTATGGAACAATTTTTCCATTTCTGATTCTTCTTGATTTTCTTCTTCCTTTTTGGTTTGTTGTTCTTCTTCTTCCCAGTCTGCCGGCCGGGCCATCGGTGACCAGCGAGGGCGGCCCTTGCCACCTCTGGCGATGGTGAGGGTGGCTACGAGGACGGCGGTGGTGCTGACCTCGCCGTCACGACCAGCAAGGGTGACAGTGAGGGCTACGACGCCCTTGCCGGCCCTAAAAAAGAAAAAAAAAGAAAAAAAAATAGAAAGAAATATTAAAATATTTAAAAATATTATGAAAATATGGTTAATAAAAAGAAATTTTATGTAGTTATCAAACGAATTTTTGTTCTTTTCCTATTCTAAGAATAGTAATTTTGGGCAGTTATCAAATGTCTTTAAATGTTTAGAAATTGTTCCCGGACACAAAATTAAAAAGAATCATTTCTGAACAGAATCAGTTATCAAGCACAGAATAGTTACCGTGCGCGCCCTTAGTGGCTCAAACAATCAGAGAAGTGAGATGTAATAGAGTTTCTTACAAGAGTTAAAAAGGGACAAGATTTATCAACTAAGGTTAAAGGTAATGATGACTTTGAGTTAAAAACACTTGGTAGAGAATGAAAGAGATGTGTTCAAGCTTAAAAGTTACAAGTGGCAAAATCATATGGTCCCAAAGTAAATATTTTGTTGAGTTACCAAAATATCAAGTAAATCAATATGTAAATAAGAAATCTTTTGTCCGTTCTAAACACCAGTAAATAAGAAAAATATTTTGAACTCACTAAAGCTTCCGCAAAAATTACCAAATACCAAGAAAATTATAATTCAGTAAATTTCTAATCTACCAATTATCCGATACGTAACCTCAGAGCCTATTAGTATCCCTTAATAACCAATGTGGCGATACGTATTTCATCGCCACTCTAAATAATTGACCCAAGAGTAAATACTCATTAATTCAATTCTAACGGACTCACTTTCCGAGAACTTCGGGCATGAAACATACATTTCGGACTTTCCTTTACTACAACGTTGATAATCCAACTGAAATTTCCAGTACTTGTGACATTCATTGTCTTCATTCTGTGCATATCAATTGATGTATGAATTTCTGGATGTCACGTAACAATTTAGATGCATCAACAGGTTTCTTGAGGAAAAGACGAGAAGTCGACGGACCAACTGCATCATTTGTTGATGGAAATGGTTGTATATGAGGAAAGTGGTAAGATTTGTGGCTCAAGAGGAGTAAAATATCTAAGCGTGGAATATCAAAAGATGATAGTTGTATAAATAGGCAAAGAATTGGCCATTCACTTTACTAGTGGATTCACCTGCATATTTTGCATCAATATATTACCATACCAAGAAATATGATAATGGTAGTTTAAGTAGGAATTGTATAATTCACTAATGTGACAATGCACATCCTTTGGTCATTACTTGACTTTTAAAGAAAATCGATGCATCGAACCATTGATTATTAATGATTTTGCTCTATTGAAATTGCAGACACGGCAATTTCATGATAAATATTCAATGTCATTATTGGACGCATTGATAAAATGTTATGCAACTAAAAGCCGTAAATCGTTAATTTCTTTTCTACGTATAAGACCTATCTTAGTCAATTAAAAGGATGTGTACAATCAATCAAACTCTTTGGTCTCGCTTATATTGTTTGATATGGTTTCCAGATAGGTAAACTCAGTAAGAACAACAAATTTACGCGGGAGATAGCAAGTAATGCTAATATAACAAATTATTGGCAAAAGAAAACTATACATCTTTTAAGCAAACGAAAACTATATCGTTCTAATTGAAACAGATGCAATTGTCTCTATCTGGGATTTAATTAACAGTTTCTTCGTCATAATATTCTTCTAAAAGATGTAAAAGGTGTTTGATATTTTGTGTTTCCAAATTAATTGAATTGAGGAGAGTAGGGGGATGTGTTATCTGAGGGTCATCAGCGTACCGTTTGATATTATTTGAGAAATAATTTGCGAAGGATTTGGATCATTAGAGATACTAGTACTTTGAGAACTATGCAATCATTGAAAAAGATAAGGTCGTTGATGTCTTCTAGAGTATCGAAGCAATTATTCATCATGTAGAAGCAATTCCAAAGTAGTAGAGAATTGAGGACTAGAAATTAAAAATTACATATGTACTTTTTTGGCTAAACAGTAAATGTATGAATGAGTTACATGTTATGGCAATGTTATTCATGATTTGAGTGCTGCAATTTTGAAAAGGAAGATGCCAGCATATACGAAGTCAGCTAATTTAAGCAGAAAATACAACTTATGCTACAATTGACCATAGTTGTAGGTTTAGAATGCCGACAAAGAAATTCGTCCTAGATAAAACCATCACAATTTTGGTCGAACGAAATCTAAACGAGTTGAATTTTATGGGAATCTCATTTATGGCTTTACTGCAATGCTTATGACAGGATGGAGCCAATTGTGGACGATATCGCACGAATCTATTTAGCTCATATTAGAAGCGTGGCAAATACTAACAGAAAAGATCGGCAAAGCTAGTTGGAGAGAGATCACAGCTATATAAAGAGCATTTAGCATGAATCATTTAACTTTCTTTTATTTTAAATTTATCTTAAATATCTATGGGACTTCAAAGCGACATCATTAGTAGAGGATCTACGTCGGATTTTGTTAATTTGAGAAAAGTATAACAGAAAGATTAGCCAAGCTTGCCATTGCTTCAGGATCATGTTACTGTCGTAGGATTAACTTCATTGCTCAAGATTAATATCACATGTTTCATTAGCGACATAGGAAAAAATTAGAACTAACTACATCAGAGATCTGCACACTATAAGGGAAAACATATGGATGCTCCGTGTAACAAAAATTTATTTCTCGGTGGCGAAAAAATTAAAAGAAGCTCACTCTCGACACTAAGCGCTTATATGATTTGACATGTGATACTTGAAAATGGATGTATCGATTAACATATTATTGCTGTATTGAACCACAAATTATTGATGGTTTTGCTTTGTAGACACAGCAATTCGATGATCAATATCCAATGTCGTCATCAAATGCGCCGATAAAGCAAGATTATCCAATAGCGTTCCTGAGGTATCACCCAGCTGCAATAAATTGGCGATGGAAAGTTAGATCAATCATCTAATTCACACGAAGGACAGATGTCTAGTCGAAGTAAGACAAAAATGGTCAGGCTAAAATGATGTTGCTTTGGAAATTCATACCTTTAGCGCAACTGGAGTCTTGCAAATAGTTTATTCTGGTAAATCGCTGATTCGACTTTTCAGGTTTGGAGGGCATGATTATGCATCTCCTACTGAAATTAGGAGTGTTTTTCGTTTGATGGACCATTATCTTTGATGAAACAATGGATAACAATTTAGATGCATCGATAGGTTTCTTGAGGAAAAGACTATAGGAGTCAACGGAACTTCATCATCTGTTGATAGAGATGGTCGTAAATGAGAATAGTGGCAAGATTGTGGCTTAAGTTATTCGGGCGTGGAGCATCAAAAGATGAGAGCCATATATATAGGCAAAGAGTTGGCCACTCTCTTTATTAGTGGATACACCTGCATATTTTGCATTCAATGTATTCCCATACCAAGAAAAATGATAAATGGTAGGTTAGGTAGGAATTTTATAATATACTAATTAATGTGACAATGCACATCCCTTTGCTCATTACTTGACTTACAAGGAGTATTCGTTGTATCGAACAATAGATTATTAATTATTTGATTGATTGAAATTGCAGATGCGACAATTTGATGATCGATATTCAATGTTGTTAGGATGCGTAGATAAAATGCTAAGCAGCTAAATGACGTAAATTGTTAACACTACTATATAAGTACTATCTTAGTCAATTAGGAGGATTTCTAGCATCAGTCAAACTCTTTGATCTCACTTATATTATTTGGTATGGTTCCCGCATATAAGACGAACTTAGTAAGATCAAAAGGATGGAAAAAAGTACTTTCCAAAAGCAAACAAATTTACGCAAAAGATAGTATGTAGTGCTAATATAACGAGTTATTGGCAAAAGAAAACTACACATCTTTTGAGCAAACGAAAACTAAAAAAATCTTCTGATAGAGAAAAATCCAGTTGTCCCTTTTTGAGAATTAACAGTTTTTCTGACCATAATATTCTTCTAAAGGATGTCAAGGGTGTTTAGTAATTTGAGTTTGCACATTGATCGCATTGAGGAGAGTAGGGGACGCGAAATGAAACCTTTGTGAATGTCACTTATGTTAAGATTAATATTGCATTCTTAGATGAGTGTGTTCTCTAAGGTTTAATAAACATATAATTTGATTATTTGAGATTTAATTTGTGAAGAGTTTGAATAGTTAGAGATACAAGTACTTTGAGAACTATCCGATTGAGAAAAATAGGGCTGTTGATGTCTTCTAGAGTACCAAAGTAATTATTTATCATATAGAAACAATTCCAAAGCAGTAGAGAATTGAGGGTAAGACATTAAACATTACATATGTACTCTGTTTGGCCATATAGTAATTGTATGAATGGGTCACATGTTATGGCATTGTTATTCATGATTTGATTGCTGAAATTTTGAAAAGAAGATGCCAGCAAATACAATTTCAGCTATTTTAAGCGGCAAATACAGCTCATGCTACAATTGACCATAATTGTAGGCTTAGGATGACGACAGAGATGCTTGCCCTAAATACAATCATCAGTATTTAACCTAAATGTAATCTAAAAGAATGAATTTTATGGGTTTTGTCATTTGTGGTTTACTTCAATACTTATGACAGGATGGAGACAATTGTGAACGATATAAATTTGCTCATAAAATTAGGAGCACAGCAAATACAAACAAATTAACCATAATTAACTTGCTAACTAATAAACTCGCATTCGACCAAAAAAAAATACTAAGAAACTTGCCTTTCGACCCAAAAAAAAAAAAAGAAACTTGCTTAAAATGGAGTCGCTAAAATAGACACGATGATGTCTTGGGCTTGCTACACTCACAATTGTAGGGAAAATTACTCAATCGGTCCTAAATATATCATACAGCGACTAATTCAGTCCTTCATTTTCCAATTTGACCAATTTATGTATAAATCTTTTAATGATTTTTCAATTTAATCATTCGGCCAATTTAGGCCAAGAGATACCGATGTGGAGGTCCCGTCAATATCGGTTGTCCTATATGGGTCATTTGACGTGGATCGGGGATAAGCAAAATGACGCCAAAGTGCCAGATTTTGTCAGATTTTTTCTTCTTTTTTTTCTTGTTTTTCCTTTTAATATTCTTTTCTTTCAACTTTAGCTAAGTTCCGCCTATGCAAGCTCTCCATATTCCATAAGCCGCTGCCGCAAGTTTTCTGGTCACCGGCGCCGCAAGCTGGCGCCGCTGCCCCCCATGAACAACACCAGAACGATAGACATACTATGGCATGCTCAAAGGGATGAAGACAAAAACTCACCAGTTTCTTCAAAGAACCCATGACTGGAAACATCAACAAATGAAAAGACAAGAAGGCCGACAGTCGTCTAATTCTATATGCACAAGGAAAGTCATATTTGTGACGTCCTTTAACGGTACTTGAGCGACGAACCTAGCTTTCAAGCATGACACTTCGCATTCACCACATTGCCAAGGAAGAAACACAACATTGATTTCGGAGTAAATAACGCAAGAAAAGTATCAATTCAATCGTCAACCGCTGATCTTGAGCATTGAGTTGATGACAAGCTCACACAGTGCACTTGAATTTACGTGATAGTACAAATCAGAACATCGGTTGACTTGTGCTCGTGGTACTGCTTCAACCTCTGGAACGCCTTCAACCTCGACTTGGGGATTTCAAATTGGGGATTCTCATTGTAGATTAAAGATAGAGCTGCTCGAATTGGGGATTTACTTAATTTGGGGAGCGGTCCGAATGCAATCACCGCCAGAATCGTTCGAGCCCTTCACCGTCTAAGTAGCAGCTCAAATTGGGGATTCGTTTGAGTTCTTTCTCTCAGATATCATCGCCATCGTCATCCTTGTATAAGTCCCTGCCACTGTCCTTCTCAGAGCAATACTCCTTCGTAATCAAAGACAAAGAAGCTTCTCATCATCTCTGTGGGACTTACCTTCATCTCTGCTGAATCGGGTTTCTCGAACTTTCCCTGTCCACGATCCGAACTGAACATGCTTGAGCTCGGCCTCAGACTGAGAGAAAAAATGTCGGCGCTGACTGTGCCACGAAGAATGACCACTGGTGATTGGATCGCCACATCAGCATTTTCAAGCTAACATTGGCCGGAAAAACTACATTGAAAAGGCATCAAAGGTTTAAGATGAAAGCCTATTATGGAAATCATTGATCCATGCATGCTTTGTGGGTGCATGTGAGAAGTCTGTTGAAACTCGATCTTCAAAATGGTTGGGATGACATGAGATACATGATTCTTGACTTCATCGTCATCACTACGTCTTACTTTGGAGAACAAAAAGGTCGAGGGAAAAGTTGAAGGGTGTATAAATACTCAAAATTTCGGTCATTCTCATTATTGTTGTGGATACCCTTGCATATTTTGCCTTTAATTAGTTCTCATATTTATAGATAGAATTGATGGCGGGTTTTGTTGGGATAGGTTTACAATATTGAATAGGTTTACCCTACACATTTGACCATGTACACCTTTGGTTTGGTACTTGCCTATTCAAGTAAACAGGAATCTAGGCCGATAAATGGATGGACGGTGACTTGTTGGAAAAAATATAAGATAATATAAAAAATAAAAATGGTTGAAAATTTATTGAAAAAGATGAGAAAATATAATCAATTGTCTGAGGCATGCAAGCACTGTTCTTAAAGATAATTCCGTCATTCGAAGTACGAAACTCGGTTCATTAAACTCTAATGGCTATTCTCCAAAGATATAATAAACATTTTTCTGTACTCCGCACTAAATATTAGAAAGAATAAGAACAACGTTATGTGTATAACCCAACAAAAAAGAAAAGTAGGAGGAAAGGAAATTCTCTTCTTCTTTATTTTACTTCAGTTTCCTCAAGAGTTGTGGTTTGAAGTTTTGTAGTCAAATGAAAAGAGCAGTTGAAAAGAGTGTTATAAATTTATTGATAACAAATACATGACCATTATGTGGCCATTACAAAGCCGTTATAAAATGTTACAAAACCGTTTCATATTAATGACTGACAAAACCCGTTACAAATTGGTAAAAAACCATTACAAAATTAATAACTTTCAATATTTCAAAACTATCGAAGTATCCAACATGACTTCGGAGGGAAATTGGCTGCGGGGGTGGTAAGGAGCCGGGGTGGAGGGTCGCGAAAGATGGGCAGCCAAGCTAGTCTTGACATCTTCCGTTCTCTTCCGTTCTCTTCATCTACCAAATACGACGTCTTCCGTTCTCTTCATCCACCAAATACGATGGGTCCGACGGCATGACCAAGTGAAGTCCCCTAGGATCACCGTTGAAACTTCTTCCCTGCAGTAGAGCCCTCGAGCGAGCTCTCGAGATCTATCGGCAAGGCAGCCACCGATTGCTGCAATAAGTGAGTGCCGGAAAGTTAAATCAATCATCCAAAACGTGCGTTGGGAGTGATACCTATCGGATTAAGACAAAAATAGTTAAGCTAAAAAAATACTTTTGGCGATTCATACCTAGGATGAAGATGAAGATGCAAGTGACTTGTCTGGTAAATCGCTGATCCGACTTTTCATGATTGGAGTGCGTAATGATACATTTCCGAGTGAAATTAGGAGTGTTTTTCGTATGATGGACAATAATCTTTAAATGAAAGAAGGAATAGCAATCTAGATGCATCAATTGGTTTCTTTGAGGAAAAGATTATAGAGGCCGAGGGAACAGCTTCATCGTCCGTTGACGAGATGGTCGCATAGGAGATAGTGGTAAGATTGTGGCTCAAAGAGGACGGAGATATTGAAGTGTGGAGCATCAAAAGGTGAGAGCTGTTTAAATAGGCAATGAATTGGCCATTCTCGGTATTGGTAGATTCACCTGCAGATTTCGCATTGAAGACATTCCCGTACCAAGAAATATGATAAATGGTAGGTTAGGTAGGAAGTGTATTATCCACTAACATAGGGGTGTCAAAAAAACCTGTCCAAACACGACCTGACCCGATCCGAGCAGAAAATTTTCGTATTAGATCGGGTTGTATCTTAACTTATTTTGGCAACAATAGAAATATTTGGGTATTGTTTTGAATTATTAAGCTTGGGTACCCAAGCCCAACCCAAACAAGAAAACCCAAACAGGAAACCCTTACATCTCTCTTCCACATCTCTCTCCCTCTCTCACCTCTTCTGTGATCTCTTTTGCAATCTCTCTTCCACGTTTCTCTCCGCCGCGATGGAGCCGCCGCCGCCACAACCCTCGGCCTCATGTGCAGCTACAGCATAGGCGTGGCCCCACGCCCCCACTCCAAGTCCCTCTTCTACCATGGCAGCGAGACCCACATCGTCACCGTCGACCGCCCCTCTGCGGCCGCCTCCCCCCTCTCCCCCACCCTCGCCGTCACGCCCCCCTTCGCCCTCAAGTACCAGCTCCCCGACTCTGACCTCGACGCCCTCATCTCCCGCTGCATCGACGAAGAGCTCACCGTCATGATGGACAAGCTCAATCGCCTCTCCTGGTTGTCGGAAGTGATGCGGCGCCTCCTGCCTTCGTGATCTTAGATTCGATTTCTCCGATTGATCCGAAGCCGGCGGGCACCAGAGGGAGCACTGGGGGCACGAGAGCGTGGCAACGATGTGTCAAAGATTTGGGGACAAACCCCTCCTGCTAATTCATTGTTTGAAATACGTAACCCGACCCGTCTCGATCACTTGGTAATATTATGTTCGGGTCTTGTTTCGGGTTAGGTCCAGCAGGCATGTCAGGTGTTTCGACTCGGGTCGGGTATCATGAAAACCCGACCCGAATCGGCCCATTGACACCCCTACACTAATGTGACAATGCACATCCTTTGGTCATTACTTGACTTATAACGAAAATCGATGTATCAAACCACAAATTATTGATGATTTTGCTTGATCAAAAGTGCGGACGCGGCAATTCAATGATCAATGTTCAATGTCATTATTGGCGATGCCAATAAGCTCAAAGGCATGTACTTAACCTTTGGGTCGCCATATGTAGCTTAAAGCCGTAAACTGTTAATTTATATTCTACTATGTAAGGACCATCTTAGTCAATTAGAAGGATTTCTAACATATCAAACTCATTTGTCTCATGCATATTATTTGATATGGATCTCGGATAAGGTAGAGATAGTAAGAAGAAAGGATGGAGAGAATACTCTCTAAAAGCCTTTAGCGACTAACTTATACGAGAGATCGCATGCAGTGCTAATATTATTAATTATTGGCAAAAGAAAACTCTACATCTATTTTAGCAAACATAAAGTAAAAGAATCTTATGCTCTTATTGCAGACTCAAATGCAGTTGTCTCTACTTGGGATTTTAACAGTTTCTTTGGCTATAATATTTTTCTAAAAGATATAAAAGGTGTTTGGTACTTTGTGTCTGCAGATTGATTCAATTGAGGAGAGTAACGGAGATCAAGCTTCTAGGATCAAGGTGCGCAACAAAAGTGCCCGCAACGAAAACTTTGTGAATTTCACTTACGTGATGATTGATATTGCATTCTTAGATCAATGTACTTAATAAGCATTTATCTAATATTATTGGTGATTTAATTTGTGAAGGATCTAATCCGTTATAGATACTAGTACATTGAAAACTATGCGATCATTGAAAAAGATAGGATTGTTGTTGTCTTTTAGAGTACTAAAGCATTTATTCTTCATATAGAAACAATTCCAAAGCAGTAAAAAATTGAGAGGTAGACATTAAACATTACAGACGTATTTTTCTGGCCAGACAGTAAATGGATGAATGAGTCGTATGTTATGGTCTTGTTATTTATGATTTAATTGCTGTAATTATGAAAGTAAGATGCCGGCATATTATAATTCAGCTAATTTAAGTAGAAAATACAGCTCGTGCTACAATTCAACTTAATTGTAGGGTTAGAATGCCGACAAAGAAATTTGTCCCTTTATTATATACGGATGAAAGTTATAAATCGGCTTAGCGTAGGGTTACATCTCATGCTAGTCGTTATGTTTTTAATGAACTTTACTGACTTATCTAGACAAAAATAATTATAGATCAAGACTTGTTATAACAGACTTACGTCTCTTTCCTTTTTGTATTACAGTAGAATTATCAGATCTTGTTGCACCTAAATAAATCAAAATTTATTAGTTTGATTATGCTGTTCTTCGTGCCAACTCAATTGAGACTTTGAGGTTATAATAAGAAAAATTCTACTTTTCATCCCTATATTTTCACATATTTTTCTAAACACAGTCTTCAAATTTTATTTCTATATTTTTAATTTATCCAATTCAGTCCTTCTAGTTTCACAAAAGCCCTCCAACATAGAATCCAACCAAATCCAATTGACATGGCTATTGGATGACGTCATACTGTGACGTGAGCAAAATTTCTTTTTTTTATTGTGGATGCCAACATGGTTGTTCATATCGGCTGGATGTTATCTACATCATACTCTAACATTATTTACGTTGGCTAAACTTTTCCGCACACGTCAACGTGGGAATCATCATATTTTATCCACATCATACTTTGACGTTATCCGACCGTCATGTCAATTAAATTTGGTTTGATTCAATGTCAAGTGCCTTGATTATAAAATTTTTGAAAATAGAAGGATTTAATTGGGCAAATTAAAAGCACATTGATTTGAAAAAGTACAAGGGCAAAAAGTAGAATTTTCCAATATAGTATGTGAAACATCAGTATACTTCACTCAAATGTCTCTTCCATTAACGTAGTAAAAAATGACATTAGATGGAAAACTACACGTCAATAGCGTCTGATGTTATAACATTGACGACAGCTTTTTTACGAGAAGCGTGACCATACTTATCTCCTTGGTGATTGCTTATCTATTTGACATATTTAAACATGGGCCTTTAGATTACTAATGATTATAACATTAGCTTCAACCGTGCCACTTAGGACGTTCAATGTCCGTCAACAATTACCGGCCAAAAATGAGTTTAAGGTAAATGTAGCAAAGGAGTACCGGTTTAAATTTTTTTTTGGTAGTAACCCTTTATATGGTTAATAGAAGATTTCATGAATCCACACTTAATTTTTTAATTTGCTCAATGTGATTTTTGAATTGTAACTCAATGTGCAATGTGGTCCCTATCTAATTTGTTCAATATAGTTCTTGGACTTTTTATACATGTTCAGCTTAGTACTTGAACTATGTGAAAATATTTAAGGTTGTTATCGCATCAATTCAAGTTCAGGGATAGCATTGAACATTATTGAATAAATACCAAAATTTCATGAATCACATTGAATAAATCAAAAGTTTAGGGACCAAATTGCATATGTGGCTACAGTTCATGGACCACATTAAATAAATTAAAACTTCAGGGACCATATTGCATATTGAGCAAAAGTTTAGGGATTATTTGTGTCGTAATCCCTAAAATGGTTGTCTAGCAAAAAAAATTCATTATTTATAACAATTATAGCAGGTTATAAGTATTTGACGAGAACCCAACTATTTCAATGATACAGAGTTAGGATATTATATTGAAATCCGAGACGAATTGGGGACAGGTTTGGTGAGCAATTGGAAATCAAAATTTCATAATAAAGGAAAAATTTTTCATGGAAATTATTTTTGGGAGTGGCTAGGATAACGGTGCCGTTATATTGAATTTCTGACTGTTGAATGCCAGCCGCAATTTTTAATGGAAGAAAAATGGGAGACTGGTTTGACCAGTTTCAAATTTTTTGATTTTCCATCATTTTTTTAGAATTCCAAACACCATCCTCTACGACCAAAATTGAAACTTGGCAAGATCTAACCAAGTTAGCAAGACCAATAAAAAAAAAAAAGAACCGAAATTCAAGAGCAATCTGAAGCGTTCTGGAAACTTTGAAGGCAAAAGTGGAGGAGAGGCAATAAGCGATGGCTCACCTCAGTGACTCGTGCAGCTTCTTCACTAAAAGAGATATTAATCTCGAAATGCCCGACCCACCCATCGGTGGCCGCGATGGTTTGCGCTCAATTCCTTTCACGAGAGGTTTTGGGTTCAAAACTCGTAAGTGTCGGTGATTTAAGTGGAGGGTCGTGGCGATGGGATGCTGCGCTAGCCCCCCGAGGACTAGTCGGGCTTCACCTCTGGTTTGAGCGCAAACTCGCCGGCCGTGCGGATACCTCGATTATAAAAAAAAAAAACCTCAAAATGCCCGAATCAACAATGTTGTGATCCTCGCCGCTGATTTGGCGATGCACGAGCTGCTTCTCGAGGAGCTGGATATGAAGGACATGGATATGCTGTGCGGAATCCAATTCTTCCCCAAGCAACTCGAAGGCTTTTGATGGTGAGAGTCACATGAAGTCACAATAGAAAGTGAGAGTGAGTGTGCGTGTTGAGTTTGTTCTTTGCCCCTACATATGAACAACAATGAAAACTACCGTTGGTTGTGTAAAAGAGAAAATTGGGGTGAGATCTTTTTTTGGGTAAGGGAAAATTGGAGTGAGATTTCGGGTGTGTCTATGTGAATAAAAGAAGCGAATAATTTTTTCAAATTTTTACGCATTTAATTTGATGAAAATGATCAATTAACGAAAAATCATTTATGGTCAATGCATTCTTAAAGTTAGGAAAATAAAATCTCTAACCGGAAAATGGAAAATCAAAGCATTTTCCAGAAAATAATTTCTTGAAAACATCGTTTTTTTTGGTAAGGAAATTTTTTTTTTGGTAAGGATTCTCGAAAAACATCATTGATAAATGATTTTTGGAAAATATTTTTTTATAGTAAAATATTTCCTCAAACAAATACAACTTTCAAACTAGGAAATCCCACCCAGTCAAAGTCACAAAAAATATAAAACCGGACCAGCCAGCGCCCCAGTTTCCAACTTCGAGATTAGTGGCTGACAATGCAGCGTCAATTTTGTTAAGTAACGGGACGGTTAGGTAATCATTTTCCATCATTTTTATAGAAAAATGTTTAGTTTCTATTTAATTAAGGAAAAATTTCAAATAAGAGCTTGAACTGCCCTCATTTTCTCAAAGAAGGGCCTGAATTGGACTTTATATCAAAAAAGAACATGAAATGTCCTCATTTTCTCAAATAAAGGTCTGAAATTGATTTTATTTCAAATAAGGGTATGAAGTTGCTGTACTTGTTTAAAAAAAGGGCCTAGTTTATTGGATGGTCATGGTGTTTTCATCTTTTTACTTTTTTGAATTTTTTTTCTTTTCCTTTCTTTTTTCCTTTTCCTTTTTTCTTTTTTTTCTAGTTTTCTTCCGATCGGCCACCGGCGAAGCCCAAGAAGGGTTCGGCGACCCTTGCCCAACCCGATCTGGCAAGGAACGGCCTCGCCTACGCAAGGCGACCCTCACCCTGGGCGAGGCCGCCCACACCGACCATGGGCAAGGTGGGCCCTCACTAGATCTGGGCGAGGGTCGCCTCGCCGGCAACAGACAAGGACAGCCTCGCCTGTGCAAGGCGACACTCACCCTAGGCGAGGCCTCCCTCGTCGATTATGGGCAAGGCTGGCCCTCGCTCTAGGCGAGGCCACCCTCCCCAAACCTGGGCGAGGGCGGCCATGGGGGAGCTAACCTTGCCAAGGGCGAGGGTCGCCTCGCCTGTTGTTGACAAGGGTTGCCCTCGTGCAGCCCTTCCTGGGCTTCGCCGATGGTCAACCAGCCACTAACGAAGAACAAAGAGAAAACCAGAAAAAGGCAAAAAAAGAAAGGAAAAAAGAAATAAAAATAATTAAAATTAAAATAGTTTTTTGACGGAAATACCCTTGATCGCCCAAAATATTTCGCCGGTCGGCGACCAGTGAGTGACCGGCGAGGTCAAATCCTTATTTGGGACTCTCATGGCCACTTCAGGCCCTTATTTGAGACTCACATGCCATTTCAGAATCTTATTTAACACAAAGTCTACTTTGGATCCTTATTTAAGAAAATAAGGGCACTTAAGGGCCTTATTTGAAATTTTCCTTTTATTTAATAATTTAAATAAATTGATCTCCTTTTTACTAGAAAGGGAAATCTTCTTCTTCCAATCTAATCTGGTTGTACTCGGTCCATACAAAAATGTTTTCCATAAATATATTAGTTTTCCGCCGCCCAAATACCGAAAGACCGGGAAATAATTTTTCTTTGAAAAAACGGACCCTTGGTAACGAAATAGCAATGGTCTAGCTAAAAAAAAAAATAAGTGCATTGGAAGTCATAAAACTTGTCGCGAAAGTGTAATTAAGTTTTAAAATTTTCATAAAGTGAAATTACGTCCAAAAAATTATCACAAAGTACAATTGAATCATAAAATTTGTCAAATTGATCCAATCTAGTTCTTTCATTGATTTCACTTTCTAAAAGTTTTATGATTTAATTATATTTTTATAATAAATTTTAAGGCTCAATTATATTTTTATGACAAGTTGTAGAATTCGATTATACTTTTAAGAGTGAGGTTGCGGTAGTCATGGCCACGGTTCAGGAACCGCCGGTTCCGGTTCGGAACCGGCTGTTCCGGTTTGTGGCCACGTATGAACCGGCGGTTCCGAGCCGATTCCGGTTCCGACCGGTTCCTTATTTAAAAATTAATAAAATAGTTATAAAATAAAAATTGCAGGCCTGGTCCTCCGTTGGTCGTCGCTCGGGCTTCGCGGCCTTGGCCACGGTGGCGAAGGTGAGGTTCAAGGTGGCGAGGAGATGAAGTGGGAGACGGGGGCAGCGGCGAGGGGGAGAAGGAGGGGGCCGGGAGGGGGACGGGGACGGGGAGGAGGAGCGGGGGGTTCTCCTCTTCCGGGGTCGGGAGGAGGGGAGGAGAAGGGGGCGTCGGCGTCGGCAGTTGCGGCCATGGGGGGCGGCGGCGGCGGCGGCGAGGGTCAGATCTGGGGAGACGGGGGGCGGGCGGAGGAGAAAAGGGGAGGAGGAGCAGGGCAGCGAGGGGGAAGGAGGAGTGGGCGTCGGCGTCGGCGGCTGCGGCCATGGGCGGGGGCGACGGCGGCGAAGGCGGCGGGGGTTAGATCTGGGAAGACAGGGGCCAAGGGGTGGGCGGAGGAGAAGAAGGAGGAAAAGGAGAAGGAGAAGGAGAAGACTGAAGATGCAGAGCACGAGAGAGAGAGAGAGAGAGAGAGAGAGGGAGGGGGGCCCGGCCTGCAGACAGCAGACGTGCAGCAGCATTGCAGCAGAGAGAGAGAAAGAGAGAGGGAGGGGGGCCCGGCCTGTAGACAGCAGACGTGCACGGTGCAGCAGCTTTTTTTTTTTTGGTGGAACCGGCGGTTCCGGGCCGGTTCCAAAATTTCGGGAGCCGGAGCCGGGCCCGTAGGGCACGGGCCGATTCCGGTTCTGAACCGCGGGCCTGATCAACGGGCCGGGTCCGGATTTGACCGGGCCGGTTCTGGTCCGGTTCCGGGCCAAAACCGGCCCGTGCCCATCTCTAGGTTGCGGAACTCTCTGATGCGCTGGGTTTAGTGGCAACAGGATTTTTGAGCTACAAAACTCTCTCTCTCTCTCTCTCTCTCTCTATCTCTCTCAATTGCAGTCGCTAGAGAAGAAAAGGCGAAGGCGGTGGGGAGACATGGCGAAGGATCGCGCGCGGAAGAGGCCCAACCTCCTCCTCACCGGCACCCCCGGAACGGGGAAGACGACGACGGCGACCGCGCTCGCCGACGCCACCCAGCTCCGCCACGTCAGCGTCGGCGACCTGGTCCGGGACAAGGGCCTGCACGACGGCTGGGACGACGAGCTCGAGTGCCACGTCATCAACGAGGACCTGGTGAGTGGGGAGCGGCGAAACCCTTAGGGATTTCCTTTTTGGGCCGCCGTTCCGCTTTGCTCTGTGCTGTGTGTTTGCGCCGACGGGTTTGCTTGTTTCGGGGTACCCGCCGGTTATTTAGAGTTTGATTCTGTGCGGAGCAGCTGCGTAGTTCTTAATCGATTGTGTTCTGAGCTGGGTTTCATCTGATTTCTTTCTCTTGAACAAAGACAAACCTGTGGAGGGCGTAGAACAGGGGGATTTCAGTTAATTAAGGTTGCAATGGAATTATGAATCGAGGACCTTTGATTGGAGGATCCATGAATGTCAATCCTTCTTATAGGAGTCGAAAGGAACGTAAATTTTGAATCTTTTCGTGGCGATTGGTTATGCGGCTCTTCAACGGTGAGCTGCGAAGTGTTTCTGGGGTGTGTGTGTCGCCGCACCGGCCCATAACTCTCTCTTTAAGGATTCTGTCATTGTTTGTGGGGATACGGTTCTGGATGATGACCCACTAACTATATAATCGATGAGCCTCCCAGTGCATGGTTTTGTTCAAATAATTTCGGGATGCTGGCTATGCTGAAGTGGTCATGAGTAGCGCAACAGGGTTCGGCATTTACAGTAAGAGCTAACTGAATTTTGTCGGCACAGTCGCTTTAGATGGGAATACAATTGCTGTTGTATCTAGTTTTGGTTACTGCTATCCCCATGAATTAAGATGGTAGTCTCTTTTCTTGAAGAAGAATTGAGATGGAAGTTAGGAGAGAAGGTATTGGATTGGGGGTTAAGTAATGAACTCTATAGCCCTGTCGTGAATATTGAGATGAGGATTTAATTTTCAGTCTAGTGCAGATGATCTTGTAGTGAAACCTTCTTAAAGTTGCCTGTCTTCTATAGAATGTAACTTCTTCTATGTCGCCATATCCTTGCTTGATTGGTCTCTTCGCACATCTTAGTGATATACTGCAGTGAATGACTTGTCAGAGTTGTAGTTGTTATGGGAGGCTCATTTCGTAATATTGATGTTAGGTATGTGATGAGCTCGAGGATGTGATGGAACAAGGTGGGAACATTGTGGATTACCATGGGTGTGACTTCTTCCCCGAGCGATGGTTTGATCTCGTCGCCGTGCTTCAAACTGACAACTCTATCCTCTATGATCGCTTGAGTAAGAGGTAATGCTCACCCGATTTACTTTCTTTGACCTAAAGTCTCGCTCGTCTGATATCTCTGCATAACTTTATCATGGAATGTCGTTCTCATATGTCAGAGGTTACACTGGGTCGAAGCTCTCAAACAATATAGAATGTGAAATATTCCAAGTACTGTTGGAGGAGGCAAAAGAAAGCTACCCTCAAGACATCGTTTTGGCATTGAAGAGTGACACCGTGGACGACATAGACAGGAATGTAGCTTCCTTGACAGAGTGGGTTAGGCAGTGGCATCCCATGTCCTGATGCCAGTTTTTAGAAGCTCTGCTTGTGTGTTCTTGTGACTTATGAATCTCAAACGCATTACTCTTTTCCTTCCCCTTCAAAGTCACAGGTTGAGATATCAATTTTGGTGAACCGTAAGTGATGATGATGACTGTGTTTGAAAGACATGAGACCGAGGCTAATATAGTTCTGCATTTAGTATTCAGACAGGTGGTTTGTCAGTCGTAAAATCAGGTTGAATGTTGGGCAATATTTTCTTTCGGCACAGCGATCAAAGTTCTTACAATCTCAGTTGAATTCATGCCACCATTACCTCAAAAGGGGCAAAAAAAAATCTTATGGTTCTTCAGTGTGAGGAAATTTCTTGAGCTGATGCAAGTATATAGTCACATTTAGTTTTCAGATTTTACCTGTCAACCAAAGAAAGGGGCAGAACTTGATCACTAATGTTAGTGCAGCAATTTGCATGGACTAGGAGGTGTGATATGCATGAGTTGTACCGTTGTTTGGCCTTGAGAGTACAGGGGAATTTTAATATAGCTCTCCAATAGCGCTTAAAATTACAAGGTAGATGCCACTATGGGCAACTGTGCTTTTGGTGAAGTGCACATGTAAGACCCGAACAATGCTGGAATAAAGGTTTTTAAGTTTGCATATGATTCCCAAAGATGATCGGTCTAAACTTTGCCTGCTAGTGAAAGAGTTCATGTAGAAATATTACGCGACCTCTATATATTTTAGCTTGAACTAGGTAAAGTACATGTGAGTTACCCGAATGAATTTCGGGCGTAGGGTGAACTATAAAACAGGTCAGGTGACACTGCAGAGGATTCGTGCTGTCGTGAAGGGGATGCAATTGAACAAAATGAGAGAGCGAGAGCCCCGATAAGAGAAGGATGTGTGTTTGTGTGTTTTCTTATGCATGGCTCAAGAGGGCAATTTGCGCCAAGAGAGAGCTTATCTGCAGCCAATAGTAACTGGTTCGCGACAAAATCAAAGGCAGGTTATGCATTACCTGTGATAGGACAGGATATGTTATATTCGATCAAGCGTCATCCTTGAGTCCCCAAATCCGATAAATGAGAGCCTCAGGGTATTTCACTTGCGATCCAATCCTAAAAATTCAAGCAAGCAACCGAAGACCACCTAGGACACCATCTTGGTCAAGTTCGCATGGCACCACATCCGAGCAAAATCAAACTCACTGCGATAATGCCAGCACTTCATCTGGGCAAAATCAATTTTCTTTAACTCAATGTTTATGAGTTTGTAATGTAGTCCCATACATTTCCTAGGAGTTGTATAATAGCACAACAAAAAGGGAAAGGAGCACCAGAGAAGCAAAATTAAAGAGAACCAAGAAGTTCCTCATCCTCCTTCCCTCATACTCCCACGACGTGTGACGTGTCTACCCGCTCAAATTTCGCCGCTCTTTACATTTGCTTCAAACTCAAATCTCCTCGCAGCCTACTACTCTCACGTTCCCTCTTCTAAGCTGCTCTACTTGGCTTGCTCAACAGCCTTTTATCATCTCCTTCATTTTTTTCTTCATTGGCCATATCCCTTTGGCCATTGACTTCTTGTCTTCCTATTTGCACGTCTGATTTTCCATTCGGGGAAGCGCTTGGGCTATGTTCAAGTTTCCCCATACCATTTTCTCGGCTCTCTGGAATAAGGTTAATTTCAGTAGCATTAGTAGATAAGTGTCCGGGAGAGGACGGATTACCGCAGCCAGGAGGAGGAAGGAAGACACCAGTTCCGGGAACTGGGGGATGAGGTGGTGGATGGCGTGGAGGAGCCGCCGTCCACCCGGCGGAAGCAGCTGCGATTGTTACCGAGGCTTGGAAAGGTATGGCCGGCACAACAGGTTGTGGCAATAGGAGGGGCTGGATACCATTTGGTGCCGGTATTGGTGGATGAATGGGAGGTGGCAACACATTAGCCGTTGCAGCGGATGCGAATTGCTTTGACCCTGCAGGATGAGGAACATTGTTGAAAGATCGTTGGGATGACGGGACCCAATGAGAAGGTTGAACTATGGTCAGTGGCGAAAAGCGATTTTCGCCGGGTGTGGATTTCTTTGGCTGACATTTTGTGAAGGTGATGAGTATCCGTTGTTTGCGAAGGGACGGAATTGCATGCCTAGCAAAATCTGACGATTTTCCTTGCATCACAAGGAGTGACCTACAGTAAATTTTCAGAAGATTTTCAATTTTTCAGATACCATTAAGCATTATCTTTGTCTAGAGCAAAATGATGAGCAACAAGAACTGGCATGATGTGATAAATAATAAACATGATCCATCTTAATGACTTCGATGCTAATCAGCCCCTTCCAACCACACATAGGAGCTCAAACGTGATTTAAATCCCAACACATTCCTACACTGAAGCCAATGAAAATTTCTTTTCTACATCTGGGGAGAGAGAGAGAGAGCATCAACTGCTTACCCAGGTGCAAGAGACAGATTGAGAGCGCCGTTGAAGTCCCCTGGTTGGTTTATTTCAATGGCTCTCCCAAATGACATGTCACATTCTGTTAAAAACAGAACACCAACTGGACGCCCATACCATTGAGGCCAAGAGTGAGGCTGTGAATGGTCGCCCTGCATGAAGCAAATATAAGACAAATTTTTCATAACGTGACCACTTGTTCAAAAAAAAAAAGGAACCGATAATAACCTCATTGAAGAAATCAATGATGCAAGAATCTGGCTTCACTGTCATGATCTGCATGCCAACTATACGTTCAATAACATCTTGCAGTAAGGCAGGTATAGTTCTGTCTGCAAAGATTGAACACAAAGAAGCCAAATGATACATCTTATTTTTTTGAGAAATAAAATCCTCAATAATTGGATGAGATCTTCAGATAAGTAGATATGCCTCTAGATATTCCGACATTCTCTACTTCAACAGGTGCATCAGCAACTGGCACGCCTAGTTGAATCATCTCTCTGCCATGTCCCTTCATGGGTCTCTTTGAGGCTACATAAGTGTGACCTGCTTCTTATCGAAAAAGAGATTTGCAATTATAAGGAGCTTGCTTACACATGTATTTAAATGCGAAAAAGAATCTCCAATATCATTTTGAAGAAATCAAAACCTCTTCCTCCTGAAAGCTAAGTCAACAGAAATGACAAAACTTGAAAGAACCCTGACTTCCATTTCCCATATTGCATGGCAGAAAACAACTACAATCAATACTTTCACTAAGCATCTCATTGTTAAATCAGGAAATACATTGATTACAGAAGGAAGGCAATCATTGGGAAAAGTCGAAGCCTGAATCTCATTAACGAAACAAGTACAGAATTTTTAGTTTCTTTCCCTATTCATATTCTAAAGAAAGATGACTGCAGAAGTCAATTCCTGGCCCTTTGAGGAAGATGAAAATCGACATCCTTCATTACTGAAGACCTGCCCCGAACAAAAATGTCCAAAGCAAATAAAGCACAATTATTTGCTTATTCTACAGTCTCCGAAAACAACCAAATCTGCAGCATTGCCACACATCAATTTTCTCACTTCAGTACTAACTCAAATAATTTTATTTTGAAAGTAAATCAAGAGACCCAACATCTCTCTTCAAGTTGCAATCAGTTGTTCTTACCATTCCAGGTTTCGTTTTAACTGCAAACCTTGAACAAATAAATTTTTCAGAGCTCAAACTATGAAGCCAAAAACGCGATATTTCATTAATCTGATTATCCATGAATAGACCAATCAAACAGGTGGGTCTAGTCAAGTAGGGTCTGGGTCGGGTCAAAAATGGCTATTTCACCAATCGAGTCACAAGTATCTAACATATTCATACCTAACAGTTTTTTACAAAGTGGTGACTAAAGGTAACTTGTACAGATCTTTCCATTTTGAAACAATATTCTTCTCACTAAAGATGATCCCATTGAGTGGGAAAGAGCTTGATTTGTTGCTGTCGTTGTTCTCACAAATATTAACAAACATGTCAACAATAATGCTACTGCAAAGTCTTGAAATATCTAAAGTAATTTCCCTTGTTAACTTAGGATTTGGAAGTGCAATAATTAAGGGAAGTAAACTGCAAGAAGCTGGATTTTGTTGATAGGTCTCATTGTTGACATATTTCATAATGATTTAAATAGAATTGATGAATGACTCACTTGAGAAACCATTTAAAGGGAAATTTAAACCGAAAAGAAAACCATAATAGAAATCCACTTGAGTTTTCCTCAAATCAGACAGAAATGCATTGGGAATCCTAAACACAAACAACCATCATTCTAGTGTGGTGTTTTCTCGTAAAATTTTTATAATAAAATAATATGGGCTTTTATTAAAGAAAATACTAGTACATCAGAAATGTACAGATGCAGAGAGAGAAAAAGAAAATAATCAAAAAATGCACAGCCATAGCAAGATGACTAGAAACATAATGAAGAATACAAGGCAGTAGCAACAGAAGCTTCATTTGCCTCACACAATCTTTTCTTACGTACTCCAACCCTAGTCTAGCATCAACTATTAACTGGATAAAATCTGCAGTAGAAATAACTTTCATAGTGAGATAACCTTGTTGAGAGTTGATAGTCCCACACATAAGTACTTCAACTAACTTTGTTGTCATAACTAAATACTCTATAATAGGAAAATCGTCCAATAGGTTTGGTGTATGCAAAAGAACCATCCTAGTAAATAGCACTGGTTCAGATTTTAAGAATAGAAATAGCACTCTATTTTAAGAGATAATAGTGACAACACACAGATGCTTGTAAAATTAAATGATGCTAAATTTTCATATAAGCTTGCCTGGAGATTGTCCTCTTCTTCCTGCTGCCCTTAAATCAATTGCCAATGAAACGAGTTTCTTGACTTCTTTGTCATCCAATAGTGATTCATATAACTTCAGTCCCTCAACCACATTGACCTACACATCAAAAATATCGGATCTTACAAGCGATAGGAAGGAACATAACCATTTCCTTGTAAAAGCATTCCTGCTGGATAAGAAAGAGTAATGAAATAACAATTGAAGACTAAAACAGAGAGTTACCATCCTTCCATCAACCTGCTTGTCAGCGACAAAAGTTTTAGGAACAGCTTCAACACCCTGCTTCATGTTCGAGTTTTGGTCTGGAAGAACATTAAAAAATACGTAATAAATAAAGAATTAGTTTTATATAAAATATGAAAGTCTGAACCATTACTATGGATCTCTTTGGACATTGCGGGGAGAATCAGTCAGAAAGACTTACATGGCACGAGGATAAGAAAAGGATGTGGAACAAATGCAAAGTGACGACAGACAAGTCATGATAAGAGACATCAGTCAGCATAATACATTTATCCTAAGTAACAATTCTCATCAAAGCCAAGAGTATGCCTAAAGAAATCACAGTTTTGCCCTAAGTGCAATCCATCCCCCAACCCCTCAAACTAGAAAGCAAATAAATCCAAATCAGTACTAATAAGAAGACTACCTCTAGAGGGTGTTGTGGAGCTATGACTTGTCATCTCAGCTTCAGATTTGGCATTCTCACCTGGAACTATCACTGTACTAACTGCATCCTTCAAGCTAATATTAGCAAAAGATTTTGTGGCAGGACCTGCACAGGAAATGAAAACAAGAGGCACCGTCACCAGAATGTTCTCCTAGGTAGTATAACACCATGTATATAATGATTAGTGATACAATCACTGAGGTAATAAATCAAATCAAGGTGGAAGACAAAGAGAAAGTAGTCACAGTTACAAAGACAGACAATGAACGATCCAGGAGAAAAACTGGCTAACAGTAAGGTGAGAGACCAATTTCATACAAATGAAGGAAGAAAATGAGGATCAATCAGACCTCTAAGAATCTCCATTTAGAAGAGTTGATGTAAAATTTCAGGTATCATATATAGTCTCAACCAACAAAATATTTCGTTTAATGTGCATATATGCATCAACTCAAAGACTCAACTCCCATGAGAGAACGAAGAAACTTTTCCTCGATCCCATCCTCTTCATTTTTCCTTGCCTTAAAGGAAGCCTCTCTGGAAAATTCACCTTAAACCATGCCCCAGATTCCATTTTAACGATATAGCAGCTTGCATAAAGACAAAGGCAAGTGCTGGGTAGAAGCCTATGTGCCGGGTAGGTCATATAAATTGCATTACCACTTGAGGCAAACGCTGCACCTCATCATTCACCAAGGCAAGTGCTTCAAGTGCCTTCATGACAAGAAAGTTTTTTATGTAACAGGTATACCATGTAATAAAGTGAAGTGCTCTTTTCACGCCACAGTTATACCACTTAGTATTATGACGTGGTATCACTTACCCAATCAAGTGACCTCTTTTTCAGCGCATGTTAAAAGAATACAACAAACTAGAACTCTTCAATAGATACGAATTCAACATTTCACCTGGTATAAGCATTACATAGAAACACAATGGAGCAGGAAGCTTATCAGGCTGAACAGTTCTGTTGTTACAATTTAAAGAGTGCAGTATGAAAAAATGTAAGTATGAAGCATAGGCATGACAAACACCAAAAGAAAAATTAAGTTAAAAAGCGTGAAAGGTAGCATATAGTTAGCATGCATTTATTTGAGCAATGAAGCTAAATGAGAGCGCTAGACATTAAAAATGGCGTTGCCATCCAGCACCTGATATATTGAAAGCACAAAAACTAGAAAAAGCAGATTCAAGGTTTAAGATCTAGGACGCCGATCTACCCAACAAAGTTGACAAGGACCCATAATGCTTCCATTATCTAGAATGAGAACCCCAAGCAGAGATGCATACTCGTGAATTAAAGAAAAGACGCATGCCTACAACAACTGCAGGTTAGATAGGTTCAACCTACCAAGAAAGGAGCTTTCCTACAATTTTGAATGACAACCAAGCAAGGAAGTGTTCTAAAGGCAACTAGAAATCAGCTCCTTCAACATTGATATAATGCAACCAAATCAACTGACATTACTACTCCATCCAGCATGCTCAAAGAAAGCTGTCAATGGAAAGGAAAAAAAAGGAAAATGACAAAGCAGTTTGTTTTACCACATCACTATCAATAATGCACTTGCCAAAATAGATCCGAAGGCACTAACTCTCCTGATTTTACGGTCAATAACGACGCTCGTAATCAAAAAGCATGCTTCCTAGGAGGCAATACAGCATTCCCATAAATGGATTATCCGACTAGAGTCCTTTAAATTATCGCAATGTATGGTAATCAAAGCTCGCAAGACCAAGAGAAAAATGAAAAGCACGCTACACCGAATTAATTGCCCAAATCGCTGCATTACCTTTCTCTTCCTCCACACTTGCCATGGTTGCATCGACAGGCTTGACACCATCCTTCCTCTCTTCGCATTTCTCATTCCCTTTCTCGCCCTTCTCTGCGGCAGTGGCCCCCGCGTCGCTAACGCTAGTTTCTACACCCGAATTGTGGCCTTCTCGGGTACTCTCACTCCTCGGCCCCGGCCTATACCCTGAGCCGGATCTCCGATAATCCTTGCCGCCCACTTTGACCGGATCAAAATGCCTGTGCTGATGATGCTGCTGGTGGTGGTGCTGCAGCTGGTGCTGCCGCTGCCGCTGCCACGCCGCCTGCTTCAACGTCTGCATGACCTCCGTGACGGGGAAGTACTGCTGCATATAGAGCACGGCGTTCCAGTTGCACCGCCTCTGCTGGATGCAGCCGAGCACGGCCTCGTACTCGCCGGGCTCGCTGATCGTGCGCAGGTGGTGGCAGAGGCCGTCTATGATCGCGTTGGCGGCCGCGAATTCCCCGCGCAGCCACGAGATGAACCCGTCGCGCTCGTCCACGAACCACTGCTGCTGCGGCGGGGGCGGCCGGTGGCCGTACTGGTGGTGGCCGAAGATATCGCCGGACGCGGCAGCGGCGTTGGCCTGAATCTTGTCCTTGGTGTCCGGCGAGACCACATTCCCCGATGGCATTGCCATGGAAGAATATATTCCCTACGGGATTAGCGGGGGGGGCGGCGGGGGGACGGCTGACGGAGCGGCCCAGATCTGGCCGGAGACTCCACGCGGATTGACGGGACCAGGCGGAATCCGAGCGGATCGCGTGGAGATTAGGCGGTGGGCATTGCGGGGATCGGATGGGATCGACACGGAACCACGCAGCAGCAACAGCCGAGCCGGAATGAGCTCGTGGGTCGGGCGATGAACGGCAGGGGAGGTCGAAAGGAGCCTCCTTTTCTGCCTTGGTTCGCTTGTTGGCTTGTGGGTGTGTGTCGTTTCTACTGGCTCTTGTGTGGCCGATGGTGGGTTTTTGAGTGATCCGATGGGGGTCTGCGTGCTTGGAGTGAAGGAAACGATTCTTGAAGAAGGGGGCGTTAACAGGAAAAGCAAGGAAAGAGAGACAGAGGGCGGCGCGTGCCGTCACGGCGATCTACAGAGAGAAAGTAGTGAGGGGGTGGGGGGCGCTAAGGAGGCTAAAAAGCTTAT
This sequence comes from Syzygium jambos, assembly GCA_031216235.1. NCBI lineage: Eukaryota > Viridiplantae > Streptophyta > Magnoliopsida > Myrtales > Myrtaceae > Syzygium > Syzygium jambos. Next base: position 7,385,174 of record CM062229.1, on the reverse strand, counting down.
AGGGAAGCGGTTCATGGTTCGGCTATGTTTAAGGTTAAAGTTGGGGGCTTTCGCGTGCTGTCTTTGCCTTCGCCTTCCCTTGTCCTGTCTTTGGGTTGGATCTTGGCCGAGTTCTGACTCGGGGTGCGTTTGGTTCACCGGGTGCAAATGGCGTTTCCGTTCGTTTTTTGGGCAACTTTGGGGAGCAATGGCCTCTACAAGTAGCATTCTAGAAGTAGCATTTTTGGAATGCTACTCCCGGGTTTTAATTGCCTCTGCCTTGGGGATGAGTCTCGGTTAGGTCCTTCTAACTCGGGGAGTTACTGGACTGAGCTCCCTAGTTCGGCTCGATTTGTGGGTTCGACCCCATATCATATGCAGATCGCAGTTCGGAGCATCTGCGCGCAGCAAGTGATTCTCTAATCTGCCGCCCGTCTTCACATTGTGTCGCTTTTGCAGGTCCACTCGCTCCTCATGTGCTGTTTTACTTTGTAGAATTCCGGTTTTACGATCTTTTACTGGGGTACCCATGTTATGTTACCACTGGGCATGACTTCTTTTGTACAGCTAGATACCTAAAAATGAAAAATTTCCCTTTTCATAGGAATAGTAACTTGTGCATTTGCACAGAGTAATTTAGGTCATTTTTGGGGCTACTGTAGCCCGTAACCGCGTCGCGTGTAAGCTCTGACTTTTGGGAACATGACAATTGAAACATCATTAACTGTTTTCCAACCGGATGGAACCTTTGATGACGGCCGATACTTTTGACCTATATTTACGAAAGTGACATGGCGCCTATGAATACATCTCTTGTTTATGCAGTTTTTGGCATATCAGTACCCAGCAACTAACCCTTATTTTTTTTCCGATTACATATGAGCATGATATGCAAAAGAAATCCAAAATAAAATAATTTATCAGTCTCGAAGGTTTCGACGAATAATTTATGTCTCTCGAAGATCGCAGTTAAATTAGTGAAATGACCTTTTTAAATTCGAAACAGTACCGCCAAGTGTGTACATGAACTATCGAAATTAATCTTTTCGTAAGTTTGTGTATACAAAAAAACACGATTTTATGAACTAACTCAAACTGTTTACTTTTCATCTGAGATATGCAGATACCCTATCAAATACCATAAATCTTACCATCTACTAAACAGCCTGTCGTTACTATTTCTGTAGATTTATATGCATTCTGATCCTATCTTGTTGTTTTTCTTTTTTGGGTCTTCAATCCTAACTTGTTGAATCGGCTGCATTTATACTGGATCCATACACCTTTCGTGTGTTGACACGTAACTTGGCTAATTGTGTATTGTTAAATTATATTTAAATCTCCAAATTAAGTTGACTAAACCAATGTCATAAGTTTAATGACAGTTAGCAACAGCAACTTTAAGTGATGCTAGAATTGAATCCCTTATCTCAACGTGCCTATCTATTCGATAAAACTTGTACATCGGAAATACTTATCAAAGCACAGACCCCTCTAAATTTCTTAAATGTCTTGGAAAAGGTATTATTCTCACTTTGGTGTAACTTTAGGAGTGCGGTTTGGCTGTTGATTGGACTCCTAGCTAATTATACCCAAATGGGAAAAATGACACAATTAGTCCCTGAACTTTGGCCCAATGTACAATATGATCCCTGAACTTTTAATTTATTCAATGTAGTTCTTGAACTTTAACTCAATATGCAATGTGGTTCCTGAACTTTTAATTTGTTCAATATCTTCCTTGAATTTTTGATAATCTTCAATTTAGTCCTTGAACTATACGAAAATGTTCAATATAGTCCTTAAGGACTATATTGAACATTTTCGTATAGTTCAAGGACTACATTGCACATCTACCAAAAGTACAGAACTACATTGAACAAATTAAAATTTCAGTGACCACATCGCATATTGAGCTAAACTTCAAGGACTATTTGTGTCATTGTCTCAACCCAAAAATAAGAAAATAAAAAACAGGGTCGTGAAATCTACACTCAGGAGAAAATCATGGAGCCAGTTACCAGAATCAAAATATTGTGAATTTTATTGATTTAAAGAATAATTCAAATGACCATGATTTGCAGCATCTTCAAAATTCAAAAATTCAAGGAAAAAAAACAATAACAAAGAAAATCAAATAATAGACAAAACTACCAAATCAATGGTGAATACTAAAAACTGAACAAACTTTTGAACTCTCGAGTCTGCCTCGTTCTCAAGTCACCAACTCCATTAACACTCAATGCAGGATCAGCAGCAGCAGCAGCATCTACACCGGAGCTCATGCAAACGAGGCCTCCGCCTCCACTCGATCCTCTTGCACTCACTCTGGATCACCGTGGTTGGCGTCTTCCTTTTTCGCCTCGCCACTGCCAACACTCAGAACGTCGTTTACGTGCAGATATTCGCCGTCTCTGGTGTCGCATTAGCAACGGTTCCCTGGATAATACAGCTTTTGGTCGCAACCGCGCTCATCTTGCTCTATAATGCAGGACGGCAAGATCTCCTGTGGATCGTGGAATCAGGACTTGCGGAGGAGAAACCATGTGGTGAAGGCCCGATGAAAGGAAGAGTTTTGATTCGGAGGTGCAACTGTACTGAACGGCAAAGTGTCCATTGGCCTCAAAGGAATACAATTTGCGACGGCTCTCACATGCTTGTGCGAGTTGATGGCAGAGTTGGTCCTCAACTACAGAGAAACAGAACTGTTTGACACAAAGGGTGTAGTAGTTTCCATGCCACCATTCTTGCTACCGAACAGCTACTCGAAGTGATCCGAACAGGGTTTGTAGCAAGAAGAGACCTCATGTTAGCTTAACTCTTCTGTCAATAATTAGAGGCCGATGATGTTTTTCGAAGCAGATTGTGCATTTACTCCTATTTCTCCAGAAAGAAGAAATGCATTGCCCCCATTTACCAGACTACGATTGTTCCTGAGCAAAAAAGGACTAAATTAGTGTCGTGTAAGATCGGTGTTACACCGTCAACCAGTGTTCATTCCCTGCAATGTATAAACAGGTTAAAGCAAAACACGATTGATCCAAGAGGGTAACTCGGTTTGCGACTTAACCCCAAGTAATCGTAACAGGTCCAGATTTATGCAGACTAAACTGGTCATTTTGGCAGCGAGGTTATAGAATACACAGACATACCTGAGAGGACATAAACCTAGTCCACGTGGAGCAACTCAACCGGACAAATTATCGAGGGTACATATATCTCCTTTGCAACAATGGTCCAGAGAAATCGAGGAAGTGAAGATAATATGAATAAATAGTACATCAGATTTTGCACGAAAGTAAATACTACATCAGCAGTTCAAATCAGAGGAACTTGAACTCCTCGGCCAACTTCAAGAACAAGAACAAGAGAATTAATTTTGAACTATCTATCAACATCTCTATCTGAACTTAGCAACAGCGCTTTCCTATGACAGCCTAAGACGAGTCAAAGGACATGAAATCTGCAATTTCACCTTTCCAAGAAAACCCCGTATACCATATATGTACATGGTAATTCTCCCTTGTATAGTAAGATGATCGTCAATCACTCGGTCGAGACATCAACATGAATAATGTCTTCCTGCTGTACCATCTTGTCATCCGCCTGATTTAGATCAGCTTCACTCTTATTAGAAAGCGGGCCTTGTGGGGTTCCAAAAAGTGTAGTGAATATCTGTCTGTGGCATTCATCACAAAAGTATAAATAGGTAAAATGACCCTGATATGGGAGCTTATGAACTGCAGCACCTGGCAGGACGCGGTGCACAAAATCAGTCATTGCTGGTGGAACCACTTTATCATCCATTCCCTAATGAGCAGGAAGCAATTGAAAAATAAAAGAGGAAAAAAAAGAAAGTCATATAAGAACCATTGCTCGGAAGTACTAATCATAAGAATCAAATGCTGTTATATTCTACAAATCTCAGCTTATTTAACTAGTTTTCCCCCTAACTGTGATCATCAATGACAAATAATGTATGACCTACCGGAAATCTCTTCCAGAGTATGACAAAGTCTCCTTAAAGATTTAACTATTAACCCGAGTATAAGAATCGAGTAAATTTAAAAGCTTCAATAGCGAATGCAGTCACTAGATATTGACAACAGAAATACCTGAATGAATAAACATCAAATGCATTTCCCTAAACTTGTTCTGGCCATGAGGACATAAAATGTTCAAGGTATGCACGACAAACCTGCCATATATGTATTGGCCCAAGGTAGCCTGTGTATTCCTCCTCTTTTTTGCTGAGTAGAGAAATCAGCCATTTAAGCCAATTCAAAACACCTTTACCTCGACATTTCTTCTGTAACTTGAGATCTGCCAAGCTAAAACCCCAGTTTGACACCTGTAATGCAGCTTCTTCCACAAAAGGTTTTGCATGCCCCTGCCTAATTGATTCTTCGACATCCCTTTGCCAGAACTCCTCATATAATGGATCTTCTATCAATGCTCTGTCCTAAATAAATTGGCAGAATTCAGTATGATAACACCAAATTGTTTGGCATCATGGAACATTGAAATCAGGGAGAGATCATGACTGGTCTAGTGCCAGTGACTAGGAGTGTTATGAAAGATAAATAAACAGCTAAAGCCGATGGTACGACAAATTATCAAGTTCTGCATGATATTCCATTATTCATCCCAGAACTCTAAGATCAGGTTCCCATCTCACACTTTGAATGGGCCATAGGGAAACCACAAGGCCAAAGTGCAATAGTGTTAAAGTGACAGATCATAGTCAACTCTTTGCCTGTAACATGATATCCAACCAAAATCTTCACGGATCATCAACACTAAAAAGAATTTATAATCATTTTCCATCAAAAGTCAGTCTCTTAATCCAATGCTGAATGTTTCTCGACCATGATGAAAAATTTTGTGATCGATAACTACTAGTCACACCTAAAAGCTACCAATCCGTAGTGATTGCATTATGGAAATTTTAGAGCAGTAACAGAAGATTTTTTTTTTTTTTGGGTAAGGGCAGTAACAGAAGTTTCTACAGAGGGAAAACCAAAAAAAAAATTGAAGGAACCATCAGCTGTCAGAACCAAGTGACTTACCCTATTTCCAAGTGATAATGACAGCCACTTATCAATCTGACCATGCCTTCCGGACAAAAAGCTCCGATGATAAAAATAAGAAAGAAATCTAGGGAATCTTCTTGCTAAAAAGAAAAGGAATTTTCTTCTACGTGTCCACTGGTTCCAGGTTCTATATCTCTCCTCCCTGGTCATTAGAGGGTCATACGGATTGACCATGGGGGCAAACATGGCAGCTCCTGCATATCAAGTAAAAGGGCAATTGTTAGTACTTTTCAGCAAACGCACCAAGGGTAGTCTGTCAGTTTTCCTAATCATCTACAATATTCTGAAAACTCGTGCTTATCCAAGAACCCACGTTTTGATAGGAGTTATAGAGTTGAAAAAGAAAAATTAGGGGAGACATGACAAAAGAATGAAGAAGGAAATGACGTACCTGCAATTCTGTTGGGAATGTACCTCAGTGAAGCCCACGCATGCATGCTTGCACTGGAATATCCCAACACCCAGAACTTGTCATTGACTCCTAAGGCGTTTGCTAAAAGAGAAATATCCCTTGCTGATGATTCAAGGTTTCTACGGGGATGAGGATCACTCTCACCAGAACCAGGCAGATCATACGTTATTAATCGAATGCCAAACTCCTCCAGTAATGAAGACTTAAGTCCCGGTATACCTATTTAAATCAAATAATTTAAAATCCAAGGGCTACTAGAGAGACTCCAAAATAACGAGAAGAGAATTGAAATGACATAAATGCAGAAACTGAAGAATCCCACCTGCGAGTCGAGAGGAGAGAAACGGATGTGGAGATACTATTGAAAACCTAGCTTTGTCAGGTGGAATACCATGCTCTTTGTAGGCCATGTATCTGCCATCTGGAAGCAATATGCGGCTAGCACTTGGAGGATGTATCAATACTTTCTTCGCCAGAGGCACAGAAGCTTTAGGTTCAATATATACACTCAAAGCTGCAATTTGTTGGCCACATGACTACGATTACCAAAGGAACACGAACACAGAAAGAAAATGGTACAAGAAAGTAGTCTAATCAGAAACGCTCTCAGAACAGTAAGTCCATGCCAAAAGAATGCAGGTAAGATCAATTTGCATCATGAAGAAACAGTTTGCAATGGCTTGCAAAACATACTTCAAACCCCATACAAAGCCTACTCTCGCTTTATCACGACATATTTCCAACTCAAGTGCTCTCATTGGAGTAAATACAATCATATTGATAAGTTGGTACTAACATTTGTGACCTGGTAACTCACTTTAAGCATCCCTTTGACATTCAGTGCAATTCCGTCCACATTTCCACACGGGAATATTTAATCTTAAAAGCTGAACTTCCAATTACTTTATTGTCTGGTTCCAAACATCCAATTTCCAAACATTCTCAAGATGGAAAAGAAAGTCATGTTCGTCCGATATTCCGATTCACTAATTTCGCACTTTGAGGGAAGTGAAATCTTTGCCAGTTGTGCCTTGGGAGTGTGCCACTTCTTATCCCACCGATGGAATCTATCTCCTCGGAAGTTCAATGGATAGGTAAACACACATGTAGTGTACCTAATTTCATGTTCCTGTATATAAATTTCATGAAAAAAATCAAGGCTTGTACTGAAAAGGAGGGGTTGATCCAGCTGCACATCTTCATTCCAGTCTCCAATCACTAGCTTCGCCTCTCCGCATTGTGATTTTTAAGACTGAAGCGAATGAAGTACAGACTGGACATAGCCAATATCTCAAGAGACCGTGCTAGCAATCAGAGAACGCCTTCTAGTAGCATGTTTGGCAATTGCTGTCACCTTTGAATAGTCTACTTCTATCAATTTATACACCACTATCAATCAAAAGCCTGTGAGAGCACTGAGAGGAAAGCCAACGCTTGAATTGCCCCATGATTACGACGACTCATCATCTCGGAAAAAGGTTTCGACTGAATGGATCCGAATTCATCGACAACAAAACCGAAAAAAGGGTATCCGGAATGAGAGAACTAAAAGGAGAGCCAACCGATCGAATTCTCCAATTTCTCATCGTCAGAAAGATCAAACCATTGTCGAAAACGGGCATAACGGTGTCAACGACAGAGACACACGACATCGGATGACAGCATTTATTCAATCAAACAACTTGCTCGGTCAAACCAGGAACCCAGCGAGAGAGCGAATAAACAACCAACCTGCGACGGCGACGACGGAGACGAACAGCACGACCGACCAGACGTGCGCCGGGTCCTTGTCCTCGGGCAGGTACTCGTTCAGGCGGTCCAGCCTCGCGAGCGCCCTCGCGCACGGGCCCCGGAGCCTGCCCGCCACGTACGAGCCCCTCCCCAAGTGCCTGGCGACGAAGGAGTCGTCGTTGCCGAGGGTCTGCCGCACGATGTCCCGGCATCCCCGGGCCAGCTCCACGCACATCTCCGCCGCCCCTCTCGCGAACTCCCTCGCGTGGCCGACCGCGCTCCCGATCTCCCCGGCGGCCGAACTCATCGCCCCTATCACTCCCTCTCTCTCTCTCGTCCCACCGCAGTTCAGTTCGAAGCGCACCCAGAAGCCATGGGAGTCGAAAGGGGGGCCGAGGACCCAGATGGATCTGGCATTGGTGGGTGGGTGGGCGGGTGGGCGGTGGTTGCGTTGGTGTGGGAAGGTTGATGGGAGAAATGGGCCGAAAAGAGGGGAGCGAGTCAAGCAGAGATTAGACAGCGGGGTGTTAATTGTGGGGGGGGACTGGAAAGAGACGTGACCGCAGAGAATGGAGAGCGTCGTTGTCAGCAGCGAGGACTGCAGTGCGGCCGCTGCTCCTCCGCCGCCATGAACGGCGTTGTCTCAAAGCTTCCGCTGGTTTGTCCTCTTCGGAATCTTCTGAGTGGGGACTCGTCTTTGATACTGACGATCCACCGGCCACTGGATTTCACTGAATAGTTTATGCAGTGGGAAAAAAAGAAGAAGGAAAAAACCCAATCGTTTACTCGGACTTTTATTTTTTTTTTTCGACGTTAAAAACCTCATGCTATGTGGATTGTGATACAATATTAAAAATCTCAAAATTTTCAGTCAAATCACGTTACGTGATGTTAACGCTGCTTGCTTTTCGTCATCCGTATAAACAAATTTTTAATGATTTTTATTGATAAAATCTTAACGAAAAGCAAATTTATCGCATAAATACGAATTTGAAATTTTGTATCACGGAAAAAAAATTCATGCCGGACATAATTTAAGATTTTCGGTAACTTTTATCCTTTCTCTAATTTCATTTTATTGAACTTTCATTTTATTTCGATTTTCATGTGCCTTTTTTTTTCGATCGATGCAGCTATAAAGCGATTTTCTCGCGGAGCGCTGAAATGATGTCTAATGTCCATGCATCAAATTGCCGCATTAATGCATGTTGACAGTCGCGTCGAATCGCCGCTAAACATTTGATCGAACTTTTCCGATCGGAGTGCATCGATGTGTAAATAAATAAATGAATGAAAATCCATTGAATTTCAATAAATCCCGACAAATCTTTTAATTGCCTATGGAATAGACTTTTGACATGCCATGCGAAGCGCGCGTAAAAATGAAATTAAAAAAAAGGGAGTCCAGTAAAAGGGAACCCTCATCTGATCTCACAGCAAGCAATTGTTCAGCAAGGCCAGTCCGGATCTTTAAATTATTCTTACATCGAATTGGATCCCCGTGTACCATCGTCACGCCATCGAATCGCTCTAGAATAAATTTTTTTCCGTTAGCCATTTTATCTGCCCTGTCGTGCGGATAATTATCCGATGACTAAGACCGCCTCGGCACGAAAAAGTGCGCGGGGGATTAATTAATTTATTAAAAAAGAGAGAGACCAAAAAAAAAAACGAGGAAGACAAATGGAATTTAATAGCTTGCGGCGGAGTGGCTCGGGGGGCGGAGGCGAGCGCGTGTGGACCACGGAGAGACCCCGCGCGTGAGGTCCGGTGCCACCGGGGGGAACGGCGGGCGGCTAGGATGGCGAGGCCGGTGAGGATCTTTACGGTCGATTAGGTCGCCACGTGGAGATGAGCGTGCAGGAGGGGGTTCGGGGGCGGGGAGCGAAAAAGCTGCCTGCTGGATGCCGTAACCGTCGGAGTAACGGCCGTCAACGTCAGCGAGCGGTCGTTAGAGACGGAAGGCGACGTTTCCCCGTGTTTGCGACGGTCGTTATGCTTGACTTGCCGTGACGACAGGAGGGTTGGCCGAGCGGAGCAGAGATCGGGGCCTTTTCTTTCCTTCTTTCTTTTGGTTTTTTTTTTTAACTTTTGGTTGGAATATCCGACCCCCCTAAAACAAAAAACGTTTTGGTCGGAATAATTATGCGAGTTGACTGTTGCAAATTGTAACGTAACAACAATTACAACGAGCATATCTCTTTTTTATTTTCCGCAAGACCCACCTTAAATTCATCCGGGCTATATCGATATATCAAGTAAGGCGTAAATCGCGGTCTAAATAATTTAACAGAACATACGATTAAATGCATTTTTAAAAGCGCAGTGAATTGAACATGCATCGCATCTTCAATCTTTCTCAATCATCAAATCAATCTTACTCCGCATCAAAATGAAAATAGAAAGAAGGTTAGCAAGCGAGCTATGAATGCGAATCAACACATACCTAACATCTTGAAAAAAAAAAAACGAGCATAGCATATTACCATTTACAAGCCGTCACAGCCCCCTTCGTTCACTCCAAAACATTACTATTTTCACTTCCTCTCGCAGGTAACTTTCGGTCTACTACTTCTCCTTTCGTGATTGTCCATTCATTTACACGCGCGCGCACGCCACGTTTTTATGTTTATTACCGCTAATTTTATAATCCAATCTGCATTTTGGATGTCGCAAATTTCTCGAACGGAGAAAAACCAACACGAGACGCGGAGGACAATCGATCCAAACGTCCTCGACGCGTCATCGTCTGTTTCTAAAATTCGTCCCATTCTCAAAGCGTGTACAACCACCTTCAACCCCGGAGAGGAAGTCAAGCACTATCGCTTTCCTATTTTGCGAGCTATTACGATGGCTGTTGCTCTGTCTTGCTATCAAAGGAGTGGGTCCTCCGAATCCATTCCCATTGTGAAAAGCTTGGGAATTGGATCGAGAGAGACAGAGAAAGAGCATATTGACCCGTCCGTGGTGGTGAAGCGGAGCCTAATAATTCAATCGAGACAGCTCAAGCATCTAGTACGTGGGGGTGCACATGGGCTCTCCCTCTCTCCTTTTTAGCCCCGAGTGGCCTCAATAATGAGTGGTCCATCCCACCCTAACCCATCGCCTTTTAGCACCGGGCGGATTGAACTGAACATTCTGCCAAAATTATCATGCACACTCCGCCAGCACGCACAATCCCCATTCTTGCAGAGTCCCCAAGTCCATCCAAATCAAACAACATATGCAACACCCTAAGAAGCTTCCTCGCATGCGGCCTTTCGTGGCAAAGTTCTGCCTCGAACCCGGTACATTTACCAGGCCGGAGCGCAGACGAGATCGGTCACAATCTCCGGACCTACCCGTGATTGCACACATACCCCGTGTGCGTTGTGGTGGCAGCGCATCGGTTCTTGATGTGCGAGAATAATTGATAAGAGAAAAGATTAACAGATGAGCATTTTTACCCTTCATTTCGCTAATAGAAAGATGGACGGAAATAGTTTGAGATGAAAGAAATTCCCTGAACAATCCACCTGCTGGAGGCAGATTTTAACACCACATTCATCTTCCCATTTTCTCCATCGCTTTTCTTACACCTAAAACCCATTGCATATAACTCTTGTCCGCTCCACATATTTCCTTCCAAGTACATCCAGAATTTGAGGAGGAAAATGACGTTTCCTTTCCCATCTCTGTTTTTCCATGCATTTCTGCCAAAGTTGGATTTACCAAAACAAGGTACGGGTACTAACAAAACGTATTTTGTCATACATTCGCCTTTTACTCTTTGCTAATGTACCTGTGATTGTAAAAGTAACTAGGAAATAGACAACTAAGGCAACTTGAAGTATAGAATTTACAATTCATCCCATTAACATATCAGCAGTGACGTATGACACCTTCTGCCCATGTCCTAATCACAATTTCAAATCTTCTCGTACCCATATTTCCTCGACGTTCAGAGAAACTAAAGATCTTTAGGTTCTGTACATTCTTTTTTGCATACCATCAGTACCTTCGGCGGCCATCACGAATAATGTTCCGCTCATCCCAGATTGGGCAGGAGCATGTTGCTTTCTTATTCTTCCACTCAGCTCCACAGATATAGCAGAACTCATATCCACATCTACAATTACGAAGGCAATCAATTGCAATGCAAATTTCCAAATTAAACAACCAAGTTAGAAACACAGAAATACATTTTGAAAATCATAGAAAAATTTGGACAGCACAAAATTGAACGAGTGGAAAGATCTATAATTTGTCCCATGCAGTATACCAGAAGAAGTCCTAGTTGTTTCTGACCAACACCAAAAATGGTCCAGCCCGCTGGTGTACTATGAATTCAGATAACAAAAAATCTAGGTCGACCCACACCAACAGACCAAACTAAAAATCTGAAGCACATCCCAGGACCAAAACACGAGCTGAAATCCTCAAGTTCATTACGAGATGAATTTTCCAAATTAAAGTGTGCAGAAAACATCCTAACAAAGAACACAGCCTGGTAGACTGAGCTTAGGATCACATATCAAGTGTCAACGATAAAAAAGGAAAATGAGGTTAAAGAACAGGGAAAACCTGCACGTGATGTGATAGCAACCTTCAGCCAGCTCAACCAGATTTTTGCACTTCACACACTCACGCCACAGTCTCTTACTTGCCAGAGACTTCAGCTGTGCATCGCCAGCAGTGGCAATAGGATTTGACCTCTGGTACTCATAGCAGCTCATGTTATAATGCCAAGGGACTTTGCATTCAACACAGAAAAAGAATTGGCATTTCATGCATTTTCTAGCTCCGCTATGTTCAGCTCCAACGAAACCATTTCTGGAATATTCTAAAACCTCGTGTTTTGACATTAAAGTGGAACATCTGGGATACGGACAGTAGACTCTCTCTGTCACAGGAACAGATGCTTCTTTCATCCGTTGGCTCATAATTGAAATAATGTTTGGTTCGAGAAACCCACCACAGCTATCAATCTTCACCTCAGAGTTACAACCATCATGAGGACATTTAATCATCACTCCATCCAGCAACTTTGCTTCCACATGCCTCTTCATACAAGAAAAGCAATACCTATGCAGACATTCCTCAACTGAAAACATTTCGGTGACGCTGCTATCTTCAAAACATATAACACAGGTCTCCTTCAAGCTCTTCCCACGGTTAGTCTCCTCAGGCCATGAGATCTGAGAAACAATGGCATCTCTTGCTAGTTTATATGCATATTTAGTATCATTGGGCCCCACCAGGGTTGCACCGAAATAAATTAACTTCTTTTGGAGCACGGTAGCCTCATTCAACAGCGTAGCAATCTTGCTTTGTCCAGGCGATTGGATGCCTGTGACCTGTCTTTATTGTTGATTATCAGGATTAATTACCAAAAGAAAGAAACGAAAAATAAACATGTAACCAAAGTTTCGATAGTACTTTCAATTTCTGAAGTATGTGGACAACAACAGGAGTTAGGAATGAAAAATAGCACGAGAATGACACCTCCAATGTACAAACCAGAAGAGGACAGCTGCAGAGCATTATGAGCAAAATAATGAAAATGTCATCTGAAACTTGAGTAAACAATGTCAATATATATTTGCAATTTTGCATCAAAGTGAACTTTTAAAGAACACACAAGCAACAACAGCGAAGCAGATTAAAACCTTCTATTTTTCCCTCTTCAGGTAGCTGCAAAAATAGATCCAATTGTGTAAAGTGAAAATAATTTACAAGGTTTGCGAATTGAAAGAAGAAGCAAACCCTTGCTCAAAGCACCACTCGACCAAAATCCAAAGATAGAGAAGTCATACCTACCAGCAATTTCTAATAGCAATTTAACTGTACATCAAAAAAGAGAACTGATGTAATTGAAAGATCGAACAAAAGATTTCATGCCATATGGTTGTTGCTATTTATTCCAGATGAACAGTTTCAGTGGAAGAGTGATTCTTCCTGTCAAGTAGATCAATAGCAACTCCCCTGACAAACAAAGATAGAGCAGCACAGAATCAAACGGGCAATTAGGTTACATCTATGGAATATTGGTGACAGAAGTGTTTCAGTTCTCTGTAGCAAGATGAGTCATCGTTATTTACTGAATGGAGCAAATGCTTCCAAGTCTACTAGGAAGAGCTGAAGCAACAATGTGGACCTAGAGGCTATTACCTTGCACTATTGAGCATCGTTGCTCTCCTCAGAGGAACAGATACCAGTTTCTCACCAGAAGATATCCCATTTCAGAAACAAAGTAATTTTAACTAACCATCTTATAAGTGATGCAATAGAGCAGTGAAGCACCAAGCTTTATCACATTAGCCAGTTGAGATAGTTCCACTTAAATCACACTTTCACATATTTCTCAAAACAGAAAGATCACTTTGTTTGCTTACAAACCCTGCCTTTTTCTCTTGCAACAAAGGGCCAAAAAACTGCGGTGGATAAAAAAAATAAAAAAAAGTTCATCATCAACCAAACAGTAACAATCTACCAACCTAATTATTAGCCACTTTCTATACCTTGCTTAATACTAGTCAGCATCACCACACCAGACCATTTCCGTTTCCCTACCAAAAGGAAAATGCGCGTAATGTAAATCGAACCCAAGTAATCCAGCACTACAAGTTCCAACAATGCAACAGATACTCAAACCAGTCAACATGAACCGACAGCTTAGTGAAATGAACCAAAATTATAAGCAAAACGCCATTTTTCATAGGAAAAGACGACTGTAATGCCGAGAATCGTCAAAACTTACGTAGTTATAGAGCCTGACATCGCCGATCAATACGTTAACCCTCTTCAAATCCAAGCAAACCGCAGCATGAAGCCCTTGGACTAAGGCCTCGACCTCAGCTTCTAAGTCACTGACCAAAACGTCATTGATCAAAGGCTTCTTCACCTCCATAATCACATTGTCCTTGAAATCGCAAATAGCCACCCCAAGCCCGGCCACCACAACCTTCTCGTCCTTGATCCACTCCTCGCTCACCAGACCCTTGACATAAACCCTGAAACACTCGCTACTCGCGGGCGACGACGACGACGACGACGAAGACGACGCAGCAGAGGAAGACCAACCAGCCTCGAACGGCTTGTGATAAAAGTCGCCGTAGTTTCGCCACTCTTCCTCAGGGATGCCGACGATCTCGGCGGCGAACCTCAGGTCGTGAACCCGACGGTCCAAATCCTCCCTCATCCTCCGGAACTCCGCCTCGCACTGCGCGCGATCCTGGTGCTCCCGCGCGTACCTCTCCATCTCCTCCAGCATCAGAGCCGTCGCCAGCGACCGGCCGCCGCCGTCGCCGTCGCCATCGTCCCCGACCGTCGCGGCGGGCGCCGGGGGAGGCCGCGACGCCGAGGCGCGGGAGGGCGAGAGGGAAGCGGTTATGGCTTCCTGCAGCTGGAGTTGGAAGGCGTAGTCGGCGTCGGAGGCTAGGGCTTGGGACGCGACGAGCTCCCGGCGCTGATCGGCGACGGCGGCCTCGAGGTCGTCGCCGTCCATTCCTCGGGGCGGCCGGAGCTTTCCCCCGTTTTCCCGGCGGGCGGATCGCGGGAACGCGGAGAGTGCAGCAGCAGGAGGAGGAGGTGGAGGGAGAAAATTGAAGCAGGGAGCAGCTTCTCCGAGGGATCGACTTTAATTTAAATATATAAAAAAATGGCAACTTTGAAAAAATATTTTAAAAAATGGAAAAAGGCCACCAAAAACCCCAAACTTTGCCACATGTGACACATTTATCCCGAACTTTTTTTTGTGACACCAAAAACCCTAAATTTTGCTATTTGTGACACATTTACCCCAATGCATTTAGTCTATGGGCATTTTCGTCTTTTTACTTTTTCTTTTTTTCCCTTTTTTTTTCCTTTCCAGCGAGGGCAGCCCTCGCCTGGGCGAGCGAGGGTGGCCCTCGCCCGACTTAGGCGAGGTCAACCCTCGCCTGAAAGGAAAAAAAAGAGAAAAAAAAGAAAAAGTAAAAAGACGAAAATGCCCATGGACTAAATGTATTGGGGTAAATGTGTCACAAATAGAAAAGTTTGGGGTTTTTTATGTCACAAAAAAAAGTTCGGGGTAAATATGTCACAGGTAGTAAAGTTTGGAATTTTTGGTGGCTTTTTCCCTTTAAAAAAATATTTTCCCCTCCTCAATTCAATTCTCCCCCTCTTTTAAACAAAATGGGAGAATTATCGAAAATACTTTTTTGCCTGCCTTAATCCACTTTTACGCGAGCCGATGGCTAACGTACGTCGGAAGCACCTAAAAGTCCAGACATACCGCAATTAAATTAGTCTTAAGAATATAATTATATATATGTAAACATGCGCATATGAACACGCCAAATCCCAAACTGTTATAGTTTTTGTTAAATTTTATTATCAAATTTCTGAATTTGATGACATGCGATAATTAACAGGTGTACCGATTTGAAATTTTTTGTGGGATTTATCTAATTTCATGGAAGGTAAATTTGTGACAAATGTACCAGTTTGGGGTTTTTTATGATATTAATTCTATATATTATTACGTGAAGTAAGGAAAATTTCTTTTTTTTTTAAGATTTTGATCCTTTTTTTTTTCCTTTTTCATATCTCTCAGAGAAATGTGTAATGTAAGTTAATAATTCAATTCTCTAAAAAACGTAAATCTTGTTGATCAGATTACAACCTTATTCGAATTTTAGAAATATTATTCTCTATTTAGGTATATGGATAGAATTTCTTTGCTCTTTGAAATTTTAACCAACAATTGCTTTTCATTATTGAAAAATTCGAAATTTTCATGATTACATATTACCGAAGAAATGAGTACTTCATAAAAGAGTAGGTCTCATATGGGCGGCTTCTCTTTGCGTTATCTCTAAATGACAGAGCATGTAAAATCATATCAAATCATTATAATTACCAAAATAGTTCTAAAAATTTGGAGTATTTAAAATTAAATAAAAGTGCAAAATAGTGATCTGCCCATGAAATTCCGTGTTTAAACAAATCACTAACTTACATGAAAAGATATTATCAAATATAATTGTGGCCCGCCGAGGCCGATTCATCTATTTTCCGGGAGTACTTATTTAAATTCAGATCTTGGATTAAATGAATCGCAGTTGTTGATTCTGTGGATTCCACTCATAAAAGCAACAATTGTGATTCAGCCGATCTAATGAATCGTTTTTGGAGAAGAAAATTGCATGTCCTCTCGGCTCACACGTAGTTCGTCCTCCACCGGAGGAAACTACAGTACCATTATCCCACACTTACTCACTTGCGTCATCTTCTCCAGACATATTGTGGGTGTGCTTGTTTCGGGTAAAACTTCATAATGAATATAATCGTTTTTCAGAAAAATGTTTTTCCATTTTCAGATTAGATAATTCATTTTCCTAACTTTTAAGCATGCATGTATTTTTTTTACCGAATCATTTTCCGTTGACTTATCATTTTTAACAAATTAAGTAAGTGAAAGCCCGAAAAACTAATTCGCAAAAAATTGTATCACTCAAACAAACGCACCCTAAACATGGAGTACCATCTATGCTTGCAGAGTGCACTACCGATGGGACAGTAAGCGCGGTTAATCAACATTGCTTAGAAAGTGTATTTATTAACGGCTCTTGAAATCCGTTTTCATTTTCAGACTTTTCAATATTTGAACGGGCAAAAACTAATTGATCTACGAAAAACTTTTTTCATTAAGTGAAAACTACAAGTTTAGATTAAGGGGAAACAACTTTCTCTTCTTCAAGAAGATAATCGCTTTCCCTAATTTATCGAACATATCAAAACTAATAATTTTCCTTAAAAATAATTGTCACGAAAAACATTTTACTTTATCTTGAAGTTTTCAGCTCTGTCTATTTCACAAAAAATGGATAATTTAGAAAATATTTTCCTAAAAACGATAGCTTATATCGCTCGAAATAATTAGTTGATGAAATCTTATATTATCGACAATAGTTTATGTCTAAAAATTTTACTAAACAATGAAATTTTTTTTCTCGCTCGCCCATTTTTGTAAGCAATAGCAATTTTATTTTTAGAAAAATGTTTTCTAAATCATCTAGTTTTTGCGAAACAAACCCATGAGCTGCAGCTATAAGTTCAGTTCATTGTGTTCCATGCTGATCAGACTCCCCGTGATCAGCTTCATCTAATTCTCATCTTCACTTTGCATCCGACAAAATTTACTCCTTTCTTCGGTTAATTCGTTCTCTCAAAATTCAGTTGTTCATTCCGGGAGAAGCGATGATGCCCAATTGCCCATGTACTCTCGACAAGGGTCGTTCTTGGCAAGAACTTCTTGCTAGAGAAAGCCGGCAATCGAACCAACGACAACGAGCACGCGACGGACACCAATGCAGACATTCCACGCTTTTGGAACGAAGAAAGGAAGGCGCATCCTCTTGCGTTCGACTGCGTTATCTCTGTTTTCGCCGGCCCTGCAGCATCCTCGGCGGCGTTGAGGCTGACCCCGGGAACAGCGTATGCAGGTTTGTTCGCAGGGACATAAGAAATCGAGGTTCCGGGATATCGAAGCGCAAGGTAGAAGGAGAGAGTATTTCGGGGCATTACAGCTTTTCGTATCAGAGGTAAGCAAGAGTTGGGATGTTTCGGATTTTGGTATCGGAGCTAAGTGAATTTCGGGATGTTTTTGAATGGCATCGAAGCCTAAGTTGCCAGAGTCATGGCGCGACGGTAATATGACTTGACTTTTGGAAAAGATATTTAACATTTACGCGAGGCCCGACTTTGAGGATAGATTAGATTAGATAAATTTCGACATGGGAGAAGGATGTGACAATCCAGATTTTAACAAGCGATCGGTTCAGACGAAGTGAGTGATTATTAGCTAGTTTTGGTCCCGCTTACATACGACTTAGAAGTTAGTATTTGTTGGCTATTGGGCTCTAAGCATTCATTTTGTATTCAGGGTAAAAAGAATTCGATAGAGTGGGCTTGCTTGGTCTTGTAAGGGGGGAGAATACATGCTTTACTACCCGTGGGCTTGTGAGGAAGCTTCAACCTTTAGCTTGGATCATCGCCATATCCATTGTCTAACAAAAGGGAGGAGGCTTGAAAAGTAGGAATCAGTGAGCTCAACCTATCTCTAGCTTCTTTCATGCTGCTATCTTTTCGGAAATAACTCAAAGCCCATGCCATTCCTCACCAAATTTTCGAGAGAGGGCTCAGAGACATCATAAACAACACATAATCACTATGACTTTACCTTCTCGCCTTTTAAATGATCATGACTCAATTGCAACGTCTTATTTACCGCCTCACCGATCCTTTCGTTTTTAGACATCTCGATTTGTTTCAAAGCATCCTTCCGTTAGGATAAACCAGCTTCTTTAAAAAGTTTCGTGGTTATCAGAACTTGCACATTTTAAAGACGCTGGTTTATTTGAATGGAGGGATGCTTTGAAATAAATCGAGATATAGGGAATCGGTGAAATGATAAATAAGACGTTGCAATTGAGTTATGATCATTTAAAAGGCGAGGAGGTAAAGTCATTGTTACGACTCTATGTTGTTTATGGCGTCTTCGAGTCCTTTCTTGAAATTTTGGTGACGTACGACATGGGTTTGGGGTTATTTCATGAAGACAGCGGCATGGAAGGAGCTGGATAGGTTGAGCTCACTAATCCGTACTCTTCAAGTCTACGCCCTTTTGTTAGATAATGGAGATGTTGATAATTTCAAGCTACATAACTTGGTTCATAAGTTTGTTGTTTCAGTCAGCTTGTAGAAAGCATCCTCTTTCTCATGTTGAAAGATAAAGATAAGTTGATAGCATAGTTGCCCAAGGGCAAGCTCAAAACTGGTGGGCAATATGCTTTCCCTATCTTGACATGAGCTGCTTCCCAAATGATTAGATTGGCCCTGAATTGCACATCTTTTTGCTTTTCACAAACAATAAATTTCTTAAAGTCTCGTATTTACATTTCAATTCTATAAAAAAAATTGTGCTCTTTAATTATATTGAGATACGTCTCACTCGTTCGCCTCTGGCATTTCAGTTCTTGCATAACTTACACACTTTGTGTCTTGATGGTTGTTCGTTAGAGGATGTAGCCACTCTTGACGAGCTAAAAATGTGACGCCTCAAAACATCACGTGCGACAAGTACCAATTAATATTATTAATAAATTGGCCAGCGGAGAATAAAGACTAAACATGAATATCACACAAATTTAGTCAAAATACTTTTTCATCTCATTAATAAACCCTTATCAGATTTACAACCCAGACAAAGCATCATACAAGTACAAAAAACAAAAACTGGGTAAGTCATGGTTGCCTATCTCCAACTAGATCCTACATCCAAAAGTCTACCTAAAGCCCGAAGCTGTCACGGGTCGATCACTTCGCCCTCCGCTGCGGAACCACCATCGTCTAGGTCAAAGCCCCTCAACGGGCCAATCAACTCGCCCTCCAAGTTGAAATACCAAGCAACAAAAAGATAAGGAACCCATTTCAGAAGCCTCACATCAACCCATATTGTAGAGCTACACTTAGTATATATGGCGTCAGACTCCGGCATAAACACATCCTCATAAACAGCGTCAAAATAAACGGGAACTCCAAAACGTAGGGGCTGTGGAACATCCATCCTACATGTCTGAAAAATAATGGGATAAGCCGAAGCCCAGCAAATGAAATCTCTAGTTTTAAGTTAGGAAAATCAGCTTACCACTTCACCTGGCATAAACACTTACGCATACATAGCAAAAGATATGCATAGAATTTGAATGCAAGTTATATCTTTTCAGTCTGAATGTGCCGCAAAATCTGAATAATACAACATATTATGATATTTCCACTCAGACGCAAGCATGATGTAAATAATTTATGCTCATGTAATTAGGTTCATTACTTCATCCTTCCGAACACTCCCGGGGCATCTCGACCAACGGGGCATCCCAACTCCGAGGCATCCCAGCACACACCCGGGGCATCCCGACTAACGAGGCGTCTCAACTCCCGAGGCATCCCGAAACACTCCCCGGGGCATCTCGACACACGGGGCATCGTCACACACCATTAAATGGGCGATGGAATTAATATTATTCTCATGCAAGTCATGACAACCAAGTATATGCATGCATAAATCTGCTTTGACCCGTCCCATATCGAGCCATCACGGTTTTTGTACTTTAAAGCCATGAAATGCATCATCCGAACAATTTAAAAAATGAAATAATACATTTCGAACTCAGAAGCAAACTCAGCTCATAAGCAAATTCGGGTCCAAAAGCAAATTCGAGTCATCAAAAGCAAGTTCAGACTCAGAAGTAAGTTCAGACTCAGAAGTAAGTTCAGACTCAAAAACAAGTTCAGACTCAGAAGGACATTTAGACTCAAAAGCGAATTCAGATTCAAAAGCAAATTCAGATTCAGAACCGGGTTCAGACTCAAAAGCGAGTTCAGACTCAGAAGCGAGTCTCATAACAGGATTCAGACTCAAAAGCGGGTTCAAACTCAGAAGCGAGTTCAGTCTCAGAACCGGATTCAGATTCAGAAGCGAATTCAGACTCAGAATCGGGTTCAAACTCAAAAGTGAGTTCAAACTCAGAAGCGAGTTCAAACTCAAAACCGGATTCAGACTCACAAGGCTAAGGTCTGAAGGTAAAGTCTGAACGAAAAGTCTGAGCAGTAAAGTTTGAGCAGTAAACTTTGAAGTAAAGTCTGAGTGGTAAGGTATGAAGGTAAAGTTTGAACGTAAGGTCCGAAAGTAAAGTGTAAACAATTTAAAAAGTATACAGCATTAGATTTTGAGATTAAAATCTGCCCAGTTTTAAAATAAGCAAAATCATCGCTTTGAGTATAAGTAATAAACATAATCATCACTTTGAGTATGAAAAATAAACATAATCATCATTTTGAGTAAAACGATTTTCTATTCTGTTTAAACATATATAAACCAATAAGAAGAGTCCAACAATCACCCCAAAGATTACACTTACACGGTTCGATTTAATCGTTTCGCTTGCCGATTATCACCATACTTTAATGAAACAAATCACATCCATTTGAACGTGCACAGAACCAGCAAAACATATTCAACCATCATCACAATCTCACTATCGCACATCAAAATAACCTTTCTCAAGCAACCAAGTTACAAGTGCCAAGTAGATTTACTTAGCTTAAACCTAGAGTTTTCACTTACTTTGCACATAATTTGAACATCCCAAAGCTTAAAACTCTTCCGGAAATTTTGGATACGTGATGGTGAGAATAGAAAGTGAAGGAGAGAGTGTGGGTTTGGGTGAAATGATCTTCGGTAATTATCCAGGCAAAGATGAAAACTGAGAAGTATACGAAGGGGTGGGTAAATTCATTGTATTCACATGTGGCACCTTATCTCTTCATCATGGCCAGGTGGAAGAAATCAGTGGCTTAATCGTAGGAGTCTTGGCCAAGAAAAATGATTACCCAAGGTTTAGGTGTCTAGCTCAAGGGGACAAATGGCATTCGGTCAACTTTTTTTCAATAGCCACGTTAGAGAAAGAAGAGTCCAGATGATATTTTGAGCAGATTTCCTCCCCCTTTTTCTTACGGCAATAACATTATTTAATCAAGATTAATCAATAATAATAATAATAATACTTACTAGTTACCAAGACAACGGTAATTTAATTAACATCGCACTACGATTAACGCACACGACAACATCTAAATATTAAACACGTCGGACTCGGTATGATTACGTTTCCGAATCTGTGCTTCGCGAAATACGATCCAACGAAAATTCCTACACGTTTGCACGAATACTAACTCAAAAATAATACTTAGATTTAAATCTAAGTATCATTTTCAAACATAGAAAATTTCTAACGTCACAAACATATTATTACGAAATTTCCGGATGGCACAACTCTTCCCCCCTTAAGAAATTTCGTCCTCGAAATTCAGAATAACCTGATCATTCAAAAAGATGTGGATATTTGCTTCGCATATCCTCTTCGCTCTCCCATGTTGCTTCTTCCATGTCATGATATTGCCACAAGACCTTGACCAACGGAATGGTCTTGTTTCTCAGAACTTGTTCTCTTCTATCCAAGATCCATACTAGTTTCTCCACATAGGTTACTCTTTCGTCTACCTCAATCGTCTCAAAATCCAATACATGACTAGGGTCCGATTCATATTTCCTCAATATAGACACATGAAAAACATAGTGAATATTGGAAAGTCTGGGTGGCAATGCCAATCTATAGGCCAAGTCACCAATCTTCTCAAGAATTTCAAAAGGCCCTATAAACCTTGACTCAGCTTGCCTTTCTTTCCAAATCGTGATACACCTTTCATCGGTGACACCTTTAAGAATACATGGTCACCAACATTGAATTCCAACGGTCTTCTACGTTTATCCGCATAACTCTTTTGTCAACTTTGAGCAGTTTCGAGTCGATCCCGAATCACTTTTACAATATCTAAAGTGATTTGTACTTATTCTGGTCCCGTTAATTTCCTTTCGCCACCTTCACTCCAACAGATAGGAGTTCTGCAGGCTCTCCAATATAATGCTTCGAAAGGAGCCATGCTGATACTTTGCTGAAAATTATTATTGTAAGCGAACTCCACCAAATGCAAATGTTCATTCAAACTGCCTTTAAAGTCAATTATACAAGCTCGCAGCATATCTTCCAATGTCTGGATAGTTCGTTCTGATTGACCATCAGTTTGGGGATGAAAAGCAGTGCTATATTGGAGTTTAGTTCCCAATGCGGTTTGGAGACTTCGCCCAAAGTTCTCAGTGAACCTTGGGTCTCGATCTGACTTGATAGTTACAGGTATTCCATGTAGTCGAACTATTTGTTAGACATACAGCTTCGCATATTTTTCCAATGTGTAGTCTACTCGCACCGCAAGAAAATGAGCAGATTTCGTTAGACGATCCACTATCACCCAGATGGAATTGTGGCCTCTCGATGTCCTTGGCAATCCTTGAACAAAGTCTATCATCACATGCTCCCATTTCCACTCGGGTATTTCTAACGATTTCAACATTCCACTCGACTTACGATGTTCTGCTTTCACTGGTTGGTATGTCAAACATCTCGAGACATATTTGGCAATATCCATCTTCATTCCATGCCACCAAAAATGTTGACGGAGGTTTTGATACATTTTCGTGCTTCCTGAATGCACACTGTAATTACTTTGATGTGCTTCTAACAAAATTTCATTCCTTAAATCAATGTCATTAGGCACACAAAGTCGTCCATGAAATTTTAGAACTCCATCTTCTGATACCTGAAAGTCTGGCCTTTTTCCTTCTAAAGTTTCCTTCCTGACTTTTGAAATTTCAAGATCTGTTTGTTGTAGGATCTTGATTCTTTGCATAATCTCATGTTCAATTCTAAGAGTAGCTATCACATTTAAAAGACTACTCATATCAAATCTAAATTCAGAATCTCGAGCCGCTTCAAGCAAAGTCCATTCCTTAATCATCATCTGGGCAACCATTTGGGTAAACTTTCGGCTAAGAGCATCCGCAACTTTATTTGCCTTTCCGGGATGATATAAAATTTCGCAATCATAATCCTTTAACAACTCTATCCAACGTCTTTATCTCATATTCAATTCTTTTTAGGAGAATAGGTATTTTAGACTCTTGTGGTCTGTATAAATTTCAAACTTCTCCCCATATAGATAATGTCTCCATATCTTCAAAGCGAATACAATTGCGGCAAGTTCTAAGTCATGGGTCGGATAATTTAACTCATATAGTTTCAACTGTCTTGATGCATAAGCAACTACTCTTCTATGTTGCCTCAAAACACAACCAAGCCCCTTATAAGATGCGTCACTATAAATTACGAAACCTCCGGATCCTGCCGATATTGTCAATATTGGAGCCGTAGTCAATCTTCTTTTAAGTTCTTGAAAACTTTGCTCACATTCTGCTGACCATTCAAACTTCACTTCCTTCCTTGTCAATTTAGTGAATGGAGCCGCAAGGCGAGAAAATCCTTCGATAAATCTTCGATAATATCCAGTTAGACCCAAGAAACTTCGAATCTCTGTTATTGTTGTCGGTCTTGGCCAATTTATTACCGACTCAACCATCGATGGGTCTATCGATATTCCTTCACCGGTTACTACATGACCCAGAAATACCACACGATTCAACCAAAATTCACACTTGCTAAATTTCGCATATAACTTGTGTTTGCAAAGTGTTTGAAGCACAAGTCTCAGATGTTGTTCATGCTCCTCTCATTCCTTTGAGTATATAAGGATATCATCGATGAACACTATTACGAATTGATCCAAAAACGGCTTAAATACCCTATTCATTAAATCCATGAATGCGGCCGGTGCATTAGTTAAACCAGAAGGCATAACTAAGAACTCGTAATGTCCATATCGAGTTCAAAAAGCCGTCTTAGGAATATCTTTCTCCTTAATCCACAATTGATGATACCCTGACCTTAAATCGATCTTGGGGAATACTGACCCCCTTGCAGCTGATCAAATAAGTCATCGATCCTCGGAAGCGGATACTTATTCTTGATCGTGACTTGGTTTAGTTGTCAATAATCAATGCAAAGGCGCATTGATCCATCTTTCTTCTTTACAAACAATACCGATGCATCCCAATGTGATGCACTAGATCGGATAAAACCTTTGTCAAGTAATTCTTGTAACTATACTTTTAATTCATTTAGCTCCACTAATGCCATCCGATAAGGAGCTTTGAAAATAGGATCTGTTCCCGGAGCTAATTCGATGACAAATTCGATGTCACGCTGTGGTGGTAACCCTAGTAATTCTTCCGGGAATATGTCAGGAAATTCTCGAACTATGGGGATTTCTTCAAGTTTCATTTCTTCCCTTGACCGATCCCCTACAAACGCCAAATATCCTTGACAACCATTATCAAGAAGACGATATGCCTCGAGCGCAGAGATAAGCGGCATTGAAGGATTTGCTCCATTTCCAAAGAATTCGAAACTAGGACAATTAGGGGGATTAAATTGAATTATCTTCCGATAGCAATCCACGTTGGCTCGTTGCTTACAAAGCCAATCCATCCCCAGAATAACATCAAAGTCGTATATAGTCAATATGATCAAATCTACTATTTGATCACGTCCACTTATAGTGATCTTACAGTCTTTACATATTAATGTGGACATAATTGTATCTCTTAGCAGTGTAGAAACACAAAGGGATATTTCGAGTGGTCTAGGACTTAATCCAATCAATTTCACGAATCGTGTAAATATGAATGAATGTGTGGCACCCGTATCAAATAATGTATAAGCATTCTTGTTGCACACAAAGATGATACCTGATATAACTGTCTTGGAGGCTTCAGCTTCCTCCTGTGTGATTGCGTAAACTCGACCTTGAGCTGGTGGCCTCGGGGAATTTCCCTGTTGCGAGATTTTATTTTGAGATGACTGTTGTAGTTGTTGTGGAGGTGTGACACGTTGTTGCTTTATTACTGGACAATCTCTTAATATGTGACCTCGCTGTCCACACCAATAACACTCCCTTAAAGCTGGGCATGGCGTACCTTCATGTCGCTTGCCACAAGTGCGACATATATTATTAGGAGATTGCATATGCATTGCCGGTCGATTGTTCCGTGTGAATCCAAAACCTCCAACATTGTTCCTTTTATTTGGAATAAAAGGCCGTTTTCCGGTTTGCATGGGCCTCTCGTCGCGATGAACATTAGGTTGGAAAGTTTGGCAATTGGGTCGTGCTTGGAAAGTCAATGTTGTCTCCGCTAACTCCGCCAAATCCTTTTCAACAAGTTGTGCACGTTCGTACAACTCATTATAATCCTTCAAATTCAAGGGCACTAGCTTACTTGTGATATATGGTCTTAAGCCGTCTCAAAATTTCTTAGCTTTGTCTTCCTTGTCTTCAACCAACCTGGGGGCGAATCTTGAAAGTTCTGCAAGCTTGGCTTCCTACTGGTCCACAGTCAAGTCATTTTGTTTCAGTTGCATAAACTCCATCACCTTTTTATCCCGGGCACAATCCGAAAAGTATTTCCTGAAAAATGCCTTGACAAAAACGCCCCAAGTTTCATTAATGCCGGTTGGAAACACGGTCCCCTTGGATGCCTTCCACCAGTGTCTGGCATTTCCTTGGAGTTGGTATTCTGCTAGGGCTATTTTGTCAATGTCATTACAGTCCAGTAGATCGAATATCTTTTCCATCCCATCAATCCACACTTCTGCCTCTTCAGGATTTCCAGTTACAGCAAATAGTGGTGGTTTCAGTTTCAAAAATTATTCGACCAGACCTTGTAAACAATGTTCGCCATTACCAGAGCCAGAGGCAGCTCATTGTAGTTCCTGCTTCTCCATTAGACTTCCGACATTGGCAAGCACTTGAAGGATTCCTTCCAACCGAGGGCCCTTTTCTACGTTGCTATCCGAACTCATCTTACAATATCTACATATATTACTTACTTAGCCACTAACTAATAAGTAACAGATTTTACTGGTAGTGCAAAATCAATCAAGAGCAAACCCATGCACTTGATTTTCTACACTCGCGCAATCTACATCAAGTCTACTACTTCAAATTCTAAGCGCATCTTATCACTCCATGGGTAAAACCTGCTCTGATATCAAACAGGCTGTGACACCCCAGAACGTCACGCGCGACACGTACCAATTAATATTATTAATAAATTGGCCGACGGAAAATAAAGACTAAACATGAATATCACACAAATTTAGTCAAAATACTTTTTCATCTCATTAATAAACCCTTATCAGATTTACAACCCAGACAAAATATCATACAAGTACAAAAAACAAAAACTGGGTAGGTCATGGTTGCCTATCTCCAACTAGATCCTACATCCAAAAGTCTGCCTAAAGCTCGAAGCTGTAACGGGTCGATCACTTTGCCCTCCGCTGCGGAACCATCATCGTCTACGTCAAAGCCCCTCAACAGGCCAATCAACTCGCCCTCCAAGTTGAAATACCAAGCAACAAAAAGATAAAGAACCCATTCCGGAAGCCTCACATCAACCCATATTGTAGAGCTACACTTAGTATATACAACGTCAGACTCCGGCATAAACACATCCTCATAAACAGCGTCAAAATAAACGGGAACTCCAAAACGTAGAGGCTGTGGAACATCCATCCTACATGTCTGAAAAATAATGGGATAAGCCGAAGCTCAACAAATGAAATCTCTAGTTTTAAGTTAGGAAAATCAGCTTACCACTTCACCTGGCATAAACACATACGCATGCATAGCAAAAATTATGCATAGAACTTGAATGCAAGTTATATCTTTTCCGTCTGAATGTGCCGCAAAATCTGAATAATACAACATATCATGATATTTCCACTCAGACGCAAGCATGATGTAAATAATTTATGCTCATGCGATTAGGTTCATTACTTCATCCTCCCGAACACTCTCGGGGCATCCCGATCAATGGGGCATCCCAACTCCGAGGCATCCCAGCACACACCCAGGACATCCCGACCAACGAGGTATCTCGACTCCCGAGGCATCTAGAAACACTTCTCGGGGCATCCCGACCTACAGGCATCCCGACACACGGGGCATCATCACACACCACTAAATGGGCGACGGAATTAATATTATTCCCATGCAAGTCATGACAACCAAGTATATGCATGCATAAATCCGCTTTGACCCGTCCCATACCGAGCCATCACGATTTTTGTACTTTAAAGCCATGAAATGCATCATCCGAACAATTTAAAAAATGAAACAATACATTTCGAACTCAGAAGCAAACTCAGCTCATAAGCAAATTCGGGTCCAGAAGCAAATTCGAATCATCATAAGCAAGTTCAAACTCAGAAGCAAGTTCGGACTCAAAAGGAAATTCAGACTCAGAAGCGGATTCAGATTCAAAAGCAAATTCAGACTCAGAACTGGGTTCAGACTCAAAAGCGAGTTCAAACTCAAAAGCGAATTCAGACTTAGAACTGGATTCAGACTCAAAAGCGAGTTCAGACTCAGCAGTGAGTTTAGACTTAGAACCGGATTCAGACTCAAAAGCAAATTCAGACTCAGAATCGAGTTCAGACTCAGAAACGAGTTCAGACTCAAAACCGGATTCAAACTCACAAAGCTAAGGTCTGAAGGTAAAGTCTGAACGAAAGGTCTGAGTGGTAAACTCTGAAGTAAAGTCTGAGTGGTAAGGTATGAAGGTAAAGTCTAAACGTAAGGTCCGAAAGTAAAGTCTGAACAATTTAAAAAGTATACAGCATCAGATTTTGAGATTAAAATCTGCCCAGTTTTAAAATAAGCAAAATCATCGCTTTGAGTATAAGAAATAAACATAATCATCACTTTGAGTATGAAAAATAAACATAATCATCATTTTGAGTAAAATGATTTTCTATTCTGTTTAAACATATATAAACCAATAAGAAGAGTCCAACAATCACCTCAAAGATTACACTTACACGGTCCGATTTAATCGTTTCGCTTGCCGATTATCACCATACTTTAAGGAAACAAATCACATCCATTTGAACGTGCACAGAACCAGCAAAACATATTCAACCATCATCACAACCTCACTATCGCACATCAAAATAACCTTTCTCAAGCAACCAAGTTACAAGTGCTAAGTAGATTTACTTAGCTTAAACCTAGAGTTTTCACTTACTTTGCACATAATTTGAACACCCCAAAGCTTAAAACTCTTCCGGAAATTTTGGATCGATGATGGTGAGAGTAGAAAGTGAAGGAGAGAGTGTGGGTTTGGGTGAAATGATCTTCCGTAATTACCCAGGCGAAGATGAAAACTGAGAAGTATACGAAGGGGTGGATAAATTCATTGTATTCACATGTGGCACCTTATCTCTTCATCATGACCAGGTGGAAGAAATCAGTGGCTTAATCGTAGGAGTCTTGGCCAAGGAAAATGATTACCCAAGGCTTAGGTGTCTAGCTCAAGGGGACAAATGGCATTCGGTCAACTTTTCTTCAATAGCCACATGAGAGAAAGAAGAGTCCATATGATATTTTGAGCAGATTTCTTCCCCCTTTTTCTTACTGCAATAACATTATTTAACCAAGATTAATCAATAATAATAATAATAATAATAATAATAATAATAATAATAATAATAATACTCACTAGTTACCAAGACAACGGTAATTTAATTAACACCGCACTACGATTAACGCACACGACAACATATAAATATTAAACACTTCAGACTCGGTACGATTATGTTTCCGAATCCGTGCTTTGCGAAATACGATCCAACGAAAATTCCTACGTGTCCGCATGAATACTAACTCGAAAATAATACTTAGCTTTAAATCTAAGTATCATTTTCAAACATAGAAAATTTCTAACGTCACAAACATATTACGAAATTTCCGGACGTCACAAAAAAGGTTACAAATACTCGCCTTGCGAGTCCCAAAAATTCATCAATTGCCAACAAATTGGGCAATTGGCAAAGCCGAGGTTGTCATACTTGAACTATTGTTCACTACTTTGAATAATTCGCATTTTCAAATGCTCTTCAACTTTTCCTTCTTCTCCCTCTTTCCTTTCCGCTGCCAAAGAGGGAAGATGAACTCATTTGTTTTGATAGGATTGCATCCCTGCCAAACATATGTAACACAGAGAGAGAGAGAGAGAGAGAGAGAGAGAGAGAGAGAGAGAGAGAGAGAGAGAGAGAGAATTTGAATACAATAAACAATTGCTGGGTACAGACCCCAAAAAAAAAAAACAATTGCTGGGTTGTCCTGCGAAGGAAGAGTATGCAGATATGATTTCACATATCAAACAACAACAGCGGGGATGTGCAT
This sequence comes from Syzygium jambos, assembly GCA_031216235.1. Lineage (NCBI taxonomy): Eukaryota > Viridiplantae > Streptophyta > Magnoliopsida > Myrtales > Myrtaceae > Syzygium > Syzygium jambos. Next base: position 7,355,177 of record CM062229.1, on the reverse strand, counting down.
TAGCGCAGAGGAAAAGCAGCCTCCACCTTGTTAGCCAGTGGCACCAATCTGCAAAAGGTTAAAAAACAGGAAAAAACAAGTCAGACTGAAGTGAACATTCATTTAAAGTCGAATTAACTAAAACACTGAATGAAAGTTACATCAGTTTGTAACCCTAGAGCCAACATTTCTCAAACACTCAAGTCATCATGTCTTTGGAAATTTTTTTTTCATAGACAACTTCAAACCTCAGCTCTTAATGGAATCTAAATTCTATCAGTAATCTTTCCATGTACTCTCTCAGCAAAAGACCAAAGTGACCCACATCAACCTTCAATTTCTTGATTGTCTGCAGCCCTTTGTTCCTCAACATAGCAGCTTCAGCCCATCACGTGAGATCGCCGGAAGAGATAGGGGAAGGAACAGATTCCGAATCCGCCAAAGCAGCCTCCCTTATGTCGCGCGACTGGCTTTCACCAAAGTGTTTAGATTAATCTTCTTGAGATGCCATCACATGTTATCACATGAACAAGAGAAGTTGCTCTGGTTTCGAACGTGTTAATCTTCTTGGGAATCGTCCCCCAATATCGAAGGGGATGACTCTCAGTTCAGTGCTGCTGGCATCACTGTTATGGACATTTCATGAATATATAAGCCCCTAAAATTGGAAATTAGGAAGAAAATCCTTTTTTCAATTTAATTCGTAAATATGTTGGCAAAATTCATAGATAATACCCACCTGCAAGTCCTTCAATTAACAAGATCAAAAAGATGGGGACGAAAACTAATGTGGTATGGGACATGAACCAGTATTTGTCTTTGATGTCACGAGAAGTATGGTGAAAAAGAAATCAGGGTAAGTGGGATACGATCCAAAAATAGTTTTATCGTGAGTTTCAAGTATGTTTTAGTTGAAAAGAATCTACATACTAAATTTAGATCTTGTGAATTTGAATAGAATTGGAAAATATGGCGTCACATTGCATTGATCATGGAGATGATGTCCGCAGCCATGGTCGCGGCCACCTGATGGCGACAGTGGTTGTCGGTGGACACAGATTTGGCCGATAGCAAGAGAACATAATTTAGAGATCTAGAAAAAAAAGTGAACTTAATTGTGGGTTTCCTTAGAAAATGAAGGCGCGTTTGATGAAACCCATCAAGTAATTTGAATGATCGTTGGCTACAATCAATGTGAAGTCCACAACAAGATTATGGACCCGGAATTATATTTTTCAATCGAAAATCACTTTTAATTGCTACTAAATAAAATTATCGTAGTCTAAGGGAAACGCAAAATAAAATTTACAAAGGAAACCGCAAAATGAAATACTATAGTCGAAGGATCATTTTTCAGATACTCACAGCACTAATAGATAATCATATAGCTAGATACATATCTACATATAGATAGATCATGAGTCCACCGATGTTTATCATCGATGACTCAATCCGAGGCATTTCTTATGATATCCGGGTCAATAGGTTATTGCTTTTAGCTGTTTGATTTCGGGGCAAGTTCTATTTACAAGAGATAAGGGAACATCTCACATCACCCACCTCCATTAGTTCCGTGTGCCTTCCCCTTCAAGCTTATGGCCTTTCAAGCTCAGCCAAGTTCCCCCATTTCCTCCGTCTAAAGTACACTCGTTCCTCGATATCCACCCCGGCCAATTCGCATTCAGACGGGAAACCGGAACAAGGAAAACGACAGCTAGTCAAAAAAAGAAGCGAGACGGACACTGAAGTCAGGCAGAGCAGATGTCCTGCATTATTTTACTCTGTCTGATTCTGACATCTCTGGCGCTGCCCTCTCGGACTTGGGGGTCTCGTACTCGTCCTCCTTCGTTCTCGAATCAGATCGCTGCGCTCTCAGGCACGCCCGAATCTTTGTTGCTGGATCTTGTCTGGTGCAGAGAGCGAAGGGAAGGTGGAGGTGCAAAGATCCTCTCCGGAATCGGTGCTCATGCTTCACTGAAATTCCAAATGCTCGGAAGAAAAACATTAAACTAAAGAAACGGGGGGAAAAGGAGCGACTTGTATCGACCCCATCATCGGACAATTATTCCCTTATAATAATCCAATCCTTTATATTCTCGAAATCCGTCGGAACAACCAGGCAATCATGACGGGAATATCTCGAAAACTGCCACTCACATTACAGGGAAAAGAATAATGCGTTTTCTTGAACAAGCCTGCAGAGGTTTATGAGTACGTAAAGCGAAAGTTCAGATTGCACAAAACGCCTGTAACGTCACTCGTTGTCCCTCCTTTGCTTTTTCTCTTATCTCTAAAACTGGAAAGAGCTCCGAAGATTAAGAAAATCGACAGCCAATCTCAAGATAATAGATGTTATTAGAACTTTTTCAAGCTTTGACGTTCAAATTGTTTGTACCGGAATTGATATAGCATTCGATGGATTGATTTCTCGAAATATCATAAGAACCTTCAAAAGTTTTGCTTGTCATCTCGCTGTAACAACCAATTTGAAATTTCGAATCCTTGAATCATGAAACATAACACAAGAACCGCAGAAGTATTTCGAAAGCTCTCGCCTATAATTGGCTCGTTCATCTCGTACTATTGTTCAACCGAGAGAAGGATGTTAGCGCTGACCAAGTATAAATCACCCCTAGTAGAATTTTTTGGTTTGAGACTGCAGATTTTATTTGGGTGCACCGCCCATTAGGCAAGCTCGTCATCCTTACTCCATTATGATGTTAGTGAGTTGCCCAAGATAGGTCATACACGTAAGTACAAACACATCCTTCACAGACTAATAAAGATTTTTCGAGATCAAGAATTAGGCTGGAGAATCAAACTTGCAACTTTTGACTTGCAGATCAAGTCCTGGACCGCTCGATCGACCACCACTGGAGTCACGCCGTCCAAATACATTCTCTTAGAAAAGGAAAATTGAAATTTCATTCTCTCATTAAATTAAACAAGGAAAGATTAAAGATTTAAAAGAAAAGCAAAACCCCCAAGGAAAATTTGGAGATGATTTAGACTAATCTCATCTCTTAACACACCACCCAGAGGACGAAATTCCTTAAGATATGAATTCATTCATTCTGGAACAGAAGAAACCCCCTAATGCCTCTGGTCACTTCTTAGCTAATTGCATACACTTGAACTTGGAAAATCTTGTTGAGTTCCTACATCAATGGGCTATTAATAAGGCCATGCCATGATGAACCGAGCCCATTGTTCCAGCTGCTTCCTCTTGCAGAATCAAGATCGCCCATCGTGTTCCCTCCATCTGCATAATTGGCATTGAGCTGCCATGGAAATCCCCACAAGATCCTGTTCTCACTTTCCACCCCGGAGCACAGCTCTTGTTTCATAGTCGTCATCGTCACTGCCGTCGTCGTGGGGCAGCTCATGTCTTGATCATAACCGAGGCTCATCTCTGCGCCGCAGCCATTCTCCATTGGGTCTCCCGCATTCGCACCCCCGAGACCGTAATAGAAATTCTGGAGATTGCTCTGATGGGTCTCGAGAAACCCATGCCTGAACGAATCGAGGAAACCGCCGTGGTTGCCCAAAACATCGCTTGGGTGGATGCTGGGTTTTCCCAGAATTGGGAGATGGTCATGGTCATCAAGCCCAAATTGCTCACCTGCCTGCTTCTGGAGCCTGGCGAATGCGAGCGTGAGATCGCTCGAGTCGAAAGTGCTCAACCCGGGGAGTCCATTGAAGACCGAATTGGCACTGGATGTGAGGAGTTGCTGGTCTTGGGCTCTCTTCGAGGAAGAAGAAGACGAGGACGATGACCTCCTGTTCTTCCTACACCCTCCGCCGACCGGGACATTCCTGAGGGTCCCGCCTTTGGTCCAGTACCTGCGGCAGGACTTGCAGAAGTACCGGGGCTGAGAGAGGCTGTAGTTGTTGTAGTAGCAGAACTTGGTGTTGGTGGAGTCGCATCTCGGGCACTTCAGGGCTTGCTCCGGCTGAGGCCTCGGCTTCTTGTTCTCTTGCTGGGGTCTCGTGCAGACCAGCATGCTTTCAAGCGAACCGGACATTTCCTGCTCAAGAAAACACGGTTTTAGGCACCGGTCATTCGAGTCTGCTGTGAATAGAATAGTTCGAACACCGAGGAGATCAAGCGAAAGAAAGTTTGATTTTTGAGCAAATGGGCGAAGTTTGCCGAATCAGTCGAGTCAGCCCAATTCATGTCAGCGAAGTAGAGTTTCGGGAAATTCGACCCGCGCTCAACAGATGCACATCTCAGAACCCCAAAACGGGGCACTGAGGGCGAATCTTGCGCTAGTTCTTGAAACGAACAGCGAAGCGCCCTTTTCTCTTCGGAAGAAAGGAAAAAGAACAGCAACACGATCATCATCATCCTCATCGATATCATCAAACGGTGGAAAGTAGAAAGCAAAAAAAGTTCAGTCGGGGTTGCGCATAAGGAAAAAACGCTCTTCCGTCCTCACCTGATGTTGCACGCTTGAAGACTCCATCCATGCAACGCACGCCGATCTCAGCTGCAAGAGCCAAGCTTATCACCTTGAGATTGAGAGAGAGAGAGAGAGAGAGAGAGAGAGAGAGAGGTGTGTGGCGCTGTCGTTCGAAGTGTGAGGAACAAGACAACTCGTCTCTATATATAAAGCAATCCAGAGGAGAGAGAGAGAGAGAGAGGCAAGCATAGAAAATTCCAGGCTACCATCTGCGACAACTTCATCTCCCAACGGATTCAGATGCAAGATGCCCCGACGACGTCTTGTCGTGTTGTGGGTCCACCCCCCCCCCCCCCCCCCCCCCGCGTTCCTTCGCTTGCGTGGATTCACACTATCTACCGGCCCCACCCCGCCCCGCCCCGCCCCCACCCCACATCAGTGAAGTCTAGTTTGGTAGAACCTAGTTGGATTGGATCGGGGCATTAATGATCATCCCGAAAGGGTTTATCGCGGAAATTTGACTTCCCATCGGCTCATTTTCCTAAATTTATGAACAAATTTGATCGGAAATAACGAAACGATAAATCAACAACCATACAAGGAAAAGGGCATTATTCGACCGTCGCTTAACCCGACTCATACGGCGAGAATATTTCCCAACACTTTGCCGGTGTAATGGCACTTGATGTGCGAACAGAAAGAAAGCATACAATAACAAGGTTGGTAAAGGTGAATTCGAGGACTGTCATTAGGATTCGAAATTGCAGACGTGCTCCGATTCCATGACGCCGTGATCCTCATTCAAATCTGATTCCAACCTCACCCGACTTCCCATTCACGTGTCGCGAGAGAAATGACGCATGTAAACTCTTGTGCCGTCGTGATTCACGGATGATTAGTTCTCGAGATCGCACGAAGATTCGGAGATTTAGGCTTGTTGTGGTGCGTAAAAGTCAAGCATTAAAAGCTTCCACAAGGGCACGATCAAAACGGGGTCGTGTCTTCCTCGATCCCCCCCGATTGAAGGGTTGCGAGTACGGACGTCATTCGTATCAAACTTCAATCTCGGCTTTGTTCCGTCACGCATGATTACTTCAAATCTTGTCGTGACACAAGAGTCGTCCCCACAATCTCCTCGTGTTCCGAAAAAAATCCACGACTTTATTTAAATGATAAAATAATGCGCCACAGAGATTTGTCGTTGGGAATTTTTGCATTAAAAAAAAAGGAGGGGAATAATAATAATAAAAAAAAAGAAAAGAAAAGGAGATTTCTTATGGGAAAGAGGTGGGTGTGAGGCCTGAGGAGGCTCCTCCGCATTCCTTTCGTGCTTTTTTCTGGGTGGGCCACGCGGCAATCGAGCATGCCTGTCGATCGATTCGGTTCTGACGTTGAACGTCCTGAGTCCATGATCCCGTGGACTCGAAAGCGAAAGACATGTCCATTTCGAAATCAATCACCAAAACAAAATTTAATTTAGCTCGCCATCGACCGGGGATATCGGTCGAGAAGGAACGATCGGCCCGGTTCCAAGATGATTGAATGTTCACGGTAAATCGCCCGCGGCACGCGATAGATTAAGTCTGTAGATAGATCTCGCTATAGGCTGTTGGGATTAGCCGCGCAAACACGACGAAATGGAAAGCAAAGGCAAGGAAGAGAAATTGAGACGCGAGATTTTATCCCGGTTCGCCTTTAAATTAGGGTTGCATTTAAAAAAGGATTCCATTATAATTAACATATCACAGTTCTCAATTACAAGAGACAAGAACGAATTGAAGAGTACCGCCGCGTGCTTCAGCCTCACTAGTGTCAATTTATTGTACAACACTCGAGGGGTCTACCCTTTTTTTTTCAAATCATTGGTAGCTATTCCCGGATCCAAACCAAAATTACCAAAATATATGGGTCAAAATTATAAAAGCTATTTAGCGTCATAGGAGCACTTTCCCTTACAATTGCCACCGAGGCGGCCCTCAAACCCTTACCCACTCACTAAGGAATAGGACCCCCAACGTCTTTTGTCAATGAGGAGTATGAACCTCATCTCAACATAGCCCGCCATAGGAAATTTTTCGATTTTTTGTCGGGTTTTGGTGATTGTGCTTCTATGGTCCCTCCAAGGAACGTATGCTTTTCCATCTGTCTCATTCAATCTCCCAAAGTTGGACGAAGAGCTGTCACCATCACCACAAATTGCTGCTAGCTATAACTCGGTATTAGGACAAGCTAACGTACGTCTTAAGTAAAGGACAAGGAGTGCTGTTTGAATTGTCGCTGAATTTAGTTTGCTTATGTTGGAAAAGGCAGGAGACATATCTCCGACTTGACGATATGCATGTTCAGTACACATCCTGTGAATTTCAATGTACACAAGATATGACTGGCCAAAACAAGATTCATGCAAGATTGGTTGGCAGAGAAAGGAAATTAAGCTTCTTCATGGCCTTGCTTGAATAAACAAAATCGGACCATGAGGTCTCCCCTGGCGAAACGTCTATAATTTTATTTTAGGCCCTCAAAGATTGGAAAGTTCGTCTAGTCGCCAATCCAAGAAGTCGTTTGATGATGCCTCGGGTTATGGGCACCCAAAGCATTCCGACCTCATAAAGTTCGAGGGTCGAGGTGTACTAAAAGAAATACACTTGAAGTATCCAAAAAAAATGTTTAGGATGGATAAAATGATAATGCATAATAACTTGCATTTAAACCGACTTTATTGACCTACTTTATTGATGAAATGCCACTTCAACTCAATCATACTTCATCATGATGATGTATCAATGCATATTCGCTAATTTCTATATCGTGGTTTTCACAGTAGAGACGCCACAAGTGACGTCGATAAAAAGAGACACAATAATTTCGAGTTATAGACTCAATCTTCTGCTTACATCCATTATTGAGACAAGAACTAGTTTCATGAATTAGCTAAGCATATGAAAACTAGTAGTTGTACGTGGCTCGTATGATAGTCTTCAATCAAGCTCACCTTTGAAAATGTAATTTCGCTGAGTTAACAGAATCACAATGGCTCTCGATTCAACCTTTATTGGAACGGTTTTTCTTGCGATTATGTATTAAGTTCATTAGCTAAAATTAGAAAAAGAGATCGAGTCTCTATACTCGTTCTCACCCTGGGATCTCTCTGTGTGTGGAAAAATACATATGGCCGTCTCAAAAGAATCTTCAAATTGCAAAGCACCGATTCGGTAATGCGTGACAAACATTTCCAAAATGTAAGTTTCTCTTGATACCCATGCTTAATCGATGACCCTTAAACCCAAGCTACTGACCAAGTTTCATTAACTTTACCCACATGAAAAAAACAAAAAAATTCGCAAAAATTGCAGTATCATATGGGGCCAAGCCCCTTGGAACGGCGGGATCTCCAATGCACCAACCCGAATTCTAAATTCCAAGAACCTGTCATCATGTCGTCGGACTTGGAACCACAATAAGCAAGCAATCATTGATCAAACTTTGGATTCTAGTGGCACCAACGATATCTGCCCTTCGCCCTCCTCGCCCACCCGGATTCAAGAAAAAGATAACTCGGAATGATTACTAAATTAACACGACCGGTGGTTCAATCAAGCAACGGGAACAGGAACAATGTTCAAGCATCGATTCATCCATTCCGAGCGAAGACTGTACTTTCTGAGCTAGTGGCAGATGGAGTTGCAGACATGATGGTGGCTCACTGATTGGGAATGTGGGGGCAGATGGGCGCAGGAAGGGAGCAGTCATGTCCCGTTTGACTGGTCAAAAAACTCGTGTCAGTCAAAGGGACTGATTTCTCGAAGGGGGTTTAAAGCAAAAGCAAGCATATGGAACCGTGCCCCAGCGACAGATGTAGCAGCATCTTCTTCTCAGAGAGAGAGGGAGGGAGATGAGAGAAAGTGAGCGCGTGATATGCGTTTCTATTATGTTGGCTAGATAAGTGTCATGATAGCCATGCAATAATAAGACCCTATAAAGCGATTTGGTAGACTAAATCGCACAATCAGAATACTGAAAAAACATCGAATCAGTCATCAGGTTTGCTTAGCCCACCAGGAATTGGTTGAATGGTCAGAGAGGTGACAAGAATGTCCGGAAAGTGAAGGGTATGATGCAAACGATGGCCCCCGCATCTTGTCTTGTTTTCAGCTGTGTATAGTGAGTGATACTGTCAGCCACCATGACGCCTGACAGCCGAATCCAATAGAATGGAAGCCAAGGCTTGATGTACACATGAAATGCCTGCTGGTTAAACGCCGGAGCTAGTCATTACACAATAAAAAGGAACTACACAAAATAGCAAAGAAATCAGATGTATATATAATGTCGGTTGGTTACGACCATACACTACCGCGTATAACAACTAATGGTAGACATCACGCGCACGCACATAGCATTGTTGCTGTACAGCCGCTATGGGGCAATTTGTCTTGTAGTTATGTGATCGAAGCTTGTTGCTGCTATTGGACTCTTGATTCTATTGGAGATGGTCCGGGTTGCCTTTGAACTTGTGGCCAAGCAGAGAGCATGAGCGGGGCATGCTTTACAAGGCTATGAATCTGTGGCTTGGGTAGAAGGACCGGCACGAGTTGTGGCACAACCTATGAGAGGGATGACTTGAAAAGGCGGTTCATGATCGAGACTAGCTTAATGATCCATTCATGCTTATGTTTGGCCCATGTGACCATGTCGTGATTAGGCCCCTGCTTGGACTCAAGGCGTGGCTCATGCATGTGGCTTGGCCATGTCCAAGATCCGACCAGTCAGATGACTAGAAGTAAGGACGAGCAAGCTAAGATTAGCATGACTAGCAGATGATTGGGCAAGCCATGAGCGTGATTGGGATGTGCATGCATTGGGCTATCAGTGTGCCAAGGTGATTCGACATGTGAGCCAAGGCCTAGGTGAGCGAGCCAAGCGTAGGATCTGTTGTTGCTTTGGTACCAGGAAATGGCACAGCGCGCGAGGATGGATAACTACAGCTAGTTGTGACGGTTGGGAGCGGTTTCTAAGTGGGGTCAAACTCGGGACCATCTTTGACTTGTAGGATGGCTTCATTGATCGAGTTGCATATATCGCTCTTGGCAACTTTTTAGGTAATTCATATTTGGTTGGCTCCAAACATTTATCGTGACTTATTTGTGAACAATAATACTTGTATTGTGGGTTTGAATCTCTACAAAAGTTGGAAATTCCCTAGCAACTGTATAGGGTTTAAATGATAAAAAAAAAAGAGTCTAAACTTTTTTCACTTGTGCCAATTCAGTCCTAAACCTTTCAACTTAGCCAATTTAGTCATAAACCTTTCAATTATGTCAATTGAGCATTAAACCTTTCGACGATTTGCCAATTTAGTCATAAACTTTTTGACGATTTGCTAATTTAGTTCTTCTGACTAACTTTGGCTGGAAATCGTTCACATGATAGTCTAGTCAGTGCCGATCATCCTACTTGGTCCTACGTGGCGCGTACGATACTCATGGTACTAAGGTTTAGTAAGACTTTCATGATTGAAGCGGCGTCTGGCTTTGTGGATTAGCCTTTTGTGACTTTGCATTGCTCGTATTGGATTGTGTATGTGTGGGAGACAAAGGGGTGTGCTTCGCCGGTGGCCTGGTTTGTTCTTGTAAATGAGTGGCGGGTCACGATGCGATGCGATTAGTGTCATCAAAAAGTGAAAAATCTGGTGTATATTTTAGCCCCGTGATAGCCGCCATGGCGTGAGAACTATGATGACCTATCCCTACGCACTTGCACAAGAGAGAGAGAGAGAGAGAGAGAGAGAGAGAGAGAGAGAGAGAGAGAGGTCACCATTATTTGAGGACGACAAGCCGCAATGGTCACCTCAAATCGATGTCGCTTGTTGTGCCTCTCTTGAATGACCTTTCAATTATTAATTTTGAATTTTCTTTTTTCTGATTTTTTTTTACAACATAGATAATATTTAAGCATGTCCCATGAACGATCATATTTTCTCATTCAATTGACATATTTAATATATGTCCGATCTTTATTTGTGGTATAATTGCCAACAACATATAAGCAAAAGTTATTCTAATACCTATTTAGGCTTATAAATTTAATATATGCCCATAACCGGCCGGTTCGAGTGGTTCTTAGTTCGATCCGGCTTTTTTGCTTAGCCCTACTAATATCGTGTGAAAAAAAGATTTTATGGGACAGTTACTAATAGTTCAAAAATTTTAAGCCATCAGATAAAGATTATAGTTTGATTTTTCAATATTCCAACACCTTACAAAGATAAATCAGGTTTTCTAATATCGCGGAGCAGCCGAGAGATTCAAACGTGGACCGCATCTCCAAATCACTTGCGCAAAATGGTGCGAATTTATCTATAGGAAAGTCATCCGATGTGCGAGTAGCACGCGCTAGGAACTCGGGGGCGCTCGCATTGCTCTTAAATCATTTCATTTTTCATCTAGACAGACCAATCACCGGAGCGCGGCCCGGTTCTTAAGTTGGATTTCGTTTCCATTCGAGGGAATGAAATGTCCCCCCTTTCGATGATGATGATGACGACGATGATGATGGTGCTCGACGAGATCGCGATGGAGTTGGATTTTCCCATCTGGATTTTGCTTCGCTCCATGCCTCCCCGAATCAAAGATAAGGCATTGTCGTTACCCGCGGCACTACAGACACACAAGGACAAATCATTTGATTATTAAACGATGGTACTTGCCCCGAAAAAACGAGTTATACAATACTTGTATAATATCGTAATCATGTACTCCCTCGTTAAGAACGTCGGGGGAGGGGAATCTCTAGGGCTGCGCACTAGCACTGGCGCTAGCGTAGTAGGGTGGGGAGGATGGAAAGAAGCGCCGCAAGGGAGGGAGGGAGGGAGGCCGACAGTGGTGGGACCGGCGTGGCGGGATTTGGTCGGTGGTGGCGGGGCCCACCCCCAGCGATTCCGCCCTTCCCTCCCTCCCGCCCGCCCGACGGACCGCCCGCCCGCCCCGTGACCGCGACACGTGGCGGCGGACCGATGCTGTCCGACGAGGAGCGGGACGACGTTTCGTCGTGGATTTCGAGGAAGCGAAAGAGTGTAGGCTAAGGCTGTGTTCGTTTGGCGGAAAATGTTTTCCAGGAAAACATTTTCCGGGTTTTCCGGTGTTCGTTTGGCGGAAAACATTTTCCCCTCAATGAGGGAAAACATGACTAAATTGGCGGAAAATGATTTCCGCTTCTGAAAAGCGGAAATCATTTTCCGCCAAACTTCTTCCCCCTCCGGTCACCCGCCGCCGGCCGCCGCCGCCGCCCGCCGCCGCCGCCGCCGCCGCCGCCCGCCGGCCGCCGCCGCCGGCCGCCGCCGCCGCCGCCGCCGCCGCCGCCGCCGCCGCCGCCGCCGCCCGCCGGCCGCCGCCGCCGCCGCCGCCGCCGCCGCCGCCGCCGCCCGCCGGCCGCCGCCGCCGGCCGCCGCCGCCGCCGCCGCCGCCGCCGCCCGCCGCCGCCGCCGCCGCCGCCGCCGCAGGCCGCCGCCGCCGCCCGCCGCCGCCGCCGCCCGCCGCCGCCGCCGCCGCCGCCGCCCGCCGCCGCCCGCCGGTCGCCGGCCGCCGCCGCCGCCGGTCGCCGGCCGCCGCCGCCGCCGCCGGTCGCCGGCCGCCGCCGCCGCCGCCGCCGCCGCCGCCGGTCGCCGGCCGCCGCCGCCGCCGCCGGTCGCCGGCCGCCGCCGCCGCCGCCGCCGCCGCCGGTCGCCGGCCGCCGCCGCCGCCGCCGCCGCCGGTCGCCGGCCGCCGCCGCCGCCGCCGCCGCCGGTCGCCGGCCGCCGCCGCCGCCGCCGCCGCCGGTCGCCGGCCGCCGCCGCCGCCGCCGCCGCCGCCGGTCGCCGCCTGCCGCCGGCCGCCGCCGCCGCCGCCGCCGCCGGCCGCCGCCGAAAAATATTTTCCGAAACTTTTTCATATTTGTTGCCGAACACCGGAAAATTATGTTCCGGAAAAACATTTTCCAGGAAAATGACTTCCGGGAAAGCATTTTCCAAAAACACAATATTTTCCGCCAAACGAACGGAGCCTAAGTATTCCTTTTTATTCTTTTTTTGTTTTTTATATATATATTTTTTCCTTCGGGTTTCGTAATTTGTCTCGTCTTTTTTTTTTTGGGTGGGGGGTCCGTGGGACCCATCTGCCCCTTTACCCTCATCGCGAAGTAAAGCATCATCGTCGTTGTCGTCGTCCGTTCTCAGCGACTCGGTTCGCGTCTTCCACATTTTGCTAACTGAAGGTGGTCCCCACCAATTTTGCGTCGTTATTAAACGTGAAAATAACAAAGGGAAAAAGCCACCAAAAATCCTAAACTTTGTCATCTATGACACATTTATTCTGAATTTTTTTTGTGACACAAAAAATTCAAAACTTTGCTATTTGTGATACTGGGCATTTTCGTCTTTTTTGCTTTTCCTTTTTTTTTCCTTTCCGGCGAGAGTCGCCCTCGTCTGGGTGAGCGAGGGGCCCTCGCCCGACTCAGGCGGCCCTCGCCGACGTTGGGCGAGGGTGGCCCTCACCTGGGCGAGCAAGAGTGGCCCTCGCCGGCGTCGGGCGAGGGTCGCCCTCGCCTGGGCGAGCGAGGGCCGCCCTCGCTCAACGCCGGCGAGGGCCCCCTCGCCAGAAAGGGAAAAAAAAAGAAAAAGCAAAAAAGACGAAAATACCTATGGACTAAATGCATTGGGACAAATGTGTTACAAATAGCAAAGTTTGGGGTTTTTGGTGTCATAAAAAAAAATTCGAAGTAAATATGTCACAGGTAGTAAAGTTTGGGGTTTTTTATGACTTTTTCCCAATAACAAATAATAATAACACTAAAAAAAGAAGTTTAGGGAAATTCCAAAAGCAGACTTAAGGAGACCTTCTCCGCCTGACTGATGTGCTACGTACAATTTTCTAATTAATTAATTGATTATATGTATGCTCTGTTGAGATGCCATGTAAAACGTTTGTACTCCCGCCCTCGCCAGCTCGAGTTTTGCAAGATCCCTTTAGTTTGGTTCCCCTTTTCGATTTAAAGAATTTGCGTCCGTATCTTGGCGGTGAAGAGCAGTAACATGAGAATCATGCACCTCATTTTGAAGAGAAGAGTATCATCGGTCTCCCAATTACCAGTCGATTTCTAGACGGGATGCGCTAATCTTATTATTCGCTCTCATCTCTTGGGAAAGACCAAGGAGAAGATATGTCACGTAATGATTGGTATTATAACATCACGATTGGAGCGTTCTTAATCACGCGCGTTTTAGTTTTCGCAATCATAACCGTGCGATCAATATTATCACCTCGGCGTTTCCTTCGTCTATTCTTAAAGTCCCGCTAGGATGGTATCACTTCGTCTAAGCTTTTCCTTCGTCTATTCACATAATATAACCGTTATGTCATAAGCTTTTCCTTCGTCTACTCTTAAAGTCCCGCTAGGATGGTATCACTTCGTAAAAAAATGTGTTTCTTATGATATAATATCGAAATACTTTGGATATGAATTACGAATAGTTCCCCAATCGAGGGACGGTGTTGTTTCCTAAGGAGCCCTTAAAAGTTGCAATTTTTTTTTTGGAAAATACCACCAAAAATCCTAAACTATGTCACTTGTGATAAATTTACCCTGAACTTTTTTTTGTAACACGAAAAACCTCAAATTATGCCACTCGTGATAAATTTACCACGAACTTTTTTATGTGACAGGAAAAACTCCAAATTATGCCACTTGTGACACATTTATCCCATAATACTTTTAGCCCACGGGCATTTTCGTCTTTTCCAATTTTTTTTCTTTCTTTTTTTCTCTCTTTCCTCCATTGGCCATGGCGGAGGGAAGCCGGCGAGGGCTGCCTTCGTCGGATCTAGCGAGAGCGACCCTCACCCGCCCAGGCGAAAAGTATTGTAGGATAAATGTGTCACAGGTGTCATAATTTGAAGTTTTTTGTATCACATAAAAAAGTTCATGGTAAATTTATTACAAGTGGCATAATTTGAGATTTTTCGTGTTACAAAAAAAAAGGTCAATGTAAATTTATCATAAGTGATATAGTTTAAGGATTTTGATGGTTTTTTTTTTTTTTGGTAGAAAAAGTTCCAATTTGCAATAGTGGAGCGAACGACGAATTCGTGCGACGTGCCGGGCCGTGTGGCACGCGACGAGGAAGGAAGGGCGGGCGGGCGGCCACGCGGGACACGCGGGTTGAGAAGCCCACGTCATGTTTTGGCGCGTTTGGCAACGGACGTGAGTTGGTCTCCGTTCGAGGATAAGGACGGACGGGATCCTGAAACGTCTCGCTCCCGTTTCCCAACGGAACCTTTGTCTGGGACTCCGCTAGACTCCAATTTGTTCCGCGCACGAAACATCTCAATCCCCACCCTCATCAATGCACCCGTCATGCCCCGCATCCAATTTTTGCGTGTTTGTCTTCCCTTTGGTTCGAAACCCACCTGTGCAATTTCACTCGAGGCTACCTTTAGAACAATGGTATTTGCTTGCTCGGTGACGGGCGGGTGCGGGGTACGGAGATCGGTATCCGGACGAGAACTTATGGAGCGCTCCGAGAGTTTTGGGCACCCTGTTTTAACAATCGATACATGTTGGGCATTTGACTTCGTCAAGGAGATAGATATTGTTACTGCAGGGTCGGACCCTTGTGAATCTTACGTGTTGCTTTTCCCTCGAGATGATCGTGCGACAGAGCCCGAGATGAGTGACCTCGCTCGATGCTGAACCTGACTACGAATCCTGTAATACTCACGAACCCAACTTGGACCTAAGTTACGGGGACAAAAGAGCAAAGGGCGACGTGTCATCAATAAAGCACGCAATATCGCCAATACATGAAATACTTTACGAGAAGAATTAATGGATGGGAAAATGACTCAAATGGTCCTTGAACTTTGGTTTGATATGCAATGTGATCCATAAACTTATAATTTATTCAATGTCGTCCATGAACTATAGCCCAATGTGTAGTGTGGTTCCTAAACTTTTAATGATTCATGAACTTTTGATAAATGTTCAATTTAGTCCCTAAACTATACGAAAATATTCAATGTTATTCTTAAACTTGAGTTAATGGAAGGTACGTTGAATATTTTTATATAATTCAGGGACTAAGTTGAACGTGTACAAAAAATTCAAGGAACTTATTGAACAAATTGAAAGCTGAGGGATTACATCACACGTTGAACTAAAGTTCAGAAGAGACATTATACGTCGGGCTAAAGTTTCGAGATCATTCGTGCCATTATTATCCCTTAATGGATGAAAAGCAAAGGACGAGTTGGGCAATGCCCTCGTCCACCGGGCCCTTGCTAATGAAGCCAGGATGGGCCGAAAAAATCTACACGCTCGTGCAGTGGCCCAAATGGCCGGTGTCAATAATGGCGTTTGGACCGACCCTCATAATTGCATTCATTCCTTAGGACGGGGTACTTAGTTCTGCTTACCTAAAAATAAAAAGGTCCATGGTCCACACAGCTCCACGGTTTACATCACGCGAAATTTCGCGTAAAGGAAATCGGGCCCCCGTTCCCATCGCTCCAGTCACCAACCGAAGACCCAAGCCCCAACGCGGGTACGACCGCCTCGAAAGTCACGTTTTATGATGGTCAGGAGTCGACTCGAGAGTCGTCGCTTCGGCCGCACTCCATCTTTCGCTGCATTTTCCCTTCTTCGCAAAAAATCTTTGCACCGGTATCTCCTAAATTATTAAATTAAATTGACTGAAATTGAAATTCCCCCTTTCCTTTTTTTCAAAATAAAAAAAAGTACATCGAAAAATCCGTTTAATTTTTGAAATCGGGAATTTTTTTTTTCTAGTTTTCGAAGCGGGTTTCATAATTCTTAATAACTGCTTTTAAAATCCATTTTTTTTTTCAAATTCACTACCCATGGAGTGATGCAATGTAAGACTACAAAGTGGCTATCTATGTATACTCGAAAAAATTCAAGCATTTTATTAATAAAAACTAAGGATACAATTGTTTTGCTATAAATGAATAATTAAAAATGATCACTTACGAATATGAATGAACGAAAACTATTTCATTGTCTACGCAAATATTTGGGCATAAATTGTTGTTGATAATAAAAATATTTTTGCTAAACTAATTTTTTTAAACGGTAGGAGCGATTACTTTTTTTGGAAATTTTTTTAAATCAATTTATTTTTTCGCAAAATAAACGGAGATTAAGTAAATATATTATTTTCCTTTTTTTCACATTTTTCGATGCTTATTTTCTATCTGCTTTCCGTGCACGCTCAAAATTGATATTTTATTTCCACATAAAAATAAAAATAGATATCTTACACATCAAATCTTGGAAAAATTAATTACTCTCGCGGGGAGAGCTGGAAATGTGGCTGTCCTCTTAAAGAATTTTTCCCCGGAAAATCTTTGACTTTTTAAATTTACCTTTGCTCCTCCCTCTCCCTCTGTCTCTCTTTGCATATATATATATATATATATACATCTCTCTTTGCATATATATATATATATATACACGAGCGGCGAAGCGGCAGACGAAGGTTGCATACAATGGCGGCTTCCACAGCGGGATCCTCGCTGCCCCTCCGATCGCGAATCCCCTCCTGCAAATCCTCCTGGCCCGACCACCGGCCGAGCGGCGCGGCGGCCCTCGCCGCTCGGGGCGGCCGCGGTCGCCCGGGGCGGCGCGCCGCGTCGCTGTCGATGGCGTCCCCGAGGGAGGAGAGCAGCAGGGCCGGGGCGAGGAGCGACGTGTTGTCTCAGGCGCTCGTGCTGAACAGAGCCATCGAGGGCTCGAGCGGCGGCGAGAATGGCCACAAGGACGCGCACTTGTTGCCCAGTACGGAATCGGCGCCGTCCCCCCTTTCGATTTTCATAGTTTGATTCGATTGTGGTTATAAAAGAGCTTCCTTTGTCGTTCTTCTGATCCTGTGTTCGTCAATAGGGCCTTTGTCTTCGGTGCAGAGCTCCAACCCCAACTCCGGCGGATCTCGCCTGCGGGTTGCTTACCAGGTAAGATATTTGTCCACACGACGTTGATGTAATCCAAAGTCCAGCTCGCTTTTTATTAATTTATTCGTTCGTTTAAATGTCTCTTCGGTCGGTAGTTAATGAATTGGCAACGTGCTGCAGGGAGTTCGCGGCGCGTACAGCGAGTCTGCGGCGGAGAAGGCTTATCCGAAGTGCGAAGCGGTGCCGTGCGAACAATTCGACACCGCTTTCCAGGTGAGCCTTTCGTAAATATTTTTGGAATTGAGTATGTCTGCTGAATCGAGGAAACTGGTCAAAGCGAGTTATTTGCATGTCTATTCTCTTGCTCGCCGGTTATCGCGAAGCTGATGGCATGCGGAGTGGTTGGGGTTAGTTGATAAAGAGAAGAAATTATAAACAATTGTTTTCTGAACTCATAAGGAAGAATTCTGCGCACAGATTCATCTTGAAACAGGAAATAGGAAACAAATGGTGTCAGGGACGAATAGATTATGGTTATGCTTTTCCTTTTGCCTCTCTGGCTTGACTTTATCGAGAAATATTACTTTTTAAGGCCAAGATCCAATGTCAAATCAACAACAGGTCTATGGGAACTTTTCACCAAAAGCCTTCCCGGTAGATGAAACTTAACCCTTTGAACCAGAATCTTCTGGCTTTGTTGGTGCTCCAAACGGGTTCTTACAAACAATGTAAAACTATGAGTTAGGTGAATATCTAATAGAGGACTTGACAGATTTCCCCATGGTGGGATGCTCTTGTGGTGGTGCTCGTTTAATCCCATGCACTAGTGCGGAGTTAGAATCTACCCAAGAGAACCCTGATGGATATGCTTGGTGCCAGGGTTTGGGGCTCTCCTGGCGCCTCTTAGGGATTTAATTCTCACAATCCTAAAACGGGCACAAGTAAGGATTTGCGTGGGTTTACCCCACAGCCATCAGAAAAATAAAAGTACTTCACGCAGACTTTGCGGATTTATTGGTCTCTTACTTTTCATGGTATATAATTGCTAGAGAGTTGGTAAACCTTTGTGAACAGCCACAGCTATGGACCAAAAACAGAGTTAGTCTTGCGAATAGATTCCTCAGTTTTTCCTTCTTCTATTTCTCCCCGCAGGCTGTTGAAAAATGGCTAGTGGACAGAGCAGTTCTTCCAATCGAGAATTCTTTAGGTGGAAGCATTCACCGAAATTATGACCTGTTAATCCGGCACAGGTTGCATATAGTCGGGGAAGTGAAGCTTGCAGTAAAGCACTGCTTGTTAGCGAATCATGGTGTTGAAATTGGAGATTTGACGCGGGTTCTTAGCCATCCACAGGTACTAATGCATCACTTATTGATTGGCTTCCCCTACTTTTAGGTGAAAATTAATTTTCATATGCGTTTTCCATTTTCAGGCTCTTGCACAGTGTGAGCACACGCTGACGAAGATGGGCCTAGTCAGAGAAGAAGTGGATGATACTGCTGGTGCTGCAAAGGTATTGCCTGTAATTTTAACTGAAGCTACTTATTGTGGCTAAGTCTTCCCTCCCTCTGAACAGACATGTATCTAGGGTTGGTGATTATTCCATAATTGAAGTTCTTGGGTTTCATTTTCATTCTAGAAAGTCTCTATAAAAGTTGAGTGTGTGAAAGTATTGATCTAGATCTCAATTTGACCATAGGAGGGTCCTGTCTATAATATTGTTGTGACTGTCTACTCTTTTGATTATGTTATGCTTTAACTGTTTTGGTAGATCATCCTTGTTGAGGTTCCAAATAATAAAACATGAAAAGCGCATCTGTCATTGTATTGTGTTCAATGATAAACTGGAAAGTTTCTGTCTCTGTAGAGTCTAAACAGAATTGCAACGTGAATGATTTGATTTTCAATCAACTTGCAAATCCCTTTAAGGTGAATTTAATTGGGTTAGATACGAAATGCATTTTCCTTATCCAGTCATGATATCGTCTCACGTCTGCTCTGCTGAATTTTCGCATGCAACATAGATCATGATGCACTGCTGTCAGGTTTACCTTAGAATTCTCAGGGTATGTGGCTAGAGCAGTTTAGGATACTATCAATATTCGGCGTAGATATCAATATGTTTAGCAGTTTTAGTAACTTGAAATGCATGGCCATTTTCTTGTTCTAACTGGCTTGTAGTTCCTCTGAACTTTCAGCATATTGCTTTCCACAATGTAAAAGATGCAGGGGCCGTTGCTAGTGCTACTGCAGCGAAAATCTATGACTTGCATATACTTGCTGAAGACATTCAGGTTTTTATCTTACTTTTATTTGTTACTACTTGGTAAGATTGCTGAAATATCTCAAGTCCATTCTGTAATCTTTTGCCCTTATTGATAGGATGATTCTGATAATGTTACTCGATTCCTTATGCTGGCGAGGGAGCCCATTATTCCTGGAACCGATAGGCCCTTCAAGGTCACTATTGGGAAACTATATTTACGTACTCTTTTTTTACCTTCAAGTCCATTCTGTAATCTTTTGCCTTTATGGACTATGCATCTTTCACTGTTCCTTTTGCTACCCCAACTTCTGCTAAGTACTAATGATATTCCTAATGGCCTCTCAGACAAGTATAGTTTTCTCACTGGAGGAGGGTCCTGGAGTCCTTTTTAAGGCACTTGCTGTTTTTGCTCTACGGCAAATCAACCTTACAAAGGTAGTCTTCATTTTCCTTACCAGAAGTACCATCAAATTATTTGGATTAATCTGTGATGCGGCTTGGACAGATTGAAAGTCGTCCCTTGAGGAAGCAAACTCTGCGAACACCTGATGATACCAGCAATGGTGGTCCGAAGTAAGTTTCTTAAAAATATTAAGCTGCATTTACTATTGAAAAGACAGACCTTGTAAATTTATGGCTGTTTAACTCTCTCCTTGTCGTTGTGGCACTGTGCACCACTGCAGATACTTCGACTACCACTTCTATGTTGATTTTGAAGCGTCCATGGCTGATGTAAATGCACAGAATGCCTTGAGGCACCTTAATGTATGCATAATTCCTTTCCTCTTCAAGTTTAGTACTTCCCGGCTCTCATCTTTTTTATGCTTTAATGCAATTCCTTCCCTGGCAGGAGTTTGCTACATCGTTGAGAGTTCTGGGGAGCTATCCAGTTGATACTAGCATGATCTGAGAGGGCCACTACCTTGATACGGGTATGATTTCACAAGTGAACACTGACGAATTCTTTTTCCCTTGATTTTTGGTGTCAAATGATTGAGTTGTTTGATTCAACTTCTCTGTACCTGCTAATTCACCTATCCAATGAACTACTTAATTAGACACACAAGTTGAAGACCCACACGAATCCTACTCCACTATGTTGAATTTGTGTGGGAGTCATTTTTACGCGTGGCAAAGTTGTGGCAATTATTTATGCAACTAGGTTGGGGAAGGGGGGGTGGGCTAGTTATGTGATCGTCGCAGTTGATGTCAGATTCATTTCAGGAGATCCTTCCTGCTACAATTCTTTTAGGTTGCGTTTGGTTGTCCGAATTTCTAAACAGGATAGGACTGGATAGGATGGAATAAGAAATCTTGGGATTTCTTCATATCCTATCCACTGTTTTGGTGGACTACGGATTTAAAGTCGGATAGGATAATTTTTTTTTTTTGGCTATCATGGGTCCGGAGGAGTCGGTGAAGGAAAAAAAGCCGAGAAATTTTTTTGGTGAAAGCGCACAAGGTGTGGGGATGAAGATGACGGCAAGTGGCGGATAGGGTTTCTGGAAAAATAGGCATTGAAAATCCTAACCAGGTCTATCCCACCCCCTCCCCTCGGATTTTTTTATCCGGGCTATATCCGATCTATATTCAACCTTATCCTATCCTGGACCACCACCAAACACAAGATAGGATATTATCGTATCCTGGCTTTTATCTGGTCGACCAAATGCAGCCTTAGCCTCTTTGTCATTTCAATAATCATACCCCTCAATAGCACCAACAGTTTGATTTGGTGTCAAATGATTGAGTTGTTTGATTCAACTTCTCTGTACCTGCTAATTCACCTATCCAATAAACTACTTAATTGGACACACAAGTTGAAGACCCACGCGAATCCTACTCCACTATGTTGAATTTGTGTGGGAGTCATTTTTACGCGTGGCAAAGTTGTGGCAATTATTTATGCAACTAGGTTAGGGAAGGGGGGGGGGTGGGCTAGTTATGTGATCGTCGCAGTTGACGTCAGATTCATTTCAAGAGATCCTTCCTGCTACAATTCTCTTAGCCTCTTTGTCATTTCAATTGTCATACCCCTCAATAGCACCAGCAGTTTGATTTTTCGGGTGCCTTGGGATTCGGGCCGTATTTTTCATTGCGATACTTCTTCTTTTAATGTGTGCACGGCATGGTGATACTTTTTTTTTTCCCCTTCAGCATTTTTTAGATGGTAAAATTCATTCCTCTTTTGCAGGCTGTTGGAGGCTTTTGCGAGACACACGAGAAGTGGTCAACCTTCATTTGATCTCGAGGAATCTTATTCTGTCTATGAATTTGTCAGGACAAAGGCTGCGGTTATCGTTTTTGTTTATAATTTCGTCAATGTTCTAATAGGTTATTATATTGAGAGCGAAATTGTTAATAGGCCTTTTGTGATTGCCTGACGTTTTTTTTTTGGTCGAATGTGATTGTCTGACTTCGAAAGGTCAATAAGAATAAGATTATTTATTCTTTACAATTGCTGGCTCCCATCCCCACTGCATCTCCAAGAAAATTTCTGGCTGGGAAGTTAGACAGGAAAGATTCCAACGCTGAGCGAGGATTCAACCAACGAATATGTGCTTAGCCAAGAACAAAATGACTCTCTCTCTCTCTTCCAGCTAGAAATTTTCTTGGATTCATACTGAGACCATACTAATGCTACAACTATAAATTGGATTGATACTGAGAAAACAGAGCGAAACATCCAGTGAACTAGGATGTAAAGACGAAGGTACTTCCTTCTTTATTACTTGTGATGGGGAGGCTCCAATCGAAAACTGTTCGCCCCGGTCCCAAATCCTTTGCGGGTGACTGAGGCTGAGAGAGGTTTTGGAGTGAAAACCCAGATGACGACTTTCTAATAAGATGTTCACGTGTAAACTCATTTCCCTTCTGAAACTGATCTCCAGGTTTCATTTGTTCTGTATAGCGTAGTCATTGTACTGGAATCAGCACGAGTACTTTCACGAGTTTAAAGCTTTTGTAGACTATCTTCTTTGCAAAGTAACAAACGTCATATCAAACTCTCTCTGAATCAACACATCGTGAACATTACGATTTTAGCAGCAATTTCTACTTGCGAAAGACAATCAGAGTTATAATAGATTGTCCCCAATCAAAAGCATGCCCCTAAAACAAAACAGATGATCCTTTCACCCAAAGACCAGAACTAAAAACTGTACTTTCACGAAGGTGCAAGTTCACATGGAAATTGAAGGTACATATATGAAGAGTTGAAGTCTAGGACACATTGCAGTCGCACTAGAATACCCTGAATGCTACTAACATAACACCCCTCAATGCTATGTACTCTCCGACCCGGAAAAGAATAAGAAAAAACACTGTTTTGCTAGTCATTGAGAAGAGTGTTAGGGATAGAGCCAGGATGTCATGAATGCTCAATAGATGTGAACATCCTTTGGATTTCAGAAACACAAAAAGATCTCTAAGATCCTTTGAAAGAACCCACCTTTGGAGAAATTTTCTGCATTCTTCCTGAGCCAATGAGACACCCGAATGTCTTTCCAGGTAAGCCTCGTTACGCTGGTATTCCGTTCTTTCCGCAGGACCCCACCCTCACCCCCCCGCTCTCTCTCTCTCTTCTTCTTCTTTCCCCCCGATCAGCATCATTACTTAGCGCTAGCAGTCATCAGATCTTCAACCAGCTGAAGAATCTCTTTTCTTAATTCAGTAACAGCAGGCGGAGTAACTCGCTCCTCAACAGAAGAAAACCAAAGATCCTTCTTGTTGCTCAATTTAGCAGTTTCATGCCAGCAACAGATCGCTCTTGCAGTAGCTATCACATACAACCCACAATCATAGCCATTTAGCTGCTGGGGCGAGCTACTACATTGAATGAATTTGGCATCAGATGCTGAATTTGAGCCATTTATAAATCTAACTAGGACTTCATAGAGTTGCCTGGCATATCGACTATTCATCCCTCGTGAGCTGTCGTGATGCACAAATACACCGGCATCTCTCTCAAACACCAGCAAGCTCCAATGAGAACCACCATCTGCTAGGCCCACATTTTCATTGTCGTTGACTGGGAAAATTACAACTTTCTTACCAGGCAAATCTAGAGGCTCTACGAAATCTTTAAGTCCCTCAACATCAGGGCAGTTTGCTATCCAAAAAGAAATTGAAGGTGGAACCAGTAAAATATCTGGAGAAGGATAGCATGAAGAAAGATAGCTGAAATAGAACTCAATGATACGGTCATTGAGAAAGTATGGACCGCTAAGTATGTCCAGATCCAACCGTCTGAGCACGACGTCTTTGTAGCTGAGAATCTTTTCATCACCCGAGGATTTTCCCATGATGTGGATCTTGACTGAGACTTCAAATCAATAAACCATGAAGGCGGTTAGGCTGCTGTCGATAAATGTAGATTTATCAGGCAAACAGAAGCAAAAAAGAACAGATGTAGACCTGCCACTTCATTCAAAATAGACAAATTTAGACAGCTAGTGAACCAAAACTATAATCTCAAAAGTGCCAAACAAGTATGGAAAGAATTTCTACCAATGATTGAAAGGCCTAAACTGGCGAACAGACAATCATAATATTTTAGCTTCTTGCAGTGTCAACTAATATTTCAGTTGCTCGAGCTCTTCAGTAATGCCTGATCGTTGCAAGATAGAAAGATCTCCTTTTCAAATTATAACTTGGGTGAATTTGCCCTTCATTTTGCCATAGCTACTCCAACAATGAATCACGATTCTATGAAACACCTCTGTAAAAATTCACCCAGCAGTTTCAAATCATTCTCGGTACTGCAGTCCTTTTAAAGCAATCTTATTCCCAATCATAGCATAAGAAGAGACCTAAAAGTTGCACCTTTTCTGGTCAAAGTGTAAACTAGTTTCCTAGAGTGACCCATGACAACCTCAGTAGTTTTAGTTCCAATCCAGAAAACTCGAACTCTTTCACCTGACTTCACTTTCGAGTTTCTACTTCAAATGATGCAACTTTCTCTGACTCGACACTACTTTTCACACTATCAATTAGGACCCAATTACCAAAGATAATTCCGAGTACCGAAGATCTGATACTTCAGCCCACTTTTGCATGGCTTCTTCCCTCATCTTTCGATTCGTTAACCATGACCGCCATAGAACCTCACAAGTCACCCACATGCCCTTTCTTCGCAGGCTCCGGACAAAGAAGAACTTTCGCCCATATTACTACCATGGGAGAGTCAGTCAGGATTTTCCCAACATCAAATGATGATGAAACGTTCCTACCCATTTCCCCAAAAGACATCCAACCTCAGACACACCTGTGACCACCAGCCTAACTCCTAATGCCTTCAAAAAAACCACAGACGAAGCCGGGTCACAAACAGCAGACGCAGGCGTGGACACCATGAAGCACCGCCGCGTTCTTCGCCGGCGACAAACTATCAAGAGCAAACATACTCTCGCCCCCGCCCATCGAATTTGTTCTCCAGAATCCCCCAACTACCAGAGATTTCGTCCACCAAGCAAAGCAAAGCAAGCAAGTAGGTCAAAGGCGAATTGGGAAAGGGACTTACCGGGACGGCGCGGGGTCACCGGAGAGTGCCGACGCTGGCAAAGAACCCAATTCCTTCCTTCAGATTCTGGTTCGTCGAGCAGAGAAGCAGCAGTTCAGGCAGGGAAGGTGAAGTGGGATTTTCGGAGCCAAAAATCAGAATATGGAGGTTTTCATGTCCTCGATTGTAAATTTTCCAGGGCCGAGCGCGGAATACGGGTTTTATTTTTCATTTTTCAATTTTTGTTCCTGGGCCTTATAACCGAACCGGTTCGGGTTGGCCCACTCGAGCGTTGACCATCGCATAAATCGTCGACCTCCCCCCCACCACCCCCGGTGATTAAACCAATCGTCATCGCCGTCGTGTCTTTAAAGCGAAACCAACTGAAATTCTTCCTTACCAGTAAGAAAGGGGCGCCCGCCCACCCCCCACGAAATTACGGTTTTTGCATACGGTCAAGTCACGTGGCTTCTCCCCTCCCCACTCGCTCGAACGATGCCATGGCGATCGCGAAGTTCCCGTCGCTCTGAATCCACGGCGGTTTCCCCTCTCTTCCCCTCGCTCGCCGCAGGCCGAAGCACGGGGGCGTCGTCGCGGCGGCTCCCGTTGAGACCGGCCGAGTCGGTCTAGCACTCGGGATCTGCTGATTCCGTGGATCCACGCGGCGCGTTCAATCCGAGCGCCATCCTCTCCGATCTCTCTCTCTCTCTCTCTCCGCCGGAGTGTCGGAGGGGCTGCCGTTTCTGTTCCCGTCGCGTCCGGAAATGGAGGAGTTCGTCGAGAAGTTGCCGGCCATGGATCTGATGCGCTCGGAGCAGATGACCTTCGTCCAGTTTATCATCCCCGTCGAGTCCGCTCACCGTGCCGTGTCCTACCTCGGCGAGGTCGGCCTCGTCCAGTTCCGCGACGTAAGTGTGCTAAGTGTGCTCCGCTCCGATCCGCACTTGACTCGTCCGATTTATGTTGGAATTAGCATTGGTAGACATTTTTTTTTTCCTTTCCTTTTTTGGCCGCGGAGAAATTTCCATCGGGTGGAAGAGAATGCCGAACCTTGCGAATTTTAAGTGAGTTTCTGTCGTTACCGTGGAGTTTGCTGATAATAGGAATGATCAGGTTAGGCTACGATGGTCTTGTCCTATGGTTCACGCTTGACGTGATGCTACTTGTGAATTGTTCAGCTGAAAGCTGTGTTGGATGTCAATGAGTAGTTTTGATTCCGTTGATCTAAGTCGATCCTTTTTGCTGCCTGTATAACTTGAAAGTTTGTGAGTGAGATGAAGCACTACGGTCATGCGGACATGTTTTCTCTATTTATTTTTTTTGGGGTGGGGGGGGGGAGGGGGCTGTTTCATGGTTAGTTCAATTTATTCCCATTGTGAACGAGGAATTTCTGGGTTCATATTCGCTATGGAATTTATATTTCATTTGGCTCCTGAGCCAAGGAATTTAGTGGTAATTATATGTGCACATCCTCTCTGCATTTCTCCGGATAGCCATCAGTGCGGTTACTTTCTGCATTTGTGTACGAAGAATGATGTAAAGAATACTACTGAGATGTCCACCGAACAATGTTATTTGTTAATTAGAGAAACTCTTTTGACCTTGTGGATTGTTTGACAATTATTGGATCTTTGGACAACTGTTCGCATTTTTTTCTCTTTTGCAGTTAAATGCTGAGAAAAGCCCTTTCCAGAGAACATTTGTTAATCAGGTATCTTTGCAGCAATGGATGGAGTTCATATTGCATGAGCGACACTTGCATAGAGGCATGGAAACTCAGATGAGAAGAATTGTAATTTGGCAATGTGGGTCGTATTACAAGTTAGTTGAAAACAGATAAGAAGAATTTTACAGCTTGCACTTTATTTTAGGTTGAAAAAGTTTCTCATTGGTCATGACTTGTTGGAAAAATGGAACATGTAATATGTTTAGGCTTGTGATAATTAACAACATAGGCGGTGCTTCTTTCTAGGATTCAGCCACTTTACGATCGTATTTAATTGCATTCATATGCATAGGGACCTTAAATATCTAGATAGCAATTGTGATGTCCATATCATACATTTATGTATATCCAGTCTCTCCTCTATGTATGGCCTCTGTAAGAATAGTCTCTCCTTTGTGCATGTAATAGGGCAAGTTGTGTTCCCAACAACATGCATTTGTTAAATTTCCTTTTAGCTTGTTCTTATTGTCATCTCTATAGGTTTCTTCTTTTGAAAAGACAAATTTACTAAAAATGGGAAGTTCTTCAATTGGAATGAACTATGGCTCTCAACTTGTGCTCCAAACTTTATGAAGATCTAATAGAACACAGTTACAATCAAATTAGATGTTTTGGAGATCATAGGAGAAATCTATCTGCAGATTCACATCGTGTGATTTTCTACTTAGGTGAAACGTTGTGGGGAGATGTCAAGGAAATTGCGGTTTTTTAGAGATCAAGTTGGTAAGGCTGGTATGATGTCTCCTGAGAATCCAGTTGTGCAACCAGATGTTGTGTTGGAGGAACTAGAGGTCCTTCTCGGCTTACTGCTTTCCTCCTCTCTTCAACCTTTTTATTCCATCTTGCTTGATTTTAATTTCTTAAGGGATGTTCATTGCGCCAGATTTGTCCTGTCTAATTTTAATACTTCTTTGCTTCCAGATTCAGCTTGCTGAACGTGAGCATGAGCTTATTGAAATGAACTCCAACAGTGAGCGTCTCAGACAATCTTACAATGAGTTACTGGAATTTAAGATGGTATTGCAAGAGGTTAGTCTCATTTTCTTTCAAGTCTTATGGAGATATTCATTTCCTTTCCAGAGAGGCCTTTATCCTTTTTTGATATATCTATATATTGGAGAAATGTCATTTGTCGCATCCTCCTTCACTTTTGTTTCCAGTTTCCACCCATTTTTCCCCTTTTATATTTCAACGGGCATGTGCCATCACTGTTTTGTCATAGATTGATTACTCGGTATTATGGTGCAAATCCTAGCAGTACTAGCTTATCTTGCTGCTCTGCTGTGTTCATAATTGTATGTTTCATCTAAAAAATGATTCAAGATGGACATACTGATCATATCAGAGTAATCAAGCTCTGTGTGTGTGGGTGGGTGGTTACTCATTGTCATTTTATATGCAGATGTGCTTTAAAGCATTGTATGTAGAGGAAATAATGGCCTTCCCTGCGGGAAAGCAAACTTGCATATCCTTGTATTTAATTAATCCAAGCTTTGGCATAGGACCTTATTAGCCCTCTGATTTCCAGCTTTTTAGTTCTAAGACTTCTTGATTAAGTAAATACGCCGTGTATTAGATAGCCTAATTTAGATGTGTTGCTTTATCTGAGAGTCACGGTATTTTAGTTGCTTTACATGGTTTGTCCATTTGTAAAGTAAAACACCATAACAAAGTGGATGTCAAGAGTCAAACTTTCAGAACTCTTCCTTTGCATTAATATATATTTCCTTGGGTGATGCTGCCAGGCAGGTGGCTTTCTTTTCTCAGGAAAGAACCATCCTGTTGCAGAAGAGAGAGAATTGGATGAAACTGCATACTCAAACGACTATGTTGAGACTGCTTCCTTACTTGAAAAGGTACTTACTGCAAGTGGCTTCTTGGAAATCTTTGCTCTGCTGTATGATTTATCTTGGATTGCGTTTTTCTTTTCCAAGGAGATGAGACCAGGAACATCGGAACAATCTGGTTTGAACTATATCAGCGGGATAATTTGCCAGACCAAAATACTTATGTTTGAGAGGATGCTTTTTCGTGCGACAAGAGGCAATATGCTTTTCAACCAGGCACCAGCTAATGAAGGCATCATGGACCCTGTAACATCTGAAATGGTTCTTTTCTTGACAATTCTTCCTGAGATTGCTGATTTTTTTCTGTTGTTTAGTGTCTTGGAGTTGCCAAACTTTTTTTGCCTGTTTCACTCCTTAAAATATTTTTATCTTTCAAGCCGCTTGGTAGTGTTCTTGCTTGAAAATAGCGAAGAAAATTTTAGCTGGTCGGTGGAACTGTTTCTTCAGCGAATTTTTCTGTTTTAGCATGAGAATCTTTATTTCTCTGACTTATATTTATGCAGGTTGATAAAGTTGTTTTTTTGGTTTATTTCTCTGGAGAGCAAGCAAGGAAGAAGATTAGAAAAATTTGTGAAGCATTTGGTGCGAACTGTTATCCTGTTCCAGATGATATTACCAAACAAAGGCAAATGACTAGAGAAGTGAGTGCACTAATGACGTCAAGAATATGTCTTTCGCTTGCATGATACAGAAATTTTGAAATAAAGTCAATGTAGTTTTTTTATAATTCTGACCTACTAGTATGATCATCCTTTGGAAGTTTTTTCCATTAATGCATAATATGTTGATAGATCAACTTTTGCCAACTATATCTTGAAGTTTTTTCCATTAATGCATAATCTGTTGATAGATAAACTTTTTGCTAACTATAACTTGAATGTATAATATGGATGTTGTTCATCCATGTAATTAGCTAGATATCTTAGCCTCGTAACTGTGTAATAACATATGCTCTGTCTTGCACTAACAAAGCCCTTTGTATCTTGTCTGAAACTTGAGGTTCTGTGTTAGGTTTTGTCACGTCTTTCTGAACTGGAAGCAACCCTGGATGCGGGGATACGTCATCGAAATACAGCCCTTAGTTCCATAAGCCTCCATCTGCCAAAATGGACAAACCTGGTAAGATATGTTTCTTCCCCTTCTTCCTTAATTCAAACCATCAAAGGTTCATTAGCTGAGGCTTTCTTTCCTTTTCTCCCTTTCTGGTAATCAATTACTTTATTTTCGGTTCTTTCTTAGGTAAGAAGGGAGAAAGCAGTATATGATACATTGAATATGCTTAATTTTGATGTTACGAAAAAGTGTCTTGTTGGAGAAGGATGGTGCCCAATCTTTGCCAAAGCTAAGGTGATTAACATGTTTTATGCTTCTGTTATCCTTGTCTTATCTAGGTTTCTTATGCTTGATTTTAATTTGCATTCGACACTTTAGGTTTTGAGAATTTTAAGGATTTTTTCTATCCTTGCAGATCCAGGAGGTGCTGCAGCGTGCGACATTTGATAGTAATTCACAAGTGGGCATCATATTTCATACGATGGATGCAGTAGAATCTCCACCAACATTTTTTAGAACCAATAAGTTTACAAATGCATATCAGGAAATTGTTGATGCATATGGGTGAGTTTAATCACGCTTACATCTTTAAGCATATAGGGGCATTTAGGCACTTCGTGATTTTATGTAGATCTGTGACTGTTCTAAACTATAGCACAACATTTTTGTATGTAACATGTAGTCATATATATTTAACAGATTCATTGTCTTAGGTTCTTCTTGGGGTTAAGTAAGTAGATTAGCTTGCAGTACAAATTCTAAGTGTTTGCATTTTGAATTTCTGCATAGGTTATTTCTCTTCTCTTCTGATCCAAAGTGCTTCATACTTCATGATTATATCCTTGTCAGAAAATTTGATTGATTTTGTAATTTGTCTCGTTCAGCTTATATGATTCTTTGACTTTTGAAAGGAGTCCAACTGTTGTATTCCACTGATATTATTTTCTTTTCTGAGGCAGAGTTGCCAGGTATCAAGAAGCAAATCCTGCAGTATACACCGTCGTTACATTTCCATTTCTTTTTGCGGTCATGTTTGGGGATTGGGGTCATGGGATATGCTTGTTGTTGGGAGCTTTAGTCCTCATTGCTCAGGAAAGTAAGCTCAGTAATAAGGTATGTTGCATCTAAAAGAGTAATGATTGATTTTTTCACTCAAAGATGTTTGTATCTCTAGCTTTTTCAAAGCAATTTAACTTTCGGAATCTCTCCCTCTCTCACACACACCAACACAGACACGCGCACACACACATACAACATAAGCATAAGCACATGTGCATTCACACGCACAGGGGCTACTTAATTTGTATACATGCTTGGTTTCATGTTGATTTGATGAATTTCTCATGGTGGATTGCATTTCTGACAGAAACTGGGCAGCTTTATGGAGATGTTATTTGGTGGACGTTATGTTCTCCTTTTGATGTCCCTATTTTCAATATACTGTGGGTTGATTTACAACGAATTCTTCTCTGTACCATTTCACATATTTGGTCGGTCTGCTTACAAATGTCGGGATGCTACTTGCAGGTTTGGCTTGATCTATTTGGAAGTTGTCTTTGTATGTTGAAAAGTTACTGGATTCTGAGTACAATTGGGCAGCTCATCGTTGTTTGGTCTAAAGTGTATTTTTTAAATTGTAGCCCTACTGGTTCTCATTAATTGTATAGCTCCATCACTACTCAAGATTCACATGCTTACAGCAGAAGCATATTGGAGAATTTTTTTTGCTCAGTTTTTCCACAATTTCAATTTTGTAGATCTTTTTTCTCTTTGTTAGCACTTAGCTATTGACCAACCTAACGATCAATCAAGCATCATAACGTGTGTGTCGGAGAGTCATCATAGTCCTAGTTATTAACGTACCTGTATAGCTGTGAATTGGTTTGGCTTTGGGATCTTGGCTCTTTGCTCTTAGGTTTACTTTTAACAATAGATGTTCAACTTTTTATTTTTTATGTTGACCCCATAAAATTTCTACTAAGATTAATGTTAGCACTTCTAAGTCGCCCAAAATTTTTTTGTACTTTTCATAAATCAAAGTGTTATTTTTTTTTTGTAGGAAACTAAAAACTGGCATGTCAGCATGTTAGTTGCTTGATAAATGGACTACAGTTGAACTGGTAGTGCTTTTTCTGGAAATTTTTTTTGAAGTTATTGTGGTTATTTTAGTCTGCTTGCTGTGTTCTAGTTTTGGACGCCAGAGATTGGTTGGGAGTTGCTTCAAATTGTTTTCAGAGCAGTATCTTCAAACTGGTGATGGGATTTGACCTCCAGTTCATATCACACTGATGACAAACGGGTGGCAGGGGTTCCAAAATGTGCAAGTGCTAGTTCAAACTATTGAAAAGATACAGCATTTGTTCAAGTCTAGGCAACATTTTTGGATGCATAGTTTATAATGATTGATTTTCTTCAGGTCAATGTGGAATGTTTTAGATATAGATTTTATAGATATATCTATTTCATTATACTACCACTTTGTTTTGATGGAAAATGAAGGGTGCCTGAACTTGTATATGTATTGTACAGATCCCTCTGTTGTTAAAAAAGACCAACAGACTTATATACTCTAAACAAAACATTATGTATAGACTAAATTTACATGTCTAGCTGTCATTCATGAGCCATCCCGCTCTTGATTTCATCATATAATCTTTTACTAAGGACCATTTCCAAATTGTGAAGGTTCTTTCTTTTTTTGTTGCATTTGCATATGACCGGATTAACACAATATCTCTATTTAGTTCTGTCTCATATGTATTCTCATAATTTACTTATTCTGCTTGCTTTGACCAGTGATGCACAATCGGCTGGTTTAATTAAATACCGAGATCCTTATCCATTCGGTGTGGATCCTAGTTGGCGTGGAAGTCGTTCTGAACTTCCTTTCTTGAACTCGCTCAAGATGAAGATGTCTATTCTATTGGGTGTGGTGCAAATGAATTTAGGGATCATTATGAGTTATTTCAATGCAAGATATTTTGAAAGTTCTCTGGATATCAGGTGTGTTTTCCCTCCTCGAAACATCTTTCTCCTCCCCTCCAGAGCTGATGCTGATATCACACTTTCACGTGAGAATATGCTATGCATATACCTTAGCTCATCTAGATACAAAGCATGAGAATATTGAACTCACTTTTATATTGTTTTAGGTATCAGTTTGTGCCACAGATGATTTTTCTCAACAGCCTTTTTGGATATCTTTCACTTCTTGTTGTTATCAAGTGGTGCACCGGTTCTCAAGCCGATCTTTACCATGTTATGATTTACATGTTTCTGAGTCCTACTGATGATCTTGGGGAGAACCAACTGTTTTGGGGCCAGCGGCCACTTCAGGTATAATATACTTGCTTTGATTACATTGATATGTATTATTTATTCTTGTGTTTCTTATTGGCATCACTTATGTGAAACTTTGCAGATCCTTCTATTGCTTTTGGCTCTTATTGCTGTTCCATGGATGCTCTTTCCAAAACCTTTTATATTGAAAAGGCTTCACATTGAGGTACATTACTTGTTAAATGTCTCCTTTTTTCCTTTGTTTTAGCTAATTATTTCTGTTTCCTTCTCTTTTAAGCTTTAATAAATTAAAGACAACTTCCTTTAGGTTATTCTGATAGAAAGAACTAGTCAGTTCATGGATGAATAAAATTGATTTTATCTTTTTCTCCATATATGAACTTTTCTCTAAAGAACTCGAGGTTTGTG
The DNA here is from genome assembly GCA_031216235.1 of Syzygium jambos. NCBI lineage: Eukaryota > Viridiplantae > Streptophyta > Magnoliopsida > Myrtales > Myrtaceae > Syzygium > Syzygium jambos. The sequence continues at coordinate 7,321,757 of CM062229.1, read as the reverse complement.
AGTGAAGTTTATGTCTTTATTTGGTTACAGTAATTATCAACTCATAAAATGTTCGATCATATCAAACTGTGGGTGAAGAGTGAAACATAATTCAGTGTAATGTTGGTTTAAATTTTTTGCTGGCATGTACAACACAAAATCAGTTCCGATGGATTTTATTGTACTCCCAATCCCATCTTATCCCTTGAAGTCTAATGAATGTTGATTTCCAACCAATACATTGAACGCTGGAAAGGAGATGTGGAGAGTGATAGTGTCTCTCCTCTGGAACAGTTTGAAAAAAGGGTCACAGAAAAATTAGGATGTTTCTTTGTCTAACGGATGTTGTTTCCTTGTCATGCCTTCAGCGATTCCAAGGTCGTACTTACGGGGTGCTTGGTATTTCTGAGATGGATGTTGAAGCAGAACCTGATTCTGCCCGCTCCTGGCAACATCACGACGATTTTAATTTCAGTGAGGTTTTTGTGCATCAAATGATACACTCTATAGAATTTGTCTTAGGTGCTGTTTCCAATACGGCTTCTTATCTTCGTCTTTGGGCATTGAGGTACGTCTATTTGCCTTTTCCTTTATTTTGAGCCCTCCATTCATATAATGGCGCTGATGACTGGCTGCTTTTATAGCTTGGCCCATTCGGAATTGTCGACGGTCTTCTACGAGAAAGTACTCCTACTTGCCTGGGGGTAAGTTTGGCTTCAATTTCAGGCCTTTGCATTACTTCCGTCCTGCTGGAGAAAGAATGTTTTCACTTATTTTGTTATTCAGTGTATGAGTCTGTTCATGATGATTTAGATTTCTGAACTTTTATGTCAAAGGAATGCAGCCTGCCTAAGTCTTGTTGTCCAGTAGCTCAGCAGCTAACCTTTTTTGTGCTCCAAAATTAGAATAGTTTGGTCTGTTACTTAACATGTGGGGCACTTGTCAATATCATAATGTTTGTGAAGTGGGTTATGTTCTCATATCTTTAGAAAGCTAGGAATTTCGTTCTATTGTTTGCACTTTGAACTTACGCAAATTTAGGTTTGACTTTTAATAAAGCAAGTGCAATTTGATCACTGTAGAATCAGCTTAGTCCTATACTATAGTCATGATCCTTCTATTTTTATTATCTAGAACTTGAAACTCATGTTTACATCAAGTCATCAGGAGATGCACCCATCCATATTATTTGATGGAGAAGCTTAGCTTGGTGGGTGCAGGATTTTACATTTAAGGCATGTATGATAAAATTGAATGTACCAAACTCTTAAGTGCTGAATTTTAGTGTTGACAATTGTAAGTGCTGAACAGGGAATATAGATTTGTTTGATAATAAACGATCAATGTTGAGTAACAAATAAAGTGCCAAATAGAGCTTAGAAAGATACGGCCGGCACCAACCGTGCTCGGCCCAGCCTAGTCCGCTGAAGTAAATAGGCCGTTCCAGGCCGGGCCTGGTCACCATTTTCTACCGCTGCCTGGTCACATTATCACACAACTTGTTTATCTGTACCTGGTCATCATGTCTTAATGCATATTGGTTTAGAAAAGGTCATAACAATGAAGTAGGCTACCTCTTTGCTTTCTTTTTAGGGTATTGGGCTACTGGATGTCTGATGATGTGCGACAAAGTAATCATAGTTTTGGTTATCGCAGGTATGACAATGTGATCATTCGGTTGGTGGGTATCGCCGTTTTTGCTTTTGCGACTGCCTTCATTCTTCTAATGATGGAGACCCTGAGCGCTTTTCTTCATGCCCTGCGTCTTCATTGGGTAGAATTTCAAAATAAGTTCTACCATGGTGACGGTTACAAGTTTAAACCTTTCTCCTTTGCATTATTAAACGATGATGATGAGTAATCACAAACCTGTTATCCCAATTTTGAGACTTAGGATATGTAGAAAGGAAGGATTTAACTAATGAAACAAGAAGCAGAGAATGCACCGAAAAATAACGGTATCCCTGAGGTGCTTTTCGGGTTTTATAACATAGTGCTTGATACGTAGTACATTCGTGGAAGATAGTCTCAGTTTCTTTCACCCTGTCGGTATATACGAGGGTCACCTGGAGGAAGTCTATTTCATTCGTCTTTTGCTACAAATTTTTCTTCGAGTAGGATCATCACTTGTAAAGAGGGAGCCATGGAGCTATTGTACCATACAAATTTTGGCATCGAGTTCCCTCGAAGTCAGATATGTAAATTTCACTCTGAAGCTAGCTTGGATTTGAGAAAATAAGCAATTTTTATTTCCATTGTTTGCAATACGAGTAATTTCTGGCACGGTGGGCTGTCCGTCTTTGTGAGAACTGTTGACAGTCTACATTGAATAGAACTTCTGATGCGGAAGAGAATGGATGCTTGCTCTGTTTATGTTTTTTGAGTTGTTTCAGCGTATCCTATCTCCTACGTTGTAAGGGAGCTGGTTTCTTATTTCTTATTTATTAGAAATTTTCTATTTACTAGGATTAGAGTTATACAGTTTGTAGCCCTATAAATACCGACTTTGCAAATTTTGTCGCAGGAATTGTCTCTTTCTATCTTCTGAGCTCTTCATTTTGTGTCATTTGATTCTTCAACCTTGCATGGCATTCCGATGTATCTGCAATATTTTTGTACTCGTGGTTGTAAATACTTCTCGAGTGATGAAGATTGGATGAAATCAAATTCGTAAATGCTTGAATTGGATTAAATTTAGTAGTGTTCGGTTACCTTCTTTCTGGAGAACAGGGACCGAACCTATTGATTGCATTTTTACAAAGCAACGGCATTGAGATGGCCGTTCATTTCATTCTCTGGACCATTCTTGACAGCACGGTCTAAAGTGTTTTTGAATATATGACTATTTTTTATACCGGGGGCGCCCATTTTAGGTTCACACCAAAGCTTTTTGGCAATCTGAATATATGTGATCGATTGTGCTTAATGGTTTGTAAAATCGAATCTATATCGCGTGTATAATTCGATATTGACTCCCTTTAAAGCTCATACAGACTATTGTGCTTGATTCTCTCATTATGATGAGGGCATTTCGAACAATGTTTTATACTCCACCTAGCATATCAACACCCAAATGGATCTAAAGAACTTCAAGAAAATAGGTTCTTCAATTCTGGAATATGCCTTACTCTAATGCCTTTAAGATACCGTCATGTATTCTGATACTAACATTAGTAATACTTGACATCACATTCAAAGTTATTCCTTAAGTGTAATTTACCACTATCTATGCACTAATAAATAATACGCTAAATTCTGTTTGGTGTAGCGTGAAAATAACAGCCCGAATCCATTACTCACTCATCACTATCTATGCATCGATAAATAGTAAGTCAAATTCTGTCTGGTGTAGCGTAAAAATAACAGCAAAAATCCATTACTCACTCATCAAATGAGGACTTGACATATGACACCTAATCATCATCATTCACATTATTGGCTATTGTAACAATGCCATCATTAGATTCAACTCTAATTTCTTTGCCCTTTTCATTCTTCAGCTTAAGGCAATCTATTTTGAGGTGCCTTTTCTTGCTGCAATTTCAACAAACAATATCACTAGTAAGATTGACTACATTTGTTCAGGTTCGTGCTAACACTACTAACACGAGTACTAGTTCTTCATTTACCTTTGCTACTAAACTAGTAGGCACCAAGTATTACTAGAAATAGTAAATGTACTCATAATTAAATCATGAAACTCATCATACATCAAGCTTCTTAATATAGATGTAACACTAAAAACAGTAAGAGCAGTATTCCAAGAATTGGTGATGATGATAGTAAAATCAAAACACGTATCTCATCATCAATGTCAATCTTAAACATACTCAATTGTCTAACGATCACATTAAATTCATTGATATACTTAACATCCAACACACATTCGCCCATCTTTTGGGAAACAGGTGTCACATCAAGTACACTTTGTTGATCATAGATGGCTTCTCGTACATGTTTACAATGTTAAATGCGGCATTACGTGTCAATTTTAGCTGAATAACATCCACTACTTGTTTATCCATCAAATCCTAATTAGCTTGTTTCATCGACTCTAGCTTCACCCTAGATAGGCGTAAATGTAGATCCCTTTGGTACAAATATTTCTCCCATCAATTCTGCTAATTTTCACTTTTCTTTCTTTTGTCGCAATTGATTGCCTTCAACTTAGTCAAGCTTGGCTCTAGTATCTATTGTTATGAAAGGAAAACAATCAAACAAAATAATGAACATAATAAGCAAATTAATTGGACACTAAATTTACATGATCAATCGGTGGAACCGACTCTATGGGCAAAGCAACACGTGATTCCATTATAGATCAAGAGATAAAATAAAGATTGAAACCACACTCACCGTCACTCAAACATTCTTAGTATTTCCTGACCTCGAATTATCACCCAATATTTCACATAGTATTTAGCTCTTACAATTCTTCAATAAACAATTTTTCAATCTCATGAAAAAATACACAAATCTTATCATAGGATTTATTGGCTTGAAGACTCGTTACTTACATGCAATTCATGAAAAGGACCCTCTTCTTAGCAACATAATATTTGAATTCAAAATAGGAAATCCTTTTTAGAAAGCCTACTCAAATTGAGCACTCAAATTAGGAAACCTACTTGAATCGGATTTCCTTCACGATCTCAAACTCGAGACACATTCTCAATAATGCGCGGATGTTGAAAATCTTCTCATCCTTGTTATTGGACCACTTCACCATTTTCTCAGTTTTGCTTTTTTGCTAAATCACTGGCTTGTCCTCCCTTGGATGTTACACACAATATCATCGTTTTTCCCCGGCTTAAACGATTAATGTTCGACAACTTAAAGTACGATGAACGGTTGAGAAATCGAATTACTCGTAAGAGATGAGATTCGAGACATGCATTGCTGGTCTAAGGGTTAAGATGCTCCCACATCAAGATGCTCAACTTTTGCAAAGTGTATTGCTGAGAGATAATAATTGATAACGAATGATGGAGATATTAATAGTTCCTGAGAGAGATTGTTGGAGGCATTGCATTGCTCATCTAAAGGTTGAGGTGCTCTCACATCAAGATGCTCGACTTTTACGCATTGTATTGCGGAGAGATATTGATTCACGATGAATGTTCGATGACTCAATTTGCAAATAATGGACAAGAAATTATTATATTCCTGAAAGAAATTATTCGAGGCATTGCATTGCTGGCCTAGTGGTGGTTGAGATGCTCCCACTTCAAAATGCCAACCTATCAGCGTTCACAGAATGTAAGCAAAACGCATGCACAATGAGCATGGGTTAGAACCATTGTCGTAAAGACAACACGATGACATCTGAATTGGATTCGATTAGACTTTGGTATTCAAATTAACTGACGACCAAAGAGGGGGGGAACTCCTTGTAATGTTGCATGGCTCATCTCGTGGATATAAGACTGATTTAGTGACTAGCATGATGTGCTAAACTGGGCATGAATTGGGACGCATGAGGACCCAATGCACCTATCCAATAAGAAATTTGTCACGTTGTTTCGGAAACCAAACTTCTAACGTGAAATAGTCTTTAATAGTTAGCTCGATTGTTTAGAATTAGCCTATTGATGCCATAGCAATTCAAGAAGATCTGAGAGGAGATTGTGGTTTATCTCTTGAAAGTACTCATTAAGGTTTTGTTTGTCTTGCCGAAAACATTTTCTAGGATAACATTTTTCTCATTTTCCGATATTTGGTTTACTTAGGAAAATAAGTCAATGGAAAATGTTTTCTTATTCAATGGAAAACTTATGCTTAAGTTCAAGAAAATGATTTCCTTTTTTGAAAAACTGGAATACATTTTTCAAAATATGACTAGGCATCGGCATTTGCACCTGAAACTCTATGTGCCCCGGGTCCACGGCGTCTGGGACTAGGTCTCCGGCGCTTGAGCTCGGGTCCATCGAGGCCGAGCTTGGACCTAGTACCCCGACGCCCATGCCTGTGTCATCGAGGCTAGGGTCGAAGCCTTGGTGCTTGTGCCAGATGTCCCGGCACCCAAGCCCAGGTCCATAAATGCCGTACTTGGGTCCCCGGTGCTTGAGCTATGGTCTCCGGCACTCAGGCTCAGGCTCACAAAGGTTGAGTGTGGGTCCTTAGTGCTTGGGTCCTTAGTTACTGAATCATTCATTCTTATAAAAATATATTTTAAAAAAATCAAAATTTTAATTATTTTTTCCTTTTCTTTTCCTTATTCTTCAACTAGCCACAGGTGGGGACAAGCTCGCCCAAGGCCGGCGAGACTCCACCTCACCAGATCTGGCGAGGTCAAGCTCGCCCGAGGCTAGTGAGCTCAAGGCCTTGCCAAAGGAAACACGCGTCTGCGAATCCCGTGAGCCAGAGGCGTGATGCTTCCTTCATCTTTGATCTCACATCCTCCATCCATGGCTTCACAGACTCCTTGGGTTATTTTTTTTTTTGATAACCCAGGGAACCCCCGCACGGCCGACAGCCGGGGAGTAAACCCTGGGGGCGACACGTGCTAGCCACCACACACGTGCCACCGGTTCAATCACCCTGCGGCACCCGGGATTCGAACACTCAACCTTTTGCGAGAGGAAGAGTGCGCGCTCCAGCAGCGCCACCCAGGCGGGTGGTAACTCCTTGGGTTATTGAGGTTGCTTGGAGTTGAGAAACAGAGAGGGACTTGGAATTCTGTCCTCACTTGTGGTCGGTCGTTGGCCATCGACGTAATCGGCAACCAGCCAAACAAGAAGGAAAGGAAAACAAAGAAAGAAAAAGAAAATGAAATTCGACTTTTTTTAAAAAGAAAAGAAGAGAAATATAAAATAAAAAAACAAATTGTTAATAGGAGTGTGCAGAAAAAAATCAAATCAAAATTTTCATACCAAAAGGCAAAAAATATTTTTTAGTTCATTTTCGGGTTTCAGCCAGACACCGAAAAATATAATCATTTTCCTGAAAAATAACTTCTTAAAAAATATATTTTAGAAATGTCACATTTTTCTCGAAATAAATAGAGCTGTTAGTCCTCTACCACCATCCTTTTCAAGTATCATCTCCTTCATCCGGCTGCACATCGCTAGACTCAAACTAAAACCCTAGAGTCCAAATTCACTTGCTTTGTCTTTTTCAACAACTTAGAAAGCGACAACTTTTGCAAAATTTGTATCACTTGGAGCACTGGCAAATAGATCAAGCTAATGATCATGATTAACTACACTAAAAAATTACTTGAAATCACATGTAAACTATATCTTTGAGAAAAAAATTTAAAATTTTGTCTCTTTATTCATATCCTGAAATTTAAACTCAACAAGACATAAACTTTTTTTGGAAATAATACATCAATAAGCGAATTCTTGTTAGTCCGATGCCGGCCAAGTGACAATATTATACCAAGCGTCATGCCACAAGCAATGACAGAAGCAAATCTAGTGCACGTGGCGAGCAAATGAGGGAACATTCACCCACGGCTCCGGCTTTAACTCCATAAACTCGATACAGTGAATAAATTTTGTTATGGAAAAATTCATCAATTAAGGAGTGGGCATTCATATTAACAACATTCTTCTGTCGAAGTAGACATGCAATGTACAGGCTAATCCAAGCATGCATGGACAACGCCATTTAAGACCTCATTTTGTTTTCACCAACATCATCAGTCATCATATGGCTCGTGCTAGAATTCCCATCTTTTCCCTTGTACAGCTTTGCGCATACGAGATAATACCCGAAATTCGCCATCCCAACCCCCGCAAGCAACCAGTACATACGATCCAACCTCCCATCGTTCAAATTCTCCGGCAGCCACCCGGTGCTCCTCCGAACCAGATCAACCAACACGGTGCTCAGATAATATGAAATCCCAATGGTCGCTGCAACCATCGCCGTCGCGCTGTTGCTCAAGTTCGCTGGGAATTCTTGGAAGTACAACGACACTTGTCCCGGAAGATGGAATGCTTCGCCGATTCCAATCAGAATCAGCTGAGGGAATAGCCACAGTGCCGACAAAGGGACTGTGGGATTGTTGACATTTTGGAGATGGTGGAGATGGGCTGTCCTGAGCCTGCGTGACTCGATTAGTGCCGATGCAATCAAGCCGAGCACACTCAGGAGATGACCTGCACCAATCCTGTGGAATACTGTTGGAGACGAACTGGTCAGTTTTTTCCACAGTGGGAATTGGGAGCGCAAGCGATCCATCAAAGCGAGAGAGACCAAGGCAGAGATCATGATCATGACGAGGATTGAACCGGCCGGGATCAAGAAATGAGGTCCCAAGTGGCGGTCCATGGTTAGGGCTTGGAGGACTGTCATGCTGTTTTGGACAGCAATTGGGGTGCTCAAGAAGATGGCGCTAGACCACAGTGGTAACATTTTGATCACAGATTTTAGGTCCTCCACTTGTTGCACTGTGCATAGCCTCCAAGGTTTGGCGATCGAGTTGTCGGACTTGGTGTCTCCATCAGTTTTCACAGCCGCACGATTCAAGAACCTGTGCAAGGCAAAAAGGAATCGATTCTCGATCACTTTTAACTGGGAATTACCTGTGACATCATATCTCTCGACACTTTGATTTCGCCGATCAATATATGTTTGCATCATAGCTTGATGTCCTCATTCGAAAGGACATGTGCATGCTTATTGGGCTATTCGTATACATCCAGCTTTCTTGTTGGTTTTTTTATTTAATGACCAAGAATCCAAGTTCCACCTTAGCTGGCTCGAGTCTAAGCCTAGGAGTCTAGTTCAGATTTCAGATTGTTTGCACTTGATAGATGAGGAATCAAATTGCTGTTAGTGTGCCTAATTTGCACGAACATCCCTGTTCCTTAACCACTACATAAAACCCATTGAGATTTATGTCTGGACAACGTGAATATTGGTCCTATCTATCCGGGAAGATAAAGCATTCATCAATCATCGCCATGTATATTGGAGTAGGTACCTGAAATTCTTTTTAGGCAGTACGTCCACCTCCTTGTTCTGTCCATGTTGGCCGTAATAGAACTCATCGCTATTCAGTGTTAGCTGAAGCTTCCGTTTCCGAAAACTAGCCACGAGGACACGAGCTAAGCTCAGTAATGGACTCCCCTGAGGTGTCTCATGGCGATAATACTGATTTCCCGCGATGAAAACTGCGAGCCCAATGAGGTTCACAGCGACACATAACCAAAATCCCAAGGCCCAACTCACACTGTCCTCAATGTACACGATCAGTGTGCTGCTTACGACGCAACTGGCGTATTGTGCAAAGAAAAACCAGTTGAAGAAAGTCGATTGATCCTTTTGGCTTTCAAACTGGTTAGCCCCCAATGTTGCTATGGTGAACCTCACTCCGGACACTCCGAGTGTTGTTAGAACTATCCCCATGTAGAGCACAGCGAATTGAAGATTTGATGGGGCTTTGCAGGAGCTTGATTTGTTTCCGCACGGCTTGGGTCTCAACGAATTAAGCGTTGCCGTTAAGGATAGAAGAACCATACCCTGCAAGTGGCAAGTTGGCCAAAAAAGAAATGCTATCGATCAGTCAGTAAGAAATTCTTTAGAGACAAGATTCTCAGTAAGACATATATGCAAGAGAGCCCAAGAGATGTGTGCTCTTCAGCAATCTCCATGTTTCCAACATTGAAAAAGAATAAAGATTCCTTTGGAAAAGAGGTGGTTATACTAAATTATTGAGAATTTCTTTTTATCCTTTTCTGTTTTAATGTTGCTGGTAGTTCATTATGAGTAGATGTTATAATGTACAAACTCTTAAGTATTATATTACTTGCAATTAGCCCATTATTCTCAAAAACTGTCTAATTCAGCAATCGAACAGCAAGAAATGGACATTCGTACCATTGAGGCTACGACGGAAGAAATGGACGCAACTAAGAAACATCCGAGGATAGAGTCAGCTATGATCGCGCCGAGGATCGGGAGGAGACTGAAGCAGCCACCAATCATGTTGTGAATCTGTGCCGCATCGATTCGGTTCACATTGAACTCTCGGATCAAATACACAATCAAGTTCGCCATCCATCCAGTTCCCGCCAATGTCAACAAGGCCACCGTGCCTGGTTCACCATGACAAACACGACTTGGACATTCGTCCGAATAAAACTCGTTTTACTCATCACAGAGAGAGAGAGAGAGAGAGAGAGAGAGAGAGAGAGAGAGAGAGAGAGAGAGAGAGAGAGAGAGAGAGAGAGTAACCTATGATGAATGGGAAGGTAATCCATCCAGCTCGTTCACCGTCGGCATCGCAGAGTTTTAGTTCGGCCTCGCCGTTGTTGCCTGTGATGCATTTTGCTTTGCTTGAGCCTGAGCTTTCCATCTTTTAACTCTTCGAGTCTACTTGTTGGGGGATAGAAGAGCCTGGGTGTTTACTTATAGTGGAGATGCCCATATTGGTATCAACGGCTGTTTTTAATGTTCTATTCGACATTTAAATCACATCACCGCAAAAGTCCATCCAGATTAAAGTTTGTTTTAACTTTTTGTAAGGAACTTCAGACGTGTGTTAAAAGACCTCAATCCCCCATCCAGACGCACCATAGCGCTGACCCTGAGTTTTTCCCTAGTTTAATGTAGAAGTACTCGACTCAATGCAAGATTTTTCTTCTCTTGAATTCTACTGATACCTTAGGCTTTGTCTGCCTCCTTACACATGAAGATCTCCCCTCTTTACATAAAATGGAGAACGTCCTGAAAATGAAGGGCATTACTATATTACAACTGCTGTATACTATTACAACAATAACAACGGCGACGATCGATCAATCAATCAATTCTTATCCAACGAAGAAGGCTTGAATATATGAATCCCTGTTAAAACAATAAATGGCCTTACCAGAAACTGAATGCTCCGAGTAGATAGATGACTTGAACCACCATTACCAACATCTAAGAGCATGAGAACAGGGCACGGCGAGCCCCTTGGGATGGTCCAAGATACGTCTTAACTCTCATTATCGTGTATAGGCTTATCTCATTAAGCACCTTCTAGAGTCTTTTTGGTACAACTGTAGCTGTACTGTGATTGTACTGTGGTTATATATGCCGTGCTGTGTCTAAGCAGATGCACTGGTGATAACATCTTTGGGGTTGTTCAGTGGTTACTAATGATCAATGCATGTGGCATGAGCTGCTCCGAGATTGATGTGGTTATCAAAATGGTGACTATAACGTTATTGTAGAGTCTGTAATATTAGAACTTTTTTAATATATTGTTTTCACCATATAATCATAAATACAGTAATATTAACGACGATAACAATAACTATTAGTAAGTACAAATTAAAATTTTAAAACTTGTTAGGAAAATGCAATTAAGTTCTCAAACTTTTAATTTGTGCAACAAAAGCTTAAAACTTATTAAATTGGTGTAATCGAGTTCATCAATTAGCTTTGTCTAATTTTACAATGGTGACCCTTAAAGGCAAAGTACACTGCTGCCTGCTTAATCCTTAAGCCCCGCAAAGCATTATGTTTTTTTTTTCTTTTTAATCGAATTTTATTGAAGTTAGAACCAAAATAGCATTGTTTTGGTCAGTGTTGCACTCTTCATTTAAACAAATTGGACAAATTTCAGTACTTGATTGTATTAAGAGTTTTATGATTTAATTGCATTTTTGTAACAAGTTTCAGAACTTCAGTTTAACTTATCTTCTAATGGTTATTATTATAATTAAATATTGTTGCTATTATTATATTGTATGATTTATATTTATTATTGCTGCTATTACAAAAATAACATAGTAATGTTATTAATTATTATTAATTCAAATTTCTAGAAAAGTTGCTATAACTTTCCTTCTAAGGAAAAATATTAATGAAAACTTGAAATAACTAACAATAATAATAGAGTTATGATCATTATCAGCATCACTATTATCATTAATTACATATGCTTTACTATTGTAAAATAAGCATATCAATCTTTTCTTGTATGGGTGTTCTCGTCCTAATAAAATAATCTTTCAAAACTTCAAAAACAACAAAACGTCAAAGCTGAGAAAATTGTCCAAAAAGTTCTAAATATATTGTATGACAGCCAATTTAACCATAAACCTTTCAATTATGCCAATTTAGTCATAAACCTTTTGACAACTATTGTTTAGTCATGTAAATTTAGTTCTAAACCTTTTGATGATTTGTTAATTTAGTCCTGAACTTTTCAACAATTTGCCAATTTAGTTCTTCCGGCTGATTTTGGCCTGAAATAATTGACGTGGCAATCCAGTCAAGGAATTTTCTTGTTTAATCTTTTTCTTTCTTTTCTTTTCTTTTTTCTTTTTTCCTTTTTCCCTCCACCAGCCTCAGGCGAGGGCCACCCTCGTCAGCCTTGGGCGAGGCACGCCTATGCCTAGGCTGGTGAGGATAGCCCTAACTAAATCTAGCGAGGGTAGCCCTCACTTCCCCTAGGTTGGAGCAACCCTTGTCCTCACCCGATCTGGCAAGGGTTGCCCTTGCTTTAGGCCGACGATCGATGTAGCCCGGCAATAGTCGGTGAAGGAAAAAGGGAAAAAGAAAAGAGAAAAGAAAAAGAATAAAAATTCTTAAAATTACAAAATTGTTCACTTCAATACCGCTTGTGCCAAGACAGCTGAGCCACATACAATGGATGACGCTAACTAGATCGCCACGTTAGTAATTTCCAATCAAAATTAGCCGAAAAGACTAAATGGTAAATCATGAAAAGGTTTGAGAATAAATTAGCAAGTCATCAAAATTTTTAGGACTAAATTGGCACAATTGAAAAGTTTAGGATTAAATTAGTAAGTTGTCAGAAGGTTTATAACTAAATTGACATAATTAAAAGGTTATGATTAAATTGGTTGTCATATAATAAGTTTAGGATTTTTTGGATAATTTTCCCCGTTAAAGCCACTAGAGGCAGTTTTTTGGAAGTTGCCTTGAAAGTACTTCAACTACATGGGTGTTGCAATTGTGAGATTATTACCAAAATGCCTCGAAAAATCAAAGGACCCTATTTTGAAGTCATAGAAACTTTGGCAAAGCTGTACTAAACACATAATTACCATGAGGTCATTATTTGACTCTTGAAATTTTCAAAAAGTGTGATCAAGTCCTAAAATTTTCCACTAAAGTGCAATCGAGTCCTAAAATTTTCGAAAACAGTAATCAACCGAAGGACTTGATTGGACTAATTTGACAAGCGTTAGGATGTAATTGCACTTTCATGACAATTTGAGGATTTAATTGCACTTTTTGAAAATTTTAAGACTCAATTGTAATTTTGTGACAAGTTTTAGGATTTTCAATATACTTATCCCTTATTATTAAGTATATGCCAGACTGTTTTTTTTGTCAGAGCATATGTTGGACTCGAGCATTGGAGAGTACCCCCAACTATTGTGCCAAGGGGCTTATTGTGTTATAGTTATTAAACATGTATCATTAAGACATTACACTAATGAACTGAAGTATGCGTTATTATTTACCAATGTTATTATTGCTATTATAATGACGATTTCTTCTAACAAATGAATAATGCAATGGGGTGAAAAACGAAGTGAAATTGGAATCTCCAAATATCCTTAAAATGATTTTCCCATGTTGATGACTATTGTTCAGCAATTGGTGCAATCTAGGGGTCGCAATATTGATTGTGCCTAATATTTTGGTTTGTCACATCTTTTCCAACAGTGATTTGGCGCCGTTGGAAATTGGTGCAATGTAGTGGTTGCGACAATGATTCTGCAATGTTATTATTGGTGCAATGTCGGGATTAAATGTTATCCCACTAAGGACCGTGTCAAGGGGCTAATCATTGGGAAAATTGTTCAATTAGTTTAAAACTCTTCTACGGATGCCTATTTAGTTTTAAACTTTTTAATTTTGTCAATTTAGTTCTAAATCTTTACGAGAAATTTTAATGTAGTCGTTTTGGCCAATTTTTACCGGAATCACTGACGTGGTAGTGTGTCACATGGGACAATCAGCGATAACTAGACCGCCACGTTAATGATTTTTGGTGAAAATTGATCGAAATGACTATATTGGAATTTTGGGCAAAGGATTATGATTAAATTGGTAAAATTGAAAAGTTTAGGATTGAATTAGCATATGTTCAATAAATTATGTCTAAAATTTCAAGTATTTTATTCCGAGGAGGCAAAAGTGGTTGTGCCGAGAGTCGAAAAATATGAAAAGAGAGTATACGAGAGTTATTCTTGTTCGATGGCTACCTGGTCGTCACATCTTTAGAGAGAGATAGAGCTGAGTACACTAATTAATGGTTCGGGAATCATAATCGAGATTCTAAGGGAATAAGTTGGGTATTTGTCCGAGCATATCGTCCAAAAATCAGATAGCATCTCTTCTAATGAATAAATTATCAAGAAGAATCTCTTCTAATAAATAAATTATCAAGAAGCATCTCTTCTAATATACAAAGGAGCATCTCTTCTAATAAATAGACTATCAAGAAGCTTCTTTCTTACATATAAATTACCAAGAAGCATCTCATATAATATATAAATTACAAATATGTATGTATCAAATGAGCATATGCTCTAATGTATAAATTATCAAGAAGCATCCCTTCCAATAAATAAATTATCAAGTTAGATTGATTGATCCAATCGATAAATGCATGGCATGGACATCGACATCAATGTGATGTAGTCATCCACAAATATTCAATGCCAACATTGACAATTGGTCAAGAGATAAAATTGATATTGACAAATGATCCAAGAGCAATATCGACATTGGTAGAAATGTGTAATGAGGCTCATCATACGAAATATTAGTCACATTAAAATTTGGCTAAGTGTTGAGAACAAGAGGAGGACATCACGACTAGGATATCTTTTGAAATCTTGAATTTGAACTGATGGTTGATTAGCCTAGTGGTCTTAGATGCTGTAATTGTTTACGGATGAGATTGGCGTGCGAATAGGAAGCCTAAAATCTCGAGAATGCAATTGTAATTGTACTTAGAATAGTAACTGATAGTGGACGGTTGTAATGAGTGGGCTATATAAGTGGTGGCGCGTAATATTGGAGGAGGATTCACAATCCAAAAACACATATTCCCAACGTTTTCTTTTATCACTTTATCAATGTAATTGTCCTTTCATTTGCAATTTTAGTTTGTCATTTCTAGTAATTTTAGTTTCTTGTTCATTTTCACTATAAAATCGTAAGTGAGACCCTATCCAAAACCACCACTGAATTCATTTGAAAAAAAACCAAAACTCAATTTTTTAGTGAAGGATATTTTACTATTTGGGTCAACACCAAATTTTGGTGAAACAAATGTATAAATCTATATATAAAACAAGAGATCGACCACAATAAACATAACAAGGAAATAAATTGGACATTGAATTTATGTAATTCAATCAATGTTACTATTTTATAAGAGCACCACAGAATTTTACTATAAATCAAATGATCTAGTGGAGATTATAACCACACTTGATTTGGGTCCGAACTTTTGTTTGACGGGCTCAAACTCAAACTATGCTCTTATAAATCTTCACCTTAGCTCTACTTTTGAGCCAACACAAACGCTACGTTGGAATCTAAATTTGGCTACTACCCTCTCATAAATCCTCAAGAGCTCCTCAACTGCCACAGATCCAAGTCCAAGCCACTTTGATTTTCATCGTAACTTATTAGAATGTCAACTCTATCTGCATCTTTAGCTGCTTCACAAGTATTTTTGGACACAACCTCCTCTATCACATATAAAGCAAAACTAGTGTTGCCTCCGTACCTATTAGGAAATCGAAAACCCACTTTGTCACATAGCCACATCAGCCATCGGCTTTACGGGTTCCATCTAGCTACAAACATCGGTTGTGTCGACTATCGCATTAGCACCCGCCATCTCAGGAGTTTCCATTTACGATTCCACGTTGAGTTAAATACCATCAAAATCCATGCAAACATTGCCAATCCCTTTAAAAAATAAGTATTGGCCCATCTCCTTGAGTAAGTACATAAACAAGACTTAATGGTTTTGGCCTTTGGTCAATTGAGGACTTAAGATGTTATTTTGCTCAATTAAGGTTTTCAGGTTTTTAAAAAATCCATTATCAGATCTCGAGCTCGCTGTAACTGGAATTCGAGCATAGGAAATGACACATGGTAGATAACCAAATATTCCACATGGAAGCAACGTCGGATTTTCGACATTTGAATTCCATCGGTGACAAGTTTGAGATCCAATTCAAACATATATAAAACCTTAAAGTATTCAATCGATCAATAACCGGAACTTACTTTTTTGCATAGTATGGATAGAGTACCGGTCGTCTATGGCATCCATTCTTGGCTTTCGTGTGACTAGGTCATTTGATAAGTATTTGGGCTTTCCCATCTCTCAAAAAGGAAAAAAATGCTTGTCAGTTTGACTTTATTGATGATAAAGTCCGTGGCAAGTCGGCTCGATGCTGGACGTTGCGCGTTGGTTTCTTCAGTGATTGTCTGTTCCTAATTACTATATGCAATGTGGTCGTGATAGAATCCATAGGGATTTGTTATGGGGCTACTCCGAGCAAAAGAGAAAGATTCAACCTGTAAGCTGAAAAACATGTTACCATGCATAATCGTTGGCGTCTCGCCTGTCCAGCCAAGCTGAATTGGAGATTTCTCAAAGATAACTAGTCTCTCTGGGCTCAGACGCTATTAAACGGGTATATGAGGGATGGGAAAAGTGCTAGAGGGAAAGCAAGCCTTACGTCTCGCACCTGGAAAGCAATAATGGCTGGTCGTGAGACCTTCGAGAAGGACCTTCGCGCCGAATCTTAATGCGGGAGTCCGGGACACAAACCTTAATTACTAGAGCCTGGAAGGTTAAGTGTGTCCCGAGAACACAGACTTTCATGTGGCTGGCTATGAACGAAAGCACCGCAGCATGTCAATTTCTCCTAAAATGTGGTGTGGTCGAATTCTCAACCCGTAAAATGTGCCATCCGGCCAACATTGGAGGGGTGTCTTTCCTTATGGCCCTTGACATAGTTTGAAGCCGGCGAGGTTCCGAAACTTCTTCCCTGATATGAATACCAGCAATGCTGGTAGGTGTTATGCTGAAGAGAATTTGGGGTAAACAACTCAAAATCTGGTTAGACAAAGAGCGAGCGAAGCAATGGCCAAGTCCAATGAACCCCTCCTCCGAGGACTCTCTGATTGGGGGGAAAAGTGCCAAAAAAGTCCTAAACCTTTTGCATTAGTGCCAATTTAGTCCTAAACCTTTTTTTGTGCCAATTCAGTCCTAAACCTTTTGCATTGGTGCCAATTTAGTCGTAAACCTTTTTTTGGTGCCAATTTAGTCCTAAACCTTTTAAATTGGTGCCAATTCAGTCCTAAACCTTTTGTTTTTGTGCCAATTTAGTCCTTCCGGTCAATTTTGACCGGAATTTGCTGACGTGGACGCCTGCCGGCCGACGGCCGGTCACCGGCGCTGACGTGGCGTTGACGTGGACATATTAAATAATATTTTAATAAATTTTGAATTTTTATGTTTTTTTTTTCCTTTTTTTATTTTTTTTTCCACTTTTTTTTTGTTTTTTTTTCTTTCTCCTCCTCTGGCCGGTCGCCGGTCCGGCGACCGGCCAGAGGCCAGTGGCCGGCGAGGTCGAGCTCGCCGGCCACTGGCGAGGGGAGGCTCGCCCTCGCCCGACCATGGCGAGGCTCGACCTCGCCAGATCCGGCGAGGTCAGGCCTCGCCCGACCATGGCGAGGCTCGCCCTCGCCGCGGCCTCAGGCGAGGGTTCGACCCTCGCCGGATCCGGCGAGGTCGGGCCTCGCCCGACCATGGCGAGGCTCGCCCTCGCCGCGGCCTCAGGCGAGGGTTCGAGCCTCGCCCGACCAGGGCGAGGTCGGGCGAGAAATTTATTAAATTTCTCGCTCGTAGTAAATTTCTCATAAAACTCAATTATTTAATAAATTCCAATTGGCAGAAATTTCGGAATGTCACATGACTAGTTCATCCACTAATTTGGGCTGCTTCAATAAATTACATTATACTTTACATTAGCAATGATTTGCCAAGGAATAAAATATATCATCCATTGCATTTTGCTAAGTTTTAAATTAAATAAATTTCTTTATTGGAAGAGTTTTTTCTATATTGGAGCGATACAATACTTCTCCTTATGTACTTTTTACATTTAAACTAATTATATATAGAGGTTTGGAAATGGCAACAAACTATATCTTTGCACATAAATTTGAAAATTTCATATTTTGATTAACCTCAATAAGAGAGAAATCTTTTTGACGTGACAGATCAATAAGCGAATGCTTATTAGCTGAACGCAGGCCACGTGGCAAAATTATACCAAATGTCTTGCCATGTGGCAGTTTTAGAAACAAAGTCAAATGCCATATAGCGAGCAAAGGAGCAAACCTTCTCTAATAGCTCCGATTATAGATATAATAGATATGTGCAAACATATATATTTATTGAAAAAGTCCTCCATGAAGAAGCAGGCATTCAAAGTAACATCATTTTGTCGAAGTAGACAGGAAATATACATAGACTAATCCCAGCATGCATGGACAAACACATTTAGGACCTCATTCTTTTTCACCAGCATCATCCGTCATTGGAAGATTCGAACTAGAACTCCCATCTTTTCCCTTGTACGACTTTGCGCATACGAGATAATACCCAAAATTCGCCAGCCCAACCCCAGCAAGCAACCAATACATGCAATCCAACCTCCCATCGTTCAAGTTCTCCGGCAACCATCCGGTGCTCCTCCGAACCAGATCGACCAACAAGGTGCTCAAATAGTAAGATATCCCAATCGCAGCTGAGACCATTGCGGTCGCACTGTTGCTTAAGTTTGCTGGGAATTCTCGGAAGTACAACAACACTTGTCCCGGAAAATGGAATGCTTCTCCAATTCCGACCAGAATCAGTTGAGGGAATAGCCACAGTGCAGACATTGGGACTGTATGATTGTTGACATTTTGGAGACGGTGGAGATGGGATATCCTGAGCCTGCGTGACTCGATTAGCGCCGATACAATCATGCCAAGCACATTCAGGAGATGACCCATACCAATCCTGTGCAATACTGTGGGAGGCGAACCGGTCAGCTTTTGCCATAGTGGGAATAGGGATTGGAAGCGATCCATCAAAGCGAGAGAAACCGAGGTGGAGATCATAATCACGACAAGGATTGAACCGGCCGGGATCGTGAAATGGGGTCCTACGTGGCGGTCCATGGTTAGGGCTTGGAGGACTGTCATGCTATTTTGGACAGCGATTGGGGTGCTCAAGAAGATAGTGCTTGACCACAGTGGTAACACTTTGATCACAGATTTTAGGTCCTCCACTTGCTGCACTGTGCATAGCCTCCAAGGTCTGGCGATCGAGTTGTCGGACTTGGTGTCTCCATCAGTTTTCACAGCAGCGCGATTCAAGAACCTGCGAAAGGGAAAAGGAATCGACCCCCATCAGTTGTAGTTGTGAATTATCTGTAACATCATATCTCCTGATAGCTTGATTTCACCAGTCAACATTCATTTGCATTCGAAAATGAACGAGCGATAGTAAAACAAGCACATGAGCATTGCTTGATGTTCTCATACAAAAGAACATTTGCGCACTAATTGGGCTATTCGTATACATCCAACTTTCTTCCTGTTTTTTATATAATGACCAAGAAGTCCAAGTTCCATTCGCTGGCTCGAGTCTAAGCCTAGGTGGGTGGTTCATATTTCAAATTGTTTACACTTTATAGATGAGGAATCGAACTGGAGTTATATGCCTAAGTTACACAGACATCTCTGCTCCTTAACCACTAAATCAAACCAATGAGATTATGGCTAGGCATCGTGATTGTTGGTCCTATCTATGTGGGAAAATAAAAGGTTCATCAGTCAATGGCACATATATTGTTGCGTCATTTAAAGGAAGAAGTCTTAGGAAAATGTAGAAATAGTATTTAACTCCTTACTCTTGCTTGTAGTACCTGAAGTTCTTCTTTGGGGGTACGTCCACCTCCTTATTCTGTCCATCTCGGCCATAATAGAACTCATCTCTATTCAGTGTGAGCTGAAGCTTCCATTTCCGAAGACTAGCAACAAGGACGCGTGCTAAGCTCAGTAATGGACTCCCCTGAGGTGTCTCGTGGCGATAATACCGATTTCCCACGACAAAAACCGCGAGACCAATGAAGTTCGCAGTGACACTAAACCAAAATCCAAAGGCCCAACTCACACTGTCCTCGACATACACGATCAGCATGCAACTCAGGACAAAACCGGCATATTGTGCAAAGAAGAACCAATTGAAGAAAGTCGATTGATCCTTTTGGCTTTTGAACTGGTTCGCCCCTAATGTTGCCATGGTGAACCTCACTCCGGCCGCTCCGAGTGTTGCTAGAACTATCCCCGTGTATAGCACACCGAATTGAAGGTTAGATGGGGCTTTGCAGGAGCTTGATTTATTTCCGCACTGCTCGGGTCTCAACGAATTAAGTGTGGCCGTTAATGATAAAAGAACTATACCCTGCAAGTGGCAAGTTGGCCAAAAATAATGCTATTGATCAGTCATGAGGAAACCCACTTTAAAAATTCACTAGAGAGACTAGATTCTCAGGAAGACTTTGTCTGCAAGAGAGACCTAGAGATGTGTGCTCTTCAGCAATCTCAACGTTTCCAACGTTGAAAAAGAATGAAGATTGCTTGGGAGTTACAGTTTATTACTGAGAATTTCTTTTATTATTCTTTTCTTTTTTAATGTTCTTGATCAATTCGCTGTGAAGATCATTTAATGGTGTAGGGTGTTTGTTTGAGTGAAAAAAAATTTTCACGAATTAATTTTTCGGATTTTCACGTGTTTGGTTTGCTGAAAATAATCACTCAAAAGAAACTCATTTACGGTCAAAGAAAATATGCATACTTAAAGTTAGGAAAATTTGTATTCGTGAAATTTTCTCCAAAACAAACACACCCTAATAATCATATTACTTGTAATTAGCCCACTATTATCAAACACCGTCTAATTTAGCACTTGAAAGAGAAGCTGTGAACAGCAAGATTGTGAGGTTGAGATGCCATCTTACCATTGAGGCCATGAAGGAAGAAACGGAGGCAACCAAGAAGCATCCTAGGACGGAGTCAGCTATGATCGCGCTGAGGATTGGGAGGAGACAAAAGCAGCCGTTGATCACATTGTAAATCTGCGCCGCATCGATCCGGTTCATATTGAACTCTTTGATCAAGTACACAATCAAGTTCGCCATCCATCCAGTTCCACCCACGCTCAACAAGGCCACCGCGCCTGGTTCATCATGGCAGACACGTTTCAGACGTTCCTCAGAATAAAACTAGTTTTACTGAGAGAGAGAGAGAGAGAGAGAGAGAGACCTATGATGAATGGGAATGTAATCCAACCAGCTCGTTTCCTCTCGGCATCGGAGGGTTTTAGTTCGGCCTCTCCGTTGTTGCCTGCGATGCATCTGGCTTTGCTTGAGCCCGAGCTTTCCATCTTCAACGCTTGAGTGAACTTCTTTTTTTTTTGGGTCGAAACGCTTGAGTGAACTTGTCGGGCAATAGGAGAGCCTGTGTGCTTAATTATAGTGGGGATGCAGCACGGGTGTCAACAGTCCTCTTTGTTGCCAAAACTATCATTGCCAAAGGACCAAGTTGACACCCTACCAATCAGTCCTTGCCCATTTAAGAAGGCTTGCCTATCTTGTCGAAACAAAAGGGCCTATCTAGGTACCAGATACTCCGGTTAGATCACCTCATTTAAACAACCATGACTAATCATCCAACAGCACGAGAAAATGGCACGATAAGCCCCATGGGATGGTCCAAGATACGTCTAAACTCCGTCGCATTATAGTGCCCGATCCATAAAGCTAAGCAAAACAAAGAAAGTGACAATTTGAAGAACCGATCCTAGGACTTCCAATTAACTTTAGAGTGAACAACTTCACGCGGTCAAATTAGAGAAAGAAGGGGATTCTTTCTCGATATCGACAGATTCAAACAAATTTTGAAAAATAAAAGAGAGACCCTCACTTGTAGTTGCATGGGAAATAATCTGTGACCAGCAAATGCGGTGCCCAAATTGCAATACGATTGGCTATGTATGGTGGGCTGATATAGTACGGATTAGGATGATATTTATCCTAAAGGTTATATTATCCTAGACAACGCAAAATTCGAATATGTCCAGATGTTGACCGGATATAATCTAGATAGAAAATAATCCCGCCTAGGAGTGGGATATGATTGTTGACATTCTGGAGATGGTGGAGATGGTGGAGATGGACTGTCCTGAGCGTGCATGACTCGATTAGCGCCGATACAATCATGCCAAGCACATCCAGCAAATGACCAACACCAATCCTGCGGAATACTGTTGGAGGTGAACTGGTCAGCTTTTTCCACCGTGCGGATGGGAAGCGACAGCGGTCTATCAAAGCGACAGAGACCAAGGTGGAGATCATGATCAAGACAAGGATTGAACCCGCCGGAATCATGAAATGGAGTCCTAAGTGGCGGTCCATTGTTAGGGCTAGGAGGACTGTCATGCTGTTTTGGACAGCGATTGGGGTGCTCAAGAAGATGGCACTTGACCACAGTGGCAACACTTTGATCACAGATTTTAGGTCCTCCACTTGTTGCACTGTGCAGAGCCTCCAAGGTCTGGCGATCGAGTTGTCAGACTTGGTGTCCCCATCAGTTTTCACAGCGGCACGATTTAAGAACCTGCGAAAGGGAAAAGGAATCGTGTCCCATCACTTTGATTGTGAATTAACCCTAACATTATCTCTCTTGATTGCTTAATTTCACCGATTAACAGTATATGCATCATCGTCGGATGTCCTTGGACGAAAGTGCGTGTACCCGTTTATTGGGCTACTCGTATACATCTAGTTTTCTTCTTCCGTTTCATTTAATGACCAAGAAGTCCAAGTTCCACCTTAGATGGCAAGTCTAAACCTAGGTGGGGTTATTCAGATTTCAGATTGTTTGCACTTGATAGATGAGGAATTAAGCTGATATTGTGTCCTTAATTAACCCAGATCATGTCTAGGAATCGCGATTGTGGTCCTATCTATTTGAGAAGATAACACATCCATCAATCAATGCGACAATGTTGTTGAATCATTTAGGTAAAGAAGTCTTAGCGAACATTGTAGAGAGAATTAATTCGCACTCTTGTTTGTAGGTACCTGAAGTTCTTTTTGGGCGGTACGTCCACCTCCTTGTTCTGTCCATGTTGGCCGTAATAGAACTTGTTAGACAATATATTTATGATTGTCTAACAGAACTCATCGCTATTCAGTGTGACCTGAAGCTTCCGTTTCCGCAGACTAGCAACGAGGACACGAGCTAAGCTCAGTAATGGACTCCCCTGAGGTGTCTCATGGCGATAATACCGATTTCCTGCCATGAGAACCGCAAGCCCAGTGAGGTTCGCAGTGACACATAACCCAAATCCCAAGGCCCAACTCACACTGTCCTCGATGTACACGATCAGCGTGCTGCTTAGGACGAAACCAGCATCTTGTGCAAAGAAGAACCAGTTGAAGAAAGTCGATTGATCCTTTTGGCTTTGGAACTGGTTCGCCCCTAATGTTGCTGTGGTGAACCTCACTCCGGATGCTCCAAGTGTTGCTAGAACTATCCCTGTGTAGAGCACAGCGAGTTGAAGGTTCGATGGGGCTTTGCACAAGCTTGATTTGTTTCCACACGGCTCGGGTCTGATCGAATTAAGCGTTGCCGTTAAGGATAAAAGGAATACACCCTGCAAGTGGCAAGTAGGCCCAAAAAGAAATGCCATTGATGAGTCAGTTGTGAGCAAATCCACTTTAAAAATTCACCAGAGACAAGATTCTCAGGAAGTCTTACATTCAAGAGAGCCCTCCAGATGTGTGCTCTAAAGTAATCTCAATGTTTCCAACATTGAAAAAGAACAAAGATTCCCCTAGAAAGCAGGTTGTTACGGTTTGCTACTGAGAATCTCTTTGTCATTTTTCTCAATCAGTTCACTACGAAACGATGTGATAATGTACAGACTCAAAGTAGTATATTACTTGTAATTAGCCCACAGACTGTCTATTTCAGCAATAGGAAGAGAAGCTGTGAACAGCAAGATTGGGAGGTTGAGATGTTATCGTACCACTGAGGCTATGAAGGAAGAAATGGAGGCAACTATGAAGCATCTGAGTCCAGAGTCGGCTATTATTTCGCCGAGGATCGGGAGGAGACAGAAGCGGCCGTTGACCCTGTTGCAAATCTGTGCCCCGTCGATCCGGTTCACGTTGAACTCTTTGATCAAATACACAATCAAGTTTGTCATCCATCCATTTCCCCCCATCATCAACAGGGCCACCGTGCCTGGTTCATCATGACAAAGGCGTTTCACACGTTCGTCCAAACAAAATTCGTTTGACTCACAGATAGAGAGAGAGAGAGAGAGAGAGAGACCTGTGATGAATGGGAATGTAACCCAACCAGCTCGTTTACTCTCGTCATTGCAGAGTCTTAGTTCGGCCTCTCCATTGTTGCCCTTGATGCATCTGGCTTGGCTTGAGCCTGAGCTTTCCATCTTCTACTCCCGAGTGAACTTGTCGGGTGATAAGAGAGACTGTGTGCTTAATTATAGTGGAGATGCCAACATTGGTGTCAATGGATCTTTTTGTTGCCAACAGGACAACTCACAAAAATGATCGTACTGTATACGGCATGCTCCGATTAGATTCATGCGAATTACCATGACCGATCATCCGAAAGCACGGGAAAAGCGCGCGGTAAGCCCGTCTGGATGGTCCGGGATACATCCGAACGCCGCTTCATCATCGTCGTTACGTTGCTCGAACTGCGAAACTAAGCAGAATAGTGCTGCGGATTGCAGCTTTGCTGGCCTGGGTCATTCGTTTTTGTTGTGCGACTATTACGCTTTGATGTAGGCACACTCACGTGACTTAATCAAAACAAAATGCCCATCTGGACTACACTGCAATAATTTGCCCAAGTGTCCCCCTGGAGTCTTTGGGGCTTTCATCTGTTTAGTTTAGTGTTCGATCTATATAGTCTCGTTTAATATCAAATTAATCTTCCATTCATCTTCTATAAGTCGCGCCTACGAATAAAATATGTTACGAGATAGTTTTGTTTTTAAAAAATTTCTTTTTTGTCTTTCGAAGCAGGATATACAACAATGCATGGATGAATTATACGTAAATATATGGTATATGATTTTTGGTTTGTCCACCATGATCAAGCTTTGGCATCCTAGCTCCGTTGTCTGGACTAATCCTAAAGGTCGGGAGGGCAGTCGTGGCACAAATCGCAGGGTGCGAACAAAGCGAAGAGGCCTTGCGGAAGTATCGAGAGTCTGGGTTCTGATGGATTTGTTAGACGTCGCGACAGGCTCGAGCATGGGATTTCGATTCCATCCCAGGTGCACTATACATACGATGAGCTTTTTCACGATCAGAAGGAGTTCTAATCTAACCTTGTCCTATTCTAGCGCAATTCCCGTTTGGATAACCAAACCAGCGTAAAAGAGGAACGTATGATGCACGGATTAAAAAGAAAAAGTGGGAATAATTGTCAATTTAGCCCTCAACTTATTGCACGGTTATCAACTCAATCTTAAACTTTTTGATTTTGCTAATATAATCATAAACCTTTACGCGAAATGCCAATGTTAGTTCTATTGATCAATTTCCGCCAGAAAACTCTGACGTGTGCAGCCCACATCGAACATTGTTTCAAGCAAAGTTGTCAACGTCAGCGTGTCATATAGGACAGTCTACGATGACTAAACGTTATATCACTAATTTTCGGCGCCGATTGGCCGGAAAGATTATATTGAAATTTCGCGTGAAATTTTAATGCTATACTGGCAAAGTTTAAAATTTTAAAATTAAATTAGTATCCATACGATAGGTTTAACACCGATTTGGTAATGACCCCGTTAAAAGTAAGATGACATTATGTTGTCAAACATAGCCTTCTCGAAAACATGGTTAGGGAGACAAGAGGCCTATTTTTTTTTTCAAAAAGGTTTAAACAAAAAGGAAAAGTACAAAACAGCGTAAACATCATGAAAATTTCAGGCAATCGCTAGCCTCACACTGCCACTTCCATGCAACGTCCACCGCAATAATGAACTTAAAAGAGGGGTCCCTCCCTCGTCATTCCTAGCCACGAATAATTGATATTTGAGGATCATAAACCCATATTTCGAAAAGTCGTGGAAGTATGTTTTAAATGAGTTGATAGCAAATAATAATTTCACAAAATAAACCAATACTAATTAGCGAAGTTAAAAAGCAAAAAAGACGAACCGTTATCACAAAAAGGTTCCTAAAATAAATAAATACTTTGAAAATAGCACATAACATGATTAGGGCATTTTGTAGATAAATTCATGTAAGGGAATCATTGACTAATTATACAACTTTAATAACCATTGCTTGATGAATAAATGATTTCGACCATGCATGGCATCTCTCGTGACGAGTCTTCGCGACACGATAATCCCTATAACAAATGAGCCGATGCTGCGATTCTTCGATTTGCAATCAATACTTTCGTTCATGCCAATGTCGAGATGACCTAAGACAGGATAATTTGCTTCTCATTTCAGCAATTTAGTAAAGGATATCTAGATATCACCGGTGCTTCTCAGTGTGACTTTGAATTTGAATTTGGGAACATCGTATGGCACCAATCTCATCTTAGAATAGATCTCGAAAGCAACCAATGAAACTACAACATCTCTGATTGGGTTTTTGTGCCATGAAGTCTTATAACTTATGTATTTGGTAAGGGAACGAACAGGTTTTTCGTCTGGAGATTATGGAAGCGTTTACTTCACGGAAAATGAATGATTTGAAACATATTTCTTTAAAAATAATTACGTGTATCACTTGAAATAATTAATTAATAAAAAATATTTTTAATGTCAATAATAATCTATGTCTAAATATTTTAGTAAATGATAAAAATATTTTTCGTTTAATTTCTTTTATTAAGAAATATGAGCGATTAATTACTATTTTTTGTGAAAAAAACGTAGCGGTGATAACAACAACAATGCATCAACTGTTGTTCATGACCATTTCTCTTCAGAACCATCATGGCCATTTGTCGCTTTTCGATGTTAAATGCCTTAGTTTCATGCTAGGTCCAATCCCTATCAAAATACCGAACGAAATCAAAGAATCTCTCTTTTCACATGAGACGACCTTGTTCGCACGAGGATGGGCATTAGTCTAACCAGCTACTTCATGGACACCAAGTGACGTACGGGACGGCCGCTCGGCTTTCATATTTATAAAAAACTTGGTAAATTATCAAAAAGAAAGTCCTAAATATATTGCATTTGTGTCCATTCAATCATAAACATTTCAAATTGTCTTTGATGATTTGCCGGAAATCGCTGATATCGACGTCAACCGTCCAACGTGGCATGGCCGGCACCAACGTGGATAATTTGTCCAATTTTATTTTGAAAATTCCGCGTCAGCACCAGTCATTTTACATGGCACTGCCGGCGTCCACGTCGGCGTGGCCGGAAGGACTATATTGGCAAACACTCTGATTAAATTAGCCAAATTGAACGGGTTATGATCGAATTGGCACAAACGTAATAAGTTTATGACTTTCCTGGCAATTCTACCATGCAAAATTAATAGGTGGGCCAAATCGAAATGAACAGTTCAAAGCATGACGTGCTTTCGAGACGGAAATTTGGGAGCATTTAAGTCTAACGTATCACGTAAGGTGGAGTCAATTTCTTGGCGAATAGTCCTACACTGCGAACAAACAATCTTCTCGCGTGCTATGATGCCACAAAAGTCTCTTTTGGCTCGTCGTGCGGGTCACTTTTATTGTTATCATCGACCAAATTATAACGGGGGAGCAAGTGGCCCGCTCGGAGGGGTTTCGCACGAGACACGTCGCGGTCGTTGGTCGAGAGAGGATCTTCCACCGCTCCAGCGCGTTCACACTTCGCGTTTGGAAAAAATGTCCCGGACACACGACACGGTAAGGGACGTGAGAGGACCAAATTGACCCCGGTTTTGCCTCCTTTTTTTACTATATTGCCCTCATAGCGTTCCCGCTTGTGGTTTTTTTGGGACTGAGGAATTAAAGGTGTGTTGCATGATTTAGGAGTAAATGAACTCAATTTGGGAAAAAAAATAAATTAAAGCAACTAAAAGCCTGCCGAAATCTTCTCTTAAACATATATACTCCTGATAACAACTGGATAAAAAAAATAAAAAATGAGGAAAAATATTTCGAATAATCTTGCCCAGATCCACAATCATCTCTTTTTGTGCTTCTTCTCGGGCGCTTCATTCTTACGAGATAAGGAGCTCGCCGGACATGTTACTCGGAATTGAGATGGTCGAGCATATTGTTCGCAATGGCTATGGGATTAATGACACTTGCTGTTGTGCTTTGGTGAAGATTGGGTCACTCTTGTTACTCTAATTCATCGATATTGTCCATAATAATGTCATTTTTAACAACGATTGTGTCCTAAAAAGGAATCGTGATCGCATGGAAACATCGTCGTACATTGACATGTTCACTTGGTTTCAATGTAACAGGTGTTAGGATAATTTACGCAATCATAAATATAAAAAAAAAATTGAATTTGAATGTTGTGACGGGAGAGTAGCTTCTTTGGGCTTGTTTAGTTCAGCATTTGAATGCTGCTTTAAGGCTCTAAAGTCCCTTGAGCAAATGCAAAATTGTTTGGCAAGCTTTGAGGAGATGCAATTGCATCTCTAAAGCTTGGAAAGGGCCTTTAGCTGAATGGAGTCCACGAGAAACCTTGGGAAGTTAGCTTTTTCAAAATGCAATCGGGCACTATTCATCGCGCACTGTTCATCGTCTTGCCAAGCAGCTGGTTTGGCGGCCAGCGACCGCCGCTTGGGGGTTGCACGACCCCAATGAATGCCGCCTGGGGTCGCGTGACCCTGATGACGCCGCCTGAGGTCAAGCAAGATTGGTCAGTGACCAGACCTGGCCGATGGCAGTGGCTAGCGGTGGTGGTTGGTTGGAAATTTTTTTTTAAATATTAGAAAAAGTCTTTTACAAATAATTTTTACCAAACGATATTTAGGTCAAAGTTGCTTTTAAATGTGATTTTAAAATACACATTACCAAACACTATTTACATTTCGAAAAACCCTTCTAGCTCAAAAGCCTTTGCATTTTACCAAATGCATTCCTCAAAGTCGAACCAAACAAGGCTTTTGTCTACTCTCAAAAGTTAAGAAAATTTAACTGATATGGAGCCCTATTTTGTTTACTAATTTACTTTTTTTCACAAGGATGAAAGAATTGCCTCTGTTTTACCTTTTGTAAGGATTACATGTAATTAATAATGCATGATTACAAAAACCTCTAATAATAAATTTGAAAACGTAACATTCATACATATCCTTGGGTAGCCCTACATTGCAGATGGTATAAAAGTTTGAAATTGAAATTTCTTTCAAGTTTGCTCCTAATGATATAGATAAATACATATCTCGTAACGATTTGATTGTACTCTTGCTTTTAAAGAAGAAGAAGAACGTAATCGTGTGATGTAAAAATGCCGAGCAAACATCTTGATTGCCTTCCCTATACTACGACTAAGCCAAATCCTAAACGCGTCTCAAGTTAAAGCATACTCGGTTAAAGATCATTTAGTGGAATTTCGTTACGTACGGAGCCAACAGTTAACTCAACTGACTGTATATATCAGGCAAGTTGAATCTAAATATACCTAAAAAGCTAGATACCAACAAGGATCAAATCAACACGCAAAAGGATAAGGATTTGGGCAATTTTTTTTTGAAAAAATAAGTAAATGGAAATGGGGCATTTTACTGCTTTTTCGGGGAGGTTCCCTCCTATATATGCCCACTTTACCAATTTATCCCAATAACCCCACACAACTTTACTCTAGTAAATTAACCGGCCTAATTTCAAAAAAAAGCATCAACTTTAAGTCGAGGGGCAATTTTTACCCGAACTTTTTTTGTCCCATAAAAAAGCACCAACTTTAGGTCAAGGGACAATTCTGGTCCGAACTTTTTTTTGTCCCATAAAAAAACATCAGTTTTAGGTCGATGGACAATTCTAGCCCAAACTTTTTTTTTTTGGTAAGGTAGCCCAAACTTTTTTTGGTCCTATAAAAAAGCACTAACTTTTGGTTGAGTGACAATTCTTGCCCCAATTTTTTTTGTCTCATAGAAAATAACCAACTTTCACCCTGATCCCAAATCTGGCTCCCGTTGACTTTTTGTCTAAAGTCACCATTGTTTGAGGAAAAAGGTTATCGTGATCAGCTTGGCGAATCTCGTTCATGGCGCCTGTCGATAAGCGGTGGTCAGTTTCAAATTACGTCTGATTAAAGAGATTCAATCTGGAGATATTTTTTATTTGCTGGTGAAGTAAAGGAGGCGAACAGTTTCACCGTTATTCTTCAAATTGTGGCTCAAATAATAAGACAATGAATATTGCTTTAAATCCAATCAGTAAGCCACGTGAATAGTCAAATTAGATAATTAATAGAGGTCAGATTTGGGATTTAAGTGAAAGTCGTTGCTTTTTTATGAGACAAAAAAAAGTTGAGGCCAGAATTGTCACTTGACTTAAAGTTTGTGTTTTTTTTACCGGATAAAAAAAAGTTCAGGACCATAATGATCTCTCAGCCTAAAGTTGGTGCTTTTTTTTTTAATTAACAACGCGCAACCCAAGAGGGCAACCCTGTCATTTCCCATTTCCGGCCGCCCTCCCATTTTTTAGGCAATTAAAAAAACATTAAACGTTTTAAGATTCCCTGCTCCCAAATTTCCTAGCTCCGTTCGGCTCGACCACGTCCCCCGCGTGGGGGCCACACGACTTGAGCGAGCCCATGGTTTTTCACCGGTCCGTCCAAGGCCACACGTCGCGTCGTTTCGTCGTCACGCCTCCTTTTCTCTCTCTTTGGAAACCCTCAAGGGGGGGGAGGCCAATCAGGACCGCCCGTGTTTGTCGCCTTTGGAAGCGCCCTGGGCCGTCCAATCCAATCCCACCCCACCCTCCCCCTTCGGCCCCCCGCATCGCGGCCGCAGGATCTGGGGCAGAAGAGATCCAACGGCTCGAGCGCGGCGACAAGGCTTTTCCCGGATCACGAGGTGCGCGACCCTCTATTTAACCTCCCCCTATTTACCACCCGTTTGACTCGGACCTGCGTGTGCTCCCTCGCTGGCTACCTTGTCTTCTTCTTCTTCTTCTTCTTCTTCTTCTTCTTCCGAGCTCCGAGTGGAGGGATTCAGATAGGGTTCCTCGCCGCCCGTTCCTCGATTCCCGGCTTCGAAGGTACGTCCCGATTCGCCGATCGTCGACGCTTTTTCCGTTCTTCCGCGTTTCGTTTCGATCTGTGTCTTGAGCGCGGTTCGATCCCTGGGGCCTGTGTTGGAACGGAGTTTAGATCGTCGTCGCGCCTTGTTGTGGATTGCGTTTCTGCGTTCGCGCTGGGTGGTGCGGTGGGTGTCGTCGATCCGAGAGTGATGAGTGTGCGCGCGGGCGTCCGTTTTGATCTGGTTGGTTGTGCGATAGGGGAAGAATCATGGGGAAGTCGTACCCGACCGTGAGCGCGGAGTACAAGAAGGCTGTCGAGAAATGCAAGAGGAAGCTGAGGGGCCTCATCGCCGAGAAGAACTGCGCTCCGCTCATGCTCCGTATCGCGTACGCTCTTTCTCTTTGACTAGGGATCTCTCGTAGAGGCTTTGGAGAGGGCTGTGGATAGTGGTGTGAGAATCTGTGCGATGTTGGGTGTGTGTGCAGGTGGCACTCTGCTGGTACCTTTGATGTGAAGACGAAGACTGGTGGTCCGTTTGGGACCATGAAGCACGCGGAAGAGCTCAGCCACGGGGCCAACAACGGGCTGGACATCGCTGTCTGGCTCTTACAGCCGATCAAGGATCAGTTCCCTACCATCACTTACGCTGATTTCTACCAGGTCTTTTCCTTTGTTCCGTTTTTTACTGTGCGGACATATGGAGAGCAAGTCTTGCAATCTGTTTTTTTTTTTTTATGGCTTATGCAGCCGTTGACGACCATTTTGTTCTGAATAACATTTATGTATGACCTCGACTCAATGATGCTGTCCAATGTGATACAGCTGGCTGGCGTCGTTGCTGTGGAAATTACTGGTGGACCTGAAGTACCTTTTCACCCTGGAAGGGAGGTCGGTGATCTTGTTTGCTTTCTTTTTATCATGGCAGGATCTATGTCTACATACATGATTTGTATATATGCAGTTGTAATATGACCCGCAATTAAGGTTTTAACGTGAGAGATGCCAAAGATTTTAGTACAGAACTGCATATAATTTGTGTTTTAAAGACTTGCAATGTTGATGTGTCTAGAAGCAGAAGAGGGATGATGAAGATCAGTGGAATTACGCATACTGGGTTCTGATATGTCCTAAGCTGAAAATAGTTCTTATATTAACCACAACACGTTTGGTCTTTGTATGTTATCTGGTTTGATGCCTTCTCTCATT
Source organism: Syzygium jambos (assembly GCA_031216235.1). Classification (NCBI taxonomy): domain Eukaryota; kingdom Viridiplantae; phylum Streptophyta; class Magnoliopsida; order Myrtales; family Myrtaceae; genus Syzygium; species Syzygium jambos. The sequence continues at coordinate 7,289,284 of CM062229.1, read as the reverse complement.
AGGCATGTCGAAGTTTTATGCGGTTGCTGTTCTAATGTCCCTTGAACCTGACCATGTGGATCTCATATGCTTTTCTTGGAATTGCGGGAGATGTATCAATGTTCTGATAGTAGAGTAAACCTATTCCCTTGTTTTAAGATTCATTCTTTCTGGAAACTTCGTTAAAAAAATATTTTTCAGGTCACCTTTAAGCAACACTGCTGTGTTTTGGTTTGCTAATCTTGGTAGTGCATGCCTGGGCGCTTGCGCTCACTTTTCCAAACTATCTTTATTATGTGTGGAAGCCTCTAACATAGCATATGTGTGCTGCAATGATCCCTCGGAAATTTCTGAGAGATGTCTACTGATATGCTTTGAGATAATGTAAGCAACGTGATTTCTAACCGGATGCAGTACTGCGTTTTGTGCTCCATCATTTTCGATGGCCTAGAAGCTTTTGCTTTGTCTCGGTTTGCATCTTTTCTGCATTCATAATTGTTTGCACTTTGCTGTAATGTCTATTGGCTTTCATCTTGGTGCTTATTACTTCGTTATTTGTCTTGACATATTTTCACATTTATTCACCAAATCCAGGACAAACCAAAACCACCTCCCGAGGGCCGTCTTCCTGATGCTACCAAGGGTTAGTTTATGTCCAGCATTTCCAATATAGATCCTTGATTGAATGTTAATCTATCTTCATATCTTTGACATTTCTTGCAGGCTCTGACCACTTGAGACAAGTGTTTAGTGTTCAGATGGGTCTTTCTGACCAGGATATTGTGGCCCTCTCTGGTGGGCATACCCTGGTTCGTGCTCAAACCTAGGATCCTCTCATGAATTCTGATTTTGTTAAGTAGGATACTATTCGTAGCAGATAAGTTTGTTGGTGTTGCAGTGTTGTGTTGTCCTATTTGCCACCAAATTATATTGGCTTTACTTTCCTTCACGGTGATATGCTCCGTAAGTCTGATGTCATTATCCCGTTTTTGCATTAAGTTCATTCCTTTGGTCTTTTGGTGGCACTCAATTAACAGGGAAGGTGCCACAAAGAGAGGTCCGGATTTGAGGGACCCTGGACAGCGAATCCTCTCATATTCGACAACTCGTACTTCAAGTGAGGCTTCTAATCTACCCGTTTTCAATCCATTGTCGGATACAGTTATTGCTGACTGCATGCTCATATGGTGATTGTTTGAATCTTCAACTAGGGAATTGTTGAGCGGAGAGAAGGAAGGACTTCTTCAGCTGCCATCTGATAAGGCTCTTCTTGCTGACCCTGTTTTCCGCCCTCTTGTTGAGAAATATGCTGCGGTGTGTGTTTTTGTCTTGTCCAAAATTTCTGTGCTGCTGTATGCTGGAGCTCATCGAACTTTATATTTGATTTAGGATGAAGATGCGTTCTTTGAAGATTATGCTGAAGCCCATCTGAAGCTCTCTGAGCTAGGGTAACATTTAAATTTTGAAAGTCATTCAGCACTTAATGTATACTTAATCGATTTCTTTGGCAAATATTATCATTGAACTTGGACTTCTTTGCAGGTTTGCTGAGGCGTAAGAACTTGAAGTTGAAGGTTGGAGCAGGTGCTACAATCTAATGTCACATGCTTTTTTGGTTTAGAATGTGGAATGTTCCAGTTGGTTGTTGGTTGCCGAGATTGGATGCTTTTTGTTAATTTTGTTGAACATGTTAAAGATTCGGAATTTCAGGACCGAATGCTGTGAAAGTCATCCTTTATATAAATAAGAGCACATTCTGCATACCTTCTGCTCCCTTCCTTTTCCCTGATTTGTCATCCATCTGCCTCTGGTCACATGTGGAGCATTCGATGTGGAAGTAAATTTGATGTGCATATGTTTTCGTGGTTCAATACATGCGCCAAGCTGCATTGGCGAGATTACTTGGTACATTTGGGACATGCGACCGCCCAATTTGTCTCCCATATTTATGGGTGCGTCCTATGATTACACTAAATTCTAAACCTTGGTAAGTGAACCCTGGTCTAAGCCTGACGGTTTAGCCTGTTTTGCGATCATTTATGTTATGAACCCAGCCATCCTTGGAATGCTTTTTGTCGTCGAATTTTTGTGGACCGACGGTCCCCTCAGTTTACCTGAATACTTTACCTTAGGGCTCCAATCGTATCTCGTAGTTCCTTCTCTTATATTGAGGAAACTTCCTTATCCTTCAGCAAGTGTTAAGATAAAAATATGAGTTAAGTGCTAGACAATGTTTAGCCGAAAAAAACCTCGCGAAAGATTCAACCCAGGAGGTCTCTCTGCTCTTCTCCAAAATGAAAGAGAAGAAAAACCTTGGAATATCTATTTCTCATGCCTGGTTGTAAAGAGTAGTCATAAGATAATGTGCTAGTATGTATCATAATGACGGATATATCATATTGATTAAGGGAGGGAGAAATGTGATTGATCTATCGCACCTAGGAATGAGGGGTTTCAAGATGAGTAGATTTCACTTCTGGAACTTGAAACCTACATTATTGGGATTGGCTCTTATTTTTTGAAATATGGAACTTACATTGTCGATCCTAGAACTGACTGTTTTTAAACTTTGAACTGACATGATCTGATTTGGTTCTAGGGTCTATTCAGAAACCTATCAATTCTTTTTTAGTTTCATTTTTTTCATTCCTTGAAAAGACAAATTTTAGTAAAACATTCCCTAATTTACAATCGCAAAATAGTAGAGCAACAAAATGGCCAGAAGTACATTACAAGACAACCAGAAATATAAATGAATTGGAAAGTGTCAAACTTATTTTTTTGTCAAGCACAATAAAAGTTAAAGCAACAACATAAATTTTCACCCGCCAAAAGCAACAATCCATGAATGATGAAAAAACTATGGCATCTTTAGCTACATTATTATGGAGTATCGAGAGCTGTCGGATAGCTTAAAAGAAGTGAATTCTTTTGCAGGAGGTGGAGATCAAACAATGCATTCGAAGTTTGTTCGATGTGCCGATATTCACCAAGTTGGAGATAAATTGGATGCCATTAGAAGTTGGAACTATGGGTGTGCAAAAGAACAGGGACTCGCCTCCCAGAATTGGACCGGAACCGATGGTTCCCAAGAGAATCGGTCCGGTTCCCGGTGTGGAACCACCCACCCGGACCGGACCAGTAATATAATAATAATATATTTAATTTAATTTAATTTTTAATTAAAAAAATATAACAAAAAAAAATTTAAAAAAAAAGAAGAAAATTTGTTATCATGTCTGAAGCTCTTATGTAGTTGGGATACCTTGGTCATTTTTCTCAATAATTAATGGGTACCCAGTTGATTTATGGATGATGTGGTTAATATAACTGATCATAGTGTAGGAATTGCATGAAAAATTATGTTCTTTTTCTTTTGTTATGTTGATCCGATGTTGGTCCATAGATTTTTTTTTATTTGTCTAGGAAAACTTGTTGAGACCGGTTCCATGGACCCGCCCAAGAATCGGACCGGACCGGCGGTTCGGTTCTCGGGCGGGTCCATGGAACCGACAGGCGGTTCTTGATTCCAATTTTTGGAACCGGTCCTGTAGAGGGCAGTCCACGATTCCGAAGTGGGAACTGCCCATCCGGACCATGCACATCCCTAGTTGGAACTTACCTTTATCAAGACCGATAGTCACTAAGTAAGAGTAAACCGTTCTAAGGGTAGGTAATTTCCAAACTTGAAACTCGAAACCTATCAAGTTTTGGAATCTCTAACCTATCTTATGGACTTTGAAACCAAACCAAAACCTTATGAATTAAGTAAGTCCGGTCCGATTCCAAGATCTACCCTAAGTCAGTACTCGTCCCTAGTGGCATTGATGTTTTAAAAATGTACCGGAGTACGAACCCTGCACAATTCCCATTTCTGTTCAACTGGTTTTATAATTTAAACCTAGAGCTGACAGTTGGTGTCAACAGTCAACATATCATAATCACAATTGTAACCGTGTCGCATCGAAACATCCCATCTCTATTTAACAAGCGAAATAATTAACTAATTATAAAAACTGATTAATCTATGTTTAGATTTTCCTTTTTATTTTTTGGTACTTTACTTAAGCCGTATCAACATTTACTAGCCCTACTTAAACTACCCGGTGAAGAAAATTTGTAAAGGAAACTAATTTCAGCAAGTATTCATCAACGCTACCATAGTCGATCGGGTCTTGGCTTCCATATGATCTAGCGTGATTCAATCTTGCGTATCAGTGACTAAATATTTGGATGGTTTTGCAGTTTTAATTCACTCAGGAAATTTTTGTTTGAGTCTAAGTCCAAATCGAGGATAATCACCTCCGTTAGATTTAGTGAGATCTTCATAATTAATGGTTGCAATTGATTTGGTTCATCATCGGTCCACGTTTGTTTTTTTTCCTGTCGTGCAATTTATAATTGCGGAAAGAGCAATGACCCAACTCCAAATTTGACTCGGTCGGGACATGGAGTCAACTCGCGCGGGCTTCCTCCCCGACCAACACGCTCTTCTTTGGACATGTAAAAACCACTTAAAAAACTAACCAATTTAGAATTAGAAAACGCTCGATTTACTAACATTGGTGTACAAAATGCTTTACTATGTAATGTCTTGGATAATGACAAATTCTTGAATATGACCCAATTTTTTAAAGGGCCACTTATAATTCAGCACATCGTTCAGGTAAGCCAATTTGGTAAACGGGTCTTAATAAGTCTACCATTGCTTGATAGAATTCATTTCTAAACTTTGACTTCGAAAAATCGGCACATGGATTCGAGGTTTCAAATTCCTTCGATGATTATATAAATCGTTACTTTTTTAGATTTTCAAATTGTATAAGTTGTATCTTGTCTCCTCACTCATAAGTTAACTCGACAAGTGGTTAAGGAAAATTATCAAAAAAGTCCTAAACCTATTGTAATTGTGTTAATTTAGTCCTAAACATTTTTTTTGCCAATTCAGTTCTATACATTTTGCAATTGTACCAATTCAGTCCGTCCGACTACTTTTGGCCGGCCGGCGAACGTTGACGTGGCAAATTTTAAAATATTTTTTCAAATTTGTTTATTATTTTTTTTCTTTTTTTTCCTTCATCTTCTTCAACCTTTAACCGGTCGCCGGTCTGGCGACTGGCCAAAGGCTGGGGCCACCAGGGCCGACCCTGTCGGCCGCTGGCGAGGTCGACCTCACAGTTGCCAGGCGAGGTCGACCTCACCAGTGATCGGCAAGGACAAGCCTCGCCAGATATGGCGAGGTTGCATCCTCGTCGATCGCTTCGAGTGAGGCCGACCTCACCGGCAATTGGCGAGGTCAGCGTCGCTCAAAGCGACCGACGAGGACGAGCCTCGCCAAAGTTGCAGGCAACGCCGACCTCTCTAGCGACGATGAGGACGGCCTCACTTGACCTTGCCAGTTGTGGGCAAGGACGACCGCCCGACCTCGTCGTCGTTGGTGAGGGCTCAACTTCGCCGGCAACTGACAAGGTCGGCCTCGCTCGAAGCGATCGGCGAGAACGAGACCTCGCCAACCGCTGGCAAGGTCAACCTCACCTAGCAACGGCAAGGTCGGCCTCACCAGCGGCCGCGCGAGGCCGACCCCGCCAACCCCAGCCTCTAGCCGGTCGCCGGTCCGAGGACCTACTAGAGGTTGAAAAAGATGAAGAAAAAAAAATTAACAAAAAAATTCAAAAAAAATATATTTTAAAATTTGCCACACTAGCGTTCGCCAATCGGTCGGCGTCCATGTTAGCGCCGGCCGGCTAAAAGTGGCCTGATGGATTGAATTGGCATAATTACAAAAGATTTAGGATTGAATTGGCAAAAAAAAGTTTAGGACTGAATTAGCACAATTGCAATAGGTTTGAGATTTTTTTTGGTAATTTTTGCCAGGTGGTTAAACTGTCAAAAGCTAGTATGAGTCGTGATATACTTGGGTTAGACGTGAAAAATATTGTGATTAAATCACCATGTTTTCCACTTATTTAATGTTAATTAGGAGGCACGATTGCCAACTTACGTAAAACTTTATCTGATGCACATAAATGGGCTGTGTATTTGCCGCTTAAGTGTTCGTAGAAAGGCGAGATGGTTGGCATCTCCCCTGACAGGGACTGATGCACATAAATAGGTTGTGCGCAATGGTGGTAAATTGGTAAATCTCTTCAGCGAATTGGACTGAGCTAGATACTAGGCCTAAAAATCGTTATTCATGCCCACCGACAAATGAACAACATACTAAGGATTGCCCACAAAAATAGTTAGGCATAAATTATTATCGATGATGAAAATATTTTCATTGACTAATTTTCCTAAACGATATAAGGAATCATTTTTCTAAAAATATTTTCTAAATCACTTATTTTTCTAAAAATGTTTTCAAAGTAAGGATGTGTTTGTTTCGCGAAAAATGTACCATTTATAGAAAATACTTTCCAAGAAAATGAGTTTATTTTTTGGTGTTTGGCTAAAACCTAAAGACTTGGAAAGTATTTTCAGTTGTTTGGTGAGGAAAAATGATGGTGAAAATTATCAAAAAATTTTGTATTTTTTAAATTATTTCAAATTATTTGTTATTTTTAAATTATTTTTATTAAGAAAAGAAAATTCATGAATGTTTTCCTTCTTAAAAAGAAAATAAAAGAAAAAAATATTAACAAATTCAAGATGAGCAATTTCGAAAAGTGTTTTTATTTTCATTGATGAAGGAATTCACTTTCCTAAAATTAAACATGATATTTGCACTGACCGGAAAGTATTTTCAGTTGACCAAATTATTTTTAGAAAACCAAATGGACGAAAGTTCAGAAAATACATTTTGAGAAAATACTTTCACCAAAATAAACACACTCTAAATTTTAGTAAAGAGGGCATGCTTGAGAAAGAAAATGCTTTGCCCAAGCCCCACGGGTCTGTACTTTGGGTCTTAGCGGCCAAATCAAGCCTAGCGGGCCCAAGGAGTTGTACTTCCATTGTAAGGGCGTAAGTTTCCACGGTGGCTGGTCACTTGTAAGGGGAAATTATCAAAAAAATCTTAAATTTATTGTACTTGTACTAATTATATTTTGAACATTTCAATTATGTCAATGTTAAGTCATAAACCTTTTGCTAATTTGCCAATTTAATCAATCTAGCCATTTTTGGCCAGAAATTGATAATATTTAACCAATTTTTACAATTTTTTAATCAACCTTTTGCTAATTTGCCAATTTAATCAACCTTTTGCTAATTTGCCAATTTAATCAACCTTTTGCTAATTGCTAAGTTTCCACATGGCACAACTGACGTTAACATGGACAATTTTTACAATTTTTTAATTTAATTTTTTTCTTTTTCTTTCTTCATTGCAGTTGCTAGGCCCCGACGAGGCTCGTGCTTGCCAAGATCGTGTAAGCTCGACCTCACTGGATTTGGCGAGGCTGACCCTCTCTTGTGGCCGGTCGCCGGCAATCGCCATGACCCAGCGACCAGCGGAGAAAGAAGGAAAAAGAAAATGAAGAAAATATAATATAATATAATATAATATATATAATCCAAAAAAAATCTAAAAATTTTAAAAAAAAATCGTTCACTTTAGCGTCGGTCGTATCAAGTAAGACAATTGGCATCCATATCGTCAATTTCCCGTCAAAATTGACTGAAATGACTAAATTGATAAATTATCAAAAGATGTAGTACTCAGTTGGCACAATTGAAAGGTTATAACTGAATTGGCACAAGTGCTATATGTTTAAGACTTTTTTGGTAAATTTCTCGGCCACTTAATCCTAGTGATATTTCAATCATGATTGAATATTGATTTCCATAATATATATAGTTATAGTGAAGTAATGCTCTGGGCTTACAGAACAAAAGCAAATCCTTTTCATTTTTGCAAAATGCATTCCTTCTTTTATCAGTTCATGATATAGTGATTGGATCTCTACGCTTATTTCGTTACGAAGTGAAACGTTCAAAAGATTGCTCATAGAATGATTATTCATCTATTATATATTCACATAAATAGGGCGAGAAAGCTCCGCGAGAAAGCGATTGTGCATTTCGATATTTCGATGTCATACAAAAGGATGCATTCGCTTTTTATTTTTTGATTTTAAAAATATACATCTCCGTAATAAAATTTGACCAAATCACAAAAACTTTAAATTATGCCAACGGAGCGATTATGCCGCATCCTAAAATTGGCCGGGCAGTCTGGCACGTCACCGGTTTGTTCTGAAATCGATAAGATTCCGGCCAGAGAACGTAAAATTCCAATGATTGACCATGTAAATCGCTGGCGTGGCCCAGAGCACATCAGAAATTTCAATCAAACGCCATGATGGAAATTCACCAAAAGAGGTCAGCCCATTGCGTTGCCAACTTGATGTGGCTCGTGAGCCGTGTGGCCTGATGAAAGCGCCCGAGAAGATTTTTGTTGCCGCGTCTTTTGACATTTCCAAGGGTAGCTGTCGTGTGGTGGTCTCCCGTTGGGACTAAAGGGTCAACGTTCGAGGTTTCGAGAAAAATGGTTCCCTCTTATCTTATCCAGTCGCACGCGCTGATCAGCTTTTGTTACGGATAAATGATGCAATTGGCCTAACGTGCAATGTGATTCCTGAACTTTATATTTGTTCAGTGTGATCCCTTAACTTTAACTTAACATGAAATATCGTCCTTAAACTTTTAATTTTTTCAATATGATTCATAAATTTTTTGTACATATTCAATTTAGTCTCTAGATTATTTGAAAATATCGTTTTTGAATTTAAATTAATAAAAAGACGATATTAAATATTTTCATATAATCTGAGAATTAAATTAAATATACATAAAAAAATTCGTGAATCACATTGAATAAATTTAAAATTCAATAATCATATTATATATTTGGAAAAAGTTTAAATACTGTTGGCATCGTTATCCTTTTTGGCTGTCGATGCATGAGCCTATCGGATGCGACAGGGACTGGGTCAGGGAGAAAGACCATATTGAAAGCCCTGCCACCACGGCCACCGCCAATCGGGCGTGGACTGTCTGATGCTACCCTATTGATGATTTAACATCCTCGAGACTTTTGGAGGGGTGGGGTGAACTTTGTATTGATTAGCTAGACTGGGTCTTCTTCGTGGTTCCGTCTCGCAAGGAGATAATGACGGGATATTTCAATTCGCTGCGTTTGATGGGACAATCAAACGTTAAATCATCGTTTGTTGTGGTGCTACTTTGAAAACGATAGGTGCTACTCTTATAAAAAAAAAAATAGGTAGGGAAAATTTGAATTAAAGATTCAAAATGGGATCAAACTCTCAAATAAAGATCCAAAGTAAATATTGTGTCAAATAAAGATCTGAAATACCCAATCAATCTCAAATAAAGATCCGAAATATCTAAAAAGTCTCAAATAAGGACCTGGATCCCCGGCCGGCCAAAATACCTGCCGGCCGGCGAGAAAGTTACTGTTCCGACATCGGAACAGTAACTTTTTCATTTTTTTATTAATTTCTTTATGTTTTTCCTTTTCTGTTTTTTTTCTTTTTCTTTTCCTTTTCTTTTTTTTTCTTCTCTTCCTCCGCCGGCCATAGCCGGGGCCGGCGGAGATCACCGGCCTCAGGCGAGGCCGCCCTTGCTGGCGTCGGGCGAGGGCCGCCCTCGCAAGATCTTGCGGGGGCTCGACCCCACCGGCGTCGGGCAAGGCCGGCCTCGACAGTTGCAGGCGAGGTCGAGCCTCACCAGCGGCCGGCGGGGCCGAGCCCTTGCTAGATCTGGCGAGGCTCGGCCTCACCCGACAGCCGGCGAGGGCGACCTCGCCCAGCCCAAGCGAGGGCGGCCCTCGCCCGACGCCAGCGAGGGCGGCCTCGCCCGACGCCGGCGAGGGCGACCTCGCCCAGCCCAGGCGAGGGCGGCCCTCGCCCGACGCCAGCGAGGGCGGCCTCGCCCGAGGCCGGCGACCTCCGCCAGCCCCGGCTATGGCCGACGGAGGAAGAGAGCAAAAAAAAAAGAAAAGGAAAAGGAAAAGAAAAAAAACAAATAAGGATAAATATAAAGAAATAATAAAAAAATGAAAAAGTTACTGTTCCGGTGTCGGAACAGTAACTTTCTCGCCGGCCGGCAGGTATTTTGGCCGGCTAGGGACCCAGGTCCTTATTTGAGACTTTTTGGGCACTTCGGGTCCTTATTTGAGACTGATTGGGCACTTCAGGCCCTTATTTGACACAATGTTCACTTTGGGTCCTTATTTGAGAATTTGACCCCACTTTGGGTCCTTAATTGAAATTTTCCCAAAAAACTATGATGATCGGAGTAGAAAGATTTCGAGTTCAAATTTCTCGAGATCCCATTATATTCGCTTCTATTATCATGCGTTCTTGCATGGTCGGGATTGTTGGGATTTAAATGTTAAATCACGCTTTCCATTTACAACGATTTAAGAACTTGAGTGTTTAGAGCAATAATCTCCGTGTTATAAAGAACAGAACGAAAGTCGAAATACATCTCCGGAAGGCAGCATTCGATCGACTCTCACGAGAGTTCGATCTTTACTTTTCCTTTTATCATCTCTTCTACGAACGCGCGGGTTTTTCTCGTGCCGTTCGCCGCCGGCGGAATCCCGATTCGCACGGCAGGAATCCGCACGAGGGCGCCCAAAACATACGAAACGGGAGAGGTTGAAGTCGTAACAGAGCATGGAAATGGTCGAGACCAGGTCGCTGCTCCGAATGATTCTGGGCCCTAAAAAGACCAATTAACACCGCACGTCTCTGTATTGCCAAATCGATGGAGGCCGTCGCCTCACGCATGGACACATGGACGCGAGAATTGAGTGCTGGAAGTATGGGGAAGTCCAAAGGAGCCGAATCCCAAAGATTGGGTCAATTTTGGGGTCACAAAAGAGACTTTGGGATTTGGTCAAGGTGCGCGCGCCCCTTCAATTTCGGCGTCCCTTTCCTTCGCCAAAGTTTTCGTTAACCCCCCCTTCCTTTTTTTTTTCGCTTGGTCAGAAGTCTCGGACCCCCCCGGAAAAGGGGCTCCGCAAACGTGACGTGTGGGAACACTCTCTTTTAACCCCTATTATATCGTAGGGTTTTTGCACAGTCCTCCTCTTTGGACCCCTAGCCAACCCCACCCCACCCGAGCCAAGCCAACCCAACCACCAGTCTCCCGCCGACCCCGTTGACCGTTGACCGTCCCGGCGAGGGGACCATCTTCTTCCAACCGGTTTCTTGCGTACCGTTGCCCTGGCTTTGCAAATTGGTATACCGCTTCCCGTTTTGTAAACCTGTCAAATGACTGGGTGGGGTCGGGTCATAAATGGTCCGATTCAAATTGATCCATTAACCAATTTATGACCCATTAATGCGTAATGCAATTTTCTTGATCCATACCCGACCCGACCCAATTCATACTCAACCCATACCCGATCAGACCCATATTGTTAAATCACTTCCATATTTAATTAAATCTAGGAAAATTCATACCCAAAATGATATGAGAGTGCAAAGTGAGTGAGCACAAGATTGAGTAAGAACGAGAGAGATGAGTTGAGTTTAAATCAGTTGTCAACTCATTTATGACCCATTTACGATCCATTTAATACTAATATTAGACTTCTACCCATTTATGACCCATTTACATAATATGACTAACCAATTTATGACCTATTTACTAATATATGGGTTAAGAAATGGGTTTATGACTCATTTTGACAGGTCTACCGTCTTGGCGATAAAACGAAATTGAAGTGCCGAGGTTTCAAGAAAGGGCGGATAAGATAGCCGGATCTAGGGCAGAAGGACGGGTTTCGGTGTCGAAAGGGCCGTGCGGTGTGAATTCCGGTGCCGAGACTTTTCGAACGGACACTCAAGCTCCACGGCCTCGAACATGTAGTCGGTAAAGTGGCTTAAGGTGCCGTGAAATCTAACGTGGCTTTGCTTTAGCGATACTGAAAAACCAGTCGGATTCGCTTGAACGGATGGGTCTTAAAAAGAAAGGGAGAAACTTTTAACAGTAGAGGGTCTTTGAATAAAGAATCGATGCTGCATTGGTCGCTCGCGAAGTTTTGGCGTTGCTTGGGGTTTCGATTTTTGCTCAGAGATGCTTCTTAAGTCCTGAGGGCAAAAGGTCACAAGTTACTGTATATGTTTTTCTATCTCGTGAGCATATTACCAACACTCACGTGGAGAGTCCACAATAGCAACTCGACTACCGACGGATTGATGAAAACGAAACGGGCCGGTTCTCGCATGACCTTTTTGCATTAGAGTTAGGTTTACACATGAAACGCATACCGACCACTGATGATCTACTTTCCTTCCAAAAATTCGAACGTGGAAGGAACGGTTGCAAAAGCGAAGCCGTAAGAACGATAAGATTCGAAAAGCCAAAAGCCAAAAAGCCAAATTTGCGAACCTACAATTTCTACCGATAATCGAATATTTTAACGGAACGACAGGGACCGATTTCAAACGACGTGATGCCGCAATAGGATGAAGATATTTTTAACTAAACAATAAAGAAAAGACGAGAAAAGAAACCGAATTGGAGATACGGATTCAAGACGATGACCCGCCAAACAGCAAGGAAAATGATCAAATCATACACGCATGATACAATGCATACACGCATACAAATACAATAGATGTGTGGATCACAAATTTACAAAATTAAAATAATAGAGCAGAGGGGTCAAACCTCGTGTTTCATCTGCCGCACTGCTACAGTCCTCCCGCACGGTTATTTAAATAAATCGGCTGCGCCAATCTCGAATTAAATTTAATCGGGGGAAAAAAGAGAAAGAGAGAAGAGCGAGGCGCGCGGGGGCCCGCCGGACGGGATCGGAATCGAATCTGGGCCGTCGATCGCCGGCGGCTCGAGCGCGGGCCGTCCGATCGGTTCCCCCGCCCCGGACGCGTCCTCGCGCGTTTTCGCCCCTCCTTCGCATCGCGTCTCCTTCCTCCTCCCTCCCTCCTCCCTTTACTTAAGCTCGCCCACCCCCGCGCCTCCTCTGCTCCCCAAAACGATCTCCTTCATCGCCATACCAGAGGCATTTCTAGAGAGAGAGAGAGAGAGGGTGAGGTGTGTTGAGGGGTTGAGGCCATGGCGGGCGCTGCTCAGAACGGCCAGTTCTCCGACTTCCCGGCGGTCCCGACCCACGGCGGCCAGTTCATCCAGTACGACATCTTCGGCAACCACTTCGAGATCACGTCCAAGTACCAGCCCCCGATCATGCCGATCGGCCGCGGCGCGTACGGCATCGTCTGGTACGTTGTCGCCGCCGCCGCCGCGGACTTCCTGTGCTGCTTTTTCTGATGATGGGATTTGGTCTGACGGCATCTTTTTCTTCTTTTTTCTTCTTTCTTTTTTTTTGTGTGTGTGCGCGTGTGCGTGTGCGCCGTTGTCTTTGGGTGCGTCAGCTCTGTTATGAACAGGGAGACGAACGAGATGGTGGCGATCAAGAAGATAGCGAACGCGTTCGACAACCACATGGACGCCAAGCGGACGCTCCGCGAGATCAAGCTGCTTCGCCATCTGGACCACGAGAACGTGAGTGTTCGTTTGTGCGCGCGCGCGCGCGCCTCTCTCTCTCTCTCGTTAAGACCGATTGGTGCTGATTATGGTTTGGTCTTCGAGAATTCTGCAATTTCAACCGCTTCTCGTACACAAGCGGGTCACTCGTTAATGATCGATTCCCATACGGTAGCTAACTTAAGCTTACTTAACGTGATAAGTCGAGCCCATAGTTAAGTTCAGTTACAGGACACCTGTGGCTTTAATGGTGTCATAATTGTTAGCTCAGGATGAAAAATCCGTATCGAATTATGTGAAGTTAATTATTCCATGTGTAGCTAATCAAGATGATACTGTTGACGAATTTGGGTTTGCGAGGGCTGACCCTTTGGTCCACTATCCAGATTTCATTGCTGAAATGTGCTCAAGCAGTCGTAGTTTGGTGATGCGTTGATATCGTTAGTCTTGCTGCATCCTGTGCGCGGGATAATACTTTGTGGGGTCTCGATTATGGAGTGGGTCAACTCAATGATTGGAACTGTATTGGATGACTAGGCCAATCACATGGAGTCTTCAATTTTGAGATATTAAAATTACAAATCTGTTCTTTGTGATATCAAACAGCAGTTAAATGGTGGAATTTTATGCATGAAAACAGGTTATTGGCATTAGAGATGTGATTCCTCCTCCCTTGCGGCGAGAATTTACTGATGTGTACATTGCCATGGAACTCATGGACACTGATCTTCACCAAATTATCCGTTCGAACCAGGGCTTGTCGGAAGAACACTGTCAGGTATTAGTCTTCGCATGCTGGTAGCTCCTCCCTATGTTCTGGGCGTTGACCAAGTTTCTAAATTAGATTTCGAAAGCTTGAAGCGTCTTAAAAATTATGTGTTTCCTTTTGTTGCAGTACTTCCTGTATCAGATTCTACGTGGACTGAAGTATATACACTCTGCGAATGTTATTCATAGAGACTTGAAACCGAGCAATCTTTTACTGAATGCCAATTGTGACCTCAAGATCATTGACTTTGGCCTGGCACGGCCAACTGCGGAGAATGAATTTATGACTGAATATGTGGTCACCAGATGGTACAGGGCACCGGAGTTGCTGTTGAACTCTTCAGATTATACTGCTGCTATAGATGTGTGGTCTGTTGGGTGCATATTTATGGAGCTTATGAACAGAAAGCCTCTGTTCCCTGGGAAGGATCATGTGCATCAGATGCGTTTGCTCGTAGAGGTAAAGCAATATTCAGATTCAATGATAAAATTAGAGTGCTTTCATGTTAAGGTTCACTATGGCTGACTAACACCATAAAGTATGAATACACAACATTGGTGCATCTTCAAATGCATGTGCAACAATGACGGCAACGTCAACTAGGCCATATCCCGCTAAATGCGGAATGTAGATGGTAGAAAATGTCAAACAGTGTTATATAATGGTTTGGAGTACTTTCTGCGAAGATGCAAATGTCTCTTAGGATCAATTCCCAAAACAATCATAATTTGCTTTTTAGCTCCTTGGCCGAATTGAATGAAAAAGGGAGTTAGAAAATCATTTGTTTTTTTACAGCAAGGAGCTACTTTATTTCTTTTCTTTTCTTTTCAGCGTTCTTTCATGTAAATTAACACAAATGTGGCGATCATAACTCTTTTGTGTCTTATTCAAATGACTGAATGATTGTTTTGCTTTCGGATTTTTCAGCTTCTTGGCACACCAGCCGATACCGATCTTGGGTTTGTGCGCAATGAGGATGCACGCCGATACATAAGACAGCTTCCTCGACATCCCCGTCAACCATTAACTAGTGTTTTCCCTCATGTTCATCCTTTAGCCATCGATCTGGTTGATAAGATGTTGACATTTGACCCAACAAAGAGAATTACAGGTAATGTTCATGTTTCTCACCTCTATTCTCGGCCTCTGCCAACTCTGATATGCAAGGAACTTGTGCATACACCTTAGATAGTGCAAATTCCATTCTCCTATAACTCGTCCAGATTATCAAAGCTTGGCCTTGTTAAGGGAAATTGGATTATGTTAATAATGGTTGGTGTCTGGAGTGAGAGACAGCCATATCAAATACAAAGTGATTTTGGTCAACAGTGACAATTTTACAGTCATAAAATGTCGTTGAATGGTCCATCCATCCATTTTGTTTGTTCAAACAGATATGGTAGCACAAGTACGTTTAAGTTCATTCCTAAGGTCATTCACTTATTTTATGCAATATGTTGCTTCTGTCTTTCAAGGACAAAAACTAATCATTCCTAGGATTTTCGCCTGTTTAAGCTCTGTCATGACCTAATATATGACTTATGGAGGCAAGATATCAATCAAAGAACTTTTAACCGCAGATCCACCTTCAATACTTCTTCTGGTAAATTATGCACTTACCGATCAACTCATCTTTTGGCAGTTGAAGAAGCACTTGCTCATCCTTATCTTGCAAGATTACACGACATAGCTGATGAACCCGTGTGTCCGCACCCATTCTCTTTTGAGTTTGAGCAACAGCCCTTGGGAGAAGAGCAGATGAAGGATATGATATATCAGGAGGCTATAGTGCTCAATCCAGAGTTTGCTTGATGCTGTTCAAAGTTTTTATGATGAACAAGGAACTGCGAACTAAAGTGGAAACAATGCAGTGCAACAAAATGAAGAGATGCAAATATTCAGAGGCAACCGATCCTGTTGATTGATTGTTCCATGGAGTAAGTATGACACACCACGAACACTGATCTGGATTGAGCTTTCGCTCCATCAGTCGAATAAGCCTGCTTAATTCCTCACAACGCCTTTTGGCATTCTTTAATTAGCTTGTATTTCACTCATCGTGCTTAATTTCATTTTCCTTCATTTTGTTGTAATATTTACCGTCGTTCGTAAATTTGTACTGGAAGATGTATTAGAATAATCTTCATTTTCTTTTTGTGTTCACTGAATCGCGCTTCAGTTTATGAATGCTAGTTAATCTGTATGTAACACGCAAAGCAGAGTGCTGCAGCTTTTATCTGTGCCTTTCCATCTTCTGCTACTCCAATCCCTTTTGTTTACGGAAGATTTCTCAGATCTTATTGCAAGAATTGCTAGCTAGGCAGGTTGTTGCGTTCGCCTTTGCGTTCTTACAGTAACGCCTCTGATGTGGTTGAGCGGTTCCGCCTTCCCCGGTTTTCGATGGCAATCTATTCATTATGAGATTGGCAACTCCATGTTTTCGAACCTTGAGAGGTGACCCCATTCTTGCAAGAAACTCGTCGGCAAAAGAAGCTGAACGTCTGTTGGATGAGTGTCTCGTCTGTGGTATAGCTTTTTCTGCTATTGGGTAATAAAACGGGCTCAAAGCCGAAATCCATAATTGCTGAGTTTAGTGATGCAGGGAGGTGATCATACACAGATAAATTCGAGCATTTTCAAAGCTGATTCGGCTAGTGATCCCACCTGAACACTGCTCCACTGCGGGGTACTGTTTCTTCTTCGCGATCCGCCTTATCTCTTCGGGTCGCAAGACACAGACAAACTAGTACCAAGGCGGAGTACCGTGCTCTTGCTAACACGGCATTCGAGCTTCTGTGGCTTCTGTCGGTTTTCAAGGTATGGAAGTGCAGAGCTCCACTGCTACTGTAATTTCTTGTGACAGCAGAGGTACTGCTCAGATTGCCCGGTAATAATGCATTCGGCGCCTAAACCAAGCATATTGAGATAGATTGTCCTTTCATGTGATGGCATATCTGCTGGGGGATCATCCGTGTAGCTCCAGTTATGCGGACTGATCAAGCTCTTGATCTCTTCACCTCATTCCTTACTCGATGGTTGCCTAATCTCTACAAACAGGATAACTCCTTTTACATCCTAATTGAGTGAACATAAGCTTATAACACAAATTTCCGTGTTCTCTCACATTTCTTAACTCGGGTATGGTGACTGCGCGTCGCGCGGTTACGTCCAAATTATAGCTTGTGTCGGAGTCCGGACATTCTGACAGAGGTCATTTGAGGTATATATTTATTGCGAAAGTCCTTGCATTGTTATTCTATTATGAGATAAACTCACAAAGAAACCAGGGAAACGAGCAAAATATGAATGGCAATGGGCTTCGCAAACTATGAGCCGTCCTTTGACACACCAGACTAAAGCTTGTTCTGTAAGAGAAACATGTGGCGAAATTTTTTTAGAAGCATGTATTTCCGTTGCGAATATGAAATTTATAGTGGATAAATTCTTTCAACCAGCAACGATTTTGCAGTATGGCCATTTTGATTATTGAAATTAATTTCCGTATAAGAGAAAAATGAAACTTCAAAATTATTTTGCCTTTTTTTTTCTTACATCTTTTACGAGTACTTTAGTTTGGCTTTGCATGTATAGCTATCTAATTAACGCTAAATTGAGATCTTATAGAATTAAGAGTTAACTTTTACACATTAAAGTCTTTCTCTAGAGGGGAAAAGTACCAAAAAAGTTATAAACCTATTGCGTTGGTACTAATTCAGTCATGACCTTTTAAGTAGACCAATTTAGTCCTAAAAATTTTCATGTTTTGCCAATTGAGTCCACCCGGCAAATTTAGGCCGAAAATTACTGGCGTGGTCGTCGGTCATCCTACATGGCATGGCTGGCATAGGACGGCGACACTGACATAGACAATTTTTTTAAAGTTTTAAATATTTTTTCGAATTTTTTTATAAATTTTTATTTTCTTTTTTTATTTATTTTTTCTTCTCTTTTTCTTTTTCTTTATTTTCCACTGTGGCCAATGAGGGTCATCGGAGCTCGCCAGCCATTGGGCGATGCCACCCTTGCCATGGCCTAGCAGGCCGCAGGCGAAAGCAGCCTCACTCGTGGCTGGCGAGGCCATGGCCACCTTTGCCCACGACCATCCAATCACCTGCACCTCGCCCTATCCATCGCCAAGCCACCTCACAAGTGAGGCCGTGGCCACCTTGACCCACAGCCGATGAAGTGGCCTCGCCCAGTAGCTGACGAGCTCTAACAACCCTTGCTGGCCATAGCGGAAAAAATAAAAGAAAGAAAAGAGAAGAAAAGAAAAATTAATAAAAAATTTCGGAAATTTTTGTTAGAAAATGTCCATATTAGTGCCACGTAATACAGCCGACGTTCACGTTAGCAATTTCCAACTTAAATTGGCCGAATAGTTTGAATTAGCAAAATGTGAAAAAATTTATGGCTAAATTTGTCTAATTAAAAAGTTTATGATTGAATTTTTCCCTGTCTGGAGTGGTTGGCACCTCGCCACTAGGTCAATTAGGCAGTCCTGCTTTATTTTCCAGTTTACTTTCCTTCTTCCCGTACCATTTCCATTTTTTTCTTGAGCAACGCAGCAAAAACCACGACTCTATATCTTCTTCTGCTCGAGCCATCTATAACGACTCGAATTTCCATAAAATTTAAACCTCAAGTGCGCATACACTTTGATTTCACTTTAGTCTTCCGATAAAATAACTAACTTATCTTCGATTGAACAGATAATTTAACCTCAATTAATATGCATCAAAACATTTTGTATAGAAATCCATCTCCACTTTCTTTGCACACATTGCTCCAAACCTTACAAGTTATCCTCGGAAGCATTAATCTAAAGGCTCCTGAACTACAGATCAACAACCTTGCCCATTGACATGCAATCGCCGTCGCAACAGAGGGGGACCATAGAAACCCTTCAACAATCCAACTAAGTCATTGTCGATATTCCAATACCAAGCAACAAATCGATAGAAATCCACTCTAATAGCCTCACGACGACCCATACAATATAACTACACTTTGTATATACTACTAACAATGCAAGCTCATCTTGATATTCCCCAATCAAAATACACGAAAGCTCCAAAAAGTAGTGACGGCAGGGATCCATCCTACATATCTTAAATGAAATTTTGAACAACCAAAGTCTTTAATTACTTTGTAAGACTCTTGAAAGTTGAGCTAAAACCACAACTTAATTGGATAGTTGAAGGTTGATTGAAACTTTGAATCGGAAAAAGTTGATTTGTTTATGGAAGATAGGAAGATGAAGCAATTCTTGAAGTGGAAAATGAAGGGAGTGATGTCTCGACCATGAAAGAGGAAGAGGGTGTTCTTTTATTTTCTTTTTCTTAACTACACTTGTAACGAATGCTACAAACCTTGGCTAAGAATGAATGCTACAAACCTTGGCTAAGTTAAAATGTCATGAGTGATGTCATTTTGATGGCTAAGTTCAATGGCACAATTAAAAGCAAGTGGGTTAAATACTAGGTCTAGAATGAAGAGAAGTGTTCAAGTGAAAGGTTGACAAGTGGCTTACTTTGGGTGATTAAAAAGAAGGTATTTGATGCTTCGTCAAAATAGTTTGCAATTCAGTAAAGATATAAGAAAATTGGTGCACATTCTAAACACCGATAAGTCAAAAAAGTATTTTAAACCCAATGAAATTCTCTGCAAAAGCTGTTGAACATTAGGAAAATCTCAACTTAGTAAATTTTAACTTTGAAAATTATTCTATAAGTATTTTGGAGCATGTCAATCCCTGCTAACAATTACTATGGCAATATGTGGTTCATCTCACTCTATATAATCAACCTATGTGTACAAATGCCCGGCAATTACATCCTAATGGAATCACATTCCGAAAGTCACGGATACGTAAATACATGTTGCTTTCGCGCACGATAAAGTCAATAATTCAACTGGGATTTGTACTTGTGACATTTATCGTCTTCATTTCCTACATATTAGTAATTGACGTAAGAATTTCTGGATGTCACACCATTGCCCGCTGTTGCCGCCGCGCCTTCGTCAGAAGGAATAGATTTAACTATTTACTAGTCAATTTATGACAGTAGGGCATAAGGGAGTAGTAACAAGCGATTAAAGCTTGATGAGCTGTGAATCGGTATACGCGACTTGTTGACTAATTGAGCTCCATTAGATTTTGATTTGGTGTTATTAATGTGTCAATAATATTAACGTTTCATTTTACCTCCTAGGTTGAGAGGATTCACTTCACAGATTCTTTGGCTGTGGCTAAACTTTAAAAGATGTCCAACTTGATAGTAAGAGCAAGACCATAACATTAGAAGCTGTGAATGGTTCCAAATAAGTGGGGAGACTTCCAAGTTCCAATTGCTTATGAACAATCATCTATTAGAGAGGCTTGTAAGTTTCCGTGCCGATAGGTTTTTAGATGGAATGTATCTTTGAAGCCAAATAAACATACTTATGCTTCTGTCTAATGATGGAAAATAAACGCCATTTCTAAGGATAGAACTTCATGAAGTAGCTCCCGACGCTAATCATGTTCGTATGCCGGAGAATATCGCGACCCACAATGCGCTTGTAATGCAGTCACACCTTACTGCGCTTTTCAATTTCGGACAATCAAATGCTCTATCGAAAAGCAAAGTGAGAGTTTCCGGGTTACAAGGTCAGATCGACGAGAGAAGTTAACAAGTCTTTCCTTTAATAGCGCAGTACAATGAAACTTGAATAAGATCTATTGATTGTCATCATATCAGATAGACATGGGAAACTTTACTCGAAGAGACAAAAAAGACCCCATCAAGCCGCAAGTCCCGGTTGGTCATCATACTTCTACTCTCTACTCTCATTGCTCTATGCCTTCATATTCTGATTAGAGTCTGCTGTTCCTGCAACAAAATTTCAGATTAATTCTCGTTCTGTAATGACCACCCACATAAATATGAACGTGTAGTGTTGTGACTGGTACATATATGCATAGACAAGTGTTAGTTACGACTGCGAGTAGAGTGAATGACGACGTATAACCCCATGATTCAGTCTATCTGACTCACTGTCTAAAAAACTTAGAAGGAAAGAGGCAATGTCAAATTTGTCATGGCCGTGTCAAACGTGCCGTTTCCCAGATCATATAAATGTTCTTGAGGGTATGTAGATTTGATACAAAAACATAAGTTCTAACACACAAGGCAGAATACGTCATGATCAAAAACTTCTTTCTCCAACTGAGCATTGGAGTAGACATGACATTTTGCGAGGGCTCATGGTAATATATGTGCTCGACGAGTCCAGAGGCCAAGTAAAGAAATTTATCGACACGAAAAATAGCATTTTTCAGGAAAAGAAAAGCAAAACCCAAATTACTTAGAATCTGTTTGGGGTGAAAACCAGAGAATTATCAATTAAAAAAACAGGTGCATGGATGTATTAAAGGAAAAGGCTTACCGGCTTAGGGCAGTCAGCATACAGGTTATATATGGTAACAGAGGCACGCCTCAGTAGTAGAGCGACCCTGAAATTGACAATTTTCACAGAGATATTAGGTTTCCTGTCTAAATCAAACCGGGAAAAGTAAGCTGTTCAGAATATATATATATATATATTTTAAATCCTGGTTAAGGAGATGATGAACGTTTACAAACCCTGCCACCAATTCCCTCTCGAAGCACTGTCCGAGTTGCTTCCGTTTGAATCATCATCGACACCATCTTTCTTGGACTGAAAGATAAAAACCAAAAAAGTTTCATACTTAGCAAGCATTGATGCTGTGTATTGGATTAAAAGCAAAAGGAGGAATTAGTTTTTACGAGGGAGTCAAATTCGGCAGTTCTCGAGGAATAATTCTCTTGTCCACCATAGTAGATGGATGAACTCAGGTAACATGGCTCAGCTGCTTCATTCTGGTATATGGCACTCTCTGCCTTGCTGGTTGCAATATTCCCATCACCCTTAAAGCTTTGACCTTTACTCGCTCCTAAGTTGGCCAAATGGATAAGGAATATAAAGGACATGAGAACAAATGAGAAAGGTTAAACAAAGAAGAAAGATGATGTAAAACATCGAGTCGATAACGACACCATGCCGATATCACGGCAAAAAACATAGCAACTTGTCATGATAATCACATGATCTAACTATCATATGATATACTTTAGTACACACAATACCGTCATATATACTCCTCACCATATAAATTCCTCTAAAACGAAGAAGGCCAATGCGAATTAATCGGCTAATTTGATCGACGCACCCAATTTCTCACGTGATTATAAGAAAGTAAAATGACAATTGAAAACTCCAAAACTTTGTTATTTCCGTAGTGTGTTCGACAAACCTGGATTTCCATATTTGCAACTGCCGACTTGATTTCCCAAATCCGGGTTTCTGGGGGAGCCTATATATGTCTCAGAACGGGAATGGTTGTTAATCCTTCCTAGGACCTGAATAATTAGGAGGATACATAAGGAGATCAAGCAAACAGCATTTATTGCATGAACATAATAACTCTAGAACCATATACAGACATCATTAGACTAGAAAAAAGTATATATAAAGACCCTAATCATGCCTTGAATGCAATAAAGGACAGCTCAGTCAAAGACTACTGGAAAAATCAGCACTGCAACTCAGATCACTCGCATCCAGCTTAGGTCTAAGGCATCATATTGATTTTTAGGAAACATGTTGGAAGATTGGGCACTATCATGCACTGCTCCGTAAACAAACCCAAAAGAGGAAGGGAAAAAAAGGATCACTTCAGCTTGCATACCAAGGAAAAGGTTCAGAAGTAATAATTCTTATGAACGACCCATATTTGCAGTTAGTATTGCCATGGCTCTGCCACGACCTTCGCAATTAAACTCCGAGTTCATGTGAAGCCAGTGTGTCATAGCCGTCACCTTAAAGCACTCCAGTTTTTATGGCTCATCCTCAAAACTCTTCTAGAGAGAGAGAGAGAGAGAGAGAGTTACCGTGGATGGTGGAGGGAAAATAGAGCCGAAGCTCCCCGAAGAGGGAGAAAACGAGTCTTTGGGACCAAAGAGATGATCCAGACTGTTGCTTGCGTTGGTGTTGTTAGGTGAGGAAGCAGAAGAAGAAGAGTTGCCCACTTGCCTTCTGCTGTTTTCCATTATTCTCTCAACTTGACGCAACACTGCTCAGTCAAAAAGACAGAAAAAGACTCCCCCTAAACACTCGAACCCAACGAACAAAACTACTAACCCTTTCGTTTTAAAGAAAACGAGAATATAAAGATCAGATTTGGGGTTTGTGTTGGGTAGACACAAGGCCGTGACAGAAGAACACGCGCAGAGAGACAGACTCGAAGATCCAGAAAAAGGGAGGGGGGCAACGGATAAGATATGCAGGAGAGAAACAAACGGATAACTAGCAACTGCTCAGAGGCGGCACGTGAAGATTGCAGAGCGAGAGGGGGGGGGGGGGTGGAGGGTGAGAGAGAGAGAGAGAGATTGGTGATGAAAATGGTCTTCGATCGAAGCTACTTATATAAAGATTGAAATGTGGGCGAAGGCGACGTTCCGCTGTGCTCTCATTCAATTCGATTCTCGTTTCCAAAAAGACTATCACATGCATCCCGAACACGAAAGTTCATTCCATCTCAATCATCGAATAGTGCAGATTCCTTGTGAGATCCGCATGATATAATGGTCCAAATGGGCGCATGTGACATCGACATCGGGTTATCTCCACGTGTGCGTATAGCATTCCTCCAAGTGGACATGTTGTGTTTTCCTGATCATTGATTTTGCCTACGTGTGACGTGTCGTTGCGTTTGACTTATATCGCAGATTGTTGCCCGTGGCATGCTCTGAATCAAAGAACAAGAGGGTTTTGGAATCACATCAAGATGGGTCATCTTGGAAATGATTCACAACACTCGTTGATCGATACCTGTGGAAATGAGATAGTTACACGGCAGATTTTCTAACCCACATCATAGATCAATCGTATTTGTGAATTAAAATCCTCTAATAGCATTATAAAATCTAATAAAATTTTAATAACAACCCACTCAAGTGGAAAGAAGCACCTGTTCAAAAAAAAGATTCGTATCCATGCCAAATCTTGCATTTGATTGAAATCTTCTATAAATTCACAAAAGTTATATTAAAATGTTAGCACAATGATCTCAAAACAAGTGGTTTGATCTAGCGGTAATCAACAGTAAAACCGAAAGATCTTCATCTGTAGGCATTGTCTTCCTCGTGAAAGATTCAAGGTAATTGCAAGGAGAATTTAAGATGGTCTAGGAAATTGTGTTCGTAAATAGATTCTTTTCACAAAAGAAAAAAACGCTTTGATGTATTTCAATAATTGATCCGCAATATAGAATCCATCATACAGTTAATGTAGACAAGGACAAGGGGAAATGAATGTCATTGGAAAATGACGTGATGGCAAGAAATGAAGGTCCCATACGGCACTTTGGTCAAATTTGTCCCTATTGGAGTTGTATGTGTGGGCTTCAATAAATTGAGTGCTCAGGAGGAAGAACACGAGGTCCTCCATGCAGGTTTCTCTCCTAGCTTTAGTCATGGGAGCATTCAGTGCCGTGTTTCTAACGCTGTTGACCAGTACAATCGGTGGATTTTGTGGACTGAGTGCTCCGCGGTTAACGAATATCTCAAAACTTCATTTAACGAATGTCATGTTTTCACTGTGTTTACCCAAAAAAATGACCAGCTTTTAATTTTTATTGACATGTTATACATTTAATTGATAAAAGCAGAGTTTGGTCACTCATGAACAAAATTATCAATAAGTTGATGAACGACTGCTTGAAAAAATCGATAAAAAGTAAAGACAACAATCTCGGATGCAATCATCAACATAGTAGAATAAAACAACCGTCAAGATTGTGGAGTCGAAAAAACTGTCAAGGTAGTGGAGTCAATGTAACCGTCGATATAACCGTTCGTTAAACGTTTTAACCTCTGTTTGTAAGCTCTATTGATAACCATCGATCGTAAGCTTTAAATTGCTCATACTTTTCGGACCCCCCACCCCACACATACACATATACAAACAAACAAACATGTTATCTTTCAATTCTTGCATTATAGTTACATATTCCAGATTCGCTTTGTAAATTAAATTCCGGCGTGTTACTTAGCTATAGTTTGTAGATCCGCGTCGTCAATCGAACTTCTACGTGTATCATTGCTATAATTCTTGGGTGCCTTGTCAATGATTAAACTCCAGCATTACATCTTCATGTTCTCAAGCTACATCGTTGATTAAATTCCAGCAAAGTTTGTGTATATCCGATTCCATTTAAAGTGAAGTTCTCGATTCTCTTGTCTATCAGTGATAGTTCCTGTTTGGAATTGCCACAGAACTTGTCTCCTCCAATAAAAATCAAAAAACGACTTTCGATTAAAGGTATTTTATCACGGAGTCGAATTATAGCGAAGTATCTTTTTGGCATGCCTAGTGACTAGTGTAGTCGATTTAAGGTGGTACAATGCCGAGAATAAGGAATCATCTAGAGCTTGATCACACTACAGGTGACAACCTCGATTTTTATAGCTACCCAATTTGGAACCTCAACTGCTCCGACAGTAGAGACAAGCCAAGGAGGCAACATCGAAATCGCGCGGCACTTGACGAAGGAGCAGAGAAGAGAGTTAGCATCAAACCTTACTTCAGTGGCTACCATGAAAAAGTTGTTCGAGGAACAGCAGAATAAGATGACAAATCAACACATTTTTTATGTGATCAGGTGGATGGTCATCAATGCAATTAGCGACGTCATCTCCAGGCCTAAGACATTTAATCTATCCATTCCAATCGAACCGTACACAACGGCTTCTGGGTATGTTCCTCCAACTCTTAGTCAATTGAACGGTAGAAATAATTTAGGCTAAGTAATTTCACCACCAGTGAGGATTTTATAAGGGCTTGAAAATCCTATTTACCCTAAACTTAATGGCAAGAAGGGTGTGAACTTGCGAATCCTTGTTAAGTGACTAAACTCATATTACAACATCTAAGTGCCAACAAAGGAATGGTCAAGCCAGTATATAAGAAGCCACATCATGATTAGGTTGACACAATACCTTACCCAAGAAAATTCAAAACCAGTCAACCTTTTGAACACATTGGTCAAGTATTGCCCAATGTGGAGAGGTAGAAACATAAGAATTCCTAAGATTTAATTAGTTCTCTGCCTTTTTCAAGAATTGCCTTTACTTGGTATACGAAATTTGTCTCCTCATTCAATTCATACTTAGGCTGAGATGGACGAATGATTCAATCCTCAATTTTATAGAATAAAACCTGAAATGTCGATGGCTAATTCGGTTAGAAATTATCGATACAATGATGAATCAATCGCTCGGTTTGTTGCTTAATTTAAGAGGGCTAAGAATAGATGCCTTACTTCACTTTCAAAGAAAGACTTCACAAATTTGGCTTTCAATGGATTGATAGAGAAAAATTCGAAGGCCAAAATTTGGCCTAGTCATTCAAATTGGCAACAAGATTATCTAAGTATGAGCAATTACTTAAAGACAAAGATAGAGGGCCGCATGAAGCTTTTACACAAAATGTGCCTTTTGTGGAACAATATGTGTCATGTGATGAATCTGACCAAGATAAAATTCTGCAAAAAAAAAATTGCCAATGACAAGGGAGCACAAGATGACCCTTGATTATTTAATTTAAAAAAATAAAATACTCGATGAGTCATTCAATTCTTTTAAAGAGGGCATTTGATTGAACAAAAAATTATCAACTTTTGATTATTATTTACATGTGATAAAATTAGTCAATGAGAGCGGAGTTTGGTCGTTTATGAACATAATTATGGACGACTTGAAAAATCGACAACTTGATTAATCGACAGCTTGAAGGAATCGATAAAAAGTGGAGTCAACAATCTCGGTTGCACCTGTCAAAGAAGTAACTATCGACGTAGTGGAATAAAACAACCGTCAAGATAGTGGAGCGGAAGAAACCGTCGAGATAATGGAGTCGATGTAATCATTTGTAACCTTTGCTTGTAACCTCTAATGGTAACCTTTGTTGTTAACCGTCAATTGTAGACTTTAAATAGCCATATTGTACTATTTGGAGGCACCTTGCGCACAAACAAATAAGCATGTTATCTTTCAATTCCTGGACTGTAGTTATAGTTTCTCGTTGATTAAATTCCGATGCACATCTTTGCTGTAATTAATTTCCACTATTGCATTTTTATGTTCCAAGCTGCATCGTTGATCAAATTCCAGCACTGTTGGTGTAAATTCGGTTTTGTTTGAAGTGAGTTCTCAATTCTCGTCTATTTATGATATTTCTTATCTTCAATCGCCACAAAACCCGTCTCCTTTAATAAAAATCGAAGAGTGACTTTTGGTAAAAGATATTTCATTATAGAGTCGAATTATGACGAAACACTTTGATAATAAGTAATCAATGCATTGAAACATTCGTAGGTTTGTTTTGCAAATCTCTCGGGACACCGATAGTTAGCAAGACTCGTATAATAGGGATGAATGTTTTTTTGTTTTTGGATTATGTGCGATGGCTCGATTACTTTTACAAAAAGTTTTTTCCCAAAGAAACAAGAATTAAACTACGTGTAATGTTGGTGGACTAGATCAGGAAGTAGTTCTACACCACACACTTCTCATGTTGAAAATTGTTGGAAGATATGCGATATCATTTGATTTGATATGCAATATCGTTTGGAATGATATGTAAAGATCAAGCGGATTGTATTTGATTTATAAAATATTTTATTTCCTTTATTCATTTATGCTTTGTATTATAAATTTGTACATCGTGTATTGAGCAATATAGAGAAAATATACACTGAATTTTCTCCCAAAGCCATCTCTCCTCATCTTCAATCTTGCTTTCTTTCATGGTATCAAAGCGGCTTCGCTCCTGATTTAGCTTCTGTAAGTCCTCAACGATTGCCTGCCAAGAATTTGGACCTGAAAAAACAAGGTACCCTTCCTGGGAAGGAATCAGTTTTTAAGCAGACGAAGAAAGGCTAAAGGCTACACACTTACCCTCATCATGAATCAGAAACAACAATCATCTTTGGATCCGTCTTCCCCAGAAGATGTTACGGATCAACGTGCCACGGAGGATGTTACTGATCGACATGCCTCGGAGGGAGTTAACCCACAAATTCCACAGACTGTGTTTTCCGGAGGCCAGGCCCAGCCCTTTTTTGGCAACCCTATCAGGCTCAAACAAATATAGGGCAGCTCCTACCGGGCTCGCCCATCGTGGGCCAGCCAATTGGGGGCCAGCCTTTCCAATGGATACCGAATCCATGGTACCTTGGGCCGATCCCAAATGCATCATTGCCTGGGGTGAGCCAAGAAAATGCCCAGCCCAACAGCAGCCCACCAGCAGCAAGCAGAGCGGGCCCAATTGAAGGATCTGGAACGATCAATGCGGGGGTATCAAGCGAGTCAGGAATCCGGGTTTTGGTCAAAATCCCTACCTAATTCTGCCACCCGGTTACTTGCCGTATCCAACGGCGTCCGTCACTGGCCGACCAGAGCCCGGTGACGTCCTCTACGTCTCCGCCGCCAATGGACTGGACTTGCGGCTCATTAGCCACCTTCTCACGGGATCTGAAAATTACTCGATCTGGGCATAAGATTTTCGACGAGCTTTGGTGACGAAGGACAAAAACAGTTTCATAGACGGATCTGTTCCGATCCCGACTGACGAAAGAATGGGAAGACAATGGAGAAAATGCAACCAACTCGTTAGAACATGGATCGGGAATTGTATAAGCCCAGAAATAGCCGCCGGACTTCCAACACAGAAGATGCAAAGAAGATGTGGGAAAATATACGAGAAATGTACGGAAAATTGGACCGTGCGAGGATTTTTTCTCACTCAGGAACTTTCAAAGCTAAAGCAAGGGGATATGAGCATAACCACTTGCTTCAACAAGCTGTCGGCCCTCTGGAATGAGCTAGAATCGGTCGAAGAAAAGCTCGAGGGGCGCGAAACCACGCTACAACAGTATAAGGCGATCAAAGACATGGAGAAAGTCACACGATTTCTCTTGATTTTGAATGAATCCTATCTCACCTTTAGATTGCAGATCCTCGCCATGGACCCGGTGCCATCGCTCGGACGCATCTTTCAACTAGCGGTACAGGAAGAGAGCCAATAACTCGCCTCGCCGGAACATGCAAGGGGAGCAGAAAGCATCACCCTCGCGACCCGTGGCGAGCATCGCGAGTTAGGTTCCAGAACCCTAGGCCGAGAGAAGGAGCGACGAGGGTTTGTGGGCAACGATCTGCAGTAGTAGATTAAAGGAAATGGAATAGACGGTGTGGATCACAGCTTGCGATCTGATGGCTGGAAAGGCACCGATTCCACTAAGGAATCGGACGGTGGGCAGCAGACCCATTCAAAGACATCCAACGATCCAGGTTTTTTAGGTGCACAAAATTTTTTCGGGCAGAATTTAAAAGGAAAAAAAATTTGTGAATATTGCAGGCGGCCCATCACACAATCAACAACTGCTGGAAATTGCATGGTAAACCCGGGAAAAAGGAAAGAAAGGAAAAGAATCCTCGGCTGCGGCTTATCAAGTCACTGGTCCAAATAATAATCAGCCCATCACATATGGACAATATCAGCAAATTATGCAGGCATTACAAAAATTAGACACTTCTAACAAAGGAAGTAGTTTTTCAGGTATTACTCATTGCCTGATAAATTCTATTTCCAGAAATGTTTGGATAATTGACTCAGGGGCAAGTAATCATATTATTTGTGATAAGGGATTATTCTCCATTATTCATAGAAAATTAAGTATTCCTATCTCTATGAAATTGCCGAATGGGAATGTTACTCATGTCACTACGACAGGGACAGTAAATCTTAGTTCGCAAATTACACTCACAAATGTCCTTTGTGTCCTAGACTTCCGATTCAACCTCATATCTGTGTCTAGAGCCTGTGAAGAAAATTCCTGTCAAATTTTTTTCGATTCTGATACTTATTTCTTTCAGGCCCTTTCGACTGGCGGACTAATGGGCTTGGGTAATCTCTCCGAAGGATTATATTTTTGGACCAGCTTTCTCAGAAATTTCGATTTATCATGCATTCCTTTCAATAAACAATCATTGTGTAATTTGACCGCCAATGATAAAAATTTCTTTATGCATTCTAGAATGGGACATAGTGCCTTATTTCCTTATTCTCAATGTTATATTTGCCCACTTACAAAACAATCTCGTATACCCTTTTCTCTTAGCAAGAGTCGTGCTACCGATATTTTTTCTCTAATTCACATTGATGAGTGTGGGCCATATCACATACCGAACCATGATGGATCTCGATTATTTCTTACTATTGTGGATGATTTTTCCAAAGCTACATGGGTTTTCCTTATGCAGTCTAAAGCTCAAGTTTTCCATAACTTGAAGACATTCATTTCTTTATCAAAGACACAATTTGGAAAATCTATTCGATGCATCCGAACAGATAATGGAAAGGAATTCTTCAACCGTGAGTGTGATAATTTTTTCTCATCTCATGGAATTTTACATGAAAGCTCATGTATTTATACCTCGCAACAAAATGGGGTGGTTGAGAGAAAATACCGCCATCTCTTGGAGGTAGCACGTGCATTAAAGTTTCAAGCTTCTGTCCCAGAAACTTTTTGGGGAGATTGCGTGATAACAGCGGCCTACTTGATTAATCGGATGCCATCGAAGGTACTCAATGGACAATCACCATTCGAGCTCCTATTTAAAAAAAGGCCAAATCTAGACCATTTGCAAATTTTTGGATGCTTATGTTACGCCACTTCTACAAGCCCTCGGGACAAGATGGGTCCCCGTGCTTGGCGATGTATATTCATGGGACACCTGAATCTACAAAAGGGTTATCGTCTTGTTGACACATCCACAGGAGGATTTTTCGTAAGTAGGGATGTCGTATTTCGCGAAAACACCTTTCCTTTTGAAGATGACTCCTCCAAGGAAGATGTAGGGATAACAAACGCTCCTCGTATTTTTTCCACTGAAGAAGAAAGTTTCAGGGATCCCACCTATGTTCCAACTATTCAAGGTTCTCCAATACCTGACATAGTTCCCACTGACGATGCTTCTCCATTATCAACATTGGAACCAATGGAAGATGATGCGACCACTGAAGATCTTCCATATACCGAAGCATTATCACCTATTATGGAGACAACTTCACCTTCACCTCCAAGAGACCCTCCACGACGTTCTGGGAGAATCACACATCCACCCACGTGGACCAAAGACTATGTCTGTGCTACTCATAATTCACCAGGTATTCGATATCCCATCTCAGCTTATGTTTCATTCAATAAACTCTCGTCGGAACATAGATGCTGCATTAGCCGAATATCTGAAGATCGGGAACCTTCCAACTATGATGCATTAATCCACGATAGCAAAAGGCTATGGCAACTGAGTTGCAAACCTTGATTGAGAATAACACTTGGGAACTTGTGTCACTGCTCCCTCATCGGAAGCCGATTGCATGCAAATGGGTATACAAGATCAAGTATCAATCAGACGGATCCATTGAACGGTACAAGGCTCGTTTGGTGGCGAAAGGTTTTACACAACGGGAAGGTTTTGATTACCACGAAACATTCTCTCCAGTAGCCAAAGATGTCACTATCCGATCTTTCCTGTTGGTTGCGACATTCCAAAACTGGAATTTACACCAAATTGATGTCCGTAATGCTTTCCTTCATGGTGATTTGGATGAGGAGATTTATATGCAGGTTCCTCAGGGCTTTAGGAGACAGGGGAGGATAAAGTATGTCGTCTCCGTAAATCCCTATATGGTCTTAAACAAGCTTCCCGGCAATGGTATGCCAAATTTGCGAATGCACTCATAACTGCAGGATTCAAGCAATCCCGTTTTGACTATGTCCTTTTTACGTTGACAAAAGGTATGTCATCCATTTATTTGATGATATATATTGATGATATACTTATTATGGGAAATGATGAAAATGCCATAAAGAGTTTCAAGCAGTATCTGCATTCCACATTCCATATAAAAGACCTGGGATCACCCAAGTACTTTCTGGGAATTGAAATTGCTTGATCCGATCAAGGAATTTCCCTCAGTCAACGGAAATTTGTGTTGAAAATTATATCAGAAGCAGGTCTGTCAGGTTGCAAGCCAACTGTTGTTCCGATCGAACAGAATATCAAGCTGACCACGACGGAATATGATGAAGGATCTTCTCGAGAAGATGATCCCATTCTCAAAGATCCACCAAGCTACCGGAAACTTGTTGAGAAGCTTATATACTTGATTATGACCAGACCAGACATATGTTATGCGGTACAGATGCTCAGCCAATCTATGCACAAACCAAAAGAGTCTCACATGAATGCTGCACTGAAGATTGTCAAGTATTTAAAGAAATGCCCAGGACTTGGAATACTTCTTTCTAGAAAGTACAACATGGAAATGACGGCTTATTGTGATGCAGATTATGCAACCTGTCCAATGAGTAGAAGATCTGTCACAGGTTTTCGTATTAAGCTAGGAGATTCGTTGCTCTCATGGAAGACAAAAAAGCAGCCGACTGTCTCACTATCTTCAGCAGAAGCAGAATATCGGGCAATGGCGAAAACTACTTGCAAGATAGTATGGCTGCGAGGCTTGCTACAAGATCTTGGGGTACAAATTAAGGGCCCAACCAGACTTTTTTGTGACAATGATGCCGCTATCAAGCTTGCGGTTAATCCTATGGTGCATGAGAGAACGAAACACATGAAAGTAGATTGTCACTTCACACGAGAGAAGATTCAAGAAGGGGTAATTGAAACAAGAGGAATAGGAACTGCAGAACAACCCGCGGATGTTTTCACCAAACCCCTCTGTCAAAAACAACACGCATATCTACTAAGCAAGCTAAGTGTCTTGGACATTTACAAGCCACCAGCTTGAGGGGGAGTATTGGAAGATATGCGATATCATTTGATTTGATATGTGATATCGTTTGGAATGATATGCAAGATCAAGAGGATTGTATTTGATTTGTAAAATATTTTATTTCCTTTATTCATTTATGCTTTGTATTATAAATTTGTACATCGTGTATTGAGCAATATAGAGAAAATATACACTGAATTTTCTCCCAAAGCCATCTCTCCTTGTCTTCGATCTTGCTTTCTTTCAAAAATTTAAGCTTGATGCGATTGTTATCCCCACATGCATCCATCGAACATCGGTCCAACCTGCTGTTTGAACGAATATTGTGAAAACCTCCATAGACTTTAGGGTTTTGGGGGAAGATGGATAAGGTAAGACTATGTAGGACGAAGCAACTTGATGCCTAAATTCTTGAAAAAGGAATAACTTTTGAGATCAAAACCGAAAGACAATCGAAGGTTTAAACCATTTTACCACGGTAAGTTACACACGACAACAATCAACCCAGACAACTTCGAGCATGTATGGTACGACACAAACACGATGAAGTCGAAACCAACACAAACGAGTACGTGTTTAGACTCATTTTTCAACTAAGAAACAGTTTATTATTACATTAACCCAAAGTGCACAGAAAGATACCAATAAAGCGGCATGAAGAAATAATGGCACCATATTCATTAGCAGCCTCAGATACATCGTGATCTCGAGGAAGCGAATTTGAATCTGTACACCGAAATTTAGCGATCGCAAATCCTGTTCTCGGATACGATACCATATACTTTTGACTCCCCGAGGAGCGTGGCTCACATTCTCGATCTGCATAGCTAAGAAGATCAAGAAAAAGATACCCAGAATTGACCAGAAAGTCGTCGCTATCTTCTTCTTAGTCGCTATCATATCTTTGAAGAATCGAAGACGGAATATATATATCTAGGGCTTCGAAAGAGACGGTGGGAGGGAATGGCAACGCCGTTCACGCGTGCCTCATCCTTTCGCGTTTTGTCCAACTATGCGAGTGCATAAAATCGGCGAAGCTTGTCGAGTTGATGAGGGATTTTCATGGCACTTTTAAGTTTCGAAACACTCGGAAAACATTGCAAAAAGAAAATGCCATCTTTATCTTAATCTTTATCTTCACTTTAATTAGAAGATCACAAAGATTTTTGAAAACAATAGCAGATTGATATGCTTCTTTCTTTTTCTTCGGATGCAAGTTGCATGTGCTGCGATGCCAGAATTTGTCGAAGTATATGGGTAGGTCGTATCGAATTTCATTAAATTTACTAGTAGAGATCACAAGCTTATACAGTATTTGACTTAAGTCCTTTTCTTCTCCATATTTAGCTTACTTCCCATCATTTTCATTTGATTATGCTATTAATGATGATGATGATGATGATGATGATAATGATGATAACAATAACGACGAGGACTTTACTATGAAGCTTTAGTATATTGTACGACCTCAGCAACGTGGGGGAATCAACCTTCATATCAGCTTTATGTAGGTTCGTTTTAGATAAGGTGGGAATAGTTGCAAATTGCAGGAGAGTTTCTTGAGCATGAGGTACTTTTCCTTCCTAAAGAAGCAAAAGTTTGTCTAGGACAAAGTAGGCGGGCTGAAGAACCTTCCCCACATTGTTTGAGCCCTCTTGCATTTACTTCCATCTCGAGACATAAGACTGGAAAAAATTGTCGAATCTCTAGAATATACATATGCCGTATACTCCCTTTTCTTATGGACAATTTCTTTTAACAAACTTATTATTATTTTTAGCCTGGTGGCTTTATTCGGAAAAGCCTAAATAGTTTTTTTGGTAAATATACGGATATCGAAGCTGAATTGAATGTCAACCATCAACGTAATCGCTTGCACTTGCGAAAATCTCCGATGTAATAGCGCTCACCACCAGCAAATCTCACCTCACTCTCCTCCTTGTCCTCCTCCTCTGCTCCACCCATACTGTATTAAATGTATTGTTTAGGTCTCCATGTTATCGCAGACGTCCAAGCTGCCCGGGCA
Source organism: Syzygium jambos (assembly GCA_031216235.1). Lineage (NCBI taxonomy): Eukaryota > Viridiplantae > Streptophyta > Magnoliopsida > Myrtales > Myrtaceae > Syzygium > Syzygium jambos. The sequence goes on along the minus strand of CM062229.1, from coordinate 7,254,101 downwards.
CATCATATTGCAAAATCTTCGGAAACCATTAGTCGTTTTTCCATCTTCGATGTCCGCCTGCAATCTTCAGCAACCGCCAGTGCGGTTGCATTCCCGACCCTCGCAGCCGACGCGGAGGTCAACGCCCAATGGACGAAGGTGCGGCAAATGAAGGTGCAACTGCTAGTGCGAGGAAGGTGCACGAGACAAAGGGGGATTACAGTTGTGGCTCCAATTAGCTATGGAGGAGGGCAACGACAATGCTAGTGCTCCAGATCTGGCCATGGAGCTCCTCCGCGGCCAAGGTCGAGTGGGGTTTAGCAATGGAGGAGCTCCAATCTGGCCATATAGAGCTCCTCCATGGTTGAGATCGAGTTGAGCTCGTCACCATGACGAGCCTCGCCAATGGCAACGGGACGAAGCTCAATGGGAGGCCGCGGGTGATGGCCATGGGTGGGTAGAGGGGACAAAGAAGAGAGATGAGTCCGTCCCCCTTACCCTCACATTAGGATTATTAGATTTTTGTTATATCTCTCTTATATCCGGATTATCCTAGCTACCAAATGTAGCCTAAGGTATAAGATAAAGGTTCTTTCGCGAGGAAAAAGACCGAGAGGCTTAATCGGGCAAACTAAGTTGCTTTGGCCTGATTTGTTGTCCAAATCACGGGGTTCAAGCCCAACTCAATTAAGTATTTCACACGCTTGGGCTTAAGCTCTATTCATGTTGATCATCAAAAACCAAATTTCTATGTAAATAATTTTCACTTTTCTTTAGAGGAAATAATAACTTAATGAGCATTGCCGGTTGCTTGAATCTATACTATCCCATAAAATCAACTTTCGAAATTTGCGTCCACCCGCAAAAAAGACCTAAAATTCCATGATAAATATGATGTCTTCTTCAAGGCAATAAATGATAATTAAGAGTGATCTAATTCGCAATAGCGAGGGGTCGGTTTCTCTTAGCAATATTAGTGAGAGAACCGTGCACTTAGAGGCATGAATGATAATCGAAGAGGCATGAAAGTTAAAATGAATTTATTTAGAGTTATGAACCCCCTCAAAAAAAAATTTGAGTCTGTTTTGTAGCCAAGCAACTTATGATATCTACCGATCTCTTGATATGCATATTAATCTTAGAATAATTGTTACACCGATTATTTGATTTGGACCCTAACAAATGCGATAACGAAGATCTTGTGAACGCATCCGTTAACATAAAAACCAAAATGGGTTTGCATCACTTAACATCATCTATCATCGAAATCGAAAACGAAATTTGAAGAGTTGACATAGTCAACAAAAATTGTGCAATTTTCCGCAAACAAATAATCCATACTATTTACAACTTTAGATATAGATATGCAAAATGTCTAACTTCTTCATATGCACAATATGCAACCTCTTGATATGCACAATTCCAGACCTTCGTTTCATGGATCTTCACATCGTGAGCCTTCCACATGGAGGATAACTTGTATATGCTTCTATTGCTACACATGTAGTTTCAAAATAGGACAACTAGTTTTATTTTTTGTAAAAATATGTTTAAATTATGACTAAGTACATTTTCTTTTGCCAATAGAATAAAATTGAAATGAGTCAATGCGAACTTGTTTCATTTTAACTCTTTGCTATATAGATTAACGCACATGGGTCAAAAAAGAACTACAAAGCACGTAAGTAAAAACTACACATTTGATATTGCAAAATTATAATTCAAAAATAGAAACATAAATTGAGAATAATGTATGGTAAAATTTCTATTTTCGATAATAATTTCTGTTTAGTAATAATTTTTTAAAATTTTTATTTTCTGGACGAGTTTCTGAGCAGCAGATGAATGCGTTTGATATATGCACAAAATTTCTCTGCTCCCGAACCCGAATGGAGTGATGATGCAGCTTATGGGCCTAGGAAGGAGAGATAAGGGAAGGAGAATTGGGCCTGATGGAGAGCCCGACAAGACCCGAAGGAGACGGATCGGGTGTGTCGACCCTCTGTTCTCAATCATACGAAACAAAACGATGCTGCACGAGAGGCACACCAATGAAATCCCCGATAACAGCAGGGACTATACTGTCTGAACGGATAAGAGGCATGTTCTCCAACTTCCATTGATGAGCTGCCATTCCATTCCAGTGCAGAAGAAGAACGACGTAACACAAACCGAGAAGGCAAAGAAGAAGTACGATCTTGCCGCACCAACAAGAACCCCGCGAAGCGAATCTAGCAACTCCCACCGTTATCTGTCTCTGTGTCTCTCTTTGATCTGCAATTGCTGTTATGGCCGTATGCGTATCTGTCATTGTTGTCTGTGTGCGCGAGCATCGTCGGTGCTGCTTTACCAGAGAATTGGTTGACTGGGACATGTGTTGTCCGTCGGGGAGTTTCCTAATCTTGAACCGCACAAATCCGTCCTACGTCATATCCTTGTTCTGCATTTCCACTAGTCGATTGTGCTCGCCTATTGATCCTTCGTGACGAGATGCGACGGCCATATTCCGTGGGGAATGCAGATTTTAGTTGATTTTATGTGTTCGTGTATAGAGGAATAGTATTCCGTTCTTTATAAACATTTCCTCAGCTAGCTAAACAGTACAGAGTTCTTTGCTTTATGACATACTAACGGCCGAAGTACGGGGATCAGTATATAGCGAGCATTATAACGTTTACAAGTTATGCAATGAAGTAACTTCATGATTGATTTTTGTGGTTTGAGTTATAACTTCCCCAAATAAAACACACTAGATAGTATTATCTTATCTGGGCTGTCAAACGCGCCCTAAGGAGTTTGGCTAGGTCCGGCATAGCTTTGGGAATGAATTTTGAGCCTCAAAAACCTTGGCATCAAAGTCAAGATGTTTGGTAAGAAAATTTGAAAAGCCTTTGAGTCGAAGTTGACATATCCAAAGTCTCTTGACCCTATGAAAATCCTACCTAGCTTTAGCTTTGAGCATTTTTTCAATGCTAATGATTTTTTTTTCCAATTTTTTGAATAATGGATCAACAATTGAAGTAATAGTGATTATGTTACGTTGATGAGACACGGCTACCTGTTATGTTATTATTATCCAATAATATAATTAGCATAATAGTTGCTCCCTATATGGTACGGTCATCTAAACTTTCATAAATTGATATTAAATTATTCATAATATAGCCATCATCTTAATTTCTATTACATTAAATAATGCTTAAATTTTCGGTTTAATTATTGTTTAAAGCGTACTACTAATAATGTAATAATTAATATTTATTTGTGTATGCTCACATACTACATGATTAAACTTAAATGAATGATCATAAATTACTTCTTAAACGATAGACAAAAACTTATACATAAAACTGTAATGTCTTGATGAGATATTACATGCATGATTGACAAATCGAATGATAATCATGATACTACAAGATTTATTTAAATATAGTCACACATCGTGTACTTCATTCGCAATTATAACCATAAATGAATAACTGATGTAACAGACTAGACATCTAATAATTTATATAGGGTATTAAACTCGTGGATCACATTGACTATTAAACCGACCATTATAGTTTTCCCTCTCATTCATATTTTAGGTATTTTTTTGGAATTTCGATGCTATTCCTCCCTTATTGCATATTTCATTCATGTAGTCAAATAGTCTAACATGTACATATTATTTAAAGGTGCATTTGTTTCGCGCGAAATGCATAATTTTGAAAATATTTTCTTAAAAACGATCGTCCGTATCGCTTATCAAAATGAACGAACAAGAAGTATTTTTATCATTTACGAAAATATTTGACATAAATTATTATATTTTTTATCAATTAATTATTTCGAGTGATGCGAATGATTATTTTTAAGGAGATATTTTTCAAAACCATGCAATTTTTTCCCAAAACAAACAAACGGACGGAGGCTAAATCAAAACGGCGTCAATAATGATTACGGTTTTTTATTACATTGCAGCAGGATAAGCTGTCGCATTCCGGTCGGTCGGGGTGCGTTGACTTTCTTACCTCAACCCGGCAGAACGACGTCGCGTCACTGATGGATAACTCCCAACAATAACGACGACGACGACGATAACGACAGAAAGAACACCCGGCCTCTTCTCTTCTCCTCCCTATCGACGACTCGTCGTTTCGTCCCCTGCGCAACCGAAGAATCGCTGCCGGAGATCGAAACCAGACGGATGCGAACGAGAGATCCCGTCGCCCTTCCGACACGAGCCACCCCCCTCGCCGCACAGCAATTCCACCGATCCTCCGCCGGTCCGGTATCGCCTCTCCCTCCCTCCCTCCCTCTCGTTCATCTGCAATTTGTTGTTACGGTCGTAGCGCGTGTATCCTGCCGTTGTCGGCTCCTCGGTATGGCGGAGGATCGGTCGGCCGCGACGCGACGCGTGTCGTTCGTTGGTTGCGGGAGTTTCCTTGAATCGCGCGAACCCGCCTGTGTCGTGTCCGCGCCCCTGCGTTTCCGTCGGATGATTTTGCGCGCCGATTCGATCCTTCCCCGTGAAATGCCGCGGCCATAGGTTGGGCGGTGATGCGAATGCAGGTTTTAGCTTGACTTCATGTGTGTGTGCATGTAGGGAATGAGGGAGAGAGTCCTTAGTTTCATGATATGCTAGCTGCTGAAGTATGGGGATTGTATACCTCAAACCGAATGATGTGATTCCATTGATATTATGATGGTAGGAGTTATAATTTCTTGGTTAGTTCCGTTGTCTCGTAACTTGCCAGCACTCTGCATTCGTTTATGCCTAAATTGCCTTGTTGTAGAAGTCATCCGGGGTTATGCTCGGCGAGCTACCTTCAAAGTCGTGATTATCTTCAGACGGCAGTGGAACTTCCTTTTATAAAATTTTGATTTCTTCTTTTGTACCTGTGACAGAGTTTATGTGTACGCGAGCCGTGACGTCATCGTGACAACCATTAGATGGAGACGAATGTTGCTTTCAGAAGGGCTAAGTCAGTTAATCATTTCTTGGATTGCACTCGTGGATGAGTTTTAGTGCTTTCGGTGAATTTCGTGATCCATCTGGTCACTTATGTGGCCTTTATATGTTCTCCTAAACAAGATTCTCAAGGCAGAAGAAGACGAGGATAGTGTGGAAGTTCAAAGATCGGGTGAGGAAAACCCTAGTTCGGTAGAGGATGGCAAATGCCATGAGGAAGTACTGCCTCGAGCACAATTTATTGAAGTTAGTGTCTGGTTCTGATAGACGATCTGTACTGTTTGGTTTTCTGAAGCCAGATCCGTAAATTTATTACTTCATAGTAAAACATATTACAGGTGCCGCATGTAAATCAGCTTTCTCAATGGGATTGCGGGCTTGCTTGCATATCGATGGTTTTGAGCACTATTGGCATCAAAACTTGCAGTGTTGGCATGTTGGCTGACCTGTGCTGTACAAATAGGTATCCCCTATTGCTCCGGTTTTCATATATTTCCGTTTTTGTTATGATATATTTTTAACAAATTGCATCGATCTTACTTTTACAGCATATGGACAGTTGATCTGGCATACCTATTGCAGAAGTTCTCTGTTAAGTTTTCCTACTACACTGTGACATTAGGTGCAAATCCTGGTTACTCAGATGAAATTTATTACAAGGTAATCATTTTCTTGGATATTAACATTTCCACGCATTAGTATAACTTGCGAGTTGTTAAAATGATGCTTTTGTTTATCATCAGATATTGTACTTTGTAAGTTTTGTTGATATATTGCTATCAAGCATGTTTCGCTTTTTAATAGTACGGCAACAAAAATACAGATCACAAAATTAAAACCTTCTTGTCACAAAGTCGGGTTGACCACGTGGGTGCTTTTGCGCTGTTGTGCTCTGCCCTGTGCCATATCCTCCTTAATATTCAAGTACATGTGGACCATCATACTGTGTTGTGAGAAATATTAAGCCAAAAGCTATGTCTAAACAGGAATGATTTGCTCTCAAGGATCCTTTTGATATTTGTTGCTCTAGTTTATGGTTCTCTCTATTGATTCCTAAGAGTCCTTTCTGGCCTTGTTTTTCTGATTCATGTAAATTTGAATTCGATTCATTTTGTGATAATTACATGTATCAATTTTAAAACGAAATCAAATGCATTTGACCATCTCGTCAGACATTCACGTTCATAATCATCTTATAATTTAACTCTAATCTGGAAACCGCAGTGCTATACAGAAGTGGTTTCTTGGAAATTATTTTGTTCTTCTTTTAAAGTAGTAGAAGTCTCACATTCAATTCAAAAATGTCATCTGAATTAACTGTTTGTCCTTTAAGAATTTTGTTTTGAAGATCCTCCTGTGAGATTATTGATCCAATCTTGTGCACTTTATTTGAGTGAGAAATCTGATGAAGAAATTAAGCAAATGTACAAATTGGACTGACGTCGAATTTTCTAGATCAGACTGCTTCTGCCTTCTAAAGTGGATTCCATTTCCCTGGCATCCTGAAGCTAATTTTGGATTAATAACTAGTATATTAGCCCATGCTTGGGTTATATAAGAAGAATTTCAATAAAATTATGCTAAGTAAAATCGCTTATCTAGTCGCACATTCAAATTATACGAAAATATTATTTTTAGAGTTATGGCAGTGACAATAATCATAAAATTGTAAAAGAAGTATTACCTGAAAACAAGGTATATCATTTGGAAGATAATTGAATATCATGGGTTCATTTGCCTTATTTGTAAGTATACTCTACACTTACCAAATATCTCATACGTCATATTTTAATAAAAAAGAATTAATCACAAACTATTTCTTTATAATTTGACTTGAGCGTTTGGTCATTTTGTTTAGTAATTAGTATCCTGTAAGTAACTAACTCTTGTTTGTATTTTGCTACACATTGTGTTGAATGGAATCACAGTAATTTTACTCATATAGTATATTATATTGCAACGAAGCCAATTATTATTCTATAGATATGAGTAGATTTTTCTGTAAATACATCACATAACATATCATGCATAATAGAGTGAATTTTACGTGATGAATATAATTACTTTCTCATTTTCGTAGAGTTAATATTACTACTTATCACTTTAGATATTGCTAAAAAGACGTAACATTTATAGCTATGTTAATATTTTATAAAAAAGTTCTCTTGATTTTTTAATAAAATATTTTCTAATTCTCATATTTAAATTTTACTTCTTATTGTCAATAGATTTTCCTTTGAACTTTTTCTTGGAAAAACTAAGTTTTCATTTGGAAAAGGAAAGACTCCATTCATTAAAACTTTATGCATTTAATGTGCCAAAGTCAGTTTACTATAATATATTAGATTTACAGCCCTTGCCTATGTCTTTTACTGACAATAACTGAATTGTAAATACCAGCTCATGAGAATCGACAACTCACTCATAGGTTAGGCTATCTTTGTCTTTCGTATATGGTGTCTGAAAAAAGATGATGACTCATAGTATAATATTAATGGTCAGGTTCTTTAGGTATTGTCTTATGAACATCATCGTCTAGATATGATTATTCTTAATTGCTTTGCCTTTTACTCTATTTATTTACAGGAGCAATTGCCCACAGATGTAGTTCGAGTGAATAAACTCTTTCATGATGCTATAGAAGCAGGAATTTCTATACAGGTAAACTCAGTGACTGCAAGATTGATTGCAAACATATTGCAACATTCTATGTTTGTATTTTTTTTTTTTTCGCTTGCTTGAATATCACTAGGATCTTACCTTTCTTGAGATAAGTTGATGACCCCTCTCTTTTAACAGTGCAGATCAATCAGTGAAGAACAAATTTCTCTGTTAATTTTGTCTGGGAAATATGTTGCAATTGCATTGGTTGACCAACTTAAATTGAGGTAGATCACTGTAAAATTTATGCCTTTTGAATCTTTCGTCATTTTTAGCTTTCCTTTCTTCTCTGTCTTCTCACTATTAATGGCTTATTTGAAACCTGCCGTCACTTTCTCGATGGGCGTCCTGAATTTGTGCTTCTTGCCTAGTAAATAGCACACTTCTCCACTCATGCTTCTTTTTTCACTCATTAACTTCTTTTTCCAGAGGATTGTCTGAGATTTGGAGATTAATGTGCTTGTTCCAAATTATTTCCTGCAGTAGATTGCGGCTAGATGATAGTTGTGCTTCTGGCTTGGGGGACAGTGTGTCGGGCTATACAGGTAACTTTAGCACTTTTCTTGCTCAGTCGTGATACTTAGAGTTTTATCTTGCTATAATGCAGAATTTGCAAAGATGACAGTTGTTAGGAGCACTTTGTTCAATGGGATTTGTAGCTTTAAAATTGTCAAGTACTTCTAAGCGAGAGCCTTGTTGCTGATTAGATTTTATGTATTTCCTTGTTGAAGAGGATATGTGAGAACTACTTACTGAAAGAATGGAGCTTGTATTTTGGTCAGTCAGTTCGTGCATTTCTATATTTTTATTAGATCATACTTAACATATGTTAGTTTGAATTTAGTAATGGGGAAATAGAGACTGTTGAAGTCAATTGTTGAGCTGCTTTTAAAATTGATAATGTTGATTTCACATAGAAGTAGAGTACTTTAGCCATTGCAGGACTAGCTGTCAAGGTGGAAAACTTCTCACGTCCATAATCTTATTTCTGTCTATAATTTGTTGGTTAGCTCCTCACTTAAATTTGTTTCTCATTACGAACCAATTATCAATTGCAAATATGGCGCATGTCAATTCATGTATCTTGTGTCTCACTTTAGGTCACTACATTGTGATATGCGGCTATGATGCAGACAAAGATGAGTTCGAGATAAGAGATCCTGCTAGTTCTAGGTATCTCTTTTGATTCTTCAGCTCTCCAGTTTCTTCCTGATGTAAAGAGACTCGTGCTATGTCTTGGAGATTAGCTACTATTTTTCTTCTTTTATGTGATCAGTTCATTAAGTGACATCATCCGAAAGCATATCCTGGAAATCAGGGATAAATTATTAGTTCAGTCTCCAGCATTATCTACAAATAAGCAATCTCTTGAAAAAATATGGTAGCATATAAAATCTAGATTAACTTCTAGGGCACATTGTTATACGGTAACAAATATTCAACAGAAGTTCACATATAACCTCCTAAACAGAAAGAATTATTTGCTAGGAGCAGCTATATAATCCTTGTGCACATCTCTGCAGGCACATGCCTGTGACATATGCGTTGATGTATCTCGTGTGCATCTATGCACTCATGTACCTGTTGCATATGCTTTGATGCGTCATGTGTATCTGTGCATGCATGTTCCTCTGAAATATGCTTTGATCCTTTTGCCATTGTAATCTTTTGCTTCCTTGTGTACATGGCTTTGTTGAGTATTTTACTTAAAAGTCCATCTTTGTTGTGTGCGACTCGAAGGATGCTCCTGTTAATAAAAAAGGTCAAAATCTGTGGTGACCTCGTTGATGAGATTCTTTGCCTTGGAAGATAACAGTTTAGCACGTCTGCCTGTACTGTTTGCTTGAAATGATCTTGAGAATATCTTTATTGAGATTTGGTATGTTCTTGTTTTCGGGAGCTTCTTTCTTAAACACGTGGATTTGGTTATTACACGTATGTGTAGTGTACATTGGGAGAATAAACTTGTGTTTTCTTTCCTTAAAGGGAGAATAAATTCGATTTAACTGTGCAGGAAGCAAGAAAAAGTTACATCAAGATGCTTAGGGGAAGCCCGCAAATCATTCGGCACGGATGAGGATATTCTTATGGTAAACCAGTTAATTTCGTTGCGGATTTTGCATTTTCAGTATGTTGGCTTCCTAATAGATTATTGATCGAGCTCGGAGATTTAACATTCAGAGTATTTTGTTCATGGTTAATAGCTGTGCTCTTAGTTGTCAAATATTCATAGTTATAGAAAATAAATTTAAGGAACTTGGCTTGGATTCTGGCAACCTCACCAGCTATATTCGGTCACTATCCTCAAGTTAAGTTGTCTGAGTACATATCACAGTCTCACCATACCAGTTCCTCCTTCCCTAGATGCCTGGCTTGTTTAAATGGCTTTGCCTCGTGCAAAGAGGAAATAAGTGGAAGTGATGAGTGGAGTGAGAGGGTACGTGTGGTGACTGTACAATTGGCTGGACCCAAAAAAGATAGCATTTCTATTATGATTCTAAGGGCATTGGAACAACGAACGACTATAGTTAAAAGTGGAAGTTAGAAAGTGAAAGGAAATGACTTTTGGCAGTCTAGGCTATGTATATTTTGCAGTAGGTCGTTATCACAGGCGACTGAATTCCATGATTCAGGAAAGGTTAATCTGATCACAGACCTGGTCAAGTTAACTACATAAACTAACACAACTTTCGTAGATATAATTCAACACTTTTGAAAGCTCTAAACGTACTTGGAGTTTCTGCCAGACTTTGCCTAGCATTACAAATTAAATGATTTATTCAGGAATGTCTTTAAATTATTATGTCAGAACTTTGTACTACTTGAGCCAAAAAAAATATTTATATGCAAATTCCTTACAAGCTGAGGGAGTGCTGATGTTTTAATTGGACCAGAATGGAATGTCCATTCAACTACTTCTTTGCTTTTACTTTCTCCTTTTTCTGGTGTTGAGACCAGTTTGACCCACGAAACGTAGCGTTGAAGTGTTAATGTTTTGTGTTTGGTATGTGGTCCATAAGAACCGTTGAAAACTGGTTTGACTTTCACTTTGTATTGTGATCTCTCCGCATTTATTCAATGAAACGTTTTGGCAATTGAGTAGTGTGCCATGAGCTTTTCGCTAATAGCCGCATTAAATTACAAATTGTCAAACCATTTTTCCAGATAAAAAAAAATTTCCTGCGTCTAGGGAGCACTTCTGGCACTTCTATCTTTTTTAGTAAGTGCTATCTACTTTAGATTGCTTAAAACATTTTCTGCTGGATGTTGCACCTTTTGTAAAATTCTGAAAGTATCTTTGATGGCTTCATGTATTGCCGGAACCAACAGAATGGTTTAAGCAATTGTAGAACGGATCGAGGCCATTATTATTTTTTCCTCTCAATGGGAAAACTATTGAATTCCTCATCAGAACCCCTTAATTTTGATTTTACATGCAGATATCCTTGGAATAGAGCAAGAAGTGCAGTAGCTCTCCTGGAAAAGTTCGTTCTGCTCATTTCGATGGCGATCCTTGATGCTGGAGTACAAGGGATGTGATCTGGTGCACCTACTATACCAAACCTGATTGTTGATAATGAGTACTATGGTGGAATCACATGTACAGCTCTGTGGTCCGCATGCACATTACATGCATTCATTTGTATATGTGTATTCAATTGCTGCTTGTACATCGTTGTGTATATCGACTTACTTCTCACCTTTACTCGGTGATCTTGTGTACTTTTAATGGACAAAATTGGGGAAAGAAAACTTTGGATGAGTAGATTTCTTACACAACTGAAGATGAGTAGCTTCGTTAGCTGTCGTCCGCTCTTTTTTTAAATCTGTCTGTTTGTATATGCAGCCAATAGGTACAGAGCAATTCCTGTGTTATTTCCATCTCTGCCGCCGTATACGTATACGCAAAAATTTCTAAATTGACCGAGCTTACTACGTAAGGAAGGAAAAAAGCCACTGAAATCGATAAGTCTTGTTTCACTACCAACATTGACGCCAGTCAGAGAGGCACAAGCATATTTTACCACTAAAATATTAAGGCAAATATATGTAGCATAGGCCTGCACAATTAGTTATATTTGCTGCTATTCCCAATTTCACATTAATATAGAGAAGTGATGATACCAAATGGGTTTTAGAATTCGTTTATTTCGTGAAAAAAGAATGATTTGGATAACATTTTTTAAAAATGATCGCTTGTACCGTTTATAAAAATAAATAAAAAATATTTTCATCGGCGTAAATTTTTAGATGTAAATTATTAAATATTTTTTATCAACTAATCAGTAATGATCATTTTAAGAAAAAAAATTTAAATTATTAATTTTTCGTGAAATAAATAGGGCCGGAGCAAGCTAGTGCGGCCTGCAAACATCATCTGTTCTGTAGTGACCTAGTGGCATATGACACCTGCTTCTGCAACTGCAGCATTTGTCACCGTTTGCTTTATCTAATCACTAGAAACTAGAAGGAAAAATAAAGAATGAATAAAAATCAATTTATTTATATCTGATCCATGACTTATAGGGGCAAGACTTCAATTAAAATGTATAGCCTTAAAAAATAAATTGTCAAAAAGTAGAACCGAGACGTGTCATGACAAATTATCTCCTTTTTGTTTGTGGGTCCGTGTAGAGATGAAACTGAGGGCTTGCCAGATGACCCGGTCGCCGAGGACGAAAGTAGTCCCGTCCGACCGTTTGACCGCGCCGTCATCTTTCTTCTGATTGGCCGCGCTGACGGCTGGCGCATGTGAAGGGCGGGGCGTGCCAAAGCAGAAATAATTTTCCGCTCTTCTCTTTTTGTGTAGCCTCTTTGCATTGCATCGTGCAGACGCAGCGGCAGCAGCTCGTAGGGGTATCCGATGCTCTCTTTTGGTCTTCGACAGATGTCGAGTCGTGTGTTTTTCCTGAGACATACGCCCCCCGTTGCGATTACAATAGCCGGTTCATAATTTGATAGGAATGTCCTGTGTTTTATCAACGTGGGGATGTTCAGCTCGAAGAGTGGCTTCGAGGTAAATGGTTGTGAAGAAGAAAAATCTAAAAGAGACGCATTCGGATGGATGGAATTTCCAATGAGACGTTCGGGGCTATAGATTGGATGTTCTAATAGGGTATCGCTACCGGAGCACGTGTTGAGAGCTCAAATCGCGCACTTCCCTCTCATCTCATCGCTCATCCTGGGTTCACGACAATCGGCTCACACAAAACAGGAGCCGTGTGTTAGGATTGGGTGTACAAACGCAACAAAATAGAAAGTAAAGTCCAAAAAAGAGAAATCGAGGCACGGGATTTTATCTTGGTTCATCTTTAAACTAGAGCTATATCTAGCAGAAGACTTCATTATAGTTATCACTCCTCTGTTATATCACTCCTAATTATAAAAGAAAGAGAAAATATATGTAGGCATTCAGTAACAGCTCATACGTCTAGGCTCAAACTACTGATAAAATATGAGCTCAAACTATAAACGCTATCTAGCATCGCGGGAGCGTTGTCCCCTATGACTGCCGTGTCTTTCTATTGATGGGGAATATGAATCATATCGCTGTATCCATTTCACAAAGAACTAAGTCCAGTGATACATGTGTAAGGGGTCGAGTTACACGCGAGAGGCTGTTAATTTTAATTAAACATTGTTGACACCTAAATTTTGCCCAAATCATTTAGGGTTTTATCGCATAAAAATTAGGGTTTAATTTTTAACCCCTGAACCAAAAACTTTCATTAAAACTGCATGGCACGTAGTTATTAGGTGCATTTACATTAATGTAGCATATTAGAGCATATTTTCCATTTTTTCATTTTTTTTAAAAAAAAAATAATAATAAAAAAAAGAAAGAAAGAAAAAGAAAGAAAGAAAAAGAAAGAAAAGGAAAAAGAAAAATTATTTTTTTTTTAAAAAAAAAAAAAATAAAATAAATAATAATAATAAAAGGGGGGGAGGGCCAGCGTTGAAATTCAACGCTGGCCCACCGGTTTCCCTCTGCTTCCCCCTTGCGTGAAGCAGAGGGAACACACCAGGGAGTGCAAAGAGAGTTGGTGAGAAACGGAGAGCGAGAGAAAGAGAGAGGAGAAAGGGAGAGAGTGTTCGGGAGAGAGAGCGGAGGCCGAGAGGGTTCTCGTTGAGGGCCGTCACGCCTCGACCGCGGCCGGCGAAGCTCCGACGATTTCTGTGGTAGGTCCGGCCCCGAGCTCCGTCGGTTTTCTTTTGTTCTTGCTCGGTTCGACTCGGAACAACCTCCCGAGGATTCCGGTTTGGGGGCGTGCGAGGCGACCGGATGTAGTCCGATCTGAGGTCGCCGTCGTTCGTCGCCCCCCAGGCCGGATAGGGAGCGCTGCAACGGCCACACCCCCTCCCCTGTTCCTTTTCCTTTGTCTGCGTGCTCTGTTTTGGACGAGGAAGCACTGGCCGGATCTCGCGGCCGCCCGGCTCGCGCGAGTTCCGGCCAGTGACACCTCAGGCTCGGTCCCATTCGTCTGCATATTGTTGAGTGTGATTTCGGATGTGTCGGAACCTCGATCGTGCTTGAAATCCCTCGTTTTCGTCGATGCCCACCGGTTGTTTGATGAAATGCTCGAGTCAGTCCTTGGGTTTGGCCATGTCTCGCCGGGGTTGTAGGGGCGTCGGTCGGTCCCGGTACCCGCCGATCGTCACGACGGGCCGGACGCCGCCGCGCGGGGAGCAACCAGCCAATCCCTGGTCGGGATCTGGCTGGTTCGCGTCCGGCATAGCCCCGACCGCGGAGGTCGGGGATGCATCGCCCGACGGCCGAGCAAGGGCTCGACCGCCGGGCCGGAAATCCCCAGCCACAGAGGCTGGGGGGTAGAGAGACCGGCGTTCCGGTCGGTCGGCGTCGGCCGCGGGGGGGCGAGCCTCCCCCAGGTGCCGGTCGCCAGCGCTCGGGCCGTCCGCGGAAGGCGGGGCCGCGCGGCGTGGAGGCTGCGAACCGGGTCAGGTGAGTCGGGTCGGGCGCTAGGGTTTCGTGAGTCGGGTCGGTGAATCGGGTCGGCGAATCGGGTTCGCGGGTCTGACCGGTTTTTGGGCTTGTCACGGTTGGGCCGAAACTGTTTTTTTTGTCTTTTTATTTTTAGTGGGCTTTGGGCCTATTTGTCCTTTTTTTAAAAAAAAAGTATTGGGCTGGGCCCTTTTCTTTTTTTAAATTTATCCGACCGGGCTCAACAAATGAGCCCGATCCGGCCTTGGACCCGGGCCGGTGCGCCCGGGTCATTTCCGATCCGGGTCGGATGTGGAGATCCGGCCCGGATCCGTTTTTTTATTTTAATATTGTATTATTTTAATAATTTTAAAAAAATTTTAAAAAAATTTTTAAAAATTTTTTTTTTAAAAAAAAAAACCGAATTTTATTTTACTTTATTTTATGTTATTTTATTCGAAAAAAAATTCTCAAAAAAATTTCCAAAATTTAAAAAAAGAATTCCGAAAAAATTTTAGAAATTTCGAAAAAAAAAACAAATTTTTTTTAAAAAAAAATTCAAAAAATTCAAAAGTTTAATTTGGGTTTTGAAATTAGCTTGTCTCGCCCTTTTCGCATGCTTAGTGCTTTATTTAATCCCACGTCGCTCGGTTCACACACTTTGAGTTGCACATTTAGATTAACCTCGCATGTAGTTGATTATGCATGTTTAGGTTTAGATATTAATTGTTGTTCCCCTTAACTTAGTTAGGGATGGAATTTTGAGACTCCCGATTAGCAAGAGCATGTTAGGTGATAAATTGAACAAGATTAGGTACCGAAAGGGCACTAATTTGTCAATTAGTGTAATCAAGTCCCCGAATCCATTGAATCTCTGGTTCGTAGAAGTGAAGCTTTTCTCCCGTGCTTTACTTAGGTGTCTAATCGACCTACCGAAAACTGATTAGTGGCGACTCCTAGATGAAATCGATTTGCATGTTCACAACTTAAACTTAAGTCGCGAATTGGTATGGGCTTGGGAGAGCTCGAGCTAGGTTTAACTTAGTAATCCATTAGCCAAAACCCCTTTAGGCCTCGGGGCCGGTTCGGGGAGGTCGCGACAGCTTGGCGACTCCGCTGGGGAATTCTTAGTGGACTTAGGCCGTTTATCTTGTTCAATTATGTTCTTAACGTGAATGTTCTTGCAGTTGGATGAGTAATTGTTAACCCCTTGTTTTGCAGGTTTGGGGTTTTGGAATGAATGTTTGTTTTACATTTTGAAGTGGTGATTATATTTGAATTGTTGTGTATGTCTTTATTGTGTTAGCACTACACTATGACACACACAACCCGCCGTCGGTCCTGGGCCGCACTAGGAATGTTTAGGATGGTATTGAGTTGGATACGACTTCGACCGCGAGGCCGCGTAGTAGAGGTTGCCCAACTCAATCCCGAAAGCTTCTTTCTTGGTGTCAAGAATGTTTACCTTTGCTCGCGAGGCCGCGTCGCATCGAGGTATCATTCCTGACTGAGCCGGAGTCGCGAGGACTTGACTTAGTACGCGAGGCCGCGACTAGTCATCACACCCTCGTAGCTCCAATTTGTTAAGCCGTTTAGAATAGAAATCGAGCCACACGTTTCATGCGTATGTCTATGTGGTTGTTGTAATTGTTTGGCGAAGTAAGTTTCCTACCATTTACTCTTGCAATTTACTTACTTTTGTACTCTGGCGAGTCCATGACAATTAGGTTGGTCGAGTCTTGGTCTATGTGCAGTGGGAAGATCCGACATTCGATTCGTTCCTACTCCGAAGGCCGAGCTCAAGCATTGGTGGGATCAATTGGATCGTGAGGGCCGAGCCTATGTGGAGAACAAGCTTGGTCGCCTTTTGCCCTTTCTCGACATCGACATCCAAAGTGGGGTCATGCAAGCAATAGCCCATTTTTGGTGTCCCCAAACGTCCACGTTCATATTCCATAAGCATGAGTTGACTCCGACTTTGGAAGAATATAGCGTTGCCATAGGAAAGCCTTTGGATTTGGAGTTAATCGATCCACCCCTCGGGTTAGAGCCGGAATCGGTTTTATCTGACTTTCTTAGGATAAACAAAAATCAAATGGGAAGAGTGCTAAAGGATAACTGTCATGCCTGCCCACTTTCTTTCTTAGGTCAGTGTTTTGCAAATGCTGAGACCCTTTTAAAAGGTAAGATCTTCCTTCTAGCTTTCTTCGGGTTCATAATTTTTCCCTTTCGCGAGAATGCTATTGACCCTTCCGTTGCATGGGTGGTCAAACAAGTATGTGGTGGGGTTTGCTTTGTCAACACTATCTTGGCTGAAACATTTTTATCACTTACCCGTTTTAAAGAAAACGAAGAAAAGGTTTTCCGTGCTCCTGTCGAGCTTTTACAAGTCTGGTTTTTCTCTCATACTAGTGGATTTGGTATTCACATGAATATCAGTGACATTAGTGAGTTTAATCACCCTATCGAGGCATTTAAAAATCATCAGGATCGAACTCCGAATCTTTCTTTCTCAGAATGGGTAAATTTATTGAAAAATCCGAAAACCAAGATTTTCCTATGGCAAGCTAAGTGGTTCCGACTTCGCGAGGGACGTCTCTCTTATGGCAATAATGAACCAATCCCATTAGTGGGAATCACCGGCATCACCTCCTACTACCCGCTCCGAGTGGCCTGCCAATATCGGGTCGTCCAGGATTTACCGCCTCCTCTCAAGCCGGATTCTCTACAAGTCCGATTTATCAGAAAGGGAGGAGATTACAAAAGAGAGCTTCGCCATGCTGAACAGGCCTGGCTCGCCTGCCATGCTCAGAAGTTAAATTGGCCCGAAGACGAGCTCGAAGGGAAAGAAAAGACTTATTATGCCACGGCCCGATACATCCGTCGGCATGAAATTCCGATCGAGCTCCTCCCAAAGATCCCGGACGTGACAAAGAAGCCAACGCGCCAAGCAGAAATCAACCATCTCAAGAGGAAGAAGGAGAAAGCCGAGCAAAGCTTGAAGCGTGTTGCCAAGGAGAATAGGCAATTGCGTCGAGCATTGGCTTCCCATTCGCATATAGATCAAGAGGAGTAGAATAGATTTGGTTTGCCGTTTTGGGGTTTAGTCACTCTGTCTTTTTAGTTCATTTGTCTTAGGATTCTTATCTTAGTTTGCTTGATGTTTAGGAGCTTTGAGTTTTCAGTTTTAGTTCACTTTTCAAGTTTAGGAGTGTTGCTCAATTAAGAACAATTTAATGAATGAAAGCGGCTAAACCATTGTCATGGACCAGTCTTCTATATGAATCATGTGCTTATGAATGCTTGCTTATTTATGATTCAGGTGATTACAAGCCATCCGTATTTGCTAATTCGAGCTCAATCAACACGCGGAGAGTGAAATCGAGATTGGGGAACTTCTTCCTATAGCCGTCAACCATCGCAACCAGGCTTTAGCTAGTGCATCCGTTCCACCGAGATAATCGAGACGGCTAAAAGGAGATCCCCGATCCGAACCCGTGCAAAAGTCAGAATGGAGAGCGAAGAAGCCAATGCGCGCATGACCAACATGGAAAACCAACTGGCTCAACTTACCGCCATGATGATCGAGATAAGTCAGAAACTCAAAGATCCTCCGCCTGCACATGCCACCGAGGCTTCTGTCCCTACCTCCTCAGGACATACTCCCCCGATGGCCGTTGATCCACATGTCACGGACCCTCCTGAAAAGGGGACCGCATCAGATTCCCCCTCTGTCACACCGATCATTGTGAATCTGGATCCTGTTCCAAGAGAGGAGCTCGTTTCCCGCCTCGATGAGGAAAGCGCAAGGCGCCTGGCCAAAATGGAGGAACGACTCTGTGTTCTTCAGGGGTACGAGATGCGAGGGGTTGACAAGTTATCTCCGTATGCTAAAGTGAAAGTCCCTGAAACCTTCAAGGAACCGGAATTTAGCATGAAGTACGATGGCGCCGGTTGCCCTAAGACTCACCTCAAGTATTACTTGAGAAAAATGGCTCGTTATTCCGACAACGTACCACTCCTCATCCAGACTTTCCAAGATAGCTTGATTGGCCCTGCCTTGTCATGGTTTATTGCGCTGGATGTTGAAACAATCACAGGATGGGAAGATCTTGCCGAAGAATTCCTTCAGCAGTATAGGTTCAACTCTGAAATCATCCCCACCAGAGAAGACTTGGTTCGACTAGAAAAGAGAAGGAATGAACCTTTCAAGGCCTTCGCTCAAAGATGGAGGACGATGGCATCACAAGTAAAGCCCCCGCTAACCGAGAGGGAGATGAGGCAGCTTTTTCTGAGAACCCTGCCACCTGAGTACTTTCACGGAATGTTAACTTCTGGGTGCCAAACATTTTCCCAACTGGTGGAAGTGGGCGAAGGGGTAGAATGGGCGATCGTCGATGGGAGGATACCCGCGGGGAACAGCAGAGGATTCCCAACAAAGAAGAACAAGGAAGCCGCTGTCGAAGTTGCATTTGTCCAAGAGCCGTCTAAGTCTTTCTCAGCACCCCCACAAAAATCCTCAATCGTACCAAGACATGATCAAAATAAGAGATTTCCTCGTAAGGAATTCTCCCCGTTGCCAAAGCCCTTGTCAAAGTTGTTGCCCATACTCATCGAGAGGAGGATGGTAGCCAAGGAAGTACCTAGGGACAATCCTCCAAGGTTCCCTGGGTTTGACATGACCAAGACATGCGAATACCACCGAGGGGAAAGGGGGCATGACACGGATAACTGTTTTGCACTAAGGATCAAGATTCAGAACTTGTTGGACAAGGGGATTCTATCGTTCGAGAGGGCACAACCCAACGTGAAGCGAAATCCTTTGCCCGACCATGCCGAGAGCGTAAACGTGGTGTTCGGAAAAGCGAACGTGAGCAAACAAGCCTTCACGGTGAACATCCCGAGGCTATACGAAGTTCTTCAACTAGCTGGACACCACGAAGGAGGAAATGACGTCACGATGGAAGAAAAATTAGAGTGTGTTCGTAGAGCGATGAGCATGGGGGTAATTGGGAATGTCGATATGGGACAGGGATTAGTCGCCATGACAGCACCAGTCGTGATATACTTCTCTGATGAGGACTATGCTAGTGAGCCGGAGGTGGAGGATATCGAGCCAGTGATCATCGACCTCGCAACTAAGGAATTCTCAGCAATCCAGGTGGGAAAGGAGGATACAACGCGGGTTGTGATCGAGCTGCCGCCCCTGGAAGAAGAAGGGGTCATAGTCCTTGAAGCCCCTCCAGATTTCGATACTAAGGCGGTCCCATGGGATTACAAAACGGATGAAGTGGATGCCATCACCCGGTCAGGTCGCTGCTATGCGCCTGCGGGAGGAGTTGAGAAAAAGGCAGTGACTGAAGAAGACGCAAAGCAATTTCTGGCAGTGATAAAAACGAGCGAATTCAATGTGGTGAACCAACTGCGGAAAATGCCAGCCCAAATCTCTCTCCTGGATCTCTTCAAATCTTCTGAGAAACACAAGGATGCCTTATTAAAGGTCCTTAATGAGGTTCATGTCCCGGAGACGATCGACGAAGCCCAGTTAGAAGAATTTGTAGGGACCATCCTGTTGAAGGATCAAATCTCTTTTGCAGACGAGGACTTTCCAATAGAGGGCCGGAATCATAATAAAGCGTTATACATTTCGGTTAAGCATCATGATATGGTGGTTGCAAGGACCTTGATCGATAATGGCTCCGCTTTGAATTTATGCCCGTTAGCCACCCTCCGTCTCTTAAAGGTCGATCTAGGGAGGATGCGTACTGCCAAAAATCCTGTACGAGCATTCGACGGCACTAGAAGGGAAGTAATGGGAGAGATAGAGTTGGAGCTCCTGATCGGTCCCGTAATGTTTCTGGTATTTTTTCAAGTACTAGACATCCCAAGCGCGTTCAACTTTCTACTAGGGAGACCATGGATTCATACCGCGGGTGCTGTACCCTCTAGTCTCCATCAAAAGGTGCGGTTTGTGGTCGACAACAAGCTTGTTACAGTCCATGGAGAAACGGACTTCAAAATCTATCACGAGACAGCCATCCCGTACGTGGAGCCTGAATGCAAAGAAGAATCCAGTTTCCAAACTCTGGAGTTGGTATCTATGGTCCACATTCCCGTTGGCTCGCTCATGGGCACCCCTGAACTGTCCAAGCCGGCTCTAGCAGCTGGAAAAATTATGCTCGCAAACGGGTATAACCCTGGGGAAGGACTTGGATTGCATGGGCAAGGGATTCGGAAGCCCATCGAAGCTGGAAGAAGCGCGAAGAGGGAAGGAGTAGGATATCAGAAAAACCAAGATGATGGAAACCGAGGCCACCATGAAGGTCGGGACAATGGAGGTCGAGGTATCGATGGAGGCCGAGGTGGCCGTGGAGGTCGAGGCAATGATGGAGGCCGAGGCAACCATGGAGGCCGAGGCAGCTATAGGGGTCGGGGCAACCATGGAGGCCGAGGCACGGGTCAGGGGGATCATGGCGGACGTGTTGGAGTGGAAGAAGGCTGTCATGGCCCATTACTCCCCCTATTAAAAGAGATGTTCCCCGGGCCCCCGAAGATGCTACATGAGGAAGAGGCGGCCATTGACTGTATAGCCAAGCTATTCGAGGAGAATGTCATATGCACTATCCTGACATGTGAAGAAGCTGAATCTCCTGGAAGTGTCGCCGACCCTGCAGAGTAGGGCGGTTCCCGTTAGCGTTGTTATTCGCTTTATGTTCTCTCCCCTGCGTGGGAGCTTAGTGTTGTTTCGATTTGCTAATTTGAACTCGTTTGTAATGTGAACTCTGTCTAGCCTCGAATTTTGAACCGCTGGTTCGGGGTGGTATGTGTTGTAATGCGGTATTATCCTTTTAATTCAATAAAATGCGTGCATGTTTTATTAAGGACACGTGGAATCATACCAAACTAGTCCTATGATGGTCGCTGAGGGCTGGGGTTCCACGTGCTCCCTATTTTCATGGTCTTCAAGAGCAAGGAAGTCCGATGACATGAGGATGAGCTCTTAAACGCCTTTTTTTTTTTTTTTTTTCAAAAAATAATATATTCAGAAGCATTTTCAAAATGGCATATACCATGTTTTGTGTCCTAACTCATCTCATCACATCTCAGGCATCACATTATGCATAATCATGGTAAAGACGCATGTGATTCGGATTTGCACGAAGGGAATCTCTCGGATATCGATAGCGATGACAATGATTCGAAGGGGATTGAGCGTGAATGGAAGCGACACGAGGAATCGAGGCCATTAACAGTGGAACAAACAATTACCATAAACTTGGGTAATGATGAAAATGTCAAGGAAATAAAGATCGGGGCGAGTCTTTCGAAAGTAGAGGCCGAAAGAGTGGTTCGCCTTCTTAAAGAATATCAGGATGTGTTCGCTTGGACATACGCTGACATGCCGGGATTGGATCCAGAAATTGTAGAGCACGCTCTACCAACTGATCCTCACATACTTCCGAGGAAGCAAAAACTCCGAAGGACCAAACCAGAATTATCCAAGAAAATCGAGGAAGAGGTTATGAAATTGCTAAAAGTAGGGTTCATCGAAGTATCGCACTACTCCGATTGGATAGCAAACGTCGTGCCAGTAATGAAGAAAGACGGTCGAGTCAGGGTCTGCGTGGACTATCGCGACTTAAACCGAGCTAGTCCAAAGGATGACTTTCCGCTCCCACATATAGATGTCTTGGTCGACAGTACTGCAGGATTTGAATTGTTCTCCTTCATGGATGGATTCTCAGGGTACAATCAAATCCGCATGAAGAAGGAGGATAGGAGCAAGACCTCGTTCATAACCCCGTGGGGGACCTTTTGCTACAAGGTGATGCCTTTCGGTCTGAAAAATGCCGGGGCAACGTATCAAAGGGCCATGGTCGCGTTATTTCACGACATGATGCACAAGGAGATCGAGGTGTATGTAGACGATATGATTGCGAAGTCGAGGCAAGGCGAAGACCATGTCGAAGTTTTGCAAAAGTTGTTCGATCGCCTCCGAAAGTTTAAACTGCGCCTCAATCCCGCGAAATGCGTATTTGGGGCAAAGTCTGGAAAGCTGTTAGGATTTATGGTCAGTAACAAAGGCATTGAGATTGACCCTTCAAAAGTAAAGGCCATTTGCGACTTACAGCCTCCGGCCACTGTCAAAGAAGTCCGCAGCCTGTTGGGACGATTAAATTATGTCGCAAGATTCATCTGCCAGTTGTCAGAAACGGCGAGGCCGTTTTTCAAACTCTTGAAGAAGAATGCGAAAATCAAATGGGACGCCGAATGTCAGGATGCCTTTGAAAAGATAAAGTATTATCTGACTCATTCCCCGATCTTGGTCCCGCCAGTGCCCAAAGTTCCATTAATTTTGTATCTGACTATCCATGATGAATCACTGGGAGCCATGCTGGCCCAAAACAGGCCGGACGACGGGAAGGAACGCGCAATATATTACCTCAGCAAGAAATTCACTACCTCGGAGGTGAACTATCCGGAGGTTGAGAAGACGTGCGTAGCCTTGGTCTGGGTGCTGCACAGGCTACGCCAATACACCCTCCATCACCAAGTTCTGCTAGTAACTGAAAATGATCCCATCAAATATCTCTTAGAGAAGCCAGCCTTGGTGGGGAAGCTGGCCAAGTGGCAGATCCTAATTTCAGAATTCGACGTGCGGAGCCTGGGGCAAAAGTCCGTAAATGGTAGAGCCATAGCGGACATGTTAGCAGAAAGTCCCGAAAAAGCGGAAGACCCCGATGAAGATGGTGACACGGATAGTCAGGTCTTATTTGCGTCAAATGACCAATGGACCATGTACTTTGATGGTGCGGTCAACTTATCTGGTTCCGGCACTGGGGCAGTTCTCGTCTCCCCAGATAGTCAGCACTACCCCGTGGCTGCCAAATTGACTTTCCCTTGCACGAATAACATCGCGGAATACGAAGCATGTATCCTTGGCCTCCAAGCTGCTGTCGACATGGGGATTCAAAAATTGCAAGTCTATGGCGATTCGGCCCTCATTATCCTTCAAACCGAAGGCAAGTGGCGAACGCGGGATCCAAAACTAGTCCCATATCATGAGTTTCTGGAAGAGCTGGTGAAAGAATTCCAAGAAATATCATTCGATTACCTGCCTAGATCTCAGAATCAGTTCGCCGATGCCTTAGCCACGTTGTCGTCAATGCTACAAGCAACAAAAGGCTTGGATATCGAACCATTAAGGATTGAAATCCTTAAGCGTCCGACCTACTGTATGGTAATTGAAGAAGAGCCTGATGGAGAACCATGGTACCATGATATTCTGAATTACCTGCAGAAAGGTGAGTTCCCTCAAGGAAGTGAAGCACCAGACAGGAAATATCTGATGAAGTTGGCCTCAAAATTCTTCATTAGCGGGGACGCACTTTACAAAAGATCTTATGACTCAGTGTTACTAAGATGCATCGACGCGAAGGAGGCCAATCGTTTGATGAAAGAGATACATGAAGGGGAATGTGGTCCCCACATGAACGGCCATCTCCTAGCAAGGAAGATCATGCGACTCGGGTACTATTGGTTGGCCATGGAGTCTGATTGTATTCAGCATGCGCGATGTTGCCATCGATGTCAAATTTATGGAGATAGAATTAATGCTCCACCAAACGAACTCCATCAGATGTCTCAAGCTTGGCCGTTTTCCATGTGGGGAATAGATATAATTGGGCCGATCAACCCCAAGGCGCCAAACGGACACAGATTCATCTTAGTAGCAATCGACTACTTCACGAAGTGGATCGAGGCCAATTCTTACGCTAATGTCACCGCGAAGAACGTGGCCAAGTTCATTCGTCGCGATATCATCGCCCGTTACGGAGTTCCGGAAGCAATCATCACTGACAACGGCTCCAATCTGAACAACAAAATCGTGGATGGATTGCTTGAGACATTTCGGGTCCGGCATCTGAATTCATCACCATACCGCCCTCAAATGAACGGGGCCGTTGAAGCGGCAAACAAGAACATAAAGAAGATCTTATCAAAGACTGCTGAGAATTATCGCGATTGGCATGAAAGACTTCCATATGCATTGATGGCATATCGGACATCGATCCGCACCTCGACTGGAGCAACCCCATTTTCGTTAGTATATGGAATGGAAGCGGTCCTACCCGTGGAAGTCGAAATTCCATCCTTAAGGGTTCTCTCTCAGGCGAAACTTGATGAGGCCGAATGGGTACGACAAAGGCACGAACAGTTGAACATGATCGATGGAAGCAGACTACAAGCCATATGTCACGGCCAATGCTATCAGAAACGAGTAGCGAAGTCGTTCAATCGAAAAGTTCGTCCCCGGCACCTCGAAGTCAACGATTTGGTATTGAGGAAGGTGATATCCATTGTGCGCGACCCTCACGGCAAATTTGCTCCGACTTATGAAGGCCCATATGTCATCAAAAAGATCCTGCCAGGTGGCGCTTTAGTGTTAATGGAAATGGATGGCCACGAGCTGTCCAAGCCTGTAAACTCTGACGCAGTCAAGAAGTATTATCCATGAATGAAATCAAGGCTAGAAAGCCATTTCTCGTGCAATCCAAATTACTTAGTATCATGCATGTCATGCATACATTTCCATACATGTACATGTGTTTGTGTTTCAGGTATCCAACCGCAACGAAATGAAGGACGAACGACGAAGAGGCTGGAGTACAGGGACGAGAAACATTTCTTGTCTGGTAATTTGATCGTTATGCAGTTATAAACTTTCCCGTGCATGTGAATGTTAGAAATGTCCATGATTTTGAAAGTGAACTTTGTAACGATTTTTATATGTCCAAGTCACAAATTCCACTAAGGGTCATTAAAATGGACAATTCAATGAGTGGTGCGGAGATGCTTGAATGTGCTAAATGAGACGTGTCGGAATGATGAAAGGCAAGCCATGCTCCATACACTGTCCCATGTACTAGTGAGTTGAGCGAAAATTCCATGTTTGCAAAGTGAAGGGTTATCTCGCAAAAGGTACGGCAACTAAAGTGATGAGAGGCATTTCGTTCATCCATCGCAAACGCTATAGGTTACCATTTGCTTAACCCTTTTAAGCTCAAACACTTGTGAAGTTTCTTTCATGCCTCCCCTGTCAAGAACCACCCCACACCGAGGCGAATCGAAGGTGGGTCGACATATCAAGGTGGGAAAATGGGTAGAAAATGTTCTTGCTTTCACTTGTATCAATCTTTGAGTGCCTTTATTGCAAATGAACGGGTACGTGAATTCAAGTGCCTCAAGACGACGAAAAGCGTTTCTTTCTCTATCCTATACACTTATATCCATTGAACAACCCAATTGAGCCTGCAATTTTGCTTCTCATAAACCTAGTTGGTGATCATCCCCCACACCGGGGCAAGGCAAAAGTCACCACTGTACGAGCATCATGATCCAGAGTGCCGACTAAAGATGAGGACTTGAGAGTTCAACAGCATTGTATTGCTTAAATTTGTCTAGGCCAATCCAAAAAATGATGAATGAAAACTAGGGGCACGAAAAAGCAGTGTACCTGGTAAAAGCAAGGTCCATGCCCGTAAATATAAATGTCAAAAAAAAAAAAAAAAAAAAAAAGAAAAAGAGCATGAATCAGGGGGCATTAAAGGCAGTGTGCTTGTCAGAGTGAGGCTGGTCCCCATGTCTTAAATAAGAAGCAAAATGTTGAGATGATATGTGTTGAAATCACAAGATCAGCCCTAGTCAAGCAATACTCGTCCTTCAAGTCTCCAGGAGGCGAGTGCCAAATGGCTGGGATCGACAGTACATTTCCGAGGATAATCCCCGATGGCGAAGAAGGAGGTCGGTGACAATGTCATGATGATCACCAGCTCTCACCCCAATACACATCATTGAGCCTGCAATCCTTTCGTTTCTCAACCCATGAACCTAACCTACGTTACGTCCTTTGCAAAGTCTTTTTTGATTGGGGCACTTGAGTCAACGTAGGAGCTCATATGTTTATAAGCGTCGCTCGAAGAAGTGCAAACAAGATTATTTTCTACCCTATCTCGCAGAGTTCTCGACTTGTAAATCCGAAGATGATCACGAAGTATTTACTTCATAGCTTCAACGTGACGGTCTCATTTGTTAAACCATCAACCAAGCCTACATTACGGTCCCGGTCAAGACCTCTCAGATTGGTAAGGTTGTACTGTTTGCGAGAATACTCGGACCTTTGTCGACGTGATGATGGTAAGACAGAGCGATTCTCACAAAATAACCCTTTTAGATGAGAGTGAACAAAAGTCCTTTCTGATTGAAAGTCTCTCATTTAGCATTTTCGAGATGATTCATGTCACGAGTGGAAATTGTCTTAAATGATAATTATCCCTGGTGGAAAGTTAATGATACGGACATGTTAAAATCGTTACACATGAACTTCAATGGAACTGATCTTGAAACATGTGTCTTAGAGAGTGCCGGTTGTTTGTTTCTGAGATGAATACATGTACCTGTTATTACTAATCCTGTAAGACAGGTGACGTTTCCTCATACACCAATCTTCAAGCTGATCTCATAAATGTTAAGAAACATCTAAGCATTCGTGAATTCTCAAGACCATGCTGAGAAGGACACAATAGGCGGTCTATCAAACTCTCGGACAAAGAACCTCGAGTGCTCGTTCGCTGAATCTTTCCAAGCCTCGCGGGCAAAGAGCTTTTAAGCAATCCGATTTGACCTACAGGTATGTACACCTAGGCACGTTTTTCAAAAGGTTTGTGGTCCAACCTTAAACCACGCATCAAAGGTTTGTGGTCCAACCTTAAACCACGTTTTTCAAAAGGTTTGTGGTCCAACCTTAAACCACGTTTTTCAAAAGGTTTGTGGTCCAACCTTAAACCACGCATCAAAGGTTTGTGGTCCAACCTTAAACCACGTTTCTCAAAAGGTTTGTGGTCCAACCTTAAACCACGCATTCTCAAAAGGTTTGTGGTCCAACCTTAAACCACGCATTTCAAAAGGTTTGTGGTCCAACCTTAAACCACGCATTTCAAAAGGTTTGTGGTCCAACCTTAAACCACGCATTTCAAAAGGTTTGTGGTCCAACCTTAAACCACGTTTCTCAAAAGGTTTGTGGTCCAACCTTAAACCACGCATTTCAAAAAGGTTTGTGGTCCAACCTTAAACCACGCATCAAAGGTTTGTGGTCCAACCTTAAACCACGTTTCTCAAAAGGTTTGTGGTCCAACCTTAAACCACGCATTTCAAAAAGGTTTGTGGTCCAACCTTAAACCACGTTTTTCAAAAGGTTTGTGGTCCAACCTTAAACCACGCATTTCAAAGGGTTTGTGGTCCAACCTTAAACCACGCTTCTCAAAAGGTTTGTGGTTCAACCTTAAACCACGCTTCAAAGGTTTGTTCTCTCTCCTCCTTCTTGCATTGCATCATCCCGCGCCCTATGTGAACAAAATTTAAGTGTCTCTTATCTTTGAATGGAACTTCTTCGAACTCCCCTTCAAAGAGGGGCAGCTGTTGACACCTAAATTTTGCCCAAATCATTTAGGGTTTTATCGCATAAAAATTAGGGTTTAATTTTTAACCCCTGAACCAAAAACTTTCATTAAAACTGCATGGCACGTAGTTATTAGGTGCATTTACATTAATGTAGCATATTAGAGCATATTTTCCATTTTTTCATTTTTTTTTTTTAAAAAAAAAATAATAAAAAAAAAGAAAGAAAGAAAAAGAAAGAAAGAAAAAGAAAGAAAAGGAAAAAGAAAAATTATTTTTTTTTTAAAAAAAAATAAATAAAATAAATAATAATAATAAAAGGGGGGGAGGGCCAGCGTTGAAATTCAACGCTGGCCCACCGGTTTCCCTCTGCTTCCCCCTTGCGTGAAGCAGAGGGAACACACCAGGGAGTGCAAAGAGAGTTGGTGAGAAACGGAGAGCGAGAGAAAGAGAGAGGAGAAAGGGAGAGAGTGTTCGGGAGAGAGAGCGGAGGCCGAGAGGGTTCTCGTTGAGGGCCGTCACGCCTCGACCGCGGCCGGCGAAGCTCCGACGATTTCTGTGGTAGGTCCGGCCCCGAGCTCCGTCGGTTTTCTTTTGTTCTTGCTCGGTTCGACTCGGAACAACCTCCCGAGGATTCCGGTTTGGGGGCGTGCGAGGCGACCGGATGTAGTCCGATCTGAGGTCGCCGTCGTTCGTCGCCCCCCAGGCCGGATAGGGAGCGCTGCAACGGCCACACCCCCTCCCCTGTTCCTTTTCCTTTGTCTGCGTGCTCTGTTTTGGACGAGGAAGCACTGGCCGGATCTCGCGGCCGCCCGGCTCGCGCGAGTTCCGGCCAGTGACACCTCAGGCTCGGTCCCATTCGTCTGCATATTGTTGAGTGTGATTTCGGATGTGTCGGAACCTCGATCGTGCTTGAAATCCCTCGTTTTCGTCGATGCCCACCGGTTGTTTGATGAAATGCTCGAGTCAGTCCTTGGGTTTGGCCATGTCTCGCCGGGGTTGTAGGGGCGTCGGTCGGTCCCGGTACCCGCCGATCGTCACGACGGGCCGGACGCCGCCGCGCGGGGAGCAACCAGCCAATCCCTGGTCGGGATCTGGCTGGTTCGCGTCCGGCATAGCCCCGACCGCGGAGGTCGGGGATGCATCGCCCGACGGCCGAGCAAGGGCTCGACCGCCGGGCCGGAAATCCCCAGCCACAGAGGCTGGGGGGTAGAGAGACCGGCGTTCCGGTCGGTCGGCGTCGGCCGCGGGGGGGCGAGCCTCCCCCAGGTGCCGGTCGCCGGCGCTCGGGCCGTCCGCGGAAGGCGGGGCCGCGCGGCGTGGAGGCTGCGAACCGGGTCAGGTGAGTCGGGTCGGGCGCTAGGGTTTCGTGAGTCGGGTCGGTGAATCGGGTCGGCGAATCGGGTTCGCGGGTCTGACCGGTTTTTGGGCTTGTCACGGTTGGGCCGAAACTGTTTTTTTTGTCTTTTTATTTTTAGTGGGCTTTGGGCCTATTTGTCCTTTTTTTTAAAAAAAAGTTTTGGGCTGGGCCCTTTTCTTTTTTTAAATTTATCCGACCGGGCTCAACAAATGAGCCCGATCCGGCCTTGGACCCGGGCCGGTGCGCCCGGGTCATTTCCGATCCGGGTCGGATGTGGAGATCCGGCCCGGATCCGTTTTTTTTATTTTAATATTGTATTATTTTAATAATTTTAAAAAAATTTTTAAAAAAAAATTTTTTTTTTTTAAAAAAAAAAACCGAATTTTATTTTACTTTATTTTATGTTATTTTATTCGAAAAAAAATTCTCAAAAAAATTTCCAAAATTTAAAAAAAGAATTCCGAAAAAATTTTAGAAATTTCGAAAAAAAATTCAAAAAATTTTTTTTTAAAAAAAAAATTCAAAAAATTCAAAAGTTTAATTTGGGTTTTGAAATTAGCTTGTCTCGCCCTTTTCGCATGCTTAGTGCTTTATTTAATCCCACGTCGCTCGGTTCACACACTTTGAGTTGCACATTTAGATTAACCTCGCATGTAGTTGATTATGCATGTTTAGGTTTAGATATTAATTGTTGTTCCCCTTAACTTAGTTAGGGATGGAATTTTGAGACTCCCGATTAGCAAGAGCATGTTAGGTGATAAATTGAACAAGATTAGGTACCGAAAGGGCACTAATTTGTCAATTAGTGTAATCAAGTCCCCGAATCCATTGAATCTCTGGTTCGTAGAAGTGAAGCTTTTCTCTCGTGCTTTACTTAGGTGTCTAATCGACCTACCGAAAACTGATTAGTGGCGACTCCTAGATGAAATCGATTTGCATGTTCACAACTTAAACTTAAGTCGCGAATTGGTATGGGCTTGGGAGAGCTCGAGCTAGGTTTAACTTAGTAATCCATTAGCCAAAACCCCTTTAGGCCTCGGGGCCGGTTCGGGGAGGTCGCGACAAACATCACTTAAAATATGCGGTTATGATGTTTTTATATGCATATTATCCATCTCCACTTAATGATTTAAATTTTTAGATTTGATATTTTAATTATCATGAATTGACGGATTAACTTTTTTCTTGCAACTCAAGCATGTAGTATGTGCATCATCCGAGTATTTTTCATGTTTTACGAAAGGGAATAGCATTAGCTTTGATAAAAAAGAAAAAGTCAAAAGCAGGTTTTTGATTCTAGCTTTGCCGAACCAAAAAGTAATCACCTACGTATGTATGCAAGACCAATTCAAATGTATCGTTAGATTAGGTAGATCCTACGTGATCCTAAGAATAAATCCTCCAATCAATCATAAATTTATTATGTAGATACCGATTTAGTCTTAAAACTTTTAGTTCTAAATTTTTTCACGAAATTCTAATGAAGCTCTTTCAACCAATCTTCTCACCGAAATCGGTGGCATGGCAGTGTGCCACGTAGGACGACTAGTGATGACTAGACGGCCACATCAGCGAAAAGTGACCAAAATAACTGTAATGGAATTTCGCGTAAAATTTTGTTACTAAATAGGCAAAGTTAACATGTTTATGACTGAATTGGCATCCGCACGGTGAATTCAGGACCGACCCAATAATCTTCTCCATGATCCGCCCTTATCCAACGGGGGAGTGCGCCTAAGTTTTTTCGTGAGCAAGAGCGCACCGAAGCGTGTTTGACTCCCAATCCTTGTCTCCTAGCACCGGGTGATTTTAGAACCCTCAAGAGCCGTTCCTCAGTAATCAACTAATAACAAAGAAATAAATCTCTTTCGTTTGTCGAAGACTTTTCAAAATGTTCTAATGTTTCTGCACTTTATATTCGAAGCCCGCCAAAAATGTATCATTAGGCGCGTTAATCAAAGGAGGACTGGTAAGGAGCTCTTTCATATTGACTTGCAATAATTTACTTAGATTCCAGTAAGTAAAAGTTAACGAGTTACTCATACGGGTGATTTTTTTTGTCATTTTTACTTTGCCCTACATCTCCATTGAAATTTATTTTCGTCGATTGGATCTGTATTTTATGCAATTGGTGTCATCCTCCCATCAAATTGACCCTGCTTAAACTCCACTATTGCCCTCAAGAGCAACCATGGTGGGGGCAGTGGACGAGTCAGACTGACCACAGCAGAAGCCTGTCTGATTCAAAACTCTCTCTCTTTGGATTCTCAGGTAAGCACGCAAAGCTCAAAGAACCGTGGCAATGCAAAGTTTGGGCGAAGTCAGATGTCTCCAGACGAGAGTAAGCACTTTCGCTCGTCTTCTCGAGAAAATTTTGCAGGGAAAATGGTAAAGAACGACCGGCAAAGGCCCCCACAACATCCAGGAACAAGTGCGAACACGGCGACCCGTAGAGCGAAACGACAAGAGAGATGGGGTCATCGAATTGACCAATTGGGGGATCTTCGTCCGCTCGTCATTTTGCGATCCGCACACCAAAACAAGAAACCCTTACCGTTTTCTGGTTTAAAATTCGAATGACTTGGAACAGTTCGGAGGTAGACGAGGAAAGTCCCCACCACCCACCACCACCACCACCACCACCACCACCACCACCACCACCATCGCCACTACCGCACCACAAGACAAAGTAAGATGCTGCAACGAACGCATTTATCTTGGGATGTTTTGAAAACGACCGTTGAGTTTTGGTCTCGCTTTGCTTTCGGCGGGAAAATTCAAAAGTTACATTTCGTACATGACAGAAAATACAGTATTTGTTGTGATTTAACGTGCCATTAGAATATCCATCTCCCATGGGTTTGTTTATTTTTTAATTAAGAGCTGTTTTGCTCGTTTGATAGCTTGACACGTGACGTTCGTGGAAAATTTTTCTTACGAGTAATGATCGAATTAGGTTGTGTGTTTCGTTTCGACGCGACCCTCCGGTAAATTGGTCGGTTTCTCGATTTGACTATGATGGTTGTAATTTTTGGAGTAAATCTTCTTCTAGGCTCGAAGGGAACC
Source organism: Syzygium jambos (assembly GCA_031216235.1). Lineage (NCBI taxonomy): Eukaryota > Viridiplantae > Streptophyta > Magnoliopsida > Myrtales > Myrtaceae > Syzygium > Syzygium jambos. The sequence continues at coordinate 7,221,683 of CM062229.1, read as the reverse complement.
CGTCTTAGTTGAATAAGTTGACCTCTAAATCTGAGTTGTACATGAGCAGGCTTGCTTAGTGATGGAAGAGATAATAATTAGGGTTAATACTACGAAAAACCTTAAATTAATACATCTGTAATAAATTCATCACAAATTAATTTTTTTACCACAAAAAATCCCAAACCGGTACATTTGAGACAATTTTACCTAAAACTAATTTTTTTATCACAAAAAATCATAAATTAATACATTTGTGATAATTTTACCCTTCATTAGTTTCGTTAAATTAGATTAATGCAAAAAAAATCACAAATTGGTCTACTCATGATAAATGGAGGGTAAAAACCTAAACTGGTACATCCGTCAACTGCCACGTGTCATTTAACTTAGCAATTTAACAGTAAAATTTAACGGAAACTAACGGAGGGCAAAATTATCATAGGTGTACCAGTTTGGAGTTTTTGGTAGTAAAAAAATTAGTTTTAGATAAATTTATCGCGGATGTATCAGTTTGGGATTTTGCGTAGTATTAATCCTATTAATTATTCCATCTTGTGTCTAGCGACCTACCTTGGATAGGATATATCCAGGGGTTATATCCGAATTAAGCTAAGGTATGTTTGGTAATCATTATGTTCTCGGAAACAATTTCTGTTTTTAAAAAGTTTTTTCTATTTCTACTCTCTTGACAAGTTTCTGAGCAGAAGAATACGTTTGGCAACTGTACAAAATTTCTAATTTCGAAATAGAAAAAAAAACAAAAATGTATTTGGTACTACCCTAAAAATTCATGTTCTTAATTTTTTCATTTAATTATAAAAATGCCAATGGATACTTAACAATACATGTTTGGATAAAATTGGACTAAAAATAGAATCAGAATATATCATGATATAGAATTGGATGACCTTAATACAATCATGAAAAAATTACTCATTATAGATAAAGCAAATACCAGGTGGTGGTCAAAAAAATTGCAGTTTAGGATTTAGGATTTAAGGTTTTGGGTTTTGGGGTTTAGAGTTTAGTATCTCGGGTTTTAGGCTTTGGTGTTTGTAGTTTTGGGGATTATAGTACTTTAGGTTTTTAGAGATTCACGTTTTGGGTTTTGAAGTTTTGCGTTTTAGAGTTTAAAGTTTACGGATTTAGTGTTTAGGGTTAAGGTTTACAGTTTGGGTATTGGGGTTTGGCGTTTGGAGTTTTAGGATTTAGGGTTTGGCATGAGAATATTTTGTGAAAGAGAGAGAGTTAATCTCGTTTCTCTATCATTTCTCTTTTTTGTTATAGGGAACAAAAAAGTATATTTTTTTTACTTTTTTTTTTCAAAATCTATTCCCCGACCATGATCAGTTCTGGGGAATAGAAAAATTAGCTAAAGTTACCAAATAGATTTCTGTTCTTTTTCTATTCCAAGAAAAAAAGAACAGAAAAATAGGACGGTTACCAAATATGCCTCGATAAATCCTGGATAATTCTAGACAAGAAGACAAAATAATAATAATATGAAGATTTAAAAAAAAGGAAAAAAAAAAAAAGCGTTCGTTGTACTAAGGATGAAGAAAGGAGCCCATGCTTAAGCAGTGGCGTGAAAAACACACTCCTTCTCTCTTTGGCGCGGCCTCAATTCTTACCACCTAAGAATGGTGACCACGGAGCTATGGTCAAGCTCCCTTGGCAGGGTCGATGGTGGCTCTTTCCTTGATTGTCCTGACCCCCACTCTCTGTGGATTTTTGTCGCGACGAAACCATTGGCTATCGAAACAGAGGTGATCGCCACCATGACGGTGGTTGCTGCAGGGATATCATCGCGACGGTGGTCGCCACCGTTAACAGCGACCATTGCAGCGGCAAATGTGATCGCCATCCCACCTGCTTAGGTATAGTTGTCGACGCACATTTTTTAATTACCCAATTAAATTAACTTGCGGTCGCGACAGTAGTGCTTTTTGTAAATGCGATTTATTCGAACAACATTTTTAAGTTTCATTAGACACTTTACGGAATTAAATTTAGCAATACCAGCCACGATCTCGGTACTTTATCAAACGAAATGATGGGATATTTTCGAAATTTAAACTTTTAGAGAAAATGACACGAACGATCCTTTAACTTTGACCCAATACGTAATATCGTTTCCGAATTTAAAATTTATTCAATGTAATCCATAAACTCCCGGTAAATGTTCAATCGAGTCCTCGGACCAGAACATAACTAGATTAAAAGGATTTTTATATTCGAGTTTAAGTTGAATATCTTGCATGGATAATCCACGCGTAACATTACTTTTTTGCTCACCGTCCAAATGCACCGGATCGAAAGCAAAATCTACAAATTCCGCTAACTTCAACTAATGGAAGGTTTTCGACCAAAGAAAAATTTTAATGGAAGGATAGCATTGACCATCTTTATGAAGTTTACGAACAAAACTGAACATGCACAAAAAGTTAAGGAACACCATCGAACAAAAGTAAAAAGTTCAGGGACGACATCGCACACCGAGCTAATGTCCAGGGATCACATCGGAACAAACTAAAAAATTCACGGACGACATCATACATCGGGCCGCGAAGCTCATGGGCCATCCTCGTCGGTTTTCATCCGGCAAACGACCGCATCGCATCCCCGATCGGCATCCGGGGCGGGCAAACATCGCGAGGGGTATCACCAGCAGAAAGAAAGGGGGAACGAATAAAAATGACAAGAGAACCAGCCGTCGAATAGGAGGAGGAGGAGGAGGGAGTCGGGGGGGGGGGGGAGGGTACGACGTTCCCTTACATCAGAAGAGACCAGACCAGTACATCAAATCAAAAAACATTAATCTCCCCAAAAAGAGAAAAAAAGAAAAGGAAAGAGAATAAAAAAATTAAAAAAAAAGGGAGGGGCAAAAATTCGAAAAAGCAAAAGGCGAAGAAACTTCCCGCTCCTTTGACTACCGGTGCTGTCCTTTTCCCGCAGGCTATGCCCGCCCTCTTCCTTTTCCCTCCCCGCGGGCCCCGCCACCCCGCCCGCCCTCCTCGTTCAATCGCCCCTTTTGGCGGGAAACTCCCCCCCCCTTATCTTATCCATTCCGGTTAATTCCGGGCCTTCGGGTCCGCCGCTCGAGCTCGACGGCCGTTGGGATCGGGCGGCGGCTCCTCCTCCTCCTCCTCCTCCGCCCTAACAGCGGCGGCGGCGACGGCCGTTGAGGCCTTGCACGGGTGGCCGCCGCGTCGTCGGAGGTTCCAGACTCCCCCGGATTTTAGAAGGTTTGAGCGGACGGCGACGATCTGATCGCCGCGTGGGTTCGCCGGATGATCCTCCCCCGGTGATCGGTGGGGACGCGATGGGCTGGATAATTTCTCTCTTTAGATGCTCCTTCGTTTTTTTGGCTTTTCGCCTGCCGGTGCTTGTCCAAACTCATTTTATTTTTAGTTAGTACCGCGAGAAAGCTCTAAACTGGTACATCCGTGATAAATTTATCTCGAGCTAGCTTTTTAATAACCAAAAACCCTTAAATGGTACATTTATGACAAATTCATCTTCCATCAAATTGGATTAATACCGCGAAAAATCACAAACCGGTACACCTGTCAACTGTCGCGTGTCATCTAACTCGGTAATTTGACGGTAAAATTTAACGGAAACCAACGGTAAGTGAAATTGTCATGCATGTACCAGTTTGTGATTTTTTGTAGTCAAAAAATTAATTTTTTGTAAATTTATCATAAATGTATCAATTTGAAATTTTTCGTGATATTAACCATTTTATTTTTTAAGGCTCTAAAGCGGATAATAACGGATAATTTTCTAGAATTTTAAGTGCCTAACCTTTTTAGTTTCCAAAATAAATGGAAAATTAAATATCATAGTCGTATCAAGCATCTCCAATATTTCACTCCCCCCAAAAAAGTACGGATCTCCGATTTGTTTTATTCGGTGCAATTCGGGACGAAATCGAGCCAAAATACTCGTATTTAACTCGAGATCGGTATAAGAATAAGGCACCGGCATGACAACTCATTTCACTTTGCTTGCCCCAAGTCGCCGTGACTACTTGTAAACTTCTATACCGCGGTGAATGATTCCAAAGCGGCATGTACTGTTGGCACTGGTTTGAACAAATGATTTCGCTCGTACTAGAAGTTATTTGCAATAATCCGTGTCCATAAAAAGGTGAAGTTATTGTAATTCGCAAATGGATCTATAATATCACCGAGGAAAAATATATGTAATCGTTACGAACAGCAAACGCTAGAGAGCAATATAAAGCTTCATGGGTCACCCATGATCGAATCTCCATGGCTGCAATTTCAACATTTTTTTTAAATAAGATGAACAATCGATTCTACTCGAGAATGATCGATTGTTTAGGGCATTCACAAAGGAACCATTTGGTGTTTAGCCGTGATCATATCGATTCACTTGCTAACTGGCCTTCAATCATCCTGTTCCGAAGGAATTGTGGTGCCAAAACAACACGGGAGATTACTCATAAAAAAAGTAAGGTAAAGCTATTTGAATTTTGCGTTATGAAAAAATATAGGATGCTTTAAAAGTCATGATAAATTACAGAAAAACCCCTTAAATTTTCAGGATAGCACACATTTACCATTGAACATTCAGACTTTACACAAAACCTCTATAAACTTTCATTTCGTTACGGCCATCAATCTTCCGTCTATTTTTCCTTTTGCACGTGCTTAATGTGTGATTATTGAAGGGCGAAATTGAAACTCCTACTTGATTTGTTTTTTTAGTAGAGCCACTCTCTTGCCTTGAATAGTCTAATAATTACAGAAAAAAGAGAAAAAAATGTAACGATTATTAGGAAAAAAAAATAGAACATAATTGTAACGATGATGATCGCCTCTGGGCTGTTCTGCAATTCCAAAAGATGGTGTTTCGACTTGACCTTGTCCATAATGCCTGGAAAGAAAAATATATAAAAGAAAAGAATCAATCATTTTTTTTTGCTAAAAAAAAGAGAATCAATCGCATTGATTGTCTAGTGACTACTGTTCGTCCTTCTGTCAGATTTCTCCCATTTGCCTATGGACTGGACATGACTTAATGCATCAAATGCCTAGGGTTTATTTTATATCGCAATTTGCTTTTTTTTTTGTCGTGGAATTTGCTTGTTAAATAAATGGATTAATAGTACGAAAAATGCAAAACTAGTATAAATTTATTCCAAATTAATTTTTTCATTACAAAAAATAATTTTATTTCTGTTAAATTTTACCGTCAAATTATTATGTTTATTTTTTATTTTTGAGATATTAATCCAATTTAACGGAGGGTAAATTTGTCACAAGTGTACAGATTTATAGTTTTTTATGATCAAAAAATTAGTTTAGGATAAATTTATCGCAAGTGTCCTCATTTAGGGCATTTGGTGGTAAAAAAATAAGTTCGAGATAAATTTATGGCACATATATCAGTTTGACGTTATAGCAAGTTTTGGACCGACTAAAAAAAATGCTTAAAATGCTAAAAAAATTTAGATCGAGCCATTTTAATGACTACGGTCAGAAATGCCAACTTTGCTAGGGGCGGTCGCGGTTTCTTAATCAAGCTACACAGACGAGTTAAAATAAACTCAAAAGTGAAAAGGGATAATATAATCAAATAAAAAAATATATTATTACTGAGCAATCCTATGATTCTGGACATAGGATCACTGAAATTATTAGTCTAACGAAGTGATTTTATAAAAACTCTCTAGCACGGTATTATCGGAATCAAAGGGTCTAGTAAAATAATTTTAAAGTCCAAGGTGCAATCATGTAAAGTTAGGTTGGTGGTTGGCGTGAAATAGCAGTATGATAATTTCCGAAATATAATATTTTATTTAAATTGGGTCGTCTCGTCTGGACATTCATGCAAAGGGAAATCTTAACTTAAATTATTATAAATTATTAGCTTTAATGAACTATATATAACAGGAAAAAGGAAGGGGGAAATTTCGGACGTTCAAAAGGGGCCATCTGTGCAGGTCCACAATAGATAATGAGATGTCACGGTCAAACACGTCCCAATGATTATGTCTCCTAACTTTAATTAACGACATAAAGTGCCGCGACTAAAGCAGTAATTAGGACGATCATGTGTTAGCGTTTAAATTAAGAAATTCTAGAGGGTTAATTTAAGCTTTCTTATGGGAATCTGCTGGTAATTTATGGGATATTTGAGTATGAATCATTTTATTCAAATGTTCATTTCAAAAGCTCGATGTGATCGTCGTGATTGAAAACATTCTCACTCCAACGCTTTTTTGAATTAGTGTTAATCTGTCGTGGTCGGATCAATGGCCAATAGCTGCGGCTAGTTAGAAGATGCTTGGTCATTGATGATTGTCGTTGAGAATGAATGATTTCGATCGCTCGATACAGTCCCTCCCGTAGCACGAACAACCCTCGAGCCCAACGACCCCTTTCCTCTTTCTCTTGTCTATTCGCTACTTGTCCACCATAGCTGATCATCGCTCGCTGCCGTCTCTCGCCATTGTAAGTCGCTTCCGTTATTTGTTATCGTCTATCAAGCACCACCTGCGATTGCCAGCCTCTCTCATCTCTATGTGCGTGTTCCTCGGCAAGGGGTGATCAAAGATCATCGAAGGTTGCTGGAGACTCATGGATGAGGTCCTTGCGCACGCACATGCGCGTGCGAGCGCATTAAGGTGGTGACTATGGAGCAATGGTGGAACCGTAATTCCGGCAATAGTGGTGGTGATTATGGAACAATTGGTGGTATCATGTAGACCTGTCAAATGGGTGGGTCGGGTCGGGTTTGGGTCGGGTCATAAATGGTCCGATCCAAATTGACCCATTAACCCGTTTATGACCCATTTATGCGCAATGCAATTTTGTTGACCCATACCCGACCCGACCCATACCCAACCCATACCCGATTAGACCCATATTGCTAAAATACTTTCATATTTAATTAAATATAGAAAAATTCATACCCAAACTGAAATGAGAGTGCATAATGAGTGAGTGCAAGATTGAGTGAGGGTGAGAGAAATGCGTTGAGTTTAAATCAGTTGTAAACTCATTTATGACCCATTTGCGACCCATTTATGACCCATTTAACACTAATATAAGACTTCTACCCATTTATGACCCATTTACTAAATATAACTAACCCATTTATGACCCATTTACTAATAAATGGGTTAAGAAATGGGTTTATGACCCATTTTGACAGGTCTAGTATCATGCTGGTAGCAGCGGTGGCGGCGGCTTTGACAGTAATGGTGACGGCGTGGTTTTTTGAGAGTGAGAGCGCCTCGCATACGACGGTAATTTAGCGTGAAGAAATTAGATGGATCATGAAACCTCGGGGGTGACTACATTTAAGAGAAATTACGAAAAGAAGAAGTTGAGAATTGATGATCCAAAAAGGCCCTATCTTAATTATCAAACTTCCTCAAACTTGTTTAGCTTGAAAGAATCGATCCAAAAAAATTATTAAAAATATATAAATATTATCCATGTCAGCGCTGATTATGCCAAGTAGGATGTTTGACGTCTACGCTTGTGATTTCCAGGCAAAATTGACCGAAAAGACTATATTGGCAAATCATGAAAATGTTTATAACTCAATTGGTCAAATTAAAAGGTTTATGACTGAATTAGTACAAGTGTAATAGATTTAAGACTTTCTCGGTAATTTTCTTGCTAAATATGCTAAGGGTACGCATGAGAACCATTCTGTGCCCGGGAACAATTTCTGAACAGAAATGATTTTTTTTGATTCTGTGCCCGGAAACAATTTCTAAGTATTTTAAGGCGTTTGATAAACTGTCCAAAATTTCTATTCCTAGAGTAGAAAAGAATAGAAATGTGTTTGGAAACTACACAAAATTTCTGTTCTCAAATAATATTTTAATAATATTTTGAATTGTTTAATTTTTTTTTCTTTTTTGTGTTGTTCTTCTTTGGCCATGGCCGGTCGCCGGCGACCAGAGGCCGGCGGCCGGCCACAGCCCAGGGCCGGCGAGGGCGTCACGGCCCTCGCCGGCTGCCGGCGGAGGCGAGGGTCGCCCTCGCCGGCGAGGGCTGGACCCTCGCCGCCTGGGCGAGGTCGGCCTCGCCTAGATCGGGCGAGGCCGACCCTCGCCCTCGCGACCGACGGCGAGGCTTGGCCTCGCCCGATCTGGGCGAGGCCACCCTCGCCATGGCCGACGGCGAGGCTTGGCCTTGCCCGATCTGGGCGAGGCCGCCCTCGCCATGGCCGACGGCGAGGCGGCTCGCACAGGGGGCGAGGGTCCAGCCCTCGCCCTCGCCGGTGAGGGGGACCCTCGCCTCTTTCGGTGGTCGGCGAGGGCCGTGACGCCCTCGCCGGCCCTGGGCTGTGGCCGTTTGCCGGCCGCCGGCGACCGGCCATGGCCAAGGAAAAAAACCAAAACAGAAATAAGAAAACAAAAAAAAAAGAAAAAAAAACTGATTCTCAAAATTGTGCCGAGAAACAAGAAGTAACTTTTTTTTACTTTTTGTTTCTCTTCCAAAACTATTTTTGGGCACAAATTTTTGTAAAAATGTGCCCGGGAACAAAAAATTTACCAAACGCATTTCTGTTCCCAAACTATTTCTGGGAACAAAAGAACAGAAATTTTTACTGTTTGGCACGTTGCCAAACGGACCCTAAGAGGCTTAACTTTGGGAACAGAAAAAATGAAGTTTATTTCAATATTGACCAATTGTATACGAGACGAAGAGATCAGAGGTGCTGATGTATTTCTTTTCACGTCTCAAATTTGGCCCTCTTTTGATGGAGTTCTTAAGGTTGACCTAGGATTGGCCAAAGTTTAACCGATGAGATGCATGCACGAAACGCATTTACAGCCTCAAAAATGGTTTCTGTTCGTCAAGACGAGTCTTTCGACACCTATATTACTATCCGAATTTGACAACAAATTGTCGACCCTTTGGGATCGGTTGCCCAATTTTTCTGGTGCTGGGAAGTTTGCAATTTCCCAATTTCAATAGCACTTCATGAAGCCAAGGACAACAAGCATCTCTACGCAACAAAAACCAGGCTGATCGGATGTCAGATGAGGAAGTAATTTGCCTGTCAAACTTCGATCAAACTTTCAGGTACCCAAAAAAAAAAAAAATTCAGAGTTTGAAACCATATTTAGAGGTCTCGAAATCTAATGAAACTTTCCATACCTCTAAGTTATAGTTTGTGATCATTTTTGAGAGTGTCAAGCCGCCACAAATATGTCCAATTCATATTTCCGAGCCTCCGGCGTAATGTTGTTTTCGCAATTTTAAGTTCCGTTTGTTTCGTAAAAAATGTGACCTTCATGGAAAATGTTTTTCATAATGTCATTTTTTAGAAAAATGACAATATTCTCCGGTGTTTAGTTGAAAATTGAAAAATATTTTTTGTCGTTTAAAACCCGACACCCTGAACTCAGTCCCCTACCCTCGGACCCAGGACCTTGGTGCCCACGCCCGAGTCCATCGAGGCTAGGCCCCAATTCCCGTTGCCCGACATCAATGGACTGAGGCGTGGGCACAAGAAACCCAGGCATGGGCATAGGAGTTTCGGGTTCAACCTTGATGGACTCGGGCTTGGAAGGTGGGACCCAATCATGGGCGCTAGGGTTCGAGGCCCAGCCTTGATGGACCCGGGCACAGGTGTCGAAGACTCGGGCTTGGCCTCGATACCATTGGACTCGTTGTCTCGGGCATGGGCATTGGTGTCCCAAGCCCTGCCTTGATGGACCAGGGCGTAGGCACCGAGGACATGAGCCCGAATGCTAGGGATGCGGCCCTGCTGTGAAGGGTCTGGGATTGAGCTCTGGAGTTTCCGTGCTCAAGCGTCGAGTTTTTGGTTCATATTTTAGAAAATGATTTCCGTTTTTAACGAGGAAATTATTTTCGTGAATTTAAGTATCGGTAGGAAAACCTTTTTCGTTGACCAAGAAAACATTTTTCCTGAACTCATTTTTTTACGCTATTCAAATGCCAAAAAATATTTTTTGTGAAACAAAGGGAAGCTTACTTGAAAATATTATGCTTGTTGGGAAGCCCTCAATTCGAGCTTTTCAACGCTGCAACGACCACACGAATTGAACGTCGGATGGAGAAGTCACAGGCTCCGAAAGTGAAAATTTCTCGACACGAAGGGCACGCACCTCGGCCTGCATGTACCCCCATCCCTCATTTCCATTTCAACCGTGGGAGCCCCTTGCGTTGCCTATTGTTTTCCTGAAATTCTCTCGGTTTGACAACGATTCTTACATTTTTCGAAAGGGCGTGTTCTCATTTATCTCGGTAGGTACTGGGGCCCTCGATCTGTGCAGTAAGTTCCCAACACCCTCGTATCCAATTTGAAATATATTACAGTATGTTGGGATGTTATAACACCCTTTTAAAATCGTAAGTTTGAGAGTACGAGGCTGTGCTGCTCGCTTGGATAGTCGAAAATGCATAGTCTTAGGTTGCCATAACGTCGAAACGAAATTTCAAAGCCTAGAATACGTGGTTATGCCGCTTGTTTGAATAATCTAAAAAAACATGTTTCTAGGCTGTCGTAACGCTAGATTATGTGGTTATGTTTACGAAATTCAGCTATAAATTATGCATGTCATTAGAGTGTCGTGGTGACTATATGAAATCTTAGATCCGAATGATGCCGTTACAATTGCGTTGAAATAGCGCCGGAATGCGCGCTATTGTTTTTTGAGGATACAAACTGGTGCAGTTTGAAGGAAACATGGGATGGTAGATATATTTGAACACACCCTTTTACCCGTGAGCCAACCCACTGTTCATGTACCGAAGGGATTGGGCTTGCGTATGAAGATATGTTAGGGCGATGCTTCCGAAAGTCAAAAGCCAACATTCATCACGACTCGATCCCATAAATTCAAGGCCATCTGCAAAAGCCAATAGCCATCCTTATCGTTTAGCTTCAACGCCCCTCGATCAAACATGCTCCGTCCCCTCCTCATGGTTGAAGGAAGCCGGACATACATTATGTTTACCCTTTAACCGAATCATGCCGTGTCATTTTTAGTTTTTATGATTTACCGTATCCAATTTAAAGCTTCGTTTGTTTCGCGAAAATGAATGATTTGCTAAAAACGATCGCTTGTGTTGTTTATAAAAATGCATAAATGAATATCGTTTTTATAGTCCACAAAAATTCTTACACATAAATTATTGTTAATAATGAAAATATTATCCGTTTACTTTTAAGAAAATATTTTTTAGATTATTTATTTATCGCGAAACGAACGGAGCGTAAATATACTTTTTTCTTAGTACGATAACACATGAATCTTTATTTTTCTCGGTCGCGGATTTTCTAGGATATGATTGACATTGGACTTCATATATTTATGATTCTTGCACGATTTTTTTGGCAACCATATACGACCGGAAGAAGTTCTATAGGATCAGTGAGACTAATTCCCCTTTTTCTTTCGTTTCATCCTTATTCCCTTACCATTTCTACATCAAACATGCCGTCGGTCTTCGTCACAGAGAGTTAACTGCTTTCAAATTTTACTCATGTTTAAGTTTATTGAGAATTGCGTAAGGATGGTTACCTACTTCCTCCGTCAATACTAACTCTAATCTAAAATCATCAACATTCAAAGAGAAAAAAAAAGAAATTCTAACTAAAATTTTACGAAATTTATTGGCCTCTTTTCTCTCAGGCACAAAAAATGGGGAAATAAAAAAAGGGCATGAAGTGGATATTGTGTCAAATAAGAGCCTGAAGTGGCGATGTCAATCTCTTATAAGAGTCTCAAGTGGCTATGACAGTTTCAAATAAATGCTTGACCTCGCTAGCCGCCGGCTAGTTAAATATTCCAACCAGTCAAAGGCAATTTTGCCCAAATATAATTTTTTAACTTTGACTTTTTTTTCTCATTTCTTTCTTTGTTTCTTTTCGGTGAGGGTCTAGCCGCCCTCAATGGCCATTGGCAAGGGTCGCAACCCTTGCCAAATTTGGGCGAGGGTCCCCTCAACCAGGCCCTTGCTAACCTTTGGGCATGGCCATCCCCCACCTGTGGGTGGTGAGAGTGGCCCTCGGGCAGGGGCGGTCTTTACCTAGCCCTCTTCGAGTATTGTTGATGGGCAACCATTGCCTGAGATGGGCCACCGGCGAAAAAGAAAGAAACAAATTAGAAAAAGGAAAAAAAAGAAAGAAAAGAGGAAAAAATAAAAAAAGTAAAAAAATTCGATAAAATGTAAAGGTCGAAAATGCCCTTGCTCAGTTGGAAAGTCAGACTTTTATTTGAAACTGATTTAGTCACTTCAGGTTCTTATTTGAAATAAAATTCATTTGAAACAAGTTTCATTTTGGACACTTATTTGAGAAAATAAGGACACTCATGTTTTTATTGGAAATAAAATCTACTTTGAGCCCTTATTTTGGAAATCGAGGACACTTTAGGTTATTATTTTGAATTTTCCTTGTTTGAAAAAAAAAGACAAGAAAAATCTAAATTAGAAGAATTTCCTGTTATTTAAAAAAATACACAAATTTTTTGAAATAACCCAAAAGAGAGACACCGGGAAACCTCAATAAGAGAAGCTTGTCTTCCACATTCTCTGCCTCCCCCTCTCTCTCTCTCTCTCACTAGTCCATCCTTTTCCTTCTCTTTTGTTGGGTCCCCCCATCCTCCTCCCCTGCTCACCACCCCCAACCCCAACACTCTGCAACAACACTCCTTATAACATCTCCTTCTCCCATCCCCTCTCTCCTCCATCCATTCTCTCTCTCTCTCTCTCGCTCTCCACCTCTCCCTGGGCTCTTGCATGGCGCAGTCCTTCGACGACGCTGACTTCTGGCTTCCCTCGAAGCACCTCGCTCGCCACGACCGCCCGTGCGGCATGGGCAGGGGCAAGCTCGGGCCCGGCGCGAACGCCGCCTTCCTCGCCGTCGATCGGCGCGGGCCCGAGCCCGGGCTCGACGGCGAGCTCGCTTGGAGCCTGAGCAACTTCCCCAGCGAGTTCCCCTACGAGATCGACTCGCCGGTGGAGTCCGTGCTGAGCTCGACCGAGACGGAGAGCAGCGACGAGGAGGACCCCTGGGCCGGGTTGGCTCGAGCGCTGACTCAGTCCCCCTTTTACGAGCCCCCCGCTCAGCAGCTGCCCGTTCCTGGTTTCGCTCGCCACAAGCCTGAGGTGAGAAAAGCAAACGAAAAAGAAAAAGGGGAAAGAGAAAAGAAGAGGAGTGCTCTGTTTCGTCACTCGCTGCTTTTGAGAAAGTTTTTTGAAAGCGAAAATCTGCAAGAAACGAATTGAAGGCGTCTAAAGGATGAGTTTATCCTGTTCTGGGTTTGCTTTTCCTTTCGACTTTACAGGGAAACTGAGCTGTAACATGCGTTTTTTTTAATTTTTTTTTTCTCTTTTTGGCTCAGAAATTATGGGTCATGGCCGGTTCACCCAAATCCACACTGAGTGGAATCGGCAGCTGGTCGAGTCGCAGCCTGCTCTCCGCGAACGAAAGCCCGAAGAACGTCTCTCAGATTCCATCTCCAACCACGCCGTTCGGGGTCGAGAGCGAGACTTGGGATCTCGTGTACGCTGCAGCTATGGAGGTGGCGAGGTTGAAGATGGCATGTCAGGAAGCGAAGTACAGCGCTCACCGGCAAAACGGAGCACTCGTCTCCGGAAGAATCACTAACCCAGGGCTCCACTCGAGCCACCACCGAGTCGCTCACGTTCTGACTCAGCCAACTCAGGTATGGTGACAGTACTCTCCTCATAAATGGTTTAGCGCAGGGTATGAGCTTTTCGAGCTATTACTGATGCCGATATGCCTTTTTTTCATGGTCTTTGTTTCGTAGCATCCTCAACATGCAGGAGAGGACCGAGTGCTAAAACGACAAGCCTCCCTTCCGGTCTGGGCAAGAACAATGGAGGGCTGGTCCGAGAATCAGCAACAGCTACAGTTACAGATCCAGAGCAGAGTGAAAAATGCAGGGCTCGTGAATGGAAGATGCGGGCGAAATCAGGGATTTCCCCAGTCCGCATGGACTCCTCTGCACAACGCTCCGGGCGTGAGAGCTCCTCCCTTCGTTGCCGGATCCGGGTCGAAGCGCGAGTGCGCCGGCACCGGCGTCTTCCTCCCTCGGAGATACGGGGATTTGCCGGAATCTCGCAAGAAATCAGGTACCGAGGGTCAACCGATTCTTGAGGTTCTTGACTTATTGTGCTTGTGGGTAATTTTTTGTTGTCATTTTGGCTGATTCCGGGTTTTTCCGCGGCGGGTCTCTGGTTCACAGGCGGTTCGACGACGGTGGTCGTGCCTCCGAAAGTCGTGCAGGCTCTGCAGCTGAACGTCGACGATATGAGCGGTCAAGCTCAGCCGTACTCGAATGACGCTTTTGCCCCTGACCACGGTACCGCGTCCTTTACAGATTTCGGATAAATTGTGTTCACGCAGACATTGATTGCTGTTCATGCTGATGTTGGGGACATTATTGATTGCAGCCGCGTTGATGGCCAGAAGGGCGGCGCTCCTGTCGAAACAGAGGAGTTTAAACCACGAAATACGCCTCCCTCAGGAGTGGACGTACTGAAGAAGAAGAAACAAAGAAGAAGACCAAGAATTTGTTAGTGCTGTTCGTTGGACAAAGCCATTAGTTTTGTGAAGATAGGGCCCATGACAGGTCGCGACTAGGGAAAATGGTACTTGATTTTCTTGGTTATTTTCCATGAGGGGCAAGAAAATATATATATATATATATATATAATATTAGTGAATCAAGTGTAAGTTAGTGGTAGGAAAATAGAGGTTAGAAATAAGTTTTAAGTATATATAATTTCCATCTTTTAAGGAGATTGCTACCCATCTTTAGGAATTGAATAGGGGAATAGCTGGGGCGGGGGGGGGGGGGGTTCTTGTAATAAAGAATAGGGTAACATCAAGAAAAGGTTCTTGATGTCCTTTTGGGTTTGAATTTGGGGGTTTTCTCTGGAGGGTTTTTTAGTTCTAAGACGTGAAATTTTTTTCTTTTTGGTGGGGGGAAGGTTGTCTTCCCCCCTTTTTTGTGTAGCGGTGATGGTTGTAGATGAGGGTGTCCACAGCCACAAACCCCCTCTTTTGTAATATTTGCCTAGATGATGATGATGATTAGAAAAGCATAGAGTATATTTATATTAATAACAAGGATCTAAGTTTTGTGCTAGAACATGGGTGAACTGTTTATTGGAGATTATTCCAATCCCTTTGGGCAAAACGGCATCCCCACTGTGTCCAAGAATCGAGGCGGGTCTGGCGACAACATTTTCTCGTTAATGTATTGAGATGGAAAATGGGTGGGGAAGGCTTGAATAGCGAGTGGATTTGAAATTAAACAATGTTTAATATGCTCTTGGCACGTTTGATGCGTATGATCAAAAGCTCGACGACAAATGAACTATGTAATAATACCTTCTCGGGGGGGTTTCTGTTTCTATGGATTATGGCTCAGGAAAAGCGACAGAATTGTTAAAAGAAAAGAAAGAAAGTAAATATTGAGTATATGAAGGGTGCGTTTTTTATTAATAATAATTTATGTCTAATTATTTTACGGGCGAGATTTATTTTTCGAAAAATAATTTTTTTAAATTATTTATTTCTAGCGAAGTGAGTGCACTGTTTTCGTGTTGAATTTGTGTCCTTCGTTACGGGGTTAAAAGCTTAATTGACGCCATTATCATTACGGAGACGAAAAAGCAAAAAGTAAAAGAGGGAGGAAAGGGGAGGAAGGGAGTAGCAGGGGCTTTTGCTTCAGCGGGAAGGCATTGAATTGGGGGGAGGGGGGGGGGGGTGACGTGGACGGGCGTGAGTCTTTTGCCGTACGTTCCTCTTGCGTGATTTCAGTTCCCCCCAGCAGTGGGGCCCGGCCACAAGGCTGCCCCACCCCGCGCCCCAAGTGAGTGACGACTCCCCCGTCGCATTTTATTTATTTCTTTCGTCCTTTTCTGCCACGTCGGTTTTTGCCAAAACGAAAAATTGCGATTTTCCCTTCCTTCCTTCCTTCCCCCTTTTTTTTTTTTTATTTTTTTTATTTTCCCGAGTGGCGGAGTCGCAGCTTTTTTGGTAGCTGCGAGTTGGTGGTTGACCCGGTCAACACAACCCCCTCTTCGGGGTTGTGAACGTTTTGCGTTCTGGCTCGTGTACACAGAGAGAGCACATTTCAAATTCGAAATGATGTTTCCCCCGAGAACCTATCCGGTTCGATCCGGGCAAAAAGGATTCCAAAATGGAATGCCAAACTTTGTGGACTTAAAAAAAATGATCTCCCATTAACGGAATCGCGATTCGAATTCGGGTCTCCCGGTTTGTTAGTGGCTCGGTTCGAGTTCGAACTGTGAACGTCGCTTTCGTACCGTTACATGGGCATTTGTCTTTACCCAACTTCGTCTCCGCAATATGGTGAGGGACATGGAAGTCTCTCCATTCTTAAGTTTCCCGGAGGGCTATTCGTTCGTGGCGATGTGTTGACCGGTGTGGAGGAGCCTTTTTGGTTTTCGGAGCTCGAGGTGAACTCGGCTCGAGGGGGCAGGGACTTACCCCCGGGAGGATGCGATGGCGAATGCTACGGATGACGACCCGAGACTCATGAATCCTCGAGGCAATAGAAGGTGTGCCGCGGGAGAACTAGTTGAGTAAAGCCTTCGCCGGACTCTTTTGGCCCAACGAGTCTCTCTTCTCTTGCTGTTCCGACATGTGCAACGGTCGGACAATTGTTCTGGTGGAGGTGGTTACCTCGGACGGACCCAACGGACTTCGAGAATCCTCCTTTCTCAGTCGTTGGTTATAGTTCAATTTGAAAATTGGTCTAATTGTACCTTAAATAATTAGGCAAATATTAATGTTTGATTTATCTCTTTTGAGACTTTTCTCGAATGGTAAGAAAAAAATTATCAAGTATCGGGTTTGTGGGATTAACTTAGCTATAAATAATTTAACATATTGTACGGATTAGACGCGCGCCACATGCTCAACTCACCATATCAACCATCAACATTCCCTTATTTTAGCCTATCTGTTTGAGGTGTTTCATATATCCGAAGTTGATCCATTCAATATGAGCGATCTTATCAAAATGAAGTGTGTTTGGTTCGGCTTAAAGCTAATTCGAGCATCCCTTTGCGATTTCTTGTCAAAACCAACAAAAGTAAAATTCATATTAATATTTTAAAATTATGGGGGAACTTAAGGTGATATGTTGTTATCAATTTCGAGGTGCTCAATGTTAATGTTGATTATAAACTTTAATGTTTATCAAGTACTTAGTATATACTTATGTGATTTAGTCGAGAATACAAATTCCGAAGAAGGAAGAATGTTTACATTGACTTTTGTTTTGGTTAGTAATGATAATTGTCTGAAATTGTTTACTAACATAGTGATATAAGTGGACTTTTGTGATTTTGTAAAACACGTTACTCCTTTTTATTTTTTTCTCAAAACTTTGGAGACCTTGTTATCCTTCCAATATAATATTGAAACCCGCATGTTCTCTTGTTATCATTCCGTTATCCATCAACTCGTGATCTGTCTAATGTTACTCCCCTGTTGGCTTATTGGTGAAGGGGGATTCATGGGGAAAATTACCAAAAAATTCTTAAACCTTTTGTAATTGTGTCAATTCAGTCCTAAATCTTTTGTAATTATGTCAATTCAGTCCATCCGGCCACTTTTGGCTGGCTGGTTGACATGGCAATATTTTAATAATTTTTTGAATTTTTTTTTTGAATTTTTTTTCTCTTTCTTTATTTTTTTCCCTATCTTCTTTCCCAGTCATTGATGCAATGACCAACGACCGGTGAGAGGCTGAGGCCAGCGAGTTCCAACTCGCCGGCCATGGAAGAGGTTGACCTCGCCGTCGCCGAGCAAGCTTAACCTCGCCTGGCGATGGCGAGGGCCAGCCTTGCCCGCCGGCCTCAGCCTTTCGTTGGTCGAGGAAAAAAAAGAAAGAGAAAAAAAATTCGAAAAATAATGAAAAAGTATTAAAATATTACCACGTCAGCCACCCGGCATCCATGTCAGCGCCGGTTGGCCAAAAGTGGCCAGATGGACTGAATTTGCACAATTGCAAAAGATTTAAGATTGAGTTGGCAAAAAAAAAAAGGTTTAGGACTAAATTGGCACACTTACAAAAGATTTATGACTTTTTTGGTAATTTTCCTGGGATTCATGTATGTTTCACATCACTGAAAATGCATTTCAATTTCGATGGCCATTTTGATCTTAAATCTTTACTAATACTCTTTTTGATACGTATAATCTCGATATGACGATGCATTAGATCTCTCCTCTGTCCGTAATAAGGGGATTGGGAGAGTGAGGGCTATAACCGAGTCCGTGCAGAGGGACGGTCGAATGAAGAGAATCGGCAATTTTCGAAATTGTCACATAGATAGTTAGGAACTTAGTAGGATAGCAAAATTCTCTGTACATAGTACGACAGGTGGTTGAGCATGTTCCAATTTGCTAGTACTCCCTTTCATAAGGAAAGTGTGAAAAAAACACTTCGAAAGTACTTGTTAAACAATCATAGCAAAAAAAAATAGTAATTTCCGTGCATCAAGTTTGGTCATGATAAATGCAAACAATGTTACTAAATTAAAAAAAAATTTAAATTTGTAAAGGATTATTGCATTGGATGTCTTAAAACTTGTCATGAAAGTGAAAAAAGTGCAATTAAGTTCTAAAACTTGCCATGAAAGTGCAATCAAGTCCTAAAACTTATCGGCAAAGTACAATCGAGTTCTAAAACATTCAAAAAGTGTAATTAACGGAAGGACTCGATTGGAATAATTGGACTCGATTATACTTTAGTGATAAGTTTTAGGATTTGATTATACTTTTCAAAAATTGCAGGACTAAATTATACTTTCGTGATAATTTTTGGAAATTTTAATACACTTATCCCAATATTTAAAGATATCCATTAACACCTCCTTCTAGAAATTACTCAAATTTGATAAAAAATTTCAGAAATCAAAGCAGCAGCAGTTTCAGGTAACATGGGCTACGTGATCTGACAGCACCCCCGGTGGTTGGGTTTGCAGATCCAAAGCAAATGGTTTTTTGTCACGAGCTGGGGCGACTTGGATTTGGAACATGGGGCATCAGAAACCGCTCTACCTTGCGTGTTCTTCTGTTTTCTGACGCATCTTCAATGCATGTGTCGTAGGCTTCATCCGTGGCAGAGGCAGATGCAAGAAACCGTGGAAGCTGATTATTTTAACGTTTCCCTCCCCAAATCTTTGTTCTAATCGCTGGATTTAGATCCCCTATTTTATAGCGTTCCAGGCAGGGGCCTCCATCATTGTAGCCTCCCGTGATTGTGCCCACCATGCGATTCGAGACCGTGGATGTTGCTAATGATGCCCTCATCTGTTGTCCGCCTGCGAAAACTCCATTGCAAATGAGCAGAACAATGAATGGGACGATTGAGAAGAATAGTGTCGGCTTTGCTCTTTATATTAACTACCATCCTCATATTTCAAAATCCACATTATGTCATTAAGCATCTTCCCAACTTATGAAGATCTATTTGCCCTCGTGCACGCCCAAAATCTACAGCCAAACCCCTTTTCCACTCTGTTCCTATGTCATTTCTCTCTCCTCACACGGTCGTACAACACAGTAAGGATGGAGAGCCACCTTACGGCGAGCCGCAACTAGATGCCACAACCCGACCTTGATCCCGATGTCGCCATGGCCACGATGGCTGTAGGTGAGGTTGGCCTTGCCAGATCCAAGCAAGGGCCATGAACTTCCCTAGTGGTTGGCGAGGACTTCATGGCCCTCACCCGGTAGCTGGCGAGCTCCGGCGACCTCGTTGGCCATAGTGAAAAAAAAAAGAAAAGAGGGAAAAGAGAAGGAAAAAAAAGAAGAAAAATGGAAAAGAAAAACGAAAAAAAAATAGATAAAAAATTTAGAAAAATTTAGAAAAATTTTATTCATGTCAAAGCTAGTCCTACCATATAGGACGATCGGCATTCACGTCAGCGATTTCGAAATAAAATTGGCTGGATGGATAACATTGATAAATTTTTAAAAGGTTTAGGACTTAATTGATCAAATTGAAAGATTTATAATTGAATCGACAAACGTGCAATAGATTCATAATTTTTTTTTTTGATAATTATCCCCCTAACAAACTCTCGGGACGTGATATTTAGCAGGGGCGATTGGTTCCCGGGAACCCGTCACTTAGCAATGACCGGATGACTAAGCAACGAGACAGGCATTGGTGCTCCTCTTCCTCAAGGGTGCAAAAAGGATAAGGAATGCTTGCAACGGGAGAGGCTCTACTAAGGAAGCGACATGTGAATAAGAGGATGAGCCGCGGTGGGTGCTGAGTCCTCCGCAAGGGCTGCAGCGACAATTGCATGCTCCGGCAATGCCTCCGGCTCATCGGCTCCCCTCAGGCCCAGGTCCATGCCACCCTCTTCGTTGCCAAGTTCTCGGGCCGCGCCGCCCTCGTGTCCTTCGTCTCTGCCGTCCCCGCCACCCACCGTCCCGGTACGATCCCCCTGTTCTTTATATGGCCCGCGGTTCGCCCAGGGGCCGTGGCTTCTTCATGTGTTGAAAAGGAGTGAAAAAAAAAGTGATCTTTTTGCCCATCGGAAATGAGCCGGCACGAGCTCATCTATATCCCGAGTTTCCTGGGTGAATTCGTATTTGGAATTCGAGTTGCCCTTTCGTGCCGATGATTCAATCATCTGAAGTATATCGAATATGACTTGGTTTGATTTGTGCGTTTTCGCGGCTTTGTTTCAATCTCTACTGTTCGAAGTTGTGGGGAGGACCATAAACCCCGCGGGAGGGGCGGTGGGCCTGATCTGGATCGGCAACTCTGCCAGTCGGCAGTTGACACGGTGCTTCGCGGCGGCTGTTGATGAGTAAGATCCGAGAGTCAAGTGAGAGCCGAGATACTGAAGAGTGAAGAGCGAGGCGTGAGGGAAAGACTGGAGTGAAGAGCGTGACATTGCGAGAGGGAAATATTGAAGACCGATTAGGGTTTATTTGTTTTCTTTAATAAATTAAAAAAAATTTAAAAAATATAGCTGGTATGGTTTGATCGGTCAATTCCCACCCTAGAATTAGGAACCGGGGAATTGGACCGGCACCCTCTAGGAATCGCCTAGAACTGGCTGGTCCAGTCCGATCCGGGCAGTTTTCGATTTGGGCGATCCGTCTTACTCACCCCTAATATTTAGCCCCCGAAGAAGACGAAAGATGATCGATGCGTGGAGTGGCAAGTCTTATCAATTTAAAGCACGACAATTGGGCACGAATTATAGCACCTCTAACTCCCTCGGTAATTTTCATCGTAAGTACTAACCTTCACCCTTTGCTACATCAAAGTGAATTGGCGAAATTTTCTTGCGTCTCTTTTGGCAGCTAATAGATTTTGCCTCTTGCAATGAAGGGGTTAAGTTGGGCTCTTTCTGTGGCGGCCCAAGATAGGAATCATTTTAAGCACATTAGCTCTTCAATGAGGCCTGCCGGCCCGGTGTCAAATGGGTACATGCACGAACAGTATTCACATGGCCTTCTAGTTCGGGCTACGCTTGTTAAGTCAAACGTAAAGAAAAACAGCTCCATGGCCGAACGGATCTGGCCGAACGACGACCACGACGGCGGCAGCCATGACGGCGTCGCTTGCGAGTCTTGCTCGTCCATGGCCAGTGATGCTGCTGTCCATGGCTGGCTTATCCATGGCCACGAAAAGGAAAATAAAAGGCGAGACGGCTCATCCGTAGACCATGACCCATATCAACCACTTCACCTAGTCCATCATAAAAAAAACTCACAAGCAAGCAAGATCAACTACCATCAGCAAAGATTGATCTCTTCCCCTGCATCATCATCTGCATACGTACTCTCACTGAGAACTTATATGCTTTTACACACTCTATCTACGGTAGAACCCACTCCATTAGGCAAATTGAAGTAGAACTTCCAGAACTAGAGCCCATCAATATCACATTGCCTGCTTCCTCAGAACAAGGAATAAAACCAATTACACAATGCAGGCTGTGTAGCCACCATATGATCTCAGGATGCCAGTGGCCAAACCAGAAGAAAGTACTCCTGCCATCTCCTATAATGCATTTCACCTGAGCTCTCAAGAAGTTTCTTATGTTGAGCAATTTTTTCCATGCTTAGGTGCTGTCAGACTCGGGAGAAACTGACCAAACAAGCACACGTTTAAGCAGATATAGTGTACCCAAGCCACCCAGATATACCCTGATTGAAGCAATAATCACCAAAGGATCTTCAAACTGCATGCCAGATTCCAAGTACCAACTCTTCTCAGCCCAAAACCTCCTTCACATTTAGAAAGACAGATAACTTCCCAAGGTACTTTAGATCCTGCAGAACTATCAGGAGAGCCATCCCACGAGAAAGCAATACACTTGCTCTCCACCATTATGATGACCTTCTTAGGTAAATTGAAAGTTTGGCACCAGAAAGTTAATCAAACTGTGAAGGGAAAATTCTATGCTAATCCCCGTACTCTCATACTTTTTTCTAATTAAGTCTATGTACTTTTAATTTGTCTAATCGAGTCATTTTATTTTTATAAATTTTAAGATTAAGTTCCACTGATAGCAAATCCAACCAATTTAGCTGACATGACGGTCGGAGAATGTCAAAGTATCATGGGATAAAACATGTGAATGCCCACACGGTCATGTTTGTCAAGATTTAGCCAATGTAGACAACGTCGGAGTATGATGCGAATAAAATCTAGTCAATGTGAATACCCACTTGGATGTCCATAGTAGAATGGTTTTACACACTTCACATAACGACGTCGTTTGACGGCCACATCAACTGAATTTGGTAGGATTAAGTGTTGGAGGCATTTGATTACAAAATTTGAGAAAGTAAAAGAATTTGATCAGACAAATAAAAGATACAAGGACTTGAATAAAAAAAAGCGTGAAAGTATCTAGACGAAAAGTAAAACTTTTCCAACTGTAAATTACAGATTTGATCAACAACAACCTCCCTGGATAGGACAAAGCATCTTCTCCATCAATGGTCTGCAATCTCTATCGGTAAGCTTTCCGGAGACTAGAGGAAGCCCCAAATATCTTACAGGCAGTCTACCCCTTTGAATCCACCGAAAGCTACCAAGTCAGCTGCATAACTATAAGCACAACCGGCCAAGAAAAGTTCAGTTTTTTGCGGATTCAATTTGAATTCAGAGATGGCTAGGAGCCTTTCGAAATAGAAGCAAGACCTCTTGAAGTGACTCCCTATCCCCTAAAAAAAGATCATAAGATCATCTGCAAAATTCACACGAGGGAAACTTTAATCTCTTTTTCAGCTGCAGACTTGTTTAGCATCTCTGAGAAAACTCCCATGGCAATGAGAAAAAGGTACGGCGACAAAGGATCGCCTTGCCTCAACCCTTTCCCTCCTTCGAAGAAGCCCTCTAATCCACCATTAAGGAAGACGGAGGGAGTTCTACCCCTTTGAATCCACCCATAGCTCCTAAATCAGCTGCATAACTGTCGGTGCATCCTGCCAAGAAGAGTTCAGTTTTTTGAGGATTCAATTTGAGTTCAGTGAGAGCTAGGAACCTTTGAAATAGAATAGAAATCTCTTGAAGTGACTCCTTATCCCCCTTAAAAGATCATAAGATCATCTGCATAGTGTCGAATATCTAAATTCAATTCTATCAACGATGCAAGAAAGTAATGGAAATTCGTACAACACAAAAATTTACGTGGTCCAGCAGGGGAGATGTTCCGCTTACTTACGTCCACAGAAAGATGAGATCCGTTTAACTAATAACGTAGAAAAGTGTACAGCCTCTCTTTCTCATACCTCTCTCTATCTTTAGAGATATGTTTCATCCTAAATATATATAGCGAAACCCTAAATGGCACAAATTACAAAGTTGCCCATATAACCTAAAATATTTAACTTTCCCATATAAATCCTTCTATGACTGAACATAAAACGCCTTCTGCTGTCCAATCGTCAGAGGGCCTTTCGGAATCGCTTCATAATTTCTTGGATAACAGAATACAAGACATCAACCTCCACACATCGTTCAATTGAGCTAGCTGAATTTTTTAGCACCAAGAGTGAAGCTTTAATCCCTATCCCTCCTTCACTAGTCCACCATTGAGGGAGATGGAGAAATACGGTGTAGGGATAAAGGCTTCTATCCAAGCAATAAGCTGCTCGGGAACTCTGTAGTTCTAAAACTCCAATGACAAAAATCCCATCATACAGAGTCAAATGCCTTCATAACATCAGCTTTGATCAACCTCGAGGTGAAATGCCTGCATTATCGTAATTTTTAACCAATTTATGGGCCAAAAGAACATTGTCAGAGATATTCCTCCCCTCAACAAAAGTTGCCTGATTGTGAGTTAGAAAATATGGAAAAATTTGCCTAATGATGAACTTACAAGTGATGTTGCTGCAAGAAATAGGACCTCTTTTTGAGTATCCATTTAAACTAAATGCTGGTGTTGGAATAGAGAAATCTTTGAGACATTTGATAATTTAGGGTGCGTTTGTTTCACAGAAAACTTCATAATAAAGGAAAATTTTTTTAATTTAGTTTCATTTGTTTGGTGATTTAGGGAAAGTAATTTTCTTTTTGCTAGATTGGGAAATCATTTTCCCCCAATCTAAACTTGTGTTTATCAGTCCATGAAAAACGTTTTCTGTAAGTCGATTAGTTTTCCGTTACCCAGACACTGAAAAGCTGAAAAAAAATATCCCGGAAATAGTTTTCTTTCAAATAAACAGACTCTTAGGAATAAAAGTGATAATGGCTTTAAAGAATTCTACGATCGCCGCAGAAAAGTCCTCCCAAACACAAAACCCAAAGCTGACTAACGAAAAGGCACTATAAAACCATTTGGTCCTGGAGACTTGTCCCCATTCACGGACCATAACACTTGCTTAATCACCTGTGGAGCAACAGTTTTTGTAAGAACATCCCTTCGACCATGAGCTTGAAATCTAATAGATCCTGTAATTCAGACAAATCATCATCCAGATTGTCAGGAGCACCAAGCAATGACTTGAAAAAAAATTCATAGCCACTTCAGCAAATTTCTTGTGACCCTTTTACTTTTCTTCCTTCCACAGTATACATAACTCTGACAGAATTCTTGGAGTTTCTGGCTTTGACTACTTCATTAAAGTAACCAGTGCTGTGGCGACATTGCTTCAACTAATTTACTTGAGATTTTTGCTTGAGGAAAGATGTCTCAGCTTCTTGAGCTTCCAGAGTTTAGCCCTTCCATCAAACTCTTCAGACAACAGACGAGTTACGAATAACCTCAAACGGTTCGTCCATTTAGCCACAGTATGTACTCAGATAGGTAAACCCTGAAAAAAGCTAATTATACTAATTCAGTCCCATCCCAAGTGAATTCACACAATATCTCACATGATTTTCTCAGTTAATTATTTGACATTTTGAGTTTATATGATGATGTATGTCTTCCAGCTGACTGAGAAGCTCAAGTCATAACAGCAGCTCAGCAATTACAACAATCACAGAAAATAGATATCAAGCAACCAAATTCATGTCTCCGACCTAATTTTCCGCTGAACATCCGTTAGGTACTTTTCGATTCATGAGGGTGGTTGGGCACATTGCCCTAGGAGTAATTACAATTCTAAATGCCTGGCCGTGCACCTCGACACGAGAGCCTTCTTACATCCTCTCACCTTAGTAGCTCTCTATTCTTGACACTTTGGACCACCTTTCTCTTTCCCACGTTTGGTCTACCTCGCATTGCAACATCACTAAAATCGCTACTGCGACTTTATGCGGTTGAGAGAATAATATTTATGGATGATGTGGTCGAGAAGAGACCGGTTGGTATTAATCAAGTACGAGAATTCGTGTTTTTCTTCAAATCCTTGAAATGTGATTAATTTGATATAGTACACCTAATCTATACATATTTGCTTAAGTTTGAGAAAATATTATATAAACCATAATTTATGGGTAATGTTGTGGACCGAATAGGAGTTAGAGATTTGAAAAGTGAATAGAGTTTTGATGTGATAATTGGCCTTTGGATGGGCTCGGGCCTAATATGTTGTCCAAGCTCACCCATCACATATTATTTATAATAACTTTTGGGTTAGGCCACGACTGGACTAAGATCGGAATAGGCAGCCTATTAATCTCTTGACTCTAGGCGGGCTTACATCTAATATATCAGCGATAGTATCAATACTCTTTTTTCCCCCATTGGCCAGAATAATATCTATAATTCAATTGTTACGATTGCGGTGCCTTAGTATATATGAATATTGAATTGATGTACTTTTGGAAAAAAAAACAACTAAATTGTGGACTTTGAAAACATCCAAGGGAGGAACCCTAAATCAATGGAAGGGTTTTCAGCTACGTCGGCGCTTCTTGGTTTCGTCGTCGTCCGCTTCTCAAGTCTGTGCAATTATGCTCAATATCCTAAGTTATCCAATTTTGGAATGGTGCTATAAACAATTTTATATCTCAACACCCGAATCTCGCGGCAATTTCTTGAAGTGTCTAAACAACTAAATTTATACTATACATATATGGATGGATGTATATAAATGTATGTATATTAATGCTGTAGAGTGAGGACATCCTTTTTTGTTTTTTTATTCTTTTATCTATATATACATTGGAGGCTATCAAAATGATTTGTCGAACACACTGGTCACTCTCGTATTCCAATACTAAATCAGTATTACACGTTACAGGCAATCAAATCTTTAGCCCCACCCAATTCAATAGCATGGACCTACGATAACACGTCAAACCATTAAGCTCAATTTCATATTTGCATGTCCAACCTTTAAATTCCACCATGCCAATCCAATCCTATAAGCGCAAGAAGAACAGAGAGCCATAAGAAAGAAGCATCAGCATAAGAATTTGATCTGTCCATGGGGTACTTAGGAAGTCAGCCTCATTCTGAGCTCAAGAAAGAGAATGGTCATCACAAAATTGTGCTGTTTCCTTTCCCCCTTCAGGGCCACGTCAGCTCGATGCTTCAACTTGCAAGCATTCTTCATTCCCAAGGATTCAACATCTCCATTGTGCACACCCAATACAACTCCCCCAATCCTCACAGCTTCCCTCACTTCACCTTCAACTCATTCCCTGATGGTCTAGTAGAAACCGAGTACGTCTCGGAATCTGATCTCCTAGCTTTCATAGCGCGCCTTAACGTTGGCTGCGCCGTCCCATTTCGGGATTGCTTGCAAAAGGTCTTGTGTGATGGCTCGGAGGATCGCGTTGCTTGCTTGATAACTGATGCCGTTTGGTATTTTTCTCAAGCAGTCGCGGACGAGCTTAAGATCCCGAGGATTGTGTTGAGGTGTACTAGTATCTCTTCAATTTCTGCTTTCTCTGCCTTGTCCGCTCTGAGAGAAAAGGGTTGCCTCCCAATAAAAGGTGTGCCTTCTAGCTAAATTATTAAAAATCTTCGCATGTCTCAGCAATCTGGATTCTAGAGGCAAGTGGTATTTGTATTTTGTACAATATGACCAACCTTGTGTGCTTTCAGTAGATTTCATGTGCTTGTTTTACTTCCATCTTTCTCCACTTAAATTTTACTGCTTTGCAAACATCTTTCTCGGATACTCAATGGAACAGCATGCCTTTGAAACTTCCATATATACTGTATGGTGGGCTGCTTTCTTTGTCCAGCACTAAGCAACAAATTCGTACTTTACACTTTAGATTAGACATAAAGATTAAGTTTAATTTGGACTCAGCTTACTGATGACCGTGGGTTTAGTAAACAGAAATAACACGGTGCCAAAATGGTTTCATACCCAACAGCCAACACTGAGGTATCCTCAAGAGTTGAGTTTTCAACAAAAAAGAAAAATAATTGTCTTTACAAATTTGCTGCTGTATTTCATGTTATGTCGAATGCATAATGACTCATTCTTTTCTGATTTTACAAATTTTATCAAAAGCATTGATGATCGATGTGTGCATGTTAGTTTGATTTGTCGTCAGCTTATTTGTGTGGAAGTCTAACTGATTACACTGCTCTTTGTGCCATGCATAGTGTCGCTCTGGGACTAATATCTGCGCTCATCTCTTATCTAGAACTGGAAAATGTTTGATCCCATGTTTTTCTGCGTTAATTATCCAAGTTGTATATAGTAAAAGGGAAAAGTAGGACTATAGGCCATGTTTTTCAACTCAAGAAAGAGCATTGACTGCTTCCTTTTGTTTCTCTGTTAGATTCCGGACTGGACAAGGCTGTTCCCGAAGTTCCACCTCTCAAAATGAAAGACCTTCCAGTTGTCAACACAAAGAACCCCGAGGATCTCCAACAGAAATTAGCAAACATGGGCAGAGAGACCAGTGCCTCCTCTGGACTTATCCGCAATTCCTCTGAAGAACTAGAGGGGACAAAACTTGCCGAAGCTTGGCAAGCCATTCCCAGTCCTATCTTCGTGATTGGTCCATTTCACAAGTACTTTCCAGCCTCTTCGAGCAGCTTGCTGGTGCAAGACATGAGCTCAATCTCCTGGCTGAACAAGCAAAAGCCCAAGTCAGTCATCTATGTGAGCCTGGGAAGCATTGCGATGAGGCCAAGTTCCTAGAAATAGCATGGGGGCTAGCAAATAGCGAGCAGCCCTTTTTGTGGGTCATCGGCCTGGATCAATTTGCGGATTGGACTGGCTCGGACGTTTGCCGAGCTCGATACTAGAGATGTTAAATGGAAGGGGTCATATTGTGAAATGGGCACCGCAGCAAGAAGTGCTGGCTCATCAGGCCATCGGCGGATTTTGGACTCATTGTGGTTGGAACTCGATGATGGAAAGCATTTGTGAAGGTGTGCCGATGATTTGTATACACTCTTTTGGGGATCAAAAGGTGAATGCAAGATATGTGAGTGACTTTTGGAGGGTCCGGTTGCATTTGGAGGGTAAGCTTGAGAGAGGCGAGATAGAGCATGCCATTAGAAGATTAATGGCGGATTCAGCAGGCGAAGCTATTAGGGATAGAGCAGTGAGTTTGAAGGACAAGGTGGATCCGTGTTTTTAAGGAAGGGGGTTCCTCATATAGGTCTCTTGACAGCTTAACTTGTTACCTATAGTCATTGTCAGACTCTGCTTTTGGAGGTTAAACTGCTACTAGGAATTGTCTTCCAATTCTTGTTCCCATTCCTTTTATTTCATGATTATTAGTACTCTCATAATAGTAAAAGTTTGAATCTTGAAGATTATTGTAACCTATAGTTTGCCATCAGTTTATGTACTGAGTTGAAATTGTTACCTTTTGCTTTGATAGATCTCTGGTATTTACAAGAGTTCATCGCTTCCTTTCCTACTTTGTCGTTGCTGAATTTTCTGTCTATGCAAGTGCATGGCCAAAACATTCAGCGACTAAAATCAATCCATTACCTGGTGATTATGACTAACATTTAATTAAGTGAATCTATGCGTTTTATCATAACTCTCTGGTAGCTTTAAGAATCAAACTTCTTCATTTCTTGAAAACACTTGTTATAGTTTGTGCTTTACACTTCTAATTGCATATATCGTGCTATCTTTGTTTAAGAGAAAATATTGTTTCTTTGAGCGTGTCCTTCAAGCAAGCTCAATGCAAGCAATCAAGTCCACTGTAAAATGATCTTTAGGTGAAAGCACCTATAACAATTCGAGGAACTCAATCTCAATTTAGTATCCTATAGCACAAATTTATATGGTGTACTAGTGAGAAACAGCGTTGCAAGGACGGGACAGCGGCAAGAAAAGCAATTGGTCTCCGAAGGAGAGGAATATTCCATTGCTTACATCTGAGTTTGTAGAGCGTTTTTCGTGATTTTTTGTTTTTTAGGTCTACGTGGACCTAATAGTAAGACAAGTATATCAAACAACTAATGCTAATTGACCACAGGTCGGGGTCGATCCCCACTTCTAACACAATATGAAGAGTGAGATTTTGAAAAGTTTGCCCATCAAACTTGTACTGAAATACAAGGTTACCCTGTCAAAAAGTCATCAAAATCCATAGAATGCGCAGCCGTACTAACACAGATCGTATTATTGTCTCTTATTTTTTTGGAACATCGAATGTTCGATCACAATGAGACTACAACGTTCGAAATGACAAGGCATTTATGCGACTAGGAATGCGACAATGGGGCTTCTTACTTGATGTGCCCCGTCAGTCCATGTTACAGAGGCAGAAAGCATGACGCTGTTTAACTTCCCTTCAACCGTTACGCTGAACGGCAGTTTCTGTCCAACACTCGAGAAAGTCAAGACACTGGGTATAACTGTGACCTTGATCCCAGTTGGAGCTTTAACGACAGAGGTGTATGTTGATGTAGGCGATCCGACATTTGTCACGATCCTTGTAAAGGTGCGATTAAATGCCTCCGATGAAGTAGAAAGTGCAAATGATGGATAGTTCAGGTCCCAAGCTGCTGTTCCATTGTTCAATCCCGAGCAAGAGCTACTATCACCGGTGACCAATTGCAAAGTTTTTGTGGTGTAATTCTGTCCGCATAAGAAGTTGACATAATCAGTCTCATCGGCATCATACAGCAAGCCAGGATTTAGCGATTGGACGGGATCAATGTGGCCTGCCCCATATGCGAATTCGGCTTCAGGGTTGATGTCCGCTCTCATGGGAAGAGCTAGAAATTATCGAGAAATGAAAGTGAATCAGACCCGATAGATGTCCATATTATGAAACATGAAAATTAAAAGCTTCCTGGAGGTCATTGTGCTCTTTGCACAACCCCATTTGAAAACTTACTAACTAGACCTGCATTCTAACGAGTGTCTGTTAGTGATCCTAATTTTTACTGATGACAAATTGATACTACCGTCATCAAACCGGATTAGTCAAGGTATTCGCTTAGATATGCATTGAGTAATCAATACATTAGACATCGCATAGCAGCATTGGGTGTATGCTTTCAAATGGTGCGCCATTCGACCAAAGACACATAGCTTTTCATGCATCTTTTTTTTGCCACATTATCCTTTGTTCTACTTCAAAACTGTCAATCTAGCCTTAAGAAATTGAATTTTTACAGCAAGATAATGTACATTACCAGTGGTCATAAGAGCAGACTTAATAGCAGCAGGAGACCATTTGGGGTGGAATGACTTAATGTAAGCTGCGATTGCAGAAGCGTGTGGACATGCCATCGATGTCCCTGATAGAATGTTATAGGGTACAAATCTGTTATCTCCCCGGACCTCCGAAACTGGATTGACCAAAGACCATGCAGCCAAAATATGAACGCCTGGTGCCGCCAAATCCGGCTGTAATTAACAAAATATCACATATTATTGTGACAGGTGTACCAAACAACGTTCCGTGTCAGTTCATACAAGTCTCCATGCACAATCTTGTAGACTAACCTAACGTGTAAAATTACCTTAAGAATATCAAGTGTAGCTGGATTTGGACCCCTCGATGAAAAGGACACCACGTAGGGTGCGAGCTTATCGGGTCCCTCATAGCTCTTGAATATGGTCGCCGTTGGGTTGCTAAGAGAGTTTTATAAGAATTTCAAATCAATTTAGTGATCATGACATTGGCATTTTGGATTAACTGATGCTATGGAAGGCGAAAAAATACGGAACGAAAGGGAATAGAGAAGAAGAAGAAGAAGAAGACCTGGTGGTGTTCATGTACGAGTAAATTTTCCTGCCAGCCTTTGGGTCTAGGTAAGATGAGGGTATGGGGAAAGAGTAGGCAGCGTCTTTGGGTCCAACGTCTTGCATCAAAGCACCAACAGCACCAGCAAAGAATGGTCCTCTTTTTTGAAGAGTATCACAAAACACGATTTTGCCCTTCACCAAGTTGGAATCCAATGTACCAGGAAAGCAATACCTTCAAATAGGAATTCGTCTTGGGTGACTTGATTGCAAAATGCACCGAACTTAGTGACCGCTAGTGAAATTGACTAGACTTTAGTGATTAGTAAGATTACCTGGATATGGACCCATTGTACCCAGCAGAGACATTGGGAGCATTTGCTCCATAAATTATTGGATACATGTCACTTTTGAGATCAAAGGTGTTTATGGAGATTCCCTGGCAATTCGATTTGACGCACCGCGTGTTAGGTACATAGAAAACGAATCTTTTACTAGCGCTAGTCAGGAGAAAATTTTGTACAGATTACTCGAACCAATCACAACGCGATAACTTTATTACCTCGTAAGTCTTGCCACTACCCAATAGCACTTTAGTAAAGAACTTCCTGTCGATGGTACTAGCAGCGACCGAGAGAGACCATGGCGAGTAGTTAGTGATGGAGGCAATATATGGTCCATCATTGCCTGCAGAAGTTGATGTGAGTATACCCTTTCGCATGGCATGAAAAGCTCCTATCGCAATTGGATCCTTGAAATAGTATCTAGGGGAGGTGGACCCGAGCGAGATGGAAATGATGTCGACTCCATCGGCGATTGCATCGTCGAATGCGGCTAGGATGTCGGCGTCATGACAACCATCGGACCAACACACTTTGTACACCGCAACGCGGGCTGAAGGAACTCCGCCGCGAGCCGTGCCTTGAGCCAGGCCGTATAGGTTGGCCATGCTAACTTCATCTCCGGCTACCGTCGAAGCCGTGTGCGACCCATGGCCATCAGAGTCTCTTGGGGATCGCAGATCCCTCGGACCAAATTTGCCGATTGCTCGGTAGTATTTCGCCCCGATAACCTTGCTATAAGAGAATTGGCTGTATGAGCGTACTCATTATCATATGAAATGAATACATGGTAATTTTGTTGTACTGATTGACCTATAATCTTCTTATTTCTTCTCGACTCTATGGTCTCATCTCTCTGGCTTCCTAATCATGAGCCTCGTGATTTTCCGGATGTAGTTCTATTGCTTTTCTATTTTCCAGAGATTGTGCATAAATGAAGGGAAAAGATTGAGCCTATCGAAAATAGGGTTCTAATTGGCCTTGAAACTATGCATGCCAAGAAAAACACGACCATCTCGTTACAAGATAAAGCTATCAATCAATGGATAGAACGAGTCATGTCCATCCAAATTTGTTCACTTTGATTTCTTTAGGTACTTCTTTTTGAGAAAATGCTGATGTGACATCAATCTCTCTACCTGCTTGCAAACATAAATATAGTTGTCGCAGCACATTGAATCATATACTTTGCGCATAAGATGTATTTATGTAGTATTCTTATGAGGAATATTATTTAATTTACGTACTTGTTGCAGGTGAAATTGGATGAACTTTGACAAGTGCCGGTCCATTTGCTCGGCGGCGGGCCCAGCCCTCGATCACTGAAACTCTTCGATTCCGGCCATATGCCAGAGTCAAGCACTCCGACGATGAGGTCGCCTTCCGTTTTCGATCTCTCCACATGTCGTGAGAAGCCCATGAAGTCCCATGATTTTGTGGTGTGGAGCTGCTTCTTCCGATTGGGGAACACGGACACGACACCCTCCAGTCCTAAGCATTGTGTCCCAGAAATTATTTTTTTCAGATTATGCAAGCACGAAGAGAGAAACAGAGTACCACCCGCCTAGGTGGCGCTGTTGGAGCGCGCACTCTTCCTCTCGCAAAAGGTTGAGTGTTCGAATCCCGGGCGCCGCAGGGTGACTTAACCGGTGGCACGTGTGTGGTGGCTAGCACGTGTCGCCCCCATGGTTTACTCCCCGGCTGTCGGCCGTGCGGGAGTTCCCTGGGTTATCAAAAAAAAGAAGAAGAGAGAAACAGAGTAAATTGTGATGCTAATTACCAGCCATCTTCTTCACTTCCTCTTCAGTTAACATTGCTGCAAATCCATTGAAGCTCCTTTTGTAGCTGTGGAGCAGATGCTTTGAGGGAACCTCGCTGCACATATTCTGAAAATTCTCATGAAAGTTCGGTACGCTCTAGACTAAAGTCAAATGGTAATTGCTGCACATATTCTGAAAATTCTTCTGCATGCCTGTGGAGTTGCTACAGATTGGTTTGTACAACCAAATAAATTATTAGCACTTCTAAATGAGCTAGGTCTAAAATTGGACGAGTTATCTGACCTGCCGGTGATTTTCTGGAGCATGTTAATATGTTGAGGTGATGATGCGGAAACATCATTTTTGAGCCGGTTGCCCATGTACACAATGAAGGCCTGGTTGCATATTAGGCAGACAAGAAAAATCCAATCAATACGGAGAAAAAAATCGGTCAATTTGGAAGTAATGCAAGGCAGTTGAAGCATGTAAGAGAAATGTGCAATTGACTGAGATATTGCTCTTAGCTGGCTGAGTAGAGTTGCTCAGGTGTAACATTGGTAGGTTCATACCTCATAAAACACAATGCTAGCAATTTATATATCAAAGGCGGCAGGCATTAATCAATCACAATGAATACTTCTTTTTGAAGGTTCAAGTTGGTTTTGTTCGGTCTATCGAAACGACCTTTAGGCGAGAATTTTGCTGAAAGGAAAAGTATACTTCATGTCAAAATTACAACGAATAATTAAACGGGAGAAAATTTTCGAGAGAGAAAGATAGCGTGAGCGGGGGGGCGGCGGCGGGCGCCTTGCCTTTCGATCATCTTGGGAGACTATCCCTTTAATTAGTAGAGAGCTACCAACAAGGGCGAGTAGAAGCAATTGGAGGAGGAAAAAATTGGCAGTCGCCATTGGAGAGTGAGTGAAGAAGGATTGCAGTTTCTGTGGCAGTGTAGATGATGAGGAAAACAAGGGTTATATAGCCTCCAAAATGTCTGCTTCTCTATGCGCACCAGCGATTGCTGGTAGTTTCCTATGAACTGTCATAAGTTCATATCGAGACGTGTTCAGCGGGATGTTTTATTTCACTTGAAATCGATGTGCTACTTATGTCGAAATTAGTGCTATAATTCCACGGAAGAAGCCAAGAGTCGGCTTAATTGACGAAATTAGTCTTCTAGATGAAGAACTCTTTCGTCTCTTCAATTTGTTGGGGGGACCAGTCATAAAATGGGAGACTTCTTTGATTGGACCTTTCGAATGTTCTTCTTTCTTTATTAACTTCAATTTTGGAATTTTTGACCGTTCACCATGGATCTATATCTTACACTATGACTACTGAAAATTAGTATATTGCTCTTTATATTATAGACTAATCCATACCGTACCACTTAATTAAAAAGAATGCAAAGTCGAGCATCTTTTGGGGTACAGGGCCCGACCTTAATGTACCCAGGTCCAGGCGCTGAAGACCTGGGCCGAGGTGCTAGGGAGCTAGGCATGGGCATTGAGTTCTCGAGCTAGGTTTCGGTGGACCCAAGACCAGTGCCTGAAAGCTTGTGCCGGGTTCCTTGGCTACCGTACGTAAGTCACTAACCCCCGAATAGTGAATATCTATTTAGGAAAATTAAATGAGATTTTCCTCAACAAACGACGGAAAATATTTTTCGGTTTGTTATCAGGTTTCATCTAGACACCGGAAAATATCATCATTTTCTTAAAAAAAATGACTTGTCAGAAAATATTTTACAAAATTGTCACATTTTTCACAAAACAAACGAAGCGCTAGTTTTAAAATGGAGAAATTGTGAAGCACTCTAGCGCCTATATTAAAAATAAATATATAAATTTTTGTAATATAGTAACATATAAAAATAAAAGGTACGTTTTGTGTATGAAAGAAGCATGCGTAAAAGAAAAGAAAACGTGAAGCACTATAGCACTAACATATACATATATACAATATACAACATATTATATGTCGTATACATAAGAAAGCATATATAGTTATATCTATCTTCGTGACAAATTGAGCAACGAGGGGTGTGATAATACTCAAATAGAAAAGAAAAGAAAAGTAAGGACCAAAGACAATTTTGCTGTGCGAAAAGGGTTGAAGGTTGGCGCTACGCAAGATGTAAAACTATTTCGTTTGAATTTTGGGACGTAAAACTCGAAGATATTCTCTAGGGTGAGGGAAGAAAAACTATCCTCTAACTTTGGGGGTAGGCGTACGGGCACCGACAAAAATCGAGACAAACCTTGTTAGGACAAATGATATAATTATTATGTATTTATTTTATATTATTGAGGTTTGTGTTGCGAAAGCCAAGCAATCGAACAATAATATGATAGAATAAGAAAATAAATTGGACGTCAAATTTATGTGGTTCGGTCGTAGTGACCTACGTCTACGGGGAGAGCAGTACGGAATTCCACTATAGATTAAGCGATACAACGGAAATCACAATCACACTCGAGTCATTCAAACACTCTTAAGTGTTTCTCAAGCCCCAATTATATCAAATAACTCACGCAGTATTTAGCTTCATAATTTCTCACGAAATAATCTTTTAATTTCGCGAAGGAATTACACACCAATCTTACCACAATATTTACTCAGCTTAAACACGAAATTGTTGATGTAATTGCACGAACGAAACCAATGCCAAGCGCTCGTGTGAAAAACGACACATCAAGATTTTCTTCACATCAATTGCGGTGCTTCAAGACTTCACTCTGCATGACCTACGGAGTAACCCACGATCGAAATAGCCTCTGTACATCAACGACGGCGCTCTGAACCAAATCCCACGATCTAATATATATACATAGCCAGGAAAGAAGCACCATGACCATGTCACCACGGAATAGAAAACCGTGAAGTTCGGGCAACAACGTCCAAAGGTGGACTAATCGTTTTTTTGAGATATTCTTTGGCCGTGACTTGTACGGGAAATAGGTGTTTGTTTCCACACATTTAGCCACTAGTCCCCGATTTGCTTTCTTTCACGCTAAAAGTCCAATATTCATTATTCTTTGCACTTCGAATAAAATTGCCTACAGCTAGTAAACGAAAATTGCCGAATTCTGCTTATAGGATTCCGAACCGGCGAAGGAAATCCAAATTTCGAAATATTCATATCTCCACGAATAACAATTAATCTTGAGCTGGGTTTCGTTCATGAGCTCAAACTCGAGACATATTTTAATAATGTCTATCTTGGCTCGACATTTGAGCCAAATCACAATCGTTCCTCTACTACTCTTCTACGGGCCTAATGGGCTCAACCTCTACGGACGTCTTTCAAGTTCAAGCCATGCTTGAATTTCGCTATAATTGTGGACCTTAACAGAAGACCAACTTCACCTGTACCTTTAACTGCTTTATAAAGATTTTCCGACATAACCTCCTCTACCACAGGTAAAGCAAAACATAATTGAATCCATATAATATGCTCTTTGCATCCACAAAGCAAAAATGAATTGGGAAAGCCTGAATAACGAGTAAATTTGAAATTATCAAACAAAATTTAATATGCTCCTGGCATGTTTGATGCATATAATCAACTCGACGACAAATGAACTATGCAATACCTTCTGGGGGGTGTCTCGGTTTCTCCGGATCATGGCTAAGGGAAAACGACAAAATTGGGAAAAACAGAAAGAAAAGAAAGAAAAATATTGAGTATATCAAAGATGCGTCCGTTTCGCTAAATAACGAGCGATGTGGAAAAAATTTTCGTCCATTTATTTTTTTAAGCGATAATTTTTTGAAAAATATTATTAAAAATATTATTTTTTTTGGCGAAACGAATGGATCGAGACGTATCTTTGTTACGTGGGCTTAAGCTTAATGGACGCCATTATCGTTACGGAGACGAAAAAGCCCGAAAGGAAAAGGTTGGGGGGTGGAAAAGAGGGGAAAGGGAGGGCAGGCCATTTTGCTTCAGCGGGAAGGCATTGAATTGGTGGGGCCCCCCCCACCAGGCTGCCCCGCCCCAACCCACACGACACCCCATGTGACGACGCGCCGGTCTCTCTTTTTATTTATTTATTTATTTCTTTTGTCCTTTTCTGCCACGTCGGTTTTGCAAAAACGAAGAATTGCGATTTTTCTTCCTTTCCCTTTTTTTTTTCCTTCTTTTTTTTCCCGAGCGGCGGAGTCGCGGCTTTTGGCAGCTCCGAGTTGGTGGTTGACCCGGTCAACACGACCCCCTCTTCGGGGGTTTTTGAACGTTTGCGTTCTGGCTCGTGTACACACAGAGAGCACATTTCAAATTCGAAATGATGTTCCGCCGAACCTATCGGTTCGATCTGGGGCAAAAGCGATTTCCAAATGGAATGCCAAACTTTGCAGACTTAAAAAAATGATCTCCCATTAACGAAATCGCGATCCGAATTCGAGACTCCCGGTTCGTCGGTGGTTCGGTTCGAATTCGAATTGTGAACTTCGTTTTCGTACCATTACATCGGATATTTATCTTAGCCCGACTTGTCTCCGCAATTTAGTGAGGGACGTGGAAGTCTGTCCATTCTAAGTTCCCCGAAGGACTTTCCTTGATGGCGCTCTCGTGGCGATCTTGACCGGTGTCGAGGCACCTTTTGGTTTTCGGAGCTCAAGACAAAGTTGGCTCGGGGGGTGGGGACTTCCCTTCCCCGGGAGGATGCGATGGCGAATGCTATGGATGAGGACCCGAGACCCGAGAATCCTCGAGGCAATAGAGGTGTATCGACCGGCGAGTAAGCCTTCGCCGGACTCTTTTGGCCCCTAGCGATTCTCTCTTCTCTTGTTGCTTCGTGACTTGCAACGGTCGGACAATTGTTTTGGTGGAGGGTGGTTCCTCGGACGGACCCAACGGACTTCAAGAATCCTCCTTCCTCGGTTGTTGATTACGGTTCAATTTGAAAAATTTGTCTAATCATACCATAAATAATTAGGTAAACGTTTGTGTTTAGTTTGTCTATTTCGAGATTTTTCCTAAACGGTAAAAAAAATATCGAGTATCGGGTCCGTGAGATTAACTTAGCAATAAATAATTTAACGTATTGTATGAATTGGATGCACGTCACATGTTCAACTTGCCGTATCAACCGTAAACATTCCCTTATTTCAGCCTATCTGTTTGAGGTGTTTCATATATCCAAAGTTGATCCATCCAATATGAACGTTCTTATCAAAATGAAGTGTGTTTACTTCGGCTCAAAGCTAATCCAAGCAGCCTTTTGCGATTTCTTGTCAAAATCGACAAAAGTAAAATTTATCTTAATATTCTAAAATTACAAGGGAACTTAAGATGATATGTTGTTATCGATTTGAGGTGCTCAACGTTAATGTTGATTATAAAATTTAATGTTTATCAAGTACTTAGTATACTTATGTGATTTAGTCGAGAATACCAATTCCAAAGAAGACGGAAAAAAATTCTACATTGACTTTTGTTTTGGTTAGTAATGATAATTGTCTGAAATTGCTCACCGACATAATAATGTAAGTAGACTTTTGTAGTTTTGTAAAACACGTTACTCCTTTTTATTTTTTTCTCAAAACTTTGGAGAGCTCGGTATCCTTCTAATAATATTGAAACCTGCATGTTCTCTCATTAAAGTGAGCACGATATAAAAGTTATGACATTTTTAGTGTCCTTTTTTCCAATTTGGCCTTAAGCTGGTGCAACGAACATATTTGACCTCAGATATGAGATTAGTGATGGCCTCCGAAGGAGCAACAGCGGCTTGCGGTGGAGAAGGGGAGATGCGATGGCGAGCGTGTCGGACTGAGCAAGCCTATCCAGCGGGGAGAGAGAGTGTTGCTGGGTGTTGGGTCTTTAAGGGGTAGGGACAGTTTGAAAAATAAAATGGCAATGTAGGAATTATAGCAGTAAGTTTTGAAACATGAGAAGAGTATTTAATATGGAACGTAATGTTGTAATTTTTGTAATTTTTTAAAATAAAATTAGGACTTCGATAAATGATTAAGTAGTATCCTGTAAATAGTCAAGGTGCATGTGATTTATTATTACTAAAGTTCGAAAAGTATTTTCTGTCTTTTCTCTCTGTTGTATTTTTCTCTGTCTCTTTCACCATATCTGTTTGGAAGAAGTGGAGCACTGCACAGTAGGGAGGACTGGAACAAGCAACAATTTCCTTTGCCTCTATGACGATTAACCACTGAAAACGCTGCCAAGCAACAATGTAAAAAGGAATGACTAATTAAATTGATTGTAAAGAGAAAATGTAATTTCAGGTTAGCAAAATTCAAGAACAATGTTGGTATAACAAAATGAATGGAAACAATCAACTTTTCTTATAAATTACCAACTTTCATTTGTCTTGCTTAACAACTTGTTGAATTTACCTACTTTTTATACGAAATTATCACTCATTATTTCAGTGAACTGGCAAGTTTTCTTTTGTTAGCCTAGCAACCAATATTAGTTTTACCAATTCCGATTTGGGTCACATACCAAATTTTTATTTGTTGGTTTCGGAAATTATCATTTCTTTCTAGCAAGTTGACAGCTAATACTTTCTTTCTCATCAATGCCTCTAATAAGTTGCCAACTCTCCTCCAAAATTACCAACTTTTGTTTGAGTTAGTTGTCGGCTTTTTTATGATTAACTTACCAATTTATTATAATTTATCAACTTTTATTTTAGGCACTTCCCAACTCTTAAATGATCTAACTTTTACTTGCTGTACTTACCGACTCTTCTAATATCGTCATGGACTCTCGTAGGAAGTTACCAACTTTTCTTTGATTCACTTACCAACTGACTTTCATTTATCAACTCTTATTTGAAAGATTTACCAACTCCCATATTTGAAAATTACCAATTTCTTTGAATAAGTTATTAACTTTTATCTTCTCACGAGCACTTCAAATTAGGGCCCGTTTGGCAAGTTGTCAATTAGTGAAAATTTCTGTTCTTTTGTTTTCAAAATAAATTTGGGAACAGAAATTGGTTTGTTAAAGTTTTTGTGCCCGAGCACAAATTTGCAAAAAATTGTTCCTAGAATCAGTTTAAAAAAAGTAGCTTCTTGATTTTGGGAACAATTTTTTCATTTTTGGTTCTTCTTCCTCTTGGTTTGTTGTTCTTCGTTTGCCGTTGGTCGGCCGTCGGCCACTAGTGACCAGCCACAAGTGATTGGCCACTGGTGATCGGCCATATGCCGGGGCTGGCGAGGGCGACTCATGGCCGCGACGGCGGGGCCTCGCCCAGCCATGGCAAGGCCGACCTCGCCGCCACAACCCAGGCAGGGGAGATGGGTCGCGACGACGAGGTTGGTGGCGAGGGCCGCGATGCCCTCGCCGGCCTAGCCTGTGGCTGGTCACCGTCACTGGCGACCAGCCATGGCCAAGGAAGGGAAGGGAAGGGAAAGAAAGAAAAAAATAAAAAAAGGAAAAAAGAAAGAAAGAAATATTAAAAAAATACAAATATATTATTAATAAAAAGAAATTTTGTGTAGTTACTAAACATATTTCTGCTCTTTTTCTATTTTAAGAATAGAAATTTTAGGCAGTTACCGGACGCTTTTAAATGCTTAGAAATTGTTTCTGGGCATAGAATAAAAAAGAATCATTTCTGAGCAGAATCAGTTTTTGGGCACATAATCGTTGTCATGCCACCCTTAACTATCTGACACTTTGTGGAAATTATCAACTTTTATTTGAGCGAGTTACTAAATTATCAAATGATTAACTAACCAACTGTTATTTACTACCTCTTATTTAAAGCGCGTAGTGTCCATGTTCGAATTTGAGAATCTAATCAAACACTAATTACCTATGCTATCACAAATTCGGAATCGAGTCCGACCTACATGCCTGAGCCATTTCCTAGAGCTTTGTTCCCACGCCCAAGACAAAGACATTACCTTGCTTTTCGAATAAGCTCGTTCGCTCTTCAACGAAGCCCAATTTCAAATGGGCACAAAGATGACTTTCTGTATCCTCAATTTGGGCCCTATCAGTTCAGTATTTACATGGCCTTCTAGTTCAGGGTACGCTTGTTAAGTAAAATTTATGGAGTTTACTTTCTCAACCACTGTCGCAGCATGAACAGCAAGACCTAGATCGCCAACCTCCAACATTTCAAAAGCCAAAGGGGCACCTTGCCTCAACCCTTTCCCTCCTTTGAAAGAGGCCTCTAATCCGCCATCAAGGGAGATGGAGAAATATGGTGTAGATACAGGCTTCTATCCAAGCAATAAGTTGCTCAGGAACTCTCTTAGTTCTTAACTTTCCAATGAAAGAAAAATCCCATCTTACAGAGTCAAATGCCTTCACGACATCAGCTTTGATTATCCCTCGACGTGAAATGCCTGCCTCATGGTAATTGTTAACCAATTCATGGGCCAAAAGAACACTGTCAGAGATAATCCTCCCCTCAATGAAAACTGCCTGATTGTAACTGATAAAGTGCGGCAAAATTTGCTTAAGCCTATTGGAAATCTTTGTGATGCACTTATAAGTGATATTGCAGCAAGAAATAGGACAGATTTGAGGCATCTTTGAGACTCTTTACACTTTAGGAACCAAAGTGATAGCAATTGTATTCACCTTCCCGAGAAGTCTCCAAGTTCTTAAGAAAGAACTCCGATGGCAGCACAGATATCCTCCCCAACAACACTCCAAGCCGTAAGTCGGGCTATAAACCATTGGGTCCAGCAGATTTGTCTCCATTCACGGACCACAACGTTTGCTTAATCTCCCGTGGAGTAACGGTTTTTGTAAAAATATCCCTTTGAGCATCAAAGAGCCTGAAATCTAATAGATTCTGTAATTCGGAAAAAATCAACATCCAGATTGTCAAGAGGACCAAGTAATGACTTCAAAATATTCACTACCACTTCAGCAAAATTCTCACGAATCCATAGTATAGATAAGTCATAATAGAAAACATAACCGGTGTTTTGGCCACCTAATTTCAACTAATTCACTCCAGATTTTTGCTTAAGGAAAGACGTCTCAGCTTCTTCAGCTTCCAGAGCTTAGCCCTAGCATCAAACTCTTCAGGCAACAGACTATTTATGAATAACCTCAAAGGGGTTCCTCTTTTCGGCCACGGTATATATACATATAGGTAAACCTTAAAGAAAGTTGTAGATGGTAAAGACAAATTTAGTGATTGTTGGATTCCTGATTCAGGCTGTTCGTATCATATATGTCCTAATCATGATTGGTTCTTCACGTACAAGGGATATAATGATGGAGTTATTCTAATGGGAAATAATGCTAAAAGCAAAATAGTTGGGATTGAGATTATCAACATTATGATGCATGAAGGCATGATCAAAACCTTGGAAAATGTTAGACACGTTCCTAATCTGATGAAGAACCTCATCTCTTGGGGTACACTTAATGCTAACGGTTGTAGGTTTATGGTTGAAGGTGGAGTTATGAAGATTATGAGAGGTTTGCTTTTGTTGATAAAATGGTTGAAAACTGGAACTTTGTATTAGTTGCATGGTACTATAGTTATTAATTCAGCTACAGTCTCATCCGCTATGACAGAATCGGAAAACACTAAATTATGACATATGAGATTATGTCATTTGAGTATTAGAGGGATGGATGTGCAGAGTAAGAGAGGTATTCTATGTGGTCAGAAAATTGGATAACTGGATTTCTGTGACCATTGTCTTTTTGGAAAACAGAAAATGGTCAATTTCAAAATAGGAATTCATGCAACAAATGACACTTTGGATTATATTCATTGTGATCTTTGAGGTCCTGCAAAAGTTCCTTCACAAGTCCTTGG
Organism: Syzygium jambos; assembly: GCA_031216235.1. Classification (NCBI taxonomy): domain Eukaryota; kingdom Viridiplantae; phylum Streptophyta; class Magnoliopsida; order Myrtales; family Myrtaceae; genus Syzygium; species Syzygium jambos. The sequence continues at coordinate 7,178,237 of CM062229.1, read as the reverse complement.
TTCATGGTATCTACTCACTTTCATTAATGATTTTTTAAGAAAAGTTTAGGTCTATTTTCTAAAACAAAAGAGCGATGTTTTTGTTACATCTAAGTAATGGAAAATATTGATTGAGAAATAGATGGGTAAGAAGATCAAGAGAATAAGAACGGATAATGGGTTGAAATTTTGTGGAGGCGAGTTTAATGAGTTCTATAAAAATGAAGACATTGCGAGGCATCATACTTCAATAAATACACCACAGTAGAATGGTATTGCATAATGCATAAACAAAACCTTATAAAAAATGACAAGGTGCATGCTGTCTAACGCTGGTTTGGGCAAAAAGTTTGGAGCTAAGGCAGTCAATACAGTTTGCTCGTTGGTAAATCATTCTCCTTGCGCATCTATTGAGTGCTAGACATCTGAGGATGTATGATTAGGTAAATCTATTGATTATTATTCTTTTCAAGTATTTAGATGTTTGGCATATGGGGGAAACTAGTACCTAGAGCAAAGAAATACATTTTTCTTGATTATGCTTCTGGTGTAAAGGGTTATAGACTTTAATCTATTGATTCATCTAAGATTATCATTAGCAGAGATATTACTTTTGTTGAGTCTGCTATACTTTATCCTAGTAAGGAATCATCTCTTCACTGTCATGAAAATCTAGAAAGTGTTGCGGAAAAAGATAGAGGTTGAAGCAATTTCTTCGTAACTAGTTCAGTAGTCTACTGATAATATTAAGGTTGAAGAACCTGAAGAGGAATAGTATTCTATTGAAGGATAGTGAAGCCTCCACAGAAATATGGGTACTCAAATTTTGTTGCTTATACTCTTTCAATTGCTGAGTCAGTAGAGTGAGTCTAAAATTTATAAGAAAAGTGTCTCTTCAAAAGATTTAGCGAAGTGGTCAGTTGTTATGAATGAAGAGATAGAATCTCTTAAAAAAAATTGGACTTAGGAGCATGTGAAGCCACCGAAAGGAAAGAAAATTGTGGGTTGTAAATAGATTTTCAAAAGAAGGTATCCTGGAGTTGAAGATATTATGTTCAAAGCTCGTCTAGTTGCTAAAGGCTATAGTCAGATTGAGGGAGTTGATTTTTATGATATGTTTTCACTTGTCGTTAATCATAACTCAATTTGGATTTTTCTTGCATTAGTTGTTATGCATGATTTAGAGTTGGAATAACTCGACGTGTAAACAACTTTCTTGTATGTTAAATTTGAAGAGAAAATCTACGTGGGTCAATCAGAGGGTTTTCGGTTTGAAGGTAAGGAAGATCACGTTGGTCAATTGAAGAAGTCTATATATGGCTTGAAACAATCACCTAAAGAGTGGTATAAAAGGTCGTTTATGGTGTAACCTGGCTATTGTAGGAGCAAATATGATAGTTGTGTATATTTGTGCAAACTTCAAATAGCTCTTTCATTTATCTATTATTATATGATGATGACATGTTGATTGCAACAAAAGATAAATATGATATACGGAATTTATGTCCACATACAAATGAAGAGATAAACATATGTCACAAATTTCATACTCTGGTGTAGTTGGTAGCCTATGCTATGGTTTGCACTCAACTTGACAGTCACATGCTTTTAGCATGGTAAGTAGATATTTATTATGCCCATGCAAAGTGCCTCGGCAAGCTATGAAGTGGATTTTGAGATATTTGAAAGGGTACTTCTAATTTTGGTTTAGAGTTTGAGAAAACTGGTGACACCTTTACGTGATATATTGATTCTGATTATGCTGGTAACTTTGATAAGAAGAGGTCTTTGACCAGGTATATTTTTGTTATTGGAGGTTGTGCAGTTAATTGGAAAGCTACTAACAACATACGGTTGCTTTTTCTACTACAGAGGCAAAGTATATGGCTATTACAGAGATAGTTTAAGAGGCTATATGTTTAAGAGGCTTATTTGGAGAGCTCGGTGTGGATCATGGTGTGATTGTTGTCCACAGTGATAGTGAGAGTGCTATACATCTTCCTAAAGATCAAATCTATCATGAGAGGACAAAGCACATTGATGTGCAGTATCATTTTATTCAAGACATTCTTACCGATGGCTATAAATGTAGGGTTCCTCAAGTGCTAAAAACGCAGCGGAATTTATAAATCGAAACCCTAGACAGGATCCACACGTATATTGAAATCTAAATAGAAGTTCGATACGTACTTTTTGCAGATCGAAGGTAAATTGATAATCGATTGTGTCTGGATTAACGTCCCAAGTGTTGCACCTCTACCGGTATCCGCACACACGAACGGAAGTCTCCAACGATCCAAGTACTAACTAAAGATCTTGGACTTTTTTTTCCTGATCGCCTTTGATCTTCGAGACTCTATCAAAGATCTCTGAATAGAGAATGATTCTCTTAGTATTTTTTTAGAGTTAGTTTTTCGTCACCCACACGCTATATATATATATATATATATATATATAGCGTCATTATCTACGCTAATTAATGTAACATCCTGAATTTTGACCCGTTATCGGGACCAATAAAGTGTATATTGATTCTCGTGTGATTTTAGTAAGTCTCGCCCGGACTTGATCAATCACGGGATACTAACCAAATGGGAAAGGCTAAATAGGAACAGGTACGTGGACCGAGAACCCGATCACGATGGAGTGCCTATTTCGACGAACGTCGAGGAAATATTTTTAGCCAATATAGGCCGATCTTAGGAAAATGACAGGTTGATATTGTCAGTAACGCACGATCGGATCGCGAGTGATTTCGCACGACCGAAAGTACGCCTGACAAATGAAACCCGATTTTAATCCAAACGATCGCGACCCCGGTGCTAGTGATAATTCCTCTCGTTCTCTCGAAATTGAGACCATCACGACTCGGATAATCTTAGGTTGATACGCGTAATACCTAAACAGCCGCCCGTTAGTAAGAGATCCTAAAACTGCAAAACGAGTAAATTAGATCGCGATATTGGACCCGAACTTCGATATCAAAATTTCAAGGGTATTCACGACTATTTTGTAGGACGGACGTCATTTTTGAATGGCCATTCATGTTTGGGACTAGTACGGTTGAAAACTGAAAATTCGTCAGAAATTGAGAAAATGACGGTTTTGCCCCTGTGGACACCGAGGCCGGATTCGGAGGCCGTTTGAGGTTATTTTTCGCGGCCAAGGTCATTTTGGGGTAGCCAAGTGCGTTTAGAGTGGTTTTGGACAAAAAGTGGAATTTCGACAAAAATTGGAAAATAATATTATTTTATTCCCGAAACTTCGCGGACGAATTTCGAGGGCTTAGAAAATGAATTTCGCGAATCCGGCATCGTATTATGTCTCCCATGAATATTTAGGACAGGTATGGGCAAAAATTGGAATTTCGGTCCGGGGTCGGAAAATTACGAAAATGCCCCTAGAGTGTTTTATTTAATTCCGAATTTTTGGTCAATTTTGGGGTTCAACTAGGGTTAGGTGAAGCCAACCAGACCTGATCAGCCATGGTTAGAGGACTTTTGACCATTTTAGCCTTGCCTTTTTGGATAAGTTTGAATCTAGACCTTTGGATGAAGGGCACTTTGGTCCTAAGCCCTTAGATTGGTGACACTTGGATCCCACTCACAAGCTTTGACCACTTTTGACTTGCTTTTCTCTCTCCTCAGCCCTCTCTCTCTGCTCACGTTCTCTCTCTCCCCGAGCAGCCCCTCCCGATCGTCTTCTTCACGCCGTTCCCCCTCGCCGGTTCTGCTCCGCCGGTTTTGTTCTCGTCGGAGCCCCCTGCGCCGCCGGAGCTGCTGAGCTCGGGCCGCCGCACGCCGCCCCCTGGCGTCACCCCCAGCTACCGTCGACCTTCCCTGCCCCTGTTTCGCCGCCCCACAGCAGCTGCTCTGTTCCAGGCGGAAGGAGGAGAACAGCGTCACCGAACTCGCCCGCCGGTGCCGCGCCGCCGTGCGTCGCCCCCGTCGGCCAGCCTCACCCTCACCACCTCTCCCTCCACCCTCCTCAGCCTCCACGACCAGCCATCCCCTGTTTTTGGCCGAATTAAACCATGAGTCCGCCGGAGCGCCATCGTGACCGCCGGCTTGCCGCCGGAGCGCCGCCGTCGATTCTCACCGCGAGTCGGTAATCGACTGCCCGCTCCCGTCGCCTCGAGTCGAATTTAGACGAGTAAAAATTTATAATCCCGAATTAGCCTAATTATGCAAATTTTAGGGGTAAATTTAGGGTTAATTAAGCTTAATTGTGGCCTAATTGAGTGTAATTGTGTATGGGATGATTAGGGGACTTAATTGGGGCTTAATGAGATGATTTAAGTGTGATTTGGAGACAAATTAGGGGCTGTTCTGGTACTGTTCATCCAGAAACCGAGAATGCATTATTTTGCCTAAGTTGTGGATTAATTGGGTTAATGTGTGGTTGTTTGAATTGGGTGACCCAATGTCTAATTAAGGTGTGGTTGGATTAAATTGTTAAGGCCATAATTGTGGGTCTAATGGCTGAATTTGATTCGTCCATGGCGGGCCTTAAACGCGTTGAATTGCATTGTTTTAAAACACGTGAAATAAGTGTCGGGTTTAAGTGGACTAAAATGGAATGAATTGTACGTGCCGATAATGCGTTGAATTTGTCGAATTTTATGAATAATTGTACTTGGCATATTGGCATTGATAATTGGCTTGGATTCCATTTCTCGTGATTTCGTTATTAGTGTTTCAACATGGTTGAAATTGCGAGTGCTAAAAGATGCACGTACCTGATGTGACTAAATTGTGGCCTTCGGGTCGGGCCTTCGGGCCGTTATAAACTGTTGGCCTTCGGGTCGGGCCTTCGGGTCGTTATAAACTGTTGGCCTTCGGGTCGGGCCTTCGGGTCGTTATAAACTGTTGGCCTTCGGGTCGGGCCTTCGGGTCGTTTTAAATTGTGGCCTTCGGGTCGGTTTAATTGTTGATTGGCCTTAGGGTCGTGGCCTTCGGGTCGATGTAATGGCATATGATTGTATGATATTAAAAATTTAACCTGCAGGGCGGAGTATTGAATTGGGCTATGGGCCCGGTGAAATTAAATTGATTGATATATATCTGGTTCATTGAATTATGTATTTTATTTATCTTCTGGAGGTGCACTTTAGCCTAGTTTAGGATTAGAAATTATTACTTGTTGAGTTTATCTCACGGTTGTGGTAAAACCGAATTTTCAGACCCCCGTCCGTAAGATGCCAAGGAAAGCCCCTCTTTTTGGATTCCCGCAGCGAATTCAGCGATCATCTAGTGTGCACCCTTGCGGGGATGGAACGGCGTATATTAGATACCATTCGGTTGTATTTGTAGACGTGGGAGAGGACTACAGCCACACCCAAGAGTATGTAGCCTGGTGTCATAGGGGAGCGGATGGAGTGATAGGACCCCCGATCAGGACTTTTGACGTTCCAGTGGATGTAAACGGCGTTATAATTCCTCAGATGGCGAGTGGTGAAGTATCGGACCCTCCAACTTCCCTTAGCGTAAGTTTTCAGGGTAAGACTGTAGATGGACCGGTGGTTATGGATGGGGAGGAAGGAGAGCAGCAAGTTATAGCCGCAGACATAAACCCAGTGGACGACGAAGAGTTTGATCACGAAGCAATGGACGTGAATATCGAGGCAGCCGGAGAAATTGCTGAGGTTGGGTCGGACGAAGAGATAGGAACTGAGGAGGATTCTTCCGAGGAGTCTTCAGTACCATCCGATCCAGACTGGGAGCCTTAGATTAGGTCTCAGTGTTAGGAGTAGAGGCTAACCCCTTTTTGATGTAGCCCTCTTCCCGATAGTTAGTTGATATCCCGAGGCCACCGATCCCTTTTTGCTTCGTGGCCCTTTTGGCGCACTTTTGTTGTCAAGGGGATATTATGTGTAAATTTGTAATCGAATGTATATTATGGTATAATCTATCGTAAATTGTTGTTTCTTACTATTCATGGTTACTATATATTTTGTCTGGGTGTATATATATTTCATATACGTCGTTTCCGCTTGCGATGCGCTCTCTCTTTGATTGGTTATGTTACGGGTCGGTGACGTATTCCTGGGAGCGTTGCACTCTTCTCGATCTATACGTGGATGTCCATGACTCAAGGAGGGGTACGAGTCGTGACAATTAAAAGAAGTGAGGCCAGGTGATTTGGGCCTGGCAAAATGTCCACCTTCAATTGTACGTTTAATTGTTATTTCATAACGTATACAATCGTGTAGATAAGTTGAATAGGAGAATAAATTAAAATCTACTTCTTATTTTAAGTAGATCACGAAGCACAAAAAATATTAACTTAGTTCGCTATTGTGTGCGACCCTGTAGGTTCACTAAACATTAGTAGTGTGCTCAAAACCCTTTTTGGCCCACAAGTCATAAGCAGTCTCTAGCAAGACATTATAACTACCTAAGTATAGTGAAGATCGGTTTTCCGACACAATCTGATCTACAACTAATATTAGAGTATCAAACTTGATTGATTCCTAGGGCAGACCACTAATAATAAATTGGTACAGAAACAATCCATTTGATATGTTGATCAAACCCTTGCCGATTGTCAAATTCAAGCGTTACTTGGATTTGGTTAATGTTTGGTGCAATCGAGTTTTACTTTAGTAGAAGGAGAAGATTGTTTCATGCTTATATCTATTTGAGGAATTCAAGCCAAGTGGGGATATGTTGAATACGTTATGACCCAAATTGAATTTTGATACCCGTATTGAAATTTGTGCCGACCTAACTTGAGAAAAATAAATGTAGATTTAGGCTAAATTTGTTTTGAGGAAAACATTTTTCAAGAAAACATTTTCCTCATTTTCCGGTGTTTGGTTCGCTTATAAAAATAAGTCAATGGAAAATGATTTCCTACCAAATCTTAAATTCAGGAAAATGATTTCCTCTTTAAAAATAAAAAATCATTTTCCAAAATATAACTAGATATCAGTGTTTAGACCAAACTCTGTGGTTGGGCATATGAACACCAACGCCCTTGGCAATGGGGCTAGGTCCCCGGCGCCCGAGCCTAGATCCATTGAGGCCGGGCCCATGTCTATCTAGGCCGCGCTGGAGTGTATTAAGGCAGGGCCTAGGACACCAGTGCTTATGCTTGGGATGCTAGGCCCAGTGACATCAAGGCCGAGCCTAGGTCCTCGACGCCCGTGCTTGGGTCCTCGACGTTCGTGCTAGAGTCCATCGTGACCATTGTTTTTTAATTTTTCTTTTTCCTTCTTCCTCTGTTGATCCCTAGGCCTCGCTCGAGGTCGGCCCTTGACACCCGTGCCTGGGTCCTAAATGTCTTTACTCGAGTCCATCGAGACCAAAAGTTTTTCTTTTTCTTTTCCTTCTTCCTTTATCGATCGCCAGGCGTTGACGATGGTCGGCCACAAGTGAGGCTTGACCTCGCCCACCTCGGGCCCGGCGAGGTTGGCTCCTTGCCCGTGACCTATTGCCAACTGTTGCCTAGGCTCGATGATCAATGGAGGAAGAAGGCAAAAGACAAAGAAAGAAAAGAAAAATAAAGAAAGAAGAAAAATATTAAAAAATTAGTTAAAAAATTACAAAAAATATTCACTTCAGCAGCTATGCCATGTAGGACAACCGGTGTCCACGTCGGCAACTTCCGACCAAACGAGATTTTCCTTATCAAATGACGGACAATATTGTCAATTTCCTGAAAAATGACTTTTCAGAAAATATTTTTCAGAAATGTTACATTTTTTGCAAAACAAACGGAACCTTAGTGTTGGTAGCATAGGGCTTGGGTTGTATATATTGTTTTTCTCAAGTTATTAGGTTTGAAGTAGAGACTAGAAGAGTCTTAAGGTTTTTGAGCCACATTTTGTAATCCTTGAATTTCCATAATGGATTTTGTTTCTCCTCTCCATGTAGTTTTTCCGTAAGGGTTTTCCACATAGATCTGTGTGTTCTTTTACTCTTATTAGTTTTAATTTTGTTATAGTTTCCGCATTGGTCATAACAATTGCATATATCGTAATATCTTTGTTAAATAGAAAATATTGTTTTCTTGAGCGTGTCGTTCAAGCAAGCTCAATGCAATCAAACAAGGTCGCTGGAAAATGATCTCTAGGTGAAATCACCTACTACGAGTATTCACTCAACTTCAATGAAGTATCCAGTAGAACAAGTTTTCATGTTGTACTTGTGAGAAAGAGCATTGCAAAGGACGGGATAGCGGCAACAAAGGCAATTGGTCTCGGAATAAGAGGAAGTATCCGCTACTCACATTCGAGTTTGTAGCACGTTTTTCGTTGGACGAGACCTGCCTTGGGATAACATGGACCCAATTGTAAGACAAGAACATCAAAACAACTAATGCTATTATCAAGAGAGGGTCGGGGTCGATCCCAACTTCTAACAGAGTATGCGGAATGAGATTTTGGAAAGAAGTTTGCCCATTAAAATTTTACTGAAATGCAGGGTCACCCTATTTAAGCGTCATCAAAATATCCCCAGAAAGCATAGTCGTACTATCAAAGCACTGATCATATTCTTACGTCTTATTTTTGTTGAGCATCAAACGTTCGATTGCAATTACACGACGAGGTTCAAAATGACTATAAAATTATTTGACGAGAGAATGCGACAATGGGGCTTCTTACATGATGTTTCCCGTCAGCCCATGTCAGAGAAGCAGAAAGGATGTCTGTATCCAACTGCCCTTCAACAATTACCCTGAAAGCCAGTTTCTGTCCAAGACTTGAGAAAGACAAGTAACTGGGTATAACTTTGATTTCGATCCCATGCGGAGCTTCAATAACAGAGGTGTACGTTGATGTAGGTGACCCGACATTTGTCACGATCCTCGTAAAGGTTTGGTTAAATGCCTTCGTTGCAGTACAAAGTGCAAATGATGGATAATTCAGGTCCCAAGCTGCTGTTCCATTGTTTTAACCCCCAGTGATAGGACATGAAAATTTAGGCACTGGAGAAGCCCTCATTATTATCCCAAGAGAGATATCCGAAAAAGGTAGAGTATTCAGCAGATGATGCATCAAACTTTCGGGTAAGAAACCCTAGGTATTTCATCAGAATTCTTTTCAAACTACCCAAAAGGTAAATCAAGTGTTTCTTTGAAAAAGAAAAGCATCTTGAGTTGCAGTCAAGATATTCATACGATATTCTAGAATAGCTTTAGTTGTCTATTTCTCCGATGAATGTATATATCTTTACACAAAAAAATTTATCTGACAGGAGACATGCCTTTAAGAGGCAAGAACATGCCCAGATAAGTATATTCTATCCATACCCGATTCCAAAAATTCATGTACCTACAATTGTTATGGTATCCCTTGAACATTGGACTGACCCATCTGTTTACTAATTGAACATTGGATTGACCCCTCTGTTCATTATATACCTACGATTGTTATGGTACCCCTCCTGAGCATAGGATTAACCCCCTCTATTCACATCAAGTCTTTTCAGGCAAAGCAAAATCCAGTCAAGGCAACCGAAGAAAGGTTTGGATCCTAGATAAATGAAATCCAATCAAGGCGACCGAAGATAAATTCGGATCCTAGGCAAGCGATTTCCTCAGTCGAGGCTACTGAAGATAAGTTCGGATCCTAGGCAAGCGATTTCCCCAATCAAGGCGACCGAAGAAAGGTTCGGGTCCTGGACAAACAAAATCCAGTCGAGGCAACCGAAGAGAGGTTCGGATCCTAGATAAACAATTTCTCTCGTCAAGGCGATCGAAGATAGGTTCGAGTACTAGACGAATGAAATTCAGTCGAGGCGATTGAAGATAGGTTCGAGTCCTCGACATATGATACCAACTATTTGAAATTACTCTATCCTTTGGCAAGATAAGTAGCTCCAGGTATGTTTTTATTTACTTTAGCACGCATCATCTTATCGCATCATAAAAAATGAGACTCATAGTCTTGCCAAAAATAGCATTCATTGAGCATGCATGGGCCAAATTTAGGCGTTATTTTATGTTTGAATGTAATCTCTTCGAGCTCAACCTCTACGAGCTCACCTTCAAAGAGGCGCAGCTGTTGACACCTATTTTAATTTGCACAAAATTTAGGAGTTAATTTTCTTTAATTTCCAAAAAAAATTATTTCTATTTATTGCATATAGAAATTATACACATTTGTATTAATAGGGTCTATTAGATAAAATTTTCTTAAAAAATAAAAAAAACCAAAAAAAAAGCCGGGTTAGGCCGAGTCAGGACCGGGTCGACCGGGCCCTTCTTTTTTCCCTTTCTTTCCCTTGCACAGGCCCAACCCGCTCCCATTTTTTTCTCTTCTTTCCCTCCGTGTAAGCTGGGCCTGGCCTAGCCAGCTCCCCTTCTCCTTCTCCCCCCCGCGCCGGCCTCTCCCTTATTCACCCTTGTTTTGGCTGTCGACTCCATGGACGATGGAGTGCCGTTATGCCATCCCTATCAAGCCAGAGGATGGCCAAGGGAGCACGCCAACGAGACTGGCATTAATGGCCAGTCTCGTCCTCCCTGAAAACCCGACTCTCCTCTCCCCCTTATTCCTCTCTTCTTCTGCAATGAACCGGCTCCCCTTGTACAGTCCTAAATGGCCATAAAAGTCACGGGCCAGAGTAGGCCAGTACAGGCCGTCGTCAGCATGCGTAATGGAGTAGGGGGGCCTGTCATCATCGACTATATAAGCCAGAGAGAGAGAGAGAGAGAGAGAGAGAGAGAGAGAGAGAGAGAGAGAGAGAGAGAGAGAGAGAGAGAGAGAGAGAGAGAGAAATAGAAACATAGAGAGAAGAGAGAAAATTGAGATACAAAGAACAAATCGAGAGTCTACTGGCCATAAGGAGGAAGCCAGTCGTCTCATCGACGCCGCCAGACCAGCCGAAAGCCCCCTATAAGCATCGCTAACCGGTGAGCCCTCCTGGCTGAGACACTCCTCTGTTTTCCCCTGTGTTTTGGCGTGGTTTGGCCGGTACTCGCGTCGGCCGTTTCGCGCGAATCTCAGCCCATACTGTCGTTCCCCACTGTTCATACGTTGTCGCCGAAGGTAAGCTAGGTCGTCGGAGTATGCCTGATCCCCGAGGTAGGTCGAAAACCGTCCGTTTTGGTTGTGCGCGCCAGGTGTTCGACGAAATGCCTCAATGAGGTCAGTTTTGATTCGGTCGCCGACAGGCGAGCAAACGGTTGGATGGCGATCTTGGTGGGTGAGGAGACTCGGTGATGGTCCTTAGAGGTTAATTTTAGGCCGGTGCTGGCCTGGGTTGCTGGCAAGAGGCCAATTTTGTCTCCACCGGCGTCCCCGCGTGTTTATGCACGTAGGATTGACCCGACCCGGATCAACCGATCCGACCCGGGTCAACGCCCTGGGTCGGATCTGTTGACCTGGGCCAATTTTGACCCGATTCGGATCAACTAACCAGACCTGGGTCAATGCCTTGGGTCGAATCCGTTGACTTGGGTCGGATTCGATCGACTTGGATCTACTTACCCGACCCGAGTCAACGCACTGGGAATCCGTTGACTTGGGTCGGATCTGACCGACCCGGATCCGCAACCCGACCCGGTTTTAATATTATATTATTTTTTAAATTTTTTTTCAAAAAAAATAAAAAAGTTTTTAAAAAAAATTTCAAAATTTTTTTAATTGGGATATAACTTAGATATAATATTGTCTAATATTTTTCTAAATTATGTGATATACCTGAGCGTTTTAAATTATTATTGTATTATTATGCATGTTGTTTTTAATTAGAGTAATTGCTTAGATTGTTATGTTTTGAATGTTGTCTGCTTTAGTTAGAGGTAGAACCTTGGACTGCATATCTATCTTGACTACTAATAGTTTATGATTATGCACTCGTTTGATCACCTTGCATGTTAGGAGAAATGTCCTAAAATCAATCCAAATTGCCTAACAAATATTTTCAAAAAAGAACAGGGTAAAAAGATAACGAAAGGGCATTAGTTATTCAACTAGTGTAATCAAGTCCCCGAATTCAATTAATCTCCGGTTCGTAGAAATAGGGTAATTCTCCCATCACCTTATTTAGGTTTTTAATCAACTCACCCCAAATCGATTAGTGGCGACTCCTTAATATAAACCACTTACATGTTAAAAACCTAAACCCTAAGTTGCGATGTGGTATGGGCTTGGGAGAGCCCGAGTTAAGTCCCGAATTTAGACTTAGCACGTACCAGGCGAAATCCTTTTTTTGCATGTTGACAAAAAAATGGAGGTCGATCACGACACACTGAAAACGCTGCCAAGCAACAAGGTAAAAAGGAACGACTAATTAAATTGATTGCAAAGAAAAAAAATGTAATTTTAGGTTAGCAAAATTCAAGAACAATGTTGGTAAAATAAAATGAATGGAAACAATCAACTTTTCTTATAAATTACCAACTTTCATTTGTCTTGCTTAACGACTTGTTGAATTTACCTACTTTTTATACGAAGTTATCACTCATTATTTCAGTGAACTAGCAAGTTTTCTTTTGTTAGCCTAGCAACCAATATTAGTTTTACCAATTCCGATTTGGGTCACATACCAAATTTTTATTTGTTAGTTTCGGAAATTATCATTTCTTTCTGACAAGTTGACAGCTAATACTTTTCTTTCTCTTCAATGCCACTAATAAGTTGCCAACTCTCCTCCAAAATTACCAACTTTTGTTTGAGTTAGTTATCAACTTTTTTTATAATTAACTTACCAATTTATTATAATTTATCAACTTTTATTTTAGGCACTTCCCAGCTCTTAAATGATCAACTTTTACTTGCTGTACTTACCGACTCTTCTAATATCGTCATCGACTCTCTTAGGAAGTTACCAACTTTTCTTTGATTCACTTACCAACTAACTTTCATTTATCAACTCTTATTCGAAAGATTTACCAACTCCTATATTTGAAAATTACCAATTTCTTTGAATAAGTTATTAACTTTTATCTTCTCACAAGCACTTCAAATTAGGGCCCGTTTGGCAAGTTGTCAATTAGTGAAAATTTCTGTTCTTTTGTTCTCAGAATCAATTTGGGAATAGAAATTCGTTTGTTAAAATTTTTGTGCCCGAGCACAAATTTGCAAAAAATTATTCCCATAATCAGTTTAAAAAAAGTAGTTTTTTGATTTTGGGAACAATTTTTCCATTTTTTATTCTTCTTGATTTTCTTCTTCCTCTTGGTTTGTTGTTCTTCGCTTGCCGCCGGTCGATCGTTGGCCACTAGTGACCAGCCATCGGCGACCGACCATTGGTGATTGGCCATACACTAGGGCTAGCAAGGGCGGCTCGCGGCCATGACGGTGAGGCGTCGCCTAGCCATGGCAAGGCCGACCTTGCCGCCGCAACCCAGGCGGGGGAGATTGGTCGCAATGACGAGGTCGGTGGCAAGGGCCGCGATGCCCTCGCTAGCCTAGCCCATGGCTGGTCGTCATCACTGGCGACCGGCCATGGCCAAGGAAGGGAAGGGAAAGAAAGAAAAAAAAGAAAAAAAGGAAAAAAAAATAAAGAAATATTAAAAAATCTAAATATATTATTAATAAAAAGAAATTTTGTGTATTTATTAAATGTATTTCTGTTCTTTTTCTATTCTAAGAATAGAAATTTTGGGTAGTTACCAAACGCTTTCAAATGTTTAGAAATTATTCCTGGACATAGAATAAAAAAGAATCATTTCTTGGCAGAATCAGTTTCTTGGCACAAAATCGTTGCCATGCGCACCCTTAGCTGTCTGACACTCTGTGAAAATTATTAACTTTTATTTGAGCGAGTTACTAAAGTATCAAATGATTAACTAACCAACTGTTATTTACTACCTCTTTTTTAAAGCGCGTAGTGTCCATGTTCGAATTTGAGAATCTAATCAAACACTACTTACCTATGCTATCACAAATTCGGAATCGAGTCCGACCTACATGCATGAGCCATTTCCTTGAGCTTTGTTCCCACGCCCAAGACAAAGACATTACCTTGCTTTTCGAATAAGCTCGTTAGCTCTTCAACGAAGCCCAATTTCAAATGGGCACAAAGATGACTTTCTGTATCCTCAATTTGGGCCCTATTAGTTCAGTGTTTACATGGCCTTCTAGTTAAGGGTACTCTTGTTAATTAAAATTTATGGAGTTTGCTTTTTCAACCACTGTCGCAGCATGAACAGCAAGACCAAGATCGCCAACCTCCAACATTTCAAAAGCCAAAGGGGCACCTTGCCTCAACCCTTTCCCTCCTTTGAAAGAGGCCTCTAATCCACCATCAAGGGAGATGAAGAAATATGGTGTAGATATAGGCTTCTATCCAAGTAATAAGCTGCTCTGGAACTCTCTTAGTTCTAACTTTCCAATGAAAGAAAAATCCCATCTTACAGAGTCAAATGCCTTCACGACATCAGCTTTGATTATCCCTTGACGTGAAATTCCTGCCTCATGGTAATTTTTAACCAATTCATGGGCCAAAAGAACACTGTCAGAGATAATCCTCCCCTTAACGAAAACTGCCTGATTGTAACTGATAAAGTGTGGCAAAATTTGCTTAAGCCTATTGGAAATCTTTGTGATGCACTTATAAGTGATATTGCAGAAAGAAATAGGATGGATTTGAGGCATCTTTGAGACTCTTTACACTTTAGGAACCAAAGTGATAGCAGTTGTATTCACCTTCCTGAGAAGTCTCCAAGTTCTTAAGAAAGAACTCCATGATGGCAGCACAGATATCCTCCCCAACAACACTCCAAGCCGTAAGTCGGGCTATAAACCATTGGGTCCAGCAGATTTGTCTCCATTCACGGACCACAACGTTTGCTTAATCTCCCGTGGAGTAACGGTTTTTGTAAAAATATCCCTTTGAGCATCAAAGAGCCTGAAATCTAATAGATTCTGTAATTCGGAAAAAATCAACATCCAGATTGTCAAGAGGACCAAGTAATGACTTCAAAATATTCACTACCACTTCAGCAAAATTCTCACGAATCCATAGTATAGATAAGTCATAATAGAAAACATAACCGGTGTTTTGGCCACCTAATTTCAACTAATTCACTCCAGATTTTTGCTTAAGGAAAGACATCTCAGCTTCTTCAGCTTCCAGAGCTTAGCCCTAGCATCAAACTCTTCAGGCATTAGACTATTTATGAATAACCTCAAACGGGTTCCTCTTTTCGGCCACGGTATATATACAGTTAGGTAAACCTTAAAGAAAGTTGTAGGCGGTAAAGACAAATTTAGTGATTGTTGGATTCTTGATTTAGGTTGTTCGTATCATATATGTCCTAATCATGATTGGTTCTTCACGTGCAAGGGATATAATGGAGTTATTCTAATAGGAAATAATGATAAAAGCAAAATAGTTGGGATTGAGATTATCAACATTATGATGCATGAAGGCATGATTAGAACCTTGGAAAATGTTAGACACGTTCCTAATTTGATGAAGAACCTCATCTCTTGGGGTACACTTAATGCCAACGGTTGTAGGTTTATGGTTGAAGGTGGAGTTATGAAGACTATGAGAGGTTCGCTTTTGTTGATGAAATGGTTGAAAACTGGAACTTTGTATCAGTTGCACGGTACTATAGTTATTAATTCAGCTACAGTCTCATCTGCTATGACAGAATCAGAAAAGACTAAATTATGACATATGAGATTATGTCATATGAGTATTAGAGGGATGGATGTGCTGAGTAAGAGAGGTATTCTATGTGGTCAAAAAATTGGATAACTGGATTTCTATGACCATTGTGTTTTTGGAAAACAGAAAATGGTCAATTTCAAAACAGGAATTCATACAACAAATGACACTTTGGATTATATTCATTGTGATCTTTGAGGTCCTGCAAAAGTTCCTTCAAAAGTCCTTGGTTCACAGTATCTACTCACTTTCATTAATGATTTTTTAAGAAAAGATTAGGTCTATTTTCTGAAACAAAAGAGTGATGTTTTTGTTACATCTAAGTAATGGAAAATATTGATTGAGAAATAGACGGGTAAGAAGATGAAGAGGATAAGAAAGGATAATGGGTTGAAATTTTGTGGAGGCGAGTTTAATGAGTTCTGTAAAAATGAAGACATTGCGAGGCATCATACTACAATAAATACACCACAGCAGAATGGTCTTGCATAATGCATAAACAAAAACTTATAAAAAATGACAAGGTGCATGTTGTCTAACACTGGTTTGGGCAAAAAGTTCGGAGCTAAGGCGGTCAATACAGTTTGCTCGTTGGTAAATCATTCTCCTTGCACATCTATTGAGTGCTAGACATCTGAGGATGTATGATCGGGTAAATCTATTGATTATTATTCTTTTCAAGTATTTAGATGTCTGGCATATAGGGGAAACTAGTACCTAGAGCAAAGAAATACATTTTTCTTGATTATGCTTCTAGTGTAAAGGGTTATAGACTTCAATCTATTGATTCATCTAAGATTATCATTAGCAGAGTTATTACTTTTGTTGAGTCTACTATACTTTATCCTAGTAAGGAATCATCTCTTCACTGTCATGAAAATCTAGAAAGTGTTGCGGAAAAAGATAGAGGTTGAAGCAATTTCTTCGTAACCAGTTTAGTAGTCTACTTATAATATTAAGATTGAAAAACCTGAAGAGGAATAGTATTCTATTGAAGGATAGTGAAGCCTCCACAGAAATATGGGTACTCAGATTTTTTTGTTTATACTCTTTCAATTGCTGAGTTAGTAGAGTGAGTTTAAAATTTATAAGAAAACTATCTCTTCAAAAGATTTAGTAAAGTGGTCAGTTGGTATGAATGAAGAGATGGAGTCTCTTAAAAAGAATCAGACTTAGGAGCATGTGAAGCCACCGAAAGGAAAGAAAATTGTGGGCTGTAAATAGATTTTCAAAAGAAGGTATCTTGGAGTTGAAGATATTATGTTCAAAGCTCGTCTAGTTGCTAAAGGCTATAATCAGATTGAGGGAGTTGATTTTTATGATATGTTTTCACCTGTCGTTAATCATAACTCAATTTGGATTTTTCTTGCATTAGTTGTTATGCATGCTTTAGAGTTGGAACAACTCGACATGTAAACAACTTTCTTGTATGGTAAATTTGAAGAGAAAATCTATGTGGGTCAACCAGAGTGTTTTCGGTTTGAAGGTAAGGAAGATCATGTTGATCAGTTGAAGAAGTCTATATATGACTTGAAACAATCACCTAAAGAGTGGTATAAAAGGTCGTTTATGGTGCAACTTGGCTATTGTAGGAGCAAATATGATAGTTGTGTATATTTTTGCAAACTTCAAATAGCTCTTTCATTTATTTGTTGTTATATGATGATGACGTGTTGATTGCCACAAAAGAAAAATACGATATACGGAATTTATGTCCGCATACAAATGAAGAGATAAATATGTCACAAATTTCATACTCTAGTGTAGTTGGTAGCCTCATGTATGCTATGGTTTGCGCTCAACTTGACAATCACATGCTGTTAGCATGGTAAGGAGATATTTATTATGCCCATGCAAAGTTCCCCGGCAAGCTATGAAGTGGATTTTGAAATATTTGAAAGGGTACTTCTAATTTTGGTTTAGAGTTTGGGGAAACCGGTGACACCTTTACATGATATATTGATTCTGATTATGCTGGTGACTTTGACAAGAAGAGATCTTTGACCAAGTATATTTTTGTTATTGGAGGTTGTGCAGTTAATTGGAAAGCTACTAACAACATACGGTTGCTTTTTCTACTACAGAGGCAGAGTATATGGCTATTACAGAGATAGTTTAAGAGGCTATATGTTTAAGAGGCTTATTTGGAGAGCTCAATGTGGATCATGGTGTGATTGTTGTCCACAATGATAGTGAGAGTGCTATACATCTTCCTAAAGATCAAATCTATCATGAGAGGACAAAGCACATTGATGTGCAGTATCATTTTATTCACGACATTCTTACCGATGGCTATAAATGTAGGGTTCCTCAAGTGCTAAAAACGCAGCGGAATTTATAAATCGAAACCCTAGACAGGATCCACACGTATATTGAAATCTAAATAGAAGTTCGATACGTACTTTTTGCAGATCGAAGGTAAATTGATAATCGATTGTGTCTGGATTAGTGCCCTAAGTGTTGTACCTCTACCAGTATCCACACACACGAACGGAAGTCTCCAACGATCCAAGTACTAGCTAAAGATCTTGGACTTTTTTTTCTTGATCGCCTTTGATCTTCGAGACTCTCTAAAAAATCTTTGAACAAAGAACGATTCTCTACGTATTTTCTTAAGGTTAGCTTTTCATCACCTGCATGCTCTCTCTCTCTCTCTCTCTCTCTATATATATATATATATATATATATATATATATATATAGTCTCATTGTCTACGTGAATTAAAAGAAGTGGGGCCGGGTGATTTGGGCCTGCCAAAATGTCCACCTTTAATTGTATGTTTAATCATTATCTCGTAACGTGCACGACTGTGTAGATAAGTTGAATAGGAGAATAAATTAAAATCTACTTCTTATTTTAAGTAGATCCCGACACACAGAAAATATTAACTCAGTTCGCTATTGTGTGCGACCCTGTAAGTTCACTAAACATTAGTAGTGTGCTTAAAACCCTTTTTTGTCCACAAGTCATAAGCGGTCTCTAGCAAGACATTATGACTACATAGGTATAGTGAAGATCGTTTTTCCGACACAACCTAATCCACAACTAATATTAGAGTATCAACCTTGATTGATTCCTATGGCAGACCACTAATAATAAATTGGTACAGAAACAATCTATTTGATATGTTGATCAAACCCTTGCCGATTGTCAAATTCAAGCGTCACTTGGATTTGGTGCAACTGAGTTTTACTTTAGTAGAAGGAGAAGATTGTTTCATGCTTATATCTATTTGAGGAATTCAAGCCAAGTGGGGATATGTTGAATACGTTATGACCCAAATTGAGTTTTGATACCCGTATTGAAATTTGTGCCGACCTAACTTAAGAAAAATAAATGTAGATTTAGGCTAAATTTGTTTCGAGGAAAACATTTTTCAAGAAAACATTTTCCTCATTTTCCGGTGTTTGGTTCGCTTATGAAAATAAGTCAATGGAAAATGTTTTCCTACCAAATCTTAAATTCAGGAAAATGATTTCCTCTTTAAAAATCGAAAATCATTTTCCAAAATATAACTAGGCATCAGTGCTTAGACTAAAAACTCTGTGGTTGGGCATATGAACGCCAACGCCCTTGGCAATGGGGCCAGGTCCCTAGCGCCCGAGCCTAGATCCATCGAGGCCAGGCCCAGGTATATCTTGGCCGCGCTCGGGTGTATTAAGGCTAGGCCTAGGACACCAGTGCCTATGCTTGGGATGTTAGGCCCAATGACATCAAGGCCGAGCCTAGGTCCTCGATGCCCGTGCTTGGGTCCTCGACATTCGTGCTAGAGTCCATCGTGACCATTTTTTTAAAATTTTTCTTTTTCCTTCTTCCTCTGTTGATCGCCAAGCCTCGCTCGAGGCCGACCCTCGACACTCGTGCTTGGGTCCTAAATGTCTGTGCTCGAGTCCATCGAGACCAAAAGTTTTTTCTTTTCCTTTTCCTTCTTCCTTTATCGATCGACAAGCATTGACGATGGTCGGCCACAAACGAGGCTTGACCACGCCCGCCTTGGGGCCGACGAGGTTGGCCCCTTGCCCGTGACCTATTGCTAGCTATTGCCTAGGCTCGGTGATCAGTGGAGGAAGAAGGCAAAAGACAAAGAAAGAAAAGAAAAATAAAGAAAGAAGAAAAATATTAAACAAATAGCTTAAAAAATTACAAAAAATGTTCACTTCAGCGGCTGTGCCATGTAGGACAACCGCCATCCACGTCGACAACTTTCGACCAAATGAATTTTCCTTATCAAATGATGGACAATATTGTCATTTTTCTGAAAAATGACTTTTCGGAAAATATTTTCAGAAATGTCACATTTTCTGCAAAACAAACGGAACCTTAGTGTTGGTAGCATAGGGCTTGGGTTGTATATATTGTTTTTCTCAATTTATTAGGTTTGAAGTAGAGACTAGAAGAGTCTTAAGGTTTTTGAGCCACATTTTGTAATCCTTGAATTTTCATAATGGATTTTGTTTCTCCTCTCCATGTAATTTTTCCGTAAGGGTTTTCCACATAGATCTGTGTCTCCTTTTACTCTTATTAGTTTTAATTTTGTTATAGTTTCCGCATTGGTCATAACAATTGCATATATCGTACTATCTTTGTTAAAAAGAAAATATTGTTTTCTTGAGCGTGTCGTTCAAGCAAGCTCAATGCAATCAAACAAGGTCGCTGGAAAATGATCTCTAGGTGAAATCACCTACTACGAGTATTCACTCAACTTCAATGAAGTATCCAGTAGAACAAGTTTTCATGTTGTACTTGTGAGAAAGAGCATTGCAAAGGACGGGATAGCGGCAACAAAGGCAATTGGTCTCGGAATAAGAGGAAGTATCCGCTACTCACATTCGAGTTTGTAGCACGTTTTTCGTTGGATGAGACCTGCCTTGGGATAACATGGACCCAATTGTAAGACAAGAACATCAAAACAACTAATGCTATTATCGAGCAAGGGTCAGGGTCGATCCCAACTTCTAGCAGAGTGTGCGGAATGAGATTTTGAAAAGAAGTTTGCCCATTAAAATTTTACTGAAATGCGGGGTCACCCTGCTTAAGCGTCATCAAAATATCCCCAGAAAGCATAGTCGTACTATCAAAGCACTGATCATATTCTTACCTCTTATTTTTGTGGAGCATCGAACTTTCGATTGCAATTACATGACGAGGTTCAAAATGACTATATAATTATTTGACGAGAGAATGCGACAATGGGGCTTCTTACATGATGTTTCCCATCAGCCCATGTTAGAGAAGCAGAAAGGATGTCTCTGTCCAACTGCCCTTCAACAATTACCCTGAAAGCCAGTTTCTGTCCAAGACTTGAGAAAGACAAGCTACTGGGTATAACTTTGATATCGATCCCATGTGGAGCTTCAATAACAGAGGTGTAATTTGATGTAGGTGATCCGACATTTGTCACGATCCTCGTAAAGGTGCGGTTAAAGGCCTTCGTTGCAGTACAAAGTGCAAATGATGGATAATTCAGGTCCCAAGCTGCTGTTCCATTGTTTGATCCCGAGCAAGTGCTGTCATCACCTGTGACCCGTCGCAATTTTTCCGTGCTGTAATTCTGTCCGCATAAGAAGTTGACATAATCAGTTTCACCGGCATCGTACAACAAGCCGGGATGTAGCGATTGAACGGGATTAAGTTGGCCTGCCCCGTAAGCGAATTCGGCTTCAGAGTTGATCTCCGCACTCATGGGAAGAGCTAGAAATTATCAAGAAATGAAAGTGAATCAGGCCCAATATATGTCCATATTGTGAAATATGAAAAATCAGGAGCTTCCTGGAGTTATTGGTGTTCTTTGCACAATGTCATTAGAAACATTATTTACTAGACCTGAATGCGAACAAATTCTGTTATTGACCCTAATTTTCTCCAATGACAAAATGATAGTATCGTTCTCAAACCAGATTAGTCAATGTGATCATTCATTAATACTCAACACCTTAGATGATGCTACTATTCAAATCGTGCGGCATTCGACCAGAGAGATAAATAGCATTTCATGCATCTTTTTATAACACATTGTCCTCCATTCTACTTCAAAATTGTCAATCTGGCTGTAAGAAAATCGAATTGATTCAACAAGATAATGAACATTACCAGTAGTTATAAGAGCAGACTTAATCGCAGCAGGAGACCATGAGGGGTGGAATGACTTAATGTAAGCCGCGATTGCAGTTACATGTGGACATGCCATTGATGTCCCTGACATAATGTTGTAGGGTACAAATCTGTCATCTCCCGGGACCTCCGAAACCGGATTGAGCAAAGACCATGCAGCCAAAATACGAACACCTGGGGCTGCCAAATCTGGCTGTAATTAACAAGATATCACATATTATTGTTACAGGTGTATCGTATAAGTTCAATGTTGATTCATACAATTCTCCATACACAATCTTGTAGACTGATATAACATATAAAATTACCATAAGAATATCAGGTGTAACTGGGTTTGGACCCCTTGATGAAAAGGACACCACGTAGGGCGCAAGGTCATCGTGTCCCTCATGGCTCTTGTGTATGGTCGCCGTTGGGTCACTAAGAGAGTTTTCAAACAATTTAGTGCTCACGCCATTGCCATAATTGGATTAACTGTAGCTTTTTTGTGCGAAAGGCAAAAGAGAGAAAAAAAAAAGAAAGGGAATTAGAAAAAAAGAGGACCTGGTGTTGCTCATGTACAAGTAGATATCGTTGCCGGCCTTTGGGTCTAGGTAAGATGTGGGTATGGGGAAAGAGTAGGCACTGTCTTTGGGTCCATAGTCTTGCAGCAAAGCACCAATAGCACCAGCAAAGAATGGTCCTCTTTGCTCCAAAGCATCACAGAGCACAATTTTGCCCTTCACCAAGTTGGGGTCCAATGTTCCCGGAGAGCATTTTCTTCAGATAAAAACTCAAGTCTTTAGTTTGTTTAGCATCCCTAAAAAATTTAGTAACTTGATTGCAAGATGCATGGAAATTAGTGACCGCTGGCGGAATTTACTATATAGTCTTCGGTGGTCAGTAAATTACCTGGATATGGAGCTCTCGAATCCAGTAGAGATATTGGGAGCTTGGCCTCCATAAATCAATGGATACATCTTACTTTCGAGATCAAAGGTGTTTATGGAGATTCCCTGCCAATTCGATTTACCGTACCACATGTTAGGTACATAGAAAACAAATCTTTTACGTGCGCTACTTCAGAGAATATCTTGTACATCCTAATTTTTGGACGATATGGTAATCAGAACTAATGACGATGGAATAATTGCATGGGAACTGGTGCTTTCCAAAGGGGACCATTATGAGTGCCACATATTTTTGGCTTGAATTAGATGATTTAGTGTGCAGGATACTTGTCCTCTACGTGCAAGATCGAACCCGGAAGGTAACTACTCCTTTTCGAGAGAACTTTTATTACCTCGTAAGTCTTATAATTGCCCAATAGCACTTGAGTGAAGAACTTCCTGTCGATGGTACTTGCAGCAACCGAGAGAGACCATGGCGAGAAGTTAGTGATGGAGTTAAAACTGGATCCGTAATTGCCTGCAGAAGTTGATGTGAGTATTCCATTTCGCATGGCATGAAACGCTCCTATCGCAATCGAATTCCTCAAATAGTCTTTAGGTAAGGAGGACCCGATCGAGATGGAAATGATGTCGACTTTGTCGGCGATTGCGTCGTCGAATGCGGCAAGGATGTCGGCGTCATAGCTACCATCGGACCATAACACTTTGTACACTGCGATGCGGGCCGCTGGAACTCCGCCGCGAGCGGTGCCTTGAGCCAGGCCATATAGGTTGGCCATGCTTACTTCATCTCCGGCTACCGTCGATGCAGTGTGCGACCCGTGGCCATCGGAGTCTCTCGGGGATCGGAGATCATTCGGACCAAATTTGCCACCTATTCGGTAGTATTTCGCCCCAATAACCTTGCTGTAAAAGAATTGGCGTATGAGCGTACTCATTATCATATGGAATGAATGCATGGTAATTTTATTGAACTGATTGACATATATTCTTCATATTTCTTCTTGACTCTGTGGTCTCATCTCTCTGGCTTCAAAATATATAAAGTTTTAATATAGTCAATACAAATTTTAGATAATTCTAATCATAAGCCTCTTGATTTTCCGGATGTAGTTCTAATGCTTTTCTATTTTCCTGAGATTGTGCAGAAATGAAGGGAAAAGATTGACCCTATTGAAAATAGGGTTCTAATTGACCTT
Organism: Syzygium jambos; assembly: GCA_031216235.1. Classification (NCBI taxonomy): domain Eukaryota; kingdom Viridiplantae; phylum Streptophyta; class Magnoliopsida; order Myrtales; family Myrtaceae; genus Syzygium; species Syzygium jambos. The sequence continues at coordinate 7,154,489 of CM062229.1, read as the reverse complement.
GAAACTATGCATGCCAAGAAAAACACGACATCTCATTACAAGACAAAACTATCAATCAATGGATAGAACGGGTCATGTCCATGCAAATTTCTTCACTTTCATTTCTTCAGGTACTTAGTTTTAAGAAAATGTCAGATGTGACATCACTTTCTCTATCTGCTCGGAAACATAAACATTGTTGCCATAGCACATTAAAGCGTACGATATGCGCGTAAGATATATTTATGTAGTTTTCTTATGAGGAATATTATATAATTTATGTACTTGTTGCAGGTGAAATCGGATGAACTTTGACAAGTGCCCTTCCAATGGCTCGGCGGCGGGCCCAGCCCTCGATCACTGAAACTCTCCGATTCTGGCCATATCCCACTGTCGAACATTCCGACGATGACGTCACCTTCAGTTATCGATCTATCCACTTGTCGTGAGAAGCCCAAGAAGTCCCATGATTTTGTGGTGTGGAGCTCATTCTTCCGATTAGGGAACACGGACACCACGCCCTCCAGTCCTAAGTATTGTGTCCCAGAAATGATTTTTTTTCAGATTGTGCAAGCACGAAGAGAGAAACGTATAGAGTAAACCGTGTTGTCAATTACCAGCCATCTTCTTCGCTTCCTCTTCGGTTAACATCGCTGCAAATCCATTGAAGCTCCTTTTATAGCTATGGAGCAGATGCTTTGAGGGAACATCGCTGCACACATATTGTGAAAATTCTTATGAGATAGTTCGTTCAAATATCAAATAATGGCGGAATAGCATTTCTCTTCTGCATGCCCGTGGAGTTGCTATTGATAGGTTTGTACAACCAGAAGAAATTATTAACACTTCTAAATGAGCTAGGTTTAAAATTGTATGGGTTATCTCACCTGCTAGTGATTTCCTGGAGCATGTTAATGTGTTGAGGTGACGATGTGGAAACGTCATTTTTGAGCCGGCTGCCCATGTACACAATGAAGGCCTGGTTGCATATTAGGCAGACAAGAAAAATTCAATCAATATAGAGAAAAAAAGTCTGTCAATTTGGAAGTAATGCAAGGAAGTTGAAGCATGTAAGAGAAATCTGCAATTGACTGAGATGCTGCTCTTAGCTATCTGAGTACAGTAGCTCAGGTGTAACATTGATAGGGTCATACCTCATAAAACACAATGCTAGCATTTTATATATCAAAGGCCGCAGGCATTAATCAATCACAGTGACTTCATTTTGTTGAAGGTTCAAGTTGGTTTTGTTCGGTCTATCGAAATGATCTTTAGGCAAGAATTTTGTTGAAAGGAAAAATATACTTCATGTTAGAATTACGACAAATAATTGAATTGGAGAAAATTTTCGAGAGAGAAAGATAGCACAAGCGGGGGGGCCTTGCCTTTCGATCATCTTGGGAGACTATCCCTTTAATTAGTAGAGAGCTACCAACAAGGGCGAGTAGAAGCAATTGGAGGAGGAAAAAATTGGCAGTCGCCATTGAAGAGTGAGTGAAGAAGGATTGTAGTTTTTGTGGCAGTGTTGATGATGAGGAAAACAAGGGTTATATAGCCTCCCAAATGTCTGCTTTCTACGTGCACCAGCGATTGCTGGTAGTTTCCTATAAACTATCATAAGTTCATATCAATATTCGTAGTTACAATAATTATTGGCTCAATAGGCTTTACCTTGCTACAAGCACTATCTGGGTCGATTACTTCGCTAGTACCCACTACCTTAAGAGTTTCTGATTGCAACTTCACCTCAAGTTGAATACTGTACATATCCGTATAAACACTGCTACTAGCACTTCTACTCAGAAGTACTGGAGACTCGTCAAATGTAACTTCTCTGTTAATAACATGTGAATTTAATTCCGGGCACCACAACTGATAACCCCGCTCACCTTATGCATAACCTAGGAACATGTACTTTATTACCATTCCATTGAGCTTACCATCACTAACTTGAACATAACATGCACAATCAAATATTTTAATAACAAAATAATCAGCAACGTTATCTGACTACACTTCTTCGGAAGTCCGACATCCAATTGGAATCGATGGGAATATATTCTTCAGGTAGCTCGCCTATTAAGTGCATCCGCTAGACACCTTCTAGCTATACCAGCACTAGAGATCATTTTATGGGCCGTCTCTAGTAACATTTTGCTTATCAACTCCGCAACATGTTGTGGTTCACTGGCACTAGTGCGGTATTTCACTGTGCCTTCCTTCATGCGGAATTTGTTTAACTGCTTCGAGTAAAACTCCATACTACTGTCAGTCCGCACTTGCTTGATCATTTTACCGGTCTCCTTTTCGATCAAAGCTCTCAACTACTTGATCCTGACAAGAACATCAAACTTGTTCCTAAACACAAACACCCACGTCTTCTTCGAGTAGTCATCAATAACTGTTAGCATGAATCCAGCACTCTTCCCTTAAGGAAACCACGACAACCTGCGAACATCTAAGTGAATTAATTCTACAATTTCCATGGTTTCTTTGACAATCTCACTCGATTGCACTTTCCGTTGTTGATCTAAATCACAACACCTACATACATTTAATTTATTAGCCACATAAACACATATCAAATTTCTTTCACTTAGAACTTTCAAGCTTCTCTCGCTTATGTGCCCCAAATGCATATGGGACAATTTAGACTCTCGAACTGATACATCCGACGTCTCTGCAGCAAATTCCGTCAATGTCTCACCTTGAAGTTCATACAGGCTATTATGCTTGATTCCTTTCATTATCACCATGGCACCTCGAACAATTTTCAAAACTCCACATTTTGAATAATACCGACACCTAGCTGAATCCAAGGCACTCAAGAAAATCAGATTTTTCTTTAACTCTGGAACATGCCTCACTCCAGTAAATGTCTACACAATACCATCATGCATTCTGATTCTAACATACAATTATTACTAAACGACAATGTACAATTGATCAAGGAAGGCTGTCGGTGAAAGTGACATGAGCTATTGAACAATCGACAACTTGATGGCATGGATATCAACATCTATGGAGAAGACTTATCTATAGCTACATACATTCAACATTGACCGGTAGCTGAGAAGTGTCAAGTGAAACTCATTAAAGGAAGACTTATCTATAGCTACATACATTCGACATTGACTGGTAGCTGAGAGGTGTCAAGTGACACTTATTAATAGAGCAAGCAAAGGGTGTCAAGTGAAACTTATTAACAGAGCAAGCAAAGGGTTAGCCATCTTAAAATTTAGCTTAAGTGTTGGACCAAAACGAGAACACAAGAGTAGAAATATCGATTCAAGGTAAGGAGATTGGACGATAATTGATTAACCTAGTGGTTTTGGAAGTTGTAATTGCTTGTGGATGAGACGAGCGTGTGAATAGAAAACTTGGAATCTTGGGAGAACAATTGTAACCATACTTAGAGTAATAACTGCTAGTGAATGGTTATAATTATTGAGTTATATAAAGGGTTAATATTATGAAAAATCCCAAATTAGTATATCTGTAACAGATTTATCCAAAACTAATTTTTTGACCACTAAAAATCCTAAACTAGTACGTGTGTGACAAATTTACTCCAAACTAATTTTTTGACCATTAAAAAACCCAAATTGGTACATTTGTAACAAATTTATCATCCGTTAAATTGAATTAATATCACGAAAAATCATAAATCGATACCCCTGTGACAAATGGAGGGTAAAACCCCAAACTGGTACACCCATCAATTGCCATGTCTCATTCAGCTCAAAAATTTGATAGTAAAATTTAACGGAAACTAACGGAAGTTAAAATTGTCATAGGTGTACCAGTTTGAGATTTTTTACGGTCAAAAAATTAGTTTGGGATAAATTTATCACAAATGTACCAGTTTGTGATTTTTCGTGGTATTAACCCTTATATAAATGGCGGCGTGTAATTATGAAAGGGGGTCCTGAACACATATTCCCAATATACTCTTCTCAATTTTTTAATTTTCTTTCCATTTTTCATAATCATTTCTAGTCTTTTATCTTTAAGTTTTCTATTCATCTTCGTTATTACGCCAAGTAGATTCCTATTCAAATCACCACAAAATGCACTTTTATCAAAAAATCAAAAGTCAACTTTTGGTGAAAAATTATTTACTTCGAGTAAAACCCCATTTTTATGCAGCGTCCCCGATAACAACTTTTAGATACAAATCTTTTGTCTCTATCTGATTGATTTAAATCACTTGTAACCATCTCCACATTATTTTATTTGACAAAAGCAACCGCATGTATTAAGGATCTTTTGCGGCATATGTTTAATATCTTAGAAACTAAGATTTTGTGTCCATCTCAAATATAGGAAACAAATGTAATAGTTTCCAACTAGTGGGGTTCATCCGCTAGAAACCTTCTAGCTATACCAGCACTAGAGATCATTTTATGGGCCGTCTCTAGTAACATTTTGCTTATCAGCTCCGCAACATGTTGTGGTTCACTGGTACTAGTGCGGTATTTCACTGTGCCTTCCTATATGCAGAATTTGTTTAACTGCTTCGAGTAAAACTCCATACTATTGTCAGTCCGCACTTGCTTGATTATTTTACCGGTCTCCTTTTCGATCAAAGCTCTCAACTACTTGATCCTAACAACAACATCAAACTTGTTCCTAAACACAAACACCCACGTCTTCTTCGAGTAGTCATCAATAACTGTTAGCATGAATCCAGCACTCTTCCCTTAAGGAAACCACGACAACATGCGAACATCTAAGTGAATTAATTCTACAATTTCCATGGTTTCTTTGACAATCTCACTCGATTGCACTTTCCGTTGTTGATCTAAATCACAACACCTACATACATTTAATTTATTAGCCACATAAACACATATCAAATTTCTTTCACTTAGAACTTTCAAGCTTCTCTCGCTTATGTGCCCCAAATGCATATGGGACAATTTAGACTCTCGAACTGATACATCCGACGTCTCTGCAGCAAATTCCGTCAATGTCTCACCTTGAAGTTCATACAGGCTATTATGCTTGATTCCTTTCATTATCACCATGGCACCTCGAACAATTTTCAAAACTCCACATTTTGAATAATATCGACACCTAGCTGAATCCAAGGCACTCAAGAAAATCAGATTTTTCTTTAACTCTGGAACATGCCTCACTCCAGTAAATGTCTACACAATACCATCATGCATTCTGATTCTAACATACAATTATTACTAAACGACAAAGTACAATTGATCAAGGAAGGCTGTCGGTGAAAGTGACATGAGCTATTGAACAATCGACAACTTGATGGCATGGATATCAACATCTATGGAGAAGACTTATCTATAGCTACATACATTCGACATTGACTAGTAGCTGAGAGGTGTCAAGTGACACTTATTAACAGAGCAAGCAAAGGGTGTCAAGTGAAACTTATTAACAGAGCAAGCAAAGGGTTAGCCATCTTAAAATTTAGCTTAAGTGTTGGACCAAAACGAGAACACAAGAGTAGAAATATCGATTCAAGGTAAGGAGATTGGACGATAATTGATTAACCTAGTGGTTTTGGAAGTTGTAATTGCTTGTGGATGAGACGAGCGTGTGAATAGAAAACTTGGAATCTTGGGAGAACAATTGTAACCATACTTAGAGTAATAACTGCTAGTGAATGGTTATAATTATTGAGTTATATAAAGGGTTAATATTATGAAAAATCCCAAATTAGTATATCTGTAACAGATTTATCCAAAACTAATTTTTTGACCACTAAAAATCCTAAACTAGTACGTGTGTGACAAATTTACTCCAAACTAATTTTTTGACCATTAAAAAACCCAAATTGGTACATTTGTAACAAATTTATCATCCGTTAAATTGAATTAATATCACGAAAAATCATAAATCGATACCCCTGTGACAAATGGAGGGTAAAACCCCAAACTGGTACACCCATCAATTGCCATGTCTCATTCAGCTCAAAAATTTGATAGTAAAATTTAACGGAAACTAACGGAAGTTAAAATTGTCATAGGTGTACCAGTTTGAGATTTTTTACGGTCAAAAAATTAGTTTGGGATAAATTTATCACAAATGTACCAGTTTGTGATTTTTCGTGGTATTAACCCTTATATAAATGGCGGCGTGTAATTATGAAAGGGGGTCCTGAACACATATTCCCAATATACTCTTCTCAATTTTTTAATTTTCTTTCCATTTTTCATAATCATTTCTAGTCTTTTATCTTTAAGTTTTCTATTCATCTTCGTTATTACGCCAAGTAGATTCCTATTCAAATCACCACAAAATGCACTTTTATCAAAAAATCAAAAGTCAACTTTTGGTGAAAAATTATTTACTTCGAGTAAAACCCCATTTTTATGCAGCGTCCCCGATAACAACTTTTAGATACAAATCTTTTGTCTCTATCTGATTGATTTAAATCACTTGTAACCATCTCCACATTATTTTATTTGACAAAAGCAACCGCATGTATTAAGGATCTTTTGCGGCATATGTTTAATATCTTAGAAACTAAGATTTTGTGTCCATCTCAAATATAGGAAACAAATATAATAGTTTCCAACTAGTGGGGTTCACCTATTTTATATAGAAGACCCGCCAAATCGAAAGGCGTATCGTACACGGGGACATCATTGGTGCCAGTAAGCGCCATAATTTTTTCAATAAATCATTTGTGTGCCGTGACTTTTGTAAATGTTTACTTTTTTTGTCGACTTATAAACATTTACTCGAGTGTCATGATTTTTCAATTGATAACTCAAGTGCCATGATTTTCTAATTGATAACTTGAGTACAATAACTTTTGAAAAAATTCATCATAAATGTCATTGTCACGGACCGACAGTTCCTTGGTCGTGGAATAGCTCGTGCAGCGCCTGGCGAGTTGAGAAGATTCTAGGCCAATCTTCCTTCTATAGTTGTTTCAAAGAACAATATGACTAACATCCTCGTATTAGATGGTACCACGCCCAGTTTAACTCAAGCGTCTAATCTTCTGAGCGAGCTACACATAACACTTTACCTCGATGGCACCAAACTCCACTCACAAGGGTACAAGAGTACAGCAGAATTACAGTCCGTGACATTCTCCCCCACTCAATTCCGCAATGCCTTCGTTGCGTGCTATTTAGTCACTTCCCTGCGTTCCTCAACCATCAATGCCACTACCCTGAGATTTACATGAATGGCAACACTTGCCCAATAGAACATGGCACTCCACTCTACTCCACTAGCAGTTTCCCCCAATCAAAGCTGTTCTTGAATCTCCAGCCATTTGTGCACCCTGACAAGTGTGGCATCCTAAGCCAACTGCACTCCCTTTCTTTCGCTTACAAGGCTTCTCCTGATCTTAGCAAGCTAGTGGAGGGTTCTCTCCTTCTTGGAAATATGATAACAGACCTCCTCTTGAGTTTCACCAATTGATCTAGGAATCCCTATTCAGTGAGCAATGCGATTCCACCTTGTGCCCCCATTGCCATTCTAGAAGCTAGATGAGAGCTGCACATTGTCCCAGCCCTCTTAGCCATGGCGATTCACTCTCTACCCTCATAGGACCGGCTAGACCACAGGTTTATCCCAAATCACCCACCTACTGGAGAGATCCCTACTTTGATACCATTTGTCATGGCCGACAGTTCCTTGGCCACGAAATAGCCTGTGCAGTGCCTGGTGAGTCAAGTAGATCCCAGGCCAGCCATTATTCTATAGTTGTTCCAAAGAACAATACGACAAATAACATCTTTGTATCGAATAGTATTACGCCCAACTTAGCTTGGGCATACAGTCCCTCGAGCGAGACATACAGAATACTTTAGGCACGACAATTGATTTTGGCCTGCTGTGGCCTTATTAGGAAAGTGACATTAGCTTTTGACCAGTTTGTGTGCGGAAGGCCAACCCTACTTTCAAAGCTCCGAAGGGTATATTCATTCTGGCCCAGAATTCCTAACACAAACTACCTTGACGCCACTTCCACGAGCCAGTTGTATTATCCCCTCTGCATCACTCACTTTTCACTCGACGGCACCAAGCTCCACTCACATGGGTACAAGAGTATAGGAGAATCACAATCCATGACATCATGCTATTAAGATTTTTGGCACTTGTGGTGAATGTTTTTCGAAAGTTATGATATTCAGGTGATCGATTGAAAACTTATGATATTCAAGCGAACGGCCTACGGAATTTACGAATCTCGAGTGATTTGATGAACAAATTATGGCAATCAAGGGAGTGCCATATGAAAATTATGTCACTTGTGATGTCATTTTTAACATTCACTTAGTAATTTTTTTGGCCCTAAATATATATTCTATCGCTGGTAAATAGAAGATTGCAAATGATTTGTCGTTGGAGTCGTCTTTCTTTTTGTACGGCAGATGAACTTTCTGGTGGCTTTTAAATCAAACTTCTACGGGAACTCCAACCAACCCGTTATACCAAACTTGATGCTTTAACCCCATAGAGCATACATCCTTGAAAACATTGTTTCCTTGAACATGTCTCTCCAGCCGACTTTGACAATGTAAAGTGTGCAACCTTTCTCTGATACCAATTGTAGGGTATTCAGAGACACAATTCTGATACCACTTATAGGATATGAGGAAGCATTGTGGTGGTAACACGAGAGAATTGTAATAGACAAGTCAAGACATACTTGTAATACCAAACTGCGGCATGACACTAAAAATTATTTTACACAGCTATTACAAAGTAATCTCAAAGTAATATTTACTTATACATAGACACTCAACTAATCTGTCTATCTCTCACTCTTAGAGGAGTAAGTCTCTCTCTATTTCTACTTAGGCTGCGTTGCCTCTCTCTTTGAAGCTCACCTTTGCATCTGGTGACTTCCTCTACTCTGAAGCTCTCCCCGCTGGAGGTTTTCCCGAAGCTCACACCTTTTGCTCTCAGCCTCTCCAGCAGCGTGTGGCTTTCGCTGAAGCCCACCCTCGCTATGGTGGCTTGAGGCCCTATTTGGCCTGACCCTTTTGCTTTGTCAATTTCCTTATTCATAGGCGAAGATGTACCATCAAAACGGTGGCTCATAATTGCTTCTCTTGCGTTCACATGTGAAGACCAACTTGGGCTTCTCTTTCTCGGCCAACTTCAACATGTGAACATATCTTCAAGCTGGGCTTTTGTTGTTTTCTTTTCTTCAAGAAGCAATCCAAGTCCAATATGGACTTTGCAAGCTGGCGCCTACTTTTTGGCCGCCAATGGAGAGAATCCCTGGAAGCAGGCCCTAAACTATGTTTCGAGTTTGAGCACTCCGTTGGAGGATATGGGTTTGTCAGATCGAATTTGTTGAGAAAGAGCCATCAAAACGGATTAGAATTTCTTTGTTCAAGAAGTTTCCTCAATTGCAAAAATGAAGGGGCACACAAATATAATATTTGTGGGGATTTGTTTATTCAAGAAAAGGACCAGAACACTCATTTGTTTATTAAAGTTTCCTCTTAAGCCGCACCCAAAAGAACGTGGACTTCGTGGGTTTTGTTGAGATCTTCTGGTCGCGACTTGAAGTATAAAAGATATGCACATACAAGTTCTCTCTTGGACGAACAGGACGGTTCTTGTTCACCCGTAGGTAGAGCTCTTGCCATGGGTTTGAACAACCGGCGATTTGTGCTCTGATTTTTTACATTCAATTGAGTTGTTTAATTATAAAACACTCCAGTATGGGGATGAATATAATCCCGATTCTCCAATTATTAATGAATTATTTGTTGTTGGCTCTCCTCATAGAGCAGGTATCGACACTCGGATCGAACCGCACAAATCTTTAGTGTCTTTATCGTTCATTGTTTATTTTTCCTGTGATTTCGGATTGATTTAATAACAATATCCCATCGGTTTTCACGCCAATTTTACAAAGCCTTCAATGATCGAACAAGATCCACAACCTCGACATGCAGCAGGGAAGCCAATTCGTTGGGTCCCATTAATGAGCAAGAATATATTGTGAAATAATGGAACTCTGACAGTGCAAGCAATCGTTCTCTGTGGAGGGCTTTGGACCAAACCATGGCCGCAACTGGCAACTGCACCACCCACTCCTTAAATAGCTGTCAGCTTCTTCTGGATGCATGAGTTGTGGAGTTGCGTCTTTGCATTAACTCCGAATCGTGTGGTTAGGACCAGCTGATGTCGTCCTCAAAGTCGGTAGCGATTACGGACATGGTAGAGCGACCAGTCAAAATTAGATAAAAAGAAGGTTCGAGACCAGTCACGCTGTCTGAAGTCGAACGGGCTGAAAACGGCTAGATCTTAGCTGAAACGACAGAAGATGCTAACTCGTGACAATCGAAATGGTGATGACTGGCATATTGACGATGCTTTTCCACTATCTCGTAGAGAATCTTACGTGGTTAAAGATTTATCGGCAATCTCACTATGTCCTTGGCATTCAAAAATGGGAGGACGTGTTAATTTTCCTGATTTAGCACGTAAAACATATTAATTCTCCGCGACCATTATGTTCTCATGGTCGTGAAAACTCCTTTGTCCCTGTTCAGTTTAACCGATCAAGAAATCCGAAGAGACGTAATGAAATGAGACTGTGAAGTGTCTAAAGAAAAGAGTTACCAAATCATCTTACCATGCTCTCATCTCTGAAAAAAAATGTCACTGTTTTGTGTCTCGCAACACTCCTTTGTGCCAATATAAAAAGAAAGTAAGTGAATGTGAGATAATCAACTCGACGACAAATGAACTATGTAATACCTTCTCGGCCGGGGGGGGGGTCTCTGTTTCTCTGGATCGTGGCTCAGGAAAAATGACAAAATTGGGAAAAATAGAAAGAAAAAAGGAAAATATTGAGTATACAAAGGATGCGTTTGTTTTGCTAAATAATGAGTGGTATGAAAAATTTTTCATTCATTTATTTTTTTAATCGACATAAGTGATATTTTTTTGAAAAATATTATTAAAATTATTAATTTTTTGCGAAATAAATGGACCGATACGTATCTTCGTTACATGGGCTTAAGCTCAATTGACGCCGTTATCGTTACGGAGACGAAAAAGCAAAAAGGAAAAGGCCGGGGGAAAAGAAGGGAGGGACTAGGAGAGAGAGCAGGGCTTTTGCTTCAGCGGGAAGGCATTGAATTGGGGGTGGTGACGTGGACGGGCGTGAATCTTTTGCCGTACGTTCCTCTTGCGTGATTTCAGTCCCCCCCCAGCGGTGGGGCCCGGCCACAAGGCTGCCCCACTCCACACCCCAAGTGAGTGACGACTCCCCCGTCGCATTTTATTTATTTCTTTCGTCCTTTTCTGCCACGTCGGTTTTTGCCAAAACGAAAAATTGCGATTTTCCCTTCCTTCCTTCCTTCCCCTTTTTTTTTTGGGTTAATACCACGAAAAACCCTGAACTGGTACACTTGTGACAGATTTACCCCAAACTATTTTTTTGACCATAAAAAACCCCAAACTGGTACATCTGTGACAATTTTACCCCGAACTATTTTTTTGACCACCAAAAACCCCAAACTGGTACACCTGTGACAATTTTACCCCGAACTAATTTTTTAATATTAATTTTTTTATTTTTCGATTTTTTTTAGTTTTTCTTTTCTTTTCTTTTTCCTTGCCTTTTTATTTTTTTTTCCTTCATCTTCATTGGGCCAATAATAGATTTTTATATTGTAATTGATACCACAATAACGTGACACGTAACATAAATGCTACATTTTGACAAAAAAAAAACATAAACGCTAAATGAAAGACTTTCTTTTATATGTATGAATTTTCATGCCAACCACTTTTTTCTACGTTTAAATGTCTCGCGAAAAAAGCATTATATTGTTGTCGTGTCTTTCTTATTTTTGGGTGCAAGTGGATAGGCAAACTGATGGGGTCCAACGCATGCTTGTTACCTAAGCTTGGAGTACAGCTAATCAACAATTTCTATACGTCCTGCTTGCCAATTTAATTTAACAGATTAATTTACAAAATTAGTATATTTTATATATAAGATGAGAGATATTATATGTGCATGGCGATTCATAAATCAATATGCTCACTTGAAATATATAATAAATAAAACGCAAGAAGAATTTTTTGTACTATTTCTAATTGATATAGTAAGAAATTATAAAGAAAAAAATTATAGATACAAACTTACGAATTTAATTTCAATTTAATATGCCTTACCAAATTCACATTTCCTGAATTTTTTTTTGTTTGAGGTTAAAGATGAAGGGAAAAAAAAAGAAAAGGAAAGGAAAAAGAAAAGAAAAGAAAAACTAAAAAAAATCGAAAAATAAAAAAAATAATATTAAAAAATTAGTTCGGGGTAAAATTGTCACAGGTGTACCAGTTTGGGGTTTTTGGTGGTCAAAAAAATAGTTCGGGGTAAAATTGTCACAGATGTACCAGTTTGGGGTTTTTTATGGTCAAAAAAATAGTTTGGGGTAAATCTGTCACAAGTGTACCAGTTCAGGGTTTTTCGTGGTATTAACCCTTTTTTTTTTATTTTTTATTTTCCCGAGTGGCGGAGTCGCAGCTTTTTTGGTAGCTGCGAGTTGGTGGTTAAACCGGTCAACACAACCCCCTCTTCGGGGCTTTGAACGTTTTGCATTCTGGCTCGTGTACACAGAGAGAGCACATTTCAAATTCGAAATGATGTTCCCCCGAACCTATCCGGTTCGATCTGGGCAAAAAGGATTTCAAAATGGAATTCCAAACTTTGTAGACTTAAAAAATGATCTCCCGTTAACAAGATCGCGATTCGAATTCGGGACTCCCGGTTTGTTAGTGGCTCGGTTCGAATTCGAATTGTGAATGCCGTTTTCGTACCGTCACGTGGACATTTATCTTAACCCAACTTTGTCTCCGCAATATGGTGAGGGACATGGAAGTCTCTCCGTTCTAAGTTTCCCGGAGGGCTTTCCTTCGCGGCGATCTGTTGACCGGTGTGGAGGAGCCTTTTTGGTTTTCGGAGCTCGAGGCGAACTCGGCTCGAGGGGGCGGGGACTTCCCCCCGGGAGGATGCGACGGCGAATGCTACGAATGACTACCCGAGACTCTTGAATCCTTGAGGCAGTAGAAGGTGTGCCGCAGGAGAACTAGTTGAGTAAAGCCTTCGCCGGACTCTTTTGGCCCCCAGTGATTCTCTCTTCTCTTGTTGCTCCGCGACGTGCAGCGGTCGGACAATTGTTCTGGTGGAGGGTGGTTCCCTCGGACGGACCCAACGGACTTCGAGAATCCTCCTTCCTCGGCTGTTGATTATCGTTCAATTTGAAAAATTTGTCTAACCATACCATAAATAATTAGGCAAATGTTTGTGTTTAGTTTGTCTATTTCGAGATTTTTCCTGAACAGTAAGAAAAATATCAAGTATCGGGTTCGTGAGATTAACTTAGCGATAAATAATTTAACATATTGTATGAATTGATCGTACGTCACATCTTCAACTGGCCGTATCAACCGCAAACATTCTCTTATTTCAGCCTATTTGTTTGAGGTGTTTCATATATCCGAAGTGGATCCATCCAATATGAGTGTTCTTATCAAAATGACGTGTGTTTACTTCGGCTCAAAGCTAATCCGAGCAGCCCTTTGTGATTTCTTGTCAAAATCGACAAAAGTAAAATTTATCTTAATATTCTAAAATTACGAGGGAACTTAAGATGATATGTTGTTATCGATTTAAGGTGCTCAACGTTAATGTTGATTATAAAATTTAATGTTTATCAAGTACTTAGTATACTTATGTGATTTAGTCAAGAATACCAATTCCAAAGAAGACGGAAAAAAAATTCTACATTGACTTTTGTTTTGGTTAGTAATGATAATTGTCGTAATTGCTCACCAACATAGCAACGTAAGTAGACTTTTGTAGTTTTGTAAAACACGTTACTCCTTTTTATTTTTTTCTCAAAATTTTGGAGAGCTCGGCATCCTTCCAATATAATATTTAAACCTGCATGTTCTCTCATTATCATTCCATTATCCATCACTCGTGATTTGTCTAACCTAATTCCCCTGTTGGCTTATTGGCGAGGGGGGATTCACGTATGTTTCACATTGCGAATAATGCATTTCAATTTCGATGGCTATTTTGGTCTTAAATCTTTACTTGATACTCTCTTTGATCCGTACAATCTTGATATGACGATGGCGATAGATCTCTTCTCAACGCTTAAAAAGGGGATTGCGAGGGCGAGAGCTCGATCCAGATCCATGTAGCGGGACAGTCGAATTAGGAGAAAATCGGTGATTTTGGAGACCGCTGCGTAGAGGAACCTTTAGTAGCAAAATTCTCTGTACATATTACGATGGTTGTTGAGCATATTTCAATTTGCTAGTCCTCCTTTTTCATAAAGAAAGTGTGAAAAAGTACTTGTTAAATAATCATAGCAAAAAAAAAAAAAGAAACCAATTTCCATACATCAGGTTTGGTCGCGATAAATAAAATCAATATTACTAGAATTAAAAAGTTTCAATTTTTAAAGATATCCATTAACACCTCCTTCTAGAAATTACTCAAATTTGATAAATTTTTCGGAAATCACAGCAGCAGCAGTTTCAGGTAACATGGATTATGTGATCTGACAGCACCCGGTAGTTGGGTTTACAGATCCAAAGCAAAGCAATGGTTTTTTTGTCAGGAACTGGGGGGATTTGGATTCGGAACACGGGCATCAGAAACCGCTCTCCCTTGCGTGTTCTTTTGTTTGCTAATGCATTTTCAATACGAAGTGTTGTAGCCTTGTGGGCTTCATCTGGGGCAGAGGCTGATGCAGATGCAAGAACCATGGAAGCTGATTATTTAATGTTTCCCTCCCTAAATCTTTGTTCTAATCACTCGATTTAGATCCTCTATTTTATAGCGCTTCAGGCAAGGGCCTTCATCATTGTTCCCCTCGTGATTGTGCCCCTCATGTAGAGGTGGCCACGGGCCGGTTTTGGCCCGGAACCGGCCCGGTCAAACCCGGGCCCGGCCCGTTGACCGGGCCCGCGGTTTGGAACCGGTCCACCCAAAAAAAAAAAACTGTGCAGCAGACCGGCGAGGTCGAGCCCTCGCCCGATCTGGCGAGGCCGGCCTCGCCCAGCCCAAGCGAGGGCGGCCCTCGCCCGACATCGGCGAGGGTGGCCTCGCCCGAGGCCGGCCACCTCCGCCGGCCGGCGGAGAAAAAAAGAAAAAAAAAAGAAAAGGAAAAATAAAAAAAAAAGAAAAGGAAAATTATGAACCGGAACCGGTTCATACTTGGCCACGAACCGGAACCGCCGGTTCCGAACAGGAATCGGTCGGCTCTGAACCGTGGCCACCTCTACCCCCATGTGGTTTGAGACTGTGGATGTTGCTAATGATGCTCTCATCTGTTGTCTGCCTGAGAAAACTCCATTGAAAATACTATAATTTTCGTGCGGCGTTTACTTTAGCGTCAAAATTTTTCGACATATCATTTCAATCCTTTTTGGTAAAAAAAAACGATCACTTAAGCATCAATTTTGATTTGGGATGCCGAAAATCCGACATGACAATATTTTAACATTTTTTCCAACTAACGTGAAGGAAATCTGACTTGGTAAAGTTTAGTGAAAAGTGATCACTTGAATATCAATTTTTGTTAAAAGTGATCATTTATAATTTTTAACTTTTTAAAAAGTGATTTGTTGGTTTCACTTTCTTAAACATAATTGGATCACTTGGTTTACAACACAGATTGCGTACAAACTTGGAAACGTATATAAAAACAATTACTCCATCAACAATAGCTTAAATTCAAATCAGACAGCATTGCATTCAAAATAAGGATGTTCTTACATCAACATAAAGTCCCCAACAAGTCAGAAACCTCCCCAACAATAACCTCCCCTACTAAATGCAGCAACGCCAGCCAAAAAACAAGTCAAAAGCCTACCCATCCACAATTTCCTCCCCAACAAGTCCCTCCAAGCACCAAGCCCTAATTTTTGCCCATGCCAAGTGGAGAGAGAGAGAGAGAGAGAGAGAGAGAGAGAGAGAGAGAGAGAGAGAGAGAGAGAGAGAGAGAGAGAGAGAGAGAGAGAGAGAGAGAGAGAGAGAGAGAGAGAGAGAGAGAGAGAGAGATAGTTAACACAAACAACGACAAGAGAGATTAAATTTGAAGGATACGACGTCGTTTTCTCATGAACGGAATTTGTTTCACATAAAATTCTATTGGACTTTCTTTTTAGATAAAAGAAATTCACGTATGAATAAAATTCTATTAAAAATGCCACGTAGGACTTTATATGCCAAAATTTGTTGCTAGAGACTTTCAAGCAATCGTTTTTCCTTTAACGTGGCACTTAAGTGATTTGGCGAAAAGTTTTGATTTTAAAGTGAGTATGATACGAAAATTATGATGCTTTTAGTGCCCTTTTCCCCAATTTGGCCTTAAGCTGGTGCAACGACCGTCTTTGACCTCAGATATGAGACTAGTGATGGCCTCCGAAGGAGCAACAGCGGCTTGCGGTGGAGAAGGGGAGATGTGGTGGCGAGCGTGTCGGATCGAGCAAGCCTATCCAGTGGGGAGAGAGAGTGTGGGTGGTTGTTGGGTCTTTAGGGGGTAGGGACAGTTTGAAAAATAAAATGGCAATGTAGGAATTATAGCAGTAAGTTTTGAAACATGAGAAGAGTATTTAATATGGAACGTAATGTTGTAATTTTTGTCATTTTTTAAAATAAAATTAGGACTTCGATAAATGATTAATTAGTATCCTGTAAATAGTCAAGATGCATGTGATTTATTATTACTAAAGTTCGAAAAGTATTTTCTTTCTTTTCTCTCTGTTGTATTTTTCTCTGTCTCTTTCACCATATCTGTTTGGAAGAAGTGGAGCACTGCACAGTAGGGAGGACTGGAACAAGCAACAATTTCCTTTGCCTCTATGACGATTAACCACTGAAAACGCTGCCAAGCAACAAGGTAAAAAGGAATGACTAATCAAATTGATTGTAAAGAAAAAATGTAATTTCAGGTTAGCAAAATTCAAGAACAATGTTGGTATAATAAAATGAATGGAAACAATCAAATTTTCTTATAAATTACCAACTTTCATTTGTCTTGCTTAACAACTTGTTGAATTTACCTACTTTTTATACGAAGTTATCACTCAAGTTTTCTTTTGTTAGCCTAGCAACCAATATTAGTTTTACCAAAATCCAATTTGGGTCACATACCAAATTTTTATTTGTTAGTTTCGGAAATTATCATTTTTTTCTAACAAGTTGACAGCTAATACTTTCTTTCTCATCAATGCATCTAATAAGTTGCCAACTCTCCTCCAAAATTACCAACTTTTGTTTGAGTTAGTTGTTGACTTTTTTATGATTAACTTACCAATTTATTATAATTTATCAACTTTTATTTTAGGCACTTCCCAACTCTTAAATGATCAACTTTTACTTGCTGTACTTACCGACTCTTCTAATATCGTCATGGACTCTCTTAGAAAGCTACCAACTTTTCTTTGATTCACTTACCAACTGACTTTCATTTATCAACTCTTATTCGAAAGATTTACCAACTCCCATATTTGAAAATTACCAATTTCTTTGAATAAGTTATTAACTTTTATCTTCTCACAAACACTTCAAATTAGGGCCCGTTTAGCAAGTTGTCAATTAGTGAAAATTTCTGTTTTTCTGTTCCCAAAATCAATTTGGGAACAGAAATTTGTTTGTTAAAATTTTTGTGCCCGAGCACAAATTTGCAAAAAATTATTCCTAGAATCAGTTTAAAAAAAGTAGCTTCTTGATTTTGGGAATAATTTTTCCATTTTTTATTCTCTTGATTTTCTTCTTCCTCATGGTTTGTTGTTCTTCACTTGCTACTGGTCGGCCGCCGGCCACTAGTGACTAGCCACCGGTGATCGGCCACTGGTGATCAGCCGTACGCCAGGGCTGGCGAGGGCAGCTCGCGGCCGCGACGGTGGGGCCTCGCCCAGCCATGCCGCAACCTAGGCGGGGGAGATGGGTCGCGACGACGAGATCGGTGGCGAGGGCCGCGATGCCCTCGCCGACCTAGCCTATGGCTGGTTGCCGTCACTGGTGACTGGGCATGGCCAAGGAAAGGAAGGGAAGGGAAAGAAAGAATAAAAAAGAAAAAAAGGAAAAAAGAAAGAAAGAAATATTAAAAATGTAAATATATTATTAATAAAAAGAAATTTTGTGTAGTTACTGAACGTATTTCTATTCTTTTTCTATTCTAAGAATAGAAATTTTGGGCAGGTACCAGACATTTTTAAATACTTAGAAATTGTTCCTGGGTATAGAATAAAAAAAATCATTTTTAAACAGAATCAGTTCTTGGGCACAGAATCGTTGCCATGCGCACCCTTAGCTGTTTGACGCTGTGAAAATTATCAACTTTTATTTGAGAGATTTACTAAATTATCAAATGATTAACTAACCAACTGTTTACTACCTCTTATTTAAAGCGCGTAGTGTCCATGTTCGAATTTGAGAATCTAATCAAGCACTACTTACCTATGCTATCACAAATTCGGAATCAAGTCCGACCTACATGGATGAGCCATTTCCTTGAGCTTTGTTCCCACGCCCAAGATAAAGACATTACCTTGCTTTTCGAATAAGCTCGTTAGATCTTCAACGAAGCCTAATTTCAAATGGGCACAAAGATGACTTTCTTTATCCTCAATTTGGGCCCTATCAGTTCAGTGTTTACATGGCCTTCTAGTTCAGGGTACGCTTGTTAAGTAAAATTTATGGAGTTTGCTTTTTCAACCACTGTCGCAGCATGAACAGCAAGACCAAGATTGCCAACCTCCAACATTTCAAAAGCCAAAAGGGCACCTTGCCTCAACCCTTTCCCTCCTTTGAAAGAGGCCTCTAATCCACCATCAAGGGAGATGAAGAAATATGGTGTAGATACAAGCTTCTATCCAAGCCATAAGCTGCTCAGGAACTCTCTTAGTTCTTAACTTTCCAATGAAAGAAAAATCCCATCTTACAGAGTCAAATGCCTTCACGACATCAGCTTTGATTATCCCTCGAGGTGAAATGCCTGCCTCATGGTAATTGCTAACCAATTCATGGGCCAAAAGAACACTGTCAGAGATAATCCTCCCCTCACGAAAACTGCCTGATTGTAACTGATAAAGTGCGGCAAAATTTGCTTAAGCCTATTGGAAATCTTTGTGATGCACTTATAAGTGATATTGCAGCAAGAAATAGGACGGATTTGAGGCATCTTTGAGACTCTTTACACTTGAGGAACCAAAGTGATAGTAGTTGTATTCACCTTCCTGAGAAGTCTCCAAGTTCTTAAGAAAGAACTCCATGATGGCAACACAGATATCCTCCCCAACAACACTCCAAGCCGACTTATAAGTCGGGCTATAAACCATTGGGTCCAGCAAATTTGTCCCCATTCACGGACCACAACAACGCTTGCTTAATCTCCCTTGGAGTAATGGTTTTTGTAAAAAGATCCCTTTGAGCGTCAAAGAGCTGAAATCTAATAGATTTTGTAATTCGGAAAAAATCAACATCCAGATTGTCAAGAGGACCAAGAAATGACTTCAAAATATTCACTACCACTTCAGCAAAATTCTCACAAATCCATAGTATAGATAAGTCATAACAGAAAACGTAACCGGTGTTTTGGCCACCTAATTTCAACTAATTCACTCGAGATTTTTGCTTAAGGAAAGACGTCTCAGCTTCTTCAGCTTCCAGAGCTTAGCCCTAGCATCAAAGTCTTCAGGCAACAGATTATTTATGAATAACCTCAAATGGGTTTCTCTTTTCGGCCATGGTATATATACAGATAGGTAAACCTTAAAGAAAGTTGTAGATGGTAAAGACAAATTTAGTCATTGTTGGATTCTTGTTTCAGGCTCTTCGTATCATATATGTCCTGATCATGATTGGTTCTTCACGTACAAGGGATATAATGATGGAGTTATTCTAATGGGAAATAATGCTGAAAGCAAAATGGTTGGGATTGAGATTATCAACATTATGATCCATGAAGGCATGATCAGAACCTTGGAAAATGTTAGACACGTTCCTAATTTGATGAAGAACCTCATCTCTTGGGATACACTTAATGTTAACGGTTGTAGTTTTATGGTTGAAGGTGGAGTTATGAAGATTATGAGAGGTTCGCTTTTGTTGATGAAATGGTTGAAAACTGGAACTTTGCATCAGTTGCATGGTACTATAGTTATTAATTCAGCTATAGTCTCATCTGCTATGACAGAATCAGAAAACACTAAATTATGACATATGAGATTATGTCATATGAGTATTAGAGGGATGGATGTGCTGAGTAAGAGAGGTATTCTATGTGGTCATAAATTGGATAACTGGATTTCTATGACCATTGTGTTTTTGGAAAACAGAAAAGGGTCAATTTCAAAACAGGAATTCATGCAACAAATGACACTTTGGATTATATTCATTGTGATCTTTGAGGTCCTGCAAAAGTTCCTTCAAAAGTCCTTGGTTCATGATATCTACTCACTTTCATTAATGATTTTTTAAGAAAAGTTTAGGTCTATTTTCTAAAACAAAAGAGTGATGTTTTTGTTACATCTAAGTAATGGAAAATGTTGATTGAGAAATAGATGGGTAAGAAGATCAAGAGGATAAGAACGGATGATGGGTTGAAATTTTGTGGAGGCGAGTTTAATGAGTTCTGTAAAAATGAAGACATTGCGAGGCATCATACTATAATAAATACACCATAGCAGAATGGTATTGCATAATGCATAAACAAAACCTTATAAAAAATGACAAGGTGCATGTTGTCTAACGCTGGTTTGGGCAAAAATTTCGGAGCTAAGGTAGTCAATACAGTTTACTCATTGGTAAATCATTCTCCTTGTGCATCTATTGAGTGCTAGACATTTGAGAATGTATGATCGGGTAAATCTATTGATTATTATTCTTTTCAAGTATTTAGATGTCTGGCATATGGGGAAAGCTAGTACCTAGAGCAAAGAAATACATTTTTCTTGATTATGCTTATGGTGTAAAGGGTTATAGACTTTAATCTATTGATTCATCTAAGATTATCATTAGCAGAGATATTACTTTTGTTGAGTTTGCTATACTTTATCCTAGTAAGGAATCATCTCTTCACTGTCATGAAAATCTAGAAAAAGTTGCAGAAAAGATGGAGGTTAAAGCAATTTCTTTGTAACCAGTTCATTAGTCTACTGATAATATTAAGATTGAAGAACCTGAAGAGGAATAGTATTCTATTGAAGGATAGTGAAGCCTCCACAGAAATATGGGTACTCATATTTTGTTGCTTATACTCTTTCAATTGCTGAGTCAGTAGAGTGAGTCTAAAATTTATAAGAAAACTGTCTCTTCAAAAGATTTAGCAAAGTGGTCAATTGCTATGAATGAAGAGATGGAGTCTCTTAAACAGAATTAGACTTAGGAGCATGTGAAGCCACCGAAAGGAAAGAAAATTGTGGGCTGTAAATAGATTTTCAAAAGAAGGTATCCTGGAGTTGAAGATATTATGTTCAAAGCTCGTCTAGTTGCTAAAGGCTATAGTCAGATTGAGGGAGTTGATTTTTATGATATGTTTTCACCTGTCGTTAATCATAACTCAATTTGGATTTTTCTTGCATTAATTGTTATGCATGATTTAGAGTTGGAACAACTCGATGTGTAAACAACCTTCTTGTATGGTAAATTTGAAGAGAAAATCTACGTGGGTCGACTAGAGGGTTTTCGGTTTGAAGGTAAGGGAGATCATGTTGGTCAATTGAAGAAGTCTATATATGGCTTGAAACAATCACCTAAAGAGTGGTATAAAAGGTCGTTTATGGTGTAATTTGGCTATTGTAGGAGCAAATATGATAGTTGTGTATATTTGTGCAAACTTCAAATAGCTCTTTTCATTTATCTGTTATTATATGATGATGACATGTTGATTGCAACAAAAGACAAATACAGTATACGGAATTTATGTCCACATACAAATGAAGAGATAAATATATGTCACAAATTTTATACTCTAGTGTAGTTGGTAGCCTAATGTATGCAATGGTTTGCACTCAACTTGACAATCACATGCTGTTAGCATGGTAAGTAGATATTTATTATGCCCATGCAAAGTTCCCCGGCAAGCTATGAAGTGGATTTTGAAATATTTGAAAGGGTACTTCTAATTTTGGTTTAGAGTTTGGGGAAATTGGTGACACCTTTACGTGATATATTGATTCTGATTATGCTGGTGACTTTGATAAGAAGAGGTCTTTGACCAGGTATATTTTTGTTATTGGAGGTTGTGCAGTAAATTGGAAAGCTACTAAGAACATACGGTTGCTTTTTCTACTACAGAGGCAGAGTATATGACTATTACAGAGATAGTTTAAGAGGCTTATTTGGAGAGCTCAGTGTGGATCTTGGTGTGATTGTTGTCCACTGTGATAGTGAGAGTGCTATACATCTTCCTAAAGATCAAATGTATCATGAGAGGACAAAACACATTGATGTGCAATATCATTTTATTCGATACATTCTTACCAATGGCTATAAATGTAGGGTTCCTCAAGTGCTAAAAATGTAGCGGAATTTATAAATTGAAATTCTAGACAGGATCCATGCGTATATTGAAATCTAAGTAGAAGTTCGACACGTACCTTTTGTAGATCGAAGGTAAATTGACAATCGATTGTGTCTGGATTAGTGCCCTAAGTGTTGCGCCTCTACCGATATCCACACACATGAACGGAAGTCTCCAACGATCCAAGTACTAGTTAAAGATCTTGGACTTCTTTTTCCTGATCGCCTTTGATCTTCAAGACTCTCTCAAAAATCTTTGAACAGAAAACGATTCTCTACGTATTTTCTTGGGGTTAGTTTTTTGTCACCCACACGTTATATATATATATATATATTATATATATATATATATATATATAGCCTCATTATCTACGCGAATTAAAAGAAGTGGAGCCAGGTGATTTGGGCCTGCCAAAATGTCCACCTTCAATTGTACGTTTAATCGTTATCTCATAACGTGCATGACTGTGTAGATAAATTGAATAGGAGAATAAATTAAAATCTACTTCTTATTTTAAGTAGATCCCAGCGCACATAAAATATTAACTCAGTTCACTATTGTGTGTGACCCTGTAGATTCACTAAACATTAACAGTGTGCTCAAAATCCTTTTTGGCCCACAAGTCATAAGCGGTCTCTAGCAAGACATTATGACTACCTAAGTATAGTGAAGGTCAATTTTCCGACATAACCTAATCCACAACTAATATTAGAGTATCAACCTTGATTGATTCTTAGGACAGACCACTAATAATAAATTGGTACAGAAACAATCTATTTGATATGTTGATCAAACCCTTGCCAATTGTCAAATTCAAGCGTTACTTGGATTTGGTTAATGTTTGGTGCAACCGAGTTTTACTTTAGAAGAAGGAGAAGATTGTTTTATGCTTATATCTATTTGAGGAATTCAAGCCAAGTGGGGATATGTTGAATACGTTACAACCCAAATTGAGTTTTGATACCCGTATTGAAATTTGTGCCGACCTAACTTGAGAAAAATAAATGTAGATTTAGGCTAAATTTGTTTCGAGGAAAACATTTTTCAAGAAAACATTTTCCTCATTTTCCAATGTTTGGTTCGCTTATGAAAATAAGTCAATGGAAAACGTTTTCCTAGTCAATGGAAACTGTTTTCTTACCAGATCTTAAATTCAAGAAAATGATTTCCTCTTTAAAAATCGAAAATTATTTTCCAAAATATAACTAAATATCAGCGCTTAGACCAAAAACTCTGTAATTGGGCATATGAACACCAACGCCCTTGGTAATGGGGCCAGGTCCCTAGCGCCTGAGCCTAGATCCATTGAGGCCGGGCCCAGGTTTATCTAGGCCGCGCTCGGGTGTATTAAGGCTAGGCCTAGGACACCAGTGCCTATGCTTGGGATGCTAGGCCCAGTGACATCAAGGCCGAGCCTAGGTCCTCGATGCCCATGCTTGGGTCCTCGACGTTTGTGCTAGAGTCCATTGTGACCATTTTTTTTTAATTTTTGTTTTTCCTTCTTCCTCTGTTGATCGCCAGGCCTCGCTTGAGGCCGCCCTTGACACCCGTGCCTGGGTCCTAAATGTTCGTGCTCGAGTCCATCGAGACCAAAAGTTTTTCTTTTTCTTTTCCTTCTTCCTTTATCGATTGCCAAGCGTTGACGATGGTCAGCCATAAGCGAGGCTCGACCTCGCTCGCCTTGGGGCCGACGAGGTTGGCCCCTTGCCCGTGACATATTGCCAGCTGTTGCCTAGGCTCGGTGATCAGTGGAGGAAGAAGGCAAAAGACAAAGAAAGAAAAGAAAAATAAAGAAAGAAGAAAAATATTTAAAAAATTAGTTTAAAAAATTACAAAAAATGTTCACTTCAGCGGTTGTGCCATGTAGGACAACCGGCGTCCACGTCGGCAACTTTTGACCAAATGAGATTTTCCTTATCAAATGACGGACAATATTGTCATTTTCCTGAAAAATGACTTTTTGAAAAAAAATTTTCAGAAATGTCACATTTTCTGCAAAACAAACAGAACCTTAATGTTGGTAGCATAGGGCTTGGGTTGTACATATTGTTTTTGATAGTTATTAGGTTTGAAGTAGAGACTAGAAGAGTCTTAAGGTTTTTGAGCCACATTTTGTAATCCTTGAATTTTCATAATGGATTTTGTTTCTCCTCTCCATGTAATTTTTCCGTAAGGGTTTTCCACATAGATCTGTGTCTCCTTTTACTCTTATTAGTTTTAATTTTGTTATAGTTTCCGCATTGGTCATAACAATTGCATATATCGTACTATCTTTGTTAAAAAGAAAATATTGTTTTCTTGAGCGTGTCGTTCAAGCAAGCTCAATGCAATCAAACAAGGTCGCTGGAAAATGATCTCTAGGTGAAATCACCTACTACGAGTATTCACTCAACTTCAATGAAGTATCCAGTAGAACAAGTTTTCATGTTGTACTTGTGAGAAAGAGCATTGCAAAGGACGGGATAGCGGCAACAAAGGCAATTGGTCTCGGAATAAGAGGAAGTATCCGATACTCACATCAGAGTTTGAAGCACGTTTTTCGTTGGATGAGACCTGCCTTGGGATAACATGGACCCAATTGTAAGACAAGAACATCAAAACAACTAATGCTATTATCGAGCAAGGGTCAGGGTCGATCCCAACTTCTAGCAGAGTATGCGGAATGAGATTTTGAAAAGAAGTTTGCCCATTAAAATTTTACTGAAATGCGGGGTCACCCTGCTTAAGCGTCATCAAAATATCCCCAGAAAGCATAGTCGTACTATCAAAGCACTGATCATATTCTTACCTCTTATTTTTATGGAGCATCGAACTTTCGATTGCAATTACATGACGAGGTTCAAAATGACTATATAATTATTTGACGAGAGAATGCGACAATGGGGCTTCTTACATGATGTTTCCCATCAGCCCATGTTAGAGAAGCAGAAAGGATGTCTCTGTCCAACTGCCCTTCAACAATTACCCTGAAAGCCAGTTTCTGTCCAAGACTTGAGAAAGACAAGCTACTGGGTATAACTTTGATATCGATCCCATGTGGAGCTTCAATAACAGAGGTGTAATTTGATGTAGGTGACCCGACATTTGTCACGATCCTCGTAAAGGTGCGGTTAAAGGCCTTCGTTGCAGTACAAAGTGCAAATGATGGATAATTCAGGTCCCAAGCTGCTGTTCCATTGTTTGATCCCGAGCAAGTGCTGTCATCACCTGTGACCCGTCGCAATTTTTCCGTGCTGTAATTCTGTCCGCATAAGAAGTTGACATAATCAGTTTCACTGGCATCGTACAACAAGCCGGGATGTAGCGATTGAATGGGATTAAGTTGGCCTGCCCCGTAAGCGAATTCGGCTTCCGAGTTGATCTCCGCACTCATGGGAAGAGCTAGAAATTATCAAGAAATGAAAGTGAATCAGGCCTGATATATGTCCATATTGTGAAATATGAAAAATCGGGAGCCTGGAGTTATTGGTGTTCTTTGCACAATGTCATTAGAAACATTACTTACTAGACCTGCATGCTAACAAATGCCTGTTATTGACCCTAATTTTCACCAATGACAAAATGATAGTATCGTTCTCAAACCAGATTAGTCAATGTGATCATTCATTGAGTACTCAACACATTAGCTGATGCTACTATTCAAATTGTGCGGCATTCGACCAGAGAGATAAATAGCACACTTCATGCATCTTTTTATAACACATTTTCCTCCGTTATACTTCAAAATTGTCAATCTGGCCGTAAGAAAATCGAATTGATTCAACAAGATAATGAACATTACCAGTGGTCATAAGAGCAGACTTAATCGCAGCAGGAGACCATGAGGGGTGGAATGACTTAATGTAAGCCGCGATTGCAGTTACGTGTGGACATGCCATTGATGTCCCTGATATAATGTTGTAGGGTACAAATCTGTCATCTCCCGGGACCTCCGAAACCGGATTGAGCAAAGACCATGCAGCCAAAATACGAACACCTGGGGCTGCCAAATCTGGCTGTAATTAACAAGATATCACATATTATTGTTACAGATGTATCGTATAAGTTCAATGTTGATTCATACAATTCTCCATGCACAATCTTGTAGACTGATATAACATATAAAATTACCGTAAGAATATCAGGTGTAACTGGGTTTGGACCCCTCGATGAAAAGGACACCACGTAGGGCGCAAGGTCATCGTGTCCCTCATAGCTCTTGTGTATGGTCGCTGTTGGGTCGCTAAGAGAGTTTTCAAACAATTTAGTGCTCACGCCATTGCCATAATTGGATTAACTGTAGCTTTTTTGTGCGAAAGGCAAAGAGAGAAAAAAAAAGAAAGGGAATTAGAAAAAAAGAAGACCTGGTGTTGCTCATGTACAAGTAGATATCGTTGCCGGCCTTTGGGTCTAGGTAAGATGTGGGTATGGGGAAAGAGAAGGCACTGTCTTTGGGTCCATAGTCTTGCAGCAAAGCACCAATAGCACCAGCAAAGAATGGTCCTCTTTGCTCAAAAGCATCACAGAGCACAATTTTGCCCTTCACCAAGTTGTGGTCCAATGTTCCCGGAGAGCATTTTCTTCAGATAAAAACTCAAGTCTTTAGTTTGTTTAGCATCCCTAAAAAATTTAGTGACTTGATTGCAAGATGCATGGAAATTAGTGACCACTGGCGGAATTTACTATAGTCTTCGGTGGTCAGTAAATTACCTGGATATGGAGCTCTCGAATCCAGTAGAGATATTGGGAGCTTGGCCTCCATAAATCAATGGATACATCTTACTTTCGAGATCAAAGGTGTTTATGGAGATTCCCTGCCAATTCGATTTACCGTACCACATGTTAGGTACATAGAAAACAAATCTTTTACATGCGCTACTTCAGAGAATATCTTGTACATCCTAATTTTTGGACGATATGGTAATCAGAACTAATGACGATGGAATAATTGCATGGGAACTGGTGCTTTCCAAAGGGGACCATTATGAGTGCCACATATTTTTGGCTTGAATTAGATGATTTAGCGTGCAGGATACTTTTCGAACCCAGAAGGTAACTACTCCTTTTCGAGAGAACTTTTATTACCTCGTAAGTCTTATCATTGCCCAATAGCACTTGAGTGAAGAACTTCCTGTCGATGGTACTTGCAGCGACCGAGAGAGACCATGGCGAGAAGTTAGTGATGGAGTTAAAACTGGATCCGCTATTGCCTGCAGAAGTTGATGTGAGTATTCCATTTCGCATGGCATGAAACGCTCCTATTGCATTCGGATCCCTCAAATAGTCTCTAGGTAAGGAGGACCCGATCGACATGGAAATGATGTCGACTTTGTCGGCGATTGCGTCGTCGAATGCAGCAAGGATGTCGGCGTCAGAGCAACCATCGGACCAACACACTTTGTACACTGCAATGCGGGCCGATGGAACTCCACCGCGAGCTGTGCCTTGAGCCAGGCCGTATAGGTTGGCCATGCTTACTTCATCTCCGGCTACCGTCGACGCCGTGTGCGACCCGTGGCCATTGGAGTCTCTCGGGGATCGGAGATCATTCGGACCAAATTTGCCATGTATTCGGTAGTATTTCGCCCCAATAATCTTGCTATAAAAGAATTGGCGTTTGAGCATACTCATTATCATATGGAATGAATGCATGGTAATTTTGTTGAACTGATTGACCTATATTCTTGATATTTCTTTTTGACTCTGTGGTCTCATCTCTCTGGCTTCAAAATATATAAAGTTTTAATATAGTCAATACAAATTTTAAATAATTCTAATCATAAGCCTCTTGATTTTCCGAATGTAGTTCTATTGCTTTTCTATTTTCCTGAGATTGTGCAGAAATGAAGGGAAAAGATTGAGCCTATCGAAAATAGGGTTCTAATTGACCTTGAAACTATGCATGCCAAGAAGAACACGACATCTCGTTACAAGACAAAGCTATCAATCAATGGATAGAACGAGTCATGTCCATGCAAATTTGTTCAGTTTCATTTCTTTAGGTGCTTAGTTTTAAGAAAATGTCGATGTGACATCACTCTCTCTACCTGCTCGCAAACATAAACATCGTTGCCATAGCCCATTAAAGCGTACGATATGCGCGTAAGATGTATTTATGTAGTTTTCTTATGAGGAATATTATATAATTTATGTACTTGTTGCAGGTGAAATCGGATGAACTTTGACAAGTGCCCTTCCAATGGCTCGGCGGCGGGCCCAGCCCTCGATCACTGAAACTCTCCGATTCCGGCCATATGCCAGTGTCGAGCATTCCGACGATGAGGTCACCTTCGGTTATCGATCTATCCACTTGTCGTGAGAAGCCCATGAAGTCCCATGATTTTGTGGTGTGGAGCTTATTCTTCCGATTGGGGAACACGGACACCACGCCCTCCAGTCCTAAGTATTGTGTCCCAGAAATGATTTTTTTTTTAGATTGTGCAAGCACGAAGAGAGAAACGTATAGAGTAAATCGTGTTGTCAATTACCAGCCATCTTCTTCGCTTCCTCTTTGGTTAACATCGCTGCAAATCCATTGAAGCTCCTTTTATAGCTGTGGAGCAGATGCTTTGAGGGAACATCGCTGCACACATATTGTGAAAATTCTTTTGAGATAGTTCGTTCAAATATCAAATAATGGCGGAATAGCATTTCTCTTCTGCATGCCTGTGGAGTTGCTATTGATAGGTTTGTACAACCAGAAGAAATTATTAACACTTCTAAATGAGCTAGGTTTAAAATTGTATGGGTTATCTGACCTGCTAGTGATTTCCTGGAGCATGTTAATGTGTTGAGGTGACGATGTGGAAACGTCATTTTTGAGCCGGTTGCCCATGTACACAATGAAGGCCTGGTTGCATATTAGGCAGACAAGAAAAATTCAATCAATATAGAGAAAAAAAGTCTGTCAATTTGGAAGTAATGCAAGGAAGTTGAAGCATGTAAGAGAAATCTGCAATTGACTGAGATGCTGCTCTTAGCTATCAGAGTACAGTAGCTCAGGTGTAACATTGATAGGGTCATACCTCATAAAACACAATGCTAGCATTTTATATATCAAAGGCCGCAGGCATTAATCAATCACAATAACTTCATCTTTTTGAAGGTTCAAGTTGGTTTTGTTCGGTCTATCGAAATGATCTTTAGGCGAGAATTTTGTTGAAAGGAAAAATATACGTCATGTCAGAATTACGACAAATAATTGAATGGGAGAAAATTTTTGAGAGAGAATGATAGCACGAGCAGGGGGGGCCTTGCCTTTCGATCATCTTGGGAGACTATCCCTTTAATTAGTAGAGAGCTACCAACAAGGGCGAGTAGAAGCAATTGGAGGAAAAAATTGGCAGTCGCCATAGAAGAGTGAGTGAAGAAGGATTGCAGTTTTTGTGGTAGTGTAGATGATGAGGAAAACAAGGGTTATATAGCCTCCAAAATGTGTGCTTCTCTACGTGCACCCGCGATTGCTGGTAGTTTCCTATAAACTATCATAAGTTCATATCAATATTCGTAGTTACAATAATTGTTGGCTCAATAGGCTCTACCTTGCTACAAGCACTATCTGGGTCGATTACTCCGCTAGTACCCGCTACCTTAAGAGTTTCTGGTTGCAACTTCACCTCAAGTTGAATACTGTTCATATCCGTATAAACACTGCTATTAGCACTCCTACTCAGAAGTACTGAAGACTCGTCAAATGTAACTTCTCTGCTAATAACATGTGAATTTAATTCCAGGCACCACAATCGATAATCCTGCTCACCTTATGCATAACCTAGGAACATGTACTTTATTGCCATTCCATTGAGCTTACCATCACTAACTCGAACATAACATGGACAATCAAATATTCTAATAATATAATAATCAGCAACGTTATCTAACTACACTTCTTCGAGAGTCCAACATCCAATTGCAATTGATGGGGATCTATTCTTCAGGTAGCTCGCAGTACTAAGTGCATCCGCTAGAAACCTTCTAGCTATATCAGCACTAGAGATCATTTTATGGGCCGTTTCTAGTAACGTTTTGCTTATCAACTCTGCAACATATTGTGGTTCACTGGCACTAGTGCGGTATTTCACTGTGCCTTCCTTCGTGCAGAATTGTTTAACTGCTTCGAGTAAAACTCCATACTATTGTCAGTCCGCCTTTGCTTGATCATTTTACCAGTCTCCTTTTCGATCAAAGCTCTCAACTACCTGATCCTGACAATAACACCAAACCTATTCTTAAACACAAACACCCACGTCTTCTTCGAGTAGTCATCAACAATTGTTAATATAAATCTAGCACTCTTCCTCGAAGGAAACCACGGCAACCTGCAAACATCTAAATGAATTAATTCTGCAATTTCCGTGGTTTCTTTGACAATCTCACTCGACTGCACTTTCCGTTATTGATCTAAATCACAACACCTGCATACATTTAGTTTATTAGCCACATAAACACATATCAAATTTCTTTCACTTAGAACTTTCAGGCTTCTCTCGCTTATGTGCCCCAAATGCATATGCCACAATTTAGACTCTCGAACCGATGCATCCGACGTCTCTGCAGCAAATTCCGTCACTGTCTCACCTTGAAGTTCATATAGGCTATTATGCTTGGTTCCTTTCATTATTACCATGGCACCTCGAACAATTTTTGGAACTCTACATTTTGAATAATACCGACACCTAGCTGAATCCAAGGCACTCAAGGAAATCAGATTTTTCTTTAACTCTGGAACATGCCTCACTCTAGTAAATGTCTACGCAACACCATCATGTATTCTGATTCTAACATACAATTATTGCTGAATGATGGAGTATAATTGATCAAGGAAGACTGTCGGTGAAAGTGATATGAGCTATTGAACAATTGACAACTTGATGGCATGGATATTGACATCTATGGAGAAGACTCATCTATATCATGACAACTATGGACTGTAGTTATAGACAATTGCAAAGGTAGTATCACTGAACGATGGAGTGCAATTGATCAAGGAAAATTGGTCGATGAAAGTGACATAAGCCATTGAGCAAATGACAACTATATGGCTTGGATATTGACCTTTATGTAGAAGACTTCTATATATAACGACTTATATGGAATGTAGTTATAGGCAATTACAAAGGTAGTTTATGGATGACTATCATGCCTAGGTATCGATAATTATACCATACAATTATTGCTAAATGACGGAGTACAATTGATCAAGGAAGGCTGTAGGTGAAAGTGATATGAGCTATTGAACAATTGACAACTTGATGGCATGGATATCAACATCTATGGAGAAGACTTATCTACAGCTACATACATTCAACATTGACCGATAGCTGAGAAGTGTCAAATGAAACTCATTAAAGGAAAACTTATCTATAGCTACATACATTCGACATTGACTAGTAGTTGAGAGTTGTCAAGTGAAACTTGTTAACGGAGCAAGCAAAGGGTTAGCCATCTTAAAATTTAGCTCAAGTGTTGGACCAAAACGAGAACACAAGAGTAGAAATATCGATTGAAGGCAAGGAGATTGAGCGATAATTGATTAACCTAGTGGTTTTGGAAGTTGTAATTGCTTGTGGATGAGACTAGCGTGAATAGGAAACTTGGAATCTTGGGAGAACAATTGTAACCATACTTAGAGTAATAACTGCTAGTGAATGGTTATAATTATTAAGTTATATGAAGGGTTAATATTATGAAAAATCTCAAATTAGTACACTTGTAACAGATTTATCCAAAACTAATTTTGATGCCGAAACGCGATAGAAAATTGGACTGAACAAGAAAGTTCAAAAGAAGAACAATTCGTCCTTCAAATATGATTATCAAATCAAAAATATCCAAAGTCTGCTCAAAGGAAATCCTAAAATAAGCTTATAAAGACCCAAATCTAACCCTATTAGGAAACGTAATCATCAAAACGCAAAATTACAAAACTGCCATTTATTAAATTAACCCAAAAAAAATACTAAAAAAAATAGAAAAATCCATCTAAACAATCTCGAATCGCGAAAATCCATCGTTAATCACAGCCAAAGGCGGTGAGTATTGATCAGCACGCCGTTTCGCTTCAGCCCACCAAATTTGAGCTCAATCCGACATCGTTGACTTCAAGCCCGCAGGTTCGTCTAGTCGCATAACGGGTCCGCCAGTCCCCGTAGGTGCATCATCCTCCCCTGCTAGAGAAAGATTCGTCCTCGAATCTGCTTCGCCTTTATTATCGTCATCAATCTCCTCAGGACGTTCTTCCTCTTCAGGGTAGTAAGGTGACAAATCCGCTACATTAAAAGTTCCGGATACATTATACTTACCCAGCAATTTGATCTTGTAAGCATTGTCACTAATTCGCTCCAAAACTCTAAAGGATCCATCAGCTCTAGGTTGAAGCTTGCCAAACCTACCCATTGGAAATCGTTCTTTCCTGAGGTGAATCCAAACTAGATCACCTTCCTTGAAGATGACTCTTTTCCTGCGTATATCCACGCGCTGCTTATACTTCATGTTCTGCCTGTTGATTTGATTATGGACTTGAGAATGCAGCTCTTTGATATGTTTTGCATGTTCTTCAGCTTCCGAACTAAATTGTTTGAGAACTCGTATCGGCGTGAGATCTAATGGAGTAATTGGATTACGCCCATAAACCACTTCAAAAGGAGTCTTGCCTGTAATTCGGTTCTCTGATCTGTTATATGCAAATTCTACCCGAGGCAATGCCAAGTCCCATTGTCGCGGATCATCTCCAATCAAACTCTGCAGCAAATTCCCTAAGCTTCGATTGATAACTTCGGTTTGACCATCAGTTTGAGGATGATGATATGAACTAAACTTCAAACTTGTACCCATGTACCTCCAAAGAGTGCGCCAGAAGTGACTCACAAATTTCACATCACGATCTGAGGTAATGGACTTAGGAATTCCATGCAGCTTAACAATCTCCTGCAGAAATAATCGAGCAACCTGTGAAGCATCATAGGACTTGCTACACGGGACAAAGTGGGCCATCTTCGAGAATCTATCGACAACCACCATTATTGAATCCTTACTCCGCTGCGTTCTTGGCAAACCCAAGACAAAGTCAAGACTGACATCCTCCCACGGTGCAACTGGAACAGGTAGAGGCATATACAATCCAGCATTAGTACTCTTGGTCTTTGCCACATGACATACCCTGCACCTCTCTATAAAACGTGTCACGTCACGCTCCATCCGAGGCCAATAAAAATGTTCACTCAATAAGGCCTTCGTCTTATCCACGCCAAAGTGCCCAGCTAAACCACCTGTATGTCCCTCAATAATAATAGATTCCCTCAAAGAACAATGAGGAATACACAATCTGTTACCTTTAAATAGGTAACCTTTCACGATCTGAAATTGCTGAGAAGGCGCCGTTTTGCTCTTCCTCCAGATATCACCAAAATAAGGGTCATCAACATATAATTCTTTAAAAGTATCAAAGCCTAGAACCTTTACCTGCATCGTAGATAGCAAAGAGTATTTTCTGCTCAATGCATCTGCCACACTATTTAGCACTCCTGCCTTATGCTTGATGGAAAAACTGAAAACTTGAAGGAACTCTACCCACTTCGCATGCCTTGCATTCAATTTGTGCTGCCCATTGATGTATTTTAAGGCTTCATGATCAGAAAATAAGATAAACTCTTTCGAGATAAGATAGTGCCTCCAATGCTCCAAACTCCTCACAATAGCATAAAATTCTTTATCATAAGTTGAATATTTCCTTTTCGCCTCATTCAACTTCTCACTAAAGAATGCCACAGGTTTAGATTTTTGACTTAGGACATCCCCAATACTAACACCTGAAGCATCACAATGCACCTAAAAAATCTCATTAAAATCAGGAAGCACGAGAACATGTGCTTCAGTCACCTTCTTCTTTAACAATTGGAAGGCAGCTTCTGCCTCCTTAGTCCACACAAATTTACTTCCTTTCAGACAATTCGTCAGAGGTGCAATAATAGTACTAAAATCCCGAATAAATCTCCGATAAAAAGACGCAAGCCCATGAAAACTACATACCTCGTGAATATTTTTCGGAATCTCCCAACTTGTAATAGCCTCAACCTTAGCTGGGTCCATATGAATGCCCTCCTTAGTTACTATATATCCCAAAAAGGTCACACGATCAGTCAAGAAGTGACACTTCTTAGTATTAGCATATAATTTCTGCTCCCTCAATGTCTCGAACACCCTTCTCAAATGCTGCAAGTGTTGATCAGTCGATGCACTATAAATCAATATATCATCGAAATATACGACGACAAACTGGCCAATAAAAGGACGAAACACCTGATTCATCAGTCTCATAAAGGTGCTCGGTGCGTTAGATAACCCGAAAGGCAT
This sequence comes from Syzygium jambos, assembly GCA_031216235.1. Taxonomy (NCBI): domain Eukaryota; kingdom Viridiplantae; phylum Streptophyta; class Magnoliopsida; order Myrtales; family Myrtaceae; genus Syzygium; species Syzygium jambos. The sequence continues at coordinate 7,119,663 of CM062229.1, read as the reverse complement.
CACCATCCACTCATACAGACCATCTCGAGTTTTAAAAGCGGTCTTCCATTCATCTCCAGGACGCACCCTAATCTGATAATATCCACTCCTCAAGTCTATCTTTGAAAAGATAGTCGCTCCATGTAGTTGATCAATTAAATCATCAAATCTCGGGATAGGAAAGCGATACCTGATCGTGATCTTGTTAACAGCTCTGCTATCCACACACATTCTCCACGACCCGTCTTTCTTCGGAGCCAATAAAGCTGGCACTGCACAAGGGCTCATACTCTCTCGAATTGCACCTTTTTCTAACAGTTACTGTACTTGCCTCTGCATCTCCTTATGCTCCTTAAGATTCATTCTGTAAGCTGCCTTATTAGGAATAGCAGCTCCTGGAACGAGATCTATACAATGTTGTATGTCCCTCATGGGTGGCAATCCAGGTGGTAATTTCTCCGGCACGATGTCAGCAAATTCCTCAAGTATAGGCAGAACTTGAGTTGAAATTTTTGGAATATCAAGATTCTGCTCCACGACTACGACAGCAAAAAGCTCTGGGGCATTCACCGCCTCCTCCTGGAACTCTGATTTGGAAAGCATATTACTTTTCCCTTCTTTTCTCAAATCTAAAGGACCCAGAGTAATGGTTCGACCATCCTTCTTGAAGGTGCATGTATTTTTGAAGCCGTCATGCTGTGTTTTCCTGTCAAACTGCCAAGGTCTTCCTAACAGGATATGACAAGCATCCATTGGAACTACATCACCCCACACTTCATCAACATATTTCTTCCCAATCGAGAACTGCACTAAACATCTCTTGCTCACTTTTACCTCATTCCCTTTCCTAAGCCATGATAGCTTATATGGTTGAGGATGTTCGACAGTTTTCAACCCCAACTTTTCTACCATAGTGGTAGATATTACATTCTCGCAACTTCCCCCATCAATTATCATACTACACACCTTTCCTCCACTAGTGCACTTAGTGTGAAAGATATTATGCCTGAGCTACGATTCATCATCTACCTTAGCAATATTTAAAACCCGACGCACAACTAAAGATTCACCAGAATCGGCATAAACAATGTCCTCCAGATCTGGATCCGCATCAGCTTGCTCACCATCAGATTCATCATAAGTTGGGTCTTCATCAAAAGTTAGATTATCTACAAGTGTCACAAACTGTCGGTTCGGACAATCAGCAACAAAATGTCCGAATCCTTGACACTTAAAATATCGCTTGCCTGCAGCTCCTCCCCTGCTAGATTCTGCATTACCCTGATCTCCTTTTGTTGCAGATTTTGAACCAGCGCCCTTAATTGCTGCCGGGGCCGAAGAACTCCCTGCTTTCCCCCGGGACTCTTTATCTGACCACTTGGAACTGTTACCTGTCCACTTAGAACCGCTGCTAGACCACTTGGATTTACTGCTCTTTCTTTTAAACTGCCCCTCCACCTTTAGGGCTAGTCTGCACACATCCCCATACGTCCAATACTGCTATAATTGGACAACATCAGAGATCTCATATCGCAGCCCTGCTAGATATCGTGCAATCGTCTGCTCGTCTTCCTCCGCCACATCACAACGCATCCGCAAAAGATCAAATTCTTTAGTAAATTCTTCAACTGTTTTATCACCTTGCTTGACGTTATGATACTCAATAAACGCCTCTTGCCTATAATGGGTAGGCAAAAATTTTTTCTGCAATAACTTTTTCATCTTCTCCCAGCGATCCACCTTTGGCTTCCCCTCTCTAGCGCGTTGCTTTTTCATGTGTTCCCACCAAATCGAAGCATGTTTTCGCAGCCTAATAGCCACTAACTTCACCTTTTGCCCCTCAGTTAGGTCTTTAAGATCAAAAATCCGTTCTACCGTATGCAACCAATCAATAAACTCATCAGGATGAGCCTTACCATTAAATTCGGGAATCTCGATCTTCATTCCGAAATTTTGAAAAGAACGTTGATTTCCAGGTCGTACTCCTCGATTCCGCCCATGGTTTAGAACCCCGAAAGGGTTTACGTCTTCTTCTTCATCATCGGATGAATCCTCAGATTCCTCTCCTTCTTCGGATTGAACGCCCAACCTCGCCTCCGCAAGTTGTCGCTCCAAATCCTGGATTCGTCTTCTCTGTTCTTCAATTTCTACGTCTCGCAGATCTCTTAGACGCGGTTGATCGTCTGCTTCAGGAATGCCTCCACGCCCCCGGCCACCACGAGCCCGCCGTCCACGACCGCGATTCTGTTCAGCCATTGATTCAAGCAACCTGTGCTTTTATACCAATTGATGCCGAAACGCGATAGAAAATTGGACTGAACAAGAAAGTTCGAAAGAAGAACAATTTGTCCTTCAAATATGATTATCAAATCAAAAATATCCAAAGTCTGCTCAAAAGAAACCCTAAAACAAGCTTATAAACACCCAAATCTAACCCTATTAGGAAACGTAATCATCAAAACGCAAAATTACAAAACTACCCTTTATTAAATTAACCCAAAAAAATACTAAAAAAAATAGAAAAATCCATCTAAACAATCTCGAATCACGAAAATCCATCGTTAATCACGACCGAAGGCGGTGAGTATTGATCAGCCCACCAAATTTGAGCTCAATCCGACATCGTTGACTTCAAGCCCGCAGGTTCGTCTAGTCGCATAACGGGTCCGCCGGTCCCCTTAGGTGCATCAAATTTTTTGACCACTAAAAATCCTAAACTAGTACATATGTGATAAATTTACTTCAAACTAATTTTTTGACCATTAAAAAACCCAAACGGGTACATTTGTAACAAATTTATCATTCGTTAAATTGAATTAATATCACGAAAAATCATAAATTGATACACCTGTGACAAATGGAGGCTAAAACCCTAAATTGGTACACCCATCAATTGCCATGTGTCATTCAACTCAAAAATTTGATAGTAAAATTTAATGGAAACTAATGGAAGTTAAAATTGTCATAGGTGTACCAGTTTGAGGTTTTTGATGGTCAAAAATTTAGTTTGGAATAAATTTATCACAAATGTACCAGTTTATGATTTTTCGTGGTATTAACCCTTATATAAATGGCGGCGTATAATTATGAAAGGGGATCTTGAACACATATACCCAATATACTCTTCTCAATTTTTTAATTTTCTTTTCATTTTTCATCATCATTTCCAGTCTTTTATCTTTAAGTTTTCTAATCATCTTCGTTATCACGCCGAGTAGATTCCTATTCAATCACCAAAAAACGCACTTTTATTAAAAAATCAAAATCAACTTTTGGTGAAAAATTATTTACTTCGAGTAAAACCCCATTTTTATGTAGCGTCCCTGATAACAACTTTTAGATACAAATCTTTTGTCTCTATCTGATTGATTTAAATCACTTGTAACCATCTCCACGTTATTTTATTTGACAAAAGCAACTGCATGTATTAAGGTTCTTTTGCGGCATATGTTTAATATCTTAGAAACTAAGATTTTGTGTCCATCTCAAATATAGGAAACAAATATAATAGTTTCCAACTAGTGGGGTTCACCTATTTCATATAGAAGACCCACCAAATTGAAAGGCGTACCGTATACGGGGACATCATTGGTGCCAGTAAGCGCCATACTTTTTTCACTAAATCAATTGTGTGCTGTAACTTTTGTAAATGTTTACTATTTTTGTCGACTTATAAACATTTACTCGAGTTTCATGATTTTTCAATTGATAACTCGAGTGCCGTGACTTTCTAATTGATAACTTGAGTACAATAACTTTTGAAAAAATTCATCATAAATGTCATTGTCACGGGCCGACAGTTCCTTGGTCGTGGAATAGCTCGTGCGGCGCCTAGCGAGTTGAGAAGATTCTAGGCCAATCTTCCTTCTATAGTTGTTTCAAAGAACAATATGACTAACATCCTCGTGTCAGATGGTACTACGCCCAGTTTAACTCAAGCATCTAATCTTCTAATCGAGCTACACATAACACTTTACCTCGATGGCACCAAACTCCACTCACAAGGGTACAAGAGTACAGCAGAATTACAGTCCGTGACATTCTCCCCCACTCAATTCCGCAATGCCTTCATTGCGTGCTATTTAGTTGCTTCCCTCCGTTCCTCAACCATCAATGCCACTACCCTGAGATTTACATGAATGGCAACATTTGCCCAACAGAACATGCCACTCCACTCTACTCTACTGGCAGTTTCCCCCAATCAAAGTTGTTCGTGAATCTCCAGCCATTTGTGCACCCTGACAAGTGTGGCATCCTAAGCCAACTGCACTCCCTTTCTTTCGCTTACGAGGCTTCTCTTGATCTCAGCAAGCCAGTGGAGGGTTCTCTCCTTCTTGGAAATATGATAACAGACCTCCTCTTGAGTTTCACCAATTGATCTAGGAATCCCTATTTAGTGAGTAATGCGATTCCACCTTGTGCCCCCATTGCCATCCTAGAAGCTAGACGAGAGCTGCACATTGTCCAAGCCCTCTTAGCCATGGCGATTCACTCTCTACCCTCATAGGACCAGCTAGACCACAGGTTTATCCCAAATCACTCACCTACTGGAGAGATCCCTACTTTGATACCATTTGTCACAGCCGACAGTTTCTTGGCCACGGAATAGCCTGTGCAGTGCCTCGCGAGTCAAGTAGATCCCAGGCTAACCATTCCTCTATAGTTGTTCCAAAGAACAATATGACAAATAACATCCTCTTATCGGATAGTATTATGCCCAGCTTAGCTTGGGCATACAGTCCCTCGAGCGAGACATACATAATACTTTAGGCACAATAATTGATTTTAGCCTACTGTGGCCTTATTAGGAAAGTGACATTAGCTTTTGACCAGTTTGTGTGCGGAAGGTCAATCCTACCTTCAAAGCTCCGAAGGGTATATTCATTCTGACCTAGAATTCCTAACATAAACTACCTTGGCGCCACTTCCACGAGACAATTGTATTATCCCCTCTACATCACTCACTTTTCACTTGACGGCACCAAGCTCCACTCGCATGGGTACAAGAGTACAGGAGAATCACAATTCGTGACATCATGCTATTAAGATTTTTGGCACTTGTGGTGAATGTTTTTCCAAAGTTATGATATTCAGGTGATCGATTGAAAACTTATGATATTCAAGCGAACAGCCTACGGAATTTACGAAACTCGAGTGATTTGATGAACAAATTATGGCAATCAAGGGAGCGCCATATGAAAATTATGTCACTTGTGATGTCATTTTTAACATTCACTTAGTAATTTTTTAGGCCCTAAACATATATTCTATCGCTGGTAACTAGAAGATTGCAAATGATTTGTCATTGGAGTCGTCTTTCTTTTTATACTGCAGATGAACTTTCTGGTGGCTTTTAAATCAAACTTCTACAGGAACTCCAACCAACCCGTTATACCAAACTTGATGCTTTAACCCCATAGAGCATACATCCTTGAAAACATTGTTTCCTTGAACATGTCTCTCAAGCCGACTTTGAGAATGTAGAGTGTGCAACCTTGCTCTTATACCAATTGTAGGGTATTCATAGACAATTTTGATACCACTTATAAGGTATGAGGAAGCATTGTGGTGATACCACTTATAAGGTATGAGGAAGCATTGTGTGGCTTTCGCTGAAGCTCACCCTCGCTATGGTGGATTGAGGCCCTCTTTGGCCCGACTCTTTTGCTTTGTCAATTTCCTTTTTTTTTTTTTTTGCTTGAAGCTTTGTCAATTTCCTTATTCATAGGCGAAGATGTACCATTAAAACGGTGGCTTATAATTGCTTCTCTTGCGTTCACATGTGAAGACCAACTTGGGCTTCTCTTTCTCGGCCAACTTCAACATGTGAACATATCTTCAAGCTGGGCTTTTGTTGTTTTCTTTTCTTCAAGAAGCAATCCAAGTCCAATATGGACTTTGCAAGCTGGCGCCTACTTTTTGGCCGCCAATGGAGAGAATCCCTGGAAGCAAGTCCTAAACTATGTCTCGAGTTTGAGCACTCCGTTGGAGGATATAGGTTTGCTAGATTGAATTTTTTGAGAAAGAAATACCAAAATGGATTAGAATTTCTTTGTTCAAGAAGTTTCCTCAATTGCAGAAATGAAGGGGCACACAAATATAATATTTGTGGGGATTTGTTTATTCAAGAAAAGGACCAGAACACTCATTTGTTTATTAAAGTTTCCTTTTAAGCCGCACCCAAAAGAACGTGGACTTCGTGGGTTTTGTTGAGATCTTCTGGCTGCGACTTGAAGTATACTTGGACGAGCAGGACGGTTCTTGTTCACCCGTAGGTAGAGCTCTTGCCTTGGGTTTGTACAACCGGCGATTTGTGCTCTGATTTTTTACATTCAATTGAGTTGTTTAATTATAAAACACTCCAGTATATGGGTGAATATAATTTCGATTCTCCGATTATTAATGAATTATTTATTGTTGGCTCTCCTCATAGAGCAGGTATCGACACTCCGATCAAACCGCACAAATCTTTAGTGTCTTTATCATTCATCGTTTATTTTTTCGATGATTTCGGATTGATTTGATAACAATATACCGTTGGTTTTCACACCAATTTTACAAAGCCTTCAATGATCCAACAAGATCCATAAACTCGACGTGCAGGAGGGATGCCAATTCGTTGGGTCCCATTAATGAGCAAGAATATATTGTGAAATAATGGAACTCTGACAGTGCAAGCAATCGTTCTCTGTGGAGGGCTTTGGACCAAACAATGGCCGCAACTGGCAACTGCACTTCTCACTCCTTAGATAGCTGTCAGCTTCTTCTTGATGTATGAGGTGTGGAGTTGCGTCTCTGCATTAACTCCGAATTGTGTGGTTAGGACCAGCTGATGTCGTCCTCAAAGTTGGTAGCGATAACGGACATGGTAGAGCGACCCGTCAAAATCGGATAAAAAAAAGGTTCGAGACCGGGCACATCGTCTTAAGTCGAATGGACTGAAAACGGCTAGATCTCAGCTAAAACGATAGAAGATGCCAACTCATGACAATCGAAATGGTGATGGCTAGCATATTGGTGATGCTTTTCCACTATCTTGTAGAGAATTTTGTATGGTTAAAGATTTATTGACAATCTCACAATGTCCTTGGCATTCAAAAATGGGAGAACGTGTTAATTTTCCTGATTTAGCACGTAAAACATGTTAATTCTCCGCGACCATTACGTCCTTTTGGTCGTGGAAACTCCTTCGACCCCGTTCAGTTTAACCGATCAAGAAAGCCGAAGAGACGTAATGAAATAAGACTGTGAAGTGTCTAAAGAAAAGAGTTACCAAATTATCTTACCACGCTCTCATATCTGAAAAAATGGTACTGTCTCGTGTCCCGCAACACTCCCTTATATCAATATAAAAAGAAAGTAAGTGAATGTGATATAATCAACTCGACGACAAATGAACTATGTAATACCTTCTCGAGGTGGGAGGGTGGTCTCTGTTTCTTTGGATTGTGGCTTAGGAAAAACGACAAAATTGGGAAAAAAATAGAAAGAAAAAAAAAATATTGAGTATATAAAGGATGCGTTTGTTTCGCTAAACGATGAGTGATATGAAAAAATTTTCATTCATTTATTTTTTAATCGATATAAGCGATACTTTTTTGAAAAATATTATGAAAATTATTAATTTTTTGCGAAATAAATGGTTCGATACGTATCTTTGTTACATGGGCTTAAGCTCAATTGACGCCGTTATCATTACGGAGATGAAAAAGCAAAAAGGAAAAAAGGCGGGGGGAAAAGGAGGAAGGGAGGGCAGGGCTTTTGCTGCAGCGGGAATTGGTAGGGGGGGGGGAGGGGGGTGACGTGGACGGGCGTGATGCCGTACGTTGCTCTTGCGTGATTCAAGTCCCCCCGCGGTGGGGCCCCCCCACCAGGCTGCCCCAACCCACACGACAACCCAAGTGACGACTCGTCCGTCGCATTTTTTTATTTATTTCTTTTGTCCTTTTCTGCCACGTCGGTTTTGCAAAAAAAATATATTATGCCGTTTTTCTTCCTTCCTTTTTTTTTTTCCCGAGCGGCGGAGTCGCAGCTTTTGGTAGCTGCTAGTTGGTGGTTGACCCGGTCAACAAAACCCTTTTCGTGTTTTGAACTTTTACGTCTGGTTTGTGTACAGAGCAGATTTCAAATTCGAAATGATGTTAACCAATCGGTTCGATCTGGGCAAAAAGATTTCAAAATGGAATGCCAAACTTTGTAGACTTAAAAAATGATCTCCCATTAATGAAATCGCGATTCCAATTCGGGACTCCTGATTTGTTAGTGGTTCGGTTCGAATTCGAATTGCGAACGTCATTTTCGTATCATTACATGGATATTTATCTTAGCCCAACTTGTCTCCGCAATAAAGTGAGGGACATTGAAGTCTATCCATTCTAAGTTCCCCGGAAGACTTTCGTTGAAGGCTCTTTCATGGCGATCTTGACCGGTGTAGAGGAACCTTTTGGTTTTCGGCACTCAAGACAAAGTTGGCTCCGGGGGCGGGGACTTCCCTTCCCCGAGAGGATGCGATGGCAAATGCTATGGATGACGACCCAAGACCCGGGAATCCTCGAGCCAATAAGTCAGTGCAATAGATTTCCACCAGAGACCTATTGGGGACTTACTTACGGAATCACCAGATTTCCAGAGAGGAAGTTACGCATAAGTCAGTGCAATAGATTTCCACCAGAGACCTATTACGGAATCACCAGAGCCAATAACATTACTTATTGTGGCAATAAGTCAGTGCAATAGATTTCCACCAGAGACCTATTGGAAATCTTTTGGCCCCCAGTGATTCTCTCTTCTCTTGTTGCTCCGCATCGTGCAGCGGTCGGACAATTGTTCTGGTGGAGGGTGGTTCCTCGGACGGAGCCAACGGACTTCAAGAATCATCCTTCCTCGGTTGTTGATTACGGTTCAATTTGAAAAATTTGTCTAACCATACCATAAATAATTAGGCAAATGTTTGTGTTTAGTTTGTCTATTTCGAGATTTTTCCTGAACGGTAAGAAAAATATCAAGTATCGGGTCCGTGAGATTAACTTAGCGATAAATAATTTAACATATTGTATGAATTGAACGCACGTCACATCTTCAACTTGCCGTATCAACTGCAAACATTCCCTTGTTTCAGCCTATTTGTTTGAGGTGTTTCATATATCCGAAGTGGATCCATCCAATATGAGCGTTCTTATCAAAATGAAGTGTGTTTACTTCGGCTCAAAGCTAATCCGAGCAGTCCTTTGTGATTTCTTGTCAAAATCGATAAAAGTAAAATTTATCTTAATATTCTAAAATTACGAGGGAACTTAAGATGATATGTTGCCATCGATTTGAGGTGCTCAACGTTAATGTTGATTACAAAATTTAATGTTTATCAAGTACTTAGTGTACTTATGTGATTTAGTCGAGAATACCAATTCCAAAGAAGACGGAAAAAAATTCTACATTGACTTTTGTTTTGGTTAGTAATGATAATTGTCGTAATTGCTCACCAACATAGCAACATAAGTAGACTTTTGTAGTTTTGCAAAACACGTTGCTCCTTTTTATTTTTTTCTCAAAACTTTGGAGAGCTCGGCATCCTTCCAATATAATATTGAAACCTGCATGTTCTCTTGTTATCATTCCATTATCCATCACTCGTGATTTGTCTAACCTAATTCCCCTGTTGGCTTATTGGCGAGGGGGGATTCACGTATGTTTCACATTGCTAATAATGCATTTCAATTTCGATGACTATTTTGGTCATAAATCTTTACTTGATACTCTCTTTGATCCGTAGAATCTCGATATGAAGATGGCGATAGATCTCTTCTCTACGCTTAAAAAGGGGATTGTGAGCGCAAGACCTCAATCCAGATCCATGTAGTGGGACAGTCGAATTAGGAGAAGATCGGCGATTTTGGAGACCGTTGCGTAGAGGAACCTTTAGTACCAAAATTCTCTGTACATAGTACGATGGTTGTTGAGCATATTTCAATTTGCCAGTCCTCCTTTTTCATAAAGAAAGTGTGAAAAAGTACTTGTTAAATAATCACAGCAAAAAAAAAAAAAGAAACCAATTTCCATACATCAGGTTTGGTCGCGATAAATAAAATCAATATTACTAGAATTAAAAATTTTCAATTTTTAAAGATATCCATTAACACCTCCCTCTAAGTTCTACCTCCTTCTAGAAATTACTCAAATTTGATAAAAATTTCAGAAATCACAGCAGCAGCAGTTTCAGGTGACATGGATTATGCGATCTGACAGCACCCGGTGGTTGGGTTTACGGATCCAAAGCAAAGCAATGGTTTTTTTGTCAGGAACTGGGGGGATTTGGATTTGGAACACGGGCATCAGAAACCGCTCTCCTTTGCGTGTTCTTTTGTTTGCTAATGCATTTTCAATACGAAGTGTTGTAGCCTTGTGGGCTTCATCTGGGGCAGAGGCAGATGCAAGAACCATGGAAGCTGATTATTTAATGTTTCCCTCCCTAAATCTTTGTTCTAATTACTGGATTTAGATCCTCTATTTTATAGCGTTTCAGGCAAGGGCCTTCATCATTGTTCCCCTCGTGATTGTGCCCACCATGTGGTTTGAGACTGTGGATGTTGCTAATGATGCCCTCATCTGTTGTCTGCATGAGAAAACTCCACTGGAAATGCTATAATTTTCGTGCGGCGTTTACTTTAGTGTCAAAATTTTTCGACATATCACTTTAATGCCTTTTTGGTAAAAAAATGATCACTTAAGCATCAATTCTGATTTGGGATGCCGAAAATCCGACATGACAATATTTTAACATTTTTTCCAACTAACGTGACTTGCTGGAAATCTGACTTGGTAAAGTTTAGTGAAAAGTGATTACTTGAATACCAATTTTTGTTAAAAGTGATCACTTATAATTTTTAACTTTTTAAAAAGTGATTTGTTGGTTTCACTTTCTTAAACATGATTGGATCACTTGGTTTGCAACACACATTGCGTACAAACTTGGAAACATATATAAAGACAATTACTCCATCAACAATAGCTTAAATTCAAATCAGACAGCATTGCATTCAAAATAAGGATGTTCTTACATCAACATAAAGTCCCAAACAAGTCAGAATCCTCCCCAACAATAACCTCCCCTACTAAATGCAGCAACGCCAGCCAAAAAACAAGTCAAAAGCCTACCCATCCACAATTTCCTCCCCAACAAGTCCCTCCAAGCACCAAGCCCTAATTTTTGCCCATGCCAATTGAGAGAGAGAGAGAGAGAGAGAGAGAGAGAGAGAGAGAGAGAGAGAGAGAGAGAGAGAGAGAGAGAGAGAGAGAGAGAGAGAGAGAGAGAGAGAGAGAGAGAGAGAGAGAGAGAGAGAGAGAGAGAGAGAGAGAGAGAGAGAGGGAGAGAGTCAAAGTTAACACAAACAACGACAAGAGAGATTAAATTTGAAGGATACGACGTCGTTTTCTCATGAACGGAATTTGTTTCACATAAAATTCTATTGGACTTTCTTTTTAGATAAAAGAAATTCACGTATGAATAAAATTCTATTAAAAATGCCACGTAGGACTTTATATGCCAAAATTTGTTGCTAGAGACTTTCAAGCAATCGTTTTTCCTTTGACATGGCACTTAAGTGATTTGGCCAAAAGTTTTGATTTTAAAGTGAGTACGATACGAAAATTATGATGCTTTTAGTGCCCTTTTCCCCAATTTGGCCTTAAGCTGGTGCAACGACCGTCTTTGACCTCAGATATGAGATTAGTGATGGCCTCCGAAGGAGCAACAGCGGCTTGCGGTGGAGAAGGGGAGATGTGGTGGCGAGCGTGTCGGATCGAGCAAGCCTATCCAGTGGGGAGAGAGAGTGTGGGTGGTTGTTGGGTCTTTAGGGGGTAGGGACAGTTTGAAAAATAAAATGGCAATGTAGGAATTATAGCAGTAAGTTTTGAAACATGAGAAGAGTATTTAATATGGAACGTAATGTTGTAATTTTTGTAATTTTTTAAAATAAAATTAGGACTTCGATAAATGATTAAGTAGTATCCTGTAAATAGTCAAGATGCATGTGATTTATTATTACTAAAGTTCGAAAAGTATTTTCTTTCTTTTCTCTCTGTTGTATTTTTCTCTGTCTCTTTCACCATATCTGTTTGGAAGAAGTGGAGCACTGCACAGTAGGGAGGACTGGAACAAGCAACAATTTCCTTTGCCTCTATGACGATTAACCACTGAAAATGCTGCCAAGCAACAAGGTAAAAAGGAATGACTAATTAAATTGATTGTAAAGAAAAAATGTAATTTCAGGTTAGCAAAATTCAAGAACAATGTTGGTATAATAAAATGAATGTAAACAATCAAATTTTCTTAGAAATTACCAACTTTCATTTGTCTTGCTTAACAACTTGTTGAATTCACCTACTTTTTATACGAAGTTATCACTCAAGTTTTCTTTTGTTAGCCTAGCAACCAATATTAGTTTTACCAAAATCCTATTTGGGTCACATACCAAATTTTTATTTGTTAGTTTCGGAAATTATCATTTCTTTCTAACAAGTTGACAACTAATACTTTCTTTCTCATCAATGCATCTAATAAGTTGCCAACTCTCCTCCAAAATTACCGACTTTTGTTTGAGTTAGTTGTTGACTTTTTTATGATTAACTCACCAATTTATTATAATTTATCAACTTTTATTTTAGGCACTTCCCAACTCTTAAATGATCAACTTTTACTTGCCGTACTTACCGACTCTTCTAATATTGTCATCGACTCTCTTAGGAAGCTACCAACTTTTCTTTGATTCACTTACCAACTGACTTTCATTTATCAACTCTTATTCGAAAGATTTACCAACTCCCATATTTGAAAATTACCAATTTCTTTGAATAAGTTATTAACTTTTATCTTCTCACAAGCACTTCAAATTAGGGCCCGTTTGGCAAGTTGTCAATTAGTGAAAATTTCTGTTCTTCTGTTCCCAAAATCAATTTGGGAACATAAATTTGTTTGTTAAAATTTTTGTGCCCGAGCACAAATTTGCAAAATTTTTTTCCTAGAATCAGTTTAAAAAAAGTAGCTCATTGATTTTGGGAATAATTTTTCCATTTTTGATTCTTCTTGATTTTCTTCTTCCTCTTGGTTTGTTGCTCTTCACTTGCTGCTGGTCGGCCGCCGGCTACTAGTGACTAGCCACCGGTGATTGGCCACTGGCGATCAGCCATATGCCAGGGCTGGCGAGGGCGGCTCGCGGCCGCGACGGTGGGGCCTCGCCCAACCATGCCGCAACCCAGGCGGGAGAGATGGGTCGCGATGATGAGGTCGGTGGCGAGGGCCGCAATGCCCTCGCTAGCCTAGCCTATGGCTGGTTGCCGTCACTGGTGACTGGCCATGGCCAAGGAAGGAAAGGGAAGGGAAAGAAAGAATAAAAAAGAAAAAAAAGGAAAAAAGAAAAAAAAGAAATATTAAAAATGTAAATATATTATTAATAAAAAGAAATTTTGTGTAGTTACTAAACGTATTTCTATTCTTTTTCTATTCTAAGAATAGAAATTTTGGGCAGTTACCAGATATTTTTAAATGCTTAGAAATTGTTCCTTGTCATAGAATAAAAAAAATCATTTTTAAGCAGAATTAGTTCTTGGGCACAGAATCGTTGCCTTGCGCACCCTTAGCTGTTTGACACTCTGTGAAAATTATCAACTTTTATTTGAGCGATTTACTAAATTATCAAATGATTAACTAACCAACTGTTTACTACCTCTTATTTAAAGCGTGTAGTGTCCATGTTCGAATTTGAAAATCTAATCAAACACTACTTACCTATGCTAGCACAAATTCGGAATCAAGTCCGACCTACATGGATGAGCCATTTCCTTGAGCTTTGTTCCCACGCCCAAGACAAAGACATTACCTTGCTTTTCGAATAAGCTCGTTAGCTCTTCAATGAAGCCCAATTTCAAATGGGCACAAAGATGACTTTCTTTATCCTCAATTTGGGCCCTATCAGTTCAGTGTTTACATGGCCTTCTAGTTCAAGGTACGCTTGTTAAGTAAAATTTATGGAGTTTGCTTTTTCAACCACTGTCGCAGCATGAACAGCAAGACCTAGATCGCCAACCTCCAACATTTCAAAAGCCAAAGGGGCACCTTGCCTCAACCCTTTCCCTCCTTTGAAAGAGGCCTCTAATCCACCATCAAGGGAGATGGAGAAATATGGTGTAGATACAGGCTTCTATCCAAGCAATAAGCTGCTCAGGAACTCTCTTAGTTCTTAACTTTCCAATGAAAGAAACATCCCATCTTACAGAGTCAAATGCCTTCACGACATCAGCTTTGATTATCCCTCGAGGTGAAATGCCTGCCTCATGGTAATTGCTAACCAATTCATGGGCCAAAAGAACACTGTCAGAGATAATCCTCCCCTCACGAAAATTGCCTAATTGTAACTCATAAAGTGCGGCAAAATTTGCTTAAGCCTAATGGAAATCTTTGTGATGCACTTATAAGTGATATTGCAGCAAGAAATAGGACGGATTTGAGGCATCTTTGAGACTCTTTACACTTTAGGAACCAAAGTGATAGCAAAGTGATAGCAGTTGTATTCACCTTCCTGAGAAGTCTCCAAGTTCTTAAGAAAGAACTCCATGATGGCAGCACAGATATCCTCCCCAACAACACTCCAAGCCGTAAGTCGGGCTATAAACCATTGGGTCCAGTAGATTTGTCTCCATTCACGGACCACAACGCTTACTTAATCTCCCGTGGAGTAACGGTTTTTGTAAAAAGATCCCTTTGAGAATCAAAGAGCCTGAAATCTAATAGATTCTGTAATTCGGAAAAAATCAACATCCAGATTGTCAAGAGGACCAAGTAATGACTTCAAAATATTCACTACCACTTCAGCAAAATTCTCACGAATCCATAGCATAGATAAGTCAGAACAGAAAACATAACCGGTGTTTTGGCCACCTAATTTCAAGTAATTCACTCGAGATTTTTGCTTAAGGAAAGACGTCTCAGCTTCTTCAGCTTCCAGAGCTTAGCCCTAGCATCAAACTCTTTAGGCAACAGACTATTTATGAATAACCTCAAACGGGTTCCTCTTTTCGGCCACGGTATATATACAGATAGGTAAACCTTAAAGAAAGTTGTGGATGGTAAAGACAAATTTAGTGATTGTTGGATTCTTGATTCAGGCTGTTCGTATCATATATGTCCTAATCATGATTGGTTCTTCACGTACAAGAGATATAATGATGGAGTTATTCTAATGGGAAATAATGCTAAAAGCAAAATAGTTTGGATTGAGATTATCAACATTATGATGCATGAAGGCATGATTAGAACCTTGGAAAATGTTAGACACATTCCTAATTTGATGAAGAACCTCATCTCTTGGGGTACACTTAATGCTAACGGTTGTAGGTTTATGGTTGAAGGTAGAGTTATGAAGATTATGAGAGGTTCGCTTTTGTTGATGAAATGGATGAAAACTGGAACTTTGTATCAATTGCACGGTACTATAGTTATTAATTCAGCTACTCATCCACTATGACAGAATCAGAAAACACTAAATTATGACATATGAGATTATGTCATATGAGTATTAGAGGGATGGATGTGCTGAGTAAGAGAGGTATTCTATGTGGTCAGAAAATTGGATAACTGGATTTCTATGACCATTGTGTTTTTGGAAAACAGAAAAGGGTCAATTTTAAAACAGGAATTCATGCAACAAATGACACTTTGGATTATATTCATTGTGATCTTTGACGTCCTGCAAAGGTTCCTTCAAAAGTCCTTGGTTCACGATATCTAATCACTTTCATTAATGAATTTTTAAGAAAAGTTTAGGTCTATTTTCTAAAACAAAAGAGTGATGTTTTTGTTACATCTAAGTAATGGAAAATATTGATTAAGAAAGGGATGGGTAGGAAGATCAAGAGGATAAGAACATATAATGGGTTGAAATTTTGTGGAGGCGAGTTTAATGAGTTCTGTAAAAATGAAGACATTTGCGAGGCATCATACTTCAATAAATACACCATAGTAGAATGGCATTGCATAATGCATAAACAAAACCTTATAAAAAATGACAAGGTGCATGCTGTCTAACGCTGGTTTGGGCAAAAAGTTCGGAGCTAAGGCAGTCAATACAGTTTGCTCGTTGGTAAATCATTCTCCTTGTGCATCTATTGAGTGCTAGACATCTGAGGATGTATGATCAGGTAAATCTATTGATTATTATTCTTGTCAAATATTTAGATGTCTGGCATATGGGGGAAACTAGTACCTAGAGCAAAGAGATACATTTTTCTTGATCATGCTTCTGGTGTAAAGGGTTATAGACTTTAATCTATTGACAATCACATGCTGTTAGCATGGTAAGTAGATATTTATTATGCCCATGCGAAGTTCCCTGGCAAGCTATGAAGTGGATTTTGAAATATTTGAAAGGGTGCTTCTAATTTTGGTTTAGAGTTTTGGGGAAACTGGTGACACCTTTACGTGATATATTGATTCTGATTATGCTGGTGACTTTGATAAGAAGAGGTCTTTGACCAGGTATATTTTTGTTATTGGAGGTTGTGCAGTTAATTAGAAAGCTACTAACAACATACGGTTGCTTTTTCTACTACAGAGGCAAAGTATATGGCTATTACAGAGATAGTTTAAGAGGCTATATGTTTAAGAGGCTTATTTGGAGAGTTCAATGTGGATCATGATGTGATTGTTGTCCACTGTGATAGTGAGAGTGCTATACATCTTCCTAAAGATCAAATGTATCATGAGAGGACAAAGTACATTGATGTGCAGTATCATTTTATTCGAGACATTCTTACCGATGGCTATAAATGTAGGGTTCCTCAAGTGCTAAAAACGCAACGGAATTTATAAACCGAAACCCTAGACAGGATCCACGCGTATATTGAAATCTAAATAGAAGTTCGACATGTACCTTTTGTAGATCGAAGGTAAATTGATAATCGATTGTGTCTGTATTAGCGCCCCAAGTGTTGCACCTCAATCGGTATCCACACACATGAACGGAAGTCTCCGACGATCCAAATACTAGCTAAAGATCTTGGACTACTTTTTCCTGATCGTCTTTGATCTTTGAGACTCTAAAAAATCTCTAAACAGAAAACGATTCTCTTCATTTTTTCTTAGGGTTATTTTTTTGTCACCCGCACGCTATATATGTATAGCTTCATTATCTACGCGAATTAAAAGAAGTGGGGCCGGGTGATTTGGGCCTGCCAAAATGTCCACCTTCAATTGTATATTTAATCGTTATCTCATAACGTGTATAATCGCGTAGATAAGTTGAATAGTAGAATAAATTAAAATCTACTTCTTATTTTAGGTAGATCCTGGCGCACAGAAAATATTAACTTAGTTCGCTATTGTGTGCGACCCTGTAGATTCACTAAATATTAGCAGTGTGCTCAAAATCCTTTTTAGCCCATAAGTTATAAGCGGTTTCTAGCAAGACATTATGACTACCTAAGTATAATGAAGATCGGTTTTCCGACACAACCTAATCCACAACTAATATTAGAGTATCAACCTTGATTGATTCTTACGGCAGACCATTAACAATAAATTGGTACAGAAACAATCTATTTGATATGTTGATCAAACCCTTACCGATTGTCAAATTTAAGCATTACTTGGATTTGGTTAATGTTTGGTGCAACTGAGTTTTACTTTAGTAGAAGGAGAAGATTGTTTCATGCTTATATCTATTTGAGGAATTCAAGCCAACCAAGGATATGTTGAATACGTTACAACCCAAATTGAATTTTGATACCCGTATTGAAATTTGTGCCGACCTAACTTGAGAAAAATAAATGTAGATTTAGGCTAAATTTGTTTCGAGGAAAACATTTTTCAAGAAAACATTTTCCTCATTTTCCGGTGTTTGGTTCGCTTATGAAAATAAGTCAATGGAAAATGTTTTCCTACCAAATCTTAAATTCAGGAAAATGATTTCCTCTTTAAAAATAGAAAATCATTTTTCAAAATATAACTAGGTATCAGCGTTTAGACCAAAAACTCTGTGGTTGGGCGTATGAACACCGACGCCCTTGGCAATGGGGCTAGGTCCCCGGCACCCAAGCCTAGATCCATTGAGGCCGGGCCCATGTCTATCTAGGCCGCGCTCGAGTGTATTAAGGCTAGGCCTAGAACACCAGTGCCTATGCTTGGGATGCTAGGGCCAGTGACATCAAGGCCGAGCCTAGGTCCTCGATGCCCGTGCTTAGGTCCTCGACGTTCGTGCTTGGGTCCATCGTGACCATTTTTTTTTTAAATTTTTCTTTTTCCTTCTTCCTCTATTGATGGCCAAGCCTCGCTCGAGGCCGGCCCTTAACACCCGTGCCTGGGTCCTAAATAGTAAATGTCTGTGCTTGAGTCCATCGAGACCAAAAGTTTTTCCTTTTCTTTTCCTTCTTCCTTTATCGATTGCCAGGCGTTGACGATGGTCGGCCACAAGCGAGGCTCGACCTCGCCCTCCTCAGGCCCGGCGAGGTTGGCCCCTTGCCCATGACCTATTGCCAACTGTTGCCTAGGCTCTATGATAAGTGGAGGAAGAAGGCAAAAGACAAAGAAAGAAAAGAAAAATAAAGAAAGAAGAAAAATATTTAAAAATTAGTTAAAAAATTACAAAAAATGTTCACTTTAGCAGCTGTGCCATGTAGGACAACCGGCGTCCACGTCGGCAACTTCCGACCAAATGAGATTTTCCTTATCAAATGACAGACAATATTGTCATTTTCCCGAAAAATGACTTTTTGGAAAATATTTTTCAGAAATGTTACATTTTCTGCAAACAAACGGAGCCTTAGTGTTGGTAGCATAGGGCTTGGGTTGTATATATTGTTTTTCTCAAGTTATTGGGTTTGAAGTAGAGACTAGAAGAGTCTTAAGGTTTTTGAGCCACATTTTGTAATCCTTGAATTTCCATAATGGATTTTGTTTCTCCTCTCCATGTAGTTTTTCCGTAAGGGTTTTCCACATAGATCCGTGTTCTTTTACTCTTATTAGTTTTAATTTTGTTATAGTTTCCGCATTGGTCATAACAATTGCATATATCGTAGTATCTTTGTTAAATAGAAAATATTGTTTTCTTGAGCGTGTCGTTCAAGCAAGCTCAATGCAATCAAACAAGGTCGCTGGAAAATGATCTCTAGGTGAAATCACCTACTACGAGTATTCACTCAACTTCAATGAAGTATCCAGTAGAACAAGTTTTCATGTTGTACTTGTGAGAAAGAGCATTGCAAAGGACGGGATAGCGGCAATAAAAGCAATTGGTCTTGGAATAAGAGGAAGTATCCGCTACTCACATCTGAGTTTGTAGCACGTTTTTCGTTGGATGAGACCTGCCTTGGCATAACATGGACCCAATTGTAAGACAAGAACATCAAAACAGCTAATGCTATCATCAAGCAAGGGTCGGGGTCGATCCCAACTTCTAACAGAGTACGCGGAATGAGATTTTGGAAGGAAGTTTGCCCATTAAAATTTTACTGAAATACAGGGTCACCCTGTTTAAGCGTCATCAAAATATCCCCAGAAAGCATAGTCGTACTATCAAAGCACTGATCATACTCTTACCTCTTATTTTTGTGGAGCATCGAACGTTCGATTGCAATTACATGACGAGGTTCAAGATGACTGTATAATTATTTGACGAGAGAATGCGACAATGGGGCTTCTTACTTGATATTTCCCATCAGCCCATGTTAGAGAAGCAGAAAGGATGTCTTTGTCTAACTTCCCTTCAACAATTACCCTGAAAGCCAGTTTCTGTCCAAGACTTGAGAAAGACAAGATACTGGGTATAACTTTGATTTGGATCCCATGTGGAGCTTCAATAACAGAGGTGTACGTTGATGTAGGTGACCCGACATTTGTCACGATCCTCGTAAAGGTGCGGTTAAAGGCCTTCGTTGCCGTACAAAGTGCAAATGATGGATAATTCAGGTCCCAAGCTGCTGTTCCATTGTTTGATCCCGAGCAAGTGCTGTCATCACCTGTGACCCGTCGCAATTTTTCCGTGCTGTAATTCTGTCCGCATAAGAAGTTGACATAATCAGTTTCATTGGCATCGTACAACAAACCGGGATGTAGCGATTGAACGGGATTAAGTTGGCCTGCCCCGTAAGCGAATTCGGCTTCAGAGTTGATCTCCGCACTCTTGGGAAGAGCTAGAAATTATCAAGAAATGAAAGTGAATCAGGCCCGATATATGTCCATATTGTGAAATATGAAAAATCGAGAGCTTCCTGGAGTTATTGGTGTTCTTTGCACAATGTCATTAAAAACATTACTTACTAGACCTGCACGCTAACAAATGTCTGTTATTGAACCTAATTTTCACCAATGACAAAATGATAGTATCGTTCTCAAACCAGATTAGTCAACGTGATCATTCATTGAGTACTCAACACATTAGATGATGCTACAATTCAAATCGTGCGGCATTCGACCAGAGAGATAAATAGCATTTCATTCATCTTTTTATAACACATTTTCCTCCGTTCTACTTCAAAATTGTCAATCTGGCTGTAGGAAAATTGAATTGATTCAACAAGATAATGAACATTACCAGTAGTCATAAGAGCAGACTTAATCGCAGCAGGAGACCATGAGGGGTGGAATGACTTAATGTAAGCCGCGATTGCAGTTACATGTGGACATGCCATTGATGTCCCTGATATAATGTTGTAGGGTACATATCTAACATCTCCTTCAACTTGCGAAACCGGATCGTCCAAAGACCATGCAGCCAAAATATGAACACCAGGGGCTGCCAAATCTGGCTGTAATTAACAAGATATCACATATTATTGTTACAGGTGTATCGTATAAGTTCAATGTTGATTCATACAATTCTCCATACACAATCTTGTAAACTGATATAATATATAAAATTACCGTAAGAATATCAGGTGTAACTGAGTTTGGACCCCTTGATGAAAAGGACACCACGTAGGGTGCAAGCTCATCGGGTCCCTCATAGCTCTTGCATATGGTCGCCATTGGGCCGCTAAGAGAGTTTTCAAACAATTTAGTGCTCACGCCATTGCCATAATTGGATTAACTGAAGCTTTTTTGTACGAAAGGCAAAAGAGAGAAAAGAAAAAAGAAAGGGAATTAGAAAAAAAGAAGACCTGGTGTTGCTCATGTACAAGTAGATATCGTTGCCGGCCTTTGGGTCTAGGTAAGATGTGGGTATGGGGAAAGAGAAGGCACTGTCTTTGGGTCCATAGTCTTGCAGCAAAGCACCAATAGCACCAGCAAAGAATGGTCCAATATTCTCAAAAGCATCACAGAACACAATTTTGCCCTTCACCAAGTTGGGGTCCAATGTTCCCGGAGAGCATTTTCTTCAGATAAAATCTCAAGTCTTTAGTTTGTTTAGCATCCCTAAAAATTTAGTGACTTGATTGCAAGATGCATGGAAATTAGTGACCACTGGCGGAATGTACTACAGTCTTCGGTGGTCAGTAAATTACCTGGATATGAACGCATAGAATACAGTAGAGATATTGGGAGCATGGCCTCCATAAATCAATGGATACATCTTACTTTCGAGATCAAAGGTGTTTATGGAGATTCCCTGCCAATTCGATTTACCGTACCACATGTTAGGTACATAGAAAACAAATCTTTTACATGTGCTACTTCAGAGAATATCTTGTACACACTACAAAAAAACTGTAATTTAGCTACAACATATTTGCGACGACAACAGTATCGTCGCTAATTAGCGACAACAAAAGGCAAATAGTCGCTAAGTGGCGACGAAATTAGCGACCAAGTTAATTTCGTCGCCAATTACCGAAAATAGCGACGGCAACAGACAATTAGTCGCTAATTCGTCGCTAAATAGCCACGAGGTAAAGCTGTCGTCGCCAATTTGTGACGATCAAGCTTTTCTGTCGCTAAATAGCGACTACATTCAGCGACGGCATTTTTATCATAGCTAAGTAGCTACGAAAATACTTGGTAGTCGCAAAAACACAGTTTAGCGACGCATCGTAATTACTTCGTCGCTAATGTGATCTAATGTTATATTTTACGGTTCTTGATCTCTGGACAGTTTAGCGACTAAGTTGTCGCAATCTCGTCTCAAAATAGCGACGATATTAGTACCGTCACTAAATAGCTACTATATTTACCTACGACTTGTGTTTAGTCGCTGATTAGCGACTATCTTTAGCGACGATTTAATTTATTAGTCGCTATTTAGCGACGAAGTAAATATATTTCGTCGCTAAAAATAGCTTATAGCAGCAGCAAGACAGACGATTCATTCATTTCGCAGCACTCGATCTCTTCTTCCTCTCTGTCTGAACGAGAGCCCGACGCCTACTTGGAGTAAGTACAAGTTACCTGGAGGTGGAGATGCGTATGCTTTAGCGAAGAAATCGGAAAAGCTAAAGGGAGTGAGAAATTTGCGATTGAAGAAACCGCAAAAAATACGCCATTGTCCCAACTTGTTTAATTTCAAGGTAAGTTATTTCTTCTTTCAATTTGAGTGATATATCAGATATTACGCGTTGTTGTGTTGCCGTTATACGTTGTTGTTTACACGAGATTGATTTCAAGCCTAATATGGGGTTAAACGACTCGGATACATGTGACACCCCCCATATGTTTGTTAAAATACCGTAATGAATCTTGACATTTGTTGAGTCGGGTTTTCATCGTAGGCATCATGGAAGGAGATAGGTCTTGGATGTATAATAAGAACTTACCTAAGCGTGGAGGATTAACCGATGAGTTTCGTGCTGGGTTGGAAAAATTCATGGCGTTTGCTAGTTCACAAGTTGAATACATGAACGGAAGTAAGTTAAGGTGTCCGTGCAAAAAATGCAAAAACAGTAAATTCCAAGAATATGATATCGTTCAGGAGCATCTTTATAGAAACGGTTTCACTCCGAATTACTACAATTGGACTTGCCATGGTGAACCATTTATGTCTCCCGAGGAATATCGCAATACTCACCAATTGCCTTGTGTACGGGAAGAATGTAGTAGTGCTAGAGATGAATTAAATCCATATCAGAGAATGGTGCTTGATGCAGCTGCTCATAATTTTGGATGGGAAACGAACCAAACAAGCACCCATGAGCATGGAAGCTCCAGTCATACATCACAGTTTGACAATTCTGGTGACACAACATTTGAAGAAAGTGTGTGCCATAAATTTCGTGACGTGTTGAGTTCAGCGGATGAACCTTTATGGGGAGGTTGTGACAACCACTCAACGCTATCAGTCACGGCAAGAATGCTAAGTATTAAAGCCGAGCATAACGTGTCAGAGAACTGCTTCAATTCTTTTGTGGAAATAATGCGTGAAGCATTACCCCGTGATAACAACATGCCGAGTTCCTTTTACGATATGAAGAAGTTAGTGCATGACCTGGGTCTTCCGGTTGAGCGGATTGACGTCTGCATCGCAGGGTGTATGTTGTATTGGAAAGAATATCAATCTGCTGAATCTTGCAAGTTTTGCGGTGAGCCTAGATACAAGGTTCAAAGGAGGCATGGTGGTAACCATACACGTAGACCAGTGAAGCAATTGTTTCATCTGCCGTTAATTCCTAGATTGCAAAGGTTGTTTGCGTCTCGAGCTACTGCTGAACACATGAGTTGGCACGCAAACCATGAAACTGAAGAGGATATGATGTGTCATCCTTCCGATGCATACGCCTGGAAACATTTCGATAGAACATACCCAGGTTTCGCTATGGAGCGACGCAACATCAGGCTAGGTCTATGTAGTGATGGGTTTGCCCCCTTTGGTAAAACCGGAAAAAACTATTCATGCTGGCCAGTCATATTAACGCCGTACAATCTCCCTCCTGGCATGTGCATGAAGACACCTTATATGTTTCTGACATTGATCGTGCCCGGTCCGCATAACCCGAAGAAGATGATAGACGTTTACATGCAACCATTGATTGAAGAGTTGCAACAACTATGGAATGTTGGTGTTCCAACCTATGATGTTTGCACCGATAAAACATTTCTATTGAGGGCTGCGCTTCTTTGGACGATAAATGACTTCCCAGCTTATGGAATGTTGTCTGGGTGGAGCACAGCCGGCCTGTTAGGATGTCCGATTTGTATGGAGAAATCAAAGTCGTTCCGATTAAAACATGGTAAGAAGGCGTGTTACTTTGATTGCCACAGACAATTCTTACCGATGAATCATCCATTTAGAAGGAATAAGAAAGAGTTCGTCAAAAAAAGGATTGAAAGGACACCTCCACCAATGAGGTTGACCGGTTATGAACTTTGGGAACGAGTCCAAACCTTCCCGACCGTTGTTGATGCCCCGCAATGCATACCTCATTCGTATGGTTCTACGCATAAATGGACAAAGCGCAGTATATTTTGGCATTTACCATATTGGAAGACCCACTTTGTTCATCATAACCTTGACGTCATGCACATAGAGAAGAATGTTTTCGAGAATGTCATCAACACGGTGATGGACGTCCCTGGCAAAACAAAGGACAACCTAAATGCAAGAAAAGACTTGCGAGACATTTGTGATCGGCCGACTCTAGACGTGGAGCCACGCAGTATTGGTCCAAAGCCAAAAGCAGTGTACACGTTGACCAAGGAGCAGCGACGTGCAGTCTTAACATGGTTGAAATCTGTCCGATTTCCTGATGGGTATGCTTCAAACATCGGGAGATGTGTTGATTTGAATGGATGTAAGTTGTCAGGTATGAAAAGTCATGACTGTCACGTCTTTATGGAGCGACTACTTCCAATAGCCTTGAAGGAATTTCTGCCAAACTTCGTGTGGGGCGCTCTTACTGAATTGACGACTTTCTTTCATGATATTTGCTCGACAATGTTACGTACATCACACATGGAGAAGCTGGAGAAAGATATTCCAATCATCATGTGTAACTTGGAGCGGATATTCCCCCCATCGTTCTTTGATTCAATGGAGCATCTACTAGTTCATTTGCCATACGAAGCAAAACTTGCAGGTCCCGTCCAATTTCGATGGATGTACCCATTTGAGAGGTAACAATGTTTTTCATTTTGTATTGGAATGAAACTACCTATCAACGATGTTGCACACTAATGTCGTTTTCCATATAGGTTTTTGTATCATTTGAAGAAAAAAATTAAGAATAAGGCATGTGTGGAGGCTTCAATTTGTAATGCATACATTGTTGAAGAAGTGACTACATTTGCATCATACTACTTTGAGTCGCACGTGCAATGCAAGAGGCGGAGACCAGGACGAAACGACGAGGGACCGCTTGATTCGGATTGTAACTCATTCTCCATTTTCAATTATCTTGGTCGACCAAGCGGCGTATGTAAGTTACGTTATATAACGGGGGAAGAAATGCATGCAGCCCACACATACATTTTATTGAATTGTCCAGAAGTGGAGCCATACTTTCAGTAAGCATTTCATATTAGACCTCACAATGTGAATGTATATACACATTTATTGTGTCTAACCATTCGCTAATAAATTATTCTATCTTGGCTCAAATCGAACAGAATGTTTCGGGCATCCATGTCAGGAGTATCGCCTGATGAGCTCGATCGTTTGTGCAATGACCATTTTGCAGCATGGTTTAAAAATTATGTAAGATCGACGTGCAGTGTTAACTTGTAGTTTTCATCAAATTTTGATATTAAGCAATACTCTATGTATACGTACATATATGAATAACTTATTCATATGTGTCATTAGGTTCACAATATTCCAGCCATGATCGAGAATGAAGGGTTGTTATATCATCTGTCATTGGGTCCAAAAGCAATAGCAAGAACTTGGCCAACATATTTTGTCAACGGTTATAATTTTCACACGCAAGAATATGGCAAGGGAAAGGCCACGATGAATAGTGGCGTCTGTGTTCGATCTGGGAGCAGTTTGATGGAGGCCTTTTACGGCTTGTTGGATGCTATCATACAGGTAGAGTACCCTGGTCCACCATTGGCCGTTACGTTATTTAAATGCACGTGGTTCGACCCTATCAAAGGAATGAGGGTGCATCCGAAGTTTAATTTGGTTGAAGTTAATCACAAGAGAAAATATATGAAATACGAACCATTTGTACTGGCACAACAAGCAATTCAAGTCTATTACGCATCATATCCGAGCTTGAAACAGGACAAAGTTGAGTGGTTGGCAGCATGTCAAATCAAAGCGCGAAAAAAGATCGAACAACACTGGAAAGATACAGCATATCAGCAAGAGGTCGTTCTGCACACAGCTGAACCTTATGAATATAATATTCCATCTTTACAAGACCCACATGGAGCATTGATCGATGTTGATGCAAGTGAAGTTCGTCAATCGAACTTGCATCATAGTGTTGAAGAAGATGAATTTATCACTGATGATGACGAGGACACTGATGAGGAAAACGAGGACACCGAAGACGAAGACGAGTTTTATGATCATAGTGAAGATGCAGAAGACGACGATGATCATGACAATGACGAAGATGACAATGACAACGACTTTGGGTTTTGAAACTTTTACTATTCTTCTTTATGACATGTATAACGTATTTTATGGTTTATTGTGTTATAATTAATATTCAGTATATACGGTATATATGATAATATTATTTATGAATCAGGTGTATTTATATATAAATATATAATAATGTAATTAGGTGTATTCTGTAAAAATTAGCGACAATTTTGTCGCTAAAAAAGTCACTAATTAGTGATGGCGACGCACAATGTCGTCGCCAAAAAAGGCCGAGAGCTATAAAATTTGCAATGGGGTACATCTTTAGCGACAAAGCATAAACAATAGTCACTAATTAGCGACGGTCATAACCTTGTCGTCGCCAAAAGTGGCCGAGAGCTTTATATTTGGTATTCGGTCCGACATTAGCGACGGACCCTGTTCTTGTCGCTAATTAGTGACGGAGACGTGCTCGGTCGTCGCCAAAAGTTACCGAGAGCTATACAATTTGCATTCGGGACATCATTAGCGACGGATCACATATCTTCGTCGCTACTTGGTGACGGGGAGCTCATCTCGTCGCTAAAAGTGAAATTTTAGCGACGGAGACGTGCTCGGTCGTCGCCAAAAGTTACCGAGAGCTATACAATTTGCATTCGGGACATCATTAGCGACGGATCACATATCTTCGTCGCTACTTGGTGACGGGGAAATAAATGTCGTCGCTAAAAGTGAAATTGTAGCGACGATGTTGTCGCTGATTGGTCGCCAAATGTGGCCGAGAGCTTGGATTTGATTCAGGCGTTTTAGCGACTACTTGGTCGCTATACCGTCGCTAATTAGCGACGGAGGTTTTTTAATTGTAGCCAATTAGCGACGATTCGTGGCTATACCGTCGCTGAATCACGATAACCTAAGCAAGAAATCGATTTTGCCCATTCTGTCTCTCTCTGTCTCTCTCTATCTCTCCTCTACTCTCGCTCTCCCTGTGACCTCCGACGCCGCTCGATCGCCCGCCGCCGGTCGTCTGGCCTCTCGCCGCCGCTCGTCCGCCCGCTCCCCGCCGCCCAAGCCAAAAGGCGACTCGGAGTTCGCCGGTCACGACCCTCGCTCTCCATTTTCCGGCTCCGGCGATCCCCATTCCCTCCGGTAACGGCTCGCCTGCTGTTCTTCCGCTTCCGTTTCATCCTCTTTGGTTGCTGCATCATTTGCTCGTTTGTTCCTCTTGCTGCTACACTGGTCGAACGGGCAGTTCGTTGCTCGGTTGCATTTTTAGGCTGCGGAGTTGAGTTCGCCTGGATTGTACTCGGTCGTCGCAGTTTTTCAGGTTTCTTTTCCGTCGATGATCGAAAGGGTTCATTGGGTAGATAGGGGGGAAAAGAGGGTATGATCTGATTTGAACGAATTGGAGTTACGGGGAATGTTGAGGTGGTGGGATGAGATTGGAGTGTTTTTTTGCTCTCGTGGGGTGTGGCTTTTTAAGTGGGTGGCGCGAGAATGATATCGGCTGTTTGGTTTGAGTTTGTTGATTTTGCTGTACTTCCCAGTTCAATTAACTTGCTGTTATTGAGCACCTTAGGAGGATGACTGAGTTCAGCTTGCGTACTGGGTGCCTCTTTAGCTGGCAGCCGGGCACTTTTAGAGGGTCATTTTGCATACTATGTATGGGAGAACTGTGAAGCGATACGGTTTTAAGGTATTGGGTTACATTTGTTGTGTTCGTGTACTCCCGTCAATTATTCTTCGTGTCGTCTGGTGCAGTGATCTCAAGCGCATGAGGTAATCTGATTTTTTTTTCCCACAGTTCTTGCTATAGGTTGGCTAGTTTTAACCAAATAATGGCGTGAGTATGATTTAACTTCTTTTGTTCCGTACAAGCAAATTAAAAGTAAATTTTTTTTTGTGAGTTGCATCGATTGAGGATCTGGGACTTTGTCTTTGCGTCTCCAGTGCTTGCCCAACGCTGGTTTTACCATCCTCTGTCTTACTTTGTCGATGACTGCAACTTACATTGCCTTGCTGATACTGAACCAATCAAGACATGGGCTTACCTTTGGTTGTTAAGACAGTGATTGAAGCAAGCTGGTTGTTACCTTTTGTAATGTTGTTTTCCTTATGCAGGAAGAAGAACAATATTTACACACTGCAAGAAAAATGGTAAGTTTTTAATTGGGTTATAAATCATTTCTAGTTGGTAAATAAATTGTTCTAACTAGTTTGTTTTTCCAATGTGCACCAGCGTCCAAATCAGAAAAATAACAACAAGGGTAAGGGTAAGGCTGCTGATCAACCGACGGTCTATACACGTGGACGGGCCAGAGGAGGGCGTTCAATGGCAGTCGTGATCAGGCCGGTCGACGAGGCTAGTCCCCCTCGACGGACCTTCGTGCCCACGCCCACTTGGGTCGATACGCACCCCACAGAACCGCAGCCTCAACAGGAGGAAGACGAAGGAACGGAGGAGACTCAATCTGAGGGCGAGCCTTTGATCACGGCACGATCATCGGTAGGCCAAGCGTCGACATCGCCAAGCGCCGAAGATGCGGATGACAATTGGGTCATCGATGATCAAGGGAGGAGGCGGATAGAACCGTTAGGAGACTCGTAAGTACAATTTGATGAAAGTGCTTAATTTTTTGTTATTAACTGTATAGGCTAGATTTTCTTATGCTTTTGAGATGTTTTATGTATTTTTTATGTTTAACAAATGCAGCTTCTACAGAGCTACGGTAGTCCTGCGGGACTGGTATCGTATGATCAACAATTTTTGGCGTGGGCCATATACATGCATTACGCAAGCGCCGGAGGAAGATAGGAGAGTATGGTGGCGAGAGTTTGAGGTAAGTGTAAGATCGGTTTGTTAGTGACATTTCTAAAATGTATTGGTAAATTGAGTTAGCTTTTTTTTTTTTTTGCAGCGCAAGTACTATTGGGACAGATCTATGGATAGCGAGGTTAGGAGAATTTTAAACAAGAAGGCCGGCGATCACATGCGAAATGTGATGAACAAGGCGAAAACCACTCAGAGGCAGCCGGCTTGGATGGACGATCAGTCATGGTGGGAAATCCATAGAAAGTGGGCTACTGAGGAGCATAAGCGCGCCAGCGAGAGGAATAAAATTAATCGAACTTCCAGTTCCAGAGAATCTGGGATTGGGACGTATGCCGGCGGCTCCATCACAGTTGCGGAGCACAAAAGGAAGATGGTAAGTATTGTCAGATTGTCAATTTATTCCGTTAATACATTGTATGACTAGTTGGAAGTCCGTTGTGTATGTTAGGCGAAGGTGATGGGAACGCCGCCCAGCTTCTCACAAACATATGAGCGGACCTTCATGAGAAAGGACAAATCATTCGTCAGTGGCACGGCGAAGGCCGTTAAGGTATGTTCGAACTTGATGATTTTATAGCAGATTAGTTGATTGTAATGCATGCCTAGTAACTTTTAAAGTGTGTACGTAGGAAAAATTTGATGAAATGCTTGCATCTACGGCGGGTGGGGGGGTAGTGGCAGCGGCGAGGGTACAGAAGGGACGTCGCCCACGATTGAAATGTCGTAGGCCGAGCAGGAGAAGCTGTGGTGGCAGGCATCTGCAGCAGTGAAGAAAGGGAAGGTGTACGGGTTGGGGTCGTTAGCCCGGGACAGCATGAAGTCGGTAGGCACATCTTCTGCTGGAACGAGTTCAAGGCGCAGCGCAAGAGAGAGTGAGCTGGAAAAAAAAGTGGAAAACCTCGAGAATCTACTTGCAGAGAAAGACGAAAAAATGAAGAAGATGGAGGAGAGACTAGATGCCATAGATGCCAGAGATGAGGCAATGCGCATCATGCAACAACAACTGAGTCTGCTAATGAGACAACAGCAGGGTCAGCATTCGCAGCAAGACGATGATGATGAAGCAGCCGAGCAGACTGGACTTCCACCGGCACCCCCACCCGATGAAGACCATGAAGAGTAGATACATTTGCTGAACATTTTAGATATGTGCGAATGATAATTGTTTAATTAGATACATTTGCTGAACCTTTTTGATATGGGTACTTTTCTTAGATATTTACTTTTTGCTGCTATATTTCGTTTTTCGTTGAATGTTATGACTTATCAGGTAGAACTGAACAAAAAACAAAAAAAACATATTAATCGTTCGAACAGGTTTAGCGACGCTACGATATACTCTCGTCGCTATTCTGGACGATTTAGCGACGAAAAGTTGCCTTTGTCGCTAAATAGCGACGAATCGGCGACTACCTTGTCGCTAAAAGTGGCCGAGAGCTACCATTTTGCATTCGGGACGTCATTAGCGACGGGGGATAAAGTTATCGCTAATTGGTGACGGCAGTAGACATTGTTGTCGCTAAATACGATTTAGCGACGCAAAGTTTCCTTTGTCACGAAATAGCGACGAATCGGCGACTACCTTGTCGCTAAAAGTGGCCGAGAGCTACCATTTTGCATTCGGGACGTCATTAGCGACGGGGGATAAAGTTATCGCTAATTGGTGACGGCAATAGACATTGTTGACGCTAAATACGATTTAGCGACGCAAAGTTTCCTTTGTCGCGAAATAGCGACGAATCGGCGACTACCTTGTCGCTAAAAGTGGCCGAGAGCTACCATTTTGCATTCGGGACGTCATTAGCGACGGGGGATAAAGTTATCGCTAATTGGTGACGGCAGTAGACATTGTTGTCGCTAAATACGATTTAGCGACGCAAAGTTTCCTTTGTCGCGAAATAGCGACGAATCGGCGACTACCTTGTCGCTAAAAGTGGCCGAGAGCTACCATTTTGCATTCGGGACGTCATTAGCGACGGGGGATAAAGTTATCGCTAATTGGTGACGGCCGTAGACATTGTTGTCGCTAAATATGCGAGACTGAGTGCATTCTGGATTTTTGCGACGATATTTTTCTTTTAGTCGCTTAAATATTAGCGACGCCAGGTGTAGTTTGTCGCTAAATGGCGACTAATGGTGTGTCTAGTCGCCAAGTTGCTATATCTGAGTTTTGCGACAGATGTTTTAGCGACGACACAGTTTGTCGCCAATTTGCGACGATCATACTCTTGTAGTCGCTAAAATATTAGCGACGCCAGGTTTAGTTCGTCGCTAAATGGCGATTAATGGTATATGTAGTCGCTAAATTGTGATATCTGAGTTTTGCGACAGATGTTTTAGCGACGACATATTTTGTCGCTACTTAGCGACGAATTGCCATATATTTCGTCGCTAATTTAGCGACATGGTTTTTCGCAACGAAATTTGGTTCGTCGCAAAGGTCGTCGCTAAAAAATTATAGCGACGAAAATTTGCGGTAATTCGTCGCTAATTATCGTCGCTAAAATGCAGTTTTTTTGTAGTGACATCCTAATTTATGGACGATATGGTAACCAGAACTAATGACGATGGAATAATTGCATGGGAACTGGTGCTTTCCAAAGGGGACCATTATGAGTCCCACATATTTTTGGCTTGAATTAGATGATTCAGTGTGCAGGATACTTGTTCTCTACGTGCAAGATCGAACACGGAAGGTAACTACTCCTTTTCGAGAGAACTTTTATTACCTCGTAAGTCTTATTATTGCCCAATAGCACTTGAGTGAAGAACTTCCTGTCGATGGTACTTGCAGCGACCGAGAGAGACCATGGCGAGTAGTTAGTGATGGAGGCAAGACCGGGTCCTTCATTGCCTGCAGAAGTTGATGTGAGTATTCCTTTTCGCATGGCATGAAAAGCTCCTATCGCAATCGGATCCCTCAAATAGTCTTTAGCGAAGAAGGACCCGATCGAGATGGAAATGAAGTCGACTCCATCGGCGATCGCGTCGTCGAACGCGGCAAGGATGTCGGCGCTATAGCAACCATAGGACCAACACACTTTGTACACTGCGATGCGGGCCGATGGAACTCCACCGCGAGCTGTGCCTTGAGCCAGGCCGTATAGGTTGGCCATGCTTACTTCATCTCCAGCAACCGTCGACGCCGTGTGCGACCCATGGCCATTGGAGTCTCTCGGAGATCGGCGATCGGTCGGATCAAATTCGCCATCTATTCGGTAGTATTTTGCCCCAATAACCTTGCTATAAAAGAATTGGCATTTGAGCATACTCATTATCATATGAAATGAATGCATGGTAATTTTGTTGAACTGATTGACCTATATTCTTCATATTTCTTCTTGACTCTGTGGTCTCATCTCTGTCTTCAAAATATATAAAGTTTTAATATAGTCAATACAAAATTTAGATAATTCTAATCATAAGCCTCTTGATTTTCCGTATGTAGTTCTATTGCTTTTCTATTTTCCTGAGATTGTGCAGAAATGAAGGGAAAAGATTGAGCCTATCGAAAATAGGGTTCTAATTGACCTTGAAACAATGCATGCCAAGAAGAACACGACATCTCGTTACAAGATAACCTATCAATCAATGGATAGAACGAGTCATGTCCATGCAAATGTGTTCACTTTCATTTCTTTAGGTACTTAGTTTTAAGAAAATGTTGATGTGACATTAGTTTTAAGAAAATGTTGATGTGACATCACTCTCTCTACCTGCTCGCAAACATAAACATCGTTGCCATAGCCCATTAAAGCGTACGATATGCGCGTAAGATATATTTATGTAGTTTTCTTATGAGGAATATTATATAATTTATGTACTTGTTGCAGGTGAAATCGGATGAACTTTGACAAGTGCCCTTCCAATGGCTTGGCGGCGGGCCCAGCCCTCGATCACTGAAACTCTCCGATTCCGGCCATATGCCAGTGTCGAGCATTCCGACGATGAGGTCACGTTCAGTTATCGATCTATCCACTTGTCGTGAGAAGCCCATGAAGTCCCATGATTTTGTGGTGTGGAGCTTATTCTTCCGATTGGGGAACACGGACACCACGCCCTCCAGTCCTAAGTATTGTGTCCCAGAAATGATTTTTTTTCAGATTGTGCAAGCACGAAGAGAGAAACGTATAAAGTAAATCGTGTTGTCAATTACCAGCCATTTTCTTCGCTTCCTCTTCGGTTAACATCGCTGCAAATCCATTGAAGCTCCTTTTATAGCTGTGGAGCAGATGCTTTGAGGGAACATCGCTGCACATATTGTGAAAATTCTTATGAGATAGTTCGTTCAAATATCAAACAATGGCGGAATAGCATTTCTCTTCTGCATGCCTGTGGAGTTGCTATTGATAGGTTTGTACAACCAGAAGAAATTATTAACACTTCTAAATGAGCTAGGTTTAAAATCGTATGGGTTATCTGACCTGCCAGTGATTTCCTGGAGCATGTTAATGTGTTGAGGTGACGATGTGGAAACGTCATTTTTGAGCCGGTTGCCCATGTACACAATGAAGGCCTGGTTGCATATTAGGCAGACAAGAAAAATTCAATCAATATAGAGAAAAAAAGTCTGTCAATTTGGAAGTAATGCAAGGAAGTTGAAGCATGTAAGAGAAATCTGCAATTGACTGAGATGCTGCTCTTAGCTATCTGAGTACAGTAGCTCAGGTGTAACATTGATAGGGTCATACCTCATAAAACACAATGCTAGCTTTTTATATATGAAAGGCGGCAGGCATTAATCAATCACAATGACTTCATCTTTTTGAAGGTTCAAGTTGGTTTTGTTTGGTCTATCGAAATGATCTTTAGGCGAGAATTTTGTTGAAAGGAAAAGTATACTTCATGTCAGAATTACGACAAATAATTGAATGGGAGAAAATTTTCGAGAGAGAAAGATAGCACGAGTAGGGGGGAGGGGGGGGGGGGGCGCTTGCCTTTCGATAATCTTGGGAGACTATCCCTTTAATTAGTAGAGAGCTATTAACAAGGGCGAGTAGAAGCAATTGGAGGAGGAAAAAATTGGCAGTCGCCATTGAAGAGTGAGTGAAGAAGGATTGCAGTTTTTGTGGCAGTGTAGATGATGAGGAAAACAAGGGTTATATAGCCTCCAAAATGTCTGCTTCTCAACGTGAACCAGCGATTGCTGGTAGTTTCCTATAAACTATCATAACTTCATATCAATATTCGTAGTTACAACAATTGTTGACTCAATAGGCTCCACCTTGCTACAAATACTATTTGTGTCGATTACTCCGCTAGTACCCGCTACCTTAGGAGTTTCTGGTTGCAACTCCACCTCAAGTTGAACACTGTTCATATCCGTATAAACATTGCTACTAGCACTTCTACCCAGA
The DNA here is from genome assembly GCA_031216235.1 of Syzygium jambos. Lineage (NCBI taxonomy): Eukaryota > Viridiplantae > Streptophyta > Magnoliopsida > Myrtales > Myrtaceae > Syzygium > Syzygium jambos. The sequence goes on along the minus strand of CM062229.1, from coordinate 7,085,050 downwards.
AGTACTGGAGACTCGTCAAATGTAACTTTTCTGCTAATAACATGTGAATTTAATTCCGGATACCACAACCAATAATCCCGCTCACCTTGTGCATAACCTAGGAACATGTACTTTCTTGCCATTCCATCGAGCTTACCATCACTAACTCAAACAAAACATGGACAATCAAATATTCTAATAACAAAATAATCAGCAACGTTACCTGACTACACTTCTTAGGGAGTCCAATATCCAATTGCAATCGATGGAGATCTATTCTTCAGGTAACTCGTCGTACTAAGTGCATCCGCTAGAAACCTTCTAGCCATACCAGCACTAGAGATCATTTTATGAGCTGTCTCTAGTAACGTTTTGCTTATTAATTCTGCAACATGTTGTGGTTCACTAGCACTAGTGCGGTATTTCACTGTGCCTTTTTTCATGGAGAATTCATTTAACAGCTTAGAGCAAAACTTCATACTATTGTCAGTCCGCACTTGCTTGATCATTTTACCAATCTCCTTTTCGATCAAAGCTATCAACTACCTGATTCTGACAACAACATCAAACTTGTTCCTAAACACAAACACGTACGTCTTCCTCGAGTAGTCATCAATAACTGTTAGTACAAATCTAGTACTCTTCCCCGAAGGAAACCACGATAACCTGCGAACATCTAAGTGAATTAATTCTGCAATTTCCGTGGTTTCTCTAACAATCTCACTCGACTGCACTTTTCGTTGTTGATCTAAATCACAACACCCGTATACATTTAGTTTATTAGCCACATAAACGGCAAAAGGACACTATAAGTGCCATAACTTATGTACGGCGCTCACTTTGGTGCCATAACTTTTTTTCGGATCACTTTGGTGCCAAGTCGGAGGAAAAACGATCACTTAAGTTCATAACTTTTTTTTGGATCACTTTAGTGCTAAAATTTTTGAAAAACGATTACTTAAATGCTAAAATTTTTTAAAAACAATCATTTAAGTGCTAAAATTTTTGAAAAACGATCACTTAAGTGCCAATCTCCGGCGAGACTCCGGCGAGCCACGTCAGCTTCAGAAATTAATAAAAAAAATGCCACGTCAGATTTCCGGCGAAAAATTGTGTACGGCACCGGAGTTGGCACTTAAGTGATCGTTTTTAAAAAATTTTAGCACTTAAGTGATCGTTTTTCAAAAATTTTAGCACTAAAGTGATCCAAAAAAAAGTTATGGCACTAAAGTGAGCGCCGTACACAAGTTATGGCACTTGTAGTGTACTTTTGCCCCACATAAACACATATCAAATTTTTTTCACTTAGAACTTTCCGGGTTCTCTAGCTTATGTGTCCCAAATGCATATGCCACAATTTAGACTCTCAAATCGATGCATCTGACGTCTTTGTAGTAAATTCCATCACTGTCTCACCTTGAAATTCATACAGGCCATTATGCTTGATTCCTTTTATTATCACTATGGCACCTCAAACAATTTTCAGAACTCCACATTTTGAATAATACCGACACCTAGCCAAATCCAAGGCACTCAAGGAAATCAGATTTTTCTTTAACTCTAGAACATGCCTCACCCCAGTAAATGTCTATACAATACCATCATACATTCTGATTCTAACATCACCAACACCTACAATATTGCACTTCGCGTTGTTCTCCAACTGCACTTTACTACTATCCATGCACTGATAAGCAGTAAATCGGTTCCTATTTGGTGTAGCGTGAAAAGAACAACTAGAATCCTTAATCCATCTGCCAAATATTGAATCATCAGTGACAGATAAGATATAATTAGCACTATCCAAATTACTATTTGCTATAGCTGCAACATCATGCGCAGACTCAACTCTAATTCCCTTACCCTTTTCGTTCTTCAGCTTAAGACAATCCGTTCGAAGATGCCCCTCTTGCCACAATTCCAACAGATAACACCACCAGTCCTAGATTGTCTTCATCTATTCGTGTTTATATCACTTTTGCTAACACGTGTACTTGTTCTTCCTCTATTTTCACCTATCAAAGTAGTAGATACATGTTCACCAGATTCTCTTCTACGGATGTCTTCACTTAGAATTAAATCTCGAACACCATCAAACGTCGAACTTGTTGACCCAGAGGGATTATTAATAGCAGTAACATTAGTATTCCAACTATCAGGCAAAGAAGATAATAGAATCAAAGTACATACCTCATCTTCAAAGTTAATCTCAACTGAACTTAATTGACTAACGATTATATTGAATTCATTAACATGATCAGCAATTGACGCACCTTCGCTCATCTTCAAGTTAAATAGACGTCGCATCAAATAGACTTGTTGATCATAGAGGACTTCTCGTACATGTTCGAAAGGGCTTTCATCAAACCTGCAGTGGTCGTCTCTTTCACGACGTTAAACGCGACATTACGAGTCAACCTTAGTCAAATAACACGCAAAGCTCGCCTATCTAGCAATTCCCAGTCAGATTGTTTCATTGTCTCTAGCTTCTCCTCAAACAAGAGCAAGTGCAGTTTCATCTAACATAGATAATCTTTAGTCTGCATCTTCCAGAAATCAAAATCCTTCCTATCAAATTTGTTGATTTTCACTTTTCCTTCTTCCATCGCTATCGATTCGCTTCAACTTAGTCAAGCCTAGCTCTGATACCAATTGTTGTGGAAGCTAAGTGATCAAACAATAATATGATAGAATAAGAAAATAAATCGAACACCAGATTTACATGATTTGGTTATAGTGACCTACATTCACAAGAAGAGCAACACGAAATTTTACTATAGATTAAACGATACAACGGGGATTACAACCACACTCGAGTTACTTAAATATTTTAAGTGTTTCTCAAGCCTCAATTACATCCAATAACTAACGCAGTGTTTAGCCTCACAATTCGTCACGAAATAATCTCTCAATCTAGCGAAGGAATTACACACCAATCCAGATTTACTTCGATTCACAATGTGCTACAAGTGTTTGCACCCTTCGTTCGTCTAATCAAAGTGGTTTTTTTAGGATTAGGGCACAAATTTGAAATTTAAGCTTTGGAGTTCGATTTTTGAGTTGTTGAGCTATGAGATTTCATGAAAATGATGGATCATGGTGTTGTTGAGCTGGGCGTTTTAATAGGAGTCAATTTGGAGCAATGGCTTAGTCAGAGCAAAATTTTAGGATTTCACATGTGAGCTTCGCGCTGTGAATGGGTTGAATAATCACTTTAGGTGTGTGATTGGTTGACTCGTAGGAATTATTTTGTTAGTGTTTAAGCGTAGTTTAGTCAATTCGAAATTGATGTAATGTTTCACTTGGTTTTGACGTCGATTCTTATTAAATTGTTAGGATTATGAGATCATTGGCTCAATTAGCTATGTGGTTTGATTTTGGGTATTTCCAGGTGATTGGTGCTGATTTCTTCTTTGCTTTTGTAAAACTCATGATTTGAAGTAATAGTAATTCAATATATATATGTACATATGGAATTAAGAAGAGCATATTTGTTGCATAAAATTGGATTGAGTGTTTACTACATTTTGAGTTATTGAGAGGTGGTTTAATTCACTTTTCTTCAAAAGGTTATGTTCACTACTTTGCGAATATGATTTATGAGAAAACTTCCGAAAAGATTCGACCAATACTTGACGAGAGGAGATTCTCACCGATGAACTAAGTATCGAAAGACTATGTGTTTTGGTTTGTGAAACCAATTGTAATATAGACTTGTCAAGGACTAAATGCTACATGACGACATGAGTGTCATGGGAGCTATCTCTAGGGCCTTGTAGTCTAGGGCTAAGCATGGTGACCCAAATCTCGTGGGAGCCACTTCTAGGGCCTTATACTAATCATATATATAGTCAAGGGTCATGTGCTACATGATGACGTAATTCTCGTGAGAGCCACCTCTAGGGCCTCGTACTATTGATATGCATTGGTCAAGACTAAGTGCTATATGATAATGTAAGTTTTGTGGGAGCTACCTCTAGAGCCTTGAGTTGACTATTGAGCGTGGAATGGACCGTTGATATGTGATTTGACGAGATTGATTATTGAATTGGACCATTGATACTTAGTTTGATATTATTGATGAAATGGGTATATTTGCTATGAATATAGTTATGTTGAAGTAATATAGAGCTCGTTTTACTCTTGTAAGTTTATTATATTCTAGATTGATATAAATGAGTTACGTCTTTGATTTTAAATGTGTATCGTCTAGGCCCGATCTCCTTAGAAGAGTTGTACCATTTATTGAGTTGTAATTTCTCACTCCATTCATCTTTCGCATTTTCAAGTTCCTCGGTTAGCCGTAAATTGTACGAGAGCGCTTTCGACGAAGACTTTTGGGAGTTAGATTTTTTGTATGGTCCGAGAGAGTTGTTTTTATTTATTTATGTTTGTTGATAGTTGCTGGGTTTAGTTGTTAGTTAGATATGTAATTATTCTTTGTGATGGCTTATAGAAACTCTAATGTTGTAACAAAATCTACTCATTTATTTTATATATCTATACATACATACATATATATATAGTTGAAGATATATATTTTGATGATAGATTATTGGCTTCTGTTTGAGGTTGGGTTCTTTGGATGGAAGGAAAGTTGTGTCATCCCAATTTTTATGGGTTTCGGGGTGTGACAGTTGGTGTATTCAATATCGTAGAAAACTAAACTTTACTGTAACGTCCCCTCCTCTCCTAATTGCATGCATACCTTAATGTCACCAAGACATTGATATTGTCGATATATTTGGTACCCTCGATAGACTAATTAAAGCCTGTAAACTTTATGGATGGTGTTTCCTAACCCAAACAACGATAAAATGGTCTAGCAAATGGATAACGGACTATAGGAGAAGCCGTCCCTAAAAGTCGAAAAGCCTATCCCTAATGACCATTAGAGACAGCTCTCCGCCGTCGTAGGTTGTTACATGGCGCTTTTTGCTAAAGGAAAAGAATGATGGTTTTATGGAGCTCGTCGCTAGATTTTAGGTATGGCTATGTTGCCATTACAACAACTTAAGCATTTAAAGACATACATATATGTCCCACTTTATTTTTTATCTATTATTGTTTACACAAAAAAATAACCAACTCTTTTTAATCAACAGGCACTGGGTTCAGTTGGTTAATTGAGTTTAGTTGATGTGATCATCATGGTTAACAACAACTACAGAATGTAGTTATAGACAATTGCAAAGTTAGTTTATGGATGACCATGATGCTTGGGTATCGACAATTATACCGTACAATTATTGCTGAATGATGGAGTACAATTGATCAAGGAAGACTATCGGTGAAAGTGATATGAGCTATTGAACAATTGACAACTTGATGGCATGGATATTGACATCTATGGAGAAGACTCATCTATATCATGACAACTATGGACTGTAGTTATAGACAATTGCAAAGGTAGTATCACCGAACGATGGAATGCAATTGATCAAGGAAGACTGGTCGATGAAAGTGGTATAAGCCATTGAGCAAATGACAACTATATGGCTTGGACATTGACCTTTATGCAGAAGACTTTTATATATAACGACTTATATGGAATGTAGTTATAGGCAATTACAAAGGTAGTTTATGGATGACTATCATGCCTGGGTATCGACAATTATACTGTACAATTATTGCTAAACGATGGAGTACAATTGATCAAGAAAGACTGTTGGTGAAAGTGATATGAGCTATTGAACAATTGACAACTTGATGGCATGGATATCGACATCTATGGAGAAGATTTATCTATAGCTACATACATTCAACATTGACCGATAGCTGAGAAGTGTCAAGTGAAACTCAGTAACGGAAGACTTATCTATAGTTACATACATTCAACATTGACTAGTAGCTGAGAGGTGTCAAGTGAAACTTATTAACGGAGCAAGCGAAGGGTTAGCCATCTTAAAATTTGGCTTAAGTGTTGGACCAAAATGAGAACACAAGAGTAGAAATATCGATTTAAGGCAAGGAGATTGAACGATAATTGATTAACCTAGTGGTTTTGGAAGTTGTAATTGCTTGTGGATGAGACGAGCGTGTGAATAGGAAACTTGGAATCTTGGGAGAACAATTGTAACCATACTTAGAGTAACAAATGCTAGTGAAAGGTTATAATTATTGTGTTATATAAAGGGTTAATATTATGAAAAATCCCAAATTAGTACAACCTTAACAGATTTATCCAAAACCAATTTTTTGATTACTAAAAATCTTAAACTAGTACATTTGTGACAAATTTACTCCAAACTAATTTGTTGACCATTAAAAAACCCAAACTGGTATATTTGTAATAAATTTATCATCCGTTAAATTGAATTAATATCACGAAAAATCATAAATTGATACATTTATGATAAATGGAGAGTAAACCCCAAACTTGTACATCCATCAATTGCCATGTGTCATTCAACTCAAAAATTTGATAGTAAAATTTAACGGAAACTAACGGAAGTTTAAATTGTCATAAGTGTACCAGTTTGAGGTTTTTTATGATCAAAATATTAGTTTGAGATAAATTTATCACAAATGTACCAGTTTATGATTTTTCGTGGTATTAACCCTTATATAAATGGCGGCGTATAATTATGAAAGGGGATCCCGAACACATATTCCCAATATACTCTTCTCAATTTATTAATTTTTTTTTATTTTTCATCATCATTTCTAGTCTTTTATCTTTAAGTTTTCTATTCATCTTCATTATCACGCCAAGTAGATTCCTATTCAAATCACCACAAAACACACTTTTATTAAAAAATCAAAAATCAACTTTTGGTGAAAAATTATTTACCTCGAGTAAAACCCCATTTTTATGCAGCGTCCCTGATAATAACTTTTAGATACAAATCTTTTGTCTCTATCTGATTGATTTAAATCACTTGTAACCATCTCTACGTTATTTTATTTGACAAAAGCAACCGCATGTATTAAGGATCTTTTGCGGCATATGTTTAATATCTTAGAAACTAATATTTTGGGGCCATCTCAAATATAGGAAACAAATATAATAGTTTCCAACTAGTGGGGTTCACCTATTTTATATAGAAGACCTGCCAAATCGAAAGGCGTACCGTATACGGGACATCATTGGTGCCGGTAAGCGGCATATACGGGGACATCATTGGTGCCAATAAGCTCCATAATTTTTTCAATAAATCATTTGTGTGCTGTGAGTTTTGTAAATGTTTACTTTTTTTGTCAACTTATAAACATTTACTCGAGTCTCATGATTTTTCAATTGATAACTCAAGTGCCATGACTTTCTAATTGATAACTTGAGTACAATAACTTTTGAAAAAATTCATCATAAATGTCATTGTCAAGGGTCGACAGTACCTTGGTCATGGAATAGCTCGTGCGGCGCCTGGCGAGTTGAGAAGATTTTAGGCCAATCTTCCTTCTATAGTTGTTTCAAAGAACAATATGACTAACATCCTCGTATCAAATATTACCATGCCCAGTTTAACTCAAGCATTTAATCTTCTGAGTGAGCTACACTTTACCTTGATGGCACCAAACTCCACTCACAAGGGTATAAGAGTACAGGAGAATTAAAGTACGTGACATTCTCCCTCACTCAATTCCGCAATGCCTTCGTTGTGTGCTATTCAGTTGCTTCCCTACGTACCTCAACCATCAATGCCACTACCCTGAGATTTACATGAATGGCAACACTTGCCCAACAGAACATGCCACTCCACTCTACTCCACTGGCATTTTCCCTCGATCAAAGCTGTTCGTGAATCTCCAACCATTTGTGCACCCTGACAAGTGTGGCATCCTAAGCCAACTGCACTCCCTTTCTTTCGCTTATGAGGCTTCTCCTGATCTCAGCTAGCCAGTGGAGGGTTCTCTCCTTCTTGGAAATATGATAACAAACCTCCTCTTGAGTTTCACCAATTGATCTAGGAATCCCTATTCGGTGAGCAATGTGATTCCACCTTGTGCCCCCATTGCCATCCTAGAAGCTGGATGAGAGCTGCACATTGTCCAAGCCCTCTTAGCCATGGCGATTCACTCTCTACCCTCATAGGACCGGCTAGACCACAGGTTTATCCCAAATCATCCACCTACTGGAGAGATCCCTACTTTGATACCATTTGTCACGGCCGACAGTTCCTTGGCCACGGAATAGCCTGTGCAGTGCCTGGCGAGTCAAGTAGATCCCAGGCTAGCCATTCTTCTATAGTTGTTCCAAAGAACAATACGACAAATAACATCCTCGTATTGGATAGTATTACGCCTAGCTTAGCTTGGGCATACAGTCGCTCGAGCGAGACATATCAAAATACTTTAGGCACAACAATTGATTTTGGCCTGTTATGGCCTTATTAGGAAAGTGACATTAGCTTTTGATCAATTTGTGCGCGGAAGGCCAACCCTACCTTCAAAGCTTCGAAGGGTATATTCATTCTGGCCTAGAATTCCTAACACAAACTCCCTTGACGCCACTTCCACGAGCCAATTGTATTATCCCCTCTGCATCACTCACTTTTCCCTCGACGGCACCAAGCTCCACTCACATGGGTACAAGAGTACATGAGAATCACAATCCGTGACATCATGCCATTAAGATTTTTGGCACTTGTGGTGAATATTTTTCAAAAGTTATGATATTCAGATGATCAATTAAAAAGTTATGATATTCAAGTGAGTGGCCTATGGAATTTACGAAACTCGAGTGATTTGATGAACAAATTATGGCAATCAAGGGAGCACCATATGAAAATTATGTCACTTGTGATGTCATTTTTAACATTTACTTAGTAATTTTTTAGGCCCTAAATATATATTCTATCACTGGTAACTATAAGATTGCAAATGATTTGTCATTGGAGTCGTCTTTCTTTTTATACGGCAGATGAACTTTCTGGTGGCTTTTAAATCAAACTTCTACAGGAACTCCAACCAACCCGTTATACCAAACTTGATGCTTTAACCCCATAGAGCATACATCCTTGAAAACATTGTTTCCTTGAACATGTCTCTCAAGCCGACTTTGAGAATGTAGAGTGTGCAACCTTGCTCTCATACCAATTGTAGGGTATTCAGAGACAATTTTGATACCAATTATAGGGTATGAGGAAGCATTGTGGTGATAACACGAGAGAATTGTAATAGACAAATCAAGGCACGCTTGTAATACCAAACTACGACATGACACTAAAAATTATTTTATATAGCTATTACAAAGTAATCTCAAAGTAATATTTACTTATACACAGACACTCTCAACTAATCTGTTTATCTCTCACTCTTAGAGGAGTAAGTCTCTCTCTATGTCTACTTAGGCTGCATTGCCTCTCTCTTTGAAGCTCACCTTTGCATCTGGTGACTTCCTCTATTCTGAAGCTCTCCCTGCTAGAGGTTTTCCCGAAGCTCATACCTTTTGCTCTCAGCATCTCCAGCAGCGTGTGGCTTTCGCTGAAGCTCACCCTCGCTATGGTGGCTTGAGGCCCTCTTTGGCCCGACTCTTTTGCTTTGTCAATTTCCTTATTCATAGGCGAAGATGTACCATTAAAACGGTGGCTCATAATTGCTTCTCTTGCGTTCACATGTGAAGACCAACTTGGGCTTCTCTTTCTCGGCCAACTTCAACATGTGAACATATCTTCAAGCTCGGCTTTTGTTGTTTTCTTTTCTTCAAGAAGCAATCCAAGTCCAATATGGACTCTGCAAGCTGGCGCCTCCTTTTTGGCTGCCAATGGAGAGAATCCCTGGAAGCAAGCCCTAAACTATGTCTCGAGTTTGACACTACAAAAAACAAGGGATTAGTGACGAATTTTGCAACGAACAATTTGGCAAAATCTATCGCAAATCGAATTTGCAACGAATTTAGCGACGGAATTTTCCGTTGCTACTAGCGCGTCGCAAAATTTCAATGTCCGTTGCAAAATTGCGACGGAAAAAAATTAGTCGCAAATTAGCCACGAACACTATCCATCGCAAAATTCGTCGCAAATAATTCCTCGCAAAATTCGTCGCAAATTAGCCACGAACACTATTTGTCACAAAATTTGTCGGAAATTTCTTTGCAAAATTCGTCGGAAATTTTGTTGCAAAATTCGTCGGAAATTTCGTCGCTAAATTCGGCGCAAATTTCGTCGCAAATGTAGTCGCAAAATTCGTGGCAAATTTCAACGCAAAATTCGTCGCAAATTTCGTCGCTAAATAATTCGTCGCAAAATCCGTCGCAAATTTGCAACGAACTTTATTCGTCGCAAAATTTGTCTCAACATTCGTTGCAAAATTCGTCGCAAATTAGCCATGAACTTGATCGTCGCTACTTATTCGTCACAAATTAGCCACGAACTGTAATGGTCGTAAAATTCGTCTCTAAATATTCGTCAGAAATTTTACACCATTTCGGCCATCAAATCTTGTCCATATCAATAGTTACGCATTAATGAACATTATGTAATACATTCAAATCAATCAAAGGACACGAGACAACCATAGATTCCGCTTCAGATATAGAAAACGAACAAACTAGATACAATTCCATATAATTGAAAAATATAACTAAAGGAAAGATGTTAGTCTGCAAAAAATAATGATACATGCAAAGTTGCAAAGTCTGATATGATGCTATTTGATATCCAATCTTATAATACATTCAAAATATTCATAGGAGGCGGGACAACCATAGATTCTGCTAAAAAAACGAAAAACCGACAAACCAGACACAAGATTGGACATCTTTGGTACTCGGCAGGACACCAAAAGCAGTCACTTTTATCGACATCTGATGAAATATAGATACATAAATAAAGATATTCAATCAGTCTAGAATATAAAAGAAGTGTTTATGCATGGATGTGGAACTAGGTATAAAAAAATAAGTAAGAGGGTTAACAAAAAAACGTTTTAGGACTAGCATCAATGTTCTTACATATGAATATGAGTCAACTTTGACATCCACTGTAGTTTTTTCACCCTTGTAAATCATATTTCTGTCACTTAGGAAAAATTAGATTAATGTCCAAATAGCATTCAACAGTTTAATGACTTAGAGAGGTGAATTACCAACACCAATTCCTAGGAAGAGAGGACTCAAAGTCAATTAAGACATGTATTTCTACAATGTTCAAATATCATATTTTTTTTAACAAGCATGCATCCTGGGATATCTAAATTTTCAGTTTCTCGCAAGCAAAGAACTTAGTTGTAAGAAAGTTGTGCGCAAAAAGTAATTGCAGGGCAGGAACATTTTGGGTGAAACTAGACTTATGTCATAAAAGATTATGAAGCAAGCTTACCCCCGATTTTGGGAATTTTAACTAGAAAAGACTGAGAAAATCATCATCATCAGCAGCAATCTCATCATCATTGTGTTGCTCATCATTATGCCCATCACCTATTGGATTGGCGGGAGGTACAGGAGAAACCTCATCGCGATTGAGGTTGAGGTGTCGCATAACGATTTGCATTTGTTGTTTCAAGTGATGTATTTCTTCGTCCTTTGCTACAAGCATATTTTTCAGGTGGTTCACTTCTTGGGTCAATTGCTCGTCATGTCGTCACCTCCTTCGACCAGTCGCATTGGATGATGAAGTTCCAACATGATTCGTCATGTACATTCTTGACAAAGATCCCATCCTAAATATTTTTCCTTTTTTCATCCCACATGTTACCTCCACCCATAATGCCATATTGTCAACTGATGGCTCAGACGCAGCACAACCATACCACCACTAGCATTGCTCATTAAAAGTTCATCATATTTTTCCTACATTAACGTTATAGATAAAAATAAAATAACTTTATATATATATCTACCATAAATATTAAAAGCATTCACGTTTTTCATTCTAGTTTCCATAAAGCCCAAAGTATAACCTTACATACCTTAATAACTTTTGCTCGATTGCCAGTTCATGTCTTATCTTTCTTTTGAAATGTGCGTTCAAATGTAGCTGCAAATGTCAGTTCCGTCCTCAATTCATGTGCCTACAAAGTGTAAACATGAGTAATTGAATTAAATTAACTTATAACTTATTTAACAGACTTACCATTCGTTTGCAATACTCCCCAATATTGATAGAGCCCCCAGCATATGTGGCAGGCCCTTCACTAGAACTAGAAGATCAATTCTTTTTATTCTGCTCACTAATTTGCCAACTCTTTTCAATTTTCCAAATTTTGTTAATTTCCGTCCAATTGTCAACTGTAGTGAAAGCCAGCTTTACTTGCTTGATCTTTGCTCTATTCATCACATTTCGTATGTAATCACTGACTTTCTTCCGAAAAATTCTTCTCACTTCATTCTCTTGCTCTTCATCCCACCTGAACTTTCGCTGAAATCAATACAAAAAAAACTGAAAGTTATTATGATAGTCACATATCCATTACCATGCACCAAACAATTCGGCGATAGATTTTGTAAAGTTTATCTCGAGGAAAATATCTGGTCCCTTTAGTACCGAAAACTAAAGAGTTGTTCAGGTTCCTTTACATCATTCTTGACCATCAATATACTATACCGAACTTAGTTGGTGAGAAAATAGAATATCTAAAACTTACCTTGAACTCATTCCACCACAAATCTTTCACTTCTTGTGGAACACTTCTGTAATGAATATACTGCCCCATCCAATAGTTTTTGACTATTTTATTCAATTCCCTCACAACAAACGGAGCATCCGTGAATCTGCAAACATACGGATATTATGCAACATCGACAATTCAGTTGACATCTATATCTAAAGCCATAAATATTACATATACTAAAAAAAATGAAGTACTTACGAATCTCCAAATGGGCATATCATGAATCGATTATCTTCTTCACCCGTGTTTCTGTCATTATTCGATTGTTGCGCTGAATAATAAGGTGGAACGGAAGGAGAGGGAGCTAAAGGAGATGGAACTGGAGAAGATTCAATTTGCACGTGGCCAAGTCCCCTAACATGTTCTTGAGTGTTGGAGGAAGGGCCAACGTGTCCATATTGTCCATCAGCATGTTGTGATTGAGGGTTAGATGAAAGGACAGGGGAAGAGGAAAGGGACAGGGACGAGGACGAGGAAGAGGTTGGTCTTCTATGCATGTGACCTCCACGTTTAGACTGACAAGTAGGAAGGTTAGATAAATATGTAAAAAAATATGAACACGTATTACGGACACATAATGACGTACATGACGAAACTTACCATTTTGTTTCAGAAGCAGAAAATGTTTCCTCTTAATTAGCTAATGCCGAATGTTTATGATGTGCAATTTCCTATGAACAAATATATTATGAATAACACTCATTTTGATATCAAACATCAATATATGAGCACGATATGCCATGCTAAGCCGATAATAGCCATAATTAACCACACAATCCACTTTCAAACCACACGATAATTCATCAAGTATAAGATCAACCATGAAACATCAATTTCAGCCGTATAATCTTCGTTCTCGGCCACACGATCATTAATCAACCAACACGATTGGGCCATAGTTAACCAATCAGCCACAATTAAGCAAAGCAACCACACGATTAACCTAATTAACCATATGATTGGCATTAAACAACTAAGGGGGCGAAGGGTAACCATTCTGCTCCAGAAATGAAAATGATGCCAGAAATTGATTATTCGCATTTTTGCCAAAAATTGATTGTTCACATTCTTGCCAGAAATTAACTTATGAAGGAGAATTCTGTTTGATTTGATGAATTTTTTTCCCAAAATTTTTTTTTTGAGCAACTACAAAAATTTAAATTTCACTCAAAGTGGGTGGCCACAGGTATTCTAGGTCATTATGTAAAGTTTTGTAATAAAATTAATTTTATTAATTTTAAAATTTTTGGACACCTAAAAAAATTTAAATTTCACTAAAAGTGGGTTGCCACGGGTATTCTAAGACATTCTGTAAAGTTTTGAAATTTTTTAATATTTTAATATTTTTGGACAACTTAAAAATTTTAAATTTCCCTAAAAGTGAGTGGCCATAGGTATTCTAAGCTATTCTATAAAGTTTTGAAACTTTTTAATTTTATATTTTTTAAATTTTTTTGGCATCTAAAAAAATTAAAATTTCACTAAAAGTGAGTGGCCATAGGTATTCTAAATCATACCGTAAATTTCTGAATTTTTTTAAAATTTTTTTGGACACGTTAAAATATTAAAATTTCACTAAAAGTGAGTGGTCACAGGTATTATAAGTCATTCTGTGAAATTTTGAAAATTTTTAAATATTTGACTTTTTTTTGGCCAACTAAAAAAATTTAAATTTCACTTAAAGTAGATGGCCATATGTATTCAAAGTCATTCTGTGAAGTTTTGAAATTTTTTATTTTATTATTATTTTTTAATTTTTTTGTGCACCTTAAAAAATTAAAATTTCTCTCACAATGGGTGGCCATAGGTATTTTAAGCCATTTTATAAAGTTTTGAAAATTTTGAATTTTTATTATTATTCTTTTTTGGCACCTAAAAAAATTAAAATTTCACTCAAAGTGGGTGGCCACAGTTATTTTTTTCCATTTCGTGATATTTTGAAATTTTGGTTTTTTAAAATTTTAAAAAAAATTCACCAAATTTAATATTTTCCCAAAATATGACTTTTTAAAATTTTCTCGAAATTGTTATGAATTTTTCTAGAATTGTTTAATTTTAATGCATTTTCTGAAAAAATGATTACCCGATCGTCATTGAATGTTTAATCGGCGACATAATGGACAAAATAACCAGTCAAACATCGATCAAAGCCACATGTAATCCTGAAATCGACCCCTAACTTAGCAAATCAATCAGACACTAAACAATTCCTAAACAAGTCCGATTAATACTCATTATACTAGGTAAGGTTTAGGGAGTTGTTTACTTGATTCAAGGCTAAGAAAAACCGAATAATAATAATATTTTGGCTGGTCGGCCAGGGCGGGCTCTTTGCTGGCGTGGGCCCAAGTGGTGGCTGGGTGGCCAGGTGCTCAGCACGGCGCTCAGCCATGGCCGGGTGAACAACGGCGGAGCTGGGCGGCGACGGCATCGGGCAGCGGCTGGAGGGCGTTCGGCGGCGGTTGGGAGGCGATGACAGCGTTGGGCAGCGGCAATGGCGTTGGGCAGTGGCTGGGCGGCGATGGCATTAAGCCGTGGCTGGGAGGCGGCGACAGCATCATGCGGTAGCTGGGTGGCGACGGCGGCGGCAAGTGCTCGGGCGAGGTGGGCGGCGACGGCTGGGCGGCTGCTTAGTGGCGACGGCTGAGCGGCGACGGCATCAGGCGGCTGCTGGGCGGCGGCGAGCTCGGCGAGGCTCAGCGGCGACGGCTTCAATTGGCTGCAAGGCAGGCGAGGGAGGCACGCGGGCGAGCTGGCCGGCAGTGAGCCCCGCTAGGTGAACGGCGACCACACGTGCGGGTAGGCGACGACGACGGCGGCGGCGATGGCGGCTGCGAGCTGCTGGGCGGGTAGGCGATGACGACGACGGCAATCTAGGCTACTGGGCGACGTCAATGAGAAGAAGAAGAAGAAGAAAAGAAAAGGAGAAGGAAGAAAAAGTCTGACAAGAAGAAAAAGAAAAAGCTGACGAGGGTACGTGCGCGTGCAGGGGGAAGAGAGAGAGAGAGACGGGCGCAAAAATTTATAGCGTGAGCAAATGTGGTTGCGACGGATTTTGTGACGGAACAAAAAATCTGTTGAAAATTTACGACGGATTTTGCGAAAAAAAAAAAAGTCCATCGCACATTTACGACGGACTACAACGGACAAGAAAATGTCCGTCGCAAATTTGCGATGGACATTTTCTTGTCCGTCGCAAATTGACGGACAAAATATCCATCGCAAATTTGAGAGGGAATTTTTTCCTTCCCAAATTTGCAACGGACATTTTTTTGCGACAAACAAAAAAAATGTCCGTCGCAAATTTGCGATAGATTTTTTTTTCTGTCGCAAATTTGCGATGGACTTTTTTTGTCCGTCGCAAATTTGGGAGGGAATTTTCGTCCATCCCAAATTTGCGACAGATTTTCTTTCCGTCGCAAATTTGGGATGGACATTTTTTGTCCGTCGCAAATTTGCGACGGACTTTTTTGTCAGTCTCAAATTTGGGAAGGAATTTTTATCCTTCTCAAATTTGCGACCAATTTTTTTTCCGTCGCAAATTTGCGACGGACTTTTTTTGTCCATTGCAAATTTGGGAGGGAATTTTTGTTCGTCGCAAATTTGCGACGGGCAAATTTTTTGTCCGTTGCAAATTTGCGACTAATATTTTCTCCGTCGCAAATTTGGGAGGGAATTTTTATCCGTCCCAAATTTGCGACGGATTTTTTTTCCGTCGTAAATTTGCAACAGACAATATTTGTCTGTTGCAAATTTGGGATGGAATTTTTATCCGTCCCATATTTGCGACGGACATTTTTTGTCTGTCGCAAATTTGGGAGGAAAAAAATACGGCCCAAATTTGTTACAGACATTTTTTTGTCCGCTCCAAATTTATGATGGACTTTTTTTTCCATTGCAAATTTGGGCCGTATTTTTTTTCCTTCCAAAATTTTGCGATGAACAAAAAATCCGTCGCAAATTAGCCACGGAATTATTTATTTTCCGTTGCAAATTTCTAACGGATTTACTTCAAATTCCAAAAATAAAAGGACATTTTCTAATCCGTCACAAATTTACAACGGATTCGTAAAATGTGACATCCCGAAAATTTGTCCATTTGGGATTAAGGAGATGCTTAGTTTTATGAATATACTCGTAGTTAGTTCTTGCCCGTAACTGATCATTCCTAGGATACTAACCATTAGGGAAAGACTAATGAGGGATTTAAATTCGTGCGACTAAGAGAAAATTCGATCGCGAATTGATTTTCGACCATAAAATCGCCGAGGTGACATTTTGAGCCACTGTTGGCCGATCCAAGGATAGCCAGGGATCAGTTTGCCACTGTCATAGTAGTGGATCGCGGGTGATTCCGCCGGACCACAAAATGAATTGACGAATGATCTTAAACCTATACCAAATGATCGTGCCCCTTGGATCTAGCGATTGATTCTCGCGATTTAAATGACAACCAAAATCGTCACGAACCGAATGAACTTCCATGTGACTTGAATTATTATCAGTCATTGGTCGAATATGCGAATTTTCCTAAAAAGCCGTCCGTTAGTTTGAGAAACGCTCAAGTTGCGTTTAATAAAATTTAATTATTTAATTGAGCCCAAATTGAACATCGAAAAATTAGGAAGTCACAACAGGACGTTATGACAATATTGTGGTTGGAACGTGCAACTTTGGAATGTTCCGAATCCTTCAGAAAAATTCAATTTCGACAAGAAAATGGAAAAGTGACCATTTTACCCTTGAGAATTTATAAAGGGCATGTTTTATTAGGGAGGGGCATTTTGGTCATTTTGCCTTAATTTTGGTTGGACATTTTTGCCCTTGGAATTTTACGAAATTTCCAAATTACCCTTGGATATTTTTGGGAAAGATTCGATCTCGGCCGTCTGTTTCAAGATAAGATCGAATTTGGGCTGTCCATTTAGATTGGGAGATAAGGGCATGATGTTAATTTGCCAATTTAGTCAAAATTGGATTATTTTAGTCCAATCTCTCTCTCTCCTCATTTCCTCACTCTCTCTCTCTCTCTCTCTCTCTCTCAGCTCCATCTCCCTCTCCCTTCATCATTCGAACCAGTCACCCCCCCTTGCCGTACGTCATTGCTGCCGACCACCGCCACCGAGCCATCACCCGTCCACCACCGTACCCCACCACCCCACCACCGGCACCACCCCACGCCGCCGTCCCTCCTTTTCTCTCTCTCTCTCTCTCTCGCCCGTGTGGCCGTGAGTCACGGCCAAGGGAAGCTGAAACCATCGCCGCTCGCCACCACCGCACCAAGCCACGCCGCTGCTTGCCGCCGTCCTCACCAATCGCACCGCTTTTCGCTCTAGCCGTGCTAGTCTAGAGTTTTGGTAAGTCGCGCCCTAAACTTTATTTAGGACGTCGGGTATCAACGGACAATTTTCGGGTGAAATCGGGTTTGATTAGGTGCGAAATTGTACGATTTAGGAGCAGAATCAATTAGCAGGCTTTAGGATTGAATTTGAGAAATTTTGGTGGAAATTTTGAGGTTGAAAGCGGGCTGTGTCACGCCCCGTACCCCACGAAGGCTGAACATCCGCACGTAGGTCGACTTGAGGTGCGATGCTCCCAGGATTGCGTCACCGACCCGAAACCCGAATCAGAGCAAATGCACGTCACATGCGGAAGCAACGTATATATATATATATATATATATACACCCAGACATGCAAATATAACCATGAATAGTAATAGGCATTAATATGCTAAAGAAATACTATCATATATGCACCATTTTTAAAAACTTATACAAACTATTTATTTACAACCAAAAAGAATACATCAAAAGGCCACTAAACAAAAAGGATCGGTGGCCTAGGGTTATCAGCTTACTATCTGGGAGAGGTTACAAAAAAAGAGGGTTAATCTAACTCCTAACACTGAAACCAGCTCTACGGCTCCTGGTTTGGATTGGATGGTGCTGCAGATTCCTCAAAAGAATCCTCCTCCGATAGTATTTCCTCGTCCGATCCAACTTCTGCTACTTCCCCAGCTGCTTCAGCATTCTCTCCTACTACTTCCAAATTTTGCTCTTCATCTTCCTCCTCGATCACATCGTCAGCTATAACTTGCTCATCACCTTGCACCTCGTCCATGGGTATCGGTCCATCTATGGTATCACCTACACTGCTCACACTAAGGGAGGCTGGAGGATCAGAGACTTCACCACTCACCATCTGTGGAATCATAACGCCATTTACATCTATTGGAACATCAAAAGTCCTCATCGGGGGTCCTATTACCCCGTCTGCACCCCTATGGCACCAAGCCACATACTCTTGAGTATGATTGAAATCTTCTCCCACGTCTACTAACACCACTGAATGAAACCTAACATAAGCTGTTCCATCCCCACACGGGTGTATACTGGACGATCTCTGAATGCGGTGCGGGAATCCAAAAAGAGGGCCGTCCCTCGGCATGCTATGGACGGGGGTCTGAAAATCGGTTTTACCACAACCGTGAGATAAACTCAGCAAGTAATAACCCTAATCCTAAACTAGGCTAAAGTGCACCTCCAGAAGTAAATAAAACATATGAAACACTGAACCAGTAAATCCACCATTATAAATTCATTAGGACACTCAGTCCAATTCTTCTACTCCAGCCCTGCAGATTAGGCTCTCACATCGTTATAATACAACTTATGAACAGTTTAATCGACCCGAAGGCCATGACTCAGTGGTCATATATCATTCGACCCGAAGGTCCGACCCGAAGGCCCACAGTTGTATAAATCGACCCGAAGGCCATGACCCAATGGTCATCACAATTAAATCGACCCGAAGGCCCGACCCGTCGGTCACAATTATATTCGACCCGTAGACCTGACCCGTCGGTCACAATTATATTCGACCCGTAGGCCTGACCCGTCGGTCACAATTATATTCGACCCGTAGGCCATGACTCAATGGTCATAACAATTAAATCGACCCGAAGGCCTGACCCGTCGGTCACAATTACATTCGACCCGTAGGCCTGACCCGTCGGTCACAGAACATTCTTAAATCATATCAAAACCAACGTGGAATTTCACAATCAAAGGCCCATTTAATTCCCAATGGGCTTCAAACAATTTCAAGTAAATCCACAATCAAAGGCCCAATTAATTCCCAATGGGCTTCAACAAATTCAAGTCAATCCACATCAAGGCCCATTCAATTTTCCAATTGGGCTTCAAACAAGTTCAATTTAATTCCAACATCAAGGGCCCATTTAATTTCAAACTTGGGCCATTTGGACAAAATTCGGAGCCCATGAAGCCCACCCCAAATCAGCCATCATTTCCTCTCTAAATTATCATTAAACCACTATAATTAGCCCTAATTAGGTCCACTAAACAACCCTTGCACAAAACACACTCAATTAGGTCCTAATTACCATAATTAAACCCCTAATCTAGCACTATTTAGACTAATTCAGGGATTAGTGGTTTTACTCGCCTATTATCGACGCGAGGCGACGGGAACGAGCGGCCGATCACCGACAAGCGGTGCAATCGACGGCGGCGTCCCAAGGCAAGCCGGCGGCCCACAGCGGTCCGGTGAAGCTCACGGCCAAGCTCGGCCAAAAACAGGGGAGCGCCGGTCTGATTGGTGGCTGGGGTGACGTGAGAGACACGGCGGAGGCTAGGCTGGTCGGAGGGGTGGCGCACGGCGGCGCGGCCTGGCTGGACTCGCCCGGCGACGGTGACGGCGTCCTGCTCGTCCCGGCTGGAGCGGCTGCCACGGGCGGCGGGAGCGGGGGAAAAGGGTGCGACAAGGCTGGGGGTGAGGCCTAGGGGTGGCACACGGTGGCTGGTGACCAGCAGCTCCGGCGAGGACCACTATTCCGGCGTGAACAGTGGCCGGCGGTGCTGGTCAGTGAAGGAGAATGAAGCAGCCGAGAGAAAGAGAGAGAAGCGGGAGGAGAGAGAGTGAGACGCGGGGAGTGAGGGAGCTGAGGAGAGAGAGAGAGTCAAAGATGGTCAAGAGAGGGGGTGAGTGGAGGACACATGTCAAGATCCTAGCCTAAATGACCAAATTACCCCTAATCCAATGGCAAAAAATGCTTCAAAACCAATAATTCAAGGGCAAAATGGTCAATTGCCCCTAACCATGGTTAACCCACCCTAGTTAACCTTAACCAACCTTGGTTAATTTCCAAAATTGCCCCCAAAAATTCGGAATAAATAAAAATGACCTAGGGGCATTTTCGTCCTTTTTCCGTCCCGAACCGAAATTCCGATTATCGCTCATACCCGTCCTAAATATTCATGTAAGACCTAATCCAGAGTCGGAATCGCGAAATTCGCTTTCTAAGCCCTCGAAAATCTTCTGCGAAGTTTCCGGGAATAAAATAATATTATTTTCCAATTTTTGTCGAAAATCCACTTTTTGTCCAAGACCACTCCAAACGAGTGTGGTTACCCCAAAATGACACTGGTCGCGAAAAATAACCTCAAACGGCCTCCGAATTCGGCCTCAGCGTTCCTAGGGGCAAAATGGTCTTTTTCTCACTTTCTGTCAAAACTTCAATTTTCAACCAATTTAATCCCAAACATGAATGGCCATTCCAAATTGACGTCCGTCTTGCAAAATAGTCGTAATTACCCTTGAAATTTTGATATCGAAGTCCGGGTCCAATATCGCGATCTAATTTACTCGATTTGTCGTTTTAGGGTCTCTCACTAACAGGCGGCTGTTTAGGCGTTACGCGTATCGACCTAAGATTGTCCAAATTGTGAGGGTCTCAATATCGAGAGAACGAGAGGAATTATCACTAGCACCTGAGGTCACGATCGTTTGGATTAGAATCGGTTTTCCTTTGTCAGGCGCACTTTCGGTCATGCGAAATCACTCGCGATCCGATCGTGCGTTGCTGATAATATCAACCTGTCCTTTTCCTGAGATCGGCCTATAATGGTTCAAAATACTTCCTCAACGTTCGTTGAAATCGGCGCCCTATCACAATTGGGTTCTCGGTCCACGTACCTGGTCCTATTTAGCCTTTCCCATTTGGTTAGTATCCCGTGATTGATCAATTCCGGGCGAGACTTACTAAAATTACACGAGAATCAACATACACTTTATTGGTCCCGATAACGGGTCAAAATTCAGGATGTTACAGGTTGTGGATGGATGATTTGAGTGCTGTGGTACTCAGTTCGGTATGCAAATTGGATATTTAGAACCGGCGAGTAATTGGGGGAAAATGTCATGAAGAGCCGGAAGTGAATTGCCGTAGTCTGGATATGGAAAAATGCCAATCTATATATTGGATGTGCATTTGAACTGTGGTTGGTGATGAAATTGGGTGCAATAGTGTGTGGTTGATTGATTGAAATATGCTTTGCTATATGCACGCTCGGGCCAAATTGAATTAATTATCGATCGGCCATATTGGATGCTTAATAAGCATGAAATTGTGTGTGAATTGATGCGTGCACAGGTCACGTGTGATTGGCCAATTTGTTTGGTAAGCAAATGTTAAGTGTGTGAATGAACGAGAAATTGTGTGTGGTGTGGCATGTGCGATCGTGGGAATATTTCCATCCTGAGGCGGTATGACTACGCGGGACAATGCCGGTATTACCGGAGGACGACCAACCTGAGGCGGTACCATTACGCGGGTTGTGTCATAGGTGGTAAGTGTTGAGCCTGAGGCGGTACTACTATGCGGGCATGATACATGGCCTAAGGCAGTACCATTACGCGAGCCGATGAGTGCTGGGAATATGGCCAATCTGAGGCGGTACCATTACGCGGATTGTGCACTAGGAGAATGGATGTTGAGCTTGAGGCAGTACCACTACACGGGCAAGATACATGGCCTGAGGTGGTACCATTACGCGAGCCCTGGAGTGTTGTGATAAGTTGGTCGCAGTGAATCTGAGGCGGTACCATTACGCGGGTAATTGGCGAGTGGTGTGGAAAAGAATGTGATGAGGCAAGCGTAAATGCGTGACAAGTGATTCGAACGTGCATGTGATTGAAAAATATAATATTATGGCTAACGTGTAGGTGCACGCTGGGAAGGCCGGGTTAGTATTGATTGTGTTCCTGCTATGTGATGTTTGGGTGTGTGATTGTGTTATGTAGTTGTCTGGAGGTACGTGATAGCCTAGGTGGGGTTTAGGGTATATACTTGCTGAGATGTAATCTCACGGTTGTTTCAACCAAACATTTCAAAACCCCGGTAGGAACAATGAATCCTCCTCCGTCGCCGCCGCCAGAGCGTTTTGGAGTACCAATGCACACCGAACACGATGTGGTAGAATTTCCTGTAGATGAAAACATGACCTGGATTAAGTATATCACTGTAGTCTCTGTAGATATAGGTTTACCCCTATGGGAGCCCCATACTTATATCGCGTGGTTCTTTCGAAACGGGATAAACGAGTTTGGTTCTGTCCGCGGTTTTGATGTCCCCTTTGATGGAGTTGGGGACTGGGACTCGTATGCCATACCTTCTCTGGATGGCGAGTTGACTAGTGTGGAGACTAGTCTAATGTAGTCATGACTGCAGTTAGGATCTGTAGTACCGGGGTCTTCTGGAGCTGAGCACGAGCCGAAGCCAAACGAGTCTCTAGCGGGAGACGATCCAATAGACGTGGATCTTGACCCGATCCCAGAGGAAGAACCAGAACAAGAAGGGGCCGAGGTTGAACCCGAGGAAGAACCTATTGAACCGGAGGCTGAACCTGAGGGAGGACCAGAGTACATTCCCTCGTACGAATAATGGAATGACCCTGAGTTTGTACCAAAGTACGGGCCCGATGAGGAGACCGATTCGGAGGGGCAGAAAGAGGCCCCAACAGAGTCGGGTGACATAAACCACCCGATTGAAATTGAGGCAAAGTTGGAGTCCTCTGAGGAACAATCTGTTCAGGGGAATTCAGATTCAGAGGACGAGGAATCAGATTTAGAATGGACGCCAAGCAAAGGGCGTAGGGGCTAGGTTTAGGGGTTGATAATAGATTTTTGAGGGGTAACAATTTTGACAATAGAACATCCATGTCATCGATCCTTTTTGAATATTGGTGATTTTATAGGACAGTGTCCATCTGCATGTAAATGGTGATTGTAAATTATGAATAGTATATAAGTTTGATATGAGAAATGAATATGTACATTCTCCTTATTTACCCTAGCATTTATTAGTCTGGGCATTTGTGGTTTCTGCTAATCGTTTTAAAATCTCTGATATTTTTTAGTAACGTTGGCGATACCCTGGGATATCGCATCAATCGACCAAGAAGGGTGTTGTGTGCTCGATAAGGTTCGGGATGTGACATAAAATTGCCGTGAATTTCAAATCCGTCGCTAATTCTTCGATGAACAGTAGCCACGAATAAGTTGTTTTCGTAAAATGAGTGACGAAATTAGCAAGAATCTAAATTCAATGGAAAATAGAATATCGCAAATGTCATCGCACGAATAATATTTGACTTGTCCTCATTTAGCGATAAACTTTCTCATGATCAATTAAATTAATAAGAATAATCGACAACAACAATAATAACAACAACAATAATGATAATAACAATAACAATAATAACAAGAACAATAATAATAATAATAATAATAATAATGACAACCACAATAACACTTGTCGCAATAATAATTACACATCATTAGTGTTTTGTCACAAAAATTTTAATCTTCATTTTCGTCTTCGTCTCCGTCCTCGTCTTGATCTTCATCTTCATTTTCGTCATCTGTCTCAAAATCATATTCTTAACAATCTTGTACATTTAATTCGCAAATTTCAGTTAGATTTACATCTATCATTGCTTCACATGGATCTCTTAAAGTTGGAATGTTATATTCCTCCGTTTTAACCGTGTTACAAACTTCCTCTTATTTATAGGCTCTATCCTTCCGGTGTTCCTCGATTTTTCTCCGTGCTTTAATTTTACATACAACCCACCAATCAACTTTATCACGTTTCAAGCTAGGATATGATGCATAACATACTTGAATTGCTTGTTGTGCTAAGATAAATAGTTCATATTTCATATACCTTTTCTTGTGATTTATTTCAACCAAATTAAACTTCGTATGCACCTTCATTCCTTTGACAGGGTCGAATCACTTGCACTTAAATAACACAACCCGCATCATTAATAGTCCAGGGTACTCTATCTCTATGATTTCATCCAACAAGCCATAAAAATCATCTTTTGAACTGCCATCATTGGATGACCGAACAGACACACCACTATTCATTGTGGCTTTTCCATTCCATATTCTTGAGTGTGAAAATTATATCCATTTATGAAATATGCTGGCCAACTTCGTACTCTTAACTATGGACCCCATGACAGATGATATAGCAATCTTTGCTCTCCAAGTTCATCATGATTACTGTGAACCTAAGGTTACACACGCAAAGGTAATAATATATATTTTAATAAATGAAGTATAAAATTTTAATAACTTGGCTTTAGTCCATAGGCAACTTACATATGTTTTGAACCATACTGCAAATTGTTCATCGCACAAACGGTCAAACTCATTTGGTGGTAGTCCATATATTGAAGTTTGGAAAATCCTAGTAATAAATACCATTTATATATTAGCAAATATTTGACAGACAATACATATATTTGCAAATTTACACTTACTTGAAGTATGGCTCGACTTCTGGGCAGTTCAGTAAAATATATGTATGGGCTGCATGCAATTCTTCGCATGCTAAGTAATGAAACTGATATGTACCGCTTGGTCGATCCAGATAATTGAAAATAGAGAATGCTTTGTAATTGGGATCAGTAAGGCCCTCATCATTTCTGTCTGCTCTCCGCCTCTTGCACTGTACGTGCGACTCAAAATAGTATGATGCAAATGTTGTCACTTCTTTCACAATATATGCATTACAAATTGAAGCTTCAACACGTGTCTTATTCTTCACTTTTTTCTTCAAATGATATAAGAATCTAGTTGTAATAGAAAGAAACTTATCGAAATATAATATATAATAAAGTAATTTGAACTTAATTTTTAAAAAAATTACCTCTCAAATGGATACATCCATCAAAATTGGACGAGACTTGCAACTTTGGCCTCATAAAGTAAGTGAACGAAGAGATGCTCCATCGAATCAAAAAACGATAGAAAAAATATCCTTTCTAAATTGCAAAGAATAATTGAAATATCTTTCTCTCGTTTCTCCAAGTGCGATGCTTTTAACACTGTCGAGCAAATATCATGCAGGAAATTGCTTAACTCTGTAATGCACTCGATACAAAGTTCGGTAGAACTTCCTTGAAAGCTATTGAAATTAGTTTTTTCATCAATATGTGACAATCATGATTCTTCAAACATGTCAACTTGCATTCATTCAAATCAACACATCTCCCGAGGTTCGAAGCATATCTATCAGGAAACCGCACAAATTTCAACCATTGACAAACAACTCGCCTCTACTCCTTATCCAATGTATAAACTGCTTTTGATTTTGATCCCTTGCTGCTTGCATCCATATCTAGTATTGGCCGATCACAAATATCTCTCATATCTTTTCTTGCGTTCAAGTTGTCTTTTATTTTTGCGGTGACATCCATCACAGTATTTATGACATTGTCGAAAACATTCTTTTCTATGTACATGACGTCAAGATTATGATGAATAAGATG
Source organism: Syzygium jambos (assembly GCA_031216235.1). Classification (NCBI taxonomy): domain Eukaryota; kingdom Viridiplantae; phylum Streptophyta; class Magnoliopsida; order Myrtales; family Myrtaceae; genus Syzygium; species Syzygium jambos. The sequence continues at coordinate 7,058,874 of CM062229.1, read as the reverse complement.
GGCCTTCCAATATGATAGATCCTAAAATATACTGTGTTTTGTCCACTTATGTGTATTTCCGTATGCAAAAGTCGTGCCGTAAGGGTTCTGAACAACAGTTGGAAAATCTTGCACCCGCTCCTAAATTTGCTCGCCGGTCAACCTCAATGGTGGACTTGTTTTTTCAGTCCTATTCTTGATGAACTCTTTTTTATTCCTTCTGAATGTATGATTTATCGGTAAAAATTGTCTGTGACAGTCAAAATAGCTAGGTTTTTTTTCATATTTTAATCTAAATGACTTTGATCTCTCCAAACATATGGACATCCTAAGATCCTAGCTATACTCCATCCAGATAACATTCCGTAAGCTGGAAAATCATTTATCGTCCAAAGAAGAGCAGCCTTCGTTACAAATGTTTGATCGGTAAAAACATCATATGTAAGGACACCTTCCTCTCATAGCCGTTGTAACTCTTCAATCAATGGTTGCATATAAAAATCTATTAATTTTTTCAGATTTTGTGGGTCAGTCACGATCAATGTCAAAAATATATAAGGTGTCTTCATGCACATATCAGGTGAAAGATTATATAGAGTTCAGATAATTGGCCAACATGAATAATTTTTTCCTGATTTCCCAAATGAGGTAAATCCATCAGCACAGAGAACTAACCTGATGTTTCGAGGCTCTATCGCAAACTCAAGGTATGTTCTATCAAAATGTTTCCATGCCTCTTCATCTGAAGTATAACACATTAGATCCTCTTTTGTTTCATGATTTGCATGCCAAGTCATGTGTTCAGCAGTGGCTTAAGACGTATAAAACCTTTGCAATCTGGGGATTAAGGGCAGATAAAACATTTGCTTGCATGGTCTATGCTTCTTATTACGATCCTGCCTCCTGTTAATCTTGTACCTAAGTTGGCTACAGAATTTGCAAGATTTTGCATTTTCATCATCTCTCCAATATAACATACAACCCCTACTGCATACATCAATTCTTACAACCGAAAGACCTAAGTTATCCACTAGTTTTTTCATATCGTAAAAATCACTTGGCATGATGTTATCACAAGGCATTGTTTCCTGCATTACTTGGACAAAAGAGTTGAAACAATTCGCAGACACATTATGCTCTGCCTTAATATTTAACAGTTTTGTTGTCACTGATAACTTAGTGTGGTTTTCATAACCTACCTATAAAGGTTCATCCGCTACTTTCAACACTTCCTAAAACTGATTAGATGAAAAAGCTCCATTACACACATTCTTATCAAAACCCGTTACTCCTATCTCTTTCAATTGTGATGCATGACTAGTACCCACTTATTCGAGTGTCGGAGTAAAACTAGTACTTACATGGTTCGATTCTGAAACAAAATTCTGATCAGCTACATCAATCACCTTCCTCTCGTATGGGTTCAATTGGTCATAATAGCTACATTCTTTCCCAACTAAAAATTGGTCACTTCTTTTATATTCTTCTTCAGATATAAATGGTTCATCATGAGAAGTCCAATTATAATAATTTGGAGTAAACCCAAATCTACAAACCCAAATCTACAAAGATATTCTCTAACTTTATCACACACATTAAATTTACCATTACTACACTTTTTACACGGACACCTTAACTTATTTCCATTTATGAATTCATATTTACTACTAGCAAAGTCTAAAAATAGTTTCAACCCAGTACGAAATTCATCGGTCAATCCTCGATGTCCAGGTAAGTTCTTATTATATATCCAAGTCCTATCTCTTTGTATTGTGTCTGTATTAAAATAAAAAAATCTCGTAAAATATTTAAAATATCATATCTACTGTTTTTAATTAAAACCATAAAATTATGAACATTAAAATTTTGTTTTTCACGCAACAATTACTTTGAAATTGAAAAAATTACCATGTAAAAAAGACTTACCCAAATATTTGACTGAAATCTTGATAGCAGAAAGTGGTCAATTTGATGAGAATTGCAACGTTCGCTTGGATTGCGAGACCTTCAATTGGACACGTACCTAAATAAAAGCAAAATCACTTAACATTCATTTTTTAATAATTTTTTCGAATTTTTTAAATTTTTTATTTCTTCTTATTTTTTCTCCGATCGTCAGTCCGGCAACCGGCAACCTGCTGACACCGGCAAGGCCGAGCGGCCTCGCCATAGCCGTCGGTGGACCTCGCCGTCGCCCAAATCTAGGCGACGGCGAGGTCGTCGACCATGGGGGGAGGCCGAGCAACCTCGCCGGCCATGGGTTGAGGCCGCGCGACCTCGCCCAAATCTGGGGGAGGCCGCGCGGCCTTGCCATGGTCGCCGGTGGACCTCATTGTCGCCCAAATCTGGGCGACGGCAAGGTCCACTGGCGGCCATGGTGAGGCTAGTCGGCCTCCCCCAGATTTGGGCGAGGCCGGTCGGCCCCCCCAGATCTGGGCGACGTCGACCGGCCTTGCCGTGGCCGCCGGTCGACCTCGCCGTCACCCAGATCTGGGCATCGGCGAGGTCAACAGCCATACCTGGGCGAGGCCGTCAGTCGACCTCGCCGACCTTGTCGCTGATGACCGGCGACCGGCCAAGAAGTTTCCAAAAAAAAAATTCAATAAAAAAAACGAATCAAGCGATGAATAGAAAGGACAGGACCGTATTCGTCACTGGTTTAGTCACGAAATTAACTACGATACTTACCGGTAGAAAAGCTTTACCGAGATTGATTTCTGCGCGCACGAATTATTGATAGAAACGAAAGAGGGAGAAGGCGGGAGAAAAGCGGGGATGTGAGGAATCAGTATAGAGAGAGAGAGAAATTGACGAGTGGGGTGAATATAATGAAAAAAATTTTCCGTCACAAATTAGCGATGAATCCATTTTCGTCGCAAATTGCGATGGATAAAAAATTCGTCGCTACTTTCGTCGCAAAATGGTAAATTGTGCAACGGAAAATTATTCGTCGCTAATTTGCGACAGAAGTAGCGACAACCAATTTTCCGTCGCAAATTTGTGATGACTAATTCGACGGATTTATTTTCCTTTGCAAATTTGCAACGGATTTTGTGACGAAAATATTTCGTCACAAATTTGCGATGAATTTTGCGGTGGATTTAGTTTCCGTCGCAAATTAGCAACGGATTTAGAAATCCGTTGCAAAGTTTGTCGCAAATAAGAGACGAAAACTTTCCCGTCGCAAAATTCATGTTTTTTTATAGTGTGAGCACTCCGTTGGAGGATATAGGTTTGTCAGATTGAATTTGTTGAGAAAAAAATACCAAAACGGATTAGAATTTCTTTGTTCAAGAAGTTTCCTCAATTGCAAAAATGAAGGGGCACACAAATATAATATTTGTGGGGATTTGTTTATTCAAGAAAAGGACCAGAGCACTCATTTGTTTATTAAAGTTTCCTTTTAAGCCGCACCCAAAAGAACGTGGACTTCGTGGGTTTTGTAGAGATCTTGTGGCCGCGACTTGAAGTATAAAAGAGATGCACATAGATGTTCTCTCTTGGACGAACAGGACGGTTCTTGTTCACCCGTAGGTAGAGCTCTTGCCTTGGGTTTGGACAACCGGCGATTTGTGCTCTGATTTTTTACATTCAATTGAGTTGTTTAATTATAAAACACTCCAGTATATGGATGAATATAATCCCGATTCTTCGATTATTAATGAATTATTTGTTGTTGGCTCTCTCCATATAGCAGGTATCGACACTCGGATCGAACCGCACAAATCTTTAGTGTCTTTATCGTTCATCGTTTATTGTTCTGGTGATTTCAGATTGATTTAATAACAATATCCCGTCGGTTTTCACGCTAATTTTACAAAGCCTTCAATGATCCAACAAGATCCAAAACCTCGACGTGCAGCAGGGAAGCCAATTCGTTGGGTCCCATTAATGAGCAAGAATATATTGTGAAATAACGGAACTCTGACAGTGCAAGCAATCGTTCTCTGTGGAGGGCTTTGGACCAAACAATGGGCAACTGCACTACTCACTCCTTAAATAGCTGTCAGCTTCTTCTTGATGTATGAGGTGTGGAGTTGTCTTTGCATTAACTCCGAATTGTGTGGTTAGGAGCAGCTAATGTCGTCCTCGAAGTCGGTAGCAATTACGGACATGGTAGAGCAACCCGTCAAAATCGGATAAAAAGAAGTTTCGAGACCGGGCACGTCGTCTGAAGTTGAACGGGCTGAAAACGGCTAGATCTCAGCTGAAACGACAGAAGATGCTAACTTGAGACAATCGAAACGGTGATGACTGGCATATTGGCGATGCTTTTCCATTATCTTGTAGAGAATCTTATATGGTTAAAGATTTATCGGCAATCTCACTATGTCCTTGGCATTCAAAAATAGGAAAACGTGTTAATTTTCCTAATTTAGCACGTAAAACATGTTAATTCTCCGCGTCCCTTATGTCCTCATGGTCATGGAAACTCCTTTGACCCCGTTCAGTTTAACCGATCAAGAAAGCCGAAGAGACATAATGAAATGAGACTGTGAAGTGTCTAAAGAAAAGAGTTACCAAATCATCTTACCACGCTCTCATCTCTGAAAAAATGGCACTATCTCATGTGCCACAACACTCCCTTGTACCAATATAAAAAGAAAGTAAGTGTCATATCGGCATATACACACAAACAAGATACACAACATACACCAGCAAAAAGCGGCAGACCAATTTGTTCATGGAGAATCCGAGAATCAGTCCGGTGAAGCCAAGATCGGCCGCGAAATCGTCCTCTTCCCATTTCCCTTGCAAGGTCACATAACTCCGATGCTTCAGCTTGCAAATCTCCTCTACTCTCGAGGCTTCTCCATTACCATATTCCACTCCCACTTCAACTCTCCGAAATCCTCCAACTACCCTCACTTCAACTTCCAACCGATCCCGGACGGCTTGCTAGAGGGCCAGGCCTTTACCGTAGACTTCATAGCTCTCGTGACCCTGATGAACGTTAATTGCGTGGGGCCGTTCCGAGACTACTTGGCCAAGCTGTTGTCTGATGCTTCGAAGGATCCGATTCCGTGCTGCTTGATAACCGACCCGGTGTGGCACTTCACTCAGGCGGTTGCCAACGAGCTTAACGTCCCGAGGATGGTGCTGCAGACTAGCAGCATCTCCTCTTTTCTCGCTTTCTACGCGTTGCCGCTCATGCAAGAGAAGGGTTACCTCCCGCTCCAAGGTAAGCTTCTTCCACATCTCCCCACATAAATCCCTAGACAAATGAACTTCGTTCACTTATGATGTGTACTTGATTTTACTGTCATATGTGACTTGAGTTTAAATGACTATATAGCAAATTGGAAGGCCATAGATCTATTATTCTTCTGCAGAATATGAAATTTCAAGCCAGAGCGTGATTCTTTCTGATGTACGAGTTGTCTCTCAGGATCTTTCAATTTGCAGAATATCCGCTTATTAAGCCTCCAATCATCATTATGTAAGCGTTTGAGCAAGCACAGGATGGTTGTCTTCACATACACTTGAATGTGCGAGGAATAACTATTTCCCCTGTTGAAGATAGAAAAAAACACATTATTTGTTTCATAAAAAATTTGGATGGTCATTTTCCATGGGACCTCGTAGAAACATTATAAAAATTATCTTGATGCTCCACAGCTTTCGAATCAACTTGAATCCATGCAATCAAATTGTCCCCTCTGCTTGTCAATTTTGGTGCAATCCCTTCTATTGTTGGTAAAATTACCCAAAAAGTCATAAACTTATTGCACTTGTGCTAATTAGCCATAAATCTTTCAATCGTACTAATTGAGTTCTACACATTTTCACGTTTTGATAATTGAGTCTATTTGGCCAATTTTGACTGGAAATAACTGACGTGAACGATTTTCAATAATATTTTAAGATTTTTTTAAAATTTTATTTAATTTTCCTTTTTTTCTTATCTTTTTCTTCTTTACCTGGCTCGTCCTTAGGCGAGACCGTCGCGACTACGAAGGCGGCCTCACCCGCATCCACGATGGTCTGGGCGAGGTTAGTCTTGCCGACCGTGAGCGAAGGTGGCCTCGCTTGTGGCCAAAGAGGTTGGCCTTGCCCTGATCTGGGTATTGCAGCCCTTGCAAGCGATGCCCAAATCTAAGAAAAATATTTAAAAAATTATCTATGTTAGCGATTTCCTATCAAAATTAGCCTAATGAACTCAGTTGGTGAAACCTGAAATTCTTGATGACTCAATTATTACGGTTAAAATAATTATAATTGAATTTGTAGATGCGTAATAAATTTAGTTCTTTTTTGATAATTTTATCCATGTTGTTTAACTTTTTGAGTTGCCAGGTATCGCATCACACCTGACATTTCTACTGCTAATCAAGAAATTGTTGAAAAGATGGACAAAGCAATTTTCACATACCCTTGTGCTCGATTTGGCTATAGCACCTTGGCCTGTCGCCATTGGGCGTGAATAATTTACAAGATACAGGAATCATGATGAGACACTTTGACAGTCTTGTCGTATCGTTAAAATTCATTTCCACGTGAATCAAGATCTCACATATTTGGGTGGAATATGATGATCTGTTTAATTGTCACCATAAACTATTATGGTCTTTCTTATTTATGTTGTTATCTCCGGCGTTACTGCTTGCAATTTTGCGAAGAAAAAAGATGCTTTTTGGCTTCTTAGACCTTGTGATCGTGGGAGATGGAGAGTGCAACGTCAAAAATGCTTTTTCACCCGTAGCTGATTTGTGAAAAACTGTAGAGCAATAGCTTTTGTGTTTTAGGAAACAGACAAATGTATACTTAAAACAGCTTTAATGTGTCTTCGAGTTTGACCGTTTTCTGCGTTTCATTCCTCACAGATTCCCGGTTAGAGGAGGCAGTGCCCGAACTTCCTCCGCTCAAAGTGAAAGACCTTCACGTCTTCAACACAAAAGACCCCGAGGATGTCCTCAGGCTCATCATCGCCATGGCCGAGGCCATCCAGGCCTCTTCCGGGCTCATCTTCAACTCCTTCAAAGAGCTCGAATCGACCAAATTGGCCGAATGTCGCCGGCACTTCCCCGTCCCGATCTTCACGATCGGCCCATTCCACAAGCTCTCTGCAGCCTCATTAAGCAACTTGTTGCCTCAAGATAAGAGCTGCATTTCGTGGCTTGACAAGCAAGAAAAGCCCAAATCGGTCCTCTACATGAGCTTCGGGAGCCTCTCAATACTCAACGAGGCCCAATTCCTGGAAATAGCCCAGGGGCTCGTGAATAGCGGCCGGCACTTCCTTTGGGTGGTCTGGCCCGGGTCGGTCCGCGGGTCAAAGTGGCTCGAGGCCCTGCCAAGTGGATTCCTAGAGAGCCTGGAGGGGAGGGGCCATATCATGAGGTGGGCCCCACGGCATGAGGTCCTAGCCCACCCTGCCATTGGCAGGTTCTGGACGCACAGCGGGTGGAACTCGACGCTGGAGGCTGTTTGCGAGGGCGTGCTGATGATGTTCATGCCCTTCTTCCGGGAACGCGAGGTACGTATGCGACAAGTGGAGAGTCGGGTTGCATTTGGAATACAAGGTGGAGAGGAGAGAGATTGAGGATGCGATTAGGAGATTGATGACGGGCGACAAGGGAAAGCAGTTGAGGGAGAGAATGGGGGGTTTGAAGAGGAAGGTGGATGAGTGTATGAATGAAGGTGGTTCTTCACATCAATCGCTTCAGAACCTGACCGATTACCTTGTCTCGTTCTAGGAAACTTTTAGCTTTTCCATTGAAATTTGTAATATAACAATCTTGATGGGATTTCCGAAATGTTGATGTATCACGGGGGGCAATTGAACTACAGTTGGTGTAGACTTGATCATTGACTTCTTCATTAAAATCTAAACGGGACAATTCTTGTCACTTCACTCCATTCGTGGATTTTAACATATTTTGTTACAATTTGACTCATTGTGTTCTTTCGCAGAATTGAATAGTCTTAGGAAAATCAAATCCATTCGTATGCGATACTCCAATCATGGATTTTGAGTTTAATTTTTTCTATTTAGGCTTACTTTTAAAACAGTTTTGTCTAAGCGATACTTGAGCCTGCAAGGGTGCTCCTGGACTGGAACGTTCGTGCTCATCACTCCCGTTGCATTTCTTACAACGTAAATGATAGGATGACCTATATGAAATTGAAGACTATAATGCAATTCTTTAGGACCAAGAATAATGTCATCGATCAATGCATCAAACGTTTTGTCTTCTTTTAAAAGTGGGACTCAAGAGTGCCTCACACGCCTTGATGCTGAAAGCGAAAGAGAACCATTTACGCACCACTTCAAATCTGACATAACGACAACATAGTAGTAGTGCCAAACTGCCAATAATAGAATAGCGATTTGACAATTACGAAGAAGCTTGGGTGCTTGTGAGGAATAGAATTTGGAGAGAAAATGCCAAAGATTCAAATTGGTTTTCCTTCCTTTTCCAAATGAAGCCACCAAAATGGGTGGCACATGGCTAGTCGACGTTTTCTTAGGTAGAGTAAGATTACACGACTTCACCAACCTTGATCATCCAAGCCGCTTTCAAAGCTTGATTCCCAAACTCCTGTTGATTTCTTTCCAACCATTTTTTAATTCGAGGGTAATGTCTATAATATATTTGATCCGCTACATTGAAATTCAGTTGAATGTTGATGCGATTTAACAAATTTCACTGATATTCGGAATATTGCGTGTATCTTATATGTATCTTTTCCACATGATTCTGGGCCTTAATGACCACCATTTCTTGTATTTTGTATTCCGGTGAAATATAGAATTCCTTCTTTTACATTTGATTTGTGCAAACACATCCAATGAAAAGATGGTATTCGAAACGATCGACCACGGTATCGATAGATGAGCACCAAGTAATAGGAATGAAATAAATGATGATTACCGATAAGAGGGAAAGATAAAGCAATGTATTCTGGGGATGCCAATTGAAAAGTTCGATGGTGGGCTCTTAGTGCCTAGGAAAGTGTCTTTCCCGTGTAATAAAATTGAACAAAAGATAGTCTTTAATAATAGAGTTAATATCACGAAAAACCTCAAACTGATACACTTATAATAATTTTACCCCTAGCTAATTTTTTTACTACCAAAAATCCTAAACTGGTACACCTGTGATAAATTTACCCCGAACTATTATTTTGACTACCAAAAACCCCTACACTGGTACACTTGTGACAATTTTACCCCGAACCATTTTTTTGACTACCAAAAATCCAAAACTGGTATACTTATGACAATTTTACCCCAGACTAATTTTTTTGCTACTAAAAACCCCAAACTGATACATTTGTGACAAATTTACCCTTCGTTAATGTCCGTTAAAATGGATTAATATCACAAAAAATCACAAATTGATAAACTTGTGACAAAAAGAGGGGTAAAAACCCAAACTGGTACACCCATCAACTACCATGTGCCATCAAACTTAGCAATTTGATAGTAAAATTTAACGAAAACTAACATAGAGTAAATTTGTCATAGGTGTACTAGTTTAGGGCTTTTGGTGGTCAAAAAATTAGTTCGGGGTAAAATTATCACAAGTGTACCACTTTGGAGTTTTTTATGGTCAAAAAATTAGTTCAAGGTAAAATTATTACATGTGTAGCAGTTTGGGGTTTTTGGTGGTCAAAAAAATAATTTTGGGTAAATTTGTCACAGGTGTACCAGTTTGGGATTTTTTCGTAGTATTAACCCATCTCGACAATATAATCTATGGTTATTTGTAAATTTGTATTTAACTTTGAACTTTATATATATAACGATTATGAGATTGAGACATTAAAAGAAACATCGATGAGTATCCATTGGTGTTTGTTATTTGAACTTTTGGAACACTAAGAATCATTTACTTCAATAACAGAAGAAATCACAACGTTGGACTTCAGCTAATCGGCTTCATGGACCTTATATCCTCAATCAAGCGGTCCAGATTATCCCACGAGGACCCTCCTTCGGCTGCCGCGTCCCTCGCCCTCCTCGCCAAGTCACCGGCCGCCGCCGCCAATTCCTCCTTCCTCTCCCCCATCACTTCGTTGACCATCCTCTCCACCACCTCCCTATCGCACACGTCCTTCATGTCGAGCCCCGCCTTCCACGCGCGGCTCACGAGCCGACTGTTCACCTGCTGATCCGCGAAGTACGGCCAGCACACCATTGGCTTCCCGGCGACCACGCTCTCCAGAGTCGAGTTCCACCCGCTGTGCGTCAGGAACGCCGCGACGGCGCCGTGGTGCAGGACCTCCTCCTGTGGGGCCCACCCCACGATGCACCCCCTCTCCGCTGCCGCCTCTGTCAGCTCCTCCGGGATGCCGCCGCCGCCGCCTTCGGCGAGGGAGTCTGGCCGCACGACCCACAGGAAGCGCCTCCTGCTGTTCACGAGGCCGTACCAGAACTCCGTGAAGTCGTGTCTGCTGAAGGCCGTGATGCTCCCGAAGCTCACGTAGATGACTGAATTCGGAGGTTGCTTGTCGAGCCACGAGATACAACTACGGTCGACTTCCCAGAGACTGTTGCTTGCTGACGATGGTGGCAACGACGACCACGAGAGCCTTGACTTGTGGTGCGAGTGGAGAGGGCCAATCGTGTAGAGGTTCGGGATGTGGGTTCGAATTTGGGAAATGGCGGGGGCCTCCAGTTGGTCGAAGCTGTTGAGGATGAGAGCTAAGGCTCGGGTGGTCTGGAGGGTCTGAGTCGTCACGTACTGGAGGGTCGAGTCGGAGAGGTCGGCGACTCGGCAGAAACTTGGCAGGTCTCTGCACCGGAGGATGTCCTCCATGCCCGGCACGCTCGTCACGACACGGTCCATGTCTTCGTCTCCTACAAAATAATAGAAGTCCAAGGGCTCCATGAAATTCCTCAATGAGTTTCACTCCAACTTCTTAATTGTTTTGTACACTTTCAACCCCATTCCTTACTTTTACATCAAGCTTTTCTCGAAATTGAACAGAATCAACAGGTTCAGCGAATGCTGAACATTACCTTTGATGGGGAGGTCTCCACTCTCAATCATGCGCGGAATACAGAAATAAGCCCAGAAGGAACTCGCGCTGATCGTGCGGAACGCGATGATGGGAACTCTGAGGTCTTGAGCGACATCAACGGTGAAGGTCAGGATCCCGTCCGCGATGATACAGGTCACCGGCCGATCAGGAACGGCCACCAACTCTTCGAAGAGTGGCCTGGTTATGCTCTTGATGTAATCATATGTGGTCATGAAGTGGTCGACAGGCCTCGGGTGGTCCATCGGGAAGCCGTCCGATATGGTCTTGAACCGGAAGTACGGGTTGGCGACGAAACGAGCTTGGATGTCGGCATGTCGGAGGAGGCGATGGTGGATGTGTTCGGAGTTGATGAAGGTGATGTGGATGCCGGAGAGGGCAAGAAGCTCGGCAAGCTTGAGCATGGAGTTCACATGGCCTTGAGCAGCTAAAGGAAAGATGACGACATGAGGAGGAGGAGGAGGAGGAGGAACATCCATTGCGGTCTTTTGGATCCTGTGATTGGATTCGTGTTCCACTGTTCTAGCGAAAGAGTCACCGCTTTAACCTTGCTCTTTTCTGAGGAAATGGTTTTGTCTTCAAGTCGTCGTCCGTATACGACGCCACATGATGCGAGCGGTGATCTCGTCCTCTGCAGTGTGTCAGTGTCGTTCTCGTTGTAATATACAGTGATCAAGTCTCATTGTTGAAGCAACGCAATGATGGGTAGCTGTCACGTGACACTGCTCTAATGGTGTACAGTGGGACACTGTCTACTCTCCTTTCAATGAGCTCAAGCATTGCGCTTATTGGAGAAATACTTATGCGACGGGCCATAATCTATTGTGAGAAAAAAATAGATAACAAATAATTAGAGATTGGGTGGAGTTGCATTCTTTCAAAAACTTATGACTTACAATATGTTGTTATTCTCACAATAGCCCAAAAATTGTTATATTAACAAAGCCGTGCTTATTTCTTTATAGGGTTAGCTACTCCCGCAGTTCTAATATTAAATGAGGTAAATGGCTGGTCCGTTATACTTTCTTAAAGGGAAAAATGGCTCAACTGGTCTCCGAACATTGATTCGATGTGCAATGTCATTTTTTGATTTTTAATTTATTAACCGTCAGTAAATGTTCAATGTAATCCCTATATTATATGAAAATATTTGATGTCGTCTTTCCGTTAATTCAAGTAACAAAATTTGCTAATATGGTTTCCGATTCGTTAAGTTTGAACAATAGACAACCAAAAAAGTTACATGTAAATTATCCAATTAAGATATTTATCTGAAATCGGGATATAATAATTCATGTCATCATATAATGATGGACATTTTCACGCCCTAATTTTTTTCCTTGTCTAAAGTAGATAGATAAAAAGATGGATGTGTTGACTTGTCATGATTTACGTCATCAAATAACGTCCGATTTCTCGTATAAGCAAACGGACGGACTATATTGAGCATTTACCAATAATTCAAGGACGATAGGTTAAAGTCCATTAATTGTTTGTATCATTTGTCCTTCTTGAAACACTAGAATCATATCTAAATCGAGATCGTGTAGGCCAGAAACTCTCTTCAAAACAACAATAATAACGAAACCTCTATGCTAGTGGGGGATAATCTTCCTGTTTTTCGTGTCAAAAGGGCATGAAGCTTCCTTGACAAGTCAAAATATTGACAGATCAACATGGGACCATCAATGATCAGACAGCTGGACTTTATCAATTTCTCATTTCACATCAATTACCGATGAAATTGGAATGTTGTGTAGCAACAAGTTGAGGACGAAAGAGGATCGGGGTCCGGTCATCCCGAGGAATGAACGTCCCGATGCTTTTGTCTTAGAATCTTTAGCAGGTCCAAAGTAGGAAATACTAGTTTTTTTTTTCATTCAACCATAATTTTTTTTTTGCACGAAAGTTCGAGCGTCCCTGATCACGTGATATTCAAAATCAAAGGTATGAAAAAATTACGAAAAAAAATGCTAAATGTTTTCCCTAAAGTTCATCAAGCTCCAAGCACATTCTAAAGGTTTTGAATCTGGTGCTATTTCTTCCTTCCAACTCAACATGCGGAAAAGCTAATGTGGCCCTTTTGAGTACGTTTTTAGCATATATAGGGTGCGGAGTTGGCAGCACGTTAAAAAATGAATTTTGCTAGCGTAACAATATTTATGCTACTGTGAAAATAAGGATTTGTTGTGAGTCACAAATTCTTGACGGAGCAGACCCCATAACAATTCATAATTATTTGCTTTATTTTTTGTGATTCACAACAAACTATTATTCTCACAGTAAATTAAAGACTATCACTTAATCATTTTTCTTAGAAAATAGGCCAAAGTTTTGTTATACACACAAAAACATATTTAAAAAAGCCAATTCTTAAAAAAGGAAAAAAAAAAGAAAAATCAACAGAGAGATGGTTGTGGGAGGAGAAAAGTGGGGTGTTTGTCGAAGGTCGAGGCGGTGCCGCCTTTCATTGGCGACCCCTTTGCCCAACAACAAGCAAGGGCATGCGAGCCCTTGCGCAATAGTGGAGTGGCGCCACCGCTCGCTACCACTACCTGAGGCTCGGCGACACTTGCTTCGCGAGGGCTCATAGGCCCTACGAAGTAGTTAAGATAATAATCATGATTACTCGTGGAAGCACAAAGATAGCGTTCGTAATCATCGTTCCTTAAATTACCTTTGGGAGATGAAAATTTCATTCGCTAGTTTTTACATAACAAAAAAGTGTCAATCACCGATTGAGGTTATATAAAGAGGGCTCCGTTACTTTTCTAAACTTTAATCCCACCCTATCAATACAAGGCGTTGTGCCAAAATTCAACTTCGCAATGAAATATCTTTCACCAAAAATAATTTTTCGGTTTTATTAGAGGAGATAGGCTCTGTAATGATTCTAGACACAGGAAATTTCACAAGTAGACAATAACTTCACTCCAATAGAATTGAACGTACATAAACTGTATTGGAATTTAATCGACGACAAAGCCTAAGAACCTAATAGCCTCAAACGGAATCAAACGTACACAAACTATGCCTGAATTTATTCAATGACAAAACCTGAGAATGCGAAGATGCAACACCAAAATTTAATCAATGACGAGGCACCCAGGATATACAACAAAAACAAGCTACAATTTAATCGACGATACGGATCTAGAAACTACAGTTAAGAAACATGTAGAATTTAATTAACGACGCGAGTCTAGAAATTATAATTGCAGTGTAGAATTTAAAAGGTAACATATTTGTTTGTTTGTAAGGTACAGGGGCTCCTAAGAGTACAATGTGGCTATTTAAAGCCAATAATCGATGGTTATAAATGACTATTACAAAGGGAGGTTACAAACGGAAGTTACATAGGGCGTTACAAATATATGTTACAGATGATTAAAATGGCTCCACTACATGGATGGTTTCTTTAGCTCCACTATCTTGGCGGTTGTTTATTCCACTACATTGATGGTTACTTCTTTGACGATTGCATTCAAGATTGTCAAATCCAATGTTTGTTGATTCTTTCAAGTTATCAATTCATCAAGTTGTCGATAATTCTGTTTCGAATGATCAAACTCTGCTCTTATTGATTAAGTTCATTGCATGTCGATAATAACCAAAAGTTGGTCATTTTTTGGTATAAACAAATGCCCCGTTTCAAAAGAATTAAAAGATTCATCGATTGTTTGATTCTTTTAGGGATAATGATACAAACAGTCCCCGAACTTTGACTCAATAAGCACTTTGGTCCCCAAACTTTTAATTTATTTAATATAGTCATTGAACTTTAGCCTAATGTTGAATGTGGTCTTTGAACTTTCATTTATTCAATATAGTCCATTGACTTTTGGTACATGAACTGCATTGAGCATTTGATTAAAGTTCAGAGATCACATTGAACAAATTAAAAGTTCAGAGGTCACATTGTACATTAAGGCAAAGTTCAGGGATTGTTTGTGCCATTTTCTCATCCTTTTAAATTAGATAATCAAGAGTTATCAATTTGCCCCATTGTCATCGGCAAATTAGATTTTTCCTTACCGAATTTTTTCCTGGTCGGATTCATCGCATGACTCATTTTTCTAACAAAATGCATGTTATGTGTAAAGTCTTTATGTGGTCCTCTATCTTTGCTCTTAAGTAGGCGCTCATACTTACATAAGTGAGACATCTACTTCTAGAAGTAACAAACTAATTGATCAAACTCATTATCGTATTAATAGATTCTAGCCAAATCAGCAATTGATATCTTAAGTATCGTTCTATAAAATCGAGAATGGAATTATCTTTTCATTTCAACCAATCAACACATCTCTTGTGCACCAGATTAAGTCCGCCTTCTCAATCCGACCTAAGATAGGTCATCAACACGGGGAGATTCGCAAGGAAATACTTCCTTGTCACTTGGCCGCAAGTGATTATGCCGAGTATGAATTGAATCCGAGATCTCACACTAGTTGACATTGGAAATTTTCCTTTTGTTCCCAATAAAACAAAGTCACACGAAACAAATCAAATTACTCCATCCCATGTATTTCTCTCTCTTTCTCTCTATATTCTAGCCCCTGCTAGAGACAGCAACATTTCCTTCTATCTCGTGTCTAAATATATTCCGTTAATCTTTTCAGTTCAACTCATAATTCAATTTCGATGAGCTGCCATGTTCTTGATATCCAGAATCAACCTCTCCAAATGGCGATAGGACGAGCCGCCGAAGCCAGAACTGGTTCTGGCAAGCTTTGCCATCTTCTCTGCAGAATCTCTGAACTCATTGTCCTTTTCTGGATCCATCAGATCTCTCACCATCCTCTCCACCACGACCCTGTCGCAGGCGTCTTTCATGTCCGCCCCGTTCCTCCACACTCGGCCCACGAACCTGCTGTTCAGTGTCTGGTCGGCGAAGCAGGGCCAGCAGATCATGGGGACTCCGGCGGCTACCGCCTCCAGGGTCGAGTTCCATCCGCCGTGGCTCAGGAAGCAGCCGATGGCCAGGTGGACCAGGACCTCCTCTTGCGGGGCCCACTCCACTAGATAACTGTTAGGAACATACGTACGGTGCTTAGGAACGAACCGCAAGTGCAAGACAAGTGATGTATTGATTTTCGGGAGAGAAATGCCAGCTTAGCGTTACAGTGGCACAAAGTTTCTATCACTAAAGTTTAAATGATGAGAAAGCTCGGATTGATTCCTAATAAGAAGATCAAGGATGCAACAGTACCCTCTCTCGTTTGTCGCCTCTGCGAGCTCGGCAGGGATCCGGTCACTGCCATCTTTGTCGGCGATGAAGTCCGGCCTCAACACCCACAAGAATCTCACCCCACTGTTGACCAAACCGTACCAGAATTCCATGACCTGGTCCCTTGTGATCACCACAAGGCTCCCGAAGCTCACGTAGACCACCGACTTCGGCGGCTGGTCATCGAGCCAATCCATGCAGCTTCTATCCTCTCTCAAAATCCCATTATTTCTCAAGACCGGCATGTTGGCATCGGCTGCCGTTAGTATCGATTTGAGATGGACGTGGAGGGGTCCGATGGCATATATTTCAGGGAAAGAGCCGTGGTTGTGGATGTGAGTGAGGATCGGCGATTCGAGCTCATCAAAGGTGTTGAAGATGAGAGCGTCGGCTCTCGCGTTTTGTTGGCTCTCATTGGCTATGAATTGGAGAGTGGCCTCGGTCGCATCGATGGAGCGACAGAAGCCTGGAAGATCTCGACGTCTTAGGAACTTTTCCATCCCTGCTACGTTCTTCACTGGCTTATCCAAGTCATTGCCTGGAAGAATTTTTTAACAACTTGAGTAAATTCATGTGTCTTTAAATATAGTTTCACATCTTCAGTATTAAACAAATCTGAGTGATACCTTGAAATGGAAGCTCCCCAGCTTCAATGAGCTTAGGAATGCAAAGATTAGCCCAAAAACAAGAAGCACTAGTAGCTCTGAACAAGAAGCACCAAACTCTGATCTCTTTCGCGAAATCAATGGCGAAAGTCAGCAACCCGTCGGCTATGATGCATGTGACCGGCCTCCCCGACGCGGACCTCAGTCGACCCGAAACCAGCATCTCCCCGAATACCGGTCTCATCACTGCCTTGGTCGAGTTGAACAACTCTCGAGCCTTGTAACCGCAGCGCGGGTGGTCCTCCGGCAACCCGTCTGTTATTATGGCGAACCGGAAGCCTGGGTACTGCCCAAAACGGGATTCCACGTCAGAGAACCGGAGCAGGCGGCTCTGGATGTAGTCAGAGTTGAGGAAGGTGACCTCGAGTTCGGCGAGGCAGAGAAGCTCGGCGAGCTTGAGCATGGCGTTCACGTGGCTTTGCACCGGGAATGGGAAAACGAGTACGTGCGAGCGGGACGGTGTTGGATTCATCTTTTCTTTGTCCTTCATTGTGCAAATTATGGTTGCCTCTGTTTCCAAATGTTCCCAACATTTCGATGTCTTTAATAGTGAAGGTTTCAGTCAAATACATGCAAGAGCGATGACCATGTAGCCATCGGCCGCAAGCCAAGCGCTTACTGTGGAAACTCGGCTGATTTTCCGAAGCACGCATTCCTCAACGGAGCCGTGTAGAGATGCAAAACGAACACAGATGTTTAGTACAACCGGCGCAAACGTAAAGTCTTGAATTTGATCCAGTTTGATGCGAATTTTTGGGTTTGATCTTCGTAAAAACGTCGAATGATCTACCTTTGACTTGAATTTAATCTAATATGCCAAAATGAAGGAACTTGAATTTAAATAAAGTAAGATGAGACATGAACTTGAATTTAAATGTAGTAAGATGAGAGATGAATGGTATCGAGCAACTAAGAGCGTTGAAGTTATGGATAGCTGTCACTATTAGGAGCTAGGGTTTGCAAGCATCAATGCTTTAGCACTCTTAAGAGGACCTGAGCAATAAGCAATCCTTCACTGGGTTAGCAGTTAAATAAGCATCCGTTGATGCCAAGATCTCTGTGTCGCCGTTGAGATTCGACCGATGTTAATGTCAACACCTTGACGGCCACATTCGATCCGTGGAAGATGCCTCTCTTCTAGAGTTGATTGTCATCAATCAGACGCCATTTGTGTACTGCGCCAAGGCCATGTCATAGTTGGCAAGCTTGATGCATATGTGAACGGGAGAAATTTATTCCTATATCGTCTGTGACGATCTGACTCATCTCATGTGGACCAAACTCTTAAAAAGAGTACTCGAAATCATCACATTATGTGACGACCATTCTAAAGTGCATCTTATCTATGAATAATATCAAAACGCACTACCTCTTCGATGGGATACTTGAATGTCACAGAAAACCTTTTTCTGGGTAATTCGTTAGATTTTCACACAATAAATCCCGATCTTCATCATCAGACAATAACTAAATTTTAATTTGTAAAATGATCCAAGTGTTTGGTATCCCCTTCTGCCAATTTTAAGTTCCTCTTTTTCCTCAAATTTTGGCGCACGCGTTGACTGATAGCAATAGGCACTTTTGCTAGGTAACGTACCAGTATGAAAATCAAAGCCTGCCTTTTACTGCTTCATATTGAATTGGACGACAAGCCCAGTCCCGCTCAGTTCCCGAGTTAAGCCTCACGGCCCATTCAACTCCTCGCCCTTTCTAAGCTCAGAATGCCGAAGAAGCTCGTGGAACCTCGTGGGAAGAGAGAGATCAGATCAGATCAGATCAGAGAAGACACCTTTCACTTCGTACCGATACTTGTCATCGTCCAGAAGCGCCATGAAACCACTGCACTCTCACTCTCTCTCTCTCTCTCTCTCTCTCTCTCTCTGTATAAATTCCTGCTCCCGGATATTTCTTCAATCAAAGCTCTCTTGAAAAGCACCAAACCAGCTGAAACATGAGAGCTTCGTCGTACGCCATGTCGCTGGTCCCGAGTTTCTTCGGCGGGCGCCGGGCCGGCGTCTTCGACCCTTTCTCCCTCGACATGTGGGACCCCTTCGAGGGCTTCGGAGTGGCCGCCGTCCAGCCCTCCGGCGGGGACCGGGAGGCCACGGCCATGGCGAACGCGCGGATCGACTGGAAGGAGACGCCGGAGTCGCACGTGTTCAAGGTGGACCTGCCGGGGCTGAAGAAGGAGGAGGTGAAGGTGGAGGTGGAGGACGGGAGGGTGCTGCAGATCAGCGGGGAGAGGCGCAGGGAGCAGGAGGAGAAGGCGGACAAGTGGCACCGCGTGGAGCGGAGCAGCGGGTGGTTCGCGCGGCGGTTCAGGCTGCCGGAGAACGTGAAGCTGGACGGGGTGCGGGCCAACATGGAGAACGGGGTGCTCACGGTGGTCGTTCCCAAGGCGGAGGAGAGGAAGCCCGAGGTCAAGGCCATCGACATCGCCGGCGGGGAGCCGGAGAGAGAGAGGGGGCGGGGGGTGTGTAAGCTGACGGAGGAGGTCTCAAATGAGAAGAGAAGGGAAGAGACGATGGCTGGTGATTTTGCTGGTAAATAAGGTCAACGTCAAAGTTGTGTTTTCTGGTTTGTTTGTTCCTTGTTTTTTCTTTGGCCGGGTTATGGTATGGAAGACGAAAATGGTACGTGTATGTGTGATCCTACGCTGGTAATATACGCAGTTTTCTACAAATTCGACCATACGACATAAACGTAACGTGAAGTCGAGCATACTGTTCCGAATAGCAGCCCCTAGCTTATGAGTTAATCTCCGACGGCCCGTGAAAAAAGGGCAGAATGCACTTTGCGAGTTGGAAAACCATCGTTAAGAGTTTCATCAATTTCCCTGACATCTGCCCAACGTTAGTGGTTGGATACTAAAGCATAAGTGAGATATATGAAATTTAAATTTAGCTGTCAACCTGGGAACGAAATTCGTTTGAGGGAGGATCCAAAGGCCCCGCACAAATGGCCAGGAAATGGTCGAATATAGGCCGTGGATCGTTAAAAGGAAGGGATTTTCAAGTGGCCCGATACCAAACAACCCCCCAATATTTCTCTATTTTCTTCCAAATCTTTTTCTTTTTTTTTTGTTTATTTTTCTTTTTAGCATGAGATAATGGAGGTACTCAATTAAAGGTATTGGATACTTGATCCTATTCCATTCTACACACAACATTGGCATTTGATCCCATTCCATTCTACACAGAGGAAACTAAATCCGGTATTTTCTAAAGCATGGAAGAAAAAATTGGGATAATTGACAAAATAATCCTAAGTCTATTGCACGGATACATTTAATTCTACATTTTTTAATTTGGTCAATTTAGTTCTACACTTTTCGATAATTTGCTACCATAATATTTCTAACCAATTTTGGCAAACCAATTTTTTTTTTTTTTTTATAATCGAGGTGTCCGCGCGACCGGCAAGCGATGACTCAGTTATAAACCGGCGGTGATGCACGACTAGTCCTCGAGTGACGCTAGCGCAGGACCCACCACCACGGCGTCACACTCAAAAATCCCTAACGACTACGCTAGGGTTTGAACTCTGATCCCTTCGTGGGGGGACCAGAGCGCAAGCCAACGCAGCTGCTGCGGGCGGTAGTTTGGCAAACCAATTTAGTTCTACACTTTTTGATAATTTACTAATGTAATCCTTTTAACCGATTTTGGCTAGCAATCACTGAAATGAACGCCTACTATTCTATATGAGTGAACAATTTTTGCAGGTAAAAAGAAAAGAAAAAAAGCAAGAAAGAAAGAAAGAAAGAAATTTATAAAAATAAATTCATAGAGTTTTTATAAAAATTGCAAAAATAATTCACGTCAATGCCGGCCACGTGAGATGATTGATGTTTACATCGGTGATTGCTAGCTAAATTAGCTATAAAGACTACATTTGCAAATCTTCAAAAGATTTAGAACTAAATCGACAAAATTGAAAATTTTATAACTAAATTAGCATCCATACAACATGTTTATAACTTTTCTGGCAATTTTTTCAAGAAAAACTTTTATACAAGAATTTGGTTGTTAACGAAATCAAATGGTTTGCATTATTGATGTTTTTTTGTCTAAACACATTCTTTTATTAGTAGCGGTAAATACGTGAAGCCACTAATGAGGCCTCGAAACAAAGCATATCTTAGAGGACCTTTGGAGGGCAGGTTAGCCAGATCTGGGACAAGGCCTTTTTTCTATGGACTTTGGAAACCCAATTAGTCACACAATTATAGGCTCTATTATAATGTGCTATCTTTAAATTTGAAAAGAGGAGTAACAGCTCGCGGGCCTCGCTGATAAGTGCACGCCCTTCTTAGTCGGACCGATCTATGGACTTCGACAAGTTACTTAAACTTAGGCAATTTGATCTCAAGAGAAGCCGTTCGTGTGTCCATGGAAAGAGAAAACTTTAGTGTTTCCACCATGGCTAGGGTTTTTGCTTGCTCAACCGAGGAGACGAGGACAGTTCGAGCAAAGCCATCAACCAAGGTCGTAGAGGAATTGTGGCAAATGCAAGCAATAGAGCCGTCGTTTGAGCCGGATACATATGGTCCATCGATATTTATCTTCACTTCTCCCTCTTCTAGTGGAAGCCATCCACCTCTTTCCACAGTTCTCGTAGACGCCAATTTCGTGTCCAAGTCGCTTTCATTTCTTGAAATTTTTGAATCATTAAAAAAAATTGCGATTACCAATTCAAAGATCATTTTTGTAGTTTTTTCCAATTTTATATTTGTTTATACCTTGTTCTCCACTATTCAATTAGCATTTTTTTTTTTGTCTATATCAAGACGAAAGTTCAGATTTCCTATCGTGACCGGAGATAGCGTAGGCGCAAAATCTGGTAAAATGACCCAAAATTGAATTTTTAATTTACCCGAGCAAGCACGGGGCGAACAAGAAGGTGACGTATCCATTAGGCTGACGTGGTGACAGCCTCCAAAGTAGGTCCCGCCAAAAGTGACGCAATACCCCACGCCCAATCATCAATCAACGACTCGCGCGAGTCGCGATTCACAAACCAGCACGGACGTGCGAAAACCCGGTTCAGCCCTCGCGACCCCTCCAAATTTACCGAAAAGGGCCCGTTCCTTGTGTCCTGCCGCCGTCTCGCCCGTCGCCAGAAGCATCTCCCCCCGATCCTCCTCCATGCCACTCTGCTGAGTCTCTCCATTTCTTCGCGTTACGTACTACCGAAACTTCCCAGAGCTTCTCCCATGGCTTCATCGCGCGCCTTCTTCTCCTCATCTTCTTCGTCGTCTTCGCTCGCTCTCGGCCGTTGGGGAGCTTTCTCCGATCACCTCCCTCGCCCATGTCCGCCTCTCGGAACGTCTCGCGGCCACCCGCTCGACTGCAAATTCCCCCGGCTCAGCATCGGATTCTGGCGAGAGAGGTACGCGACGTGTTTTCTCATCCGCTCTCGTGCTAGATTGAGATGTGAATCTGCAGCCGCAACGACCTCGGTAGTTCGTCTGTTTCTTCGTTTCCCTGGATTCGGAGTACTTTGTGGCCGATGAGCTCGACTGATCGTCCAAGGCTCTGATCGGGAGGGTGCCGATGTCTGCGTTTCGGAATATAGGTTGACGAAGAAAATCTGGTTGATTTCTCCTATATCCTTTCGTCTGATCGCTCGTTTTCTATGAGCATCTGCGATCATCGGATTAGTTTGCGTCGAGAATATCGGGATCAAACGGTTGCCTGAACTCTGATTCTAGCGTTCTCTTTGGCACCTGTGAAAAATGTTTTGACTAGACCTATCTATAACAAGGATAGAGCGATTCTGCAGTCTCTGTGTGTGATCATTTACGCGCCTTTGTTGAATGCATGTTGTTTCTGCTTATTGATTCTCCATATTCATTTGGATTATTGTGCAGAAACATTGTTCATGCTTCTGCTAATGGCACAAATGCTGTGGATGTCACCTCAATGGTAAGGAACTGAATTTTACCAACTTATTGGATATTTGAACGTTGAAAACACAGTTGTCTATTTTTCGATATTCGATTTTGGTGCCTATTGGATCCTTTAATTGTGTAATATAATTTTGTGGAGAACTGGCCTTCTGTTTAAATTTACTTCAATTGTTTGTTAATAGAGCTTCACTGGCAATTAGAACCAGTGTTTTTCCCGTCTTTGTCGAGAAATGAATGCCTTTATAGTGGCCATTTTCTCTTCTGTTGCTAATTGGTGCAATCAAAAAGCATCTTTCAATGGTTATGTTGAAAATCAATGTCTGGGTGGGGCCAACTTTTCTTTATATAGTGTAAATCTGTAGCTTGGGTTGACATATTGAATGCATATTGTCGTGTATTGTCTTTTTCATTCACCAACTATTTTCTCCAAATTGTGTCTTCTGCTTGTGTTATTTAGTTGTGAGATGGAGAAGCTGGTATTCTGCTGTGGTTCTTTCCACATCTTCACTGAGATATACTATACTGCACTTATCAGTCCTTTCATATATTCATCTCTCTTATCTAGATGAAGTACAAACAATAGCCTAAATGTGATGTTCCGTCATGATTTAGTCCTTTACTTGTTCAGGTGTTTTCTTTGATATGAATTTCAATAATGCGATGATGGGATTTTTAAATTGTTATTCTAAGTGTCAATTTTTAGTTGGTAGAGAATACAAAAAGTCCCAAGATGTATCTGTTCTGATGACATGACACAAGTGTAACTCCTTTCTGCAGTCTGATGATGCTTCTGATTATGTTCCCATGCCAGTGGTGCTGATTGATCAAAATTCAGATTCAGATGCGACTATAGTGCAACTCAGCTTTGGGGATCGCCTTGGGGCTCTTATTGACACAGTGAAGTGACTTTTTTGTAAAGATTTTATTGTTAACCTAAAAGTAGTAGTGATTTTGGTTTCAGTTTCAGTGCCAATGCTCTTTCCAGCAACAACTCTCTCTGTTTTTTCCCCTATTTATTGGGTGAATGGATATCTCTGTTTGTCTATCAAAATTGTGTGCATCCTGCCAAATATGTGCCCCAAAGATGAGGAGAATGAAAGAGAAAAATGATGGATACTATACCATTACTATTGCCTTGTGGCTAAATTGGTCTAATTTGAGCTTTTTCTGTGTTATTCCCCATCTCCAGATTGAGTTGGTTTGCCATTTTATAATTTGTTTTAGTAACCAGATCATCTAAGCCCCTTTTACCCTCTAGATTCGAGCGGGACTATGAAGCATAAACTTGTGAGCATAGTCTCTTGTATCTTGAGTCGCGCTGGGAATCTCCTCATCCATACATAACGAATTGATGTGGTATATTCATATAATAACCTATGAACCAACAATAAGAACTCAAATTCTTATTGAGACTATAACTCATAGGGAAGAAAATCGATTTATGGATGGAATCAAATATGCAGTATATACTGACAAAAGTCTTTGGTTGTTGGATAATGTAAGCTGGTTGTTTTCCTTTGAATTGGATTCTTTTAAATGTAAATGTATAAATCCTTAGGGTTGGAAGATTTGAGTACATCCATTGAGTATTGGAATAAATTTACCTGAAGAGTTCTTAATGGCATAGGTATCTGGGTAGAGTTTTGCTTCCTTGTGTATTTTCTGATGAGATTAGACTGATGATTTATGTTGACAGATGAGAGCATTGAAGGATTTAGGATTGGATGTATCGAAGGGAATTGTTACCACAGAGGGACCTGTCAAGCAAACAAAATTCCACATCACAAGACTGTAAGGGATTTCATTTCTACCGGCAACACTTGATGTACTTATTGACATAGAATTTTTTGTCTCCTCTATGGACTTGCTGATCCATGTTCTCTGTGCATATTCTCTTATTCTCAATTCCCATGTAGTTCATTTTTATTTATGTTTTTGTGTTGAAGATTAACTTTTCAGTATTATTTGCTGAATAATTATTGCACTTGTGACGATCATGACTATATGTCTGTTATCAGCCATGCTTTAAAGATTTCATTTGTAGAAACTCTAGAACAAAATAGATTATTGTCCTCTATGCCTGAGTTCTCTGGCTTTCTGCCATGTTGTTGCAAGTGTTTGTCATATCTTCCAGGCATATAGTCTATTGGGATGAATATCAGCTAAGACTATTATCCTTGAAAAGAAAGAACTGAAATTGTCGTGCGCTCTTCGCTGGTTCTTACAAATTCTGCGTTTGTACTCTTATTCATCAGCCGGGTAGCATATAGATCAGTGAGAGAGGAACTTGTAACCTGGAAAAATAGACTTAGCTGAAAGATATTTCATCTCTTATTCTAGCTTCCACATTTCGGGTTATTTAAAAAGAGACCGGTAGAAGGCTTTAATCATCATTGTTTATGTATTTTTGATAATATCAGTGTGCCTTTGTTTCATTTTCTATCTTCTTGGAAATTGGTTTGGTCAGTGAGAATGAAAATTTTCAGTAGGAATGAAAAATTGTGAGAACTTGCTTGGTATCTGTCAAAATCATGAGAAGCTGTATTTTGGTTGTATCAGACCTTCCTGTTCTCATTTGAATGAAAATGCTGAAAACAAAAGAAATTGTTATCTGTTTGTAGGTTTAATTTTGCAAAACAACTCACCTGTTTTTGCTGGAAACTGTTTTGAAGATATTACTAGACATTTTTTATGACCTATTATCACAGTCAAATGTAATTTGAAACAAAATTTTTGGATCTTCAAGAGCCAAAGAGGCACTAAGTTTCTATATGGACTCAATTCTAGCTGTCGCTGTCTTTCGATTGTTTTTTTCCTTTGTGCATGCCATGACAGGTCAATTTTAGTATCACATAATGGGAAGCAGTCACTTATTGAAACGATTAAAAAAGGGTAAGCAGTCATTTATAATATATATTTTTTTTCAGGGACACTGGCCGTAAAGTTGAGGATCCTGAGCTATTGGAGACGATCCGCCTTACAATTATCAACAATCTTTTGAAGTATCATCCGGTATGAATTTAATTTATTGCTCCATAGTGTTTATTACTTTGAGTTCTTTGGTGAGAGTATCATGGAAAAATTATCTACTGGACAGAACTTCTGCTTGTGAATTTCTTGTTACCATTACTATTTAATTTTTAGGAGTCCAGTGCACAACTTGCATTGGGTGCGGCATTTGGAATACAAGCTCCAGAGAAGAAGGTGATGTGCATTTTTGGTTTCTGCAAGTTTCATTTTCTTGGTTTGTGTGTATTGTACTTTGACCCTTCTTGGCTCGTTCATAGAGACAAGTCCAACCCAAAAACTTAAATTTTAGGTGAAGGGAATTTAGATTGAGGGAGATTTGTGTATATAAGGCCACTATAAACCCTATCAACAAGTAATATGAGATACGTAAACACATAGGATAGGATTAGCAATTCTGTGAAGATATGACAAATAATCTCTTTTGTAACTGTTGTGGGGCATACTTGTTCTGAGATTTGCCTGTTAGGCCTCAACTGAAACCCACATGCTTCAGATTTTTGTGAGAGTCCACGATTCATTTTGGCATAAGTTTGAATTTTCCCTTGATTTCCTCCGTGCAAGATTCTGTCCCATTGTCAGTGCATCCCTATTCATTTTCTAATTTCCATATAGAGGAATTTAATTAGTTTGGCATTATTACTAAGCCAGCATTTCAAACACACTATAATATGCTTTTGGTAGGAGATGCTCACTGAAATAGAAAATATATTATAGAGAGAAAAAGAGGGAAAAGGTTTTTTCTAGTGGGTTGAGGCAGGTCATTCATTCTTCTCTGGTGTTTTTCTTTCCCCCTTTTATTTTTTTGTGGGGAGAGAGAGAGAGACAGAGAGACAGAGGGAAGTAGGGGGATTAATGAAGATTCCCAAGCTTTTTAGAAGTCAAAGCAAAAGGTATATCGATACGCGGTTTTCAAATCTAGGTGAAATTGCTGATAATTTTTGGCTGATATATATAGAATAGAGTCAAAAAGGTTTTCTATTCTAACCTGTCGTGTCAAACTATTCTTGTTTCTTTTCCTGGAAACATGAACTTCAGTCGAACAACTTAAACTTAATGGAGGGAAATTGAGAGAACTGTCTAAAATACTATTAGAAGAATCCATTAGATCTAAGCAACATAAACTGATTACGTGTCCTGTCAAAATATTCTTCCTCCAAATTGGTTGGTCCACTTGGTTTTGACCCTGATTTTGTTGGGAATCCTGCTTTTAGTTTGGACTGCGCGGGTTTGCATTTGAGAATGGTCTATAGGTAGTTTTGAGGTCTTTAAATATTACATATTCCGATGATGTTGATATCATCAGTTGGAAATGCTGAGTTGGTTCTCCTTCGTAGGTTCTTCCTCTTTTTTATCCTTACCACGCATGATCTTATGGTAACTGTTGCTTCTGCGCCTTTGTGTGAGCTGTGGTGGGAAAGACATGCGTGGATGACCTTATACCAGAACAAAATCTTGCTCAAGACGTAATGACCCTCATAATGACAGGCCATACATCAAAATTGAGCTTTGAGTGATGAGCATGAGTATAGGAAATTATGCCGTCATCTAAAAGTTTAAACTTTCACATAAATCGATAGTAGTCTGACACTTTCTACATGCGGAACGAAATTGCGCAAAATTCACATCATACCTTTGGAACTAATAAATTGCAAATCTTTCCATGTTCAGACAGCAGGAAGAGGAAAAAATGATGCCATTTACTGTTTCTAGGCAAATAAAATGTCTACATGCTCAGAAATGATTTGTTTTAACATTTTTTTCCATGACAAAATCTATTTTAAAGGTTCCCCTTCCTTTTTTCTGGTTTGGGATGAAAGACATTTCAGTTATTGCTTTATGGTACTTCCTGTTTAGGGAACTAGTGGTTTGGCCGCTTAATGTTTGGATCTGTGCTATGACCGTGTATAATCTGATGTGCTAAGACTTTCTATTTCAATTGATAGAAGTTTTGCACTTGTTCCATGAAGTTACCAGTATTGAGGGGCATTCTTTATCTTAAAACAGCTTGATGTTGACATTGCAACTCGCATTCAAGTGAAGGAAGATGGACCGAAGCGGAGGTATGCATATTCATCAGATCATCTTTGAATAGCAAAATACTAGATTCCCTGGATTTTTGTTAAATTACACATCATTGTATTCAAGAGAGGTGATTAATAGATCGCTTATGCAAATTTATCCTGCTTTGGACCAGCTTGCTTTATGTAGAGACAGCAGATCGACCTGGATTACTTGTAGACATCATCAAAAATCTTGCTGACATTAATATCAATGTGGAATCGGCAGAGATTGATACAGAAGTATGATAGATTAGCCTGTTTCTCATCTTGCTTCTGTTTGCAGATCTTTGCATATTCAATTGTTTGTATACTATGGTCGCACTTAAAAGGAGTTCTCATCTTACAGGGGTTGGTGGCTAAAGATAAATTTTACGTGAGCTATGGAGGAGCAGCACTGAATAGCTCATTGTCTCAGGTAATTGGTGAAGTCTTAAAAAATCTTGCTTTCATAGCATCTCATAAGACTGTATGTTCACATATTCTGTTGGACTTATGTCAAATGTAGTGATTTGGGTTGAATAATTGGTTGTTAAATTCCTATTCCGGATTGTAGGATCCTTATATCGTATGAGTTAAGAATAATAAAACACGATGATTAGAAAGTGCTTATTCAGTAATCTCCTATTCAAGAGTACAGAAAGAAGCTAATTTATAGGGCATGGAAACCAACACGCAGCTACTAAATTATTATTCTCCTACTTAATTCAACCAACACCCGAACCAACTACACAATAAATTCTCCAACGTGCCCCCCTCAAGCTCAATCCGGTGGATGAGAGCACACCAGTTAAGTACAAATAATATCTTATGATGCTATTTATCAAATCTTGAAAACCAGAAAGCAGCTCCGGTTGTGGATCTGAAACCTAACCAGAAGTCTATATCTAAAGAAGGATCTTTATAGGTTCCTATCTTAATTGATGAAAACATGGGATTGATTCTACTGATCCGAGGGGCTAAATTAATATAATTATCGTATAGATTAAAATTTAACAATTTTCTTTTGAAATATTATGTTCCTGAACTAAAATAGATGGACCTTACTGATATTCTAGTGCTAGAAATGATGTGTCTTTAAATTACTCACGAGTTTTAAATCTTATTGAAACCATTATTCAATTACAAACAATTATGTTTGTATACCATGTAGGATCAAAATGTTTGTCTATGAAGTCTGTTATTTGAACTCACAGGGTTTACTTGCGTTATCATTTGAAATTGCAGGTGCTAGTAAATTGCTTGCGATACTACCTTCGAAGGCCAGAAACGGATATTGATAGTTACTAACAATTGGACCAACAAACTGTGATGTAAACACAATGTAACCATTCTTCCAGTATAAACTCTGTTGTCTTGTTTCAACAAATATACATTTCCATCAGTGTCGAGTTCAATCTGGATCTTTGGAAGAGACATGGAAAACTTTTCCACCAGGAACCTATGAAGGAGAAAGCGTTAGATAGAATTGTGGTGTCAAATTCTAAAGCACCATTTGTGCTCCATAGAGTGGCTGCCGTATTCTCCTGGTGCATTCTCTCTCCCAGGAGGTAATTGATGCCCATCTATCTTGTGTGATTCTAGTTCTTTCAGCTTGAAAAGGATGAATATCAAATTGCTTGGTTGTCACTACTTCACTTCTTATGCTTTTGACGTCTCTCCCACATTTGATTGGAATTCCCACATCTACCAAAATAATATCTACTTGCACATTTTTGATTTTCTTCACATATTATCTTCTTGAAGCACAATGACTGGCTGCTGTCACCGAAATTGAACCTTATTGTTTATGATCCAGTCAATAGATGCAATGACCAGCACCATAAACAGGTGAATCGATAATATCTTGAAATTCTTCTCATCGTTAGATTAAGGGTCAATATCACGAAAAACTCCAAATTGATACATCTATGATAAATTTGTTTAAAAAATTTTGATCACGAAAAATTTTAAACTGGTACTCCTGTAATAATTTTACCCCAAATTGATATTTTGATTACCGGAAATCTCAAATTGGTACATTTGTGACAAATTTACCATACAATAAATTGAATTATACCACGAAAAAACACAAACTAGTACACTCGTGAGGCTATGACAAACAGAAGGGTAAAATTCTAACTGGTACGTCCATCAACTGACACGTGTCATATAACTTAAGAAATTTGATGGTAAAATCTAATGTAAACTGATTCGGGATAAAATCATCACAAATGTACCGATTTAGGGTTTTTGGTGATAAAAAAATTAATTTGGGATAAATTTGTCACATGTGTACTAGTTTGAGGTTTTTCGCGGTATTAACCTTTAGATTAATAACATAGTGACTTGGAAAAAAATCACCTGACTTATATATACTCGTTCTATCTATAACATTTCTTAGAAGTGTTTTGTCTACCGATATTTACTGGTGGATGAAACTGTGTACATATTTTGCTAAGCGCGATGACCTCCCGGCCAGATGAACGTTATAATGTAAGCAAGATTTGTGGCCAGTGACTGGATATAAGCAATCATACCTGCTACCAGCGTTGCCTTATCTAATGACCATTTGTTTGATTTCAAAATTCACTATTCTATTCCGAAAAGGGTAAGCGCTGGGCAGATTCTAGAGTCATCTGTATTTGTTTTTCTTCATAGCGGGACTCCAGCATAATTTGCAGTGTAGCTCAATCCGTGAGACGAGTGGTTGACAGATTGAGACGAAACGACATTGATGAGAATGTACTTTGTTAGTAGGAGTTGGAGAGCTATACAAATGACAGAGTAGCATTCTTCATCTTGCCTTTTATATACACTTCAAGCATCAAATATATGGTTTAAGTCAAGAACACATCGATGTAAAAGCAGCCAAAAGTGGGCCTGAGCCACGGTCGGTGCCATGTTCGAGCGAACTGCTACCTTATTTTCAAAGGGAAGAGATCTTTTTTCAAAAGGAAAAAGACAGAATGACCCGGAAACAGCCTGCCGTGCCTTGTCCTGATGTGGAAAATCCTCCAACTTGCACTTCGTATGTCTCGATTCTGGTGGAGAAAAAACATATAACTAGTTCTAAAAGAAAAGACTCGAATCCCCCTAGCTTGTGGCAATTCTTGCTTCTCCCCTAAAGAGGTGCACACAGATGTCCACCAAATTTAAGATTTTGTTCTTGACATTCCTTGATGTCCATCTCATAATGGGTTCTGACTCTGATCCTACCCAAGACTTCTGTACACCCAACGTAGAAGAATCCACGGCCGCCACCCAATGCAAGAACTCGTAGCTAGCCACAGTAGAAGACTTTGTGTTTTCCGGGATAAAGTTCCCCGGAAAGTTCAGCCAAACAGGATTATTGGCCACGTCAGTGAATGCAAACATCTTCCCGGGGCTAAACACGCTGGGTATGTCCTTTGTAAGAGCGGATTTTGATGTCGACGGGATTAACGTCCCGCATCTTCATCCGAGAGTGACTGAGGCGGCTTTTGTGTTGGAGGGAAGGGTTTATTCAGGATTTGTCGGCACACCCAGAACAAGGTTTTTGCCAGGGTTCTAGACAAAGGTGAAGTGATGGTTTTCCCTAGAGGTCTAGTCCACTTCCAAATGAACGTGGGAGATAAGCCTGCCACTATTCTGGGGAGCTTCAACAGCCAAAACCATGGACTGCTGAGAGTTCCATCCGCCATTTTCGGGTCTGGGATTAGGGACGATCTCTTGGAGAAGGCTTTCGGGTTGAGCTCCAAGGACATGGCTAAATTGAAGAGAAGGTTCGCTCCACCTACATAGGATCGGGGCTGTGCCTTCTTCAAACTTTGTATAAGAATTTAAGATTATGATGACTATGTTTTCTACTCATATCGGTCAATCGGACCATAGTATTATCTATCTAATAAACTGAAGTGATTGAATGGAGGGTTCCGAACATGAAAATTCGTCGCTCGTTCTTGGATTTACCATTTCCCTTCACATCCTCAACTCAATATGGAACTAACGCAATCACCAGTACAGATCGATGGCCTGTTCACCACCCTTAATGACTTTTAACTTTTTCTTCTTTAAGACTTTTTCTTCCGGTTGGTATGGTTAAAGATGAGGCAACATGATTGAGTAGGGGGAAAAAGGCCCGAGTTTAACTCAATTTGTTACTCCGAATGTGAAGGGGACCAGTACTCAAAAAGCCATCATATCTGCTCGTATCAAAGCCATCATGTCGCCTTTACTAAATTGAAAAGGCAAACCTTCGCACGCGTCTCTCGCGTCCCTTGATTCCCGGTCTCACCTGTGAGAAAATATGATGTGCATTATGACAAGAACATGGATCACTATTAGTGAGTGATCTCTTCTGCTTCGTTGGTTATGTTCCTTCTGATCTCTAGTGGTCAAAGTTAGTCACCTTGAAAGTGGGGATCCTTTGCCCTAAAGCATTTTCCCATGGACATCTCTCTCTCTCTCTCATGCACATTGAGAAAGTAAAAGCTTCAATTCAAACTACTTTCCTAAGATGATCACCTAATCCCTAATTTGTGCTTCTTTTATGATTCATCCATGGAGGAGTGGTTGGCTTCTTCCGACAATTCTGATGAATTACAACCTAATGCTAGATGACAGTTTTCAAACTTGGAGAGAGATTTCGATATCTCGTGAATGACGATTGTGGAGACTTGTCTGCGTAATTCTGGCATACCCAACTTTTTTAATTGGATTGAGGTCATATTCAAGGACTGACCAAGTATTCACGCGCCGGGCCCGTGTAGTTTAATCTTATGAGACTTGATGCCATTCAAATACTAAGTTAGAGAAGCTTGGTCAGATCCAGATTTTGACATGCCCTATGACACTCCTCACCTGACATGTGCAACTGGGCAAGAATATCTGCTTGTAAGATGATGAGCATGACAAAGCAGACACAGAGCAGCAATCGCATAACAAACCCGATAAAACCATCAACGATAAACATCACATACAAATTTACATAGACGAAACACAAAGAAAGGTGCCATCATTTGTAGAAGCAGTTCTTCTACAAACCCGAAAACTAGTTCCTACTCAAATACTTGCACTAGATTTCCAATGCTTAGAGCAAAGCATTCAGCATCTCGTTCCAAGTATCGGGCACTCCTGGGAGGCACCAGTGGCTGCAATCAGACGAGAAGCCTCTCGGGTTCTGCCTCTCCTGCTGGTTCATCGCTCTTCTGTACACTGAGGGATGCCCATCTCTCCTCAGTGCAGACATTGCAGTTATGTCCTGCAAATACACAGGGAATCTCATCTTCCTCACCACTTGCTGTAGCACGACCAGCTGCTCAGGGACATGCCGGTGGCTGAAGTATGCCAGAGGTTGCTTCTGGTTGTAGCATTTCCACCCATTTTCCCTAGCCACACAAGGAGACAAGTCAAAATGATGTTCTCATTATAAAGAAAATGGTAATATTACACTGTACCCTAGATATACTGCATTGTAAGGTCACGCAATCCTTTAGAACAAAATCTAAACTCTGCCTCTCTCTGCCTACAAAAGGCAATTCCCCCTCGTCTTCTTTGATGGCAGATTCAGGACAAAGCTCTACTACTATGAACTAGGATACGAATAAACAGATAGGTTTCTTTTTTGGAGTCTTCAATTAGGTGATTTTAAAGTTTAAAGGCAAGTGCGAGTACCTGTTGTGCCTGGGTGACATGCTTCTGAAAATGACTCTGGTTCTCTGAGGATCCAGATTCAAGTCCACCCATTTGGCCCATGTAGTGAGTCCTTTCTCATAAGCCACCATTGGATTCAAGTTCCTGAACATGGATCTTCCCTCCATGTAGTAATCCCACCTGAATTTTGGATGGTTCCACATTCTAAAATCAGCAGGATGAAATTTTTTGGCTCTACAAATGTCACATTGGCAACAAAATGATGCTTCTGATATGGTCGTCGAGAAAGAGGAATGAATTTGCTTTTCATTCTTCGGAAGATTAAAACAGAAACAGGGTAATAGGAAGGTATTCATCTTACGAACTCCATTTGTCTGAGTGAGTCCACCAGTGAGCAGAATCGAACACAAGGACGTCAACTCCTCTCCAATACTTGGCATTCTCTTCAATCAAATCCAAGTGCAAGATTCTCTTGTTTTGAGGTCCTTGGGTCAGTTCCACCAGCAGCGGAGCCCAGGAAAATTCTATCGACACCTCAAAATCCTGCCAAAAATTTCCTTAATTACGCGCATCAAGAAAAAAGTCAAGTGGCATCGAGTTTTCTAAGCATCGATAGATTGATAAAAGTTATAAAGCACATAATGTTCAAGTAACAAATTTGAGCTTCTTTAGATGAGTTGGTACGTGGTCCTTCTGACTTGATGATTTTTCCACGATAACTTCCACTCTTTTATGTAAGATTGACTGCGTGCACTAATATTATCACAGAAAGAAGTCTGGAAAGCGGGTAAAATTCAACTTCTCAATGTTAAGGTCTCTCACCATTGCATGAAAAGCCATGGAAGGTCCATTGTACGATACTGTTTTCCGGCCAGTTGGAATCACGCCTTGCACTAAGCACACAAGTGACTCCCACTGATTCCTCATTATGGAATCACCTACCAGCATTAGTCTCTTCTTTCTCATCTTTGCCAGAAATTTCAGCGCATCAAACCTGAAAGACAATACACTTAAGGAGTATAAAGGCCTTTATATCATTCAGGCGAAGCAAGAACAAAGTGATAATATTCCCTAGTTTTTGTTCTTTTTTTATCAGAAAGAGAAGAGGTATGGAAAATGGATCTTTTAATTCTTGAAAGTATCAGAACCATCCTCCTTTGTCTTACATACATAGTGATCATCCAAATTTTCTTGCATCCGCCTCTAGTTATATCATTTAAGAATTACCAATTCAGTCTTGGCCCAAATTAAAGTAGATTGTTGGAAATTTTGATAATGCTAATGATACCTTGGCAGTGAGCATGCCTGGGGCTTCCACCTCCACTTCTGGTAATCCGAATCGGGTCGTCCATTTCTCTGGCAAGTCACGGCGGTGCTGAGGTAAGGGCAGTTGGAATCGTAGAGAGGGTACGACTCGTCCACCACCCACTTCCCGGTCGACATGTCGCAGCTCTGCTTCGGAGCATCATGCCTCGTCTGGACCATGTCCACTCCATCTTCTTCGTCCGGCCAAGAGCTGTCTTCTTCCTCCACTAGGTCGTTTATGAAGTGCGTGGACTCGCAGTGCTCCAAGTGGACGAGACGGGCAATGCAGAAGAAGAGGAGGATCGAGAAGAGCTTGGGTCTCATCAGTTCGGCCATTGGACAGCGCTTGGAGAGCTGAAGGGTCCCCATGGAAGGAGCAAGCGAAGAGGAACGTTCACTTAAAAGGAATTTGACTGCAATATTTTCCATCAAGGCATGACTTGCGGTCTTGTAAGGTCCACATCTCTCTCTCTCTCTCTCTCTCTCTCTCTCCTCTCTCTCTCTCTCTCATGATGGCCATGATTTCTTATGATGGTGATCCCCAGCACTGTGCAGTGTCGACTGTGATCATCGTTTGCTTTAGTAGTGGAATCATGTGGGCCATCTAAAGATGTAACTCCTTCAAAAGGGAGACGAAGGAGGATGAATAAACAAGGCTTGTACGTCGACCAACGTTCTTTCTCAAAGATCAACACCTGCTCCTAGCTTTTTCTCCGTGTTACAACTGTAGAGCACTCGATGCATAAGATGCTCCTCTCTTCGTAAAGAAGTTGGTGCGGTTGAAAGGTGAAATGGAAGCTGTTGCAAGGTGAGAAAAAGCAACAATGACAATATTGCCCCGTAGATTGCGGACGTGGGGACTTCGCTTTGACGAGGAAAGGAGCACTTGCTTTGAAATATGGTCTCTCGACCTAAAATCAAGCCACAAGTCCTTGAGGTTGCACCAACCGAAACACAAACGTATTTCCAGAGTTTGCAACATAAGCCAGTTGCCAAATTTTCTGGTACATAGGGACACGACATCTGTGACCTTCCTTTGATCACTTCATCTGCCAAGGTTGGCCTGTGAATGAAATTCCGGTCGAAGATACGATCTTGATGTCATTGGTACACCAACGAACTTTGTATCGCCTCTAGAGTTGCTATTCACGGTCCTGAATGGCAACTTCTCGAGCAAACGACATCATGCAACTTCGAGCTGCTTGAGATGTTGAGAAACAAGAACGATGAAGACGTATTTTGGGGCAATTTTTTTTTCTTCTTTTTTTTCTCTTCTTTTACTTTGTACATATATGCATTTATCATACAAAAAAGGAAAGAATAAGCAAGATTACAGCGATTACACTTTCATACTTTATCTCCGAGTATCCTTGATTGAATCCATTCAAATCAAGATTAAAGATAAAATCGTATCTTTCTCCAACACTCCCCCTCAAGTTGGTGCATAGATATCTTGGATGCCCAACTTGTCAAGTGAACTATAAAAGATCATACTCGATATAGCTTTCGTTTGTATATCCGCCAGTTGATCTTCCGATTTTACATACGAAAACCGAACAACTTTGGTATCCATGTTCTACTTAATGAAATGACGATCTACCTCAATATGTTTTGTACGATCATGCTGAACAGGATTATGAGATATATCGATGGCTGCCTTGTTGTCGTAAAACAACTTCATCTCGGGTATAGGAGTATAACCGAGTTCTGTCATTAATCTCTTAAGCCATAGAAGTTCACAAAGACCTTTGTGCATCCCTCTAAACTCTGCTTCCGCACTTGATAATGCTACAACATTTTGCTTCTTGCTCCTCCAAGTAACTAAGTTTCCTCCGACAAAAGTAAAATATCCTGAAGTTGACCTCCTATCAGATACAGTCCCAACCCAGTCAGCATCCGTAAACCCCTCAATTTCAAGGTGTTCATTCTTTAAAGAACGAATTCCTCTTCCTGAAGCTCCCTTCAAGTAGCACAGTATTCTTATCATAGCATCCATATGATCTTCACTAGGAGCATGCATGAACTGACTAACAACACTCACAACATAAGCAATATTAGGTTGAGTATGCGACAGATAAATTAATTTTCCCACCAGCCTTTGATATCTTTCTTTGTTAGTTGGTATATGATCTGTATACTCCTCAATTCTATGGTTCTGCATAACTGGAGTGTGTGCGGACTTACAATCTAGCATCCCCACTTCTGCTAATAAGTCCAACACATACTTCCTTTGCGAGAGAAATGTTCCACCTTTAGATCGTGCTACTTCTATTCCTAGGAAGTACTTCAGTCCCCCTAGGTTTTTCATCTCAAATTCTGAGGACAGTCTTTCTTGGAGTTTAGAGATTTCCTCTGAATCGTCCCCTGTAATAATCATATCATCAACATAGATAATCAATACGGTTATTTTTTCCTGACAACGCCTTAAGAATAATGTGTGATCTGCACCACTCTAAATGTACCCATATTTCTTCATCGCCGCACTAAACCGGCCAAACCAAGCACGAGGTGATTGTTTCAACCCATACAAAGATCGTTCTAGCTTGCAGACCAATCCAAGCCGTGAAGGAAAAGTGTACCTCGGTAGAATATCCATGTAAATTTCTTCTTCCAGATCGCCATGAAAGAACATATTCTTGACATCAAACTGATGCAGTGGCCAATCTAGATTCGCTGCTAAAGACAGTAAGACCTGAACAGTGTAAAGTTTTGCGATAGGGTAAAACATCTTCTGATAGTCTACCCCATATGTCTATGTGTATCCTTTCGCTACTAGCCGTGCTTTGTATCTCTCGACGGAACCATCACCTTTATACTTAACCGTGAAGACCCATTTGCACCTCACCGTCTTCTTCCCTTCAGGTAACTTCATCAACTTCCAAGTCTTATTCTTTTGCAATACCTCTATTTCCTCCTCCATCGCTTGAACCCACTTAGGATCTTCCAAAGCCTCTTGCATCCCACTCGGGATGTGAACTGAAGATACATTCAACACAAATGCCTTCAATGGTTCTGATAGTCTCCTCGTCGAAACATAGTTTGTAATAGGGTACTTGGATTTCTTCCCTCCAACATCAGGTGAGTATCGGTCAGGAGGCTTAATCCTATTATGTCTGTCAGGTAACTTATATCCTACAGATATATCAGAATCATCAAGCAAACAAGATGTAGTAGTAGGGAAAATTACCTCAGGGATATTCTTAGGAGATGAGTCAGATTTGGGTGCTGAAGAAAGAGGGGGCTATTCTTGTATATTCGGTTCTGGTACATCCATAACTGTCGGTTGCAAAGCTTGCTCATTGTCACCATTTTCCATTAGTTACTTTTCATTTTCTAGCGACATTCTCACGGGTTGTTGCTCATTTTCGGGCTACACCTTTTGTGCTTCCTTCTGTCCTCCAGACATGACACCACCAACTTGCCACCAATTCACACTTTCTTCCTCTATCTCCCCTTGAAAAGAAGAATTGGTGCTCGGATAGAAAAAATCTGACTCAACAAACGTGACATCCATTGTCACATAGGTTCTTTTAGTAGCCGGATGATAGCAGCGATAACCCTTCTGATGTGTACCATATCCCAAGAAAACATATCGAACGGCATAGGGATCGAGTTTGGTTCAGTGAGTCTTTGAAATATGGACATAAGCAACACACCCGAATACTCGAGGGGAAATAAGCAAGATAGATGGTAAGGTAGCATGTGTAGACAACACTTGCAGAGGTGTTTTGAAATCCAATACCTTGGATGGCATTCGGTTTAGGAGATGAATAGCTATCGCAACTGCATTGTCCCAGAAACGTTTAGGAACGTGACCTTCAGTGAGAAGGGCACTAGCGGTCTCTAAAATATGTTTGTTCTTTCGCTCCGCTACTCCATTCTGCTGCGGTGTGTGAGCACATGACGTCTCATATAGTAGACCATGTTCCTGAAAATAGTCCTTAAGTTGCCCATTAGCATACTCTCCACCATTATCACTTCTTAAAATTTGTAATTTTCCACCAAACTGTGTTTGCACCATTCTATGAAATACCTGAAAAACATTAGCCACCTCATCCTTATGTTTCAAGAAATAGAGCCAAGTCATTCTTGTACAATCAACCACAAATATAACAAACCAGCGATATGCCGAAACTGCAGTAACGAGAGAAGGCCCCCAAACATCAAAATGGACTAAGGAAAACGCAACGCTACTCTTATTCAAACTGATTGGAAATGGCACACGATGGCTTTTGGCCAAAATACAAGTCTGACATTGAAAAACTGAATCTAGTAAACTGGAAAATAATTCAGGAAGTAAATGTTTCATATAGCCAAATGAAGGATGCTCCAATCGGCGATGCCATAGCCAGATTTGCTTCTCTTTGCTACTAGATAAGCCTCACACTTGGTGCACCCTCCCGAATTGAAGTCATTCAGATAATAGAGCCCCCCTCTTAGTACCATGCCCAACTATCTCCTTCGTGAGAATATCCTGAAAAAGACAAAATTGTGGATACATCAAGATAACACAATTCAAATCTTCAGCCGCTTGCCCCACTGATATTAATTTCATGGATAAAGATGGTACAAGTAAAGTATTCAATAGTGATATAGAAGAGGAAATAGCAACAATTCTAGCCCTGGTCACTGGATATACAATCTCATTAGCATTTGAAATATTCTGCCGTCTAGGTTTAGTATAACTGACAAAATCATCTGTTGTGAAGGTCATATGATCTGTTGCACCTGAGTCAATAATCTATTGACTACATTTATCTCGAGAATTACTAATGAAAGCATGACCATAATTACCTTTACCTCCAGTGATTGATTCACTGTTTGATTCTACCTGTGGCATCAGTGATAGCTGAGCCTCCCCGGTAACAAGTGATGCCTTCCTTGTTTCACCTTTCGTTGCAATCTCTACTTGTTTGCATGCTTTTAGCTCCTTCCACCAATCAGGATTCTTAATCAATTTGAAACACGTCTCCCGGGTATGCTTCGCACTCCCACGATAAGAGCAGCCACCAACTACTGTCGAGGAAGGTTTGATTCTCGATGCTCCACCCGGCCGACCTCCTCTTGTCAAACCACCCGGCTTTGTCATTTGTAATGCTGGTATGTCCCGAGTTCGGTCGAAGATCTGCAGTCCCGTCTTACCTCCTTGAGACACCATAGCTATAGACGGGTGTGTGGTATCTCCGTGTGCTAGCATCACACTCTGCCGTACGTCTTCCCGTCGGACACAAGCATAGGCCTGCTCAACTATGGGAAAAGGCTGCATTTGAAGCACGTCCGCTCGAACTTTATCCAAGCAGTCATCCAACCCGTCAAGGAAGATATAGACCCGATCTTCCTGAATAGCTGAATTATATCGCTCGATATCAACAAGGCAAACCATTGGATTCGGGTGGCAATAATCAATTTCTCTCCATAAACCCTACAGGTTGTTGTTGTATGCCTCAATTGATCCTCCTCTTTGTCGCATCCGAGCAACACACCTCTTCAAGTCATAAACCTGAGAGGCATCCGTTCCGTCAAAGAAAGTTGTTGCAACTGCATCACAGACAAATTTCGTTGTTGGGAAGCGAATGAAATTGCCAATCAACGCCGAATCCATGGAGTTGATAAGTCATCCTTTCATAGTCGAGCCTTCTATTTTCCACTTCCGAAAGCCAGGATCTATAGGCAGTGGCTGAGGAAAGTCTCCGTTGATATATCCCAGTTTGTCTTTACCGGTGATGTACATCTCGACAACTTGAGACCACAATCCATAGTTGGCTCCATCCAATTTAATCGCAATCTGAGAAGAAACCGAATCATTCTATGGTGCTGGTGATGGAAGAGGAGGGTTCGTCTGGTTCTGGGTGACAATCTGAGTTAATTTGGCAGTCAAATTCTCCAAAAGAGCTTCCATGGTCAAATTCGCCCCCGGTTCTGGTGGGGAATCATTGTTCCGGTAGGGTTATGATCCAACATGGATCTAAGTTCAATCTCGCATCAAAGATAAAGAAGATCGGGTAAGACGCACGCCGGACGGCGCAATAGAGAAAGAAAGCGAGCCCAAAAAAAAAAATTCCCCAAGGATCAAAACCTAAGGCTCTGATACCATGTGAGAAACAAGAACAATGAAGACGTATTTTGAGATAATTTTTTCTTCTTCTTTTTTTCTCTTCCTTCACTTTATACATATATGCATTTATCATACAAAAAAGGAAAGAATAAACAAGATTACAGCGATTACACTTTTCTACTTTATCTCCGAGTATTGAATTAATTCAAATCAAGGTTAAAGATAAAATTGTATCTTTCTCCAACATGAAACTCTGACGAAACTCTGCCAAGACTCTTCTCTCCTACCACAGTACTGTGATTGCGATACGCTATTAGGATGCATGTGTAAATTGGGTTAGAGAACTTTCACATCAAAGAATTCGTGTGGTGTAGAGCAATGAATATATCACAATTGGCCGATAGCTTATTGCTTTAAGCTTTTGAGTAAAGAATATTGATGGACTCAGACTTGGGCTTCCTCTTAGCGATCTCCTGGGTGAAGATTTGTCAGCGTTGATTATTTCTAAATATACCATTGGGGTCTGTTTGTTAATTATTTTCGTGAAGAATGAAAAAAATTTTCGTTCATTTATTTTAGTAAGCAATACAAGAGATTATTTTTAAAATTATATTTTCTAAATTATTCATTTTCTGCGAAGCAAACACACCCTCGATGTTGCATCTTAGATAGTCAAAATGTTTAGATTTGAAAAGCACACCACTCTTATTATGGTGAGATAATCCAAAATCTCGTGAAGATTGCCACTCTGATTTGAAGGCATATCAATGCTCAACTTCGACAAAAGGAGAACAAGATATTGGATGGGAAATGTGTCTATGGCTCAAAGGATCTTTGTAGAAGGTGAACAATATTTTGGAGCATGAGGATGTCACTGTGCACGGAAGGGCCGTGAACAGACGATTCACCTAGAAACATGAAAAATCTGGAAGAATCCTTTGCAAAAGCAGCTCCTTCTAGGTGCAGATAGTTAACATACGTGCCTCTACAATTCTAGAAAACAGACCTAGCCTAATTATTAATTTGATTTTAATTCAAATCGATGTCTAGCAACTATTTACAAGCCTTGGAATCCACAGAAAGCAGCTTGGAGAATATCAAAAAATTGCCATAATTCAGATCAGAGTGTCAGACAAACTGCAGAAGTAGAGGCCTCTTTTTCTAGAAATGCCCAGCTTGAGATTCTGATCGCGCAAAACGCAGGTTTGATGGTCCAGGGAGATAAACCTACAGCTTCTTTTACTCTAAGATAGCTTCCAAAGGACACTTTGAAAATTGGAGACCTATTTAAACAAATCAAAGATGATTGTGAATATTAACAGCAAACACTCTCATTCTCTCTCTCTCTCGAATCGAATTGTTTAGCTTTTTTTCTTTTTTTTTTGGTCGGAAGAGTTGTCTAGCTTTCACTTGTGCAAAATTGAGTGTTTTCTGATTGAAATTCCCTATTGAAGTTGAATACTTGTAATTTAGAAAGAGGGGGGTCGTAGTGTTGTGAAAGGTACTTGTGTTTGTAGAATCATCTATTGACTTTCG
This sequence comes from Syzygium jambos, assembly GCA_031216235.1. NCBI lineage: Eukaryota > Viridiplantae > Streptophyta > Magnoliopsida > Myrtales > Myrtaceae > Syzygium > Syzygium jambos. The sequence continues at coordinate 7,016,507 of CM062229.1, read as the reverse complement.
TGTACAAGCAACACTTTCTGCTAACTGTAAAATCTCGAGGACTATAAAATGGATTCCAACCTTGTATGGGGCTGTTAAAGTTGAAAGAATGGAATGGGTCAACTGGAAGACTGAATCCCTGTAAATTTGTCTTGCATCTTTTCTATCTTTTTAACTCATGTATTGCCTATATGATAGAAGAACCTGCTTCTACATAACCACTTTCAACTATAGCAGCACATTGTACCTGGCATTCATTAAAGAGTTTTTAATTTCTCCTAGAACAATTAATTCACCTTCCTCTTGGTTGTTGTGCTTGGTCATTTTAATGGTAGCACAGGGGATAGTCCTCACCATATACTAAGGCCTTCTAATGCTGATTTGGCATCCACATAAGTAAAAAAGCACATAACCTAGGACTGTACTTTAAGGAAGGACCACATTGCATTGATTTTGGAAACTACAAGGATCAAGTCGAACAAAAAGAGATTAAAAACTACATTAGATATTGAGCAAAATTTGAGGACAGCCCAAGGCATTAATCCTTTTTTAACACCCACGGGGAAGTTAGCAAACGCCCATCTACTTAATGGCCCGTGGAGCGCTAAGATATTATAAACATATTAAGTTTAGATCTTTTAGCATGTGCAAGTTGTATTAATAATCTAAAGTAGTTCACACATAATCGGAGGAATACGAATAACTGACTTCCAACTCTTAGCTAACAATTCCCTCACGCTTTATCCAACTGCGCCAACCTTGGAGTTTTCCTTTTCTGTTCCTTATCACATCAACTTCAACCAGTTAGGAGTTGTTTGGTGGGTAAGAATGAAACAAACAAAATAAGAAATAAGAAAGATGGATGAACAATAGAGATCATAATGATATTGTAACGTTCGGTAACACCTCGAAATATAAATTACTACTAAATAGCAAGAAATTCATAAGTTCTCAAATATGTGATTGCGATATAAAATATATGTCCATACAATGCCTTAAGCTAGACTTGATCAATGGGTAGGGGGTCCACGAGCCCACCCAGGCCCACTCATAAAACTGGCGGGCTTGGCCAGATTTTTTAGGCCTGTTGGACAACCCTAGTCAGTGAACGAGCCCAGTCCACCCATATGTTTATTTAAAATATATAGAATTATGTTCTATTGATAATTCAACCTTGATATATACAATTTATGGACAATAATAGGATGAAATGAGCCCAAATTTTCAATATATTACAGAGAAATAGTATAAAACTCATTGATGAAGTAGTAAATATAAGCTGAAATTCTAAAACCAAAGGAAAAATTTTCAAAAAGTTACAAACCTATTACAATTGTGCCAATTCAGAGTTAAACTTTTTTTGTACTAATTTAGTCCTAAACCTTCCCATCTAGCCAATTTTAGCCAATCGGTAATGATGTAAATGCCGGCCAACGCTAACATGTCAATTTTTTAATATATTTTTATTATTTTCGAATTTATTTTAAATTTTTAAGTTTTTCTTTTTCTTTTTCCTTTTCTTCCTTTTTTGCTTTTTTTTTCCCTTTAGTGGCCGGCGAGGACATGGTGAGGCTTCCCTTGCCCACAATCGCTCCTCGATATGGAAGGCGGAGCCACATCCAAACCCGGCATTGCCTTGATCCTTCAAGTTGCTCGATGAAATGCTTGATCCATCCCACAAAGAGAGAGAGAGAGGGGGGCCTTGAATGGGAGATTTGCGAGCCACATAGGATCACAGTTGGTCGCCACCTCACCTAGATTTGGGTGAGGGCAACCTCACCATGGCCTTGCTGGCTACAGGCAAAGGCAGCCATGGGCAAGGCCGCGACCCTCACCGATGGCTATTGAGCCTCTGACGAGGCTCACTGTCATTTGTGAGAAAAAAAAAAGAAGAAAGAAAAGGATAAAGAAAAAGAAATAAGTAATAAATAAAAATTTTGAAAAAATTTATTTAAAAATTGTCACATCAACCGGCTCTGGTCGGCGTCTATACGTCATCTGCCAACTGGCCAAAATTGGCCAGATAGATTGAATTGGCACAAATGCAATTGGTTTATGACTGAATTGACACAAGAAAAGTTTGGAATTGAATTGATATAATTATAATAAGTTTAAGATTTTTTTGATAATTTTCTCAAAAATCAAATATTAAAAGGTAGCCTAGTAGGTCCTTACCAAAAAAAATGGTAGCCTAGTAGGTGGGCGAGACCCACCAATGTTCTTCACTTGGGCGGGCATGGACACTTGCCCTGGCCCAAAACTCTAGCTAAGGAGTTGTTGGTCTACTTGCAGACGTAAACTTCTTTTTTTTGTTAGGACATTTTACTTTCAGTCATTTATTTCTATCTGTACCTCGAACTCTCACGTTGTTCAACCATGGTAGTGAAGCATTTTTTTCATTTCAAGATTTGATATGGAGCCATCTTTGTCCTAAGCGATAGAATGACCTTTTGTGAGGGAGTAGAGTTCTGATTAAAAATGAATTGGATAGACTAATTCAATTTGGTTAGTTCACGTTAAGACTCATATCAGGTTTCATTTGATTTTCGAGATTTTCTTAAATGCTACTTTCTTGATGAGCTTGAGGAGAAACTGCATCGTTCTCACTTGCACTGGTTAGGACGAGCATATCTTGAGAGAGTGCTTTGAAGTCCTCATGCTTTGTTCCGGGCGAATGCAAAGAACGACGCAATTTGGAGGGAGGATTCGAACTCGCACCACGCGAGTGGAACCGAAACAGCCTCATCAACCGCACCGCCAAATTCATGTCTAAATCAAATCAAATCAAACCATCACACTACTATTGTGGTGCTGAGAAGCCAGTAGATGCCATGTACTAGGATCTGTTTGATCACAATCACCACGACCCCAGCACCCAAATGCTCACGAAAGGTCAGTACGTACCACTGTGAGAAGTAACTTGCTTTATATAAAACTGAAATCATCTAATTTTCCCACTTACAGTATCGAAAAATGGTTAGATCCTGAACACTATTTTCGAATAAGAAAAAAAACCATTTTCACTTTTCATAATTATTTCATTTTAGACGAAAACACGAGTGGATGTTGAAATGAGAACATACTTCATGAAAAAACGGAACAAAAATTACATTTAAATCTTTCGTTCATGCTGAAAATTTTCATTTTCTCCAACCAATCGCTTTTTTAAAATTGTAAAATCCCGTGTTAGGATATTAAATAATTAATCATGATTTCATCTAATAATTTAATTTTTTAGAAAAGTTGATAGTTCTTGAAATTAAAAACAATATTTTTTGTTCTAAAGGGGGATAATTGTCCAAAAAGTCTTAAATCATTTTTAGTTCTAAGCTTTCTAATTTGGTCAATTTAGTCGTTAACTTTTGGACAATTTTTCAATGAAGTCCTTCCGGCCAATTTTGGCTAGAAATCATTGACATAAGTGCCAGCCGTCCTATGTGACACGGCTGGCATAGCCGACGTTGATATGGACGATTTTGCAAATTTTTTTATACTTTTGAGTTTTTTTCCTTATTTTCCTATTTCCCTCTACCGATCGACGGGGCCTCACCGATGACTAATGTAGGTTGCCATCCACAAGCAAGCCTCCTTGTGGCTGGCCATTGCCGATACCCTGACAACAGGTGGAGGGATATAGGAAAATAAGAAAAGAGAACAAGGAAAGGAAAGGAAAGAAAAGGAATTTTTTTTAAAAAAATTGCAAAAATAATCCATGTCAGCATTGGACGGTCGATAGTAACTGTATTGCCATGTCAATAATTTCAGTCAAAATTAGAGAAGGGGCTATATTAGAACACCGTCTAAAGGTTTAGAATTAAATTTATCAAATTTAAAAGTTTAGAATTAAATTATCAATCATTGTTTAGGGTTTTTTGGACAATTTTTCGTTGGAAAAGTGGTGCTGACTCATTTATGTCAAAGAAGAAAAAAGTCGGTCTTGACAATGCAGGGTCGGGCCCATTGTCAACTAAGTCATCGCCATCCATGCTTTCTGTGAATTTTCCCTTACAGCCTTTTGCATCCCGTCGATTTTGGATCATGACGCTGACCAGAAGAAACCGCAAGTCGTGCTTTTCCTCCACCATCTCTTCCACGAGCTTTACCAGCACTTGCTACCGATGCTTCTCAAGAGTATCGAGGTATCGGCTCTGCAATGTCCATTTAACAGAACGACTATACTTCTTTGGATCTTATGTTGCTCAACTCTCTTTTTGGAGTCTGGCACCATTTCTTCTATCGTGTTCCGTCATTGATTACTTGCTTTGGACTTTGGAATCAATTCGTCTTGAGCTGAATCTGTGCAAAGCAATCCGATCCAAGAGCTTCTAGCACTTGCAATTCGTCCTTGTTAGAATTTCAGCCGTCCTTCTTGATCGTGTTGACCTACATAGATCATCTCCGACATGGAAATCGTCGTTCCGCTTGTCTCTTCATTTGTTGTAGAAGGTGCGAAATTTGTTTTTCGTTCTATCACTACCAAGATGAGGAGGTGCTGGCATGGAGAAACGATTGGAGATGCCACTGATTGTCCCATAAAGGTGGCCGAGCATATTCCAGGCCCTTCAATTAGAGACCACACGACTTCATCGGAAACAATGGCTCGTGTTCTAGAATTATTACACGAAGATAAAGTGCGGCGAATTGGAATATGGGGGATGGGAGGAGTAGGCAAGAGCTACCTGGTAAAGAACCTAAACAACAAGGTCAGCAGCACTTCATGGTCACGGCAACCTTTCAGCTTGGTTATCTGGGCGACTGTTTCGAAAACTACCTCGTCGTCGCGACAGCTGGATGTGAAGAATCTGCAGAACAAGATAGCCGATCGGTTGAACTTGAAGGAAGAGGAAACCATGGAAAGGACAGCTATACAACTTTCAAAAAGGCTTAGGAGGGAAAAGTTTCTTCTAATTCTTGATGATGTATGGGAAGGCATCAACTTGGATCTTGTTGGTATCCCACGACCAGAAAACCATTTGGGGTCTAAGATTATACTGACGTCGCGGTCTTTGGATGTATGTCGAACAATGATGACTGACGTCGAAGTTAAGGTAGAAGTCTTGACGGATGAAGAAGCATGGGAATTATTTAAGGAATATGCCGGAGAAGTAGCTGATTTGCAGAGCATCAAACCATTAGCAGAAACTGTCTGCAAAGAATGTGGAAAGCTGCCGCTGGCTCTCATCACGCTGGGTTCAGCGATGAGACGGAAGACGCGGGTTGGCCTGTGGGAGGATGCTATAGGTGAGTTGAAAATGTCAAGATCTTCTATTCACGGTATAGAGCCCAACTTGTATAGCTCATTGAAGTTGAGCTATGACTCGCTGCAGAATGAAAAACTCAAATCTTGTTTTCTGTATTGCTGCCTGTATCCGGAGGACTACTCCATTCTCATAAGTGAACTTGTCGAATGCTGGTGGGCTGAAGGTCTGATCGGCGATCAACTTACCTATCATGCCGCGTTAAACAGGGGAATTACCTTGATTGAGAGTTTGAAAGACTCGTGTTTGTTGGAGACTGGCGATTCAGATAATAGCATAAAGATGCACGGCGTGGTTCGTGATGTTGCAATATGGATTGCAACAGGCGCAGGTCCAGAATCCAAGTTTCTCGTTCGCGCTAACGTCGGAATGGTTAGACTTTTGGAGGTCGAGTTGCAAAGAAATCTGGAAAGGGTTTCTTTTATGAGGAACAACATCAAGGCGTTATCTGATCAGATGATACAATGTCCTAAAGTGATATCTATTTTCCTTCAATACAACTCCTTCCTACAAAAAATTCCAGAGAACTTTCTGCGAGGATTCAGCGCTTTGAAAGTAATGAATTTGGGAGGAACCCAAGTAAGTTCATTGCCCGTTTCTCTCCTCCATCTACGAGATCTTCGAGCTCTGCTTCTGAGGGGTTGCAACCATCTTGAGGAATTGCCTGCGTTGGGAAGTCTTATTAAACTCAGTATACTTGATCTCCATGATACAAGTATCAAGCAATTGCCAGAAGGGTTGGATCAACTAACAAACCTAAGGAAGTTAGATCTATCATACACACTCAACTTGGAATTCGTTCCAGCAGAAACAGTTTCTAAGCTGACTTCCTTGGAATTTTTAGACATGACGGAAAGTGGTTACCGCTGGCTTATCAAGCAAAGACCTCCGCTACTCTACTTTGAGATTTACTTGCAGGAACGCCACACGGAGCATAGGGCGACCCTGGAGGATTTGCAGTCTTTGCAAAGGTTATCAATCCTATATTTATGCTTGCATGATACAGTGAAGGCCTTCGAAGAATGTGATGTTTATTGGATTGAAAGGCTGAAAACGTTTCGCTGCTCAATGGGTCTGACGAATTCAGCGCGCAATATACCAAGACCAATGGAAAGAGACCTCTCGGGAGACAGTATAGAATGGTTCATATCTCATGCAACTTCTCTAACCTTCGATAATTGTTGCAATCTTCACGAGATTCTGGAAAATCTTGTCATAAACCGAGTGGAATGTTTTACTAATATGAAGAGATTGACTCTCAAAGATGCCATGTTGAACAAAGGAAGCAATGCTCAGTTCGACCTGCTACCGAATTTGGAAGAGCTGTTTCTTGATAACATTGGGAAGATAGAGAGCATATCAGTATTAGCCGATCGCTTGGGATTGAGCTTACCTAGATTGGAAACTTTGGTGGTAACTCGATGCGACGAATTGGAGAATCTGTTCGTCTTGAGCGGTCGGATGACAAGCCTGCCCAAATTGAGCAAAATCAAGGTAGACACTTGTGCCCATCTTAATGAACTCTTCCAATACGTCCCAGGAAGTGCGAAAGAACATGCTGCTGTTCCTGACTTGCGGGCAGTGAGTCTGAGCGGGCTACCCCGATTACAATGCCTATGTAGGAGAGAAGAGTCGTGGCAGAGTCTAGAGGAACTAGAAGTCGCGCGCTGTCCTTCGCTCAAGAAGTTGCCATTCGGGACCATGAGCGGCAACTCGATAAAGGAGATTAGAGGCGATACACATTGGTGGAGTGAAGTTCATTGGGATACTGATGACATCAAGTCGTCTCTTGACCGGCATTTCAAAGAGATGCTTGATTTACAGGCCAGTATCTCATGTTCCCTTGTACCGGAAAATTGCTGACTGATGTATCGTGAAAATCCAGGAAGAATGTTTTGTTTCAGTTGTTGCTAACTCATGTTTAGGCCTCTATAATCGAAGACTTGGTCTGTATACGGATGTCGTTTGCCCATGCAGGTTCTCTGTGGATAAGAGTTTATTTGGCGTCTGGCTGCTGCTTCTTGCTCTTGCTCTACTTATCCTTGGGCAACTTTTGTGAGGTATTTGATAGGGCAAAAGTCACCAAAAACTCTAAATTATGTTTATTATGATATATATACCCTAAACTTTTTTCTGTGATACAAAAAATCCTAAATTTGTATTTGCTTGACACATTTACCCTTTATCAAAATTAAATCATTTAACTAAACCTTAATGGAGAGTAAATGTGTCACAAAAGTACAAGTTTGGAGTTTTTTATTTCACAAGAGAAAGTTTAGGGTACATGTGTCATAATAGGTATAGTTTAAAGGTTCTCATGTCATAAAAAAATTTAAGATAAATGTGTCATAATGGATATAGTTTGAAATTTTTTGTGCTTTTTTTCCTATTTGATATGGCCATCACAAATTCTTGAATCGATTGATTTGCTACTACTTGGTAAGCGTAAATACAAACCATAAAAGATGTCATTTTTATACTGAAGTGTCACGGAATCGAGAGATGCCATTTCACATTTCTCGTTTCGTTTTGTTTCTCTCGTTTAGGAAAATTACTAGAGTTTCTTGTTTTGCAATATGTGAAAGCATTGGTAACTTTCAAATTGTGTTGGGAACAAATGAGTTGTCACTAGCAACTTATTTAGCAGTAAGGGTGCAAATGATAACCATTCCGTTTTTCTTTTTTTTTATTATAAGAAACATATTTGGAACAGAAATCTGTTTGGTAACGCAATTTCATTTTTTTATTTCCGGGATCCCAAAAATAGGTTTGGAACGAAAATGAGAAGTAGATTTTTTTTTTACATTTCTATTTCTGGAACAAAAACAAAAATAACAACTCTTCTTATTGCCCTCGCTGCTGGCCGTTGCCCTCCACTGGCTTTCGCCATCGCTGCTCCCCTCTGACCGTCGGGGAACAATATTTTAAGAAGGCCTATTGAACGAATTTCTATTTCAGGAATAGAAATTTTGTGTTGTTATGAAATGCTACTTTTTGCTCAGAAACTCGTCTAGGGAATAAAAATAAATTTTTTAATTTCTGACCAGAATTGAGCCCGAGAAGATAATGGTAAGTGTGAATGATAACGAATGATAACCATTATGTTTCTCTAGTTTTATGTTCCTGGGAACATGTTTGGAATAAAAATCCATTTGAAAACGCAATTTTATTTTTCTATTTTTGTGACAAATTTTTAGTCTAGAAATAAATTTGGAATATAAATGAGAAGTAGAAATTTTCTACTTTTCTATTTCCGGAATAGAAACAAAAATGACAACTCTTCTCATCACTTGCTCCTACTGCCCACATCAATTGCCGTCGACCGACGATGCCACCGCCAGCCGTCAGCCACCAAGAACAGAAATTTAAGAAAGCCTATCAAATGAATCTCTTGTGTCATTAAGGTGCGAATGATAACCATTATATTCCAGAAATCTATCAATTTCTAGCCAGAAATAGATTTTTCTATTTGTATTCCATGGACAAGTTTCTGAGAAAAATGCGCGTTTGATAATAACACAAAATTTCTGTTTCTGAAACAAAAATTTATTTGATAATGGCACAAAATTTTTCTCTCTAGGGTAGCCGGCAAGTGGCTGGCGGAGGATGGTGGCTAGCGTCGGGCAATGGCGGGAGGCGAAGGTAAGCCACGGCGAACTGCGGTGCAACTAGTGTGGAAGACGGCGGCAGGAGGCAATTGGCGTTAGGAGGTGGTGGAAGATAGTTGCCACCGTTAGTTGGTGGCGGGAGACGGTGGGTAGCGGTGGGAGGCGCCCGGCGGTGGGCGATGGGTAGTCGGCCGGCTAGTAGACAGGGCAAGCAATAAGAAGAATTTTTATTTTTCATTTCTATTCCAAAAATAGAAAAGTAAAAAATTTTTACTTCTCGTTATTGTTCCAAACTTATTTTTGAAATCAAAATTTAAAAAATAAAATTGCGTTGTCAAACGGATTTCTGTTCCAAATTTATTTCTGTGAACAGAAAAATAGAAAAACAGAATGGTTACATTCGCAGCCTTAGAAACTCGTCTAGGGCATAAAAACAGAATAATTTATTTTTGGCCAGAAATTATTCCTGGTAACATAATGATTAATATTCGCGCTCAACTCATTATTACGTTGCCGATAGGTTTTGAGAAGTACAAAAATTTATTTATTCCAAAATTAGCAACTATTTTAATGATCTATTCAATACTTATTTCTGTAATTTACTGACATATATAATTGTTGTCATAATTTACTATGGTTTATTTTTGGAGCTTACCATTGCTTAAATTGTAACTTCTGCATAAAATTACCAACTTTAATTTAAGTGTTTTACAAACTTATCTCTGACTCGGTTATCAATTAATTTTAATCATACGAAATCTCATTTGAGTCACAAACCAACTTGTATTTAGTCATTCCGACAATCTATGAACATTTATTTTTGGAACTTAGGAGTGCCAAGGTGTCAGATTTACTAGCTCTTGTGTAGAATTACCAATTCTTAAATCATCAATGTTTTTTTTAATACCACTAAAAACGCAAAATTGGTATACTTGTGACACATTTACCAAAAATTAATTTTTGTCTCACAAAAACTTCTGAACTGATACACCAATGTCACATTTATCCCCAACTAACTTTTATATCACAAAAAATCAGAAACCGGTGCACTCGTGCTATATTTATCCCAAATCAGTGCACTCATACTGCATTTACCCCAAAAGATCTCATATTTACCACAATTTGGAGTAAGTATGGTATGTGTATATTAATTCGAGATAAATATGACACGAGTGTACCAAAAATTAGTTTGGAGTAAACGTGACACAAATGTACCAATTTGAGAGTTTTTGTGACACAAAATTTCGTTTTATGATAAATATGGGTATATCAGTTTGAGATTTTTTATGGTATAAGCCATATTTTTTTTTGGCCGAAACCAATGTATATTTGGACTGTTTGAAAAGTACTAGCTCTTAAACATGTTACCAACTTTTATAAGATAGTTGACTTGAGTTACCACATTTATTTGATTGTTTTAAAAGTACTAGCTCTTCTGGTGATCTACCGATAATTATATGCTAAGCAAAGTGAATAATTCCTTACGAAAGTATTGAACTTTTTTAAAATAACGGACTCTTCCGGTAATTTACAAATATGTGCAGCTTAAATTACCAACTCTTTTTGAGAAAAAAAATTACCCAATCAATCCCATTGTCACTCAAAATATAATTTGTCTAGTACAGACATGTGAACAGCACGTGAGACGAGCATGGACAGTTATGTGCATAGTGCGTGACTACTAATACAAATGTTTCAGCTCATCGACAAGAGTAACAATCAACATATGTCAACTGACAATGGTATTCATCAACACCATGTGTCCAGTTGTCAAAATACAATGACGAATAACCGGTATTTGCTAACATGAATATTGGTAATGAATATTTAAGCTGCTTTGAAATTTGATATCGATGAAGCAGTTGAGATCGAAGACTCAAGATTTTGGAAAGGAACGGGTACTGCCTGAAGACCAGGTCGTTCGATCAAAGGCACAAATTTTTGGAAGGAACAATTACTACATGAAAAAACCAAGTTGTTCAACGATTCGGTTGAACCCAAAGGAACACATTTTTGGAGGGAGTGGTTACTGCTTGAAAGTAAGATCGTGGGACACACATTGTTATAAGAAACCACATCATTGAGTAGTTTTGTGCACGTAAGATTTTAGAAACATGGAGGTGACCAACAGAAGTAATTGAGGAAATTACAACAGCTGGAAACCGTCGGAAGACAGTTATCATAAGCCATTATAAATACCGCTAGTTGTCCATTAGAATGGCCCCCGCACAAATCAAACCAAATGTTATCTTTCAATAATTTTTACTTCCTTGTATTGTACTTTAAATTTCCTTAGCCATAACTTTCAGATTCACATTGTCCATTAAATTTCGGCATGTATTTTAATCTTGGTGCTGCACCGTTGATTAAATTATGGCATACTATCTATATGTTTTCAAGCTTTGCGGTCGATTAAATTTTGACATAGTTTGCCTATATCCTATTACACCATTGAGTCTCTTGGCCTTGTCATTGATTGAATTCTGGCTTGATTTGGGATTGCACAGTGCTTTTTGAATTGGAAAAGTTGATTCTCTTTTACATGAGATATTCTATGTCCGAAGTTGACGCAGGACCCTGATCTCTTCATAAGAAGCCGAAGAGCTACTTTCGGTGAAAGATATTTTATTGCGAGAGCAATTTTGGTGAAACAAGTCCTAAATATATTATATCGATGTCAATCAGTCATAAATTTTCCAATTTAGTTAATGCAGTCTTAAACCTTTTCATAATTTTCTAATGTAGTTTATTCGACCTAAATTGGTCGGAAATTGCTGACGTGACGATCCAATTGTTGCCGGTTGTCCTACCATTTGACATGGACTGCTTGAAATAAAAAAAGGATTGATATCACAAAAAACCCAAAGCTAATACACGTGTAACAAATTTATCCCAAGCTAAGTTTTTAACTACCAAAGACCCAAAACTGGTATACGTATAATAAATTTACTCTCCATTAGTTTCTGTTAAATTTTATGATCAAATTGCTGAGTTGAATGACACGTGGCAGTTGACAGGTATACCAGTTTGGGGTTTTATCCTTCATTTGTCATATGCGTATCAGTTTGTGATTTTTCGTGATATTAATCCAATATACAGAAAATTAACATATGGTAAATTTGTGACAAATATATCGATTTGAGGTTTTTATTGGTCAAAAAATTAGTTTGGGATAAATTTGTCATAGGTGTACTGGTTTGGATTTTTGGTGGTCAAAAAATTAATTTTGGATAAATTTATCACAAGTGTACTAGTTTGGAGTTTTTTGTGATATTAAAATACGTCGTTTTGAGTACTTTTTTGAATTTTCTCATTCTTTTATTTTCTTTTACCGTCCACTAGACCCGAATCCGAATGTTCACTTGGCCCAAAATCCTCTCACTTGGGCTTGGGCTTGGGCTTTTCCCGGTCGGGTTCAGCGACTGTCCACTCCTTCCGCCACTGAAACTACAAAATCTATCCCTGCGCGACGTCCTCTTGCGTAAAACCCAAAACCCCGCCGCGCTCGCCCCTCGCCGCCGGCCGCTCCTCCGATTCTTCATCCGTATCAACCTCTCCCCGTCGCTGCCATCACCGGCTCGGGCTTGGATACCTCCGACGTCAATGGCGGCCCGCGGCAACTTCGGCAACATGCACGACGTCGCCCTGAAGCCGCGGCTGCTCTCGACTCTCCTGAGGGAGCACGTCCCGGACGATTCGCGTCCCTTCTCGGACCCCTCGGAGCTCGCGAGCGTGATCGCGACGCTCAGGGTCCACAAGGTGCTGTCCGAGTCGTTCGAGGAGTCCACGGACGAGAAGCTGGTCGAGAGCTGGAAGAAGGCGGTGGATGCTTGGGTCGACCGGCTGCTGTTTCTGGTCTCCAGCGACGTGGTAATGATCTCCGCCCTGTCTTGTTTTTTTGTGATAATGTTGGCTCTGCGGTAATGGAAGCTGATACTTTTGTTTGACTAAAGTTCCTGTTTTTTTTTTTCTTTTTCCCCTGTTAGAATGCTTTTGTAGTTTAGACTGGCAGAATGAGACATCCTTTTTCATTTGGTTTTAGTGTTGCTTGCTTCTAATGATATTGGAATTGTGAATTGCATGCTATATGACAGCTCATTCAAAATGAAGTTCTATGGCTGTCCTTCCGTTGTATTCGAAAAAAGAAGAAGTAGTATTATGGCCGAGTTGCGAGGGACGGATGGATATGACTTCTTACTGCTTAATTAGGTTGAATGTACTTCTTTTATTAGGTTATTCTTCCTTTTTGGAGGAATCGGTACTTTTTCCGGCTGTCTTGGGTGATCTGTTGCAACCTGGTGAAGAAATTGTTGTTGCTTACATGTAAAGTAGATGGGATCTGTTGGATTTTGTGATTATGTACACCCTTGGTGGAACACAGACTTTGTTAATGAAAGCTGACTTAACCCTTTACGATGGCTTTGCAATTGCTTGTTTGGAATTTTGGAATTTTAGTCTCCGTATTTATGTATCTGAGCAAGCGATTCTCTTCTAGCCAGACAAATGTTGGGCAGGAGTCTGTTTGCTGGGCATAACTTGCCAAGACTGCAGCTCTCACCGTTTCTTGGCATCTTATTCTTCTTGGTTTCAGAAACTTCATGTGCACGTTCAGGTATCTGAATTGTATTTGTAGTTATACTTTCATTTTCCTCTTTCTTCTTTTTCAGCTGAGGGACAGTAATCATTGATGATAAGATGCTAGGCTTAGAGAATGACAAGAAGCGAATATTGTTGTTATTGGAGTTTAAAAACCCTCTTCTTTTCATCTTTTTGATAGGCACCGGGAGTTTCCAAGTTTGTGAGAGTGGCATCTATTGCCTCACTTTCGGACTTGTTTACAAGGTGAGTTGTCTTCTGTTTTTCGTTTGTCCTTCTACTTATGGAATTAGAAAATCCAGCTCATTCACTACTTCTTGTTGTTAGTTAAGAAAGTGTGACACTGTATTGTGGGTAAGAATCAAGTAATTGCAGATTTTGTGTTACCAGACGTCATTGAAGAGTTCATTATAAGTATAAACGAATCCGGATCTACTTTGTCTGCTACTTCACATATCTCATATATTATCTTTTGATTATCAAGAATGTTCATCTATAAAGAAGATTTTTTTACAAATAATTAGCTTTTCATAAAGAGCATCAAGTGCGCGCGAGACTTATGCTAAACTAACTGCAAAAGATCAAAAAATTCTGAAAACCCTGGCACTTGTATTTTCAATGAATAGCTGTCTTTATTGCTACTCGGGTCACTAATGGTATATCTGCATTTTGACTTAAACAAGAGTTCTTGTGGTACTGCCTAGAAGGCGTGTGTACAGGCGTATATTTAACCAAACTTAGATACAGACTAGGGGTGAGTGGTTCTACGTTCCTTACAGATTCCAAGTGGAACCTGGAACCTACCCTTGGGTACAGGTTCCTCATTTTTTGAAACTTGTAACCTACCGGTCGGAATTTGGAACCTGGAACCTACCCTGTTACAGGTTCCAGGGTAGATTCTAGGGTTTAAGAGGTTTCTTTTTTATTTTATTTTATTATAAAAATGAACGCAATAATACTGAAGAAGCTTGTCATTTACAAAAGAGAATACAAAATACTAGTTTTCTTAGCATTACGGTTTTGGAACCTGGAACCTACCCTGTTACAGGTTCCAGGGTAGATTCTAGGGTTTAAGAGGTTTCTTTTTTATTTTATTTTATTATAAAAATGAACGCAATAATACTGAAGAAGCTTGTCATTTACAAAAGAGAATACAAAATACTAGTTTTCTTAGCATTACGGTTCAAATAAATACAATTAAAATGAGAAGTCATTGCATGAATCGATATTAGGGGTGAGCGGTTCCATGTTCCATATAGGTTCCACCTAGAACCTACTCACGATAATAGTCTTCATTTTTTAGAACCTAGAATCTACCATATCACAGGTTTGAGGGTCGGTTCCAAGATCTACTCAGGTTCCATCTGTATTATTTATTAAATAATTACAGTGAATCATCGCCTTTAATGATTACCATTTGTTGCTACCATAACTTATATTTAGACAAACGAAGAATATGAAATATTAACAAGTCATAAAATGAAAGTTCAGATTAGTGGTTTCAGATTATATATTCATTATTTAATACCATGAAACACTGCAGGATCACACAAAGACATAAATTAAGAAAAAACATAAAAAAAACTCTTTTAGGTTTCAGATTCTAGTTTCTAGGTTCCAAGTTCCACTGACTTAGAACCTAGAACCTACCCGTCGAAACAGGTTCTCCAATTTTTGGAAGCTAGAACCTATCTTGCATACCTTGAAACCTGGAACCTACAGGTTCTCACAAGTCAGGTTCTCAGGTTTCAGGTTCTACCCTGGAACCATACTCACCCCTAATGTAGACAAGTTAGCTGCTGATGACGATGGTGATGTTATCATTTGATAATTGTGCTTAGTCACATCGTCTCAATCCTGTTGACCAATGGTTTCATGATCCTTGTGTTTTTCCTTGATGGAACAAATGACTTAGCTTCGTTTTAAATGTGAGGAAATTTTAGATTCCTGCTGAGTTTATTGGATATTGAAAACCTTCATCGGTGGAAGGTTTTTATGAGATTAATTGGTCATTTCCCATCAAAATTACTGAAAAAGAAAAAGGAGAAGGCAGTGAGAAAGTGACAGCTGATAATGACTCCCCTCATGCATTTTTTATTATATAGTTAGTTCAAGCAACATCTATGCCACCATCCGTTTGTTGACCATGAACTATGTGAGAATCGTAGATCTTGTTTAACTGATGCATTGTTTAGTCATCACGTGGTTTATTTTCCTGGACTAGGTTAGGTCAGTTTCCCAACGTGAAGAAAGATGGTATTAGTTTTTCTGGGAAGCTAATTCAACCATTTTTGAAGCTTTTAAATGAAGACGGATCGGAGGCTCAATGGGTTAGTAATTATCTTCTTTTGCTTTTTCTACAATGTCAACCTAAATATTCTATTATACTTTGCTTTTATTTATAAACTCTGCAAACTGAAAGGTGGAGAAAGGCCTTTGTGCTTGTGGATGTGATTGTTAGAGTAACTTAGAGGTTGTAGATGTTGCAATTGCTGTTCAAAGCATTGTGATTTAAGCTTATGATTCATACAAGTGTTCACAACAACAGCAATTTCGAAAATTTATCTCTTCTACCCAGGGCACAAATTGGTGCTTTATGTCTAGTTTCTTGATATATTCTTAAACGTGAAATACCTAATGTGGTAACTCGCACTATGCCAATGGTACACAATCTACTTGGAGGAGCTGTTGCACTTATGAAATGGAACTTTTGAACTGATGGTTTTTTCAATTGGAGGCACTCTAAGGAGATCTTACATTGTTGGGATTGCAACTTCTGATATGCTTTTATATAATGCAATGCTTTTCTTGAAGCATGCCCGAAACATATCATTGTTTCTGAATGGTAGTTTTTTGGATAGAATTAAGGCAAAATCTTCTGATCTTGTAAGCAGCTAGCCAAACTTTTGGTGGGTCTGAATATGATGGTCCTTATGGTTTTGGATTACTGCAGTTTGCTTATGTACTTGTAGCGTCAGTAATTTACCTATCTTTCACATCTTGGCAGCAACATACGTAGTTGCGGGGAAAGTAAACTACATTTTCACCCTTGATGCTATGCAATGTGGCTAGTGGCTATGTATCTGCTTTCACTTGACCATCCCTTAACATAATTGCAGAGTTAGCTGTGCTGGGGGTCTTGACTGTAAAAAGTACAGTGCAACTTCTTCAGAATTTGGGAAGTACATAGACTGCTGTTGTAATTTAACTCACGTTGTTTAGTGCAAGTCAAATTTAGGTTGGTAATCCTGCCAAGTGTATGCCATTGCTTGCATAGCATTTTGCAGTCTATGATGACGAGACTCTCTCTCTCTCTCTCTCTCTCTCTGAGCTTTGAACATGTTCTTCAACGTGTTTAAAGTTTTCTGCATAATAATGCCAAAAGCATTCTTTTTGGCGTGTTTACCTGTGGTAGTTTTAGCCTTCTTTTTGGATTTCCAACTGCTATTGTTACTGTGATGTTTGCAGGACGGAGCAGCTAACATGTTGTGCAGCATTATATGTTACTTTCCCTCTGCCATCCATCGCCATTATGACAGTGTGAGTTTCCGGGTATACTTTAGCTAGAGTCTTTCTGTCAGGCATACTGATATGCCAAGCATGTGAGAGCACAGTCATGTTTGCCTTCTGGCTTGAAATTTAACAGCTCCAAGTTTAATCAAACTTTTAAATACATAAACACTAGTGAAAAGATTTTTCTTGAAATTTATTTGAATGACTGATATTTGCACTGCTGCTGCTGTTGCACATTCTTTGTTGGTTCCTTTTATCATACTGAAGTGGGAGATTGTAGGTGTTTATAAAAGCACTTGAGAACTTAAGAATCACTTATGGTAAAGATAGTTCTGAACTCATTTAGATAATAACCTTATGTGGTCCAAACATCAACTGTGAAAAGAGTAGTAAGCTAATGCATTGGATGAGTTAAAGCTAATTGTCAGATTTATGTGAAGAGGCAGTAGTTTGCAGTAGTTGGCTAGACCTCCCAACTGGGTTAATTTTTTAATCGCTCATGCATTCTATGAGATACTTCCTCTGCATTTTGCAGGTTGAGACAACTATTGCTTCAAAGATAATGTCAGGGAAGTGCAGTACTTGCTTGTTAAAGGTTAGTGTGCTTCTCTTTTCTAGTCTTTGTTTCTTGTATGAGATCGACTGGCAAGCTTTGGAGCACATGATGGGTTGTTCTGAGGTATATTCTCTCTTTATGTATTTCTGCTGCTCACCTTTCAGAAGCTTGCTCACTGCTTAGCAATTCTTCCCCAAGCAAAAGGAGATGAGGAGACCTGGTCTTTACTGATGCAGAAGATCCTTCTCTTAATTGATAGCCATCTGAATGATGCCTTTCAATGCCTAGAGGAAGGTTAGCAAAACATACATAACAGACATACATACTTATATTATCCGGTGTTAGTGCAGGAAATCTGGTGTTGTGACTTATGTTTTTTGCATGTCGCAGAAACCAAAAGTACCAAAGTTGTCAACTTATTGGTTCCGCCAGGAAAAGATCCACCAACACCCTTAGGATTTTGCAAGACTTTTGACAAAGCAGCTGTTGAGGCCACAAAAAGACTGAAGAGATTGCTAACATCCAGCGTGTCTGCTTTTATGCTTTGCGGTTGTGAGATGCTTACAAATGCTTATCCTGTTCAGGTAGTGACCATCTTCTCTGCACCTTTTCTCAACTTCATGAGAGAGAAACATAGGTTTAATCTTTAAGTGCAACCTTAGAACTATTGATGATTGAGAATACATTACAAATCTTCTTTCTTGCTTTTGTTAATTTTGACAAATATTTCTTTGTGAGAACAGGTGAATATTCCTGTTAAAGCAGTGTTAGCCCTTATCGAAAGAGTGCTAATGGTGGATGGCTCTGTCTCTCAAAGCTTATTGCCCTTTGTCACGGCCACGCAACAAGAATCTCTCTGTTCAGAGCTTCCAATGTATCACTCAGATGCTTTGGATCTGCTAATTGCATTGACAAAAGGCATGCGCAGGTAATCAGTTTCTGCCTATTGTGCTTCTACAGTCTCTTCGTGGAACGAAATAATTATTTTATCCAAGGTAGATTTTTTAAATGCTTAAGCAGTGATGTTGTCTCCAGAACTATGTAATACGACTTATTTTACGTGCATTACTGGTTTGGGGCACAGCTTGTTTTTGCTTCATATAAGAATAGACTAAAAGTGATGGGATAATGGGCATGGCAAGGGTGTCAACTGGGCCATCACGAAGAAAATCATTGGGTTGTCGATTGATTTGGCTTGAGTTGGGTGAGAATTGGGAATGTACTGAGGCAGCATATGAGTTTTTGGTGGATGAGTAGAACAAGGTGCTTGATATTAGGTGGCCTCAACATAACGATATGGTTGCTTTAAGTGCTGCTTGTCCTTCATGCTCTTGTTTCTGCAAAATTGGACAGAGGTTTTACAATGATTCTATATAGTAAAATCTTGCAATGTATTTGTCCTCTTTCCTCATGTTCCTCATTGGTCTCTCTTCATTTTCTGTTGTTCAATGACATCAAGTCTACATTCTTGTGCAGTCAAATGTTGCCTCATGCTGCATATATTGTCCGACTTATTATGGGATATTTCAAAAACTGCTCATTGCCAGAGTTAAGGGTAAAGATCTACTCAATCATAAGAACTTTGCTGATGTCCATGGGCGTAGGTAAGGCACTTGTGTTAGGACTACGCATGCTTTTTCCCTTTTCGGCTGTTCAGATTATGTCAGTTTATTTTTCGGGTTAGGTTATAAAGTAACGATTGTGTTACCCTGCTTCCCCTGAAAGCAGTGGCTTGGAAAGAGAGATCAAATATCAAATATAGAACTTCAGAATCAGCTAACTTGGCCTCTCTCTGTACCACCTGGAACTTCTTTCTCTTGAAGGAAGATGTGATGTGAAATATTAGTGTAGATGGTGCCGTCATGCTTGTCAGGATATGTAAGGAAGGAACCTGTTTGATCATTGACAACAGAGAGTTCCATCTCTATGAATATGTGCACACAAACCTAGAGGAATTGTATGGGGTGTTTGGTCTGGCTTTAAGCCAAAACAAAAGGCCTTTTTGGCTCTCAAAAGCTAAAACTAAAAGCCAACCCAAATTTTAAGGAGTCAATCAAATGCCAATTCAGCATCCATCAAGTTTGTGACTTTTACAGCTCAATCTGCTGCAGATTGATTCTGTACAATACCCACGTATGGGTTAATATTAGTGATGCAAGTTAATTATTGCTTTCATCCAAAACGATTGATTTACAAGTTCTGAAGCACTGCAACATTCAATCCTTGTTTTGAGGTGTTGCAATTATTTGTAGGGCCCTTGACACTAATAACAGTTAGTCATTTGTTCTGCCTTTTCCCTGTTCTACCTTTTGGTTCTATTATTTCATCTCATTGGTTTTTAATGATATAGGTCTATTATAGAACCTGATTTTCTTTTCTTATGTTCATATCTCTACCTCTGCTCGACTGGTAATTGCCTTGATATAATTTCTTAACAGGTATAGCAAAATTCCTGACACAGGAAGTAATCAACAATATTTTCATTGATTTGAATCCTGATCATCAAAATGGCCTTGCTTTTCCCATCACACTGTCGAGGGCCAATGAAGTGTCATTCCCAAATAAGAAAAAAAGGAAGCATGCTTCTGCAGCTAGATCTTTAGAGGATAAGCATGAAATAGGCTTTGGAGAAGTACCCAAGAATCATCTGGTGGTGCCTGCCAGTGTTAAGATAGCTGCACTGGAGGCATTGGAGGTTCTTCTTACTGTGGTAAGTGCTGCATATATGTGCACTGTTGTCCATATAGAGAATTCTGCCCTCATCTTTTGACGTAGAGATAAATTGCTGGGTAGACTTTCTGGATATATCATTATAATGATGTTGGATGAGTTTCTTTTTAACTAAAAATTCTTAATATTTGACCTCTTATGAAGAGATTTATTTCTGTAACTTAGCAAATGTGTTTTGGGGATACAGGTAAATGAAATAAACTCTGGAATATTTCGTTCTCGTACCTTTGGTTGTTCAAAGGGGGTAGTGTGAAATTTCCACTTTATTTTGTGTTAAACTCACTTTTTTCAATGAAAATGTCAAGGGAAAGTATCTTGCGTTCCATCAAGGAGGTGTACATTTTTGTTGTTGATCTAGTTAATTTATGGGAAAAAGCCACCAAAAACCCCAAACTTTACCCATTGTGACACATTTACCCCGAACTTTTTTTTTGTGACGCCAAAAACCCCAAACTTTCGTATTTGTGACACATTTACCCCAATGTACATTATCTATGGGCATTTTCGTCTTTTCCGCTTTTTCTTTTTTTTTACTTTTTTTTCAGATCCGGCGAGGGGGGCCTCGCCGGCGTCCGGCGGCCGCCCGACGCCGGCGAGGCTCGCCCGACGCCGGCGAGGCTCGCCCTCGCCAGATCCGGCGAGGGCGAGGCTCGCCCAGGCGAGGGCGAGCTCGCCCGACGCCGGCGAGCCTCGTCCTCGCCAGATCCAGGCGAGGGCGAGCCTCGCCGGCGTCGGGCGAGGCTCGCCCTCGCTCGCCGGCGTCGGGCGAGCTCGCCCTCGCCTGGGCGAGCCTCGCCCGACGCCGGCGAGGCTCGCCCAGGCGAGGGCGAGCTCGCCCGACGCCGGCGAGGCTCGCCCAGGCGAGGGCGAGCTCGCCCTACGCCGGCGAGGCTCGCCCTCGCCGGATCTGGCGAGGGCCAGCCTCGCCGGCGTCGGGCGAGCCTCGCCGGCGTCGGGCGGCCGCCGGCGAGGGCCGCCGGCGAGGCCCCCCTCGCCGGATCTGAAAAAAAGTAAAAAAAAAAAGAAAAAGCGGAAAAGACGAAAATGCCCATAGATAATGTACATTGGGGTAAATGTGTCACAAATACGAAAGTTTGGGGTTTTTGGCGTCACAAAAAAAAGTTCGGGGTAAATGTGTCACAATGGGTAAAGTTTGGGGTTTTTGGTGGCTTTTTCCCTTAATTTATAATTGTTTGTCTTATTTCCATAACTTGCTTTCGACATGTTGATCGCAGGGTGGCGCTCTTAGGTCCAACTCTTGGAGGAAAAATGTTGATGCCCTCTTGATTTCAGTAGCAACAAATTCAGTTCATGATGGATGGAACATTGAGGAAAATAGCATCTGTATGCCGACTGAGCAAATATCTATGATGGAGAAATTAAAACTTGCTGCCTTGAGGGCACTATTGGCATCACTTCTTTCTCAATCTCATGTTCGGCCTGCAAATATAGCCAGAAGTCTTGAGCTCTTTCAAAGAGGTAATTCTCATTGGCGGACACATAGTTTCCTTTCTGTGTGATTTTATATGATTGGCTATAGTGACAGAAGTAGCAGTGGCAGAACTATATTCATATGCAGAGGAAACTGCACCAGTTGTCTAATATTGAGCTCGATGTTGGATTAGTGAGAGTTTCATTTTTGATACATTTGATATTGAAAACTATTCCTTAAATCTTGTCAAGAGGAGTCTTTCTGGAAAGCCATGAGGGCAATAAGTTTGTTCAGAAAAGCATGTCTATGGTGATAGTGTGCAAAAAGAAGGAATTCTTTTCTTCCCCGTAGATTGTAATGGGGATATGATTAATAATAAGGCATATCATGGCTGGAAGAGAGAGAGGGGGAGGCTGCTTATTTTATTTTACTTCTTGAAGATGCTAGTGGAGAAAGTATTCTTTCGAAGGAAGCCTTCTGTGAGGTCACATGGTCACTTTTCCTTACAGTGAGGTCGCATGACTGCTTTTCCCGTTAATGTCTGTTTGCCCCATTATGGAACTATAGTTTATTATTTAGATGTTTGATGGTGAGATTACTATTGGATTCAATACATATGCAGCAAATGCAACGCATGAAAATGGTTTTATCTATTTCCAGTCATTTGTTCCTCTTTGATGAAGTCTGTCCTTTTGCAGTTTCATTTTAATTCTCTCCTAAATCCTTTCTTTTCGTCCTTCTGTGGTCCATGAAGATAAAGGTCAATTCAGAGTTGTCATTGGTGAACTTCTAAGGACATGTACTTCAACTTTTTGATGTGCTGCGTGAATAGATTAGATTGTGCTGATTTGAGATAACTTAATTGATTAAAGGAGTCATTTACAAAATGACCCGCTATTGCATTTCTTCTGAGATTCCTCAAAAATCCATATCAACCTTAACGAATTAACATCTATCTGTCCTGCACTCAGCTAATCGACAGAAACAATCGTGGTTCCTTCTGATTAGGTTTAATTCTGTCCTCACTGGCTAGACATATCCTTGCAATATCTTATTTCATCATCGTGAGATGCAGATCACCGTATCCTTGCTAGTGCAATCGCTGCTCATCACCCATTGAATTACTTCTCTTAGAAATCTTCTAAATTTCTTTTAATGGACTTAGTATAATGGTTTTCTGCAGGAAGACAAGAAACAGGGACAAAGGTAGCTGAATTTTGTGCACATGCTCTTTTAGCTTTGGAAGTACTTATTCATCCTCGGGCGCTACCTCTGGAAGATTACTCGCCTGCAACTACCGACTCCTTTGGGGGATTTTCCTACAGATTCGGAGAAAATGTGCACTCTGGTGGCCAGCCTGTAGTTGCTTTTTCACAAAGGACCGAGCTTACTCTGCCTGATTCGTATGATGATGAGCTCCACAGCAAGTGGCTTCAAAATCAGGAAAAACCCGAGACTCCATTAGATGACCAGGTTAAGAAAGTTAAGTACAGCAAAGAGAGCGGTGACTCGTCCCAAGCGATTAGCACGGAAAAGGAACATGACGACTCATTAGATAAAAGCACTACCGAGAAAAGCAGGGCATCGCCACTCGAAGTAGATGCGAATGACATGGAAATGGAAGAGAGGAATCCTAGTATTGTGGAATCACCAAAGCATGAAGAGTCGAGTAGGAAAGTTCAAGAACATCCGCAACAGGAACCTGTACTGATTCCTTGTATAGCGACTACTTCTAAAGGTGTTGAAAGAGATTCCAGAGCAGATCCACCGAGCAGTGGTACTGTAGATCATGAAAATAGAGAAATCGGATTAGAAGGGAATGTCGTTGTGACTCGAGGTGATGGCATTTCTGCTTCAGGTGAAAAGGATATGCTGGGGACTTCGGATTCTGGAAAGGGCAAGGAGATAATTGTAAATCCGGACAACGAATCATCTATGGACCTTTTCCCCGATATCATTGATGTAGAACCGGATTCGGATGAGGAGTAACTATATCCTACATGAAGGGATTGAGAGGCATATTTTTCAGTACATAAAAGGCAGAAAAAAGGCAGAATAGAAACCTGAGAGTCCAATCTTTTATCAAGTAATTCATTTGAGTTCTGTCTCGCACTTGTAGTAATCTTATATTAATTTATCTGTATCCGAGTCCAATCTTTTATCAAGTAATTCATTTGAGTTCTGTCTCGCACTTGTGGTAATCTTATTTCAATTTTTCTGTATCAGCTTTGGATCCCATCCTATTATGGTGAATGTGCATTTGATGGACACTTCGGCTAGGAAAGCGAACTGGATTCTTCTCATTAACAGGATTAGTCAGAGATTGATTTCTCGTCGTTCATGAACTTTGGCATCTGCTGAGCAGGTTCACAGCAAAATTTGCTGCAGTGTGCGAAGGCCAGCATCATATTTTCCTTTTTGGGTGTAATGGAAGGTGAAAGGACATCACGGATTACAACTCTAGGCCTCATAACGCCCGCTTTGTCTCCTGAACGCGTTAGTTCTGAACACCCACAGGAAGACTCGAATGTATAACGAAGTCCGGCCCCTGGGAAAAACCTGAGTTCGCTTGCCAGTTGACGCACATGTTTCCTTCGCGAGCTGCGTGTTGAATTGTGTCCACCCAATCTCGCTTCGTTGACGCGAGGATTTAGTAATGGCCCACTATTCTGCACACAGAGCTGAACGATGCCCAATTCTCTCCGAGAATCCCTCAATACAATCGCCGGACCTATCACCTACGATTCCACCTACTGAAGGATTCCCAGGGTTCCGCTTTTAAGTTCCGTCAGTGCGAACCTTGTACCAATGAGTTGGCAGCAACGACCAGCCTATGAGCTCTCGATTCTTCGCAGGTTTCGTAAAGGGGCTCGTGGTGCATTTTGCCTATTTCTATTTCCACATATCTCGAGTGTGTGCACAAATAGTGTCACTTATATGCCCGGTTTCATGAAAGGAGAGGCCGTCTAGACCACCCTTTTGCCATTTGCCTTAGACCGTTGTATGCACTCAGCCTCTGTCCCTCGAGCTGTGAAAGAGATCTCACTTCTTCTGAGCCTTTTGCTTGGTATATTTGGAAAGAAAAAACGCAGGAGGAGGATGTTCATCAAAGACAAAGCGCGAGTTGTTATGAGGATCCAATTATACAAGCCCTGACGAGACGGCATTCATTGACCTATGCGGACATTACACCGAGGTAGGTGCCGTCGATCGCTGGACAATCTCAAAACCCAAAATTTCCCATAAAATGGCCCAGCCCAACATTCCTTAAAAATGGTTGGCCAGAAAAAAAAAAGGGGAGAGGGGAAAGAACCCTTCCGAGATGATACTTACGAACAGACCAAATATATATATATATATCGTGTTAACTTCCTAAAGAACCTCCAACTTTATATCAAATCCCAATTCTGATCAAATTTTTTTTGTTTAAAAAAAGAATCCTCAATTTTCACTTTAGTTCAAATCTACTTACATATTCAAAAATTATTATTGATTTCTTCAAAATTATTAACATTAGGAGAATGCTGTTATTCCAAACGAAGATAAGGCTTACTGATGAAGACACGGATTTTAATAATGAATTTATAGCTGGTCTACTGCACCCATCCACGTATGCATATGTTGTTCCTTTCATTGGATTTCATCACGTGTTCAATCTATTCTGCAGCCTACCAGACCTTAACATTTCGCCGCAAAAATCAGCTCTTATCTCCCCCAAACACCTCTCTCTCTCTCTCTCTCTCAACACCCCCATTTTTTTTTTCTGGCGATTTCACACGAGCGGATGTTGAATTAGTAGTGGTTGTCAACTTAAAACGAATGGAAGCCCACGATGGAGTGCCGGGCTGCTCAAATTTGACTGAGGAGCTACAGTTTTTTTTTTTTAAGGTTGCTCCCGTTGACTTGTAGTGTGCGGAATTTGACGATATTGGAGCAGCATTATTATATATTTTCCAGACTGCCAAGTGAGACTCTCGGCCGTGGGTTCGTGGAAAGTTGGCCCCAGAAAACAAGGAATCTCTTGCAAGAACAAAAGATGCCACCAGCTTCTGTCCTCACTCTCTTTCAAGTTGTCTTGGTTTCGAGGGGATGATGGACTCTTTCTTTTTTTTTTTTTGTATTGGTGGAAGTATAATGCTGTTGAGTCCGTGAATCATTACGTGCTAATTCGAACTCTTATATTGAGCTACCAACATCACTGCCCTTCGACCAAAAAAGGAAAAAAAAATCACTCCCCACAAAACGCAAAAATCCCTCGAAAGATTGAATCGAACTTTCGGCACGGAATCTGCGCAACCCGATGGGAGCTCGAGAGAATTCACATCAGATCTCGCGGCGAGACGCCGTGCGGGATATATGGAATCTTGAAACTGCTGCTGTAGGATGATTGCATGATGAATCAAGGTAGGCCCGCATGGAACCCTATCTGGGACCTATTGCACCAGAATCTGGTTCAACCGCAATTACTTTTGCACGTTAGGGTTTGGGGAAAAGGGGCTTGCGAGGCATTTAAGAGGTCACAAGTATGGTTGGCGATTTTGATTTCCTGATTCATAGGCACCCCACATTTAATGCTTTAAAAAAGTGGTGGCTTACTTACTTCGCGCATTGATTTGTTTGTTTTATTAATTTAATGCGAAGCTGGCTTTCTTTGAAGCTAAAATTCAAGATTCTCGATTGCTATTTGACTCGTGGGTTTGCTTCTGTTTCACATGACTACTAATATCTCTCTTTTGGATTATCCTGCATCAAGGCATTATCAAATAATTCAAGTAGAACATAGGAAATGAGTTATCTTCTGACTAATTATACAAATAACGACGATGAGAATGTTGATTTTTAAAGCGGGATAATTGGCGACGTTCTGAATTTCATATCAAACGAGAGAGATTCTATTCGAGTGATTCATAAGTCAAGACTCATCCCCTACAACACTTCTTTTGGAAAGCTTGGGCTCCGCAAAATAAGTTGGGTTATAAGTAGGAGTGAGCAAGATGGATTGCCCAAACCGAGACCAGATCGGACCAGACCGGACCGATTGATTTGGTCCGGTTCTTGAGAATATTTGTCTGGTTCCCGATTCCTAAAAGTGGAACCGATTTTCGGACGGTCTAGTTCCCGGTTCTAGGGTGAGAACCGGACCGAACTGGAACGGACCGAGAAATATATATATTTTTCTAATTTTTTCATATATATATTTATTTTTAAAATTTTTTGAAAAAAATAGAAAATCTAATTTAATTTCCCCAATTCTCTCGTGCCTTTACCAATAAGCGATTGGTTCCATTGGAATCGGTCTACAGTCCCAAAACTAGCCGGTCCGGTCTCCGGTCCTAGAAATTGAGAACCGGTCCTCTCTATCCAGTTTTCGGTTCTTGGGTTGGATTAGATCGGATTGGATCAGGAACTGCTCACTCCTAGTCGTAAGAGCCGCTGTGAATAAAATCCCGTACTCTTTGACCAAATTGTCGAGTAATTTTTTTGGGGTTTTTTATGGGTTTTGGCATGAGGTTGAAATAGCTCATTTAGTACATACACAGCGCAAAAAGTAAGTCAATCAAGAGCGCGAGACACCCAATGAAAATCAATGCTTGGAGCCCTCGACATCGATTTTCACGTTTGTACCATTTTTTGGCTCGTACAAATAGCGACAAGTCGAACCACAACATGCTTGGCGTGGTCGTCAAAATCATGTTTTGTCTTATTTCTTTTATTATTATCATTATTATACCTTAATTATTTATTTGGTCAAAATGTCTTGCCTGTTGCCATCAAACTCATAGTTGATCGTGAAAATGGCATTCTGCCTACCATGCTCGGCTGTGTCCCCGTGGTCGTGTGAAACCATTCATGGGTCAAACAAATTATGAGCCTCTTAAAGCTAATTATACCCTTTTTATATTCTCTGACCTCTCCTCTTCATATCATGTTTATGCTAATTTCAAAAGGAAATCAGTTAACTTATCTCGTGTTGTCCTTCCGAACAAATGAAAATTAGAAAGACGTCTTTGTCGCGAGTAAAACTATGTTTTGAAGTTGAAAATCATTTTCCGTTTTCACGATCACGAGTTCACTGATACGGTGAAGATATGATAGTTGTTGATTAGAGTCGTTAGGGAATTGTTTATTCATTCGCTTTTTCGAGCTTTGAGCGATATCGACGGAAATCCGAATCAGCTTATAGATTTTTTGAATAAATCAAGGGCATTGTTCATAAGCAATATTAATAACTTTCTTCGTGGCTGAATAATAAAAAAAAATTAGTCTCGATCTTTCTCTTTCTTTTTCTTTCCTTTTCTTTTGAAATCTTTTGTGTTTTAGACTTTGTGGCTCTAAAATAGGAAAGAATGAATGAACTACAATCGTGATTCGACGGGAAGTATTTCAAAATTTCTCATTAGGGCTCAAAGTTACCTTAATGAAATCATCTTGAATCTTTAACAAGATGAATAATTGCTGATGAGGTGTTCCACTAAAGAGCATAACCTCATCAAACCCAAACAAGAGAATCTATTGCCACTACTTAATTTGATTATTATTGGGCTATATTGACCGAGGACATCTCCAAGAATATTCTCTTCATTGTCCTTTGATATGCCAGGCTCTATTGTTGAACACGAAAAGAAGATAATAGGTAATTTGTTGGCTTAATTAAACGGGCGAAAGTCATGAAAAAAAAATCCTAAACTATGTCATTGTGACACATATATTCTAAATTTTTTTCGGCCACACCAAAATGCCAAACTTATACCCAGTGATATATATGATTTACTCCCAAGTAGTTTGCGTCCCCCTGGTCATAGGTTCGGAATCCCTCCACCGCTCCTCTAGCCTCCGGAAGCCTCGGTTTGTCTACGACGCAGATTTGGCCACGCCATGTCATCAGATAACCTCGATTCTCCTCCAATCGACATTATGGACGGGGTGGTACGGGCTTGTTTAAAATTGAACGATAGCCGTGATTCGAACTGAATATTTAGTTGCGAGAAAACACGACTTAAAAAAAAGAAAATCCAAAAAAAAAAAGAAGAGGAATTCCAAACCCCCCCAAACAACCAATTCAAACAGTCGTTTTTGGGCCCCACTCCCCACGGTTTCCTCCCTTCCCCCTGCCCTGTCCTGTATATATAAACAACAAGACCACTCCCCGTTCCTCCCGTGCACCACTCTCCCTCTGTCCCTTTCCTCTCCGCCATTTTCTCCCTCTCGAGATCTGATCGTCTCGCTCGATTTTCCCTCTCGCTTTCCCGGGAAAATCCCCCGAGAATTCACCCCCGCCCGTCGTTCGATTCCGGCGGGGGCGGCGCGAGCGCGCTCCGGCGGAGATGGCCAGCGAATGGATACTGATGGTGACCGCGCGGACGCCGACCAACATCGCGGTGATCAAGTACTGGGGGAAGCGGGACGAGTCCCTCATCTTGCCCGTGAACGACAGCATCAGCGTGACCTTGGATCCCGACCACCTCTGCACCACCACCACCGTCGCCGTCAGCCCCGGCTTCGACCGCGACCGCATGTGGCTCAACGGCAAGGTACGATTCCGTCGTTGCTCGTGGGGGGGTTTCGTTCGGGGTGCTTGGCCGGCTGGGGCCGCGCGGGCGAAGGGGAGCTGGGATTCGCGTCGGTCGAAGACGGCATGCTTGATGAAATGGGCGCGGTCGGTAAGATACGAGCGTCGCTCGGGATTTAAAGCTAGCGGAAGGAGCGATTGACGAGGGAAAGAGGCGTGCTTGATTTAGCTGGGATTGAACTGAGCCGCTGCGGAATGGATTGTGTTAGATTTGATAGGTTGGGATTGTTCGTGTGCAATAAATAGCTGGGAAAACCATATTTGTCGCTTAGCTGAGCGCGTTGTTCTTGATGTTAATACGACACTGCCATTCTTTTCATCCCGTCTACTGATCTCTTACATGCTGCTTCTGGTTTTCCATGTATGGCACATAAATAATTTTTTTCCTGGGTGTTACAGGAGATATCTCTCTCTGGAGTTAGATTTCAGAGTTGTCTGAAAGAAATTCGAGCCCGAGCTACTGATGTTGATAATAAGGAAAAAGGAATTAAGATTTCCAAGAAAGATTGGGAGAAACTGCACGTCCACATTTCTTCCTTTAACAACTTTCCCACTGCTGCTGGCTTAGCTTCCTCAGCTGCAGGCTTAGCCTGTTTAGGTAACAGATCCTTTTCTCAATTCCCTTTAATGTAACTTGTAGGTTGAAGTGTTTATTCCGCCCATACCGTGGATAGCTGTATGATGCCTATTTCAAGTACTTTTTCAATTTGATGCTTTTGTTTTTCCTTCCCTCAATTTGCTCGGAACATGACTAACGTAGTTGCCCAAACTTTGCCGCCCATGGGATACCATCGTGATTCAATCCACCAATTGGTCAAATTTCGTGACATACTTTTGAATAAGAAGTGGTCTTTAGCAAGACCTTATGCTTCAGTTGAATTTAACCCTTCTCTAGCCCAAATGATATGTATCTACCTCACCTGCTGAGTTGGAGTCTCAGGAGCAAGAATATGGATAGAACATTGTTAAACAAAAGACGAGGCAACATGGCTATCATCCGAAAGACTAGGATAAGAAACACAAATAATGCCTTAACAAATACCATATGCGAATGCTTATTTGTGCACTGCTGTATGTTTGCATCGGGCATGGATACATATGCTCGGTTAATTTATAGCGGTAAAATTAGATAAAATTTTCTCAAATATCCATACACAAGACAGAATCGTATAGGTTAAGAAGCATGCGGATAGATAACAAAATTAAAGAAAAGATAGAGTGATTGTAATATTTAGAGATTGTTAGGTGCATAAAACTAGGAAAGGAAAAGAACAAGATATTTTGGTGGATTTAATTTTACATCAAGGATATACAAGAATGCCCGTGAAACATATCAAAACTAGCAAGGGTCTCTAGAAATATCATTGCTCCTTAGACTTATATCTAGTTGATGTATTCCGGACTTTTATAGTCCCATATGTTGAATCTATGGTTTCACTTAATTCTTTTTATAGGCGACATTGTTTTCTTCCCTTGAGATTATGTTATGTCATGTTTTCTTTTATTAGGAAAAGAATGGACAGTTCTATAATTTGTAATTTTGTCTCTTTCTGCAGTGTTTGCTCTTGCAAAGTTAATGAATGTTCAAGAAGATCACAGCCAACTTTCTGCTATTGCTAGGTACTGTGTGCCCTTCTGTCTGCATGTTCCAATCTTTCAATTGGTGGGTTGGGTGGTAGCTTGGTGCATTCCTTAATAAATTGTTCTTTCTACATTTTAGGCAAGGTTCAGGTAGTGCTTGTCGCAGCTTATATGGTGGATTCGTAAAGTGGATAATGGGAAAAGTGAGTTTGATTTGAAGTCACGCCTTACCATCCATTGAAGCTTGCTATGTCATTATTCTCTGCGATTCTGATTACTAATATCTTGCGATTTTAAGGAGGAAAATGGGAGTGACAGCATCGCTGTTCAGCTGGCAGATGAAAAACACTGGGATGAACTTGTTATTATCATTGCTGTGGTATGTTTTTTTTTATTATACTAGTGATGTTTTCTGCGACCTACCGGTTGATTTTTTAAGATGCAGAGAGTAAGCTTTTAGCCTTAATTGGGAAAAAAAGGGCAGCAAAGGGGCTAATAGTCATAACTTGTTTTTTCTATTGAGAACTTGCGATCCCCTTCTGTTTCGTCACCATAATTTGATTGTTGGTCTGGATTTGTTCTTCCTTGGCATGTTGATTGATTGAGCCTTATCTGTCTAAGATAGAATTATCTGTTACTACTGCATTGATGTAGTTCAAGTTATCATTGTCGTTTCTTTCCTTCTTCGAGTGTAAGTTGATCTTTATTTAATATTTCTTCTACTTCCGTGATCTTTCATAATGTTTTCTTAATTGCTTAGCGCCTTGTTTTTGTGATGTATAATCTTTCCTAGTGGGATTGCTCCCCTTGTTAATTTACTCGTATTTTTCTTTTATGCAGTTTTGCATCTTTTTAGGACCCGTCATTGCTGCTTGTTATGTATTTCTTTTTATAATTTAGATATTGCATTGTATTCAGGTTTCAATTGCTCTCTGCATGGTCTTATACATTGGTACTTTAGTTTAACTTGGCCTTTTGTGTACAGTACATCTGGTGTTCATTATTTCAGCTAGTTTTATATTGGCTGAAATGAAACATTAGTAGGAGAATTTCTATCACTATCTTGACATTGTTTTATTACGGTTTTTCCATCCAACAGTGAGATTTTCTGTACTCAATGGACAGATTTATTCCAGTGGGTAGCATGAAAATCTGATGAGTGACTATATCTTTGTCATGTGCCCTATCATTAGTTTAGTATGAGCTCAAATGATCCTACAACCTTCATTCACCCTACACGCTTACATAAGACACTTATGAATTTTGTTGCTCCATGATTCCTGTGCGTCCTCAATCTTAAGCAGTCTTTGCATGGTGATTTCAGGTAAGTTCCCGGCAAAAGGAAACAAGTAGCACCTCAGGAATGCGTGAAAGTGTTGAAACAAGTTTGCTTTTGCAACATAGAGCAAAGGTATCTCTTCTTCTCCTTCAATGAAGTGGACTTTAATTGTTCATGTCTGGAAAATTCCTCAAGCTTTTAACATTAGTTGGATGGTTGGAGAATTTCATAAGCTGCATAACAAAAATTTATAAGCTCTCTTACCATTCCACCTGTGTAGCTTCTCGAGAATGATTTTAATGTTTTTTCCAGGCATCCTATGGTCATTTCCTATGACTTGAAGCTTTCAATTGAAGTTTCTTTGAGCTTCTGAAGTAAAAACTCACCAACTCATTCTCCTCTGTTTTAAATGAAACAGGAGGTGGTGCCCAAGCGGATTGTAAAGATGGAAGAAGCCATTCAAAATCGCGACTTTCCATCTTTTGCAGGATTAACCTGTGCTGACAGTAATCAGTTCCATGCGGTGTGCCTTGATACATGTCCTCCAATTTTCTACATGAATGACACATCCCACAGGCAAGTTATACAATTTTCTAGGCAACTTAAGTTCATACTACTGGTTTTTACTGGTTTGTCCATACTTTTGCTTCCCTGTGATAACCG
This sequence comes from Syzygium jambos, assembly GCA_031216235.1. Classification (NCBI taxonomy): domain Eukaryota; kingdom Viridiplantae; phylum Streptophyta; class Magnoliopsida; order Myrtales; family Myrtaceae; genus Syzygium; species Syzygium jambos. Next base: position 6,983,742 of record CM062229.1, on the reverse strand, counting down.
TCTGTGTTGTTCTCCATTTAAAAATATTTGGCGCTATATTCCAGGGTAATTAGCTGTGTTGAGAAATGGAATCGCTCAGAAGAAGCACCTCAGGTATTCAAATCGCTTAAGTAGAAGCACATTCTTGTTGATCATCATTCTATTCATGTTTACTTAGCAGATTAACTTGGACAGTTCCTCTTGGCATGTTGAGATAGTAGAAATCTTTGATGTAATTTTAAACGGTCAGTATTGATCAGAAAAGAACAAGGAAATTGGCATCATTATTGTCGGGTAACTTACTCAAAATTCTAAAGTTTGCGTCTACATTCTTGTCAATACAAAGAAAAGATGATAAAATGTTTCCTGGAACTGCTTATTATGGAGATTGCTGTTAAAGATAATAGCTTCCTGGAAGTTCCTTGTACCAATCGTGGCATACGCTTGAAGACACGCAGGAATATTTTCTAGTGTTTACACAAAACTGTTTCTAGTGTTTACACAAAACTGATGACGTTCAACAAGTTTGTTCATCTCATAGAATATTTTTCAGAAGCCAATACATTACTTGAACAAGATCTTTTACTTCTGAATCTAGTTTAATGGTGCCTCATATTTTAAAGAGTGGCATTATATATTTTGAGTTGTAATGCCATCTCAGTTTCCGAAATAGCATACTTCTAGGAGGACAGGGCACCTCTTTAGATTTGACAAATACAGTTTATCTTGATCAGATAATTCCTTTTTGTCTTTTCTCAATTTCATCCAGTTGCCTCTAGTACTGATGGCCATGCAGTAATACCTAGAAAGCAAGAGTTCTAGCTTCAGTATTAATTGGGTTGATTTAGGATAAGATTCATTGTACTGAAAAGGTCTGGAAAAGCCTAATTATATACAGCATTTTTAATTTGTTCCTTGACATAGTAGCTGAAATGCCTTAAATTGGTGTGACTAATACTGGAAGATACGACAGGTTGCGTACACCTTTGATGCGGGGCCAAATGCAGTTCTCATTGCACGCAATAGAAAGGCAGCTACGCTGTTGCTTCAGAGACTGCTGTACTACTTCCCTCCCAGCGCAGACACTGACATGAACAGGTACACTCTAGTCTTCTACAAAGTCATCCTGTCATTGTTCTCTCTGAAAGATTCAAAGAAGTTTGGAAATTGGTAACTAATCACGTGGATTCTCTTTATCCACAGTTATGTTATTGGTGACAAGTCAATCCTGAAAGATGCCGGAATCCAAGGAATAGATGATGTGGAAGCTTTGTCACCTCCTCCGGAGATCAAGGATAAGATCCCCGCCCAGAAGAACAGAGGTGACGTCAGTTACTTCATCTGCACAAGACCTGGGAGGGGTCCGGTTGTGCTCTCAGATGAAAGTCAGGCTCTAATTGACCCTAAAACGGGGTTGCCCAAATAAACATTTTCAGCTTCATATCTCTTTCATCTGTAAACTTCAAAGTACCTTTCCTTGCGACATAAAGGAAGGCCCTCAAAATAATTGAGAAGGCACTCTTTCTGTTTCCTTCTGAATTTGTGTACTTGTAGTTTGTCCTTGGCATCACAAGCTCATTTGTTTTGTAGCCGTATCTTCAACGAGGCAAATATTCCACTCACATCATCAATGAAATACCACTGCTGAACTCTCAAATGCAGTCTTTGCCAAAATTTAGCTGGACGTCCATAGGTGTGTAGTTTCAATTGAGACTTGTTTTCTATTTGACAGATTGTTAATTGCAGTTCGTGACCACATCTAGTTTTGGTATCAAGAGTCTACTATTCTTGGTCAGCTGTTCTTGTCAGCAAAACTTCTATGAATGCACTTCACATTGCAAACACTTATCCTCCATATATGAGTTAGCAGTCCATTTAACTGATTCCTAGGACCTGTTTTCACTCTACTTTGATTTTAGTCCAAGAGCTGACGCTCCTAAAGCGCTCAAACTGTGCATCACCAACAGCAAATCCATTCTCTTGTTGATGAAGAAGTGATATAGCTTCCTGATTTAATGTTTAGGTATGGTGATCCCTGACTGTTAGCAGAATAACATTACCAATTAAAGTTCTAATGAGTCAACTACTTTCTATGTACCGCCACATATGAAGCTTAGTCCAGCAGCAAACACTTCGTTACTGGTTTTTGGGTAACTGGTTCTGTTGTTTTTTTCTGACAGAATCGTAATTGTGAACTTTCATCCAAAAGTACAACAAAAGATAGTTGCCACGCGTGCCAGCATCTAACGAATTTGAGTCGGTTTGCTGTTTATAATGACACAAGAAGAGTATGAGCACAGATTACCACTGCATCGAAATCCTTGCCTATCTGAGTCCGACTGCCCTATCAATTGAAAAATTTTATTTCCAATGCAGTAATCAACACTCACATCTGCAAAAAGCAGATTAATATACAACATACAGAAAGAATCTGGTAAGAGCACATGCTTAAGCATCAAGCTACCTTCACACTGTTGGAAGCAGCATCCTTTCGCAGCCAGAAATTTACAAGGAAGGAGTCCATTATAATCTACATGAAAGAGAAGTGAGGAAATCAATTGTCCAAACCCGTGACAGATAGAAACAATAAAAAACTTTACCTGAATTAAATGTGCCGCAACACAAGGAAGAACCAGCAGACCAGATTCACCAAATGCACCACCGAGCTGCTCAACGACAGCCACCATTACCGGTAGAGTTTTCTGCAGAGTGTGGTCAAAGTTTCAGTGTTGTCACCCTTGAGGAATAACCCTTGCATTATCCAGCTAACAAGTTCAAATCATAGAGCGAAAAGTATACGCACTGTGTTCCTTAAAAAAATATACAAGGGTACAGGTTATTAATAGCCGATTCCTTAACTGATTAAACAAACCAAGATGCTCATCCTAATGGACATTTTCCGCCAACTTGCCACAAAATTCACGCCATGTATAGTTCCAATTTCATATAAGTGTGCATCCGACAAAAATAATCTCCATCCAAATGCCATGGGACTCTCGTTCAAAGAATCAGCAACATGGCTGCTACCGCTATAGGATGTCCAGATGGTTTTATAATGTCCAATCAAATGCCATGGGCCTTTCCTTCTTTCTTTCTTTTTTCCTTTTTCTTTGTTTTTTTAGCTTTTCTCATGTCTCTGCAGAGTTGGAACTGGTGCAGAATGATAATACCAAATGGTAAATTTGTTCTAACCAAACAGAAGCTATCATCTTTTAGAGGAATAAATAATTGGCACAATAAATCCCAGAATATCCTACATATCAAACATTAGACTTAGTATATGTTCTTAAGTAAGAAACTTATAGGATCTCAATGATATTCTATATCTGCATCTAACACACTTGTATAGTACCTCTGTTACCTTGACTCAGATTGAGCGTGTATTACTCTCTTACTTTTGACTTAGGCTGCTTAGACTGCACAAGAAAAGAAGTTAACTGAATATGTATCGTAGATTACCTGGCTTGCCACGAGAAGAGCAGCATTTGCATTTTCTTTCTTTGCAAAAACAGATTGACCACCACCAGTGACAGTTGAGAGACATTGTATAGCAAAAGCATTAAATGCTAATAGGATGAGATGAAGAACCCTGCAGTCACATATAACAATCATGTCCTATCTCAATGCAGTCAAATCACAATAATGAATCTTATTGAAAATTAAACTAGTGAACTTGGGCTATAGATGTAGCCACTGGGAGACAACTGTGACGGTTTGGCTTCCTATAATGGTGGCCAGACCAAGGAACTTCAGACAGACACATCAATTGCAAAATCTAGAAAAGATGAAAAGCAAGGTAATCATATGAGCTTTTTTTTGGTTAGTAATCTATGGTCAGATAATATGTTTGTTCTACCATCTAAAAAAGAACTAGAATGTTTTCAGTAGTTGAATTATCAATGGGCTATCAGCTACTCTTTGGAGAAGCTTAAGAGCAGAGAAAGAGGGAACAATTTCAAGATAAGCTAATCAGAAAAGTACTACAGCGAAATCAGGCCACTGGTAGCTACAATTTTGTGCTTTGACAATGTAAAAAAGTAGTTTCACGTGTAAAAAGCAGCAAGTTTATCATCCTTGAAAAGGTAATCTTACTATAAATACTTTAATGGTACCCACTCCATAAAAACTCCACTCATTAATCTGGAAATTCTGATATAATTGCAAAGTGGTAAATAGCTCGATATTTGGCATCATAAAAAGGTAGTAAAAGAAATATTGGACAAGAATGAAATGCATACGTTCCCATCCCAATCGCAACAAGAAACATTGCTGGTTGGACCAACAGCAAAAGTGACCTTGACCTGCTCACCTGTATCCATGGGACCTGCAAAACAACATCCAGTGAGATATATCCAAACTGGAATTGACTCATGAACATAGACCTTCACTTTAAGACAGCATCATGTTCAACAAAGTCATCGAGGACACATTATCGTCCTCCAACAAAAGCAAGAAATCTGATAATTGGCCATTTCGGTGCCCACCTGGGTAAGAAGCACAAATTTATCAAGCTTAGCAGTAGACAGAGCTTTTAGCATATCATATCAATCTATTTTGCCACCATGTCTCTTTACTGTCAACATTTAAGAGAAGAAGAAGTTTTCTTCCAGCAAATTGCTATAAATCTTTGCTCATTACTGCAGATAAACCAGAGTGCTTCTAGAGTAGTGAAAAGGGTAAAGGAAGAGCCAGGAAGGATAGGAAAAGCAGTATGTCAGCACCAAACAACCTGTACGAGATCAACTAAAATAGTCGACATCCTCATCACCGACAACCTCCATACACTAAATCACTATATCATATGACCGATCTTTTACCCCACAAGAGTAAGCACAACATACTAGGGTAGCCAAAGGCACTATGCAAAAGCAGATTTACATAAATAGCAACCATTTGACCAGAAATCGTTCTCCAGTCATATCACATAATTTGCAGAGCACAAATCAGTGGCCTTGAAAAACCTAAACAGTTAAGTTTCCTATTTGGCAATTCCAATCAGTCTTTTAGACTAGCAACAAAACCCTCACAGAGCTCTATCTCTTCTCTAAGAAGAAAAACGGCTAGCTTGACTTCCTAACGCCAATTGTAGCTTCTCCATGTAGTCGTACATCTTACTAGCCATTTTAAAGTCTTGTTCAAAATCACCCTAAATCACAAAATGAAGCAACCCTGTCGAGAGATCCCTTAAAACATGGCTTACAGTCGATCTCATGCGGATTTCAGCTCGAAGTATGTAACTCCAATTGTAGATATTGGCCGAATACATAACTGGCCTTAGTAAAAGCTGTAGAAATTCATGCTAGTCTTATTGATAGAAAATATGAGCTTCACAATCACAATGTTATTCCCGCAGCTCTGTTTCTCATAATTAGAGAAATGAAACGGCAGAAATAAGGAAGCTAGTGTAGCCAAAATAAAGGAACAAAGCTATTACAAAGCCAGATACTTTCTGGAGTATCCAAGAATTTCAGATATATCATATGCTTGCTAAGCTTTTAGTAACCACAGTCGACATGGACCATGATGCGTTCTTTTGTTTCTGACATTCACCGAAAAAAGAGCTGTGGCCCTTTACTTCCTTCAGTAAACTGAGAAATCACACTGTCTACTGGTTGTTATAAGAAAACTATGCTACCCTCTACAGATCAGAAAATTAAAGCTAGGAAAATTAGGGGTTCTTACTAAACTGAGAAAAACCGCACTGATCTTTGAGAAAAGCTTCCGGTTGTTATCAACAAAATCTGCCAAGCCTGAGATATAACTTTTATTCAGCATTGTAGCAAATGCCAGATACTTTATCCACACATATTTATTCAGGTCTCAGCATTATTCACAGGCAATTTTTCCCTATGACAAGTGAAGTGAATCAATTCAGCTTATAAACTGACAGTTCCTCAAAATCCACCAATTTCACCATAATCTCTAGAATAACTGTAAACAATGATTGTTGACACATACCTCTGAAAGATTCTCGCAAAATCTGTAGGGCAAAACAAACCATGATGTTAGATTATCTAAATGAAAAGCAATCAATTTATTGAAGGATAATAACCATTTCCTGTCGTTTCATGAAACAGTAATATAACAAAGACAGAATCTTCATACTGCCACATGAAGACTTCCAGAAAGAAACATGTAACAGGAGGAAAAGCTTAATGATATTCAAAAGGTAGGAATTTTTGTCAATGCCACAAAGATAAGATAGATAAACTTGGAGGTGACAAGATTAGATTACACATTCCATTGACCATACTTCCACAGTCAAAATGAGAAAACCGTTAGAAGTCTATACTCTTTGAACTCTTCACCCAAAGGGATACTTTGAAAGTACATATAGTAGTAAAACTGACAAGCAGATCATGAAGAGATCATGCAAGAGCCAAACAGGTATCTGCCTATCTGGTAATGCGGGCTCTTGAATCAAAAACTAATCCTCCAATTCATTTATATACTGTTAGGTAGCAAAAAACCAGAAATATATATGCAAGCACTATTTAGTGAAGACATTGAATTATTTCACAACATTCAACACTTTGTTTTATGGCAGAAAACATAAAGGTTATGTCATTTGATTGGAAACAGAACATTAAGTTTTAAGTACCCCCAGCTGATGAATTTAATTAAGCATTAGCCTTATTTTTTCTATTGCTAATCGACATATCTTTTGCAATCAGTAACCAGGAACATCTTCAGCTCTTGACAGCCTGTTTAGACCTGATCCATATTCATGAGGTAATATACTAGTTCCAATAATAAAGGCATCAACGAACTCTGGATATAAAAAATTTCTGCGAGGATGATATACCTTCCCCAGGATTAATGGAATAAGAAGTGTGAGAACTAGACTTTTGAACAATTGCTTAGTCGGAACAGTGACTCCAACTCCATCAGCAATGAACTTGGAGATAGAAAATGGCACCTAAAAAGATATTAATCATGCCATCAGATTGCTGTACAGTTATGACAGTGGTTGACCTCAAGTCATAATACCACAATCATGTCAAATAAAAAAAATAGCAAATCAATGCTTCTAAGTATTTAGAAAACTATCATGCATCCGCAGTGAAAATACTAAGTTTCATACCTAGAAAGCAGGACCAAGCTTGCTCTACAATATTACATACAAAAATTCTAGACGAGTTGTTAAAAGGAGCCATCTCTTAGGAACTAGTGCCGCATAATTATTGTTAATAATAAAATCACACTTATTGATTGCAACAACCAAAGTACAAAGCATGAGGAGCACTACAAACTTCATTCAAGTAAAAACCAAAGAAAAGCTTCCGGGTATTTTCAATGATAAAAAGAGGAAAATTAAAGGAAACAGAACTAGTAGTTGCATCAACGACAGCTCTTGAAGGAAAAGCAGAAAAAATTATCATAGCAGAGAAAAGGATGCCGAGGAAAAGAAAGATCGGGGTAACATCTTGCACAACTCTCTTGTTCCGAGAATCCACAGATACGATCTGACAGTATACTGCCAAAAACAATATTATAACTTACAAGTAGAATTCCCAACAGATTTGATATCACCGTCATTGCAAGAGCGAGAGCAGAATTCCCTCCAGAAAGCTGCAGTCACAACCTTCCATTGATGGAAAAATTATCATCAATAGCAACAACTTTGAAAGAAAAGAATAGTAAGCATGCCTGAGTAAGAGCCACTCCACTTGATAATGTAGTAGGCATACAGCTAAATATGGCCAGTCCTGCAGGATCAAAACAGATCATTGTAGCATTGAAAAGAAATTCTCTTTAAATTGATTATAAGCTCTGAAGTATAATAATAGTAAGTTGAAGCAAACATAACTTTCGCTCTTTGACAATCATGTACAGCATAAAGTCCCCAACAAAAGCCAACTTCAATTTCTTTCTTAATCAGTAGAATCAAAGTCATCTTAATTTGCTTAATACCATGAGGTGCAACAGAGACAGTATTGAATACATGATTGGAAAGGCAAAACAGAAAGATAGCCCAAAAGAGAGATAACAAATACCTATGTACATATAAAAGGGCGCCCAAGTTTGCACATCCATTTTAACTTGATATTGAATATATGAGCAGATATTGATGATGGAATCTATAATATTCAGGTAAACAAGCTAGGAAAAAAGTCTTCCTAAAAACAACGTGAAAGAAATTACATATATATTAATATGGTATATATTGTCCACAAATCAATTCATAGAGAGAGAGAGAGAGAGAGAGAGAGAGTAATCAATGCCCAACCTGTAACAAATTCTTGAGGCTGAAGCTGAATTTGCAAAATTAGCTTTGAAAAGCATGGACTGAACAATAGAATTGATCCCTGCATAGTGAAGATGCATAACAGTTAAAACTCACTATAGCGCGAAAACTACATTCAATTTAGGTTAGCCATCAAGCATGTAGAGTCAATGGAGACTGCTCAAGAATGACGTACACAGCCAGACTATAATTCCCTTCCCTACGCATGCCTTAGCTGTATCTCATATGCAAATTAAAAGATCTTGGAAAGATACAGTTCACAGAAGATGGCTGTGATCACAACCACATGATATCTATGTCAAATAAAACAAATTGACGTGTTCTGAAGTAGTACATTTTATATTACGATAAATGATATACCATATCAAAATATCTCACAATGTTTACAATTGACCTACAATAGGCACAAGCCCACAAAAGAAATTTGGAGTCATACAAGCCCAAACATTCCGACAGGCCATGCCTCTGCAGCCGCACCAATTTCTCCACTCCGCAATGTCAATCCTAGAGGATGTAGGAAGCTTTACATACAGATGGCATCACAAAAAAGAAAAAGAAAAATATGTAATGAGAGAAAAGGTTCACTTCCAAACCTGATATAATAAAGATCCCAATGGTACTAAATTTCGATAAATAGTATCTATCTGCAAGACAGCCAAGACTAGGATTTGCAAGTCCTAGGGCAACTCCACCTATAAGAGCTGTGACATGAGATGAAATTGCATTAATATATCATCACCGCAAACATTTCATACAAACAGCAATCCAGGGTACTGTTGTCAGACTAAAATCATTATTGACTCTCAAGTAAGAAAGGAATTTATAGCAGAGAACGAGATCACTAACAGGAAAACGGTCTTGGTTCAAGCTGTCAAAGATCATTAAATTTAGCTAAGCTTTAAATTTCTGGGGCAAACAGGTCGAGCCCAAGATCATGGAAAGTTGCCACCCACCGTCTCGACATATACACAAAGGCTTACATAATCACTGGCCTCCATATCTGAGTGAACCATTTATGAGTATGAAGAGTGAAAACTCCGCATCTAACAAGAAACTAAAGAGATTGCTATAGATATTTTAAACATGTACTGTGGTCAAGCCTGTGAACTTGTAATCTTTGCACCAATTAAGATACATGCCATCAAACAGATATCATTACCTAAAGGAAGAAAATTATCCGCAACGAACTTCGAGAATGGGTTTCCCGCCTTTAACTTCCCAGGAATTTCAGGAGCATGATCATTTCCACCTACCTGAAAACATCCAAGAATCTTCATCTATCAATTTAAAAAAGGGCTCCAGCCCATTTTTCTCGCGAACGCATCCTTTACAGACATAATACTAAACAGTCATTTTCTTTGGAAATTCCACAATGCGGAACCTAAAACGCCACTTTAACTGAATGCAGAACGTAATTCATTCTCGAAACATTTCCTCCCTCGACCCCATCGTGCATTAGGAGTTCAAAATCCGTCGAACCAAGCAGCCATTCTCTCATTGACTTCTCAGAACACGCGAGCTCAGCTCAGCTCAGCTCCCAGCTACGACGAACCGGTCCGAGCAAGAACCGAACTCACCTGACCCGATGATGCCTCGCAGGCTCTAATGGGCCGCAAAGCCGAGCGATCTGGACCAATCTTGACGGGGCGAACGGAGAGGCGATCGCCGTGCGAGGAGAATCGGACGTTCCGGGGACAAAGCCGGACCGTCCTGGAGGTTGCAGGGGACAGGATTAGGGTTTGAAGCGTTCCCGCCATGGCAATTCGCCCGTGGAACGTTGCAGCACTCTCTGTCTAGTCAATTTTTCTGAAACGTACTGTTTTCCCCCCCCCTCTTTTTTATGCCTGAAATTTCTCTCTTTCTTCTATTTGCTTGGTGCCATTTTCATGTATCAAAATAATACTCGAGAGGTACGTAACTTTCGAGCCCGGTAAATGTCAAATAATTGCGGAGCAAAACAAAAGCCAGAAAACAGTTAAAAGCGCACTCACATTCTCAAATTCAATAATGAGTCGGGATGTTTCGCATCATTTGCAAGTGATGCGAATCTAAGTTCAGCGGCCCCATCATCATTGCCGTGCAGACACGTCAACATTAAAATGCTAAAAGAACAAATATCGAATACTTGTAAAGATCTCCTGAGAACTCTTACTTCGGAGTCTTAAATATTATTCGCTGATATCGGGACGAAAGGGTGGAATTCCTCCTGAAATTGGGATTGGAGACGAGTTCGGTGACTAAATCTGTTAACAAAGATAAAGTATGTGTGCATCGAAATTAAATAGCGACTGTAGTACAGGGACCGTTCCGCAATTTCCTCCAAAAAGAAAAGAGTTCTGTTGTTAGCTCCCTCAAAGCGTCGACTCTGGTTCAGATAGGAAGCTGAAGCAACCCCGCAGAAGGAAAATGGCGGCAGCGATGGCTCGCCTGCATCTCCTGCATCCTACCACCGCCATCACCAGGCCTTCTCTTCTGTTCCTGAAGCCTTCGCCGTCTCCGCGCGCCTCCCGCATTCGCAAGGTCTCCACTCTCCCTCGCCTCTGCTCCAGCGCTGATCAATCGCCTCAGGTCTCTCTCTCTCTCGCTCGATCGCTGTGAATCGATGCGTGTTTGGTGGTTCCTGCGCGTGTGTGATTTCGTGCTCATCCGTGTCTCTGTGACGGCTTTGCTTGCAAATCAGGGCGGCGCTTCTCCGTCGGCCGCGTTTAGCGGTTCGATCGTCGGGGACCTCTTGGATTACCTCAACGAGTCCTGGACTCAGTTTCACGCTGCAGGTACTTAGAATTACGTCGTTTGTGGTTCGCGCTTTGGTTTGAGGTAGTTGAGCTTGATTATGATGTTTAGTTTGTCAGTGTTTTGTTCGAAATGTGTTTGTTACGTCTGCTGCCTTGGAAGAGTCGGAAAGCTGCAATGCTTTTCGCTACGGTTCCTTTCTTGTGTGGGAGCTCCTCCCATCGGTGCTTAGTTGCCGTTAAATGCGCGTGAAGTTCTTGTAAAAGGCATCGTATAAGCTTTAGGTGTTTTTGTTGTTTTGGAAGACTGAAGTTGCTTCCTGAATTTTCTCAAACGGTCATAATTCTGATATGCCGCAATTCCTGCACGATACATCAATCTAGATGTGGGAATCATTATAGGCAGTTTTGAGTTCGCTAGGTATATGATCCACAGATTTTTTGAAGAGGAACTGGAATGATACCATCCCCCAAAAAAAAAAGACTAATATGTTATGCCAGAAGTTTGCAGTTTGGATCAGTATTTAATATCTGATATTTGGGGTTCTGCTTATGTGCTAGTCTCTCCATCAAACGTGTGCAGTTCTAATTAAAAGAAGGTGAAAAATGTTTGAAGCCATCCATATTCCGTATCCTGCACATGAATGGAACTCCTTTGTTTGGTATGCTTAATGTATGGATGGTACTGCAACAACGCCACATATCCTCTCCTCACAATTAAATTGATTTCCTTTGGTTTGAGGTCACGCCCTTGCGTTGGGCAAGTAGTGGTTGGTCTTAAAAATCTGGTGTGTATTATATTAGGCAATGTGGTTTGCCATTAGTGTCGTGATATATTCTTGCTCATGAATTTCTTACTAACAAATTCAAGGTATCAAGGCTTAACTCACAATCTGAAGAGTTAGAGAACATTGCAAATGCTACTTTGATATGCTTTAATTTAATCCTTTCGTGAGGACCAAATGGTAGAGAGTAGCTTTTATTGTTTTTTACTTTGATTTTAATATTGGACATATTCGATCTGCTTTCCAAGAATTTGTTCTGTGCCATAAGCATGATGTTCCGATTGCATCTAGTGAGGTTCATCTCATCCTAGTTGTTTACATAATCAGCTTTTGAGAGGGGAAGGAGTTTTAGACTTTCTGACATCTTTCTCTGTGTGGTGAATGTTAAGCAATTGTTCTGAGGCAAGAATTTTAGAAAGAAATGTAGTTGTGAATAATAGATAGGCCCTTCCTGCGCGAGCATCATTAGATGAACTGCTGCAAGTCCCTCCACTTGGTAAGTGGAACTTGTTATATAACAGAGTTTAACATGTAATCACCACAATCTGTAGTATGATTGCACTGAGGCTCCATGTGCAGGGATAGTTATGTAAGATTTCATTGCAACCTCTGGTGAGATTGATCTTGACGGTACATAACCAGTATTGAGGCAATAGTCTTGTTTGTTATTGACATATCCAATTCGTACAACTAAATGTGCTTTTCCATAACATTCTGATGATGCTTTTTACCTTTGTGTTTCCAGCTGAAGCGAAAAGACAATTAATCAATGCTGGATTTCGTTTGCTGAATGAAAATGATGAATGGAACCTAAAGCCTGGAGGACGCTACTTCTTTACGCGGAATATGTCTTGTTTAATTGCTTTTGCTGTAGGAGAAAGGTCAGTGAAGAACTTATTGATTTAATTATCATATTGTCGGTAGAGGGAATTGGCTGGTGTAGAGGCAGGCTTGCAATAAACTTATATACTTGATGTTGGTTCTGTCAAGTGCCAGTAAAACGTCATCAGGACATATTGCCTGGTTAATGTCTTAGGAAATAGCGATAGGCAGCAGACTAAGTACTGAAACTGAAGTAATTATTGTAACTAGTGCTTTTTGAAGCTTCAATCAATCTTGAAGTAAGATTTTCATGTTCTTTCTCTTGTTGATATTTCCTTCATTAGTAATCATATTTACAAACTTTTAAGTTTTTTTTTTTTTAATTTGCAAAAGTAATCGGCCACTTTGTTTCCATTACTGGCAGCAAATTTTCCATTTCATTGTTTTTGATAACTATGCCTTTTTGGTTTTAGTTTGCAGATATGATGTTGGCTGTGGTTTTCATGTTATTGCTGCTCACACGGACAGCCCATGCTTAAAACTGAAGCCAAAATCTGCATCAACCAAGTCTAATTATCTCATGGTCAATGTGCAGACTTATGGTGGTGGTTTATGGCATACTTGGTTTGACAGAGATCTGAGTGTTGCAGGAAGGGTCATAGTGAGAGATAGTGACGGTTCCTTTCTGCACAAGCTTGTCAAAATTAAAAGACCTCTTTTACGTGTACCCACTTTAGCCATACACCTTGACCGGTACGTTTGGCTTCCTTGAATAATTTATATGAGGATAGGCCCTAATTATCTGTAGGGCCTTCTTTTTGTTGTTATGTTACTTTGCTTTGGTCTTCATTTGTGTGCTTGACACATATTTGTTAGAAGTTCCAACCCAAAAGCTTAAGCTTTTAGGTGGAGAGAGACCACATGAATTAGGACCCGTTGTCAAGCGATGTGGGATAATATTTCAACACCTAGTATTGGCTCTAATACCATGTTAGAAGTTCTAATCCAAAAGCTTAAGCTTATAGGTGGAGAGAGACCACATGAATATAAAGAGCAACTAGGACTCGTTATCAAGCAATGTGGGATAATATTTCAACAATATTGCAGTTATTTTTTGTTTGTTTCTGATATATATCTTGTCTGCTCACTTGGTGACAAATCCATATCCTTGCTGACAGTGTGCTGGGATATTATTCTTTTTCTTCTGATGGTTTAGCACAGTCAACAAGGATGGTTTTAAGCCTAACCTGGAGACGCACCTCATTCCACTGCTTTCCACAAAACCCAATGAATCATCTGCAGAGTCAAAAGAGAAAGGTGCCACAATTTCCTCAAAGCCTGTTCATCATCCCCTGCTTTTGCAGGTAAGTATCTCTATTTGCGATTTTTGGAGGGAAACTGCAAAATATTAGATTCTACGAGTGTATGCATACAAACAGTTGTTATGCTAATATCCTTCTTAAGTTCCTAAATTATGGTGAGGCAAAGCAAAAGAGTCATTGATATTGTATCCTCATAGGTTTTATACAAACTATAGTTGGCAAAATCTATCCCATTTGTTCCAGAAGATTGGTAATATTCGATTTAGATGACTTTCTGCTTGTAAAGTAATGAGAAACTAAATTAATTATTGAAAAGTAAGAGTTACAAGAGTATTTATACGTCCCTTATAACCCTAGTTTCTCAAACCATATGAAAGACTATTTTACCCTTATACTCTAACACTCCCCCTCAAGCTGGAGCATGAATATCAAACATGCCCAGCTTGTTACAAATATATTCAATTCTACCACTTCCTAAAGACTTAGTGAAAATATCTGCCAACTGTTCACCAGTCTTAATATGATTAGTCAAAATGACCCCAGCTTCTAGCTTTTCCCGAACAAAGTGACAATCAACTTCAATGTGTTTAGTACGCTCATGGAAGACTGGATTTGAAGCAATATGTAGAGCCGCTTGATTATCACACCACAACCCCATTGGCGCTGGGTCCTTGAAACCGAGTTCAACTAACAGTTGCCGCATCCAAACTAGCTCACATGTAGTTTGAGCCATAGCTCTATATTCGGACTCTGCACTGGATCTGGCTATCACATTCTGTTTCTTACTCTTCCAGGAAACCAAGTTTCCTCCCACAAATGTGCAAAAACCTGATGTAGATCTCCGATCAATGGGAGACCCGGCCCAATCTGCATCAGAGAACGCTTCCACCCTTTTATGACCATGATCTCTATAAAGAAGTCCACGACCAGGAGCTTTCTTCAAGTATCGCAAGATTCTCACCACGGCATCCCAATGGGGGGTACAAGGAGAAGACATAAACTGACTCACTACACTCACCGGAAAGGAAATATCTGGTCGAGTAATAGTGAGATAATTTAATTTGCCAACAAGCCTTCGATACCGCTCTGGATCACTTAGTAGCTCACCTTCTTCCGCCATTAGCTTAATGCCAGCTTCCATAGGTGTATCCAGAGGTTTAGCTCCTAGCATACCTGTCTCTGCAAGTAAGTCCAATGCATACTTGCGTTGCGAAATATGAATACCTCTCTTTGCTGTTGCCACCTCAATGCCCAAAAAGTATCTTAACCGTCCAAGATCCTTCGTTTCAAACTGCTGTTTCAAATATAACTTCAATTCATCGATCCCTGCAGAGTCATCACCAGTTATGACAATGTCATCCACATAAACAACAAGGAATATCCGACCAGCATTAGAAACCCGGTAAAACATAGAATGGTCGCCATGGCATCGAGTTAGTCCAAATTGAAGCACCACCTCAGTGAATCTCCCAAACCAAGCCCGTGGGGATTGCTTTAAGCCATACAATGATTTCTTTAAACGACATACATGGCCAGACTCCCCCTGAGCAACAAACCCAGGTGGTTGCTCCATATAGACTTCTTCATGCAAATCACCATGGAGAAAAGCATTTTTAACATCAAGTTGAAAGAGAGGCCATCGAGACGAAGCAGCCAAGGAAAGTAAAAGGCGAACCGATGTCATTTTAGCCACAGGAGAGAAAGTATCACCATAATCCACTCCATAGATTTGGGCGTAGCCCTTAGCAACCAATCTAGCTTTGAGTCGAGCAAGAGAGCCATCGGGATTAACTTTGACAGAGAAGACCCACTTACAACCAATAGCATTCTTCCCTGCAGGTAACGGAACAAGATCCCAGGTCTGATTTTTTTCAAGTGCCCACAACTCATCCTCCATAGCTGTCTTCCAACCCGGACTCGATAATGCTTCAGCAACAGACTTAGGAGTAGAATGTGTATCAATGGTAAGTAAACTAGCTCGAAGAGAAGCAGAAAGACCAGAATATGAGACAAAATTGGTAATGGGATGCTGGGTACAACTACGGGTTCCTTTACGATGTGCAATAGGGACATCAAGATCTGTAGATGGAGGACTTACCTCAGACTTGGAGGACGAAGAAGCAGTAGGCACGGGAGCATCTGCAGAGGGCTGTACATGTCGTGGACGTCTACTGTATACCTGATGGATTGGTGGAGGAGCAGGAGTAGACTTTGTGGTGGAATGCACAATGACATAAGTAAGCAACTCATCATCCAAAGTAGGAGAATCCATTTGTACTTCGGAGTAAACAGTAGACTCAAAAAAGGTGACATCAGCAGTGGTAAAGTATTTACGCAAAGAAGGACAATAACAGCGGTACCCCTTTTGTGTACGAGAATACCCCACAAAAATACATTTAAGAGACCGGGCATCAAGCTTGGAAAGTCCTGGACGATGATCACGGATATAACACACACAGCCAAAGATACGTGGAGGTAAATGAAGCAAAGGCTCAGAAGGAAAGAGGAAAGAGTGAGGAGTAGCACCTTTAAGGACAGAAGATGGCATGCGATTAATAAGGTAACATGCTGTCATAACTGCATCAGCCCAGAGTGATTTATCGACCTTCATCTCAAACAACAATGATCGTGCAACTTCTAAAAGGTGCGGTTTTTCCTTTCAGCTACACCATTTTGCTGTGGTGTATCTGAACAGGAGGATTGATGAAGAATCCCACGATGTGTCATGAAGTCAGAGAATGGTTTAGAGAAGTATTCTTTGGCATTATCACTACGCAGAACGCGAACAGGAAGAGAAAATTGTGTTTGTACTTCATTAACAAATGCACAAAAATTGGAAAACAACTCAGAGCGATTTCTCATCAGATATAACCAAGTGGCTCTTGAATAATCATCAACAAATGTAACAAAGTACTTGAAACCCAACTTTGAAGTAACAGGACACGGACCCCAAACATCTGAATGAACTAAAGCAAATGGCTGAGAAGCCTGTTTATTGACTCTTGGAAAAAAAGAAGTACGATGTAACTTCCCAAACTGACATGACTGACACTCAAGACTACTCAAAGAATGAAATTGTGGATCTAACTTCTTGAAACTTGCCAAGGAGGGATGACCCAAACGACAATGAACTTGGAGTGGAGTAACTGCTGAACAAGCCATACGGGTAGAATCATCAAACACGTACAATCCCTCCGACACATGCCCTCTACCAATCGTCTTCTTCGTCTTCAAGTCCTGAAAAACACACGAATCAGGATAGAAGGTTACCGAGCAATTATAGGCTTTAGTGAGATGACTGACAGACATAAGATTGAATGGAAAACTGGGAAGATACATAACTGATGATAAGGATAAGGAGGGTGTAAGAGGAACAGTTCCTACACCCTTAACTGTAGACACAGAACCATCAGCTAATGTAACATTTGAACTAGACTCATGAAATTCTGAAAATATGAGACTCCAGTCATGTGGTCGGTAGCACCTGAGTCAATGACCCAGGGCCGAGAGGCGGAGGATAGACACACTGTAGCATTACCTGTCTGGGCAAAAGTAGCTGTAGAGGAATCCTGTGAGACTTGCTGTGAAATCTGAAACTGTTTGTACCTTGCAAGCTCTTCCTCCGTCATTCGAACTAGTTTCCCACCTTCAGAGGACTCTCCTGTATTGGCTACATTGGCTGTAGCCTGTTGACTAGGTCTCCCATGCAACTTATAGCAAAACCTCTGAATATGTCCAGGTAACCCACAATAATGACAAGTCCGAACAGGACCAGTATTACTTCCCATGTTATTGGAAGCATTGCTAAATGAAGATGGTTGACCTCTGTTGAAACCACGACCACCACTACTACCAGAACGGCCTCCACCACGACCACGACCACCACCACGATACCCCTGGGCTGCCAGGGCTGAGCTATCACCTGGAGATGCCATATCCTTAGAAGACTCACGTGAAGTTCGTAAGATACGAGCAAATACCTCCGTAAGTGAAGACAGCCTTTCTCCTCCAAGTATCTGGGAACGAACTGCATCATACTCCGGTTTAAGTCCTGCCAAGAAGCTCATGATAGCTAACTGCTCTCGTTGCTCCTGCATCTCACGAACATTCGAAGTAATCGGTAGTAAAGCATTCAATTCTTCATACATCCGTTTAAAGTCAGCAAAATACTGAGTAACTGACTGATTCTTCTGGTCAGTCTTGGAAAACTCCTGGAACACCTCATAAATTCTAGCAAAATTATTTTGTCCTGAGTAAAGGACATTCAGATAATCCCACAACTCCTTCACAGTACCAATGTGCGTAACCAAATCTGCAACATTAGATTCCATAGAATTTAACATTTGACCAAGGATTCTAGCATCCATAGTCTTCCAATTCTTTTCTCTTGATACCCCACCACCTGTCAAGTGCTCCTGTTGGTCTCTCCCTGTCAATACTAATGTCACGATATGTTTCCATTGCTGAAAATTGCTAACTCCCTCCAATTTCTTCTCAGTCAAACGACTAGAAGACGATGATACCACCTCAGTAACCACATTCTTTTCTTCGTCAGCCATAGCACAATGTATAATTCAGCGATTTCAACACTTCAACAGACACTAAACCAGCAAACTACCACACATCACCACAAATCACTCAGCTTTCAGTAAAAGAGACCAACCAACAACGTTCCAGATCTGCCAATCATCCTTCGACCTTAACCAACAGGAGCCTTACAACAAAATCTAGGAGTCTCACATCAAAATTTCAACCTGGGTGTGAGCACGAGAGAGACACGCCTTGCGGGGAAGCGCCTAGAAGATGCACTGACTGCCTCGGTCGCACCTGGGAGGCGCGCCTGGGTGGCGCCTGGGAGGCGCGCGACCGCGCCTGGGAGGCGCGCCTGGGTCGCGCCTGGGAGGCGCGCCTGGGTCGCGCGCGACTGCGCCTGGAGGCGCGCTGATCGGCGCTTGGGTCGGTTGCCGGTCGCTGGTGGTCGGAGCGACGGTGGCTGCTGGTGGGTGGTGGTGGTTAGTTTAGATCTAGGTGATTAGGCTCTGATATCATGTAAAGTAATGAGAAACTAAATTAATTATTGAAAAGTAAGAGTTACAAGAGTATTTATACGTCCCTTATAACCCTAGTTTCTCAAACCATATGAAAGACTATTTTACCCTTATACTCTAACACTGCTGGAACAGGCTGTCTTCTTTATGTGCTTTCTTTTTTCTCTCTTCTTCCTTTTCTCTTTGTTTATTGTGAT
Organism: Syzygium jambos; assembly: GCA_031216235.1. Taxonomy (NCBI): domain Eukaryota; kingdom Viridiplantae; phylum Streptophyta; class Magnoliopsida; order Myrtales; family Myrtaceae; genus Syzygium; species Syzygium jambos. The sequence goes on along the minus strand of CM062229.1, from coordinate 6,964,609 downwards.
GTATTTTTTTTCAGTTGGTATTTCTGACACGTGATCATCAGTTTCACCTGCTTGCTTGTTGGAGTTGTCTCCAAACCTTGGGTTCTGAGAGAGAATGCTTAGAATTCCTTATGTCAACTATTTAACATTTCTTTTTTCTCTTCCAGATATTGTCCGATGAACTTGGATGCTGTGCAGATGATATCATGAGTATTGAGTTGAATATTTGTGATACCCAACCTAGCTGCCTTGGGGGTGGAAACAATGAGTTTATCTTTTCAGGAAGATTGGATAATCTTGCTTCAAGCTATTGTGCATTGAGAGCTCTAATTGACTCTTGTAGATTACCCACGGATTTATCAACTGAGCATGCTGTTCGGATGGTTGCTTTATTTGACAATGAAGAGGTAAAGTTCTCTGGCATATATGTATCCTTCAGTTAACATATTCTTGTCTCCATTTTATAGTCCCCCACTCTTCTTACCTAAAAGAAACTAGGCAGACAAAAGCAAGGGTGTCCACCTGCTCCTGCGTCTCTCCTGCGTCTGAAAAAGGAGTTTAAGAATTCAGATAGTTTTTTTGCTTTGCTGATTTAGCCATTGATTGGACGTTCTTAGTCACATTGATGATATTTTAGAAAGAGTACCGTTCAAGTTTCCTCCGAATAATCAGAATATTATTATGACTGAGGGAAAATACGAAGGTTTAGACTGCTTTGCTGCCAGAGACTTTTTGTTAATACATGAACATTTCAAGATCAGTAGAAAGTTATGCTTACACATATAACTCTGCTATGCTTTACAGATAAAGAGGGATATGTAAATGCTTCTTGTAATAAACTTGTATTCAAATCTGTCCCCATTGTAAAGGAAGAGAACATCCAAACTCATTGTCTAGATATTTTCTGTAGTTTTGTCTTCACTCTGACCTGTATCAAACATGAGCTAGATAATTAACAAGATGATACTTAACCACTTATATTGTTAGGTAACTGTACTCAGAAAATTTTTCATTATCCTCTGATTCACATCGGCTGCACCAAATACACTTATGCAGGGTGAGTGTAGTGGATGGATCAGCTTTTATGCATTGATCTTGCTGTGCGACTTTGAATGTAGTAGTAAAGCTGTTAACTCTATTGATCAGGTGGGTTCAGATTCCTTTCAAGGTGCTGGTGCACCGACCATGTTTCAGGCCATGAGACGCATCATTGATTCCTTAGCTGATAAGTATGTTGGGGAGAGTGCTTTTGAGCGTGCGATACGGAAATCATTTCTTGGTACGTTTTGCTTTTATCATTATGAGTTGGTGTTGCATTGTCCTATTTATTATTTCGTACTTGTTGACTATATATCAAATTACATCCATATTATGCAAATTTATGCTGACGTGGAATTTAAAGAGATTTTCTTGTCCTTTAGATTAGCTCGGAGGCCAGCTTGTCCTTGTAGATGTGTGTGTATATGTAATAAATGTTAAAGATAGTGCGTGGCAAAAGGAAAAAGCTATATGGTGGTGGCTTCTATTAATTGCAAAGGGCAGCGAGAGGCAATGGACCTTTGTGATGAAGTGGCTCAACCACAAAGCTCAATTTTACCCACTTTTCTAATGATATTGTAGATATTATAGGGTTCAATTTGGGTTAATAGCAAACAATATATGCTTTTTTCTTTTTTACATGTGTGCATTTCTTCTGATATTTCTTAAAGCCACTTTCAGGAGGTCCTGTTATTGAATACACACAGCTAATATACTTGTCACTTTATCATGTTTTATTTTCATACTAATATGATGTGTACTTCCATAACTGCTGACATCTAGGATTATGCAGTTTCCGCAGACATGGCTCATGGAGTTCACCCAAATTTTATGGACAAGCATGAGGAACACCATCGACCTGAAATGCAGAAGGGGCTAGTAATTAAGCACAATGCCAATCAGCGTTATGCCACCAGTGGCATTACTGCTTTTCTTTTCAAAGAAGTGGGCAAAATCCATAACTTGCCAACACAGGTAGATTCAGTTTTAACACTGAGAGATGTCTCTTGAAACTTAAGCTTCTATTATAGTTCAATCAAGAAACATTCTATCATATTAGACCCTTGGAATATTTAGTTGTCATCTCCAAATTGTGGTGAAGCAAGATATTGACATGTAGCCTGCAGTCTTTAATTAAAAATGATACTCGGTTATTCTGGCCATTTGTGGTAACTAAGAACCACTATTCCTTACATGTTAGTATCAATAGTCTATGATAGATCAGCTTTCAGCAATTAACTTTGTCCTAATTCTACTTTTCATTTCTGTGGACCGAGGATAAAGGTTGGACCTCATGCTTCTTAAGATGATTTTACCGCAAGAGCAAGGAGATCAACCTTTTTGAAATCTCAAAACATGACATTTTGTAACTATCACATCGGCTACCATGCAGATGCCATGTTAGCCCCCTTTAACAATTTCTCTCCATTTCACTCTTCCAATGCATATCCTAGGATTAACTGTAAATCTCATATCTGCGTTTTCTCTGCTGAAGCTGGCAATGATTCATAAGTGTATTATACATGTCATCCTTATCTTCCTCTGTTTATAAGTTGTTGTCCACAAGTTTCTAAGGATTTTCATGGTCTGGAGGTTTTGGTCATTTTTATATGGTTGCTTGAAAGCTACTTTGGTTTCACCTTTATTACCTGCTGGACATCTCTTCATTAATCTCTCTCTCACACACACAATGTATGTAAATGAGTGTGTAATCAGTAATTATATTGAAATATGGTGTCATTACCAACGTAGTTTTGAAATCAAGTTCTCTATGCTATATGGATATATTATTTATGCAGGTTTAGGACGAGTTACCAATGTAATGCGTCAATTTCTTTTCCAGATTATTTGTCTGAAGTTTCTAGTTGTGCCATGCTTTATACAGGAGACCTAATATAGAAATTTTCACATGACTATTCTGGGTGTAGGAATTTGCAGTTAGAAATGACATGGGATGTGGATCCACCATAGGTCCAATACTGGCATCTGGAGTTGGTATCCGCACTGTTGATTGTGGCATTGCTCAACTTTCCATGCACAGGTATTGAATTGACCTTGTGTGATTAATTAGGGAAAATGACACAAATGGTCTATGAATTTTGGCATAATGTGCAATGTGGTCGCTGAACTTTTTATTTTTTCAATTGGTCCTTGAACTTTAGCCCAATGTGCAATGTGGTCTATGAACTTTCAATTTGTTCATTGTGATCCTTGAACTTTTGATATATATTCAATCTAGTCCCCGAGCTTTATGAAAATGTTCAATATTGTCTTTGGGCTTGAATTAATGGAAAGATAACGTTGAACATTTTCATATAGTTTAGAGATTAATTTGAACATGTACCAAAAGTTTAGAAACCATATTGAATAAATTAAAAGTTCAGGGACGACATTGCACATTGGGCTAAAGTTCAAGGATCACATTGAACAAATTAAATATTCATGGACTAGATTGTGCATTAAATTATACTTCGAGGACTATTTGTGTCATTTTCCCGATTAATTATGATGGTCCCGTGGTTTGTGCTCATCACATCTGCTGTAGCTTGTTGCTCAACAGACAAGCGAGTCACAAATCCAGTGCTTAGTTTAAGAAGAGAAAAGAAAACATAACTCAGTGTTTTTTAACAGCTATATCTCTATGCCAAAAGAATATTTTTCCGATCTTCATGCAAATCTCTCAATAATAAGCCCTGCTTCGTTTTAGTCTGTGAGTCCGGCATCTTTTCATGCATAAGCATATGCAAATTATGCTCAAGAGCTCCTTTGATGGGCCGTCTTCAATATAGGAACACTAGAGATCTGTGTGATATGTTGATTTCTTTTCACCTTCCAGCAGAGATGCGTATTTGTAACTCTTTTCCATTTCTCTTTCTGGGGTGGGTTGCTGTTTGTTCATGACAGATGCTTGATTTTCCCGGCGAATGTTGAAAAGTGTGAAACTGTGGTCATGATTATGTCTGTTTTTTTACATTTGCAGTGTGAGAGAAGTATGTGGGAAGGAAGATATTGACATCGCGTACCAGCATTTCAAGGCATTTTATCAAAGCTTTTCACATGTAGACAGTAAGCTGACTATTGACAATTAGTAAGTCTTACAAATATGTGTCTGAATCATTTCTTTAATCCCTTGGGGCCTTCTGTGTGCCTAAATTGCAACTGACGGAGAGATAGAAAGGTTGAGAAGGGTGTGCCCAGGTATCTGTATACATATCCAGAAAAGTGGAAATTTCTTGCTCAGAGAATTGCGGATGGGTGGGTTGGAATTTCGAAGCAGGAATTTCGCTACTCTTTGAGATATCTACTCCAGGATGAGCAGGGAGGACATTCCTTAGCTGATCCAATCCATGTTTTTTGGGTTCACTGCAACGGAATAGGTCACAGTTTTGGTGTATGTATTGAGTGTACTTTCCAGCATTTCTACTTCTGCAACTACCAATATACTCGGATTCTTTTTGCGCACTTATTTTCGTGGGCTCAGTAACTACTCAGGAAAGATATGGGGAGTTCGTATTACCCGGTGAACTTGCTTAGATAACAAGATCAACCCACACACACACACACACACACACACAAAAAGCCAAGAGAGGTGGTTGCGGTGCATAGTCCTAGGGATATCATTCCATGGGATTGCATTTCCTCAACTCGGCAGTTTGATAGAAAAGAAACGTGGAAATCAGCAGCTCTATTTTCTGCTGGTTCACTTGAGAGGTGACCACTGACAAAGAAAACTGCACATGCATAGTCATCTAGTGAACTGTATTTTCACCTGATGGGAGGACTCTTAAGGTTCGAAAGTAGCGGAATCATAGCAATTTTCTTATGGTTAGTGAAATCCAACGGTCAAAGTTCTTTCTAGTTACTAGCATATATACCTTAAACTTCCACTTTTAGTGATACTCGGGAGAAACTGTCATTTTCCAAAATTCAAATGCGAAATTAATCGGGATGCATATCAGTACGATTGGTTGGCTATACTATGTTAGTAATGTAATCGATGCGTATTAGTCTCGTACTATTTTCTGGTGATAATTCAACTGTAAGTTTGTGCAACTTTACAAATTAGTTTTCGACTTTAGCGGAAAGTAGCTGGGCAGCTGCTTTGGAAAAGGCAGGATTCGATCCAGAGAGTTTTAGAATAATTTTACGATTCACTAAACTACGGTCAAAGGGCTTTAGGAGTTCAAAATTTTTAAAGTTTTCTCCAACTTACCCTCGGGCCTAAAGTTTTTAAAATTTTCATTGAAAAACTCGATGGAGATTATTGATTGAGCACTTGCCATTGACATGTGGCGCTTTTTCGAATGACAAAACTAGTACCTATATTATTTTTCATCTAAAGTCCAAATACTTTATCCAATAAGGGTCCAACATTTATTATGACATATTCGATTTGAGCTATAAGTACATCGCAACACCTATGGCTAGAGGGTCCGAGGTTGGCAAACACTAACAGTCAGAAAGTATCTGTACATCATAGTTAAGTAACATAACACAAACTATTCAGATTTTCACTCATAATGTAGGTCGAACTTGTGATCTTGTGAAAGACAGATGGCCCATTTACTATTGAGCCATCCACCCCGGTGGTATAAATCAAGATATTAATTTTTTTTTCATATTATTAAGTAGCTTTTTATCTATGACAAAAGTAAGTTCTATCCTTTCAGTACTTAATAATTTTATTAATGTTTACTAACTTTTCCAAGATGAATTGTAAATTCCAAAATTGGCTAGTAACTTCTCTTATTTCACAAGCAAGTAGAAACCCACTACTTTAGTAATGTTCATGAATGTTGAGTAACTTCGTAACATAAAAAAATGAATTTTATGAAATAGGTTTCTAGCAAAGTTCTTTCTATTGAAATCTACTTCATAATCTGGACAGCAGTTTCCAGTCAATTTGCATTTATCTGATCCTACGGTTCTCTTCTTTTCCCATCTAAACAAACGCCAAGATGATCCAAATATAAAAACCCGTGCCTGAGGTGGCTGCATTGTCACTCCAACCAGTCAAATGAGTATTCACAGTTCAACTTGCATGGAGCTTTAATGAAGTCCACCATTGTTTATGTCTGCTCAACCCCACCTGCACACCACGCTCTCCACGCACACCCAGCACACAGCCGCACGCCCCCGCACACACGCAACACCTGCACAGCACGCGCGGACACGCTCCTTCGTCTACACCAGAAAAAAAAGAAGAAGAGAAACTAGCTCACGACGGCGTGGCAAGAACAATTCGCAATATCGAACTCTAGATCTTAACTAGCTAGCGTGCGCGCACGAACTCACTCGCGCACCCAACTACCTTAATCACGCACGCTCTCACGTCCCAGGTCCCACAAGATCCTAGGTCCTTGATCGTGTAGCTTTTGGTTTGTGCCTTAGGCTAAAAGCTCGGGCATTATCAATCAGATAAGATACAAAAGGTAGGACAACATGGGCCCACTAAAACAAGTGCAAAAGGACACCCAACCACAGCATCCTCAACTACCAGGCAACTAGAAACAACTTCCGGTCAACAAGGTTGAACCAGAAACATAAGCGAATGACACGCGGTAGGGCATGATTCGTACGATTCCTAGCAAGCCATCTGATCATGTCATTGCACAACTCTTAAATTGAATCATGTTAAGGATGTAGTTGGCAGATACGCTAAAATACCACGTATGGGATCGATGCATATAAAGAATCATCGTGGTTGTCGTGGTGCTTGATTGATGGGTTTACCAAATTTCTCGGCGCTCGTCGTGGACTTAGTGCTGAAACCGAGCCGGGTAACAACTCTAGGACATTAAGAATGATGGTACAGCGGTCCAAATTTGATTCTAGCATATGTTTCGAGCGCGGATCACTAAAGAAGTCTCGTACTCGGTCCTTCAAACATGAAGTTTCACTGAGTCAATCTCTCTGTGCGTTTCTGTTTCTCCTGAGTGGTTTCTATCAAGCAACGATGTCTGAAACTCCACTGCAGCCTACAGGAACAAAGATTCTAGCTCTCTTTGCGTTCCCACACGCACCCATCTCGTACGGCCTGTCGTGTTCAACAACCAGTCAAACCCCAACACCAACTTCTCCGCGCGCTCTCTCTCTCTCTCTCTCTCTCTCTCTCTCTCTCGCTAGCTCACAAGCTCCACTCTTAAATTCGCCAGAGGCCCACCCCCAAGCGCAACACTCTCTCTGACATTCGCCCGAAAACCGAAGAACGTCACCGACTTCAATCACGACGGCGACAGCAGCGGCGGCGAGGAACTCGCAAGGGGGATGTTGTTGTTCAAGAACGGTGGGGATGGGCTGAGGGGGCTGAGGCCGCTGGTTCACCTGCTGATCCCGCTGTGCGTCCACTGGATCGCCGAGGAGATGACGGTGTCGGTGCTCGTCGACGTCCTGATCGACGCCCTGTGCCCCGGCGACACCACTTGCTCCGAAGTCATCTACTTCAACGGCCTCCAACAGACGGTAAATTCTCACTCGCCTCTTAGTTTTCTCTCTCCGTTACCGCCTTGCATGTACTGGGATGACGTCTCGCTGACGACACAATTTTCCTTTTTGGGGTAGTTTTCAGGTGACGTCAGCTACTAATCTGGATATGCATTTATTTATTAAATCGAGAATTTTTGTACTTCACTATTTATTTCTCTCTTCTTCTTTTTTTTGTCCTTTTTGGATTAGAAGAAGCACTCCCTACTTCTTTAAAAAATAATTTTTTAGGCGTTATCTATAAGTTTACGAGGACTGCTTATGTTATTTTGGATAATGTTTTGGTTTTTTACGGTGATTTTTGTTTCACTGAATAGTGAAATGCCACTTTCTCGATATAATGCCGAAGACTATCATCAATAATATCCTTAAAAAAAGAAAAATTAAATATTGTCAACGAGAATTATCAAGTAAACTAGGACTTGCACGGTCCCTGCATTGGCTGATGGAAGCTGAAGCTTGGATCAGTCATTATCAATGTCAACTCAATATCTAAAATATTCTTAGCACAGAATTATTCAAGAAGAAATAATTTTTCTAGCACATATAATATGCCTTTTCATTTATCTGTTCCCCTGGCAAATTCGTGGTACTGCTCAAGGTAAATTTCCTTAGCAACATGTGAAGTAACAGATTACTCGAATGGCGGCTTCCGCCTTGACAGGGCAGTGCTCTTCAATTCGAGATTTGTTTTCTGACGAATTGGTTAGATCGATCTCATATGTCATCTGCCAATAATTCCCGTAAATGGGTTAATTAGATTGCCGCTCAACATTTTTTGTTAACAGCGAGAAGAAGCAATGCAATATAAAGAACTTGGTGAAAGAGGGTCATGCTGTGTTTCTGACAGAAACTTCTTTAAGCATGTTTACAATGGCCATGGTGGGCATTCACCAGTTTCCTAGAATGTTCATTGGGAAATACGGATACATATAAAGTATGCTTCGGCAAAGTAAAATCCATTTCAGTGCCATGTTGGGAAAAGGCTTAGCAGGACAGTGTTCATTTCGACTGACTGAATTCATAAGTTAAAAGAACACTGTCAGGCAAAGATAACTTATGATTTTCTTTTCTTTTCTAGTTTAGATCGTCGGAGTTTTCAAGATGTTTTCAATCCCGATCCTCGGTCAGCTTGCAGACGAGTATGGACGAAAACCGGTGCTCCTTGTAATCATATCAACGTCCGTATTTCCCTTTGGTGAGACTCACTTGAAAGTAGCTTTCTGAAAATTTGTGAGTGACGTTGTGATTGTATGTTCATGCATCTGCCAACATGTCTTTCAAGAAATACTTTCTCCCCTTCTTTCTGATTCATTCAAGTCTAATGCACTTCAGAACAGGACTCAGACTACTGATTCTCTCTTATTTACTGTTATTGCCCAAGTTGAGCTGCTCGGGATTGATTGCAGTTTGTATGTTGCATGTTCAAACTAGGAACAAGATCCGGAATCAACAAGTTCTTTCATGTTCCTATTGTTTTATTCTTCATAAGTTCCTGTAAAGCTCATAAAATGATTCCTACCATGCCCTCTCTTGTCTGTACCACTGAATTGACTTGCTTCCCTTTTTCCCTTTTGAACTATTGCAAGAGAAATGGCAGATCTATGTACTGCAAAGAGGAAAAGCTACTTAATCTTATAAAGGACCTATACCAGGCCCATGCTTTTGTTGCTCCCTTATGTCTGTGATCATATCAAGTAGGCATGTTCTCTGGTAATTAAATTATGATTGGCTTCAATGTAGTTCTCATCAATAATGAGTTCATCCTTTTCTTTGTTCTCTTGTTTCAGCTATGCTGGCCTGGGATCAGTCGAGGGGATTTGTATATGCCTATTATGTACTCAGGACTATATCATACATTCTCAGCCAGGGCAGTATATTCTGTGTTTCCGTTGCTTATGCGGTGAGCATTTTCCTGAGCTGGAAGAAATCACGAGTCAAAAATACCAGACTATAACCAAAAAGTTCCTTTCCTCTTAGTAGGCAGATGTCGTTGAACCCGGTAAGAGGGCTTTCGCGTTTAGCTGGATTACAGGTCTTTATTCTGCTTCTCATGTCCTGGGAAACTTGTTAGCACGTTTTCTCCCAGAGAAGTACATATTTGATGTAAGCAGTTGATGAAATTTTAACAGCATCTCTGGTTATCCTTTCGATTTTCTGGTCCTCTTGCTAATGAAATTTCTCCTTACAGGTTTCAATAGCTCTCTTGCTCTGTTGCCCGATATATATGTACATATTTCTGTGTGAGACCGTTAGATTTGCCCCAAGGCAGGACCAAGAGTCAACATGGCTGACTAGGATTAAAAGGGGTGTGTCCAAACGGTACAGTTCAATGAGAGACGCAGCAAGAATAGTTATAAAAAGGTATTAAATTTGCTTATTCGTGTGGTCTTGCAAATTACATCTCAGAAGGACTTCAATTCTTTTACATCGTGCGCATTTTCATAAGAATAGGATCCTGTTTATCTTGTATTTATCTGCCTAATGAATTCCTTGTCACTCTTCAGTCAAACACTCAGAGGCATCTCCATTGTTTCTTTCTTCTACCAGTTGGGAATGACTGGCATCAGCAACGTATTACTGGTATTGCTTTTCTTTAGCCACTACTGGTATATTAATAGTTCTCTGAAACTTAGATGTCTCTGTTGCCGGTTCCTCAGAAGCACACACATGACATGATTATAGACGAATACAATCTTCCATGAAGACCAGGAGTTTCAAGATAATTAAGCAGGGGTTGCCAGCACACTTAAAATTGTGGAAAGTATGACATTATAAATTAGAACTCGAGCATGTGGAAATCCTTATATCGTCACATCAATATAATCTTCTTAATGCTTGTCATCTCATATTTCTTCTTCATATGAGGTTGCAACATGGTACTTCTGATTCCCAAATCTCTGCATGTAATTTCTGATGGTGCTGCAAAGACCATATTGATATGGACTAATTAAAGAGGGGCACAGACTGGAATTCTGTGCTTTGTTGGAAAGATCACTGACCCCTGTAGGACTTAAGTGATGGAATTAGTGGTATCCAGTCCATCTGTGTTCATGTTTCTCATACTCTTAGCCGTTACTTTTATTCAATTTAAATGCTTGACACTTACAAAACTACCTTTTCAGTACTATCTGGAGGCAGCTTTCGGTTTTACTAAGAATCAATTTTCGGAGATTCTAATAGTGGTGGAAGCAGGTTCAATTGTTTCACAGGTTTGTCATCAGTAGACTCTGAATGTTTTCTTTGCAGGTTGTTATATTTTCATGTGATAGATAATTAATACAGATTGAGCACTAGGCATCTTTATGTCACTATTCTTTCTTTCTTCCCTCTTCATACTATGGGTAATTATTATAACATGATTATGTTATGTAATAATGTAAGTGCAAGGAAGTAAAGTAAAAACGAGAGTACAAGGAAGGTTCAGATATATCAGGAATGAATGGCATCATACATAGCCAGAAAATGATCAGAAGTGATTTTGCTCTCGCTGGGTGAAGTTTGGACACACAGGATTGCTCTTGTAGCCTGTCTTTCAGAGAACCTAGTGATTGCCTTTCTACATGTCACTAAGGAAGAGTGATTGAAGAGTTTGAGATGAAAGTTGGTAGCTGGAATGTCAAAATCATCCCTACCCACACATGCAGGGTGGAGAGAGAGAGAGAGAGAGAGAGAGAGAGAGAGAGAGAGAGAGAGAGAGATTCATATGCCACATTCGTTTAACAATGCATTTGTGCCATGTAACAATCAATGCAAAATTTAAGATGCTTGTTAGAGGTCCTACAAAAGTTTTCTTTGGTCTCAATTATCATTAGTTTGAATTGTGTCTTTTGCAGAACCACATCCCATGTCATTCATTTACCATTTCATGGTGTGACCAACACGTTTGTGATTATTTGGTACAAAATCACCTTGTAATAAATCTTCTGTTTCATTTATGTTCTTCATTTTGCAGATTCTGGTTCTCCCTCTTGTAAATCCTTTGGTTGGAGAAAAAGTAATACTCTGTGTAGGCTTACTTGCATCAATTGCTTATGTAAGTTGTACTTCCTCAGATAACTACAGTTCCCTGTAGTCAACAATTATTGTGGATGGATAATAATGGGAACTGCCTTTTTCCTTTACAGGCATTGTTCTATGGCTTGGCTTGGGCATCATGGGTATGTATATCTATTTACCTAGAATGGTTCTTTAGTTCTGTCAGAGACAAGGAACAATCTCATGCCTGTTGAAGCAATAGATATATTCTAGCCTGCCATTATGCAGCATGGTCAGTAGAGATAACAGAAATAATTTCTCGTGAAGATGTTACTAACGACAGAGGGGATGGGACACTAATACACATACAGCAAGCAAAGAAACAAGACCTCCAACCTCCTTCACAGGATAAAAGATATAAATGAGGCTCAATTCCAAACACTAGCCGTTCTTCAGCAAATGTGAATATGCTAATGGCTTCTTCAGGAGAAGAGAATATTGTTGGAGCAACCCTTCAATCTCTTCCCCTTCTCCCGGTTTTAGGAGTTGTCAATGGCTTGAAAATCAAGTAGGATGACTTTGGAAACCCCAGGGAAAATATACAAAGAGAAAAAAGGGAACCCTTTATGGCGATTAAGCGATAATGAAGGAACTTTAGTTTTCTCTTCACCTAAGTCCAAAGCTATGAGTTCTGGTGATTCTCTAGGCTTCATAATATAACAACTGTGGCAATGCATATTGCAGGTGGCATACTTAAGTGCCTCTTTCGGAGTTATTTATGCCCTTGTTGATCCTGCTGTAAGTAACTATCCTCATCATTTCCTCCCATGAGAGAGTGACTTTCATTCTAATACGTTGTCCTCTTTGTTACTCTTGCTATTGGTGACATTTATCGACTATAACATCTGAATGTGAAGACCTATGCCATAATTTCAAAAGCATCAAGCTCGGCTGATCAGGTTAGCATAGATATTCCACTATCTATTCTGTTTCTATGCACTGTGCATCATGGACTTGTAGTTACTGCCAAACTCTGCAACCCAAGGATGTTGACTTTGATCCCTCCATGACATCTGATTCTGAGAATACAAACCGAAGATTCAGATATGCATGTGTTAACATAGACAAAAGAGTTTGTTATTGCCATGGGGTTGGTCAAAGGTTAACTAGTTTGGGTTTGCTATGATTGACAATGAAAACATTTTTTAGTGTCAATTTGGAGGCACTTATAGATTGCTAGAATGTTCACATTTCAGTGCCAAATTATCAGTGCTAAGGACAGTGACATTAGCTCATGCTTATACATGCATAACTTGCAATAATCTTGTGAACGGAAATACAAACTTAAACAGCTCAGTTAGTTAATAAATTCTTTTTATAGCTTTGCCCCAAAATTATGTCGAGAGATATTAAAATAAATTTGTATAAATAATCAACTTGCCTGGCACTTTACTATAAAGGACTTGTCCTTTATCCTCCTTATGTCATGTTCTTTAATACTCCTTACGAAAACAACATACACACAGGTCATATGCTGTAAGCCAACCTGTCACTGTTATCATGTCATGGTTGTTTACATTAGGAAGTCACTTGAAAAGTCATCTGATCTTGTTGGACTTTTTCTCACTTGAAAATACTTTACATCGGACTATTTATATGTCTACGCTCCCTATAAGCCTTCACTAATTGAAGTAGCATTTTGAATAGCAATGAGGTTGAAAATTGCCTGATGTAATTGTTTAAGCAAGTCAACCCGACTGGAAGTGATGGAAAAGATTAGTCAGGTTATAGAACTTAAGACATCATCGGACAACCTTCATACTCGATCTGTGTCCAAGCATTCTATAGTATCTGATTTTCTTGAATCCCATTCTACTAGTGGCGCTCGTGCAGTGTTTGGAAAGAAAAAGTGCATCTAAACATCTGAAGCGTGACGGTATAGTCCCCTGCCGGTCGATGTGCTTTTTTCTTGTACAGTTTCATATTATCTGGACTTTATGGAAGAATTGTTGCTATGTGTTGCGTCATGAAGGCCTTTCCCTTTAAACTCATCACAAGTGATTAAAGGATGCCGGCTTCAATTTACCTGCAGGGAAAGGCACAAGGGTTCATAGCTGGCATACAAGCAATAGCCAGTTTTTTATCACCCCTTGCCATGAGTCCCTTGACCGGTGGGTTGCCTGCTTTTATCTTCATTTGGCATTTTGAAATGTATTTTCTCTATCCGACCATGCTAATCTTTTTATGTTCTATTTTCTCAGCTTGGTTCATATCTGATAATGCCCCCTTCAACTTCAAGGGCTTCAGCATTGTATGTGCCTCTGTATGCATGGTGAGAAAAAGAACTCTTATGATACCCCAGTTTGTCACCCAGTAATAGATTTTTGATTACATTAATTCTTAAAATAATATACATGCTCAGGTTCTTTCTTTCACATTCGCTTGTCTGCTTAAACCGGAAGATTGGTCAAGCCAGAACTCAGATCAGGACAACATAGAAGACCAAGAAGTTCCATTACTTTGCAGCAGTACTGGATAAATTACAAAACATCTGACTTTTCATGTAGTCGTGAAATTTCATCCAGGGTGTTGCTGTTGCCTGTACGTCGGATAGGCTCTTGGAGAAGTGATTCTGTTTTCAAGGAGTTGCATCTGACAAAGTTGTAAATATAGTAGAGTTTGAGAGCTGAATCTTAGATAAGCAGCTTAAGGTTACTTCTCCGGCCCTTGCCTGTAGGAGGTTTTGCTATGAAATTTCACTTTATCAAGTGTATCGATAAAGTATTTCCTCGTTATTGCATTAATTATAACAATCAGCAGTCCAGCTAACTGCTAAATTTTACTATATCTTAATGGCCATCAGATAACGTAATTAAAGTCAAATCAGTCTTTTTGCTTCAGTTCTAGTTATATTGTGCTGGGAGAGATATAAAGATCCAAGAATTAGTCATTGTCAAGAAGAACAGTCTCAAGAGTCCAAAGACCAACTTATCAGTACAACTGTGAACTATATCAATTTCATTTGCATGATCTTATGGAAAGACTGGTGCTGTACAAGCATGCCGAAAAGATTCATTTCGCTCGAAGACAAGCATAAGAGACTCGAGACGGCTTAGAATAATTATTGTTGCCACGGCGGAGAAAGGCTCCGATAGAACTGGCAAAACAAATGTTGATTACATGTGTTGAGCCAGCTGCAAGGAGTAACAAATGTAATCAATTCAAGGGTTAGTTTAAACAAACTGAGTTGAGATCATATGGAAAAGGAATTGAAGGTGAAGTGCAGGTAGAGAGGATCAATGTCAGCTGATGGCATTGAAACCAAAAATCTATATATGCTGCTATTTTGAGCATAACCGATGAAAACACAATCCACCATTTTAGGTCCCAACTGAGTTTGTTTAGGAGGAGGAATCACCACCTTGTTTAGGCAACCCCACATTCAAAAAAATGTAGGATGGTAACCTTCCATTCCATAACTCACATGGAGTTTTACCTGTTTTCCTGTGGGGTATTTTGTTAAGAATATAATTTGCAAAAACTACCTCCCCCTACAAATTATGAGGTAAACCTGAACTCAAGAGCATGGTGTTAGCCATCTCCATTAGAGTTCTGTTCTTCTGTTCAGTAACTCTATTTTGATGCGGAGTATAAGGTACAATTGTTTGGTGAATTATCCCAAAACTAGCACACAACTCTTTTAAATTGGAAGAACTATATTCTCATCCTCTGTTTGACCTAAGCACTTTGATTCGTCCGTCAAGTTGGTTCTCGATCTTATTTTCATACTTGACAAACATGCTCATAGCCTCACCTTTGCCAGATAACATATAAACATAGCAAAATTGAGTGCAATCATCCACAAAATTAATAAAGTACTCCTTTCCATCTCTACTTTCTATAAACTTTAAATTACATAGATCACTATAGATTAGTTGTAGAGATAGTTAGTTGTAGAGGTTCACTCATTCTTTCAACCATTTGAAAGATTTCTCAACAATCTTAGCCTTAACACAAGTCTCACACTTGTAACGGCCATCCAATTCAAACTTTCGAATTAGCCCCAAGTTTGCTATATTCATTAGTGTACCATAGTTTGCATATCCTAATTTACTATGCCATAGATAAGGAGACACAACAGTGTAAACTGAATATTTCTCTTTATTAATAATTTTTGGATACAAGAATTTCGAGTTTACATCAATGATAGCTACATTAGCTTTGAACAGTTCATCATACAAGTATCATTTCCCCACATACATCCCCCATTTGGTAAGTACAAATTCGTCAAATTCAAATACAATTTTGAAACTCTTCTTGACAAGTATGGGATCAGAAATGAGATTCTTCCAAATCTCTAATACGTGTAACACATTTAGCATGATGATCTCCTTACCAGAGGTGAACTTCAGGATCACATTTCCTCTCCCGACAATTTTAGCTGATGTAAAGTTAGCCATATAAAGCATCTCCTCTTCCTCAGCCTTCTCATAAGATGAAAATGAGTGTATATCCACACAAGTGATTTGTGGCACGTGTCCAACCACCAATCGTTATTGATTGACACCAAGGATACCCCAAATGCCACCATAGTAGTTAGTCTCTCATCATCTGCCTGCCTTGTCAAATTTAGCTACTTGGCTGCACCACTGCCCTTGCTTTTTTTTGGGTGCTTCTCACAATCCATAGCCCAGTGCCCAGGCTTATTGCAAACAAAACATGTCCCTTGGAATTTCTAGGACTGTTCCTTCTGCTTGTCTTTTCCTCGAAAAGATTTCTTCCTTTTCCTATCTTGCTTGGAATTGGAAAACTCAACAGTGTTGGTCTTTTGTTCTATAGGAAGGTTTGCATTCCTTCTGTTATCCTCCTCGATTCTGAGGCACAGAATGAGATCTCCAAGGTTTATCTCTTTCTGTTTGTAATTCAAATAATTTTTGAAGTCTGACCAACCCGAATGCAGCTTCCCAATAATAGCTACCACTTGGAATGATTCACTAAATAACATTCCCTTAGCAAAGATGTTGTTCAGAATTATTTGCAATTCCTGGACCTGATTCATAACAAATTTAGAATCCATCATCTTAAAGGCTAAGAATTTGGCAACCACGAATTTCTTGGTGCCCACATCCTCAGTCTCGCAAGACTTTTCTAAGGACTCCAATAACTGTTTAATAGTTCCAATGTTACAATAAAATATTATATAGAGAACTTACCAGACAGTTAAGGATAGAGTTTCGGCATAGGAAGTCCCCGTGCTTCCAAGCCTGCATTGCCCAAACGTCGTGACATTTTGCTCAACTAGATTAATTATCGGGAACACTCTCGATAAGTACTTAACCAGATTCAACATGGTCAGATAGAAGAACATCTTATGCTGCCACTGCTTAAAGTCCACAGCAATAAATTTCTCTGGTTTCTCATTTGGTATATCCGAAGATGGTTTTATCAAAGAAGGCAAAGCCTCTTGATGTATACCTGTATAACCATAGATAATTTCAGCCTGAAGGCTTGCAGCATTTGTTGCCACAAAACGAAGCCTTGAGGTATGAACCTCGCCACCGGCAGCAGTCAAAACAACCATAGGAACCTCTTCAAATATGTTATAGACATATGTGAGTATTTCATTGTTATTAGCCATCACAAATTCTAATAAACACAACAAACAATAAGAAAGAACTAAATGACTTAAAATTGTTGAATACGTAAAATGTGTGTAATAAGAAATTATAATCAAAGATAAAAAAAAAACTTTGAGAAAGCGATCCAAGCCATTGTTTAAATAATCTTTACAAAAAAAAAGATGCTGAATTACAACTCAAATACAAACTAGCTAGATTGCAATATGCAGGTGCGTGCGGCTGTGTGCTGTGCGATCTAGAAAGGGAGCAAATGAAAAACATCCATTATGGTTTTGCCATCAAAAGCTTGGTGTACGCTCAGATATACACTTAACTTGTCATTGCTTTTGCTGTGGGAATGTCGGAAAGATATAATAGTAATCCATGTATGGATTACTGGAGAGCTACAAAGAAGGTGATGAGGTCCCTTTAAGGTACAAAAGGTTATATGCTTTTATATAAACAAATTAACAACCTGGAGGTAGTTGGTTATTCGGATTCAGACTTCGTTGATTGCATTGATTCTCGAAAATCAACATCTGGATACATTTTTATATTTGCTGGCGAAGCCGTGTTCTGGAGAAATGCGAAGCAGACTTTGATTGCTACTTTTACTATGAATGCTGAGTTCGTTTCCTATTTTGAGGCCACTTGCACAGTGTGTGGTTGAAGAGTTTCATATTAGACTTAGAGTTGTGGATTCCATTGCTAGGCCATTAAGGATATTTTGTAACAATTCCGTTGCAGTTTTCATGGCCAAAAATAACAAAAGTGATAGTCAAAGCAAGTACATCGACATCAAGTATTTAGCCATAAGGGAAAGTGTTAAAGAGAATAAAGTGGTCATAAAATACGTTAGCACTGAATTGATGTTAGCTGATCCTTTAATTAAATGCATGCCATCACTAAGTTATAAGAATCATGTGGCTAGGATGGAAATTGGTCCTATCATGTAAATTTTCTTCATATGGATGAATTTGTGAAACTCTTATTCATTAGTGATTTTTTTTTTCAATTTTGGTGTACACATTCATTTATTTTGAGAATAATAATCATTTTTACCTAGGGAAAATTCCAATTAAGGACCCCAAGTGAAGCCTTTTTTCTCAAAAAAGGACCTCAAGTGGACATAGTGTCAAATAAGAGTCTGAAGTGCCCAATCAATCTCAAATATGGGCATAAAGTGCCCAATTAGTCTCAAGTAAGGGCTTGGGTTTGCCAGTCAGTCAAATGGTCGCCGGCTGGCGAGCACGGTTACTATTCTAGCGACTGGAAAGGGCAGTTTCGTCTTTTTCTCTTTTTTTTTTCTATGTTTTTTCCTTTTTTGTTTTTTTTTCTTCTCTTCCCCTATGGCCGGCGACCTTCGCTGGCCTCAGGCGGAGGTCACCCTCACCGGCGTTGGGCGAGGGCTGCCCTCGCCTAGGCTGGGCAGGTGAGGGTCGCCCTCGCCTGACGCCGGCAACCTTCGCCAGCCATAGGGGAAGAGAAGAAAAAAAAACCAAAAAGGAAAAGGAAAAAAAAATAGAAAAAGACGAAACTACCCTTTCCGGTCGTCGGAATAGTAATTGTGCTTGCCGGCCGGTGACTATTTGACTGGCCGGCGAACCCAGGCCCTTATTTGAGACTAATTAGGCACTTTAGGCCCATATTTGAGACTGATTGGACACTTCAGACCCTTATTTAACACTATATCCACTTAGGGTCCTCTTTGAGAAAAAGACCCCACTTGGGGTCCTTAATTGGAATTTTCCCTTTTTACCTATAATAAATATAAGATTTATTCATTAAGTTATGTTATTATATATTTGCTGATAAGACGAATTGTGATGCATGGAAGATAATACTTGCTCTAAGAGTACTTATCGCCATGATTCATGTGGCATGAAGTTTTTGTGTTTTGGTTCAATATTTCGTTTGATGAATAGTTGGGATCAAATGGGAGAATATTATAATATCAATAATGTGATCCTACATTCGGTTTATTATTGCCCACATTAATTAATTTCATTGATGTTTTATTGTCCGCATTAAGGTGCATGATAATTATGGTGATCGCCTAATATTAAGATAACTATCTTGATAGAAGAAGTTAGCGGAAGGGGTGCATATATATAGGTCATCTAAGTCAAACCCTTTTATTATCTGATTACCTGAAAACACATCATCAACGTTAAGAGGGCAAATAGCTAGAAGTATCTATTGAGGATCGTTCAAGTCTGTGCGTATCTAGTTTTCGACTTCATCAATGGCTAGAGGTTAGTACAGAGTTCTTCACGTTTCTACATTCAATTTTGATTGTGCATAATTTTTGTTTATCTATCAATAATCGGAATCTTCAGTCTTTCGCTAAGTTACATCTAACAAGGATAACATGGACCACTAGATCAAGTACAAAAAAACACCAACCATTGCATCCTGAGCTACCAGGGAGCTGGAAATAACATCCGACAACAAGGTTGAACCAAAAATATAAGCAAATGAAACGGGTATGAATCGTATGGTTCCTAACAAGCCATCCTGTGTCATTGTACATATCTTGAATTGAATCATGTAAAGGATGGAGTTGGGAGGTATCTTAAAAATACCGTCACATGTATGGGATCGATGCATACAAATAATCATCACGGTCGTCGTTGTTGTGCGTGATGGATGATATACTGAATATCTCGACACTCATGGTGGAAAGTGTAGATGCCGAAATCGAAGTTGGGTAAGGAGTTTAGAACATTAAGAATGATGGTTTTGATACGACGGTCCAAATTTAATTTAGCGTATGTCTTCAGGTGCAGATCACTAAAGAAGTCCGGAAGGGAAGTAAATGAAGTTTCACTGAATCAATCTCTCTCTGGTTGTGTTTCTGCTTCTCCCAAGTGGTTCCTATCAAGCAACAGTATCTGAAACTCCACTGCAGCAACAGAGATTCTCGCTCTCTTCGCGTTCTCACACGCACTCATCTTGTACGCCCTTTCGCGTTCAACAACCAGTCAACCCCAAAACATCATCCAACTTCTGCGCGCTCTCTCTCTCTCGCAGACACGCGAGCACATACACACGTACACAAACTCCGTTCTTAAATTCGCTAGAGATCACACAAGCACAGCACTCTCTCGACATTTGCCGAAAACAAGAAAAGAAATCATCGACTTCAATTACATAGTGACGGCGGCAGCGGCGGCGGCGGCGGCGGCGGCGAGGAACTCGGAATGTTGTTCGAGAACGGCGGGGGTGGTCTGAGGGGGATGAGGCCACTGGTTCACCTGCTGATCCCGCTCTGCGTCCGCTGGACCGCCCACGAAATGACGGTGTCGGTGCTCGTCGACGTCCTGATCGACGCTCTGTGCCCCGGCGACACCACTTGCTCCGAAGTCATCTACTTCAATGGCCTCGAACAGACGGTAACTATCGCTCGCCTCTTGTTTTCTTTCTACGGTACTCTTTCTTCTAGTTCTTGCTGAGAGACGGTAAATATATTCCTTTTTGGGGAAGTTTTCAGGTGACGTCAGCTACTAAATTGGATATGCATTTATTTATTAAATTTATAGTTTTTATACTTCACTATTTATCACTTCTTTTTTGTTTTGTCCTTTTTGGATTAGAAGGAGCACTCCCTACTTTTTTTAAAATTTTTTTTAGCACTATCGACGTGTTTACGAGGGCTATGTTATTATGGATAATGTTTTAATTTTTTACCGTAATTTTGTTTCACTGAATATTAAAATGCCTCTTTCTCGATATAATGCCGAAGACTATTATCAATAATATCCTAAAAATAGAAAAATAAATATTGTCAACGAGAATTTTCAATCGCCTCCCGCTTTCTTTTTCTGTAATTTTCCTGTGTAGAGAAACCATGCTTTAAGTAAACCACGACTTGCACGGTCTCTGCATTACCTGATGAAACTGAAGCTTGGATCAGTCATCATCAATGTGAGCTCAATATCTAAATATATTTAGCACAGAATAGTACAAGAAGAAAAATTTTTTTAGTACATATAATATGCTCTGTTCCCCTAGCACATTCCTGGCACTGCTCAAAGTAAATTTCCTTAGCAGCATATGAAGTAACAGATTACTCGAATGGCAGCTTCCGCCTTATTAGGGTGGTGCTCTTTAATTTGAGATTTGTTATCTGACAAATTGGTTAGATCGATCTCATATGTCATCTGCCAATAATTCCCATAAACGGTTAAGTAGATTGCCGCTCTACATATTTCGCTAACAGAAAGAAGCAGCAATGCAATATGTCGGCTGCGGTAAAGATTCTAGTGAAAGAGGGTCATGCTGTGTTTCTCACAGAAACTTCTTTAAGCATGTTTATAATGGCCGTGGTGGACATTCACTAGTTTCCTAGAATGTTCACTGGGAAATACGGATACATATAAAGTATGCTTCAGCAAAGTAAGATCCAATTCGGTGCCACGTTGGGAAAATGCTTAGCAGGACACTGTTCATTTCGACTGACTAAATTCACAAGTTAAAGAACACTGCCAGGCAAAGATAACTTATTATTTCCCTTTTTTTTTCTAGTTTAGATCGTTGGGGTTTTCAAGATGTTTTCGATCCCGATCCTTGGCCAGCTTGCAGATAAGTATGGACGAAAACCGGTGCTCCTTGCAATCATATCAACATCCGTATTTCCCTTTGGTGAGACTCACTTGAAAGTAGCTTCTGAAAATTTGTGAGTGACGTGTGTGATTGTATGTTTGTGCATCTGCCGACAGGTTTTTCAAGCATTACTTTCTCCCATTCTTCCTATTCATTCAAGTCTAATGCACTTCAGAACAGGACTCAGACTACTGATTCTCTCTTATTTACTGTTATTGCCCAAGATGAGCTGCTCGGAATTGATTACAGGATTGATTCCAGTATGTATGTTGCATGTTAAAACTAGGAACAAGATCCGGAATTAATGAGTCCTTTCATGTTCCTACTGTTTTATTCTTCAGAAGTTCCTGTAAAGGTCCTAAAATGATTCATCCAACATACCCTCTCTGGTCTATACTGCCAAATTGACTTGCTTCCCTTTATCCCTTTTGAACTATTGCCAGAGAAATGGCAGATATATGTACTACAAAGAGGAAAAGCTTCTTAATCTTATAAAGGAACTATACCAGGCCCATGCTTTGGTTGCTCCCTTACGTATGTAATCACATCAAGTAGGCTTGTTCTCTGGTAATTAAATTATAATTATCTTCAATGTAGTTCTCATCAATAGTGAGTTCATCCTTTTCTTCGTTCTCTTGTTTCAGTTATGCTGGCCTGGAATCAGTCAAGGGGATTTGTATATGCCTATTATGTGCTCAGAACTATATCAAACATCCTCAGTCGGGGCAGTATATTATTGGTTTCCATTGCTTATGCGGTGAGCATTTTCCTGAAATGGAAGAAATCACGAGTCATAAATAGCAGACTATAACCAAAAAGTTCCTTTCGTCTTAGTAGGCAGATGTCGTTGAACCCGGTAAGAGGGCTTTCGCGTTTAGCTGGATTACAGGTCTTCTTTCTGCTTCTCATGTCCTGGGAAACTTGTTAGCACGTTTTCTCCCAGAGAAGTACATATTTGATGTAAGCTGTTGATGAAATTTTAACAGCATCTCTGGTTATCCTTTCAATTTTCTGGTCCTCTTGCCAATGCAATTTCTCCTTACAGATTTCAATAGCTCTCTTGCTCTGTCCCCCGATATATATCTACGTGTTTCTGCGTGAGACAGTTGAGTATGCCCCAACGCAGGATGAAGAGTCAACATGGTCGACTAGGATTTTTAGGGGTGTATCCAAACGGTACAGGTCAATGAGAGATGCTGCTATAATAGTCATAAGGAGGTATTTATATTTCCTTATTCTTGTGGTCTTGTAAACTGCATCTCGGAAAGACTTCAATCTTTTACATCATGCACATTTTCATAAGAATAGGATCCTGTTTATCTTTTATTTATCTGCCTAATGAATTCCTTGTCATTCTCCAGTCAAACGCTCAGAGGCATCTCCATTGTTTCCTTCTTCTACGAGTTGGGAATGACTGGCATCAGCAACGTATTACTAGTATTGTTTTTCTTTAGCCACTACTTATATATCAATAGTTCTCCGAAACTTCGTTGACTCTACTACCGTTTCCTCAGAAGTACAGACATGACATGATTATAGGCAAATTCAATCTTCCGTGAAGACCAGGAGTTTCAAGACAATTAAGCAGGGGTTGCTAGCACATTTAAATCTGTGGAAAGTGTGCAATTATAAATTAGAACTCGAATATGTGGAAATCCTTATATTATCACATCGATATAATCTTCTTAATGCCTGTCATCTCATATTTCTTTTTCATATGAGGTTGCAAAATGGTACTCCTGCTTCCCAAATCTCTTGACATAATTTCTGATAGTGCTGCAAAGAACATATTGATATGGACTAATTAAAGAGGGGCAGATCCTGGAATTCTGTACTTTGTAGGAAAGATCACCGACCCCAGTAGGACCTAAGTGA
Organism: Syzygium jambos; assembly: GCA_031216235.1. Taxonomy (NCBI): domain Eukaryota; kingdom Viridiplantae; phylum Streptophyta; class Magnoliopsida; order Myrtales; family Myrtaceae; genus Syzygium; species Syzygium jambos. Next base: position 6,941,033 of record CM062229.1, on the reverse strand, counting down.
TGGAATTTGTGGTATCCAGTCCATCTGTGTTCATGTTTCTCATACTCTTAGCTGTTGCTTTTATTCAATTTAAATGCTTGACGCTTACAAAACTACCTTTTCAGTACTATCTGGAGGCAGCTTTCGGTTTTACTAAGAACCAATTTTCGGAGATTCTAATAGTGGTGGAAGCAGGTTCAATAGTTTCACAGGTTTGTCATCAGTAGACCGTGTATGTTTTCTTTGCAAGTTGTTATATTTTCATTTGATAATTAATTAATACAGATTGAGCACTAGGCATCTTTATGTCGCTATTCTTTCTTTCTTCCCTCTTCATGTTATGGGTAATTAGTATAACCTGATTATGTTATGTAATACTATAATGGCGTGGAAGTAAAGTAAAAAGGAGAGTACAAGGAAGGTTCAGATATATCAGGAATGAATGGCATCATACATAGCCAGAAAATGATCAGAAGTGATTTTGCTCTCGCTGGGTGAAGTTTGAACTCACGGGATTGCTCTTGTAGCCTGTCTTTCAGAGAACCTAGTGATTGCCGTTCTACATTTCACTAAGGAAGAGTGATTGAAGAGTTTGAGATGAAAGTTGGAAGCTTAAATGTAAAAATCATCACTGCCCACACATGAAGGGTGGAGAGAGAGAGAGAGAGAGAGAGAGAGAGAGAGAGAGATTCATATGCTGCATTTCTTTAACGATGCATTTGTGCCATGTAACAATCAATGCAAAATTTAAGATGCTTGTTAGAGGTCCTACAAAATTTCTCTTTGGTCTCAATTATCATCAGTTTGAATTGCGTCTTTTGCAGAACCACATCCCGTTTACCATTTCATGGTTTGACCAAGACTTTTCTGATTATTTGGTACAAAATCACCTCCTAATCAATCTTTTGTTTAATTTATGTTCTTAATTTTACAGATCTTGGTTCTCCCTCTTGTAAATCCTTGGGTTGGAGAAAAAGTAATACTCTGTGTAGGCTTACTTGCATCAATTGCTTATGTAAGTAGTACTTTCAGATAAATACAGTTCCCCGCAGTCAACAATTATTGTGGATGGATAATCATGGGAATTGCCTTTTCCTTCACAGGCATTGTTCTATGGCTTGGCTTGGGCATCATGGGTATGCATCTCTATTTACCCAGAATGGTTCTTCAGTTCTGTCAGAGAAAAGGAACAATCTCATGCCTATTGAAGCAATGGATATATTCTAGCGTGCTATTATGCAGCATGGTGTAGAGATTACAGAAATAATTTCTCGTTAAGATGTTACTGGCAACAGAGGGGATGGGACACTAATACACATACAGCAAGCAAAGTAACAAGACCTTCAACCTCGTTCACAGGATAAAGATACAAATGAGGCTTATTCCAAACACTAGTTGTTCTTCAGCATATGTGAAAATTCTAATGGCTTCTTCAGGAGAAGAGAACATTGTTGGAGTAACTCTTCAGTCTCTTCTCCTTCTCCTGGTTTTAGGAGTTGTCAATAGCATGAAAAGTAGGTTGACTTTGAAAACCCCAGGGAAAATATACAAAGAGAAAAAAGGACACCCTTTATGGTGATTAAGTGAGAATGAAGGAACTTTAGTTTTCTATTCACCTGAGTCTAAAGTTGAGTTCTGGTGATTCTCTATGCTTCATAATATAACAACTGTGGCAATGCATATTGCAGGTGGCATACTTAAGTGCCTCTTTCGGAGTTATTTATGCCCTTGTTCATCCTGCTGTAAGTAACTATCCTCATCATTTCCTCCCATGATAGAGAGAGACTTTCTTTCTAATGCATTGTCCTTTTTGTTACTCTTGCTATGGTTGATGTTTTTCGGCTTTACATCTGTATGTGAAGACCTATGCCATAATTTCAAAAGCATCAAGCTCGGCCGATCAGGTTAGCATGGATATTCCGTTATCTATTCTGTTTTTTATGCACCGTGCATCATGGAATTGTGGTTACTGCCAAGCTCTGCAACCCAAGGATGTTGACTTTGATCCCTCCATGACATCTGTTTCTGAGAATACAAACCGAAGATTCAGATATGCGTGTGTTAGCATAACAAAAGAGTTTGTTATTGCTATGGCGATGGTCAGAGGTAAACTAGTTTGGGATGGCTATGATTGACAATGGAAAATTTTTGGTGTCAAATTTGGAGGCACTTATGGATTGCTAGAATGTTCACATTTCAGTGCCAAATCATCAGTGCTGTGAACAGTGACATTAGCTCATGCTTATACAAGGATAACTTGAACTTATCTTGTGAACTGAAATGCAAACTTAAACAGCTCAGTTAGTTAATACATTCTTTTTATAGCTTTGCTCAAAAGTTGTGTCGAAATATATTAATATATATTTGGATAAAATAATCTACTTGCCTGGAACTTTACTACGAAGGACCTGTCCTTTATCCTCCTTATGTCATTGTTCTTTAATAGTCCTTACAAAAACAACATACACACAGGTCATATGCTGTAAGCCAACCTGTCACTGTTGTCATGTCATGGATGTTACATGATGAAGTAACTTGAAAAATCACCTGATCTTGTCGGACTTTTTCTCACTTGAAAATACTATGCATCGAGACTTAATTTTTCCTTCAATGCAGCTTGTGAGTAGATTGTTGATGGATGCCATTTTGTGGTGTGGAACAACTAAGTAGGATGACAAGAATGCTATGTGTTGGCAGTCTTATTCAAAATGAAAATCATCTATGAAAGCCCTTGCAGAGAGTACAAACAATGCAGATGATTCTCTTAACTAGGCGCAATAACAAATATTAGAGGATGAGGCTATCGAAATTGGACGTCAGGGACTCAAATAAAGTTCATAAAAAAGTTTTGAGGCATGAAAGAAAGATCGGATGATTTATATGTCTATGCTCCCAATAAACCTTCACTAATTGAAGTAGCATTTTGAATAGCAATGAGGTTGAAAATTGCCTGATATAATTGATTAAGCCAGTCAACCCGACTGGAAGTGATGGAAAATATTAGTCAGGTTATAGAACTTAAGACATCATCGAACAACCTTCATACTCGATCTGTGTCCAAGCACCCTATAGTGTCTGAGTTTCTTGAATCCCTTTTCTACTAGTGGCGCTCGTGCAGCGTCTGTAAAAAAAAAAGTGCATCTAAACATCTGGAAGTGTGACGGCATAGTCCCCTGCCAGTTGATGTGCTTTTTTCTTGATAGTTCAGTCTATAGTTTCATATTATCTGTGCTTTATGCAAGAAACTTTGCTATGTGTAGCGTCATGAAGGTCTTACCCTTTTGAACTCATTACAAGTGATTAAAAGACGCCGGTTTCGATTTTACCTGCAGGGAAAGATGCAAGGACTCATAGTTGGTATAAAAGCAATAGCCAGTTTTTTATCGCCCCTTGCCATGAGTCCCTTGACTGGTGACTTGCCTGCTTTTAATCTTCATTTGGCATTTTGAAACCGAATTTTCTCTAACTGACCATGCTAATCATTATACATTCTATTTTCTCAGCTTGGTTCCTATCAGATAATACCCCCTTCAACTGCAAGGGCTTTAGCATTGTATGTGCCTCTGTATGCATGGTGAGGAAAAAAAAATTTTGATGCCCCAGTTTGTCACCCAGTAATAGAGTTTTGATTACATTATTTCTTAAAACGATTTACATGTTCAGGTTCTGTCTTTCGCGTACGCTTGTCTGCTTAAACCAGAAGATTGGTCAAGCCAGAACTCAGATCAGGACAACATAGATGACCAAGAAGCACCATTACTTGGCAGCAGTACTGGATAAATTACAAATCATCTAATTTTCATGTAGTCATGAAATTTGACCGAGGGTGTCGTGGTTGCATGTACCTCGGATAAGCTCTTGGAGAAGTAATTCTGTTTTCGAGGAGTTGCATCTGACAAAGTTGTAAATATAGGAGAGTTTGGGAGCTGATTCTTAGACAAGCAGCTTAAGGTTACTTCTCCAGCCTTTGCCCGTAGGAGGTCTTGCTGTGAAATTTCACCTTATCAAATGTATCAATAATGTATTTCCTCGTCATTGTATTAATTATAGCAATCAGCAGCCCAGCTAACTGCTAAATTTTACTATATCTTGAAGGCCATCAGATAACTTAATTATAGTCAAATCAGTCTTTTTGCTTCAATTCTAGTTTTTTTGTGCTGTGATGGATATAAAGATCCAAGAATTAGTCATTGTCAAGAAGAACAGTCTCAAAAGTCCAAACACTAACTTATCAGTGCAACTGTGAACCCCATCAATTTCATCTGCATAATCTTATGGAAAGACTGGTGCTGTACAGGCACGCCGAAAAGATTCATTTCACTCGAAGACAAGCATATGAGACTCGAGATGGCTTAGAATAATGACAGTTGCCATGCAAGACAGAGAAAGGCGTCGACAGAACCGGCATGACAAATGTTGATTACAAGTGTGGAGCCAGCTGAAAGGAGTATCAAATGTAATTAATTCAAGAGGTCAGTTAAAACAAGATCACATGGAAAAGGAATTGTAGGTAAAGTGCAGGTAGAGAGGATCAGTGTGAGGTGATGGCATTCAAACTCAGTTCCATTGTTTGGTTCCGTTGACTTTTTGTTATGTAATCTAATCATTGGGAATTCGAGCATGCCGATGTGAGATGTGTGGCTGAAGACATGTTGGCAATTCTTTCGATTGCTTGGACGGTGTCCTTTGATGTGATAGGATCTTGTGAGGTTGTAAGCACGGCGATTCCCCAAAATGCATATTCTGTTTTTCTATATGGCTGATGAACTTCTTCAAATTCCCAATGGAAAATTTGATTCCCTTTGCCCTTACCAAAAAAAAAAAAATTTGATTCCCTTTATTATGGCGTGTTTGTTTCATAAAAAACTCAAGAAAATTAATATTGTATCGCTTACAAAAATGAATAAGTAAAAAACATTTTCACCATCTACAAAAATAATTGGGAATAAATTGTTTTAGTTGATAAAAATATTTTTTGTTGATTAATTTTTCTAAGCGATTTAACCAATCATTTTTCGGAAAATGTTTATTCAAATCTTGCGTTTTCCGCGAAACAAACACCCCTTAAATTGTGATTTTACTTCTTATTTTATGTGAAAAACAGTGCAAGTGTGCAATGGCTGCACATGATTATCTCTTAGGCCGCGATGCCAAAACTTTAAGATATGTGTGTTATGAGCTGGGATAAGAACACCGCAAGTGTCATAACTTTTGTACTACGTTGTACTACGCTCACTTGAGTACTGTAATTTTTTTTTCACTCACTTAAATGCCACATAGGAGTAAAATCGATCATTTGAGTATCATTTCTAACAAATCTTCCTACGTGGATTTTTCACTTAATTTTGCATTCCGACGTGGAATTTTTTAAAATAAATGGAATTTTTACGTGGAAATTTTTGTCCACTTGGAGAGAAATGACATAGTTTCGTACGTTGTGTAAAAATATGTCTCTCTCTAAAATAGAAACAACATCGTTTATGTGTGTGTCTAGTAACCTAAAAACGACAACATCGCTCTCGCTGGCAAATTGCGGCTTCTCACTCGTAGGTCGTCTTCCTCTTGTTTGTGCATGTCGTCTTCTATCTTTCTCTCTAATCAATTTCTATGAGATAATCGCAAATTAGGGCTTTGATTTTGTTCGATTCCTCAACATTTCGTCTCTAAAGCAAATTAATTGAGCTCTCACTAGCACTCTCTCGGTACGCCCAAAATCCCAAATCAATCTCTCTCTGTAATCACAAATTAGGGCTTCAATATTTCTCAAACTCGATCTTCACTTTTGCTTCTCAATTGACATAAACTAAAAGGCAACAAAGTGGAGGGAAAAGTTAGGGATTGTCACGTGATAAATCTTGGTCGACAAAGAGTAAATATTAGTGATTTATTGTTTTGTGTTAACTGAAAAATAAAGTTAGCGAATGCTTATTTAATTTGGTGCTGTTGATAGAGTGGTGTGAATTCAATGCCGAATAAATACACTTCACGTATGCAAAAAGTGTGCTAGTAACAAACGGACGAATCTAATCCCATTAGGACAACATTCAATCTAATCATATCAGCGTACGGTCGGTATTGGCATGCAATCATCGCCAACCCACGTTCAATCTCATGTAACTTTACCACGATAGCGGATGATTCGAAGTCAGCATACAAACATAAAGCAATGTTTGATTTCATATAGTCGCACGCAAGTTCGCGGAGCATGGGATCTCAAAACGAGTATTTTCTTGCATTTACATGTTAATTCATGCACGTTGCGTAATTGTACTATTGACATACATAATCATGATATGCTTGATTCAAATGCAACAATTTGTTCACAATGCAGTGATGAGCTATTTTATACCTTTCATTCTAGAGTTTAATTAATAACATCCAATGCACGGATGCCAAATTTTTTTAAATCATCCTTCAATAAATTCTGTAATTGTTCAAAATGATTATAAAAACTAATCACATGCACAGAGCACACGGTCCTCTTGAGGGTATCCACCCCTTCATTTGGCCTAACCCTCGGTGTGTGAACCTATTTTGCTATTAGAATTTTCTTGCTACCTCAATAGCATAAGGACAGGGTTTCTTGATCTAAACAAATTACTTCGACATTATTACTATACACATATATTATGCGCGCAAAACAATCTTCACAAATCAAAAGAACCTCAAGTGAGAGAGAATTCCTATTCAAGAGAGAAACAGAGCTTAGAGTAAATTCCCTTTTATAAATTAAAAAAAATGCAAATAGGGCCCCCTATTTATGGGAAATTTTTGAAGACTAGAGTGAATAGGTTTGTGCAAGGCCTAAATAGCCTTGTAAAAGGCTCAAACAATTTCGCAAAAGGCCAAAATGGCCTAGTGCAAGGCTATTTGGGCCCTGTGCAAGGCCCAGATCGGCCTTGCGTACGGCCTAGCCAACCCAGCATTGGGCCAGGCCTGCGCCGTGCACCGTCGGGCCGACCTTTCAACTACGTCGTGGCAGTTTCGGGACGGCCCGATTGAAACTTGAAAGCCACCGCCGTTTCTTGTTTGTTCTTTAAACATCTGAATGTGCATTTTTCTCTGACTTTTGACCCAATTTTGATTCTCTCCATCAGATCCACGTGTTCTTATCACCTAGTCCGTGAAATCGTGATTTCCCCGAACACATCAAGATCGGACAGTCACAATCATACGCGACCAAATTGGCCAAAATTTGGGTGTCATTATAAAGCTTTTCGCTGAGCATGATTGCATTATGCCATCCGACAGAGATATTGGCGAGGTGAAATTCCGATCAAAATGTGGTCCAAAATCCCAATAAAAAAATTAGGTGTCCACGCTACCCATTCCACAATGGCCATGTCTCAATATGATACTTTAGGCGTGATTGATCAACGAGTGTTTATGTGAGTACCATATTCATAAACTCTCTATCACATCCAAAAATGAGATTCGGATCCGCCGTGGAGTTCTTGCTTTGAAAAAAAGACAAACTAGTAAAGGCAAAAAGAGAAAGTAGGGCAATGGACGGTTCACCAACCTCTCCTACTTCCTACCCGAAAGTAGGACAAGATGCCCCACGGGCAGTTGTAGGCACCCTCGTTTTCTCCGTACTTCGGTACTGCAAACTGGGAGGCCTTGTACTGCCCTCTCTACCTGATATTCCCGTGCTACCAAAAATCTCGAGGAGAATTCTAACGGCCGAATCTTGTTCACCACTAATTTGATCACAAATTTGTTTCTAATCGCATCATTTGATTTCGTGTGACCTATCTTGGATAATTCGCGTGTCCTGCAATAAATGAAAGTTATATTTATATTGCGTGTCTCAAGATATTAGGAAAAGGAATGTCGACATAATGAACCCCATAGGTAATAAATCTAGTCAGGACCTTAGTGGCTTACTAGGCTTGAAGCATAAATTGGAAGGACCAACCCACTCAGGCCCACTCAAACGCCGAATATGTCCCATGATGTCGTGGAAAAAATTGTTTTGTTCATTTTATGAACGGACCTGAATAAGTGGGCATCCAATTCGAACCAAAAGGCAAATAAAGAATGTGACGTGTATTCCACGAGCACCCCTGACACTAGGATCTCGCCTTTCCATTTGCCAATCAAGATTAGAGTGGAAGAGGTTGTTTTAAGCGTTACGGAAACTTGAATCGACAATTCGATATGATGGTGATCATGGGGTTTGAGCCGGGGACCGCAGACCCACCAAACCCTCCACACCGACCCTTCTGCCCTGTCGATCCCTTTATAAGGGCCACCAACGGATGCCCCGATTTCAACCCTCAAACGCCACAAAAAAGAACCATAATTTCAAAGTCTTCCTCTGTTTCTGGTTTATCTTTCGTTCTTCAGGCTCAGAACCATGTCTCAGGTATCATCTTATGTCAGCAATTAGTTTACGAATGCTTTGAGGGAAAATTTCAATTTAGTATCCAAAGTCGAACCATTTTCTCAAAAATGGGTCCAAAGTAAACGAAGTGTCAAATAAGGATGTGAAATGCCCAATCGGTCTCAAATAGAGATCCGAAGTGCTCAATTAGTCTTAAATAAGAGCTTGGGTTCGCCGGCTGGTCAAATGCTCACCGGCCGGCGAGCATGTTACTGTTCCGGTGATCGGAACATGGACATTTTCGTCTTTTACATTTTTTTTTCTCTTTTCCTTTTCCTTTTCCTTTTCCTCTTTTTTTTTTTCTGGCTTCCCTCAGGTGGAGGCAGCCGGTCTCAGGCGGAGGCTGCCCTCACCGACTTCGGGCGAGGGCCGCCCGATGCCGGCGAGGGTCGCCCGACACCGGCGAGGGCGGCCCTTGCCCCATGCCGGCGAGGGCCGACCCTGGGTTTCCCTCGCCGGCGTCGGGCGGCCTTCGCCTGTGGCCGGCCACCTCCGCCGGCGCCGGCTATGGCCGGCGGAGGGAAACCAGAAAAAATAAAGAATAAGAGGAAAAGGAAAAGGAAAAGAGAAAAAAAAAAGAGTAAAAGACAAAAATGCCCCTGTTCTGATCGCGGGAACAGTAGCATGCTCGCCGGCCGGTGAGCATTTGACCGGCTGGCAAACCCAAGCCCTCCCCTTTTTGAGAAAATGGCTCCACTTTGGCCACCAAATTGAAATTTCCCATGCTTTGATCATTGTTAGTGTTGTTGTTTTCGAGAGTTTGGTTGGATTGTTTTTTCCTCTTCTGTGTGTGAATGGGTCAGTTCGTGTTTGCCCAAAGATGAGTTTTTTCTCAAGGTAACCATCGGTTTTTTTTTTTTTTGGTGCCTGAGGCATGCTTTCTTTGATTAGACTGAGAAGTCAAAATGGCTTCCTTGTAGGAGCTTGCACCTTTTGATTGCCTGTTTAGCTCATGTTGCGTGAATATGCATGTAGACTGGTTGTAATTGGACTGAATATTTTAGATGAGTCTGTGATTTGGCTGCAAATACTATGCTCTGCTTATGTCAGCTGTCAATGAAATAAAGCACTCAAGGTATTCTGAGAGCATCGAGGGGTTATTTCGTGATGCTTTACTCCTGAACATCGGCGATTTTAAAATTGGAATGACTGTGACCGTGAAATGAGTCTATGCTCGAGTAATTGAGGATGATTGCTGTGTTATGTCATTGAATTAATGTGGCAAAGTTTTCTGTTTCTTTCCTAGTTTGTTAAAATCCTGTTGGGTGTGCTGCAAAAGTGTTAAATCCCAGAATTCAGAGCTTCCAAATTATCACCATCCCCTTTTGTCTGATAGAAAAAGTTGAAGAGGAGATATACGAGAGATGTGGATACTGAGTAGCTGTACTTGAGATGACGCCAACACATGGGATTTTGTTCCCTAGTTTTCCCTCTTGATTTAGTTAAATGCGTGCCGTGATCTATAGGGTTTTCGTCCTTTCTGTGCTGTCCAAGAGGTGGTTGTAACATTTCACCTTTGGTTAAATACACATACCAGTGTGGAGGTCGAATGTTAAGACTCAAGTCACTCAACTTCTCTGTGAAATGCCATGGAAAGAACTTTCTTCAGGAGCTTACTGTCTTATCTATCCAACCAAATTCTAAGATTATTTAGATTACTAGGAGATGGAAGTACTTGTAAGTATCCCGACAAATGCAACTATTTTGACACGAATTTGAATCCCACTAAGGCAACGACGAAGCAGGAGTGTCATCCCCAAAAACAATCTGTCGTTCCAGAACAAATAGGAAGGCTTCTTAAAAAGTTAATTTTGGGGAGAATCTGTCTTCCACCGTGGCTTCATAGAGGAGCTCAGCTGATTGCACTAATATGATTGTTGATCTGGTTGTGCTTGGTTGTACAAAATAGTAAAGTACTGACTTTTAAGTTACCCGTGTGAAGTCATATGTAATCTGAGCGCATAAGTTCAGTTGGTCTTTGTGAATTCCAAAGTTTGTATTGATCTGTTCTTTCCTTATGTCTGGATTTTTTGGTTCTTGACTTCTCCCTCTTTACATTTGGAGTTCTTATAAGGAAAAGGAAACCATTATAATGTTTTCCTCTTTTTTGGTTTCTGATACTTTGTTTTACTCCCGCAGACTGTTGTTCTCAAGGTTCGCATGTCCTGTCAAGGCTGCGCTGGAGCTGTCAGGAGGGTGCTGGAAAAAATGGAAGGTTCGCTAGTCGTGCATGCTCTGTTTGTTTCCTGTTTTCTGCTCAACAATCCGTCCTCGTTTTGGTCACATAAACAGGACATTATGGTTGTTTTGCATCGTATCGCTTCAATGCTATGTGAAGTTTGTTGTTCAAGTCTACTTTTCACAAGTATATTTAAAATACCTTAGAATTTGCCTTTCCTCCAACTAGCGGTTGGTTGTGAAAAGCAACAAATAAAGAATGTGCAATCTCCAAATCGTCAGCAGTTAAAAAATTGTTTACTTTCTGGCTCGGCAACATGTTTTTTTCCAACTTTCTTCGCTTGTCCCCCGCTTTGGCAGTCGTAGAATTGTGCTTAAGGTAGATATATCAGTTGGATTGCCCATATTTTTCAAAATGGTTTTGAAGACCAATTAAACTGCAGAAACACGAATAATTTGACATCGTTGAAGCATTCTTAATTTGCTTTTTTTTCACTCTTCGATCTTACATCTGTGTTCTAGAATCTTCACTTGCTGAAAATAATGTGGTTGCAAAATTGATTGGTATTACCTACTCTGAACCTGAAACTGCAAAAAAATTGCAAATTCAGGTGTGGAATCATTTGACATCGATCTGAAGGAACAGAAGGTGACAGTCAAGAGCGATTTGCAGCCCGATGCTGTCCTGCAAACTGTCTCAAAGTCCGGAAAACAAACTGCTTTCTGGGAAGCGGAAGCCCCTGCCCAACCCGAAGTGAAGCTGACCGAAGAAGTGAAGCCGACCGAAGAATTGAAGTCAACCGAAGAAGGGAAGCCCGCCGAAGAAGCGAAACCCGCTGAAGAAGTGAAGCCTGCTGAAGCGGTGGCCACTGCCTGATCTCTTTGCTCCATTCGCTGTAATGGCGCAAGTGATTTATAAATATGCTCAATCTCGAAGAGCTTCGACTCTAGTTCACATGAACTCAATTATTAAGTGAGCTTAGACTCTCATTCACATGAACTCAGTTGTCAAGAGTAGTATGTGCTCGAATGCTAATTAAGAAAAAATAACTCCTTGTGATTACGTGCGCCTTGGGCATAGATGGCGTCTTACTTGTGGCATTCGACGGTTTTTACTAAAGTATGACCAATGAATCGTTTTACGATTGATTAGTTAGTGTGTACTTGTGATTATTTCCGGATGGCTGAGATCATTTGTTGGGTGGATATGGAATTTATCGGCCCCTCCAAAACAAGTTTGCAGCCTGGCCGCAAAGCTTAAAAGACTACTCTCATGATTTATATGGAATTTGGAAATGGAATTAAACGAATCATGTCTCGATTGATGATCAAAATTGATGGATCACTTCAATCATTTGGTGAAAGAGAGCCTGACACAAAATAAAGCAATGGATGACTAGTTACAAGTACCATTTATCTAACCTTTGTCATGCGGCATATCTATCTGCAAGCATGCGTGAAGATAAAGCATCTTTTCTGGCAAGAGTAGGTCATTGTCCTCTATTTTTCTGTGTTCTGACTTCATTTATCTGCGTTCAAATCTTCAGCCCTGCAATTTTAAATTAAAGAAATCAAATTTTGCAGTGCATGATGAAAGCTAAACCTCCTTCTGATAAGAACAAGAAAAATGCATTGTTTTTTTTTTCTTTTTTGCCTTAATATTTACCAAGAGAAGGAAAAACAAAAGGGCTTGGTTTGTTGCTGCCGCTGCTAAATGGGATGATGAACGCATGATGCGAAAGAGAAGATGCTCTGTTTACTGTGGGCAGACGGTCCAAGAAAAGGGCAAACGCTTTTTATTCTCTTTCTTCTGATTTTCTGAGTGTATCCGGAGCATGGAGGGCTAGGGCTTCTCAGCGGGGTACTGAATCATTGCATGTTTATTAAGCTTGAAGCGGCATTGATCATGAACTAAGTCAACGGGTAATGAAGTTGGGTTTGAAGTGTTTTAAGATGTTGATCCCACATGGTGACAAGATTCATCATTGCAGTCTGATCTAAAGGAGAGGCCATGTGCTTCTATAATGTGGACCGTCTCTTCTTGTCAAAATAATCATTTTGATTAAGTGCAAAATTGCAAGAATGGGGCATGAAATAGAAAGGCGTAATTCCTCCCCCTCCCCCACATTCCCTCAATGCATTCCATGTTTAGGGTTGGTTGACAAAGCACACTAAGGTCCTTTTATGAATCAAACAGTCTAATACATCCTCTTTTCTATAACCAGTTGAATGTCGGTCCACTGTGCTGGTCTAAAATTGTATTTATTGTATTATTCAAAACACCGATATCAAGACTAAAACTTGCAAGAGCGATAATATTAAAAACATTACACAAAATAATTAATCACCTCCCAAATTTCATATATTTGGGTTTCTTTTTAATGAAAAATTCTCTGTCATCTTTTTGGTAACTATTTAATGTCCGCCCTCTTATTTTGGCAAGAGTTTATGGGTATCTCATTGTCCACGACAATATCACAAAGAAAATCATTTGATATTGTGGCAATATGCAATAATATAATTTATTTAAAAAAAATTCCGCAGTTTATCTTTACCCACGAATGCATATTGAGAATTCCCTTGATATATTTCCAAAAAAGAACATTTACGCAGTGCTTCCTTGTTATCTGAAAAATTTCACCACCAACAGTTGATCATTAACATGTTTTGCATTTATTATTGCTTAAAGTTAATTGTTTTCCAAACTTCATAATTTTTTATCAGGTCCCCCGCACACGCTTGTGTGTTTATATACATTTACGGCACATGCATAAAGATCAGAGAATAACCCAAATTTGCGCAATATTATGTACAACATATTGTCTAATATATGCGCCATATAACTATTTAAACATCAATTTTTTTTTCTCTTTAATACAACGAGATGTACCTTCTTTTTCTTATGCTCTGTCTTATCAAATTCAAGTCTCCTCCGTGAATGACGAGCTAGTCTCTGATTTAATGTCAAAACTTCGATTGACCTTGCAAGCAACACGTTGTTGCATCATCATCCCCAAAGTTAGATCGACGTTATCGAGAGTCCTAAAGATTGAAGCCCCACCTGTCCCAAAAAGTTTCTTTAAGAGGATGGACGTGGACAGATTAGGGATAAAGATCAGAGATAAAAAGAGGAAGTGGGTCTCCTCCGCCAATCAGGATTGGCATCCAAGGCATGCTTTGCCCAATGTGATTTGACTCGTGCACGGTATGAGCTGTGGAAGTATGAGAAACAAGCTCAGGATTTGCTTAAATTACATCCTCTTCAATTGATTTCCCTAGTAATACTCTACTGAATTATCAGCGCTGCTATCCGCTTTCACCAAGTCCTTGTAATCGATCGGCCTTGGAGTGTAGGGTGGCTTAGTACATCTTAGCAATGCCCAATTGACCCCATCAAAGAACTGATGGTGCTTGATGGCCGTGGCCCCCATTGTGGACCCCATCCGCCTCGCCGGGTCCTTGATCAGGAGCTGCGCCATCAGGTCCTTCGCCGGCCCCGGGACCGACGGCTCCTTGGGGAACTCGAGGGCTCGGGCCACGATGTTGGCCAGGGTCAGCTCGTTGTCGATCCCCTTGAAGGGTGTCACCCCGTAGAACATCTCGAAGACGAAGACCCCTAGCGTCCACCAGTCCACAGCGTTGCCGTGCCCCTCCCCCAGCACGATCTCCGGTGCCAAGTACTCGTGGGTCCCGACGAAGGACATCGACCGGATGTCGATCGGCTCGGCCACGATCTCAAGGGTGCCTCGGGCGCTGGGCTTCTTCTTGCGCTTGCGCTTCGGGTGGAAGCACGGCACGGCAGGGACTATGCAGCTGGGGATGATGCACGATGAGTCGGCGAACGGAGGGGGCTCGGCCTGGTTGTCACTGGTTGGGCCCCCGGCTTGCGGGTCCTGACCGGAGACAAGCTGAGCTGTCGATGCGGGGTTGTTGCTCTTGAGCGAAAGGTCGAAGTCCGTGAGCATTATGTGGCCGTCCGATCGGACGAGGACGTTTTCGGGCTTGAGGTCGCGGTAGATGACCCCCATCATGTGTAGATACTCTAGTGCAACCACCACTTCCGACGCATAAAACCTAGTTAAAACAATAATGAATTAGAAACTTCATAATATGACCAGCAAAACGTGAATAATCTTTGGATTTGTAGTGCCAAGGCATGCGGGTGGGACAAGAGATACATAATTCTAAGCCTACGAAAGATGTCTGCCATGTTCGAGAAGCTCAATGAAGAGGAGAGAATGTGCGTAATGACAAGAAATCATGAAGGTAGGTGGTCCGTGGGGGGTTACATCATGGCGCTCAAGCAGGCCAAGGAGAGATTTGAATCGCGGGGCCCTTTTGATTATGTTTCGTTTTCTTTATGGCATGTCAATCCAAGAGAAAAAAAGGGGGGAATGATGTAAGAAGAATCCCACAAATCATGCCCTTGCCCAACAAAATAAAAAGTGAAAAAGTGGCAAACCCTAAGGACGTGACAAAAGAGAAATTTCCAACTTTAGAAGGACCAATAAAGAAATCAAATTTTGATGACGAGACTATAGTTAAGCTAGAATAATAATATAGTGGCCATCATTCTCACGTGGAAATGAGAATGTAGAGGTGGAAAGTTCGAATAGGTTTTACACGGTTTCGTTACGTGGGCCCACTGGGGCCCGCCAAGCTATTCGTAGAGGGATTTCAAAGTTTAGAAATACACCTAGCCGACAAAAAAAAAAGAAAAAAGAAGAAAGAATGATAATAAATTGTACTGTAGAGAGAGAGAGAGAGAGGGGCTAAGGGCAAAGAGTACTAATGTTTTTGTCTTTATGTATTTTGCCATGCCATGCAAAGTCAGTGCATGGCATATGACTACTAGTTCAAATCTGTAATATTTGATAATTTTAGTGGGCCTCACACAATCCAACCGCAAAAAAAATCTTTCAGTCCACGTAATTCTAGTACACAGATTTTCTCTTTTTGGAGGGTCTGAAAAAGCTCCTTAGAAGGGACATTTCTTTTTTATCAAAGCTTAATTATACTTTTTTGGCCAGATTAAAGCTTAACTATACCAATCATTGAATGTGGGTGCCCCGATTTTTCTGAGAGATACTGAGGTCAATTTACAAATAACAACATTTTCAGTTCGTCCGATTGGAGCATTATAAAATGTTGGTTGAACAAATTTTTTTTTTTGGGGGGGGGGAAGACAATGAAATGAAAATCATTCATGCTTCGTCATATATGGCATGTGATTAACATAAAGATTTTATTATTTCTAATGTACCATCTTTTTCGTATAATGTGTAATCAGTGCATTGAAAATCAAAATCATTTCCATAATAGGTATGGTTAAAGAGCACCTTAGGAGGGGCTCATGAACAAAACCCTCAACATAATTCTTTTAAAACACTCAAAAATCTTTTCACGATTTTGGTAAATCCTTGACGTTTCGAACTTGTTATTTATATATACATTTGATAAGGAAATTGCTTTGGAGGAAAGGAAATCACTCTTTTTTAAAAGCAAAACTTTAGGGGTGAAAGTTTGGTGCCAGCAACAATATAGTTCGTCTGAAAGATTCACCAGAACTGGTAATGGAGCAGTAATCATTGCAGAAGAAGGAGACCTTAGTATGTACTTTACCGCATCAAATGGTTGCATTTATTATGATTCACAGTGCACGACAGACACGACTTAATACTTTGTTGGTGGGTCATGCCCGCAATCAAAATCGGTCCCATGTTCTGATCCAACAAAACCCGATCGGTTCCCACATGCCCCATTAATAATCCTCGTGAACTTTTCAATTTGTGGTCCTCCCCTTGATCATTAATTCATCTTTCGTTCATCACGCTCGTTCGCCACACAATGCCAAGGAAAAGAAATTCAACTTCAAACTGAAAGAGTTGGAACATAATCTCTTAGGGAGGCCAAGAGATTATGTTAATGTGGATTGTAACGAATTCGACGTACCGGACAGCCGATTCACCGAACCGCCTCATTGATTGCCGTTGCCGGAGAACGTGGAGGTCCCCGCCGGGGCAGAACTCAGTCAGCAGGCAAGACCACCTCGGACAATCCAACGTGGCGTAGAGGGTGGGCAAAAAGGGATGGTCCAACATTTCCAGAATCTCCCTCTCTATCCTTGCCCGGCCTTCCTTGTTCCTGCCAGCCAGCTCCTTCTTGTCCATCACCTTGGCGGCGAACATGCACTCCCCGCCGCCCTTCAGATCCACCAGGTACACACTCCCGATGTCGCCGCTCCCGAGCCGGTACATGAACCGGAGGTCGTCGAAGCCGAGCTTGGAGCCATCGCGGGCCTTCCTCAGGCGCCGGATCGCGTCCCAGCGGGGGTCGTCGGAGGGCGTGTGGGGCTTGACAAATGAGTTGGAGATGCTCGAGGCGGTCCACGTCGTCTCCGACCCTGAGCTCGGGCTACGTTTTACGGTATCGACCGCCGTCGTTGCAGAATTGAAGCTGAGGCTCCGTAGGTCGTCGGCCAAGTCGTCGGCACATGGTTGGCTCGTGTCGGTCGAGGCGGCTACCATGGCGGGCGAAGCGGTGGCCATAGGTGGTGGTGGTGAGGCCACCCTCTAGTGGAGATATGGAACTTGTTTGATGAGAGGCAGAGAGATTGCAATTGAATTGGACTGTGTTGAGAGTGAGCGAGCATTCAAAGGATAGAGGGTTTTGAAGAGAGGGAGAATAGGAATATATGGGCCGGCAAAATCAAGCTATGCCATGTGGCTTGCTTTTGTGTGGCTAGGACCCACTTGTGGACCCAATAGCTGGGTACTAATTCCAGCTAATTATCTTTATTCCATGCCCCAATATAATTTAACATTTATTTCTAGCCTTTTCCCTTTCTTTAGTTGCCTTTTTTCTATAGGTGGGCCAAGTGGGGGTGCCCTAAATTTGGCCAATTATACTTTAATGCAATTGAAATTGAAATCTCACCATCAAAGCACAGCATATCTAGGATACTGTGCGCCATTAGGGTTGAAACATTCGTTATTTCTTTTTAAGGCGGATTCAGCCAAAGACAAGATCATATGATTGTTGTCATTAGATGTAGTCCAGCCAAGATTTCGTGGATTAGTTTATGCAGCATTTGACTGGCACTGTTGCATGTCCGGAAAAAGGGTGTTAAGGCGTCGCATACCTTTTCAATTTTATCTACGCATGATCTCTTTTGATACCGTTTGGATTCTTCCGAAATAGCTACATATATCGAAGAAAAATGGCGATCGATTGGAACATCGTTTCCAACTGTTTCTACTCTTTTTCCGGTAGGTTATTATAAATAATAACACCAAGATTATGTCTTTTTTTGTGTGTAGAATGTCAATATTATAGAGCGAATGAAGCATAGTAGCTTAAAAGTATCCCCAGCATTACAAATTGTGCTAATAACTCGAGAAAATGAAGGTGGAAAGTCTCCACATAGTAGCCAAAATAACATTTGTCTGAAAATGTCTAATGTTTTGATAGAGTGAAGCTTTACCTCTTATATTTTTAAGCACATTGGCCAAAAAAATATGGATATCAGTTGACTTGTTTTGAAACCATCTTCAGTTGTGTTCCATCCATATGCTATAAATAGTTGCTAGAAAGGATACCTTAAGGAGTCTAGCCGCCAAATATTTGCTCTTTGTTACCCTAATCATCCATTGAATTTCTTCATTCCATCCTCCCAAAGGACGCCTAATCCCCTGTTATGCAATGATATTGTGCCATAAGTCGCTTGTCCACTCATATTGGAAGAATAAATGTATTCTGTCTTCTATACCGGCCTTACAAAAGTTACATTGGATATCAATTGAGGTCATCTATTGGACGACGATTTCTACCGTCGGTAATCTATTTTTGCAAACAAGCTAGCTAATAAAATTGTGTTTGCTAATACCGTTGGTCCAAATTAAGTTATACCACTCCACAACCGGTCCCGCATGTTTGAGTTCATCATAAATTTCTCGGTAGCAGTACCTTGAGTTATGGAGAACCGAGGTTAAAATATGTTGTGCTTTAAGGAGACGTCGCCAACTCCAAGCCATACAACCCGTAATGTTGATCTGCATAATTGAAGTGCTTCTACATTTGGTGTTGTGAACCCATATACTCCAAAAGGAAGAGGATGGATGATTGATGAAGCTCCACAGCATGCGGCCTAACAATACTTTGTTCTATAATTTCAAATTGAGTAATCCTAATCCTCTTTCCCTTTTAGGTGAGCAAACTACTTTCAATGTCACCTTGTGCAATCCATGATTCGTTGTATTACCTGCCCATAGAAATTGACGGAATTAATTATGTCTATTATAGGAATTGATTAATATAAGTGAACCCGACCCGCTAACCTTATAGACTAGATAAGATGTAGGCCAACGTGATTTTTTAAAAATATTTGGCGGTATACGGAATTGAAACCATGCAGTGTGACTAATTTATGCACCTATGAGTTTGTTTCCCAGTCACTAAAAGAGTATTGGGCAAGGCATTACACGAGAATGGTCAGGATTCATGACAAGGTTATACCAAGGCCCCAATAATCTTATTTTGAGTTAGGTCTTTGATTTTCTAGGATATTTTGATGAGATTTTCTTAGGCTGAATTGGTACTAAAAGATACTGTTGGTTTTCCTTTTAGCTCTTTCCCCTTTAATTCTTTTCATCTTTTTGAATGCTATCTTCTGCTCGTCATTCGGATTTGCCTCTCTCTTCCTTCTCTATCATTTGGTTTGAAAGACATAATCATGGGTTTGATGCACCTGAAAATAAAGGGAGTGGGGTGGGATTATTCGATTAATTAATTTGTGCGAATTTGTTTAAATATGTTCCAAAAGTGTAAAATGTATTTTCTCTTATGAGTAAATTTCATGATGTTAGGTTTTGTTCCAAACCCTAAAGTATTCGATGCATCCTAGGGATTTCGAGGCACTTGGTTTGTCTAAATCCTTTCATTCAGAAATTTCAGGACTTTGTTGAGTCTTTCCTTTATCTTGCACTCAAAATTTGACCAATATTATATTTCCAAGTGAATATGAGTAAATTAAAGTCTTATTTGATTCAGTAAAGTTATAACCATTTGTCGAATGTTCGAATTCCTTTCCGAATGTGAATGATGCCAAGTTTTATGTGCTTGGAGAATGGTCCATGTTTGCTGCAAGCTAACATGTTATTCTTTTTGTCATTTGATTCGATGAAACGGTGATGAAACGGTGGTCTAGGGTAACTCATCGGAGAAAAGTTTTTTCTAACGAGATGGATAAAACGAAAGTGTCAGAAAAGTCATAAATTTATTTCATTTGTGCAAATGTAGTCCTAAACCTTTTAATGTTGCCAATTTAATCCTAAACCTTTTGACTTAAAGCGACTTTAATTCCTTTGGCTAATTTTGCTCGGATATTGCTGGCTTGGACATCGGTCGGCCTACCGGGCACGGACGTCGGTTGGCCTATGGGGCACGGCCGACACTGACGTGGATATCTTTTAATAATATCTTAATATCTTTTTGAATTATTTTTTCTTTTCTTTCTCTTTTTTTTTCTTCCCTTCATTCTTCCTCTAGCTGGTCGCCGGACCTTGGTGATTGGTTAGAGGCGAGGGTCGGTGAAGGTGAGCCTTGACCTCACAACCTCCGGCGTGGGTCGAGCCCTGCTAGATTCGGCGAGATCGTCTCGCCCAACCACTAGCAAGGCTTAAGCCCTCACCGGAGGTCACAATGGCGGCCTCACGCTGGGCTAACTAGGATCAAGCCTCACCAGCCATGGGCGAGGACATGCCTCACCCAGCCACTTGTGAGGCTTGAGCCCTCGCTAGAGACAGCGAGGGCTGGAGCCTTGCCGGCCTCTCCTTTTGTCGGTCGCTTAGGCAAGGCCAGCCCTCACCGGCGACTGGAGGGAAGAAGAGGAAACAAAGAAAGAAAAAACAAAAAATTCGAAAATTATTAAAATATTAATAAAAATGTCATCGTTAGCGTCGGTCGTGTCACATAGGTCAACTAGCGTCTATGTCAGGAATGTCTAGCCAAAATTAGTTGAAAGAACTGAATTGGTTATAGGTTATAAGGTTTAAGACTAAATTGACACGAATGTGATAAATTTAAGACTTTTCTGACACTTTTCCTGATGGATAGACACATGACTTCAATACCTTGGAATTGCCATAATCTTGGTAATATATATACACACACAAAAGTGAAAAAGACTATTTTGTATTCACCAAAAAGAAAATTACATCTGGAGGCGAAAATGTAGAAACAAGAAAAGAGTAATCTAATCTAAGTGTAGGACCGTAGGTTACATAAACAATCAAATTAATAAAACATTACAAGAGGTTAGACGCAAATAAGAAAATTCTTCATTTAAATAATGTTTCAAATATCCACCTCAAACTCAAGATGATAATGAATCGTCAACAGACTTTGATGACCAATAGCTTGATTAACAGATGCAACTGAAACTTAACAGATGGTCCCACAGCCAGCATATGTTATTGCACATTATCACAATTTCTCAGTGTGCATCCACTCATGAGAGCACTGTCATCAGTCATTTTGGTTATCGAAATAGTCCTCCTAAAATCATAATAAATGCCATGATGTTAAAGTATCCTATATCACTTGTTTACAAAGCTCATATACTCTTTATATATGCAGTTTTCTTCCACCTATTAACTTAAGTTACTAAACATTGGAACTAGATTTGGTAACTACTGCATGCCGTAAACCAAGCTATTTGCAAATTTGTCAAAGTTGAAGCAAGACCCTATAATGAAGCAATGATCTATGGAGAGGGTTTTCCAGGATGCTTGATTTAATTGATTATATGCCATATGGTAAGTAATTATAAGGTGAAAATTGTCCAAAAAATCCTAAATATATTAAACTTTTGTGAACTCGATTCTAAACCTTTCAAAATTTTGTCAAATGAGTTTTAAACCTTTTTCATATTTTGCTAATTGAGTCCATCTGGCCAATTTTAACCGGGTTGACATGGATATCGGTAATGCCATGTAGGA
The DNA here is from genome assembly GCA_031216235.1 of Syzygium jambos. Classification (NCBI taxonomy): domain Eukaryota; kingdom Viridiplantae; phylum Streptophyta; class Magnoliopsida; order Myrtales; family Myrtaceae; genus Syzygium; species Syzygium jambos. The sequence goes on along the minus strand of CM062229.1, from coordinate 6,919,493 downwards.
CAGCCGACACTGATGTGGGCAATTTTTATAACTTTTTTTATAATTTTTTCCCTTTTTTATCAAGTTTGGCGAGGGATAGTGAGCCCTCCCCGGGGCTTGGTAGAAAAAGAAGAAAAAGAAATAAATAAAAAATAAAAAAAATCAAATAAATATTAAAATTTTATTTAAAATTATCCATGTCAGCGTTACTCGTGTTATGTAAGACAGCTAGTGTCTATGTTAGTGATTTTCGGTTAAAATTGGTTGGATGGACTCAATCAACAAAATATGAAAATATTTAGGACCCAATTGGCAAAATTGAAATGTTTATGACTCAATTGGCAAAAAAGCAATAGGTTGAGGACTTTTTACTAATTTTCCCAATTATAAGTTGTTTCTAAAAGAGAGCTCTAATATATATATATTCATATTATTTTCTTTTTGTCTTTGGTGATTTTATTTATGCTATATTTGTTTCGCAGAAAATAAATGATTTGAAAGATATTATCCTAAGAATGATCACTTGAAATAAAAATGAATGATTTCTAATAGAATGTGAAAGTATCCGGCGACATAGGGTTTTTAGTAATTGACCCCAAACATAGCCTACTTTTCTAAACCCGCTATCCGTCCAATTAGACATCGCGCAAGTCAGGTACCCTATTTGTACCCATCCCGCTTCCATCCATTGTTAATGGAGAGATTTCTTAAGTCTTGCAATGCTAGTAAGCTCATTTTATAAGTAACAACTAGAGTAAGAGAAAAATCCATGGATGATCAGTTTTCCGAGTATATAAAGTGATTGGGCAAAAATTCAGTTTGGTATTTCAATACGGATCACATGTCTAAATATACACATAGTGTGCCACATTGCTCTCTAAGTTAGTTCTATAAATCCGAGTTTTGCTTGTCAAAATTCAAGTTGCGAGGTGACTCTAAGTGAAAATCATAATAGTAGCCTTTTGTTACATGTTTTTACCCTTTCTTCAAAGCAATCCATCTAAAGAATGCAGACATCTCTATTAAATGTCAGAAGAATTATCTTGAAAACTCATTTTGTGTCTCATGTAGATTCTAAAGTTCCGTTTGTTTCATGAAAAATGGATGATTTGAAAATCATTTTCATAAAAATGATCGTTTGTACAGTTATACCACTTGAAATAAATAGTTGATTCTATAGTCGACAATAATTTATACCTAAATATTTTCGTGAGTGATGAAAATATTTTTTATTTATTTATTTTTGTAAGCGATATAAATGTGTATTTTTGAAAAAATGCTTTTCAAATAATTCATTTTCCAGCAGACAAGCAAAGCCTAAATTATTTGCAAATGTGATTAACCCAATGTTGCGGACTAATTTTATGTTTTTTTTATTAGACTAACTTTACTAAGAGTATTGGCCCGTAGGGATCACGACAGACTGATTTAGTGACTTTATCGATTAGATTCAAATGGGTTTTAATTAGGCGTAAAAACGAAGCGTTTTGTTCACTCCTAGAAGAACGAGAAGCATGATGCTACAAAAGAGATGGTAATAATAATTTGACATGCCATCGCAACTAAAAGCTCTCATGCAAGTTCTTGGGAACAAAAGTGCATTTTGCTAGTAATGATGGCATCTATTGACTATTCATTTCATCAAGCAGTTTTGACCCTTTGACCTTTCAAACCTACAAAAGCTGGGATAACTGTATAGTACACGTGCTCATTCAAAAAGCCATCATGAAGTTTAGGAATAAGTGCGTGACAATTAAATTTTAAAACTTATTATAAAAGTATAATTAAATTTCAAAACTTTTAAAAAGTACAATTAAGTTTTAAAATTTATCAAATTGATCAAATTAAGTCTTTCCATTAATTGTATTTTTTAAAAGTATGGAAACTCGATTTTACTTTCGTGACAAGTTAAAAGACTTTCGGTACACTTTTCATTGAAGTTTATATAGTCGAAAGCATTACATTTGATACTTCTGAAAATCCAGTTCCAGAAGAGTCTAACCCATCTTCTTGTAGATTTCACTTCAATGTTTGGTCTTTACTAACTTACTATTATACTCCAAGAGAAATCTCATGAAGAAGATGAGTAAAATGACCTAAAAAAGGAGGCGAAAATGCATAATTTATATTTTTGCAAACATGATAATAATGTAGGTGTAGCCTAGCTATATCTTTGGTAGTGTTTTAGTAAGATTTAAATAAAAAAAAGGGACGGGATTAATTATGTTGTATTATACTTACGGTCATGTTTGAAGGGGTAATAATCATGTCTGTAACTCACTAATTAAATTCATTGACTAAGAAAACTTCGAAAACATTGTCCGTTAAATACGCAACTCGTCTCTTATACGTTTGTACCAAATTTCTATGGCATTGAAAACTTGGTTCTATCGATTCATTTTGATGAATAAATCTTCAAAATTGACGAGATGAATATAATTTAGTCCATAAGATTTCTCAAATTGGAAAAGTTTAAATCTCTCTCTCATCCACTGTCTTGTAAATTCACATGTGAATAACTGATAGATTTTGACAGCCAATCAATCAAGATAAATCCATGCAAGGATAGCAGTTGAAGAAAACATTTGCAAGCGCACACTTAACCTAAGAGATGTATTTGGATGAAAAGGAGTGTATCATGAGAATAGTATCCAATGCTTAGTTAATTATCTCCATCGCTCTCGATCATGTCGACTGTTTTGTCGTCACGACCATAGCTAGATAAAAACCCTACCTGATCACCCTTAGTATCTTCATCCGACGTGAGACACTCTGTGCCAATATCCCCGTCTTCATTGCTGACATCCTCATCCTCATCTACGTCTTCAGGTTCACCTTCAACTGGGTCAAGATCCCCTAAACCATCATCCTTGTGATTAGAGATGATCACTTGTTCCGGATCTTCTTCAGGGATCATCATCATCTTCTTCTTCTTCTTCTTCATCAATCGACTCTTCGCATCCGTCAGGAACAATGCTCTCCGAAATTGAATCGTCTCTCAACTCCCCCTCATTAGTCCTGATTGTCAGAAGATTGATCCTCGGGGCGAAAGGTCCACATCTGGGAGGAAAATCGCGGAGACCTTGGATCTGGTGCCGCTCGAAATTGATTTCGGTTGAAGAATGCCTGGCGCTTCTTTTCTCCATTACATAGATAGCTAGTATTAACACTATACCAAACAAGAAAATTCAGATGAAAAGGTGATTGACTCATCCATATTACCAGTGACAAGTGTAAATTCCACAAGAGTCGGGGGCCTCACAATCTCCATTTTTACCGGTTTTGACCACAATCTCGTTGGTGACTCTTTCTCATATCTGAAAGGTCTCCGCCTCTATTTCAGCTAAGAGATGTATTTGAAACAGCTTATGGACCACCGCTACATAAAATGTGTTAGATGAGTTGGGCCCCATGATGTCAGTGTGAATGACTTCTAAAATGACAGAGCAACTCGTTGAACCTTTCTTTTTAGTCTTCGTCGTTTTGCCCCCTAGTACAGTCAACACAGTGTTCATGTCGCTAAAATCAGAAGATGAGTACCTATGTCCTCCTTGATCAAACGTTACAACTCTTTCTTTTGATGTGTGATCTAAACGTCCATGCCATGGAAAAAGAGGATTTCACATTTGACGAAGACCTTTTTAGGATGGAAGATTGAACCTAACACTAGGTAAGACGAGATTCTGCGGATCTAATTACTAGAAGTGCTTCCAGAAGGCATTCTTTCCTTCAAGCCCCTCCGGCACTGAATTCGGCTCAATCCAGCTAAAATGGCCGTCACCTAGCGCTGGAGTGTGACTAATGAAGTCGCAACGATATGGGTGTCCCTGTGGACGCCACCATGCAAATAGAGTTTCTTCTTCTCTCACCTTCAAATGTTCAAATCCCAATACCCCCCAACCAAACTTACACCACTGCACCATTATCAGACCAATGCCCATGCAAGAAGCTCATGGCAAGCTCGAGCTCGAGCTCGAGCTCTTGCCATGGTTGCATGAGCTGACTGCCACTCGAGCCTGCGATGGCTTAGCAAGCTTTCTCCAGGAGCTTGGCATAGCTAGGCGGCCTCCATGGCCATATGAAGGTGTGCCCAACCATGATCGGAATATAAAGGTCACGACCATCACCGACCGTCGATGTGAAGTTGGTGCCGTGTTGTAACAGCATTCAAGCAATGGGTGGAGGAGAACAAGGGGAGAGAGCTTTGATGTTGTACCTGCTTGGTAGCTGACAGTTGCAGGAGTTTCCATGCCTTACCGACTACATTATGTGTCACATAATCCTGTCAATTTAAATATTGCTATTTGGACTTCCCAAGCTTTGAACTCTTAATCTGACATTTTTTAATGTTAATTTGACATTTTTTTAATGTTGTAGCTGTTTTCAATAATCTCCCTCCCTCCCTCCCTCCCTCTCTGCGTTCTTGCTTCAATAGCCATTCTTTTGATTGATAACAGCACCATGAAGAAAGGTAACATGAATTAGACTCGAGTGCAAAGCAGCAAGAGGTCACTGCACCTGTACATTATCTTTGGAAGCATTAAACATATTTAGTGAATCTGTGTTCTTGCTTCAATAGCCATTCTTTTGATGAATAATAGCACCAAGAAGAAAGGTAACATAAATTAGACTCGAGTGCAAAGCAGCAAGAGGTCACTGCACCTGTACATTATCTTTAGAAGCATTAAACATATTTAGTTTCACCAAATGAAAGTTTCACGTCATAGACAGATCTCACAATATAAAAAAGGTCCTCATCCAGCCTTTAAAATGCGCTCTAATTGCAGCACAACTCACGATGCTGCGTAATTTTGTTGATCACGGAGGGCACAGTCGGGTACAATTAGCTCTCCTTGGATTTGACGGGAGCATTTGCAAGATCGTAGATCTCTTTCTTGCTCTTTACCCAACTGGTCTTCTTAGCATAATAATCGATTTTATCCAAGTCTTCAGCAATCCCCATATATCCATAGAGAAGTGTCTCCTCTTGGTTATCTCCCTGCATTCCTGGCGCTTCACTATCATTGCCTTGGACATGATCTGTAGCTCTCTTCTGAAATTCAACCCTCCCACGTTTATTCTCAGCAAAATACTTATGTAGTTTACCGGCATTTCCAAGTCCGGAGAACGTGTTTAGGAACTTCACCACAATGACACTTTGATCTGCAGGCTTCCCAAGACAAACCACCATTTTACCCTCCGCAAAACCTTTACCTACCATAAGACGGAAAACAAACCAAGTAACAAAATTATAATAGAAGTCAATATCCCACTTTTAGAATGAACACTTCATATTGAGCCTTAACATCAGGCACATCACACAACGAGTGAATCAGGAATGATCAGAAGCTCTGAGACAAAGCCAAAGGGAAATGCTATATGCAGGGCTCTCAAAATTAGTTTATATGTTGCATTTCTTAAATATAAAAAAACAACTCTTTTTTCATGAAGGAGGCGACAAAGAAGAGGAAATTTTTTAAAAAGTCATCTTCAGAAGGATTAGCACGTTCTCATTTAAAAAACCTACACAAGCACGAACCTCTCAGAAATGTTTCGATCCTTTCCCTAGGGATTACTCTCTGGTCTTTAGGATCATCCACTGCCATAGAAATGTTGTGTATGACTACAAGGGGAGGCCACAAAATCAAGTCCTCCTTCTGAGTCAATGCGATGTCATAAGACAACACTTCTGGAACCCAATTTATCGGGTCTGCAGTCACAAGACTCCACCCAAGCAAAACACAGATTGCCCTGTGAAGACCAAGATGCTGAGCTCTCAGCCCAACCTTCCGAGACATGAGGGCATGCTTTGCCAAGTTCTGAGTACCTTGAAACTCCTTGGACGAGCTGTTGTGGGACAGTGATACAAAATTAATCAGTACAGTTATTGTAATACCAGCATGAGGATATTATTTGTTCTACAGATAAGGGGCAGATGTTATTCAATAAAGACGTTAACCATCATCGAAAGAAAATAATCTTTTAAAGCGCAAAAAAGCACTAAAAACCAAAAGTCGAAATGAGGCCCAAAGAAATAAGAAGAAAGTTATCAAGACAAATGTGATCAAGAACCAGTGACTATAAACCAGTATAATGAACCATATAAACTAAGCTTATGTTGTGTAGTAAAAGACATTCAGTAGTAGCAACTCCCTTTAATAGCAGCTTCCCGAGAGCCAGATATTGCAGAAAAATATATGAACCTTTAACCAACAATTACAAAAACATCATGCTGCTTCCAGAAGAAAACACCAACAGTAGTGCATCAGAATGCACTCCGTAGACTTGTATATCAGACTATAAAAGCAGACCTCTAAGAGACCTGACAGAAATCGGTGAGTAGAGTGTGAAAAATTGAGTTCAAGTGGGTGGGTGAATGGGTGTATTGAGCGTGTTTGTCAAGTTATAATTTCAAAATTTAAGCTACCTTAAATTGAAAACAGCACCTTTTGGGTGCGTTTATGTGCATAGGCGTGCTTGCATACATGCATGTGCATCTCCAAGTGTGTGCATGGGCACATATGTGCTACGTGACAAGCGTGAAGAGAGTGCACAGCTTCTCTAACAAACATGTCCAGGATGTCACTATATAGATCAATCATTCTTTATTTGTTAAACAAAATGAGTATATACAGAGCTCGTATCAGCTAAACATATCCATTACTTTTAACAGTATAACCACTGGAAGCAGAATGCTTGACTAGGATGCGATGAACTGAGAACTAGAATGGCATAAAAAAGTCTCCGGGAGATATGTCAATTTTAGGGACCCACACACGGAAAACAAAATGATGATGTAAATACTGATTGAAGAAAACCTCCAGATGCAGTAATTACACCCTCAAAGACTGGTAAAGTAATTACCAGTTTGAGCAGGAAGTTGAAAAATCATAAAGTCCTCAAACGTGTTTGAGCTAGATATGGATTAAGCCTCAAGTAGAATAATGTACAGCACCAGCAGATCTAATAAGATTTGAGTTGCACTGCCAAGTTAAAGGTACTTCAAGCCTGTCAACACTGATTCTTGACCATAGAAGCTCATGAACATGTACCTTTACCATCCAAACCACGTAAAAAGGAGGTATGCAACTCATTTTAACATTCCCTCTGCTCTATGTCTGAGAATAACCAATCCAAAAAATGCATAATTCTAACTAAAGAGAAACCTATGCCCCTTGAACTGTCACCTTAAATCGTGTGAGTGAGTCTGACAGATAAAAATCAGAGAACTACTCTGATTCCAAACAAAAACCATTTTGATTTCGCTCGTATACAGGATCACACCTGGAACCCAGATCTAAACTTCTCACTTGCCACTGGGCCGAATACCCAGGACAAGATAAAAAGCATTTAACTAAGCTAGAAAATCACCGTTACCATCATTTTGGTTCCACTCCAAACAGCTTGCAGACAATTTAGCTGGCAAGAAAATGGATATAGTTTTCCAGTAGCACATGAAAGCATGGATCTCAAGCAAAACTAACTTCATGCTCGTCAACATACAAAATTGTGCCCAGTCAGCATAAGTAAGAGACAGATGAGGAGCAGAACCCAAAATCTTCATGACTACAACTGCGTCAATATCTTCTCTTCAAATAGCTTAACTTGAATGATACACCACTCACAGTACGAAGTCACAATGAACATTGTCAATGTCAGAAAGCATACAGCACCAACCCTAGAGAAGTTTGTTTTCCTTTTTTAAGGCTGCCAGGGTCAGTGACAATGACATCTAAACTGCCATTGTAATAGAAGCTCAGCCGATTGACCTAAGAAATTATATAATCTTACACATAGCCTAAACATCAGAAAGATATTAGCTTACGGCTAACATGGCTTGAAACACAATAGCATAATCCTTAGACAACCAGTCAAAATATAAAGCAAGTACTCCACCTTCAAATAAGAAAGATTGGATAGGAAAACAGACCTCCTGCCACATACAACACAGAATAAACTTCCAGCTTTTCCTTGAGCCAGGTATCGTCTTTGAACCCTTGAGTTAGTGTTAAGCTTTTTTGAAAAACTTAAGAAGGCATCATGCACTGATTTCTCAAATTCTTCAGATTCCTCAGGAAATTCAGATACTACAGCACTTTCTGGTTCTTTGAATCCATCACCATCATTTGAATACTGACCCTCATTGGATTCATCATATCTCTTCCTAATTTTCTGGTTTTTGTAAAATCGCTTCTTGTAACTAAAATGTTGTGACTTGTACTGTTTCAAAGGCTGAGATTTATGATAACTCTTCAAGTATCTATGTCCATGTTCCGATAATCTCAATGGATGCACTTGTTGATGCTCCAAACCATTTTGGTATGACCAACAATCATCTGAAACATCATCTTGATGATGCTTTTGTCTATAATATGCCATTTCACTCAATCTCTCTTCATCAGAATCATATGTTACACCACTAGATGAGTATAAGTCAGTCCTATAATCTTCCTCAACCAACTCTTCGCTGTTATCTAGATCCTCAAACTCACATATGTTTCTGTTTGCAGGCATTAAACCTCTATAAGCATAGCCACCAAAATCTTCCTCTACATCATACATTCTTCTTTTCGGTATCCTATTATAAGATTCATAACTGCAGCCTTCTTCCATTTTCAGTCTCTTCACTCTTGGCATGTCTCTATCATACTTGGACATGGAGGAATCAAAATAGATCTCTTTTGGGGTCAATGAGTCCTCATTTCTTCTAATATCATATCCTGGTCTAACTTTTGAGATCTGATTAACTTGCTTTACGCCAATACGTAGAAAAGCAGACTCTTGCGATGATCTGCTCTTATGAATGGCGCGGGTCGAACCATAATCAGAACGTGTCCAATCTTGATGTGAAACATCTGATGCTTTAAAACTCTTTGGAACACTTAACTCCTCCATGGTAGCATTATTCCATGCACTTCTCCTCTCAAAACTCCTATAATCATCAGCATTTTCTTCATCATCGTCTACAGATCGAACAATACTTGGTCCTGTCACCTTTCTAGCATGATTATTTATTTCACCATGGCTGTACTGTACTTGATTATTCACTTGGTCATGAACAGGTATCGCTTCATGCAAATTATCAATCTCATGAGCAAGTCTTTGTGGCTTGCCATCAAAATAGTCATCCTGCTCATCCCCCGGGGTGTCATAAGCATGCTGCCTGAGGATGTGCATATTCCTCAGTCCCATATCAGAATCTCTTCCAGAATCAGTAGGCATTCTCTGGTAATCGGAACCTGCATATGAAGTTTCTGCATATTTCTGCCTCTCTGAATTTTTATTCATAGATTTCAAGGGCTCTCTAACCCCATGAGAGTACATAAGTTCTCTCCGTGAATGACTGCCTGATGACCTCCCAAAATCATTGCGATAACTTAATTCTTTAGAATAAGCTGCAGGCAGAGATGCGCGAGCAACAGCTCTTGAATGAAATCTTGCATCGCTTTGCTGGTGAGGTTTAACATGTTGCAACTTGTTATAGTGAAAGCGATCTTGGCACCCATATCTTTCACTTTCATACCGGCGCATATCAGTGTCCTGTAATGCTGCCTCCATCGCACAAAGTTCACAATAAGGCTCCTCTATAACACCATCTTTCATGGCTACTGCTTTTCTATCCACCATCGCATATTCCCGAGCAGAGGGTGGGATCTTACTTTGACTACTATCTCTTCCCTTTATCAATCTATGAGTCTCATAATTGTTCGATTGTCCGTGCATCAGTCTACTATCATCTGCGTCAGCGTCAGAATCCCCAATGAACTCACCCAATTCAAGTTCCCTTTGTTTAACCTCATCATTGGAAGGCCTTTTCTTGATATGTCCCGATGTCGCCAATCTTGAATCGACCCGACCATCCCTAGCGCCAGGCAAGGGTAAATAAGAACCCCTTCTTTTCGGCGAACTTCTTCCCCCATCCCCTGAAGGCTCATCCAATCCCAAAGGGTTCATACTCCTACGATCATCGCCGCCATGTGATCCGTCCAGACCACCATGTTGCAAAACACCGCGCAGTTCAGAACTCACTGCGGGCTTACCTTTCTGGGTTTTCCCCACCGGAGATAATCCCTCACAGTCCCGAGGCCTTTTCGATTGCATCTTCCCCTTAACAAGTAAAAAATATACTATTAACCTCAATCGCCCACTCCCTAATCAAGATCAAGCCGAACCAAACCCCGCGCACTCAAAATTCTCAAACTCGTCCAACCGAATCCACTAAGGACACCGAGCGAGGCCGCGCCTTGCACACGTCAGCGATCGCCAGAAACCCTAGGCGCTACGATCACCGATCACGACCCAAGAAAGGGCCGATCGATCGCCGCACAGCGATGCCGAATCGATCGCGACAACCGAGCAATTGGACGCAACAACAGGAAGAAGATAAAAGCAATTCCCCGTCCTTTTTTCAGATTCGGACCTGATCGAGCGGAGACGACGAAGGAGCCGTCGTCGTCGTCGATGGCGTCGACGGATCGGCGGCGGCGGCGGCGCGCGGAGAGGTTCTCGGGAGGCGAGCGTTGGAGAGCGTCCGACCCGGAAGCACCATGAGCAGCAGCTGCAAAGATCGTTTTTTTTTTTCCTCACTTTTTTTTTTCTAGCAGAGCGATGATGCGCTTGACGGCGAGATGAAGACGTGACCACCAAAAGATGATGCGTTTTGGAGACAGTTGGCCTTTTTATGCAGCTCACTTTAGCATCCAAAGTGACATAAATTATTTCGGAAGTTTGGTTTAATATACAATACGATTCTTAAATTTTTAATTTATTCAATATAATTTTTAAATTTTTAATTTATTTAATATGATCCATGAATTTTTGGTACATGTTCAGATTAGATCTTGAATTATACGAAAAATGTTTAATGCTGTCATTCCTTTAATTTAAATTCGGAGACAACATCATTAGATAAATTAAGAGTTTAAGGGTCACATTATACATTGATTTAAAGTTTATGGACCACATTAAACAAATTAAAAACTTATGAATCACATTGTACATTGGGCAAAAGTTCATAATCTATTTGTGTCATTATCAATTTTCCCAAAAACATCACTCATACCGCCCATAAAAATAAATGAACAAAAATATATATATTATTATCGGCAATGAAAATTTTTTCATTGATGAGTTATTACTTTTAGTTTATTTATGTGTAACAAACAGACCCTAATCAAAAAAGAAATTGTGAGAATTAATCACTATATATTAAATTTTCATACACCCACTGTGTGTGTGTGCTCAATTTAGTTTTTATTTTTCGTGCAACATTATAAACCCACGATAAAATGTATAAAGTCAATAGCATGGACAAATAAAAGCTGCTTGACAAATTTTCTTTTAAAAGGAAAACATATGACGAACATTTCGTCAATTTTTTTTTGTCAGAATTTTTTTCTTTTAAATAACCGAAAGGAAACACGTTTTTTCAATTTAAAAAAAAATCAAAGAAAATGAAAGAATTGATTTTAGTTTCTCGCATAGAGTGCACGGATGAGATTGATTGCACACTATAATGACAATTAAGAAATTTTACCAAGTGCGCGCGTTCTTAATAGGAAGTGGATAGTTAATTTTTTTTGTCCTTTTTCTTCTGTTAAAATTACCTTTTTTCCTCTTCAGTTTACAATTTTAATAAAACAAGTTTATAAGGTTTTTAATAGAAAAAAATCAAATAATAGGAAATTGGATACTATCCCTTAAACATATAAATAAAACAAATATGGACAGATATATCCATAGAATTTCATATGGTCTTGTTTAGGAATATATCTAGGCACTTGTTAAACTTTTGCATAACTTGCAAGAATAGTCAATGCATTATAAACTTGAACACTTTTAAAAATAAAATTTTTGCCGATATGCAGTCAGGCGGAAAAGATCGCGACGCTTTACATATAAGGCGATCCATAGATGCAAACCAACGGCAAAGACTTATCGAATGAGACAATATTGAAGGATTTACAATTCGTAATAGAATTTGAAATGTAATTTTTAAAATCTGTGTAGAGTCATGTTTTGAAATCTAATTCTTGAATAATTCTTTTTATGCGATTTAGACAGTTTTGGCAAGGCTTCGCATCCAAATAGCGTAATTCCAATCTAAGACTTAAAAAAGCCACTACGACGGCCTAAAAACATTTATTATTTCTAAAAGCATTTCAGCAGTATGACGGAGTACTTTGATATTATAAATTTTATTTCCGCATCACGATGGTCAATGATCATGCAATTTATGACTATTCAAATAGGCAGCACATTCAACCAAAAAAAAATTAATAATAAGCAGTATAATAACGTACTTTTTTTTATTGCATTTCTATTTGATAGCGAAATCGAGGGCATCGAGACTTATTTTCGAGACCAAGAGAATTTGCACAGAGCTCTGCAGAGACCAAGACCTCTCCTTTTCTTCTCCTCTCCTCTCCCCTAAATGAGCAAATGCCTCGTCTTGAGTCGCGCCCACATCCTCTCGAGGATTGGGCGCCTCAAGTCGCGGCTCCATATTTCTGGGCCTCCATCTTCTCCGTCCGTGGTTCAATTTGCATGTTTTTTCACGTCACCGGATGGCTTATGACGAGAACTTTCCAACGAGCCCAACATCGTTAGGTAAAAATGTGAAAGCGTGGACTCAACATTTCATCTCATATATGGGCTTAAATAGGGCTTGTGAACCGAGCGTTGTGGATGGGTCTTTTACGTTTCCGCCGGAGCTTATCAATGAGTAGACTGGCGCTGTAGTGGTCGATAACTCCTATTCCACCTGAGTAATGACAAATTAATGTGTTTATAGTTTGATCAATTCGGCCCTGACAGTCAAGATTTTCCATGAAGTTCACAACCTTCGAACATCTTGGGAGATTTGTCTTGCTCTAGGACCACACTTTACTGATCGTTGCGCGGCCAAGGAAATTGGACTAAAACTTGATTTTCGGAATGTTGTTAAGAAATCCGATCAATCGATGTCTGAATATCTCCGGCATCTGAAGTCAATTGCGGACTCTCTCACCGCAATCAATTGCTCCGTCTTTGATAAGGACTTGGTGATTCAAGCCCTCAATGGCCTCCCATCTGAGTACACGCCTCCTCATCCAAGAAAAACGATTTCTCCAAAAATCGAATGCATCATCTTCATCTAATATTCATCATGCTTTAATCGGTCATGCCACTTCACCCGGTCCATCGTGTCGAAGATCTCGGGGTGGACGTTATTCTAGAGGCTGCAAATCTAGTCAAGGACAAGATGGATGGTTCTCGCAGGATCAACCGAGTTGGCAATCTTCCTATGATCGGTTCAATTCATAATCATTATCGGCCCCTTATGCTTCCTCCACCTCCTTTGGTCATCCTAATGGTGGTTTGAAACCCTAAGTTCCCCCATTCACATAGAGAGGTACTATTGGATCTAGACCTCATCTTACTTGTTAGATTTGTAACGGCATTGGGCACATTGCGCTACAATGTCGACAACAATTCAACCATGCCTTCACTACCACTGATCTATTAGACAACTTCTCAACTCTCTCGATTGGTGAGACTTCTTATTCAACTCGGTATCTTGATAGCGAAGCATCGGCACACATAACTAGTGATATAAGTAAAATCTTAATTTCTAGACCTTTTTACGATTTGACAAAAATCTTTATTGGTAATGATCGTTCATTGCCTATTCAGAAAGTCGGTAAAGCCTTTTTACATATTGGTTATTGATCTTTACTATTATCTCATGTCTATCTTAATCTTGCTTGCAATCTTCCTTTAGTTACTCAACTTTGTTATAAAAATTCTTGTGCCATTGATTTTAATGGCTCATCATTTTCTTTGAAGGCTCAACGAACTGAAAAAATCTCCTCCAGTCTAAATCTTCTCATGGTCTTTATCCAATTTCCAACTTAATGGTGTCATCTCACTCACATCCTATCGTGGCTTCCTTTACTTCACTTACTCGTTGTGTGCTTGTCTTGGCCATCCAAATAATCATATTTTGAGTTGTGTTTGTAATTCTAGTTCTAAGTCGGTATCTTTGTTAATATTGTCTTGTAGGCAAATCTCACTGATTATTTTTTGAGTCTGTTAGTCACCGTGCATCTTTTCTTTTAGTTATAATGCATTCTGATGTATAAACAAGTCCTATCTTATTTAATTTTGATTTCAAATATTTTGTGTTATTCATTGATGACTACTCTTGGTTTACTTGGGTCTTTCTCATGAAAAATAAATTTGAAGTGCCTATACACTTTCATTGCTTCCATTGTTTTATCAAAATCTGTGTTAAAATCAAATTTTTACAAACTAATAAGGAAGGTGAAGATTCCAATAATGTGTTCCAAACATACTTCGTGATAATGGTATTATTCAACGTTTTTCTTGTCTAGACACCCCATCTCAAAATAGTCTGTCAAGTGTAAAATCAAACATTTAGTTGAAATGTCTCGAACCTTATTAGTCCATGCTCAGATGCCTCCTTTATGTTGGATTGATGCTTTTCTCACTGCTGTTTACACTATTAATCGGCTTCCTACTCCTGTCATATATAATATTTCTCTTTTTCACTGTTTATTTGAGTTTAAGTTAGATTACTCGTTCTTTTGGGGTTTGGGTGTGCTTGTTATCCTTTGCTTCAGTCTCTTATCTCTCATAAGCTGATACCTCATTCTGTGTCATGTATATTTCTTAGGTATACGTCAGATCACAAAGGTTACCGTTGCCTTGATCGATCAAGTGGTCCTATTTTCATCAGTTATCATGTTCAGTTTGACGAGGGAAATTTTCCTTTTTCATTATAACCTTCGACTCTTAATCATGTAACCCACTAGTCCAGATTAATTCCTTCGCATTTTGTTTTCTTCAATTAATCTATTCTTCCTTTTACCTCATTTGGCTCTCAAGATTCTCATCTGCCTCTTTCTTCTTCTCAAGCCCAACCTCCTAACATGCCTCTTTCCTCCTCTCGACTTACCCATCCTATTTCCAATTCTTTTTCGCCTCCACCACCTCTCCCTTTGAACCTGCTCATAGTGTTCCAACCTGACTCCTCTTCGGAACAAATTCCTCTTATAGCAAACCTGCAAATTCCCTCTATATCTCTATCCAGCTTCTCCACTTTCATTTCTTCTTTTCCGACTCATCCTATGCAGACTTGTGCCAAATCTAGAATTTCTAAACCATGAAAAATTTTTAATCTCTCTCATTCTTTTATTGAAGAGACACTGATTTACTACTCTAAGGCCATTCTTGATCCATATTGAGCGCCCATGGCAGATAAATTTAATCCCTTGGCCATCAATCACATGTGGGATCTTGTACCATTTAACTCTTTTAAAAATTTAGTCGATTGTAAATGGGTTTTAAAATCAAGGAAAATTTGATGGAATTGTAGAACGCTTCAAAGTTGTCTTGTTGCACAAGGATTTAAGCAGTAGGTCGGAGCGGACTACGACAAGACATTTAACCTGATAGTTTAACCCACTACAATTCAGATTGTTCTCTCTATGGTGATTTTTTTGGGATGGACCATACGTTAACTTGATATTTAGAATGCCTTCTTGCACGACATCCTTTTGTGAGGAAGTTTACATGTGTCAACCTCCTGGTTTCTCTCATCCTGAGTTTTCGAATCACGTGTGCCATCTCCAGAAAGCCATCTATGGTTTAAAACAAACTCCACGTATATGGTTTCATCGCTTTAGCAGCTTTTTATTATCTTTGGGTTTCATGACGAGTAAGGCCAATCCTTTATTATTCGTCTATGCTTCTTCTCGGGGTTGTCTGTATTTTTTGTTGTATGTTGATGATATTCTTGTCATCGATGATACTCCTCCGTTATTATGGTATTTGATTACTCGGTTCTCACATAACTTTGCTATAACGGATCTTGGATCACTTCGCTATTTCCTTGGCATTGAGGCTCATCATTGCTCTGTCGGTGTGCTTTTATCTCAAACCAAATATGTTGATGGCTTTTTGTGGAAGTTTGACCTTGTTAAGGTCAAGTCTGTATCTATTCCTCTAGTCTTAAAGACTCTATTGTCCACTAATGAGGGTGAGGTTCTCACTTCTCTGACATTGTATCGACAGATGATTGGTGCTCTATAGTATGTGTCCATGACCAGACCAAATGTTAGTTTTGTAATGAACTTGGTTAGTCAATTCATGCATGAACCAAGATTACCTCATCTCCTCGCTGTTAAACGTATATACCAATATTTAGTTGGCATCTCCACCCATGGATTGCTCATTGAGCGGTGTTCTCCCACTTCATTAACTGCTTATGCATATACAGACTAGGCTAGATGCTTTGATACTCGACGATCCACCTCTGGTTTTCATGTTTTTCAAGGCACAGATCTAGTTTTATGGAGTGCCAAGAAGTAGCCCACTGTGGCCCATTCTAGGATGGAGACTAAGTATTGTGCTGTTGCTCACTGTGTTGCTGAGATTATTGGAATTCGTCATTTACTTCGTGAGCTCGAGGTCCTCTTTTTTAATCCTCTCACTGTTTATTGTGACAACATCTCTACCACCTATCTTAGTCTCAACCCCGTGGTTTATGATTGCACCAAACACATAAAGTTGGATTACCACTTTGTTCGAGAACGGGTTACTTCCAACGATCTATGTGTTCACTACTTGTCTACAGGGGATTAGTTGGCAAACATCTTTACCAAGGGATTACCTAATCCGCGTCACACGCTATTGAGATCCAATCTCTCAATTGGTATACCTACTTCAAATTGTGGAAGAGTATTAACGTGTAATTTATATGTATTATGGGGTAATCATGTAATTATGTTTCTTTCTGTACCCTTAGTGTTATTATTAACTCCTATAAATACATATCATACAACCCTAATTGTGGTTGAGCCACCATAAATACTTTGTCGTTATTTCTCTAACTTTAAACATCAATATATAGTTGCTTTTCATTCTAAAAAAACCATCATTTACCGTACCTTACAGGTTTGAATTGTTTCATTCATTTCCCGGTCCTCTAGGTATGGTTTTGGGCTTTAGGACATTTCTTTCGAGTATTGAAAATTTTGACCGAAGTTTAACCAACAATTACTCCCTCTTATAAATTTAATCACTTTTATTTCAGCGACCAAGCTTGTACTGTCTTGCCAAAACGATCTACTATTTGAGACTTTTGCCTCCTTTTTCCTACCAAATAGCTAAATAAATGAGAGAATGTTATAGAGCAATTCTTCTGGATATTGATAAGTTATATGACATTAAGTCCAAAACAAAATTTTCTTTTTGGACTAATATTAGCTATGCATAGCACTGAAAGTTTTCATTGAAAATTGAATATGCCAAATTACTAACTATTCTTTCTTTATCATGTACAAGATTGTAGATTGCAAGATCAGCAATCCATAAAGAGCAAATGCTGAAAATATACGCACGTTCTGTTTTTTGTACTAACAAATTGATAAAAAAAAAAGAGCTAATAAAGAGCACATGTTAAAAAAATGCATACGTTTTTCGTGTAAGAGTATGAAAACTTGTCCTAAATCTGTCACATTGCACCTCCAGACCAGAGTTGAGACATAATATCATGTTGTCTATGATTATATATCTTTGTCATATAGATGACATTAAGTGTCTTTGAGATTCAACCCTTCTGGTTCAAGCAACTTTGTGGTGCCACCTCAAGATGACTTACCAAACCAGCTTCCCAGATTGGACAATGGGCCCAGTTGGCCATGTACCAAATTGACAGTTCAACAGTTCTAGCTGAAAGAAAGGGTAACACCAAATTCCCAATATCTTCCTTCTTTGGAAGAGTTCCAGGCTAACCGGCAAGATGCCATCTTCTCTTTGGTATTATTATATGAGTGGCCGATGAACTTTTTTTTTGTTCAATATAATTTCTGATTCTTTTAAAAGTCTATTCAATGTAGTACTTTTCGTTAAGGGTATGGCAGTCACGTGCATTTTTGGGGCATTGAATGTCACATCAGCATTTATTAGGCTAAAATAACTATGTGTATTATTACATTGTTTTTCCAAATTGGCAAAATCTTTTTCCTTTCTTTTTGGGCCAAATGAATGAGAAAGATATGCAATAGAAGCCACATGAGCCACTTGGACTAACTTAAGTCAACGGTGTCAGAATTTGCAACCGAAGACCTCTTTTAAGTAGATTAGATTTTTGAAAGTTCAAAAGATTAAATTGAATAGAAAATAAGTTCAAAATCATATTGAATATAGAAGAAAAGCCAGGACCAACTATGTCATTATTCTGTTTTCGAAGACAACAAGGTTAGCTTATTATTAATCTCTGTCTTCGATTTGTCCCTTCAAATGTTTAAAGACTTAAGTACATCAAAGAACGGTTCTCTTAAATCTCAATCTTAATTGAAAATCATGGCACAAGTGAGTTCGTAGTCTTCTATTGCCAAAACCAGTAGCTGGCTGTGCAAATGGCAGTGCAGATTCAATTTTTTGATTGTTTTCTCTTGGAATGTTTTGAAAGTGAAGCAAGCTTTCTGCCCTTTCAGAAGCAGAGGATTGAAGCAAAAGGATAAAAAAGGATAGAGTGTGGGCACATAAAAACAGACCCCAAAAGAGAACAAGAGCCCTCGGCTTCGAACTAATCCGCAAACAATCGAATCGCTATGCTACCGTTGCATAGAATGAAGAACCACGGGAGCATCAATGGTGGCGGGAGGCCATCCACAGATGAAGACCAGGTCAACGAAGACGAGGACATCTCGAGGTTGGCCATATCGACTTTGCAGGCTCGGGAAGAAGAGATCGTGAAGAAGAAGATGGAGGTGAAGGACAGAGTGGAACTTCGGTTGGGGCGTGCCGAGGAAGCGATGAGGCGGTTAGCTCAGATTTGGGAGGTCAGCTCTTGATAAGCTCTCAACAGCCAAAGTTTTATTTGCACTGATTTGTCTTCTGTTGCACCAAATTACATGCGCCACACAATATATATTGCTAGAAAATGACCATATATCTCTACATTCTCAAGGTTCATCTGTAAATAGATGAAGTTGCATTTTTTGGACCATTTGGCTACGCTAGGAAAGAACTAAGAGCTAATTGTGACGCATCATTTGTCGACAACTTTGTCTCGATGATCTGTTAGGAGCTGGAAGAGCTCACGGACCCCTTGAGGAAGGAAGTTGCGACCATTCGCAAGAAGATCGACATGATCATTCGCGAGCTGAAGCCGCTTGGACAGAGTTGTCAGAAAAAGGTCAAACCTTATACTCTCCAAATTATAGTCTACTCTCCGCGCGAACTTTTCTGTCATGGTAACGTCGTTCTGCATTGTCTGCCTAGGAGAAAGCCCTTTCGATTACTTTGACACATATGGGACTGATCATTTCGCTTGAGCATCGTTACTAATTTAGGTTTGTCATGCGGGTTTTCTGATCCAATCAGGAAAAGGAGTACAAAGAAGCCATGGAAGCTTTCAATGAGAAGAGCAAGGAGAAGGCTCAACTAATGGCCACACTAATGCAGGTATCTTCCATTCGAATCCTGCACAATCGTCTCCGTATTGTTTCTTCTCCTCACTTGATTATTGTCCTCCTCTAAGGTCAAGCACCGCGTACGTAGTTTGCAATTTGCATAATGTCGGTGCCTTCTAGTGATTGATCATGGCTTGTTTCGTTGTGTGATCTCTGGTATCAGCTTCTATCTGAGAGTGAGCAGTTGAGGATGAAGAAGCTGGAGGAGCTCAGCAAGAATGTGGAGTCTGTGCGTTGACATATGAAGATGCTTCCTTTCCTGATAGAAGTGATCAAGCTATGCTCATTTTAATGCTTCATACGGTTGTTTTTATCTGATCTCACAAGTACGTATTTGAACGTTTGTCTTAATGAATGAATATGTAGGGAGTGAACAAGTGTATTTGAAACATTCGAAAGCACACTGAGTTGTGTATTTGTACATGTTTATACGAAACCTGCGTAGGGGACAATGGACATAGCCTAGACAAATAATGTGCTGGATTGAGAAATGTTTAATTTTTCACTAAACTAAAATTAAATTGAACTGTTTTCCTGTTTATGGGTGAAAAAAGCAAAGCAAACGGATTCAAACGCTACTTCAAATCACAAACGAAAAAAAAAAAACTTTTCAATGATATCGGTGTTTTTATTCCAAACATAAGCATGGAGGCTTGGAATACCCCTCACTGCATATAATGTTAACCTGAATATATTATTGGGAAAAATTACGCGGAAATTTCCTGAAACTTGAGAGCAGCACACGTTCACACCCAATCTTTCAATGTTACACAATACCCTATTATTCTAAACTTTCGTTTTGTTACGGCTGTTAACCCTTCATTATTTTTTTTTGTTGGCATGTGCAGTACGTATAATTGGGGTGAAACAGTAATTTCATCTAATTTTTTTTAAGGAAATCTCTCTTTTACCCTTAATTAGCATAGAAAATGAAACGAATAGTGAAAAGGGAAAAGCTAAATTATCTTACATAATGGTGATGCGAATAATTAATATCAATGAATGATAAAGATTTGGTAGAATTTGATGAGTATAGCCACTTTATTAGAAGAAGTAAATACGATTAATTAGGAAAAAGAATAAAAAAAATCAAGCAAAAGGGAAACAATACCAATAAGAAAAAGGTCAAAGAACAAAAATTGTTTACCCGTTATGGATTTTTAAATGGTTAATTAATGTAAAAAACAATTAGTAAATAAACATATTAGAAACGATGTATATTAAGGGATAATTTTTCGAGAAATAGCAAATAAGTGATTACGGTTTGAACAATTAAGGGATATTTAAGTGTATAAACTGATCTCCTGGAAACTCACGTCGTGTTTGCTGCCCCACAAGAGGAATGCGTTACCACAAAAGGAAACAAACCAAGACGGGAGAGAGGGTATATTTATTTCGCGAAAAATGAATGATTTGGGAAATATTTTCCTAAAAATGATCAGTTATTAATAACACTGCCCATGTCAAAGGGCTCTCAAGTGCTTCTCATCGATCATGTTGGGCTGCTCCAACCTTTGTTGAATCAATTTTTCTTTGGTTAGTTTTATTTGAGACAACACCTGTAAGGAAGGGATTTCCATTTCCGTGGGCAAGATTGCTTTCGTGCCATAATTAGGGAGAAATGAGATGCCTCAATCGACGTTTGGATTGAAGTTCAATACACCATTAGTGCGGAGAGCAACCTCTCATCAAACGAATTCAAATGCTACTTAAAACTACAAACGGTATTATTTTTCTAACAATATCGTGTGAACCAATTAAAACTATTGGAGAGAGTTACTCAAAACTTTAATGAACTCCGAAGGAAATACACGTTTATGCTCAAAATTTCAATATTGCATAATATCCTCTAAATTTTCATTTTGTTATAACCGTTTGCCCTCCGTTATTTTTTATGTTAGCATGTGCAATATACATGATTTTCAGAGGGTAAAAAAGTATTTCCATTCAATTTTTTTGAAGGAGTTTCTCTTTTTACTCTCAATTTCTATAGAAAATGAAAAGATTAGAGAAAAGGGAAAATCTAAATTAGCTTAAATGATATTAGTAATGGAAATAATAAATATTAATAAGTTATAAAGTTTTGTTAGAATTTGATGAATATTGCCACTTTGATAGAGCAACTAAATACGACAAATTAGGAAAAGGAATAAAAAGTTAAGCAAAAGGGAAATGGTGCCAGTAATAAAAAGGTCAAATAATAAGAATTGATTATTAGTTATGTATTTTTAAATGGTTAATTGATGCAAAAAATGATTAGTAAAAAAATAAACTTCAAAAATTATGCAAGGAAATTAGATATATTGAGGGATAATTTTTTGAGAATTAAAATTCAAATGATCGCATTTGAACAACAAATAATTTTATTTTAAAGGATATTTAAGTGTTTAAGTTTAACTCCTTAAAACTCTTGACGCATTTGTCGCCCTACATAAAAAAAAAATAATCGTTCCCATGAAGGGAAACGAGCCAAGGCATGATTTGAGGCCGGATTGGGCTTACCCGACCGATTCCAGGCTAGTTCACACGAGGACTGGTACAGGTGCACGGATAAAAGATTCGGGAAAAGGCCTTGGCGATTCCCAGTTTTCTACTGCGAACTGACTGTGAACCGGTTTCGAGACTGTTTCTCGAGTATAACCAGTTTCGAACCTGTTCAAAACCGAATCGTATTTTCGACAAAAAAAATGTCTCGGAATGCGAAAAAAAAAAGGAGGAAAAGAAATCAGGAAAGGAAAGGGGGTGGTGAATCACTGCAACGCAAGATTGTTTGCAGCAAAAGTTGCCCATGAAACGCCTTCTCTGGATATTTGGGTTCTTGATGAAAAGCCCAGACATGCCGACCCAAGCCAAGAATCAAAGCCATCGTTTAGGGTAACCAGACAAACGGGGCTTTAGTTCTACAGCAGAGCACTCCGAGAGCTCACGTTGTTGTCCCGCTTACGGTTACCTGTTGCTGGTGTTTCGGCCTCTCCGAGGAATCTCTGTCTCTTCCTCGTGTGCTTCCATCTTCCTCCCGTTCGTTCCTCGCAGCCGCGGCCGCCGACATGGTAACGTTCGATTTCCGGCGTTGGGTATCGTGTCGAGTGATTTGTGGTGGTCTGATGGAAGATGGGTTTCCGTTTATCGACGGAATTCATCCGATCGTGCAGGTCTCAGCCGGACGACGAGCCCGCCGTATAACGGGCTCCGGCGGCTTCTTGTGACTTTACCCATCTGCCCGCGCGGAACTCAGTCGTCGCCGATCGACTCCTCAGCCGAGCTCCGTCGCACGCTCGAGCTGACAGTCCGAGCTCCGTTGAGGCTCCCGAACCGTCGTTGGTTCTCTCTCCCGCTCTCTCGCTCGT
This sequence comes from Syzygium jambos, assembly GCA_031216235.1. NCBI lineage: Eukaryota > Viridiplantae > Streptophyta > Magnoliopsida > Myrtales > Myrtaceae > Syzygium > Syzygium jambos. The sequence goes on along the minus strand of CM062229.1, from coordinate 6,896,683 downwards.
GTCAACCGCTCCGTCCGGATTCCTCCGCCTCATCGCTCCCCGAACAGGTTCCCATCTTCTCTCTCGCTGGTATCCAGTGTGCTTGTTGTATTATCAAGAAGACCGGGCCTCTTATGCCCCATTTGATAGTATGATCACCAGCTGTTTGTGTGTTTGTCAAGTTCTTGATTATTCAGTCCATGTGGTTTGTATAAGTAAACTCCAATCTGTACATTTGTTGACTGTTCTGAACTATTACTACGTGAGAATTATATCTGTAACCGGTTCACGACGCAAAATTTGGTGGATTGATTAGTTGCAAGAATTTTCTAGTTGGTCAACATGTTGGATTGTGAGAACATTGTTGGATTAGCGAGTTGTTTCGAGACTGGTGAGTGACTCGGTTTCTATTATCCCAGTTAATCTCCCCTGTGTCCGAACAGTGGCCAATGTGTCGAGATCTTTGACATTTTAACCTCTTCTTGATTGTTCGTTCTGTTCGATCTCCTCTGTCGCTTGAATTTTCAGTTGCTCTTGTTCAAGCAGGTTTCTTTCTGGTTGCTGATATGCAAATGTCGCTTTTGAGCTGGAGACTAATGTCCTCTGTCTTTTTCCCCTCACGTGTTGTCCATTTTTTCAGATTAACGTTGTTTTGCAATCGGAGGGAGCTATTTTCTCCTCTGGTTAAGACAACAATTTCATAATGTAATGAACCGGTGCTCTCTCTCTCTCTCTCTCTGTTCAGTGACAGCAATGAGCAAAAGGAAGCGACCGGACTCGAATGCTCCTGCTCAGTCCATGACTGAGCAAGAGAAGATACTCTACAATCTAATCCAGAGCAAGCAAGACTTGGGCATCTGGTCGAGAGACATGAAGCGGGAGACCAGCCTCCCCGACAACGTTGTCGATAAGTCCCTCAAGTCCCTTCTCAGCAGAGGTCTGATCAAGGAGGTGGTCAATGTCCAGTTCAAGGGCCGGAAGCACTTCCTTGCCTCTGAGTTTGAGCCCTCGCCGGAGATCACTGGCGGGAAGTGGTACAACCAAGGGAGCCTCGACTCTGAGTTCATCAACTTCCTCAAGGACCAGTGCCTGAAGCACATCAGGAATCTAAGGATTGCGACGGTGGACATGGTCGCGGACGCTGTCCGGCGGTCCAGGGTCCTGAAGAATGACTACTCGAGCCAGGAGATTGGGGACATTGTGAGGGCATTGGTTTTGGACAATGATGTGATCGAAATGAGGAGCAATGGACTTGGGGAGTTTGCTTCTGTCCCGACAGGTAGGATGTGTTATAAGTGTAGGAGGTCGCCCGATGCCGCAAAGGAACCGAGAGCGGGGGCGATGGCTTCTATACCTTGCGGGGTGTGCCCGCAGATAGCCCATTGTACGCCCGGCGGCATCATTTCTCCGACGTCTTGCGAGTATTACAGTAAGTGGTTCGATTTTTGAATGATGACCTTCTTCTTTGGACATAATATTTTGGCTAGTTTCGGATATATCAGTGTTCTCCGATCCAAAAGGCTTTTATCTCTTGAAAATTATTTATCTGTGTGGTCTGTTAGCAAACTTTCTTATGACATCCAAGTATTGTTGGTCATTTTGACTGATTTGTGTGTACTCTTTTCTTTAACCGTGAACTCCTTATATATAAAACCAAGATGTGGAAGAGTGTCAATCGAAAGAAAAAAGAAAACCCATTGGTCGTCAGCGAAAGAAGTTGAACTTGAGTCGAACTTGCTCTCTGTTCGTTCATAATTACTAGTACAAGCTAGTTGTTCATGATTCCAAGTACAGTTAGTTGTTTCGAAGGAAGAGAACTCCTGTGGCCATGAAATTGTCTTTTGATATTGGTTGATGCTTACGTGGATGGATGTTTTATCTTGAATATTGCCCTGGTTTTCAGTGTCGATCAAGATAGCCCGATGTGTGAAATGAAAATGGAAACGCGATATACTGTCGTCCAAATGCGATACAATGGAGGCTTTGCTTATTCGCTCGGTGTAGTCAACATAACATGGGAGTATGTAGTTTTCTAGGATGACATGAACAGGACAGTTAGCATCATCAGTTGGGTACTAAAATCCTATGATTCTCTTTACCCCAGTTCCTCTTCCTGCACACTTGCAAGAGCTCGTCTACAGCCCCATCAACCTCTTCATCACCTTTCCTTCTCATAATGCCTCTCATCTCTCTCGCTCTCTGCCTCACTCTCTCCCCCACTTTGTCGACGATCACGTTCCTTATGCTCCTCGCCACCTCCGCGCTCCAGATTGTCCCCACCTTGTCCCTCCTCACCTCCATGCCGGCACTGACCTCCTCCACCACCCTCGCGTTCACTGGCTGGTCAAACTGCATTGGCATCGTGATGATCGGGACCCCGAACCTCATGCTTTCCATCACCAAGCTCCATCCGCAATGGCTCATGAACCCACCGATACTTAAGTGTTGCAGTATCGCCGCTTGTGGTGCCCATTCTTCTAGAGCCGGGCCTCGTCCTGCGACTCTCTTGAGGAAACAGTCTGGCAAGTGGGATCTGCCGTTTGCGGCTGCGTCTCCCTCTCCGTCGTGAAACCTCACCACCCAGACGAAGTTCACTTTGCTGGCTTCCAAGCCGTGAGCTATCTCTGTCATTTCTTGCTTCGAGAGGAAGTACTCGCTCCCGAACGACACGAAGACGGTCGACTTCTCTTCCTTGTTGTCGAGCCAGTCCAAAATTTCAGATTTTTCGTCATCTTCAAACACAGTATCTTCCACAAGCGGGCCGACTGGGACCACCCTCTTATCTATCAAGAACGATAGGTAGTCAATATACTTTCCCTTGATTTCCCCTATGCCCTTGATCATGATCATGTCCGAGGACCGTTCACAGCACAGGAACACTCGTTCGCAATCTTTGATCCCATTAGCAGAACACTCGTGCAAGTTGGTGAACTTATCGACCTGATGATTGTGAAGATAGATCTCCGGGTACAGGAACTTAACACCGGGCTTCATGCTAGCATGGCTGACAAAAGCGCACATCATCGTGCTCGTGCACATGAACTCGACCGCTGGGATGCCCAGTGACGAGGCAATTGCCGGCGCCCAAGGTGGGAGGAAATTGTAAACAACCATATCTGGGTCAAGCAGCTTCAAGATATCGGTGAAGCTGGAGCTCGACATGTCAAAGGCCTTCTTGAGGGTCGGCATGAGGTGTGGAGGTAGTGTTTTCGTGGTGTGGTTACGAGGGGGAAGTTCTGGCACAGAAGGAAGATGAAGCTCAACGAGCTTTATCTTGCTGAAGTATTTGGTGCCTACAAGCTTTGGCTTAATAGAGGCAAGGTTCACAGGCGTCGAACAGAAGTAGATGCAGATGTCTCTATCCGCAAATCGCTTGGAGAGCTGAAGGAATGGAGAGATGTGGCCGTGAGCAAGCCATGGAAGCCTGAGAATGCTTGTGAACGTGTCTCTTGCTGGGCTCATTTCTTGCTTTTTTTCTAGTTCACTTTGTTTCTGGGTTGGTTTTCGATGATAAAGAACTGGAATGTTCAACAAGCGTGCATGGTTTATATGGGAAGAGGACGGTGATTCAGAGGCTAGTTTTGCATGAGGATGTACCTGCATGAAACGTGGCCGAGATTGGAGGACGGAAGCCGAAACGTTGCGTCGATGGACATGCGTGGAAGCAGGTCTAAAGCGCTTAATGTCACTTGCCTGCTTGTTTTTGGTTTTTAGCCTTTTGTGGCATTTGGACTGGTCATATTTCCATGATAATATAGGATAATGATGTATTCGAACTGGAAAAAGATAGCAAGGTCATCCTAAAGGACTTGATGCTAGATATGTTATAATTGGACTATAAATTAAAGAACGGACGGATTGTAACTGAGGCTTTACAATAACTAGATACTCGACACGTGGAAAGCGCAGATATGTCTATATTTATAATTTGAATTCTTAAGCAGTAAAACTAAATTATCAATAATGCTTTGGTGTTGGTAATTTAACTCAAGGCAAAGTATAGTATTATTATAAAATATAGAATTTGATTCTTCTCTCATAGATGGGTACATTCGTATGGATTGTAATCCAAATATAAGCTTCTCTAGGAAAAACATGGAGATAAGAATTTGACCACAGCATAACATAATTTTGAAAGCTACCGTGCAATCTTTTATTACAACTCTCACTCTCTCCCTTCATCTCCCTATAATCATTGAATAATTTAAGCGATTCAGTAACAAGATCTAACATAAACTCAACGAACTGTCAAACACCATCCTTCACACTCCAAAAAGCTTCACTATCGCATCCTCCACTTCATCAATCTCTCCATCTCCTCTGTTCCTATAATGCCGATACTCACTTATTTGACCTTGTTACTCACACACTCCCCACCTTCCTCCACCACAACAGCCTTGATCACCTTCGCAATCTGCTCCCTCTCAAGCTCTCCACTCTCATTCCTCATCACCTCCAATCTGACCCCGACGTCCTCGGCAAGCCTCGCGTTGAGTGGCTGGTCGAGATGCATCAGCATTGTGATGATCGGCACTCCAAACTTCATGCTCTCCATGACAGAACTCCACCCACAGTGACTGACAAATCCACCAACGATTGGATGTGCTAGAATCCTAGCTTGTGGTGCCCATCCCTCTATCACTAATCCTCCATCTCTCACCCTTTCAAGAAAATCCCTTTGGAAGTGCCTCTTCAAGCTTGATGTGCTCTTCCACAGGAAATTTAACCACCCAAATGAAGTCGACATTGCTAAGCTTCAACCCATAGGCTATCTCTTCTCTTTCCTTCTCCGTGAGGAAGTACTCTGTGCCGAAGGACACGAATATGGTCGAAGATCTTACTTTTTGATCAAGCCACTCAATTATGTGATTCCCATCCTCTTGGGCAGGATCTAGAACTAGTGGGCTGACGGGCACGGCTCTCTTCCCCAAAAGATCGCTTAGGTAGTCAATGTACTTGCCCTTCAATTTCCTAAAGGTCTTCATGAAGATTAGGCCCGACGAATGGTCAGTGCATCGCACGACCCTTTCCGTGTCGCTCATGCCACTCTCCAAATTGTTTCATTTGGTTCCTATACTTTGCCATCCAATGGTCTTGAAGATGAATAACCATGAAAGGATACTCATCGCTCGGCCTCTTCATAAGGTGGAATGCAAATGTGCTCATCCCCGCTGCCACGCTGAAGAAGATGACTGCTGGGATGTGCGACCACGCAATTTCAGGCGCCCATGGGAGGAGATAATCGAAGATAAGCAAATCGGGTTGGTGACCAGCGATGATGTTGCAGAGGTTAGGGCCCGCCATGTCGAAGGCCGTCTTCAGTTTGGGTATTAGGTGAGGCGGTAAGCCCCTAGTTGTGTGGTATAGAGGAGGGAGACCAGGTAAAGATGGGACATGGAGCTCCACTATCTCAATGGTGGAACAATATTTATGAGGAATTACGATGGAACTAAGGTTGGCAGGACTTGAACATGGGAAGACGTGGAAGTTCCTCTTTGAGAGCTTCTTGGATAGCTCTAGAAATGGACCTATGTGACCATGAGCAAGCCACTGAAGCATGAGAACACTAATCGTTCTTCTTGTCGTGGCCATGCTCGATATAATGTTTCTCGTGTGTGTGGCTGTCTTAGCTAATTAATGTTCGCTCTAAGCTTTCGATTTCAAATGGCTATTTATAGAATAATGGTGTATTTGATCATCTGTGATGGTTTTCTGTTTTTTAATATCTCTTCCTCCACTTAAATATGAGATATCAAATCAAGACTCTTTTGTCTCAGCCCAAACAGAAACGCCAATGCCAACTAGGACTTGGCATTTACGTAATGGCATACGCGAGAGAGATTTGATTGTCGCTTGTGATTCCATGAGAATCGCAAAAGATGGATTGCGCATGGAACTCAATGGTTGTCTTGTAGAAGAATGGTAGATAATTTCTAAGCCACAACAAAAGACATGAGATTTGTTAAAAATTAGTAAAATTGATTTTGGTTGAGGAGGAAAACTTCAAATTGAACTTTGGTTCTTACTCCAACTAGGGCGGTAGTATATGTTGGTGGATTTAAAGGAGCTATCCTCGCAATTAGATGAGACAGTTCCTGGTGAAGTTAACTTTGGAAATAAATAAAAAATTCTCGTGATGGGCAAATATGATATTAATATTAAATCAAAAGATGGTACTAATGTTACTGTTGTGGATGCTTACTTTGTGCCTGGACTTTTCCGGAATTTGCTAAGTATTAGGCAACTTTTTGAAAAAAGGCCACAAAGTTAACATTGAAAATCGAGTTTGCACCATTGCAGGTGTAAACAATAAGTTGATCACGACAATATAGATGACGAAGAACCGGATGTTCTCTCTGTCTCTTCAGACAAAGACTCTATCGAGTTTTCAATTGATGATAAAAGATAGCAAGTGATTGCAGCATTTTTGATTCAATCATCTAATTTTCGTGGACTAAAATTCCTAGTCTAGTAAAAGATGGTGATTATGCCTTTCATCGATAGTCCAGACCACCAATGCGAAAGATGTCTTGCTAGAAAACAACATCAAGAATCATTTCTAGTTGGAAAAGCTAAAAGAGCCAAGCAACCTTTGGAGTTTGTACGTCGCAACATTCCTCGAGGTGAACACCCAGGGCAAAATTAATGGATTACTAAGCCCAAAACTTAGGCTCCATTTGTTTCCCGGAAAATGTAACGTTTATGGAAAATGTTTTCCAATAAGCCATTTTTCAGGAAAATGATAATATTTTCTGGTATTTAACTGAAACCTAAAAATGACATGAAAAATGTTTTCCGCTGTTCGGTATCCGATTTGATTTTCTAGGGAAAAATACCAAAAAAATTCGAAATTTTTAATTATTATATTATTTTTATTTTCTTCTTCCTTGGCCGATGAGGCTTGAGCTCGACCGATTCTGGCGAGGTTGAGCCTTGCCTGATTTAGCGAGGCCCGAGCTCGAGCCTCATCGGCCTGTGGCGAGGCTCAAGCTCGCCTATGGCCGGTCGCCGGCTACCACCGTGGTCGACGACCGATCAAGGAAGAAGCAAAAAAAAAAGGAAAAAAAAGAAAATTTAAAATAATTAAAAATCGATATTTTAAAAAATAGAAAAGATAAAAGATAAAAGAAAAATGTATTATTTGAAAGAAAATGAGGTGAAAGAAGATATGGAGCATTTTCCTCACTTTTGAATGTGTTTTTTCCATTGGAGGAAAATGTTTTTCATGATGAGTTTATTTTCCATGAAACGAACGCCAAAAAATCTGGAAAACATTTTTTTGGAAGTTGTTTTTCGTGAAACGAACAACGCCTTAGCGTGTACTCTCCAAAGCCCATACCTATCGCAAATTGATACTCGATTTAACATATAATTTTCTTACATTTTGAAGCCGCTACTAATCAATTTTTGGCAGTCTGTTAGACACCTAAGTAAAAGTGTGGGAGAACACTTTACTTTTGCGAACTAGAGATTCATGGATACTAGCACTTGATTACTCTAGATAAATTTAACGCTCTTTCAGTACCTTTTGTCTTTATTGAAAACTTTTTGCAGACATTTTTGGTTAATTTTGACTTAAGCCACTAATATCCAATAGGTGATCAAGTGGGTGCGCAATCAATAAAGTAACACTTAATAAATCAAAGCAATAAATAAATTGCTAGGAGTAGGGCTAACCTTAAGGCAAAGCAAATCCACAATCTTTTTATGGTTAATTTTCCAAATATTTGCAAGGTGTTATTAAAATAATGCATGCCTAACCTAAACATGATTTCTAAATTATTATGTTTGTCTAATTAAATCTTTTGTTGGGCTTTTCCTATTTTTGAAAACTAAATTATATGCTATGCTAATCTAAATTTAAGTATTAGACTTGTGACATATGACGGGACCTAACTTTAATGATGGGCAAAATTATTACAAATCTGATATGACATGCAATGTGATTCAAATGTCCTTAATCATGAAATCACTAATGACATGGACATATGATAACATGGCAATTGATGATGTCACAAGTGATGACATTGCAATGACGTGGCAACAATGATGATGTGGTAATGATATGGCGATGACAGGGCAAGAATGTTTACGTGGTAATTACATAGCAATGACATGGAGTAACGCGACTAACCCAGTATGATATGCATGCTATTTTTGTGATTTTCTCTTAAAAGTTAAGATATGAAACCTTTTACAATACGTGATTACCTAATACAAACTCAGGAAATAATTTATAGGGTTAATATCACGAAAAATCTCAAACTGGTACACCTGTGATAAATTTACTCCCAACTAATTTTTTTATCACAAAAAACCCCAAATTGATACGCCCGTGATAATTTTACTTCGAACTAATTTTTCGTCCATAAAAACCTCAAATTGGTACACCTGTGATAATTTTATCTCAAATTGATTTTTTAACCACCAAAAATCCCGAACTGGTACACATGTGATAAATTTACTCTCTGTTAGTTTCTGTTAAATTTTACAGTCAAATTGCTAAGTTTGATGACATGTTGTTGTTGATGGATGTACTGATTTGGGGTTTTACCCCTTTGTTTGCCACAAGTTTATGAATTTGTGATTTTTCGTGTTATTAATTTAATTTAACGGAGGATAAATTTGTCATAAGTGTACCAGTTTGGAGTTTTTGGTGGTTAAAAAATTAGTTCGGGGTAAATTTATCACAGGTATACCAGTTTCGGGTTTTTCATAGTTAAAAAATTAGTTTTGGGTAAAATTGTCACAAATGTATCAGTTTGGGGTTTTTTGTGATAAAAAAATTAGTTTTTGGTAAATTTATCACGGGTATATCAGTTTGGGGTTTTCATAGTATTAACCATAATTTATGTTAAATCCTACTTTAAATTAAGTAATTTTCTAAATTACCACGTATTTACTAAACATGCAATTCCAACTAGGAAGCTAATCTATCCTAACATTCAATGCAATTTTTTTTTTGTTTTTCAAAATAAGAATACTTCTCAAATCAATAGAATACAATATATAAGTCCAAATAATCAAATATTCGCCACATTCAAATATAGGAAATCAAAATAATCAAGAATCCGATCTAATGTCTTGCAACTCGAATTCTAGATTATTGAGATTTTCAAAACAGTAATTCTTCTAATAGGGATGATGCCTAAAAATCTCAAACAAATCAAGTTAGAAACACAATAATCACAATTTAGGTAATCAATATATTTGAATTAGATTAATTTCGGGGTGTTAAACTTGACTGGCGACGAAGGGAGGTTCACGGTGGTAGGAGACTGGGGAGAAAAGTGTCAAAAAGTCCAAAACCTTTTATATTTGTGCCATTTTAGTCCTAAACATTTTGCATTGATGTCAATTTAGTCCTAAACCTTTTTTTTTGGTACCAATCAAATTTTAAACCTTTTGCATTTATGCCAATTCAGTCTTAAATCTTTTGCATTTGTGCCAATTCAGTCCTTCCGGCTAATAGCTATTCACGTGTCGAAGGACTGAATTAGCACCAATGCAAAAGGTTTAGGATTGAATTGGCACCAAAAAAAGGTTTAGGACTAAATTGTCACAAATGTAAAAGGTTTAGGATTGAATTGACACAAATGCAAAAAGGTTTAAGACTGATTCTAATCCTAATAGATTATTTAGGCTATTTTTAGATTCCGTATTTCCATGAAAATCCCAAAAAGAATAAGTTACTTTAGGATAGATAAGGCTAGATTGCATTCTTAATTGGAGTAATTTAATTTTGAATTTAAATAAAAATACCAAAAATATTGCTCTAGAATAGATTAATTTGTTAAACATTGCATGCTTAGGATATAAGTATTTTAATTCCGAATTTCATTGGAAAAATACCAAAAAAATACATTATTTTCCACCATTAGAATTGCATCACGTTGCCGTGTGACATATAGTTCGCATGTTAGGTTACATTAATCGCATGTCATTTTTTTGCACGTCATTGCACATAGAATAGTTTACATTTTAATAAAGTGCAAATCCTAAAGAACGCCTTGAGTACCTTGCTTTGTTAATTAGAATTCATATTAGGATAGTCTGTATGATTTTCTACTAACAATGCAAATGCTTACGTTGCTTTAAGATACGTTATCCTCCTAACTTAGCAATTTATTTACTGCTTTCTTAGGTCTTAAATTGGTGATTTGCGCACCCGCATAAACACCTTACATGTTAGTAATTAGGTAATAAAATAGATCCAGACTGCCTACTTAAACATTTTTTTGAAAAGAAAAGGTACCGAAAGGGCGGTAGACTAGATCTAGTGTAATCAAGTCCCCAAGTTTAGGATCTCTGGTTCGTAGGAATAAAACATATCTCATAATATTTTATTTAGGTTTTTAATCGACCTACCACAAATAGATTAGTGGCGACTCCAAACATGAAAACTTTTGCATGTTAAAAGCTTAAACTTTAAGTCGCGAATTGACAGGGCTTGGGAGGGCCTGAGTTAGGTTTAGTCTTGATAATTCATTAGCCTGAGAAATTTAGGTCGCGATAGGTGTTACCTTGGTCTTCCCACTAATGAGTAGAATTTCTTGCAAAAGAATGAAGGAGTATTTTACTGGCAAAGTAGATTGGGTGTAGTAGTGGGTTTGCATAAGTTTAGTCATATCTTTATTCCTCCGTGTCTATGCACAAGTTTAGTCTTATCGCGCCCTCCCCCAGATCTGGGCCAGCAGGCCCTCACCAAGGGCTGCCAAGACCTCACCCAGGGCCACCAAGGGTCGCCGGGCTTCGGGAAGGCCCAGGCGACCATCGTCGGCCACTGGTGGATATGGCGGCGGCCACTGACGAGGGCTTGGCCAAGCCAAGAGTGAGTTTTTTATTTTAAACATTTTTTACTTTAGATTTTTTATTTTTTAAATATTTTTCTGACATGATGCTTGGTGGGCGTCACATCATTGCCGCTTGTCTTAAAAAAGCAATAAAATAAGATAAGTTAGCATTTTCCGTTAGCCAAATTGGACTGAAGTTAATGGAAGTACTCGATTAAATCAATTTAACAAGTTTTAAGACTAGATTGCACTTTTTACAAATTTTATGACCCATTTGCACTTTCATAATAAGTTTTAGAACTTTTAATGAACTTAGACCTTGTTGTTTTTAACCTTTTGTGCCATTCGGAAATGTCATATTTCCATGATAATATAGGATAATGATGTATTCGAAATGACAAAAGATGGCAATGTCATCCAGAAGGACCTAATGCTAGACATGCTGTAATTGGACTACAAAATTATAAATTAAATAACGTAACATGTTGTAACTGAGGCTTGATAATAATCAGATATCCGACACGTGCAAAGCACGGGCATGCCTATATTTGTAATTTGAATTCTTAAGTAGCAAAACTAAATTATTGATAATGCCCTGGTGTCGGTACTTTGGTGTCAATTCCACGACAAAGTAGAGAGAGAGAGAGAGAGAGAGAGAGAGTGAGTTAAGGTTAGGGTTTGGATATGAGTATATTTTTAGTAAATTCCACGACAAAATAGCACTCTTTCCGTCATTCCTAGTTGGTAGAAACTTCCTCCAACAAATCGTCAATTGTTAAGATACAAGTATGGCTATCCCGACATTTATTTTTAGGACTATATTTCCCGCATCCCTAGTTGGAGGAAACTTTCACCAACTATGCATTCAATTGGTAGATTACTTATTAGGAGAGTAGTAATGTAATATTTGTAACAAATGATAGATTACAAGTTATGAATATCATCCACATACAAATATGAGTATGCTCACCGATCAAAAAACTGGTTGGAAAAAAGTTTTCTAGTATGTGCGAGTTTTATTAGGTCCATCGACCCATATCTAAATTTGAATAGATGCATTTGCGGTGCTGAGTAGGCCTAGGTGCACCCCAAATCTTTATCATCCAACTTATGATATGCATTTAACTGATTATAAATAGAGAAAAAGAAAAGCAAGGTTCAAAGTATGCGTAAAAGTATGCGTAAAGTTCAATCTACCACCGCCATGAAAAGGACCCAATCATCATCTAATGGACAGGTAAACATTGGTACACTAATAATGCGTTGCTCAAAACTTTAGGCAACACTTTTCAAAGGGTATCTTCAATTGCCTATCGTTTTCAATGTAAGGCAACAGTTTAAGCATTATTGCCAAAACTTTTAAGACAACACTCCCGTAAGATGTTGCAGTTATAGTTGTCGCTTGAGGTCGTTTTGTAGCATGCTAATAAGTTCACTTGTGTAGAATGTGAAAGTTTGCTATGGGATTAGCTCCGTTGTGTAGGGAATATCCAGCGAAGAATCTATTCAAACTCTCTTTGATTTTCACTCGAATGTTGGGTGAAAGTATATTACCTTACTTTACTCATTTTATTTGTCCATCTATTTTTTTTTTCAGCTTAAGGAATCAAGATTGATTTTTTTCTTTTTTAGTTTAGAAAGTTCCATATGTCCAAGTTCGACGGCTGGCAACTGTGGACACAATATTTTGATAACATTTTCTCTTCGCACGAATATAAACCATTGTGGGTTTCGAACAAGCGATCCAAGAGTGATTAGCGTCACTTTCAAGTGTAGCCGCGTCTTGATGAATATCGAAAAGAAGAAATGTAATGAATCATCGTGATTTTAAATAAGAAGTTATCATTATGATTGGATTTGGCGATTTATATTTTATGTTTATTGTACCAAAAAGAACTCGATTCTTCTCTCGTAGATGGGGAAGTTCGAATGGATTGCAATCGAACAAACAAGCTACTCTAGGAAAAACATCGAGATAAGCATCTGACCTCAGCATAACAAAAGTATGAAAGCTGCCGTGCAATCTTTTATTGCTACTCTATCTCCACGATCATCGAATAAATCACAAGACCTACCAATCCTCAACGAACAGTCCAACGTTACACGTCACTATTCCATTCTTCACGTTAAACTTAGAAAACGAGAATAATGGAATGATTGAATTGCTTAACTTCCATATTACAATCATGGGTATTTAGAGGCATCAAACAGGATAAAAAGATATTCAATGTAAAATTCCATTTCATGAATCTAGACACAAATCTGACCACGTAAGAGATATACATAATATGCTAATATCTGAATGATTTACATAATATATGATGTATGAGTGATATTTCCATGCTATTTAAAAGATATTTTTAATAAGTCCCCTCAAACTCGAGTTGGTAATGTACATCAACTTGAGTTTGGAAATAACTTCGCAGGATCACCCAATTTTGCAAAACTTTTGGGTAGACAGTGCCATGAAAAGCTAGTGCAATCAACATTAGCTTTTTCAATAAATGATGTCCATATGCGATAACATCGTTTGAAAAGCAAGCATTGTCCTAGCGAGCTCTTCAGTAAACAATGAGAATAGATGATAACTAGCATCGTTTGAGAGCCAGCACCACTGAGTTTTGCTTATAGGCAAACGATACTAAAGGACAACTGCATCATTTGAAAGTGAGTGCGATTTGAATTAGCCTTCAGGTAGACGATTCAAAATAAGGAAACGCTGTTTGAAAAGCATGCAATGAGGGACATCTTGTGATGTCAACTGTATGACCAATGTGACAAGGTTGATATTGTACATGGTGAGGCCTATAGGACTTGTTTGGCCCCGTTGGTAGACAGAACTTATGAAGACAGATGCATGGTTATGAACAAGTGTATTGGCTTGGCAGGGGTATTCGGGTGTGCACCGAGGACACTCAAAATTTCCTCAAGGTTGCCTAGCTATGAAAAAAGTTAGAGAAATAATGGAACGAATGAATTACTTAATTCAATATCACATTTGTGGCCTATGTATAAGCATCAAACAAAATCACAGAAAATTCAGTGAATATTCCATTATAATTCTATAAGCAAATCCGATCACATACAAGATATACATATTATGCTAGATATTTAAATTACTTGCAGAACATATGAGATATCGATGATATTTTCTTAATGTCTAAACGATATCTTTTTAACACTTCACACTCCGCAGAGCTGCACAATCGCATACTCCACTTCATCAATCTCCTCATCTCCTTTATTCCTAATGCCTACACTCACTTCTTTGACTTTATTCCTCACACACTTCCCACCTTCCTCCACCACAACAGCCTTGATCACCTTCGCAATTTCCTCTCTCTCAAGCTCTCCGCTCTCGTTCCTCATCACCTCCAATCCTACCCCGACGTCCTCGACGAGCCTCGCATTGAACGGCTGGTCGAGATGCATCGGCATCGCGATGACTGGGACCCCAAACTTCATGCTTTCCATGACCGAACTCCATCCGCAGTGACTCACAAATCCACCTACGCTTGGATGTGCTAGAATCCTAGTTTGTGGTGCCCATCCCTCTATCACTAGTCCTCTATCTCTCACCCTTTCAAGAAATCCCTTAGGAAGTGCCTCTTCAAGCTTGATGTTCTCTTCCACCGGAAATTTAACCACCCAAATGAAGTTGACATTGCTAAGCTCCAACCCATAAGCTATCTCTTCTCTTTCCTTCTCCGTGAGGAAGTACTCCGTGCCAAAGGACACGAATATGGTCGACGATCTTTCATTTTGATCAAGCCACTCAGTTATGTGATGCCCATCCTCTTGGAGAGGTTCTTCAACTAGAGGGCCGACTGGCACGACTTTCTTCCCCAAAAGATCGTTTAGGTAGTCAATGTATTTGCCCTCCAATTCCCTAAAGGTCTTCATGAAGATTAGGCCCGACGATTGCTCGTTCCATTGCACGACCCTTTCCATGTAGCTGATGCCACTCTTCGATGCTTGTTTCATTTGCTTCCTATCCTTGGCTATCCAATAGTCTTTAACACAAATCGCCTTGAATGGATACTCATCACTGGGCCTCTTGATGGAGTGGATTATGTACGAGTTCATCCCTGCTGCCACGCTCGAGAAGCTGATCGCCGGGATGCTGCGTGACCTCGCGACTTCAGGTGCCCACGGTAGGAGATAATCAAAGATAAGCAAATGGGGTTGGCGATCATCGATGATGTCAGAGAGGTTAGGACCCGACATGTCGAAGGCCATCCAGAGTTTCGGCATGAGGTGAGGCGGTAAGCCCCTAGTTGTGTGGTATTGAGGAGGGAGATCAGGTAAAGATGGGACATGGAGCTCCACCAGCTCAATGGTGGAACAATATTCACGAGGGATATGGATGGAACTAAGGTTGACTGGACTTGAACATAGGAAGATGTGGAAGTTCCTCCGTGAAAGCTTTTTGGCTAGCTCTAGTAATGGACATATGTGACCATGAGCAAGCCATGGAAGCATGAGAACCCTAATAGTTCTTCTTGTCGTAGCCATGGTCGATATAAGTTTTCTCGTGTGTGACTCTCTCGGCTTATTATTGTTGGCTCTCAGGATTTGGTGTTTGATCATCTGCCTTGGGTTTTTGCTTTTTTCTTTTACATTTCTTCCTTCACACATATATGAGATATCAGATCAAGACACTTTCGTCTCTGCCCAAACGAAAAGGCCGAGTCCGAGTAGGATTTGGCATTTACAAAATGGCATATTCGGAAGATATTCGATCGTCACTTGAATTCCATGAGAAATATGGCGTTTTACAAAGTTTGTAACCTTCTTCTTTTCATGTGAGAGAAGACGGCATTTATATTATATTCAAGGATTTCTACTTACTTTGATTTGATGGGTTGCCGCACACTGAAGACATGAGATTAGGATTAATAATGGAAGAAATTATTTGGTACCATGTCATTTTCTGGAGTGAGCACAAGTATTTGCCTCCAAAATAGAGAGAAGCTAGCTACGTAGGCAGCCTGATCGTGGTCCACACAGGGTGATTTACTATATTTAGTAGCCACTTGCAAGCAAAATTACCAAGAATGCATAAATTTATTGTAATTGTGTCATCAATTCAGTTCTAAACTTCTTTTTTTGTCAATTGAGTACTAAACCTTTTGCATTTGTATCAATTAAGTCTATCCGATCAATTTTGATCGAAAATCGCTAATATGGACAACGATCGTCCTAGGTGATTCGGCCAGTGCTAACGTGAATAATTTTTAATCATATTTTAATATGTTTTTGAATTTTATTTATAATTTGTTTTCTTTCTCTCTGTTTTTCTTCCCTTCTTCCTCTGGCCGGTTGCCGAGCTGGATACATAGATAATAACTTATGCTATATCCAGACTCCATATTAATCCCAAGCGTTGCTTAATAATTATGCTTTTAGGACAAGAAAATCAGTGATATTAAAACCAAAATCTATAGTTCAAATTCTTGTAATCCATTCAACATTTATTAATCTATAGGATCACCGAGTATGCACTCAATTTTAGTAATTCGCATTATGATGCTGCGCTTTGGAAAGGCTAGATTAAATGCAATTACAATTTATGATCACTCGCACGTTGTCTATTATACTTCCACTTCTCGATAAGAAAAGTTGATTGTTTGACAAAGGTAAACAAATGCAACATCCGAAAATAATAGTAAATTCATTAGTATACGCATACATATAAACACGGGTTTTTCTGCAGTCTCATTACTATTATAGGATCCTATAGAATGCAACTATTTGAATAAAAGTAATTAACGCCAAGTTATTAGACATCGTAAAAATGTTGCACAGCACTACGATGACAAGGTTACATTCAGGGGACTATGGACGCACCCCATACCCATTCACATACCTCTAACATGGCTTCATTTTGATGAAGCGCAAACCCTAAAGAACACCTTGAATGCCTTGCTTTGTTAATTAGAAATCATATTAGGATTGTCTGTATGATTTTCTACTAATAATGCAAATGCTTGCGTTGCTTTAAAGTACGTTATCATCCTAACTTAGCAATTTATTTACTGCTTTCTTAGGTGTTAAATTGATGGATTGCGCACCCGCATGAACACCTTACATGTTAGTGATTAGGTAATAAAATGGATCCAGACTGCCTGTTTAAACATATTTTTTTGAAAAGAAAAGGTACCGAAATGGTGGTAGACTAGATCTAGCGTAATCAAATCCCCGAGCTTAGGATCTCCAGTTCGTAGGAATAAAACATATCTCTCTATGTTTTATTTAGGTTTCTAATTGACCTACCACAAATAAATTAGTGGCGACTTTATTCATGAAAACTTTTGCATGTTAAAAACTTAAATTCTAAGTCGCGAATTGGTAAGGCTTAGGAGGGCCTAAGTTAGGCTTAGTCTTAATAATCTATTAGCCTGAGAAATTTAGGTCGCGACAGGTGTTACCTTGGTCTTCCCACTAATGAGTAGAATTTCTTGCAAAAGAATGAGGTAGTATTTTACTGGCAAAGTAGATTGGGTGTAGCAGTGGGTTTGCATAAGTTTAGTCATATCTTTATTCCTTCGTGTCTGTGCACAAGTTTAGTCTTATCGCTCCCTCCTCCAGATCCAGGCTAGTAGGCCCTTGCCAGGGGCTGCCAAGGCCTCACCCGAGGCCACCAAGGGTCGCCGAGCTTCGGGAAGGCTCAGGCAACCATCGCTTGCCCCTGGCGGTTATGGCGGCGGCCACCGGTGAAGGCTTGGCCAAGCCAAGAGTGAGTTTTTATTTTTATTTTTTTTAGTTTATATTTTTTAAATATTTTTCTGAAGTGGTGCTTGGTGGGCGTCACATCATCGCCACGTGTCTTAAGAAAGTTAAAAAATAAAACAAGTTAGCATTTTCCGTTAGCCAAATTTGACTGGAGTTAATGGAAGTACTTGATTGAATCAATTTAACAAATTTTAGGACTTGATTGCACTTTTTGCAAGTTTTATTACTCAATTGCACTTTCATGATAAGTTTTAGAATTTTCAATGAACTTAGACCTTTTTGTTTTTAACCTTTTGCGCCATTTGGAAATGTCATATTTCCATGATAATATAGGATAAGAATGTATTCGAAATGACAAAAGATGGCAAGGCCATCCGGTAGGACCTGATACTATACATGCTATAATTGGACTACAAAACTATAAAATAAATAACGTAACATGTTGTAACTGAGGCTTGATAATAATCAGATACCCGACACGTGCAAACCGCGGGCATGCCTATATTTGTAATTTGAATTCTTAAGTAGCAAAACTAAATTATCGATAATGTCCTGGTGTCGGTACTTTGGTGTAAATTCCACGACAAAGTCGGGAGAGAGAGATAGTTAAGGTTAGGGTTTGGATATGAGTATATTTTTAGTAAATTCCACGACAAAATAGAACTCTTTCCATCATTCCTAGTTGGTAGAAACTTCCTCCAACAAATCGTCAATTGTTAAGATACAAGTATGGCTATCCCCACATTTATTTTTAGGACTATATTTCCCGCATCCCTAGTTGGATGCATTTCCATTAAGGTTCTGCTTCTTTTTTCTGCAAGACCATTTTGTTGAGGAGTATGTGGCATAGTCAGTTATCTTTCTATTCCCTTTTCATCACATAAATTTCTGAACTGATCAGACAGATATTCTCGACCTCGATCGGATCTTAATGTTTTTATTTTCTTGTCTAATTGATTTTCCACTAAGCTCATAAAATCTTTTAAAGCAATTTAAAGCCTCAGACTTATGAGAAATCAAATCGACATGTCCGAATCAAGTATAATCATCAATGAATGTGATGAAATAAACAGACCCGTGCCTTGCTTTTACATTCATTGGACCACAAATGTCAGTATGGATTAATTGAAAAGGAAATTCAGCTCTTATTCCTTTTCCAAATGATTTTCGTGTTATTTTTCCTTCTAGGCAATGCTCGCATATGGGCAAATCAACCTTTTTAATATTGTCCAATAAGCCATCTTTAGCCAATCGATTCATTCTTTGTTGGCCAATATGACCAAGTCTAGCATGCCACACGTTCACATCATTCTCATAAGAATCAGACGATGTAAATAAGGAACAACTGATATTAACTTCATAATAGTTAATATCTAATAGAATGAAACAATCTAAAAAATATCCAGAACCATAATAACTTGTACCTAAAAACAAGTCCACACCATTATTACAGAAGTTTACATTAAAACCAAGTCTAACTAATACCAACACCGAAACTAAGTTCCAACGAATCTCCGGAGCAAATAGCACTTCATGTAAGAACGATGTACGTCCACTGCGTATAAGTAATTGACAGGTGCCAATGCCTCTAACCTCTATTCTTGAATTGTTCTCCACGTATATCCACTTCATTCCTTGTGGAACTCGTCGGAACTCCACGAAAACTTCTCTGTCCTTCGATACATGGTCTGTGGCTCCTGAGTCTACAGTCCATAAAAGATTAGATTCGGTTAGAAACACTGAACTAGACACATAACTAGCATTTTCATGAATGCTAAGGGTTTCTACCTTCTTTGGCTTGCCAAAGTCGCAAGCAAAGTAACCCTTCTTGCCACAGTTGAAACATTTCACTCTTGAAATGTTCTTCTTGAAAGGACGCTTTCTTTTCTTCCATTGATTGTGCCTCAGTTTCTTCCCTGAAGGACTTGCTCCCTTACCTTTCCACTTCTTTGACCCAGCAGAGTGTTTCCTCTTGGAGCCCGAAACTCCATGCGAACTAGAACCAGCAAAGTAAATATCAATTTCTGGCTTAGCCGCCATGAGGCGATCCTCTTCAAGCTCAAGATGCCGCATAGCATCATCGAAGGTCTTGATACCCTCATTGTGGGTCAAATGGATCTTCATGTGCTCCCAGCTTTGAGGCAAGCAGAGGATTACTATCTGCACCTGTTGTTCATCAATGAGTATGTGCCTGGCATCTTTTAGCTCACTAATCATATTCGACATTTGCCTCAAATGTTGTTTCATGGTCTTTCCATGAGACATCTTGTATGAGTCGAAACGGATAGTGAGTTATCTCAGTTTGGTCATAGAAGTTTGACTAAATTTTGATGCCAGTGCAGCCTACATGTCTTTGGCGCTCTGGAAACGTCCGAACTCTCATATGATGTCATTGTCCATGCTGCTTAGCAACGTAATGCAAGCAAGAGAGTTCTTTCTTTTCCAAACAGCAAAGGTATCTTTGTCCCTCTTGTGTTGGGCAGTTGTCCCATCCTCAAGTTCTTCTATAATCTGATTAAGAGCTTCGAGTGCCTCTTGCTCTTCCAGCACATATTGAATCTTGAGACTCCAAATCTCATAATTGTCGCCATTCAATTTTTCTCCCTTATTCAGTTCAACTACTATATTCTTAGTTGCTAAAGCCATCATATCTGAACATTTCAGATACATACGCATGAATTATTAAAGCCTATCTAAATGCTTCATCAGCATCATTATTACATAAAACTAATCATATTAATGAATAATTTCACAAAAGGTCTTAAAGTAGAAAGTTCACTATGTTCCCAATCATCGTCTAAAAATCATAATTTGAAATTACCATTAACATAATCATTTATGTAATAAAATTGGTTCTTCAAAAGTTATACAAACTTTTAAGAACTTCATACATATAACATAACATATAATATGGCAATATAAAATGAGAAATTACAAAAATTCACAGCCATATATATTTCATAACACATTCATAAATATTTAAGAATATGTAATAACAACTTGAAAAATGTACAGAATCGATTCCAAATCCTAAAAGAACAATATCAAATGTACTAATCCAACACATAGACAAGAAATGACTCATAAAATTCTTTAGAAAGTTCTATTTTCTTTGGAACATAAACAGAGGCTCCTAGAAAATCCCTAGATCCGGGCCATGGTTTGCGCCGAGACCTATTCAGTACAAGGATTGATGTTCTCCTTGCCCTGACCCTTAAGTATTGTTACAGAATATTCTCCACAAGCATCTTATAGCTTGGACTCTTTAAGGTTTCTTTAATCTTGTCAAGCATTCTTCTCAACTTCTTAGGAATAGTGCATTTTAGGGCTTCGACTAGTCATGGCCACGGGCCGGTTTCGGCCAGAAACCGGCCCGGTCAAACCCGGGCCTGACCCGTTGACTGGGCCCGCAGTTCGGAACCGGAACCGACCCGAGGCCTACGGGCACGGTTCCGGTTCTAGAAATTTTGTAACCGGGCTAGAACCGCCGGTTCCGGGCCCGGTTCCAAAAAAAAATTAAAAAAATTAAAAAAAAAACATGCAGCAGGGCCTGCACGTCTGCAGGCTCTACTACGTCCCATTGCCAGGGTAGCCTTTGCAGGCTGCCTTGGCAACGGGCAAAAGCCCCAAAAGTAAAAAAAGTAAAAATAAAATAAAAAATTAAAAAGATAACCATTGCAATGCAACGGTTATCTAGCTTTTTTTTATCCTAAATTTTCTTCTCATTTTTTTCTTATAAATTCTCTAAAATTCTCTCAATACTCTCAAGTCTCAATTCTCTCAAATTCTCTCAAATTCTCTTCTCTCAAATTTTCTCAATACTCTAAATTCTCTCAAATTGTCTTAAATTCTCTCAATTTTATCAATCCGTGTAATTCTCTCTTAATTCTCCCAATCAATCTGCTCAATTCTCTCAATCCACTCGAAAAATGGCAAGTGGAAGTCGAGTGCCAACTGGCAAAGGTAAGAATATCATGACGGAATCCCATCATTCTTTTGATCCTCGTGATTATGCAGATTTTCAAGATGATGAAATCAACATTTTTCCCGATGTGGAGCGCATCTTGACGCAAGAAAGTTTTCATCCTCCTACCGTAATATCTACAACAAAGGAGGTGAAGTGGGAACTTACATCTAACATTTGGGATCACTTCACAAAAATGAAAAGATTTGATATTGATGAAAAAAAGTATGATATAATTTGTAAACATTGTGGGAAAATATATAAATATACAGGTGGACAAGGATATGGAACATTTAAATGACATTTTAAGAGCAAACATCTAACCCAAGCGGGAATTGATATCAGACAACAACAAATTTCCGGGTACGTCAATCCTAACACTTCCCCTTTATTTCATTTTAATGAAAAAATTTATAAGGAAGAATTAGGTAAATTTGTTTACGTTGAGCATTTATCATTTAGTTTTGGAGAAAGATTTGGTTTTAATCAATTTGTACAAAAAGCATGTGCTCTACAAGCAAAACGTGTTCCTAGAAATTCACTTAAACGAATAATTAGAGATCTTTACAGAAATAGAAAAAATGATTTACAAAACTTTTTTATGCAATTTAATGGACGCGTGCATGTAGGTAGTGATATTTAGAGTGATCATTAGCAAACGCATTCTTACATGGACATAACATGTTATTGGATAGATGATGATTGGAGTATTCAAAAAAGAGTTATTGCATTTAGAGTTTTCGATGATAAGCATACGGCAAATAATATTTATAGAATGATTAGGCAAATTTTAAAAAAATATTATTTGCTTAACAAAATTTTTTCAATTGATTTTAATAATGTCGTGGCAAATACTGCTTCAATTGCCGATTTAGAAAATATTTATAAACCCGCTTTTGACGGGAAATTTTTTCACGTTAGATGTGCTTGTCACGTTTTAAATTTATATGTACAAGATGGTTTGAAAACTCTTGATATTTTTCTTGAACCAATAAAAACGGCGATTCAATTTTTATGGAAACATCCCCAAAAAATGAGAGAATGGGGTAAATTTTGTAGAGAAAATGCCAGAAAGCCAAAAAGATTTCCAAGAGATGTTCCAACTCGTTAGAATTTTACTTTTCACTTGCTTGGTGAATCCTATGAATATAAAGATTTATTATGTGTATTCATTTCTAATAATATACCTCAGATTAATTTATACCCACAAGAGTGGGGTATTTGCAAAAAAATTTTAGATATTTTAAAGGTTTTTAATGATGCAACTTATACTTTGTCCGGTATTTATTATCCTACTACGCATTTATTTTTATTAGAGTGTATTAATATTGTCGGAATTTTTGACGAATATGAAAATGATATTGAATTACAACACACTGTAGTAACAATGAAAATGAAGTGGCTACATTATTATGGCGAAATTCTCATTATTTATTTAGTTGCTTGTGTTTTTTATCCGCGTTGCAAATTAGATGGTTTAAGTGATTGTTTGCATACGTATTATCAATGTTTACATTATGATGCGATAAATGTTACAACCATAGTACATGAGGTTAAAAACATAGTAATAGAATTATATAATGAATTTTATACTAAATATAATTTAGGTGATATTGGATCTTCTCAATCTACTGAGACACAAAATGAGAGTATAGGTAAAATTAGTAGAGGGTACCAACTTTTATTAAATAGACACAAAAAACAAAAGGGAGCAATAGGAAATATTTCTGAATTAGAGATTTATCTAACCGTTTCCTTTGAGTTTACTGATTCCGAATCCAAAGGTAGTACAGGTTTTTTAATTTTGGATTGGTGGAAGAAGCATGCAAGCCAATACCCAATCCTTTCTCTTATTCCAAAACAAATTTTTGCAACCCCTTGTTCCACAGTTACCGTCGAACAAGCATTTAGTGTGGGAGGTAATATTTTGGACGAACATCGTTTAAGATTAGCTCCGGAATTAGTGGAGATGCAAGCTTGTATCGATGATTAGACGAAGGCTCAATACCGACAACAAGAGATAGATCGGAATAATGAGTCTGAATTCTTTAACGACGGAGATACCACCGGTACCGGTACCGCTATCGGAACGGATAGCGACGACTGAGGATAAAAGAACTGTTAGAGTTGGCAAATATTTCGGGGATCCTTGTTTCTCATACCGAGCACGCCCACGTGTGCTTAGGAAAATCGAAGTATAATCCGACGACATGTGACCCCTACGCACGGAATGCGAGGGTTCGGATAGGTTTAGGTTTTTGGGTCATTTTAGGACATATATATTGTACTCCTTTTTTTATAGATCATTATAACGAATTGTAAAGCGCTTAATGATAATTTATTAAGTTCAAGCCCCCTCATTCTCTCTTTTTGTCCCCAAATTTGATTACAATTTACATTTTGATTACAATTTATAATGAATAATTCATTATTTCATAATTTCATTATTTTTTTATTTAATAAATTTTTTTTAAAATTTTAAATTATGAACCAGAACCAGTAGGAACCGAAACCAGGATCGGAATGAACCGGCCCGGAACCGGAACCGAACCTAAATCGACCCTGAACCGAGTTGGTTTCTGCTCGGAACCGGCCTGGAACCGGAATCGGACCGGAACCGGCCCAGAACCGGACGGTCCCGGTTCATACCTGGCCAGGAACAGGAACCGGCGGTTCCTGAACCGTGGCCATGACTAGCTCCGACCATTACATATTCCGGCATTACAAAACCGTTCCAAATGATATTATGTATCATTTTGTTAACTTTGATAATGTGTGTCATCATATCATCTCTAGCGTCCCATCGACAAAGAGCTAGCTTAATTCTTAAGTTCTCAAGCCTCTCCTTTTGAGCTGCCGTTCTTGGGATTATCGGAGTGCGTCTCAAATGAATCATTATTCCTGCAACGAATACAGAACAAAGGATTACTTATAATCCATGATACATTAATATAAGGAATGTTTATTCATATACATATGATCTAACACTTGTATTTCAAAAAATTATAGAGAAATACTAGAGAAAATGCAAAAAAATATATCCCTAAGTACATGTACATAAGGTTTATCATGCATTTCCACATTCATAAGTGCAACAAACATGTAATATGAATATTCCAAAAACGTATAGTATTCCGATACAAGCATGTTGATACCAACAACACCCAAATCGGAGTTCAAATGAGCTCGAACGGGCCGAAAGAAATAATGGGGTCATTCTGTCCGGTTTGAACCGGTCTGATTCGATCGGTTTGACCGGTCCGACCGTTGACCGGTCAACGGCCAACCAATTCAGTCAACGGTCAATCGAGTCGGGTCAACAGTCAACTAGGTCGGGTCAACGGTCAACGGGTCAGGTTAATGGGTCAAGTCTCGGGTCCGCGCACCCGATGACGTCACACTGACGTCATCGTCAGCGGTTAGTCGGCGACCAACGCGCCGTTTCGCACGGCCGCGCGTGGGCCTCACGCGCCGTCGCATGCACCGCTCTTGTCAGCACATGAGGCCGCGTGCGGCATCCTCTGGCAACGCGCCGCCCATCATTTTGCTCGTCTCGATAAGCACTTTCTGTTTATGCAATAAAATTCAAGTTTTGATGAAAAACAAAAATTGAAACATGCATGAACAGTTCGGCGACGCGAAGAAAACGAACAAAAGCGAGGCCAAAATAAAAAAACAAGCAATATACACTTCAGACGATACATATGCATGATCGGGAAACAAGTAAACGGGCTCTGATACCAATGTTGGGAAAACTTAATCCCCGATCATCACATTCGAAACATATTTGGAACGAATTCGATCAATGCGAAAAACATGCCCGAGGACCATCAACTTGTATCACCGATCGTACAGGCATATCACATAACGAACATACTCGGTATTGTCACAGATTAATTGCCACTTTGCACTTGAGAATTATGCGCTCATCTTTCGTACTCGTTTGCATTCCGAAGCAAAAGCAGAGAAAACGTTATGTTTGAAGGAGTATGTTTGCATATGAAAAAATCGTGTTGGTTTTTCCAAGGGGTGTCTTCTATTATAGTGATAGGCAAATAACTACCTTGTGGGCCCTTGTGGCTTACGGGCCGGGTTTGGCCCATCTTGGGCGGTCCACCCACTACGTCTTTCACCCATAAACCAAGCCACTCCGAGAATATATTTAAAGTTCGCCCTAGATCCTATTTTATGATATGTCGAGATGCCTTGACACTAGTCCGCAAGGCCTGCATCCCTTGATCTTCATCAGCAAGATGGTTGCTTCCATGACCATCCGAGCCAGACATGGCTCCAAACTCGGAGAACTAGTTTTGAAGATAGACGATACAGTCCAATCCACAAAATCACAAACTTTTTATGAACACAATTCACCAAAGATGGATAACAAAAGCATAAAGTCTGCTAGAACCCCCATGATCGGCTGACTGCCGCTTGTCACCCTAAGAGAATGTCTTGGTTCTACTAGATCTGGCGAGGTTGAGCTGCGAGGTTTGTACTCGCCGTCGGCCAACAGGACTGACCTTGCCGGCCCTCACCTCAATGGGTGACCGGCTAGGGGTTAAAGATGAAGGGAGGGAAAAAAAAAAGAAAGGGAAAGAAAAGGAAAAAACGAAAAGGAAAAGAATAAATAAATAAATAAATACTTCGAAAAATATTAAAATATTATTAAAAATTATCAACGTAAGCGCTGATCGCATCACGAAGGATAGCCAACTAAAATTGGCTGAATTAACACAAATGCAAAAGATTTATGATTTAATTGGCATAAAAAAAATTTAGAACTGATTTGACATAATTACAACAGACGTATGACTGTTTTGGTAGGATGGAAGCAGAAACGTTGTGTTGATGAACATGCATGGAAGCAGGGCTAAGTGTGCCTAGCTTGCCTATGTTTTTTAACCCTCTATGCATGACGTTTGGTTGTCGGTAATATTAACTCAAGGCAACATTCAAGAAAAAGACTATATAATTTCATAAAATAGAATTTGATTCTTCTCTCATGCAAGTAAGTTGGAAACGGTTTTCCTAATTATGATTGTTTTTATCAATTAGACATATAACCTAGGCTCCGTTCGTTTGCCGAAAAATATTCTCCCGGAAAATATTTTCCGGGTTTTCCGGTATTCGGGGAGCGGAAAACGTTTTCCGTGGGAAAATATTTTCCTTCCCCCCTCACAAAATAGCCTAAGTCTATGGAAAATGACTTCCGTTTCTTCAAAAACGGAAATCATTTTCCGGAACTTCTTCTTGTTCTTCACTAAAGTCGCTGGCCGCCGCCACCAGTCGCCCACTGCCATCAGTCGCCACCCGCTGCCGCCGCCCACCGCCGCCGCCGCCACCCGTCGCCGCCGCCGCCGGCGAAAAATATTTTCCGAAACTTTTTCATATTGATCGCCGAACACCGGAAAATTATGTTTCGGGAAAACATTTTCTAGGAAAATTACTTCCAAGAAAATATTTTTCAAAAAGAAAATATTTCCCGCCAACCGAACGGAGCCCTAATGAAAAATATTTCCATCACTCATAACAGTTTTAGTGTAGAACACTTTTATTGATAATGAAAACAGTTTTTGTGAACTCATTTTTCTAAGTGATAAACGATTAAGAAGAGGAAAATCTTTTCGAATATTTGATTTTTTACCAAACAAATGGAATTAAGATTTAATTATATTCCCATTTTATGTTTTGTGTGAAATAAATAGAGCTTTAATATTCAACTTTTTGAAATTGTTGAATTGGCAAGTGCGAGCTTAAGTGGGATGCAAATTGTTGTCTAATTGCATTGCGTCAGTTGGTATCAAATAGATCGTAGGAAAGCAATGTGTTGTATGGAGTCATGGACCTTATGGTCTTTGTTCCTGTTTAATAAAGGTGACAAAATGGATTATTGATCCATATTTCAACTCATTTTTAATGGCTTCGGTGATATATGGATCGCCTATGATTAGAATTTAAGTAGGAACGGGTTTAACAAACCAACGACCCACTAATGATGAGTTCTAGTAGGTTTGGAAATAACCCGCTTTCAACCTGTTTGACCGAAGAGTAATACTGAGGGCATCTTCCTCTCAACTCTCTAGTTTAATAAAAAAGAAAACCATATTGGGTTTAATTTAATTTCTTCAATAACACGTATGACTAAAACATACACATATTGGGTTATTAAATATAAATCACACTATTTCTTTCATAGTCCATATTTCATAGAATAAATGTTAGGAGCCAACAGCAACAGCCTGATAACCTTACTCGAGGAGATCGCCAAGAAAAATCCAAAATTTGAGCCCATCAATATATCTAGTTTGACCCATATTCACTCAAAAGTTTAAGCTAATGAGTTATGAATCAATCACGGCATATTAACTGCTCCTCATTACATCAATGTGGGATATATCGAACACAATTCACACATTCAATTCAACAATCTCCCCTTATATGCGAGCCTAGTGTTTGGTTTTCTCCCCCTTAATTTAGGTATCATTTCGCATCAAGATATCTCAACTTGAATCTTGAGTGCCCACCTTCGTCCTTGGTCCAAACCATGGAGGCTATCATCGAGTCTGCATTGCTACACCACAATGCCCATCATTCGAAAACTGCGTTGGTCACTAGATTCATTTCTTGATATATTCACCAAACACTAGAACAGATTGGGGGGCCCCCCTAATTTACCATTGACTCTGATACCATTTGTTGAGAGCGCTCAACAAAAGCCCAATATCTTCACCCAAATAGATCACCAAGAGAGAGCCTAAGTCCAAGCATACCAACATATCCAATTGGATCACTTTCACTCAAAAACTTAAGCCAATGAGTTATGGACTAACTAAAGCATATTAACTATTTCACACCACATCAATTCCCCGATTTGGGATTTTTTCTAACACAACTCATTTGTACAACTCAACAATAAATACTTGAACATGCAATTATAGAAATAAAAAAAATAAAAAGAAGAAAATGACTTGTTCATGTTATAAAAAAAAGTTCGTGTATATTTAGCCAAAGTAATGATGGTCTTGATCTTTAACTTTCATTTCAATAATGAGATAAGCTCGTTATTCTTAAAATTCTTTGCACCATGACAACTTCTTGTTTATTTCAGGGTTAATACCACAAAAAATCCCAAACTAGTACACTCGTGATAAATTTGCCCTCAGTTAATTTCCGTTGAATTTTACCATCAAATTGCTAAGTTAGATGACACGTGATAATTGATGGGTGTACTAGTTTAGGATTTTACTCCTATGTTTAATACATATTTACCAGCTTGTGATTTTTCAC
Organism: Syzygium jambos; assembly: GCA_031216235.1. NCBI lineage: Eukaryota > Viridiplantae > Streptophyta > Magnoliopsida > Myrtales > Myrtaceae > Syzygium > Syzygium jambos. The sequence goes on along the minus strand of CM062229.1, from coordinate 6,867,925 downwards.
GATATTAATCTAGTTTAATAAAGGGTAAATTTGTCATAAGTGTATCGGTTTAGGATTTTTAGTGGTCAAAAACTTATTTTAGGGCAAAATTGTCACAAAAGTATTGGTTGGGAATTTTTTATGGTTAAAAATTAGTTTGGGGTAAATTTGTTACTGGTGTATGAGTTTGGTATTTTTTGTGGCATTAACCTTTTAAGCAATGGAAGGATGAGAATGCTGGTGGATGTGTCTCTTTTCGGGCTCGTTTCTTACTTTTTCTAGTTCACTTTGTTTTTGGGTGTTTGTTCTAGGGTTGGTTAAAGAATTGGAACGTTGAGCAAGTGCGCATAGGTTAATATGGGAAGAGAACAGTGATTCAGAGTAGTCATGACCACGGGCTAGTTTTGGCTCGGAATTGGCCCGGTCAAACTCGGGCTCGGCCCGTTAATCGGGCTCGCGGTTCAGAATCGGAACCGACCCGTAGCCTATGGGCCTGGTTCTAGTTCCAACAATTTTGGAACCGGCCTGGAACCGGCGGTTTCGAGCCCGATTTCCAAATTATTTAAAAAAAATAATGAAATTTAAAAAAAATTCATTATTTATTTTTTTTTATAAAACAATTTGAACTCTTATTGCCATGCATTGTAAGTGCATTGCTCTCTAATTACAATGATTGGCTTGGATGTATTGAACTCTAATTACAAGGTTTGGCTTGAGTTTTATACACAATGATTCTAATACCTTTTCATTCCCATTTGATGTAGAACTCTCGGCTTGCCTTGAACACCTTCAATATGAGATTCTTGGCTTGTCTTCATGCAAATGCCAAGAATCCCACATCGAACGGGAATGAAGAGACTATCAAAGGGGTTGTGTATAAAACACAAGCTAAGTTAAGCCATGAGCATGTGAAATTATGTCTTTTGTTGCTACGATCCTTTGCTAGTTAAGAGCAAAGGGTTCCATTGGACCGCCTAGAACCGGACCGAACCAACGGTCCGGTTCTCGATTCTATGATTTGTCGGTCCGGTTCCTAGTTCTAAAATTAAGGGACCGGTCTTACCGATTCGGTTCTCTATTTCGAGCAAAATCGGACCGAACCGGGAACCGATCACCCTTACAATTTACATTTTGATTTCAATTTATATTGAATATTTCATAATTTATAATTTATTATTTTTTTATTTCATAATTTATTTTTTAAAATTTTAAATTACGAACCGGAACAGGCCGGTTCCGATTCACACATGGTCACGAACCGGAACCACCAATTCCGAATCGGAACCAGCCGATTTCGAATCGTGGCCATGTCTAATTCAGAGGCTACCTTTGCACAGGGATGTATGTGCATGGAACGTCGCCAAGAGATGGAGGATGGAAGGGGAGAATTACCAAAACAGTTTTAAACCTACTGTAATTGCATCAATTCAGTCATAAATATTTTTTTTATGTCAATTGAGTCATAAACTTTTTGCATTTACGTTAATTCAATTCATCCAACCAATTTTAGCGGGTCGGCACTGACATGAACGCCGGCTATCTTACGTGACAGGGCCAGCATTAATGTGGATAATTTTTAATAATATTTAATAAAAAAATTTCGAATTTCTTTTATTACTTCTTTTTCTTTTCTTTCTCTTTCTTTTTTTTCCTCCCTTCATCTTCAATTTCTAGCCAGTCGCCAACCCCTCGCCATCAACTAGCAGCACCAACCTTGCCAGCCCCCGCCTCTGGCTGATCGCCTGTTCCGGCGAACGGCTTGAGGTTAAAGATGAAGGGAGGAAAGAAAAAAGAAAGGGAAAGAAAAGAAAAAAATAATTCGAAAAAATGTTAAAATATTATTAAATATTATCCACGTCAGCACCGAACGTATCACGTAGAATGGTCGATGTTCATGTTAGTACTAGCCAGCTAAAACTGGCCGGATGAACTGAATTGACATAAATACAAAAGGTCTATAACTCAATTGGTACAAGAAAAAGATTTATAACTGAATTGATATAATTGCAATAAATTTAGGACTGTTTTAATAATTTTCCCGTGATGGAAGTGGAAACGTTGCGTTGATGCACATGTGTGGAAGCAGGGCTAAGTGTCCCTAGCTTGCCTATCTTTTTTAACCTTTTCTGCATAACGTTTGGTTGTCGGTAATATTAACTCAAGGCAAAATTCAAGAAAAGATCGTATAATTTCAGGAAATAAGAATTTGATTCTTCTCTCATACATGGGGACGTGCGTATGGATTGTAATCCAAACACAAGCTACTCTAGGAAAAGCTTCGAGATAAAAATTTTGACCTTAGCATACATAATTATGAAAGCTACAACATAAACTCAACGAACTGTCAAATGCTATCCTTCACACTCCACAAAGCTTCACAATCGCATCCTCCACTTCATCAATCTCTTCATCTCCTTTGCTCCTAATGCCGATACTCACTACTTTGACCCTATTCCTCACACACTCCCCACCTTCCTCCACCACAACAGCCTTGATCACCTTCGCAATCTCATCTCTCTCGAGCTCTCCACTCTCATTCATCATCACCTCCAATCCGACCCCAATGTCCTCAACAAGCCTCGCGTTGAGCGGCTGGTCAAGATGCATCGGCATCGCGATGATCGGGACTCCAAACTTCATGCTCTCCATGACCGAACTCCACCCACAGAGACTCACAAATCCACCAACGCTTGGATGTGCTAGAATCCTAGCTTGTGGTGCCCATCCCTCTATAACTAGTCCTCTATCTCTCACCCTCTTAAGAAATCCCTTAGGAAGTGCCTCTTCAAGCTTGATGTGCTCTTCCACAGGAAATTTAACCGCCCAAATGAAGTTGACATTGCTAAGCTCCAACCCATAGGCTATCTCCTCTTTCCTTCTCTGTGAGGAAGTACTCTGTGCCGAAGGACACGAATACGGTCAACGATCTTTCCTTTTGATCAACCCACTCAAATACGTGATTCCCATCCTCTTGGACAGGGTCTTGAACTAGTGGACCGACGGGCATGACTTTCTTCCCCAAAAGATCACTTAGGTAGTCAATGTATTTACCCTCCAATTCCCTAAAGGTCTTCATGAAGATTAGGCCCGATGAATGGTCAATGCACCGCATGACCCTTCCCGTGGTGCTCGGGCCACTCTCTGATGCTTCTTCTATTTGGTTCCTATACTTTGCTATCCACTGGTCTTGAAGACGAATCGCCTTGAAAGGATACTCGTCGCTCTGCCTCTTGATGGAGTAGATTACATATGAAATCATCCCTGCTGACACACTCGAGAAGTTGACCGCCGGGATTGCATGCGGCCTCCCAACTTCTGGCGCCCATGGGAGCAGAAAATCAAAGATAAGCAAATTGGGTTGGTGATCAGCGATGATGTCAGAGAGGTTAGGGCCTGCCATGTCGAAGGCTGTCATCAGTTTCGGCATGAGGTGAGGCGGTAAGCCCCTAGTAGTGTGGTATTGAGGAGGGAGACCAGCCAAAGATGGGACATGGAGCTCTACTAGCTCAATGGTGGAACAATATTCATGAGGAATTTCGATGGAACTAAGGTTGACAGGACTTGAACAGAGTAAGATGTGGAAGTTCCTCTTTGAGAGCTTCTTGGCTAGCTCCAGAAATGGACCTATGTGACCATGAGCAAGCCATGGAAGCATGAGAACCGTAATGGTTCTTCTTGCCGTAGCCATGCTCGATATGTGGGACTCGCTTAGCTAATTATTGTTCGCTCTAAGCTTTTGATCGTTTTGATTTCAAGTGGCTATTTATAGAAGAATGGCTTATTTGATCATCTGTCATGTTTTTTTTCCAATGACATTTCTTCCTCCGCGTGCATATGAGATACCAAATCAAGACTCTTTTGTCTCTAGCAAAATAGAAAAGTCGAGATTAAGAGTGCGCATGATAACCATTTTATTTCTTTATTTTTTTATTTTTCTGTTCCCGGAAACAGGTTTGAAATATAAATCCGTTTGGTAACGCAATTTTATTTTTCTATTTCTGGAATAAATTTCAACTCTAGAAATAGATTTGGAATAGAAATCAAAAGTAAAAAAATTTTTACTATAGAGATAGATTTGACTATACAGTTGAGGTGGATCATATACATCGTAACCCGCACTGCCTCTGCCCCCGAGAAAGACGTTACATAACTTGCACTTAGAAGAGTAGTATAAATTTTTGTTGCACGACTCGTTCAAAAGTGCTTCTCAGTGTTGACAGGTTCAATCAATTATCATCAACGTGCAGGAAGGATCAAGGCTTGCTCAAACATATATATATTTTTAAATTATGTTTTTAAGGTACAATAAAGTTCAAACCAGTTACTTAACTATCCTATGCTTTATAAAGCCAACATTCAAATTTTGATGCCCACCTCCTAGATTATTTCTATACCCTCAAATGTAAAATTATGCCTGACGGTAGACTTCTGCAGTTCGGTCAACAAAACCCCATAATCTCAGGACTATAGAGGTTGAGAAAATATTAAGAGGTGGAGGAAACGTTTTGCCTTCATAATTCACTCAAAGAATGAAAAAGAAGAATCCTATACACATGCGTTATTTCCAAAGCCTACAGTCAATCACACTAGATTTTAAAAATCTAGCACGCCCGTATCACGTGTACAAACTCTAGCTATTATATAAGAATGAAATTTTCGTATTACAATTATGTTATCTATCCTCTTTATTTTCTCATGTTGCTGTAAGTTTGTGGAAGTGTAAAGATTAAGCTTTGGGGCGAGTCTCTTCAATTTTTGCGTGCTTCAGTTGTAATAAAATGAGGTTTTGCCAGCCTTGAGAACATATGTAGTTACAATCCAGCGTTTATTGCTAAACCTTAATTTTACCAGCAGAATGTCATATCATTCTTGTTTTTTTTTTTGGTAAGTATGTCATATCATTCTTGTTCAATGTTGTCGAAATCAACAAAGCCTTTTCAATTACGTATACGGATAAAAAAGCTCAAAAAAACTAATTTCAAATACATGGTCAAAAACTGGTAGCTTCCTAACTTGGAATGAAAATTATTCCACACATGGCCTCCGGTTAGTAATTTAACCCCCCGAAGCACATCCTCCGCCTTGATGAGTACACTACCGGTGTCGGAAATCCGACTCCCACACTTGGGTATGTGCCGCTGGGGATGGCAAAGGGTCGAAAGTGCAAAGCAGGATAGAACGGGGGGTGAAATAAACATTTTTACCCCTAAAAAATATGGCCAAGCGTTTTGTGGTATTACACCATACAAATCTTTAAAATTGGTCACGGTAACCTATGACCAAGGGTACTTGGCAAGACGGTTGCAGGTCATTGTACGAAGCACTGGTCAACTAAGTAGGAGCCGAAGCTTCCTTGCATCACCTCAGGCATGGGAGGTTATTATACCTACCTACCCAGTGATAGCTAGCCGAAGCTGACATAGAGTCTACTTTTCTCGCTCACAGGCTCCTAAGTTCCCTCCCTGTATTTTTCTTCCCAGGAGAGAAGGAATATAGAGAGAACTTACGGGAAGATTCCTTCACCATATTGGGGAGTTCCTTCCTCTATCTCCCTTTGAGCCTTTTAAAGACTTGCTCAAGTCCAAAGCGTTTTGTAGTATTACATCATACAAATCTTTAAAATTGGTCAATCAACAATAGTTTCAAAGACTTAGTTTCTACTTTGAGTCATATAAATGAAATAATTACACATATAAGTTGAAATTTATAAGAATCTGAAAAATGTTTTCATTAGGGATAATAATTTATGTCTAAACATTTCATAAACGATAAAAAGAAATTTGTTCACTCATTTTTATAAACAATACAAGCAATAGAAAAATAATATCCAAATCAATCATTTTTTATGAAACAAACGGAGCCTTAATTTAATTAAGAATATCTGGTGGACCTAAATCAGATGAGGAAAGCATTTTGATTTAAAGGATTTTCGGTCCTTGTATGAATTAAGGGTGCACTTGGGAACCATTTCTCTAATGGGCTTTTTACTTTAAAGGAGTTTTGGGGATATGTAATTGTATTTCCAAAGGCTTTTAACTCAAAGCATGTTCGGAGGTGCTTTGAGATTTGAGCATTTTCCTGAATACAAATGTATATCTTTTATTTCAACTTTGCCCTTGCTAAACTTTCATAATTCTAGAATTGCCCTCACCTCTCTCAAGGTCGTCAGCGAGGCCATATCTGGTTGCCGACAAGGCCTCACATGAGATTGCGTAAACTAACCATCATTAGCCCCTCGTCAATTTGAGATTTTTTTTAAAAATAGCAAAAGTCATTACAAAGTATGCTCTTTTCAAATACCATTTAAATTAAAGTTGTTTCCCAACACATTTTTAAATTACAATTTATCCAGCACTATTTATATTTCAAAAAATTCCTTTAACTTAAAATTCCTTTCATTTTTCCAAATTTTTTTTCTCAAAAGCTGAATCTTACGCACCGAGTAAGGTCAAATGTCACGGAACTAGCTCTAGAGAGGGACAAATCAATGTGACCCGTGACTTCACAAATTCACGTGATCATTGTGACAGTTCATGAAGACGGAGTTGTCCAAGGAGTGGCGGTGGCGGCTAGCAGACAAACCTGATTTATTGTAGCCAACTGCGATGCGTCAACATCAGTAGGTAATTTGGCGGCAGATTTGGCAGCAGACTCTACTGCTACGTAGATAAAACAAAAGATAAAGATTATTGGAACTTCAAGATGTAGAGTGAAAACAGACGAAGGACAGGGGCATATTCTCTCTATCTGAATTTTAAACGAAAAATCATCAACAAATCAAACATTCCCCGCATCATATTTCCTCCGTTTGAAAAAGTTGGACCTCAAGTTCTAAAATGTTGCATCATTCTATTAAGCAAATATCTTCCAATCCATGATATTCTTGCTGATACGTCTTGTTCTCGACCCCTACCATAAGCTTCATTCTTTTCCTTTTGTAGGAATCGGTTCAAAATCTTGCAACACTATTTCCAACTGGCTCAGGAATCGGATCGGTCACTTCCATGAAATTCTCACTGTGCTCTCTCCTTCGACCTTAGTTTCTATTGATACTTCCTGGCTCCTGCCCCTGCAACTTTTAAGGACATAGAAAATTTTGATCATGTGCAATCCACTGAAAATTGTCAGCTTAACAACGTCCGCATTTTCGCCATGTTTTTTTACTGGGGATTTCCCTTCTCTGTCGCTCCACTTGCAAACTATCCTTCCAAAAAGAGGCGTCTCCCTTAAATCTACAAGCCACAGAGTTTGCTTGCTGATTTTTAGGTATGCATGTATCATGGAAAAATAGATCTAGGTCTGCAACAAAAAAATTCAAATTCGTATATTTATTGAAATAAGGAATCTTGTCACGAAATTCATGCAATTTTCTGAGACGGCGATGATAATAGCTATTTGCGCCGTAATATGAGAATTCATGTACTTGCTTGCTATAACGAACCGTGGGATAAGATCTAGCAAACAATTGGCCACGCCCATCACTCAGCCATGTACCATTTCGTTAGTCCTGTTTGGGTTCCCCATCCCTCGATCGTGGGGGTACTCTTCTGTACTTAGTCTGCTCCTATTGCCCCTTCAGGAGATTCTGACAATTGAGATGGAGCTTGGAATGGAATTCGTTTGCGAAAGTTGGAGAATCCAGCCCCAAGACCAAGCCACTCTGCAGATATGTCTAGAGTTCGCCCCGGATCCTGTTTTATGGTCTATTGAGATGCCTTGAGACTAGTCCACAAGGCCTGCAGCCCTTGATCTTCATCAGAAAGACGGTTGCTTCCGTGACCATCCGAACCAGACATGGCTCCGAACTAGGAGAACTAGTTTTGAAGACAGACCATACAGTCCAATCCACAAAATCATACACTTTTGAAGAACATAATTCACGAAAGATGGATAACAAAAGCATAAGGTCTACTAGAACCCCATGATCGGCAGACTGACACTTGTCACCCTAAGGAAATGTCTTGGTTCTATCAATTGTAAAATGCTAAGCAATCTATTCAATGTAATTCTGCATGGGGTTTCGGCTGCTAGCTTTATAAGGTGTTTAATAAGCAATTTAGCATTGTAAAACATCCACGGTACAGGCAACTTCCAGCACCTTTTGAGAAGTTGCTCCACCCAGCTTTTAGGTACTGCAGTTTTTTGTATTGCCAATCATACCTGTCACGAAACAACCACATCACGACAGAGCTACCAATTATCTATACGAGCTTTAAGAGATTGTGATACAGTATTGAGTAGATGATATTATATAATAAGTGATTTTAATTTCCTTTTAGGCTCCTTTTAACGCGAAAATTAGTAAGTTTCCTAATTATGTTGTTTTTATCAATTAGACATATGACCTAATGAACAATATTTCCATCACTCAACAGTTTTACTGTAAAACATTTTTATTGATGATGAAAATATTTTTTGTGCACTCATTTTTCTAAGTGATATAAACAATTAAGAAGAGGAAAATATTTCCGAATAGTTTATTTTCTGTGAAATAAACGGAATTAAAAATTATTTTCTTTCCTATTTTATGTTTTGCGTGAAATAAATAAAGCTTCAATATCATCTTTTTGAAATTGTTGAATTGTGCAAGTGCAGGCTTAAGTGGGATGCAAATTGGTGTCTATTTGCATTGAGTCCGTTGGTATCAAATCAATCTTTTGAAAAGCAATGTGTTGTGTGGAGTCATGGACCTTATGGCCTTTGTTCCTGTCTAATAAAGGTGACAAAATGGATTATGGATCCATATTTCAACTCATTTTTAATGGCTTCAATGATATATGGATTGCCTATGATTAGTATTTAAGTAGGAATGGGTATAATAAACCAAAAACCCACTAATGATGAGTTATAGTAGGTTTGGAAATAACCCACTTTCAACCTGTTTAACCAAAGAGTAATACTGATGGCATCTTGCTCTCAACTCTCTAATTTAATAAAAAAAAAAAAAAGAAAACCAGCTATATTACTTTGATTTCTCCAATAACACGTGGGACTAAAGCGTACATGCATATTGGATTTAAATCTAGATCACATTATTTCTTTGATAGTCCATATTTCATAGAATAAATATTGTGAGCGCACGGCAAAAGCTTGATACATTCAGGAGATCACCAAAAGAGTGCTAAAGTCTGAGCCTGTTAATCTATCTAGTTGAATCTACATTCATTCAAAAGTTTAAATCAATGAGTTATGTATCAACTATGATATATTAACTGCTCCACACCACATTAATATGTGATTTTTTCTAACACTACTCACAGTTGCAACTTAACAATCTCCCCCTAATGTATGAGCTCGTTGTTAAGTTTGTTCTCCCTTAATTCAAGTATATTTTAGCATCAAGATATCTCAACTTGAATCTTGAGCTCCCATCTTCATCCCTGATCTTGTTCTTCAAATCGAATTATGGAGGCTGCCACTTGGACCGCATTGTTACACCACAACACCCACCATTCAGAAATCACGATGGTCATCAGATTCATTCCTTGAGATATTCACCAAACACCGAAACAGATTGGGAGCCCACCAATCTACCATCGGCTCTAATATCACTTATTGGGAGCACATAATAGAAACTCGATACCTTCATCTGGAAAGATCACTAAGAGGGAATCCAAGTCTGAGTTTATCAACATATCCAATTAGACCACATTCACTCAAAATCATAAACGAATGAGTTATGGATTAACTATGACATATTAACTGCTCTCATACTACATCAATTCCTATATTTGAGATTTTTTTTAACACAACTCGCATGTGCAACTCAATAATTAAATATTTGAACACTCAATTATAGAAATAAAAAAAAATATAAAAGGAAGAAAACGACTTGTTAATGTTATAAAAAATTTCGTTTATATAAAGCCGAAGTAATGATGGTCTTGATCTTTAACATTCACTTCAATAATGAGATAAGATGGTCATTCTTTAAATTTTTGGGCCTTTTGGGCTCTGCTTACTCATCATGCCTTTTGGGCCTTTTGTCCTTTTGGGCTCTGCTTGTCGATGTGTCTATGCAGGCCCATTTCTTGCTTTTTCTAGTTCACTTTGTTTTTTGGGTGTTTGTTCTAGGGTTGGTTAAAGGATCGGAACGTTCACCAAGTGTGCATGGGTTAATATGGGAAGAGGACGGTGATTCAGAGGCTATCTTTTCATGGGGATGTATGTGCACGAAACGTGGCCGAGAGATGGGGGACAGAAGCGGAAACGTTGCGTTGATGGACGTGCGTGGAAGCAGGTCTAAAGGGCTAAGTGCCACAAGCTTGACTCTGTTTTTTAACCTTTTTTGCTATATGGAATGGTCATATTTCCATGATAATATAAGATAATGATGTACTCAAAATGACAAAAGATAACAAGGTTATCGGAAAGGACCAGGAGATAAAAATTGATCCGGCAACGCTGATATATTAAATAATGTGACAAATTGTAACCAAGGCTTGATAATAACTAGATGCCTGACTCATGCAAAATGCGGGCATATATTTGTATTATGTGATTTCTGAATACTCAAGTAGCAACTCTCAATTATGCATGACGTTTTGTTGTTGGTATATTAACTCAAGGCAACATACAAGGAAAAAGATTGCATAATTTCAGAAAATAGAATTTATTCTTCTCTCATACGATAGGGACGTGCGTATGGATTGTAATCCAAAAAACAAGCTACTCTAGGAAAGAGCATCGACACAAAAATTTTGACCTCGGAAAACATAATTATGAAAGCTACAACAGGAACTCAACGGACAGTCAAACGCTACCCGTCGCTACTCCACAAAGCTTCACAATCGCATCCTCCACTTCATCAATCTCTTCATCTCCTTTGTTCCTAATGCCGATACTCACTTCTTTGACCCTATTCCTCACACACTCCCCACCTTCCTCCACCACAACAGCCTTGATCACCTTCGCAATCTCCTCTCTCTCAAGCTCTCCACTCTCATTCCTCATCACCTCCAATCCAACCTTGACGTCCTCAACGAGCCTAGCATTGAGCGGCTGGTCAAGATGCATCGGCATCGCGATGATCGGGACTCCAAACTTCATGCTTTCCATGACCGAACTCCACCCACAGTGACTCACAAAACCACCAATGCTTGGATGTGCTAGAATTCTAGCTTGCGGTGCCCATCCCTCTATCACTAGTCCTCTATCTCTCACCCTTTCAAGAAAGCCCTCAGGAAGTGCCTCTTCAAGATTGATGTGCTCTTCAACAGGAAATTTAACCACCCATATGAAGTTGACATTGCTAAGCTCCAACCCATAGGCTATCTCTTCTCTTTCCTTCTCTGTGAGGAAGTATTCCGTGCCAAAGGACACGAATATGGTCGATGATCTTTCCTTTTGATCAAGCCACTCAATTATGTGATTGCCATCCTCTTGGACAGGGTCTTGAACTAGTGGGCCAACGGGCACGACTTTCTTCCCCAAAAGATCACTTAGGTAGTCAACGTATTTGTCCTCCAATTCCCTGAAGGTCTTCATGAAAATTAGGCCCGATGAATGGTTAATGCACTGCACGACCCTCTCCATGGTGCTCATGCCACTCTCTGATGCTTCTTCTACTTGGTTCCTATACTTTGCCATCCAATGGTCTTGAAGACGAATCGCCTTGAAAGGATACTCATCGCCCGGCCTCTTGATGGAGTGGAACACGTATGTGCTTGTCCCCGCTGCCACGCTCGAGAAGTTGACCGCTGGGATGCCGTGCGACCTCGCAATTTCAGGCGCCCACGGGAGGAGAAAATCGAAGATAAGCAAATTGGGTTGGCGATCAGCGATGATGTCAGAGAGGTTAGGACCTGCCATGTCGAAGGCTGTCTTGAGTTTTGGCATAAGGTGGGGCGGTAAGCCCCTAGTTGTGTGGTATTGAGGAGGGAGACCAGGCAAAGATGGGACATGGAGCTCCACTAGCTCAATGGTGGAGCGATATTCATGAGGGATTTGGATGGAACTAAGGTTGACAGGACTTGAACATAGGAAGATGTGGAAGTTCCTTTTTGAGAGCTTTTTGGCTAGCTCTAGGAATGGACCTATGTGACCATGAGCCAGCCATGGAAGCATGAGAATCCTAATGGTTCTTCTTGTTGTAGCCATGGTCGATATGATTTCTCTCGTGTGTGCGACTCTCTTAGCTAATTATTGTTCGCTCTAAGCTTTTGATCATTTTGATTTCAAATGGCTATTTATAGAAGAATGACGTGTTTGACCATCTGTCATGGGCTCTTTCTTCTTTCTTTAATACATCTTCCTCCGCACATATGAGGCATCAAATCAAGACACTTCCGTGTCTTCCCAAACAAAAAGACCGAGTCCAAGTAGGATTTGGCATTTACGTAATGGCATAGGCGGGAGAGCCAGGATCGTCACCAGTGATTCCATAAAAAATATGACATTTCAAAGTTTGTAAACTTCCTCAAGTCATACAAGAGAAGACAGGGGAAAGAGTAAAGAGTGTCAGAAAAGTACTAAACCTTTTACATTTATATCAATTTAGTTCTAAACCTTTTTTTGATGTCAATTCAGTTTTAAATCTTTTGTCTTTGTGCCAATTCAGTCCTTCCGACTAATTTTGATCGGATTTTGCTGACGTGAACGCCGGGCGGCTTGTGTGGCACCGCCGGCAATGACGTGGACAACTTTTAATAATATTTTAATATTTTTGAATTTTTGAATTTTTTCTTTTCTTTTTTTTTCTTTTCTTCTTCCTCTAGTCCGACGACTGGCTGAGGTCAGGGCCGGCAAGCCCTGTCGGTTGCTAGCGAGGCTCACCCTCGCCAACGACAGCGACGACGAGGCACAACCTTGCCGAATCTGGCGACGTCCCCTTGCCCATGGCCGACGGGGCCCGACCCTCATCAAACTCGACAAGGGCAACCTCTCACTGGGCTAGCGAGGGTCAAGCCCCACCGGCTTTGGGCGAGGCCCGAACTCCCCGAATCGAGCGACGTCATGCCTTGCCCAGCCGCTAGCGAGGGTTGAGCCTCGCCGGCCTGGGTGAGGCACGACCTCACCGGATCCAGCAAGGTCATGCCTTGCCCAGCCGCTGGTGAGGGCTCGAGCCTTCCCTAGTGGCCGCAAGGTCGCGAGCGAGCCTCGATAGCGACTGGGCAAGGCTTGCCATCGCTATCGTTACCAAGGGCGAGTGTCGCCAGCAACCGACGAGTTTGCCGGCCTTGGACTCCAGCCGGTCGCCAAACTAGCGACTGGCTGGAGGAAGAAGAAAGGAAAAGAAAAAAAATCAAATAATTTTCAAATAATATTAAAATATTATTAAAAAGTTGTCCACATCATCATCGGCAGTGCCACGTAAGCCGGCCGGCGTCCACGTTAGCAAAATCCAATCAAAATTAGTCGGAAAGACTGAATTGGCACAAAGACAAAAGGTTTAGAACTGAATTGACACTAAACAAAAGTTTGACTAAATTGTCATCAATACAAAAGGTTTAAGACTTTTTAACACTTTCCCCAAGAAGACGGTATTTATATATTATTCAAAGATTTCTCCACACAGATTTGATGGTTTCCGCCCATAGAATAGCAAAAGATGGATTTCGCAGGGAATTCAATGATTGTCTTAGAGAAGAATGGTAGATAAATTATAATCCACCGCTAAAGACGTGAGATTAGACTTAATCATGGTAACTTGCCCCTTAGGAGCTTCTGGTACACGTGAAAAGTTTCATGTGAGACCTACTTGATCCGACGATACATTTTTTTTTTTTTGGTCTGTGACGATACAGTTGAATTGGCTCATATGCATCATAACCAACGCTACCTCTACCCAAAAAAGAAGCTGACCGGTGTTGGAAATCCAACTCCCACTCTTGGGTATGTGCCACTAAGGATGGCAAGAGGGCAAACGTGCAAAGCGGGATAGAACGGGGAGTGATACAAACATTTTACCCCTAACAAATATAAACAAGAATTTGGTAGTGTTACATCTCTCAAGTCTTTAAAATTGGTCACTCAAGAATAATTTCAAAGACTTACTTTTTACTTTGAGTTGTATGAATGAAATAATTACGCATACAAATTGAAATTCATGAGAATCTGAACATAATTATGATGGGGTGTCATTCATACTCTCCAGCGACTGGGCAGCACGAGGGTCTCACTCCCCAGTGAGCGGGCGAGGGTCTGGGGGGCCACCCCAATGGGGTTCGTAGGGGTAGCACCCCCAAGCCGCTATAAGATTTTTATAATTTGAGCCTGAAAAAGTAAAGTTTCCTATTTTGAATATGTTTTCTAATTGAATGGGTTCCAAATTGAAATGGATTTCCTAGAAAGCGGTTTCCTATTTTGAATCAAATTATCGTATATAAATATTATTTTTCTCTTGTAATTGAGAGATGTAAAAGAGAGGTGCGAGGTGTTAATTATAGTAGAATCCTCAGCTAGACATAGCTTTAGTTTAAGGATAAATCAGGATAAAATCTTGCATGTCAAATTCTTTTTGTCGCTTTTACTCTCTATTTTTTTTGTAATTGTACGGCGAATTCTAACAAATTACACATACTAAAGGCAAAGGTGGAGTGAGTCCCTGGGGCCTTGTTTTTATCTTGTACACCGTCCGCTGAAGTTTTTGCATCTCTTTGATTTACCTAGGCTATATTTGGCTTTCTCTAAGATCTCTTGGGAAGACCAACTAGAAAACCGAAGAGGTTAATAATAACGTAGTCCATACTCGGACTCTGTATTCAACCCGATGAGTTGCTTAACAATTAAAGCTTTTAGGACAGATAAATCATGATATTAAAATTGAACTCTCTTTCGACCCAAAAAAAATCGAACATTCTATACTTCAAATTCAGCCTATTAAAAAGAAGCACAAATTTTATCTTGAATGACAATTCTCATCCAAACTTTTTTTTTATCTCATAAAAAATCATCAACTTTCACTTGAATCCCAAATCTTGCCCAAACAATTTAAAAAATTTACATCACAAGGGTCAGAATTAGGACTCGGAAATCTTGGGTTTGATGGAGCTTAGGTTGACAGGAGTGGAACACAAGTAAATGTGGAAGTTTCTCCTGGAAAGCCTCTTTGCTAGCTCTAAAAACGGTGATATGTGGCCATGAGCAAGCCATGGCAACATCAGAACTTTGATGGGTCTCTCTATTTTGTCCATCCTGATCTCAAGTCTCTCTTGTGTCTTCTCTCTTACTATCTATTTCTAATGGGTTTACATATCAGTGGAGAGAAAACAGAAGAGCCCGCATGATAGAGAATTTGAGTGAACTTGAGAAGCCAGTGCAGGATGAGGAGGAGAAACCTCGAGCTGAAACGTAGACTTAAAATGTGTAACGTCGGCTTCAAGTTCGGTCTCTGTTTTCTAGAAGGTGTGGTTTCATTTGCTCTCTGTCTTGTCGTTCAAAGGGAAATGCCAAGTTGAAGTTGGACTCCACTTTGGCATTTTTGGATTTGTCGTCTTGGCTGACGCATTATATAACCATAGGAACAAATATATCTGATTTATGGTCTGCCAAACCTACGTGTCCTCTCGAAGAGCGAGGCCTCAAGACCAGTAGGTGACTGACCGAAGACTGCTGTTCGCGGGAAAAAAAAAAGATCTTATGACGCAGCGAAAATGGGCAACAAACGAGGATCAGCAATTCTGATAGGCACAAAAATGCTACACACTCACATCCGTGATTCAGAGAACGCTCCCGACACTATTCTCAAAATCAATCTTCAAGATCTGAGTTATATCCAACAAATAACGCATATTGATATAAGTGAAAACCTATACTAAGAAAAACAATAAAAATAATTAAACTAGGAAATTCTAACTAATTGATATCTATTGCCTTATTTGAATCAAATCAATCAAAATTCTAAAAAAATAGACAAGAGAAAATAATGTTCAAAAATGCCTATTTAAATTGTGTAGATGGGTACCTATTGTAGACAGCGGATCTACCGATGCTAGCCACCCAAGAAATAAACACTTTGTTAGTATAACAATCTTTAGGTCATTGTAAGAATGACAGTATATTGTGAAGTACAAATTTTTGAAGAAATAAATCCTACAACAGTTTATAATTATTTATTATTTATTTTTTTGTGATTCTGAATGGATTATTGTTCTTGCATTAGATTAAAAACCATCACCTGATCATTTCTCAAGAAAGAATCAAACATATCAAAGCCAAAACACGGAAAGAAAAGAACGTCTACTCTTGATAATCGTTCTTCATGCTTCATGCAAAACATCGACCAAGGCATCTACCCCTTCATCTAATTCTCTCTCTCCTTTATTTCTAATGCTATCCCTCATTTCTTTGGCCTTCCTCCTCACACTCTCTCCATCTCTCTCCACCACCACACCTTTGATCACCTTCGCTATCTCCTCTCTCTCTAGCTCTCCACTCTTATTCCTCTTGACCTCTAATCCGACCCCAACCTCTTTGACGATTCGGGCATTCAGCGGCTGATCTAGTTGCATCGGCATCGCGACGATCGGGACCCCCGACTTCATGCTTTCCATGATAGAACTCCATCCACAGTGACTCACAAACCTGCCGATGCTTGGATGCTCCAATATGTTTGCTTGCGGCGCCCATCCTTCTCTCACCAATCCTCTATCTCCAACTCTTTCCAGGAACCCCGCAGGCAATGCCTCTTCAAGCTCACCCACAGGAAACCTAATGACCCATGAAGTTGACATTACTAAGCTCCAATCCATAAGCAATCTCTTCTCTTTCTTTCTCGGTGAGAAAATATTCTGTGCCACAGGATGCAAAGACACATGAACATATTTCCTTTTTGTCAAGCCGCTTAATGTTGTTATCTTCGCCATCCTCTTGACCAGGATCTTGAACTAGTGGACCAACGGGGACCACTCTTTTACCCACAAGGATGGAGAGGTAGTCCATGTATTTCCCCTCCAGCTCTCTAAATGTCTTGATCAACATGATTCCGGAAGACCTTTCGGCACATTGTAGATCCCTATCTTTGTCCTTGACGCCACCCGCTGAGTTCTCATACAACCGATCGAATTTCCATTGCTCATAATCATGAAGGCGAATGGCCTCGAACGGGAACTCTTCACCTACGTTCTTGACCGTGTGGAAAGTAAACGAAGTCATTCAGGCGCCTACGCTCCAGAAGTTGACCGCGGGAACGTTATGCAATCTCACGACTTCCGGAGCCCACGGTTGAAGAAAGTCGTAGACTATCAAATCTGGGCTCAAGTTCTTGATGATGTTGGAGAAGCCGGGACTTGTCATGTCGAAGGCCGCTTTGAGGGTGTTAATTAGACGGGGTGGTAAGCCTTTGGTTGTGTATTAGTGAGGAGGGAAGTCAGGCAGGGATGGGAGATGAAGCTCAACAAGTTCAATGGAGGATGAATACTTCTCAGTGATCTTGGGTTTGATGGAAGTAAAGGTTGACAGGAGTGGAACACAAGTATATATGGAAGTTTCTCTCGGAAAGCCTCTTCCCTAGCTCTAGGAATGGTGTGATATGTGACCATCAGCAAGCCATGGGAACATCAGAACATGAACAGTCTCGTTCTCTCTGCTCATGATCTCTCTCCTCCAGCTCTCACTTCTCTCTTTGAGGATCCAACTTTGCACCGCCTGTCACTGCGGCGGTGGGGCAATATATAGCGCCGGCACACAGAGAGCTAACTAGGACAGAAGTCTGCGACGTGGCATGCTAAGGAGGCGATTTTTGGAGAAGTTGGTGGCGTGGCAGAGAAGAAGTGACTAGAAGATGTTCTTTTCTTCGGTTTTTACAAGTAGTTACTAGACAAAAGCAAATTAGAGAAGTAGGAGTAGGAGGAGATGCTTCCGGTTGATTCTATTGATGGCAACATTCTTATGACAAGTTATATTCTTAATCGGGCGGATCCTTGGTGATGGTCAAGAGGTTATCTCACTAAAGGAAAGGAGCCGAAATTTCAATAAGAACTCCATGGCCCATCTGTTTGCTTTGTAGTGATAGCGGGCTTTATGGATGCGTGTCAGTGGTCGCACACCCTACCCCCATAAGTTCCCCTCATATCTTTTTTTTTTTGGGTAAGATTTCTTCTCATATCTTTATCTTCCCTAAAAAAAATAAATACCCTCTGAAAGTTTTACACCCAGTGATCCCGAGATCCGAATGAGAACTAAGATGGAGCTTTTTAATGACCTGCTCAGATCAAATAGCAACATTCTTATGATAAGTTTTTTATTTTACCAAAAATTTCTCGCCCCGTGTTTTGTTCAATCTGTGGATTAATATCGTTGACCGGGACATACCCACATTATCCATTTGTGCCCCACCACCTTCTATAATCAAAACAATGGTTTACTCGAGGTAAATCGGTGTTGTATTTTTGGAATTCGATGAAGTTGTATCATCAATAATATTTTAATAGACATCTAAAGAACCTGAAATGATAGATAAGTAAAAAAAAAGACGTGGCTTTCACAAATCTTTCCTACGGTCTGTATCAAAGACATGTGGCTTTCACAATTATTTCCTTTCTCTTTGCAGTATTCACAATGTAAACATGACATTTGAAAGATGAATATCTCCGTATGATGTCACAATAGATTCGGGTCATTTGAGATGATATGATATTTAGAAAATGTCATCTTTGGCGAAACTGCTTCTGCATTCACTAGAAAAACTCATCAAATATATATTAATGAGGTTTTGTATTTGTGGAAAAATCTTGTAGATTTCAACGTGAAATTTGCTAAGGTGTGAACGTAGACGCGAAGAAAATTGACACCTATCGTGATCCGACGCATGAGGAAGAAGATGGGCTTAGGTTTAGGAACGATTAGATATTCATCTCTCTCGTGATCCGCCACACGAGATGCATATGGGATTAGGATTGAGAACAATTATGTATTCATATATCTCTCTCTCCGCAAGAGCACGAAATAGGAAAGAGGTCAAGGCCTCAGAAGTTGCTTGAGGCCTTTACAGGCATAACTATCAATTGATCCCGGTGCACATGCACCTAGAATATCTAATTTGGTCAATCATGTGGCCTTCACGTGAATCTCAAAGATCCAACGGCTAAGATTAATTGGGCTCATTGGCACCACAATAATGCAAGTATTGCTCCTCCTTGAGAGGCGGCCGCAATCTCTATGGTGAAGGACCTGGGGGTTGCAACCTCCGTGGATCTCCTATTTTAGGTCACTCACCAATAATTTGAGGTCGCAAATCGTAAATAGTTGTAGAATAGTAAATGCCATGCGTTTTTTATGAACAAATGCAAGGTTAGGATACTGTTGTGGCGTGTTCATAACATTAAGTATAAAAAAATTCCAATTTTGATGTTAATGGGAAAGCGGTGGACCGTTTAGGCAGGATCGAACGAAATTGAACATGTTAAAATTGGCAAGAACCAAAGCACTACCTAAACCTCTGAAAACCAAATTGTCAAGTTGGCACAATAGGGTGAAGAAATGGAAGATTTCCAACTCATGAATTGGAGATTGTCGGTTCAAATCCCAATAAATGCACGTGAACTACCCTTAATTTGCCCACCTGCACAAGCCAAAAGCTTGACCTTAACTTGTTAGGGAAAATTATCAAATCAGTCCTAAACCTATTGTACGGCGGCCAATTCAGTCCTAAACCTTTCAAATTTGCCAATTTAGTCCTAAACCTTTTAAATTCTTGCCAATTCAGTCCTTCCGGCCAATTTTGGCCGGCCGGTGCTGACGTGGCCGCCGGTCGGCGCCGGCCGTCCGGTCGGCGCTGACGTGGCAATTTTTTATTATTTTTTTATTATTTTTTAATATTTTTTTTATTTTTCTGCTTTTTTTTCTCCTTTTTTTCTGCTTTTTTTTTTCTCCTTTCTCCCCTCTGCCGGTCCGGCGACCGGCGACCGGCCAGAGGGGAGGGCCGGCGAGGCCTCTGGCGAAGCTCGCCCCGCCGGCCACCGGCGAGGGCGAGCCTCGCCGGCCCCTGGCTGGGCGAGGCGAGGTCGGCCTCGCCTCGCCGGCCCCTGGCTGGGCGAGGCGAGGTCGGCCTCGCCTCGCCGTCGCGAGCCAGGCGACGGCGAGGCTCGACCTCGCCTCGCCTCGCCTCGCCTCGCCTCGCCTCGCCTCGCCGGCCCCTGGATGGGCGAGGCGAGGTCGGCCTCGCGTCGCCGTCGCGAGCCAGGCGACGGCGAGGCGAGGTCGGCCTCGCGTCGCCGTCGCGAGCCAGGCGACGGCGAGGCGAGGTCGGCCTCGCGTCGCCGTCGCGAGCCAGGCGACGGCGAGGCGAGGTCGAGCCTCGCCGTCGCCTGGGTCGCGACGGCGAGGCGAGGTCGAGCCTCGCCGTCGCCTGGGTCGCGACGGCGAGGCTCGACCTCGCCAGCCTCGCCCAGATCTGGCGAGGTCGAGCCTCGCCGTCGCCTGGGTCGCGACGGCGAGGCTCGACCTCGCCAGATCTGGGCGAGGCTCGACCTCGCCGTCGCGACCCAGGCGACGGCGAGGCTCGACCTCGCCTCGCCGAGCCTCGCCGTCGCGAGCCAGGCGACGGCGAGGCTCGACCTCGCCTCGCCGTCGCCTGGCTCGCGACGGCGACGCGAGGCCGACCTCGCCTCGCCCATCCAGGGGCCGGCGAGGCGAGGCGAGGCGAGGTCGAGCCTCGCCGTCGCCTGGCTCGCGACGGCGAGGCGAGGCCGACCTCGCCTCGCCCAGCCAAGGGCCGGCGAGGCTCGCCCTCGCCGGTGGCCGGCGAGGCTCGCCCTCGCCGGTGGCCGGCGAGGCTCGCCCTCGCCGGTGGCCGGCGGGGCGAGCTTCGCCAGAGGCCTCGCCGGCCCTCCCCTCTGGCCGATCGCCGGACCGGCAGAGGGGAGAAAGGAGAAAAAAAAAAAAAGCAGAAAAAAAAAGCAGAAAAAAAAAAGCAGAAAAATAAAAAATAATAAAAAAATTGCCACGTCAGCGCCGACCGGCGGCCACGTCAGCACCGGCCGGCCAAAATTGGCCGGAAGGACTGAATTGGCAAGAATTTAAAAGGTTTAGGACTAAATTGGCAAATTTGAAAGGTTTAGGACTGAATTGGCCGCCGTACAATAGGTTTAGGACTGATTTGACAATTTTCCCTGACTTGTTAACAAGGCTTGCCGGGTGTTTCACAGGCCTTCAAGTAATTAGATTTCTATATTCATGCCTCGGATTATAACAAAGAAAAATCTCTGAAAACTACTAGCTAGTCCATTGTTATGTAACGACCATATCTGTTTAACGACGAAACGAGGTGTTAATCTTAGATAATGAGATCGAATCTCTAATATTTAAGCACGCAATGACTCCAAAAAATAAGGATAGAAAATGATGGAAATAGGGGCTGCTTCTGTGGTTGAGATGGGCCCAAAAGAAGACTCCCTCACCAAGGCCTTTCATCGAAGGGTAAGACGTGGGGGCCAATACTTCCGCTGCAAGTGTTCAACCGAAGACCGCCTTAGAAAGTTTGAACTTGCAAGCAATCCTCTTCATTAGCAAAACAGAACTACACAAAGTCTGTAATACCAATCCATCCTTCACAAAACAGAAGTTGAATGACGTTCCTCTTTATATAAAAGTTTAGTATAGGCCTTTCCATACAATCTAGACAAAACTAGTGGACAGGCTAATACTATGTACATGAAACTTTCTACCCCATGAGTTGATTTATTGACAATCCGGAATATGTTATCTAAATTTGAATTGCGAGAATCGACCGTGCACGATTCTATTTATGAGTTTATATAATTACCGTGATTTCATTATAATGTAATGTCCCATCTAATTTTCGTCTAATTCTATACGAATTTGCTATAGATTGAAGAATGCAAGTACACCCGCATTTCTTGACCAAAAAAAAAAGTACACCCATGTTTAGGAACTCTTTTTTTCTATATATTTAAGCTTTTTCCAATAATAAGTCAAGACGCCTCGTTTGATTTATCTAAAGTTTTAACAGATGTTACATGCGGAAATCTAGTGTTTAGTCGTTGTTTGTTAGGCAAAGAAAGGAATGTTCTCATTGACCCATTCTTTTTCTCTCTTTTTTGTCTTGTTTTCAATTTCAGATCGAGTTCATGGATTAATTTGTTTTTTCATGCATATCCATGCAATAAGTGATATTTTTTTCTTCATGCTTATCAATGCAATTAGTTGCATGCTTCAGGCCATGGTGCCTGATTTTCAATGGCCACCGCCTCATGTTTTCTTTCTTGGTATTGTATTAATCTTTATTTATACTAATATATGATGTGATCTTTATGTAATCGTGACTCTTTCAAAAGACTGCATGCATGAGTTTCAGTGACCCATTGCGTTTGCACGGATGAATTTATGAGCAAGTTCATTTTTCTTGATGAATCTGTATTATTTGTTTAGATTATGGTGGCACACTCTTACCTGCTATAGTTTCTATAAATTTATGGCAAGTCCAACGTAATACTCTATAGGCTGCGTTTGGTCGACCGAATAAAAGTTAGGATAGGATATGTTTTATCCTAGCCTGTGTTTGGTGGTGGTCCAAGATAGGATAAGGTCGGATATAGCCCGGATAAAAAAATCCGAGGGAATGTGGGATAGACCTGGATAGGATTTCTAATGCCTATTTTTCCAGAAACCCTACTCTCCACTCGTTGTCATCTTCATCCCCACACCTTGTGCACTTTCACCAAAAAAATTTCTCGGCTTTTTTTTCCTTCACCGACTCCTCCGGACCCGTGAATAGCAAAAAAAAAATTATCCTATTCAACTTAAATCCGTAGTCCACCAAACAATGGATAGAATATGAAGAAATCCCAGGATTTCTTATCCTATCCTATCCAGTCATATCATGTTTAGAAATTCGGACAACCAAACGCAGCCTATGTGATAAAAATTTGACTTTTTCAAGAGGGTGAGTGAGTGCTCTCATCCATGGAGGACAAGGTGGATAAAACAACCTAAAAATGATTGAGAAATGATTAAGTGATGGTCTTTAATATACTATGAGATCAATAGCATATCTTGGATCACAAAAAAATAAATAATAAATAATTATAAATTGTTATGGGGTCTATTCCTTTAAGAAGTTGTTTTTCACAATATGTTTTTACTCTCACAGTGGCCCAAAAAATTTTATACTAGCAAAACCCAAAATGATTTGCCACCACACAAATTTCCAAAGGTTGGACATT
Source organism: Syzygium jambos (assembly GCA_031216235.1). NCBI lineage: Eukaryota > Viridiplantae > Streptophyta > Magnoliopsida > Myrtales > Myrtaceae > Syzygium > Syzygium jambos. The sequence goes on along the minus strand of CM062229.1, from coordinate 6,844,823 downwards.
GCCTACCTCAGGCGACCTCCGATTTGGTTCGTCCAAGTCCAACAACCTTCGCCGTAGTGAGGGTCAAAGCTAGGGCGAGTGACAGAGTCTAACGACGGCAAGATAGAGAGAGATGAGGGCTAAGTGCAAGGTGTTGGTGGTCACCTTGACATGACTTGAAGGGCGGTGGCTCGAGCGGTTCGGTGGTGAACCACGACGTGGCAACAAACGGAGGAGAGAGAGAGAGAGAGAGAGAGAGTGGGGTAAAATTGAAGAGAAAATATTAGGTAGGACTCGCATTCCACCGTGGCAAAAAACGAGTATCTCAGCGTGCGACACGTGTCTCCGGGCCCCACCCGGTCAGCCGGGCCCCACCCGGTCAGATAGCCTCCAATATTTTGAAAATATAGCGCCTCTCTCCCTCATCTCTCACCCTCTCGCGCCCTAATCCCTCTCTCTCCTCCCGGCTCAGAACTTGGCGCTCCCTTCGACTCTTCCGATGCCGGCGCTTCCGCCTCCGCCGACGCCGACGCCGACGATGCCGACGCCGACGCTGACGCCGACGCTCCTCAACGCGCTCGCGCTCCCAACTTCTCTCTTCTGACATACGTGCCGCCTCCGACGCCGACGTCTTCCGCACTCTGAGAACTCGCGCTCCCTCCGACACCCACATTGACGCCTCCGCCGACGCCTCTGCCCCCAAGCCTTGCCGACGCCTCTGCCCCTAAGCCTTGCCGACGCCTTCGCCCAACCCTTGCCGATGCCTTCGCATCGGCCATGCCCTAGCCCTAGCCTCTGCCTCAACGCTCTGCGTTCGCAAGCCCCGAAGAAGCGACGGTGGAAGGCGAAGCCTTCCACCGTCGGAGGAGCTCCATCACCAGCAGTCGCAGCCGGCGGCGGCGGCCAAGTCTTCGTCGTCGTCGGCAGCGGTGGCCAGGGAGAAGAGGTCGCAGCAGCAACACGCGGTCGACGAGAAGTACGGCCGGCGGAAGTCCCTCGTCCCCGTCCTCTACGACTGGCTGGCCAGCCACAACCTCCTCTGGTGTTCTCTCTCTTGCCGGTACTTCAAAGGCCTCCTATTTCTCTGTTTGTTGTTTTGCACAAGCTTCTTTGGGATGAGTTTGCAATAGCTAGTGCTGTGCGTGAGTTTGGTGGGCTGGAAGTTATTTTGCACATGATCCAGGTAAAAAAAAATTTGCAACAGCAAGTCCTGTATTGCAATATCTTATATTTCCTGCTTACCGAAGATGTCCTTGTGCGGGGATCTGTGAAGTGTAGATATGTGCTTACGGATTTGCATTTTGTTAGCAAAATGAAAACTTTCCCTTTTGTGGATATGTACAGAGTGTTTTTTAGATTCTCTGGACATCTGCTGATAATAGTGTGCTTTTTGAATTTGTATGCTGTTATTCTATTCATTTCATATTCTAGAACTTGGCTTTGGACATTGAAACATTAGTTTTTTGTTAGCTTACGGAAATAGAGTATGGCTGTGGGGAATTTTATGCTTACTTGTGTATTCATATCACTAGAGGACTCTAAGGTACTCTATTTGGTCATCTATAGTTTCAATTGAATGGTTCTTTGAACCAAAAAATTTGACTTAAGAAAGGAAAGAACTTCTTGTGCTACAGTTGTTAGCAAGGATCGTTCTGAATGTAGATTTGGCTAAGTTGGCATTCCACATTCTTAAATCCTGCAAAAAGGGTCTCTAGAATCAAATTTTCGGCTAAGCAAGGAGAAGCCCGCTTTGCTAGCGATGTATTTTGTTTGCTTATTATCTATATTAAAATTTTCTCTCTTTTTTTTTCCCTTTGGGTAATTTTCTCACCAGTTGGATAAGTTTGGTCACAAGTGGCTAGTGTAAGGGTTGGAGGGAAGTAGGAAAGGGTTGCTTAATTTGGAATCTTGACTTTGCTTACTGAATTCTCATTGATTGACATTGCCACGATTTGTAATTGACCCAAGAATACGCCTTGGATCTACAGAAACTATATCGAAATTTGGAGCAGGACTGTTTCTGTTGGTCCAAGTAATTATCCTGCTAGACTTCACTCATTCGTGGAATGATGCATGGGTTGCAAAAGATGAACAGAAATGGTCAGTTGGAGTCTTTAAATATTCTATTTTATCTTTCTTCCTTCTCTGTACGTTAGGCTTCTGTGATATTTGAGTTCTGATGGCTCATTGGACTTGTTTAGGCATGTTGCTTTGCTGGTGATATCAGTTGGGTGCTACATTGCAGCCTACACTCTTTGGGATTTTGTTCATATGGTCTAATCCTTCTGGTGAGGACTATGGCCTCAATGTCTTCTTCCTTGTTATGATAATGGTCCTCGGTTGTGTAAATGGAATTGTTCACCCTGTGGTAAGAAAAGCATGCTCTTGAATACTTGTGTATTAGATTTGTAGACCTTTTTAATAATGATATTTGAATAATTGTATTCTCGCAAACTTCATGCACTTGCATGAATTACAAAGCTTATCAAATGGCATTCTCTACAAGTCCATGGAATTAATTTTTTAAAACGAATATCCTACTGTTTCTTTTCTTACTAGAGCTTTTTCCTATATAATTAGCTCTCCAAGGAATCTGTATCTGTCGAGGAAACTTTCCTGTTGTGACTTTGGCTCTATTCTAGTAGTGCACTCTTAAGGAGCTCAAAGGTAACTTTATGTCTTATCATTTGCAACGGACTTGCTGTACTCACATGTAACTTTATGTCTACCTTCATATAATTCGGTGGAAGTTCTATTACTTTTGAATGGTTCATGCACTTTCGTGCGTATCTTTTTCTTCTTAACAAATGATTTCAGTAATCTAATATAGATCTAAAGAGATGAAGAGAATCAAAAAAGAAGGCGAGATTAGCCCACAATGGACACAAATATGTTGAACGTCAACCATTAATGAAAGCTAAAGTACCTTGAGACAAAACTTTCAAAGCGAAAAAAAACTAGGAAGAACAGCACTCCAATCTCCATTTAAGTTCCTCTGTATAGTTCATCATATCAGTATTTCGGTGCTGTGATGCTGTCATGAGGTGCTAAAACTAGGTTGAGATTGAAATCGAGTTTCATGTGAACTACACTGTGGTTAAATTTTTAGTGCCTACATTGCTGATGCTTGATGCCTGGCTAATGTCTATTGTTAACTGTATGCTTATTCTCTAGTTTATAGAGTGAGATTGACACGAAGACTTGCTGAACTCCATCAAAGCTGACACAGTCCGCCTCAAAAGGTACTGAATTTTGTCTGTTTTGGATATCTTTTCTGATAATGAACTCCGCATTATAGTTTTGTGAGCATATACATGAGTATGGACATCCGTAACAATTGATATATATCTATTTCTCGTTAAATAGTGTCATTACTAAACTTAAACCTGCTGGAATTATGTGTGAAGCTTGCTCGTCGGGACTGATTTGGTGTCATTTTAATCCCAATTTGGGTGCAAATCTCTCGAATGGCTGAATCAGAGGTAATTTTGTCATGCGCACTATGTGAAATATCTTTTTCTTTCTTAAGTAACGGATGCAATGTTATTTTGCATGTAAAAGCACTATGTTGATAACTTTTTGTTCTTTCGGTTGCAGCATGAAATTTCCCATCTTGCACATGTAATGCGTGATATAGAAAAAGATTATGAGTTTGCTATAGGAATGGTGTTTTCAAATGAACTCGAAGCATACCATAAGTATGTGGCCTATGCAATTGGCAAAGGATTTGGGGTGAGGAAGGGTCAAATGTTTAAAAATAGCAAGGGAGAATTAACTCGACGGACTTTTGTGTGCAATTGTGAGGGGCATTCTCTTAGCTCTTCCGATAAAGAAAAGAAATATGAGAGGTATGAAGTTAGATGTGGTTGTCTTGCTCGTATCAAATTTAAGGTTGACAACGGTATCTATGAAGTCATTGAGTATATTTCTGAGCATAATCATGCATTTATTCCGGATGATCAAAAGCATTTGATTAGATGTGGAAGAATTATGTCTGAAACTTGTAAGGGTGTATTAGTTGATATGATTAAAGCCGGCATTGGGGGAACAACAGCATATAAATTTCTAGCAAATGAAGCAGGAGGAAGCAAAAATTTGGGTTTCAACCTTCGTGATTGTCAAAACTATTTGCAGACGAAAAGAGCCAATGGTATAAGTGGGGGAGATTGTCAAAGTGTTCTAAATCATTTTCATTTGATGCAAATGCAAAATCCAATGTTTTCATATGCTGTACAAGTAGATCAAGATGGTAGAATGACAAATTTATTTTGGAGAGATAGTATGTCGAAATTTGATTATGACTGTTTTGGTGATGTGCTAGTGTTTGATACCACATATCGTACCAACAAATATAATATGATATGTGCACCATTTGTCGGGATTAATCACCATTGGAAGAATGTTTTGTTCGGTTGTGCATTTTTGTTGGACGAGACTGCAGAATCATTTATTTGGTTGTTTGAGGCTTTTTTGAAGTCTATGGGAAATAAGGCTCCAAAAACCATGTTCACTGATCAAGACCAAGCCATGGCAAAAGCTATTAGAATGGTGTTTCCGAATACACAACACCGTTTATGCACTTGGCACATCGGGAAAAATGCCAACCAAAACATCCCCAATCTTTATCATAAGCCGGGTTTTAAAGATAAATATTTCTTAGCGCTTATGTATGGATGTACATCGGAGGAAGAATTTGAATCTACTTGGAGGGAAATGGAAAAGGAGTGGGATACTGCGAATAACACTTGGCTTCGGAGATTATATGACATTAGACACAAATGGAGTTCAGCTTTTGGTCGCGACACTTTTACATGTGGTATAAGATCTAGCCAAAGGAGTGAGAGCACTAATAATGTCTTCCAACGCATGTCGACGAAGACATTGACTCTTGTAGAGTTTGTTCACCACTATGAAGAACAAGTGAAGCACATGAGAGAAATTGAAACTCAAGATGATTTCAGTAGTCGAAGCGATCCTAAATATGCCATTTTGGATAATGACATCTTGACGCATGCTGGTTCAGTGTATACGCGTACCATTTTTAAACGGTTCAATCATGAATTCTTGCAAAGTGTCTCTCAACATATTTCAAGTGAAGTATTTGATGGATCGGTTTATTTTTTTACTCTCAAGTTAAAGGGAAAGTTAAATGGGAGTGAATATGTTGTCAAATTTGATCCTGCAGACTCTTCAGTTTCTTGTGATTGCAAATTATTTGAATTAAAAGGGTGGTTGTGTCGCCATGCCTTGAAAGTGTTGAGTCAGAAATCATCGATTACGGGTATTCCATCTGCCTATATTTTGAAAAGATGGACTAAGGGTGCCAAAGAAGGGATTGTGAATGATGAACCTCGTGAAATGGCACCGAATTCATCTAAATTTAATCGATATTCCACATTAATGCATGAATCCATCGAATTGAATAGTTTGGGAGCCGAGGATGAAAATACTATGGAAATAGTGAGGAAGGGTATGGAAAAAACGAAGGCTCAAATTATGTCATACAAATCAGGTTTAGTTGTGACTGATGATGCTAGCGATGATGATGATAACGGGCCTTCTTTATGCAAGAATCCGGTATTGGACCCCCATCGAAGGAAAGGAAAGGGAATGAGTTATGGAAGACTTAAAAGCTCAAGTGAGAAAAGGAAGAAAAAAGCTAAGAAAGGAACATCTCCAACGCGAATAGAAAGTCAAGGTGAGTAACATATTATTCTACTTAATATGATAAGTTAAATTTTTTGCTTATGTTACATTATGCCAATTAACATATTTATTACTTTGTAATACAGAGCTGGTTGTTCAAGCAACACGTGATGAAACTCATCTCCCGGATTATTCAAATAATTCCAATCAGTTTCAAAATGCCTTTTATCCTAGAAACAATAGTGGTCCTACAGTAAATCTAAATTTTCATAATCGGGTATGTCACTCTTAATCTTCCATTTGAATTTACATTTTACTTATTTCTTCATTTTTTTAATCTGGATGTAGCAGCCATCATACATCGTGCCGCCGGGGATTATGAGTGGATTTTGCCCTATCCCTAGTCAGGTAGTTAATAGCTTGGTGTATTACCACACAAAGGATTGAACTTATCATATACATGAATGTGAATAATCTTGGAAAGCAAATTACTGATGAATTTATTATATGTAGATGCAATCTCCATACATCATGCCACCGGGGATTATGAATGGAATTTCCCCATTCACAAGTCAGGTGCTTATTATTAAATCATTTTAGATCCTAGTGTTATTGCATCTTATTGTTACAATTGTAATATTTATTGTTACTGGTTTCTTCTGGATAGATGTTGGAGTATCATAATAGATCTCACGGAACCATTTTAAGTCAGGTACAACTTGCTTTTTTTACTCATGGGATTATTTGAGACATATTTATCTATTTATCTTGGCATTTGTTTAGTAAAATGTAAATAAATTAGTTATTCTTTTGTGCAGGGGTCATCAAACTCTTTTCAGCAGCCTAGGGTGCATGAGTTGAACGATTCTGAACGAACACATACCAATTAGCCGAAGTAACCAGTTTTCATGAATTTTTTGTCAAGTAATATGATTCGAAGTAAAATGGAGGAGTGAGCCTTTGACTCTGTTGTTGGACCAACTAGGGACATTCTCTATGAAGGTACTGTTGCGGCCAAAGTCTTCATGCTCAAAGGTGTATAAGGGCTTCTTCTATTCTTTATTTTCAATTTTTCAGGTAATCAAGATATGGTATTTCCACAAATGAACGTCAAGGTACGTGATTAGACTTGGTGTTACAAATTAAGCTACTTAGTTACCCCTTGCTAAAGCTGGAAAAATTTTCGAGTGTGTAAGTTTGCCTAGATTGATATATTGGTATTTTGGTTTGGACAACTTGTTGCTAGATTTTATTTTCCCTATAAGTGGAATAGATAGACAAATCATGCAATGCAATGTGGCCATAGGTGGAAATCTCTAGCTTGTAGTGGTCCTTGGGCTTGAAATGACATTTCGTATCTGGCATTTAAAAACCAATGGGACCTGCATTTTCAGTCATTTTGATTACACTGTGTGATCACAATGCTAGAGGAAAAGAGACTTGCAAAAGGAAAATCATGGATCTCTCAATCCCACGTTGCTAGAACTCCCTTTTGATGTGAAATGTCCTTAAATTTACATACTTGGGCTGGCAAATAGCAGTGCTGGAAGGATCACTATTGGATCAAGGCAATTGCTTTTTGGGGTATAATTGTCCGTTCTTAATGCTCTACAAGCAACTTCAGTGTGATATATATTGCTCATCTACATTTACACTCAGTAACATCAATTTTACGCTATACCACTAACGGATCACACATTTTGGTGATGAAGTGTCTAGAATAGCTTTGTTTCACATGTTGCCTTATTGATTCGTGCATGATGTGCACAGTCTGCAAGCTACTTCTACTTTGTTTCTAGGAAAAATATTTGAGTTGGTCTGTTAAAATTAATATTGGATCACTCTTAAGATAGAAATTTGGACTTGCAATTATAGAGAGCACATCGAACTTGAATTGTTTATTAGTAAATTGCGCTGTTGTGGGTTATGTGACTCACAATATACTTGAGAAAAGCTGACAATTTTGATTCTGTAAAGAGCTAGGGCTTTAAAATTTGTATCTGTTGTTACAATTTAGCGGAACATTTGAGTAATCATAAAGTGCCTTTGCTTTATATCCCTACCAATGTGGTGTTCAGTGACGATGGTCTGGTTAATCTGAATTACATGAAAACTGGAGCATCAACGTACAAGTTGCATTAAAGCACATTAAAGCCAGTTCCCTGAAGGCTGTGTATCACTCCTTTCTGAGTTAAAGAAGACTGTATATGTGACGTTTTACTCATCCACTACGTTATGAGGCTGTCGTTTGTGTGGACATTATATAGCTAGATATTAGGATCAGAAAGAAGAGCTGCTCTTCCACTCTAACACTTAACCATGCTTTGGCAGGCAAGTCTCTGGATAATAATCTTCAGTTACGTTGGGAACTACTTCTGGACGCACTACTTCACAGTTTTGGGAGCTTCTGAAACATTTACATCGTGGAAAATGAATAATGTGAGCCATAAATTTGAGACATTGACTAGTTATGCTTTTCTTAATCATCTGTCTGTTTCTTATCATGTGGTCTGGTTAACTTTTTTGTGCAGGTACAGACATTTTACTTTCCTCATGACTAATGTTTGCTTTTTGTTTTACCATGTTACGTCAAACATAACCGTCCGCAGGCTAAGGTATGCCATTGCTGACTTGCTTGAAAAAATCTAGTGGGTTACTGAGGCGGCATGGATTCTGGTTCTTTCCTATTTCATAGCATACCTGGAGACTATAGCTATTTCTAATGTATGTCCAAACCAATTGTTCTACTATCCATCATAACTATAACCAACTTTTTTTTTTATATAGATGGCATGCTGATTTTATTGCCTGTATGAACTGGAGTGGTGCATATTTGTCAATGCATTATCTCAAAGATTGCTTATTCTGACCATTCTCCTTTATCCACAGCCTTATCATGAAAAGAATAAGTTAATTAGTGACAAGACGTATTCAGTCAAGCTTGAAATGAAATTTCGTTAGATTAAGAATATCAATTGTTATCTGTCTTGTAATATCCCCGGTGAATGCTGATTCTTTTCCTCTTCAAATGTATATTCCTCAGCATGTTTTTGTAGTTTCAGTAATGAGGATGACAGTTCAACATCTTTCTGCCTGGCATGTCACATCACATTTTTTTTGCAAGCTTTTGACTTTGCATGGAGCATTTCTTGTGAAATCTGTTCTTTCTTTTTATGCCAGGCAGGTCTTTGCTGTGAAACAAACCCAAGACATTTTACATTGCAAATGAAAACATTATCTGGTTAACGAGCCATAAATTCTGACAAGGTTGATCTGCATTGTAAGCGCCATTTTCTTCATGTTCTCTGGCATATATTCAATTATGTGGTTGCTTTTCAAACATTATGTTTCATATATCCAAATTAAAAGGAATAATGCGTCTACCCATTAGAAAAATACAATTGCACCCTTTTTTCCCTTTTTTTTCTTTTTGATATGAAGTGGAAGAATTGGAGAATATGGAAGAGGATATGTGCCAGTTGTAGCTTTGTCTTTTCTAGTCAAACGTTTTGTACTTGGTCAATCATTGGAGCTCATGCAACATTGTCAGCTGAAAATGAACTTGTGCCTGCAGGATTGATGAGAAGCAGTCCTTGGGACCTGCCAAGAGTAGCCGTCGATTCTTTGGGAGCAGCCATGCTGGTGACAATCATACTTGACTTGTGGTGTATTTTCCTCGGACCAATTGTCCCAGTTCCTGACTCGAAACAATGCATTCACCCAGGACTTCCATGGTTTCCTGGACATTCCATGGAAGCTTGACATCTCATTGTACTAAAACGGGAGCTTGTGTTTTTGTTCCCAATTCCATAGAGGCTGTAAGTTTTGGGGTGTTCCCTATTGGGGAAAAGATGTAACCACAACCGTGCCAAAAGACTTGTATTGTACTAGTTGTAGTGTTCAGGACATTAACCATCTTTTGAGAAGTCTTTCTAATCAGTTGAAATTGGGGATTAGAGACTAACAATGTGAATCTTAATGTCTCTCCAAGTATATGCAGGTGCGTGTTGAAACCATGATGGTGTTACTATAAGGTTGCCCAATATGCTTGCCTTCGGTAGTTATTTGTATATGTGCCTCATTAACCTTCCCTAGCTATGTTGCATGGCATGCATTGATTTGCGAATGAGCTCGATAGATTCGACGAACATTGTGGATGAGGCACTTTCTCTGTCCTAGTGAGTGACTTAAGGACAGTTTTGAAATTCCCAAACATTTAATGATTACAAAAGAGGGCTTCTTCTAACATCCAATTTTATAGGATGGTAGCCATGGGAATTTCTAGGGCCCCTCCATGGTTTTTCTTCTATTCATCACCCCGAATTAATCAATACACCAACCAAATCTTATTTTCAATTACATGTAAAACCTAGTATGTTTACTCCAATTCTCCTTTTTGCTAACATGTGGAGGATTACTCATACTACTTGAGGGAGGCTAATCATTTGTACATGATTGGCGCAACAATAATTAGAATCGTGAGGCCCTTTTAATCTTGTGTTCACTTTGACAAAGACCATTTTGTTTTCTTTTCCCTCTAAACTCGAACATCTTCCATAGCTATGGAATTAAGGCTACGATTAAGCTTGACAAGAAGGGCAATTTGCTAAATGAATTAAATCAATTGATCGAATTTTGTTAAATTAAATAAAAGGAGGAGAAGAGAAGGCAACCGAGTTGAGAGAGGATTTTGGAATGTAAGATTCTGATGGCTATAGTGGGTTCATAACCACCTAAAAGCTTGAATAGAATACCAAGCAGGCCAGGCGAATGGAGACAGTGATTTGCTTTTCAAGATCATGATATGTGATGATTCTTGTTTTCTTCTACAAAATAAACACACATTTCTATTGTTTCAAGTGCGCAAGCGCAGGTCTGCTTTTATGTGTGTGTGTGTGTAAGAGAGAGAGAGAGAGAGAGAGAGAGAGAGAGAGAGAGAGAGAGAGTAATAAGGACTTCACCTAAAAGAGATGAACAAAAGTTCAAATTATATGGGAATCAGTAAATCGTAATAGCAGAATAGAAAGCAAAAGAGGACAGATATGATGTGGAGCCAAATTAAAAGCCATTGAAGGCTTTCCTCTCTCTCTCTCTTTTATACCAACAATCCAAGAAAAACAGAAAAAAAATAAAACTTGGCAAGAAAACATTACAAGGAGAAACTAAAACAAGGGGCATCCCAGGTTACAAAAACAAAATGGATTAATTACTCGGCAGCTTTTCGGAGGACGAGCAGTGGATCAAAAATTGTAATTGTCAATAAGTGAACAATAATACTTCACATGAAATAGCTGAGTGCCTTCTTTCTTCTTGAACTGCCTTCACCGTAGAGCTCATTCCACTGCAGAAGCTCGGTCATGTTAATAGACTCGGATGATACGCTCGCACATACCTGTTTCCATGTTAACAACACAAATACGAAATCAATTGAAGTTGCACCAACAATACAGAAAATGAAATGCTACTAAGTTGTAAAATAGTTATAGGTTTGTGGACGATCACGCTATGGTGAGAAAAAAGTGCCATTTTTGAATATTTTTACCCGTTCATGTGCATATTTGAAATCTTCCATATTGAGAGACCATATATCAGCACTCCCTCTCAAAGCTGGAGCGGGTTTGCCTTTTGCTAGAGCTACAGCGCGTTCCTACCATGAGTTGCACATATTATTAGCCATAATCAAAGTACAAGTAAAGTAGCCATATCAAATTATGAGAAGATGTGGAACTTTTTCTCCTTTTGCAATATCTCTTTAATTGGTCTGTGCGCTTCGATTACACATAAATTCTGCAATAAGACAGTAATAGGTGAGAGTGAATTCTCCAATAGTGAATAGTGTGAGTTAAGATTCTACAGTGTCACCTTTAGGTCACTTCTTGAGTAACCATCTGTCATGCTTGCAATTCCGTCCAAGTCGACATCTGCAGAAGTCTTCCTTTGCCAGTATGACTTTCAAAATTTTTGCTCTATTTGGAGCATCTAGAAGATTTACCATCAATCAGTAGCAAAGACGAAACTTAGCATCTGCTTTTGGGATATATGAGACTCAAGTCCGCCCTATTTTGGCAACCCCCTGTTCCTAGTTTTGGCAACCCCCTATTCAGTCTTTCCAGCAAAACACAGGCTTTACACCATTTTTGCCAGATAACACACAATAAGTGAATTGTGTTCCAAAAAGACCAACAAAATATATTAAAGTTCAAAAGTTACTCAGCATAGATAGCTGATGACAGAAGCTGTGTCAATTCCTTTCTTACATTCTAAAGTCAGACCCAAGGAAGAGAAGTTGATTTTACCTTGCTTGAAATGTAACCACAGCGTTCACACGTCCCCTGCTCTGGCATTTTTGTTGAAGTAGATATTCTAAAATTTTCACCTGATTTTATAATGTTGAGTATGGCTCTAGGTCTGCAATCTTATAAATCGAGTAGTAAGCAAAAGAATGCAAAAGAATAATAAATCACATCATACTGCAACATTGTAAGAAAGAGGTTAACAAGACCTTATTCTTTCCAGGTCCTTAATAAACTCACGAGCAAAACCCCGATATGCATTAGGAGAATAGATGCCTGCCATTTTGATAAACTAATTCAGCAAAGTCCAAGCAGTGATCATATAATATAATCATGGTGCAATATGAGAATACTTCTACATCTAGCCCAGCGCACACAAAGTATGCTAAAACTCTAGAAGATACAGCCAAACCATTTAGAAGGGAAAAATCTTTGAAACTTTACATCCCCATTAAAGTGCATATCCTAGAATGACACCTCACACGTGAGCACAAAAATATTTATCAAGCGCATCCAGTCTACTGCTGAGAATATATTGATGTGAATCAGCAAACAAAGAGGATCTGTGGAGTGGACGCAATACAGCAGCAATATGTTTCATCTAATATGAAACGATATACCCAAGTAAAGCTCTTGAACTTCACGTGACTAGGTTGCATATTATATAACCATAACACAAACATGATGGACTAACAATTGAACCCATACAGGACAAATGGAAGGTCGAAATTCTAGATAAGTTCTGCACAAGTGACATCAAGCACAATGTAGGGAAGTGGGAGTTGGCAGAGGACACTTACATTCAGTTGAGAAATAATCCTGCCTCTTGAAATATGCATACGTGTTGAGTAGGTTAAGGGTTGCAATCAATGGCACCAATAAAGAAAGTAACAGTTGTGAATACTCCAGTACACATATCACAATCTCCTTCTCATATATGTTCTTTAAAGTTAAAATGTAGAAGAATTCAACTATTAGGATATATGACGATCTATTTCTCGTACGTGTACTTAAAAGGTTTACACCTAGGAATTGGTCCATCTTCACCAGTTGTAATTGCAATACACCTACTCAATCTACAATATCAATACAAGGGCAATAAGTTTTGAAAGAAAAAAAAAAGAAACCAGAGGTGAGCTCTAATAAATAACTACTTACCGGGCAATGTCACCCCACAAAATATTTAAAAGAACTGTTTCAGCAATATCATCGGCATTATGTCCAGTAGCAAGCTTGTCTACTTTCAGCAGGGCAGCACCTCGGTCAAGAGCCTTAAAGATAAAGCAATTCAGCAGGCATAATTAGATTTGGCCCCGATTAGGTGAAGTAGTCTTTTTAATGTTGGGGGGACGGTAGGAAGTATGCAATGGCACAGTATCCCATTTAAAATGCTGTTGTCAACGGAACTTTTAGCGATTCATATTCCAAGGGCTGCAAATAAAACGATGTGCACATCCCCATTCCCCTAGATAGAGTAGAAGATGGCTTCTATACCTGACGGCGGAAGACCCCACAAAATGTGCAGTTATTCTTCAATCCGATAATATTTACTATTTCATCCATTGTCCATCCATACAAATCTTTATATGAAACAATTTTCAGTGGTAGTCCACACTGCAGATAACAACAATACATCGCTAGCAAAGTGGGCTTCTCCTTGCTTAGCTGAAAATTTCATTCTAGAGACCCTTTTTGCAGGATTTAAGAATGTGGAATGCCAACTTAGCCAAATCTACATTCAGAACGATCCTTGCTAACAACTGTAGCACAAGAAGTTCTTTCCTTTCTTAAGTCAAATTTTTTGGTTCAAAGAACCATTCAATTGAAACTATAGATGACCAAATAGAGTACCTTAGAGTCCTCTAGTGATATGAATACACAAGTAAGCATAAAATTCCCCACAGCCATACTCTATTTCCTACACTATTTCCGTAAGCTAACAAAAAACTAATGTTGCAATGTCCAAAGCCAGGTTCTGGAATATGAAATGAATAGAATAGCAGCATACAAAATCAGAAAGCACACTATTATCAGCAGATGTCCAGAGAATCTAAAAAACACTCTGTACATATCCACAAAAGGGAAAGTTTTCATTTTGCTAAAAAATGCAAATCCGTAAGCACATATCTACACTTCACAGATCCCCGCACAAGGACATCTTCGGTAAGCAGGAAATATAAGATATTGCAATACAGGACTTGCTGTTGCAAAAAAATTTTTACCTGGATCATGTCCAAAATAACTTCCAGCCCACCAAACTCACGCACAGCACTAGCTATTGCAAACTCATCCCAAAGAAGCTTGTGCAAAACAACAAACAGAGAAATAGGAGGCCTTTGAAGTACCGGCAAGAGAGAGAACACCAGAGGAGGTTGTGGCTGGCCAGCCAGTCGTAGAGGACGGGGACGAGGGACTTCCGCCGGCCGTACTTCTCGTCGACCGCGTGTTGCTGCTGCGACCTCTTCTCCCTGGCCACCGCTGCCGACGACGACGAAGACTTGGCCGCCGCCGCCGGCTGCGACTGCTGGTGATGGAGCTCCTCCGACGGTGGAAGGCTTCGCCTTCCACCGTCGCTTCTTCGGGGCTTGCGAACGCAGAGCATTGAGGCAGAGGCTAGGGCTAGGGCATGGCCGATGCGAAGGCGTCGGCAAGGGTTGGGCGAAGGCGTTGGCAAGGCTTGGGGGCAGAGGCGTCGGCGGAGGCGTCAATGTGGGTGTCGGAGGGAGCGCGAGTTCTCAGAGTGCGGAAGACATCGGCGTCGGAGGCGGCACGTATGTCAGAAGAGAGAAGTTGGGAGCGAGAGCGGGTTGAGGAGCGTCGGCGTCGGCGTCGGCGTCGGCATCGTCGGCGTCGGCATCGGCGGAGGCGGAAGCGCCGGCGTCGGAAGAGTCGAAGGGAGCGCCAAGTTCTGAGCCGGGAGGAGAGAGAGGGATTAGGGCGCGAGAGGGTGAGAGATGAGGGAGAGAGGCGCTATATTTTCAAAATATTGGAGGCTATCTGACCGGGTGGGGCCCGGCTGACCGGGTGGGGCCCGGAGACACGTGTCGCACGCTGAGATACTCGTTTTTTGCCACGGTGGAATGCGAGTCCTACCTAATATTTTCTCAAAATTGAAAGGAGAAAAGAGAAAAAAATGGAAAAAAAATGGAAAATACATATGGACCATCCATTGTACTTGTGATGAGGTGTCAACGTCTTAGGGATAAATCTACCCTCTGAATTTAGAGGATCTCAATCTTTCTTATCGTGACTCAAATTTTTACGTTTTTAAAGCAATTGGATAATGTAAATGTCGACACAAGTTTGAGTATGCAAATATTTATGAACTTTTATCAATTTAAATGAGAAAGTAATGAAGAAATGGGTTTTGGAATGATTTCTTCTTGTTGATTCCTATGTGATTTCCTCGACTCTTCCAACGCCTTACAGCTACATTTCTCTAAAACTTTAGAGCCAAATTGGTCTCGTGATTGGCTTTGGTGCATTGGCATCTTGTAAAGTTGGTCAACCCTCCCCTTTCCCAGTTGGCATTCTGTAAACGAGGACAAAATAAACGTGCGACTCAGCAACGCGTAGCTCAGTTGAATAAATGACCAAGTCGTGCCTTCATTATCTTATACTTTGATCCTTAATTATTCCCCAAGCCGCCCAACATTTTAAATATATATATATAACCCAAGCCAAACCCATCCCTAACTCAACCTGAAGGCATAAACTTTCTATACTAACACCCGGTACCTTCACCCTCCATTTTAGCTTCTTATATTCTTCCCTACTTCATCACGTATATCACCCTGTCGATGGATCGCCACCACAAGCCGTGGCAGATGAAGCCCAACAACGCACAGGTCGTCGACGAGGCCGAATCGTCAAGCGCCGGAGATTCGTCATTTCCTCGCACGTTCGATGATTTCTCCCTCCTCGAGAGCGGCCTTCATGGAAGGAACTGCGTCAACAAAATGGGTGGTGGAAATGATAATTTCAAGTATCGACCGAAGGCCGGAAAATCCGTCGATCCGCAGTTGCTAGCTGTGTTGGAGCTTTTCAGAGAGCTATACGTTCGGAGGAGGGACCTGTTCAAGAAGCTGTTTCCGAAGCTTCACGACGAGTTCGCCGAGTTCTCGGAGAGGCTTGAGGATTTTTTGTTTCGAGAGGAGAAGGAAAGACCGGGAGATAGATTGAGGCGGAGTCTGAGCGTCGGATCGCCGCGAACAACTTCTAGAGATATAGGAGGCGGTGATCTGCCCCTGAAGCTCGAGAGGTTCAAAGTGAGGACGGTGGATTTAGAAGACGATGATCCACCACCAGCTGGCGGCGGCGGCGGTCAAGGTGGTGGGCAAGGAGGAAAGGGTGGCACAAAGCCTTCCGGTGGATCCAAATCCAAGTGATTTTTTTCAATTTTTTATTTTTTTGGTTGAATTGATGAAGAAGATTTTATTTGGACATGTATCGTTGGATTGCAAGAAATTTTTTCAGACAAAAAGATGTTTTTAGCATCTCGGCTGAATATTCACTGTAAAAAAGGCCTTATTTCTTATTCTTTCAATCGAAAAAGTGCTAAAAAGAATTCCTTGCGCGAGTACAAGAAACGTGGTTTGAACGTGGTTTGACTGGTTTATGGTAATAAAATCGCCGATTAATTCCTTCCTTTACCAGTCGCGTCCTTTCCCAGCCGCGATACGTTTCTGCACGAAAACGTGCCGTCATCGTGAATTGACATCATGCCAATCAAATGACCACAAGAAGTATATTTTATGACATGGAAGGGATAAACGAGGACGACTTATAAAGAAAGCATTTCTTTACGAGGGGGATTCGACACGAAATTAGAGGCAGCCAAATTGAAGGGTCAAATCATGGACCCTGTTGGTGAAGGAAGTCTTTCGTGTAATGCTTGCGCCGCATGGGTGCTAATGTCTTGCCCCATAAGCAAATGTTTATTAGCCTGAACTGCCATGATCGTTGACCAAATTCTAGGTGAGTTATTGAGCATTTCTTAAACTCCATTCGTTTCATAAAAAATTATTTTTAAAAAATTATTTTTTGAATTTTTTGATATTCATTTCACGAAAAATGAACTAATCATGAAAAATATTTTTCCTTAATTGACAAAACACCTTAAAAAATGTGGAAACCTCATTCTTTCATCATTCATTTTAATTATTTTTAATTTTATTTTTTAAAAAATTCTAATTTTTAATTATTTTTCTTTTTCTTTCTTCTCTTTTTTTTTTTACCTTCTTCTCCGGCCGGTCATCAGCCATAGGCGCCGCTTGAGCTTGCCAAATCGACAACGCTCGAGAGTCGCCTAAGGACGGCGAGCCTCGGGCTCGCCAAATCGGCGACACTCAAGCGGCACCGATTTGGCGGGCCTGAGGCTCACTACCCTCAGGCGACACTTGAGCGTTGTTAATCTGGCGAGCTCGAGCCTCACCACCCTCAAGTGACGTTCGAGCTCGCCTGTGGCCAGCAATTAGTCGGAGAAGAAAATAAAAAAAATTTAAAAAAACTAAGTTAATTAAAAATCGATTTTAAAAAAATTTATTAAAAGTAGTGTATGGAAGATTTGATTTTCCGTACCAAACGGCGGAAAATATTTTTCAATTCTTTTTTATATTTCAAATGAACACTGGAAAATCCTGTCATTTTCCTGGAAAAATGGCTCCCTGGAAAATGTTTTCCGGAAAGGTTATATTTTCCACAAAATGAATGGAGCCTTAGTTAAATTTCATTAGGTCCAAATAGACAATCAAGAGGGTGAGTTGGTTTTTCAAGTAAACTAAAACTTATTTGTATATAATCAATCCCTTTTGAAAAAACTTTTCTTCTACATGCAAGTGACTAGCAACATAAGCAGCGGAAGTTAAAGAGTATAGGGAATGAGAAATTGCAAGCAAGATTTATAGAGATTCGGTTTAGATTTGCTCACTTCTCTCTTCCAACTCTAACGGCTCAAATAAGCTGAGAGCCACTAATGTGCAAGAGTGTGTCCTTAAAATCGATAGGAAAGGTGGACTAGTTGAGGTATACAAAAGTTGGTACGGACACTACCTGACTTTAATCTTTATATATCGCATCGCTTGACTACTGGATTTTGATCAGATTTTATATATATGTGGTCATTCGCTACCTAGTTTAAACTTTTGATGGTTCAATCGCACAAGCGACATAAGTTACAACTTACAAGACCAAATAGAGAATTATTGCTTTACCTATCTTCTTGGATTGTGATTTAGGTACGTGCTACGTGACCACGTCAACATTTTTTTTTCACGAATCTCTGTTGCCTGGGGCTTCACCAGGAGCCCGTTTCGAGATCGAGTTCTTTATTTGTCAATCCCGTCTTGTTTTCTTGATGGGCCAAGATTTTCAAGAACGTTGCTTGGGTTCAAAAGAAGCTGTGGTCACAGGCTCACATCAGTAGGCCGAAGAATATGAAGACTATCTTGTTAATGGAAGTGGAAAATGCTGATAACTACAAATAAATAAATGATTTATAAAATAGTGCATTTGGAATGGTACATTCACCTAAAACATTGTAAAATGCGTCCTCTGTGTTATTTATATGAAATGTGATGAATAAATCAATTTTCATAAGAGAAAGTTACTAAAACTAACATTTGTTAGACAAATCAAACAATTTAGGGGTGTTTGTCATCCAGAGAATTGTGTAGACATGCTCTTCTATTGAATTGGCACAAGGGTCAAGGGCAATAAATTTATGACTTTTTTTATAATTTTCCCAGCAAGTAATTACACGAGCACTTTGAGGTGTGTGCTAATAGTACTCACATCTAGTATTTACAATATGGTCTAATGTATGTATGTACGTACGTACGTACTAGCAATTTTATTGCATGTAAGTCAAGTCTTACATCTGAAACACCTAATGTACACGTGACCACATCAAAGAGATAATTGAAAACAGGAAAGAGGGAAGTGCAGCAAAATTCTAAAAACTTATACTTAAAATTGCAATTAAGTTATGATACCTTTAGATCGTGCAATTAAGTACACCATCTCCACTACTGCTCGAGATTGATGCCGCCGTCGACACACTCGTGCTCAGCGCCACCGCCACGCGGCCCTACACCAGGTTCCATCATCGCCACTAATCGCACCTAGCTCATGAGTCCTTTCTCTCTTTGGTCACCGACGCAATTTTTAGCCGCTACCAAAACCCACCATCATTACTTCATCGCCGCCCCAGCTCAACTCTGTCGCCTTCCGCTCTCCACCACCACCTTCGACTCTTGCTCACTCTAGTCGACCTCCAATGGAGGTCATCGCCTCCATCACCTTTTAAGGTCATACAAGAGCTCCGTGACCTCAAATCTAAGGCCGCATGCTCAAATCTGCGGAGACTCACACTGTTTAAGCTGCCAAAACGGGAAAGCAAAAATCAAAGTGTCGGCTGAGCTCGGTCCCCTTCTGGCTATTTGTTGTGAAAGCAAGCGATTTAATAATAAAATAGATAAAATAAAAAAATAAATCGGACCCTAAATTTACTTGGTTCAGTCAATCTGACCTATGTTTATGAGAAGAGCAGCAAAAAATTTCACTATAAATCAAGCGATACAACGGATATTACAATCAAATTTGAGTCACTCAAATACTCCCAGTATTTCTTAGCTTCTAATTACACCAAAAAAACTTATACAATATTTAGCTCAATAATTCCTCAAGAAATAATATCCCAATCTCGCTAATGAATTAACAAATCTTACCATAAGATTTAACTAGCTTCAACACTTGAATTTTTTGTGTAATTTCACGAATAAAACCCACGGAGATAAAACCCCTGCCAAGCACTCGACGAAACGGCGCTTCAACATCTTTGTGTCCAGAAAAAGAACAACCCACAACTGCATAGTTCAATAATATTGAATCAATATATATGCACTCTGCCCATACGACCCAATCCATTAAGAATTGAAAGATTTTCATATCTTTTAATTCTTCTTTTTCTTTGACAGTAGACTTTCCTTTATGGTCCTCTTTCAAGGTCAAAATCCAACACATCTTTGGACTCCACCGTCTAGAAATCACAGTCGACTGCAACACGGAATCAAACTTTTTTTTGCTGGGAATTAAACCTTATATTGCAAACAAAGCAATTACAAAAACGAAGCATTACCTACATTAGAGCGAAATATAAAAAAAGACTCTACTAGTACAATATTTTTAACTCTAGAAGGGAGATCGTGGTAAAGAAAAGAGGATGTGGTGCCTATATGATTAGAGGCCCAATTTGCAAGTGCATGAGCAGCTCCATTCTTGGATCTACGGGTCCAGTCCAAGCTCCAACCTAGATTGTGCTGAAATTGAAAGCAAGAATGTGCAACGAAAGGTTGAATACTCCAAGGGCAAAAACCCTTTTGTTGGATGGCATCAATTAAGACCTTAGAATCGCTTTCAAAGATCGTTTTTCGAATGCCCAGAGACTGAGCATAATTGCAGGCGAGAAGGAGAGCTGCTGCTTCCACTTCCACCGGCGAGTTCCAACATCCTCTCCTTGTCCAAGCTTGGACTACTAATCCGCTAGCCGATCGTGCAATGATACCTATGGCTCCTTTGTTATCTTTCCATGCACCATCTACATTAAATTTGAGCTCTTGATCTGATGGTGGGAGCTAGGTGTCTATGCCTACTCCAATCGAATCGGCTTCTGGACTTGGTGCGACTATTTTTTCTTCCTTGAACTTGTTTGAGAATTCCATGAACTCCTGTAAAACCAACTTACACTACAAAAAAACAGGGTTTTAGCGACGGATTTTGCGACAAAAAATTTGGCAAAATTCGTCGCAAAACGAATTTGCAACGAAAAAAAATCTGTCGCTAATTCGGCATCGCAAAATTTAGCGACGAAAACTATCAATTTTCATCGCTAATTTGCGACGAAAAAAAATTCGTCGCAAAATTCGTCGCTAATTGTCCGTCGCAAAATTTATTGCAAATTAGCCACGAACTGTATTCGTCGCAAAATTCGTCTCTAATTATTCGTGGCAAAATTCGTCGCAAATTAGCCACAAACTGTATTCGTCTCAAAATTCGTCGCTAATGTGCCACAAATTTTTTTTTTGTCTCTAAATTGCGACGAAATGTTTTTTTTTGTCTAAAAATCGCGACGAAATGTATTCGTGATAAAATTCATCGCTAATTTTTGATGAATTTTTTTTTTGGTCATTAATTTGCGACCAACTGGTCCATCGTCTGCCCCTCAACATTGATCGAGTACTCCTTCAAAACATATGCAAAGTTCAAAGCCTCCGTCGTTTGGGCCACACTGAAGTTCTTCAGAAGAGTATAATCCCGGGCAGAAACAGAGAATATGGCATTGGACGCTTTATACGAATTGTACGAAGAGGGATATAAGTACAACCGGACGAACTTCCAACCGGATGCCACGGGAAAACTGTAAGTAAAATTAGACGGGAAGATCCTCGCGATCATGTACAAGACTTGGGGTACAGAGTGGTCCTGCGTGGCGGCTGCGGCCGTGATCGTGTTCAAGGTGGAAGACGGGAACTTGGAACCGATGTCCGAGGTCCACACCCGGCCATCGGTATTGGTGGTCTGCGGATCCGCCCCGCAATTCAGCAGGATCTTATCGGTGGGCACATAGTTAGCCCCCAAAACCGCCACCGCCGACAATGACGCGAACAAGCACAAAAACACCAGGGCCGCCCCGGCGTCGGTCGCCGCAGTATTCCTCATCGACCCCCCAGAAAAAGGCACGAGATTCAGCTTAAAATCCGGAACAAACTTACTTCACTCCGCTTCTAGATCCCGCAACAATCCTCCGCCGGAAGAACAACAAGCAAGACGCGATCAGCTCATGACAGGACCTGAACGAGACAGTCGATGGAGGGGAAAAAAACAACACGCCTATCAGCTCGAACCTCCCCAAGTTCCGAAATTTCACATCAAGAAGAAGCAAACGAATAGACCCAGAACTCCAAAAGCACGCGGACATCGAAACAGCAGAAAGTCAAAATGCAACCTCCGGAAGCCCAAAGACAAAGAATAGCTAAAAGAAACGAAGGGAGACACGTGGAGTTGCACCTTGATGGCCGATGATGGAGCGAAGAGGGAGGAATGCGAGGATCTTACCTGAGCTGGAGCACCGGAGAGGGGGACAGATCGCGGCGATTCCTCGCTGGGTGTGAGGAGAGATCGCCAGGCTGCAGAGATCAAGAAAGAGAGAGAGAGAAGAAGAGGAAGAGGAAGAGGGAGAAGGAGCTGAGAAGGTCGGAGCAGAGAACATGCGCGCGAGGAGAAAGAAGAGAAGAAGAAGAGGAGGAGGAGGAAGAAGACAAGAAAAAAAAAAAGGAAGAGAGAGAAGGCGGGAAAAGGAGGCGGGAATTTTTCCTTTTTTATGGTCAAATCCGTTACAAATTTTGCGACGGATTTATTTTTCTATCACAGATTTATTTTCCGTCGCAAAATTCGTGGCAAATTTGCGACGAATTTATTTTCCATCGCAAAATTCGTTGCAAATTTGCGACAGATTGATTTTTCCGTCGCAAATTTGCGACGAATTTATTTTCCGTCGCAAATTTGCGATGGATTTATTTTTTTATCGCTAATTTACAACGGAATTTGCGACGGAAGTGATCTTCGCGGCACATGGCGCCCATTTTTTTCAAATCCGTTGCTAATTTGCAACGGAATTAGCGACGAAAATGTTTATACCGATCAATTTTTCGAATCCGTCGCTAATTCCATCCAAACCTTAAGTAGATATGCTTCTACACTTTTACATACAATGACACATTACTCATATTTAACGAATTAGTAAATGTCATGATCTAATTCGTCTAAGGGCGGCAAGTCTGGTGATGCTTTTTTTTTTTCATTAGAGCAGCGGAGGAATGTCAAACAACTACGGGAGGTTGTTGCGAAATGGGCCGATGTGACTAGCATTACGAATACTGTGGAGAAATATGACTGATGTGGATGTCGTTGTTACAAATAAACTCGATTGACGCTTCCTCAAATAACAATAGCACTCTGATACCAAGTCAAGAATGTGATAAAAAAAATTAAGAGCAATATATATATATATATATCATTGTCAAATGAAGAGTACACAAACCTATATATCGGTTTTATAGGATGACTATCTAAAAGAGAAAATATCAATTACAATCAATTAAAGGAAATATAGGGAATCTTTTAAATATTTCTCTAATAGAATGCATGCTCTCTATTCACTCATCATTCGGATGTAACCCTTTAAGAATAATTCATCTAATTGGTTAGATCAAATTGGTTAGGTCTAAATAAGAATATCTCTTTTATATGATCTCCTATAGATATCCCCATATAGATACATTGACTTTACATTTCATATATCCACCCGATTCCAATCTATTTGAATATTGCTATAATTTATTTACCCATATATTTACGCATACATAAGAGCTACGTGCGGAGGAAACCGCCATATTCAACTAAATAGATATCTGTATTATCTATATCTAAGTCTTGAAAAAAAAAATAAGATAAGATTTGCACCTATCGAATCTAAAAAAGCTTATTTGGGACGAGAACATTTTAAGAGATTATCTAATATCTTGAGTTTATAATAGAACTTCTTATCTAATTTGAATTTGTAATATCTAATCTCTCTTAAAATTGGATGTGTAGCAAATCGTCCAATCTCTTTTGAATTTGAACTTGTGACAATCATCCAATTTAGTTTGAATTGCAATTAATAATTGTTAGTTTGCACTAGATTGGTTTCATTAGGCAATATTTAGTTTGTCTTGTGATGAAGTATATTCCTTATGTAGTCATCGTCCTTATCACGAGAGATTGAGACATGATAATCATCGTGATTAGACTTAGAAGAACTTAGGTTTAGTTTTAGAACACTACAAAAAAACAAGGTTTTAGCGATGAATTTTGCGACGAAAAATTTGGCAAAATTCATCACTAAACGAATTTGCGACAGATTTATTTTTTCATCGCTAATTTGTGACAGATTTATTTTCCATTGCATTAGCGACGGAATTTGCAACGGATTTATTTTCCGTCGCTAATTTGTGACGACTAATTTTCCGTCGCTATTTTTGCGATAAATTTTTATTTCGTGGCAAATTCCGTCGCAAATTAGTGACGGAAACTTTCCGTCGCTAATTTGCGACGGATTTATTTTTCGTCGCAAATTAGCAACGAAAAATTTTCCGTCACTAAATTCCATGGCAAAATCCTTGTTTTTTTATAGTGTTAATTGCTTGGGAAGGATTTGGAATAGCTTGATCATGTAAAATGGAATTCCTACAAAACCACATTCTAGTACATAGAATCGCTGCATAGAGAGTGAAGAGTTTGCAATCGAATCCCATTATCTCTGCCATTCGTCCTGGGTCAAGGAAGTGGTTTATCATTTCCTTTGGTGATGTAAAGTTCCAAAAAGATGAGATGATACCCCATGGACTCTATCTCCATAAAATATGGGCCAAAGGGCATGTTATGAATAGATGGACTGGAGTTTCTTCTAAATTTTCACACAACGGGCATGAAGGATTTGGAATGTGAAATAACCTACCCAAGTTAGCTCTATAGGGCAAGACATTGGCCGTTGTCCTCCAAAACATCATCTTGTGCCTCTCATGAACTCTAGCTTTCCAAATTTTGGTCCAGATTCCAGAGTTAAAGCCATTTGCTGTAGGCACTTTGATGAGCTTATAAGCGGATTTAACGGTAAAAATTCCATCAATAGCTAAGTGCCAAATCGGTTTATCCATCCAAATGGAGGATGGAACTTGAATCTGAAGAATGTCTTGAATTGAGGTTGGGCAAAACACCTGAGTTAGACTGTTTACATCCCAAGATTTTGTCGTTGGGATAAAGAAGCTCGCTACTTTCCTTTTTTTTTAATATAGGATCAGGATCAATAAAAGAAGGGAGATGCTTTGGTATGTGTGGCATCCAAGGATGATTGCCAACCTCAATTGACTTGCCATCTCCTACCTGATAAAAAGTGCCAAGTTTGAGTATTTCTCTAGTGTCCATGATTGACTTCCATAACCGAGATGCCGATGCCTTAACCTCATGGTTCCAAAAATTGGATCTCCATAAATATTTTCTCTCAAGGAGTCGAACCCATAGCTTGCCTCTATCATGTATCAGTCCCCAGCCGAGTTTGAGGATCAAAGCATTGTTAAAATTCCTGGTATGTCTAAAACCCAGTCCACCACTTTTCTTATTTCTACACAAATAGCCCCAACATTTAGGTGTGAAGAACCTGTTTTTCTCCGCCAGGACACCCCACCAGAATTTCCTAGTGGCTGCATCGAGTTTGTCACAAGTGACTCTTGGCAACCTATTGGATTGCATAGCATAGATCGAACTATTCTGAACAACCGATCGAATGTACATTGCTCTACCTGCCCAAGACAAGGACTTCATTTTCCAATGACTAAGTTTGTTATCAACCTTCTGTTCAAGGAATTGGTATCTAGCTCTGCCATTTCCACGTTTGAAGAGAGGGTTGCCAAGGTACAATGCATCATGATTTGTCTTCTTCATGTTTAGTTCATCCATGCAAAATTTTTTCATACATGTGGAAGTGTTTCTTGAGAAGAAAACAAACGACTTTTGACGATTTAAGCTCTGACCTGACCAAGAGCAGTAAATTTGAATGCTTTCCTTCAGCGCTCTCACATGTCTCTTTGTGGCTTGAACAAATAACAACAAGTCATCGGCATACATAAGGTGTGTCAGAGGTGGACTGTCCCGCCCTTCTCTTATTCCTGTGATCATCTTTAAGTCCTCTACCCGATTGAGTATTCGAGATAGAAGTTCATAATAAATTACGAACAGGTATGGTAAGATAAGATCGCCTTGTTGAAGACCCTTTTGATGTGTAAGACCTCCAACCGGCCTACCATTGATGAGCAAAGTATAATGAACTGTTGAAATACACCGATTTATGAGTATAAAAAAGTGATCAGAAAACCCCACTCTACGGAGTATTGTATCGAGAATATCCCAATCAACCCTATCATAAGCTTTGGACATATCCACCTTTACTCCCACAAAAGCCCTGCCATTTCGTTTCTTTTTCATGGAGTCCATGATTTTCTGTGCCATAACTGAGTTCTCTTGTATACTTCTACCCAGGACAAAAGCCGATTGTTGAGGTGAAATCAAACGGCTAAGAAACCCTTTTAGTCTATTGGCTAACAACTTAGAGATAAGTTTGTAGCTCACATTACACAAACTTATGGGACGAAACTGGGTAAAGGTATGTGCATTCTGCGATTTTGGGAGAAGTACTATGAAAGTATGATTAATGAGGTGGGGCAAATGACTTGTGCGAAAAAATTGCTGTACGAATTGGATAATCTGGGCCTTCACCATATCCCAACATTTCACATAGAAGATGAGATGAAATCCGTCTGGGCCCGGTGATTTAAGAGGGACCATAGCTTTTAGGACTCTATAGATTTCATCTTCCATTGGAATCTTCAAAAGTTCAAAGTTTTCTCTTCAGAAATAGCGTTAGGGAATAACTCCCCTATGCAAGAGTGTGGATCGAGTGTTGGTCCTGAGAAAAGCTCTGTATACTTGGATAGAAAAAATCCTTTGATCTCATCCATATTCGTGATCCATCGGCCCCCATCATCTTGCACTGCCAAGATATAATTTTTGCACCTTCTAATAGTGGTAGATAGATGGAAAATTTTGGTATTTCGA
Source organism: Syzygium jambos (assembly GCA_031216235.1). NCBI lineage: Eukaryota > Viridiplantae > Streptophyta > Magnoliopsida > Myrtales > Myrtaceae > Syzygium > Syzygium jambos. The sequence continues at coordinate 6,818,196 of CM062229.1, read as the reverse complement.
TTACCCTCTTGTAGCCACAATTGTCTTGATTTTTGCTTGTACATCATCTCCAGTCTCTCCCATTGCTCATTAATATCCGCCTTGATTTCTTTTTCTTTCTTGCTATTCTCTTCTGAAGGATCATCCGTTTGAATGGAAACAAGTGATGAAGTCAATTTCTTAAGGTGTTGTTGGCAAATGCCAAAGTGTTCCTTATTCCACTTTTTGAGAGCTATCGCAATTGATTTTTGTTTCCTATGCCAAGAGGCCATTGAATTGTCCACCACGCTATTCCAAGCCTCTTCCACAACATTAACACGGGTTGAATCCCGCAACCAAGCGACTTCAAATTTAAAAAGGTATCTCAAATTATCCTCAAGGGAAGTCGAATTCAGCTAAATAGGAGAATGATCTGAATTCACGGCCAGTAAGTGGATAACCCCTGCCCGAGGGAATTTCTCACACCATGAAGTCGAATAGATTGCTCGATTCAATCTTTTTCGAACGCTTGCAAAGCCCCCTCTACCATTTGCCCATGTATAAGGTTGGCCTTTAAACCTAAGATCAACACAGCCCGCTAAATCCATAAAGTCCACTAGGAAGCGATGAGATGGGCCTGGGCCCCTTCTGTTGGACGCCTCTGAATCATAGATGGTCTCATTGAAGTCTCCAATTCCAACCCAGTCCTCTCCCAAGTTTTGAACCCGACTAGTGAATTCTTCCCAAAATGCTTGCTTAAGTCCAAAATAAGGGGGGTACATACACCAACGAAAGCCACCAGAAATGCTCAGGATTCTCTGATAGAAACCTTCGTATGAATTTGGTTTTTTTTAGCGAAGGAAATGGATAAAACCACAGGATCTTTCCAAATGACAGCTAAACCTCCCATTGTATTATCCGCAGGAATTGAAAAGGAGTGGGTAAATCGAATCCGTCGTGTAATAGTTTCTATCCGACTAGTATCACATTTTGTCTCCGATAGAAACACAATATCCGGGTTACAAATTCGGCACGTAGCCTTCAACTCTCTCAAAGTGGGTATTCCTACAATGCCTCGACAATTTCATGCTATAATATTCATGGCAACGTAGGGGTAGTAAATGGCCCGCCTCCTTTACCCACTAACGCAGAATAAGAGTTATTCCTGAAGCACCAACAACCTCCAAGGAAAACACCAAACTTCTCTAACAACTACCTAGTAGGCATCGCAACAAACACTTGGTGTGCTGAAATGATTTCAGCGCATTTTCATCTACCCCCTCCAGCCATACCGAGGTACTAGAATTTGTTCAAGCTAGAAGATATCACCACCAGTCGTCAAAAAAAACCAAACCCTGCCTTCAGTTATTGTTCAATGGACAATGTAGTGAATGCACAACCAGCAGAGAATAACAGTGTGGGAATTTATCTACCCACTTAACTTCTGTTTATCTGAATTACAGGGGCTAAGGCTAGAGCGGTAATCACACTGCCCATGAAAATGCCACAATTCTCCAACCGCTAACTACCAGGCATTACAACAAACACTTGGTGAGCACTCATTCATCAGTCAAAGTATAGACAGGGATTAGTCGATCTCTGGCATCACCAAGCACCAACAAGTCCTAGCTGAAGGAACATCTCCTTCACTGGCACACAACCAGCAGAGAAGATGACATCACTGATGAAGCAGATCGTCCTCGCCACAGTCAGGGGGGAATTGCAACCTTTGACAAGAAATGGGTGAAGAAGGGAATAAGTAGAGTTGATGTAATGACAAAAGGAGGGAACTCCAACCAAGTGGAGAGGTAGACTCCCACTGAGAGAGGGAAGACTCCCAAAAAGGGAGAGGTGAGCTCTCACGAAAGAGAGATAACACAGAATCAATTTTTGAACTGCAAGATTTTGGCTTTTGACTTTTGTCCTTATACACAATTTAATTCAAGTCGAGTTCGCTCAATAGGCTCAAGCTTAAGACATATTATAAGGCAAAAGTACACTACAAGTGCCATAACTTGTGTACGGCACTCACTTTAGTGCCATAACTTTTTTTTGGATCACTTTAGTGCTAAAATTTTTGAAAAACGATCACTTAAGTGCTAAAATTTTTGAAAAACGATCACTTAAGTGCCAACTCTGGTGCCGTACACAATTTTTCGCCGGAAATCTGATGTGGCATTTTTTTTATTAATTTCTGAAGCTGACGTGGCTCGCCGGAGTCTCGCCGGAGATTGGCACTTAAGTTATCGTTTTTCAAAAATTTTAGCACTTAAATGATCGTTTTTCAAAAATTTTAGCACTTAAGTGATCGTTTTTCAAAAATTTTGGCACTAAAGTGATCCAAAAAAAAGTTATGACACTTAAGTGATCGTTTTTCCTCCGACTTGGCATCAAAGTGATCCGAAAAAAAGTTATGGCACCAAAGTGAGCGCCGTAAACAAGTTATGGCACTTATAGTGTCCTTTTGCCCATATTATAATAATATCCATCTTAATCTGACATTTAAGCCAAGTCACAATCACTTCGTTGGAATGTGAACTTCATTGCTGCTCTCGCACGGTCCCTAATGGGCTCAATGGCTACAGATATCTTCCAAGTCCAAGTCTCACTCAAACGTCGCCATAACTGTGGACCTCATCAAAACACAAGCACCACTTGCACATTTAACTACTCTAAAAGGATTTTTCGACACAACCTGCTTTACCATAAATAAAGTAAAACCACTGTTCCAAACATATCTATCAACGTACCTTGTTAAACTTACCATTTAGAATAACTATTGGCTCTTTAGGCTCCACCTCCTACAAGCATTATCTATGTCGATTACTCTGCTAGTACCCAATACCTCAAGAGTTTCTAGTTGCAACTTCACCTCAAGCTTAACATCGTCTAGATCCATATAAACATCGCCAGAAACACTCCTACCAAGAAGTATTGAAGACTTATCAAATGTAACTTCTTTGCTGATAATAGGTGAATTTAATTCTGAGCACCACAACCGATAACCCCGCTCACCTTGTGCTTAAACTCAAACATGCATTTTCTTGCCCTCCCATCAAACTTACCATCGCTTACCATCGCTTACTCGAACATAACATGGGCAACCAAATATTTTAAGAACTGAATAATCAACAAAGTTACATGATCACAGTTCTTTGGGAATCTAACATCCAATTGCAGTAGATGGGGATTTATTCATCTAGTAGTTTGTCGAACTAAGCGCATCTGCCAAGAATCTTCTAACCATACCAATACTAGAGAGCATTTTATGAGCCGTTTCTAGTAACATTTTGCTCATCAACTCTGCAAAGTCTCACTATCCCTTTCTTCATGCAAAAGTCGTTTAATAGCTCTAAGCAAAACTCCATACTCCCGTTAATTCACAACTTCTTGACTGTTTAATAAGTCTCATTTTCGATCAAAGCTCTCAACTGCTTAATCTTAACAATAGCATCAAACTTATTCCTCAACACAAACACCCAGGTCGAGATGACCTACGTCCACGAGGGGAGCATATAGACTTCTTCATTAAGGTCTCAATTGATAAAGGCAATTTTAATATCCATCTTGTATAACTCCATATCGAAATGAGCTATTAATGTTATGATTACTCTGAAAGAATCTTTAGAAGAAACTGAAAAAAAAAGTTGCTTCATAGTCTACTCCTTCTTTCTAGTGAAATCCTTGGCTATCAGTCTGGCTTTAAATTTTTCAATTTTTCCTTTGGAGTCTCTTTTAGTCTTATAATACAGCGGTGATTATAATCATACTCGAGTCACTAATTACTCTCAGTGTTTGCCAACCCCTAATTACACCTGATAACTCACACATTATTTAGCCCAACAATCCTTCATGAAACAATCTCTCAATCTCAAGAAGGAATTAACAAATCTTACAACAACATTTAACTGGCCTCAACAGTCAAAATTCTTGATGTAATTTCATAAATAAAACCCATGGAGATAGACCCTTGCCAATTAATCGACGAAATGGCGCTTCAACATCTTTTGTGTCCAAAAAAAGAACAATTTACAAGTACATAGTTAAATATATATGTGTGTGTGTGCAGTCTGTCACGTGACCTAATCCAATAAGAATTAAAAGATTTCCATATCTTTTAACTCTTCTTTTTCTCTAACAGTAGACTTTCCTTTTCTGCAACACTGTGTACAGTCGACTGCAGCACGAAATCAATTTTCAGAACTGCAAGATTTTGGCTTTCAGTTTTCGTCCTGATACACAATTTAATTTGGGTCAGGTTCGACATGTGAGAGAATCTAAATAAGTAATCATGTCCAATACCATCGTCATTCATTATGAGTAAATTACGATAAATTCTCTCCCTGCTACCTAATTTTCGAAATATATTTGGGTGCATAATATTATTTTATTCTTGAGTTGGTGGTGAACAAGAACGAAAAATCCATCAGTATTGGGCAAAAATCGGGGGCTTTTTGACTAGATGCCAAAGTCACCGCAAACTGCCTCGTAAACCGGAAACTTGCGATGTACGATGTGAGCAAAGTGCTCTCGGTCCGTTCCATGTCAACCGCTGTTCCCCAGTTTTGGCCCAATCGAGATGAACAGACGAAAAGATATGGCCACACAAACGCACACAGACCATTCGAACATAAGTACGCGAGACTGTTTCCTTGCTTGTTTGGTCGGCCAGGAAAGAACTTCTTAATTACCTTCCTTGACCGGCAAGACAAAGGCCTCTCTTCAACTGCATGCGGTTTTTGGGACCCGTTCAAACTTCGGGAGCCAGAAAAGGGGCCATGAATGACGACATCACAGAACCTTTAGCATGAGCTCGTTTCACCGGACCGGCGACGGCATCATTAATGCAAGATTTGAATTGCAAAGAGACTTTTCTGTACCCACGTTTAAATCACAGGGAGGCGCTCAAGAGGAAGAGAGGAATGCTGCCTCTCACCTCACCGTCCACCTACCTATTTATGACTCTCTCTCTCTCTCTCACCAATTATGGGCGAACTATCTCGTGACATGCTTAATCGATACTTCAAAAATGAATTATTTCAAGTTAAATGAACGTTGGCACAATTTGGCACATAGTGGTCTCTCTTTCCAACAGAAAACAGTGTTCCTCCTTCATAAAAAGTAAAATTTTAACTGGGGATCTTTCATAAGCCTTTTGAAAAGTCAAACTTACAGTAAAATTAATCGATTTCTTCATTCATTGCGCATAGAAACCGGGTCAGTTGATTGACTTTCAAGGTATCGCTTGCTTGCATCCTGTTGTTTTGCTGGCCATGCGAAAGTACACAGTTACTCCAAAACGAATAATAGCACAAATAAAAAGTTACCGCATTATGCTTAATTAAATATATTCTAGTTTATTTCACATAAATCATGCGGTCAAATAATCATGTGATTTATTCATCAACTGAAAACTATCATTGGTTTACGTGATCATACTTAACTTAATCAACATACAGTTAGAGTCAGTCTATTATGATAACATTTCTAGATCATAGAAAAGTTTAAGCGATTTCGGTCATTGCACTATTCAAGAAAAATAGTGATGTTATATAGTATTTTTTTTTTGGTAAGAGTGATGTTATATAGTATTTTCTCTCTCTTTTTCGCTAAAAAGATGCAAGTCATAAATAGGCAAATTTGAATAAACTTTCTTTATTTTTATCTTTTTGGGCCCAGACTGCACAAGCCCCAATTTAAGTTTATTTCAAGAAAATGCTATTTTACAAGACTGCAGCAGAATTTAAACAGCTAGCGCATGCCCATGGGAAGCAATAAGTCGCCATGTTAGTAATGAGCTCTCTGTTGTCCCAATTACTGCTTTTTGCCTTGTTTTTTCGAGAAGTTAGGATAACATTTATCTTGCATGAAAAAACTATCACGATAAGTTTCCTACGTAGAAATTTTATTTGCTCGGTGGAAAATGTGGAAGCAAAATTCTCCTTTGCACCTATTTAAGTTGTTGAATCAATGAGTTTGCATAACTGTTAAAGCCATCAGTAGTTGTTAAGCATACACAACACGCTATTTCATCGAAGTACCTATTACGCATAACATGAAAATCTATAAATTGTAGTGCATTGAAAGTTGCGAAATTTTCTTAAGGGTCTTGTTTTTTTCTTTTTTGGCTCGAAGTGGTCTTGTTACAAAGTGTCCAGGAACATTAATTAATGCTACTAAAACTAGTAAAAGTGCGTGTGGAAACTTTTGCAAAATTGAAAAAGAAACATATTTCAAAAGACTAGCATGTTACGAAAAGAAAAATTCAAATTTCTAAAGTATAATTAATAACTCTTAACAAGTCCCTTCGGGGCACTTTTTAAACACTTTTCTTTCTTAATTGCCTAGGTTGCTTAACAAGTGCTGTCAAGGCACACGAATGGCAAACGGCAATCATTGATCTTGGCTTACTTGTTTAACAACGGAAAAGATTACAATTTTCAATTTACAGACTATTTACACAGCACATACAATCAACGCCTTTCGAATCAAGTATCCAAAGCACTAATTATCAAGATGGAACTCAAAATTGCAGATATTATCAGCATACGATTTACTGAAGATCTGCATGATTTTTGTCACGACAGAAGGAAGAGCAACTGTTTCGAAGGAAGTTTTGGGAGCCAATAAGATGAATAGTAGTCCCAATATGGGAAATGATGCTCCTTTCCAGGTAACTACTAGATCGATTTGACTACCCCTAGTATATTTTTATTTTATAGGGGACAGCCTTAAATGGCACGCCCGATTAGCTCATCTAGAAAAATTGGCTTTTTAATGCTTTAACGCCGTACAACAATTAAATGTGCTTTTCATGGGAAGCCGGTGTGGACCGATCATCCTCGACATGTGACGGTGATGATTTTTGGGTCTCTCTCTTTACCTTGATTGACAAGTCATTGTTGGTTCATTGACTTTATACGGAAGATGGCCCCCTCAATTTCTCGTCCGCAAGTCTTAATCCGGGAAATTATTTCCTAAAATAGGAATGCATAGAGTGGTCTATGCTCAATTGATCAGAATCAGCAATAAGGAAAATGTTGACAATTGCACAATATTAATTTCTAGTAAAGAACAAAACTGCCAATCATGTATTCTTCTCAATCCCGGACCTGTTATAATGATGTCAATTCACTCTTAAACTTTCTAATTTTATTAATTTAGTTATATACTTTGCATGAAATTCTAATGTAGTCATTCAGGCCAATTTTCGTTGAAAATCTTTGACGTGATCGTATGCCATGTAGGATGGCCAGGGATGGCTAGACCACCACCTCAGCGATTTTCAACAAAAATTGATTGAAATAACTATATTAGAATTTCACGCAAAGATTTATAATTAAATTGACAAAAATTAAAATTTTTATGATTGAATCGACATCCGTACAATAGGTTCAAGATTGATTGGGAAATTCTCCCTTACATGCACACACATCTGTATGCCAAGCTAGCCAATCTTAAAAACCAACTCTTTCTTTTTTGAAACTTTTTCACCGAAATTTCACCTTTGAAGTGATGATGTGGATCCATGCTATTTGAGTAATTAACCACCATTTGCACAGTTACCCGCATGAGATGTTACGTGTTATATATATTGTCAAAAGAAAGATGCCATTCACATATCAGAATAAGGCTTTCAAGCCTAGCAAATCGAAAATAATTTCAAAACAATGCAAAAGCACAGTCTGTAGCTAGAATCACACTCTCATCCCTCAAGAACAGATCTAACACCATAAACGAACCGCGGCTGATAACCAGATTCAGTGATGAGCACACGCCGAGATCTCTCGCTCCATTTACAACGGCTTGAGGTGCACATTTAGATTCAACACTTTCGTCACTATAGCCATATAGAGGCACCAACACTAAAATGTTGAAGGAGCACAGATCAAATATCTATAAGGAGCTCCTAGATCCATATCTAGATCTAGTTCAAGAGAGTAAAATCCCCAAAACTTGACATAATCTAAATCGTTAGAGGAAAGCGTCCTAATCTTGGAGAGGTTGTAGAGCAACTGTACGAATATTCTCCTCGGTGGCTGTCAATTAGACAAATGATCGAATTGGTCTCCACGTATGCTCAAGATCAGCTGCAAAATTTATTCACACAGAAAAACTCGCAGTACAAATCAGGAGAGAAAGAAAGATAAAAGAGCTTCAAAAGACGGAAGAGGGAGACAGAGGTAGAGGGGGGAGGGGAAAAGGGAGAGAGAGAGAGAGAAAGGTCCCTCTCTCTCCCTTAAAAACGGCACTACAGAAAGGCGGCGATTTCAAGGGAAAGCAAAGGAAACCCTTACATGTAAAAAATGTTAAAACTAGGTGGTGTTTGGTATCTATTTGTGCATTTTTAGTTAACAAAAAAAATTCTTGTACGATGCTTACGTTAATTAATTCTTTAATGACATTCTAATATCTATTTAGATAACCGAGAAGTAAAATTGGTATCTTATATTTCGACTTCCAAATCCAAGTGAACCTCGGATTTTCAGAGAGGACATTGACATAAAAACTAAAGTAACTAAAGGAAGTAAAAGGTCCATCATCCAGTTTTATCAGGGCCACAGTAGCTTTAGTTAAATCGAACAACCCCACAGAAAAAAATGAATTACATAAAGTGCGAGAGATCGAACACGCGACCTCCCGGGCCTCTCAGCTCAAGCCCTAGGCTTGATCGTGGCCTGAAGAGTGTTCTTCATGACCACCGTGAACTCCAATTTGCCGGTGAAGTCGATCTTGCTGTTTGGAGGATATGCACTCCACTCGAACTCTTGAACCATCCGCGCGAGCATCAGATGAACGTGAACCGTGGCCATTGCAAGTCCCGGGCATATCCTCCGTCCCACGCCAAACGGCAACATTTTCACGCCAGTGACCCCGGTGATGTCGGCATCTTCATTGCCCGAGATGTACCGATCTGGGTTGAATTTTTCTGGGTTTTTCCACAACTTCGGGTCCTCTCCGACGGCCGGCAAGTAGATCTCCACGTTTGCATCAGTGGGAATGTCGTAGCCTGCAAGGAAAATTATGACGTTAAATCGTATTAGCATATCATAACCATAACACTCCATCCATATAACGTATTAGTCTTTGGAAAATACTGTACAGAAGTCTCTTTCCTTCTATTAAACAACGAGCTTGTTCCCCAAGAATCTGCTAATTGAGTAATTAAGACGCATTTTTTTTAATGTTCCTAATTTTAAGTCGGACCAGTTCGGATCTTTCATGTATGTTTACCTTTCTTAGGCCTAATATAGACCGAGTATATTCATCTAATTATTTGATGATTCCAAATTTTACGATCTATTATCATAGTAATTTTTTAATCTTAAAACGAAATTTGCTGGTTTAGGACACAGTAAAGCATGCCCTATCGGTACACATACACTAGGCTCATCCAATTGTAACCATGATCTATGTATTATGAGAAAATAGTTAGTTAATTCAATTCATAGATTCAATCAGCCAACTTTACTTTAGAGGCATTTGCCATGTCGTAACTATATACTGTGTCCGATTTCATAATTGAGATGACATCCTATCCAAAAGTCGTGTAATTCCTACGCAATAATATGATATGGTAAGTCATTTTAAAACGACAAGCAAGTTGGGTAAATTTTAAATTTACGAAATATCTCATTAAACTCACGAAAACTCACAAACCGTAAATTTCTTTTGCATTTGCCAAATCGGTGGCTCTGCAGCATTTATCAAGGTAAATAGCAACCTCGCTTACGTACCTGCTAGCTTGGTCGGCTCAGTAACTGCATGAGTTAAAGAGAAGTAGGTGGGTGGGTGCTTCCGCAGCAGCTCTTTCACCGTAGCATTCAAGTACGCCATCTTCTCTATGTCTTTCTCGTCCACCTTCCGATCACCGACCGTCGACCTGATCTCCTCGTAGAGCCTGCTTTGCACGTCCGGGTTCGCGATCAGCTGCGCGATCCCCCACTCGATCGCCGTCGCCGTCGTGTCGGTCCCCCCGTTCAGGAACTCCGAGCACAGCGTCACGAGCTCAGCGCTTGTGGGCCCCGACTTGCGCCCTTCGATCTTGAGGTCGAAGAGCGTGTCGAGGTACGAAAACGACGCCGCCGTCTTGTCCGACCCTGGGTTCTCGAGCGCCTTCCTCCGTTTCTCGATGAATGGGATCACGAAGTCGAGCTGCGCTTGCCGCACTTCCTGTGCCCGCCTCCGCTCCTTCGAGAAGAAGGGGCTCAGCACCGGGAGGTAGTCGTCGATCCGAGGGTCGAGGGTGATGAGCACCGTCTTCATCATCTCGTCCATCCGCTCGATGGTTTCCTCGTCCATCTCGAGGCCGAAGCACATGAACAGAAGGATGCAGAAAAAGGCGAACCGCGCACTCTTGAGCACCCAGACGGCGCCACCGTTGGCCTTGGCCTCGGCACGGAGCCGGTCAATGAGCTTGTCCATCGCGTCCTCCCGAACACCCTTAAACTCCTTGAGCCGGCTCGAGCTGAGCATGTTCTGCACCATGTTCCGCCGCAGCGACCGCCACACAGGGCCGTAGATGGCGGCGTTGACCGTGAACTTGTTGCAGCTAAAGACGGCCCGGGTGGGGTTTTCCCTGGGGCGGGTCGCGAACAGCGGCCCCCGCTCGATGAGGGCCTCGTGGACGAGCTTCGCGTCGGCCAGGATGATCATGGTCCGGGTCCCCATTCTCAACGTGAAGATCGGGCCGTACTTGGGCCTGAGATCGTCCACGTACTGGAAGAACGGCTTCCCCGAGCGGGCGAACTGGAAGAGGTTGCCGACGACGGGCCAACCGGGAGGTCCCGGAGGGAGGTTGAGGCCCTTCCCTCCCGCATTACGCGAAAAGAAGTAAAGAACCCCACAAACCAACACCGCCAGGACACTGAAAACGAGATGATAGTACGAGTGCAGATCCATTGCCGCGGATGGGGGCTTTTGAGAGATAGAGAGAGTTCAGAGGAATGGGGGAGGATATAAAGGAAGGGAGAGCATGAAATTGCAGGTGAGGGTTCAATAAAAGCTCACGACTCTTGAGCTCTACCACTCGAGAAAAGTTGTCGTGTATGGTTGGATCAAAACCGAAGTGGGATCGAGTAGGACTATATAGAGACGATGAAGTTTGGTTGAGAGACGCTGTGTAATCCTGAAGTGATGGGAGCAGTTAGTGAGGTGCATAAATTTGGTGGTGGAGACAGCTGAGAGGGGTGTCTTTAATGGGGTGCAGTGAAATGCTAAATCGAGTAGGTGAATTCAGAGGGGGTGGGGAAGATGGAATGAGAGGGATGAGAGCGAAATCTGTGGGAACGAGGGAGTTGATAGGATGGACAAAGATCATCAATGACTTATTGTGGGGTTAGTTTCTGGTTACAAGTTTTTTTTGCTAGAATTCTGGTGACAAGTTGTCCCGCATGCACTCTGCGTAAATGAACACCCATACGAAAATTTTGCGGCTTTCTGGCATTCTCATCAGTGCCCGCATTTACTTCCTTCCCCCATGGATATTATGAAGAGGCCACGTTTGCAATAGCTGTTTTTCTGTTTTTTTTTCTGAAAGCTAAAAATCGACTTTTTAGATGAAAATATTGAAAACATTTTTCACGAAACAAACGGAGCCTAAGTAACCGTATATGACAAACTAAAGATGTTCTCCTTGAGATGGGTGGATGCATGTGAGTGCTACGTGATGGCGCCGAGGGCCTCAAAGTTGAAAGTGTTTTGGGTGACATGGTTTGATTTGAATAGTCAATTTGATTGCGGATTTGCTGCCCATTGAAGGTGGTAATTTAAACTGAAGATTTTTTCGCTCCTAAATTTGGAAGAGTCTTCCTTCAATAGGTGGTTGTTTTAATTAACTTAGAGTCCGTTTGTTTCCACCAAAAATGAATGATTTAAAAATAATAACTTAAATCACTTTAAAAATGAATGAACAAAAAATTTATCACTCATTCATGAAAATATTTAGACATAAATTGTCATCGATTGTGATAAAAAAAATATATTGAATTATTATTTTAAGTAATCATTTTTGTAAAATTTATTTTTCGCAAAATAAATAGATCTTATTAAAGAAGACTTGTCAAGTTACTCGATACGGTGGTGATTCTCTTTAACTTTCAATGGCAATGAACCTCTCTTAGAATGTTTCATTTCTTCATTTGTTGCCTCGGTAAATGGACATGATGATTGCCGTGGTACCTTTGGGTTCTATAAACACTACAAAAAAACACCGGATTAGCGACGGAATTTTCGGAAAAATCCGTTGCAAATTCGATTTGCGACGGAAAAAATTCCGTCGCTACTAGGGATTCGCAAATTTTTGCGACGGAAAATTCAAAAATTCGTCGCAAAATTAGCCACGAATACAATCCGTCGCAAATTTCGTCGCAAATTTTTCATCGCAAATTTGCGACAAACAAAATCCGTCGCAATTTCGTCGCAAATTTGCGACGAACTATATCCGTCGCAAAAATCCGTCGCAAATTTCGTCGCAAATTTGCGACGAATTATATCCGTCGCAAAATTCGTCGCAAAAATCCGTCGCAAATTCGTCGCAAATTTGCGACGAACTATATCCGTCGCAAAATTCGTCGCAAAAATCCGTCGCAAATTCGTCGCAAAAAATGCGACGAATTTCTATATCGTTCACAAAATTCGTCGCAAATTTGCGACGACCTATATCCGTCGCAAAATTCGTCGCAAAAATCCGTCGCAAATTCGGCGCAAATTTCGTCGCAAATTTGTGACGAACTCTATCCGTCGCAAAATTCGTTGCAAAATTCGTTGCAAAATTCGTCGCAAAATCGTCGGAAAATTCATCGCCCATTTCATCGCAAATTAGCGACAAACTTTAATAATAGCAAAATTCGGCTTAAAATATTCGTTGCAAATTTCGTTGCAAAATTCGTCGCAAAATCGTCGGAAAATTCGTCGCGCATTTCATCGCAAATTAGCGACAAACTTTAATAATAGCAAACTTCGGCTTAAAATATTCGTCGCTATTTTTACATCATTTCGGCCATAAATTATTGTCCATATCAATCAAATGAGACAATGACATATAATTGAAACAGAAAAACGAACAAACCATAAATTCTGACAAACCAGCCACAATGACATATAATTAAAACAAATAACAGAAGGAATGTTATAGAGTCTGACATGATGCTATTTCATATCCAATCTTACAATACATTCAAAACATGAATCAAGAGATGGGACAACTATAGAAGACGCAAAAAAACCATACAGAAGAAGACGCGGCTTTGGTACGATGGCAGGACACCAAAAGTAGTCACCTTTGTCGAGACCTGAGGAAATGTCGATACATAAATCAGTCCAGAATATAAAAAAAACGTTTATGCATGGATGTGGAACTAGGTGTAAAATAACAAAAATACGTTTCAGGACGAACATAAATATTCTTACATATGAATATGAGTGAAATTATGAAAAACCAAGATTATGAAGCAAGCTTACCCAGAATTTTAACTAGAAAGACTGGAGAAAATCATCATCATCATCATCATCATCATCATCATCATTCTCGGCATCAATGTGTTGGTCATCATTGTGCCCATCACCTATTAGATTGGCTGGAGGTACAGGAGGATCATCATTGCGACTGAGGTTAAGGTGTTGCATAACGATTCTCATTTGTTCTTCCAAGTTATGTATTCGTTCATCCTTCTGAACAAGTAAATTATTCAGACGATTCACTTCTTGGGTCAATTGCTCGTCTGGTCGTGACCTCCTTCGACCAGTCCCAGCGGATGATGAACTTCCAGGACTATTCGGCATGAACATCCTTGACAACAATCCCAGCCCAAATATTTTCCCTTTTTTCGCCCCACCTGTTGCCTCCATCCATAATGCCATATTATCAACTGGTGGCCGGGACTCAGGACAATCATCACTACCACTAGCACTGCTCATTAAAAGTTCATTATATTTTCCCTACATTAACAATGTAGATGAAAATAAAATCACTATATATATATATACCATAAATATTGAAAGCATTCACGGTTTTCATTATAGTTTACATATAAGTCAAAGTATAACCTTACATACCTTAACAGCTTTTGCTCGATCGCCAGTCCATGTCTTATATTTCTTTTGAGATGTGCGTTCAAATGTAGTTGCAAGTGTCGGTTCCGTCCCCAATTCATGTGCCTACAAAATGTAAACTTGAGTAATTGAATTAAATTAACTTATAACTCATTTAACAAACTTACCAGTCGTTTGCGATGCTCCGCAATGTTGATAGAGCCCCCAGCATATGTGGCTGACCCATCACTAGAACTAGAAGATCGATTCTTCTTATTCTGCTCACAGAGTTGCCGACTCTGTTCAGATGCCCAAAATGTGTTAATTGCCACCCAATTGTCAGCTGTAAAGAAAGACGGCTTCGCTTGCTTGCTCTTCGCTCTATTCATGACATTTCGCATAAAATCACTTATTTTCTTATCGAAAATTCTTCTCACTTCATTGTCTTCCGCTTTGTCCCAAATGAACTTCCGCTGCAATGAATAAAAACACAAATTGAAAATTATTATGATGATCACATATCCATAACCATGCACCAGGCACATAAAGATAGATTTTGTAAAGTTCATGTCGGGGAAATATCTGGTCCTTTAGGTATCGAAAACTACAGAGTTGTTCTGGTCCCTTTACATCATTCTTGACCATCAATATACTACATCAAACTTAATTGGTGAGAAAATAAAATATGTAAAAGTTACCTTGAACTCATTCCACCACATTTCTTTCACTTCTTATGGCACACTTATGTAATTAATATACTCTCCCATCCAAAAGTTTCTTACTATTTTGTTCAATTCCCTCACAACAGACGTAGCATCCGTGAATCTGCATTCATACGAATATTGTGCAACATGGATAATTCAGTTGACATCAAAATCTAAAGCCCCAAATATGACATATACTAAAAAAAATGAAGCACTTACGAATCTCCAAATGGGCATATGAAGAATCGGTTATCTTCTTGACCTGTGTTTCCGTCAATATTCGATTGTTCCGCCGAATAATGGGGTGGAACGGAAGGAGAGGGAGCTAAAGGAGATTGAACTGGAGAACGTTCAGTTCGCATGTGGTCAAGTCCCGTAACATGTTGTTGAGTGTGGGAGGAAGGGCCAACGTGCCCATATTATGACGGACCATATTGTGGTTGAGGGTTAGATGCCGGGACAGGAGAAGAGGAAAGGGACGGGGACGAGGACGAGGAAGAGCCTTGTCTTTTAGGCATGTGACCTCCACTTTTATACTGACAAGTAGGAAGGTTATGTGAATATGCAAAGAACTATTGACACGTATTACGAACACATAATGATGTACATGACGAAACTTACCATTTTGATGGAAAGACTGAGAAAATTTTTCCTTGAAATGAGCCAATGTCGAGTGTTTATGACGTGCAATTTCCTACAAACAAATATACTATGAATTCCATTCATTTTGATATGAAACATCAATGTATGAGGACGATATGGGTGGCCACAGGTATCAAACATCACTATATGAATTGCATTCATTTTGATTAAAATTTTTTTACCACATACAAAAATTTAAATTTCACTGAAAGTGGGTGGCAATAAATATTCTAAGTCATTCTGTAAAGTTTTGTAAGAAATAAATTATTATTATTGTTAAATTTTTTTTGGGACCAAAAAAAAATTTCACTAAAAGTTGGTGGCCACCGATATTCTAAGACATTCTGTAAAGTTTTGAAATTTTAAAATTTTTAAGAATTTTTAAATTATTATTTTTAATATAAAATTTAGCCAGTGAAAAAAAAAATTTCATACTAAAATTGGCTGGCCACAGGTAGTCTAAGCTATTAGGTAAAGTTTCCCAAATTTTAGTCCTTCTTTATTTTAATAATTTTTAGGGCACGTTAAAAAAATTAAATATAACTAAAAATGGGTGGCCACAGGTATTATAAGTCGTTACGTGAAGTTTTGAAACTTTTGAAATTCTAATTTTTTTTGCCATCTAAGGAAATTTAAATTTCACTGCAAGTTGATGGCCATATGTTTTCTAGGCAATTCTGTGCAGTTTTGAAATTTTATATTTTTGTAATTTTTCTTCACCAAAAAAAAATTTCCCTCACAATTGGTGACCACATTTATGTTAAGCCATTTTATCAGGTTATGGAAATTTTTAATTTTTTAATAATTTTTTCCCCGGAACGTTAAAAAATTTAAATTTCACTAAAAATGGGTGGGCACTATTAATTTTTGCAATTTTGTGATATTATGAAATTGTACTTTGTTAAAAATTTTAAAAAACTTTTACGGTCAAATTTCATATTTGTTGTCAGCATATACCGTTTTTTTAATTTTCCATAAATTTTCATGATTTGTTATAGAATTGTTTAATTTTCAAGCATTTTCTGTGAAAACGCTTAATCAATCATCCTGTCGTCATTTAACGCTTAATCATCCACATAATAAACAAATTAACCAGTCGACCATCGATCAAAGCCACATGTAATCCTGAAATCAATCCGTAAACTAGCCAATGAAAAGTAATCCTAAACAATCCCTAAACAAGTCCGACTAATTACCTAATTATACTAACTAGGGGTTAGAGAGTTGGCTTACTTGGTTCAAGGACAATAAAAACCGGCGGAATGGACAGTGGCGGTCTCGGCACGGGCGTGGGCGACGACGAGGGCGGCGGCGGCGGCAGGCCGGCGGCAACGGCGTCGGCGGCGGCTGGCCGGCGGCGGGGGGCGGGCTGACGGCGAGGGGCGGGCCAGGGGCGACGGCGGCGGGCGACTGGCTGGGGGCAGCGCGGGGGCGAGGGCAGGCGACGAGCGAGGGGCTCGGGGCGGCTGGCCAGCGACCGGCGACAGCGGGGGGGCCTGCGAGGCTGGGCGGCGACGGGCGGGGCAGCTGCGACGGCGACGGCGACGGGGGACGGCTGGGCGGCGACGGCGACGGCTGCGACGGCGGCGGGGGACCTGCGCAGATCTGAACGTGCGGGGAAGGGGGGCGTCGGAGAAGGAAGGGGAGGAAGATGGGTACAAATCTCGAAAATTTGCGACGGACATGCTAGGTCCGTCGCAAATTTGCGACGGATGTGGATATTCCGTCGCAAATTTGCGACGGACATGCAAGGTCCGTCGCAAATTTGCGACGGACGTTCGAGTTCCGTCGCAAATTTGCGACGGACATCCAAGGTCCGTCGCAAATATTTCACGACAAAAATTTGCGACGGACATGCAACGTCCGTCGCAAATTTGCGACGGATGTGGATATTCCGTCGCAAATTTGCGACGGACATTCTAAGTCCGTCGCAAATATTTCACCGACAAAAATTTGCGACGGACCTAGAATGTCCGTCGCGAATTTGCGACGGACATTCGAGGTCCGTCGCAAGTTTTGATACTCAAAAAAATTGCGACGGAAATAAAAAAATCCGTCGCAAATTTCGAGCGGGAAAAATTCCCTCGTAAAATTTGCGACGGACAATTCGAGTGCCGTCGCAAATTTGCGACGGACAATTTTAGTCCGTCGCAAATTTCGAACGGCGCAAATTCCCTCCCAAATTTGCGACGGACCTTTGTAGTCCGTCGCAAATTTGCAACGCACCTTTGTAGTCCGTCGCAAATTTGCGACGGACATATTTTTGAGTCCGTCGCAAATTTGCGACGGACGGGTGTGTCCGTCGCAAATTTCGAACGGTTTAAATTCCCGCGTAATTTTGCGACGGACATATTTTTGAGTCCGTCGCAAAGCGTCTGTCGCAAAATTTGCGACGGTCAGGTTTGAGTTTTGCGACGGATAAAAATTTGCAAAATTTGCGACGGATAGGTCTGAGTCCGTCGTAAATTTCGACCGGTAAATATTCCCTTGCAAAATTTGCAACAGACAGGTCTGAGTCCGTCTTAAATTTCGAACGGTAGAAATTCCATAGCAAAATTTGCGACGGACAGGTTTTGAGTCCGTCGCAATTTTGCATATACTAAATGATCGTTGTAAATTTGTGACGTCTTTTTTCAGTCACAATTTAGCGTCTCATTGATTTGGGTCCTAAATTTGCTAAGTCTTTTTTTTCAGTCCAAAATTTTGGCATCTCAAATTTTTCAATGGAAATTAGAATATCGGAAATGTTAGGGCACGTTAATAATATTTGACTTGTCGGCATTTAGGGACAAAATTTCGGACGATAAATTAAAATAGAAAGAATAATCGACAATAACAATAATAAAAAAGCACAATAACAATAATAACATGAACAATAATGATAACAACCATAATAGCACTTATAGCATTAATAATTACACATCTGTAGTGTTTTGTGACAAAAAATTTAATCTTCGTCTTTGTCTTCGTCTTCGTCTTCGTCGTCGTCTTCGTCTTCGTCTTCGTCCTCGTCTTCGTCTGTCTGAAAATCAGATTCAGAACATTCTTATACATTTAATTCGCAAATTTCAGTTGGATCCACATCTATCATTGCTCCACACGGATCTTGTAAAGTTGGTATATTATATTCCTCAATTTCAACCGTGTTACATAGGGGTGAGCGGTTCCAGGTTCCGGATAGGTTCCGCCTGGAACCTGGAACCTACCCTCGGGTACAGGTTCCTCAAAATGAGGAACCTGGAACCTACCCGTCGGAACCTGGAACCTGGAACCTACCCTGTCACAGGTTCCAGGGTCGGTTCCAGGTTCCAACAGGTTCCAACAGGTTTTTTTTTTTAGTTAATCAAAATGAAAATGAATAAATTTTCATCCCTGTCAAACTGCTCCGCACGAGTACAAATTGGTACTAGCATGACCAGATTATAAACATATGCATCTATAAAGCGACGAGCATGCCAAAACCCAGTAAAAAAGAACTTCTTATACAGAAGAATCTACTCACGTAAACACAGTTCAGCACAGAAAGCATATCAATCAGCCGTGAACATGAAAGACACAAACAACTATCATGCATTTAGGTGATACCCTTCCTACAAGATACGCAAGCAATAACAAGTTCCATCTTTTTCGTGCCCCAAGCTAAACCAAAGAACCCACTACAGCCCAACAATACCACAATCTATAGATAGCCAGCCCACATATCATTCAGCGAGATGAATCAAAATTGACGGCAATCCCGATCCTACACCCTATCCAAGCATGCAAATTTTTCATGTTCATGACTAGAGGCAGGAACAACATCGAATTGAACCAAAACTCCCCCATCGAAGACGCAGATCTGACCGCCCGATCCAATCAACGACACAATCACGAACAAATTACCCCAAAAAAACAAAAATAAAAAAAAATTCCCAAAATCCAAGCATCAACGAAAAGCACGGAGGGGCCAAAACCAACGAGCTGAATCGAAGCTCGAGGAGGGTGACCTTTTCCGGATCGCCGCCCTTGTCGGGATGGTTCTTGATCGCGGCCTTCCTGTACGCCTTCTTCAGATCATCCTGGGAGGCGTTCTTCGAGACCCCGAGGACGTCGTAGTACTTGGCGTTGTCGCTCTTCTTCGGCGCCCTCCCGAACATCTTCCCGTCTCCCTTGAAAACCCTAACCGCAGGAATCCCCAAAAAGAAACACACGGGAGGGGCCAAAAGCGAGCGCCGCACAAAAACCCAAATTACAGATCGTGGAGATCGATCTGTCAAAGAAACATGTCAAAGAAACATCTTTATACCCATGCGAATGTCACGGGAGACGAAGGACAAGCAGTCGGCCATGGTCAGCACAAGGCTCGAGCAGTCGACGGCCGGCGCCGGGGGAATCGAGAGGCGAAATCAGAGCGAACGAAGCGGGGGCGGGTGAATCGACGTTACCTCATAAACCAAGATAAGTGGACAACGGAGGGAGGCGGGAGCGCTGCTGGGGGGTGCTGCGGTGCCCTTCGGCGGTCTGCGCTTCAAGCGTCTCAGATAGAGAGAGAGAAGTAGAGCGAGAGAGGAAGAAGGAGGCGGAGGAGCGAAGTAGAGCGAGGAAGTAGAGAGAGAGAGAAGTATAGCGAGAGAGGAACGGTTCCGGTTCCTGGTCCCGGTTCTGGGTTCCGGTTCCGGTTCCGGTTCCGGTTCCAGGTTCCGGTTCCGGTTCCGGTTCCGGTTCCTATAGGAACCGGGAACCGGAACCGGAACAGCCGGTTCCTAAAAATATGGAACCGGGAACCGGACCCTCTGTCCATGGAACCTGGAACCGAACTGGATCCATCGGGTCCGGTTCTCCGGTTCCCGGTTCTACCCTGGACCCGCGCTCACCCCTAGTGTTACACACTTCCTCTTATTGGTAGGCTCTATCCTTCTAGTGTTCCTCGATTTTCCTCCGTGCTTTGATTTTACATACAGCCCACCAATCAGCTTTGTCACGTTTCAAACTAGGATATGATGCATAACATACTTGAATTGCTTGTTGTGCCAAGACAAATGGTTCATACTTCATATACCTTTTCTTGTGATTTATTTCAACCAAATTGAACTTCGTATGCACCTTCATTCCTTTGACGGGGGTCAAACCACGTGCACTTAAATAACACAACCCGCATTATTAATGGTCTAGGGTACTCTATCTCTATGATTTCATCCAACAAGCCATAAAAATCATCTTTCCAACTGTCACCATTGGATGACCGAACAAACACATCACTATTCATTGTGGATTTTCCCTTTCCATATTCTTGAGTATGAAAATTATATCCATTTATGAAATATGCTGGCCAACTTCGAACTCTTAACTGTGGACCCCATGACAGATAATATAGCAATCCTTGTCCTCCAAATTCATCATAATTATTGTGAACCTAAGGTTACACATGCAAAGTCAATAATATATATTTTACTAAATGATGTATATAATTTTAATAACTTAGTTTTGATCCATAGGCAACTTATATATGTCTTGAACCATGCTGCAAATTGTTCATCGCACAAACGGTCAAACTCATTTGGTTGTAGTCCAAACATTGAAGTTTGGAAAATCCTAATATTCAAAACCATATCATTATTAGCAAATATTTGACACACAAAATATATATTTGCAAATTTACACTTACTTGAAGTATGGCTCGACTTCTGGGCAGTTCAGTAAAATATAAGTATGGGCTGCATGAAATTCTTCGCCTGATAAGTAACGAAACTGACATGCGCCGCTTGGGCGACCCAGATAATTGAAAATAGAGAATGCCGTGCAATTGAGATCAATGGGGCCCTCATCATTTCTGCCTGCTCTCCGCCTCTTGCACTGAACGTGCGGTTCAAAATAGTATGATGCAAATGTTGTCACTTCTTCCACAATATATGCATTACAAATTGAAGCTTCAACACGTGCCTTATTCTTCACTTTTTTCTTCAAATGATATAAGAATCTAGTTGAAATAGAAAGAAGCTTATCGGAACATATTATATGATAAACTAATTTGAACTGTATTTAAAAAAAAACATTACCTCTCAAATGGATACATCCATCGAAATTGGACGGGACCTGCAACTTTGGCCTCATAAGGCAAGTGAACTAAGAGATGCTCCATCGAATCAAAAAACGCTGGAGGAAATATCCTTTCTAAGTTGCAAAGAATAATTGGAATATCTCTCTCTAGTTTTCCATGTGCGATGCTTTTAACACTGTCGAGCAAATATCATGGAGGAAATTGCTTAATTCTGTAATGGCGCCCCATACAAAGTTCGGTAGAACTTCCTTCAAAGCTATTAGAATTAGTATTTCCATTAGGATGTGACAATCATGACTCTTCAAACCTGTCAACTTGCATTCATTCAAATCAACACATTTCCCGAGGTTCGAAGCATATCCATCAGGAAACCGCACATATTTCAACCATTGACAAACAACTCGCCTTTGCTCCTTATCCAATGTATAAACTACTTTCGGTTTTGGTCCCCTGCTGCTTGCATCTACAGCTAGTATTGGCCAATCACAAATATCTCTCATATCTTTTCTTGCGTTCAAGTTGTCTTTTGTTTTTCCGGCGACATCAATCACAGTATTTATGACATTGTCGAAAACATTCTTTTCTATGTGCATGACGTCAAGATTATGATGAATAAGATGGGCCTTCCAATATGGTAGATCCCAAAATATACTGCGTTTTGTCCACTTATGTGTACTTCCGTACGCAAAAGTCATGCCGTGCGGGTTCTCAACAACAGTTGGAAAGCCCTGCACACGCTCCCAAATTTGATCGCTGGTCAACCTCAATGGTGGACGCGTTCTTTCTGTCTTATTCTTGATGAACTCTTTCTTATTCCTTCTGAAAGAATGACTTGGCGGTAAAAATTGTCTGTGACAGTCAAAATAGCTAGGCTTCCTTCCATGTTTTAATCTAAATGACTTTGACCTCTCCAAACATATTGGACATCCTAAGATCCCGGCTGTACTCCATCCAGATAACATTCTGTAAGCTGGAAAGTCATTTATCGTCCAAAGAAGGGCAGCCTTCATTACAAATGTTTGATCGGTAGAAACGTCATACGTAGAGACACCTTCAACCCATAGCCATTGTAACTCCTCAATCAATGGTTGCATATAAACATCTATCAACTTTTTCGGATTTTGCGGCCCTGTCACGATCACTGTCAAAAACATATAAGGTGTCTTCATGCACATACCAGGTGGAAGATTGTACGGCGTTAAGATAACTGGCCAACATAAATAACTTTTTCCTGTTTTCCCGAATGGAGCAAATCCATCGGCACAGAGACCTAACTTGATGTTCCGAGGCTCCATTGCAAACTCAGGGTATGTTCTATCAAAATGTTGCCATGCCTCCGCATCTGAAGGATGACACATTAGACCCTCTTCTGTTTCATAATTTGCATGCCAAGTCATGTGTTCAGCAGTGGCTTTAGACGCATAAAGCCTTTGCAATCTGGGGATTAAGGGCAGATAAAACATTTGCTTGCATGGTCTACGCTTCTGATTACGACCCGACCTCCTGTTAATCTTGTACCTAGGTTGGCTACAGAATTTGGAAGATTCTGCATTTTCATCATCTCTCCAATATATCATACAACCCCTACTACATACATCAATTCTTACAACCGGAAGACCTAAGTTATCCACTAGCTTTTTCATATCATAAAAATCACTTGGCATGTTGTTATCACGAGACAATGATTCCCGCATTACTTCAACAAAAGAGTTAAAGCAATCCGCAGACACATTATGCTCTGCCTTGATATTTAATAGTCGGACTGTCACCGATAACTTAGTGTGGTCCTCACAACCTGCCCATAGAGGTTCATCTGCTGCTTTCAACACATCCCAGAACTGATTAGATTGAAAAGTTTCATTATACACATTCTCCTCAAAACCCGTTACTCCTATATCTTCCAATTGTGAAGCATGACTAGTACCCACTTGTTCACGTGAAGGAGTAAAACTAGTAATTGCATGATTTGATTCTGTGACAAAATTATAACTAGCTACATCAATCACCATCCTCTCGTATGGGTTCAATTGCTCATAATAGCCACATTCTTCCCTAACTGAAAATTGGTCACTTCTTCCATATTCTTCATCAGATATAAATGGTTCGCCATGGGAAGTCCAATTATAATAGTTCGGAGTAAACCCAAATCTAATAAGGTGTTCTCTAACTTGATAACACACAAGAAATTTACCATTACCGCACTTTTTACACGGACACCTTAACTTATTTCCATCCATAAATTCATATTTACTACTAGTAAAGTCTAAAAATAGTTCCAACCCTGTACGAAACTCATCTGTCAATCCTTGACGTCCAGGTAAGTTCTTATTATACATCCAAGCCCTTTTCTCTTTGCATTGTGTCTGTATTAAAATAAAAAATTCTGGTAAAATATCTAAAATATCATATATATTGTTCTTAATTAAAACTATAAAATTTTGGAAATTATAATTTTTGTTATTCACGCAACAATTAATATGAAATTGCAAAAATAGAAAAAATTACAATGTAAAGAAGACTTACCCGAATATTTGACTGAAATATTGGTAGGACAAAGTGATCAATTTGATGAGAATTGCAACGTCCACTTGGATTGCGAGACCTTCAATTAGGCACGAACCCAAAAAAAAATAATCACTTAAGAATCATTTTTTAATAATTTTTAATGTACGATGGAAACGGAATTCATCCTTTGCAAATTTGCGACGAATAAATGAAAATTTCGTCGCAAATTTGCGACGAAATCAGGTATCCGTCGCAAATTTGCGACGGCATTGTTTTTCCGTCGCAAATTTGCGACGGAACCAGGTGTCCGTCGCAAATTTGCGATGGAATTTTCATTTATTCGTCGCAAATTTGCGACGGAATTTTCATTTATTCGTCGCAAATTTGCGACGGATACCTCATTCCGTCGCAAAACGGCGTGGCCGTTCGGCTCGTCTGAAGGCCGGCGAGGTGTCGCCGGTCGTTAAACCGGTGATGCAGATACGAAAAAAAACAAACATAAACATATATTAAAAAAAATTACAATGCAACGACGAATAGTAACGAAGCTAGCTATGACACTTACCGGTACAAAAGCTTCACCGAGATTAATATGTGCGTGCGCGAATTTTGCTGATTTCAGACATATGAAAGAGGGAGAAAAATGAGAGAGAGCGAGAAAGAGCGAGAGAGAGCGAGAGAGAGATAGTGATTGCATGTCACGGGTTGATAAAGTACGAATTTGCGACGGACGGTGGTTTTCGTCGCAAATTTGCGACGGACTTACTTTGGCGTCGCAAATTTGCGACGGATTTTGCGACGGTTTTATTTTCCGACGGAAATTTGCGACGAAATTATTTCCGTAGCAAACGGAAATAATTTCGTCGCAAATTTCATGTTTTTTTGTAGTGAAATATTCCAGAAGTAATAGGGGCGTACGTGATGAAATGAGATGCGTACCACTTTGATAATTTGACCTCGTTGAGACTTAAATTTGAGCAATCCATTAATAATTCAGTGCATAAAAAAATTAGTGCTCATCCCCAATCCCCAAACAAAAAGAATAATTAAATTTCATATAGGTGTTAAGAGCGTTTTTAGCATTAAGCCCACATAAACTGCATTGGACTGAAAGTGATGGACTCAAGCGGGGAGGTTCTAAACTTGAATGTCAGCCAAGCCCATCAAACTTCCTGACGGGGCCCAAAATACCACGTGTGAAATATGATCGAGCGAAGTGGATCACGATCTTTGGAATGAGCAGATTCGGCCAGAGGGGATTGACTAAAAAGAAGGGGAATTCAACGAAGGAAACGAAGTAAGGGAAAATCAAAGGGAGGAAGATTGGTGCACGTGTGTTAAGGTGGAGAAAGAAGCAAATCGATGGGAATTTCCCATTATTTGAGGGAAATCATTCAGCAACATGGAAAGGATTCATTCGGTGCACAAGATCTTGAGAAATGAAAAGGAGAAATATGAACAAAAGGGAAGTGGGTGAGAGATTTACGCACTAAGATACTACCTTGCCTTTTACAAGTAGGATCGACACATATTAATAACAAGGGAGAGAGAGCAACAGGACGTTGTCCTGGCGTCCCTGTAAACCTCAAGTGACGATCTCAGCCGTGTCGTCGTCGCGCCGTTCCGCTAGCTTGCCTGCTTCAGCCACACCATCAGCAATTCCGGCGACACACAACCGCCTAATCAAAGTCCTTCCCACAACAGTCAAGCCACCCATCCGGACGCCCCCCTGTCCCCTGGCTGCGACTTCTAGTGAACGCCAGCGTACTTCCGGCTAATCCATAGTCTCACTGACGAGGCCTGGCGATTTGGTCGTGCTTTGCAGGTTCTCCGACGGCTTCCATCGAGCTAGCGAAGCTCCCGCCACATTCGCCAGGCTCTCGAAGTCGATGGTGTCCCTGTTCCTGTAGTCCCGTAAACCCACCTGTTCAATTCTTCCTATCACGGTGCTCCTGCAGGTCTTCCCGGTTAGGTCTTTCACCAAGCCAAGTGCCCCGACGTCAAGCAGTCATTCCGCATCCTTGTCGTTGTGCCCGTCGCCTTCGGGTCCTCGATCCAGTGTCAGTGCGGTCCCTTCAATCCCGACGTTCCCTGCAGATTGGCTCACTGTCGCACCAAGTCTCACTTTTCCAGGAGTCCAGAAGTTTCACATCATTGACTAGTCACTGTCTCTTGCTATTGGTTTCGTCCTCTTTTGGCTCATCAAGTTCACTGGCCATCTACCACCTTGTCACCGTGCACCACCTTGCTGCTCTCTATACTCCAGGTAAGCCAAAGTTTATTTTTATGTGGTAAATCTATCAATCAAATGATGGAAACTTACTGTGGACATTTGAAGAACCACCGAACAAAATGCAAAACTGACCAACATCTGAGTGTTTCGTTATGTAACTTTTTCGGAAAACATACATGATTTACTCGAAATTAGGCTATTTTGGATAAGATCTCACAAAAAGAAAATAAGAGTTTGGTAAAAAAACCTTGGACTGAGACTCTCATATGTTGCGCACGCAAGAGGGTAAATCTAACTTTACACTTGATTCAGCCCAAGCTCACGTGTGCGAATCCAATGCCTATTTCTTGTTATTAATAAAGTGAAAGAAGAGAAATTCTATTGAAGCAATATAAGACGAGAAAAGTAAGGAAAGCAAACTTTTTGAAATATTTTTCTATAATAATCCTCACATATTTCAAAAAGGTTTATCATAAAAGAATAAAAATTGGTTTCACCCTAACTGGAAATGCAACGTTGTGTCTTTTGGACTATGAATCAGATCTAACGAAACGAGACATAACATACGAAACTATTGATGAAACTCATAACTTCTTTGAACCAATGATTTTTCTTGGAAGCTACATTTCCACTTATCATACTTGTAAGAATTTCCTAATGTGGGATTCATTAATTGAAATTAACTAAATTAGTTTGGTCTAATAAAGGTAAGATATATTGGTTCTTAATAAGTCTAATATGGGCCTGGCTGGTGTGGGCTGAGTACAACCCGGCCCGTAATGAGAGGGCCTATGGTCAAAAACTCTATAAATAGTGCTCAACTCCTTTCCCTAACTTGATGATGCACAATCTGACTCACATACGAATCTAAAACTTTCTTCTCGTAAGTGGCAATCTCATTAGGCCAATGTTCTAACGAAGGGTTTAGGGGAGAAGCACTTGAGTTCGTATTCGGAAACCGTCGGAAATTCCGCGTCAAGTTCGATGGATTTCAAACCAAGTATGCAAATCGATAATTTCTCTATTAACGAGTTTCGGTTTCTGATTATGGTGATTCTGGGGGTGCCATTTTCGTGGCCAACATGTGGTATCAGAGCCTGCCATAGATTAGAACTGAAACATGCGGATTAAGACCGTTTTCGTTATGTCCGAGAGGTATTTACCCATTTTCGAAATTTTTTGTCGGTTGAATATAAAATTTTATTATATATTCGGAATCTACTCGTCAAGACAAGAAGAATGATGGGCAGCACGTCACCGAAGAAAGCCGTACGCGCCCTAACGCACCGACACGCGCCGTGGGCACGGCGTCGCTTGACGGCCATGCGAGGCGGTGCCGAACCGGCATGCTTTTTGCCAGTAACCGCAGGCTGACGTCAGCGAGAGCGCGGATCCGGTTGACCCGAATCCTGACCCGACCCGAGTTTCAACCCCACTCGATTGTTGACCTAACCGGTCGGACCGGTCCGTTGACCGTTGACCGGTTGGACCAATCAACCGGTCAGACCGGTTGTTCAGACCGGTTTGACCGGCAAAACATGCGTGCACGCGACGTGCCTTCCGTCAGCGCGTGAGGGCACGTCCGACGTCCGTTTTGGATGTTCTTGGTACCGACGCGCTCGTATTGAGATTCTCTATATTGTGGTGTATTTATTTTACATGCTTGAAGCTTTTACAGATGTGAAAATATGCATAGAACCCTATATACGCGTATTTTTAGGGTATTTTTACGTAATTTCTTGTATTTCTCTATGGTTTCGGAAATACATATCGTAGCTCACATGTATATCACCACATAAGGACTGTGTAGAGTGTAATTCATTGTCTATCGATGAATGGAATAATATAATTAGCATGACATGTAAATTCAGAGATATACGCCCTGTCTTTACGTTTAGCATTACATGTATATAGTGAATGTGATACATAAAGTTTATATCTCTGGTATGAGAGATTTTTAAGGATTCAGTTGGATAGTGACCGTCAAAGTGGCAAACTTGACTGGATTTGAGAAATATTGATCTCATATGGTGGTGGGATGTCTCAAGTTCTATTACGTGATCATACTCCCAAAGGAGGTGATCTTGTATTAGTTCATGGAGGGGTACATGTATAATATGTGCTTGAGAAATGACTGATCTTAGTAGTTCATACACCCAAAGGTGGTGATTTCACGAAAGATCATAATATGTTCTCATGGCCGCTGTCATGTGGAGAGTGTACAAATATATGTCATATTTTCTGCCCAAAGGTGATTATGTGATAATATATGTAACTCTCTGGATAAGTACTCACATGATGCTGGTTGTATTGTTTATTTGTTTTCCAATCACCTTTTCTGTAAACGGCAATTCCATTTCCATTGAAGTCCTTACTGGATTAAACTTTAAGAAATAGAAAGAGGATTTTCTATTTTGAATGGAGTTGGCGGATGTTCACATTGCTCTTGCAAAAGATAAGCCGACGGATATCACGGTCACCACTCCTAAAGCTGAGAAAACGGATTATACTGCTTAGGAAAAGAACAATCGGATTTGTTTATTGACAATGAAGAAATCCATTCAAGAACACTTGAAAAGTGGTTTGCCAGCCGACTGTACTGCTAAAGAAATGATGGCAACCTTAGAGGCTAGAAACTGCATTTCATCTAATACTGAGGTTGGCATACTTCTTCAGAAGCCCTTTAATATGAAGTATGATAGTACTGCTGGGGTTGGAGATTATGTCTTTAGGATGATAGACCTAAAGACGAAGCTTCAAGCTCTTAATGTTTCCATTCCTGATACTTGTATTGTGTATCAAGCCCTGAACACCCTTCCACTTGATTTTGGGATTATAAAAACAAATTACAATTCCCAAGATGAGACTTGGTCAGTTAATGACTTGATAGCAAGGGTAGTGGCAAAGAGAAACTTAAGAAAAAAAAGGACGTCTAGCCTTATATGTTTCTGGTTCCCACAAAAGGAAGGATAAAAAGTCCAGAAATTGTACTCATAAAGGTACTCATGACACTACCAGTCAATCTGATAATATGGGTCCAAAGAAAACATCCTTCAAAAGGGACAGTGACCGCTGCTACTTTTGTAAAAAGAAAGGTCACATAAAGAAGGACTGTGGAAAGTTCAAACCTTGGTTGTCCAAACGTGAGCCTATAGGTAATGATTCTTTGACACTTGTTTGTGAATTTAACCTATCAAAAGCACCATCTAGTTCTTGGTGGCTCAATAGCGGTGCAACTAATCATGTTGTGTTTATCATACAAGGATTCATAAACCGGAGGAAGCCAAATCAGGATGAGTCAAGACTCACTGTGGGAAACAACGAGAAAGCCGATGTGTTTATGGGAGATATTATATTGATTCTAAACTCTGGTTTTAGATTAATGTTGAAAGACACTTTTTATGTACCTTCTTTTAGATGGAACTTAGTTTTCGTATCGTGTTTGAACATGTATGGCTACTCTTTTGATATAAAAAATAATGTTATTTCTTTGTTTCTTAATTCAAATAAGGTTGGGTGCTGTAATATGTCCAATGGATTGTATAGATTGTGTTTGTCTCCCAATGACATATACATCGCTTATACAGCTGAAAAAGGTTATTTCCAAAAGACCACTACCTAAAGAACAGTCTTATGGATAATGGCATAAACGGTTTGGTCATATCTCTAAGGATAATGTAGAAAGGCTGATAAAAGACTAATATCCTGCCTGCTCTTAAAGATGACCTAGAGACATGCGTAGACTGTTGTAGAGGTAAAATGATCAAGATAAGGAAGAAAACTGCAGTCCGAAGTTCTGACCTGTTAGAGGTCATTCACACTGACGTAAGTGGACCTTCTATGGCAACCTTGTGTAGAAATTTTTATTTCATTACATTTATTGATCAATATTCTCGATATGGTTATCTGTACATGATTAAAGAAAAGTCTGAGTCTCTTAATGAATTCAAGATTTTTCGGACTGAAGTCGAGAAACAGTTGGGAAAGGTCATAAATGTTGTTAGATCTAACTGAAGTGGAGAGTATTATGGCAAGCATGGTGATGCCGGACAGCTTAAGGGGCAATTTGACAAATACTTAGAGGATTCTGGATAGTGGCTCAGTTTACTATGCCTAGGAGTCCTCAGCAAAACAGCGTAGCCGAAAGGCGCAATCACATCCTTATGAAAATGGTGACGAGTATGATTAGTAGGATAAATTTATTTGGTTTTCTATGGGGTGAAGCTTTGAAAATAGCTTTGTACATTTTGAATCGTGTACCTACTAAAGCTGTTCTATTGACTCATTTTGAGTTATAAACTGAATGTAAGCCTAGCTTAAACCACCTTAAGGTTTGGGGATATCCTGCAGAAGTGAAGTTATATAATCCAACATTAAGTAAGTTGGACTCTAGAACCATTCAGTGTTACTTTGTATCTTACCCGGATCATTCGAAGGGATATCGGTTCTATAATCCCAATGGAGGCACAAGAATTGTGGAATCATAGACAGCCAAGTTTCTGGAGTTTGATGTGATCGAAGAAAGTAGCTGCTCACAGACTATTGAGGATAATAGTAAGGTGAGTAATGTTGTATATTTATTTCCTCCTATACAGATAATTGTGGAGACTCCCACACCACAGACTGAACCTGTTGAGGCTCGGGATCCTGTCATCGAGACAACTCCTAATGGAGTTCCTCAAGACTCTTGGGTGCTTGATGAGGCTATTGCTGCTCCAGTAAGAAGATCTATTAGGAAGAGACGATCAGCTATACCACCGGACTATTTAGTTTATATAGGAGAGCAAAACTACGATATCGGTTATGTGGCTAATCTAGTGACTTATGCGGAAGCTGTTTCTTGTCCTTAGTCGGAACTGTGGTCGGATGTAATGAGAGATAAAATACAGTCTATGAAGCATAATGGTGTTTGGGAACTTATTAAACTACCTAAAGGTCATAGACCTTTGGCTGCAAATGGGTGTATAAAACTAAAAGGGACTCCAAAGGAAAGATTGAGAAGTTTAAAGCTAGACTGGTAGCCAAGGGTTTCACTCAGAGAGAAAGAGTAGACTATGAAGCAACATTTTCTCCAGTCTCTTCTAAAGATTTTTTCAGATTGATCATGGCATTGGTAGTTCATTTCGATATGGAGTTATACCGGATGGATGTTAAAACTGTCTTTCTCAATGGAGACCTTAATGAAGAAGTCTATATGATGCAACCCAAAGACTTTGCAGCAGATGATTCAGGTACGCTTGTGTGTAGACTGAAATAGTCTATTCATGGTCAATCAAGTTTCTAGACAATGGTACTTGAAGTTTCATAGTGTTGTCGCTTCATTTGGTTTTGTTGAGAACAAAATAGATCAGTGTATATATTGCAAGGTCAGTGGGAGGAAATTCATTTTCCTTATACTCTATGTGGATGATATCCTGCTTGTGAGCAGTGACCTTGGTTTACTGCATGAGACAAAGCAAATGTTGTCAAAGAACTTTGATATGAAGGACCTTGGTGAGGCGTCTTTTATCCTTGACATTGAGATTCATAGGAATCGTTCTCGTCGACTATTGGATTTATCTTAGAGGGCTTATGTTGATCGTATCTTAGAAAGATTCAACATGCAGCAATGCAGGCCAGGAATTACTCCTGTTAGTAAGGGTGATAAGTTGAGTCTGTCACAATGTTCTTATTCAGATTTTGAGAAAGGCCAAATAAAGAATGTACCTTATGCTAGTGCACTTGGGAATATTATGTATGCTTAAGTATGTACTAAACTAGATATTACTTTTGCAACAGGACTTCTAGGCAGATTTTAGTCAAATCCAGGACACGATCATTGGGTTGCTGCTAAGAAGATTTTGATGTACTTAAAGAGGGCAAAAGACTGTATGTTGATTTACAGACATGTTTAGGACCTACAGCTAGTCGAGTATTCGGATTCAGATTTTGCTGGCTGTCAGGATGAAAAGAAGTCGACAATAAGTTATATCTTTAAGTTAGCAAGAGGTGCAATATCATGGAAAAATGAGAAACAGAAATCAATGACATCCGTTACCATGCAAGCAGAGTTTGTAGTATGCTTTTTAGCCGCTACTCAGGCAATTTGGCTCCGGAACATCATTAAAGAGTTGACCGTATTTGATTTTGTGGATAGGCCCATATAATTGTATTATGACAATAACTCTGCAGTGTTGTTTGTTAACAATAATAGAGGTCTCAAGGGATCTAAGCAAATGGAGGTCAAGTACCTGACTATAAAGGAAAAAAAATTCAGACTGGTGACATTGCAGTAGAGCACATTTCAACAGATGATATGATCGCATATCCACTAACTGAAGGCCTTCGCACTTGTGTATTTGATCGACATGTCATTAACATGGGCTTTGGAGTATCATGGGATACCGTTAATCAATAGGAGTTGGTTAGTTTTATGTTGCTCTTATGAAGTTTGTATATGATTTTATTACATTTTGTAATATTTGAATATGTATCAACTCTTTTGTATTCAATGAGGTATTTGTGAATGTAAATTTATTAAGTTGAGTACACATATTTGATAAAAATCTTGAGACATTATGTAAACCTTGAGTATAGGCTATGGGACATTCTTGGTATTAGCCTTAACGATATATCTTGTTATACATAAAGTACAGTTAACTATCAAGGTAAAACATATGCAAGTTCGTTGGAACAATGAAAGATATTCTCTAGCGACATACTAGGTTTTGTGACACTTAAGGAGAGAGAATTTAGACTAATAAAAAGGACAATACATGAAGTATCACTCATTATGAGGTATTGTCCATTTGACACACTACCATATTGAATATATATCAATAAAGTTGAAAGCACTTGTGACCATAGAAGGCTCTGCGTGAATACATGCAGTTACCGCTATGATTCGGTGTTCGAGACTTTATGGGATCGGATTTACTATTAAGAATAATCTCTAGACCAATATAAGGGTGCGCACACGGTTCTGTTTCAATTAATATCGCTCAAGTGGGAGAATATAAGAATTCCTAATGTGGGCTTCATTAATTGAAATTAATTGAATCAGTTTGGTCTAATAAAGGTAAGATATATGGGTTCTTAATAAGTTTAATATGGGGCTGGCTGGTGTGAGCCGAGTACAGCCCGGCCCGTAATGAGAGGGCCCATGGTCGAAGACTCTATAAATAGCGCTCAAGTCCCTCCCCTAACATGATGATGCACGATTTGACTGACATACAAATCTAGAGAGAACTTTCTTCTCGTGAGTGACAATCTCATTAGGCCAGTATTCTAACGAAGGGTATAGGGGAAAAGCACTTGAGTTAATGTTTGGAAACCGCCGCAAATTTCGCGTCAAATTCGATGGATTTCAAATCAGATACGCGAAATGATAATTTCTCCATTAACGAGTTTCATTTTCTGATTATGGTGATTCTAGGCGTGCCATTTTCGTGGCCAACAACACTAACCCCCACAAATTCTACTGTTCATCACGGGTTTATGCTAATAGGTCATGTGCATATTTGGTTATTCATGAGTGCTCTAGAGATTTAGCCATGTATCCCATAGCAGCAACCCCACTTCATACTAATATAGATAATTCCATCAAGTCTAGTTATTTATGGGTGTGCTTGTTTCGTGGAAAATGAAAAATTTGAAGAATAATTTCCTAAAAATGATCTATTGAATGGCTTGAAATAATTAGTTAAAAATATTTTCATCATCAACAATAATTTATATCTAAATATTTTCATGGATAATTATAATATTTTCCATCCATTTATTTTTATAAGCGATCATTTTTTGGAAAGTGTTTTTCAAATCCTTTATTTTTCACGATACAAAAGTAGCCGAAATGGAGTTTAGCGTCAAGTCTCTAAAATGGTTGAACTTAGGCTTACAAGGATACCTTCTCTTCTGCAGAGGCCTCAAGTTTAAACCTGCTTGCAATATTATTCTTTGTGAACCCGCCAGATGCAACTGCAATGAGGGCTCATTTAGCTAGCAATTTGATTAGGGCTGAATAACAGAGTTGACCATTCAGAGGCTAGGCCCAGCTAGGGGTGAGTGGTTCCCAGTCCGGTCCGGTTCCAAGGTGAAACCGGGAACTAGACCGAGAGAATCGGTTCCCAATTTTGGGAACCGCGGACTGGACCGGTTGGTTCTAGGACCGGGAACCGGACCGGACCGTCGGTCCGGTCCGGTTCCGATCCGATCCAATGGAATCGGTTACTTAGAGTTTTGGATTTTTTTTTGTCAAACACTTAAGGTTTGGTTCACATTTTACTAATTTTTATCGATAAATTTATGTCAATGAAGTTCACTTAGGGTTTAATTCACATTTTACTATTTTTTATCAATGAATTTATGATAATGAAGTTCACTTAGAGTTTAGTTCACATTTTATTAATTTTTTTAAAGAAAAAAATAACAAAAATATATATTAAATAGTCGGTCCAGTCCGGTCGGTCCGGTCCGGTCTGGTTCCCCCTTAGAATCGAGAACCGGACAGCCCGAAAACCGGTTCTGCTTTTAGGAACCGGGAACCAGACCGATAGTCCCGAGAACCGGACCAAACTCGTCGGTCCGGTTCGGTCCCGGTTTGGGCAGTCCAAGTTGCTCACCCCTGGGCCCAGCTCAGATCTACATTCAAATTGAGTATTTCCTGCCTTTGCTAAAAATGGGCAAAAAAAAGTTGAGAAGCACATGGAGAACTAGAAGAGTTTCTGTAAGTATCCAGAAAATCTAGGAAGTATCTTAGTAAAGGATTGTTGGAACCAAAAGAATAATATAAATTTTGGAAATTTGGAATAAGAGCACAAATAAAAATTAGAGGAAGAACTTCTTATTGAGAATGCTTTCTCTTTTTGGCTTCGTGCTTATAGCTTGATTTACGACTCATGACTTCATTCCTTTACATAGGAATTGAAACTCTCAAACACCAATGATAACCTTTAATGAAGAAGAAATAACAGCCTACAAATCATTAATAAATAAGTCAAAATAGCTTAATATGTCAAAGAAAAACGAAGCCATCTTAAAGTCTTTATGGCTCTTCAGCCTTTTCATCCGGTAAGAATCTCATTAATAATCAACTTTATATTATTCTAACAGCTTCCCTTAAAATTGATTTTAGAATTCAATAACACCAAGCTTGGTCTTTAATTTTTTTGAAAGAATCCGCCTTCAATGGTTTCGTCAAAATATATGCAATTTGATCTTTTGATTTATAGAAAATTTAGCTCAATTTCACCATCTTTGACTTGCTCATGAATATAGTGATTTTTTATGTCAATATGTTTGCTCCTGCAATAAATCAGCTAAAGACATAGCCATGTCACACATTATTTTGGGAGGACCTATTTGTCCATGCATCAATTCACATAGCATTCTACGCAACCATATTGTTTGACATGTCACCAAAGCTATTGCTATGTATTCTGTTTTAGCTATTGAGAGTGCAAAGACTTGTTTTTTTTAGGACCAAGAAATTACTCCCGATCCAAGAAAGAAAGTGTTTTCGGAAGTACTCTTTTGAATCTCAATATCACCTGTCCCCACTAAACTAAAATTGTCGAATATAAAATTCCATATCACGAGTTCCACCAACATACCATAAAATTATTTTTGCTACATGTAAATGTGATTGATATGGCTTCTCTATAAATCGACTAATAATTCCTACATCATAAGTAATATCCAGCCTATTAAAAGCCAAATATCTTAAATTACCAACAATGCTTTTTAAAATAAGTGGGATTTACTAATTACCGTTTTCTTCTTTCTTCAGCTTTAACCATTCTTATACAAGAGTCCATATTGGTTTGAGCAATTCTACCTTCAATCGCTTCAAAATATCATTAGCTTTTTTATGCTGTGAAATAAATATGTTATCATTTGTCCAGTTCACTTCAAGGCCTAGAAAATAGGACATCAGTCCTAAATTTGTTGACAACTCCCTGTAAATATCAAATCATCAATATAAAGGTGCACAATTATTATGTCACCATTAGTATTTGACTTAATATATAGTGTATGCTTAAACGAGCGCTTTTGAAAACCATGCTTTAACAAGTACATATCATTTCTCGTGTATCATGCTCGAGGTGCTTGTTTTAGCCCGTACAATACCTTTTTTAGTTTATAAGTTTGATTTTCAATGCCCTTTCTTCTTATAACCTTGTGGTTGCTCCACATAGATTTTCTCTTCAAGAATCCCATTGAGAAATGTTGATTTCACATCTAATTGACAGATCTTTCAATGATTCTGAGCTACGAGTGCTAATCAATTTAGCACATGTTATCCATTTAAGCCACTGGTGCAGATACTTCAAAATAATCAATATCTGGCTTTTGCTTGTAGCATTTTACAACCAGCCTGACTTCATATCGATCCACCTAACCATCTAGCTTGTACACCTAATAGTCATCAACAGGCTTCTTACCAAGTGGTAGAGAAGTTAGCTCCCATGTTTTATTGTTTTCAATGGAGTGAATTTCTTCATCAATTGCTTGGAACCACTTCTCATTTTGTTGCTACATCATCATAAGATACGGGCTCTCTTTCTTCAAATAAACAAAAATTTGCAATAGTTTTATCGATGATTGCGTCCCCATCACTATCATTGTGACTACATAATCCTCCAATCTTGATGCGTCTCTCGCAATCATTGTGAACGGCATATGGATGGTTGTGAAACTGCTCATGGTGAAGAAAATAAGCTACTAGGCGAAGATGATGTATCTTTAGTTGAGGATTTTTCTCTCTTCCATTAATGGTTCATCTTCAATGACGATGCTTTTCTAGTCAATATTCTAGTTCAAGTCCCAGGCTTCATCTTGAAAAAACAAGACATATATCCTGATAATTACTTTCTCGGTGACTGAATTATACAGTTTATAACCATTAGTCATGTCTTTATAGTTGATGAAGATGCACTTCTAGCTTTTGTCATCCAACTTTTTTTCTTCGTTCATTTGGGATATGAGGATAAGCCACACACCCAATTACTCGTAAGAACGAAACATCTGGCTTGATGTCACTCCAAGCCTCTTCTAGGTTTCTTCAAAGAACACTCCTTGTTAAACAACTGTTTAGCACAAATACAACACATGCAAGGTCTTCTGCCCAAAACTTCTTGGAACACTCCTTGTCCTGTTCTTGCTTTTTGCTATACCAATTGATTGAGGAATATATCTAGCAATCAACTAATGTTTCACCCCATGAATTTTACAATATTTGTCAAATTCATTTGGGGTGAATTCTCCCCCTTTATCCAATCTCAACATCTTTAGATTAAAGCCACCATGTTTTTTTTTAACATAGATATTAAATTCTTTAAATTTGCCAAAAGCCTCAAATTTTTCTCCCAGGAAATACCCATGTTTTTCTAGTAAAATCATCCATAAAATTAACATGTACCTTTTTTGTCCGAATGATTCCACCTCAACATCAAAGGTTGTTTTGCTCTCTTAGTTTTTCCAACTGGAGATGATTATCGTTGTTGTTTCCTAATAAGACATCATTCGCATGAGCTATCTAGACATCAAAGGCATGCCAATCACCATCTTTTTCATAATCACTGGAAAACTTAAAAGATTCTTCGTCTGAAGAGTCAGAGGGAACATTTGGTTCTTCGTCATCTGCACAGTCATAATCATCTTATTGTTTACATCTTTGATGGTGCAAACTCCATTTTCAATGTTTACTTTGTGGCCTCTTTCGAAAAGTTGGTTAACACTTAACATATTCCAAAAAAGTCTGACACAAAGTAATCATCTGCAATAGTAACATTAGTTCCATATTTTGACTTTATATTAGTACAACCTTGCCCATTATGAAAACTTTGGATTTATTCCCAAAATTAACTTCACCATCAACCGTCTCGTCAAACTGCGAGAATAACTTTTTTCGACTAGATATATGATTACTACACCTAGTGTCCACAGTGCTTAAGTTATCCTTCTTGCACGTTAGCACCACGTTTTCGTCAGCATTGATGGTTTGTGCCTATTGTACATATTCAAATTTGTAATTTTTGAATTTGTTACACTGAAAACACTTGACCTTTGATTTATCACATGTTCTATATTTTTCAGTGGAATTTAAATTTCCACCTCCACGTCCTCATCTACCTATACAACCTCGGCCACCTTGATAGCCTCCTTAGCTTGATTGAGTGACCTGCCTCTGCAATGCTTGATCGGTATTCGAAGGTGGACTTTTAACCCATTCTTTGCTCATGCAAGTACAATGAACCCAGCAACCGCTCCAACGTCATGGTTGACATTGCCCTTCTCCAATTGCCACAAGAACGTAGACAAATCTTTCAATCAAAGGCCTCAAGATTTTTTTATAGCTTTCACATCTTGGAGTTCTTCAACATTAACCCTCAATTGGTTAACACTAGTTTGCATGCGATCAAAATATATTGAGAATGATTCGGAGTCATTCATGCGTAAATACTAAAAATCCATTTGAAGTGTTTAAAGCCACACCCATTTGATAAGATCATTGCCTTCGTAGGATTGTTGCAAAACATTCCACACTATTGTGGTCTTTGCGTTCGATATTTTTTCAAATATTACTTCCTTTACAACTTGAAAGATTGCAAATAATGCTTTCTAACTATTTCTTTCGAGACTCCACCATAGAATCTTTCTCCTCCTTCCTCAAAGCATCAAATGCTTCAGCATTGGCCACTTCAATGTAGCCGTTCTCAACCAGATTTCACAAATCTTGCCATTTAAAAAGAACCTTCATCTAGACGAATCAATTATTGAAATGTAACTGGTGGATTCCATTTCTAGCTCTGATACCAAATGTTGAAACAAAAATAATAATATAAACTTTGAAGACTTGGAATAAGAGCACAAATAGAAATTTGAGGGAGAACTTCTTATTAATAATACTTTCTCTTTTGACTTCGTGCTTATGGCTTGATTTTCAACTTATGACTCCATTCCTTTATATAGGAATTGAAGCTCACAAATACCAATGATAACATTTAGCAAAGAAGAAATAACAGCCTACACATCATTAATAAAGAAAACAAAACAACGAAATCTATCGAAGAAAAACGAAGACATCTTGAAGTCTTTATGGCTCTTCTTTAATGCTTGCAACCTTCTCATCCAACAATCACTGTGCTTAATCTCACCGATAATCAATTTCATATTATTCCAACAAGGATGTCTGAATATGACAGGTGATCAGCTTAATGTAAAAACTACTTGTGTGTTTTCTCTTTTAAACATGTTGCCTGGATGGGATACACCACCTTCAAGTTGATCAAACTAAACACAAATGGGATCTCTA
The DNA here is from genome assembly GCA_031216235.1 of Syzygium jambos. NCBI lineage: Eukaryota > Viridiplantae > Streptophyta > Magnoliopsida > Myrtales > Myrtaceae > Syzygium > Syzygium jambos. The sequence continues at coordinate 6,778,792 of CM062229.1, read as the reverse complement.
AGAGAAACTCCAAGATGGCCGGTACAAGGGAGAATACTTAGATATGAAGGTGGGGATTCATGCAAACTTACCCCACTTTAGTATGGCATTAACATGCACTTCCGGCAGGCTAAAGAAAGATAATTGTTCAACTTGGATTTCAGGAGAATTGTGGAAACTCTAAATGGAATAAGAATAGCATGAGTGCTATAACTTTCATACGGTACTCACTTAAATGTTATTACTTTTTTCCCCTCACTTAAGTTTCACGTGGGAGTAAAATCGTTCATTTGAGTGCCATTTCTAGCAAATCATCCTTCGTAGATTTTTTGCTTAATTTTCCATTCCGACGTGGAATTTTTGTCCGCTTGGAGTGAAACGTCTTTTATATGCAACTCTCTCTCTCTCTCTCTCTCTCTCTCTCTCTCTCTCTCTCTCTCTCTCTCGTGGAAACGACACCGTTTCTTTCTGTTTCTTGTCCTCAAACAACTATGTCATTTCACTTACACTCTCTTTTTCTTGTTCGTTTGTGAATCTCAGTACGTTCAATTCCAAATCGATCTCTCTCTCTCTCTCTCTCTCTCTCTCTCTCTCTCTCTCTCTCTCTCTCTCTCTCTAATCGCAAATTAGGGGTTCGATCTTTCTCAACGCTTCATCTTCGAAGCAAATCGAGCTCTCACTTGCACTCTCTTCCTCTTGTTCGTCCCTCAATCTTAGTACACCCAAAATTGCAAATCGAATTCTCTCTTTAATAAAAAAAAATTAGGGCTTCAATCTTCCTTAACACTTCGATCTTCACTTTTGCTCACCATCTGTTTGTCAAGTTTTCTATTGCTTGTCATCCTCTCTCATTGGACAAAGACTAACAAGGCAATAGCCTTGAGGGAAAACTTAGGGCTTGTCGCGCAACGAACCTTGGTCTACAGGGAGTTGCGAATTTGATGAGATGATTTGCCCAATTTGAAGAATTGGAAATGGTGGGTTCGGTTAGGGTTAGGGTTAGGGTTCTTGAAGATGAAAATTGAATTTTTCCCCAATTTGTTGAAGAAGGCCAAGGCTCTTTACTTAGATGAGTCCTCATGCGTTGTTTAGCATCTCAATTGTTCACTTCAGCTTGGTGGCATGCCACATCAGATTTTCCAACTAGGCAAATCGTTGATGGTGCTTAAGTGCTCGATTTTTCAAACTTATGACACTTAAGTGAGTAAAAAAAGTTTTGACACTTTAGTAAGTGCTATACAAAAGTTATGACACTCATGTTGTTCTTATCTCACTTTGTGACGGAAACATAGTCCTAAACATATTACAAAAATTGCGGAAAAAATGTGCCCATTCTACACTTGAATCACCGATCGTTCGAAGTATATTACGTAAACGAACATACCTCTTTTGCCACAGATTAAATGCACTTATCGCAGCCTCGAGAGAGAGAGAACAATCCTTGGATTGTTGAACAAAGTCCCTTTTTCTTTGTCTTTTTGTGAGAATTGAGTCTCTGATTATGAAAATGCAACTACACACTCACTCTTACGTGTGTTCTCACATTTGTTTCTAGACAATAACTGCCAAGTGCAGTTACTTTCTTTCATGGGCTGGGTTAGCCCATCGTGGGCGGTCCATTTTTCACAAAGAAAACCCATCATCTCCCACTCGCACATGGTGGGCTAAACATTAACTCTCTCTTCTTTGCAATATTCATACTAGCAAATAATCCGTGCGACCAGCATACTTCGAGAGCTCGTTGCGATGCATCTGTTAGGAATACATAGCAGCTCAAAATTGGGTACAACATTTTCCGAGTAGATATAGTATGCAGTCCCCTAGATCAATCAGTCACATTTATATCTCTTTTGATCTCTTTTAGTATCTCATATATTGTATTCATAATTATGATTTACTTAAAATCATAATTGGTCGACCTGTGAATACAAAAAATAGAATGTGACATCATAATAAATTGATCTTCCTCTTTCCTTAAACCTCTCTATTTCAGTCCAGCTCGCTTTTCTAGAAATGCCCCATTAGATCGAATCATTCATGACCATTGGCAACTTCCTAAGATAGCGAACACTGAATAGAAACTTTGAGAATAAGTTAGAGTCGTGAGGGCACTAAATGAGGAACTCATATCGTTAAGAGTCTCACACGGCATAAAGTTGAGATCAAAACTTTTGCCACTCTTATCGGTCGTCTTGTGCATACGTAGTATGAAATACGTATTACGGTATTAACTCCTTTCCCGTGGAGCGTATGTCTTTACATTCAATACCGTACAGATGATAGTTCAGACATACCCAATGTCTAAACTTGAGTTCACACATCTACTCCTCTAAAGAATCCATTAGAACTCACATCTGGCATCAAAGACAGATAAAGTAAAATATGTGGGTTATTTTACTTTCGGACATAGTAAATGTTATGTCCTCATCTTAGCACTTAGCCAAGGCAACATTTATATTTTAAGCTTGAGCTCTCGATTATCACCTAGATAATAAGCCTAAAAATTGTCTCATCTCTATTTATCACACAGTAAATAGAGGCGATTACCCGTGTGAGTGGGTTAATCTTATCTGTCCGACATACTTTCTCGACATAATACACTAAGTATTAATATGCATAAATAAAAATATCATAGGCATTAACAATGATATAACAATTCAGGGAAATTACAATATTTAGTACATCAGCATCTACGCAGTCCTAGAGATTTTACATGACCAATGAAAACATCTCTAGGAATTGACTTTGTCATAGGATCTGCTATCATACTATGCGTAGATATGTACTGTAAGTTCACATCTTTTCGTGCTACCATATCTTTAACAAAATTATACTTGGTATCTATATGTTTGGTCTTGCCATGATATTTCGGATCTTTAGTGTATGCTATCGCTGCTTGGCTATCACAATTGACTAACAATGAGCTTGCAGCATTCTCAACAACACCTAAATGATCCAAAAATCTCTTAAGCCAAACTCCCTCTTGTACTGTTGCTGACAATGCCACGAACTTGGCTTCCATGGTGGATAATGCTATACATGTCTGTTTCTTACTGCTCCAAGATATGGCACCATTATTCAGTAAGAATGCAAATCCAGAGGCAGATTTCCTTTCGTCTAAATCTCCTCCCCAATCAGCATCCGAGTAGCCTTCAAGTCGCAGATCCTTTCCTTGATAACTCAGAGAATAATCAGCAGTACCCTTTAGATACCTCATGATTCTTTTGACGGCTTTCCAATATGCTTGACCTGGATTGGATTGGTATCTACTTACCATTCCAACTGCAAAACATATGTCAGGTCTTGTACACATCATAGCGTACATTAAATTCTCAACAGCACTAGCATAAGGAACACGATTCATTTGTTCCTTCTCTTGTGGAGTCTTAGGACACAATCTACGGCTCAATCCTTCACCTTTTGCAATAGGAGTATCCATGGGTTTACAGTCATGCATACAAAACCTTTCAAGAACTTTATTAATATAAGTCTCTTGCGAAAGAGACAATAATCTCTTGGAACGATCTCTTGAAATCTTAACTCTAAGAATATATGCAGCTTCACCCATATCTTTCATCTCGAAATTGGATGATAACCAACTCTTAATAGTATTAACCATCTCTTTATTGCTTCCGGCAATCAGTATGTCATCAACATATAATGATAAGATCACAAATTGATCTTTGGATCTTTTGATATATACGCAATGATCTTCATCAATCATTATAAAATCATAGGCCACTCTGGCATTATGAAAACGTATATACCATTGTCTTGAAGACTGCTTAAGGCCATATATCGATCTCAAAAGTCGACATACTTTTTGTTCTTGGCCTTTCACAATGAAGCCAACTGGTTGCTTCATGTAAATCTCTTCTTCTAATTCTCCATTTAGAAAAGCAGTCTTTACATCCATTTAATATAATTCAAGATCCATACTTGCCACTATTGCCAGAATAAGGCGAATTAAGGTAAATCTCACTACAGGAGAAAAAGTTTCCTCATAATCAATTCCTTCCTGTTGATTATACCCTTTCGCCACGAGGCGAGCTTTATATCTTTCTATTGAGCCATCAGCTTTTCGCTTTATTTTAAGAACCCATTTATTCCCAATAGCTTTGCGTCCTTTTGGAAGATCAACCAATTCTCAAACATGGTTTGACTTCATTTACTCCATTTCTTCTTCCATTGCATCTATCCATTTTTCCTTATTAGGGCAACTTAGAGCCTCATTTACATTTCTTGGCTCATCTTCATCTTGTGGAGCGACGATGAAAGTTTCCCCTTCAATGTCAAAACGTCGTCGGGGAACACTTTTGCGACTTGTTCGCCGTAGGGGAGATTGTACACGTGGCACATCATTCTCCATTTTGCTCCCACTTGGATTAGATAATGACGGTATCGTCTCATCAAACGGTTGCAATTGAGATTGAGTCGAATTTAATTCCTCACTTGTCACATTGTTCCCATTTGGACGAACTTCATCAATTTCATTATCAGAATCCAAAGTTTCAAATAGTGAGTAATCCTCACCTATTTCGCCCTTAGTAGGAAACTCATTCTCTAAGAATGTGACATCTCGTGATTCAAATTCAGTTATACTTCCACTTTCTTGTTCACCTATAAACACATACCCTTTTGAGTGCTCTGAGTATCTTATGAAAATACTCTTTTTGCCTCTAGGACCCAGTTTCTCATATTTATGAGAGGGCTCGTGAGTATAAGCAGCACAACCCCAAGGATTAAGAAAACTTAAATCAGGTTTTCTACCCGTCCATAACTCATACGGAGTGGAAGTAACTAATTTATAAGGCACACGGTTAAGTACATAGGCAGCAGTTAACAAAACATCTCCCCAAAAGGTGATAGGTAAGTTAGCTTGTGCTATCATAGACCTAACCATTTCCAATAGGGTTCTGTTTCTCCTCTCAGCAACACCATTTGTTGAGGAGTATATGGAATAGACAACTGTCTTTCTATTCTTTTTTCATCACATAAATTTCTGAACTCATCAGATAAATATTTTCGACCTCGATCGGATCTGAACGTTTTTATTTTCTTATCTAATTGATTTTCTACTAAGTTCATAAATTTCTTAAAGCAACTAAATGCCTCAGATTTATGAGAAATCAAATAGACATATCCAAATCGAGTACAATCATCTATGAATGTGATGAAATACATAGCCCCATGCCTTGCTCTTACATTCATTGGACCACAGATGTCAGAATGGATTAGTTGCAAAGGGAACTCAGCTCTTGTACCATTTCCGAATGGTTTCCTTGTTGTTTTCCCGGCCAGGCAATGCTCGCAAATAGGAAAATCAACTTTTTTAATATTGCCTAATAAGCCCTCTTTGGCTAATCTTTGTATTCGTTGTTGGCCAATATGACCAAGTCTAGCATGCCACACATTCACATCATTTTCATAAGAGTTGGAAGATGTAAATAGGGAATAACAAACGTTAACATCACCACAGTCAACGTCTAGTACAATGAAACCATTCAAAAAGTATCCACAACCATAATAATTCGTATTCAGATACAAATCAACACCACTGATATAAAAGTTCAAATTAAAACCAAGTTTAATCAACACTAACACAGACACTAAATTCCGACGAATCTCCGGAGCATATAATACATCATGTTGGAACAATGTGCGTCCACCACGCATCATCAACTGGCAGGTGCCAATTCCTTTAACTTCTGCTTTGGAGTTGTTCCCTACATAGATCCATTTCGTTCCGGTCGGAACCCGTCGAAACTCCACGAAGGCATCTCTGTCCTTCGCTACATGGTCTGTTGCTCCCGAATCTACAATCCACAAAGGATTAGACTCAGTTAAAAATACAGAACTTGACACATAGACAAAGTTCTTAAGAATCAAGGGGAGTTTACCTTCTTTGGCTCGCCGCAATCGCGAGCGAAGTGTCCCTTCTTGCTACAGTTGTAGCATTTCACCCTCGACATTTTCTTTGCAAAAGAACGCTTTCCTTTGTCATGTTGATTGAATTTTGGTTTCTTACCCGAAGAACTTGCTCCCTTGCCTTTCCACTTCATAAACCTTTTGACGCGCTTGCGCTTGGAGCTCGAAGCCCCATGTGAGCTAGAACCAGCATAATAGATGTCGGTTTCTGGTTTCGCCGCCAAGAGGCGATCCTTTTCTAACTCAAGATGGCGCATGGCATCTTCAAAGGTCTTGATGTTTTCATTATGGGTCAGGTGCACCTTCATGTGCTCCCAGCTTTGAGGCAAGGAACGGATCACTGCTTGCACTTGCTGTTCATCAGTCAGGATGTGTCCAGCATCTTTCAGCTCAACGATCATATTCGACATCTTTCTTAGGTGTTGTTTCATGGACTGACCATGAGGTTTCTTATACGAGTCAAACCTTATAGTGAACTGTCTCAGCTTGGTCACCGATATATGACCAAATCTCGCTGCTAATGCTTCCCACATCTCCTTGGCATTCTCAAAACGCCTGAACTCTCGCATGATATCATTCTCCATGCTACTCAGCAACGTGATGTGAGCAATTGAGTTCTTCCTTTTCCATACAGCAAAAGCATCTCTATCTCTCTTATGCTGTGCAGTGTTCCCATCCTCAGGTTCTTCCATCAGTTGGTTAAGACCTTCTAGTGCTTCTTGTTCTTCTAGCACGTATTGGATTTTCATGTTCCATATTTCATAGTTCTCGCAGTTCAATTTCTCTCCTTTGTTCAACTCAGCTACTATGTTCTTAGTTGCTGAAGCCATTGAATCTGAACATATCAGATAGACAAGCACGAATTATTAATGCCACTTATTTATGCATTAATTTTACACAAACTGAATATATTAATGAGTAATTTCACATAGATTTTTAGAATCGAAAGTTCACTATGTTCCCAATCATCATCCAAAATCCTAATGTGAAAATTATCGTTAATATAATCATTAAGGTAAAATTACGTTCTTTAAAGTTACTAAAACATTTAGAACTCCCACTCAACCACCTTATTCTAATAAGATAGATATCATAATAAAATAGTACCATAAACTATTTACAATAATAAATATCCATCAACATTCATTCACTAAGTACTATTTACATTAGGAACGAAACTAGCATAGAAAAAGAAACATGAACACCAACATGAACAGAAATATCCACCTAGGATATCCTAAACCGAACTAAAATAACATAAAATCAACTGTCTATTAATTTTCTATACACAGGGAAAGATTCATAGAATTCATTAGAAAAATCAATCTCCTTCTTTGGCAACCAAGAAAAGACTGTCAGGTACCCCTTAGGCTTTCTCCATGGTGCATTCAATCTACGCCATGTAGTATTAATCCCTAGGGTCGAAATTTTTGTTGCCTCAATCCTAAAATATTCTCTTACAAAATCCACTGCAAGTTTTTTGTAGGCTGGGACCACGTTGACCTTCCATAGGTGATGCAACACATTTTTCCATTCAGACGGAAGGGTGTTGATCAGAACATTCATCTTCTCAAAATCCGGCATACAATAACCATTCCAAATGATATCCTGTATCATCGTATTGACCTTGACCACATGACTTGTCAAATCACCATTTTTCCATCGATAAACATCTAAATCAGCTATCAACGTTGCAAGTTTTTCCTTTTGTTCAGGCGTCCTAGCCATAATGGGGGTTCTATACCTTCGTACCATCTTTCCTGCAACAAATGCAGAAAAAATCAAACGACTACATTTTAAATCATGATACGATGTTGCAAGAAACACATTCTGCCCCCTTCAATTTTTTTTTGCCGGTCAACGACGGTCAACGATGGTCAACGGTCAACGGATGACCGGGTCATGTCAACGGGTCACTGGGTCGGGTCATGGGTCAAGGGTCGGGCATGGACAGCTGCGTGGCTGACATCAGTGTGACGTCAGCCACGCCACACGCGACGGAAACATATTCCTAAACATATTACAAAAATTGCGGAAAAAACGTGCCCATTCTACACTTGAATCACCGATCATTCGAAATATATTCCATAAACGAACATACCTCTTTTGCCACAGATTAAATGCACTTATCGCAGCCTCGAGAGAGAGAACAATCCTTGGATTGTTGAACAAAGTCCCTTCTTCTTTGTCTTTTTGTGAGAATTGAGTTTCTGATTATGAAAATGCAACTACACACTCACTCTTACGTGTGTTCTCACATTTGTTTCTAGACAATAACTGCTAAGTGCAGTTACTTTCTTTCATGGGCTCGGTTAGCCCATCATGGGCGGCCCATTTTTCACAAAGAAAACCCATCACTTTGAATGAAGCCATTGGTGATGACAAGCACATAAAAACTCGGCTTTACTTGAAGACATCACTCGACTTTTCTGCAAAGAGTGGGAGTTGAAATAAATTGGCTGAGTGGCTCGCAAACTACGGCATCAGATCTAAAGTGGATGCTTTTTCTTTGTTTTCCTCCTAGGGATTCAATTTGTGATCTAGTGGGTGATAAAGCAACAACAACACATTTTATGTGTTTAAGTGTGTTTCGCCTCTTTTATCACAAAACCAAAGATGTATTTTTCTTCTTCTTTATTGTGCTTTTCAAGTTCTATAAATTCATAAATTTTTTGGCAAGTCTCTCGGAAAGAAGTCTTCAATAAAACGTGAAGGGTCTTCACTTTTTCATGAGGATAATTACTCAGTAAATCATAAAACTATTGTATGGATATCAATTCAATCGTAAACTTTATAATCTTGCTAATGTAATCCTTCCAACCAATTGCCGTCGGAAATTGCCGACATAACATCCAATCATCACCGATTGTCCTATGTAGCACACTGAAGTGGGCAACTTGTGGATCGCCACGTTGGCAATTCCCAATGGCAATTGATCGGAAAAATTACATTGGAATTTTGCGCAAAATTTTATGATTACATTGGTAAAATTGAAAATTTTAAAATTAATTTGACATCCGTACAATAGATTTAAGACTGAATTAGTAATTTTCCTACTTTCCGTGTTTAGGAAGCCACATTCGTCCAACCATAGGTTTCAAGATCTACATCATCTAATAATTTTCCTGCAAAATACCTTTTTGCATCTCGAAATAAAGGAGACAATCCTCGTGCACCTCGAGCTGGGACGTTGAAAAGCCTAAGTAAGTCCTTGACGAACATGAACGCTGAGAACACGACTCGACCGAGATGTCCACAAGAGAAAGTTAGGCGTGGTGAAGTTGAAAAAGACCTAAAGCCCAATTGATCAAAATGGGTCAATTTAGTTTGGATACTGTATTCGTGGGCCTTGGGCCTATCGATTGGTGGACCTTGGGCTTGCAATATGAATTCCGAATTTGTCCAAGCATCGTTGTAGAAAATCAAATGAATCCCGAAAAATTCACACTTAAATATTTTAATTTCTTATCGTTCTATTTTAGCATCTGTGAAGTGAAATGAGCGTCGGGATGTGAATATTTTCCGTGACACAAAATTGTTTTGGAGAAACACCGCGCAAGCGCACTTGTTCGAGGGCATCATCGTTCATTTTCATCGCGAGAAACTTTTTGTCGCGCAAACATCTCGACTAATTAACTTAATGATGATAATCTGCGCAATCTCAACATGTTAATTTCTCTGTTCCATTTAAAACTAGTTTCCGGCCATGCATCCCACGCAACCAATTTTCATTTTTTATGCAATGTCATAATGAGTTGATAATAAAATTAATAAGTTTAATTGGATGGAGAAATAGAATATTGGACGTAATCTTCTTTTTTCGCCGTTATACGAATTCCGGTGTAGAATGTAGACATTGTTGTTCTTTCATTTATAAAAAGCAAACAATTATTCTACATTTAGAAAGGGAAACGAGAGCAAGGATGTAATTGATTTCATAAGGACAAATAAGGAATTTCACCAACAGTAGTTTTTAGTGGAGGTATTTAAATTTTTTTGGTTTACCATTTTATTCATTTTCTTTGACCAAATGTTACTTTCTTTCTCTTTAAACTTATATTGCATTACAATGTCAACGTAAATGGTAAGAGAAAATCCACGTTTGGCTTAAATCTTTAGAGATGTCAAGTGATCACTAGGTAGAAATTCTAAGCAACTTATTTGGTTGAAAATGCAATCTTCTTGTTACATCGTTCTTATGCACAAATGTCCATTACAAAAGTTTGAGAAAATATTCAGCGATTGGCCACCACTACGTCATTAGCTAATGTAGTGGGCATTTTTTTTTCCTCGCAACCACTAAAAATATTATGCGAGTCCAAAGTATCACATCACAGTGCAACATCAACAGCTGACTTGGAATAAAAATTAAAAAGCTCCATTTTCTCTCGTCCTCCTCTGTCCACAGCCAGCAGACCTCCGCGCCGCCCACAGTCGCCACTGAGGAGTTTCCAGGACTCCGCACTGTGCCCAGTTGCCACCTCCTCCGTCTTCTTTGTAGCTTGACCGTGAGCGACTCGGCCATGGACATACAACCTTCCAAGCTTCCAGTTGTCTTTTGGAGTTATATTGATTTTGAAAGAGATCGACAAAAGGAGCAAATTTTTTTTTTTTTTGAAATTCTTAGTAGGGTTAGTCTTCTAGAGATGAAAGGTGAAAGGGAGAGGCTTGATAGGGTAAATGAAAGGTGAAAAGGAAAGGCATGAGAGGTTGGGTCTTGTAATGACCCACGAAGAAGAAGACTACCTCAATGATTCTTTTTGATTCTTTCCGGGGTAGTCTTCTTCTTCGTCTGGTTGATGCTTGGTGGGTCAATACAGGACTCACCTGCTTGTCCATTTCCGAGGCTGAACCCTTCATTTTTGGCAAGCAAAAGGAAAAGCAGACCTAGCCGCAAGTGACGACGAAGGGGTGGCTTGGCGGGATCTGTGGATGAACTGTGGTCGCCGGATTCATTGCTCGTGGTCATGGAGGAGCAATGACAGAGGCACAACTCAAGATGCATATCTAGATTTGGAGTCATGCTCGTCCAGATCTGTTTCGGGCCAACCACAAGTGATGCTGAAAAGGATGGCTCAGCTTGGATGCGAAGGATGCAGTGCCGGCAACTCCACCGTTGGTGACGGCGAGGGGCAACTCCGATGGAACTTCCATCGCTGACAGCTCCAGTGAAACTTCCATGGCCGAACTTTCACGGCTGTACTCTATACAATTCTTATCTTTTTTTATTTAATTCCAAGTCAGCATCCACTTTCAATTGTTCAATGGTTATGAGAGTAAAATGCGCACCACACCAGCCAATAATGCGGTGGTTGCTAACCACCGAATATTTTCTCCGAATGATAGTATCTAGTCTTTTCGGTGCATAAATTTCATTACGAAAAGATTGATGGAACTCTAGTAAATAAAATATAGAAGCTCACCTTTCTTGGACCCGACCCATGTTTATTCGGGCTAGACCCGCATCGAGCACATGAAATTTAATCAATCACTAGGGAACTTGAATGTGCACCATTTGCTTAGGTCAAGCAGCATGATTTGAAGACAATTTTGGGCCTCATTCTACCCCCATGTGCTTCGGCCATGACACAATACCATTTTCTTTTCTGCTCTTTTTGGTAGTTTTTCCCATTTGTTCACTCGTAGAGGTACTCAAATCGTCACCTGCCGACTCCCTCTCTTTCCCTCCTTTGCGTGTTGGGATTTATCAGTCAAAAATTGAGGGGAAAAGAATAGTAACGAAAGCATGGTTCAACTTCTAGCCGAAGAAGGATCGGAAATTTTGCTTTAGGCCTTCCATGACCTCTTCCCGAAAATGCACTCAACCAGGCTCATCAGCTAGGAGCTTGCCATATTTGAAGATTCTTTCCGGGGTAAAATTGTCCGACCACCCCTTATCCCTCGTCCCTTTTTTTTTATCTAGCTAGACCAACTCCCGCCGCGGACACTTTTAATCCCGGTGAATATAGGTCGCGTAAGTTTTCAAGTGGGTTTATTATCTGAAATAGTAAGACACTACAAATTCGAGGGTCTTGGAGGTCATATCTAGTTTCAAAGATTGCCTATTGCCGGACAACTATACTAAACATCCAACTTGTTATCGAAGAGACAGAGGGGAGTTTTGCCCAACCGAAATCTAACGACACATTTCGGAATTGGTGTTTCATAGCCCCCGTAATTTAGGTTTACTATTGTTCAGCTGCCACAGCGGCTTACAATATGTCACGTCGGATTTTTTACGATATTAAACCTTCCAAAAACTGATTAAAAGGGTTCTTCATGTAACCGTGAAAAGGAACGGGTTATTTTCACCAAATTGAAAGTATGTGGGTAGTATATCAAACTACCAAGAAAGTTTCGGGGATTTACCCTTTCGGGTCATAATATCTGATGTTCCATCCTATCTCTTCTAACGCTTTTTGTCGCTATCATGTTCTCTTTGGAATGCTATTTGAAACCTTGTATGTGTCTTTCGTTTCTGGTGATGTCCCCCGTGTTATGACCTTATTCGTGAATACATATGAAGTTGATTTTTCTCCAACATCTAAACATATTTTCACGTGATGAAATTATCTATAGATATGAGTCCCTGTCGTCTTGAAAGTTGTTATCGGGACTTGTATATTCAACCTTGTCTAGCAAAGTTTTTTTTTTTTTTTTGGGTGAAGGTGTCTAGCAAAGTTTATTTGCCTTTAGTCGAATGATTAGGTTAATTTCACCTACAAATAGCTAGACTATAGTGTTGAAATATGTCTCGAGTTTGAGCCCAAAGCGAAATCTAAATATTTCGAATTGGATATTTTATGGATATCCGAAATCGAGCAAAGCAAATCAGGTGATTTCCCTCTACAAATTGGAGTCCAACGTAATGATGGACTTTGACCGTGAAAGAATAGTTAAAAAAAGGAAATTGTGGATTTGTTGTTTGGCTCAAAGAAAAGAAAACAGAAAAGGAAAGTTGGGCTGAGCACGTCACGTGGGTTTTCCTATTCTGTGTTGAAGTTGGCTTCCATAGGTATATATATTATATTTATAGCTTATACGTTGGTTTACAAGGTAGAGCTATTTGTTGATAAAGAAGTCTTGAAGCGCCGCGGTTGACGTGAAGACGTTCGTGAGTGCTTGGCGGTGGGTGTTTCCGTGGATTCTCGTTCGTGAATTATATCCAAGAAAAATTAGTGTTCAAGCGTAAATCTTGTGATAAGATTTGTGCACAATTCTTTTGCGAGATTGAGAGATTATTTTGTGAGGAATTGTGGGGCTAAATACTGCGTGAGTTATTGGGTGTAATTGGGGCTTGGGAAACACCGAGAGTGTTTGAGTGACTCGAGTATGATTGTAATCTCTGTTGTATCGCTTGATCTATAGTGGAATTCCGTACTGCTCTCCCCGTGGACGTAGGTCACTACGACCGAACCACGTAAATCTGGTGTCCGGTTTATTTTCTTATTTTTTCAATTTTATTGTTCGATCGCTTGGCTTCCGCAACAAATAGCAAACATACTATTGTTTTTTTTGCCAATATGCAAAAACTTCAACCTTATATATAGATTATGGGGAAATTGTTCAATCAATCCTAAACCCGAAAAATTACTAAAAAAATCATAAACCTATTGCAATTGTGTCAATTCAATTCTAAACCTTTTAATTTGGCCAATTTAGTTCTAAACCTTTTGAAAATTTGCCAATTTAGTCCGTTTGGCCAATTTTGGCTAGAAATCGCTAACATAGCACTACCGGCACTGACATGAATAATTTTTATAATTATTTAAAAATTATATGAATTTTTTATTATGATTTTATTTTATTCTTTTTTTTCCTTTTTTCATTATGGCCGGCGAGGTCACTGGTGACCCTAGCTAGCTGGGTGAGGCTTGACCTCGTCGTAGTTAGGCAAGGGCCACCTCGCCAAGTCGAGCCTCGCCGGCCCTGGCAGCCCTCAAACTAATTATCAGTGTCGAATCAAAGATTTCAACTGGCCAACATACAATGCAGAAGCACGACCTAAAAGACTTCAGCTGGCCTTGACCTCGCAACTTCTAGCAAGGGTTGTCAAGGGCTAGGCAAGGCATGAACTTGCCGGATCTAGCAAAGCTCAACCCCCGCCAGCCCAGGCGTTAGCAAGGTCAACCTCGCATAGCAACGACGAAGTTATGTCTCGTCAGAGGTCTCTAGGTTGGCCCTTGTGGCCATCGACCTCGCCGACCACAAAGAAAAAAAAGGAAATAAAAAAAAATAAAAAAAAATAATGCAATTGTTAAAAAATTATAAAATTATCCATGTTAGTGTCAGCGACACGACATCATCGATTTCCAGCCAAAATTGACCAGATAGACTCAATTGGCTAATTATCCAAAGGTTTAAGACTAAATTGGCCAAATTAAAAGGTTTAGGACTGAATTGGCACAATTTCAAGAGGTTTATAACTTTCTTGGTAATTTTCCTATCCTAAACTTTTCAATTTTACCAGTTTAGTCCTAATTGCGCAAAATTCTAATGTCATCATTCCGGCCAATTGTCTTAGAAAATCGCTAATGTGGCAGTGTACTACATAGGACAAACAACGATAACTAGACCATGACGTCGGAAGTTCCAACTAAAATTGATCGAAATAACTATGTTGGGATTTCACGCAAAGGTTTAAAACTAAATTAGCAAAATTGAAATGTTTATGACTGATTAGGTAATTTTTTTAATATATTATTTCAGCGAAAATTGTAGTTATATCAAATAATCATAATTACAAAGGTGATTAAGACTCATCGGTAATTTGGCCAATGAATAGTAAAGATCGTGACATGATACAACCTTAGTGACTTCTCCCACCTAAAAGAAACCCTAGTTAGTTCAAATAGGTCATATGGTTAAATGTCAAGTCATTGGTCAGGCCAACACAAATCATTTGATAAGAAAAATTGCCTAGACTCCTTTCACGAGAACAGCACTTTTCTAGATCAACTCAATCACATGACCACGAATGACATACGAGGATAGTTCTGAGACAAAAGATGTTTAGCTTAGACTGGCTAATTTTTCACAGCATATTCCATTTGAGATTTTTCATATGCAAAAGTCCATTGTACGCAGGCCACTTCCCGAATAGACACGAAGTGATGTGCGTTTGCATCTGATTCACGCCTTCCAGATATATTAACATATTCCAGGCAAATGTACGAACTGCCAAAAACCCTGAGAAAGAACTTCCAATTCAAAGAGTATTTCCCATATCTGTACAGTTCGACATATGCATGGTAGCTTAGCATGTATGAACTGAAATCTTGTAACCAAAAGATGTAGATTGAAATCTGGGTGGGTGTTTTCAGTCAACAAGCATGAAGCCTCAGGCAAATAGAGTCGCGTAAACCTCAAAGAATGTTCATACAAGGCCAAATTTTTATTTAGATCAGATGTTCATACCAGCTGAGATTTTTTTGTCTTATTGAGAAGGATCGAAGTAGAAGACTAAACTCGATCATGATGTTCCATATGCACTATCACATTATAATTATTTCTGAACATGAGTTTTCCGACATAAGATTTTCTTCCCACTAGCTGATTAGCTCAGTTAATCAGAACCAAAAAAGGGCTATACACATTACGGATTTTGTGTCCACACACCACCTCCCAGAAGAACAAATGAGGTTCTCATCACAACCGGGCTTAATCACTGATCAAAATAATATACATCAATTGTAAGTTTTTAATAAACATTTCTTCAATGAACGATATAGTTTTGCAGCCATCGACTGCCATTTTGGAGACTGTTCATCCAGTGAAAGGCATGTCTCTTGCATAATCCTCAAGTTACCAATAAACAGCATTTTCATGTCTTTATAGAGATAATTAAACAAATGAACCAGAGCTTAACGACTATCAAAGAAATCATCCTAGAATAAATTCCTACCTAGCTAGTAGGTGCTTTCTTACACAAATAACCAAGCCAATCACAAAAGCTACCATCAGTTCCATATTCTCAATAATCAAGTCAAACCAAAAGTACAACTGAAAAAGCTGAAATTGCTAATTTGCTAGACTTACAAGTTATTGCCCCTCCTGAGCTTCACTGATTCCACGACTCTCCAAACAAATAAAAAAAGGGACTGAAATTTACCAAACTTAAAAGTCGTTGCTGTCCTAAAAGCTTCAATACACGAGACCTCCAACCAATTGATCTTGCACTTTCACCAGGATGTGAAGCCTGTGATTTCTGTTTTGGATCTTCCTCCAACTCTGATCAGGCTAAATTATTTTCTAGGAAATTCCATAATAATTTCTAGGAATTGTGGAGTTGGTGAAAGAATAGATTCTGGCTCCTGGAAAAGTCCTCTCTTGGCTTCTTGTTCCATTCAGTGATCTTTCTAAAAGAATTCCTCACATTTTCCCACTTCTCTTGGCACTCACCCGCACTCCGATTAAATCCCAAACATGCCATTTTCGCCGATATTACCTCCCAAAATCCTTCCCTTAAAAAACCGCATTCTTGAAAACCCGGTTCCAAGCTCGTTATCAGTTGAATCAAAGTTAACATCTCCGGCTCCGAGAATGAGTTCGTGCTTTGCTCTTCCTCTTTTGTAATATTTCGGTCCTTTGGTGGCGACTGGATTGTTAGTTCATGCCCTGTGAACTTCCTCAGAGCTTCCATGAGTGCCGTGTCACGAGCCTCGATCCAGACTCTTTGCTTGGCCCAAAGCTCACGCTCGCAGTCGAAACGTGCCGTCTCTTCCCTCTTCCATTCCATCTCTCTGCAAACCCTCTCTTGCTCTTTTAGCTCAATGGTCTTCAACATGTTCTCCATCCAAGACTCTTGTTTCTCTATGATGTCCCTCATCTGTGAATCCACAAAGTGCTTCACCTTCTCCTTCCACCCCTTTTTACTCCTTTTTGAGCTGTCGCTCTCACTTACCAATCTCTTCTTCTTCTCTGAGGAATGACTGCTATTCATCATGAAAGCAATCGCTGAGAGATCTTCTTCGTTGTTTTCAGAGGAAGAGGCCGTTTCGAGCTCATGCGATGATGAGTTTGAGAAACTTAGGCTCATTTCACGTTGCAGAGCTTGATCTTGGATTGCATGACTACTAATATTGTTCAGTGCCGGGTAGAAATTAATGTTGGAGACAAGAGATGAATTATCTGTAGATGGCTTGCGGTTAGCGGTGGTCGATTCTCCATAGATTGCTTCAAGTTGGCGAAAGAATCTGTAGTTCTTCCCATCCTGCCTTCCAGCTTTGCCTTCCTTAGTTTTCTTGTAGTACTTGTACAGGTTCTCAAACTTCTCTCTACACTTCTTGCCGCTTCTATTGTACCCATGTTCCTCAGACATTATCCTGCATTAAGAGAGAGAGAGAAGCAAGTTGAAACCTTGAACGCAAATTAGAGATATGGGACGAGAGAAGAGATAATGAGCAATAAGATAAACCCTAGAAGCTTGTTTCCAAATGTTTCCCTCATACACTTCTGCTTAAATTAATTACTGAAAAATGAATATTCCAATAATGGATGTCATCCGAAGTACATAGTTTGGATGTGGTTGTCCTAGTTTGAAGGTATAATATAATGTAAAATCATGTGTCCTTGCTTGCTTCGGAAGCAAACAGATTTTGATTTATATATGAAACTCACTATACTTCGAAACACGCGAAAAAAAAAACTGTCGTTTGAGCTAAAAGTGTTGATTAATGGGCATGTTGGGTTCGTGCAAACAGTGAACTTCCAGTCAAGAAAAGCTTTTTCTCTCGGGAATCCATGTAGCGCACACACAGGCCAAGGCTCATAGTAAAGAAAGCACAATAAAAAGGAAAAATTGATGGCGAGCAGCTGAGGAGGAAGAGGGGTTGCAGAAGTTCTTTCTTTGAAAAGGTAAATGAAATGGGTAAATAAGACACCTGAGACTCTCAGTTCAATGGCTTGTCTTTGTCAACCCCTTACCAGAGCATCGTTAGATGCACAGAGAGAGAGAGAGAGAGAGAGAGAGAGAGAGAGAGAGAGAGAGAGAGGGAGAGAGAAGCTTTTCACAGCAGCTTCTCACTTTTGAAACAGTGCCAAGATCAAGAAGAAGCAAAATCTTGATACTTATCAGTAGGGTTTTTGAGCTTACTACTAGCAGTCCCTCTCTTTTTCTTCTTCCTGACCCAATTTATCGTCCATAAGGGACTTCTGCAAATCAAAATGGGGTTTAATTTGTTTTAGTGAATTACTATCATAAATTTTTTTCGTTACCTGGAGACTTCGTCCCACAAGGGTCCTTTCTGATTGGCCTCCTTGAACTTTGGATCCAGGCGAGATCTGATCTCCAGAAGAGTGAGCGTCTCTTGCCTGGGCCATCTGCTGCTGCCGATGCTGCTCGTCCCAGAACCTCCAATCATGTCGCTCCTGTAGCTTCCACACTCAAATATGTCGAAGCCACCAGTCAGAGCCGAAGGAGGAGGAGTGGCGGTAGCGAAAGGGTGAGTGGAGTGAGCGTTCGCGTTCGCGTTCGCGTTAGCGAGGGCCGTGCTCAACATGTTGACGGTGGGCTCATAGTGTGAAGAAGATGGTGGAGAGGAAGGTGAGAAGCTGGTGTGAATAGCGGTTCGAGGTGGAGGGGGCGGTGGCAGTGGTGGCTCGAGGTGGAGGAGCGAGGAGAATTGGGTGGTTCGAGTGGCTATGAGCTGCCGGAGATCCGGCAGTCCGTACTGGTCGTCCATCGTTGTTTTCTGTCTTGATTTAGGTTTTCAAAGCAGAGAGAGAGAGAGCGAGAAAGAGAAAGAGTCAAATATTGCAGCTGAAAAGGAGATGGGGAGTGTCGATGAGCTTTTTTCTCAAGCGACAGGATCCGAGTCTACCGCACCTTTTCATCGCTCTCCTATCACTTGTGTGTGTGTGCGTGTGTTCGGGTGTGTGCGTGTGAGAGAGAGGAATAACAAGGAAAATATTATTAGGTAGATTCATAGTATGTTTGCCAAAAGATCGACTTTATTAATTAATGTTTCGGAGGCACTCGTAAAGAAAAGGTACTATATGTGAGGTTCATTGCATTTGATTTCCTTTTTCTAACGACGGGAATTAACTTAGCATCACTTTTATACTGTGATTTCTGCTTTCGTTTTAGGGATGAGTTTATAATAGTTTCTTAGGATAGAAAGAGTGAGTTTGTTATCGTTAAACAGTCATTGGTCTCAATGATACAATCTATTACCTAGCAAAGGTATGGTTCGATACATAAGTACTCTAATAACGCTTTGTACAAGCTTTGGCCAAAAACAAAAGCTTGGGAATTGATTGTAAATTAGAAGGCGAAAAGGGCTTTCAAAGAGATGCATGGTTACTGCATAAGCGAGTAAAGTTTGTGCAAGATTGAGTCACGTGACATCCTCACATGCGAGTTTTGGCCACTAAGTCTACCTTTCTAGTCACTTTAACAAATCTCTAATCCTAACAAATCTATGATGTCATCTCTAATTCTTATGCATATCTTGATAATAAATGTATAATGTAGATTTGTTGGGTAAAAAGGGCAAGAATCTACTACTTATATCTATTCAAAAATACTATATTTCACAAAACTCAACCAACTAATATAGAATTAACCCTATCAAGAACCAGTCACAATGCTCTAGCAGTATCAAGCCCGAAGCAATAAATATAGAGTTGAAAATTAAAGAAAGGCAGAAACAACAACCACAAATTTTACGTGGAAATCCCAATGCAAAAAAACCACAAGTTCGCTAAAAAGATTTCCACTAATCACCAAGAATAGCAAGACACACAATACTTCATCTCTACTCACACAGACAGAGGCTCTTCACATTGGCAAAATAGCAATATATCAACACCGCAAAGGTGGATTAACACAAAGAAGTAAGAAAGTTCTGATTGCTGCTAGAGAAAATTGAGAGACAATTTGGAGAAGGATTTCAACAGCCAAAACCAATCAACTTATACATCTTGGACTGACGAACAACATACTGAAATTTCAATCAATTCCAACTAAGTTTCGCCGTTGAATCTGGTCTGCCTCTTCTCCTCTTCAAAGCAAAATTTTCTGCCTTTTTTTTTGTGCTATAACAATTGCTCTTTTTCTCTCTTAAATCGAGCGGATTCAGTCATATCGTTTTCTTTTTTTTATTAAGATGATGAGACGAGCCCCACAAGAGGAGGACCCAGCCCAACAAGATTCTATTGAAATATCTATGGACTGAATTTTTAAGTTGATGAAACAAATTCATGCATCTAATTTATAGATTAAAAATTAGATGTTTCAAAGGTTATATCTCATGTTTGACATATTTGGCACCTAAAATTATGATCACAAAAATTAAAATGATTTTCAAGATAATGAGAACAAAGTCTTGCATCTAAGTTACAGAGCTTGTTCGACCAAAGAAAAAAAGTTACATAACCTGTAATAAGCCGATGAATGAAAACATTGATGGAATAAATTCCTGCATATAAGATATAAAAAAAACTTAGATGCCTAAAAAAGTCACGTTCCATGATAAAGTTATATTTCATAATTGCGCATATACTCATCTAAATTACACTGGATCTCCTGAACAAATGAGATTAGAGGATTATTTGAAACAATTACTTGTTGCTGTTTTGATAAATTAATGTTATATATATATATGGAAATAAATTTTCAAAAATATACGACCGCGGTAACATAATATTATAAAGGAAAAATGTTTTGAAAATATACATGAATTTTAATATCCATTAGTTTTATTAATAAATATCAATAAATGGATGATTAGTGATGACTCTTGTGATGAAATTCATCATTACAAGATAACTGTAAATGAAATAATTTGTATATACTTTTTTTTTAAATTACACATCAACAAGCACAAAAAACAAAATCATAGACCCGCTACTTTAAATTTTTTGAATTATGTATATATGATTAAACAAATTATCAAAGATAATTCATATCGCTTTACAGTCAACGAAGATAATTACTATCAATTTGCAATTAGTGAGAATAAATTTGGAGTTAAGGACCCCAATAAGTTTTCGAATGACATTTTGAAGGAGTTCCTATCTTATATGAATTTCAACAAGTCTCGAAGAAATTCTTATGACAAAATATACTGTAGTTAGTAAAAGGACAAAAATCAATAGAAAATCAACAATTACTTGATTTCAAAAATTTATAAACGAAAAATGTGTACCTAGCTTTGATTAGCATAAATATTTTATTAGCATCTTCTCAACCTGGCTACATTTGGCAATGACAACTAAATCTTCATGTTGTTAATTCATCATAGGAGCTACTTCTCTAAGATATATTAAGCAAACAGATACGTACTTGGACTCATTGAAGGAAAAATAAAACAATTAAATGAATTTTATAAAGGATTGAGATAATATTGTCTATTGATCAACATAAAAATAAATATGTGTCCAATGGAATTCGTCAACACATAAAAATATTTTTTAGTCATTTGTTGGCATTATGGTGATTCTTTTACTATATTCAGTTGTTTTTTATTTAACTGATATTACCATTCCTAACATCTTTTTTACAATAGTAATAAGTTCAAAGTATAGTCCACATCACAATTTAAGAGATATCTTATTGAAACTTTACAGTAACTCAAAACATTATGTCATGCTCCTTTTAGTTTAGTATCGATTTTTTCTTATAGAGATGTCAAAATGCGGTGCCCGCCAAACTGTCTATAGAAAATGTTAAATTTAATAACGTAAGCAGAAAATAGTAACGAAAATCATGATATAACCATATTAAGGTTTACAAAGTTGGGAAAAATAATTAAATTGAAGCATCAATAAATGCAAAGTATACTAGCAATCAACCGCTGGCCCCAAGATTTTCACAAGAAAATGAAGGAATATGTCAATATACAGATTCCGAAAATAAATCAAGGGAACTCTAATATGTATTTTCGGGGAAAGGTATATTGTGAATTTCTTCAAATATACAAATTGAATATTACATTTTTTTCGCAAGATATTTGTAAATTTAGTTTCTGATTAATTATAATTACATTGTCATAGATGATGAGATATCCATCAACTCTTGTCAACATAAAACGACAGACATAAACTAATTATAAAAAAAATGGAGAAATTCCTTAAAAGAAGATACTGAAATATATGGAATCGGAAGATGATCTTTAAAAAAAATCGCCTTTAACTCTATTTAGAGAGGGCCAAATGGAGAAAAGAGAAGAAATCATTTCACTCTCAAGAAAATTCTAACACATAACTTGCTCACCTTCAAGACACCAAGTCAATGGCACAAAAGTGGAGATAGAGGGGGCAATTTACATTCTTACGTTTCATGTTATATCGTTCCATATTATTTTGCGTTTTCAAAATGTTATATCTACTTATGTTGTGATTAGAAAAAGATTGACAGTTTTATGGATAAACCTACATGATGGCATTTGGATCCACTTTAAATAAAACTCTACTAATCCCATGCCTAGAATATTTATTATGCTACAATTATCTACATATTATTTCTCTTGCAAAATTCACGTCGACGACAACATTTACAATAATACAATTGTAGTCTCATACCCATGCAATGTTCGGGGCATCTTTGCTAGTTTCATATATATCACGTCACTTTTGCGCCTCTTTGAAGCACTTGAAAGGAATTTTGCAAGCATATTATTAGCACATTTTGCTAGAAAAACCTTTTATTTCTCGACACCCAGTGTGTGAGAACTTCATAGGAATTGGTCGAGCATATCTTAGTAGCAGAGAAGGTAAAGCAATATGTTTCCCCATGTAACAATGGATGTTAACATCATGTCGAGTCTCCGTTACTCATAAAGAAGGATGAGAAAAGGCGACCAATGGAAACGTTTCCTTCATATAGATAAAAAAAATTGAGAAACCGCGACTAGCATTTTCCAACTGCACTTGAGCATTATTATAGGAGTTGCATCCTGGCGACGGATTGCTTAATTTGACCAATACCTACTACTCATTTGAGCGAGCCAATCACCATCGCTCCATCATGAAACCAGTGGAAGTAAATCTGTTATAGAGTGCAATGACTTTTATTTTTCATGAGGCATTCAGTATCGCATGGTAATTACTTTACTCTAGCAATACACAAGTGTTACATGTTTTACTGCCAATTGTTCGTCATTGATATCCTTAAAAATAGGATTTACATTGAAACTCTGGTAAGTGTATGTAATTTTTTTTTTCACAAACAGATTGACAAAAAAAATGTTTATCTGGACCACCCGCCTAGGTGGCGCTGCTGGAGCGCGCACTCTTCTTCTCGTAAAAGGTTGAGTGTTCGAATCTCAGGCGCCGCAGGGTGACTTAACCGGTGGCACGTGTGTGGTGGCTAGCACGTGTCGCCTCCAGGGTTTACTCCCCGGTTGTTGGCCGTGCGAGGGTTCCCTGGGTTACCAAAAAAAAAATGTTTATCTGGGGACATGATGCCTACAACAATAGTAATAACGTCAACTACAAAAACTACAAGAAAACTAAGCCTTAGATCTTATCGATGTGTAGTCAGGCTTTTGAACAAACCTGAAATTATTTTCTAGACTCGCTCGTAATAAAAAAAATTTAATTTTCTATATAAAACTTTGTTGATTATTACTCAAAGTTAATCCTGATTGATTTTGAATCCCGGCCCACAATTGAATAACACGGAAGCTCGGGCTAAATTCGGAAGTCCAATTGAACTCTTGCCAACAAGATCATGGGTGATGCAAAAAGGGAAATTAATTTCCCACTAAACTTCTTTTCTTTATCGAAGATAAAATCCATGTTGGCATGGGAAAAGGGCTCATAGGTTTTTGCATAGAGATATTATGTTGTTGGGTTTGGTATGGTGTGCAGAGTAAGTGTGCTTAATATGTGTGAAAACTTGCCAAAGACTGATAAAGCATCGAGAACTGTGTACCAAAAGACTTGAGAATGTGAGAAAGTTCTTTTCTTGTGATCGAATTTTGTGGGTTCAATTTTAATCTAGGATTAAAAAACACTTATAGTGAGTGTGATCGAATGATTGGGATCTCATTTTGGCCGAGTATAGTGGAACCATATCATCGATCTCTTTTTGTGGAGTAGGCATACCGACGAACCACATAAATGTGTTGTATTCAAGTTTTATTTATACAATTTATTCTTTACTCTAATGGTTTCACATGTTCGCGCTTTCACATTAGTAGTAACAAAAGTGATTAATTCTTGACTAGCCAAAAGTAGGCATAACGAGGAAGTAGGGCCAAGGAATTAGGGCAATGTTTCCCCAGATCCACCCATTTTGCACTTTAGGCCGATTTAGCTTGTACCCGATCAGCCGCCGATCCCACGATTGTCTCCACTAAGCCATAACCCAGCCACTTAGTTGGATCTAGAAATAGAAGCTACAGATCATTTTTCTCAATCCTATTGTAGGACAAACTATTTGTAATGATTGTGCACGAAACAAAAGTCTAATTAAATTTCTTATAGAGATAATTACACAAAAGGTTCATGAACTTTGATTTAATGTACAATATCGTCCATAAACTTTTAATTTGTTAAATGTGGTCCCTGAATTTTTTGTAAATGTTTGATTTAGTCCCTAGAATAGATTAAAATATCCAATGTTATTCTTCCATTAATTCAAGTTAACAGAATTTACTAATTTGGCTTCCAAGCCGGTAAGTTTGAACGGTGGATAAAAAAATAATTCGTTACACATGGATTATCCTCTTAAGATATTCAACGCAATTGGACTAAAGTTTAGAGATCACATAGAACAATCAAAGGTTCATGAATGACATTGCACAGTTCATGGATCATTTTTGTCATTTTTCCTTCCCTAAGCGTATGACTCTCGTGAGGGCTGAGCTTCTCCTACAATCGAAACTTGCACTAAGTTTTGTCAGACATGGAAAAAAGAAATATACCGAGAAATTTCCTTTCACAGGACCATCAAGGATAACTTGGTTCAGGGGAAAACTCTGCTGAAAAAAAGAATGAGAACGAAAGGGTTCATCATTCGAAATGCTTAAAAGCCCCAATCAAATCTCGAGTTCGCTGTAGGTGGAACTCAAAGTATCAGAAATCCAACGCAACTCCCACACGGAATACCCAGGCGGTTCGGCACGTGTCATTAATTCCTCTTTTGTGCACTCATCTCGTTGCTAAACACAGATCGGGAGCACCAAATTAAAAGGGATAAACAGGAACAAGAAGAATGGCTGACATTTCCTTGTAAACAGAACATAAAAAGAGAGAGAAAGACAGAAGGGGGGGTAAAAGGGAGGACTCGGACTTCGATAGCGCATCGGCATGGGGGTTTGACATCAGCGGTCGAAGGAGGAGGGCTCCAACTTGGGGGACTTTGGCAGTGCATTCCCCACGTAGCATTAAAAAGGGAAGAATCTCAGTCCTTCCCCTTCTCCTCTCCTGACCTGTGAAGAAGTCCCAGACACTCAGCCAGGTCTGATTGCTTATCTCAGAAGTTGCTGACAACTCCCTCCCGCCCTTCACTGTACACACGAGTGAATTCATAAAGACAAACCCTAGCCCACTTCTCTTCTCTTTTCTTTTCTTTTCCTTCTTCTCCTCTTCTGGATTAATATCGAAATTTTTTCCTCAAAAAAGTATAAACATGTTCTCGAAGTGTGCGCGATGTTTCCCTTTCCCCGCAGGAGGTGATCATAACATGAAGACACGGAATTAGAGCTGATCGCTGAACAGTGAACAGGCCAGGATCGGGTGGAGTCGATTCTTGTGATGAAACCCTAAGTCAATTTGATCTTTAGCCTATCATCGAACGGGAGGTGAATTAATAATCCAAATTTTTCTCGAAAAATTATACATATGTTCTCGAAGTACGTGTGATGTTTCCTTTTCCAACAGGAGGTGTGATCATAGCATGAAGAAAAAAGTTTAGAGCGCATTATCAAACAGATCGGATCGGGCCGAGTCAGTTCTTGTGTTGAACGTAACTTATTCGGTCTTCGTCTATCGTCAAAAAAGTATTAATTGATTTGCGGGCCTAGTCAAGTTAACGACCCTTTAACAAGCCCACCCAAATTTAAAAATTTTAACTATTCTTTTCGGTAACATGTGTCGCGACTATTATATAAAATACTTTTTAATCGCACTTTAAACCTCGTGAGCTTGCAATAATCATGCTGCCTGGTTTTTATAGATTTACAAACCTACAATTTTGTTGGGTTTTGTGTTCATTCATTCCATCTCACACAATCTCCTCCCTGTTAATAAAAATATAATAATGAAACAACTTTTACCTCTAGTTTTTTTTTTTGGGTAAAGACTTTTACCTCTAGTTTTAATGTCCATTCTTTACCAAAAAGACCTGAGAATGGGTATGAGGATCCAATTCCATTCCCTTACAAGCATTCTCATTAATTAAATATGCCCCTAGTTTTTTCGAAATTTCAAGGTATTAAAACTCTATGGTAATTACTTTGACTTACTTTTGTAAAGGCCACTCGATTTTCAAATTTCGATATACATAACTTTACGTCCATTCTTTCAAAAAGATCAGTCAAGTGACTAGCCAATTAAAATTGTGCCTGAGTTTTTACATTTGTACCCTTCAGGCGAGCGTGCTAGTCTCCGCTTATCATTCTCTAAACTTTATGTCCAATCAATTATTCAAATAGAACCAACGATGAGTATGCTTCTCAGGCGAAGGCACATCAATATACCACTAAGCAAAATCGTCACATCTCTTACAGGGACTTAAGAGGGAACCTTTTCTCGTTTGAATCAGAACACAATGCACTGCCCTCCTTCCATCCCGATCAATGAACACGAAGAGCATCATGTCAAAACTCCTGTGATGCAGCAGCACTAGAGAGCACATGCACTCGATCCACCCGACAGGGGCTCGTGGAAATGGAGATGGAGATCCCTATGCCCATGAAGGGAAGGTAGGGTTTGTCTTGCCCAAAAGGGAATGCGGGGCCCTACGCTCACAGCTGTATATCATATCAACATAATCTCTTCGTACGAGCGGGGCCAGATCGGAAGTCGACGGCACTTGATGGATGGTTGGTAGAGAGAGAGAAAGAGAGAGAGAGCGATGGCGATAGTGATGGCGATGGCCAGATGATGATGATGATGAATGATGATTCTGAGAGGGAAAATTTTCAATAAAAGAGGAGGCACTTTTGCTCGTCATCATTAGATAATCTTGGTGTTGCCCAAAAGAAAAGATCAAAAGGACAGATGATGGGGGGCGTTTTGATGTGTCACCTACCTGAAATTTTGATTCGAAAGATGGGATTGGACAAGTCATTTTATCGGACGGTGTCTGTTGCTTCGAGTTCTGTTCAGTCTCTGTAGCTTGAAGTTGCCGACAGTTAAGGTCCAAGGAAGCCATGGAGAAAACCTGGGACAACATCTGCCTTAGGAACAAATTCTGGGCAGAGGTGGTGGTAGGGCGACGGCTGACGGCGGAAGGTAGTGGTAGGATTTAGAAATTATGGAGCTTAGGAATAAGACTTACGCCATGGCAATCGGGTCTCTTTCTTTGTAGGATTTTACCTTTGTGTGTGAAGTAGCGGCTTCATAAATAGAGATTGCCAAATGAACTATGTAAAAACCAAGAAAAGTTACTAAGATTATAGAAAAGCACCAAAACTATGTCTCAATTTTTACTCCATATCAAAATGAATACTTCGATTTCTCGAAAATATAATTACATACCTCAACCCCACTAAAATAACTTGATTACCCTTTCTTGTGTAAAGATCTCAAAACCCTAGTCTCATATCACCGATTCTGTGACGCCTCGTAATGTTATGCGAGACACGAGATCTTTCAATGAATTTTTTTTATTTTTCTTTTAGACACGCGGAAGCACAATAAAATAATCACATCATACGAGAAAGGAAATTGACAAGTTTTAACTAATTTGCATATGCATATTTCCTTTAATATTACTCTGACAAGTATTAATACAAGCATAAAAAAAGACGATCACAACGCATTAATCCAGGGAAAAGGGTTGGGTTGACGGTAAATACTGCATCTCTACTCCAACACCAAAAACTTGCCTATACAAAAGTTGAACACTATCCTATATATCAACAACCTTGACCATCGACATACTGTCGACAACAACGAAGCCAGGAGGACCGTTGAACCCTTTTTGAAGATCCCACTGTCTAACCATTAACATTAGTGTACCCAGTGATGAGACAATGGGAAGAAACTCGGGCAGTCCTACATTAATCTAGACGGTGAAACTATACTTAACATACAATATCTCAAACCCCGGCACAAATATATCTTGGTATGTCCATTCTATACAAGTACTCCAAAACATAGAACGGGTGGTGGATCCATCCTACAAATTTGGGAAAATAAAGAATGAGCCAAAGCTCAGTGAATGAAATCTCTAAATTTAAGATAGGAGATCATCTTATCACTCAACCCGGTATCAACAAAATAACATAAATTCAATGTAAGTACAAAATGATTACGTATGGCAATTAAAGGGGTAAATGCACTATCTTCTCTATCATGATATGCCAATGAAAACCACTAAACATTGATGCATAACAACATTTATTCCAACGCAAGCAAATGACTCGACTTAATTTGATGCACAGCTATCCCACAGTAGTTCATCGATGTGCACATGTGAATATATATTTATTAGTTTATTTATATATGCACATCTATATACGTATGTCATACTTGTTACTGGCAAATCATCTCGACTAACAAGGCATCCTGAATACTCTCGGAGCATCCCTACACACAAGACATCTAAACTTCAAGGCATCTCGAATACTCTCGGGGCATTCAAACTCATGGAACATCCCGACATACGAGGCATCCTGGCACACAAAGCATGGTCACTACTAATATATGGGCAATGGAAAAATATAACATGATGCTTTCCATGTATAATCATATAATAGCTATGCACATGATCACACTATAATCATATGATCTTCCTTGTATCAACAACGAAATCAATAGCTATTTATTAACTCTTTACATTCTCATTTTCAAGAATCGACATCCAGTACACAATATCTTCCTATGCAAATCGTTTTTGAAATAAAATTCTCATGCTATGTCAATAATCACATAAGCTAGTAATAATAATCTGATACCGAAACGCGATAGAAAAATTAACTGAACAAGAAAAATTGATAGAAGACAATTCGTCCTCCAAATATAATTATCAAATCAAAATATCCAAAGTCTGCTCAAAGGAAATCCTAAAACAAGCTTATATATCCCCAAACCTGACCCTACTAGGATTAGTAAACATCAAAGCGTAAAATTACGAAACTGCCCTTTATTAAATTAACCCAAAAAAATACTAAAAAAATAGAAAAATCTATCTAAACAATCTCGAATCGCGAAAATCCATCGTTAGTCACGGCCAAAGGCGGTGAGTATTGATTAGCACGCCGTTTCGCTTCAGCCGACCAAATTTGAGCTCAGTCCGACATCGTTGACTTCAAGCCCGCAGGATCGTCTAGTCGCATAACGGGTCCGCCGGTCCCTTAGGTGCATCATCCTCCCCTGCTAGAGAAAGATTCGTCCTCGAATCTGCTTCGCCTTCATTGTCGTCATCAATCTCCTCAGGACCTTCTTCCTCTTTAGGGTAGTAAGGTGATAAATCCGCTACATTAAAAGTTCCGGATACATTATACTTACCCGGCAATTCGATCTTGTAAGCATTGTCACTAATTCGCTCCAAAACTCTGAAGGTTCCATCACCTCTAGGTTGAAGCTTGCCAAACCTACCCATTGGAAATCGTTCTTTCCTGAGGTGAATCCAAACTAGATCACCTTCCTTGAAGACGACTCTTTTCCTGCGTATATCCACGTGCTGCTTATATTTCATGTTCTGCCTGTTGATCTGATTATGGACCTGAGAATGTAGCTCTTTGATATGTTTTGCATGTTCTTCAGCTTCCGAACTAAATTGCTTGAGAATTGGTATCGGTGTAAGATCTAATGGAGTAATTGGATTACGCCCATAAACCACCTCAAAAGGAGTCTTGCCTATAGTTCGGTTCTCTGATCTGTTATATGCAAATTCTGCCTGAGGCAATGCCAAGTCCCATTGTCACGGATTATCTCCAATCAAACTCCGCAGCAAATTCCCTAAGCTTCGAATGACAACTTCGGTTTGACCATCAGTCTGAGGATGATGAGATGAACTAAACTTCAAACTTGTACCCATGTACCTCCAAAGAGTGCGCCAGAAGTGACTCATAAATTTCACATCACGATCTGAGGTGATGGACGTAGGAATTCCATGCAACTTAACAATCTCCTGCAGAAATAATTGAGCAACCTGTGAAGCATCATAGGACTTGCTACACGAGACAAAGTGGGCCATCTTCGAGAATCTATCGACAACCACCATTATGGAATCCTTACTCCTCTGCGTTCTCGGTAAACCCAAGACAAAGTCAAGACTGCCATCCTCCCACGGTGTAACTGGACAGGTAGAGGCATATACAATCCTGCATTAGTACTCTTGGTCTTTGCCACATGACATACCCTGCACCTCTCTATAAAACGTGTCACGTCATGCTCCATCCGAGGCCAATAAAAATGTTCACTCAACAAGACCTTCGTCTTATCCACGCCAAAGTGCCCAGCTAAACCATCTGCATGTCCCTCAATAATAATAGATTCCCTCAAAGAACATTAAGGAATGCACAATCTGTTACCTTTAAATAGGTAACCTTTTACAATCTGAAATTGCTGAAAAGGCTCCGTTTTGCTCTTCCTCCAGATATCCCAAAAATAAGGGTCATCAACATACAATTCTTTAAAAGTATCAAAGCCTAGAACCTTTACCTGCATCGTAGATAGCAAAGAGTGTTTTCTGCTCAATGCATCTGCCACACTATTTAGCACTCCTGCCTTATGCCTGATGGAAAAACTGAAAACTTGAAGGAACTCTACCCACTTTGCATGCCTTGCATTCAATTTGTGCTGCCCATTGATGTATTTCAAGGCTTCATGATCAGAAAATAAGATAAACTCTTTCGAGATAAGATAATGCCTTCAATGCTCCAAACTCCTCACAATAGCATAAAATTCTTTATCATAAGTTGAATATTTCCTTTTCGCCTCGTTCAACTTCTCACTAAAGAATGCCACAGGTTTACATTTTTGACTTAGGACACCCCTAATACCAACACCTGAAGCATCACAATGCACCTAAAAAATCTCATTAAAATCAGGAAGCACGAGAACAGGTGCTTCAGTCATCTTCTTCTTTAATAATTGGAAGGCAGCTTCTGCATCCTTAGTCCACACAAATTTACTTCCTTTCAGACAATCCGTCAGAGGTGCAATAATAGTACTGAAATCCCGAATAAATCTCAGATAAAAAGACGCAAGCCCATGAAAGCTACGTACCTCATGAATATTTTTCGGAATCTCCCAATTTGTAATAGCCTCAACCTTAGCTGGGTCCTTATGAATGTCCTCCTTAGTTACTATATATCCCAAAAAGGTCACACGATCAGTCAAGAAGTGACACTTCTTAGTATTAGCATATAATTTCTGCTCCCTCAATGTCTCGAATACCCTTCTCAAATGCTGCAAGTGTTGATCAGTCGATGCACTAGAAATCAATATATCATCGAAATATACGACGACAAACTGGCCAATAAAAGGACGAAACATCTGATTCATCAGTCTCATAAAGGTGCTCGGTGCGTTAGATAACCCGAAAGGCATCACCATCCACTCATACAGACCATCTCGAGTTTTAAAAGCAATCTTCCATTCATCTCCAGGACGCACCCTAATCTGATGATATCCACTCCTCAAGTCTATCTTCGAAAAGATAGTCGCTCCATGCAGTTGATCAATTAAATCATCAAATCTCGGAATAAGAAAGCGATACCTGATCGTGATCTTGTTAACAGCTCTGCTATCCACGCACATTCTCCACGACCCGTCTTTCTTAGGAACCAATAAAGCTGGCACTGCACAAGGGCTCATGCTCTCTCGAATTGCACCTTTTTCTAATAGCTCCTGCACTTGCCTCTGCATCTCTTCATGCTCCTTAGGATTCATTCTATAAGCTGTCTTATTAGGAATAGCAGCTCCTGGAACGAGATCTATACAATGTTGTATGTCCCTCATGGGTGGTAATCCAGGTGGCAATTCCTCTGGCACGACATCAGCAAACTCCTCGAGTATAGGCAGAACTTGAGTTGAAATTTTTGGACTATCAAGATTCTACTCCACGACTACGACAGCAAAAAGCTCTGGGGCATTCACCGCTTCCTCCTAGAACTCTGATTTGGAAAGCAGATTACTTTTCCCTTTTTTTCTCAAATCTGAAGGACCCAAAGTAATGGTCCGGCCATCCTTCTTAAAGGTGTATATATTTTTGAATCCGTCATGCTGTGTTTTCCTGTCAAACTGCCAAGGTCTTCCTAACAGGATATGACAAGCATCCATTGGAACTACGTCACCCCACACTTCATCAACATATTTCTTCTCAATCGAGAACTACACTAAACATCTCTTGCTCACTTTTACCTCATTCCCCTTCCTAAGCCATGACAGCTTATATGGTTGAGGATGTTCGACAGTTTTCAACCCCAACTTTTCTACCATAGTGGTAGATATTATATTCTCGCAACTTCCCCCGTCAATTATCATACTACACACCTTTCCTCCACTAGTGCACTTAGTGTGAAAGATATTATGCATGAGCCACGATTCATCATCTACCTCAGCAATATTTAAAACCCGACTCACAACTAAAGACTCACCAGAATCGGCATAAACAATGTCCTCCAGATCTGGATCCGCATCTGCTTGTTCACCATCAGATTCATCATAAGTTGGGTCTTCATCAAAAGTTAGATTATCTACAAGTGTCACAAATTGTCGATTCGGACAATCAGCAGCAAAATGTCCGAATCCTTGACACTTAAAACATCGCTTGCCTGCAGCGCCTCCCTTGCTAGATTCTGCACTATCCTGCTCTTCTTTTGTTGCAGATTTTGAACCAGTGCTCTTAACTGCTGCCGGGGCCGAAGAACTCCCTGCTTTCCCTCGGGACTCTTTATCTGACCACTTGAAACTGTTACCTGTCCACTTAGAACCGCTGCTAGACCACTTGGACTTACTGCTCTTTCTTTTAAACTGCCCCTCCACCTTTAGGGCTAGTCTACACACATCCTCATACGTCCAATACTGCTGTAATTGGACAACATCAGAGATCTCATACCGCAGCCCTGCTAGATATCGTACAATTATCTGCTCGTCTTCCTCCGCCACATCACAACGCATCCGCAAACAATCAAATTCTTCAGTAAATTCATCAACTGTTTTATCACCTTGCTTGACGTTATAATACTCAATAAACGCATCTTGCCTATAATGGATAGGCAAAAAAAATTTTTGCAATAACTTTTTCATCTTCTCCCAGCGATCCACCTTCGGCTTCCCTTCTCTAGCACGTTGCTTTTTCACGTGTTCCCACCAAATCGAAGCATGTTTTCGCAGCCTAATGGCCACTAACTTCACCTTTTGCCCCTCAGTTAGATCTTTAAGATCAAAAATCTGTTCTACCGTATGCAACCAATCAATAAACTCATCAGGATGAACCTTACCATTAAACTAGGGAATCTTGATCTTCATTCCGAAATTTTGAGAAGAACGATGATTTCTAGATCGTACTCCTCGATTCCGCCCCTGGTTCAGAACCCCGAAAGGGTTTACGTCTTCTTCTTCATCATCGGATGAATCCTCAGATTTCTCTCCTTCTTCGGATTGAACGCCCAACCTCGCCTCCACAAGTTGTCGCTCCAAATCCTGGATTCGTCTTCTCTGTTCTTCAATTTCTACGTCTCGCAAATCTCTTAGACGCGGTTGGTCGTCTGCTTCAAGAACGCCTCCACGCCCCCGGCCACCACGAGCCCGCCGTCCACGACCGCGATTCTATTCAGCCATTGATTCAAGCAAGCTGTGCTTTGATACCAATTGATGCCGAAACGCAATAGAAAAATTGACTGAACAAGAAAAATTGACAGAAGACAATTCATCCTCTAAATATAATTATCAAATCAAAATATCCAAAGTCTGCTCAAAGGAAACCCTAAAACAAGCTTATATATCCCCAAACCTGACCCTACTAGGATTAGTAAACATCAAAACGTAAAATTACGAAACTGCCCTTTATTAAATTAACCCAAAAAAATACTAAAAAAATAAAAAAAATCCATCTAAACAATCTCGAATCGCGAAAATCCATCGTTAGTCACAGCCAAAGGCGGTGAGTATTGATCAACACGCTGTTTCGCTTCAACCGACCAAATTTGAGCTCAATCCGATATCGTTGACTTCAAGCCCGCAGGATCGTCTAGTCGCATAACGGGTCCGCTGGTCCCCTAGGTGCATCATAATCACGCACTTATCTCATTTCATTTCTCACGTAACCGATAAGAATTTAATCAAAGGTCAATAAACTCATTTGAACATCAACAAGTTATAAAATCAATAACTCAGAGAATTGGCGACTTGAAAATCAACAAATTAGAGATCTGCAGTGTAATAATACACAACTCAAAGAATCGGCAACTCAGAGAATTGGTAACTTAACAATCGACAACGTAATAAGTCAGTCAACACTTAGCCAGTAAATCGGTCACTTAATCAAAATTATATAAATATCACTTTCAAGTTTAGTTCTAGTCATTACATCTAAAAAAATTGTCATTACATCTTACAGAAAAAATCAAATACCATCTAGGAACTCAATCAAATACATTGTAGGCATGTAACAAGCTAATCGATCCAATTCATATGAACACAAAGATTCCACATACCATCATTGAACCTTACCTACACTTGACAACAAACATCAAACAAAAATCAACAGCCCTCTAGCAGCCAAGTCAAGAATACTAAGTAGATCAAACTAACATAATCCCTAGAGTTTTCAATTATCTTGAACAAAGATTTAGACAACTTAAAGTCTTAACTAGCCTCAAGCCAAATAAATAAGAACAAATCTTAACAACTCTCAATCTCTTTACAAAACTAGTTTAATAAAAGAGAATAAAGCCCACAAATTTACTTTGTAAACTCTTGAAAAATGGAATTTAAAACTTTAACAACACAAGTATAACACTTTTGCTCACACTCAAAAATTTGAAGAGTGAGATTGAAAAAGAAAGTTGAAGGACCGTGGCCAAGGAGAATATATCTGGAAGACTACATAAGAGTTGCAAAAGATCAGAACAATTAATTAAGGTTGAAAGTAATTATGACAGTGGGTTAAAAACACAAAGTAGAGAATGAGAGAGAGGTGTTCAAGTTTAAAGAGTGACACATGGCTAAATTTGGGTGATAGAATCAAAGATATATTGGTAAGTCACTAAGACATATTGTCTGTCAATATATAAACTAGAGGTGATAAGTTCCCGGTCCCACCCAGGAATTGGAATGACCGATTCTTAGTTTCAGGGATTGTGGACCGAATCGGCTGGCCTTGGAACCAAGGACTGGATCGACCGATCCGGTCCAGTTTGATCCAATGGAACTTGTCACTTCACAATGTTTCCAGCAAGAAAAACTACAAATGTTAATTTAAGCTCCAGAAATATTTTTGTTTTTTTGGTCCAACAGAAGATTTGTCAAGTTAGAACACCATTTTCATCCACAAGAATCCGGGACAAAAGATTTAAGGAAAAGAAAATTTTCAAACCAATGATCTACTTTAAGCATCCCCTAACTAAACCCAAATGACCGACGCAATACACTAATCCATAGGCTTAGAAGGCAAGAGGGAAAGCCGCGTCGGTCCGATTCCCACCTTGGGACTGGGAACCAGACCAGAGCCCCCTGGAACTGTCCAGAACTGGCCGGTGCGAGCGGTTCCCGATTTGTTCGGTTCGTCTTGTTCACCCCTAATATAAACAAGGAAATCAGTGTCTGTTCTAAACACTGTTAACACTGAAAAATATTTTGAACTTACCAAAACATTCAGCAAAAATTACCTACCGATTCACAACTCAGTAAATTTTTAACTTGAAAATTATGCGATCCACACTACGGAGCATATCAGCCTCCATCCACTATTACTGTGGCGATATGTGATTCATCGCCACATTTCGGATCTTCCGCGTACTAAAAAGTTAAGAGTCCAACTAGCATTTTCACTTGTGTCGTTTATCGTCTACATTTTCTACATATTATAAATTGATGTAGGAATTTCCGAATGTCACATGCATACCCGTACTCTCCCAACCGAGCTTTCCTACCACCTTCCCCTGTTGCTAGCCACCGCCTCCGTGGTCTTGGGAAGCCTCGCCGGCACCACTAGTGAGGTCGTGACCCCATGGCAGACTTCATATCAAGGCACCCATGGATCGTGGTGCCTCCATCTGCAAGATATAGAGAGACGATCGGAGAGGACAACGGAGCTACAGCAATGAAACTTAGTTT
The DNA here is from genome assembly GCA_031216235.1 of Syzygium jambos. Classification (NCBI taxonomy): domain Eukaryota; kingdom Viridiplantae; phylum Streptophyta; class Magnoliopsida; order Myrtales; family Myrtaceae; genus Syzygium; species Syzygium jambos. Next base: position 6,742,480 of record CM062229.1, on the reverse strand, counting down.
AGCCGGCTTCATGCTTTGTTAATTGGGATTTGGATGTGGGCGGGCGTAAGAACACGGGGAGGGCCCTTTGTGGAAGGTGAAATTGGCACTAATCTTGTCAATAAATGCACAAATTTAATTTTTCCTGTAACCAAACGTTACGGTGGATGTACTTTGACTTTTTTCTTTGCGTTATACCTATAACTTTCCAAACATACAAATGCCGACACGAATATTTACACATAAGTTTTTCCATGATTTTTTTTAAAATCTGAATAATATCTTTAATTTTTGTGGGAAAATAAAATGTTGCTAATTTAATTTTTATAAGAAAAAACCCAAACTTATATATCTATCCGTGAGTGCTGCACTCCTTCGTTGGCGTATGTGGTGGACCGTCCATTTTTTGCGACTGAGCATTAAGCAGCGAGTTGAATTGCAAGAATGATGGCAAGGAATACGGCGAAAATAGATTGCATCTTGAGTACCGGCGGGACCCCCACCGTGTGTAACAGTGTAATTTGAAATATGTTATGCACGACCTGCAACGTGAGACGGGACATGTACTGATCGAACGTAACCTGTACCGGATGAAACGAAAATCAAACACGTGACACGCGACGAAGGGCGTGCGGTAATGACGCGGCAATTGAACACGACACGTGGCGAACAGCACGGAAACATATATGAACGACACGCGAAATGACAATGCGCCCGATACCGTGATCATTCCAACTCGTGCGGCACGCGCGAGGGCGGACGGGCGCGCCGCCGTGCGGCACCCTCCACGCCCCTCCGTTAGGGGCGGCGGAGGAGGGGGCTGCTGTTTCTTCTTGCTCGCCGTGAAAACTCCCGAAGCCAAACTGGGCCAAGGCCAGCTCGAATTTTGACCGGACGCAGGCCCAATCCATTACAGTCCCGAGACCCAACGAAGGGGAAAACGATTTCAGAAGCAGCAGCAGCAGCGGAAGAAGAGGAACGATGCTGGGGTTCGCTGGTGCGTCTCGCTTCCACCCTCCAATTCCGCAAGTTCCGTCGCCTCCTCTCGCAACCGCCCGCCGCAATCTCGCCTTCCCATCTTCCCTTTTCAGAGCCCCAGTCTCCACCCACGAAAACCCATCAAGATTCGCCGTCTTCGCCGGCGACGGCGACGTTCGCAACCAAGAACCGGGGAGCGTGGAGCGGCGAGAGAACGGGCCCGATGGAGGAGCGGGGGGCGACGGCGACGGCGACGTGAAGAGCGAACGGCGGCGGCCGCCCGTGTTCAATCTGAGGCTGGGGGATCTGCTGGACCCGGACCCGGACAACATCCTGGCGGTGGGGCTGACGGGTCTGCTGGCGTGGGCGAGCGTGCAGGTGCTGTGGCAGCTCTGCTTCATCTCGGCCGCCATCCTGGTGGCCGCCCTCAAGTACTCCTTCATCGCCGCGCTGCTGCTTGTCATCCTCATCACCCTTCTGTGACCCGACCGAGCGAGCGAGCAAGACTCAAGCGTCGTCCAAGGCGAAACTGTACACCACACGTTCTCTTTGCTTGATCTCTTTGCTTGTGTTACGACAGGATCATTATGCAAATCTAGGTTCGGATGTTTGAGTCAATGCGGGGGGGTCAACGAAATTGGGCTGGCTTTTTGCCCTTGGATGACAGAGCGAAACTCTGTGCCATGGCTAACAGGTCTTCTTACCTCCACCGGTGATCGGAGACGCTTGTTTCGAATTGGCACGTGCCCGCAATCGCTACGAGTGGTTTCGAAATCGAAATGGAAGTTCTTTTAACGTCTCATTCGAAGGTCATGCAAGATATTCACAGTGTCCACGGCAGGAATTCCATAGTCTTGCACGTAATTTCGAAGTGCGAAATTTATGCATCTTTACTCGGATCGCAAGTTCGAGAGAAGATATCTTATTGCCGACCGATCTAAATCGAGATCGAGATGCAAGGGGACGCATAGCATAGCACGTGGGTAGAGGTGTCAAAATGGGTCGTGGGCCCATTATTCGATTCACTTTTTTAGGATGTGGTTGTACGTGGGTTGTTTGAACATTTAAAGGGCCGGTTAAAGTGGGTTTTGAAAAAAATTAAGTTCAATTGGGTTACTGGGTCTTGATGGGTTTCTAGAGAACCAGTTTTGGCCCATTGTAAATACCAAGCTTTCACACCCGAAATGAACATCACTAAAACATATAGCGCAAATCTCGTTGAGGAGAACTTATTGTGATGTCCTCCAATCCATTAAGAAACAAAGTAAAATAATTAGATGTTGTATCTCTGATAATTACGTTATGATCTGTAAGAAAATCCGCTGTAATAGTTGAATCTAAAAAAGACTGCTGCAAAAAAAAAGAAAATCGCATAGAACTTCGTTTGATGGCTTCGGTTATTCTTTTTAACATTGATATTCCCAGAAATGGTCTCTTTAGCTAAATTAGATCCAATTTATAATACGAGGAGAATTAACAGAATATGAGTTCTAGTCTCTTGATTTGTTAAATTTTTTATTAATTCTTAAATGCTAACTCTTTTCATGTATAATTTTTTTAATTGATTAGTGCTTTTTTCAGTATGTTATTTTTGCATATTCAATGGGGAAAGTTGCTGAGAATTGGAGCCCCGGCCAAGTCCGGATCAGGTTGGGTCATTAAAATTGTATTGCATAAAAATGGATCAATATGGTAAAATGGGTCAATTTGGATAGAACCAATTTTAACTACTTAAACCTAATCGAACCCTTCTGTGGAAAATGATGATTGGTCAGTCAGATGATATGTCCCTCAAATAAAATATTTTCTCCAATGGAAAATACTGACACGTGATTTGCTCAGATTGAATTTCAAAACCCAGTTGCCAAAAGTCAAGGTGTTTGAACCAAGCATGCAAAATGAATTCCTTAATAATGTAAATGCATCATACAAGTTTTGCAATTTATGCCAACTTCACTTGCTTTTTTTTTTTTAAAACAAACTTGAAATTTTCAAGCTTGTTTTAAGTGGAAATCAATAACTCCTTGTTTTGTTTATTTTCACATAATTACCAACGAAGTATAACTTGTTCTATACGACACTTCACTTACTTTTTTTTATCTACTAACCTCCCTGATATAATATTTAAATATTAAACCACGTATTCATCTAATAACTTAAGTTTTTAGAACAATTGACAGTGTTTTCCGAAATCTATCATCCTATCAGGGCATGAGATCTTGAATTTGAATCTTTTGAGATCCTTCGTTATATAAAGTCTTTTGTTGCGCGACATTACAATGACAAGGTCACTGTCAGGGGACAATAGACGCATTCAAATACCTATGATATGGATTGTTCTGTATGTCCCACACAAAGCTGGAGCAATGCATCGACCACTTCATCTAATTCTCCCTCTCCTTTCTTCCTAGTACTGTCACTTATTTCTTTTGCCTTCTTCCTCACATTGTCTCCATCTTTCTTCACCACCACATCTTTGATCACCTTCGCTATCTCCAATCTCTCAAGCTCTCCACTCCTATTTCTCTTCACCTCCAATCCGATACCAACCTCCTCCACCATATGGACGTTCAACGGCTGATCGAGTTGTATCGGCATTGAGAAGATTGAGACCCCAGACTTCATGCTCTCCATGATGGAGCTCCATCCACAATGACTCACAAACCCACCAATGCTTGAATGTGCTAGAATCTTTCCTTGTGATTGATGAGGTATATCCTAAACAGAATCAAAACAACCACGCAAATAATAGAAAAATTAACACACAAATTTATCCAGATTCACCCTAGAATAGGACGACGTCCTGCAAAGAGATTTCACTATGATATTTCGGTTTTCAATCACAGCCTCTCGTTACAATGATCTCTCATACGAATATAATACATATATGACTTAAAATGGGATCAAAGCCCGAGCCTATCTGAATCCCTTTGATCCCACGATAAACGGCTTAGCAAACCCGTTGTTGTTTCAAGGACGCTGCCCTCGTCTGCTCACCAGGGAGAGGAACCTCCTCCCGTTGTCTGGGCAGCAGGACCCCCAACATTCTGTGCGTAGAGGTCATATGTCGTCGGTTCATACTTCAGTTTCTCTAAGCTCTCGTGGGCTTACTTGGTATGAGAAATAAGGATTCCCAAAGTATCTGCCAACTCCAACAGTGGTACCCATCCATCTATCACCAATCTTCTATCTCTCACTCTTTCTAAGAACCCCTTAGGCAATGCCTCTTCAAGCACAATGCTCTCTCCTACAGGAAACCTAATGACCCAAATGAAGTTGAGATTGCTAAGCTCCAATCCATGAGCAATCTCCTCTTTCGTTCTTAATGAGAAAATATTCAAAACCGAATGACACAAAAATAGTAGACGATTTCTCTCTCTTGTCAAGCCACTCAATGATGCTATTATCTCCTTCTTCCATGTTGCTAGGGTCTTCCACAGGTGGACCAACAGTTACCACTTTTTTCCCATGAGACTTGAGAGATAATCCATGTACTTACCATCTAGCTTTCTAAAGGTCTTCAATAAGATCAAGTTGGAGGACCTCTCAACACTTTGTAGAACCCTATCTTTGTCCTTCATGCGGGTCCCGGAATCGTCTGCCACTTTAATGATGGCAAAAGAACACTATAAGTGCCATAACTTGTGTACGGCGCTCACTTTGGTGCCATAACTTTTTTTCGGATCACTTTGGTGCCAAGTCGGAGGAAAAACAATCACTTAAGTGTCATAACTTTTTTTTGGATAACTTCAGTGTTAAAATTTTTGAAAAACGATCACTTAAGTGTTAAAATTTTTGAAAAACGATCACTTAAGTGCTAAAATTTTTAAAAAACGATCACTTAAGTGCCAATCTCCGACGAGACTCCGGCGAGCCACGTCAGCTTCAGAAATTAATAAAAAAAATGCCACGTCAGATTTCCGACGAAAAATTGTGTACGGCACCGGAGTTGGCACTTAAGTGATCGTTTTTCAAAAATTTTAGCACTTAAGTTATCGTTTTTCAAAAATTTTAACACTAAAGTGATCCAAAAAAAAGTTATGGCACTAAAATGAGCGCCGTACACAAGTTATGGCACTTGTAGTGTTCTTTTGCCCTTTAATGATTTTTGCCGGTTTGTAATCGTGAAGATAAATTGCTTCAAACGGGAACTTACTGCCAGTGTTCTTGACCATATGGAACATAAAAGATGGCGTCCCCGCACCAACACTGAAGAAGACGACCGATGGCAAGCCATGAGATTTTGCCGCTTCCGCCGCCCACTGTTGAAGAAATTCATGGATGAGCAAATCAGGGACCAGGCTCTTGACGATATCACAAAAGCCAGGGCTCGGCATGTCGGAAGCCACTTTCAGGGTGTTCATAAGTTGAGGAGGCAAGCCTTTGGTTGTGTGGTAATGCGGAGGAAGGTCAGGCAGAGATGGGAGGTGAAGCTCGACAAGTTCAATGGAGGATCAATCAATATTTCTCGGAAATCTTGGGTTTGATGGAGCTAAGGTTGACAGGAGTGGAACACAAGTAAATGTGGAAGTTTCTCGTGGAAAGCCTTTTTTCTAGCTCTAGAAATGGTGATATGTGGCCATGAGCAAGCCATGGCAACATCAGAACTTTGATTGGTCTCTGCATATTGTCCATCCTGATCTCAAGTCTCTCTCTTGTTTCTTCTCTCTTAGCTATCCATCTCTAATGAGTATATATAACAATGCAGAGAAAACACAAGAAACCACATGATAGAGAATTTGAGTGATCTTGAGAAGCCAGCGCAGGGTGAAGAGGAGAAACCTCAAGCTGCGACATAGATTTAGAATGTGTGCCGTCGGCTTCAAGTTCTGCCCCTGTTATCTAGAAGGTGTGGTTATACGTTTTAAGGCAAAAGCCTAGTTGAAGTTGGACTCCAAATTTGCATTTTTGGGTTTGTCATCATGGATGACGCATATATGACCGAGGTCACAGCTGTGTTTTTGGAAAAATGTTTTGGCAGGATAAACGAATATCTGATACAAAAGAGTACTTGGACTCGATAAAATTTTACAGAGCGAAATTCATATTTAATAAGTCATGGCTGATTCGAAACTGGCACGACTTAGCAAGTTCTCATTAGCTTAAATATATATTTTCAACCTTCCAAAATATTTTGGTCGTCATACAAATCATAACATGAAAATATGACGGAATTGGAATAATAGAGCTTCATTACCTATTGGTTCAGTAAGAGTAAAACAGTATGCTAGGCGAAGCGCAATAAAATTCTTATACTAACGAAAGAAAGAAATTTAACAAGGAGCTCAAAATAGTCTGAACAATTGATGAGATTACCAGTGGAATAAGACAAGTGAAACTGCTATGGGACCAACTTAGGAGAGAAACAATACAATGTGACCTCATGCGTCACCAACTTCAATTAGCTTTGTGATAGTTCATGAACCCTGTTTGGTTCAGCTTTGGGAATGGACTTTCGGCCTCGAAAGCCCATTCCCAAAATGCTGAACCGTTTGATTCAACATTCGGCCTAACATTGGCCAAATACTAGCATTTGGAAAGTCGAAAGTCCAAAACTGGTTCGAACCAGCTTTGGGCTTTCAGCATTTATGAAATGCTGAACCCAAATTTTTTGTCCCCAAATTACCTTCACTTATTTTGGCTTATTACGGTTTTACCCCTCTTGATACTGTTCATCTTCTTCATGAGGTGGCCGGCAAGGGCGGCCGACACCAGATCGGATCGGCGAGAGGCCGGCGAGGTTGCATGACCCAGGCAACGGTCGCCTGGGTCGTGCGACCCTCGCCGAAGGTCGCCTGGCCTCGAACGACGACCACCGGCGGCAGATCTAGCTCGCCGGGGGTTGCCCAACCTCAAGCAATGGCTGCTGGCGCCAGATTTAGCTCAACGGCTGCCATAGGCCCTTGCCGGCAACTGTGGGCTCCGGCGAAGGGTAGGATAGGCTTTTTTTAATAAAAAAAATAATTCCCAAAGCCTTTTGGCAAAAAAAAAAATTTACCAAACACTACTTGGGCCAAAATAGCTTTATAAGTAATTTTTTACCAAATCCCCAAAGGACTTTAACCTAAAGTATTTGCATTCCCCCAAATAGCATTTTTAAAAGTTAAACCAAACAAGCCCGAAGACTACGTTTGGTCATCTTGTATTTCTAATTGAAATAGAATTAGATATGATAAGATATAAAATCCAAGAATTTTGTTATATTCTATCCACTATTTGATGAATCATGGTAATAAAGTCAGATATTTTGATATCATATCCTATTTATTGTAAATGGCATATCAGTATAAATGAACCTTAAACTATACAAATGGAGATGGTAAGAATCTCTTATGATTCACTGCTAAAGAAATTATAAATGCACAAATGGAGATAATTTTCATCAATCAATATAAGATTATTGTACGATCTAAATCTTAAACAACAAATGAGCTCATGCAGCATTTTAGAGTCACGGGCTCGACTATGATAAGAAATGTAAACAGACTACGATAACATCAACAAGGTAGCTCAGTCAACGAGTGTCAAATCTAGTAAGAGAAAGAAAACGCAATCATCACATTCACAATTCTAAAAAGTATAGTGTTTCAACTCTCTCACCGCTTTGGTGAAATCTCAACATGAACCACAGAGTTACGAAGGAGAAAGAGTTCCAACTCTCTTGATGCTTTCGTGAACTTCTAAAGTGAACCAAAGAGTTATGGAATAGAAGGAGCTTTGACTCTCTCGCCATTTTTGTGGAGTTTTTATATAAACCAAAAGACTCTAGGAGCTGTGTCATTTAAAATATGGGATCTTTTACTTCATTTTTATTTACTTATTTTTTATATTTTCCCTCTTTTTTATTTATTTTATTTTTATTATAATATACCTACAATATGTAGTAAATATAAATGCTGAATATATACACATATAAACATGATATATATAAAAATAATAGTATAAATAATAAAAACAAAATTTGTTGCTATTTTTTTTGTTATTTTGAATTTTTTTTATATTAGATTCAAATATTATTTATATTTAATCATTATTCTAATTTATTAATCTGATCGATTTGTCATTCAAGAAAAATAGATTTTATATTATAGATATAAAAAATTGGTTTCACTTTTATCCCAACTCCCTATGTGATATTTTTATCTGAGTTATATCCTTTTTATATTCGACTTTATTCATTTTGGATAGGAACAAAATATAGGGTTAGATAAAATTTTATCCTATCCTGACGCTACCAAACGTAGGACATTTCTTGGAGTTAAAGTATATACCAAACATTTCAAACTCACAAAAAGCATGTAACACGCTTGTGCATTTCATGTGAACCTCACATCCGTTGCGCCTTAGTTTGTCACTATCATAGAATTCACCAACCCCGATAGTAAGACGTATTTATCTAATAATAATATTATATCAATAAATGCCATAACGACCATCTAAGGAGACCATTCATAATCAAATTAGAAGCAATGACACTAGCATTTATTGAATGACAAACAAGCTGCGTGTTTTTACTATGTTATAGCATTGTAAGACGAATCTATACCTTCACTTCAAGAGATCGCCAAGGGAGAGCTTAGTCGGAGCCCGTCAACATATCCAATTAGACCTACCTTCACTTTACATGACTCACGAATATTTCAACAACACAATCTTCTTCTCGCACGTAAGTGTAGTATTAGATATGCATCAATATATCTTAACTTATATCTCCATCAACACCCATCTCCAAACCGAACCAGGAAGGCTACCTCCGGATATTCACCAAACACCGAAACAAATTTGAGTTGGAGCACAAATCAACTAACGGTTCTAATACCTATTTGTTGGGAGTGCGTAGAAGAAGCCGACATGTTCACTTAGCAAGATCTCCAAGAGGGAGCTCGAACCCAAACCCGTAAATATATCCAGCTAGATCCACATCTAGTAAAAAACTTAAGTCAATGAGTTATACGCTAACTATAATATATTAAATATTCCATATCACTTGTAGGACTTTTTCTACCATAATTCACACGTATTTCTCAATATTTAATGTCGCGAAAGATATTGCAATTAATGAATTGCCACTTCTAAGGTCGGCCATTGCATGATCTACAAATGTACACCCGGATGGATACACATGCATGACAATTGTAAGGAGAGCTTGCTCGCGCAGGGCCACGTGTCATGCTTGTTAATGAAACGATGAATTCAAAAACCATATAAATAAGATCAACTAGAACTCCCTTAGTTTCTTGGGGGTGCCGCTGTTTCCGATTTTCCAATCTCTGCCGCACCCTCCACCGATGTTTTCAGGTAACATCAGCAGATTCTTTGGTTCTTTATATGTCTAAAGAATTTTTATTTTACGTGCGCCGAAATATTTTGTTCAGATTTTGATCGACCGTATAGAAAATCTTGCTTGTTTTGACATCTTGAATTTTTTTTTTATAGTAGTCTACTCATATCTCTTGTGCCAAACTCAACATTAGAATCTCATGTCAACTTCATCTCCATCTTTTGGTCAGATCCGTAAATGACTCAATCTATGGATGGCGCGTCCAGTTGAAGAAAAATTCAATTCGAAGGATTTCAATAAGAAACTTTAGTGATATCTTTCGTGAAAATAATCTAATCAGTCCTGAATTTAATGTACGCATGCTCATTCAGTCATAAACCGTTCAATTTTGCTAATATAGTCCTAAATCTTTATGCGAAATTTCAATGTAGTTATTTTGGCCATTTACCAGTGGAAATCGACGATGTGGCAGGTGGTGAGTCGATGCCTTCCACGTTAGTAATTTATGGATGCAATTGGTCGGAAAGATTACATCAGAATTTCGCGTAAAGATTTAGGACTATATTGGCAAAATTGAAAAGTTAAGGACTAAATTGATATTCGTACAATAAGTTTAAAATTGATTGAGTAATTATCCTGATTTTTTTCTTTTCCTTTATTGGCAATTCTTACTTGTGAAAGAACATATTTTCAAGACTACCTTGAAAAAAAAGTTTAAGGACTTTTAATCTTTTTCCAACATTAGGAAATATATTTTCCACAATGGCGTCAATATTTGACCGAGTGGATCTTAGGCTGGGACTATTTCCACTTCCCACATGGCTTAACCCACTTGACATTGACTAAAAAGACCAAATTGCTGTTAATATCCAATTGAATTTGAAAGTGGTGAATGGTGATGACAAAATCGAAAACGATGGCACCCACAAAAAACCGAAATAGTTTGGGTGGTTTAGGTATTCATCAATTTGGTAAGGACCTAACACGCGATTCTAAACAGGCAAGCTCATCATGCAGTTGTCATGTATACACATGTCAGTTTGCGCAATTGTAAAACTGCAAGGATCCATGGCCAATTCTAGCAATGACATACGCGATAACTGCCGGCTGAACTTGCCTGTTTAGAATCAAGTTTTATGTTGTTACCGAAAATGATGAATTGACAAGTCATATTTATACGAACTCGAACTCCTTCAATCTCTTTTGGGGGTGTCGCTGTTTTAGATTTTCCATCAATACTGCACCCCCACGTTGACTTCCTCCATCGATTTCCAGGTAACACCAGCTCTTTTGTTCTTTGGCCAAAACACACATAAAATCGCACTCTTTTTTTCCAGATGTCTCAAAATTCTCCATCTTATTCGTGTTCATTGTTGTTGATGAGATCTCGTTCAAACTTAGGATATTCATCTCTATTTCATCTTATTTCTCTTGTCATTTTGAATTTCGAAGTACCCTTTACGTGTCTTGCGCCGAAGGAGAATTTTATCCCATCTTCATCTTCATTTTTGTTAGATCGTGAATGACCAGCTTCAGCTATGGAATCTGTGGATGGCTCATCCAGTTGATGAAGAGTTCAATTCGAACTATTTCGGTAAGAGATTTCAGGAATTTCGTGACGGATCTCTTCTTTTATTAGTGTTCTTTATCTTCTGAAAGAAAACGTTCTAGGGACAATTAGAAAAGAAAAGAAATTGATTTGATCGCACATTGGTTTTTTATTTTTTGCTTTCTCAAAGTCACATATGATTGACTAAGTGGTGTAGTGAACGAAATTTGTCTAGATCCAAAACACATGTTCAAATCGTTCCCATCATCGGAGTTTGATTCCCATCTTCTAATTTTAGATGTGAGTTTTGATTCCCATAATCTATAAAGAAGCGAGACAAAAGATTGAAAGTGAATTGAGAGTTAGAGAATGACAAATAAAAAAATTATTTCCCATCATAGAATGTTTAACTAAATTATTGTAATGAAGTTATAAATTGAAATTTAATGCAATGAAAGATATCGTAATTAATGAATTGCCAGCTTTTAGAGCTGGCCATTGCATGATTTACAAGTGTGGAAACTGACCAATAGATGCACGACAGCTGTAGGGTGAGTCTGCTTGCGTCGAGCCACGTAACATGTTGTTAACGAAACAATGAATTAAAAGAAATCATACTACATCTTCATCTCCATCCCTTGGTTAGATCATAAGTGGCTTACTTTGAGGATGGAATCTATGGATGGCTCATCTAGTTGGAGAAGAATTCCAGATTTAACTAAGGAACTTTAGGGATTTCTTTCTCTTCTTTTATTAGCAATTCTTAGTTCTGAAAAAAAAAATCCCTCCACGGCATTAAACTTCAATTGGGTATTAATGGCAATTCGATCTTGTTTGTGAATATGTGGTGGATAAAGTCATGTAGGGAGTGGAAATAGTCCCGCCCTAAGGCTTTGTTTTTTTTTTGGTAAGTAAATCAAACGTTCACAAGCCCATTTAACTACGAAAAAAGCGAAATTGATGTGGTGTATATCTTCACCACCACGCCCTAAAGTTTTGTTTGTTTCGCGAAAAATGAATGATTTGAAAGATATTTTCTCAAAAACGATCTCTTGTATCACTTAAAAAAATAAATGAAAGAAAAATATTTTCATCATCGCCAAAATGTTGAGACATATATATTTTGCCAATAATGAAAATATTTTTCATTGACTAATTATTTCAAGCGATACAAACGATCATTTTTAGAAAAAAATTTTACAAATTATTCATTTTTCGTGAAACAAACAAAGGCTTAAGTGAGACTATATCCACTTCATATGCGACTTAACCCATCACATATTCACTAACAAGACCAAATTGCCGTTAATTCCCAATCAAAGTTTAAAATGGTGAATAGAGATTGAAAAAAAATCAGAATACAAAGGCACCCACAAAAAAAATCGAAAGAGTTTGGGTGGATATAAATATGGTTTTGGCATTCATCATTTTGGTAGCAACATAAATACGTGATTCTAAACAGGCAAGCTCATCGTGCAATTGTCATCCATATCTCTGTCGATTTGCAGAATTGGAAAACTACGGGATGCATAGCTAATTCTCGTAAGGACATGCATGACAAATGCAGGATGAACTTGCCCGTTTAGGATCAAGTTTTATGTTGTGACCCGAAAAAGATGGATTGACAACTTATATTTATATCAACTCGAGCTCTTTCGATCTCTTTTGGGGGTGTCGCTGTTTATGATTTTCCATCACTACTGCAGCCTCCCCCCTCCTTGACTTCCTTCATCGATTTCCAGGTAAAAACACAAGCTTTCTTCTTTACAAATGTCTCAAAAATCTCCATTCGATTTGGGGTGGATCAATATTATCATTGAGATCTCGTTCAGATTTAGGATATTCATCTCTATTTCATCTTATTTCTCTTGTCATTTTGAATTTTGAAGTACCCTTTTATGTCTCTTGTGCCAAAGGAGAATTGAATCCCATCTCCATCTTCATCTTTGCTAGATCACAGATGGCTTGATTCGACGATGGAATCTGTGGGGATGGCTGATATAGTTGAAGAACGAATTCGATTAGAAATATTCCGGTAAGAGATTTCGTGAATATTGTTATGGATCTCTTCTTTGTATTAGTGTTCTTTATCTTCATAAAGAAAACATTCTAGGTATTATAAAGAAGAAAATAAATTTTTTTGATCGCAAGAATCTTTTCTTTTCCTCTCTCAAAATCCCCAAAGGTTGACTAATCAAATCCTTCAAATCATTGAATGTTAAAGTTGTATTTATTTAGAGTTTTTTGTCATATAAAGTGGTCTCAAAGGAGCATATTCATTTTGCTTTGCCCCAAAATGAATACGTTGTGTTTTGATTTCTGTTCCATCTTTAGCTTTCTAGGAATCTAACATTTATTATTTTATTGCAAAGTTTTTATTTGGTTCTCCAGTATGACAAGAAGTGATCGACCATGCGTTGCTTTTAAGAATTTATATGGGATTTATTTTCTTTCTAGGGTAAATACTTTTGTTTGATTGATTATTTTCGAAATCACATGTTCTGATGTAACTAAATAATAACAGATTAGTCAAGTTGCTTAAAATTTAAAAATAGTTTTATGTAATCAATAAAAAAGTTTTAAAAGTTTTGCAATTTGATTTTTGTTCTTGAAACCCCACCATAAAAGTGACCATCCTCCTTTAAAAAAAAAATAAAAACGATTATTTATAATTAAAACCCATCTTTGCAAAGGTCTGATGTGAAATTTAATGCCATGGAAGATATTGTCATTAATGAATTGCCACTTTTAAAGTTGGCCATTGCATATTTTACAATTGTGGAAATTGGTGAATTGGGTGAGTTTGGGCGTGTAGATGGAGGGGGTGCAGCAGTGATGGAAAATAAGAAACAATTTTTTATTCAAAGGTTTTGAAATTCTGTCATTTTGGAAACAACATAACACATGATTCTATATAGGCAAGCTCATCCTACAGCTTTTTGCTTACGCCTCCGTCAGTTTGCACGATTGTAAAACAGGCGATGGCCAACTTTAAAAAGAAGCAATTCATTAAATTAGAAGAGGTTTGGTTTGAATTTTAATGCCATGCCAGATGCTGTGATTAATGAATTGCCTCTTTTTAAAGTCGGCCATTGCATGTTTTACAATTGCGCAAACTGACAAAGGCATACATGATAACTGCAATGAGCTTTCAAATATTTTCCTAAAAATGATCGCTTATATCACTTATGAAAATAAATGAACGAAAAATATTTTCATCGCCACAAAAATATATAAACATAAACTGTGGGAAAAAGTGTTGAATAAGTCTTCAATCTTTTGGGGTGGTGCCAATTTAGTCATAAACCTATTTTTGGTGCCAATTGAGTCCTAAACCTTCTGATATAGTGCCGATTCAGTCCTTTTGACCGAATTTTGCTGACGTGGATTCGGCCGGCCAGCGACCGATCACTGACGCTGACATGGACAAAATTTAATAATATTTTAATATTTTTTTTGAATTTTTTTTCTTCTCCCTCTTCCTTCAGCCATTCGCCGGAGCGGCAACCAGCTGGAGGCCAGAGGTCGGCAAGGTAGACCTCAGGCGAGCCTTGCCGTGGTTGGGCGAGGCTGGACCTCGCCAAATCCACGAGGTCCAGCCTCACCCAGCCACGACGAGGCTCACCTTCGCCGTCGCCGGTGAGGGTGAGCCTCGCGCTAGGCTGGCGAGGCTTGCCTAGCCCTCGCCATGGCTGGGCGAGGGTCGACCTCGCGCAGATTCGGTGAGAACAGGCCTCACCTAGCAGCTGGGCAAGGCTTGCCCGGCTCTTGCCAAAGGTCGCGAGGTCTGGCGAGGGACGGGCGAGCCTCGCCGACAGTTGGACGAGGCCCGACCTTGTAGGATCTGGTGAGGTCGACCCTCGCCCGGCCATGGCAAGGCTGGGCGAGCCTCGCCAACCCAGCGCGAGGCTTGCCCTCGCTGGCGACGGCAAAGGTAGAGGCGAGCCTCACCAATGGGCGGTGAGGCTTGCCCGAGGCTAGTAAGGTCGACCTCTCCGGCCTCTGGCCTCCGGCCGGTCGCCGGTTTGGCGATCGGTTGAAGGAAGAGGGAGAAGAAAAATTTTTTAAAAAATATTATTAAATTTTGTCCACGTCAGCGTTAGCGACCGATCGCCGCCTGGCCAATATTCACATCAGCAAAATCCGCCCAAAAGGACTGAATTAGCACTATATCAAAAGGTTTAGGACTCAATTGGCACCAAAAATAGGTTTATGACTCAATTGGCACTACCCCAAAAGGTTTAGAACTTATTCATCACTTTTCCCCATAAAATTGTTATTGATAACGAAAATATTTTCCATTAATTAATCATTTTAAGCAATGCAAACGATTATTTTTAGGAAATTTCTTTAAAATCATTCATTTTACGTGAAAAATCACTACTACTCCCTCCATTTACTTCCCTGGTCGATTTCCAAGTAACATTAACTCTATCGTTCTTTGGCCAACTCTCGATACACACAAAATCACAAATTCATTTTTTTTTTCATATGTCTCGAAAATTTCAATTCCATTTGGGGTGGATCTTTATCGTTTGAGATCTCGTTCAAACTTAGGATATTCGTCTCTAATTTATCTTATTTTCTCTTGTAATTTTGAATTTTAATTACCCTATATTTCTCTTGTGTCAAAGGAGAATTCTATCTCATCTTCGTCTTCAATTTTTTGGTCAGATCATAAATGAGTTGCCTCGACGGTGAAATCTATGAATGGCTCATCTAGCCGAAGAAGAATTCTATTTGAAGGATTCCGGTAAGAGATTTCATGATTTTTGTTATGGATCTCTTCTTTTATTAATGTCCTTTATCTTCTGAAAGAAAATGTTTTAGCATCTATCTAAATCTTTTTTTCATCGAATAATTATTTCAAACGATACAAATGATTATTATGAGAAAAATATGCTTTAAATCATTTATTTTCCGCGAATAAGTGCGCTTGTTTCGAGGAAAATAAATGGATTTTGTCCACGAAAATATTTAGATATAAATTGTTGTCGATAATGAAAATATTTTTAATTAACCAATTATTTTGAGCAATGCAAGTGATTTTTTTAGGAATTTTTTTCTAAATTGTTAATTTTTTACGAAATAAACAGAGCCTGACTATTGTGATGACTATTGTGATGAAGTCGTCTACCTCAATTGCGAATCACACGTGGTTTGATCCATCTATTTATTTAGAGTCCTCCACTTATAAAGTGGTCTCAAAGTGGCAGATTCATTTCACTTCGTGGCGAATTAAATATGTCTATTGTTTTTTTTTTTTGGGTATTGTTTTGATCTCTCTTCCGTCTTTATATTTGTAGGAGTACAACATTTATTATTTTTTTCCTAAACTTTTGTATTTGGCACTCCATTATTGACTAAGAATTGATTGACCATGCGGGACAATGGAGTGATCTATGACGTTCGCCCTTTTTAAAATAAAAAAATAAAATCTAGATGGGATTTATTTTCTTTGTAGGGTATCGTACGGTTTTCCTCGACATTCTTCAAATTTTTTCAAAATCAAATCGGACGTTCACAAGCCCATTTAACTACGAAGAAAGCGAAATTGATGTGGTGTATATCTTCACCATTAAAGAGATCCCTAAATTTCTTATATTTTTTTTTTCTTCTTTAAAAAAAAGAATACGAAAAATTTTTATAAGAAAATCCTTTCATTATATCGGGGAATTCCATTCCCCGTTTCTCCTTAAACCTTTTAAGGTCACGCTCGGGACCAAAACTCGAAAGATATTTACGTGATTTCACGAGAGGGTCGATATGGTCATTTTCTTTTAATTTTTTGGTCCATTGGATGGAAATGCGTTTTATATTTATATTAAAATCCTAATAATATCGTGAGTGGGTTTATAGCGAGATTTTTCCGACAAAAAGCTTTGTCCTCGAAATGCGCGGGCCTAATGTTCATTCCCTTTGAATCCCAAAATCCCGGACCGATCGACACGTGGCGGTCGAGAGGGCCTCGGCAATTACGAAACTGCCACCGGGCCCCCTCCCTCATTTTTTCCTCTCTCTTGCCGGGGGGCCCCAAGAAAACAGTAAAATAAATATAAAAAAAAGGGGTGGAAAATATCAGCCAGGCCTAGAGAGAGAGAGAGAGAGAGAGAGCGGGAGGGAAGAAGATCAAAAGGCGGCAACGCGAAAACCATTACGAACATTTTTTTGGAGCCCAAAGCCGCGGTGGGGCGAAGGGCCTCCCTCCCTCCAGAGGACCGGCGGCCGCCCTCCGCCGCGGCCTGCTCTCCCCTCCGCCGCCGCCGCCGCGACCTCCGCCTTCGTCCTCTCGCGCGGGCGCGGTGGGGCGCGTGGGGGGGGGGGGGGGCGCCGTTCCGCTCTCCTCCGATCAGTTCGCGGCCGCCCGTGCTCTCCTTCCCCCCGCCCTTCCTCTGTCCTCCGCGAGGATGTTCGAGCTCGACGCGCCCCGCGAGCGGGCGGGTGCTCGCAACCCTAGGTGGCCGCTTCCAGTTCGATCGGCCGGCCGCCCTTCCCGCCCGGTGTTTTCTCGCGGTTGCATTGTGTGGGCTTTGGGGAGCGGGGGCGGGAGCGAGCGGGTGGAAGAGCGTAGGGACCCCCCGAGGAGTCGAGGCGGCGGAGGGGCGATCGGCGATTGGAAGAAGTGCGGCGTGGTAGGGAAACCTTCTTATCTCCGTTGTTTTGTTGTTATTTTTTTTTATTTTGGTTTCGATGTTGGTGAGTGCCTCGATGAAGTGGAGCAGAGCGCGAGAGATTGGGTTGTGGTGAGAGGAGGCCGCGTCGAGGTTTAGTTCTGTATTTTTTTTTTTTGTGTGGCGGCGATGAGCTTGCTCTGCTCGTTGATTTGATTTTGACTGAAGTTTTGAGTTGTGATGCTTGCTTGTTTGAATGGGTTACGTTGAGGCTAATTGTTTTGATGTCTAGGAGAGAACGAGGTTCGGAGATTGATAGTGAAAACGGCTGTTCATGAATCACGGGGTGATCTAGTGTCAATGCAGTGGAAGATGAGAATCAAAGATGATGTCTTTTCGCGTCGACGGAAACCGTTGGGTTCTTTGGTTGGATTTATTTGACCACGGTGGCACTAGTTGCTTGGCTGAGGCAATGCGCCGTTCTTTCAAGTTATCTAGTGTTCGAATCGTGGGAGACCCTCCTATCTGGCAAGTGAAGTTGTACTTCCGTGTTTTGAAGGATTGTCGTTTTTCGAGTTTCTGAGTGGCACGGATGTTATATCTAATCAAGTGTTAGCAATTAATTTGTTAACCTGAGTCACATGCCTTTCTTGTCATATGTCTTCTGTGGCTTGGGTAAGCGTTCACCCCAGAGGCAGGTGTTCTTAAAAGGTACAAGCAATGAATAAACTCAAGACACCTGATACATGTTGCGTCGAGACGCGTATCTGATTTGTATTCGGACAACCATTTTCAATAACAAAGCCTATATAACAAATTGAATACATTGGAAGTTTTGTATTTTGTATGATTAACGCATCATCTAGGTGGATTACTTCCACATGATCTAATGGCTGCAGATCTTTGGAGAGGTTGAAATTCTCTTGGCTAGGAAAAGAAGGTTATGATTTAATGGAAATTTTCTCAAGCATGCCCGTGGGAGATACTGACCACCCTTAAACCAATTTAGTTATTCTGTTACACAATGGATGGAGTTAACCATATGAAATTGAGAATGGATAGTGCTTTTATCTAGGTCATGAAAAGGCTTCAATGTTTACTTGGAAGGCTTGTCCATCGATTTATATCTAATTGTTTATACTTAAGTACCACAATGATTTATTCAAGCTTTATTCAGCTCAGGTCAAGAGTGATGGATATAAGTTCTTGTTGTTTTGTGTTGAAGATTGTCTGCATAGACATTTCATCTTTGAATATTGACAGGTCAGTTTGTCCGGGGGATTACAAGTGGTTGTCAGTTCTTGATGTACATACCAGGCGGATAGCAGAAAAAGAGAATCAGTTGCATCCTTATTTGTGGTCTTCGATTATGCCATGATGGTGTTGCGTGTTGTTCAATCTGCCACTTGAATGATGCAGACCGTTTGGCAAGAATTTGGTAAGGAAAAGGATTCTAGGATTGGAAGTGGTTCTCTATGCGTATGGTCAGAAAGGATTCGCAAGCTTATTTATGGAATCAAGGAACTTTTTTTCTCATGCCCACAAGGCTGTTTGTTGATTCTCTTTCTGCCTGCTCTCATGGATGAGTTTCTTCTGTATTCTCTTCTTCGATGGATTTGTTGATCTTTCGCATTTAAGTGTTGCTAAGATGGTACTTGTATGGCTTCTGGCTACTTTTATTGACATTATGATTTGTACCATTTTTCCACCGTCTAGAGTGGAAATATTAACATCACAAGCAAATATCTTCTTTCTTGATTTAGATTAAATAGACTTTTCAATCATACCGAAGAGTGATATGATGATATACCAATGCACCAATTTTTATCTCACATGGTTGGCCGACTGCTTTTGAAAATGGTCCTCACTTCTTTTAATGTAATTTCACTGTTCAGCAGTTAACCTACATGTACGAACAGTTGCATGGGAAATAGTAGTTGGCATCCGATAGCCTCGTCATTCAATTAATTGCTCATGACGCCTAATCTAAAGGTTCTTCTGTTTCTGTTTTTGCCTTTGTCTTTTTTACTCAGATGACCAGATTTATGATGTGATTATGCTTATCAAAGATAATAACTTTTCGAGAACAAAATAGGATTCTTCTTTCTTGATTAGGCTGGTTGACAAGGCAACTTAAGTATGGCTGAGTATAAATTATGGCCAGGTGGATGAATGCAAAAGCCACTTGTGTTCTTTCTATCACCAATAGTATTGATTAATTAGTTTTGCGGTATATAGGATAACTTTTAATTGCCATTATAATTGAGAACCCAAGTTTTTCTAGCGCGAATCCTTCGCATTCACAAGGAAAATTTTCCTCCTTAGCTATATGCTATTACTTTTGTTTTCTGGTAGCAAAGTTATTCCATTCCAAGGTATTCCTAATCATCATCTTCTTGAACATCTGTTGCGTTAAGAACCTTCAGACACACTTCACAACCTGATTGTACATTTGTCAATGAACAATAATTGGATTAACTTGCATGTGTGGCACATTCTCATTTTTCTCGCACCTAAAGTATCATAGTGGCTTCTTGAAATTCTCACTTGTGACATTGATTGTCCGGTGGGTTTTTCAACTAATGCGTTTTTCATTTTTCCAGCTGACTAATTTCCTAACCATCCACAACAGCTACTGATGGATGCATCTTGGAAAATTTGAGTAGCTATCTTGCAAGGAACTCGTTGATGAGCTCAAGGATCGGGAACCAACTGATGCTTTGTTAATTTTTAGCGAGGATGGCATGAAATGCACTTTCTGTTGGGATCATTTGATGATTAAGGCATGTATTCGTGTGCCTTGCATTTGACACTCGACTTTGATTCAAAATGAAGTTTTTTAGTGCGAGTGATTGTTTCCCCAAGTTCTGCTTTGCAAGATTACTACCTTTTGTTTATTGGAGATGAATCTTCTTATTTTAGGTAGACATGTACTATTAACTTGGCAGTTATAGCAGAAAATTTTTTTAACGGTTACTGGACACCTATACTAGATATGAGTAATATCTAGCAGTATTTATCAGAGATACATGACCATCAGCTTTTTAGATGCATTTGATGTTTATCAACAGTCAGAATGGCAAATATCGTCCAAAGGGTGCTTAAATTTAAGCCATTGTGACGTTAGACGGCTTTAAATTCAGATCCTCACCGTGCTTTCTTCACTCGTTGCTTTCAAGTTATTAACATGGTATTAAATATTATGGTGCCGGGAGGCTTTTTCTTTTGACATCTTGCAATTATACTTTTGTCTTTTTTCAACCTCTTGAATTAACCAATTTACTACTTTGTTGGTGTCCTTCCAATGTCTTTCTAGTACTTTTTTCTACTTTATTTACGTTAATTTCAACCAATACGCTTTACGGGCTTATTTTTCTTTCTTACACCTACGCAAATTTGCAGCAAGGTTGTGGAAGATATAGTGGAGAAGTCCCTAGGAGGATCCAACATAGTATGTGGGTGAGGCTATGGAAGAGCAGATAAGTGCTTGGGATATGGAGAATCTCACATAGTGCGTGGGTGAGGCTAAGTTTGATACATTGTTTTGTAGTACATGTGTTAACTGATCAAGTTGACAGATTAACTTTCTTATGGTGTAAGATGATGTTGATTGAACTTTCAGTTTCTCTTTTTTACTTTTTAATGACTTCTCATTAACATCATGCTCATTTCGGGATGTGATGAAGATGATAATTATCAGTCAAATATGCTCTAAGTTTATTGATTAGGAGTTTTCTACGTACGATGTCAACTGAAATGCACGAGATCTTATTTTCCTTTGTATAGAACAATATCGTTGAGAAAGTCATTGAGGAGTTTACTTTATATGGGAAATAATATGGCGCAAGGGGTCCTACTTTTGTCTTGCAATTTCATGTTTCCCTCTTAGATCTTTCTTAGGAAGTCCTCCATTCACTTGACACTGAAAGACATAATAAATGCTCAGTACAATGTTCTCATAATTAGATGAGGAGTTGCAGTAAAATTATATGAGCATATCGGAAAAAGCAATTAATTTCTTTGCAAAAACAATAGCCATATGATTTCAGTTACATGCAACGTATATTACATATACTTATTGACTATCATGTGCCATGTCTTGTGCAATATGTTCCTGCCTCAGCACGTCACAAGCAAAATCACGTTGTCCTCGTGCTTTTTTACTCTTAGGTTAAGCATTATTTCAACAATCTCGTATGTAGTCATCTAGAAGTAAAAGTAATAAAAAGGTGCATGATGTATAATATAACAAGCTTGTCTACACTTCACACTATCTTCCTTGGTCAGGTGTAATCAAAACATTGGAAATCAAAACCTGTCTTTATTAAGTACAGTTATCAAGTGGCCCAGGGGCACTCGTTAACAAGATCCATTCCTTAAGTAACTAATCTTAAATTTTTTGAGGAAGTGATCTTAATATTTTGTACTAAAATAGGCTAATTTGTGTGTTTTCCAGCAGAAGTATCTTGTATTTTGCAATCTCATGTGTTCCTGTCGTCCTCGTGTTAGGAGTTTTTGAGCATTGGAAATCAAAGCGGTCTTTATTAGGTATGGTTATCAAGTGGCCCAGGGGCACTCGTTAACAAGATCCATTCCTTAAAGAACTAATCTTAAATTTTCTGAGTAAGTGATCTTATAGTATTCTTAATATTTTGTACTACAATAGGGTAATTTGTGTATTTTCCAAAAGAAGTATCCTGTATTGAGTATAATTAGAAGGAGATCTGCCAAATTATAGTAGAACTGATTGTCTTCCTATCTCTCATGTACTGAACACTGTTATGTTGTGCTAAACTGTGGTAATTTGCTATACTTTGTTCTTTTGGCGCATAACTTTGGTAATTTGACTTCTATATCGTTAGCTAACATTCTTAAGTTTCTCTTTGCCATTTATTCCTTTTAGATATTGAAGAGAACATTGTTAAGAGTAGTATGATGAGCTGTTAGGAAGAAATTTTACAAGCTAATTTCCTATGTCTAATTTTTAGGATTTTTACCTATGAGTTTTACTGGCCGAAAAACGAGTTTTACATAACTAATATGATAACCTGTCGCGTGAGCATTACAGTTGCGCATTTTGTGTGACTATGGTAATTTGTTTCATAGGAGAGTTATAGATTTTTTTCTGCTTTCCATTAATGTTGACATGGTAGGAATCTATATATAGATTTGATGTATGTTTTTTTCCGAGGTCTCTGTTTATATTTTGATCATGTCAGAAATGGTTGCTAACATGGATAAAATCTCGGGACAGTTTGTGCAATTTACATGTGAAAAGTAAATTGAGTCATTGCAAGATTTAGTTGGTGTTTCTGATTTCCCGTTTGCTCTATTGTGGAAACGTTGTTTATTTCTGCCGTTGAATCATGATGATAACAGTTTGGAGACATAATAGTCCTCGTATGTAAGCTGAACTTTTATGTCATTGAATAGATCTGGTTATGAAATGAGACAAGGCTTCTCTGCACAAGTAAAAAGATAATGCTAGTTATTTAATTGTAGCTGCTATTTTAATTGTCTTCAATTCTTAGAAAGATAGCTCAGGAAACTATTTAATAATAGTTTTAAGGAAATTCCTGAGAGATTTATTGATGCTTGAAGTTTTTTACTTGTTAGATATTCTTAGTTGTCTACTGATTTTAGATATCTGCATGTGTTCCTTTTATTCTGCATGCCCTTTTCTAAATCCAGCTTGCGATTGAATATTCATATACTGGAGTATAATCCTCAGGTAGAACTTACTGTTTGTTGGTCCTCTATAATTGTCGTATTTTCTTAAAGAATTTCGTCGCTTTTGCTTGCTGCTTCTCCATCTAGCCAATGAATTAGAAGAAACTGTTTCTGGGGGCATGGTCAGTGCAAATAAGTGCTGCTTTGAGGAGCAAATTTCCCCTTTCTAAGCCACCTTTCCTATAAATTTTGTTTCTCCACCGTATCTTGCTGGGGTATTGGCACCTGACTGGAAGTTTGTTTGGACTACTCCATTGTTAACTTGGTATAGAATATCAGAATGATTAACACTGCCAGTGACATTACAGTGATAGAAATTTTGATACTAAAGATGAGAAAAGTATTTATCTGTAAGAATAGCTTATGGATTTTTTTTCAGATTTTAATTTAGTATAGATCCAAAATTAAATCATCAGATCATCCTGGTTTTAACAGTTAGAAATTCAGCTAGCTGTGATTTTTATGAACCAGCATTTGACAATATTGTTTGCTGGTTGAGACAGGAGATGGAAAATGTGGTGGCATGTCAATCTCGAGCTTCAGGTAACATCCATTGACCTTATGGCTGGAAATCAGTCATGTATACATCATTATAACTTAGCAATGTGGATATCATTCTACTTTGCATACATAGGTGTTAGATCTGTCTTTGAATTAATGACAGCCCGTGCTACAGAGATTTCAACTTCTAGTTGTGTTTCTTGCATGACTTTTGTTGAAATATCACTTCTGAAGGTATACCAGCTGTAAGCTTATATGATGAGAAGTTTGGTAGCTACAAATAACAACATAGAGAGGATAGTTGATCTTTTCCTTAGACAATTTGATCTTTTCCTTGATGTAATTGGGAGGCAAAAGCATTTTGAAACTTTCCTGAATATAGAATAAATGATAAGAAAAAGATGACGGTTGCGATCGACTGATGCTTTAAGAACATGCGCTCTTGGTTAAGAAACAGATCGGTGTGAATTTCGGAAGGTTAGCAACCCGTATCAACTCCTCTGGGGAATCTGTACCACTGTATGCAGTACCATAAAAGTAACCAGTGATGAGAACTTTGGGATTAAACTATAGATGGCTTGATGAGATTTGCTTTATTTGCAACAGTTTAAGAAAGATACGAATTACTTTCAACATTGTGAAGAAAAGAAATGGAAAGTCATCTTGGCTCGCTCATTTTATCTCTCCGGCTAAGGAATGTAAATTGCACTTGGCACATGGTAGATGTATCTGATATTATCAGAAGGTTTGAAGCTACTTAATATTGCATGACCTGTTGAAAGCTTGTTTTGTCATTGCATTGATGCTTTCATGACATATAATGATGAATTTTTATGAACCGTCCCGGCACTGTCTATGGTGCTACACCATACTTTTTCCATGTCACAATATAATTGCTTTCACGATTGACAGAGCTAGCTCTTGAAGAATGGCTCATTTGTGAGCAAGAATGAATAAATGACAGCAATTATCTGTACAGGCTACACTGCACTTGTTATTTCTCTGGTAGTTAGTTGAGATCTTCTCTGTGCCATGTGATGACCATATCTCTCCCGTTAGAGGAAGATTGAACTTGAAATCTTTTTCTGCTGACCCTCTGGCAGTTAGATGAAGAAAAGCTGCATTTTGTTAAGGAGAATTCTGTTTTTCCTGGCTTTATCAGCGTTATCTGTTCTTCTGTGAAAAAATCCTGTTAGTTGGCTAGAGGCCTCCATTCATTGCTTGCTTTTCTTTTACTTTTTCCCTTCTCATTTTCTGGTCTTGGCCTTGCTTGCGGGGAAGTGCAACCTAGCCACCAGTGGTCGAGGTGCTCGGAATTTGCGGTCAAATCCTCTCACACAAACAAATCCTGCATTTGAACTTTCATTTGTCAAAAAATGGCTCTATCAAATAGATGTATGCATGGGCAATCAAGTGAGGAAATTGATTGGAATCATAATCATCTTTGTATCATTTTCTGTCACTTTTGTAATATTATATCTGAAGTATGGGTTTCTCCTTTTGAACCGCTGTCTTCTCCCCAGATATAGACAAGTACGGGGTAGAACCGGTTTGTTGCAATGTCAAAGGGAATCCTCATTATTTTTAGATGATGTCTCCTATAGTATCTTCTTATTCTAACAGAGCGTTTGTTTTAAAACAGAATTTTACATTTGCAGGTTAACAGGAAATCGATGATGATGATATTGATGGAAACATGACTTACCTCTCCAGAAGCAAAATTGAATTTCCTCAGTTGACAGACCTAGAAGACATAATTTCTTGGTAAGAAACATTCCTTCATGTTGCTGTTGAAAGTGCAAAAAATGGGTTTTTGTATCTTTGTTTACCTTTGAATATTGTTGTAACAGAAGTTCCAAAGTATACGGTTCGTCTTCTCAAACTCCATATAGAATCTCTTGGAACACATATTGGATTGACGCTTGATTCATGATCTGCAAACATCTGCATGATGAAGGTATCAATGTTATTACTGCTGAGAGTATCGAAATTTACGATATAATTTTGAAAACTAGTTGCTTTTTCATTTATTTGTCTTGAATAAGCACAAGATACGTAGCCTATTTACCTCATTTACTTGGAAGTATGTTCCATTCAATGGGAAGCTTCCTCTCATCGCTGTTCTGCAAGGTATCTATAAATTCGTTGCTTGAATGTCAGCAAATCACCATTTCTACACATTGCATCTTGCTTATAGGAAAAGCTCATAAGTCGGAAAAATGTATTATCTCATGCTAAAGGTTGGAAGGAAAGTATTATCTAACCAGAAGTGTCCCTCTGACAGTTTGTGAATTAGCTTCTCGAATGCTATTGCATGAAAAGCATGTCTTCTCCTCACACAACTTTCCTGTCTTTTGGATTTCACAACCTTCTTGAGATTGTTGGACTGAGTTGGCAGTTTCACCTAGTGTGTGTCATCTCGGAATTGTCAAATTTGAGATAGAACGATCAACTTCGCAGGAAGAATGACTTGCATTTAATCTATTTTGTGGCATCATTTCTATGGTAATAGGAGGTCACATGCAGATAGCTCATTGTTTTACTTAAAGCTGTACACTTACCTGGTGTCCATATAGCAAGTAGGTAAGGGCTTGGGTCATCCAGCTCTCTCTTTTCCAGCTGTCGATATATAGAGTTGCTAGTCAGAAGTGATGCTTTGTATGCATATATCTGTAGTCTATATAAAGTCAGAAAGAAGTTTTCTCAAAAAACAGGATACAAACCCCTTCTAGGAGAGGATGATCATCAGGAAGTTCGTATCTGCAAGATATAAAGGCAGTGAACCTTAGATGTTTATGGGGAAAAGACCCAGCAAAGAACTTAGGAGAGAAGATAAACGTGTGTAAAAAAGACAAGTTTTGAGAATTTGGGATAAAGAGTCATTATTCAAATGCTGGCAGTTATAAGTCCTAATGTTCCAATCTTCTAGTAGCAGTTTTTTCACACTTGGTCACAATATATATCTCATGCATCATGATTAAGTATGATTATAAGAATCTTTGCTATAATAAAGAAGCTTTTGTCCCATGCTTTTTAATAGTACTTTGAGAAGAATTTGACTTACACTTGGTGCTCTGTCCGTAGTCTGCTCACGTTCTTGAGTTTTCGAGCTGGAATAGAAGCAGCTTCTGGATTCAGAGCAACTAAGGCCTTGGACATGTCAGCTTCCTGGAGTTCCATGTTGTTCGCTTGCATAAATTGCTGAAGGTTTTCGGTGAACTCTTGGATATTCAATCTGATGGTGGGGATTTCTTCATCACCATCCTTCAATGCATCCTCA
Organism: Syzygium jambos; assembly: GCA_031216235.1. NCBI lineage: Eukaryota > Viridiplantae > Streptophyta > Magnoliopsida > Myrtales > Myrtaceae > Syzygium > Syzygium jambos. The sequence continues at coordinate 6,715,571 of CM062229.1, read as the reverse complement.
ATGTCGCTTTCCAATGCTACTGCACGCTCTTCATCTGGAGTGGCTGGCTCTTCAATGATGGGTTCGCAGTTACGAACTTGAAACAATTCTTCATGTGAGTAGGGTGGAGGTAGCGACATGAGATTGATGACTGTTGTGGGCTTGCTCTCAGCCAAAGGAACTGTCAAAGAAACAAGGTTCTTCTCCTCTGGTCCTGGAAGGGCAAGTCTCGCACTGCAAAAGACAGGTGTGGCTTTAGTTTTATTATGACATCCTTTCAAAACAGTGAAATATGAGCTTAATCTTTTTTCAAATCTTTGCTGTGATCACTCTTACTCTCACTCTCATTCTCACGCTGTGTGTCTTTTCCCCTTAAATAGTTGCATCTAGAAACTAGGGATGGTTGAGTTGTGTCAGACAACTGCAAGGCTTGATAATAGATGTCATAGATTCTTTAATATTTAGGCGCTGTATGTAGTATCTTTTGAGGATTTTCTCTACCTTAATGAATTTGATAAGAAGCTCGTTAGGCTTATTTTCTGGTTCAATGTTACCATAAATGTAGCATGCAAGAGATAATAAGTGGCAAACCTTGCAAAAGCACTAGCGAAATGCCTACATTCTCCTCTCATTGGGCAGGCATTACAATTTGGTTTACTCTTGGTGCAGAAAACCTGCATGACAATCAAATATGAGAAACATCAAAATTCGTCTGATTAATCTAATGGCAATACAGAGAGTTTATCTGAAGTACCTTTCCAAATGTGATTAGCTGGTAATGTAGTTCATAGCTGTAACAACACATAAATCGACATTTTTAGAAATTGGAGGTAACATGATACACTAATTTATCTGAGGAGAACATGCTAAGAACTTTAAGAAATTAGAGGTAGAAGGTCCGGTACAGTGTTCGTTGATCAAGCTTGCACAATCTTGGCCACAGATATTTCTGAATTGACTCCAGCACTGGGTACCTGAGGATTTAATTATTGTTGTTAAAATATGAATAGTCTGAGGCTTTGCTTATGATAGTAGGCCAAAGAATTTACAGTTCTAAGAGGTGCAATTGCAGTGACTCTGGCAGTGGCTGGAGGGGTACCCATCCAAGTCGAACTGCTATACGTCCTACATTGGTGTCTACCTGTGGAAGATGATAAACAAAGCCAAAAGTCATCCTTAATTTCTTAATTTTCATCTCTTCAGAAAGGTTATATAGCTAGTATTTTCATGTAGTAACTCTTACTGGAAAGGCAAGATGATGCAGCGTTAAAAGCCTCACACATTCTACACTTTTCAGTCCTAGCCCTCGTATGCTCAGTAGGTAGTCCCTGCAATTTGGCACATGTAGGTGTCAGATAATGCTTATGGCAAATTTTATGCTGCATATTTGTGTTAAACCTTTTTGGTCTGCAGTGCACATATGCTATGTGATATTGCAGCTAGATGTCAATATGTATCTGCATTGGGTATGGATGTGTTGGATGCTAAATGTGAGATCTGATTACGATGCTCATGGTGTTACATTAGCAATATATTAAATTGCTTACTTTGCTTTGTCGGGTGGGACATCTCTCAACCACTCAAGGTCAATGCTTCCATGTTTTTGGACCAACCGGTCGAGGAATCCCTGCAGAATGTGCCATTGTCAAATACCATTCCCGTTTACATTCTTCCTATTCTTTTTTGCCTTTTCGTTTTTTAAAGAGGATATCATGATAACACGTGGCTGTTGAGCTTGATGGAAATACCTTAATTCTTTCTGCTAGCATGTTGTTCATCCCTCTTTCTTTAATACAATTTGATATCTCACTAACACTGGCTTGCCTTATTGCTTCATAATCTAGTGAGTCCATTGCATCTTGGCTTCTTTCTTTTCTTCTTCCATTAGGTTGCACCTCTCTCCTTAAAATATCCCAATCAATTTCATTGCTCTTCCCAATCTTAGCCTTTCCTCTTTTGGTTTTTCCTGGCTCAATATTTGTCTCCTTACGTGACTTAGCAGATGAAGACAACTGCTCCTCAACATGTGGCTCGGCAACTTTATTTTCCACGTGGCTTTGATTAACAACTGTTGAGATTCCGTCCCTAACATCGATAACTTGCTGAGGACTCTGTGAAGCATTCTCCACGTTATTGCACTGTCTTCGAGAAAATGATTCTCCAAGAGTATCTGCTTCTGTAGCCAAACTACCCTCCAAGTGAAAGAACTTCTCATCTGCATGTTGATGGGAGATGCAAGAAGGTTGGCTAATTGTGAGATCAGGGCCAGAGTTGGGACTCTGAGGGCATGCATAATTTGAGCCCATAGATGCATGATAGCTCATCATCGGTATTTCTTGAGTGCGTAGTGACGATTGGTGGTTGACTGCGTATATATGTTGACTTTCCTCCTGTTGCTCCATCAGTTTAGATATATGATTTGCTGCTACTGCAGTGCTGAATTTAGATGCTGTTGGCCATGAACATATGCTTTCATCACCAGGCATGTCATCCTCCGCTCTCGATATTCTGGAATCTGGATTAATTTGTGCGTGCTGCGGAATGAAAGCAACTGGTCGAAAGTGCGCAGGCTGAGCATCCGAATTTATCAGCTGAGTGTACGATGAAGAGCCATTAATGCTATTGGTAGCGTTGAACGCTGAGTTTTGGTGGTTGTCTGCATTATCTTTTGATTGTTGATCCCGAGATCCCAATGTGCTCCTGCTTTGATGGTTGAATAGATCCTGGAAAAGGGCTTTTTCCTTCTGGAAAGAAGATTCGAACATTGAACGACGAATTTCTTCAGGTCTGTGGCCAATGACCAAATCTTCTGATTCAGAATTGGAGCCTGAATAAGATCTGATTCCTCCAATACTTTCATTGATTGAGCAATCAAAAGATTCTTGGGAAGAGAGGACTTCCTCCTCTGAACTATGAGTTTGTCCCCCTAACAAGTTTATGGTTTCTGTCCCAGGTATTTCTGCGGCTTGCCAAGACACTGTTGATTCATGGTCAGTCACTGAGTTTTGGCTGTAGATTGGGTGCCTTTTTGCATGCAAACTGATAGTGTCAGTTGGGCTCAACAGGATTATTTCTGGTTCCTTGGAGAATATGTTTGTGTTATCCTTGCTATAATCTCTTCCAGGGCAAGTTGACTTCAGTGGAAACTTTGCCGCCAGTGACATGAAGGCAGAACTGCATTATCGACAAAATCAGAGATATGGTCAGTTTTACTGGATGTGTTCTGTTGGCAATAGTTCGGAATTGTCCTAAAACTTTTGCTTACCTTGAAAGATGATCAGAGACATTCTGAGTCAGGAATACTCCAATCACCGAGTCAACAACCGATCCTTTCCATCGAGAAAAGCGTCTGTCACCTGCGAGAGGTAATATAGGCATGCTCAGTAGCTCTTGATGCAGTTATTGGGGCTGTCAATTGGTCTTTTGTTCATTTTAGTTGAAGGGCAATACTTAGGGGAAACTTATAATGAAATGAACTTTTGAAATATGGAGACTTTGCATATAACTGAAACTCGAATGCAAAATTGATTTCTGCAGGACTCGTCTGTTTTTTAATTCTGAACATAAATGCCTGATCCATAATGCATGCACTTTTATTGAGATAGTAATTTTGATCTTTGCATATTGATTTTGAGAGGGTCAATACTTTAGGGTCTTATAAATGATTGATGTTTTCTGATTGTATGTTCTTTGTTTTAAAAAGATTTTGCTGGGTGAAATGTAAGCTATTTAGTACTTTTTGTTCTATCTCTAAATTGATCAGATGATATAGGGACATCTCATGATGATTGTCGAGAAGATTACAGCAGCAGCATTGGCCTTTCTGCTCTGGTGCAACTAGAAGTGCCTATCAACATTTGCGCGATGGATCAAGAATCTACAGGAACCATGCAAAGCACTTAACCTTGAACGAGATGCATTCTGGCGATGAATGAATTTGCTCGTCCATGGAACACTTCCCTCTCTTCTTCCCACCATTTTTCCTTGTCCTTGTGATTTTCTTCAAGTCCACTTCCTTCCTTACCCATTAGAAGATTCCATACCCTGTTAGTTTCTGGGTCAAGGTCTACTTTCGGCCGTGGTTTGCGTTTCCTGCCTTCATAGGGAACAATCATGCCAGCTCCAGTATAGGGCACAATTGCATTTTGCTCTGCTTCCTTCAGTTTGCTGCCTTCTCCATTGAGATTGAGCACCTCCAATCTGTATATGATCTCGTCAAGAGCATTGGGGTCTTTTTCCATCGATGAGCTGGAACCTGAATAGCATGAAGAGACTGATAATTGTGATGGACCCTAGCAAAATATACTGGCTTTGCAAGCGCTTACAGTTTGGGATCCGGGAAATACCTCTTGTCATTGCACCAGTCTGTTGATTTTCATGGCATGGATCCTTCTGCTCCTTCTGGAACTTCTCCGCGGAAGGACTCTGCTTGGTGGGAGCTGCAGTCTTCTTTGTTAAATGATTTGCCTGCTGTTTTTTTGGCCTTCCTTTCTTTACTGGTTGAACAGTATGTTCTGGAGCTTTTTGGCTTTGATGATACTCCTGACAAGCAGTTTTGGGCATGTCTTTCACTTGCAATCTGCTGGTTTCCTCCTCCCTCTGTTTGTGAGAATGCTGTTCAGCAGAAATTTGATGCTCTATTGAAACATTACCCAAAGCGAGAGACGGTAGATTCCATCCAATGGTACGTTTCTGCAGCCCATCTTTTTCATTGTGGTAAATGCTTCCAGAAGCAATGCAGGGGTTCAACATCTCATTGTTCATCTGTAACGGTCTTCTACATGTGGCTTGACCACATACACCTCCTACATGCGCTTGGCTTGAAGAATCTAAGACCGCTGGAGCACAAGATGAGAGACTGTTAATATCAAGTGTTTTCTCTGCTTTCTTCCTCTTCTGGGTCTCTGAGTAAGGTGAACTGAGAATACTACTGTTGCAGAATTCCCCAGTCCGGACCATTTGTTGCAGCCATGTGGGCATTGAATTTGCACGAGGAAGATATGTCTGCTCGTTGTTTTGATGATAAACCCTCTTTAGTCCCCTTGCCTCGCTGGAGTTGGCAAAAATTAATGGTGCTGATTGAGGTACTGCTTGCCTAGACATCTCAAGGTTGCGGAGTCCTGGAATGTTCACTTCTCTTGGTTCTGCAAATACAAATTGCTGCTGCTTGAGAAGCTGTCCATCTTTCGAACCCATCTGGCAAGTAATGCCAATGGCCCTATCCATGTTTTCTTGAGTGGCTATTCTATGTTCCAGTTGGTCTGTTGTTCTGGCTGGCAGGCACTGACCGGCCTGCCTTTGTAGCAATGGAAAAAAAGTAGTGTGCCTTTGATTTGTTCCAAACAAACTCACAGTTTCCAGTTGATTCATCATGGTTGATCTGTCATGGTGACCTATCTGCTGAGGTGATGCTATTCCAGACAGAATGTTTACTCTCCTGCTGAGTTCTGAGGCTTGTGAATCTACAGGCAAGCGAAAACCCTCCATATTCCTCAACTCCTCTGGTCCAGCTACTGTGCTTGCCTCAGGTTTCTTTTCTAAGTCAAAATTCAAAGCTCTCCTACAGGACTTTACAGCAGTTCCGTCATTGCCAACTGCAGTCTCCTGTGCGGCATCTGCCTGTTGACTTGCTGATTCTTTCAGGCCTTTCTTGCGTACATACTTCCGCTTTCCAGATGGATTCTCATTTCCCTTTTGTTTTACCTGAGCTTCAGGTTTTCTAGTGCTCTTTGGCTTACCTTCTACAATCACCTTTGGTCTGTGCTTTTTTCGCTTGGGTGCTTTCTGCTGGGGTGTTGTATTAAGGTCAATGCCTTGGTCGCTTTCTACGATGGCATCCTTCTTCTGCTTGAAAGATTCCACAATATTCTCCAAGAGTTCGTCTGAATGGTTTGTTTCACTTGTCAATGAGAACAACTTTCCCTGCTTGTCCTTCTCTTGGATTGTGCTTTCGTATGGTGAGGATTCAAGTAATGCAGAAAACTGGCTGTCCTCATACGGTGTTGCTGGTGCAAACAATAAGTTGGTCATTCTTGGTGGGGAGCTGACTTCTGGTGGAGTGGAGTTTAGATCATAGGTCGGTTGCGAAGGCAAAGGGAATTCATCTGTAGAAAACATAGTTCAATCGTCACTGTTAGCGGATGCACAGTAGAATCTTTGACGGAATGATATTCTCAAGCTCATAAAATACCAGGCACGAACAAATAAGGCAGCAACCAAGCTTCGTCCTACTGAGTCAGCTAAACGAATTTTTTATGGTATTGCACTGTCTGGAGCAACATAGCATACACAACTTCAAAATTTTCAGTGTCGCTCCATTCTTGTTAGCGAATTCTGAGGTAGAATAGCATAATAAAACAGAAAGAAAGACGGTCGTATATGTTGACACCAAAGGATGCATAGCCAGCAGAACCTCTGCTGTGGGGAGGATGCTACTCAGTACAGAGGATGCAAGTTTGCTCGGTTTCAGTTGATTTATGAAGGTAAGGATTCTTTTCGTAATCCAACAAGCAGCCCTTATATTTGGTCTAGAGCTATTTGTTTCCGTCATCTCTCGTGGTGTCTTAACCTAATTTTAAAATGAAGACTTGTATTAGAATGATCTATTCTTTATTTCTTGATGTATTTTTGAAATATTTGGTTCATTGCAGGTAACTATCTCGATGGAGTGACTTATATGTTTCTCTACAGAAGCATATCCTGATGAAATACCTTACGAAGTCTAATATTTTCAGTCCGGGAGGGAAGTCTTCGGGACTGGCAATTGATAATCTTTAGTTGCGCTACTGAGAAAGAATCCCGAGACAAATATTTATACTTACATTCGGTTGTCTGAGTAGATGTGTAATCTCTTATGAATGCACTTGTGCTTGCAGCATTCATCTGGCTGCCGATCAAGTTTGTGGTGAAATCTCCACTGCTACTGGAAATCGGCTGGAAATTGGAAGACCAAGGTCTCTGAACCCCGTTGGCACCACTGCTCGAAGCTCCTTCAATTGATGCATCAAAATCAGAAGCGTCGAGTCCCAGCAAACCCATCATTGGTCCACTAGTCCAACCTGTTCGATCCATATCGAAGATAGGCGTCGATTGTCCAGCAATCCGATTGATCAGCTGGTTCGTCCGGGCTAAATCCACATCATACCCGAGGTAGCTCTGAATCTCCTCTGCTGGTGCTCTAAAGTTGAGATTTTGGACCGACCCACCATTACAGTAAGGCATCTCCTGCATATAACCATGGCCATTGGGCAGGCCAGCAAATATAGGGCAATTCGTTCTGCCCTGTGTGCTCTCGATTTGATCAACTGGAGTCGCACGAGGTCTTACTGGGATTGGTCTCTGTGGGGTGTGTACTTCCCAATTGCCAATCTCGAAGTCTCCTCCTTGCGGCATTGGGAACCCACCGCCCGAATTCCACCCGGAATTCATGCGGCCTTCTCGTTATTCAATCAATCCCTTGTACAATTCCTTCTCCAGTCGGCTGGAATCTCGAATGCCGTCTATTTTCTTCTGGTAGCCAAATGCGGCTACCAAAAGAACAAGAAGTAAAAAAGACAGCAAATTCTCCAGAATCCTAGTGTTTCGCTCCAAAACCCGATCTTTTTTCCTGCCACATTTCCTCAAAATTCACCGAGCTTCCGAAATCCCGCAATCGAATTCTCGCTGAACCGCAACCTCCTCCACTGAGAGTGCCGTGCACACCCAGTGAAATCGTCGGCTGTTGGAGATGCCTCCCCCACCTGATTGAACCCAAATTGTACATTAATGGTTTTTACCCAGATGTTTCCCAACAGAACTAAATCCAGCTAGCGATGCCCCCAGCTCCTCAAAACACGGTCAAAGAACACGAGCAGAAATGGAAACAAATTGCAGAAAAAACCAGCAAGTATCTGAAGGAAAAAAAAAAGGATGGACAACTCCTGAATCAGCAGGATTTGGTAACGAATTGATTCAGCTCCTAAATGCGGCGTAATCGATATCCGCGAAAACAGCGAAAAACAGGGAAGGAAATCTCCTCGGAATCTTCGGAGATGCAGGGGAAGAAATGAACGAGACGAAGAGCAGCAGAAGAGAAACAGCTCGCCGGTGGCCCGGTCAATGTCCGAGGCAAATTCAAGCGAAATTAGGAGGAGATGGAGAATGGGATTCAATTTCGAGCTCAGCTCACCGATCTGGTCGCGGCCCCTCGGACGGCCGCCGCCTGGTGGATCGCTTCAGGAAGCGAATCAATGCCGGAAGCAAAAGCCCAGTCAGTCTTCGCCGCGGTAAACAAGCTCTAGAGAGAGAAGAGAGAGAGAGAGAGAGAGAGGAGAGAAGAGAGAGGAGAGAGAGAATAGACCAAATAGATAGAGAAATATATAATATTTGGATAAAAAGAAATGCAATTTTTATAAATATAATAATACAAGGGAGGAGAGAGAGAGAGGGGTACGAATGGGGGGTGCCCCTTTGGTATCTTCGGACCTGGCCACACCAACCAGTTAAATGACTCGCAAAATCTGAAAATTAACTTTCTTGGCTGTTCCCAAATTTCTTGACATACAAAAAAAAGAGGAAACACCCAGAACAGACCTGCTCTGGCCCCCTTCCCTCCAGGGCAAAAAAAAAAAATTCCGAGAAAAGGCATGCAAAATGTTAAAAAAAAAAAAAAGGTGATTGACTTGCCAATCTCGGTAGTTCTTGACTGCTGCTGACGACCTATCGGGATCGCGGATCCGAGGCCTCGCGCGCGGGGGCTAGTCGATGTCTATGTGAGTGATCCGATCCGATCCTATCCGACTCATAAAGTGTCGTCGCGTCCTTTACTGTTATTTGGCCCGGTCATTACCGAGAAATTCCGATAGTTTCTCTTTTATGCAAATTCTTTCCAAAGTGCTGCAACCTTTATAACGTGGATATAGTTTTGCCCAACATGCTGAGTTCCTAAGAAAATGCTTGCAAATACTAAAAGGAAAAAATTCTCAAATTTTCTTGCAAACTTTTTCGCCAAGCGTGGCTCTTTTCACAAAAATGTATTTCCCACCTAACCCTAATACATGGTTTCTACATCATGCCACCGAGGACATCGACTTTTACTCGTAAGCCACATTCATGAACGAGAAGAATCACACACTCCGGTCGGATTCGTCCGACGAGGTCGGGGGCGAGCGTGGTCCACGAAACCAGTTTTGCGCCACCTATCTTTCGATGCCGTATCCTGGACGAGTAAATACTCATGTGTACTATCGGGAAATCAAAATTTTTTTTTATTATTTTTGGTGTGCGAACATTAAATGCCGGGGGATCTTGTAAAATTAAACGTGAGGACAGCAAGTGTAGCCCCCCCCACCCCACCACACCACCTAAAATCTCCAATTGGACAAATCAACCCTTTTGATGAATGATTCTCGCGCGACCAAGAAGGGAGTGGGGAGTAAGTTAGGCCATATGGTAAGTAATTGGAAACACCAACCCCCCCCCCCCAAAAAAAACAAATCAAAATTTTTTTTTTGGAATAAGTAAAGAAAAATTTGCAATTTCTTTCTTTCTTTTTTTTTTTGTGTGGTGTAACTTAACATACATGAATGTGAAAGTGGCTATACATGACAAAGTAACGTCCGTGGGGGGCAAACCTTTTGTCTCTCTCTCCTTTTTTTTTATTTTTTTATTTTTATAAATGCGATCGGGTTAAAGCTAAAAAAATTGGAAGAGATACGGTACTTTTAAAGCGGGGTTAAAAAAAAAAAGAGGTTAAATGCCCCGAGGGGTCCCCCCCTCGCCCTCCCCCCCCCCCCCTCTTTAAGGGAAAAACCCCAAAACGCCCTCGCGTTTCAAAAAGAAAAAAGAAAAACGAAATCCCCCGGGGGCCATGCGCGGTAAAAGTTATAATTACCGTCGTCGTTTCTGGCCTGTCCGAAGCACCGGATTCGGCCAACGGCGGAAGCCACCTTTTCGTCGCGGCTCGCTTTAGCGGGGACGGGACTGGACTTTTGAATACGAAAAGGCTTTTCTGACGATTTTAATTAAAATTAATTTATTATTTATTTATTTATTGATGAAGGAGCCCCCAGTTTAAATTGAATTTTTGAGTAAATGCGGCGGAAAGTTTGGAAAAAGGAGGAAAAAGGAATTTGAAGGGGGAGGCGCAATTAATTAATTGATTATATTTTGGGAAAAAGGTAACAAAGGAAGGCAAGGGGGGGGGGGAGGGCGTCGCTCACGATCTTCATGACTGCGAGGTGGAGGTGACTACGTCGCGCTCTGCATGACTGCGGCCGGACCTCGCGCCCCCAACCCCCCAACCACCACCTGCCGGCGGGGTCGAGCTCTAGTCCAGATGAGGGGTTTTTCGGAAAAAAAAAAAAGGGGCCACTTTTCGAGTCGCCGGTGCAGAGGGTATTTGCGAGACGGGAAAAACATCCGGAGTATTATGGATCACGAGGAAAGGTTTAGGATTTTTTTTTTTACGGGAAAAAGGAAGAAGTTTTGATCCAAATGTATTGATTCGACGCGGTTTATTATCGGGATGGTTACCCAAATGGTCCCTGGACTTTTGTCAAATGTGCAACGTGGGTCCTCGAAGTTTTAATCCGTTTTAATTAATATGGTATTAATTAGCGCAATGTGCAATCTTGCCCTTGAACTTTTAATTTATTCGACGTGGTCCCTGAACTTTTGATAAATGTTCTATCTAATTTATGTAGTACCATATCCTCGGATTATCTAGTCCAGGGTATCAATTGAGCGCATACGAAAAGCTGACCGGCCCTACTGAACAAATTAAAAGCCCGAAGGCAAACATTGTACGCCCGGCCAAAAACGCCCGGGAATCATTTGTCATTATCTGAAAGCCGGACTTCAGACTCAAGCCTGTCGAAGCGAACTTCTATCGTTCCGTGACTTTAGAGCATCGAGTCGCTTCCATCGGTCATTCTCCGTCCACTTTCGTGAAGGCTGCAGTACCAAAAAGGAAAAGGCGTGAAACATGGCGGGGGGGTTGTGGCGTGTTCTGTGCGCGGCTTCTTCACGGTCTTCATGTGCGAGAAATCTTTTGGTCTTTAACGGGGCGCCTACCTCTGCGCTTCCACGCCAGGGGACGGTCACGGATCATCTACGGAGCCATTCCCGTCGGTGAGGTTGGCGTAAAGTCTCCCGCAAGTTAGAATCTTCTCTCCGAGAAAAAAGGGGGACAAAAAAAAAGGGAGCTCGAATCGAGGTTGGGCCGATCTGACCGGCGTAGTTCGCAGGTTCAGACCGGATCGCCGTACCTCGCGAGCGATTCCGTGCGCTCAAGCTTAGGCTCGATCGTTAGATATCGATTGGCCATTGGTACGCCGGGCTCCGAAAATGTCTCGAATTTTGGCCCGTGATGGGTCGCGCGCCGGAACTCTTATTAGGAGCTCCTGGGTCAATCGCTTCCATTCGCGCTCGGCTATATCAATTTGGGCTTTCTAGAGCACGTGATTGCACGTTATACTCCGATTAACTTAGCAACGGAGCCACAGGTTCCGAGCCCAATCTCCCATAGCGGGATTTCACCCGTCCGTGTAGAAGGGTCCTCCTTCTAATACGTGGGACCGCTGCTATAGCTCCAAGCTCGTGTTCCGGTTCGCATGTTTAAGCTTTCTTTCGTTATCGTATCAGCCGTCTTATGTTGGATAATAACTCCTGTATATAAACTTTTCTCTGACAGCTTAAATTTTTAGAACGAACATTATCCACTCGATTTTAATTCAACTGAAAACTTTTAGAGCCAGCCGAAGTGTAGAGCAGAATGAAAACCGAAAGCAATATCAATTTCATTTTTGCTGATTTTACAGACGAGTTCATATGTTTAATGTAAACATGATTTGACACCTAAATTGGGCTTTGCCATGTTAGCTTCAATCAAGCATTGCGAATTCGAGCTCAATCTTAATTAAATTTAAGGGGCACAACCAATTCCAATGTCGAATTTGACTTTTCTAATTCTCGGAATTACTCAAATTCAACACGAACTTTGATGAGAACGGAGTCGCCCCCACCAGTCAACAAGTCTCGAGCAGTCAATCTTTGAGTGGTTGCTGCTTCACAACCTTTCGCACCATTGACCCCAAAACTGGTAGGTATTGTACTTGGTTACTGCACAACATATATATAAAAAAAAATTTCCATGGATATGCATAAAGGTTGAATTTCCAATTTGAAAGGAATCAAATTTAGGCCGACAATTCGTGACGTAATCGTATCATGCCGAATTTGGGGAAATCGTCCAATCCGTTCGAAATCTATTGTACGGATGTCAATTTAGTCCCAAACTTTTCAATGTTGCTAATCACTGTGCTAAATTTCAATGTAGTCATTCCGGTCAATTTTCGCTGGAAATCTCTGATGTGGTGAGGTGCCCGGCGATGACTAAACCTCTATGTCGGCGAAAATTGGTTGGAATGACTATATTGGGGTTTCGCATAAAGTTTTAGGACTAGATCGATAAGATTGAAAAGTTTAGAATCGTATTGACCTAAGTGCAACAAATTTAGGATTGATTGGGTAATTTTTCCTATCAAATTTCGATTCAACCCGAATTTGACACGACTATCAATCGTGATTATCCTTGCAATCCAAATGAGATAAATTTATCAAACGAGTGGACATGACATGACATGACATGTCGAACACATTTATCGTGATGTAATCTCCAATATATATAAACGTGCAGTAATTAATTTAAATGTTAGCTTATCTGAACGTACATAAACGTGTTGTGTGAACATGAATGAAATGTTGACCCGTTTAACTCGCATGTCTGAATGCACCACGAGCGGATCTAAATGTCAAACTCATGCGCAATTTATTCATTATATGTCTAAGAATTCGGCGAACCGTCACGACACGAACACGATTAGCCTCGATTAGAACATGCTTTACATCGAGAAAGTCTCGTGAAAGTGGGTCGCGCCGAAAAATTTGTCAAACGTAAGTCGCACTAACGAATTAGTGGAGTCAAATTAATATGAAATTATTACGTCAACGTGTGACGAAAACAAAAAAACGTAAATATTAATTTTTTTTAAGTTTGGCCCGTTGCATGACACGTGTAATGTTCTCTTTGTTTAGTTTTCTAATTTTTTTTTTCCAGAATTATAGGTTGTTCTATCTAAGATTCTGAAGAAAGCAAGATGCTACGGCGGGTCCGAGGAAAGAAATAAACAATTTCTTTTTAATATCTGTCTTTGTAATTTTTGTGAATTTCCAAAGCCGCCTGGATAAGTGTGCTTAGCGACTTGTTAATAAAAACTTTAGAAGAGATTTAAAAAAAATATCACGAACTTAAACTTGCTTAATATTTAAATTCGTACGAATCTGACCTTCGCAACTTTCTATAATATAGCCGGTCTGGGCTTAATATAAAATACATTTGCCAACTGATAATACAATTCCTATTGTCATATTTAAAAAAAAAAAAAAAAACGAATCGAGACTGACGATCGACACATGATGCCTGTGGAGATCGATTCTACTACGTGCAATAATGACAATCTCATTTTTCGATTTTCAAAAGCGCAACATGTCTAAATATTCACGCGGACATAAAAATTTACGCGCTGGTTGTTTTTATAAATTAATCACGGAAGATGCTCGATCTTGACATGGTTCGCCTTCGATTGCACTAGAGAGGTGGAATTAGTTTGGCGTGCGAAAACCGGCTCATGATACCACCCGATCTGATTGCTACACCAATGAGGCAAAAGAATTAGTTATGAATCACGAATCCCAATGATCGGTAAAAAGGTAAGAAAGAAATAACGACACAAAATTACCGACGAACTGCCAAATGCCAAGGCCAAATTAAGCAAGAAGGTGAATAGATGACAAGTTACAAAGGTTTTAGGGATAACGCCAGTACTAGAGTCCCGTGACTTGTGTAATTTGTTGTGTGCCGTCTTTGGATTTTTGTCTATATAATCAGGCTCTTGAATTATACATTTATTCGTTCGAATTAATATTTCCATCAAAGGGTTAGACTAAAATGTTGACATGGCAGTTCACGTCAACGCCGCGTCAGCGTCCTTCTCCAACAAATTTCTTAAGTGGATTAACATGACTAGAAATTAGAAAATGGAAATGCGCGAACCCAATGGAGAGAAAGAGCGAGAGGGAAGGGGAAGGGCAGCCTGGCGAGTGGTGGCAGAGCCGCTCAGCCACCGTCCAAGATCCATTGGCCGATGCCGGCAGCTCGCTGCTCGCCGCCGGGACGACATCGAACAAATCGTCCACTGATTTTAGGACCCGATCGACGCAAATAATTTCTGGGGCTTTTTTTTCCATCTGTTGGGGTCAAGGCTCGTGGAAGGATCAGCTGATTAAGCTTCTGTTCTTCGTTTGTATTTGTGGAGAGAGAACTTAGTGATGAAGAGCTTAAAGCAGTTGAAGACGAAGGGAAAGGTCCTGCAGACGCGAAGATCATCATAGATAGGACCCATAATTGCTCCGTCGAAGATGGATGGGGGCGCCGCCGCCGCCGCCTGAGCCAGACGAGGGTCCCCTCCCCCGTGCTAGGTGGCGCCGCCCATTGGCACACCGAGGCTTAAAGTTAGGGAGGCGAGAGAGGAGTTTTCCATCACATACCCACACACACACACATATATAAAGATTTGGGTGAAGGGACTTGCGGTACCTCAAATTGGGTGAGGCACTTTCCTAAAAGTTTGGGAAAAAATTACCAAAAATCCTAAACTTTATCACTTGTTACATATTTACCCCGAACTTTTTTTTGTGACATCAAAAACCCCAAATTTTACTATTTATGACACATTTACCCCAATGTACATTGTCCATGGGCATTTTCGTCTTTTTTTATTTTTATTTTTTTTTCCTTTCCGGCGAGGGCGACCCTCGCCGGCGTCTGGCAAGGGTCGCCCTCCCCCAACACCAGCGAGGGTCGCCCTCGCCTGGGGAAGTGAGGGCGAGCCTCGCCTAACGCCTGGGCGAGGGTCGCCCTCGCCCGACGCCGGCGAGGGCCGCCCTCGCCGGAAAGGAAAAAAAAGAAAAAAAAAAGAAAAAAGACAAAAATGCCCATGAACAATGTACATTTGGGTAAATATGTCACAAATAATAAAGTTTGGGGTTTTTGGTGTCACAAAAAAAAGTTCGGGGTAAATGTGTCACAGGTGGAAAAGTTTGGGGTTTTTTCCCTAAAATTTTTAAGTTGTCACAGTTGGGAGTAGCTTATCAAGTGGCTTGTAAGGAAGAAAATTGTTTAAAAAAAAGTCATAAATTTATTGTGCTTTTTTTCAATTCAATCCTAAATCTTTTATTTTTGCCAATTTTGGCCGAAAATTGCTTAAATGAATGTCTGTTGTTTTACGTGATACGGCTAGCGCTGACGTGGATGATTTTTAATAGTGCTTTTATAATTTTTTCGAATTTGTTTTTTTATAATTTTCTTTTCTTTTTTTTTTTCTTTTTTGGTTCGGAGGGCCGGCGGGGCCACTGGCTATTGGTCGAGGGCTGACGACCTCCGCCAGCCATTGGGCGAGGGCCGGCAGCCCCCGTCAGCCCTTAGACAAGGGCCACAAAGCTCTCACCAGCCGAGGGTGAGGTTCGCAACCCTCGCCGTATCACGTCGGCCCCTAGGTGGGGGTGGCCCCGCCGGCCCTTTGAACAAAAAGAGTGAAGAAAAGAAAAGAAAAGAAAAGGGAAAATAAAAAAAATTAAATTTTGTCCATGTCAGCTTCGGCCGGCCGTGATTGGACTCTCACGTCAGCGATTTCCGGCAAAAATTGGCTTGATAGATTCAATTGACAAGGCGTGAGAATGTTTAGGATTTAATTGATAAAATTAAAAAAAAATTCAGGACTGAATTGAAATACGTTTAAGACTGTTTGGAAAATTTTTCCCCTTATAAGAAACACTTGGCACTTCTGTCTCAAACGTGGCATATGGTCACCCTAAATGAGACGTTGGGGGGAAATTGCATGGTCTACAAATCATACTGACCTATATAATTTCGATTATCAATAACGTAATTTTCACGGATGGAACCTACGATGATCAGCGATGAAGATGAACACGATTCACGTGATTGGTACATCAAATAATATATTTTGGAAGACCTAGCCCGTAGTTCATACGTGCACGTACATCCGCATGCTGTCATTTTCAAAATCCCTCAATTTGAATTCAACAACTTTGGTCACGAGGTACGACTATTTAACTGTTACACCGTCAAAGCCGTTTGTCGTCGGAGGGACGGATTTAACGCTGTCCTAAAGCTGAATTTCAAAGGAGCGAGGGACCAGCCGGCGGCTACATACATATTGAATGGTATGGTTAGGTAGGGTGGAGCTGTAATAGGGTGATCGGTCGCCATCAGCTTATGTTTCTTTCTTCCTCCTCTCCAACTCATCTTTTTGTTTTCTCTCCCCCAGCTGGTCTCTGCGTTTGCCGTATTCTCCTTGGAAAATTCTCCGGGGTCTAGGCCAACGGATGGGTTCGAATGGAAAAAATAAAAAATAATAAAAAGAGGAAAAAATTTCGACCGTCGGATGATTTTAGAACGGTAGTAATTTACGGACAATTAAGGGAAATTACGGGGTGTAATTTCTTATGTTACTTTTGATTGACGAAAGTTACGGCGTGGGAGGATGATTACTCGATGGTAGGGTCTTCGAGTTCACGAATTGGGAAGGAATGTCACGATCGTGAAGCTAAGTTACTAAGATTAGAAAAAAAGAGTAAAGATATAGTTAGGTTGATTAGGATTTTTCATGAAGAATTATCGGACGCTCGGAGATGCAACCTTACGAGACTTTATGGTAAATTATTATATGTGAAGGATGGTTACTTAACTTGTCATTTTACAAAGGTTCATATGAAGATTACGATTATTGAGGACAATTACTAGACACAGGTAGCATCGCTTGCCGTCAATTTGAGACATTTAGCAATGCTATCGGTCAATTACTTAAGTATTAGCATTTTCATGGTACGAGCTCTACAGATAGATTTACCATAGGCAAACCACCGGTTACAAATGCAGACGAGTTACGACCGTTATATGTAAGTTAGGACCCATAAAGTAAAATTACTATCTACAAGTACAATCAACCGTACGACGGTGTTAGGTAGATTACAATATATTCAAGAAATTTACTGTTAATAAACGGGACTTGCCTGTAGGAGCACCCTGATTCTCTAGTGCCTTTGGACCATCTTGCTGCTGCTGCTCTTTTTCAACATTTCACACTGAACTTTAACCATTGACGTACAACGTTTTCCATTAAAGGAAGGATGCATCCACGGGACGGTGCTGATTTTTAGGATAAAATCATGAGATCCATGTGTCACAGTGGACAATGCCTCGTGACGGAAGACATAGAGATCCAGAAATCAATATATATTTATATTTTTTGGGGTTGAAAAAGAAGTACACATTCGATCCATAAACTCGTGCTCTTCTTCCAACGTGATCTTCTAACTCGTTACTTATGCAGCCAAGTTCCAAATTAATATAATAATCTTTTCTACTAGTTCCTCCGTCTCGTATTTAAAGTTTACACAATTTGTCGATCGGGGGAATTGATTGGAAATATTTTACGAGTCCAAAGAGTTGATTGCACAAGTTTTAAGTTTGAGGGCGGTCAAACTAAAAAACAATACAGTTCAAGGACCAA
Organism: Syzygium jambos; assembly: GCA_031216235.1. Taxonomy (NCBI): domain Eukaryota; kingdom Viridiplantae; phylum Streptophyta; class Magnoliopsida; order Myrtales; family Myrtaceae; genus Syzygium; species Syzygium jambos. The sequence continues at coordinate 6,697,959 of CM062229.1, read as the reverse complement.
ATCCGTAGTTTCGCCGTTTCAATTAGTAAGACTGGTCTTTAACTAATAGCGGCGGGCAAGACAACTTGTGGAACCTGCAAAACCGGCATAGCCTGGTAGGCTCTAGAGAGCATATTAGAGCTTGCAAGGTAGGTTTAAACTTCCAAAATTTCAGAACCAATGAGCACATACTTGTACCCTGTGTAAGGTAGCCTGTACAAAGATACAGGGTATTCTACGTAAGGTTTCAGAAAGGACATTTCTATTGAACTATCTATGATGTTTTCTATTCTTTACATATTTTTTCCATGCTTTACCATGTGAAATGATGGGAGGAAGCATATTTATGTTTTGTATTTAACTGCGGGGTGTTATTCTGTCTTACGATTATAGCACTAACAGTGATGGGGCAAAACGCTGTCCAATTTGTACGCCTTCTTTTCTGTTGATGCCATTAAGTATCATAGACATTTAGATTACTCAATAAGTCCTACATGAAAGATCTCAATTGGTCTTCCACTGTAGTTTGCTAAGTTATAAATATCTTGCGCACCACACTCTAATAGTTTATGATTTTTAAGCAAAATGTCTTTCAATAAATATCTTGCGCACCATTTTGTGCACAAAATGGGTGTTTATTCTATTTTTGTCATAGGACGATTATTCGATTCTTTTTCCTCTTTTGATCATAATTCAATCAAAACTTATCAAATTATCTTAATCTGTAGGACAAATTCTTTTATTCTTCCATGTTGATGGAATTGGAATAGCTCCCCCTATTCGTTATTATACTACTCGATTTGTATGAAATCGAATATTTTATTTGGATGAAATCCAATCGGATTTCAATATTTCTTATTATTGATTCCAACCAAAAAGAAAGAACTTGAGTAGAAGGTCACATCGTTCTTTTTATGAGTTATTTTTTCGATGGGTCTGTTTTTTGTGTTATTTCATGCTATACAATCCCGTTGCTTGTGGGATCATTTTCTCACAAGAGGTGATGTAAAGAATTAGGTTAAGCCATGCATATCCGATTGCATGCTTTAGGTTTTTTTCTCACCGTATTAGCCTTCACATGACGGATCGGAGAGTGCCAAGCTATGAAAAATAATGCAATCCATACCTAAACAATTTAAACTTTTGGAGTAAACGGTTTCACATTATTATAAACGAAACGACATAGAAGCATTTCTAAGTCACCTTTTAATGCGGTACTTGTTAGAAAAAACCAATTTGCTGCAACTTGCAATTCAATACACAGAGATGATAACGTGTATCCTAATGTGTAGCCGGCACTTTGCACTAGTAGATTATAATAAGAAGTTCTTGGCTTTGGTAATTGGACATCCTAAACAATCCTTATTTAACCTATTGTTGCATGTCCATGCTAAGGAAAAGCTAATCCTGGGACGAGTTGTCCTTGAGGCACTGCCTAACCTCAAATCTTTTATTAAAAGTTGGGAGGAGAGTTAGTTGAGGCTTGCTTTCTCGTGTTTTTCTGTGTATAGGCACGGGACACGACAAACAGCTATGTCAGCAACACAACTTATGGTCCAACGGGTTATTGGTTGCATCCAATGTAGGTAGTCCAACATATGAGATACGTGCGAGCGTGTGTGAAATCTTAAAGACTACTTTATGGAAAACATATGCATTGTCTTAATACTTTTATTCCTGACAAGAAGAAAAAGTCTCAGGAGCCAAAATACAATAGGAATGTACACGGGAAAAAGTACCATAAAAGTTCTAAACCTAGTGCACTGGTATTAATTCATTCTAAACCTTTCAATTGGACCAATTTAGTCATAAACTTTTTTTTTACATTAGTTTTAATTCAGTCCATCCGGCCAATTTAAGTCAGAAATCACTGACATAGACGTCGATCATACCAACGTGGCATGGCCAGCGCTGCATGGACATTTTTCACAATAATTTTTAATTTTTAAATATTTTTATTTTTTTTCCTTCTCTTTCCTTTGGCCTGTGGCTGGTACCTAGTCGTGGCTAGCAATCGACCATAGGTGGGCAACTGGTCACAGACGAGGGTTGATGAGGGTGTCACGGACCACGCCGGATCAGGGGAGGGTGATCCTCGCTTGTGTCCGGTCGCTGGCCATGGCTAAGTACCAACCACAAGCCAAAAGAAAGAGAAGGAAAAGAAGAAGAAAAAAAAGGGAAATTCTTTTTAAAATATTATTAAAAATATTAACGTCAGTGCCGCTCGTCTGTTGATTGTGTTATAGAGGACGGTTGGCATTCACATAAGCTATTATTGGTCTAAATTATCATGATGGATTGAATTAGTACAAATATAAAAATGTTTAGGATTAAATTAGTCAAATTAAAAAATTTAGAACTTAATTGATACCAATGTAACAAGTTTAGGATTTGATACTTTTCCCATTAACATGAGATAAAAGAATTCGACCTTATCGAGCAAATACTCCACCCTACTTAGGAAATTTTGATTGGATTTGGTAATAGAATAACATTTTTTTGTTAATAATGAAGTGTTTGATGTGAAGGTTCTTTATTAAATGTGCCAATGTCCTGTCACTCACATATCGAGTAATTTATTAGAGATATAAATATTTATTTTCTAAAAAGTAATCTCAAAAGAATAAACTCAAACCCATTAGGATAAACTCATACATTTGGTGATTATCAACATATTTTACATCGGATTGGGAAAAGGGTAAAAGAATCAACTTGCGATTAAATGGTTCCATGCAATAAATATTTGGGAAAAAGCCACCAAAAACCCCAAACTTTACCTTCTGTGACACATTTACCCCTAACTTTTTTTGTGACACCAAAAACCCCAAACTTTCTTATTTGTGACACATTTACCCCAATGTACATTGTCCATGGGCATTTTCGTCTTTTCCGCTTTTTCTTTTTTTTTTTACTTTTTTTCAGATCCGGCGAGGGGGGCCTCGCCGGATCTGGCGAGGGCGAGCCTCGCCCTCGCTCGCCCAGGCGAGGGCGACCTCGCCCAACGCCGGCGAGGCTCGCCCTCGCCAGATCCAGGCGAGGGTGAGCCTCGCCAGCGTCGGGCGGCCGTCGGCGAGGGTCGCCCGACGCCGGCGAGGCCGCCCGACGCCGGCGAGGCCCCCCTCGCCGGATCTGAAAAAAAATTAAAAAAAAAAAAGAAAAAGCGAAAAAGACGAAAATACTCATGGACAATGTACATTGGGGTAAATGTGTCACAAAGAAAAAAGTTTGGGGTTTTTGGTGTCACAAAAAAAAGTTCGGGGTAAATGTGTCACAGAAGGTAAAATTTGGGGTTTTTGGTGGCTTTTTTCCTAAATATTTTTTATGACGGCACGTGAACAGTTACTTATCCAAGACCATAAAATAGGAAAAGCAAGGCGATTGGACGGAAACTTCAATAGTGACTGGCGAACCCAAAGCAATAGTAAGTTCTCGAAGACAGTTCCGGCACTATTCATTTATCAGGCGACATGACTAGTATCCATTCTAGCAAATACAGTCAATCATTAAAGAATCATTTTCAATGATGAATGATTTGACAGCATCTAAACAAATCATCCCTATTCAGGTGGATCAAGCTCGCTTTTTAAAATGACATTCAAACAATGACATTAAGGTTAACGCCTCTCCTTTTTTGTCAGAAGAGTTAAAGTCTCTTTATATAAAGAGAAAAGGACACTAAAAATATTATAATTTTCATCAATGAAAATCGATAATGTCAATATTTTTTATTGGATTACTTAGGTGTCATACTAAAGAGAAAACGATTACTTATGTGTCTTTAGCAATAGATTCCGACAAAAAGTTTTATGTGACTTGTTTTAATAAAATGTTTAATCATAGTGATTTTTTTTTATAAAAGAAGTCCAACGTGGACGATGAGATGGCCATTCCATACCTATACGACACTGCAACCGTATCTCTCTCTCTCTGTTTCTCTCTGTTTCTCTCTCAGCGTCGTCCTCTCCCATTCACTCACTCAATTGGTGCGGGGAAAATTAGGGCTTGGCTTGGTGGTTGGAGGGGAAAAAAGTTGGGACTCAGTGTCAACCAGATCTTGATTCTCACCTTTGTCTTGGCTTCGTTGACACGAACTTGAGCCGATCTTGCTTATTCTCCTCTCTATTACAAGATTCAGCTTTTAATTTTGTCTCAAAATTGTCAATTTGAATTAAGGTTTCAAGAAGAGGTGACTTTTGGGACAAATCGAAAAGCATTCTCTTAGTGCTCGAAGCACAGAAAAAACTTGGGGTTTTTCATGTTTACCAACGCCGTTTAAGAGAGATTTGGAACAAGGTTTGGGGCAGAAAATTCTCATTCTCCGGTTCGCTCGTAGAAGCTTGCTTTTTTGGAAAGGACAAAAAGGTCTTTGTCACTGGACTGGAACAAAGAGCGGGCAACTTGTGGGCCCGCTCACAAAATGGTTGGGTTTGGTTGAATATTTTAGGCCTCTTGGGCGGATCTAGATAAAAATTCCAAGTCCGCCCTTATATTTATTAAAAGAATAACAAAATATGTTTTATTAATAATTTTACTTTCATATTTTTTTTTTGATAACTCAGGGAACCCCCGCACGGCCGATAGCCGGGGAGTAAACCCTGGGGGCGACACGTGCTAGCCACCACACACGTGCCACCGGTTAAGTCACCCTGCGGCGCCCGGGATTCGAACACTCAACCTTTTGCGAGAGGAAGAGTGCGCGCTCCAGCAACGCCACCCAGGCGGGTGGTATTTTACTTTCATATTTAGTACTTGTAACACTAACAAGATAAATAAGCCCAAGTTTCTAATGTAGTGGATAAAAATAGTATAGAACTCATAGGTAAAGTAATAAAATAAAACACAAAACCCTAAAATTTTGTTTCATTTTTCTATTCTATTTATTTTCAGTTGAAAATTTTGAAAAAAAAAAAAAAAAAAGGTGGTCCGGTGGGCGGACTTGGCTTGCCCCTTTTTATTTTACCTTGGGCGAGCATGTGCACTTGCCCAAGCTCGCGAGTACGGGTCTAAGAAGGAACTTGGGAGGTGCAAACGTGCCTAATGAGCATGTCTACTCATCATTATCCCTTGTGCTTATCTCGTGTCACCACTTATTGAGTTGTTTCACTCGTGCCATGTGTCCATCCTTTAATTAATAAAAAAAGTTATGTTTTCCTCCGTTCATGATTGAAAGAAATTTCCTTCACTAGTATACCTCTAATTGATAGGTTATAAGCTACTAGTATCACTCCTTCAATCTTAACGAAAACAATATCTGTTGTTTTATAACTCACCAGTCAGTGGCATATTGGAGGAGAACGCAACCTTAAAGAGAAACCTTGTTTATTCTTAATCTCTCTTCACCTCCTTTCATGCCAACACACAACCTCGACTGCTAAAGTCTTTGCTACCACAATCTCCAAGAACTTAAGCCCTATAAGCCACCATGTCAATAGTCTCATCCACTCACATACCTCTCTCTTTGCCTCTCTGACATCTTCCTACTCTCAATCTTCAGCTCCATCGACTAGATCTGGGATGGCGACATGTTCTAGGCTCTATACGTGATCCACCTCAAGCTCTTGTGCCTCGATGAATCTTGTTCACGGGGCTCAAAGTGGTGCCGAGCTCCATCAATGGTGAGAAGCAAAGGAGTGTGTGTGTGTGTGTGTGTGTGTGTGTGTGTGAGAGAGAGAGAGAGAGAGAGAGAGAGAGGTTGGCACCACTAAGAAAGGTGGCTACAATCACAATTGATAAAGGTGTTGTCCCTTGATGCAATGGAGAAAAAACTTGACTTATCTCTATACTTTATATTACTTCAAGAGAAATTTCTCGGTAATAGTTTGTTTCCTTGTGCAAAGAGATGCATTAGAGGCACTGCCTGTTGAAATGTTTTTCTATCATGAAAAAATGTGATTGTTGGACATAAAAAGAGGTGATTGTTGGATATGAAAACATGTGATTTTTGCATTGAAAAGAAGTGATGGTTGATAATGAAAAGTGGTGATAGTAAGGATACAGTACCTATTCCCAAGAGATGTGTTAATTGGTAGTCTGTAAATACGATCAAATCATAAATTGTTCAACACACTTGTTCATAAACAACAACATTCTCTTCTTTATAACTCTCTCTTCTTCACAATATTCTCTCTAATTTTCTCTTTTCACACACAAATTCGATAGCACATTCATAGTGAAATTTCAAGAGAAAAATTGAGTAATTGTCGAACTCATTTATCCGTGGCTTTGATGTATATCCCAGAGGTATTTTGTTTTAAACCGGCAACAAAAATCTTGACAGCAATACCTTAACGACAGTGATCGCTATCACGATTAAAGTATCAAAGAACGATAAATTACTGCTCTATCTCCATCAGCAATCAATTTGCCCCAACAATCTTAAGGTGTTATTTTCAAGGAGATTGAGACAGTGGTTATATCAAGTGCTCGCAATCTTGACAAGTATGTATTATTGAAACTTTTATTATTGTTTACATGCTTGAGTCGTCTTCTTCGTGGAAAAATATATTATCTCACGTTGGCAATAGTACTTTGAAATTTATGAATAAAAGTGGTATGTATAATCTTGATAAGAAAAGGATGATGAAAGTAGGTGTCATGGAAGAATTCTCAATGCTCTGCCATATCGTCTATATGAAAATTTTCGATCTTACACAAATCCCAAAGACACTTGAAATCCCTTGGAGACCAAATACTATTTGGAGCGTGCAACGAGAGTCTGATACCTTCATCTAGGGAGATTACCAAGAGAGAGTCAAAGTTCGAGCCTGTCAATATATCTAGTTAGACCCACTTTCACTCAAAAACTTAAGTCAATGAGTTATGGGCCAACTAGAATATATTAAATGCTCCACACTATATCACTTTTTTTGATGTGGGACTTATCTAACACAACCCACACGAGCGTATCAATAATCTCCACCTGACGTGTGAGCAAAGTGGGGGATACGCTTTAAGTCAAGGCCATTATGTGTAGGAAATCATTCAAAGATGTTAGTAATTGGAAATTAATGAGTCAAATGTACCATATAATGTGCCAATTATATCAATGAAAAATATTGGGCAACCTTTAGCATAATTAAAATATGATAGTGCAATTGGAAGTTTGTGTATGCTATGCATTGCACTAGACTGGATATAACATTTATTGTGTTTAAATTGTCCAGATTTATGTGGATTGGAAAGCCATGAGTAGAATTCTTGGATACTTAAAAAAAAAAAATACAGTGTGGTCTATGTTATGAAAGATAACTAGCAATACTAGAAGGGAATTTATATGCTAGTTGGATAATTAGCACAATTGATAATAAGTCGACATTTGGATGGGTTTTCAAGCTTGCAAATGGCGCAGTCTCTAGGGCATTGAAGAACCAAACATGTATAGCTTATTTAGTGATGGAACTTCAATTTATATCACTATTGATGGCTGGTAAAAAGGCTAAATGGCTACGGAAATATTATTGTTATAGAGTTGTGGCCACGACCAATGATAACAATATCTTTACATTTTGATAGTGAGGCAACTATGTCTAAGGCTTACAATAAATATACAATGAAAAACTTGGAAATTGGCTTGTGACATGAGTATGGTTGACAATTAATTACTGATGGAATTATTTCAGTAATTTATGTTTGGATAAATAATAACTTGGCCAATCCATTTACTAAGGGGACTCTCAAGACGTTTAGTTAGTAGTAATGTCAAAGGAATAGGTCTTAGACCAATTGATAATAATCAAGTATAGTGGAAACCCAACTTTATAATTTCTACGAAATTGTTTAAGTTCAATGGGTAACAATGAGATATTGTATCTTGAAATTGATTGACTACTGGGGCCCAAGGTTAGTACTCATGTAAATTTAGGAAGGTGGATGTAAGAAAACACTCTTAATGAAGTTCAAGATTTTAGCAAATCAATGCTAAGGTAATAAGTTAGGAACTTGAGCTATATAAACCTGAGAAGCGGTTTCTCTTCAAACGAATGTTGGATGAACTTTTGTAATTATTCATGAATGAAAGAGGAAGCACAAGGCCATAAAAGTGCTAAGGCATACGAAGTTTCTAACTGAATGTGTATAAATTAATATGTGATAATTTGATTAACAAATAGAATCATGGTTTTGAGTTTTATCTACCATTGATTTTGTTAAGTGGGGGTTTATTGAAATAGCTTGTTATTATGAAAAGAGGTAATCGTTGGACACGAAAAGATGTGATTATTGGATATAAAAAAAATGATTGTTAACATAAAGAGAAGTGATGATCGATCATGAAAATTGGTGAATTGTGAGGATAAGGTACCTATTCCTAAGAGATGCGTTAATTGATTGTCTGTAAATATGACCAAATCATAGATTGTTCAATACACTTGTTCAAGAATAGCAACCTTCTCTTTTTCATAACTCTCTCTTCTTCACAATATTCTCTCTTATTTTCTCTTTTCACATACAAGTGTGATAACACATTCAAGGTAAAATTCCAAGAGAGAAGTAATTGTTCAACTCATTTCTATGTGACTTTTGTGTATATCCTAGAAGTATGTTTGTTCTAAACCCGGTAATAACAATAGTGGAAGTAAATAATACATTAAGGACAATGATCATTACGCATCAAAGCATTAAAAAACTATAAACTACTGTTCTATTTTCATTAGTAATCAAATTTCTCTAATACTGCGTTACCTTGAGGGGACAAGGATGGAGGCGTCTCGCCTATTTGATAAATAATAGGAGCTGGATACAAAATATTGCCTAACACCTGTTTGTGCAATAATGTTATCCCTATGTTTTTATCTTATTTCATAAGTCGAGTTTGAAAATAGAGATACCTTATCTAGGGAAAAAGAAAAAATTAATTAACAAATTAGGGGCACCATATGAGATCTTTCTAGGTTGACGTTGCTCATCATTTTTGTGACAAAAGTTCCTTCTCTTACCTCAATCAAATCTCTTTTGTGACCCTCAAGCTCATAAGGGTATTTATTCCAAGGCACACGTCATTGCCGGTTCCTTTCTCTCTTTTTTAAGCATGAGTTACGGGGTAAAACATTAAGTAATGATTGATTATATCCATCACGTCATCGTCACTGAGTGACATGTCAACGATAATAGATGTTTGATTACGTCATATGCAATCTAAAACATCTCTCAAAAGTGTCATCGTCCTAGAAGTGGATCGCATCATTGTCAACATTGAAGTATCTGCCTCATTTTTACCCCCTTCAAGAAGGAAAGGAGCAGACAAAAAATTCACTTCGGCAATTCCATTGCAGACTTTTTTTTGGCTGTGGTCTTTTAAATTTTATTTGTGAAACTTTTTAAGATGTTCTGGTACGTCCTACTAACTTACTAAGTCACAATCTTTCCCCACTTGATTGTGAAATACTTGTACTACATATTACAATGTTATTGATACCAAAAAATGTCCAACTTTCAACTATTCTTGATAAGTGACAAATTTAATCGATGAGAGTAGAGTCTGAGGAATTGGCAACTTGCTAGTGAAGTCCTTGGCTACACACAATGTGAAAGTTACCGACGAAAGCCTTCGTTGAGACTTTAGAAATTGATCGACAGGGTCATCAACAACAAGCAATCAATACAAAAATATAACTACTTAGTGGTTATGTCTATTGTCGTTAATTTAGGGATTTTTATAACTTGTTGTGGATAAGTGTTATTAGATAATAAGAGATTATGGATAGCGTAACTTCATGTGTCCTCGATAGAATAAGCAAGTTATTTCTTTATCAAATTTAGTAATTGTGTAGCCGTCTATAAAAGGTTATAAATACCTAAGTGTATTCATTGTAAAGGGCCCCCTAATCAATCAAATAACTCAACGTTTTTCTGCAAATTTATCTTTTATTTTTAGTTTCATTTATTTTCATCACCAGCAACGATTGTTTCTGGTGTCGTACTTTTAAATTCCTTATCGTTTACTTTCTTGACCAAAATTAACAAATAATCCTTCAAAAACCTTGTCAATTTTTATCTATCTATTCATATTCTTAGAAGATATTTCATATTCTTTTCCGTAAAATAGATATGCTTTCACTAAACTATGATGACGTGTTGTAAAATTGTACGGTATGTTAGTTTTACCAAAGGAAGTGCCTGCATGCTAGATTTTTTATTTGGAAAGCTGATTTTGCTTGACATAGCTCAAAGGTTGATGTTTCCTGTGTACATCAGGAAAATTCCAATAGCTGCAGGAATAATTTGTCTCCCTCCTAAAAAAAGTTTCGAGACTTTTATTATTTAATTTCAGTTAAAGCCGACCAGGTCTGAAAAATGTTTCTGGTAAATGGGTATTCTATTAATTTTGGATCACACAATTGATTTTGCCAGAATACTTTTGTGCGAATTAGGATTAGACAGTGTAGCTGCATAGCAATCTTCCTTTGTTGATCAGAGCGAGCAAAAGAAACCGCCCGGAACTGACCAATTTTGGGTGGTTTCCAAGGATATCGGTCCGGTTCTCGGTTTCAATGGAACCGGTGAATTTCGATCCTATTTCCGGTTCCAAATGTGAAACCGCCCACTCGGACCAGACTGAATTTATTTTATTTCTTGCAAATCTAAAAAAAAAAAATCCCTAATCCCACTCTTGAATCTTCACAAATCCTTAGTAGACAAGCTCGCTCTTTCACACCTCTCATCCAATTCCAACAACTCAAGCCTATGCCGTTACTCTCATCCCATTCCACCAAAAATGAAAAATCACATAATCATTAGGCAGGAGCAGCTAGAGCTTGGCCTATGCTTAGGCAAACTTTTACCCTTAAATCGTACACCACTATCTCGCATTTCTTTTAGGAAAAATACCATAAAAAACTCTAAACTATGTTACTTGTGATAAATTTACCATGAATTTTTTTTTGTGATACGAAAAATCCCAAACAATGCCATTTATGACATATTTACCCCACAATATTTTTGCCAAAGGACGTTTTCATCTTTTTCCTTTTTCTATTTTTTTTTCTTTCTTCTCTCTTCCCCTCCGCCATGGCCGGCGGAGGGAAGCCGGCGAGGGGGAAGCTGGTGACGGTGGCCCTCGCCGGCATTGGGCGAGGGCTGCCCTTGCCCGACGCCGGATTCGACGAGGGTAGCCCTCGCTTGCCCCGGTGAGGGCTGGCTTTGGCTGATGCTGGCGGAGGGAAGAGAGAAGAAAGAAAAAAAATAGAAAAAAGAAAAAGACGAAAATTTCCTTGGATAAAAGTATTGTGGGGTAAATATGTACAAGTGGCATAGTTTGGGGATTTCATGTCACAAAAAAAAAGTTCAGGGCAAATTTGTCACAAGTGGTATAATTCGGGGTTTTTGGTGGTGTTTTTCCCTTTCTTTTAATAAGAAGAAGACAATCTTATCGATAATAAGATGCACGGGGGCAAGGACTCGGCTACTTGGAGGTCAAGCGGAACACCCTGCGCTCCACGAGCCGATTAAGTTCGGGTGTTTAGCATGTACAGGTGGTCCTAATCTAATTTAGTCTTTAAGTGGTTAATGCTATTTGAATAGGAAACCTTTTAGTTCCTAAGTTCGAAAATCCCCTAGCGACCTAACCAGCCATACCAATGTCGGGAATTAATTAAAAGACAATTTACTGAGAGGCACTGGTCAAAAGGGGTGTGTATGCAAGATAAAGGTTCCTATGTTGTTTCCAATATTATCATGATTAGCTCTATCTTCTATCAAATTAAGTTCTCATGCCCAACCGACCCCGCCTGTCCACTCATTCACCACTATATGCTCCTGAGAAATTAAGTTCTTCTCTGTGCGTGCGTGTGTGTAGACCTGTCAAATGGGTGGGTCGGGTTGGATTTGGATCGGGTCATAAATGGTCCGACCCAAATTGACCCATTAACCCGTTTATGACCTATTTATGCGCAATGCAATTTTATTGACCCATACCCGACCCGACCCATACCCAACCCATACCCGATTAGACCCATATTGCTAAAATACTTCCATATTTAATTAAATATAGGAAAATTCATACCCAAGTTGAAATGAGAGTGTAGAATGAGTGAGTGCAAGATTGAATGAGGATGAGAGAAATGCGTTGAGTTTAAATCAGTTGTAAACTCATTTATGACCCATTTGCGACCCATTTATGACCCATTTAACACTAATATAAGACTTCTACCCATTTATGACCCATTTACTAAATATAACTAACCCATTTATCACCCATTTACTAATAAATGGGTTAAGAAATGGGTTTATGACTCATTTTGACAGGTCTACGTGTGTGTGTGTGTGTCTGTGGGGGCTCAAACTTCCACGCTCGTTTATCTCTTGCCACCTCTTTTCAGTCCTAGTGCTAGCCTCAGCGGCGGACATCGTGTCCACCGTGTTTTTCAAACGACTCAAGCCTTACGCAATTGCCTTCGCACAGTCCCTCCCTCCTAGGCTCGATCTCAAAACTCCATCTACTAGATTTGGGACAGTAACATATGGTGAGCTCTAAGCATGAGATCCACCTCAAGCTCATGTGCTCTTGATGATATCGTGCATGGGGGCTTGAAGCGACATCGAGCTTCATCAACGGTAAGGAGTGAAGCATCGATTTTGAGAGAGAAAGAGAGGGGGTGGGGTGGGAGCGATGCACCGCCTTTCCTCAATGGAATTTGGGAGGGTAGGGCGGAGGGAATAAATATATATATATTAATCAAAAATCCCAATACAACAGACAAGTTTGGAATAGATATGTCTTGTCTAAATGAAAAAGAAACAATAAAAAAAAATAGAAAAGTCCTATAAAATACTTTTAGCCTGACGTTTAATTAACATTTTTTAGGGTAAAACTGCTTTTGTCTTACTCTCCCGAAATCTTCTTTGTGATCACCTTACAAATAGACCATGAATTCCAAGGCACAAAAAATGAGGCAAGGAATGATGAGGGTCATATTCATCTACACCCCCGGCCAAAAAAACACCCAATTTCGATTGACAACAGATATGACAATTTGTTATCGAAAGTTCCCTTTTTAGAGTGATTTCCTTTTCGAAGTTAGAATCGGTTAAATGTCGGAAGCTCAAAAAGCGACGATAATGATTGGTTATATCCATCACATCATCGTAATTAAAAAAAAAACGCGTCGGGTGACCTCGACAGGGATGTCGGCCGACGTCACGCGCAATCGGAGCAAACAAGCGGGGACAGCCATCATAACAGGAGTGGATCCCACGGATTGTCAACGTTGGAGTCTCCGCCATTTAAGGTTTCATTTTCTAGAAGGAAGAAATTTCCCCGTCGGCAATTCCGAGGCGACCTTTTCCTCTGGCCGTGTGCTTTGGAGTCACTCCATGTTTTTTTTTTGCTTTTTATTTTTCTTTGGCAAGCGTGGCTTTGCTTGACCAAGTCAAGGTCAACGTTCCCCCTGTGAAAAGCTACCCAAAATTTGGGCCCCCCTCAAAAAAAAAAGTTGCCTAGACTTTTATTACCAAATTTCAGTCAGAGCCGACGGGCAAGGAAAAAGGGTTTTCTAGCGATCGGGTATTTTTATTAATTTTATTTTCTCACGACTTTCTCCAGTTACCAACCTATTGAATCGCGCTATCGATTTTCCAAATATCGTTGTGCGAGCGAGGATTAGGCCGTGGAGATACAAAGAAGTCTTATCGTCCCTTCGCAATAAAATTGAAAGTGACGGTTGTGGAGACAACATTTGAATTGAATTGATGTAAAGTGGACGCATTTGGATTGACCCGGGCTTACGAAAAAGTTGTTTGCGCAAACCCGCCCATGCGTTATTTTCTTGCCCTTTTCTTGGTATAAACATGGGAGGAATTATTTCCGTAATTTTCCTACTCTTTTTGTAAGTCCTGTCTATCACATTAAGCTAATCCCGTGGTCCCTATGCACTAGAGCAATACGTGAGAAACGTGATTCATGGGGCACAAATTTTGGGTCCAATCAAAGCGAGACTTGGGTTAGTTTGAAATAGACAAAAGAAAGGTAATAAAATAAACTAATCAGCAAGGAAGATTATTCTATTTTGGCGAATATTTCTCTAGGTTGATTCATATCGAGGCTATCAAAAGAGAAAATGGGGCGGCCATCTAACGGATGCCTAGGGATGGATCCAATTTGGTTAACTATTATAAAGAAGTTGCAACAAAAAGTAAATTATTATAGCAAAGATTATTATATCTTGGCAGTGTCAAGATGATCTAAGCCAAGGATAATTCGTTTTACATTTTAATAGAAGGTATTAAATGACATCTAGATATTATTCATGTTAGAAGAAGAGAAGGAAACTACGAGATGATGCAGGAATGACAAGCTCGTGCTTACAAGACAGAATGTAGGCACACGCGCAGCTTCTGGGATTAACTACTGCTGGTGTGAGCGCAATCAAGATGGTCGTACATTCGAAATCGGCGACGGTAACGAGCGGTTATGGAGGCAACGGAATGGATAATCGACCGCAATCGTTGGAAGCAATGTGGGGAAATAATTCCACCCGGGTTAAAAGGTGCGACATCTTGAAGCCAAATCGACTTAGTGAGGAAGGTGAAGGAAGTTTACTGGATCATCCATCATGTACGGCGAACACAACCTCCTGCACTTCCTTCGGCTGGCGAACGAGTCTTAATTGAAGTTAAAGTTAACGTGATGCTCTCCTAGCAAACTCCTAATGAACCACAAGATTGACCGCTTCGCCCTAGGATCCTCCTACTGTGTAGATAAGATACAAACCGCCACAATTACGGTCCGAAATCCTACAAGAAGAAATGGAGATTGCATTATTTCTCATAAGTGTTGGGAGCACATAGCAAAAGTCTAATAACTTCGCTGAAGGAGATCGCTAAAGGGAGGCTAAGTCCGAGCCCGTCAATATATCCAGTTGAACTCATTTTCACTCAAAAGTTTAAATCAATAAGTTATGGACAAGTATGATGTTTTAACTAACACGACTCACACATATATCTTACTAATCTCCCTCATATGTGTGAGCTCAGTGTTAGGTCTGTTTCGCCTTAATTTAGATATCTTTTGCAATCAACATGTTTCAACTTGAATCTCCAACGTCCATGGGGATCAAATCGAACCATGAAAGCTACTTAGAAAACATGTTGCTCACGAGATTCCTTTAGACATTGGGAGTGGGCCACCAATTAACCATCGGCTTTGACACTAATTGTTAGGAGCGTGTAACAGAAGACTACCTTCACTTGGAGAATATCACCAAGGGGAGCTCAAGTCCAAACTTGTCAACATATTCAGTTGAATATATATTCTCTCAAAAGTTTAATCTAATAGGTTGTGAATCAAATATGATATATAACTATCCTGCACCACACCAATTCTTCGATATGAGATTTTTCTAACACACCTGCATCTCAATAGAAGGGATGAGACTCAGGGTGAATGCCAATTACATGTTGTATTCGATGAGCAAAGATGGAAATTGATAAGATAAGAATGAAATCTCTCAAATCTAAAATATGCTCTTTCACTTCTAAGTTTTAAAATAGAAACCTTTAGATTTTCTTTCTCTAAATATGTGCAAATGTTTTGTTTATTTTTTTTATGGCGCATACAAGGAGTGTGCGTTTTTTTCGAGTTTTGAATAGATTAAAATAACAATAACTAAAAAAAATTATTTTCCATATAAAACTTGCATACAATCCATTTAGAAGTTGTGAAAAAATAATTACCATATTGGAAAGATGCAAATCAAATAATGAACCCAAGTTGCATCTATCACGTGCTTAGTAAGTAGTATGATTTTTTGACAAAAAAGAGTAGTATCATTTAATATTATATCCTCTTAAAATCTTATCTTATATGTATTGATAGTTCTATTCCATTATCTCTCCATTTTATTTATATTTTAAGAAATGACATTGTATACAAACCTCGTATGGCAATCTATATTGTTTACATAAATGCCAATTATTAAAAAAAATCACTAAAATATGGATGAAGCAAACATTAATTGAATATTTTAGTGGAGAAGTGCTTGCTAAAAAGATTACTATTAAAATTGTTATAATCAAGAGTCATCAAGAAAAAACAAATTATTTCTCACGTCCAAGTAGTTGTTAAGGTTCATAAGAAAAGTTCAAGAATGAAATTTACAAAATTTAAAATGGTTGTATTACTTAACTTATTAAGTCTAATATGCACTGTGTAGGTTTATTCAAAATTATCGTGTATATTTTTCTTTTGACTCCATATTTACTCAGCGATTTCGGTCCCCACTAACGTATTGACTATTTCAAGTGCTGACAATGAAAAAAAAAATATATTATTTTTATAATAGTTGGATGTTAAAGAATTGAATAATATCAGCTTCGTACCAAATACGGGACTGGGGACCTTATTGGTAGGTTTTGGACTTTTAAGTCTTAACAATGTAGTAGGTGAGGTTTCAATTCCTACTCGGATGCAATGTTTTTTATTGTTCGGATTAAGTAATCTCATCCTAATTTAGCAAATTAAGTGATCTTTTCATTTAATTAAAATCTTATAGTCAAAACTAGTTCCGGTTGTCAACCATATCGAATATTATAAGTATCAAATATTTTAATTTTCAACACTTAATTGGAGTTGTCGTGCAAGATTCCTCCACCCACACATGTAGAAGTAGAACTCCCAAGGCTTTTTCCTACCAAGCCTGTTTTATATTTGGGCCTTGTGGGCTTCTTCGTTTCATATTGGTTTGCCAGCATGAAATGTGCTCCATGGGCAATTGATTATCTAACCCAACCTCTTCTTTGGGCTTATTGTATCTTACTTCATGTAAATGTCTTACTTATACAATACAATACTTTAGGCATTTTAAAGAAAAAATACGATGTGATAAAGAGAGTCCAATGTTTTGATTTCATCTTAGGATAATAATGTGATCCATAAATCTAGGGCTTATTGCCATTAAAATTCTCAAAACAACAACCCATAACACATTTACCCCCAAACTAATTTTCTTCCAAGAAAAAATCTCAATTTGGTACCCGTGACGCATTTACTTTAAATTGGTATCTTGACCCAGATCCACCCTCTGATGATAGTTTGGGATTGGATGTGGAGGGTAGATTAGAGTGAGAGTGCTGGTTCGAGATTTTCGTGAGACGAAAATTAGTGTCCGGTGAATGAGTCATAGGGCACCGGTTTGAGATTTTTTGTGAGATGAAAATTAGTTTATAGTACATGTGCCATAGGTGTTAATTTGATATTTTTAATAGTATTAACCCTAAATATGTGGCAAATGAAATAAATGGGTGATATTAGAGGTGGCAAAATGGGTCTAGAACCCATATTTTAATACATATATAATGGTGTGGATCATAAATAGGTTACCTTAATTTTTCAAAACAGGCTTAAGTGGGTCCAAAAAATAATGCCTAACAACTTAAGTATCTTAAATGGGTTGCGAACTAATCCATTTCAAACCCATATGAAAGATAGAGAACTTTTTCACCAGTCTTCTAGTAGTAAATAAAGTGTCCAATGTGTCAAGTGGAGTTAGAGATGTCAAGACACTTTATACAATTTTTTAATTTTAATTTTTCTTTCTTTTTTTCCCTTTTTTTTCTACGAAGTTTGGCAAGGCCACCGGTCGACCCTCCTCGACACTAGGCGAGGACCCAACCACTGGACGAGAGCCATGAAGCCCTTGCCAGTCGCGGGCAAGGGTTGTAAAGCTCTTGCTGGCAATGGGCGAGGGTCGCAGCCCTTGCCCAGGTAGCCACTGGGCGAGGGCTGCGACTCTCACCCACGATTGGCAAAGGCTTTGCGCCCCTCGCTAGATCCAGGCGAGTGTCCAACATGTGATTAGTGACCCTTGCCGAGCTTAGAAGAAGAAAAAGGAAAAGAAAGAAAGAAAAAGAAAAAAATATTAAAAATTCAAAAAAATTATAAAAATTCTCCATGTCGGCGCCAATGGTCTTACGCCGGTCATACCATGCAGGACAGCTGGCATTGAAATTAATAATTTCCTTTCAAAATTGACTGAAAGGATTGAATTGGTAAATCGTCAAAATGTTTTATAAATAAATTGACAAAATTGAAAGGTTTAGACTGAATTGGTACAAGTATAATAAATTTAGGATTTTGTTGGTAATTTCCCCATACTTTTCAGTTCTTTATGTGCATTTCAGTCTTTAGGTTTTTTCATAATGTTTTTTTCTTTTATTTACTAACAAATTTTATTTAGTTATTTATTTTTTAATTTGATAAAAAAATCTATCCAAGTAACGTATTCTTATGAAGAGCTTAATGTAGGTTAATGTTTTGGTATGCATATGAATGTGTTTTAGTAATATGTGTCGGGTTTGAGTCGGGTTCGGGTCGCTAAATTTGTATTGCATAAAAATGGGTCATACAGGTTAAATAAATCAATTTGAATCGGACCATTTTCTACCTGACCTACTCATTTGACGAGCCTAGGTAATATATGCAATTTTTTTTGTTGAGAGGGGTGGTTTTGGGATAGTTCAAGGCAATCTAGTTGTTCTTTTTTTGGCAATTTATTTTTTCAAATACGGTTACATTTCCACTAATACAACGAGGAAGACAATGATGTTTCGTACGCACACACTCACACTGTCAACATCTGGCCCTTTCGAGGGATCTCCTACCGTCCACGACTCTACGAGAAGAAATGAGCTGTTGTAGAGCTGCCACGATCACGTCGATTTTCTCAATGGACTAGAGAGCACCGGCCCACATGAGCTTGACTTTCATTCATCACCCCCATGGGCAAGAAGCATTCTTGGTAATAAGGACAACCATTATTTCGCCAAGCTTGTGAATGTCTCTTCTCTTCCGTTTTAAGCTTAGACACTATGGCTTTGTTTGGAAAGGAGACAATGGATGGGGATGGATTGGATCCAATAGGGTACCCGAGCCTTCCCAAACCCTAGAAGACTTAAATGGGTTGCAATTTAGGGTCGTGGGACAGATAAGAGGTTTCATCCACGATATCTTGTAGATTTGTGATGGGATTGAGATTTGTCCTTTGAGTTATTCGACACCCAAAAATGAGAGCCGTTGTAATAAAATATAGTTGCTCTTATGAAGAATATAAGGTCATATATATAATTCTGTACACCTAAAATAGGAACCCTTATGCTAATTCACATTATTTTGCAACATTTGTAGTTTCCACTTATTTTCATGATCCCTAGACTTTATAGAAGAATTTTGAATCGAAGTGATGGTATATAGATTTTCATGGTCACCGCTTTGTTTACTATTTGTTTTATGTTGGACAATTTTTTAATAAAAAATTACATAGCTGAAGATAATAACCGGTGACATTGAGAACCTGTTAAGATCGCAATGGCTATTAGAGGTGATCGGTTCCAGAGTGGGCCAGTTCCCACACAGGAAACCAAGGACCGGTCCTTCTAGTCCCCAATTTGTGGAATCTGGAATCATCCCACCTGATCGTGGACCCAATTGGACATTGAACTGGTCGGACCGGTTCAATTCCCGAGTGGGTCTAGGAACTGGCCAAGGGATGATCGCCAAAGGCGGCGAGGGTGTCTCTCCAGAGGTTTGACACGGCATTTGAGAAGGAGTACCTTGTGGACTGTGCCGGACGAAAAGCTGAAGGATGGGATCAAGCCGTCTATCTTGGGGAAGCTCGTGCCGGCATAGGGGTGGTTCTGCTAGACGTGCTAAGGGTTTTTGAGGGTCTACGGCGAGGTAGAAAGGAAGCTCGCGAGGTTCTGTGAGACGGCCCAATTGTTGGTGTGCATGGAGGTCTCAGAGGAGGATGACGAAGAAACGTCAGCGAACTCTTCAACACATCCTAGAACAAGAAGAAGGAAAGTGGAAGAAAAAGAAGAAAAAAAAAAGACCCCGCATTTGACTTTATGGACTCGAAGGAGGAAAAAGCAATGGTAATATGGTCAATACTGTAGAAGGGAGTGTTTGAGCCGCATGGTCAGAACACTATAATATTGATCCAGTCTCGATGGGTGAGTCCACACCTAAAATCGAAACCGGATCAATATTCACTGATTTCAATTCTTTTGAATCGGGAACTGGATCATTTCTTGCAGGAATCGCCCAAAACTAACTAATTCAGTTCAGTTCCAGCGATTTCTTTTGCTTATCTCTAATGGCTATCAATAATTTAGTGGGATGGGCTTGGGATTCCATTTACAAAACCTTATACAGTATGGGATGGATGGGAAAAAATCGACTGTCCCAAATTATCACCAATTCATTCCATTGCCACCCCTAAACATCCTTCTCATTTTTTTTTCGTTGGCGAGGGGAATGGTTCGAGGCGATCTGGTTGTTTAATTTTTGCAATGTTATTTTTCTACTAATAAAACGAGGTGGACAATGATGCTTCGTGTGCACATAATGACAACATATGGACCTTTCGAAGGATCTCCTACCGTCCACAACTCTTATAAGGTAGAAATGAGTTGTTGTAGAGCTGCCACGTTCACGTCGTTCTTCTCAATGAACTTGACTCCTTTCATTTTGTGGTGTCAAGGACAACGATTGTTTCCATCAAGCTCGTGAATGTCTCTTCTCTTCCGTTCTAAGCTCAAACAAAATGGCTTCGCTTGGAAAGGAGACGAGGGATGGTAGTGGATTGGGTCTAATAGGGTACTCGACCAGCCCCAAACCCTAGCGGACTTAAAACGGGTTGCAATTTAGGGTCACGGGACAGGTTTTAGGTTTCATCTGTGAAATCTTTGTCGGGTTTGAAACGGGATTGAGATTTGTCCTTTGAGTGATTCGAAACACGAAAAAGAGAGCCACTATAAAAAAAAATAGTTGCTCTTCCGAAGAATCTAAGGTCACCAATATAATTACGTACACCCAAAATAGGAACCCCTGATACTAGTTTCTACTTATTTTCATGATTCCTAGAATTTGTACGAGAATTTCGAATTTAAGTCATCGTTCGTGGATTTTCACCCCTGATGCCAGTTTCTACAATCACAAATTCGTCCCGTTGCTAACCTTACACCTCCTATTCGTGATTTTCCTCTTTCCCTTCTTTCTTGGCAAGGCATGGATATATGCGAAAACCCGAGGGTTTATTTTATAGTAAATAAAGATTCTTTGAATTTCAAGTCAAAACCAGAAGCAGTTCAAACGAGTTAATGAATATTATAACAATAAATGCACGGGAAGTCCTAACGCTTATCATAAAAGTATAATTGAGTCCTAAAACTTTTAAAAAGTTTAATCATATTCTAAAACTTATCACAAAAGTGTAATATTATAAATATAGAAATATTAAAGACAACTATTAAACATATATCCTCGAACTTACCTATTAGGCAATTGATGTCCCCAAAGGTTGTTGAACACTCCAATTGTACTCTACTATCGTATAGATTAAGACGCGAAATTATGTGAATTGGTCAATTTTATAAATGAATAATCGTTAAAAACAAGATTCGAGATACTTTGGTGATAAAGTCCCATCATATGGTCACGTGCATTGGCTCCATGTATATAAACATCTTGATTAGAAATGACGTAAACTCTCGAAGGAATATGCAACTTTTTATTATGTATTATGCTCTTGATTTTTCCAATCTGAGTGTACTTATTTTTCCTCTCTTAATCTTTGAAAATCAATATAAATTAATACGAATAATATTTCGACCAAAAAAAAATACGGATAATATGAACTATTATAAATTACCCTACGTAGAAATAGATACATTTGGAAAAAAAAATGCGAGATGCGAGTGAACCAACTCGTACTCAATGAGGAAAGACCTAGTTATGCATTTTTTTCCCCCGATAAACTTGTTCATAATATGCATAATAAGCACATCCTGCTTTTATAGCTGATTTATGAAGCTAATGTAGAAAAATACTTAGGTCGCCTTTTGCCTCCCTTCCCAAACACGGCTGAATTAATGGCTTAAATCTATAATTCCCTTGAGGCACGGTGCCTCGTGAGACCGTGACCGCCTGATTGAAAGTAACACGGTACAATTATTCAGGTCGAGATCTGTTGAACGTCAAATGGTAAAAATTTCAGGAAGCATGGCGTCTCCTCAGAACTATAGACTCGTTCAAATTAACAAAGACTTGCTACTAAAGTCTTGAAAGCAACGTGCACTAGACTAATGAAAGCAAGTCTGATTTTTTCTTTTCATCTCTAATTTTATTATTTAGCCAATTTATTATTTGAAAGTGTCTAATTATGTAATTTCCTTTTAGTCAGAATTCGCTTGCAAAAGAAGAAAAAAATTTCTTAGTTCATAGAATTTCCAGAAAAAAAAAAGGGAGAAGATTCTGGAAGTTACGTTTACGTTTGTCAACCGAAATGGTTGGTGCATGTGATATATACATTATTATTAGAAAAAGGGAAAAAGAAAAAAAAGAATTCGAGTAAAATAAGGTGACGGCCTGTCAGCAAAATAAATAAACAAAATTCCCAATAAAATGAAATGACCCAGGAGAGATCTTCGAATTTTTAAACTCAACTTCATTAATAAATAATTGTTTAATGAAATAGTACAGTGGAAAAAGCGCAATAAATTAACCAGAAATTAGAATATTATAACCCCATCAGCCAATCAGATGCAACGAGTCCCGTCTTTTTTGTGCGCGCACGTGGCAATGACCCAGTAGACGACAGAGCAACCATTTCATGGTGTGCAGTTCTTCATTTGGTCTATTTGCTGTTTATTTATTTATTTATTCGGTTTTCAGTTTCTCTTAACATTAATCTTGCCAACTTTTTTTTATGTGAAATACAGAATTTTTTTCGAAACATGAATTTTCAACATAAAAACATAGCAATGTTAACATTTATTAAGAGTTACTTCAAGTTTGTCGTTATACTTTTTATAACCTAAAATGTTATCGTAGAATCAAATAAGGTAAAAACCATTAAAAATATGTGTTAATACCATCAAAAATTCCAAATTGATACACCCGTATCACGTTTACTCCAAACTAATTGTGTAAATGTTGTATAGTTGTATCATTTTGGTATTTGTTTGGGATAATTGTGGCACGCTATACCTGCTTGAGATTTTTGATGATATTAAAAATAGTTTTTGGGTAAATGTGACAAAGTGTACTAGTTTTGATTTTTTCTGGTATTAACCCAAAATAAACTGGTACCCTATTGTACATTCACTCAAATTAATTTTCCCTATACTAAAAAATTCCAAATCGGTACTCGACACATGCGGCCCAAACTTACTTTCGTCTCATAAAAAATTCCCAAATCCACCCTCCGTTAGAACTGTGGGATCTGGCATAGAGGGTTAAGTTTGGGCTAGGAACACCGGTTTGTGGTTTTTTGTAAAACAAAAATTAGTTTGGGCTACATGTATCGTGCAGTGTCAGTTTGTGATTATTGTTATTTTTTCTGAGTTGAAAATTAATCTATGGCAAATGTGTCACGAATATTAATTTGGAATCTTTAACTGTATAAACCCATTCGAATATAACTTTTTAAGAAACTACAGATTAAAAAAAAAAAGCACTTGGGTCTCTTAATCTATCAACATGAGATATCTTTTCCTCCTAGAAAAGTGAAAAAGAAGAAAATAAAAGAAACCAAAAGGTGAACTTACTTTTTTCATTAGCAAAAAGAAGCATCGAAATATGCTTTAAACTTTCCGATTAAACACGTGAGCCATGACGCCACCCATGATGACCCGTGCCATTTTATTTTATTAGCGACCGCGTTGACTGCACATGCCCCTGATTTCCAAATGATATTTCCCTATGCCAACCTCAATTGCGATCTTCCTCTTTATTTCCTTTATTTCTTATTATTTCGAGATATTTATATCGTGTTGGAATCACGCGGCAAGTGCAATTATATTAATTCGAGCGCAATATCTTTTTTCAAGAGTCCAAATGATTTAGACTAATTTATAATCAGATTGTTTTCGCATAAAGCCTTTGTTTGATCTATATAAAAAAGTTGTTCATATGAAGTAACAAAAGTTTCCCCGTAATTGTAAAGAATCAATATAATAATTAAGTATTAATATCACGAAAAATTCCAAACTGGTATGCATGTGACAAATTTACCTCAAAACAAAAATACCCCAAATTATTACACTCGTGACAAATTTATCTTCTGTTAAATTTGATTAATATCACGAAAAATCACAAACTGATAAATCTTTGACAAATAAATTAGTAAAACCCTAAATTGACACACCGGTTAACTACCACGTCATCAAACTCAATAATTTGACGGTAAAATTTAACGAAAATTAATGAAATGTAAAATTGTCCCAGGTATACCGGCTTAGGGTTTTGGGAAAAATCTATCACTGGTGTACCGTACAGATTTGGGATTTTTCATAGTATTAACCCTAATAATTAAATGGATGGAGATCTAGAAGGAAATGTTATAAATAATAGGTAATGCGTAGTAGAAGATGCTGTTACCAATAAATTACTAGAAAAGTTGTGTTTCTATCGAGCATTTTTGTTTAAAAAGGAAAATAAAATCACTCGATGTGACCTTGTCCAATTTGTGTGGAACTTATGCAAAAGATGGCAATAAATTAAAAGGAAAACATCCCCAAAAATCCCAAACTATGTTACTTTTGTGACAAATTTACCATGAACTTTTTTTGTAACACAAAAAACTCAAATTATGCCACTTATGATACATTTACCCCACAATACTTTTGTCCAAAGGCATTTTCGTCTTTTCCCTCTTTATGTTTTTCTTTCTTTCTTCATTTTTCCCTTCGCCAGCCATGGCGGATGGAAGCCGGCGAGGGTGACCCTCGTTGGATTTGGCAAGGGCGACCCTCACCCGACGTCGACAAGGGTCACCCTCACCGGATCCGGCGAGAGCCGCCCTCACCCAAACCCAATGCCCTCGCTGGCTTCCCTTCGCCATGGCTGGCGAAGGGAAAAGAGAAGAAAGAAAAAAAAGGGAACAAAATAGAAAAAGGAAAAAGACGAAAATGCCCTTGGGAAAAGTATTGTGGGGTAAATATGTCACAAGTGGCATAGTTTAGAGTTTTTCGTATCTCAAAAAAAGTTCAAGATAAATTTGTACAAAAGTGTCATAATTTGGAGTTTTTGGTGGTATTTTCGCGGCCAAAATTGCTTGAGCTATTTTAGGAAACGGATTTAAATTATAAGGAAGGTTGTCTGGAGATAGAAATTTATTTTTATAACATTGTAGATTTGCTAGGCCTAATAACTGTCCACTACGAAGCATAATTTCCTTAAAAAAAAATCATTGCAAGCGACGAGTTAGCAAACGTCCCGCGAATTAAAAGTCTCGTGAGGCTGGATACCTAATCGATAGCAACTTCCTTACGAGGAGCCGTAATGAATGTGCACTCGCCGTAAACTCCCTTGTCCAACTTTTCGTTGCCGTACACACCCACGGTCGAAACACTCTGTCGCCACTCGTAAACTTAAAGAAGGCCCGCCAACTAGAAATTGTACTCATATGCCGTAATTTTCCTCAATCAACAGTAACATCGACGATCCCACGGTTGGAAATTTTCCTTGAATGTCTGTAAACTGAAAAAAAGGCCCCCGTCGACGAAATGAACGAGCGAAAAATATTTTTCATTATTCACGAACAAATATTTAAATAATGATAATATCTTCAATTGACTAATTAGTTCGAGCGAGGCAATCAATCATTTTTTTCGAAAAAATATTTTTTAAATTATTTATTTTTCGCGAAATAAAGGGTGCTCGAAAATATCGAGCTGAAACTTACCTTTTTTTAATTTTTTTTTCCGTTTCCTCTTTTCCGCTATGAACTTGGAATCTTCTTACGGCAGATGCTATTCTCCCTTCGCTGTGGGGGCCACTCGTACGACCGCGCGCGCAGCTGGTCACACCAACTCCCCCCCCCCCCTCCTCTTCGCTCAGTTGCTATCGCCCTCTCACCAAACACGCCCCTCCATAAAAAAAATAAAAAAGGAAAAAAAGAAAAACCCAAAAGAAAATAATATTCTTATTTATATATAAATAAAAGAATTCAACTGCCAAGGCCAAACGACAATTTTCTCACGTATTTATTTTTTATAATATTTTTCTCGCCATTTTGCACATTCGTTCATGGATGTTCGTCTCTCTCGCTCGCTCTCGCTCTCTCTCTCTCTCTCCCTCCGCCATTGAAGCTCGGGATTGAGCTCCGCCGCCGCCGCCGCCGCCGCCGCCGCAGCAGCCGCTGCTACGCTTTCCCGCGAGACACCGCTGATGCTCGGGGTACTGTGCGCGCGCCCCAAGCCTTGGATCGTCGCCTCCTGCTTCTCCCACGCCTCCGCGGCCCACCACTGCAGCCGTCTGCCCTGGGCCTCCGCCGTCCGCCTCCAGCTCGCCGCCCTCGCCGCCGCGGCCGCAGACTCCCCCGACCGCCGGCGCCACCACTCCAGCTCGTGCCGCCTCGGCTCCGGCGGCGGCGGCGGCGGCTCCTCCCCCTGCGGCGCCCACCCGGGCGGGGTCGCCTCGATATGGCACGCGATCCTCCCGTCCGGGGAGGGCGACTCCCGGCGGAGGATGGATCCCCGGCGGCCGGTGTTCCGCGGGGAGGGGTCGTGGAACGTGGCCTGGGACGCGAGGCCCGCCCGGTGGCTGCACAGGCCGGACTCCGCCTGGCTCCTGTTCGGCGTCTGCGCCTGCCTAGCGCCGGTTGACGCGGCCGATTTGAACCGCGAGGAGATCGTTCCGGAGGAGAGGGTCGAGGATTGCGATTCCTCGGACGAGGCGAAGCGGAACTCTCCTGATTACAGAGTGACAGGTTATTTCTGGATAAAAGCGTTGCGCGTGTGCGCTTGGAGATGATCGATTGCACTTAGCGCGATGCGTGTCCTCTGTTTGCGCATATGCCTTTGCTTCTTACTGGTGTATCCATAGGCTACTAGTGAGACTTGTGCGTTATGGTAGCTCTGCAATGGAACAGTGACTCGATTACGTTATTGTTAGATTAAATTGATACGTTGTCTCGTCAAAGTTTTGTTTTTGGGTTTTGGAGTTTTGATTTCGTGCTCTTGCTGAAATCGAATTCCCTGTAACTGATGACGTTCGTTATGTTGGGTTGGTGGCTGATGTGTTCGATTTTATTTTAGATTCAATTGCTCGACGGCTTTGCATCGAGTTCGTCGTTTCAGTTGCCGACTGAACTTTCATTTGTGTGTGTTTTGAGTTGGAACATAATCCTAGAACATCGAAAGTTGTTTGCTAGGTGATGTGACAATTTCTTGGGCAGTTGCTCAAGCGGGTTAACTTTTTATGCGTCTCACTCGATTAAAACCTCCATTTTTTCGGATACTGAGCTTGATGACAAGTAGACATGACTGGGA
The DNA here is from genome assembly GCA_031216235.1 of Syzygium jambos. Taxonomy (NCBI): domain Eukaryota; kingdom Viridiplantae; phylum Streptophyta; class Magnoliopsida; order Myrtales; family Myrtaceae; genus Syzygium; species Syzygium jambos. Next base: position 6,670,719 of record CM062229.1, on the reverse strand, counting down.
AAATGGAAAATTTCCCCGATACATGTTTGCATATGTATGTGTGTGGAATTGCATCCTAGGTTGTTAATTGATGAGTGGATAGATTGTTCATTCCAATTCCCAAGCAGCGCAGCTCTTACTGTCCACCTTTATCTTGTGCTACCAAATTGCGTGACTATAGTGACTTGTAAATTCAGTTCAATCTGTATCTGATTTCGAAGGAATGATACAGGGGTGCTGGCGGATGGTCGATGCCTTTTCAGAGCAATAGCTCATTGCGCGTGCTTGAGAAAGGGAGAAGCAGCTCCAGATGACAATCGTCAGAGAGAGCTCGCTGATGAATTGAGAGCTCAAGTAAAATTGGCATTCTATAGTTTCCTGTTGAATATAAATTTTTCTACCAGAATTCTCTTGCTATGTTTCATAATCTGGGGTGTCTCATGATAGTATGATCCATCTGCCATGCAGGTTGTGGATGAGCTCTTAAAGAGGCGGGAAGAAACAGAGTGGTAAGTTTTTGTGTGATGGGGCATACGCAATGTGTAGCTGATGATGGATTAAGGCATGATATGGTTTTCATTTTATATGTTCAGGGCCATTGAAGGAGACTTCGATGCATATATTGAGAGGATCCAACAACCTTATGTATGGGGTGGAGAACCAGAGTTGCTGATGGCTTCTCATGTCCTGAAGTGAGTTCTTTGGCCATTTTGCTTACTGATTTTGATGTTTTGTGTAGCAGGCCATTTTTTCTTTTATTTCGCTTTAACTGCCTAGCATTCTTTATGACTGTCTTGGTACAATTATTAGAAGATCGCTGCAATAGTAACTCTGACAAACTGAAGGATCATCTCTGTTCCTAATGATGCGAGACCAGTCATTACTCTTGCATCCCTTTAATATAGTAGTGCCTTAATTCTCTCACTATTGAGGTTGGACTTTAAGCTCGAGCTTCATTCTTGAATTTTTGTTTTACTTAATGATGGTATATAATTTGTTGTTGTGTATATATTAATTTGTTTTGGTCTGGATTTATGTGTGCTCATGTTTGTGTTTGCATTTACACATTTACATCATTGGCTCAGGACATTAATCTCGGTCTTCATGGTGGATAGAAGCTCTGGCAGTCTGGTCAATATTGCAAAGTACGGCGAAGAGTATAGGAAGGATGAAGAGAGTACTATCAACGTCCTGTTTCATGGGTATGGTCACTATGACATACTGGAGTCATTCGCCGGTCAAAGCTATTAGATAGCATGCGTGTAGAATTCGAGAAAGAAACTTCCCATGACAATCCAGTTTTGTTAGATGAGTTATGTTGTGAAGTAACAGCTGCATTCTCACATTATGGTATTTTTCATCCGTTTCGAAAAGTTTTTCCTCAGGTCACTTGATGCAACCATAGGTGGAGCAGATTACTAGCTTCTTTCTGTAGATCATTTTCCGTTAGTTCAATTGAAATTTCCGATGATGCCTTCTATTGTTTCGTGGTAAGTGAATGTGGCAACCTTAACGAGCAGTTGTGCTCCAATAAATGGCTCAAAGATCAAATTCTATGCTGTCACATGATTATCATTTTTCGAAGCGTAAGATCTCTGTCCATGAAATAGAGTAACTTGGTTTCTTTTGTTCCTCTCTCTCTCTCTCTTCCGTAGTCATCTTATTCGCGTTCCATAGACTGATTCTCTGCTTGCTTTATGTCTCCGCTTAATTTGGTTCTGACATCATCTGGTGTTGCTGTGGAATCGATTGCGAGGCTGGTTTTCTTGATTCTCATTTTCTTTGCATTTCTTGATTTCCATTTCTTGGGTGGCGGGGGACTCACCAAAGGTGGTAAAGTGGTTCTCTTTCATGAGATCATAGATTTGAGCTGCGTCCTAACGGGATGGATAGACGGGATATGAATTTTTTACCTATGTCATTTTTTGGGGACGTTGATCGGGGGATGAAAGCCCGAATTACATTAAGTATGATACATGCATGACGCAAAGTTCTTACTGCTCTTATCGCTCTTGAGTGTCGGCTTTAAACTGGACGAGGGATTGGGGCCTGAAAAGTCTAAAAGGCTCGGTGTTGAAATCACGGTCGGGTAAATATCTGCGATCGCATTTTTCGTCTCGGTAAACCTGCTTAGTTTGTAGACTTCGAAGCTTTTGCTCTAGAGTTTGAGAGTTCGATTCAAGAGTATGACCCTACTTTTAGCCTCATGTCCCATGGCAACTGCAGACCCGTGAGCAGAGGAAGGACACAAGAAATTAGCAGAACCTCTGCAGTTTCTCGAGCTATTTCCCTGATCAAACGGTCAGCACAAACGAGGACAAGCATGTACGGCCCAACAATAGCACCAAGTGTCTGCAATTGGGCTCAATCTTTCCCAGCCTTCCCTTTTGTGTGCTATTTGACATTTAACAATCCAAACATCGGTCCGAATATGCCAAGACAAATTTGTGGAATTGATTTATGAAACAGGTCAGACTATTGCTGAATCTTAAATTAAGTGAGTTGCCTTCTAACACTCCCGCACACCCCGTTTCACTCATTTCACAAAGTCAGATCTGTCATGGCATGAAAGCACAGCTGGCAGCTGATCACCGAATCTTGCATCATCATCGTGGTGCTCAAGACTTCCCTCTCCAGTAGCTATTGCTTTGCTAAAAGGCGATGTGTGCCTAGGTTTGATGTCCCCAACACCATCATCGTATATAGACAACATCAACACAGGGTGAAAGACCATAAAAAGTGCATTGTAAATCTCAGATCTATATCTAGATAGGGATATAAAAGCACTCAAATCTAGATCTAGATCTAGATAGCTAGTTGATCACAAAATCACTTTTAGATAAGCCAATTGCTGAAGGCAGCAATAGAGGAGCATCAGAGACTTGCGGAGTGCTTGACTATTTGGAGCAAGCACCCGGAGACAGAGTGAGCGAGCATATTCGGAGAGAACGGATTTTTCCAGAGGCGTTTGTGTTTTGATCTTCAGAGCTCACGGGACAAATCTCTCCACTTCCATGTAGGATGTCGACCGCTTTGTTCGCAAAATCAACAAAGTAATCTTGAAGATGAAGACAGAGAGGTAGAGAGAGGAGAGGGAGAGGGGAAGGGAGGGAGAGAGAAAGGTCCCTCTGTCTCCTTAGGAATGTAGTTTCGGAAGAAGAGGGCTGGAAGGCACCTTAGAAGAGAAAAAACCTTGAGGGAGAGGGAGAGGGAGAGAGAGGTTTCGTGGACTTAACTCCTCATACGGCATAGGTTAGGGAATTCACTTTCCTAACTTTAAGTATATATATTTTCTTTAACCATAAATGGCTTTCCATTAATTGATCATTTTTAGCAAAGCAAACACGTGAAAGTTTATAAAACTAATTCACGGAAAATTCTTTCACGCAACAAAACATACCCTTAATAAACTTAAGAGTGACATTTCACTTTACTTTTGTAACTGGCCACGTGGCAAGACACATGGCATAGTTTTTCCACGTGGCCACACAAACAACTGGTGATTAGCTTACTGATCTTATCATCCAAAAACATGCATCTTTTATTGAGCTTAAATTAGAAAGAAAGGACAAACAGAGTATACCAAATAAATATGTTCTATAAAGGATATAGATTTTCTTAAACATAATTTATTAACATACACTTATACACTTAAATGATACAATTTTTATTGAAATGATGTACTTTAATTAATTCAACCAGATCTATCTTACTAAGAATGAATTACTTAATCTATTTCGTTTAGCAAAACATATCGAACTAGGAATAAAATAGGTTCTCGAGTAAATTTTTTTTCTTGTTAAACAATATAGTTCCTTTCATTCAAGCAAATACAAGAATTATTAAAGTGATATAGTATGTTTTTTTTGGTCAGAAAAGTGATATAATCCATTTAATTCAGCAAACTTTTATGAAAATAAATTGCAACTTAATAGACAAATTTCTTTTGAAATCCAGTTATTTAAGTATAGCTTTTATCTAATTAAAGAAATGTGTTCAGAAGAAAACGGAAATGAGAATACTTTTATGTAAAACTCACTTAATTTGAAATTGATTTCAGAAAATAGATAAAATAGAAGTTCATAAGCTTCACTTTATTAGTTTATTGTTCAATAATGACTTTGTTTTTAATCTTGATTCAAAGAGAATTTTAATAATTGATAGAGAGAGATGGTCTCAAGTTATAACTTAACATTAAGAATTGATGAACATATCATTTAAGGAATATGACAAAGAAATCCTTATGCTTTGATATACTACTAATAGTAATAGTAACAATAATTGTTTCACCGAAAATGATGAAATATCCCTAGAAAATATAGATGAACCTATAAGTGAATCGGCAAAGGTTGCAAATGGTCATTTATTAATTTTGGACAAGAAAGTAAATGATAAGAAATTCAAAAGTACAAAAGGAACAATCCTTTATCTTTTTCTTTATTTTCCTGCATTTTACATCACTGGCAACAATTTTACCCATTGACGTACTTTTAAAATCCTTTTCATTTACTTTAATGTCCAAAATCAACAAAAGATCATTTACAACCTTTGTCGAGTCACTTATCGATGTTTTCGGTGAAACATCTTTTTGGCGTGCTTGACGTAACTCATTTTGTTGATTTGAGAAGATTACGATGGCAAGATTCAACTATCAACAAGAGTTCAATAATGCTATTGGAAACAACAATCTGGTGCGACAAACAGGTAACAAGCTTGTTGCACATTCTGAGGCTTGAGCCGGTGGAAGAACAACTGAAGATAAGTAATGTGAGAAAGTTGATTTTCAGAGACATCTCACTTATGGGCAGTCGAGGGAGGTTGCACCAACTACCAACATGGTGTCAACCATGGAAGGTATTTTCAAAGAGTAGTAGAATGCTATGGCCAATTATATTGTGAGTCATATATTTGACGTAATCAAGCCAATCATCATCAATATCGCGAACCCACGCTATTGAGGCCAAGATCATTCAGTGGGTATGTTTATAGTCTTTCTCCATTTATTGATGCTAATAATGTTGGTCAGAGTAGTCTACCCCTATAAGAATTATGCAAATGCATGAATGTTCTAATCAAGGTCGGAATAATGGCAATAATCAAGCTAATGTTGATCAAAATAACCAAATTTGTTATATAATTTGGCAAATCAAACTGGTTGGCAGGCTGGTCAATTGCCAGATACTAAAAATGTTAGGCTAGTGGCTCCATTGATACTACCCAATGTGAATCCTATTGGGCCTAACATGTTTATTAACGTAAATTATTCCAGCAAGACTAGCATCACCGCCTAGTCATTGACATATAATTCAATTAGATCCACTTTCAACCAAAAAATTAAACCGATTTAAATACAAGTCAATTAATGTATACTAACTGCTCTACATTACATCACATCCCAGATGCAAGACTTCTTTTAGGTTAAAACCCTCACATGTGAATCTTAATAGCATAAAATTAAATGATAATTACCTTAATAAGATGGCAATATAAAGAAAAAGGTGCGCAGAATTTATAAAAAATTGAAACTACAATTGGAATACAAGAACACAGAATAGACTATTTGGGGAAAAAAACTAGTAATCAAAGATCTAGAAAGGGCAAGTAGAACACTTATAAAACTGTAAATGTAGAACAACATTCTTCTTTGAAGGTCAGTCTCCTTACAAGAAGATCCACTCCGAATTCAGGCTCTATGACCAACCTCAGAGCTGGGGAGTGTCTATACTTGGGCGAGATTGAGAAGGAGAAGTTGGAAATTATGAGGGCCAGGAGGACTTTCAGCTCGGTCATCGCAAAGTTCTGCCCTAGACACGTGCGAGGCCCGACCCCGAATGGCATGTATGTGTACGGGAGCTTGCACGCTCCGGTGACTCCATTCGCAAACCGCTCCGGGTCAAACTGATCCGCGTCCGGTCCCCAGATCTTGGGGTCTTGGTGGAGGGTCGCCGTGAGGGTCCAAACGTTGATACCTTTTGGGACTTGGATGTTCCCAAGCTTCATGTCTTCAAGTGCCTCTCTTGAGACAACGGCCACAGGTGGGTAGAGACGTAGCGACTCATTGATTACCATCGTCAACTGCAATCAATACCGTGTTTCGGACTAATTATTCTGTGTTCACAATGGAAAAAATTCATTTCACTGCTAAGACCAAATGTGTTTTTTGTTGTGTGAGTGACTAATGGATAAAGGAAAAGTTTCAAACTAAACCGTTTTCATCTTCCGAATCATGTCAGCATCGGGATATCGGCCACCACGCAACAGTTGCATGACCTCCTCGCGTACTTTGGCTTGCCATCCCGGATTCAAGGCCAATAACATCAACGTCCACGAGGCCGCGACAGCAGTTGTCTCATAGCCGGCCAAGTAGATGTTCTTGCAGTTGTCCACTACAAAATGGTCTGTCACGTCTTCACGTCCTGGCTCGCCGCTGTTTTTAGCGCCTTCGAGTATCATCTGAAGCAGGTCCTTCTCTGAGGTTGCTTCCTTTCGTTCCTTCACTACCTTCAGGATTAAGGACTGAACCTCTCTCTCCAGCTTCCATATTTCCCTGTTGCTCTTGGTTGGCAAGTATCTAGGAGGAAATTACCATGTTTTCGTTAGTTATTTTCATTCTCTGAAATAATTAATTTCGTGTAGGAATAATACATTCATGTGCTCTTTTGCAAACTCTCTTACCACATAGGACGCATGCAAGGAATGATGAATAACCAATTAAAGATCGCTAAATCACTTAATAAGAGAGTTTTAATAGGACGTAGCGGCCAGTTAGCTCCTACATTAATTATATAATGGACATTTCTTTGGAAAATATAGCTTCATTGATTACCCAAAAAGCAATGGGCGCAATTTTAGTTTTTTTGTTTCAACCGGTACACAAATTAAAGATACTTTCAATTTCCATAAAAAGATTCTTTATCAAGTAATTCATTTGAATAAATTACCTAAATCCAGGGATTGTAGAGGTGAAGGCTATCTTGGAGATTAATTCTTGGAGAGCTCTAAGCTTCAAGAAAATCTCGTCCCTTGGCATAGTTGCTCCCAAAGCATGCCTTGGAGATCACATCCCCAGAAAAGCTCCTCATGTGGCTTTCAATCTTAATTTCAGCAACTCCTCCTTCCTTCTCAATCCTTTCACTCCAAGAATTCACCAAAGTAATTGAAGACTCCACCATGACGTTTATCATACCCTACACAGAGATTTATTACCATAAATAATCATTCAATCGGTGTCTAGATTATTAAAAATAGCCACTTGAAACTCTAGTCTGGTTTGGCTGAATGGCTCACCAAACTCTACCCAAGCTTCAAGAAAATAAGATGTGTCAGGTAATCAACTAACTCCCTTTAAGCCCTCTTTAATTGAGAGGGACGTGTCCCATTTGGACATAGCAAAAATATTCCATGTGAAAATCTTTTCATTTCATCAGATACATGACCACTTTCTTGGAATGCATTATGATTGCTTTTCTTTCGTCACGTCAGCCATGCGCTCGATGCGTTAAGCATGTTCTCTCTCTCTCAAGGAATAATCTTGGGTCTATGTGCGAATAGAGAGTGCCTGTGTATTTAAGATCACCGTAACTTTGTCGACGCAAAACTCAGTAGCAAGAATCTTCCTCTGGTGAGCCCATTTGGCGCCATTGGAGGTCAAAATGCCTTGGCCAAGCAAAGGACCCATCACCTTCTGCTGGTAAGAAGGCTTTCCAAAGTCCAACGACATGCAAGTGCTTATTTCCCTCACTGCCTCCACATCGTACACGTACAGGATCTGCAGAGTCCCCATCGAGAACACGAAAACAGTCCCTAAATGCCCCCAAAAAAAATTGCATTCTTTATTAACCAAAGACAAATCTCATTGCAATTGAGTGCGATATGATCGATTAATTGATTACCATATTGTTGTCTCCAGCGATCCAGGAATGGGACGAGCTTGGAGGAGCAGTTGTGCGTTATGGCTTGTTGATCTTCTCGTGATGGTGATTTTGTGGGTGTGGTGGAATGTGATTGAACCTTCTTTATCTCGCGGAGATTCCCGATGAGAAAAGAACCCAGAGGGCCCCGGACGCCTTGTTCCCGGAGCTTCGACCGTAGCCTCTGCGGCCTCCGTATCAAGACGTCAAGAGTTCGAATCACGGCACTCAGGAACGCCACCGTGAACGCTGTGAAGATGAGTTTCAATACTTGCAGCTCCATATATTCACCCTCCAGAGAGATATATATATATATATCTCTCTCTGGAGGGTGAACTTCTTTGCAATATGGCTTGTATGGCTTTTGAACTTTTATTTACGAGAGAGAGAGAGAGAGAGAGAGAGAGAGAGAGAGAGAGAGAGAGAGAGATTTGTTTATTAATATATAGTCTTGATTACTATATCGTTATCTCCATGCGAATGCTTACGGGAAAAAGTGCCAAAAAAGTCCTAAACCTTTTACATTAGTGCCAATTTAGTCATACACCTTTTTTTTTATGTCAATTCAGTCCTAGTGCCAATTTAGTCATACACCTTTTTTTTATGTCAATTCAGTCCTAAACCTTTTGCATTGGTGCCAATTTAGTCCCAAACCTTTTAAATTGGTGTCAATTCAGTCCTAAATCTTTTGTTTTTGTGCCAATTTAATCCTTCCGGCCAATTTTAACCAGAATTTGCCGACATAGATGCCTGCTGGCCGGTGGCCGACCACCTGCGTGGACAACTTTAATAATATTATAATATTTTTTAAAATCTTATTTTTTTTTTCCTTTTTTTCTTTCTTTTCCACTTTTTTTTTGTCTCTCTCTCCTTCCTCCGGCCGGTCGCCAGGCCAGAGGCCGAAGAGCTTGACCTTGCCAGTCACTGGTGAGGCGGCCTCGCCCGGCAAGGACGAGCCTCGCCTTGGTTGGGCAAGGCCCGACCTCGCCGAATCTGGAGAGGTCGGGCCTCGCTCGACCATGGCGACGCTCGAGCCCTCACCGGATCTGGCAAGGTCGGGCCTCGCTCGACCATGGCGAGGCTCGAGCCCTCGTCTGTGGCCTCCTGCGAGGGCTCGAGCCTCGCCATGGTCGGGCGAGGCCCGACCTCGCCGAATTTGGCGAGGTCTCTGGGTGAGGCTCGAATTCGCCAAGCCTCCGGCGAGGGCGAGTCTTGCCTTGGTCAGGCGAGGCCCGACCTCGTCGAAGGCCTGGCGAGGTCGAGCCTCGCCGACATGGCGAGGCTCAAGCCTCGCTGAGGTCGGCGAGGGCGAGCCTCGCCATGGTCGGGCGAGGCCCGACCTCGTCGGATCTGGAGAGGTCGAACCTCGCCCAGCGACCTCACCAGATTTGCCGAGGTCGGGGGAGGCCACCCTCGCCAGTGGCCGATCGCTAGACCGGCAACCGGCTAGAGGAAGGAGGGAGAGACAAAAAAAAAAGCGAAAAAAAAGAAAAAAAGGAAAAAAATTTAAAAAATATTATTAAAGTTATCCACGTCGGTGCCGGTGACCGGCCGGCAGGGGTCCACGTCAGCAAATTCAGATCAAAATTGGCCGAAAGGACTAAATTGGCACAAAAACAAAAGGTTTAGGAATGAATTGGCACCAATTTAATAGGTTTAGGACTTAATTGGCACCAAAAAAAGGTTTATGACTAAATTGGCACCAATGCAAAAAGTTTAAGACTGAATTGGCACCAAAAAAAGGTTTAGGACTAAATTGGCATTAATGCAAAAGGTTTAGGACTTTTTGGCACTTTTCCCCAAACGAAAATAATGCATTAATTGAGAATACTTATGTACAGGTTTAGATGCTCTGCTAAATCTTGTTAGAGCGGGTTCAGGTGCATGTGGTTCTTGTTCTGGTTCTTTTTTACAGTCCATAACAACATTTTCAGAATTTCTATCAAGAACACTCTTAGAAACCCCTCTCTCTAGCCAATATATTAATGCATTCGAGTGAACGACAACATCGATGGTCGTTAATCCAATAGACGTCGTAATTAATCTATTTGCGTCATATGGAGGGTCTAGTGCCATAATGTGTGTATTTGTACACACTAAACAACATGCAATGTTAATTAGGATTTACTTGGATAGTCATAAATAAGCTTAGTCGTTATGCTTATTATATCCAATTTGGGAACTCTTGGGAAGGTCTTTTTTGTTGTGTTGGAATTTGGAGCAAGAGCCCTCCAGATTAGCTGAATTGAACTAAAGTCGACCGACCATCTTCCCCGTCGATACTTAGCCTCAAAGTTTAGTCCAATAGTCAAGCCTCCATATCTTACTCATTCGAGATCTGAATTCGAACCGCCATACTTGTGCTTTTTCCTTCTTGCAAGAGACCACAGATGTATTCTTCTGATCGATAAAATATGCAGGGACGATGTGTTTAAAAGAAGGAATTCTAGGGGCAACATGTGGAGAGAAGGTGGAAAAATCAGAACACATATAGGAAAAGAAAAACTAAAACATGTATAAAAAGTCAAAGTGAACCGGGGGATGAAATAGGATCAGTCAAAATAATGGTTTTGGTACGCAGAGGATGATCCAATACCCGAAGAAAGCTGACCACCTTATAGAATGAATACTCTGCAAGGGCAAAAGCCGTGCATGTCATATGAAGTGCTAAATTAGACAATACTAAAATGAGTCATTAATTTGTAGTTGAGCTAATATCCAAAAAAGTCTAATGGAGACATTCGTCGTGGTAATATAGTTTATTCGATCCAATGGTTTAGCCCTTATGGATGGCAAGAGGAAGACGGACAAAACGAATCGACAAGCAGAAGAGTAGGTACTCGAACGGGGATCAAAGTGGGTAGAATGCATATTTTGCCATTATCTTTCGCTGCTTGGAGATTACTTGACTGCATTGTTCAGGAGATACACGTAGGCACTGCTGCGGTGATTGCTCTAGTGGTTCAAGATTTGGTTTGCAAGTTGAATATCATAGATTCGATGTATGGTCTATCCTTGATCTCAAGAAGCCTTGGTTAATTTGTGAATGATGGGCCTAGGCTTAGGTATATCGTCGATCTGGGGCTCTCCACTTGCATTCGTGTAGGGTCTACGGTGATGACCTCACTCAGTGGGCAACTGTTTTTTAGATAGCACCCTTAACCTCTACACGACAATAGTTGTCAGTAATCACGTCATTGTCATAAGATAAGGGATCTGCACACCACCAGGCACTCAGTTACTAGTAGGGGTATGGCAATTGGGATGTTTAATTTAGGTCAATGATTTGAACCCTAATCGGAAGAATATATATATAATTACAATTTGTTATGAAATACATGAATGAATATTTATTATATTCAATGTACCTATTATGGCACATTCTTAACCTATATACATGAATGAATATTCAATGTACCTATTATGGCACATTCGTAACCTACATTCTACGTATGAATGCCCATCTCCCTATTCAATGTATATATTCAATACATTGACATTAATGATATGTGCATCCTTGTTTTCTTATAAATAGAAGCTTAGTTTTGGTCATTGTGTAAGAAATTAGAACAGAAGAAGAGAATGAGAGAGGAAAATATACAGTGAGAATAAAATTTCTCCTCTGACTTTCTCTACCATCTTTGGTGTTTATCTACTTTCTCTTCTTAATTTCTCTTTATTCTCTCTATTATATTCTCGCAACGCAATATTTTACAACACGTTATCAGCACGAAGATCTACCAATTGAGTAAATAATTTTTGCAAGGTAAGTATTTTCTTTGTTTTTTATTAATCAACTTATACTTCATCTTCTTCTATCAATTCTTCTTTTTTTCTTTTTCTTGGCCTGAAGCCAAATTTCCAACCTAAAAGTATCCTTCTGCTCCTGAAGTGGTGGTAGATATTTGGAAATCCTTCTAATTAATTTAAGGATTCATTTGTTTTGCAAGAATTATGGCAAATATTGAAAAGCCCAAATTCCACATCCTCGAAGTGAGTGGAAATAATTATCTATCCTGGTGCCTTGACATGGAAATGCACCTCCAAGGGCAAGATCTTGCTAATGCAATTACAGAAGACGGAACCTCAAATGCAAAAGATAAAGCAAATGCACTGATTTTTATTCGTCGTCATTTGCATGAGAGCTTGCAGACTCAATATTTATTCGTTCAAGACCCTCAAACCTTGTGGAAGAGGTTGAAGGATAGGTATGACCATACCAAGACTGTTATCCTTCCTCAAGCACAATATGACTGGCAAAATCTCAGACTACAAGATTTTAAATCAGTGTCTGACTATAACTCCGTTTTATTTGATATTGTTTCTCGGCTTGAGTTATGCGGTATCAAGCTCACTGATGCAAAACTGTTAGAGAAAACTTTCTCCACCTTTCATGCTTCGAATATTGTATTGCAACAGCAATATCGACAACGTCAACTTGCCACATACTCTGATTTAATTTCTGTGCTCCTCACTGCTGAGCAAACTAATGAATTGCTGCTAAAAAATCATGATCTTAGACTTGCTGGCTCAAAAGCATTACCTGAAGCACATGCAAACTCTGAGAAAATTACTGGCCATTTTAAGGGTTATAAGCGCAGGCAAGAATATAATCCTCGAAGGGGTGGCAGAAAATTTAACCGCCCTAGAAAATCTAACTTTGGCCCGAATCATGACAAAGAAAAGAAGCTAAAGAAGGTGACTAATGAAAGTATTTGTCATCGTTGTGGCATGACTGGGCACTGGTCACGTACTTGTCGTACGCCAAAGCACTTTGTTGATCTATACCAGGCATCTTTGAAAAATACGGGCAAACATGGTGAATCTCACGCCATTGAAATTAATCCTGCTGCCATAACTACTGTTGAGGCCAACAATATCTCTATTGGTGGGACTCCTCTTGCTCTTGAAGTAGCAAATGCATCCCTGGATGTCTCTGATTTCTTTGAGGACCTCTGATTACTTTGATGAAGCATCGGACTGGTGGATGACATCTTAGACTTTGAATTTTATGATTCTAATAATTTCTTTTCTAGTTGTTTTTCTTTAAATGTATTACCTTTTATTGTTCTTTAATATGGTTATGCAATGAAATGCTTATGAACTTGATATAATATTTATTATTTTGAAATTTTATCTGACCCTATAACTAATATAAAAATTTTATGATACTTGACACCTGAAGTTGTCAACATAAATGCAAATGGAAAACACCGAGAAAAAGGAAGATGTTTGTTTGCTTGATAGTGCATCAACGCATACCATATTTCGTAGTAGATACTTTTTCTCGAGTATGACATTACGTTAGACACATGTCCATACAATATCTGGTCCTATTCCGATTATTGATGGTTTCGGGAATGCCACAATTATTTTGCCAAAAGACACCATCCTGCATATTGAGAATGCATTTCTAAGCAGTAGATCAAAAAGGAATCTGCTTAGCTTCAAAGATGTACGCCGTAATGGGTACCATGTTGAGACTATTTATGAGCAAAATAAAGAATATATTGGCATTACCTCTTATAAGATGGGCCTGAAGACCATCCATGAGAAGCTAGAAGCTTCTTCTATGGGTTTGTATTGTGTCATGATTAAGGCCGTTGAAACCTACTCCACCATATCCTGGAGATTGGTAAATCCTGATCAATTTGGATTATGGCATGATCGCCTTGGTCACCCTGACGCTTCAATGATTCGTAGAATAATCCAGAATACAAAAGGACACCCTTTAAAGGATACAAAGGTATTGTTGTCCAAAGATTATAATTGTGAAGCTTGTTCATAAGGAAAACTCATTATCAAACCTTCTATAACAAAGGTTGATCTTGAATCCCCTTTATTCCTGCAAAGAATTCAGGGTGATATTTGTGAACCAATACAACCACCAAGTGGACGATTTCGATATTTTATGGTACTAGTAGACGCATCCTGTAGATGGTCCCATATTTGTTTATTATCTACGCGCAATGTCACCTTTGCATGTTTACTTGCGCAGATTATAAAGCTCCGGGCACAATTCCCTGATTATCCAATTAAAGGCATAAGGATGGATAATGCTGGTGAATTTACATCAAAGAGTTTTGATACGTATTGTGCTTCACTCGGAATCGAGGTTGAGCACCCGGTCGCATATGTTCATACTCAAAATGGATTGGTAGAATCCTTGATTAAACATATCTAAATCATTGCCCGCACTCTATTATTGAGAACGAATCTCAACGATACAGCATGGGGTCATGCAGTTTTGCATGTGGCAGCCCTAATAAGATTGCGCCCCACTGCTAGTCTCTTACAATCTCCCCTTCAAATGGTTCTTGATTATGAACCTAATGTTTCACATTTACGCACCTTTGGTTGTGCAGTACAGGTGCCTATAGCACCACCAAAAAGAACGAAAATGGGTCCCCAACGCCGTTTGGGCATTTATGTTGGGTTTAATTCACCATCCATCATTAGATTCTTGGAAATGACTACTGGTGATCTTTTTATTGCCAGATTCGCAGATTGTCATTTCAATGAGACTATGTTTCCATCAATTGGGACACCTAAAACAGACATGGCTGCGAAGCAAAAATCAATTAAGGTTTTATCCTGGAATGAGAAAATTTTATCTCAATTAGACCCAAGAACTCCTGAGTGTGAAAACGAGGTGCAGCGCATAATTCATTTACAGGCTGTAGCCAATAGACTTCCTGACGCATTTAATGATACCACTAAGGTAACGAAGTCTTATATTCCAGCTGCAAATGCTCCAGCTAGGATAGCTGTTCCCGAAGGACAATCTAAAATGGATCAAAATCCCCCACATTTGAAGCGTGGTAGACCGATAGGATCAAAAGACACTGTTCCTCGAAAACGAAGGGGAAAGAATCAAGAATCCGCTCCAGAAGAGCCTGGTGCTGTGCTTACTTCTAAAGAGCTTAATGCCCCTGAAGAGGTACAAACCCATGAAAAGATCACCAACCCTAGGAATATTGAGAATTCCATTACATATTGTAATGAGATTTGGGATCGGAATGAAATCATCATTGATGATATTTTTGCATCTCAGTTGCTCATAAAATTATGGATGATGATTGTGAGCCGCAATCTATTATTGAATGCCGTCAAAGGCACGATTGGTCTAAGTGGGAGGAAGCAATTAAGGTTGAATTAGCTTCCCTAGCTAAACGAAAGGTTTTTGGACCCATAACTTGCATCCCCGATAATGTAAAGCCGTTGGATATAAATGGGTATTTGTCCGAAAACGAAATGAGAAAAATGAAGTTGTCAGGTATAAAGCCAGACTCGTTGCTCAAGGATTCTCCCAGAGACCTGGGATTGATTATGATGAGACATATTCACCTGTGATAGATATGATTACATTTCGTTTTCTCATTAGTCTGGTACTCTCTGAAAGATTGGAAATGCGTCTTATGGACATTGTGACGGCATATCTATATGGCTCATTAGACTCGGATATTTATATGAAAATTTCCAAGGGATTCAAAATGTCTGATGCATGCACTCCCCGCAACTTATTCTCAATAAAATTGCAAAGATCTTTGTACGGGTTAAAGCAATCTGGTCGCATGTGGTATCAACGCCTAAGTGAGTACCTAATTAAGGAAAGGTACAAGAATGATCCTATCTGCCCATGCGTGTTTATTAAGAAATCAGAAACCGGATTTGCTATTGTAGCAGTTTATGTCGACGATATAAATTTAATTGGAACTCCATAAGAGTTAGCTAAAACTGTTGAGTATTTGAAAAAGGAATTTGAAGTTAAAGATTTGGGTAAAACCAAACTTTGTCTTGGTCTAGAGCTTGAGCATAAAGCAAATGGAATAATTGTCCATCAATCAGCATACATTGAAAGATTACTTAAACGCTTCAACATGGACAAGGCTCACCCATTGAGCACCCCTATGGTTGTAAGGTCTCTAGATCCCCAGAAGGATCAGTTTCGTCTTAGAGAATCTGATGAAGAGATACTTGGTCCTGAAGTACCATATCTCAATGCAATTAGGGCTTTGATGTACTTGGCACAATGTACGAGACCAGACATCGCTTTTGCGGTAAATTTATTGGCACGTTTTAGTTCTGAGCCAACTCGGAGACACTGGAATGGAATTAAACATATTTTTCGTTATCTCCGAGGAACCATAGATTTGGGATTATATTATTCCAAGGATTCCACTACCTCTGGTTTAGTTGGATATTCTGATGTTAGATATAAATCTGATCCACATAAAGCTCGCTCTCAAACTGGTTATTTATTTTGTTATAATGGCACCGCCATTTCTTGGCGTTCTACGAAGCAATCGCTAGTAGCTACATCTTCTAACCACTATGAGATTATTGCTTTCTATGAAGCTGAAAAGGAGTGTGTTTGGTTAAGATCCGTTACAACACATATTCACAATTTTTGTTGCTTAACACCGGTTACAAATTCTCCCACTATTATTTATGAAGATAATGCTGCTTGTGTTGCACAAGTTAGGGGAGGATATATCAAAGGTGATAGGACCAAGCATATCTCGCCGAAATTTTTCTATACTCACAAACTCCAAGAAAGTCGACAAATTGATGTTAAGCAGATTCAATCCATAAATAATCTTGCAGATCTTTTTACCAAATCATTGCCAACGTCAACTTTTGAGAAATTAGTGTATGGCATTGGTATGCGGCGAGTTCATAAGATGCAAGATTAACTAGCCCCAGCAGTGACTATATAGCTCAAATTGAGGGGGAGATATCGTGAACTATGCATTGCACTCTTTTTCCCTTTTGTCCGGTTTTTGTCCCATTGGGTTTTTCCGGCTTAAGGTTTTTAATGAGGCAATTAATGCATCCATAAAAGGGAGAGATCATAAAATTTGCGTCCTGTACTCTTTTTCCCTTTTGTCCGGTTTTTGTCCCACTGGGTTTTTCCGGCTTAAGGTTTTTAATGAGGCAGTATCATTCAATGCACATTCATGAATACAATGAATATTCAAGGGGTAGTGTTATGAAATACATGAATGAATATTCATTATATTCAATGTACCTATTATGGCACATTCGTAACCTATATACATGAATGAATATTCAATGTACCTATTATGGCACATTCGTAACCTACATTCTACGTATGAATGCCCATCTCCCTATTCAATGTATATATTCAATACATTGACATTAATGATATGTGCATCCTTATTTTCTTATAAATAGAAGCTTAGTTTTGGTCATTGTGTAAGAAATTAGAACAGAAGAAGAGAATGAAAGAGGAAAATATACAATGAGAATAAAATTTCTCCTCTGACTTTCTCTACCATCTTTGGTGTTTATCTACTTTCTCTTCTTAATCTCTCTCTATTCTCTCTATTATATTCTTGCAACGCAATATTTTACAACACTATTGTCTATGTCACTAATATTGGTGAGAGTAGGAGCACTTGGTTCTCCTACTCTTGAATGATTATAGGAGATAAATCTGGATTTAAATCTATCGATCTCCTAGAGAAGCTAGAATGCCATGAAGGAATAGATCAAATATTACAAGATCTTCTAGGAATATCAACAGATCTCCTAAAGAATTGTATTGTTACTCTTTGGAGTTTTATAAAGATCCCTAGCTCACAAAATTTCAAAAACAAATGAGATCTGGATTATAAAGATGTTATAGGGATAAAAGTGGATATAGAATTTACTAGACGGGATTCCATAAAGGGATTAGGGACAAGTAAGACCAGGATATAGGATGTGTAAATCTGTAGCTCTCTAGTTCTCCCTTAGAAGTGAAGAAGGGATTCTAGAACATATGAAAGTTGAGTGATAGAGTGGACGATGCCCTTCTCTGATGAAAGGGGATTCTTTTAAAGACTTCTTTGGTGACTATAGAAAGGTTCACGGGTCCTTTACTGTAGCGAACAGTAAAAGTTAAAAAGTCAAAAGTGCACAGTATTACCGTGATTATGACAGACACAATAATGAAAAATTGGAACATTTTTTGGCTCCTTTTTGACAATTCAAATTTTGGCAAAGATTCCGACATCTAATTATGAAAGTAGGCAAACTCTACATCTTATCAAAATCTGGCCAAAGGTTCTGGAGGGTTTTCTTTCTCTTCGTCTTCATCATTCACATCTCTCCATTAAATATCTGGTATGCCATAACAGTCATCTTCATTTGAATTTTCACAGTGATGGGAATGAATTGAGCTTGATTCTTCTAAATGAGAAAGGGCTTGTTTCAACATATTTGTTAGTTGCTGGTTTGACCTGACAGATGTTAGTTTGGACAGAACAATCCCTTTATCATGAAGGAAAGGAGTGATATCATCTGAGCAAGTAATTTGGCTCGAACTTGGAGTAATTCTTTTGTTTAGCCATTCTCTGACTGCTTGCTCAGTGACTCTATCAAAAAATTTGAAATCGTTCCACCACTTAACCTTGAATTTTCTGATTAAGATGGGGATGCCAGTCTCTATGGCTTTTCTATAATCAAAATTTCAGCCCAATACCCATGATACTCCGAAATAATAGAAAAAGAGCATCAGTTTAGGAAATTTTGTCTCATATGGAAGGGGTGTGAACTGGATTGAACTTTGGGGTGAAGTATTTCGTCATTGGGTTCAAAATGGTCCCACCATCTAATGAACCAAAATGGGACTTGTGGAATATTGAAATTTTCAAAAAAAAAATAGCCAAGTGTGAGAGTTGTTGGCATTCTTTCTTCAAAAGGTATTCCACCAAACTTGTTGGTAATCAAAATAAAATAAAAGGATTTGTATAGTAAGGGTTCGGTTATCTTGGTATCAAATTTTATCAAAATTATGGGATCTCGTTTCCATTAGGAAGGGTGGATGACCTTATGGATTCTTGCTATGGAGTAATTTATATAACCTTTATCAGAAAAATGTCTGAAAGTGACATATTTGGTTTCTGTCAATATTTTTTTGTAAAACTCTACTATTTTGTAAGGGTCATGCGGAGTATAGTTAAATTTGCTAGAAAACATATTTTTTGTTTTTAGCACCTTAGTTGTTTTCCTGTCGTTTATGAACCTGTGCCTTTGAGTCTTTGAATTTGCCCAAATGGATCAATTTGGCAAAGCCCATATCATAAGTGTTCCGTAAAAGAACAGATGGATAAATAAAAGGATAGAAAAACAAATTGGACTTCATGGGATATAGGCTCATTTTTCAAAAGACTCATAAGAGTCAATTGGACCTTGACGTGTCATTTGGCCCATTCTTCTCAAGTGAATTTTCGATCCAATTAAACCTAAAGCGCATTTTTTCTAGAATAAAAATCAAGATTGCATTCAACCTGTCCATGATCCGTAGACAAACTATAATTTTACTTGCAATTAAAAACAGAACCAATCTACGTCAACCAACGTTCACACCTCGCCGAGATATGGATCCAACAAACCATAACTTTTAGTTATACACGAGACAGAACTTATAGAGCACATCAAAGACTATGTTTTTCTTACCTGTGGATTTTCTAAATTTTGTCAAATTCCTATTAAGTGAAATAGGGAGTTCCTTTTTTTTTCCCCAATTTTGTTAGGCTAAATACATAAAAGCTAAAGGCACAGCAAATGCTCATCAAATTATCACTCTGCTTGTGGTCATCTAATATTTGCACAAAGAGAGTAAAAAATTGGTAAAAAGCTTTTAACATTTCCCAAATTTCATGATATCTTGCTGATGAACATCACTGCCGCTTGTATAAAATTTCATTTTTTGGCCGTCACTTGTACAAAATTTCAAAAGCTTAAAACAATGTGTCACAAGTTAAGGATGATATATTAACCGCTCCCTATTACATGACAATCCCGAAGTGGGACTTCTTTCGCTTTATAGGCTAATATCCTCACATGTAAACTTTAATAAAATGACAATTTAACTATAAGTACCCCACGAAATGTCATTGAAGAAAAAGGCGTGCGGAATTTATACTATTGTCAAACAACAATTGGAATACAAGAACACGGAATCGACTAATTTTGGAAAAAAACTAGTAATCATAGCTCAAGAGAAGACAAGTAGAACACTAACAAGTGTTACTGATGGGAATCCTCTTATTACTTGAGCAAAAAAGGACGCACCGATATTAAAAAGAGAAGGGCGCTTTCACATTTTCTGAACTTGAAACGTGGAACAAGATTTCCTTTGAATGTCAGAGTCTCCTTACAAGAAGATCCACACCAAATTCAGGCTCTATGACCAACCTCGTAACTGGGGAGTGTCTATAATTGGGCGAGATTGAAAGGGAGAAGCTGGAAATTATGAGGGCCAGGAGGACTTTCAGCTCGGCCATTGCGAAGTTCTGCCCTAGACACGAGCGAGACCCAACCCCGAAGGGCATGTACGTGTATGGGAGCTTGCAAGCTCCGATGACTCCATTGGCAAACCGCTCTGGGTTGAACCGGTCGGCATCAGGCCCCCAGATATCTGGGTCGTGGTGGAGGGGCACCACGTGGGTCCAAACATTGACCCCTTTTGGAACTTGGATGTTACCAAACTTCAAGTCTTCAAGTGCCTCTTTTGTGATAAGGGCCACCGGTGGGTAGAGACGTAGTGACTCGTTGATTACCATCGTCAACTGCAATCAATATCGTGAATGAGAACTAAGTAATCTATGGTTGTCAATAATGGAAAAAGTTCAATTCTTTATCAAGACCATAGGTGTTCTTGGTCGTGTAAGTGACATATATGAATATCGTGGATTATTTCTTTACTTTTTAGCTCTGACTATATTCAAAAGATGCATGTGGATTTATATAATATAGTTGGTTGAAGACCCAACTCACTTGAAATTGTTGTCAATAGATGCGAGTGGATCGGCAAAGAATATATAAGTTCTCATTTCACGTACTTAACTGTGAATCCATTAGCAATGAACAATTTTATCACAAGTATATGCATAAAGGAAAATTTTCAAATTAAATAGTGTTTTTTTTTTGTTTTCCAATCTAGAAACTCTTTGTAAATAATTCATGTTATGTATGTGTTCACCGTTTTCATCTTCAGTATCATGTCAGCGTCGGGAAGTTGGCCACCATGCAACAGTTGCATGACCTCCTCGCGTACTTTGGCTTGCCATCCCGGATTCGAGGCCAGCAACATCAATGTCCAGGCGGCAGTGACAGCAGTCGTCTCGTACCCAGCGAAGTAGATGTTCTTGCAGTTGTCCACAACGAAACGGTCCGTCGCATCGCCGCATCCCAACTGGCCGCTGTTTTCAGCGCCTTCGAGTATCATCTGAAGCATGTTCTTCTCTGAGGTTGCTTCCTTTCGTTCCTGCACTACCTTCAGGAGTAAGGACTGAATCTCTCTCTCCAGCTTCCATATTTGCCTGTTGGTCTTGGTTGGCAAGTATCTGGAAGGGATTCCCATGTAATGCGAGGTTAGAAGGAGCACAAACCGACTTATCCATGCATGCACTTATCGACTATTCCAACTACTCGTAGTTTTTCCTCTAAAATTTGAGGACAAAAGATATTATTAAAGCTTCGACATTTTGCGAAAGTATCATTAAGAGGTGAGCAAGGGATTTCCTGATAGTCAAAGAGGGGTCTTCTTGAAGAAACCGAACTTACTCAATATGGACAAAAAGTCAAAAATTAAAAGTAGGATTCACTCTAGTGCGGAGAACGAGTTTTTTGGCAGGAATAATCTATGCCTCCAACTAGAGCGGGAGGCTTCTTAGCTCCTATCAAACATGTGACGATCTCCTCTAAATTCACAACTGCATTAATGTCGTTTTAATTTAAAAATGTGCAATTTGTAATTCATAATAGTCAATTGCTGTCACATGGGAGGGAGCGGCCAGAACGCTCCTGGTAAGCCAACAAAATTATGTCCAACAAAATGATTCTTTTATCCAGTAATTCATTCGAATAAATTACCTGAATCCAGGGACTGCAGAGTTGAAGGCTATCTTGGAGATTGCTTCTTGGAGAGCTCTAATTTTCAAGAAAATCTCTTGTCCCTTGGCATATTTGCTCCCAAAGCATGCCTTGGAGATCACATCTCCAGAAAAGCTCCTCAGGTGGATGTCAGTGTTAATTTCAGCAACTCCTCCTTCCTTTTCAATGTTTTCGCTCCATGAATTCACCAAAGTAATTGAAGACTCCACCATCAAGTTTATCATACCCTACAAAGAGATTAGTTGCCCTAAATAATCATTCAAAGAGTGTCTAGGTTATGTAAAGAAGCATCTTGAACCCTTGCCCGGTTGGGTTCAAGAAATTCAGAAGGACTAGGGAAATATACCAAATTAAAATCCTTTAAACTTCAAATTCAACTTTTCAGCTTCATAAGATTCGTGAAAAGTATTATAATTACTTATGTTCCGTCAAGTCAGACGTCCTTTCTCTCTCAAGTAATAATCTTGGGTCTACGTGCAAATAGAGAGAGAGAGAGAGAGAGAGAGAGAGAGAGAGAGAGAGAGAGAGAGTGTTTAAGATCACCTTAACTTTGTCAACGTAGAACTCAGGAGCAAGAATCTTTCTCTGTTGAGCCCATTTGGCACCATTGGAGTTTGCAATGCCTTGGCCAAGGAGAGGATCCATCATCTTCAGCTGGTAAGAAGGCTTTCCAAAGTCCAACGCAGTGCACGTGCTTATCTCCCTCACTGCCTCCGCATCGTTCAGGTACAGCGTCTGTATGTTCCCCATCGAGAACACGAACACATTCCCTTAATGACCCCAAAAAAAGAACCATTATCTTTTTTGGTCAACCCGATATAAATCTCATTACAACTGAGTGCGATATGATCAATCAATAGATTACCATATTGCTGTCTCCAGCGATCCAGGAATGGCAAGAGCTTGGAGGAGCAGTTGTGCGTTATGGCTTGCTGATCTCCTTGCGATGGTGATTTCGAGGGTGTGGTGGCATGTGATTGAAGCTCCTTCATATCGCGGAGATTCCCGATGAAAAAAGAACCCGGAGGGCCTCGGATGCCTTGTTCCCGGAGCTTCGACCTTAGCTGCTGTGGCCTCCATATCAAGACTTCAAGAGTTCGAATCGCGGCGCTCAGGAGCGCTACCATGAAGGCTGTGAAGATGAGTTTCAATACTTGCAGCTCCATATCTCTTTCTATCTCTCTCTCTGTGGAGGGTGAGCTTGTTGGGCGTTGAGCTTGTATGGCTTTCCAACTTTTATTTACATAATATGGAGAGAGAGAGAGAGATTGTGATTAATTGGCGTCTTGGCTTATTGTTTGAGACTGCGAGACCTGAATTTTCTTCATTTATTTTTTCACGGGGAGCATATAGTAGACATGAATATTGAAACAAAAAAAAAGAGAAAAGAAAAGCGAAGTAAGTAAATTAAAATGGGAAAAATGATGCAGCCTAAAATTACGAGTAGATTATTAGTTGGGTCACGGCGATGATGGCGGGCCTGCCCCATGGATTGGATTTGAAAATTATAAAAAGAACGTGCCCCCATGAGTTTTTTTTTTTTGGTCAGATGCCCCCATGAGTTAATCATAATAGGAAAAGATAAATACACAAATTATGAGTTAGCCCTCGTCCAATAGTCAACTATGCAGGAAAAAAAGAAAAAGGAAAAGTTCATTTGGACATCAAGAGCTGACCAAAGCTTGTTTAACCTAACAAATATTTTACGGCAAAAGGACACTATAAGTGCCATAACTTGTGTACGACGCTCACTTTGGTGCCATAACTTTTTTTCGGATCACTTTGGTGCCAAGTCGGAGTAAAAACGATCACTTAAGTGTCATAACTTTTTTTTGGATCACTTTAGTGCTAAAATTTTTGAAAAACGATCACTTAAGTGCTAAAATTTTTTAAAAACAATCATTTAAGTGTTAAAATTTTTGAAAAACGATCACTTAAGTGCCAATCTCCGACGAGACTCCGGCGAGCCACGTCAGCTTCAGAAATTAATAAAAAAAATGCCACGTCAGATTTCTGGCAAAAAATTGTGTACGGCACCGGAGTTGGCACTTAAGTGATCGTTTTTCAAAAATTTTAGCACTTAAGTGATCGTTTTTCAAAAATTTTAGCACTAAAGTGATCCAAAAAAAAGTTATGGCACTAAAGTGAGCGCCGTACACAAGTTATGGCACTTGTAGTGTACTTTTGCCAATATTTTACCCATATTCAGAATTCATGTGTCTCGAGAAACATAAATAATTTAAAGAATATTTTCCTAAAAATAATTGATTGTATCGGTTACAATTATTAGTTGATAAAAAAATATTTTCAATTATAGACAACAATTTATACCTAAAAGTTTTCATGGACAATGAAATTATTTTTTGTTCATCAAGTTTTACAAGCAATATAAATGATTATTTTTAAGAAAATATTTTCTAAATCATTCATTTTTTTGAAAGAAAATCCACCGCCTCGCTCATATTTATGGGCATATGGCTTAACCGACCGAAATTATATTAATTTATGAAGTTTGTTTCTGTTTTTCTTTTTCCAAAAATAGCGTGATTTGGGAGATCACTGTTTGGAATTCTTTGATTATGTTTCTCTTTCACTATAAAATTAAGGAAAAATTTCAATTAAGGACCCCAAATGGGGTCAAATTCTCAAAAAATGGTCCAAAGTAAACATTGTCTCAAATAAGGGCATGAAGTGCCTAATCAGTCTCAAATAAGAACCTGAAGTGCCCAAAAAGTCTTAAATAGGGACCTGGGTCGCCAGCAGGCCAAAATACCTGCCGGCCGGCAAAAATGTTACTATTCCAACACCGGAACAGTAACTTTTTAATTTTTTATTATTTTCTTTCAATTTTTTTTTCTTTTCGTTTTCCTTTTCTTCTCTTCCTCCGCCGGCGTTGGGCGAGGGCTACCCTCGCCTGGGCTAGGTGAGGTCGGCCTCGCCCGACGCCGACGAGGAGGGAGCCCTTGCTAGAACTGGCCAAGCTCGACCTCGCCGTTGCTAGGCGAGGTCGAGCCTCACCAGCGGTCGGCGAGGCCGAGCCCTTGCCAGATCTGGCGAGGCTTGACCTTGCCGGCAACTGGCGAGGCTCGACCTCGCCAGATCTGGCGTGGACCTCACCGAGCAACTGGCGAGGCCGACCTCACCCAGCCCAGGCGAGGGCGCCCTTGCCGGCGTCGGGCGAGGGCCGCCCTCACCTAGGCTGGGCGTGGCCGGCCTTGCCTGCAACGGCTAGGTCGGCCTCGCCCGACGCCGGCAAGGTCGAGCCCTCGCCGGCAACTGGCGAGGCCGACCTCGCCCGACGTCGGCGAGGGCGCCCTCGCCTGAGGCTAGTGACCTCCGCCGGCCCCCGGCTATGGTCGGCGGAGGAAGAGAAGAAAAAAAAAAGGAAAGGAAAAGGAAAAGAAAAAAAACATAAAGAAAATAATTAAAAAAATTAAAAAGTTACTGTTCCAGTGCTGAAACAGTAACATTTGTGCCGAACGACAGATATTTTGGCCGGCCGGCAACCTAGGTCCTTATTTGAGACTTTTTGGATACTTCGGGTCTTTATTTGAGATTGATTGGGTACGTCATACCCTTATTTGACATAATGTTCACTTTGGATCCTTTTTTGAGAATTTGACCCCACTTGGGGTCATTAATTGAAATTTTCCCTAAAATTAAAGCTATAAACAAATAAGAGGTAAAGGATGGTATGACATCCTTTGCCAAAAAAAAAAAAATGGTATTACATGACGTCTATAGTTCGCTAACTAATCTATGTGGGGCGATGTATTCATACATAGTCAGCCCATTATATGAATGCATTGTCTAACTAATCCTGGAAAGAGAGATGATAAATTATGCGATGGACTAGAAAATTCAAATTGTGGAAAATATATATATTTCCACAATTATATATATTGTGATTGAGTATAGGCACAAGGTGACCAGTCAAGTGACGTTTGAACAAGCTGATTACGATGGATCAAGTACTTGTATAATCTCAAAGGGTTTCTTGCAAAACAATCTACTCTTTCGAAACTAGCAAACGAGCACAGTTTAGTTTTATGGTAACTAACAGCCTGTTCATTTGAACGGAACCTTTTTGTTGTGTAAAGGGGGAGGTGATTTCCTCTTGAAATTAACTGCGAAAAGAATAAAGAGTTGACCCAAAAAAAAATTCTACGACTAAATGCATAGTTTTGTTAACGAGTGCCCCCGAGACACTTGAAGAGCTTGCAACAATATTTGATGAGAAGATGTTTGAGTCTTAATGTATCAATCGTGAATATCACGAGAATAATCGGTGCATTGAGAATTGCAAGATTCCTTATTTTAATACTTAATAAGCATCCTCGAAACACTTTATAATAAAATTCATAAATGAATCGATCCTTATCTTGTTGAATTCTAAAAATAGACCGTTGATTTTAGTGCAAGTTCAACCTTAGACTGTGTTTCCAACCCCCAAAAAGAAAACCTTAGACTGTGTTTGAAGGTTCAAATGAAAACTAGCACAATTGCTAATTCAATCGACATTGAACTTCAGATCCATTGCTGCTTTTTGTTCATTATAGTAAAGAAACAATGTGATTTTTCATATCTTGAATGTTAACCACAATCTAGAAATCAAGCCACTCGTCCACCTTCCGGACAACATATAGATGGTCCTCGGTCCAATAGACGTCTTGAATAATTTATTTGCATCATACGATAAGAAGGGTCCAGTGCTTTAACGTATGTATTTATGCACACAAAACTATCTACAATGTTCATTAGGTTGCAGGTACTTCGATTCTTATTTCGTCCGACAATGGCGAAGGTCATCCTGCAATACTGTTTACACCAAAAATGATCATCTCTTCGACATAGGCAAGCATGTGACTAACTCACGGGCATAAATGATCACGTGAATAATGTACGAGGATTATCATGCACGTGACATGTTGCCATCGGTCATAGGGGTTAATATTGATAGTTAAAGTCAGTGTTGACACATATTGGTGGCGCATATCGAGGAAAATTGCCAGTCAATTGTTGATACACGATGACGAATGGTTAATAACTATCGATATGGGTACCGATGAGCGAGGGACATCAAGCCATCAAAACTCTTTGGAGACGTGAAGAACAAAGGAACATAGTTACAAAGTCAAGATCACAAGGGATAGAGCAATTGCGGATCGAAGAGTAATCGACATGCATATTCTGCATATTTTGGAGGGCAATCACTTAGAAGCAAAGCTGTATAAAGCGACAATCATCCAAAGGCAATGTCATGGAACAACAAGATCACAAGGCAATTACCAATGAGCAGTTGTCACTTGGAACAAGACCATGGAACTGTTGGTTTGGGGCAAGATCGTGGGAACACCAGGAACAGCTGAAGTGCGCTTTTGAAGGAACAACTGCTTAGTAACAGGACCAAGGGATATGGGCACAAAACTTTCGGAAGTGGAGAAGCATGGAGGAAACCGTTGAAAACCGATCGACAAGAAGTATAACCGCTAGAAACCGCTAGGAAGTAGTTATCAAACTACCATTATAAAGACCATTAGTTGCTTACTAGGGAGTCCACACACAAATCAAACAAATTTTCCATATTTTCAGTATCTTTACTTTCCCGCATTGCACTTTATTTTCCTAGCCGTAACTTTTCGATTCGCTTCTTTGATAAAATTGCGATGTGTAATCCTATCCTATGTTATGTCATTGATTAAATCCTACCATAGTATCTTTGTGTTCTCAAGCTGGGTTGTCAATTAAGTCTTGGCATAGTTTGCTCATATCTAGTTGCTTCATCGAGTTTGTATTTTCCAAGTCTTGTCGTCGATTAAATGTCGGCGTGATTTGCATAGGTCTAGTCTTATTCTAATTAAAGCTGTTGGTTCCTTTTACCTGTGATATTTCCTATTCAGAGTTGGCACAAAACCTTGGTTTTATTAAATAAAAACCGAAGAATGATTTTCAGTAAAAGATATTTTGTCGTGGGAGAGATTTTGGCGAAACAAAGACACGTTGTCATAGTTTGGAAGAGATTTAGCGTCAGCGTTCTAAGACAACCTTTGAGTCGAGTTATCGAAACAACTGCAGAGCTAAACCAGCAATCTCTCCTCCGTCACCAAAACTTGCGAAATGGACGTCTCTTCACCTCAAACCCATCATCTCTCACCTCATCGTTTGCTAGAAACACGCTCTCTCAAGCAAAACCCTTTTTGTTCCTCGCTCTTCTCATGTATGATGGCCCTCATGAACTCTCTCTCGTACGTTCTCGTGTCTCGACTTGGCGCTCCTTCGCGATCGTTTCTGCTTGCCTGTGGCCTTTGACACCATCTGGCTTCATTGTGGGCTCTCACTTCTGGAACGAGCACCACGTCGCGCATGGCAGTGCGGACGGATCTAAGTCGGCTAATGCATCTATATGTATCTTTAAGTGTTTTGAGTGTGGTGAGAGAAAATATTATAATGGTGAGAGTGAGTATTTTTATGTGTTGTATTTGTACCACATTTTTCTTGAATATGAGAGTCTCACAGCTCTGATATTAATCGCACAAGAGAAGCTCTTAAGGAAGGATACGAATACACTACTTTACTTGCTGAAATCTCCTCTTCTTTTTTTTTACTCCACTACTAAAACGATTAAAGACTCGCCTATATATAGGCTTGAAACATGACTCTTGACATACCATTAATAATGACTCTAGAAAACTACAAAGCAATAAAGACACTTTAACATGTGCGCCGAAAGGACTTCCATAGGAAGTAAATAGCCTTTCGACCAAAACACGAAGAGTTACTAGAGATAGGCGGTGATATCTTCAATTTTGGTATAACAAGTGTATCTCAAGTTGTTTATTACAAATTTTTTCGTGTTACCATCACAGCGCTTCCACATACTCAACGAGTGGTATCAAAGTTGTGTCTTCGAATACCCTACAAGGGAGACGGCTGTTGTGGTAACATACAATTTATTCGATCCATCAGTATACAACTTTCACTTTTATTCATTATTAATGGTAAGGGAGATTCGTGTAAAACCGATCAATACAAAATAACGTGGATAGAATATATATTTTACCTTTGTATTTCATTGCTTGGAGATTACTTAATTGTATTGTTAAGGAGATACGTGGTTCGATCCGAATGTCAGTATCTACTCCACGGAATAAGTCAGGAGGAAATAATCTACTAATAATTGGAGAATCGGAGTTATAAACGTTCACACGTTTGAGTGTTTCTTATATATGGATTACACCCAAGCGCAAAGTGTACACAAATAAATAATTTAATTTTAAATGTAAAACTCACAACATAAAATTACCGGGTGTTCAAGCCCCAAACAATAGCTCGCATACAGCTGAAACAAGAACGTTGGTACGTTCTTTTCTTCTTCTTCTTTGTGGCGCGGCTCCTTCGTGAAAGCTACTATGCGGCCACGTCGGGAAAGAGTGCGGCCGTGTCTGGAAAAAAACATTTTTCTCAAAAGGAAAACCCTTTTGTTTTACTTTATTTTCTTTCCTCTCTTAACCCTCCCTTCTTAGTCATAGTTAATATATATATATATATATATATATATATGTTATAGGATATGTGGGCCCCTTCTTTTGTACGGTTCAAGAGGTTCCTCTGTAGAGTTCTTTTTTTTGTCTAACTCGGTAGAGTTCAATTCTTGGTCTTTTTGTATGTGTGTGTATAACTGTAATTAGGATCCCTATATATTCTCCAATTGGGCCGGATCTTGTACAGGACTTAAACTCAAGACATTAACTTAACAACTTTCTATCATGGCTCGACATACGAAGCCAGGTCATAATGTTCTTCGTTCGTGCCAGTTCTTGCTCACTCTTTACAGATGCTAGTTAAGCTCAAGCAAAAGGAATAGGCTTAATCATCATGTCTGTAGGGTTCTTCACCGTAGAGATTTTTTTCCCAACAATCTTATCCTTCGCTAAGACATCTTGGATGAAAATAGTACATGTTGATATGTTTCGTTCACTCGTGATAAATTAAATTATATTCTAGATATATCGCACATTAGTTATCACAATTTATATCAACACTTTTTTGTTATAATCCTAAGTCCGAGAGCAAACCCCTTAATCACATTGCCTCTTTCGCCATAAAGGTTAGTGTCGTGAACTTTGCCTCAATCGAAAACGAGACAACATGGTCACGTAAGGACGCCTTCCAACTCATTGCACCACCTATTAGCATAAATATGTACTCTGCTAAAGATTGGCACTTATCCAAGTCAGCGGTCTAATCCGAATCCACATAACCAAAAGTTTCACAACCATTGCCGCCCCTTTAATATACTATACTAACGTTTATTGTCCCCTTCAAATATCTAAGGATTCATTTCATAGCTTTCCAATGAGTTTTACCGAGGCGCTTCACGTAACAGCTAACTCCGCTCACAATTTGTAAAATGTCGACCCTAGTGCATACTATGACGTATATAATACTACCCACTCCATTAGAATGAGGAACACGGGACATTTGCTCCTCCCCATCCTCAACTTGCGGTGATAACTATTTTGAAAGTTTAAAGTGCTTCACTAAGAGTATACCAACAAATTTTGCTGATATCAAAACGTATTACAATCTTCTCAATATATTTATTTTGAGATAGATGTAAAACTCCTACAACCTATACGCAAAATGTCCATACCCAATATCTTCTTTGCAACACTTAAATCTTTTATCTCAAACTCAGTATTCAATTGTCTCTTCAACACATCAATATCAAACAAATTCTTCACTGCTATCAACACGTCATCAACATATTATGATAGATAAATCAAATACCCATCTTCCAATTTCTTAAAGTAAACACAGCTATCCATTTGACTTTTCAAATAATCCTGACCAGCCATGAAAGCATAAAAATGTTTGTACCACTATCTATGAGACTATTTCAGTCCATATAAATATTTCTTTAATAAGCAAACATGATCTTTTTTACCCGAAATAGCAAATTCCTATGTCTGGCTCATGTAAATCTACTCCTCGAGCTCTTTGTGAAAAGACGTTTTCATATCTAAATGCTCTAACTTGAGTGTGCAGCAATTAAGGCATAAAATACACAAATAGAAGTATGTCTTAGCATAGGATAAAGCACCACGGTGTAGTCAATGCTGTCTCACTGTATATACACCTTGGTAACATGTCTTGCCTTATACCTCCCGGCGATGGCTGATGGAGGCAAAAAAGAAAAAAGAAAAGATAAAAAAAAAAAGAAGATGAAAGGAAAAAATTCAGAAAATTAAAAATAAAGTTATAGAATTTATACATGTTAGAAGTAGCCATGCCACATAGAACGGCTGGCTTTGGCTAGACTGCCACGTTAGAAAATTTCGGCCAAAATTGGCTAGCATGACTAAATTGGTAAATCGTCAAAAGGTTTATGACTAAATTGACATAATTGAAAATTTTGAAATTGAATTGACCACCATACTACTTACCCTTTTTTTGGGTACGACGGTCAATTCAATTACTAACGCGATTATATTTTTGCTGAAATGAGGGGTAAGTAACTTAAGTAATTTGTTACTTAACCAATGTCAGTACATCAATGAAACGAAGGTTTGTAATTTCAAATAAGAGTTAGAAAATATTAGTAACCCACAAAAGTAAATATTGGTAGATTATTAAATAATTCGACTTGTAAATAAATATTGGTACTCGTCGAAACCAATTGGTAAATTACTAACGCGTGAGCTAGTAAACAATTCACCAATCACTTTTTTCTTTTCTTTTATGTTAGAATCGAGGTTTGGCAATTACCAACCGTGTTCACAGTGTACCAACACGAAACTCTATTTCGTTTCTAGAGCAACGGAACGTTGGCAATCTGCATGAACCACGAGAGATCCAAGATCTTTGAATCTGATCATCATGTAAGAAATATCGCTTTAGTGTGATTTCTTTCGTGTGGGACTGTACTCATAAATAGTGAGAGGTTCATGTCAACTTTACCATTTTTATCGTCTGAACCTAAGAAGGGCATTAGCCAGTTAGACTTCATCTAAATATCTAATTCCTAGTGCGATTAAATTTTTGCTGCCAAAAGAGCTACAAATGCCAACACAGACTAAGTGATTTCAACAACATCAGCAAAAAATGTTGGGGAAATTTGATTACTGATGAAGATAGAGAAATAGTAATAGATCCTTAATGCTTTTAATGCGTGACAACAATCACTATCCTTAAGATATTATTTGTCTTTACTATTGTTGCTACCGGGTTTAGAACAAATATACCTCTAGGAGAAACACCAAAGTCACAAAGAAACGAGTTCAGCAATTACTCAATTTCTCTCTTGGAATTTTCACCTTAAATGTGTTGTTAAAGTTGTGCGTATGAAAACAAAAGAAGACAGAGCTTTGAAGAAGTTGTAGTTATGAATAGTCATGGTTATAATAAAAAAACATGAGATTTGGTCTATATTCACAGACAACCAATCAACACACCTCTTGGGAATAGATACCTTATCCCCAATCATCACCACTTTTCGTGTTAAGAATAACTTCCATTCATAATCACCGATAACCTCTTTTTAGGACGAAGAGTCACCTCTTTTTATAATCAAGAGTCACATCTTCTTTGAATCAAAAGTCATCTCTTTTATGATGACAAACTATTTCAACAGAAAAGGCATCTGGTGCCCATTTGCAAAGGTAAAAGCCATGGCAAAGGATGAAGAAACCTAGTCGGCAATGAAAATGAACCTGACAGATCCAGGAGAAGACGTGGTTTATACATGCGAAAAATTTCTGCAATGTCCCGTAAAAAAGAGATACTTATGTAGACAGTAATGGACATGAATATTTTTCTGCCTCGCCGGCGATCATCCATATGAAATCTTAATGTTCGCGCCAGAGATTCGATATTGAACAAAATTCGACTCCTATTAAATGGACTTATGGTACTGTGATTAATGGATCACACGTGCAAAATTGTTCTGCACAAGCAATGTGTCAAGAAAAACCCCTACCCAGATACAAAATTCTTGTCATCCAGGACGCCACCTGGCTCTCCAGATGCACAATGGACGCTGTCCAATGTGATGCTTGCTTTCGAGAATGTAGCTTGACTTACTACTGCTATTCGGGTGGATTCCATCTGGACGTGGGCTGCGCAAAGGGGGAGCTTCAACCTTTTCTGCTCACAAACATTCATTCCACCTCCTTTTATGTGAGAATGGTAAGTGACATTGAGTGCGATGGATGCGGGAGTCCAATCACGGGGGAGATATATGGATGCTAAGAGTTTCAAATGTGGTATATGCAAGGAATTTTTGTACACTGTCTACTGCTGTGATGAATGCGACTTCAACGTCAACCTACCTTGTATAAATTCGATCCTGCCTCTGGAAGATCAGGACAGGAAGATTGGGAGAACCTCAGTGATTAATCACTTCTCTCACGAACACCAACTTTCAAACTTCCTACAAACATGAGATCTGCATCCTTGCACAGCTTGCCAGGAAAGGAAGCTCGTCAATCAATTCCATGGTTGTCTTGATTGCTCTTTCTTTCTCTACAAATCATGTAGCCCTTTAACCACCGAGCACTTAATCCTCCCTGGGTACCCTCTTACCCTCGCTCCCATTTCTGAATCCACAAATGACAGAAACAAATGTATTGGCTGTGAAGCACGGCTTCACATACATCTGCAAAAAGTGTAAACTCTATCTTGACAGAGAATGTGCTCTTCAGAAACTTGCATGTCTCGAGGAAGGAGCCACTGCAACTGTTCAACATTTCTCGAGCGAGCATGAGTTCAAACCTTTTCTCACGAATGGGGTCTCGCGCTGTTGCTGTTGCAGTAAAAATGCAAATGGTCCGGGCTATCGATGCCTTTTGGGGAACTGCAATTTTCAGTTCCATAAATCATGCTCAGATCAACTGCAATTGGAGATCCGGCATTCCTCCCACCCGCAATATCCATCACCTTTCTCTTCGTGGAAACCGATGGATATCTTGCTTGCCACGTCTCTAAGAGTGTTATCGGCATCATGGTCTCGAGCACAAGGCTTGAAATTAGATTGCACGCTTCCTGTTCTCAAAGAACAGCTCTAGATCATCCATTACATGAGCAGAGTCTTCCTTATTTTGAGCTGACTTCTTGCAGAAAACCCCAGACTCGCAATGCAAGGATGGTGGAGATAGTTGTGAGTTCAATTTCTACCGCTGCACAAGGTGTGATGTTAACCTTCACCTTGAATGCTCTCAGCTACCGCAACTTTTAACAGAAACCATCACATTGGTCCTTTTACCTTATTTCAATCTGTTGTCGAGATGATTCGTGCGAGTACTTAAATGTTAGTAAATTCGTCATAATGACTGTTAACTTATTAACCACATTGGTATAATATCAAAGACATTAGTTATTCACGTTGGTGCATTCATGATACTTGTAAGAATACATACTATCTGTAAATAACTATCTACATGGTAAAAAACAGTATATCACTAACCAATGAAACGTTTACTAAATTCATCATAATGTTGTTTAAATTACTAACCACACCTACAAAGTTTTGTAATATACTAATTCGTTTGCGTGTTGGTAAATTCATCATTGCAAATGCCAACCACACTTGTAAAATGTGAAAGAAGATGGTAACTCATTAATTTATCTTGATGTTGATAAATTCATTACAAAGTTGGTATTTTTACTAACCACACCTATAGTGTTGGTAATTTATTAACCACACTTGGAAAATTTCAAAGAAATAGGTAACTTATGAAGTCGTTGGGATGTTGGTAAATTCGTTAGCCACACTTGTAACATTTGAATGAAGTTTTGTAATTACTAATTTATTAAAATGCTGGTAAATTCTCTATAGTGCTAGTAGCTTACTAACCACACTTGTAAAATTCCAAAAAAAATGGTAACTTACTAATACAATGGAACTTTAGCAAATTGCTAATATGATTGGTATCGTACTAACAGTTAAGTCGGTAGTCTATTGGAGCGTTGGTAAATTCAATATAGTTTTAGTAATTTATTTCCACACCTATAAAATTTCAGACAAGTTGGTAAACTACGATTAATTTGAAAGTTCGTAAATTTCTAATTTTAATGTTAAGTTACAAATGAGTTACCTAACAATAAGTTATCAGTTGTTTTTTTTTTTATGAAGAGTATTAGAAATTTACCAACATCTTCAGAAATCTATCAACCACGGGAGATTATCTGGATTTTCCCTTGATTGGACCCTAGACTCGTCCTATTCTAATTAGAACAGAAAACAACAAAAAATGATTAATACCACGAAAAACTCTAAATTGGTACACTTATGATAAATGTACCCTGAATTAATTTTTTAACTATCAAAAACCCAAAACTGGTACACTTGTGATAAATTTACCCCAAACTAATTTTTTGACCACAAAAAATTCTAAACTAATACACTTGGTAAATCTGCGACAAACGGAGGGGTAAAACCCCAAATAAGTACACTCATCAACTACTATAAGTCATCTAACTCAGCAATTTGACGGTCAAATTTAACGAAAAACTAACAGAAGATAAATTTATCACAGGTGCACCAGTTTGGGATTTTTTGTGGTAAAAAAATTGATTTTGGATAAATTTATCACAGGTGTATCAGTTTGAGATTTCTTGTGATATTAATCCAAAAAAATACCGGTAGGTGCTTCTTCTTCTTCTTTTTTTGGTCTGCACGCTATAAAAGAAAGCTCTTATGCTATTTATCCTCCAGAAGGGAATTGATTTGTTTATGATAGTTTGTCTGCGTGAGATAAAGTAAAGTAGATTGAGTTATGAAATTGGACTTGTGGCCAAAAGAAGAGGGTATGAAATCAAGACTTTCACTTTACCAATCGCAACAGAGACCAAGTTTGATACGAAACAATAGTGGCTCTTAGCCGGTCCCAATGTACTTGCCTCTCCGACTAATTTTCCTTGGACTCCATTTCTTTCGTGAAAAATAAATGACATAAAAAATAATTTCATAAAAATGATCGTTTATAACGCTTAAAATAAATAGCCAATGAAAAATGTTTCATTACTGATAACAAATTTTGTCTAAATATTTTCGTGAATGATGAAACTATTTTTTCGTCTATTCATTTTTGCCAGCAATACAAGAGATCATTTTTAGAAAAATATTTTTCAAATTATTCATTTTCCGAGAAATAAACAAAGCCCTAGTATCATGCTTTATTGGATTATGATAGCCGCACATAGTACATGACAACTTCTAGAGTGGGAAACTGAGATCAGCACATATCACCTCTACAAGTACATCTCTGTCACTCTTATTTTTTATATGTTTCCTTTGGTTGAGGGGAAGGGAAGGAAAGGCAACGAATTGCCGAAGAAATTTTCTAGAAGAGAATATAAATTGAGGCTAGCACTCAGACATGATCAATCCATGATCCATCATAGATTCAGTGTCATCGGGATAGGGTCAACTATTGTCTTTGCACATAGAATTGGAGGCCATGAACGTAATTCTCGCATTAAAGGGTTCGTAATGGGAAATTTTGGAAAAATAACATAAATGATCTTTAAATTTTGGTCCAATATGTAATGTCGTCTTTGGACTTTAATTTGTTCAACGTGATCCCTGGATTTTGATTAATGTGCAATATCATCCTTAAACTTTAATTTGTTCAACACCTGAAACTTGGTCCAATGTTTAATGTAGTCTGTATACATATAGTCTAAGGACTATATTGAATGTTTAATAATAGTTCATGAACCATATTGAATAAATTATAAGTTTAGGAACGATATTGTACATTTGGTCAAAGTTCAGGGAGCACATTGCACAAAATTAAGAGTTTAAGAACGATATTGCCCATTGAAAATTATGAACGAGTACTAGATTGATGGCCGCATTCAAACATGTGAAGATGGACCACGTGTTTAGACCGGGGAATAAGCCTTCACAAAGGTCTTGCTGTTTTTCGTTGATGTTTCGTCCTTTCTTTTGAATCTGTGGGCTACGGACACAATGTATCTAGCGTTCGCAGTTTTGTAGGTACGTGTATCGTAGACTCGAATTCCATGGGAGGGATGCTTCCTCTTTTGGGTATATTATATGTATAGGCTTCTTCACTTCTCGGTTTCTATTGCTGAGTCCCAACAATCGCTAACAAAACCAAACGAATTGGGTTTATTATTGCAGTCTCAGCATAGAGATGGAGTTGGAAAATAAAATATAAGGAAAGAACCTCATTAATAAAGATATGTGGTATTTGTAATCAAGTTACCGACCATTTGATTTTCTGATATCGTGACACATGGTGGTGACATGGTGTCACACAAGATGCCATGTTTGCCCTAATGAAAAAAATAAAAAAAATTTACTTAAAAAAATAAGAGAGAAAGAGAGAAGAAAGGGTTGCAACCCTCTAACATCCATCTCCAATGGAAGGTCGTCGGCCCTTTGCTAGAAAATATAAGGGGTCGTGGGTCCTTTGCCATGGCTTGAAAAGAATTGAGCAACCCCTACACTCGCAAGTAGAGGTGGCACAACTCTCTCTTCTACCATCGCAAAGGGGGCAGCACTACCTTTTGCGACAGTGGTAGAGGGCCGGTGACCCTTTGTTGCTATGAATGATCGCAAACCCTTCACTAAATATGGTAGAGACGGACGACTCTTTACCTTTTACCTTTTCTTTTTCTTTATCGTTTTACTTATATTTTGTTAGATTTGATTTTTTGTTTTAGTTGTAATGTTAGTGCTGACGCTATATCAATGCCACATGGCTACCGTGTTAGGGTTTTGCCGGGAAATAGGTCAAACGGTAATCAAAGTGGATCGATTGCTAAAAAAAAAATCATAATCATAATTTCAGTATATTATCCAAGTGTTACCGCTACTAAGATTTCACACCCAACTTGCTACATCGAATATAAATGGTATTCCTGGCTCCGATCTAGTTAGTCTACTTATTTAAAGAAAAAGAAAAAAAAGTAAGTGTTTTCAAGAAGTGGAACTGCCTTGAATATTTCTTCAGTAAAGGCTAATACAAGAAAGTATACCATTTACAGGCGAATTTGAAACGGTAATTTCGGGTCCGTTTATTTGAAAGAGAACTATTTTGCAAGAAATTATTTTCCTACTTTCCAATATTAAGATGACGGAAAACTAATCGATCTACGAAAAATTTTTATCCATGGAGTAAAAGCAACGAACTTAGATTTGGGAAAAATGATGGAGGGCAGGTTTGAGCTAGATCTCTCCCTCCTCTCCCTTTTTTTTTTCTTTGATTGACTTGGTTCTTTGTTTTCTTTTTCTCGTTTTCCTCCCGTTTTGAGTAGCTTCTTTCTTCTGATCTAGTGTAAATCTAGAAGTTCCTCTCTCTCATTTCGGGGAGGTTTTTATCCCTATCTAGTCTAGATTTGGGGTTTATTTTTGCGTGTATAATTTTGGAGTTTCGCTTTTCTCGAGTTTTATTGGTGTACAAGTCCAGTTTCGAAGGAGATTAGAGCAATTTCGTGATGGTTTTGCTCTCACATGTGTCGGATTTGTGCGTGTTCGACCTTGTTACTTTGCACGGCGATAATGTTGGGAATGTCGAACCTAGGTATGCACCACCAAGAGGCAAAGCCGAAGCAACAGGTGGAGATCCCGGTATGTGTTCATTACTGAAGACAAATTTGGTGATCGGCCGCCGATTTTGGTTTGAAGAAGTCTCAGATCTGCTCTTTGAATGTATGACCCATAATCTTGTTCTAATGATTTACCTTCTCATCTGAAACTTGTTTTGTTGTCTTGAATTGCGTATTCCTATTATATATTCGTAAAAATAAATAAAATGTTTCTCTAACCAAAAAAAAAATTTTGAAAAAAAGCGACTTCTTTTTTTGATAAGACGGAGATTACTTTCTCTAATTCATAAATCAAACAAAAACTAATAATTTACTTTATGTAAAAAAAAAAATTATTACGAAATTTTCAACGAAATGAAAGCACCCCTTCATCTCAATCACGTTATTGTCGCGTCGCGACACGACACTAGATTTTCTCCTCTTGCCTAATCGAAAGGGTAAAATGACAAATAGGACAACGACCTCCAAGCTAAATTTACTGGCCAAGTGTGGAGGACCGACCCCACATTGCTTGGTTTTTGCCCAACAGTGGTGTGAATGATTGCCCATCGCAAGTCAAAAAGAGCCTATCGCCTCCGGAATCATCGAGCGACTGCTCTTGTCGCGTCGAAACTCTCCTCCTCATCGATGACAGCATTAGGAATATATAAGGAGAGCATCTTTTATACCCGTCGTTT
The DNA here is from genome assembly GCA_031216235.1 of Syzygium jambos. Taxonomy (NCBI): domain Eukaryota; kingdom Viridiplantae; phylum Streptophyta; class Magnoliopsida; order Myrtales; family Myrtaceae; genus Syzygium; species Syzygium jambos. Next base: position 6,631,667 of record CM062229.1, on the reverse strand, counting down.
CATCTAAATATTTTAAAGGAGCCACTGCGAGATAGTGAAAGCCAATCATCCCCCTCCTCACATTGGCCGTGAGACTTTGATCTCCACTTACCTGAAGATGCAATCATGATTTGAGTTCCCTAGAGAAAGGACGAATTGGTGGGATGAAAGTAAAGCCATTGCCCAAAAATAAAAGAAATTCATTGACCCTTAGTCTTTCATGGTAATCATTAGTACTCGTATTCGCAATCGATGCGTCTTATGTTAATGGTACACGGCGAGCTTCACCAAATCATGTCGACCCGGCGCAATTATTTGACTCGACCAAATTGGGGATCGGATGGACCGAGAAAAAGCTCCGGTCAAAGGAGCGACCGATGAGATCGATTTAATCGGCGTGTCGACAAAATCCAAACGGATCGATCAGAAGGTAATCCTCCCCTCTAACGGCACCGGACCTAACCAGTTAGGAATACAAGACATTTCACTTTTCACAAGTGCTAGGTTGGCTTCACTAAGGATGGTCATCCGAAGGAATTGATGCCCACAAAAAGCAAGTGATCACAAAAAGATTCCTGCATCGCATGCCATGTAATTTATAAATATTGGGTTATGTGGTCAGTGGTCACTTCCCAAAGTCAAAAGTAGATATTAATATCTTCCTTCTTTTGCAGAGCATAGTAGAGACAAATTGCTTGCCTATATATTATAAAGGCAATGTGTAATGCATGCAAAGGGGCAAATGCTGTTTAGATTCACATGCAATGAAGCGCCAAAACAACCCTAAGTACCCGGATCTTAAGAATCAGGACACCGAAGGCCGGAACTTAGCAATATTTTCATTTTGCTTTTTTTAATGTTGCTTTGGCTTAACATAACGCTCGGACAGCGAGAACATGCATCGTTGCGATTTTCTTCGACTAAATTAATAAAGTAATTGATTAACAGTTCGTCTCATTAATTGCTTCTTGGACAACTGGCATCTGCTGTGCGATGCAATATTCGCGATGTCCCGTGAAAATTAGGTCAGATATTATTCCCGTTAACCTGTCAAAGTAATTTAATTCCAAAGATACATGAAAACATTCTTGGATTGCAATGGAATTGCTTTTGAGACTTTTTTGCTTGGAGAATTTCTTATTAATTGTGCTTTCATACGATGAGTATTCTAACTTTCCAGCTTCATTGCTTTCAATGGTTCCACGCACCAACTGTTGCGCCAGTGCATCGACTAAAGCTCCCGTAACAAGATGATTGATGCGACCCTTAAGATTGCTTTGAGAGGAACGTTCGTAATTAGGGACGTAAATGGGGCAAGCTGCTCGCGAGCTACTCTAATTCGACTAGGGATTAGCTGAACTCGGTTCAATTCTTTTTGAGCTTGAGTAGCTCAAATACTTAGTCAAGTCGAGCTCGAGTTGGATGATGCTAGAAACGGAGTAACTCGCGAGTCTAATTGAGCAATTATACTTTTACATGCTTTAATTATGATCATTTATAAGTACGAGTCAATTGACAAAAATTATTCAGTTTTAAACTGTAATTTGTTTCCTGAATTTGAGCTCAGATGTTAGCCCAAATTTGAGTTTTGAATAAATTATTTATTTACTAAATTGAGTTGAGTGAGCTCGAGCTTAATGAAAACCTAATCGAGTCGAGTTTGAGCTCGATATATCAAGCTCCATTGAGCTCGAGTCAAGTATGGAGCCTTGGATATTCAAGCTAAATCAAGCTCAATAGTAGTTTGTATTGACTCGATTCATTCCTATTTGTGATTCCAACAAGAATCTTCCCATAAGTTAAAATCCTTAATCGCTACACATAATAAAACAAGTATGTCTTAGAAAACTAAAAAATTGATAGCTAAAACCAAAACCAAAACCAAAATATCATTATCGAGTCGTGATAGTCCAATGATAGATAGGTCACATTGTCTTTCACGTGGTCACGAGAGAACATTTGTGCTCTGGACATTTATTACCTAAGCCATGAAGGGCTCATACATCTATAAGTGGATTGAGTTGAATCACTCATACCGGACATTCCGTAAGAAGTAAAATCGTCGTGGTAAATGCCCAAAGGGATAGCTGCCCTTGTTGCCCACAAAGAAAAGAAAATTGATAATTACATAAATAGTTATTGGATTTTGATCTAATATGCAATATCATTCATGAACTTTTAATGCGTTTAATATGATCCTTAAAATTTTGATGAATATTCAATCTAGTCTCCGAACTGTACGATTATATCAAATGTTATCCTTCTATTAATTCAAGTTTAAGGACGATATTGAATATGTTTTTTTTTTATGACCGAGGTGTCCGCTCGGCCGGCGAGCTTGCGCTCAAACCAGCGGTGAAGTCCGACTAGTCCTCGGGGGGGCTGGTGCAGCATCCCACCGCCACGACCCTCCACTTAAATCACCGGCACCTACGAGTTTTGAACCCAGGACCTATCGTGAAAGGAACTAAGCGCAAACCATCGCAGCCACCGATGGGTGGGTCGATATTGAATATGTTCGTATAATACAGAGACTGAATTGAACACGTACCAAAAGTTTAAGGACTGTACTGAATAGATGAAAAGTTCGGTGTAGATATTATTACATTGAACAAATTAAAAGTCGAGAAACGACATTATACATTAGATTAAAATTTAACGCCTATTTGCATCATTTTCACCGAAAGAAAACAAAAGGAACAGGACTCAAATAAGTAAATTCCCTATTCGTAAAGGAAGTTGCGTCGGCTTCTCTTCTTTTCCCATCGCGGCCACGGCGGCGCGCAGCTCTCTCCAGTCTCTACAAGACGCCGGGGTCAAATCGGTAAAAACGGCTCGTTTCCGCGTGGTGGCCATTAATGATGGCGACTGCTCTCCTCTTTAATCTTTTCCCGCGTAGCCCCTCGACTTCCACTTGATTCCGCACCGGGGCCTTCCTCTTTTGTCTATCCACGTTCCGGTCCCCGAAACGTTCCCGATTTTTTCACATTAGCCCCCCGCTCCCCTCCCCACCCGGGGAGAGAAAACACCCCGATGTGATGAGCGATCGGGATTTTTGTTTCATCAAAACCGAGAGACTCCTGTTTCTCCCAGCCTTTTTTGAATGGTCTAAGTGGCGGGCCCCGCAATCTCGATGGCTGAAGTGGCTTTTTCCTAAAACTCTAACGCCGTGATAGCGATTACATTTAATTAGACGATTGATTTTATATATATTTGTGTATACCGACGAGGAAAATTAGGGGGGGGGGGGGGCGGATTTTTAAAACGGAAGATTTGAGTAGACCGCTGTTGACAGATCAACCACATGACTATAATTTATTCAATATATGCGGGGAGAAAAAGGAATAAAGGAGGGCAAACTTGGGGTGGGGCTTTTGGCGAGCTCTACACTTGCTATAAAATAATATCGACCATCATTATAATCGAGAGAGAGAAAAAAATATATGATAAATCAAACTCCCGTTAATGGTCTGTTCAGGATATCACCTTTTATTCACGGATGGTGATGGCAGTCGGCTTGCTCGAGTTAATTCACTTCGCCGGCAAATAATATTATTTTTCTAAGGATTGTATCGTATTTTGTGATTTCTATTTTAATCGAATTTTTATTTTCATATTTGTTAATGCACACAAGTGAATGCACCGAAATGCATAAATTCTGTTGGCTGTTTTTTCTTCGTTTGGCCTACCTTTCTTTGCACAGATTGGAGAAGTAGCAACCTCTCATTTTCAATTCGGCTCGAATAATCCTCCCCCGTGAGATTCTTTTTAATTGCATGTCAATGTCCCAACAGTTAATTGGCCAAAGTCGCTTTATCATCCTACAACACGTGATTGAGACCATACAAAATGATTGACTCGCCTATGAGTTTTGACTCGAGTCAGCCCGCAATTTGGGTTTGGGCTAGTCGGGTAACTAAAATTTATTTGTTTTCCGTCTCAAAAACCATGGAAAAAAGTCATAAAAAATTCACGAATTATGCAAATGATGGCACATTTACTGTGAAGAATCCCACAATTGTACTTATATGACACATTTGTCTTCGTTAATATTGTGTCAGATGATTTTTTAGCTAAAATAATGTTGTTTTTATTTTATTTAAGCTGCGTAGACACCATATCAACATCGTTTGCTTTCTGGCGTCTATATATTCAGATTTTTAGCAGCGTTCATTAACATAATCTTAACGGAGTATAAATATGTCACACGGGCATAATTTGAAGGTTTTTGGTGGCTCTTTTCCTTTTAAAATTTTCGAAAGAATAATAAGCATTTATGCATGTTGACATTTATGTAATTCTAGATAAAAATCAGATTGTGCGGGGAGACGTGTGGTTTATAAAACGTGGAATGGTAAAAAGAAAAAAATAAAAGACCCTGTTCAAGAATCATAATTAATCATTAGTTTGACCAAATAATTGGGTCAAATTTTATTAGCTCAAAGAAATAAAAAAAAGAAACAACGCTTTTGTTCACCCGCTGTCCATCATCTACCCCCTCGCCTTTGACTCTTTGCCACCCCCCCCCAAACGAAGCGAGGAGCAAAAGAAACTTTCGAATTCCTTTATGTGGGTCAATCTAGAAAAAATGATTACTCGTGGGCCAGGATGGGAGGGGGCCATTGGGTAAATAGGAGGAAGTAGAGGGACCGGGAATGCAAAAGGGAGGCACACCGGTGCTGGAAGGAATTCTTTAATTCACTCGCTTGTTCGCTCTTTCTAAAATTTCGGCTTCCTCCCATGTGCCGTTCACTGCCCCCTCTTCTGCACCTTCCCTCCTCCTTCCTCCACACACTCTCTCTCTCCTCTCTCTCTCTCTCTCTAGGTGGGCGGTGAGGAGATGACCCTGCAAGGCTCATGCTGCTGGTAAAGTCGCTCTTTTGATTGCTCTGTTTTTCTGGGCCTTTTGGGTCTGTGCGAATGTAGTAGTGTGTGCTGTGCTGTGCTGTGCCCAGTTCAGTTCAGCTGTTTGAACTTTCTTGCCTTTCTTGAATTCGGGCCTCGGTTGGAATTTGTAGTGCGTGGAGCCTGGACTTCTGGGGGTGTTTGCTGGGTCGCCTTCTTGTTTTGATGGTTCGATCTTGTCACGCTTAAGCGAGTGAAAGCAGTTCGTGACCCTGTGAAAAGTAGCTGTTGAGGTTTTCTTTATTGTTTCTTTCTTCCTTCCTTTTTTTTTTCTCCTCTCTTTCTGGGTATTGCTTTTTGATTGCCGGGAAAGCTCTCGAGGGAAGCTCTTTACAGGATAAAAATTTCTGAGTGTTTGGGATTTTTTCGATTTCATGTTGCGGCTTCGTTCCTGTTGTTTTACGCGAATTTTGTGAAAGAAGGGGGTGAAGAGAACTTGGGTTTGAGGTGCTTTTTTTGTTTAAATCCATTGTTATTCTATGATTATTGGTTTGACTTTTTGCTGCCTGTTTTTCTGAAAATTAGTCTGTTTTTTTTTGTTGCACGCTTTATTTGTATTTTTGGTAAAAGAGGGAATTTTGTTTAGCCTTTTTTTTTTTGTTTGGATTGTTCTTCTATTGATCTTCTTGGGCTTTTGATCTCTGAAATTCTCGATTTGAGCTGCAAACAGTGTGGTTGGTATTACCTCTGAAACGCTCGTATTTGTCAGCTGAAATAGTTCCTTGTATCCTTGTTACTTCACATGCAGTGGACTTTATGGTCCCTTGGCTATTCATTCCTTTATATAGATCTTGGAGACTCCTGAAATTTTATTTGTTGTTGTGATTGATTCTTTTGCTTAATTTGGTCTCATCAGCTTGATTAAGTTTTTAGTATATTCGTCGTTCAATGTTGCAGAATCGAGGGATTTGATGGTGAGTTTGCTGTAAAGACTTTTGTTAGGTGCAATTTTTGGGGAAGATGGTTGCAGAATCTTGGTTTCGTAGTCTTTGGGGAACGCCGCGGAAGAATGCGGCCGGTTCTCAGAAGGTGGTGATTGGTGTATTAGCGTTTGAGTCTGCAAGCTTGATGTCGAAGGTGGTACATCTCTGGCAGTCTCTGAGTGACAAGAACATTAAGCGGCTGAGAGAGGAGATCGCAGATTCAGTTGGTATAAAGAAGCTCATTTCGGATGATGAGGAGTTCATTGTGCAGCTGATATGTTACGAGATGATCGAGAATATGAGAAACATCGCAAAATCTGTGGCCAGGCTGGGGAAGAAATGCACCGACCCTGGCTTGAAGAGTTTTGAGGTCTTCTTTGAAAATTTGATGAGGAGGGGTGACGACCCATGTGGTTGGAAACTCACATGGAAGAAGATGGAGAGGAAAATCAAGAAGATGGAAAGATTTGTTTCGGTTAACGCGAACTTGTATCAAGAGACGGAAGTTCTTACTGACCTCGAGCAAACTCTGAAAAGAATGAAGAGTAATGATGGCGATCCAGCCAATTTACTGGAATACCAGAAAAAGGTCGTGTGGAAGCGGCATGAGGTTAAGACATTGCAGGAGATGTCTCTCTGGAACAAAAATCATGACTATGTAGTTCGGCTATTGGCAAGGTCATTGTTTACAGTGTTTGTACAGATAAAACGTGTCTTCGGGATTCAACAGCTTGCTGATGGCAGTGATAGCAAGGAACCAAAGGCGTCAAATCATGTATCTCGCAGCCAGCCGCTGTCTGCACAACTTCAATCTTCTGTTCATCCCTCTGAGAACAACCATCCGAGGTTCTTTTCTGGTGCCCTTGGGAGGTCGACTGAAAAATCAGTTCACGTTCTGAAGACAAGTAAAGCCAAGAATTTTTATTCGGGTCCTCTTGGCAGCTCCAACACAAAAGCGAGCGCTGCTTCTGAAATAGATAACCCCAAGAGCGTTAGCTTCTATTCTGGTCCTCTTGGAGGCTCCAGCGCGAAGGCTAGCGCTGCTCCTGGAATGCATAATGCTAACAGTGTCAACTTCCATCCTGGTCCTCCTGGTAAGTCGACAAAATCCGGCCCATTAATTAGTGCAAATAAGATCCGGCGGGGGCTATGGCGGGGTCTTGGTCATTCTTCTGTATTCCAAGGAAGGAAGTCAAATTCCAAGCAGAACCAGTTGGCTTCAATTGGACCTCTGAAAGGTTGCATTATGAACGGGAACAATTCACCTGTGACTGATTGTTATGTAGATAAAGATGGTATACCTCCCGGAATCCATGACAGCAGCAAAGACAGTAAGCTTGAAGATGTCAATGGATACAAGGTTGATGGTAATTTATCAAGCTTCAGTTCTAAGCGCAGATTGCTGAATGCCCTGCCAGAGAGTCTTGGTGCTGCCGGTTTAGCGCTGCACTATGCAAATGTCATTATTGTAATCCAGAAGCTAGCTGAAGCTCCTCATTTGATTGGTCTTGATGCCAGGGATGATCTGTACAATATGTTGCCTGCAAGCGTGAGGACCACTTTAAAATCGAGGCTAAAGCCATGTGCCAAGAGCTTGGCTTCATCGGTTTACGACACAGTTCTTGCGGGCGAGTGGAGCGAGGCGATATCACGGATACTGGACTGGTTGGCCCCTCTCGCGCATAACATGATAAGGTGGCAGTCTGAGCGTAGCTTTGAGCAACAGAACCTGATCTCGAGGACGAACATGCTCCTTGTACAGACCCTTTATTTCGCAGATCAGGAGAAGACGGAGGCCATCATCACGGAGCTCCTTGTGGGTCTGAATTACATATGGAGATTCGGTAGAGAACTCAACGCGAAAGCCTCGGTGGAGTGCGCAAGCAGTCGAATATTCGACGAGTACCTGGATTTGAAAGAGTGAGCATTACTGTACTTTCCGCCAAACCGGCAATTCACTGGAAATCACCCTTTTCCTTGGGGGAACAAGGGTTCTATCCCCCTCCTGAATTGATCAAGTTCCTGTCGTGCCACGTAGGATTTCAACTTAAACTTCTTGGTACTGTAGAGGTAAAAAGTTTTACCTGTACCTGCAATACAATACAGATAGTGTAATACCCAGATGCTTATACATGAGGCTCTAGTCGGGAGTTTCGCAACCCTGCCCTTTTGGCGCAACCCTGCCCTTTTGGCTCGACGGCAGATGTGATGTCTCACCAGCCAGAAAAATTTTGGCTCTGCGGTCTGCTTACCTCGTAAGTAAGTAATCTTTTACAATTGGGTTTTAGTAGAAGTCCGTGATTTCCCAGGTGTATATTTGTTGGCAAAAGTATGGTGGTGACAATTTGTATATGTACCATTTGCCTCTCCTGCTCCCCAGGTTATGGCCAAAATCAGGCTTGTTGCTAGCTATCAACTATGTGATATCTATCTATCCCTTTGGTCCGGACATTTTGACCTTCATTTTAGACACGTATTCTAATTTTTTCTTCTTGCCAAAACACGTATCCCAACATTTTGACACGTTCTTACCTTCATTCCTGAACCTCTGATACCAAGTTGATCATATCCTCCCGTGTATTGTCTGTTCGTACTTTGTATTTGAATGTCTGCTGCGCTTTCACTGTACGGAAAATTCTGGTAAAATCGATCTGTCTCGAGGGGGAAAACGGATACCGATTGTGTAAGGCGAGGACGAAATTAAAATCGGTTGAGACTGTCGCTTTTGACTTGCGTTATGATCACCCTTTCCCAGAGACTCAAAGTCATGGATCTAGAGCTAGATAAGGACACGTGTGTAAATGCCGAAGTCTACAGGGTGTCGAAGATAACCGAACCGATTAGAATCGAAAATTTCGGGTCTTTCTAGGTCGGGTCTCATTGGGTTCGGGTATTGAGTGGAAGAATTTGGGTATTTTGATGGTTCGGGTCAGATAACCGAACTCACCCAAAACGACCATATTCGAACCCCTTTCCTTTTGTAATCCTGTTCTTCTTTTTGCGCGTTATGTGTAACAAGACCCCAACAGAACTCAATTTAGAGTACTTAGGGCTTGAATTACAATATTTCTCTTATCTAGCCCTATTTTTGGTCGGAAATTAAAAAATTTATTTTTCTTTTCCGAACAAGTTTCTGAGCAAAAAGTAGTGTTTGAGAACGACACAAAATTTTTATTCTTGGAATAGAAATTGGTTTAATAACAATGCAAAATTTCTATTCCCGCTGGCTAGTAAGCGGCAGCAGATGGTCGGTGAGCGACGGTGGCGACGAGCGACATCGGCGACGAGCGACAGCGAACGGATGGTGAGCAGTAGAGAAGGGCGGGCGGCCAGCCAGCAAGCGGCGGCAGATGGCCGGCAGCGAGTGGAGGCGGATGGCTGGCAGCTAGCGGCGAGTCGGCTGTGGTGGGTGGCAAGGGTGAGCAATAAAAAAGAGTTGCTATTTCAGTTTTTGTTCAAAAAATAGAAAAATAAAATATTTTAACTTATCATTTCTACTTCAAATTTATTTCTACGCCAAAATTTGTCCTAGAAATGGGGAGAAGAACAGCAAAAGTGCCAAAACTTGTGTACAGTGTTTACTTTAGTGCCAAAATTTTTTTTTGGATTACTTCAGTGTCAAAATTTTTTAAAAACGATTACTTAAGTGTCAATTCCGGTCAGTTTGGTTGGAAATCTAACATAGCATTTTTTTATTAATTTTTAAAGTTGATGTGGCTCACCGGAGGTTTAGTTAGCATGTACACATCAAAACGACGTAGTTTAGCATGTACATTTGGATTTTTTAAATATTTTTTTTGATTTTTTTTCCTTCTTTTCTTTTTTTTTTCTTCTTCTTCTACCTCCGATCACTTTTGGTGATCAGAGGCCAATCACTGGTCACGGCCAGCCGCCTAGCCTCACCCGGACGAGGCCACCATTGCCCGCCACAGGCAGGCCCGGCCGACCCCCGCCTGTGCGAGGGCTCCCCTTGCTAGATTCGATAAGGTCAGCTGTCACCCAGGCCACGACGGCCTCGCCGAAACTTGCCCAGGTGAGGCGAGGCCAACCCTCGCCAAATCCTACGAGGTTGGCCGTCGCACGGAGGAAGGTGATGCCTCGCGAGGCGGTTGGGCAATGGGAGAAGGTGACACCTAGCGAGGCTGTCGTGGTTCGTGTGAGGGTTGGCCTCGCCTCGCTTGGCGAGGCCGTTGTGGCCTGGGTGAGGGTCGATCCGGCAAGGGTCGGTCGTCGCTCGGGGCTTGCCTGCCCTCGCCTAGGCGAGGGTCGGCCGTCGTGGCCTGGGCAAGGGCAGGCAAGCCCCAGGCATTGCCTTCCCCTACGCGACGGCCGACCTCAACAAATTTGGCGAGGGTGAAACCCGGCAAGGCGAGGTCGACCCTCGCCAGATTCAACCAGGCCGGTCGTCGCCCGGGGGAAGGCGACGCCTCATAAGGCCGCCATGGCCACGGTGATAGCCGACCTCGCCTGATCTGGTGAGGGTCAGCCTCGCCTCACTAGGGCTCGCCTGCCCTCGCCTAGGCGAGGGTCAGCCGGGCCTCGCTTATGGCAGGCAACAACGGTGTCGTCCGAGTGAGACCACGCGGCTGGCCGTGGCCTGTGATCGGAGGTAGAAGAAGAAGAAAGAGAAGAAAAAAAACAAGAAAAAATATTTAAAAAATCTAAATGTACACATGAAAATGCCACGTAGACTTATTTTTTTTAAATCCAACTCATATTAAAATTTTAATTATAAAAGTCACGTATTAATTTGGCCAGAATTTTTCGCCGTCGGCAATTAAGTAATCGTTTTTCCTTCGATTTGGCACTTAAGTAAGTCGATGAAAACTTTTGACATTAAAATAAGCGCCATATACAAGTTTTGGTACTTTTAGTGTTTTTTTTTTTTTGATAATTGAGGTGTCCGCGCGACCGGCAAGCGATAACTCAGCTATAAACCGGCGGTGATGCACGACTAGTCCTCGAGTGACGCTAGCGCAGGACCCACCACCACGGCGCCACACTTAAGAATCCCTAACGACTACGCTGGGGTTCGAACTCTGATCCCTTCGTGGGGGGACTAGAGCGCAAGCCAATGCAGCCGCTGCGGGCGGTGTTTTTCTCCCTTCAGAAATGAAAAAATGAAATTATTTTACTAAATGGATTTCTGTTTCAAATTTGTTCTTGGGAACAAAAATATAGAAAAACGGAAAAATGGAATGATTATCATTCGCATCTTTACAGTCCTCCGATATTCAAAGTGAGTACGGCTATTAGAGCCTGATCTCTGTCGAATCCCATTTGTGGGTCTTTTCTCTCAGCTGTATTTGTCTGACTCCGTTCGACCTCCATGGCCGACGGTGTGTCCTCTAGATCCAGGCCAACAGCTTACCATCGACTTAGCTGGAGCCATCATCCACAATCATTAAGCTCTTCATGGCAATCCAAATCTCAATTGCATCCATGGACATCCGGATTTCTAGAGCTGCGTCCACGGTTGTTCACAATCGAGCTTTGTTTCTCTCTTCCATGGCCATCTAGATCTCGATGAGATCAACAATCACGGAGCCTCACCCTTTCTTGTATGCACCAAAAAATGTCCAATCTTTTGTTATTATCAACACGTGATAGACTTAATGGATGAGAGCAAAATTTAATCATTTATAAGTAGAATAGTCAACAACTTAAGGAATTAACAACTTAATGAATCGTTAACTTGAAGGAATTGACAAGTAGTGGAGTCGATAATCTCAGATGCAAGTAATCGTCAAGATCATGGAGTCAATAAAATCGTCAAGGTAACCATTGGTATAACCATCTAGTAATGCAGTCGATGTAACCGTCGAGTAGAGGAGTCTTAGTAACCGTCGAATAGTGAAGTTGTAGTAATCATTTATAAACTCTGTTTGTCACCTTCATTTGTAACATGTATTTGTAACATCTTGTAACCGTCGATTGTAAACTTTAAATAGCCACATCATACTCTTTGTAAGCCCCCACGCACAAAACTAACACAACTTGTTATCTTTCAATTCTCGTATTGTAGTTATAAATTTCAGATATTTCGTTGTCGATAAAATTTCAGGGTGCATCTTAGCTATTGTTTTCAGATATTCATCGCCGATTAAATTCTAACGTTGAATCTTCATCTTATTGTTCTTAGTCATTGATTAAATATTGGCAATGTTTTGTATACTTTGACGTCAATTAAATTCCGTTGAAGTATATCTATTGGTTTCCTTGCATTCCTATGATATTTCATAATCCGAAATCGTCACGGAACCTATCTTTTCTCATGAAAAATCAAAGAACAACTTTTGGTGAAATGTATTTCCTTGTCGAATCCAATTTGAGCGAAATATCTTTTTGGCATGCTCAGTAATATCAGTTTTGATTTATCCCACGGATTAACAATGCTAAGAACAAGGAATCACCTAGGGCCTGATCATGCTACGAGTAATAACCCAGGTGAAAGGGTCACCCAATCCTAGACCTCAACCGCTCCTGCAGTGATAGAGATAAGCCAAGGTAGGATTGCTGACATCAATCCCGTGACACCTCTACGGAAGAACAAGCAAAGGGAGTTAGCACCAAACCCTACTTTGGTGGCTACGATGAAGAGGCTATTCAAGGAACAACAAAATGAGACGGCATATCACATGATGAGACATCCCTGCAATGCGATCAAGTCGATGGTGATTAACGTGGTCAACAATGTCGTCTCAGGGCTCGGGACATCCAATCGGTTTATATCGATCCAATCGAACACTTTGACTTCTGGGTATGTTCCTCCAACTCTCAATCAATTGAACAGTGAAAATAATTTAGGGCAAGTGATCCCACCACCAGTGAGGATCTTACAAAAGCTGTCAATGGAAATGACCAAGTTAATCCAATCTAAATTAATCCTGTTGACAATGATATAGCAAATCAAAGTATTCCACGGAATGGACCTCCTGTTGGGCCAATTCCAAATGGGGATAATGTGAGGCCTTATGGTGCAATCTTACCTCCAAAATACAGGAAATTTACCGTATAGGTCAAATATGCCAATTAACCCCAATGTCGACAATTCGATTCAAGATTAACCTTTGAATCCTGGTCCTAGAGGGCATGAAGGTTAGGCTTATCGACCTTTCTATCTTGAACCTAGGGGCTAACAATGTCAAGCTTATCAACTGATCTAGCCTGAACCTAGAGAGAAAGAAGGTTAGGTCTATCAATTTTCAGATATTTAGCAAATAATAGATATGATTGCATAGCAAATAGATGTTGATAGAGGAATTGTTAGACTAGTATATAGATAGCCACATCCCGATTGGGTTAATAACATACCATACCCAAGGATTCAAGAATCCCGACTTCGCCGTATTTACCGGCGAAGATGATCAATCGACTATTGAACACATTGGGCAATGGGGATGCAAGAATAAATGAATTTCTAAGGTATAGGTTGTTCCCTCTGTTTTTATCAAAAACTGCATTTAGTTGGTATATAAATTTATCTTCTAAATCAATCCATACTTGAGGTTGAGATGGGAAGATAATTCCATTATCAATTTTATAGAACAAGAATTTGGCTAGAATCTAGATGGCTAGAAATGAATGCATTACTTCACTCTAAGAGAAAGAATTCACAATTTGGCTGTCAGTGGATTAAATTTCAATCTCAAAGAAAAATTTGAAGGCTAAAATCTTTGCCAATTTATTTCGATTCGCAACAAGAGTGCAACTACTTAAGGATAAAGATAGAGAGGGCCACAATAAGACTTTACAGAAAATGTGCCTTTCGTGAAATTTATGAGTCAGATGATGAATCTAACCCAAAATAAACTTCGGCAGAGAAAAATCAAATTTGCCGATAATAAGAGGGCATATGATGACTCTTGATTATTTAATTTAAATGAATTGAATGATCAATGAATCATTCAATTCTTTTGAAATGGGTATTTTTTTAGATCGAGAAATGACCAACTTTTGGTTATTATCAACATGTAATAGACTTAGTCGATGATAGTAGAGTTTGGTCGTTTATGTACAAAATAGTCGACAACTTGAGAAATTGACAACTTAAAAGAATTGACAAATAGTGAAATCGACAATCCTAGATGCACTCATCAAAGAAGTAACCATCAACGTAGTAGAAGGAAGTAACCGTTGAAGTCGTGAAGTCGATGAAACCGTTAAGGTAACCCTTGATATAACTATCTAGTAATGGAATCAATGTAACTATCGAGTAGTGGAGTCTTAGTGATCCTCAAATAGTGGAGTTGTAGTAAATGTTTGTTAACTCTGCTTGTAAACTTTATTTGTAAACTCCATTTGTAACTGTCGATCATAGATTTTAAGTTGCCACATCGTACTCTTTGTAGCCTTCCCAGTCACACAAAACAAACAAAAGTTGTCAATTCATGTACTGTAACCGTAGTTTTTAGATATTTCTTCGTTAATTAAAATTCTGGTGTATATCTTAGCTGTAGTTTTCAGATCTTTCTCATCAATTAGATTTTGGCATTATATCTTTTATCTCACTTTACTTTTTCATCGGTTAAATTTTAGCAAGGTTTTGTGTACTTTTGATATCGATTAAATTCCGTTGAAGTATATATATTGTTTTCCTTGTATTCCTATGATATTTCCTGTTCGGTCTAGCGAAGCATCTCCAACCGGGAGGAGACACGTTGTGGGTGAAGATTGTCCCGTTGATAACGTTATGGAGCTCGCATCGTGAAATCAAGATCTGTCCATGGCAGATTGAGAGCCGAACCGTTTTTTTCAACTCGGTCATTATGCAGTTCAGGTCTCAGTTCGGGTCGCAAGGGACATTTATTTTTTGTGTTCGATTTGGGTCGGGTGTGGAGACCCGATCTGTACCGAACCGTTAGACACCTTTAGCTACATTAGCATGATGTAGAGAGTGATATGTGGACTTCAGGCATGAGATGTTATGAAGGAGAAAGGGGCATGCAGATTGCAGATAATGGTAAATGCTGCATATTGAGAGCTGTTTCTTGAAGAGATGTTATAAAAAATTTAGTAACCACCTCCAAGAATATAGATATAGAAGCAATTTTAAAAAATAGAGTCATAAAAAAGTATATCTAATGCAAAAGTTGTTTTTAAGAAAAGTTATTTTTTAAATCATTAATTTTTCGCGAAACAAATGCACAATAAAAATTAATATGAATAAAGATTGGAATTTTTAATACTACATATCCCAAATTCTCGGAAAAAAAAAAGAGTTCAAAATCTTTCTTTCAAAAACATGTCCAAAAGATGTTTAAAGCCATTAACATAAAGAGGGAAAAAAAAATCTTGCAGATGTTATGATCCTGCTGAGTTCTGGTTGACTATACATATCAAATATAGAAAAATCTACATAGACAATGAATAAATTGCTACTGCACGTATAGAATTAACCGACACTTAAAAGAAATCATACCGGCATTATCATGTCCAACCTCCTATAATACTCACTTTTATACAAATTCATTTAATTAATTAAGAAGAACGAAAAGGCTCTAGAAAAATTGGGAATTTTCAATTAAAATTATGCACACATCCATTCATGTCCGTATTTTCTATTTTTAGAATCGAACCGTCTACTCATTGTACGCAATACCTGTTCAACGTTTTGAACCAAAAGTAAAAAAAAAAAAGGACAACTTGTCCACGTGAATTAACCACGTGCGGTCTTTGCAATATAAATTTGGATTAAATCAAGTTAAACATGATTGGGCGCTTCGAATTAAAATCTAATCACGCGGATTAGAGGGTACGTCAACCGAATTCCAACGACACCGCTTTACTCTAATCTAGCGAAGTCTCATCAAACACCCAAAGAGAGATAATAATAAAATAAAATAAAAAAGATTTCTTTGAACGGTAGGTGTTCTCTCTCTCTCTCTCTCTCTCGCTCCGGAAAGCACGAAAGCGACAGCCTTTGCAGGAGGGGCGGAGGTCGACCCGTTCCGCCGCGTACCCCGGTCGTCGAGGGCGGCGCCGCCCGTCGGAGGTGGAGGTGGAGGTGGAGGTGGAGGTGGAGCGGCAGCAGCAGCTCCCGAGCCGGAGAAGATGGAGGGCGCCGGCAGCTGGGACGTCCTCGAATGGACCAAGATCGAGGTCGGTTCTTCTCTTTCTTTCCGCTGTTGCTGTGATCTTCCCGGTTGATGCGGTGGTGCGTGCTTGGGGATTGAATCTCGGTTTCTTTTTTTTGGCAGCCAATTTCGAGGTCCGTCTCCCTTGTGCAGTGCGATTTCCTGCTCGAGGCCGAGAAGGTCGTTGTGGAGGTAGGTCAATTTGTGTTTTCCGTGATCAAGAACTTGATGATCGTAGGGGATTTTTTTTTGGGCATGATTTTTGCGTCGAATGGGGCTCTGGTTCCGGGCTCCGGGCTAGAATTTGCTGGGGCTGACTTGTGGGTGCGCCCTGCCTAGATCGATAATAATCGTAAAGATGCTTTACCTGATTTGCACGCTGCTTGAATTCGTAAAGAAAGGATTTTGGGTAAACCTCGTTTGATCTGAATGAGGCTTCGCTTACATATGTAGTTGCTGAGGTCAGTATTAGATCTCCTACGTGATCGTGGATTATTTGGGTAGGGGTGTTTTTCTACCGATCGCCACATTTTGGGCTGGTAATCTTATGATGTGGTCGGAGGGAGTCGGATGGTTCCGTTTCTCTGCTGAACTAATAAGAAGGACCATAGGCTGCTTTCTGTTTGGTTTACTATCATTATTTACATCGATCCTTGAGATGTAGAATGGTATCGTCCTGCTCTGACAGGCTATCGCCATTTGAGTAGCATATGGGATGTGGGAATCAGCACTTCTGCATTGTCGCATTTGACATTCACGTAAATTTTCATGTTCGGTGATCTCTTCTTTATGTGGGCCACCTCCATTGAAGTGCAGAGAAGATTAGCTGGTCACATTTGCTGCTAAAGGAGTTCATAACCATAATATTATTATCTGGACAATTTTTTTTTTACGTTGGGGGACCTGATCCAGTGCCGAAATAAAAGAGAATCTTCGTGGCTTTGAAAAGCTGATTTCCGAGAAACTTTTGAGGTTTTTCACTGCCTATGTTGAGTCCTTTCTTGCCATCATATGGTCAATGAACATCTCATTTGAAATTGGCTAAGATTTCTACTACGGACCTTTAATGGTGTGGGTGTTCCAGATGTTCAGTTCCACTGATGCGGAGTAGCAAAGGAGGATGAAACATTACAGTGCTACCTAGGAGAAAGAGTTACGGATATTACTATTACTCTGAAAATGATGGATTGCAAGCATTTCTTTGGATAGAAGAAGATTATGTAACCACTCACTCGAAATCTCACTTGTTAGATTATTGTGTGCTGGGAGTTAGTCTAAGGGCTTGGGCTAGCTAATAGAGTGATGGGGTTGAATTTTGGAGTCTCTTTGTAGGTTAATTGACTATATACTGAGTTGTGGGTGATATTAGGTTTTGAAAATCAATTGACCATGGTGGCTGCCTAAAGTTGGATTGCTTTTAATTTCTTTTTTTCTTTCATTTTCATTGATATTACTGCTTCTCTTCTGTTTTTTGTTGTTGTTCTTTTGGGGGATGGTTGGCTGGGTGGTATAGGACTTCTACAGGGACGATCTATGGAATAGCTCGGCAGCATTTTTAGTAGTAAAAGAAGAAAGAACTGCATAGTGCTGGAACTTAGATACGATGATGACTGGATGGCTTCTTTGCTGTCACTCCTTTTACTTAGTAGATATCAGAGCATCTGGATCGAAGATAATGCTTCAAAAATCAATTAACGTCCAGTTTGTTGTACTCTTGTTCTTCCTTCACCTATTCCTAGACAGTATTTGTGGGTTAATTGGGAAATTAAATGCTATTTTCTTCCATGTCAAGCCATTATGGGCAGTGCCGTTTCTGTTCTTTTCATATCTTTTGTTTAGATTGAGATCCTTCATATCGAGAAGAAGGCATTAAGGCAGATAATCTATCTTTTAAAGAATCACGTACCAGAGACAGAGCTAAGAATTCTTGAAAGAGTTACATTAATGAGGGTGTTAGGTGTACCATCAGAATAATGGTTCCTGATTTCTTACATCATGATTAATTATATTTACTGTTTGTTTTCAGAACATACAGTTCATGTATGGTTACTATCTTACAGGGGTATGGTGTAGTCCTTGTTAACATTGATGAAGCGGGTACTATGTTAGTGACAAATTATCGCATTCTCTTTCTGGTAAGTAGGCATCCGCAAAAATCTTCTTTGGAATCTTTTCTCAGATCAAAGTAATCTGGTTTTCCTTTCGTTTTGCATTAGGCTTTTACATAGTTATGTCTTTTCTTGTTAAAGAGATCTGCATTAGTATTTGGTGAACAAAATCCTGTATGGCAACTAG
Source organism: Syzygium jambos (assembly GCA_031216235.1). Lineage (NCBI taxonomy): Eukaryota > Viridiplantae > Streptophyta > Magnoliopsida > Myrtales > Myrtaceae > Syzygium > Syzygium jambos. Next base: position 6,613,489 of record CM062229.1, on the reverse strand, counting down.
CAGAAGCAGAAATAGCTTATAGAAAGTGTTCTTTGTGATGTTTATACTAGTTGAACATGCCTTGAGATACCTTTTTCTGCATTCCATTTTCCTACTACATTTCCATGCAAAGTTTGGAGCCGTTGCTGCTGACTGCAATTAAAGATATCTGTGTTGAAATCCTAGATGTCACATCTAAGATGTTTGAAACATGAAGGGACACAAGCTCATCTTGTCTCAAAATTCAAGCAATTAATCCACATATCAAACCTTTATACATCACTTTTACATGTTTCGTGCTTTATTGACATTTCTTTTTTCCCAAGAGTGAAGGAACTAGGAATATCATTCCACTCGGTACTATACCACTGGGAACTATTGAGAAGATCAGCAAGATTGTAAGTTCCTCTTATTTTTGTGCTTCTGGATTTTTCCTGATTGCTTAGGCTGTGTTTACTTTTGCTTTTGGAGAAAGCCTTTGGGGAAATGCAAAGGACTCTAGGTTAAAGGGTTTTTTCAATATGCAAATAGTGTTTGGCAAAACTTAATTAAAAAGTGCGTTGGGAAGCAACTTGGGTTTAAATGTTGTTTGGAAAAAACTACATTTGATAGAGGACTTTAGCTATATTTTTCAAATATAAAATAATTGAAGTTCAGCAACCGGCAGCACGATGTCCAGACCCCGGCGAGTCAGCATGACCCCAAGCCGACCGCAAGTGGCCCTCGCCTGAGTTTGCCCACCGGCGGTTAGATCTGACCTTGCTGCCATCTTGCATGGTGAGGGTAAAACTGGAATTTCGAAAGTTTAGTGAGGCCAAAGTTGGAAGAAAACGAAAGGGTTAATATTACAAAAAACCTCAAACCGGTACACATGTGCCATATTTACCCTAAATTAATTTCTGTGTCACAAAACTCCTGAATTGGTACACCGGTTCTACATTTACCCAAATTGATTTACTCGTGCCACATTAACCTTCAGAAAATCCCAAATTTATCACAATTTGGGGGAAATGTGGCACGGGCATGTCACAAAAAATCCCAAACTTGGGGGTTAATGTGGCATGGGTGTACGAGTTTGGGAGTTTCTGTGACACAAAAATTAGTTTATAGTAAATGTGGCATGGGTGTACTGGTTTGGGGATTTTTGTGGTATTAGCCAAAAAAAAAATGCGTTATCATTCCGGAAATGCTCAGAGCCAAAAGCTGGGTAGGACTTGCATTGAGAAAAAGGCCTTTGGAAATGCAATGCAATGCATCTCCCAAAAATGTTTACCAAACAGTTTTTCTTTTTGCCAAATGCACCCTCTGTATGGTTTGGGAGGACTCCTTTTCAACTTTTTGCTTATGCCTTTCCTTTTAGCATTTGAAATTGCACTTTATATAAATTGGAACATTTAAAAAGTTTAGAACATATGACTATTGATGGTGTCAGAATCTTGTTTGCTATTCTGTAAATATAAACTGTTTTTCTTTTTGGGAAAATTTTGAAGGAAAAACAAATATATAACATTTGAAAAGTGTTCCCAAGCTCAACCTGTATGGTTGTTATTTAAATGTATTCAGTTGTTTACTATTGGTGATGCTGATGCTATTTTGAATATCTTCACACTTGAATTACTAACTCATTTATGCTGATTACTTTGACGAATCATAGGCTGTAAAAGGTCAATTGGCGCCACGTCAGCCTGAAAAAAACCCTTCTCAACGGCTGCTTCAAGTCATAGGTATCATTCAGTAACGGTACATTTCTTCAAGTGATTCAGAGGATACTGGGCAGGGGTGTTCACTTCTCTGATTGAAAGAAAAAAGCAATGTGTAGATATTTATATTCATGAAACAGTGCTAGTTGGGCTCTTTTATACCAAATGCTTTCACCTTTCGCTGTGTTCATTATCTTCCGTGGGAAGTATGTGGCATTTCCAAATACCTCTATAGTCTAGCTGTATTCTCATTTTAGTGGTGGACTGGTATATTAACCTGAATGATATGCAAAAAACCTAAGTTGAAATGTAATCAAAACAGACAACTTTCAAATGACCAAATTAGTATAAATTGAGTGCAAATATGAATAAACAAATAATGTCTTGGCAAAAAAAAAAAAAGAATGTTCCAGTTAATGTGATTCATGACCATTCGATGTCCATTTAACTAAATGCGATCAATTTGTTACAATGGTGGAACTCAGAGATGAATTGTCTATCCATTTTTCTTGAGTAACCTGATAAAAATATGTTACCACAGACCCAAATTCGTTCATTTGATATCTCGATCAAGTCATGCCACTATGTGTTCTTGGAATTTATCGCTTGTACATATAGGATGAAAGCGAACATGAAGTCCATAAACTATATTTCATTTTGAATGAATGTTGTTATCATTAATATCAGTTTTTTATTTAGTATAAGTCCAAGTTCATTAACTCTGTCAAAGTCCATTCCTGTATCCAGGATCACTATAATGCCTTGACGAGATATAGTGATCTCTAACAAGGATGTAGAAATTCATTCCCATATGTGAATCAAATATGGTGGTTTCTTCCAGCATATTTACCATTCATTGAACCTATTTCAGAGTTTAAAAGCATTGATCATCATTATAAATGATCCAAAAATATGAATTAATTAGAGTTCTGAAGAAAGAAAAACTGGTCAAACTGAAAACTATATTGTGTTAGACGTACAGACAGGCAGAAGATTGAAAGACACAGATCATTATTGACTTACGAGAAAGGAGATAAAAGATAGCCTTTGAGTGCGACAAAAAGCAAGGCCATAATTTGGTGCAAATGAAGCAGTGAAAACTCTTAGCAAGTCAAGAACTGCATAGTATTGACCAATTGTAATAAAATATGTGTATGTTTTGGGAGTCACATGAAGAAGTGGAAAAAGGGTAAAAAGAAAGACCAACTTTGACTTGAGTTATGCCACTCTTGAGGACAGTTTTTAAAGGCCTCCTCTCCGTTTGCTTGCTGAAAGTGGGATAATCCACCAATTGCTTCTGACAAGGGACACCTCTCATAAATTTAACCACTACTTAGTTTTTTGGAAGAGAGATAGTGCCCGGACCCCTATTAGCCATTTTGTTGGACGAGTGTATGATTAGCTTGTTGATTAACCTTCGCCTTCTTACTTGATCAAATGATTGGTCAATAGTCCAGTTTTATTCTTTGGAGGTTTGATTCTTTTTTAGTTATTCTTTTTCTAACTTTTTCCTTTTTAAAGTGATTCACTTCAGATGGATAGCATTGTTTATTTTATTGCTTTGTTGATTCTTTTTATCATTGGGTCCCTCCCTCTTTTTCTGATAGAGTTTTCCCCATGAAAAACCCTGTTTATTTAGCTTTATTGGTATTCAATTTGCTTTGTGTAGGTTTGTTTTTACGCTGGTGTGAACTGCTGCCTTTTCACATGATTATGATTGCATTGGCTTGTTCTAGAAGTGCTGATTGGCTGATGTACTCTTTTGTTGCATAAAATTGAACATCCTACTTTCACAGCTTCATTAATATTGGTTCCGGTATTTTCCTGCTTTCTCAGGTAAAGATATGAGAATCATTGTCTTTGGCTTTCGCCCTCGGACTAAGCAGGTTAGAATCTTCTGTCTGCACTGTCAATGTACTTTTATTTTGTGTCTGAAGAGAGCTTGAAACAAATGACTGACATATATCCCATTCTTTATTAATTTGTGAATTCTCTACTTGTCTTAAGTTTCAGAGTCTTGCGATGGTTTTGTCTTGTTACGGAAGGAGTCACAAACTTTCTTTCTGAATGGGTTTGCCATCTCCCTGATGCCACTGCATGAGAATCGTGATGCTAAACACTGGTGTTGTGTTAATTAGTCACAAACTTATTTTCTAGATGGGGAGATTCTGGTAAAAGCATGGTGTGATCTTTACTGTGTGGCTTGAAAGAATTATACACTTCCTTCAATTGAATACAGTAGCTTCAAAAGCAAGTTGAGCTTATTGAGGATGCTTTTGTCTATCAAGAAAGATAGATTCATATTGAACACTTACAATCATTTCATTGTCTTTTGTGCTGGGATCTCTCATTATTTTCTCTACCTTTCCTCATCTTCTTTTTTTTCATACTTTTCCCTGTTAGATGCTCGTTGTAGCTTTTCGTTGTGTTTCAATTTTCAGGATCAAGATGGACTTCACTTCTCCCTTTGGTGTTCATCAACCTGCTAATGAGAGTAAATAGTTAGGATGCACTAATACAAATGTGTAGCTTGATTTCTCATATGAGTAATTACCTTCGTTATTGAAAGAGGGACTGTTTTAGTACATCAGGAAAATACAATGACAACAATGGAAAGAACAGATGAACAAAACCAAGCAAAGCTAGTGCTAAGTGAGACTAGATATGAATCCCATAAATGCTGTAAACTAAAAAAGACTGAAGAGTATGAAGAGTGGAACCACTGTAATGCATGCATAAGAAAAGACAAATGTCTAACTCTAATGTTCGTGCTACTTCTGTGCTGTTCTGGGGATTAAGTAAACCTTAATAAGAGTGATTTCTCTTTTAATAGGTGACAATCTTGTAAACGTTGGTTCTCACTTGTAGAATTGAACTCATGAAAAGCAACTGTTTAAATTTTTTAGCATGGAATTCGGCGATTCATGATTTAAGAGTATGTCGACGAGTAGTTTCACTAGTAATGCCAAGCCTGTCATTGTATTGTTTGATCATCTGATGGAGATTTAGAAAGTAATTTCTTTAGAGAAGATAGATGCTTTTTTGTTTAGCATTCACAGATACGTCAACCATTGTCAGAGTAAATGAGCTTATGGAAAAATCTAATGTGGCTGAATATCCAAATTCTCCAGAGACGTGCAATATTTGATGCACTGCTAGGATGTACCAAGCCAGCTGGACAATGGGAACCTTATGCTATTATCTCAGGACCATCCAAGTTCAGAAACACTAATCCCAAGTTGCGTTTGTTGAATGAGTATTTTCGGCTTATTGGAAGAAGATCTCACCGTGCTTCAATGAGTATAGTAGAAGATTGTTCATTCACGGTGGCTAATGAGTTGTGGAGAATAAGTAGTGTGAATGCAAACTATACACTGTGCCAGACTTACCCATTTGCCCTAATTGTTCCAAAATGCATTAGGTGCGGTTGAAAATTATATTTTAAATTTTTAGATTCTCTATATAATTGATTGATGTTATAAGAAGAAAGACTTAAGTTTCCATGGTTGCTCTTTTAGTGATGACGACATTATTCAGGCTTCAAATTTTCGAGCGAGGGGTCGATTGCCTGTAGTCACCTGGTGTCATCCAGGTATATGCTGTGCATCCTATCTGTGGACACTTTTTTGTGATTGTCTGATTTGACCCACTATACTTTTGATGTACAGGGACGGGGGCAGTGCTTGCACGTTCTTCCCAGCCCTTGGTTGGTCTCATGATGAATATGAGGAGGTAATGTTAATTTCTCACACTGGTAGCTTCCACAGGGATATGCATTTGATGACCCCATTCACATGAATAGATACATGTGGAACAGCACCCTGGGGCTGAACCTTTTTTCTTTTCTTCTTTTTTTGATTTTTGGTGTAAATCATGTGATCGCAACCTCAAATTGGTTGTCCTGTGTTCTTCAAACCATTCTAAACATCTTCCACCTGATATTTTTTGCAGCAACACAGATGAAAAACTTGTAGCTGCACTTTGCTCAAACCTTTCTGGTGTGAAGGGGACGCGGAGGTAGGCACTCTAATGTTCCTTTGCTCAGATGATGTAAGCATTGCCAGCAACTGCTTAATTGTGTCATAACTATTGTTTTAAATCAGAGTCTGTAATGGCTGTAGCAGCGCTTAACAATGACAGCAGCAAGTTCCGCTCCAGACTGCTGTTGCTTTGATAGTTAAAATCTCTCTGGTAATGGCTGTTATGATATTATGTAATGACCATTGCAGCTACTGCAGTGACTGTGGTAGGCAAGTTCTCCTGTTATTGACCTGTATAGGTACTGAAATTTTGGGGGAGAAAAGGGCTGGGTTGTTGGTTGGCAATAACTGATATAGAGTATGAGAAGAAGGCTAAGAGAAAGAGGTAAAGAAGTCTTTGCAGTCGTACATGAAGAAGATCCCGTGGAAACTAAATATTAGTTGCTAATCAGAATACTATGGGGACCATATCTCCAAAAGGTGTTCCATTGGTCGAGCTTGGCTAGGCCTCAAAGATGACCGACTCCCACCTTCCTTTTCTTGTGAGAGAATGCTTGAAACTAGAGCAAGCACTAATTGCAGGCAGACTTTCTTTAAATAAAAGTAATGGAGGAACTTAGTATTAGGTTATTCTACCCGGGCACTGGGTATATTTTATGTCCTTACAACTGGGGAGATGATTCTTTGTTGATTGAAGAGCAGGATTCTTTTTTCTTTTCTTTGATGTAAGCTAGAATCTTATAAAAAAGGAAAAATCTATGGTGTCGTAGGGGTTTTTTCCAGACCGGTCCATATAGAATATTGGCCATTGGATTTAAAGCCAAAATTTCTCATCCTTATCAATTAAAAAAAGTTTTAACTTACTACCTGTTAAAGTGGTAAGTTACTTACATTGAAGGAATTTTGCTGAAATAGGATTGTAGATGTTACAATTCATGAAGGAAACTTTCGACAACTAAGGATTATTACTTATGGATAGGCTCCATTGACTTTCAAACTTGAAAGGAATGTGCCAATCATTTAGGTAAAATCTACTAAGAATAGGAAAAGAGAGAGTTACAATAATTTTAGGTTGCTTACCATTTCTCAAGAGAAGTTACAAATCATTAAGATCTTCAAGCTCACGAGACTTTAAGGTAATTTTACTATCTCTGAAGGTAGATTACTAATCATCATTAATAGTACTTATAGGTAAATTACGATTTTGGAGGACCATTACTGATTATAAGTTCTGTCTCTTACTTCAATTTAAGGTACATTAGTTGGCCGTGGGTTGATCACTGAGTAATAGGAACTTCATGTTACTAAATCTATGGCTAAATAACTACGTCTAAAGGAAAGATATTAGCTTTAGGTGCAATAGAGATTACGACGACTTCAGGCAAATTACAGTACCCAAGAACAGGAACTGAGCAGAATTACCATGTGTTAGAAAAATTACTAAGTGATTTTATCATCAAGTTACTGAATATAAAGGGAAGTTTCTATTAATGATGAAAAATTTTAAACCACCATGTACTATCAATTTTAACCATTTGAGGAAGATTACATTTTTATTGGATAATTACTGGTGACAACAACATCCTTAGGTTATCAAGTGTAAAATGATCGATCTTGTGAGGATTAGAGATTTTAAATTTTGTGTTAATTTTGCTTCTAGGAGAACTTCACAAAGTAATATCTTTCTTAAGTGGTAAATTACTTCTAACTATAATCCTCAAAAAGCGCAATTTACCTTCAAGGTAGTAATATTTGTTAAGACAAAATAGTTTACTTTATAGGATAGTAATTTACCTTAGAAGATATTATTCACCTTTGAAGTAGTAATTTCCTTTGTAATTAGTAAATTGAGTGAGTGCTAATTCTTGATGATTGTAATTATACTTATTCTTAGTTGATTGCTACCAAAATCGAGTCGTAATAACATACCTTCTTGTAAGTTATATTTTGTCTTCATAAACAAAGTTTGAGCATCGTAAGTTACCTTTAAGTTCGTAGATATGTGTGCATACAAATATTAAGTTCGTAGATATGTGTGACTCACTCTAGCTGGTCAATTTTTGTACGCGGGATGGGGTCCTGTTTTTCTCATATGGGACCCTAGAAGCTCCCTATGAAAAAATTGAAAAGCCAGAATTTTGATGAGATAGTGAGTAGCATAAAGTTCTTAGCGATAACAATGGAATGTTATTTTAAGAACTCAAAATCCACATTTATATAGTGGAAAAGATTAATTTAGTTGGATTATGCAGATAGGCTGTATTTGTAACTAAACATTTAACTAAAGAAAACAAAATACATTTGTTTATATAAAGCATGTGTAAGTTTTTAAATATTACACATTTGTGTTCCGTGCAACCATTGTGACGTATGCGACACCCTTTTGTGACACCGTGTCACCGCTTCATGCGACTAGTGACTGCATTGTTGGACAAAAGTTAATTATTATGAGCAGTTGCAGCAATTCACTATAGAAATCAAACCGTTTCACCAACTTCACCAGAACTTGACACAGTCCATTAACTTCTTCTGAACATGACATAGTCCATTTCGGAATTTAATCTAGGAGTTAATTTATTTTTTTCGGTTATTTGAGAATCATTGGTCAGGTAGTTGGTGCATAAATATTCATGTGTCATCTCTTTAGGATGGTGAATTCTTTTATCATGTTGTGAATATGAGTTATTAATACTATGAATGTAAGTTGATATTTGCTGATTTTATCCTCACTTTTGGTTAGGAAGCTCTACATTGCTGATGCAAGACCAAGAAAAAATGCTTTGGCTAATGGTGCCATGGGGGGAGGTTCTGAGTCATCTTCCAATTATTTCCAGTCTGAGGTCTTGTAAAGTTTGTCCTTTTTGAAAAATGATATCTGTGTTTCTAGTTTGCTAAGCCGATCTTCCTCTCTGCAAATCAGATAGTTTTCTTTGGGATAGACAACATCCATGCAATGAGGGAAAGTCTAGCTCGTCTCAGGGAGTATCTGGATACTCATGGGGCAACCTCATCAGATGGAATATCCTCATTCTTGGTTGGTGTTTTGATCCCTAACGCTTTATAAATAATTGCTAGTTATATAGATTAAGATCTCTCAACTGTTTCTGTAAACGCTCTACTTGCTTTTGATGGTCTGTTCCCCTCATTAGTTGGTCTCTTGTAGTCATTGTTTACATGGTTGACATTCATGAGTAGTTTCGGTGAATCATAACTACGCAGTTTTTTCTTTAAAAAATATGTTGAGGAATCTAAAAGGTCTTTCGAAAATTGAAGCTTCTCGATCCAAGAAAGGTATAGAAAATGCAATATGCAGTACCTGTGTGTGGCTGTTGAGAGTTTCTTGCTTGTGGTATTATGTTTATGCATAAATACAGCTCTTACGGCGTTTATCAGTCTCAAGAAACTAAATTATCTTTTCTTGCTTTATAGAGTAAGGAACACAATTTACTTTCTTTAGGAGTTTAGTACAGTCATTGCACGGACTAGTGATTGAAAGTTTGTTCCTTCTCCTAATCATTCTCTGGATTGTTTAAAGGGTTCTCTGTCAGTGACCGTTGTTCTGTTATATTGTATGGTGTTCATTGTTTACTTATGGAAAAATTAAATGAACAGAGACATGGTGGCTGGACTTGGGGTGGGGGCAATCTTAGTAGTATGTCCGCTTCAGTATCTACACTTGGAGATAGTGGTTGGCTAATACACATCCAGAGTGTTTTGGCCGGTTCAGCTTGGATTGCAGCACGCGTTGCTTTAGAGTCAGCTTCAGTACTTGTCCACTGCAGGTATTAGTTGTTCGCTTAACATTTCAATGAGGTGAAAAAGAATGTCGTCCTTGTTGCCTGTATTACGATGAGATGCATATATATATGTATGTGTGTGTGTGTACATATATACATACACACATACGCAGATGTTCCTTCAGGATCTTATATGCCTCGTAATGATAATTTTTCTTGCAATAATTGATGTGTGTGTTATCTTTTGTCTTGTTGCTCTTTGTTGTTTATAACGTTTTCAATTTCCACCTGAGAATTCAATATTAGTTTCTAGCTCTTCGTTCTGTCTGTCTCTGCCTTAATAGATGTCATAGACACATGATTGAATGCCTTTTTTAGTCGTAAAATGTACCCATTGCGATCGTATATATTATTTATATTCATTTTTTGGCAGTGACGGGTGGGATAGAACAACACAGTTGGTTTCACTTGCAAGCTTGTTGCTTGATCCATACTATCGGACTTTTGCTGGGTTCCAGGTAATACTGAGATTGCTTAATCTTAAGCATACTGCTTGAGAATACGATATTTCCTTTGGGCAAGGGCCAGAAATGTTTCCCCAATAGTATATTGGATCCCTATATCTTAATTGTGGAGCTGAATTCTATCATATGATTTGATCCAATGACCACTTACATACCTTTATTTTTTCAAATATCATTCCCTTACCTCTACAAAGAAACCCCACATTGAAATGACCAAATTGCGCCTTATTACAAACTCATATTAGCATCTTGCTTAGGATTTTAGTGGTTTTGTTTTTAGTTGGTTTTGAATGTTTTGGGGGGTAAGAATTTAGGATTTGGATGGGCATTTTTGGGAAGAAAATGGCATTTCGTAAGTAGAGACACAAAAAAATTGATGTGAAGTTGCAAAGTGGTCTCCAAAAGGTAGGACTCAAATATGTTTTTGGTACTTCCAAAAGTAGAGATATGTAACTGGTTATTGGATGAGAGTTAAGCTATAATCTTTTTTGTATTTTCCCTTTCTTTTAAGACTATCATGTGATTTAATCATCAGACACTTTGCTTGTTGCATCCTTTAAGCTTCTGTTCAGTGCTATTCTTCCTTGCATTTGTGGACTTCTCTTGCCAGTTTAGATCATTTGGTTGTAATTTGATTTAGGCACTTGTGGAAAAAGACTGGCTAGCATTTGGCCATCCATTTTCAGATCGTTTTGGACTACCAGCTATATCTGGAGGTGGCAACACAGAATTATCTAGGCAATCTTCGACTGGGAGTTACTCATCATCACCAATGCGCCAGTCATCAGGATCATTCACAACTCAAGCTCCCAGCTCCTCTCATAGTCAGGCCTCAAATAATTGTTCTCCCATATTTTTGCAGGTGGGTACCATGATATAATGGGTATATGGCAGATTCTTCACTTCTTTTGAAATAAATCAAAACTTTTGCCTTTTACGCCTGCTTTTGTTGTTGACAATGCTTTCTCGAGCATCTTATGTTAGGAAAAGTATCTACGCAGTGCCTCATGTGTGTTATAGTCCTTCTAATGTGTCCAGTTTATTGAGTTTGATGACGGCTGGGTCGATATTTATTGGGGAACCACAACATTTCCGTTTCATCACCTGTCCTTAAATCCTGCTACCCATGGTTGTGCTTTTAGGTTTACTTGATTCAGAAGCTCATGAGAACTAGGGTATTGAACATTAATGCTGATCTACGTAATTATCAAGGTTGAGCTACGTAATCATCGAGGTTTCTCATTTTTCAAGTGGTTTCTTTAAGGTCCATCTGAATATTAAGGATGCAAATCCAGCACGTTTAAGATTAAGCATAAGCAAGAAATGCTTTTGTGCGTTCCTTTTAAAATATATGATGTTATCGAAGGTTCAAGAAATAATGAAAAAATAATATGCAAATGTATGTGCCCACATTTATATGTTTTGAAAGTTTTAGGTGTTTTGGAATAAAAGAAGTCAAGTTATGTGCGTTGCAGGATTCAGACCAAGCAAAAAAGTAAAAAGTGATGACCAATCCAAACACATATCAAGTCTTGTACTTATTTGTTTCACTAAGTGGAGTGACTTTTTTTTCTTTTAACACTTCATTTTGATTCTTGTTGCATGGACTATTTACTTTCTTATTTCCTTAAATCTTTAACAATAGTTGAGATTGGGCTTATTATGTAACCAACGACTTTGTATATTATGCAGTGGGTTGACTGCATCTCGCAACTATTGAGGATGTATCCATTTGCTTTTGAGTTTTCCTCGGTACATTCTTTTCATCTATACAAGCCTCTTGTTATTTGTTTTTTCCTGCAACCTGTCTTTTTCTCCTGATCATAGAGCACCTTTTCTCTATAACATCCGTTTCACTTATTTGTATTGGTATTTCAGACATTTCTGGTTGACTTCTTGGACTTCGTGCTTTCTTGTCGCTTTGGCAACTTCTTATGCAACAGGTAAACACTCCACAAAACATTGTTGCATTTGGCTTCATAATATATAATTGAATCACAGCCAGCTTATGTTGAGACTCGATTCTGGTCTAGCTATTGATTGAAAATCTGTAATGAGTTAATGAATTCAATTAAGTAGTTTAAGATATGACGGGTCAACAATTAGATTGAAGTAAAAAAAAAAAATTCAGTTAGGTTGCTTTAAAATATGGAAATTTTCGTGAAAAATATCCTCTCATGGGATACAAACATCCCATCTCACTTGTTTTTGTTTTTTTTTTTTGGTTAAGCACTTGTTTTTGTTTTAGTGTACTAAAATTCCTAAAACTTGTCATGAAAGTACAATTGGGTCCTAAAACTTCTACAAAGCACAATCAAGTCCTAAAACTTGTCACGAAAGTGCAATTAAGCTTTAAAATTTTTAAAAAGTGCGGTCAAGTTCTAAAACTTATCGAGTTGGTGCAATCAAGTCCTTCCATTAGCTCGACCCAACTTGACAAACAGAAAATGCTAACAAGTTTTAGGACTTAATTGCATCAACTTGACAAGTTGTAGGATGACAAGTACAATTGGGTCCTAAAACTTCTACAAAGCACAATCAAGTCCTAAAACTTGTCACGAAAGTGCAATTAAGCCTTAAAATTTTCAAAAAGTGCGGTCAAGTTCTAAAACTTATCGAGTTGGTGCAATCAAGTCCTTCCATTAGCTCGACCCAACTTGACAAACAGAAAATGCTAACAAGTTTTAGGACTTAATTGCATCAACTTGACAAGTTGTAGGACTTGATTGCACGTTTTGAAAGTTTTAGGACTCAATTGCACTTTTGTGATAAGTTTTAGGACTTGATTGCACTTTTTAGAAGTTTTAGGATTTAATTGCATTTTCATAACAGGTTTTAGGACTTTTGGTGCACTTATCCCGTTTTTTTTTTTATTGTGTTGTAGTAAATATTGCCTGTGAGATTGTCTACAGTAGATTAAGGAGTGCTTACTGTCTTCTACCTTCTAATTCATTATAACTAATTCAGTGAGAAGGAGAGGCAGCAGTGCAGCGTTTCTGAAGCTTGTGGATGTTTGTGGGCTTATTTGACGGATTTACGCATTTCAGAGGGGAAATCTCATGTGCACTATAACCTCTTTTATGATCCATCAAAACATAATGGTCCACTGTTGCCTCCAGCTGCTGCTTTAGCCCCAACACTTTGGCCCCAGTTTCACCTTCGATGGGCTTGCCCCTCTGAAGCCCAAGCAGAGGAACTTGAAGCTCAATGCCGCAACATGGCTATGAAATTCTCTGAGTTGCAGAAGGTAATTTGTTTATCTCCTCTGCTGTCAGCATCTGCTTTTATATCTATGAATGCTTTTTGGTGATTCATTCTCTATGACAAGTTTTCTTCAATGATGGAAAACTTTAATTTGCACTTCATCTGCACAATTTTAGCACATATTTCAATGAAATTGATAAATACCGTTAGAAAGTCCAATCCACACCACTTGTCTGTGGGATTTAAATGGACGTTATACTCATGTAGTCTCCCTCGACCAATCAATTTAAGCAAACCAAATTGAGAATGGCACGTGGAATCGACAAATGGTGAGGTTAACACGCGGAATAAATCTGGAATGAAACCTTGCTCTGACACTATATTAGAATATCCAATTCAAAGCGTAGTTGATTGATGGAAGGAGACTATATGAATACATGCACAATTGAAACCCCATAAACTAGCGATGTGGGAAATTTTATTGCCGCTAATAGTTTTTCTTATCAATCGTAGTGCGGCATCTTTGTCATTTTAATCACCTCAAATCATTAAACGGGGTGATTTTCACTCTGCTGCTATGTGGTAGATATACTGTTGATAATATTTGTTTAGGGGCAATCAAAGGCCTATTTGTAACACAAAATAAGCATTGGAGGCAATTATGTAACACAATGTAATTCCCTTTTGTATCCATTTTTATACTACTCGGATGATTGAATAATAAAACATCAGTTCTCAGCATTTCTCGGAGAATAATTTGTGTTAGATAGTGTGATCATGTCCTAAAAATCTGATATTTTTCCTCAAGTTTAATTTAATTATGAACAAAAATAAGTAAATAATGAGCGTATTTAGAGTACAATAAATTAAAGATTAGATCGCAGAATGTATGAGTTAAAATGGTACATGCGTATATCGATGGAGACATAATCAGGTGAACTCTCTTATGGTCTCATCATCTGGCAAAACCGCATGGGTGCACAACGCAACTTTCCTACCTATGTAGAACTTAGCGTGGACCTCAGTGATCGGTAACCTGTAACATTATGCATGCATAATGAAATCTCAGACACTAAACAGAACAACAGTAGAATGAGTAACTATGAATTCTCCCACAAATGAATGTGGATACATCATGGACAGCAAGAAATTATCTTTAGGGTTTTCAGTCACATTTAATTGGACTTAGTTAACTGGATATTCTAAATACGTATGTGGGTTGTACGTCCATGCCCTTCCAGAGATTTGCGGAAATCATAGCTTCCTGAATAGCTCAGAATTTTGAGTTTCAATTTCATTGCACCATCAGGTCTTGCAATGGACCGTCAGGTCTTGTGAACTAGAGATTCTTCCTTTGCTACCATACAATCCTATTGTTTCTGGGGTATCTGGATATTAAAAAATTGTCTGGTTCTTCCCACCACCCAATGTCATCTTTATTAGTTACTCTGTACTGTCTCGTTAACAGGCAAAGGAAGTGGCTGAAAGAAAAGCTAAAGAAGTGGCGGCTGCAGCAGAATCTTTAACTGCAGATTTACGGAGGGAGAGGCAACTGAATACTTCTGCTGTGAACTTGGCCAAGAAAGCAAGCAAAGAAAATGCGGCTATCAAGCGTGCAATTCAGTCGCTGGGATGCAAGGTCCACTTTTCTGGAAATGGTGATTGCACAGTTGACATTGAAGCTAATCCCACAGGGAGCCCACAAGTGTCTATGTATTCTTATTCAAAAAGAGAGTCGGATGATCCCATCCAATGCGATGAGAAATCCGACCTTTCTGTATCAATCGCTGTAGTGGGCGATGAAGATCTTCCCAATAACCCAATCAATCGCGTTTGCGAAAGCTTATGCCCGATGCGCACACGGGATGGGGGCTGTCGGTGGCCGGATGCCGGTTGTGCCCAGCTTGGCAGCCAGTTTGTTGGATTGAGGGCGAACTTTGATGCGTTTGACCGGCTCTCCATCTATGACAGCTACTTTGACTCGGATAAACTATAGATAACGAGCATAATGATTGGCAGGTGTATTTAATCAACAGTGAACCATTAAGAGAAGCTTCAGTGCCAGGCATTTGATGCAAAAGAGAGATTACTCACTTCTTCTAAGCTTTTATGAAGCCAACCCTAGTTCTTAGCGGATGGGGCATGGTCTGTGGGACTCTCTCTACCTACAGCTGAAGAGGACA
Source organism: Syzygium jambos (assembly GCA_031216235.1). Classification (NCBI taxonomy): domain Eukaryota; kingdom Viridiplantae; phylum Streptophyta; class Magnoliopsida; order Myrtales; family Myrtaceae; genus Syzygium; species Syzygium jambos. The sequence continues at coordinate 6,598,182 of CM062229.1, read as the reverse complement.
CATTTTGCAGCCTCCTCTACAGTACTTGCGATGCCCGGTTGATTCAGGTAGAGGCTAATGTATTCAACTGAGGTAAGCTATGTTTAATCATAGTTAGTTATATTTGCATCCATTGGATTAACATTAGCTTATGTTTATTTTTTTCCCCTTTTGCTAATAAGGTTAGCGTGTCTCGCAGCAGAATAAAGATTAGACTATGTACAGATCCTAAGGTCTTATTCTTCCTTAGGCAATTGATGTAGGCCCTGGAACAAACAATTTTGATAGTTAAGAGCTTAATTTTAAATTTTTTATCTGGTGGCTTCATCTACTTCTGCGTTCACACATGCGTCGCATTAATGGAAAATCTATAATTTTCGAAATGGAGATGCGCCCTGCGATGCTGGAACTCCTGTGGTCCTCTCATTCTCGCGAATTTCGAATAGAAAGCCCAGACGCCCCTTAGCCCTCGTATAATTTTCGAATCTGGCAGGAAGGAAAATTAGGGCTTGCATAACTTATCAATCTGGCAAAAGGGAAATTCCATAATTTTCGAAATGGAGATGCGCGGGCTATCTTTTCTCATCAAAAGTGAAAGGCATTTCGATGACGGAACTGGATTGTTTCCTCTTTACTAAAAGGTATATCGACTGCTCAGTCACTTGGCCAAAAAGCAAAAAGGAAGGCGAGAGAGAGAGCAGCAGCAGCAGCTAAAGATGATAAAGTCCAATCGACAAATTCCACCGCTTTTGCCAAATAAAGCTTTGGTCGTTTCAACACGTACTCTTGAACGATTCCCAAAAGCTTTTATATTTTTCGAGACTAATGTTAGGCATACTAGAATTATTAGTCCATAAAAAAATGATACAAGAGCACGGCGGTGAGAAACCACAAATGAGTGTCTGAATAACCAGTGGCCATACTTAAACGCGGTGAGAAACCACAAATGAGTGTCTGAATAACCAGTGGCCATACTTAAACGCCCCAAAGAAACCGGTTTCGTGAAAGCATTTCAAAACAAAAGACCAAAAAGACCAAATCTCATTGACGCCGAGTACCTACAGCAGGCCTGGCGAAACCCGGGTTTTCTCAGGAGGGAATATATAAAACTAGAGCCAAGTTTTGAGAAAAGCCTTTCAGTTCACTAAACCATCAGAGGAGGGTTTATACACTGAACCAAGTTATGAGAGAGGAGAGTATACAAAAACCACTATACCGCACAACATATTGAAGAAAGAGTGATCATTTTGCTAATGCAAAGTGGAATCATCCGGTGCGGCGTCTTGGGCATCTTCAGTAGCTTGATCATCGCTGCCCTTTCTGGCCTTCCTCTCTTGCCATCTTCCCCACACCCACTTCAAGATGAGGAAGCCTCCAAGCGCATAAACCTGCAACTTTCATCAATTAAATTTGCCTCCATAAATTGACGCGAGAAAGCAACGAGCCTAAAAGTAGGGTTTTGGATCTTCTAATAGTTCTGAACCATGGCGAATACGAACTGCGCGGACGATGCGCCTCTTCTCTTCATTACTATTAGAAGCATGTGCTGAAACAAATCAAACCAGAAGTCGAGATAGAAATAGAAATCCTAGTTCTATTTATTTCTATAAAATCAGCCAGCAAGAATCCGGTATCAAAAAGTGACTTCACAAGGGCACAAGCCTGACAATCAGTGAAACAAAGTAGATCATGAGCTCGTGCTTTAACATACCACTCTTTAACACATCCTCTTTAATTAACCCCTCGTACCTTCTCAACGTACTTGCCGTCAAGATGCTATAAATAGTAGGCCTCCGACCATCTTCATTACGGTATAGAACTTTATACAGCTAGAGTGACCTTACAATCTAAGTGAATTAGCATGATAAAAACACTACTACAAACATCACAACATTCGAGAACCTAAAGCCAAAGGGTGCATTTAGTACGGTTTCTACAAGCATTTTCTGGTTTCGTTTTCAGTGCAATAAACAACGAAAGCAACTTTGTTGTGTATACATTTTATACGCCTGCTTCAAAACATGCGGACTACGTGACAATAAAAAGAATTCCTACAAAAATCAAATTTGGGCAAAGTTGTTTGATTACAGTATATTCACAATATATAAAACAGTAGACGTTTTATAAAGATAATAGAAAAGCTGTATCAATAGCTAAATATCTAATAAGGAAATCTCCTAATAATAGTATATACTTTCACATGTTTTGTTTGACTCCTTCACTTTGTTTTTCCTGACAAGTAACTCATACATAATAGTCACAGTCGGCTACAGAATCTGTGTGGAGCTTCGACTGAAGCTTCAACAAGCCTTGACTGAGGCTAGTCCAAGCTTCAATAGAACCTGGGGAAGCCTCAACCAGCCACAATTGAAGCTGGACCAAGCTTCAGTCAGCCTGGGAACCATTGTTTGTTCTGATCCTTCACGTGTGCAGTTCGTCCGTGAAGAAGACCGCACTTTGTGACTCTAAACCACTAAATAAAAAAGACGGTTGTTAATTCGCATTCGAAAGATTGAAGACACAAAAAAACCTGTTTTCTCTTGTGAGCTACAAAAACATCCACTTATTAGTGTTTTCCTTCGAAGACTGTTTCAAAAATGACAGCAGATGTGCTTATAGCCTCCAAGCGCTTTCATTCTCAATGAAAACAAAAAGAGAGAATTTTGATAATTTTCTGAATGCGAACAGGGCCTTAGTTCGTCACAGTCTTAGTCGGTGTCTCCATCAAAAGAACCTCACCACTATCTAACCTCACGACTAAATACCCGAGTGAACCTGTGACTTTGTGGGATTAACGCGAAGGCAAGGAGGGGCACACTCATTCCTCCCAGACGTATGATCTGCTTAATTTACATCCTCACTGGCCAATGCAAAAGAACTTTCGAATAACATTTCTCTGCCTGCCATCATTCACAGCCCATGATGGTATACAATATATATCTCTCATAGATCTTCTAAGGGACCCAGAAAAGTCAAGTAGTTAGCAATTTATATGATTTCTCTCCAGTCTTCACATTTCATCATCACCCATTGCCATCGAAGCATTCGCGAGCACCCTGCAAATCAGCAATTCCACAGGCAACAACAATTTTGTTCCTGAGACGACATTTAATTTGTCCGAATGGGAAAAAGATCGCGATTTGTCTCATAATTGACACGAGTGCTGATAAATTCCTCATCATGCGTTTAAAGAGACCATCGAACCAAAACCCGTTGCACTAAAACATTGTCAAACAAGCCTTAAAAGGACAATTACTTCGAAACATTCCGAGCAACCAAACACAAAACCCATCAGCCAACACCCACGTACCTGCCATAAAATCACGGGATTCGAAGTCTTCCCGGACTCTTCCTCAACCTCGAGCTTCAACGGAGGCGGAGGTTCCAACGACTTCTGGGGGAACCTCACAACGTCGGGCTTCTCGCTCGTGCTCCCGCCCTCGCTCTCGCCGCCGGCCGGTTCGGGCTTCTTCGCTGGTATGGGCTCCTTCTTGCGGAATTGAAACGGGAATTTGAAACCAAAGTCGGGGAAGAAAGGGAAGGCATTCTTCTGGTCTTTGGGAGCCTCGCTGCTCACCAAGATCCCATTTTTCTCCGCCATGTATGACCCGGAGAGAGCGAGAGAGAGACAGGAGAAATTCGGTGGATTTGGGTGTGAAACTTTCTTTGCAGAGGCGGAGAGAACAGAGAGATTTATGGGATTTGAAGAGGGTTCTTCTTGAAGGCGCTCCTCTCGCTGCTTTAGCTTTCTCCAGAAAGCAGGAGAATTTTTGTAGCACAGCTAACCATAAAATTGACAACGCTGTTAGCTGCTGTTTGGTTTTTCTTCGTTATGTTCTTTTTCTTTTCCCTCTTTTAAGATTGGCGACTTGTTCAATTGATCCTGCTTCGGGAAGTCGATAATCGTTGAATCAAAGAGGAATGAGATCTTGCTCATTGATTTATTGATTTTTGTTTTTGTAGTTATCTTTTGTGTTATTGCATTTCATATAAAAACTGTAATCAAAATATATACGGTTACGATATGAGAACTAATATCTGAATGGATCGTAAAAATCCTTTCTTCATAAGAGGATGTTATTGGTTTTCTATTAATCTCTCCCTCTCTTATTTGGGGCGCATACCCTAATATAAGTGCACAATATGAGGTTGTCCTCTCCCCATTTTGAGACTTATATCCTAATATAAGGGAACAATCTTGAATCTAAAGTTGTTGCGAGTTTCCTCGGAGTTAAGATGAGAGAAAGAGAGATTCGTTGTAGTTGATGGTGGCGTCCGAAGCCATTAGCCGTTCTGTCCGTGGTGGTTGTGTCGAGCCTATTGTTGCTAGTGATGGATGTGGATGACTCTAGAGGTGGTGGTGTGTCGGACATGTCCGGTGGCGGTTCCCAAGTCACTTGATGATGGTCCTTGCCGAGTTTGAGAGTACTAATGGCGGTACTGACTATTGAGTCTAGTAATGGTGATGGCCAAGCAAGGTGGTGGTGGTGGCGGCGGCGGCGGCCAAGCGCAGCGGTATGATGATGATGATGAAAATACTTTTTTTTAAAATGAATAAAAAAAAATAGGACAAACCCAAAATCGTGGCCCGGGCCTATTCAGGCCAATCTGGGCTTTCGGGCTCCCGGTCTTTTCTCCTCACCCCTACCGCCAATGCGGTACAAGGAGGGAAAGTTCCCTCCAACCACAAATTAAGATCAATTTAGAAATTTTTTCCTAGTTCTATGAAGATTCATACTACCTTAACAAACAAGATACCCAGGTATAGGCCACTCAGTTACTACAACTATTTATGTATGAAAAATAATCAAGCAGCGAAACTGAGAGATCGTATTCATGTGTTAATATCGTGTGCAATACGCACGTTATTAGGCTTTAGTAAAGTAAGAAGATGAAAAGGGAGGACAGATCATGTGAGCAAAGGACAACTAACCTCATGTGCCATCAACACACGCGACTCTGGTCTTCACCAAAACCGACCAAGAATCTAAAATTATACTCAAATCTCTCTTGATAAAAACGTACTCAAATCTCCATGAATTCCCAGCCAAACATTTCTTACACGTATGCTAGTAATATTTTCGTCGCCCCGCAAAAATAATTAAGTACAAATTATTATCGATGATTAAAATATTTTTCGTTAACTAATTCTTCTCGGCAATATAACCAATCATTTTTCGAATAATATTTTTCAAATATTGAGTTTTCCGTGAAATAAACTTACCCTTACTGTCATTTCCCCGTGTTATCACAAGATACAAGATGTACTGTGTTATGAACTTGAGTCTGCCTCAAAACACCCAACCAACTGATCCCACGTTCGACCAAAATAAAAAAAACTGATCCCACACACATACTTCTGGTCGATCCGGCTTCCACCAATGGCACCAACAGAGGTAGAGAAAGTGGCCGAATGATCAAACATCATCACCTGCTGATGTTCCGACATCGAATGTGCGAAACATACAGAATGACATGTAGAACGATGAACCAAGAGAGAATGTTTTCATGACATTATATCCTTAAATGTAGAAGAACCAAGACACATTCACATTCCAACATATTTCATAGTATCTTCCGAAAAAACCCCCATATCTTGAGAAACCTCGCTCAGTCTGTTTGAAAAGAAAGAACGAAAGAAACCACGGGAAAGAAAAGGAGAAAATTTAAACATGAGGAAGGAACGAAACAGCCAGTGTGGAACGAGATTTTTATTCCTGGAGCTAAAATTTGGAAGCCCAAGTCAGGTGCCGCAAATCATTCCTCGCCTGGATAACATAATTCCCTCTCAAGCGAGTTGGGTGCAATGAATCGACAAAACTTTGATCCTTCGATGGGACTAGCAAGGGGGTTCAATGGAACGTCGATCCCCATATAAAGTAGCAAAGATCATCCCGAATCATTCAAAACAATTTAGGAAGTGAAGCCACTGCTTCGGTAAGATGATGAAGCGCCCGACAGCTGATTAGGCATTTTCCATGTAATTACAACATAAGCCTTCGCATGTCGCTGAAGTTCAAATGGAGAGCCGAAAGAAATGCACCTGCAATCACAAAACAACCAAATGAAGACGGCGCAAATTTTCAGCAAAGATAAAAGAAACTGGAAATTAAGCAAGCATTTGCCACTCTAGAATGCTGAGTCCAGAATCATATTCTCTACTGCCAACAATAAATTTGACAATTTTAAAATGGGAAAAATGGGACTTGTTGAGCAACCATTAATGATCATGAATTCCAATGCACGTGGCGAAGATGTAAGAAGAGAAATGAGTGACATCTACATATGGGTCTAGAAACACGTGAATTCAGCAGTGTGGAACCAGCTACACGAATTGTAGAAACATGCGGTCCATCCTTGATACAAGGGAGGGTTCAAAAATAATATATGCAAGAGTTATCACACTATGATTAGTGAGAAATATTGCACTGTATCTTTCAGCGAAAAGTACCTCCGACTTTGCCATCAAATACTCGGTGATCAGCAGATAATGTCAAGGCCATTTTTGTGACAACTGCAGGACGCTCGACCCCTGAGCAGCATGTAGGTAAGCTTAGGTGAGTCACCTTAAACATGCACAGTATGGAGAAAAGTGCAGTTTCAGTCAATAATATCTTACCGTCGCTTCCGGTTACTGGTTCAACGAATTTATTTCCTCTCCCAACTGCAAGTATACCAGACTACATGGAAAGAAGCACAAGAATTTGTAAGAGGTAATAACATCTAATTCTGATCAAACAGGAGCTAACTATCGTAAGATTCAGCACAGCATGCACATATGATAGACGGATGCACACAAGTGCAGAAACAAGCACACTACGCACATAACAAAAGGGAAAATGAAGGAGAAAAAGGTTCTGCAAAATCAACAAATCTAGGGTACTAGTTTTTCTTAGTTCCTCTTTTAGTATTTTTAATTCCTAAATTATTTTAAGGAATAAGGCTTTTCATCCAATTGGTGCTTTATTTATCCAAAGCAGAGGGAGTGTCACCGCTCAATGACACTTTAATCTAAGCAACTAGCTATCCTTCAAAAGTATACACTCTCATAGCGGGTGTGGTCATGCATGAATTTTTTTACACCAATTAATCTAGTTGTTCTTACTTACTATTTTAATCTGCTAATTCATAATTATTTAACGAAGTAAATCTTTTCATCCAATTGGTGTTCTATTGGTGCAAAACTGAGAGTCTCACCACTCATTGCCACTTTAATTTAAGCAAATAACTATCCTTCAAAAGTATACACTTTCATAGCGGGTGTGGTTGCGCAAGAATTTTTTCCCATAATTTTAATCTAGTCTTACTTCCTCTTTTAATTTTGTAATTCAAAACTGAGGGAGTGTCGCCGCCCATTGACACTTTCATAGAGGGTGTGGTCGTGCATGAATTTTTTTCCCATCATTTATGGATAGAAAATAATCTAATAAACAGAAAAAGGAAAAACACGCATTCCTTCCATTAACATATATGGAGTATGGAACACAGACAATGCATGTCAACACAAGTAAAAGAGCAGAGTTGAATAACCCTAACTAAAAGATGTTCAATAATAGTGTAAGAAAATGTTATCATGTGGTATTATATCACAATTAACTGTAAATATTTATCCTTTTTAAGGCACTTTCTCCAACTACGCACATATATTCGAGATTGTCATCAATTGTGGTCAGTCAAGTACGTGCTTCTCAGCCAACGTGTGCTCGAGTCATTCTCGATGGAATTGGAATACAAATCGATTACCAATTAATTTAGGTTTTATATGTATTCTTAAAAGTCATGTATGCTTTGATGCTTCCACAAAATCAATAAACAACAGTAATTGAACTATATAGCAAAGTAATTCTCATAAAAGATTTAATTACCAAAATAATCAAGGAGTTTCGTAAAATTTATTCTAAATTTGAAAGAACCAAATGCTTAAGCCTTCCAAGAAAGGGGGGAAAAAAGGAGGACATGCATGATTTTTGTTTTAATTTTAAACCCAAAATTTTGACCAGCACATGTGCTATTTACTGAGGGCGGCAAAATTACTAGCACATTATGGCAGCATCCATGCATATTGGAATGAGTGAACTAGTGAGAATGTATAGTGCATACACTCAAATGTGCAAGGCAAATAGGAATACCTGTGGGGGGTTGATAATTGCACAAAAGTGGTCCACTGGGAACATTCCCAAATTTGAAATGCTGCAAGACAAACAGTTGCTCTGTTGGTCAAGCGTGAGTGAGAAACTGAAATGCAACTTAACAGCAAATTATAGACATCTATAAACCTGAAAGTTCCTCCTTGGAATTCATTTGGCTTTAGTTTCCCTGCTCGGGCCTTTTCAGCCAATTCCTTCACCTAAATGTAAGAGACTCACAAACATTATATGATCTGAACAAGAATCGAGGTCAACAAGAAAGAAATAGAGAATGAAAGAGGAACCTAAAAATTCCAACAGTTAATATCAACCTATCAAGTTATAATATCAATATCTATATCTAGATAGTCACCGAAACTTGCAATTCTGGTGTGAACAACAATACAACTAAGATAATGATGAAGTTGCATCATTAATTGTCAACAACATTAAATGAATATTCAATGCTTAAAAGGAAGATAATAAGTTTGTCATGATTTAACTGGCTAATGATCCAGTACACAGGCATCACTAGAAATTAATGAAACTTTTAAATTATTCTACTAAGTACCTCTGCGGATATTGAAGATATGGTCTTCTGGTCTGCATTTCTGACAATTGGAGTCATTAAACCCTGTAAAATGAGCCAAACAGGATGAATTTTATGCAGAGGTTTACAATGAAGATACAGAAAAGGATTCTCGCTCAATTACCTTGTCAGTCGCGACCGCAATTGATATATCAACAGAATCACAGAGAATCACCTCCCCCTTGTCAGTGTCCCAATAGGCTGCCATGAATCACCCAAAAAAACTTAATTTATATATGACAGTTTCTCTTGTTCACCAAAGAACTCCCTAATATGCAGACCCATTTTATCCTTGATGTAAAGCGGCAACATGACAAACAAAAAAGTTCTATATCTCAATTTTGGCTGAACCCATAGTTATTCTTCTCTATAATGTGAATATACAGGACATCAATGGGTTTCAAAATAATAAAAATGTTACCCAAAGTTCTCCATCACTTTTCTACATAAAAAAGCATTTCCACAGACAAAGACATGCGATATTTACTTTTAAAATCTATACCCATGCCCATATTAATATGGGAAACGCAAAGCGTATAAATTCACAGAACATAAAGTCCATAGAGATGTAAAAGATACTCCCACGATCATTGTTGGATGGTTGACAAGTGTGAGGATTTGACACCAGCAATGGACCTCATACAAATCCATGAACCCACCCAGAACAAGACATACCAAAATTGAATGTAACTACATGTCAATCCAATGGGTACTATCTATGTAAATTCAAAGACAAACAACAGCCCAGCCACTAATGCTGTAAACTTCACTTATATGAGAAACCTACAAAAGCAGCTGAATATGGTTGTTTCACTGCCAGTTCAATCCAATGGTGAGTTCATCATAAAAGTCCACAGCAATTCACTCCCTTTTATAGCTTACAGAATCTGTGAGAAAGTACATGAATATGCTCCTTAATACCTCCAAATTGAAAATCTTCCATATTCAAACATGAACAAGAGGAATCTAGTGTTATGTTAGGTCCTACGATCTTATAGAAACTTATTTGTATCAGCTGTCAAAAAAGCCTCAGTTGGTGATAGACAAGACCAATACTATGACAGTCCACCATTCAACCAAAAGGCTGAAAAGAATACTAGTGACTACTCATAAAATGCATCAAAAAGCAGTTTTTCACTTCCCAAATTATTTCATGACTGTTCTATACGTGTCTCACCATTTGCTTCTGGTACATTTCTGAGGGCAACGGATACAGCCTTGATGACAATGTCATTCACTGAGACCTTCACATTATGCTGCTCTGGAAAGGTGGAAATGACAAAATTATTGAGAATGAAAAGACGTGTAAAAGCTGAACAAACAAAATGAAGGTAGCTTCTCGAACCTATCAGCTCTTTTCTAAATGAAAGTAGAGGATCCAGTGCAACATCTGAAATACAGAACGGAATTTCAGTTTTATGATGAATGAAAAAGGACATGTGCAAGGGAAGCAGGCAATATCTAACCAATAGACAAGTATAAATGTGGTGTAGTCTGCTTCGACTCCAATAATCTTTTTGCGATAACCTTCAAGAAAACAAGATTATTAGAGCACGGCTCGAAAAACTACTACTTTGAGCACCCCGAGGGGGAAAAACAGAATGAGAGAAAAAAAAAGAATAAAACCTTACTATGATGGAGTGAAACTTATATTCCCAATATCTATTATCATCAGCTAAATGATACTCTTCTCCTCATGAGAACACCTATCTTATTTCGTGTCATACTCGTACACGTTATTAGTTGAATCGCCACTACAACACAGCTAAAACATTAATAACAAGAAACCCAGAAATATAAACTACAATGAATATAATTTACAGCCTAATTCCTGAAAAAACCCCAAACTTTACGTCCAGTCCAAATTTTGCCTCGAAATTTTTTGTTTTATAAAAAATTCCCAACTTTCACTAGTCCCAATTTTTTTCTAGAGATGATAAAATTAATTTCTTCCAAATTCTCTTGTACATACAGATGGGCAACTTGTGGGTGCTTTATTAGTGAGCACTTTCTCACCAGTCAAAGATTACTACAAAAGATGAAACGCAGACATATTATGTTACAATGACATATTTTGCAAGTCGCTTATTGGAGCTTTCTTTTCGTATGACCGTATTGAATGCCGAAAGCCAGTCATATCAAATTGACTAGTTGTTATCCATTTGTTTGCCTAATAACTACTTATTATCCATTTGAATAATCTCATTGTAAGCTGCAGATTAGGGTGTTATTTGATCTTCCATAGACAAACTGAATTATATAGTACTAATCAAGTCAAGTCAAGTCAAGGAAGTGATGAAAGGGCATCAGAGTATCTTTGCCACTTTCCATTCACTCTGAACAGCTATTTATTTTGTTGTTAGCGTTATATGTAATAGAATAGCCAACATATATTGATCAGTAGAGTATGCATATTTTAGAAAGATAGAAGGGCCACGATATTCTCTACCTGAACATGCTTGGCAGATCTTGACCCAAATGGAATCACATAAAAACAAAAGCAAACACGAAAAAGTAGAACCTAACTCAATTCCAATAACAGTGATAAGAATCCAACCTTGCGAATCTGACTGTTTGGAAGATCTTCAAAAGAATCTGACCGCTTCACGTGAGCACTAGTCTCTGCTATTTTGGCTGTTGACTTGGGGGAAGTCTCGATCGAAGGTTTTTTATCTTTGTGTATGCTTGGAGATACTTTTCCAGACTTAATCGCAGCTAGAACGTCTGCTTTTAGCAAAGTGCCATGGGCACCTGTTGCCCTCAATGAAGATAAGTCCAGTCCATGCTCCGTAATAAGCATTTTTGCAGATGGACTGATCCTCGAAAAAGTAGATTTGCCCGGAATAACTTCAGCTCTCGGTTTTTCATGGATGGGCTTTTCTTCCTGTGCCAAACCACTGCCAAGAGAATTTTTCACATTCTGGATATCATCTGGATCTTCAACCTTGAAAAGGATCGTGCATTAGCATTTCCATGTGTCTCAACAAGATAAAGGTTATAGGGAGAAAATAGACAAAAGTTCGAAGGAACCAACATGAGAAGTATCTATAATCCTAGATAATTGGGGATAAAAACATATAATGGTATTTGCAACCATGACTTACTGTTACTGCAATTGGTTGTCCAACAGGCACATCCTTTGAACCTTCTGGTGCTAGTATCTTGGCCAAGTAACTAAGACCAGCATAATTTCAGGAAAAGTATGAGCAAGTGAAACCAAAAGGCACAACAAGTTCTTCAGATCTTGCACATTCTTATTAAGCAAGAGACTACAGCATTTAGTAACTTCCACAAGTAAACGTGCAGATAATCTCTAGATTTGGATATAAAGAAAAACTTCTAAAAAAAGCTGTGGCTCATAGCAACACACAAAGTTGAACAAAAGATTTAAAATAATACACTTGAACAGTAACTTCCCCATCAGTCCTGCGCTCTCTGGTTAAACATCCAAAGGCACAACAAATAAATGTGCCTAAAAAAAGTCATAAACTGATTCTATAATTCATCAAAATTAAAGCCTCATACACAAAGAATTTTCTGTTTCGCTTCAATTAAAAAGGCTAGGACATAGATCATGTATGTTTTTTGCCAGATTCTTTACTCTTCAACAAGATTTATTTATTAGACTTTCCATGCATGCACACGCTCTCATGAGGGAGTCAGACAGATTTTATCTCTGATGAGTGACTGAGCAATATGTGACATTATCATTCATTAATCACTTGTGCCTTAAGCATTGCACAACTACCTAATTTTACCTTTATCAAGGAGCAAGGTTTTAATTTATGCCAGTCAATTTCAAATGCATGAGATCTCAAGCAAATCCAATCCAGCATCGACCCAAAAAGGATCAGTTTACCAATCTATTAAAAATCAAAATTGCATTGAGAATCAATCCCATTTAACAAACTCATTTTGAGAGACTCACGACTTTCTACCGGTCATCCAATTCTTGAAACCAACACTGTAAATCCAAATAAATCCAAACTTCTACTATCAACCATCTATTCTTCATGGGGATTAGAGAAATTGAAGTTCAATCAAGAAGCTCCAGTTCACATGAACTCAGCTAACATCGTCAATATACTCTCCACGGCTTCATTGTCAGGCTATAAAAAGGGGATACAAATTAAGACTACAGATCCTTTTCATTTTACATATAATAAGGATGGTAATTTCATCATCTCCTCTTCAATTTAAATGTCAAAATGACAGAATCTAAACAGCTAGACCAACATGCATCAATAATTTTCTATCACTTCTGCACTCTACATATAGAGCATGCAGAGAGACTCACAAAATCATAATTAATTCATTAAATAACCACCTACCAACTAATTCCTAAACTACCAAATATACTCTAACATAAGCATTTGCTCAATTCCTAAGTTCCAGTTACACTTCTCTCCCGTCTTGTCTCTCATTCCCAGACATCCATCTCTATGCACTGTATCAATTCGTTAATTCTATTGAACTCTATTCAACGGAAACCATGTAGTGCAACTCAGCATATCTATTTTATAGACATGACGAAGAGATATTCTGTGGTTTATGTCAAAGACCTATAGCTGAATTGGTATAAATTGGATATGCATTTAAAATATTTTCTCTCATACTTCCTGACCAAACTAATCTCTCTCCAAGTTCTGCCAAAATCTCCTAGACATCTTTTTTGGCACCCCATATTGTTGCAAAGATAGTACAAAGGAACTTCACAGGTTAAAGATGGAACAGGAAACTGTTGAACAATCAATAACAGCCAATAGATGACTAAACTCAGGCAACACTGTCGCAGAAACATCAGAAAGAGAAACAGAATATATGATATGCAAACTTATTTAGCTACAAAATATTACCCTTCTTCAAGACTTTCAAACTCAAGAGTGGCTTTATCTGTCTCTATCTCACATATCACATCGCCCACTTCTATCTGAGAAAAAAGCATACAATAAAAACATGCTGATTTGACTAGTTGACCTGAACTAGTCAGGAAAATAAAACCCTATATCTTAAGTTTACTTAATAAGTTATTTATAACACCAACCTTTTCCCCTTCCTTTTTTATCCACTTAGCAATGTTCCCCTGGTTCTGCATATGCACAAGCAAACCAGGAAATGAGCTCTTAAATAAATCAGCAAAATAAGCTCCACTTCGTTTGTCAATTCAAAGCCAACTACCAACCTCTCCTTACCATTGTGGGAGATAACGCTGGCATTCCAAGGACAACATGAGGAGGAAGTTCAGATGTGTTGATATTAACAGAACTTGTCTCCCGCACACCACCTTCAGAAGTTATGTTCTCATCAAAAACTTTTTTAGTTTTAGCTTCTGATCTTCCAGTGATGGAAGCTGGTATCTTCTGAACATCATCTAATTCCTCCACCTTGTAGCACAAACAAGCAAACGTAAGCAACACAAATAAATGTAACTGCAGAAGTTCTCATTATTTTTTATAAATGAGAAACTCATAGAGCAAGAATGTCAGTAACAGTGCCACAAGGAAAAGCTGACAGCATGATTAAAAATAACAATCGACCAAATATCAACAACATTCCAAAAACATGATAAGGAACATATGTTCCATTTCTAAACCGACAAATGGAGAGCCTGGAATCTTAGAACTATAACAAAGCCGAGGTCAAACTATAATACAGAATTACTACATGAAAATAGATGCCTTATGAAAGTTCGTTAATGCCAAACCATTCTTCAACTTATAAAACCCTAGATACAAGTGACCTTTGTCGAGCAAAGATACAATCCTATAAGCTTCTCAATATTGCTAGTAAAACACAGGGTATACAGTCAAACAAGGACTTCCACAGTGGATTGCTTTATTTGTCTAAAAGTAATCAACGGCCTCAAATACTCAGCGAACTAATAACAAACCCCTAAACAAGTCTCACAAAAGAAATTAAGGTGCTTCAATTCAAAGCACTGATTATACATAACATGAGCTCAGTTAGTGCATTGGAAACTGTAAAGTTTCCTTAATTAGAACTTTAACAAGTTCCCTGGGCACTCAGTTAAAAGTCCCAGAATAAAAAGAAGGATTGCAGCCAAAACAGGCATTGCATTATAATACTACATTAAACTGAACCAATGCAAAGTAAGATCCCAAAATCAGAAGATAAATAAATCCAACAATATCAAGAAATATAGAACCCAAGCAATTCTCTAGTGATTTAAAATGTAGTAAAGGATCGAGGTGAATCCTACCGTTATTGCAATAGGTTGTCCAACAGGAACATCCTTTGAACCATCAGGTACCAATACTTTAGCCAAAAATCTGCAGAATAGTACTTGCATGTGAGATGAGATCCGAAATTCACTAGGAAGGAAAATAAAGATGACCCGTAGGTACTATAACGAAGACTGTTGGGGCACAGCAAAAACGCCAAACTAAGGGACTGAATTTCTTTGCACACAACATTCCAGGTAACAGAAATAGCACAGAGCAGTAGAATTACCCTTCTTCAAGACTTTCAAACTCCAAAGTTGCTTTGTCTGTCTCTATTTCACATAATACATCTCCCACTTCTATCTGTTAAAGAGAAAGATAAATCAGTAAAGTTAGCCCTAGCAAAAGAAAAGTCTTCTCCCATCAGAGTACGAAAGAGAAAAACTGCAGGTTACTGTTGTTTAACAGGTAATGCACAATATCTTCAAAACTGCCCCCTTTCTTGAACACTGACCTTATCTCCTTCTTTCTTCCTCCATTTTGCTATGTTCCCTTGGTTCTGTCCAAGCACAATGTACATAAATCATAGAGAAAGGAAATGGGAAAACACATATAATGGAAACTCCTCCAGAAATTCCAGACGAATATCTCACCATTGTAGGGGACAAGGCTGGCATCCCGAGAACGGTATGTGGAGGAACATCTGCAGAAATAAACAGTACCGGGTAAAGAAAATCAGGCTCTTTTAAGATGACAAGTTTAATGGTAACAAAATATTAGACTCTTCACTGCTACAGAAATTGCTAAGAGCAGAAATATTGATTCAACAAAGAAGCCTATATAGAATTGAAAAACTTCCAGAAGAAAATCCCATTTGTGTGTGTGTGTGTTTGGATCCAACCTGATGCCGAAACGCGATAGAAAGATTGACTGAGCAAGAAAATTCGACAGAAGAATAATTCGTCCTCCAAATATGATTATCAAATCAAAATATTCAAAGTCTGATCAAACGAAACCCTAAAACAAGCTTATATATCCCTAAACCTAACCCTATTAGGATTAGTAAGCATCAAAACGTAAAATTACGGAACTACCCTTTACTAAATTAACCCATAAAAAATACAAAAAAAAATAGAAAAACCCATCTAAACCACCTCGAATCGCGAAAACCCATCATTAGTCACAGCCAACAGTGTGAGTATTGATCAGCATGCCGTTTCGCTTCAGCCGACCAAATTTGAGCTCAATCCGAAATCATTAACTTCAAGCCTGTCGGTTCGTCTAGTCGCATAACGGGTCCACCGGTCCCCTAGGTGCATCACAACCCTTCATTCAAATTGTTCATTTAGACTTTCCTCACATTTTCCTTGTTAAATTAGTATGATTCTTATTGGGAATTAGTGGTGTCTGGAAGACAAGAAAAATGTTTCAAATCCAGAATTCCTAGCCGAAATTGGTTGAGTGAATGTTGCCTTCACCACTAGACATCAAAACATTGTCTATGGCATCATGCCTCTTTATAAAGAGAGACGAGTTAATGAGCATCAATCTTCACAGGTCAGGTTAGTCCAACCAAAAGAGATAAGGAACCTTTAGGTATAGTTTAAAATGTCACATTATTACCCAAATCCCAGAAAGTAATACCAAATTAGAAAGGTGAGCTGCATTTTAAAACATCCTAAAACTCATTATTGAATCTTATCATTCACAAGCCAATTCTATTGACAATTAAGAAAATGAGCTTTCTTATCTCACTCACAAGCCAATTGCAGCCCTAGTTTCACACTTGGGCTCTAAAGCCACACAACGTCTGATAAAGTGAAACAAGATACTAGAAAGAAGAAAACATGACCTTGCCACAACCTATCATGAATACATCTTTCCTAACTCAATGTCATAGAAGCTTTAGCAAAGATCTATTTGCTTGTTCAGCAGCTCTAACAATGAACTTATTCAAGAAGTAAAAGAACTTTCTATAGTATATATAAATCCTAAACACACTCGCGACTATACATTATTAAAAGAGGATTATGTACCTGTGGATGAGAAGTATCGCACACCAACTTGCAGCTGCCCATTGAGAAAAATGTGAGAACTAGCTTATAACAAATTCCAGCACATTAGAATTTGCAAACTTACTCGATTCTTCAAATAAGTATCATGAACCCCGGTGGTGGAGAAAGAAGAAGGCCTGACAATATTTCATTTTTATTGTGAGCAACTTATAGCATGGGGATTGAGATAATCAAGCATGAAACAAAAAAAAAATCTTCAGAAATGAAAGTGATGATTAGATAAAGTAGGAAAAGGGGTCTAATCAGATAGTATGCCATCACTATCAAATGAAGTACCACAACAAGGAATGGACCCAAAGAACTTTGGTTTAAATCTCATTTTTGCATGTCTGTTCACAAAATTGTTCACAGATTCATGCATGGAATGCATATACATAGATTAGAAAAAGGGCAAAAAGATGTATTGAGACACTGTTGGATTAGTTTGACAGTCTAACATGGCTTCAGTTCAACTTATTCCTCTGTTGTAGACAATACCAGGCTTGAATTAATTCCAAGAAAAAACTCAATCAGAACGATCAAACCCTCATAAAACCAAACAGAACAGTTGAGAAGAAACATTCCACCACCTTCCCAAAGTAAATACTTTAAGGGCCATAAATTAAGCATACAAAGGAGGAATGCATTGCACACAGACTTATTCCATAGAACGGGACATAAAAGCTGCAGACCATGATGTAGTAAAAGGATAACAGTATTCATTTGCGAACAGGCAGCAATAGAAATGCAACAAATACAGACCTTAATGTTGCTTCATCTATCACAGAAGAGTTCCTCCTATTCCAATAGCTGCATCAACAAGTTCAATTTAGTTTAAGGCACATGATCGTCGCAAAAGAATCCCACCCAACAAGCTAAACAAATTCATTAGAAATTTACCATCCTGGAGCTGCCTTATGAGGATTTAAAAAAAGAAACAAAAAAGTTGCAATTGTTAGATTATCCATTTATCACCCAAAAAAGCTTGAACCGGATATTCATGTACATAAGTACAGGAAACCAGATGAGAAATCATAACCATAACACTATCCAGACACACAAAAACCATCCGTGTAACATATCTCTACTCTCATCAATACCTAGGAATCAAAGAAATACAGCCTGAGAGAAAATGGAATGCAATTAACTGATGCATTTTCCTTTCATATCAAATAGATGAAATGGCATCCTCAGACTCTTCTGATACTATTTCAGCTTTGAGTTATCAGAGAATATAGTATAGAAAAGATAGAGCAAACCTCCACAAATCCTGCAATAAAGGAGCAAAGCCCTTACTTTAAAAAAGGAAAATTGTTTCCCCTGTGATCAATTTCTCAAAAAATTGGTGTTCAGGTACTCTAGTGTTAGATCGACTAAAGATTAATATACATAGAGGAACAAATCTGGTGTGGTGGTAAAGTACAGTCTGGAACAAGATGCAACAAGTTCTTGTGGTCTAAGAAGGACAGCATTTGTCACGATGTCTTCCATGATCCCTCATATCAAAACACGAAGAAAACCAGCAAACACAAAGCATTGGCTAGATATAACAACACAAGGAAAATAATACAATTAAAAATACAAAAGCAAGGTATTGCCATCATCCAAGACACAAGTTAAAAATCACCTAACCACCCTCAACGCTCGACCACCGCCAGGTAAAAACAGTATTAAACTAAAGCACTTAATCCACAGTTTAATCAACCTTCCCGATAATTTAGGATCCGTTCGTTTCGCAAAATAAATGATTTGAAAAACATTTTCTTGAAAATAATCGCTCGTATCGCTTACAAAAATAAATAAACGAAAAACATTTTCATCATCCACGAAAATATTTAGGCATAAATTGTTATTAACAATGAAAATATCTTTCGTAGACTAATTAGAAGCGCGATAAGAGATTAATTTTAAAAAAAAGTTTTCCAAATCGTTCATTTTCCACAAAACAAACGAGCATTAACAATCCTTTCAAGTCTCATCTACACCGGAATGCGCGCCGAATCCAAAATCGTCGCTCGATTCAACGAGCACCCACAAAATGCAGAGAGGAAACAAGCTCTCTCCCAAATATCCTCAATGCACAGCAGAGAATTGTTTCCCTTTCCCATACGTAAGTTCGAGAAGCCCACCCGCACGCCATGAACCGTTCGTTCCGATTCACGAAGCTACAAGCGGCATTGCAAACGAAAAACAAAAAACAAAAACACAAACAAAATCCATGTACTTCCTATCCGTAAAACTAGTGCGGCGTCGCGCGACGGTTCGATCAGATTAAGATCCGCGAGATTACCGGGAGGCGCGTCGAGAGGAGGACACGGCGGCGGCGGCGGCGGAGAGCGAGCGGGCTCGGAAGAGAAGAGGCGCGCGCGAGATCACCGGGCTCCGGAGCCGAGAGAGCGCCATGTGCGAAACTGCTCCGCTTCTCCGCTTCTTCTTCTTCTTCTTCTTCGTCCTCCTCCGACGACGACCGCCGACGAAGCGAGAGGGATGGTGGTTTGACCGACGGTCGTGGTTTCTCGTGCTTTCGCCTGAGATCAAGCGTGGCGAGCTACCGGGGAAGTTCGTTCTTGAGCCACCTTCCCCCTTCGTCGCCTGCAATAATAATATTAAATTTAACAGGAACGAATTCCTTCCCCATTTTTATATATGGGCAGGGGGCGCACTTTTCTTGACCAAAAATAAAAATAATATCATTAAATGATTAAGCAGAAATTTAATTTTTTTTAAAACAGAAATTAAGAAAATAGCTTTTTCGCGTAATTTTAATTTAGGTGAAGGGAATTACATAACGAGTTTAAGGGTCTGTCTGTTTCGCGAAAAATGTGACGTTCTTAGAAAATATTTTTCAAAAAGCCACTCTTTAAGAAAAACTGACACAAATTTTCGATGTTCGATTGAAATCTGAAAAAAATCCTGAAAAACTTTACGCCGTTTGGTACGAAAAATCTAATTTGATTTTTCTTTTAATTGATTTTTTAATTATTATTTTATTTTATTTTTTTCTCTTTTCTTTCTTTTTTTTTTATCTTCTTCTCTAGCAAATATCCAGCCACAGGCAAGCTTGAGCGTTGCTAGATCAACGAGGCTCAAGGCCTGACCAAAGGTAGGTGAGCCGCCTCGCAAAGCTCAAGGCCTTGAGCTCACTAGGCGGCAACGAGCTCACTCGCTAACCATTGATAAGTTCTAAGCATCGCCGATCTACAAGGCTCGAGTTCACCTATGGCCAGTCGTCGGCCTTCACCATGGCCAACGACCGGCCGAAGAAGAAGAAAAAAGAAAACCAAAAATAAGCAAAATAAAAAATATTTTAAAATTACATTTTTAAAAAAATAAAAAAATAATTAAAGTGAATAGCAAAAGAATGAGAAGAATTTCCTCACTCTTAAAGGTGTTTTTTTCATCGATGAAAAATATTTTCCTTGACTAATTTATTTTTCGTGAAATGAACGCCGGGAAATCCGAAAAACAGTTTATAGAGCCTAAATAAGACATATCTTGAATTCCAAAAAAGGTAGTCAAGCAGTAAAATGTTCAGATTTTGCACTTCACGAAATGTGAGGTTTCGTGTTTGATTCATGCTTAGTATAATTATAACAAATTTCTTGATCACCGTTCACCCAACACTGACGTGGCGATTTTTAAACATTTTTATAATTTTTTTTCGAATTTTTATATTTTTTTTCTTTCTTTTTCTTTTTTTTCTACCCTTCTTCCATATGGCAGATGAGAAAAAAAAATAAATAATTTGAAAAAAAAATTTAGAAATTGCCACGTTAGCGTTGGTTGAACGGCCATCGCTGGCTAGCGTCCACGTCAATGCCATCCGGCCAAAATTGGCAGAATGGATTGAATTAGTACAAATGCAAAAGTAGGTTTATGACTTTTTGGATAATTTTTTTATCAATTCAATAAGTTTTAGAACTTAATTGCACTTTTTGAAAGTTGTAGGACCCAACTGCACGTTTGTGATAAGTTTTATGACTTAATTATACTTTTTAAAAGTTTTAAAACTCAATTACACTTTGATAATAAATTTTAGAACTTCCTACATTCCAAGTAAGTAGTAATAGACGAAGCAACTTTTTTCATGGTGATTGTAACTTTTCCATATCAAAGTAAACGAGTAGGTTTCAATAAGTAGCACTTTTTTCATGTAAGAAATAACATTTAATTATAATTAATAATTGTCCGTTCAGAAAACTAAGTAATTATTCTTGCAGCATATGGTGAAACTTTTTATGTTTGAAAACCTATGAGTGACTGATAATTTCTCTATTCTCTTAGTAACCTTGCCCTAGAAAAAGTAGTTCCCAACCTATTAGTAACTTTCCAAAGCATATATCAATTTCCTCATTAAAAAAAAAGGAAGAATTTTGATGTGGGTAATAACTCATACATGCTACTAGTGAGTTTTCTTATTAAAAAAAAGAAAGTAGCTCTTTGATTATTTATGAAAAGTAGCAATGATATGTGATCAATAACATTTTTTTATAATGTGAACTAACTTAATTTTGGTAATTAGTGATTCTTTACACAACTATAGCAACTTTTTTTTGGCGATTTAGTAAGCATCGACTATAGTCGGAAGCTCACGTCAAGAATTTAATCCATTTTTTTACCCTGCGACGTGGTAAAATTGCACTAATGATGAAATGTAGTAAATATGGATTGAGATTTTTACAGAAATTAAGGATAAAAACATCAAGCAAAATCTTGTAAAGAATAAGAGCTGAGAAATGTTAAAATTAACAAAATATATAAACAAAGGAGAAAGAGATATTACTGTCTAATTTGCAAAGCTTGGGTGGTCTGAGCTGTGCAACGTTGACTTCTATCCTGTGAGAATGAGAGACCAAGTTGGACCCGTAAAGTGTCTGCAGAGAATTTGTGTCTGTCTTGCTTTTTTTTTGCAATAAATTGATGCTGAGTGTTCTTACAAGTTACAACAAAATTATAAAAGAGAAACCCCCCTTAGAATCCCTACAACCATTTTCCATTTTACAAACGAGCTTGGAATTACATCAAACAATTTATAAAATAAAAAGGGGAAAAAAAGGGAAAAGGGGGGAAAAAAAGAAAAAAAAAGATAGAAAATTGGTCCTGCCATTTGCATCAGTTACCAGCAGAATTTGGGAAGGAGATTTTAAGGGGGGATACACTGTGCACCTAAATTCTGAATCCCGAACTTCGAATTTCGCTTGTCCGTTGTGTAAAAAATTTCTTCGGGGCCGATTGCTTCGAGTACCCCCCCCCTTAGCGCCTCTACAGTATCGGAACATCCGAAAGTGTAGGAGTCTCACTTACTTTGAAGACCCTCAATCGCCTTTTTCCATTGCCACGCTCTCTGTTTTGTATCCTCGAATGACATTACCTTCTTTGGCTGTAACAGCAGCAAATCGAATTAGGCAAACGAACAGCTAATTAAAGAGATGGAAGAGCATCGACCAATCATAGTATGTAGGGTAGAGATAAATAACGCACGAATGTGCTATGCTGTAATTAGTCTTGGGAATAAAGCAAGAAATGTTGCCAACAGTCCTCATCTTATGTTACGATGCATAGACAATGCCTTACAGTTTTCTAATACACTAAGCATCCCAATCAGAGCTGTCAGATTCACTAATTCTTGTATCACAAAATTACTAAGATAAGTAAAAAAAAAAACATCAGTTGGCCATTTTTTGAGGTCAAATTGATTGGATGGTTGATGTTGATGAAGATTAGTACTTATATGGCTATGCAATTGAAACCCAAACATATTTCTGCAGCTAAATGTCCCAGCATAACTCGAGAGTACACTGTAATTTTATCAGCAAAATAGTTTGCACAGAGAATTTGACCGAGAAAACTCAGCTCAAAATATAACAGAGAAAAGAGATGTACCGTGCAGATTTTGAAGCTTGAAGGACTTGCGACTTGGACACTGAGGTCGTTAGGATTGTCGGACCAGATAATATTTCCTTTCACAACTAGTTTTGCGGGGTCCACGTATATTAATTTGGGCTTATTAGTAAGAATAAGCTGAACCTTCTTGTTTGTCAGCTTCCTTATTTTCTTCACCGTCGAGATCATGAGGACAGACTCCCCGGGATCCAGAAATTGTTGCCTGTCATGTTAAGGTTGTCAGATTGCCCAAGAAACACAGAAACCATGCTAACTAATAGTAGCCCAAAGCCACACAAAAATGACGACTCAAACAACTTTCTGCTTGAAAAAATTCTAGCAACGCAACAAATTAAAAACTTAAATGGAAGCCAAAACCCAAAATATGGGCAGAATAGGAGACTGATAAGAATATGCCATCAGCCGTTGAGTTAAGTCCAACAGTGTCATTTCCTAAGATGGCATCACCTCTAAAGTCGAAATGTGTGTATAGAATAAGTAGATTAATATACATACACTCAACCAAGCATCAAGTAATTTCCATCTTTCACGCACTAGAGAACATTAAGCACCATCTAACCACAAAATTGAGCAACAAGAATAACCTGAATTCTGATAGACCGTCTTAATATCAATTTCAAACGACCAGGAAGTCCTGACACTCTTTAGATAAGGATGGGATGCCAATCGTCATATACAACCCTTTTTTACTTGCATATTGAACTATTTACACCGTGCATCTTAACGCTTTTCCCATATCCCTCACCAAAGAAACTAAAGAACCAAAACGACAGGCTAATTTTATTTTTCATTTGTAACAGACAGAAATAATGCCCAATGTAGACAAATTTCAAGCAGATGGAGTGATACCATTTAGAATCAAAGGAGTCGATGGAAGCGAGCCTAGTTATATGAGCAGATGATTCGGAAGATGATGCAGGACCGCTATTTCCTTCAACTTGCCTCAATGCACCATCCCCAATGTGAGTAGGGTTCCATGAAGATTCCTGAGAATCATCAGCATCCCCTGAATGAACCTACAAAAAGATGTTCCATTAAAATGATATCCCAAATGTTTGGATGTCCATATGCTTCAAAACCAAATAAATTGTACCACTTGCTCCAAAGCTAGTTTTGGTGGCATTTGCTTTCTTAAATTTTTCCAGTCAATTCCTGTAAAGAACGGGTGCATTTTGAGTGCATCGTAACCATCAGGTCCAGCGCCTGGCCTTCGGGTAGGTTCAATGTCCTGCACACAATTACTTGGGCATTTATAAACTACACTTGCCATGCTCTGTAAAGCAACATGAGGTGCATATAGGATAGTCCGTGGTATACTTGATGGGGGCAATTGCTTTCACCGAGAACGATGATCTCTTTTTATGAAAAAAGAGATCGATTGACCTATAATTTTTTTTATCTCTGACCCCATTGAACTACAAAATTCATAATTAAACTGAGACGTTTTGTGTGGCAGTCTCAAAAGCACAAATTGCAACAAAAATAAGGTTCCGAAATTCAGTCCTCCTACATACAAATTTACATATTTCAAAAATCTCATACATATCATAGTACAATGCTTCATATACTTCTACCTCCCTATATAAGTAATCAAATTAACTGTATGTGTAATTGCACCCATTTACACGTAATAACTCATGCTCCCTCAAAATAAATCAGTAGGCAATTCCAGAGTGACTACAAGTTGGACTCAAGGATTTGCTCCACGTTATTGGCCAAAATATTCATGATACAGCCTTTGGAGTTCCAATATTCAAAGTTTTACAGGAGCACCTCCTTGGTGCCCATCACTAAGTCCTTATCTCGAAAGAAACAATTCGAACTTCAAATGTTTCATCCCCCAAGTTAAATCTCATTGAAGCTTAAACAAATTATTAGGATGAGGTGCAGGACTACTACTATATGATGAAAACATGCAAATACAATACCACCACCTAGATCCCTATCATCATTTTATTCCATGCGATATCCTTTCTTTTGATTGATATAGTTATTGTATGGAAAAGTAATTTTGGAAGTTCTCCATTTATAACCACGCACTACCAAATATCCATAATCAAACAGCAGGACAGTATACATGATATCGTCCCACCTCAACCACCACTAGCCATCTCTTTTTTTCTGCCCCTTAATTTACTTGCTCACTAAGCATATATTGTTTCACAAATAACTCCACTATTTCTTGGCTTGTGTATTTTCTTTTTAGCATACATATTGTGTGAGCAGCATCTTCTTGTATATGATAAATCCCAGTTGCGGAATACATGCGTTTATATCAGACAACCTGGGGGGGAATTCACATCTCATATACAAGGAAGCCATTTGCTTCAAATGTACATATTAGTCCATTCAACCTTTCCCAGAAAGCAAACAAAACACCTCATAGTACTGCTGTTGACAGAATTATCAGCACACAGATGTGGAAAAATCACTGAAACATGTCATGAATCTGATTTACTTTTCATCATCTTCTAAACAAGTGTGAATAGTGGACGAGATTTTGTTAAGGAATTTTCAGCAACAAACGGTTAAATGTCTAAGTCTGCATTCATATAAAAATGGGTGAGAATAGAAAGGACCAAAGTATTTCTGAACATGACTGGATAATGTGATTAATCTGCATGCAACTCATGTCTTGACACATACGAGTTGAAGAACCGGAGATACAAAAACAAAAATATAAACTAGCCAATACAAAAATTAGCGATATTTTATATGCATATGCAATATATCAGACAGCCAGAAAAAGACTACTATTGCTCAGAGAGTCATCTCAGTCTAATATCAACATGTATCTCCATGCATTACACCGTCCATCTGTTCTCGCAAAACCAATGGAGAGCACATGTGAAGAGCTCAAAACTGTTCTTCCATCAAACCTCCCACTAGACTTAGCCTTGTTATCTAAACAAGGCACAAGTTCTATCATAGCTGCATATATATGTTGAAATCCAGTCTATGAAGCATCTGAAACAAAAGAATGGTCAACACAGAAAGGTCCCTCTCAATACTTGCTGGGGAAACGGAGGCTCTTTGCATAATAGTCAATAAGAAAGCAACATTATCTTGGCAAAACTATGCCCCCTTCAACCCCTCTCCCCACCTTTCAGCTGCTAAACTATATGAGGATTTCTAATGATGGGAGTATGGACTCTTTCTCTCACATTGCTTCTCAAATGTATCCTAATATAGAGTCCTTCATATCATGAATCAATGTATCAACTCATGAAGACTACCACAAATTAACCCTACCATTAGTTTCATTGCAGATTGACATCTGATGACATCATAGGAAAATTAATCACTTCAGGTTAATAAACTAGACAAACCTACGAAATCGTTTTCAATCCTTGTAGAGTGGTAGCATGTTTTACAAAACAATTTTTTCAGCATCAAGTCAGTAGCTTACCAACAACCTGTCAATGAGGTCCTTAGCCTTATCAGAAAAATTCTCTGGAAATCTTATATCTCTCGCTATAATTCTTTGGAATGTAAGCCATTCACTTGCATCTTTAAAAGGAGAAGTTCCTGAAAGCATTTGATACAATGTGCAGCCCAGCGCCCAGAGATCATTTCTGTTTGAATATATGTTCAGAAGATCAAACTATCATCCTTAAAAGAATTCAAGGTTAGCAACAAAAGTTTCACTGTCATGCCCCCAAAAAAGCTATTCCAAATTTGCTAGTACTGAGAATAGTGGAGGGTCCCATACCCAAAAGTGGCTGGAGAGGAGTTGAGGACCTCTGGAGGAACATATGCTGCTGTGCCCACAAAGGTACAGGCCTTATCATCTGAAATGGAGTAAAATAGAATAAACTTCAAATGCAATGAAAAGGTAAAATTTCATGGGAACGACTCTAAACGAGAACAACTCTCACCTGACGCAGCATTTGGAAGGACAGTTATGCTGCTATCTTGCATAGGCTTCACACTCCCAAAATCGGCAATTTTAATATGACCTTCATTGGTAAGGAGCAAGTTCTCTGGCTGTCATTTAAGTGTCCATTAGCATTTTACAAATTATGAAGGGTAAGAAAAGTATATTACAAAATTACCTTAATGTCCCGATGTATCAATCCGAGATTATGAATGTACTCTAGAGCATCAACAACTTCAGCTGCATAAAAGCAAGCTTCATCTTCTGATAAGCAACCTTTCTGCAAAAACAAGCTAACTAATATCAAATAAAGCAAAACGAAAGCCAGCTGAAACATGGTAGATAGTTGAGTTGTAAGAAAAATGATCTTGCGTTTCTTTTCTTTGTTCGTATAGGATTGACCATGAAGTAGCACAAACTTAGTACTATTTCTACTTTAAAATGTTTAAACCAGAATCTTTGATTGTATTTTAGGTACATATGTAAAGAAATTAAGAAAGAAAAGCAAAAAACAAAGAAAAACATCACAAGACTATGCTTCATCAAAACAAGATATCCAAAGCCACATGTAAAGAGCACCACTTAGAAGCAACCAAAGTTCTAAAGCCTCACACAATCTTTCCTTCCAAATGCACCACAAGAGACAGAGTGGTGCAGCACTCCAAGACATTGAGTCTACACCGTAAGCATTCCAATGGCCAAAAAGTTTGATGGCATGACTTGGCATAACCCATGCCATCTTAGACAAGCTAAGGATACAATTCCAAAGCTCAAGAGCAAACTCACAACGAAGAAAGAGATGATCACCAGATTCCCCTGAATGCTCACACATGCAACATCAGTTCACGAAAATGAACTGTTTCTAAGATTCTCAATAGTAAGAATACTGGTCCAAGCTACTGTCCAACAAAAGAAGGCAATTCTACAAGGAATAAGAAGCAGCTGGATTGCTCTAGAGGGGAATGAACGAGGGGAGAAATTCCCTGCAATTGAATAAGATGATTTTACACTGAATGTGGGCCAAAAGGGAGGAAAGCTCCCATTCATGCTTTAATTGTTCCTCTAAAGTATGTTTTATTAAAATTTCTGAATGTTTCTCATATTACTATGGTGGTGCCCATGTTGCTTTTTGAGATATTCCTCATCTATAAATCGGAGAGAGAAAAACGCCGACAAGGTCAAAGGCATTCCAATAGATATGGATTCTGCAATCTAAGGGCAATTTGAAATTTGCAGGCTACAAATAGATAAATAAAAGTGATATAATCATAAACTATATAGGGCAATCACAACTAATGTAATAATCAGGTCGAATCTACAAAGAGCAACATGGACAGCAAATTTCATGTAAATGGCAATTGTAGTAATATCAGGAGAACTACACCAGACAAGTATTAAGCAACGTAGGGGTCATTTTACAAGAACTCACCCTGGTAATTTGATCAAAAAGTTCTCCACCTTCACATGATTCAAGTGCCATATCTAGAAAATTAAAGGAGCATCATTAGATGAGAAAAAGGTCAAGCCAAAGAGAAGAAGAGAAAAGAAAGCACAACGCAGCAAAATATAAATGAAAGGTGAAGCAC
Organism: Syzygium jambos; assembly: GCA_031216235.1. NCBI lineage: Eukaryota > Viridiplantae > Streptophyta > Magnoliopsida > Myrtales > Myrtaceae > Syzygium > Syzygium jambos. The sequence continues at coordinate 6,569,885 of CM062229.1, read as the reverse complement.
TTGAAGAAGGAATAGAATTCTGAACAGACAGAACCAACAGGACCTACATAGTGAAAAGGTGTCCTGGAATGTGAAATATAGCCGCACAATGCCCGGATGATCCAACTGATCAAGAACAATCCTCTCCAGCTTCACATAAGCTGTTTTATTTTCTTTGGTGATGAATTTCTTGTCCATAATCTTCAATGCATACACCATTCCTGTGTCCTTCTTTTTCGCCCTCACAACCTGGTGATATCACGAGACATGTAACACTAATACCAGAATAATCTACAAACTTATCAGATAGTAAAATCTTTTATATTGCGACACACTCAAAAAGAGAGAGAGAGCAATTCGTACAATTTAACAGTAACTAGCCCATTGAAATGAGACAGATTTTACACACATTGCATGGAAGAGTGACTTGCAGAAGATTTCCTACTAGTTCATCAAACTTTGCCCTGTAAATATATCATCACCTCATAGCATAGCAGAGCAATGCATGTGCTCTTCTGGACTGCTCCTGCCTAAAATTTCTCTCCTAGATTCCCAGTTCATGATATACTACATGGAAACACGCCAACAAGCTAACACACAACATATTTTACTTCTAATTCTACGCTTTGCAACCGAATCATACAGAACGAAAAGGAAGAGAGATTCACACAGAATTAACTGCCCCAGTGGATAAGCTAGCAAGAAAGCTTCCAATGAATAATGCAAGCAATTAATTTCTTTTCATTAAATTTTTTTTTCTTTCTGTTGGCTGAGGATGAGCGATATTTTCCAGGTTGAAAGACAAGCGACGCAAAATCACCAACCAGCTCAATTAACCAAGCACAAACTAAAACAAATTGCCATCAATGGCAAGCACACCAAACAAATCAACAACGACGAACATACCAGTTACCGGCCCAAGAAAAGGGAAAAAAATAAGAAAGAAAGAAAACAACGAACCTTTGAATAAGAGCCAACCCCATAGATCTTCCCCAGCTCAAAGTCCTGAATAGTGAAGCTCTCCTGCGGAGCTCGGAACGCAAAGCTCTTAGATCTCTGAACATTCCCTCCATTAGACGAATTGTTGGCATTAGTCCCCTGAATCTTCAGCTTCGAATCAAATTCCTTCTCCATTGCCAACATTTCTCCCTCAGACCAACCAAATAGAAAGAACAAAAAATTGCTCTTGCCCTACATAAGAATCAACTTTTCAACACAACCCATCCTCTCCCTCTCTCTCCAGGGGAAGATAAAAAAGAGAAAGATTTAAACTTTCACAAACTTTCACCCCTCAAGAAATCTGGGGAGGAGAGATTTGACCGTTCAAAGGGAAACCCACATTGGATCAGAGATTGTTTCCTTGTGTTGGGGTCTCTCTTTTTGTTTCTTGCTTTCTTTCTTTCTTGGGAGGCTGGTATTTGGGTGGGATTCTCTGATAAAGAAGAAAAAGCTGATGAATGATTTTTGATTCCTTTGTGTTCCTATGTGTGCGGTCTATGACATGAGGCTGGTCTTTTGGTTTCGTTTATTTCTTTTTGGGGGGGTTTGGTCCGAGAGATGATCAGCTTTTGCTTTCGAAGAACGCAGAAAGTGAGGGGGGAAGGAAGGGGTTGATGATGATGCGGAGGAGGGAGGAGAGGGGAATGTGGGATTTTGAGGGCGGAAGAGAGAAGAAGAGGGTATGGGTATTGAGGAAGGGGAGGGGGAACAGCACATGGTATTGAATGATGTAGATCATTCATTCATTCCCCTCAGCAAAAAACGCACAAAAACACAGCACCCTCTCTTTCCAGATTAGTTTTTTACCATTTTAATTATTATTATTATTATTATCTCTCTCTCTCTCTCTCTCTCTTCAGATTATTAGGCAGACCTAAAAAAGGGAGGGAGGGAATGAAAAGTGGGCAGTGATGGTGCTGCTGATGCTGTCTATGATTAGGAAGGAGGTTGCCATGTCAATTTTCTGTTTTCTGAGAAAAGAGAGATTGGAAACAGGAAAATGAGAAGAAAGTCTGTTTCTTCAAGCAATCTGAAGAAAACAGAAAATTGAAGCAATTTCATATGAATTAAATAAAATTCCACATATGTGCAAATTTAAAAAGGGGGAGAAGAAGTGCTGTCGTTCATTGAACAAAGAATGCCCCGTTTATGGCACGAGCACAAAAGTATATTTCACTAGAAAAAGATGCTCTGTTTATAACTTTTTGTCAACACTAACCTGCTTTTTTGTGCCCATATATATTTTTAATGTTTCATTCATGACAAAGAATTCTGCTAAAATAAGAGATTCTTACATTAAATATGAAGTGCAAAATGAAGAGGGAAAATTTCTGATGAAGATATGAAACAGAGCCATTTAAAAAAAAAAGTCTAGAGTGAACCTTTTCTTGCCCTAAAATGGCCAACTTAGTCTTTAATAAGAGCCATTTTTTAAGCTATGATCAAGGGCATTTTCGTTCTAGGGATTTTTTTTTTTGACCTTTTTATCTTTCTCTTTTCCTTTTCCCCCCGTACTTCTATTCATCTTCTTCTTCCTTCTTTTGTCGTTATAAGTGATAAATCCGCCAATGAGCCACTATACTGGCATCACCTAAGACTGTTCCTCCCTCCATCTCTGGTTTGTCGACGCCAATGGCTGTTCTCTCTCTTCTCGCTCACGGCCATAGCAGCCACATCTCCAAACTCTTAGCCATGTCCAAGGCCGTGATCGCTTGAGCTCTAAGCTCTTGACTATGGTCGTCGAATCTTCGAGTTGGTGGCCATGGCCACTCTAGCTTCAAGCCCGCGGCCATGGCTGCTCTCTCTTCATTTTGCTATAATCTGTGATGTTTATGCGTGAAGTTGTGGTAGGAAATATTCACCGGACTCGTACAAGAAAATTTTGTATTCATGCAATACACACGGGAGATACTATTTTTATTCACTTAGTTTGTTGAAATGGAGTCACTTTTTTTTGCTAAAACTTTATTTGGAGTCACTTATGAACTTAATTAACATGATCCAAAGTTTAGGTTTATAGATAGGAGGCCAGAAGCATCTGGAAAATTTGAGGATGTTTGAGCTGCATCCTGCATTCTAGTTTAGGCTTTACTAGTATAACAGTTTTTGGGCCACTATAAAAATAAGAGTATGTTGTAAGTCATAAATTATTATAAATTCTAGAAAGAACGGATCCCATAATAATTTATAATTATTTTTTTTTGTGATCTAAAACACGTTGTTGATCTCACAGTAGATTAATGATAGTCACATAAGCATTTCTCTTTTGGTTTCGCCATTAAACATTGAACTCACTTTCTATAATGAAGGAGAAGATAAAGATAGAGAGTGGCCATGACTACGAGCTTGAAACTAGAATGGTGTGGCCACTAGCTTGGAGATGCAACGACTCTAGCCGTGGTCGATAGCTTGAATATATGGCCATGACCGTGAGTGAGAAGAGAGAGAACGGGCATCGGTGTCGTCGGGTTAGTACTAGCTTAAAGGAGCCATCGTAGGTGATGCTAGTACAAAGGCTCATTGGCAACTTCATGAAGTCGAGCCACATGGGGCATTGAAAGTTGGGAAAAGAAAAGAACAAAGAAGAAGATGAACAAAGAAAAGGGGAAAAAGGAAAAGAAAAAACATGTACCGGACAAAAATGCCCCTAGCCATGTCTCGAAAAATAACTTCCGAGTCACGTTTGAGATTAAGTTGGCCACTTTGTGATTTTATTTGAGACAATGTCCATTATGAACTGTTTTTTTGAGAAAACGATCTTATTTCATGGCCTTGTTTGAAACTGAGGAAGCAGTATTTATAAGAATTTGAGTCGTAAGAATCAAGCATTTAAGCTAACTTTGTGTAATAAGGAAACACAAAGTTAAAACACTTGCAACTCGTTTGATCGGAGGGAATCAGCTAGGAATGGAATGCACGTACGAGTTCTAGTTCACAATCTCTTATTTGGAGCACAATTGCAGAAAGGATTGGAACGTGCATTCCTTCTACTGTGGAATGGCCATTCCCATTTCATGGGCTTCTTACCTTGACAAAATAATTACTAATAATAAAATTAACTACTAATGAATGAATTGGTAAATTTATACAAGTGATATTCAATTAATTACATTATATCACTATAGACATTGATTAATATTTCTTTCGAGTCATAATGACTACCTATTATCAAATAGATTACAGGATATTAAAAATGAATTTAATATTCTTATAATTAATACTGTTATTTTTTTGTGATTCTGAATAATGTATTGGCACTTATTTTTTAATTTATAAACCATTTGAAACCTCGAAAATTTGATTTTAGACTAACAAAAGTATAAATTTAATTTGATTCTCCAATTCCACTCTCATAATATGTGTTTTATAACCAAACAAAATAATACTTACTCCATACCATTCCTCCATAAACAAACGCGACATTAGCTATGCCGTTCATGATTTTGTAACATAATTTCACGGAGAGTTGTAAGACAAGGTCCTATTATCGTTAATCTCTCCATTTAATAAAACAAATCTGAAAGAAACCTTCAGCCTCGAATTCGACAAAATACCCATTTTAACTAAGATAATAAACAATAATTGCGTATTAAAAAATCACGGGCGAAAAAGTGATTAAATATATGAACAAAAATTATAGTCTTCCAATAAATGTGCGTAAATTCTAAACTTAAGTAACTTTTGTTATTGTACAATGATTCATATCTATTTCCAGACATAAATCAAATCACACTTTCCCTTTCCTCCATTACAATTTTTTCATATTTATACACGAGTAAGTTTGCCATTTTTGCTTGTAGCTTTTAATAACTAGTTAAATCTTTTATAAAGGATACTCTTTTATGTAATTTAATCTTTTGGACCTGAGCATGTCCTTAAAAAGGCTTCATCTCGATTCTCGTCGAAATCTCGGGATCACCAGGATGTAAAACTTCTATAAAGTATTCCATCTCCCTAGGGAAGACAAAGGTAACGGGGGAATTGGGTGTGCATGGATTTACCAATGAATCACGAAATGCTATGGGGCCCGCGAGCAATGGCCTGTTAAAATAATAAACGTATCCATGTAGGTTGCCCCACAGGATGGACACAGGTCGCGGAGGCCTTCGCAAGAGCTTCGGCTTCTTTCTTTCGATGAGATTATCTCTTAACCGAACACCAAGGATCCAAGAGAAGCCCCTGGTTAATAGGTTAAAGGCCGAAGATGACTATCCATCCCAGTTGCTTCCTTTTGCGCATCACCAAGAGTCCCACACTTCTTACAAAATTTTTAGTTAAAGTCATATTTAGTTAGACCATCAATAACCCGAATGTGTGAAGTTGACAAATTCATCACCATAGCTAGCAAGTCTCTCCACATGATGTAACAAATCCTCAAGGCACAGTTAACCGTTTTGCTCACGGCATGATTTGAACTTTTGACATCATAAAAGATAGTTAAAGTTTTTACCATAGGCTATTCTTATGCTTGGTGGTCACTATTTAAGGACACTAACATTGTATTTGGTTAAAAGGAGCGAACATTCCTATCTAACTGGACATTATTTTTACGGAAAAATTACAGATATGATTCTTAACTTTGCTCTATATCAAATACCCTCTTCACATCTCCTTACCAAAAAAAAAAAAAAATACCCTCTTCACATTACAGTTAGCATCCTCACAATTTCCAATTGCCTCTCTCGCCCGCACATGATTTGGCGATTTGCCATTTTCTTTTCCAAATTACCAAATTCTCAATATTGAATTTCACTTTTTAAGTGTCGATTGCGAGTGCGCATGAGGATAAATAGGCCTTTTTAAGTTGAGGGGACACAAAACTAAAATATAAATTTATCTCTCAAAAGAGTCACTATTTTACATGACTTTCCCACATAAATTTACATGTTTGCCCTTAGTGTTGTCTTCTTCATAATCCATTTTAAGGACATATGTAACATCTTGTCATCGCTTTCTTTTATTCTCCGACATTGTTGCTTTTCCATCGATCAAAAAACAAAGGAACTCGAATCTTTATTCCAATCTAATTTTATTCAATTCCACGGTACCAAATACAATTATTTAGAAAAATTCGATCCCTTTCTTGTCATTGAACTGGACTCTATATCTGACCCAAAAAAAAAAAAAAGAACTGGACTCTGTATACTCTCAACCGCCTCTAATAATACTCAGAATTGATTATGAAAGGCATGTCTCTTAATGCATTTCAATAAGAACAACATAATTTTCGAGAAAAATATTTGATATATCTATCAAGTGAGTGAATCCCATTTTTCATGAATCGGTTTCTTAATCGGATTGAGCGCATCTTTTCTATCTAATTACAGACATGTTATATGAGTCAAGAAGGGAAGATTAGGGCGGAAGTACTCAGTTTGATGAATCCACTCGACTTTTGATGTAATCCCAGTTATCTCGTGACGCAGTTGATGTCTTGTGGTAGCCCCACATGCCTGTACCTCCATGTGTGTTGGGAGCATGCACTTTTTATAGTAATGTGCAGTAATGACGGCTGTCAATTTTTCAGTCTCAGTTGCCTCATCTGTTAATTGAACCGGTCAGTGAAGAGCTCGTCCGACACTAGGCTATGTTGCCACTTTCTAGTGAATTTGCATAGGGAGGGACAAAGCTGAAAAGACAAGAACCTTTTCCATCTCTTTTGGGTAAATTGGGGTTGGCTGTTATTGCCTGGCTGCAACGATCACTTCTTCATCGGATACATAAGCAAAGATTGTCCTATGAAGCTCTCAAAGGTTCGCTTTTATGCACACCAAGCACGAGCAATCTTGGGTCATTCCAAAATCTATGTACTGTTAAAAAAGAGGGTTCAGGTTGCTTGGTCCCAAAACGGTAGTATTCATCCCGGTCGCTAGCAGGAGATTGTTTGCTATAGTTGCTTCCCCATGCCAGCACTGCTTTCAAATAGAGTCGTGCTAGTTTGAGGTTTCGCAAGACTTATCTCTACCAACGCAATAGCTCCAGACATGGAACATAGTTGAGAGACATATCTATTAGAATAGTTAAATATTAAATCATGTTTTCATCTTATAATATAAAACTTTTCGAACGATTTGCAGGACAAAATTTATCATGGTATAAGATTAGGGGATCCTAAATTTAAATCTTTCTAGGCCAATTCTTATTTCATATTTCAATGGTTGATCTTAGGCCAAAGCCCAGGTCCCACAAAATCTAGGTCTATTTGCTTGGAAGAACCTATTTGTAAAAAGGTGTAGATGGTTCTACATACAAGTCTCTATGATTCTAATGGTAAAACTCAACTCTTAACTGATGTGAGTTTGACTTGATAGTTTACACTTGTCTTCAAGTGTTGGGATCCTCTATAAGCAGTCAACAATAAACCAAACCGGTTCTATTGATTTTGGATGAAGAAAAACGATGTCAAGCAAGTGTAGAAACATTGCTCCATAGAAATACGTTATGTTGGTCAAAGAAGGGCAAACCAACTTAACTGAATAAGTCTTCAACAGGTTTTTTGAAGTATGTATTATTTAACACATATCAAAGTAGTTGGTCATATCCAAGAAGCTCATGAACAACTTTCACTATGATTCATTAATTTCTCTTGTTTTTCTTTGTGCAAAAATGAATGATATTTCATTGCAAATCACTGTAGATGGTGTGAATACTTTGTGATATGGGAAAATGGTGGTACAGTGTTGCGAGAGGTGCTTGAGGATGTAGAAGCGACTCTAGAAACTTCAAGAAGCAGCATGTTCCGTGCAACATGTAAACCTTGAGGACTATATGGTGGGTAGCCTTGTAGGGTCGTTAGAGTTTGAGAGGTGGAGTAGGTCAAGGGAAAAGTACCGAACTACTCGCGCTTCTTCCACCCCTTAAGCTCTTTCATTTTTGTTTATTAGGATTTTGCAATTCCGCACAAGTGTACAAGTTTTTACAGCGTCAGTGCACCTCGCATGCACTATCTAGCACTTATCCGCAAAAAAAGTTTCAAATTTACTAAAAGAATCTATTTGCTCCCTCTTGATTGTTGTTCCGAGTCGACGGCATTGCCGGCTCCGATTGCGATGGCTCACCCATGCCGACAATAGTTTAAAAAGGTTCGCGCTATTTGAGGTTCCGCAAGAGTATTAGCCCCACAATCGAGATATGGACGATAGGAGATCAGAGGCATATCCGATGCTCAACAAATGGCATGTACGGCGTGATCTTCGGCAAGGTTCTCAGCATCTCACATCATTTTAAACTTTGCAAGGTGAAAAATCATATCAATTAGTCAACATTACTTCCTGGTGAAGAAAAGAGATGCAAAATTCTAGTCCATAGAATGAAAAGGCACAGCAGTGCGCACCTTTTCAGCTAGATAGCACAATTGTACCATGACACTTCAATTTTTTAGTTCAGCGGGTGTTGAAATGTGACCTGAGCTTGCAACCTTTTGCCAACATATGATCCTTTTTCTTAGAAAAGAAAAAAAATAAACAGTGGTTCTCACGTGATCATCCAGACTAGTTTGCAACTTAGTGAGTTGATTGGGCTAGGAAAGGTGTCAGGCAAGCGATTTCCAATCCTCCCCTCTAAGCCTTCAAAGCTCCTGGTGTCAATTTAAAGTTGGCTTTATTTTGATATATATAGTCAAAAAGTCTTGTTAAAGAGTACTTTCGAGATACTCAAGAAGAAAATGTATCTATGTCCGATACACCGATTATGCATAACACTGTTGAAGTGTAATTAACGGAAGAACTTTATTAAATTAATTTGATAAGTTTTTGAATTTGATTGCACTTTCTGAAAATTTTAAGATTTAATTGCACTTTCATGACAAGTTTTAGAATTTCTAATACACTTATCACTAAACATCTTTAACTTCAATGTTCGACGAGTGTCTTAGAGCTTGACCAAAAGAAAAAAAAAAACACGCGAGTGTTGCCAGGCACTTGGTAACAGATTTTCTTTACTTAACCTTGGTAATCCCCTCACATAATTAAAACAAAACCCAGCCATTGGAACCTGACCTGAGTAGAAGCTTGTGTACATATGACTTCTTAGCATTTACAGCAACTCTTGCGACAATTTGCTTTTTACTTAACTCTAAATGCGCGGAACCTTTTATTATACATGAATTTTGACACCTATTCATAATTTTTGTAATTTTCCAAAATTTTTTTTGCATGATCAAGATTAAAGGAGGAAAATCACAAGTACAAATCAACAACTAGGAACTAAACATCGCCGAAAAGGCAAGGCTTTAGTGTAGGAAAAAATACAGCTTACATGCGTGGACCATTCACATAATCAGCCGACATCTTCGAAACAGACGATAGCAATATCGCCGCTTAAAACAATCACTTTGCGTGCTATTTAGGCAGCTTCGAAAACAGGTCTCGTCATCACGTCAACTGATGACACTTTTGCATACCTTCTTGCGCCAAAGTGCGATACACAATCACGTAAGTAAAGAAATCATACTCCTACGGTTAGGCTAATTTGGTATGTTTGAGCTGGATAACGCAATAACGTGCGCAATGTTGATCTGTTCCAAGTAGAAAAATAGGCCCCATGTTTTGACCGGCCAGCCCATGCCGTGGCCTCAAACTGATTGACCGGTCTATGATCATAATGTAGTGGTCCACAAAACGATTCAATTGCATTACACATTCATGGTATTCAGGAACAATAATACTTTTTCCAATAAATTGGAGAGGGGACCAACCAGAGCTAGCATAAATTGACTAGACCTTTGGATGAAGTATTGGTCAGATCCATGAACCAGAAGGAAGCTCTCTGGGCATGACCATTCAATGACTGGAGTTTTCTTTGGCTGAACCATCGTACATTGGGTAGTCTCAAGAATCAAGAAACCATTACTATCCGAGCTAATTTGCCATATAAAAAGAATCATCGACCACCCAACAATGAATAACAGGACTCATGACCAGTACCAGAGGTCATCACCTGCACAGATTCGATGCAAGTGCGAACAAGAAACTTGCTGATGATGCATATACCAACATTTTTGCCCATTTGAACAAGTACATAGCATGGAATTTTGCTGGAACATTCCCTAACGCAGCTGGACACAGCAAATAATTATACTCTACATAGATCGAGTCAATAAGCCTTGTGCACCAACTAGAGCGAGGCCTTAAAACGGTAGACCATGAAAAACAAAGAAAGAACCGGACTATTGCTCCAGACGCCATTGTAATGGTAAAAAAAAAAAATTGAACTACCCCATCACCGGAACGGGTGATTGTCCGGCCAATCAAAGAAAGTCCGGTCCACCAAAGTCTCGTTCTCTTTATTGAATGTGATAACTGATTACGACAATGCATCTTTAACAAGCAAAATACTTAAAAAAAAGTTCCAGTACCAGCACAGTGAGCTTAGTCTCTTTAGTAACTCTGGCTCTTTGTGCCTAGTTTTATCCAACATTCAAAATCTCTACATGGCGCTGCTCTGCTCTGATTTAACGCTATGACCTTGCCCAAAATTGGAAAGTACAGAAAGAAAGAGAAGTCAAAGGAGCACGCCAAGATGAGATCGAAAAGTCAAATGGATAATTCTCACAAAAACCTCTGTGGCATCGGATTTGCATCACTCATTCCATGTCACCACCCGTCCCCTCAAAGGCCTCGTACTCGTAATCCTCGTCAAGATTCTCCATCGTTTTTCCATAGACGAAGGATTTCGTTCCCATAGTCGTGAAAGGCATGAGGCCGAAAGCTCGAGCGGTTTTGATCTCGCTCGCAACCTTCCTCTGTGCCTTGGCGCTGATGCGAGTCTAAAAATCAGGGACAAACGACAAAAAAGCAAGAAAATCAATTTGCAGCTCAAATAATTTCTATAACCTAACTGATATTCGAACTTTACCGAGCTCCTCTTGATTATTATTCCAGCAGCAGTTATGAAATTTGCAAGGAACCTCACATTCTGCAAAAATCGAACAGTAAGAAAGTAAACCTCCAAGCAAAAAGATACCAACAGAACATGACAAACCATCCAAGCATGCAAAAGTTTCATGCAAGCTATGTCATTCATATATTATCAGGCGAACTACAGCGCTTTGAGAGAACTCATGCTAACATCGGGACAAACTACAGCAACACCTAAATTTATGTCATGCACCCCTTGATCTGAATAAGAGGTTTGTTCTTACAAATACATGGGATTACATTACGGAAACGGGATAGTGGCCTTCCTTCGCTCTGGGGAAAATGTCCGCTCTTTACATCAGTAGATAGGGCATCTAGGCGAGATTGGTCATTTAACAACTAGAAAAGCAGAACTAAGCAGAGCAAAATGGTAGAGAAACATCAATAGAGCACAAATAACCAGAGATACGTATTGCCTGTAATAAGAGTCACATGGTATCAATGGCCCCTAGAGATATACAATCTCCAAAGAAATATCAATCAATTTAAGAGCTTCAGCATGCTAAAGGTATTAACCATATCACATGAACCAGGAAGCATGCTTGAAAAAGGTTTAATCATAAGGGTTTGAATGATTAACAGTGATCATCAAAGCACCTCTTGCTCATAAGAGCTGTTGTCAGTTCAACACATCTGGTATACTATTTGACAATTCTAAACAAAACAATATGATCAACCCAATGCTTACCCTGAAATCAGCTTTTCTCAGCACTTCCGCTGTAGTAACTTCAAATTCCCGTCTTTTGGTGAACTTGCGCACTCCTGGTTTCTTAAGATCGAGATCCTAAAAGAAAGATAGATAAAGCACAGCGGACATAAGGACACTTAAGTGAAAAGCAAAACACTGCAGGAGAAAGTTAGCAACATACATAAAGGACAACAGGTTAATGTATAATAGCTAAAACCATGACCCAATCCCTATAGGCCAATTAGTTTCCCACCAAACACCGACGAAGTACATAATTCATAAGTAGCAACAGATTTCTCTCCCAAATCATAATATCCGGGCGGCGTGGACAGCATAAGCAGATTAATATAGAAGATTCACATAGGAAAACCCTCCACAGAGAGTGACACTGAAAAATTAAAGTTATTCACAACAAAAATGCAATTGATCAATCAAAGAGCATGAGAAAAAGGTAGATATATCACACAACTTCTAATCCCTCAACTGTTTTATGAGTTTAAAGTGTTTTTATTGGACTACGTAGAATCGCACTACGGTACCTTTATATCATATTTCATTCCCGGTAAAAATTTCATATCAGGTCTAAATGAATAATCTTCTTGTTCTACTTCGTCCCAATCGAACTTGAAGTACATGGCTTCTTTCTTCAATCTTCCATCCATACCATCTGATAATGTACTTAAACTATCTTCTAAGCCATCAAACATCCGGAGGCTGTTATCTTCATCGTTCAGTCTTGAACCATATCTGGCCTTGTCAATTCTGTCAAACTTCTGGAAAAATGCATCAGTTTTTGAATCACTTCCAGAAAAGGTACCAAATATCCGCCGCTCAAATTCATCAGCAGGCTCGGATGAATTAGAACTTTCTTTGTCATTACTGTTATGACCTGCAGAACAATACATCAACAGGTTGGCAGTATCATAAAAGGAACAGGGCACATTATGAAGTTTTCTCAAGAACGCCCATGTAAGAGAATTGCAAAGCAAACCAAACCTACTTCACAAATCTGTTCATATAGTTTCATGTTGAGTATTTTCAAACATACATTATATCGATGGTTGAAGATTATAAGTCGGCCCTAGAAAAATAAGACAGGCCGCTTGTCAACAATGTTTACAACCAAACGCCGCTGAAGAAAGGAGAAAACAAAGAGAACCTTATTATAACAAGCAAACTCCCCACAAAGTAACGAAATGACTCACCCACAAGACTAAGCTTGAATTTTACACCTACACCATTTACAGTAAAAGGTATACACTTTGCATAAGCTTGTTTCCCATGACAACAAGGAAGCTTAAGAAAGAAGAACCACAACCCAATCCAACAAACAACACTCTCCATTCAAAACAAAACCAGACAAAAGAGCATTCCCAAGAATGCTTGGACCCCTCCAACAGCTCAGAACGGCACCTGAACAATGAAAACCCAAAAGTACCTGACGCATTCACCGAGAGGGGTCTAGCTAAATGGGGACGGTGGAATTGCCGCGGTAAGCCATTACTCAAGGATCGCATCACAGCCCGAGAAAGCGTCATCTCTCCTTCTAACACCAGAATCTTCCGTGCACGGGGCGTTAAAGTCGGCTTTTGGACTCTTGCGAGACTGAATCACAGCAAGATCCTACAAATTTGAGCAAATCACTAACCAAGAAACCCGAATTCTTTATATTGCTCGCGCCGACAGAGTAATCCGACATCGTGAGGATTGCGAAGTAACTTCCAATGCTAGAAAAACAAACGAATTACCGACAGCTTAAGGTAATAGATGGCCACAGTCCCATTCAATACTCAAGAAACTAGAAAAAAAAAGAACAAATTTAAGCTCAAGAAACAGCACAGAGGGATGAAACATGCCAAAGTTCGCAAATTTATGGAGAAATGTCGCCAAGAAACGCCGGAGATTCCAAACCCAGAAACGAGAAAGCCCCCAACAAAGCGAACGAAAAAGAAGAAAGTGGAGGAAAGGCAAGCAAACCCAGCAGCCGAAGCGGACGTCGCCGATTTGGGCGGGCGGTGACGGCGAGCGCTCCCGATGGATTTCGAACAGAAGTGGTTTCCGAATCTGATGCAAATGATGTCGAAGATCAACGCAGAACACGAATCATGCGTCGGTTTTGCAGAGGAATGGCTCGAATTCGGGCGCAAGTTTTGGGGTGGGACTGGGTGTGGTTTAAGCTCTGAACTAGGGTTCTTTCTTCAGCTCCAGAAAATTTGCTGGAAAAAGTCAAACCAATAATCATAGAATAACAATGGATTTAAACAAAAAAAGCACCTCAAACCCAAGTTCTCTTCACCCCCTTCTTTCACAAAATTCGTGTAAAACAACAGGAACGAAGCCGCAACATGAAATCGAAAAAATCCCAAACACTCAGAAATTATTATCCTGTAAAGAGCTTCCCTCGAGAGCTTTCCCGGCAATCAAAAAGCAATACCCAGAAAGAGAAGAGAAAAAAAATAAGAAGGAAGAAAGAAACAATAAAGAAAACCTCAACAGCTACTTTTCACAGGGTCACGAACTGCTTTCACTCGCTTCAGCGTGACAAGATCGAGCCATCAAAACAAGAAGGCGACCCAGCAAACACCCCCAGAAATCCAGGCTCCACGCACTACAAATTCCAACCGAGGCCCGAATTCAAGAAAGGCAAGAAAGTTCAAACAGCTGAACTGAACTGGGCACAGCACAGCACACACACTACTACATTCGCACAGACCCAAAAGGCCCAGAAAAACAGAGCAATCAAGAGAGCGACTTTACCAGCAGCACGAGCCTTGCAGGGTCATCTCCTCACCGCCCACCTAGAGAGAGAGAGAGAGAGAGAGAAGAGAGAGAGAGCGTGTGGAGGAAGGAGGAGGGAAGGTGCGGAAGAGGGGCAGTGAAGGGCTAGGAAGCACGGACACGGTATTTTTGCTTTTGAATCGGTGTCCGACACGTGTCGCGTGTCCGACGCGCGATTTTCGACACGCACGGGGTTGACCTTGAAGCTAAAAAAAAACGCAGGGGGAGGGAGACACCGGACGTCGAATCGCACCTCTCCGTCCTCCCTCGCGCGGGGCTGCATTATCGCCGGTCGCAACGAAGAAGAGCACAGAAAAAAGAAAAAAAAACAAACCAAACCAAACCAAAAGAACAGATGATCATGACGGAAACGAGAAAGAGCAAGAGAAGACGAGAGAGAGAGGGAGGGAGGGAGAGAGAGCGGCGGCGAGGGGAGGGGAGGGGAGGGGAGGGGACGGAACAGGGTACCTGGAGCCACAATGCGAGACCTTCAACGTCCAAGAAGCAATGGCGGCAAAGGGCGGGGGTCACAAACCCTAATCCCCCGAAACACCGCAGGTCTGGTGGTGGGGGTGGTGGGGGGGGCGAAAATCCTCCGCTCTGTTGTAGAAGACGCCGCCGCGGGAGCGAAAAGAGGACGCAGGAGGAGGAGGCCGAAAAAAAAAAAAGGAGAGCCAGCGAGCGAGCGAAGCGAAAGCGTTTTGGCCTCCCTTTTTTTTTTCTTCTTCTTTTTTTTTTTGGCCGGAGATGGAGTCTGATGTACTTTTAGAAGATTTGATGATCAAGTGTGGATTGCTTTTTTTAGTTTTTTTTTGTTAAATGATAAATTTGATGGTGGTTTGTGGATTGCTTATTTTATTTTCTCTAAGTTTTATGGATAATCGAAATTGAATGTAGTTGAATTTGTTAAATTGAAACAATGAATTATATTAACAAATGGTGGCTCCTTTTTTCTTATTATTTATTTATTTATCGATTTGAATCAAATTAATTTATCGTGTATATATAAAAATTTACATTTCGTGTCGCGTATAGTGTGTCGCGCGTGTCGGTGCTACTTAGGTGAAGGGCACATGGGAGGAAGCCGAAACTTTAGAAAGAGCGAACAAACGAGCGAATTAAAGAATTCCTTCCAGCACCAAGTGTGCCTCTCTTTTGCATTCCCAGTCCCTCTACTTCCTCCTATTTATCCAATGGCCCCTCCCACCCTGGCCCACGGGTAATCATTTTTTCTAGATTGACCCACAAAAAGGAATTCGAAAGTTTCTTTTGCTCCTCGCTTCGTTTGGGTGGGGTGGCAAAGAGTCAAAAGGCGAGGGGGAAGATGATGGACAGCAGGAAAACAAAAGCGTTGTTTTTTTTTTCTTTTGAGCTAATAAAATTTGACCCAATTATTTGGTCAAACTAATGATTAACTATGATTCTCGAACAGGGTCTTTTTTTTTCTTTTTACCATTCCACGTTTTATAAACCACACGTCTCCGCACAATCTGATTTTTATCTAGAATTACATAAATGTCGGCGTGCATATATGCTTATTATTCTTTCGAAAATTTTAAAAGGAAAAGAGCCATAAAAAACCTTCAAATTATGCCCGTGTGACACATTTACACTCCGTTAAGATTCTGTCAATGAACGCCGCTAAAAATCTGAATATATGAAAGCTGAAAAGCAAACGATGTTGACATGGTGTTTACGCGACTTAAATGAAATAAAAACGATATTGTTTTGGCTGAAAAATCATCTGACACAATATTGACGAAGACATATGACACAATATTGTGTCATCTGACACAATATTGACACAATAACGCTATTGTTTTGGTTTTGTCTTTCTGACATCCTCAACACTATCGCCGTATAGAGTAACAAAGGTCGAACACGCACATATCTAGCACATGTGAGAGCAGAACAATCATGAAATTGCTCTGATATCCTTTGAAACTGTACTTGTACACCATCGAAACTCGAGAAAAGCGAAACCCCAAAATCATAAACGCAAAAATAAACCCCAAATCTAGACTAAGATTGGGATAAAAACCTCCCCGAAACAAGAGAGAAACTTCTAGACTTACACTAGGCCAGAAGAAAGAAGCTACTCAAAATGGGAGGAAAACAAGAAAAAGAAAACAAAGAACCAAATCAATCAAAGAAAAAAAAGGAGAGAGGAGGGAGAGATCTAACTCAAACCCTCCCCTCCATTGTTTTCCTCAAATTTAAGTTTGTTGCTTTTAGTCCATGGATAAAATTATTTTTCGCAGATCGATTAGTTTTCCGTCATCTAAATGTTGAAAAGTAGGAAAATAATTTCTTGCAAAATAATTTTCCTTCAAATAAACGGACACAAAATTACTGTTTCAAAGTGACCAGTAAATGGTATACTTTCTTGTATTATCCTTGACTGAAGAAACATTTAGGGCAGTTCCACTTCTTGAAAACACTAACTTACTTTTTTTTTCTTTTTCTTTAAATAAGTAGACTAACTAGATTGGAGTCAGGAATACCGTTTATATTCGATGTAGCAAGTTGGGCGTAAAATCTTAGTATGGTAACACTTGGATGGTATTTGGAATCGGATCACTAAACTTTGATTTAAACATTCAAATATACTGAAATTATGACTTTGATTCTGTTTTTTAGCAATCGATCCACTTTGATTACCATTTGACCTATTTCTCGGCAAAGGACCCGCGAACCCTTATCTTTTCTAGCAAAGGGCCGAATCGGCCGATGACCTTCCACTGGGGATGGATGTTAGAGGGTTGCAACCCTTTGTTCTCTCTTTCTCTCTTTTTTTTAAGCAAATTTTTAGTTTTTTTCATTAGGGCAAACATGGCATCTAGTGTGACACCATGTTACCACCACGTGTCACGATGTCAGAAAATCGAATGGTCGGTCACTTGATTCAAATACCACATATATTTATTAATGAGGTTCTTTCCTTAAATTTTATTTTCCAAGTCCATCTCTATGCTAAGACTGCAACAAACCCAATTCGTTTGGTTTTGTTAGCGATTGTTGGGACTCAGCAATAGAAACCGAGCAGTGAAGAAGCCTATACATATAATATACCCAAAAGAGGAAGCATTCCTCCTACGGAATTCGAGTCTGCGATACACGTAACTACAAAACTGCTAACGCTAGATACATTGTGCGATACACAATCACGTAAGTAAAGAAATCATACTCCTACGGTTAGGCTAATTTGGTATGTTTGAGCTGGATAACGCAATAACGTGCGCAATGTTGATCTGTTCCAAGTAGAAAAATAGGCCCCATGTTTTGACCGGCCAGCCCATGCCGTGGCCTCAAACTGATTGACCGGTCTATGATCATAATGTAGTGGTCCACAAAACGATTCACTTGCATTACACATTCATGGTATTCAGGAACAATAATACTTTTTCCAATAAATTGGAGAGGGGACCAACCAGAGCGAGCATAAATTGACTAGACCTTTGGATGAAGTATTGGTCAGATCCATGAACCAGAAGGAAGCTCTCTGGGCATGACCATTCAATGACTGGAGTTTTCTTTGGCTGAACCATCGTACATTGGGTAGTCTCAAGAATCAAGAAACCATTACTATCCGAGCTAATTTGCCATATAAAAAGAATCATCGACCACCCAACAGTGAATAACAGGACTCATGACCAGTACCAGAGGTCATCACCTGCACAGATTCGATGCAAGTGCGAACAAGAAACTTGCTGATGATGCATATACCAACATTTTTGCCCATTTGAACAAGTACATAGCATGGAATTTTGCTGGAACATTCCCTAACGCAGCTGGACACAGCAAATAATTATACTCTACAACAAATTAGATCGAGTCAATAAGCCTTGCGCACCAACTAGAGCGAGGCCTTAAAACGGTAGACCATGAAAAACAAAGAAAGAACCGGACTATTGCTCCAGTCGCCATTGTAATGGTAAAAAAAAAATTGAACTACCCCATCACTGGACATATACCTTGAAATTGGAGGAAAGTTGATCATGTTGCTTTTTTCCGAGCAAATCTCTGCAAGGACTTCGGCAGTTCAGCTTCCTCACTCGTTTTTTGCTTCTTTCTAGATAATGCTTCCTCTTCTTTCATCTGTTCTTCCAAGAAAGGCCTCTTAGTTTTCGAAATAATTCCCTGCTTCTTCTTCGCATTCTTACTCGGTTTGCTCCTCCCCTTTGTTTTCTTCTTCATCGGCATGTCCTTGACGGCTGCAACGGCGGCTTCCATCTCTGATTCTCTCTCCTGTTTCGTAGGCTTCTGTTTTCTACTTGGTGGCTTCACCGTGCCAATCTTTGATGGATCCAACATGATGGTCTCCACAGGAAGTTTGTCAAGAAGAGAGCGCACTTCCTTTTCTCTTCTCTGCTTAGATGTTTCAAATGGATTTGCAACCCAAGAATCGAAGTTGGGTTCTCCTGATCCCGGAATTAGGATAGAAGACCATCCCATAGAGTGAGCTATGCCCAAGACATCTTCATATGGACGAAACGAGAGTTTTTTTATCTGGTACCCTTTCACCATGGAATGAGTCATGTATCTGCTGTAGCTCTGAGATTCCGAGAAATTTCCCGAGATCTGCACAAATGATCCAGTTGCAGCAGCAAGCAAACCCTTCTGACTGAAATCCAGGGTGTTCGCATGGCCAGGCAAAGTTTGAAGAACCTCGAACTTTCTCAAATCCCATATTTTGATTTTCCTTTCCTTGCCAGAAGTTGCCATAATATGGCCGTTAGGATGGAATGCCAATGCTGACACGGGGCCGTGATGACACAGCATCTTGACAAGAGGAGCTGAAGTGGTGGGCTTCCACATGGTTACCGTCCCATTTGAATGACCTAAAGCAACAACCCCATTGAAGGGATTCACCTGCATCACATCTGTACGACCTAAACCAGTCCGGAAGTTGCCAGCCATCACCCCCGTCGTAACATCCTGATAATGAAGCTGGCCGAACTTATTTATGGATGCCAAGAGGAAATGGTTTTTCAAAAATTGAAGCTTAAGCACTGCTCCATGTTCCTGAAGATGAAAAAGTTAGAATGAAACCGATCCACAGTAGTCTTTAAATAATTTTCTATGAATTTGCAACAAAAACAAAGATATGAAGCCATCCTAGAAGCCCCATGATTTATTTGCTCTTTCACAGATTTTAATGAGTATATCCGTTGCTACTCTGCATCTGCGCATATAAAAGTAGCTTATCATTTGTATAATCTAAGACCTAGAAAAATGAAAAACCAGAGTTTTATTCCGAGATCCAAAATTGTCAGCAATACTAAGATCATTCTGAGAAAGTCAGTTGTCCAAATTTACAAAAGAAAATTTTTCATGTGAAAGTAGAGATTACAACTTTGTTGGCACACAGCAAGTGGATACATGTACTGCAATATTAAGTTGCACAGCCACATGCCACTAAAAACAAGAGTAAACTTGCGAGCAGTCAAGTTACTAAGCAATTCAGAGGAGTCACCCACTGGAGAAAAACTTCAAAATTCAAGCAACTTCCTCAGGTGAAATATTCTAGAAATAATCGTGTGTATGAGCATCCACAGGACATTATAATTGATGAACCCAAAAGTGCATTCGAAATGCTTATACTGTTTCCATGTATCACAAGACAATTGAACAGACCAAAAGAAAATCTCTTCTCTCATTTTCAAAGTAAAATTGACATACTTACCAATGTTCTAAGAGCATCTTCCAAACCAGTAATTTAGGGTATTTCTTAACATTTTCCTTATGGATGTACTCTCAGGGATTCCGTCGTAATTTTCAGTTGCCCCTAAAAAGGAATTTAAATGGAAGTGAATTTCATCAATAGGATTTCTATTACTGTTTTATTTTTGTGTGATATTTTTCTGAGTGTGCATATGTTTAAATTTATTAAAAGTAGACACGGCCTCACATTTTCTTTAACAAGCAAAAGTGATTTATGTGACCCTATCATAGTGATATGCTGCCACCACCAGAATACTAGAGCCACAGCCACAGCAACACCTATTTTGAAATATGATATCCAAAGCCCCACTCCTGGGCCATAAGAGAAGTAGAGAGAAAAAGACAAGTGGTAAGCGGAAGATAGAATTTGATCTGAACTGATCTGCTTTCAGTTGCTTTACGTATTTGGTGGTATTCACGCTATGCAATGTTAGTTACCCAAAGCTTGAACCTCAAATTTTTGCTTTGAAGTTCACCAATTTCATATGAAAATAGTATTCACAGGAAAAAAGAACAAGGACAAGCAATATCATGTACAAGTGGAACTTGGAAATACTCAAAGATCTCATGTACTGAAAGGAAAGCTATTGTAATAGAGAGACTTGGCAGACAGAAAATCTAAGTACCACATGGATACTCACAAAACATTTCCCATCTAGTGTCATGAAAGAACCAATTTTATGAATTCCGAGCCTTTTAAATGTGTTAACTAGCAAAAAACGAATCCCAAATAACAATACACAAGGATAGAGGAAAGTCATCTGCAACATGATAAGAGATTAACTAATTTATTAATTAAAACAACAAATGCCACAAAAAGTTGATACATGTATTTAGGTATTACTCGAAAACAAAATACTAACCTTTAGACAGTGCAATTCGATACCCTCCCTGTTGTAGATATAAGGGTACCTGCCAAGTTTACGGAAGATACATATGAGGATCAACCATCAAGATGTGTTACTCATCCAAAAGCTGCAAAATTTGCAAAAAGTTCCTAACTGAAACTAATTAAACAACACATTACTGTGATTATTCTAGAACTTCACTGTAATTCTGGCAAATTGACAACTTTAATCCATGAATCATCATTAGAATTTCCTCAGCCTCTTTTACAATGTGATTATGAGTCTTAAAAGCAGATCATCTTAATTCAAGAGAAGAATTAACCCCACATTCACCACAATTGTCGATTTACCAGTTCGGATGTCCATACATTTTCAAGATGTATAAACAACAAAACGATTAAAGTTCACTTGAATAAAAAAAGAAAAAGGTTGAAAGATATCCTTATTTATTGTAATTATGTAATTTGTAATTCGACCACCTGACTGTTTTTTGGGTGGGAGCAATCATATCCCACTTCATCAATCAGCTGTTAGACATAAACTTCATTAAGATATAAAGAGTCACTTCACAAAAGTTTCCAAATGAGGGCTCAACTTGCAACTTTCTCCTAAGCATAGGGAACATTTTGCGTTTTGCACCCACAGTATGGGTTCAGCAAATTGATGAGAACCGAGATGTCGATAAATGGATGAGACATCATCTAGTTTTAGATAGTATGGGAAATTATTTCATAAAAGCAAGAAGTTCACGAGATCAAATTTCAATTGAGCCAGAGTATAACAGGTGCCTAGACATTTTTGTAAAGTAGTTTCAGAACAAGCATCTTATTACATAAATGATAAGCAGAAACTATCATAACTATCCACACAAAATTAGACAATTGGCATCAAGCCATGCATGCGATTTAGTATACAAAGTATTTAGATGATGATTGAAACTTAGTCAAAAGAGAGATGCTTCTCTACTTTTGAGAGAGAGAGAGAGAGAGAGAGATACTTCTTCTGCGCTGCAGCAAAGAACAGCTCATTATGCAAGAAGACGACATCCCGTACTGTTTCTCTTACCTGAAAAAGAAATTATGGTTATACAAGTCAGTACCACAACAATCCAAAGTAACATTGTGACAATTAAAATTGAAAGTGTCCCTATCAATTTTTGCGTCACAAGAATGACGAAAATCAGTTTAGTTGTCCATCTACAGGGAATTACACCCCAATGCCAAGAAACAGATAAATCCATATCCCTCGATATTTTTCACACTTCATAGATATTTCAATGAAGGCTGACTTCAGCTACTTAGTTAGCAATTCTCTACGCAGTGGTTTACCCTGAAAATCCTGGACATTTAAGTTTTATAACAATTCTCCCAGTTTCAAAAGCTAAATATAGATAAATTGTGAATAAATAGAGTCCACAACTTCTCAATTTGGTTGCAAGACTTTGGTCTCAAAGATTGATCGTGTGCTTAAAACTCAAGTGGTGCCCTCCACACTTCTCAGTATTGTTAAGTGCTCTTGATACTTGAGACATTCAGGACATCCAACAAGCACAAAATACCAAATCAAACGGGTCCAAGCGTTCATTACAGAAGGTGGGAAAGCTAACTACCTTCTTGGCATCATCAATTCAAAAGGGTTTCTAAAGTTTCCCCACTATAAACCCTTTTGGAAATTTCAGTCCAACTTTATTGTTACTACTCCAATTATCCACTCAATCCATCTAATGGACAGGGAATATTTCCTACCGCAAAAGATAAAAAATTTTTGTCCTCTCAACAATAAACTTTTGCTTCTACATTTGTTGCTACAAGCTCATCTCTCCCTTATCATTCCCAGATGTAATCACCATTTATATATTTTCATACTGAAACTGACTGGAGATGATACTCCTGTTATATGAACATTCTAAATGAAACCCAGAAACACTCAAGATGCCTTTCAAGCTTACTTCCAGCCAACTAATTCCATTATTATCCTTACTGACAAGTTATGGAGGGATGGCGTCTCTCAGAACCTTGAACGAAATCCTTCGGTGCCACTCAAATCATTGTCTTTATTAAGTCACCTTATACCTGAATTTCTTTAATCAGACTCAGGTTCTTCATGTCAACAACAGCCAAGTGGCCCTTGCGTCCAGCTGCTGCCATATATCGACCGCTAGAGGTGAAATCCAGAGTGTAAGGACCAAGATCTGCGAATTAATTAATTTATTACTTGAAGTGAAAAATAAAGAGTAATTTCTTAGCATGACTTCAAAACTTCAAAAAAAAAAGGAAATGACTCAGTTAAGCAGGGGAATATTCCCGACCAAGGATTTAGAAATAGAATTGCCATCAAATAATTGAAAAATGGTTGCATAAAACCTCACAGATCAGATGATCAAAACAGCGAATATAAGAGATGGTTGTTAGAGAAAAAGGTCAAATTTGTGTGTGTATGTGAGAGAGAGAGAGGGAGAGAGAGAGAGAGAGAGAGAGAGAGAGAGAGAGAGAGAGATCTTTGTCTTTTGAAATGATCAAGCTAGCTTAAATTCAATACACTACACTATTCCATGCGGATGAATAGTGAACATTCAAGATCAGAAAAAAGATGCCATTAGATTATGTTTGCAGGCAATCAAGGAATACTGCGTACATTCTTCTAAGGGTTACAGAAGGTTCCCTATAGAATGTGCTTTCTAGGCAACAATATCAACCAGTATTGATGTCTAGCATCAGCCAACTAAAACCAACCTGGTAAGACGATGTCATACTGATTTCTTGAGCTAGATATATCAACTTCACGAGCAATTGATTCTTGCCTGATTCTCCAAGTTTTTTCTATACCTTCGGCCTCCAGATAGCCTCCCTCACTAGGCATAAGCCACTAAAACAGAGAACCATTTATTGAAATGCTCAAAGGGCGGATGGAAAATCAAATACTCCATTGAAACCCAAAAGAACAGTGAAAGAGTCATTTCAGGAAAAATTTTTGCAGATCAGATACAGCCAGTAAGTCACTCGCATCTATCCACACCAAGATGGTGTTTGATAAAGCTTCAATATAGTAGCTACAACTACAAAATAAGGTGTTTCAGCTTTTACATCATCTATGGCAAATATCTCAAAGCTAAAACCAAGGCCGGCTTCAAGCCATATTTGAAACTCAGGCTGAACCTTTTGACAAAATGTTGAAGACAAACTAACGGGAATTTTCCCTTTCTTTTTCTTCTTTTTTTGTTTGGGGGGGGGTGTTTTGTGGTTCAATGACCAAACTGGGGATAATCGTCATATACAAGAACATTTACCTTTTCTGCCTTGGCAGCTGCTTCTGCAGATTTTCCATATAACTTTTCTCTCACGGTAAGTTGGCCCCTCAATTTTTTGTCTTGCAAAGCCTGCGATAAAGGATATCCTTCAAGACACATATAACAGAGAAGCTTGGTATGAAACTTAGTCTAGTCACAACCTAGCATACCTCTAAATTAGCACCATCACCTCTCAAATATTTCTTAATTCGCGTTTCCAATTCGCCAGCATCCTCCTGCACCGGAGTGTAACAGAGACATGAGCTCCAGACTTGGTTAAATGTTAGACCCATCAAAGATATAACAACTGAAAAGGTGGCGGGCAAGTTTAGTCTCACTGGTCATCATATAAACATCACACGCATCCAAGAAAAAAGGGGACAAAACATTTAAACACCATTGCACTGCCAATGATCACAATGTCGACACTACCCGGGTTGGTTACATCATTGAACATTCCAAGACACGCAAGAAATTACCAAACAAAATTCAAGAAAGGGCTCCCGTTTCGGGACTAAAATACGCAGGCGATTCTGGGTTACGTCATGAACACACGAATGCATCACGAAGCTCGAAAAGCAACGCAAAAACTTCACGTCACCAACCAGTTCCGCAGAAGGCTTAATCTTTTCCGGAGCGCCCGTTTCATGCTCCGCGTCCGTCATTCTCGCTTCGCACCTCTTCCGCTTCGCGCGTGCGGATAAACAGCAGCCCCAATTAGCAACTGACAGACCAGAAGAGCACCTTGATTTTCACCTCCAACAACAAGGTGGTGCAGTGGCCGCGAGCGGCGCGCACAGATTCGAGATAGAGCAAGCGCGTCGAGAAATCTCCGATCGATCTTTCGCACGGTTTCGTTCTTCGCCGGCGGCGAGCGAAATCGCGGAAGCGGGAGATCGGAGGAGGGGGGTTAGGGTTTTGGGTTTTACCCGAAGTCCTGAAGAAGACGTTGGATTTGGGCGGGTTGCGTCTTCGGGCTGCAAGCGGATCGGGTCCGTATGACCCGACCCGATTATATTGGACCGGGCGCCCAGGTTTTCCCTCGACCCGGAAAGCCGGCCCGGCTCAAAATCAAGAGGTGATTGGCTCGGACCGCCGAGCGAGGCCAGGTTCGACCGGGGCCATTTTATGGCTTGAGCCGGTTTGGAAGATGCCCAATGTTGATTGCCGATCGCCCAAAGTAACGGCAACCAAGAGGACCGAAAGCAAAGGAACCAGAAAGGATGGTGGCGGACGTTTGACGGTGTTCGCCATCCTTTGTCGAGGTGGCCGCAACAGGTCTACCGCCGGGAGTGGCGGCAGGGATAGGGGGCAGAGGAGGGCGGATGTAATCGAAAGTTGGTGCGAGTTTCACGAGCGAGAGAGGTCTTACATGCCTTGACCTCGAGGTATTATTATTACTAGAGAAGTGATGATCGATTTCATGTGGAGGCTAGGGTTTTTGTCCAAAGAAAATTGAGTGAAGAAAGAGAATATCTTCTCTTTTTGTCATGTGGAGGCCGATCTGGCGAGGGCAGCCTCGCTCGATACTAGCAAGGGTCCCCCTCGCCTGAATTGGGCGAACTCGCCCAACACCGAATTTGGCAAGGGCGACTTCGCCTGACTCAGATGAGGGCAACCCTCACCCGCCTAGGCGAGGGTCGCCCTCATCGGCTTCCCTCTGCCATGGCTGGCGGAGGGAAGAGAGAAAAAAAAAAAAGGAAAAATACGAAAATGCCCATGGGTCAAAGTATTGTGGGGTAAATGTGTAACAAGTGATATAATTTGGGATTTTTCGTGTCAAAAAATAGTTCAGGGTAAATCTGTCACAATTGGCATAGTTTAGAGTTTTTCATGTAAAAAAAAAAGTTCAGGATAAATTTGTCACAACATAATTTAGAGTTTTTTTATAGCATTTTCCCTAATTTCTTTGCAATATGGAAAATCTCCTTATGTCCAGCACCTGCGAAAATCTCAGTTATTGAGGATTTATCAAAGTAAGGCCGATTTAAAATCTGGGTGCGCCTGCACAAGTGAATGGGCAGAGCTCGATTAGCATTCCCATTGATTGCTTCCCCTAATGTGCATGGATATTCTCTGAACTCAATCTATTTGGAAAATTTGACTGGCCGCCAGACATGCCAATCTCCAATGCCAGACACAAAAGCAGCAATTAGGGCATAATTCAAACTTTCGGCCGCGAGTCCTCGCCTTTAACCGGCTGCGAGCGCTGATTGATAGCCCGTTTGGTATAAGCTATAGGCGAACTGCGACTGCACCGTGAGGCGTCGCGATTTGTATGCTCGGTAATGAATGTTTTGAAATTGCGGCACCTCAAAGTGAGCAAGGCAAATTGCCTTTATCCCGCAATTTATGTGTTCGGTAATGCATACCCCTTTCTCTCATTTGAAGTTCTTTTATTTTAGAGATAAGTGTATTGGAAATCGTAAAAATTTGTCACGAAAGTGCAATTGAATTCTAAAACTTTCGAAAAGTGCAATCAAGTCCTAAAACTTGTCATGAAATTACAATAAGTCTAAAAACTTTCAAAAAAGTATAATCAAGTCCTTAAACTTGTTAGGAAAGTGCAATCGAGTCCTAGAACTTTCAAAAAAGTATAATTAAGTCCTTAAACTTGTTAGGAAAGTGCAATTAAGTTTTAAAATTTTCAAAAAGTGTAATTAACGGAAGGACTTGATAGAACGAATATGACAGTTTTAGGACTCGATAACATTTTTTGAAAGTTTCAGGACTCAATTGCACTTTCGTGATAAATTTTAGAATTTCCAATACACTTATCTCTTTATTTTATTATCAAATTGACAAATGACAGCTCTACTTTCCATAGGAAGCAAACAAAACGATGAATGAAGAATACAATTCCAAAAACAAGAAAAAATACAAGCAAAATCCAGGTATCAACTTAATTTCCCTGTTTTTTTTCCAAGAGAATAAAAATTAGATATTAACCATGTGCCTTGGTCCAATTTTTTCCTCTAGGGCGAATAATCTCCTGAATATTCTGCAAATTCATCCACTAGAAAACGATGATCCTTATGTTCTTGTTGAACCACTTTAATGAATAAAACCAATCACGCATATAGCATTCTTAACAAATATTGCTAACCCTCCTTTTTAGTTCAGATCACTGTTCGAATTCTCTCTCCATCAGTTTTGCTTCCATAGTAATGGAGGGAGTCGGGCCGGATCGGGGCAAGGCGACATGCGGGTCATGGATCCGACAACCCGAGAAAGTGAACTTGGTAGCGTTGGGCAAGCCAGGGAGCAACGACCCTTCTTCACCATCTTTGATACAGATTTTCTCTTTTGATCCCAAGACTACTGCACTTCCCTCTGCCCCTTTGGTATCCCCCCTAGCTCTTTCTCAAGAAATTGAATTTCATAGCCTAGCAAGAAAAGCAAATAAAGAAAATAAGTCATAGCCTATCATTTTGTACACCATTACATGTACTGTTCCTATATGTAGTTTTTGTTTGTCAGGCAACTCATGAGCTCGAAGCAAGTGAAGGCCATCCCTTGACAATCGCAGCGCACCCAGGCGGCGATGACATTGTGTTCTCCGCAAGTTCTGGCGGATGCAAGTAATTCAATTTCTTCTCCTAATGTCGGAAAAATTGTTCTGTTGCATCTCTACTTATGTACTTAAGCACGTTGGTATCATGTTTAAGAACACCATTCTTTCCCATTGTTTTCCCAGACTCTTGGAACTGTACGGTCGAGAATCGAATCTGAAGCTGATAGCCAGAAAGCCACCTCTTCTTCAAGACATTGGTCCTCAGCAATGTCTTGCCTTCAGTGGTGATGGATCCAGGCTCGCAGCCGGCGGATTGGTAAACTGATCGAGCGCTCTATCGCCCTGTCACCATCGTTTTTTTCTCAAGTTTGTGAATTAGCATTGTTGGTGTTTCGATGGTTATTCTCATGCAAAACCCCAGGATGGTCGTCTCAGGATCTTCAAGTGGCCAAGCCTCCAAGTCATGCTGGACGAACCGGCCGAGCGCAGCTCCTATCGGGATCTCGATTTTAGGTCGATCGTGGGTCTATCTTCTCTTTGGAAAATTGATTGGCTCGTGGGGATATGCATTTCGGGCAGCCTCGACATAAGACTTACAGTGCTTCTCATTTTTGCAGCCTAGATTCAGAATTGCTGGCCTCAACCTCGACTGATGGTTCGGCGAGAATATGGAGAGCTGAAGATGGCATTCCCTTGGCTACCTTGGCTCGTGGTCCGGTGAGGCCAAGTACAACCGAAACATGCCGGCATAAGCATGACTTGGGATATTATTTGAGTTCTCATCAGCCTTCGATTTTTATCCCCCCGCAGGATGAAAGAATTGAGCTCTGCCGTTTCTCTAGGGATGGGGCGAGACCGTTCTTGTTCTGCACGGTTCAGAAAGGTCGGTTCATTCGTCAGCGCGCCCTTTCCTCGAAACTGCGCATACTAGAGTAGTCTGATCATCTCATCATCCGGTGCTTGCATATGTCGAATGGCAGGTGATAAAGCCTTGACGGGAGTTTGGAACATAGGCTCATGGGACAGAATCGGTCACAAGAGATTGCTCGGAAAGCCAGCTTCAGCTATGTCCATCAGCTCGGACGGAACATATCTCGCGCTGTAATCACTTGGAATTCGAATCCTATCTTTTCGATGGTCAATTCTATGTTTTCTTTTCCTTTTCTTTGTATTCGAAAAAGGGATTAATTGTTTGCACCCCGAAACAACTTAGGGGAGGCAGAGATGGTGATTTCTGTGTGGTCGAGCTAAAGAAGATGGAGATATGCCATTGGAGTAAGAGGCTGCACTCGGGCACCAGCATTTCGTTGCTGGAATTTTGTCCGACCGAGAGGTGATGACCATCGTCGAAAGCTAGATGATCGTTACACTTCATACCAGTGAAAATTGTGTGAACCGGCAACTAGTCTTAACGTTAAGATTCCTGAGAACTGCAGTATCGTCTCGCTTTGCCAGTAAGTGCCGATAGTCTTTGATTCTTTTTGCAGGGTCTTGTTGAGTGCTTCTAGTGAACGCGGAGCATCGGTGACGAAGCTAAATGTCCCGGCCGAGTGGAAAGGTCGCTCCCCTAAAATCGGGTGCACGCACACACAAAGAACATTTTCCATTGCCGATTATCGAAGCCACAATTTCTCACCATTCACCTTTGAAAATGCAGATTGGCAACTATATGGAATGCTTCTAGGATTGTTTCTGGCATCGGCGGTTGCATACTACATATTCTATAAGAACTCCGATTCATTTTGGGACTTCCCCTCTTAGTGAGTGATCGACCTGCCAGGCCGGCAATCGAAGCTGTCATTGCCTGATCTGCGGTCGAATGATCGAAAATAGACACGACATGTTGGAAGACTGCTAAGTATGTGGCATCAGCGCAGATTCCTCGACGTAAAATTACTCTACTCAACTGCGTCAAGGGGAGAAGAAAATTGCGCAAAGAATCAACATCGCAACGAAATGGGAATGTTCTCATCCCTTTAGTTAGGTCTATTATTTCTGCATTTTTTTTGGTTTCTACTATTGAAGTAAACAGTTTTTCAGTCGTTAATGTCTTTTCCATTATGGTCGAAATAATGTCATGGTAATCAGATCTTACTTACTCTTTTTCTGGCTTTCAGATCTCATTAAGCCCATCTTAATTTGGGCTTAAAAGTGATCTAGGCCCAATCATCTCCTGATCATCTTGTAATTACTGACCTGATAAATTTGTTTGCTCTTTCTTCCATATATAGCTAGGTAAGATCACGCAAATTTACATAAGCTCAGTAATTTGCCAATAGTCCCCATGTCATCATCACCTAGACAAATCCTAATGGCTAGAAGGCCAGCTCAGCAATCTCTAAACTTATTCTGCGCAACTTAGTATGATAAATTCAATTTAAGGAATCAAATGGCACAAACTAGATATTAGCGTAAAGAGATCATGTTTCCCTCCGATAATGATCAGAGGATTCCGATCCATATACTGACGGACGAGTTACGGATATGAACATCACGGGGATTGAGTGAGACAGTTTTCCCTAATTAGGGATGGAGCGACATAGCCTAAAAAATCTCTACATGTACGTCGAGATTAGCTTAGTTTTGTTCAAAGATGAATACCCACGAGTTGGTTTGCTACCAAAGGAATATGTATGTCCAAATTTAAACTTCAATCATTAGATTCACTACTTTAGAACATATGTGTCACCATTCTGTTTCTTGGAATAGAATTTGTTCCTCTTACGTGTATACAAACATTAATGCTCACATTAGAGAAAATAAAATGAAAAGAGAAATTTCTTGAGCGACCCATTAAATATTGTCTAAATTATGCGCTGAAAACGTAGCATCAAATGATTAAACATGCCACGAAGTTCATCGGATGTTCCAAGAAGAAAGAAACGACCAAAGAAAGGTGGCCGAGAGCAGACATTAAAGTGTGCAAAACCCGACCAGCAATGTGTTAGCTGTCTAGGAAACTCGACACACCAAAATAAATCTAAATTAACTGTTCGTTTTCAATTCTAACTATAAGATTATCACTTTTTCCAGAGGGAAAAATCACAATAAAATAAACCCTAAACTCTCCCCCCCAACATGGCCCCCGGAACATGATCTGATCTTTCGCCCTTTACGTAAAGTATCCTCAGGACATCACAATGGCTTGTGACGAAATCGACCTTCCCATCTTTGGATCTGGCAGCTTCTGCCATAAACTAATCAATTGTTTAATGATTGATTAATTGTTTAATTAATGAATCAATTGTCGTCTTACGTTGGAAGCTAGTGAAATAAAAAATTTAAGAATAGTCTAATGTTTTCGGAAAAAGGGTTGCTGCCTCGACACAGGGAATAAAGTTGCTTGGTTCGATTCGAGACGACCGAGTGGGGTTTGGAATGTTGTGTGATTAGCTCACTGCCAAAGGAAGCCGATTGCAGCCAGATCTTCGTCTCTGTCCTTCTTGCAAATAACTAAATAAGACTAATTTTTCATTTTCCAAAGCGACATTGCAAAAAGAGGTTACTGACTTAAAATTTCTACTGGGATAACAACTTTAGTAAATTTTGATTTATCCAAATTATCTTAAATGCGTGTCATATGAACGGATTTGGATTGGTAGATAGTTTCCACTTTTAACATTCCCAGAAACTATGGCCTATACAATTAAAAAAAGAATACATACTGCATCTTCTTAAAATTGACATTTGTAGGTCTGCTGTTTTTCAAGTATATATTGACTTGATTTATTAATAGTAGTCATATGTTTAGTTTAATCAATATCCTTTTACATAAACGACTGTGAGATGCAAATATTTGATAGTCAACCAAATAAAAGTAATCGCTAAAAAAGCGAAAAAAGCGAAAACTTACGTAAATTTGTAATTTCCTTCCCCCAAAAAACTGAGGCTCTAGATAATCAGCTACACAATTAATACAAGATTTCATTAAGGAACGCCATGAGGGTATTGGTTAAAAAATTAATAAAAAACAAGATCTTGTTAACGAGTGTCCTCGAGACATCGGTAAACATACTTAATCAAAGCTCCAATTTGGGATTCTTGTCCCACATCAGGGTTTATTCTCTCCTTAGTGTAGTTTACAATTCAACATAGTCCTGAGATTCGTCAACAAATGCATCGGGTGTTTTTCAACCTCAATATCTATTAGTAAAATATGCAATGAAAAGAACATACTTAACGAAGAAATATTCGATCCTCGAAACATTGATTGTACATATCACGAGCCTACTTAGTGCATTGAAAGTTGGGATATTTCCTTGATTCGCGGAAAATACAAAATTTTTGGAAAACGTTTTCCAAGAATTCATTTTCTAGGAAAAACAATAATATTTTATGGTGTTTAGCTGAAACCTGAAAATGAATTAGAATATATTTTCTGTCGTTTGATATGGAAAATATGATTTGCATTTCCTAAATAAATATATACTGTTTGGGCTTAACTTACACATAGTCAGCCTGAGAACCGGGTACGAGCACTAGAGTCTGGAGTGTAGCCTCGATTGACCTTGACCCAGGCATCAGGGATTAGAGCACTGGCACCTAGGTCTCGAGCATGGCCTTGATGGACTTGAGTGCGAGCACTGGTGTCCCAGGCTTGGCCTCGATAAACTTGGGCACGACTTTTGTGAACCCGGGCTTGGTTGTTGGGGATCCAAGCTCAGGTACTAGGATCTCGCGCTCAGCCTTTGTGGACCTAGGCCCAAACCCAAGCTAGGGTAGCGGATCCCGGGCTTGGCCTTGATGGACCTGGGCATCTGGGATTTGGACACGGGCACCGGGGCCTGCGCCTAGCTTCGATGGATCCGGGCCTAGGCACCAAAAACCTGGTCTTGGACACTGGGGACTCGAGAACTAGCGTTAAGGTTTCCGTACCTAAGTATAGAGTTTTGGACTCAAACGTCAATACCCAGTCATATTTTGGAAAATGATTTTCGATTTTTCAAAGAGAAAATCATTTTCTCGAATTTAAGTATAAGTTTTCCTTCGAGTAGGAAAACGTTTTCCGTCGACTCATTTTCAGAAGTGAACCAAACGCCATAAATCGAGAATTTTCCGCGAAACAAACGGATCCTCGACAACATCTTGTGCAATCGATATTTTTAAAGTAAAAATCCAACTATTTCCAAGCCGCTTAACATGGTTCTTCAGGGAAAGAGAAAGAAGAGAACGAAAAGGGCGGGCTCCACTTGTCCAAAGATGGGGGGGTTGTGGGGGGCGCAGCATGATATTCAGTGCAGCTGACGGTTAAAGTAAACATTCGTTCATTCGTTCCGGCAGGGGAAGAGGGGAAAAGAGAGGAGAAGAAGGGAGGAAGAGGGATAGGGATTTGCCACTTTTCTCGTCTCGTGTCCCCCATGGGATGCCAGCGGCGGTGAAACCCATGCAAAGGTGGCAACAACCGGACACACTCCACGTGCAAAGATTCATCGTCGCCCTTTTGGCAGTTGTAATAATACAACCAATAAGGTCGTTCGGGTTTGGTATTTTTGGTGAACCCAATCCCCCCGCGAACACACCCACGCCCACAACCACTGAGATCTGCTTCCTTCATTTCATTAGTTCATTCCCTCACGAAGGCCAGATTCGGAGGGCCTCCGACATGGAATCCTATGCTGAAAAGTGTTGATCCTCTCTTTAGAGAGAAAGAGACAGAGAGATGGAGAGAGAGAGAGAGAGAGAGAGAGAGAGAGAGAGAGAGAGAGAGAGAGAGAGAGAGAGAGAGAGAGAGAGAGAGAGAGAGAGAGAGAGAGAGAGAGAGAGAGAGAAAGAGAGATTTTGATCTGCAATTTTCTCTCATTGTTTTCCTACTTCTGAACCTTCAAACGCGAAATAATCGGTTGAGTAATTAAGTCGTTCGGTTAAACGAAACTAGTTATGTGTGTCGAGCTATCCTCTGATATCGAGTCTTGTACTGAAACCCATCTTTTCTTTTCTTTTCTTTTTCTTTTTATTAACAAAAGATCCAATAGGAAATCCAATGCTAAAAGGGTTAATCCTCCCCCCCCTCCCACCCCTCTCTCTAGAGCGTTTAATTTTGTTAAATGCAATATTTTTCTGCTTCCACACCTCCGAGTATAGATGGTGTGATTTGTTTTTTTGAAACCATTACCAACTAATCTAAAAGTTTGAGCAGTTAGATAATTGCATTGTTTAACATTTAAAAATTTGTCCCCATCATGCATAAATCAGATTTTAACCTAAAACTAAAACGTGAAAATATATGATACATGAGGCAATTAGGGACTAGAAAGATTAGCACTCGGGACTTTTGCTTTGATACCAGGCAAAATTTTGTGAAACTACCGTTAACTATTTTAAAACTTTAAATCGTTAGATGAAGGCATGGTTTAATATTTAAATATTTCGATCAATCGAATAATTAAGTCATTCAACCAAACGAAATCATTTATGTAATTCGAGCTATTCTCTATTATCGATGATGTATTAAAACCCAATCTTCTTTTTTATCTTTTTTCCGCACAAGATCTGAGTTTGAAGATTACAGACTACATCAAGTGAAGATTAATTGAGTAATCAAAGAACCCCGGTCGCTCCATTATCATTTGCATAGCATCTTTGTGAGATCGTCGTCCACCGAACTAAAAGCATAAGCAATTATATGGAGGCGCGATTTAGTATTTATACAAATTAACCACTAAGATGATTGCTTGTTGCATACATCTACAACATGTGAAGGTCTTTGCTTAGTTTATTGTCACCCTTGCGGGTCTTGTCATCCTAGTCTTTAGGCATAAATGACTTATCAAGAGAGCAGTTGAGTGGAAAATTGTTTCTTTATTACATTAGAGGCCGCACCTACACCGAACCCATGATTTTCCTTTCACCGAATCAACTGCCATTGGAGAAACGCTGAGGATTTTCCACCCAAGCTCATGCATAGCATCGGACCATAGAGTAATATTACCGCATAGAAAAATTAGATGTTGTTAATTAATTCGGGTAGGTCTTTCTTGGTTGGTGCTAGGTTAATAAAGAAAGCATTTACTGACTTTTCCTAGGTGAGTAGATTCGTTCACATCCGAAGCTACGTGCAAAAAAAGTGCTGCAAACGAAGTTGTTTCTAAGGGTCCATTTCACTTCCAAGGAAATAAAAAAGCATATCTAACTTTGAAAATCTTCGAGGCATTCGATAATTTCGATTTTGCTTGTAACGTATGATGGTTTATCATGACCCCCTTCGATGATCTTACACGCTTAATTCGTTTCGTATGTCGTAAGCGTAGCTAGGAGCCGCAATTTGGTCTTTACTTTCTTTCGGCGGACGGAAGGTGCAAAATATCTAGTGACTTTATAAGGAGAGCGAATAAGAATCATTATTATAATTGCGCGGGAAAATTCATCACATAATTAATCCCTTTGATCAAATTCATTACTAAGGTGTGTTAATAGAGGAATATATGCTACCTTTTTAGCAACATATATAAGTGTAAATTAATTATTTAATCTATTGATTGAGTGCCCAATGTGGCAATCAACAATTCTCATAGCATTTCTTCCTTGCATGCACCATCTAGCCAATTTTAGCTTCATGCCAAGGATAAATCCACAGCTGCCCAATACCAATCTCTCTTTTTTTTGGGGGGGGGGGGGGTTATTTTTTTTCCAATAAGAGCTTTTCTCTCTTTTTTTTGGGGGGGTTTATTTTTTTTCCAATAAAAGCTTTTTGAACTAACCTTTCAAGATTGTTAATCTTATAAAATAGGGCGATGAATTTATGAGAGAGCAAGTTCACCTTGTACCCAGATTTATCGCTCAAAATTTTTTACGTAAATTCTCTCTCTCTCTTAATATTTCCTTACAAATCATATATGCTTTGAATGTATATAGATATATATATATATATCATGGGTAAATGCAAATGAACAGAAAAAAGAAAAATTAATGCATACCTTCTAGGGTTTTTTTTTTTTTTGGTTTCTTTCAGCTGGTGAATCCCCAAGTTCCCGAAGCTAAAAGGCTACGGAAACCATGTAACGTCAAATCGCAATCTCGCGATCATGAACGAACTCTAATTGGAAAGAAATAAAGAAGCTCCAAGAAAAAGCTGAAAAGAAAGGAACCTCGCATTTAATAATTTAATAATTATTCTGATCTGAAGGCAAGTGTGTGGGAGTGATGTGCCCCCAGCAAACAACCTTTTTAGTACAGCAAATCCAGGTCATCATCATCTCTCTCTCTCTCTCTCTCTCTCTCTCTCTCTCTCTCTCTCTCTCTCGCTCTCTAACCTTGTCAAGCAAGCCTCTCTCTTGGGGAGTTCTTTTTATACGCAAACTCAAGATCACAACACAGTCTCAACCATGAAGCTCTCTCCATCTCCTTCAACCATGCCTCTAGATCTGGAACTGCCCAAGATCAGAGTACCCTCTTCTTCTTCTGTTGCTGCTGTTGTCGACGACAAAGCTTCGAGCGGCGACGCGGGTGCAATTCAGATCCCGAGCGATGACAGCGAGTGCCGGACCCCAACGTCGAGCGAGCACAGGATCCAGGCTGCCACGAGCTGCCCGCCGGCGCCAAGGAAGCCCCGAGCAGTGCCCTTGCGGAAAAGGAGGCGTGAGTTCTTCGACACGGCGAACCGCGAGGAGGTGGAGGGTTTCTTCCGGAGCTGCGAGCTGGCCCTGTGCTTGAGAGACAGGCCTCGCGCGGGGGTCGTGAGGAGGAGGTACCTGAGTAAGGGCGTTGTGGTCGCAATTCTCTGATTAATTCTTGTTTTCTCTTTCTTTTTTCTGCTTTCTTGAGCAAATTGTTATTATTACTATTCGCGATTCCAATTTGTTTATATGGAATATCAAACGTGTAATCTCGTGACCAGATGTTGCTGAATGTAAGTATATAGAGATTCTTAAACTACTCTCTCTCTCTCTCTCTCTCTCTCTCTCTCTCTCTCTCTCTCTCTCTCTCTCTCTTCTCTCCTCCCTGATCTAGGTTTTTACGATGTGTAGAAAAGTTTGGGATCTCAATATTATTAACATGTTCTTGTTCTGTCATCTTGGTTTTGCTGTGAAGTTCGACTCCAGAATGAATCTTCCATTTCGATCTTTGTTGCGCTTTAAGTTCGAATCCGCCATTGGTTTTGAGCAACAAGATTTCAACATTTTTTTTTCGTTCTGCTCCATTTCCACTGAATAATTCAGGAGAAAACAAACATCGACTAGGAGGAAAGAACACGCAGACGGTACTTGCGAGGCTGTTTTTGTTTGGGTGGTCTGTGTTTTTTAACTCTCTTTAAATCATTTTTATCTGAATGAAAAGAAGACAATTCATAGATGGTTTTGCTGTGAAGTTCGACTTCAGAATGAATCTTCATTTCGATCTTTGCTGCGCTTTAAGTTCGAATCTGCCATTGGCTTTGAGCAAGAAAATTTCAACATTTTTCTATTCGTCCAACTTTGTTTCCACTGAATAATACAGGAGAAAACAAACATCGACTAGGAGGAAAGAACACGCAGACAGTACTTAAGAGGCTGCTTTTGTTTGGGTGGTCTGTGTCGTTTTTTCCACTCTTTAGATCATTTTTCGTCCGAAGAAGACAATTCGTAGATGGTGAGCTGGTTATGATAATGATGATTGATACTGGTCCTGTCCTGACAATGGCACCAACGCCAGGCGATGCTGGGTTTTTGCTTAGAACGACAAATTATCCCCAACGCCAATTAACTGTGCAAAGAGCCTGTTATCAGTACACACTTGCCATCTATCCGTGTAGCTTGATTATCTCTCTTTTACTGTATCTGTGCGCGTACACCCAACACTTATCTTTTGAGATATTTCTTGCGAATATCGTCTGTTGGATCATAGTAGAAAGAGTTTACTTATAAGATTCATAATGCAAAGCCCTAATCTAATCAACCACTCGGACATATCGAGAGCCCCACAAAGTAGCTTTTTGGAAGCTCTCTCGCCCAACTTTGAGATGCTGCAGCTTTAAAACATATAATTTACGGTGTTTCACAGCACGATTACTACACAAAATGGTTACAGTGGAGCTACATCTTTATTAAAATGGACTCTTAGTACTCCAGCTTGAAAGCATGATTAGGGACCCAAACACCTACATATTATTTGTGAAATGAACCTAGCTCTTCTAAACCTTTTACATTTGTACAATCATGTCTTAAATATTTATCTAAATTGCTAGTCCTTAGCCTTTCAATAGGCTCAACCAAATCCTAAACATCTATTTAAGTGCAATCGATCCCTGAATTCATATTGAAAATTGCAATTTCTAGCTACCAAGCATTGGAAAATTTCCAAAGTCACATGGGCAATTTTCGATGCCATGAATATTTACATCACTATTAACTGAAGAACTTGATTTTACTTTTTCAAAGGGTTTAGCATCTCTTTTTTTTTTTGGTCAAAAAAGTGTTTAGCGACTTGAATGCACCAATTTAAAGGTTTCAAGCTCTATCTTTTAAGGGAAAATTACCAAAAAAAAAGTCCTAAACTTATTGTACAGATATCAATTCAGTCTAAACGTTTCAATTTGATCAATTTAGTTCAAACCTTTTGATAAATTGCTAATGTAGTCCTTTTGGCCAATTTTGACCGTAAATCGTTAATGTGGACGCCAGCCATCCTATGTGGCACAACCACTACTAACATGGACAATTTTTTGTATTTTCTCTAATTTTTCTGAGTTTTTATGATTTTTTTTCTTTTCTTTCGTTTTTTCTTTCTTCCTTCCTGACTAGCCACAAGCAAGGGCCAAGGAGGTCGAGCCTCGCCAAAATATTATCCATATCAGTGCTGGCTGGCTTCCGCGTTAGTGATTTTCAACAAAAATTGGCCGGAAGGATTATATTAGCAAATCATCAAAACGTTTAGGACTAAATTGGCAAAATTAAAAAAGGTTTAGAACTGAATTAGTCGTACAATAGGTTTATAAATTTTTTGGTAATTCTTTCATATTAATAAGATGCACCCATTTCGTATTTTGAGAGAGGGAGAAGGTGGGGGGGAGAGGTTTTGAAATTCTCCATTATTTTTTATTAGGCTACAATTTTCTTCAGCCCAAGATGTTATCAAATTTTACTTCGACTGGAAAAAAAAGGTTAGTAAACTTCGAATTTAGGCGATTCGTATACGTATGGAATTTACCTATCTTAAAAGGTCGACAATATTGCCTGTAATACATTTAATGATTCAAATTTGCCTAAGAAAGAAAAAGACCCTAATTCTAATTTCCCAACTACCGCTCTCCACCTTCAATGACAAGTCTAAGCTAGGGCCACCTTTAGTCACCCTACCATCATGTGCATCTACGAAGACCAGTGAAATCGAAAGGTTCGGATGTTCTGTTATTATGAAAAACGTTCCAGCCTGTAAATTAAAGAATAATCCCGGACCTAAAATAAAATAGATTTTCACGTGTAACTTTCTTTTTGGGTCATAGATTTTCGCGTATAGCTTGAGGACTTGGAGGTGAATCATTTATGTGTTGAAATGGCATATGTCGAGACATCACAGAATTTTACCGTATTTGACTCTTTCTGATGATGTTAGGTGTTTAGGCCATTTATTAGCCTTGACTCATCTAATTGGATCACTTCTTTTCTTTTCCTATTTTGTATTGAACACGCCTAATAGTAGAGATACTAAAACTTCTTAAAATGTTTACGAAATGATGTGTCCAAATTTCAATTTGTTGTTTGATTGAGTCAATTATCAAACACACGGGTCCCACTAATTGAAACACCCAATCGAAACCTTGGGAAAATTATCTAAAAAGTCCTAAACGTGTTGCGCTTTTTTCAATTCAATCATACACCTTTTAATTTTGCCAATTGAGTCCATTTGGACAATTTTGACCAAAAATAACCGATGTGGATGCTAGCGGGCTTATGCGGCACAACCAAGGCTAATGCAGACAATTTTTAATAACATTTTCATTTTTTTTCAAATTTTTTTTTATATTTTTTCTTTTCTTCTTTCTTTTTCTTTTCTTTTCTTTTTTTTGCACCTCTGACCAGCGACCCACAGGCATGGTCTGGGTGAGGGCACGGCACCCTCATGGGGATTTGGTGAGGGCAAAGGTCCGGATCTAGCCAGGGCGAGGGCCGTCGCGAGGTCGACACCTTTGCCAGATCCAGGCAAGGGTCGTGATGCCCTTGTTGGCCACAGGCGAGGAGCTCACAGCCAGAGGTGTAAAAAAGAAAAGAAAATAATATAAATAAAAAAATTTAATAAAATTTCGAATGATATTAAAATATTATTAATTATTGTTCACATCAGCTCAAACTATGCCACGTAACGTAGGACAACTAGCGTCAACGTTAACAATTTCCTGTCAAAATTAGTCGGAATGGACTCAATTGGCCAAATGTAAAAAGATTTAGGACTCAATTGGCAAAACTAAAAATGTTTAGGACTGAATTGGCAAAAGTGCACTACATTTAGGACTTTTTGGACAATTTTCCCTCAAAATTTTACAATTCATTTGGTAAATACAATGTATATAATAAGAAATCTTCGTAAAACTTATATTATTCATACATAAGAAGATCTCCAGTAGACTCAAACTCTTTTACGTTGGACTCACGTTATTCAAGTGCTTCTAGATCTAGGTTGACTAAGTATTTCGTACACCCGTTTATACTCTTGAAATGGAGTACCAAAGCCAATTACAGTTTATTATAGTAATTATATTGTATTGTATAGTAAATAATAAAATCTATATTTCAAATTAAAAATTCTATCAATTCTTTCAGGGCAGTGAGTTCAACAAAAGAAAGAGAGCAAATTTATCATGTAAAATTTTAAAAAAAATGGAACCAGAAAAAGAAAAATAAAATTGAAATATGGAAGAAGCATGACCGACGACCTCTCTTCCCTTCCTTTACACGGCTCTCTCCATGTCAATTTCCTCCACAAATAAATACAACGCCAAAAGCCATCATCAAATCATCATCCCTTCATTCTCCAATCTCTCTCCCCCCAAAAAATCATGTCCACCGATCTTGAAGTCCTCAGCCTCCAAGCCCTAAACTTACCCTCTATCCACACTCGAACCCCAGATGAACAATCCTCCGATTCGAATTCGCAGCCGAGTCAAACCGACAACCACCACGGCGGTGGCGGCAAATCCTGTCGAACACCGACATCCGAGAAGCATAGGATCCCCGCGGTCCTCCGTTGTCCTCCCGCGCCGAAGAAGCCAAGATTCTCTCGCTCCTCCTCATGCAAGCGGAAGCTGTCCGAGCTGGATTTCTTCGACATCGTGAACCGCCACGAGGTCGACGCTTTCTTCGAGCTGGCCACCGCCGCCGCCGGAGTTTCCAAAAGGAGACGCCCCCTTGTAGAGTGAAGGATGGTGGTTCAAGTATAAAAAATTCATTGGTCAAATGTATCTATCACACACTTTGCAATTCACACATCTTTGGTCCATTACAAATTGGAGAGAAAGAGAGATCAAACATGGTGTGACACTATTCACTTCTATCTTTCTATTTTTAATTTTTTTTTGTGGGGGGAGGTTGGAATAACAGACATGGTAGATGAAGTTGGTGGGGGAGATAATGTGAAGATTGAGTGGGGTTGATGGGGAGGATCAATCGATGGTATTTTATTAGATCTTGGTTAAAGATGGTTGATCCGTATTCCCTTTGACAATTCAGTGCTTGAGTGTTAGGCACGGCTTTGGGATCGATTCCCACGTTATTTTTTTTTATAAAATCGTCATCATCATCATCATCATCATTTTTATTTTCCATGTGTGTGCCTTTCAATAGGCACAAAACAGATGGAATGTGCGGCATCATGTGTACTGCTGGATGTTGCGGGCACGATTTGTCTTCTTCGACAAATTCTGAGTGTTAATTATTGTCGCCATGTTGACTGTACATACATATTTAATTTTATTGTTTTGTATTTATATGTTTTTGCAAATTAAATGTCTGACACACGGAACCAATTAGGGCTCTCCGATCCCCAGACCTCGATCTAATTAAAATAAGTTTCAGCCCACCATTCATTCTCAGCCTCCAAACTTAATGAGCGAGGACGCTGCGTGACAATCACTCCACGTCAACGCTACCGAATACAAAAATCAAAATAATTTGTATTCGAACCCCCCCATTCTCTAACTTATTCAATGCTGCAAGATCTTGAAATGTCACATGTCCACGGTCACCCCCCACAGAGCTACTTTCACGTTTAAAAGAAGCCGAAAAACCGAATTTCTCTACAATTAGGTAAAGTTTTTTTTTCGGGGGGATATTACGTTGTGGCCGGGGCAATCCACTTATTAATCACGTATAATCTCGTATTGCTTAAATACATAATTATAGTTCGTATCACATCCACTTATTGACTTAAATTTTTGGATCGAACTTTCTGATGCTAAACATGAAAAACATAATAAAAAACACTTTGCCTTAAACTTCCATAGAACCCAATTCATACTCAGTCATATCGACGTACATTTTCATGGACTCGTCCAACATGGACTAGAGAATAACTTGCACTCGTTCTGGCTTCAATTTCACGTATCTGGTCTCTCTTTTTCTTGGGTCTTTTTCAGACCACGATGGAATAAAGCGTAGAGTAGCGAACAAGACGGGGTCGTAGGCGATTAAGCGCACTGAATCGTCGTCCAAGGAACCGATTCAACTCTCCCAAAAGAAGAAGAATATTGAGGCGAGCTTAAGGAGTACTCATCTTAAGCAGCGCATCTTAATTTTGACGGAATAAAGAGCAGCATCATCACCACCATCTTCCTCATAAAGCTGTGACTTCCATCAGAGAGAGAGAGAGAGAGAGAGAGAGAGAGAGAGAATGATGCTTTTGCCGGGAGAGGAGTCATCGTCACGGAAAGCATCCAACATGAAGATCGGTGAGATGCGGGTACGAGGAAAACTGCCTTCCCACTCCACGAAAGGAGATTAGTGTTATTCGCTTCTTACATAAGTTATCTGTGGGAGCTTAATGAACACATTTCATTTATTTTGGCTCAAAGTCTGTGAATTTGCTTTTACGTGTTCCATTCTCGGGACCAGACCCGATCGACCGTCGGGCCGAGCCGGCCCTCGCGTCTTGCCTGGAATCCGAGCTCACCCGTCGTGAAGGAGTACATGTTTTCAGGCTAACCAGGCTCCTGATGCGGTGTATTTTTCCGGAACCTGACCTTTTTGCAATATTTACTTAGGACTAGTCATCCGGCGAGTGAAGTCTTGCTCGGTGCATGTGGACATTACAGTTTG
This sequence comes from Syzygium jambos, assembly GCA_031216235.1. Classification (NCBI taxonomy): domain Eukaryota; kingdom Viridiplantae; phylum Streptophyta; class Magnoliopsida; order Myrtales; family Myrtaceae; genus Syzygium; species Syzygium jambos. The sequence continues at coordinate 6,526,931 of CM062229.1, read as the reverse complement.
CATGTATTTTGGGGGTTAATCGAGCCGAAAAAATTTGAATATCCCGTATTATAAAATAGAGAGAAAATCTCAACTCGAGTATCTGCGGATAGAGATATATAAGAACTAATAGCATAATCGAGGAACAATAGTCGTATGATCAAAGCATTTTGAAGCTCAACGGGCATAATGAATGGGCAACACTAAATGAGTAAATAGAGGTGTACTCGAGAGTTTTAATCCTAATATCAACTTGAAATTATGCTCATGGAAATTATTTATTACTTCAAAAGCTTAAATCAATAAATCACGACATGCCGCATATTTTATATCTTAGTTATTACAAGACATACGAATATAAGGCCCATTCGAGTTGATGAGTCATATGCTAGTAGACCATCGTTGGCAATTTTCTTGACATCTTAAGGTTTTGAGAAAAAACGGTTTGTCTAACATAGTACTAAAGCATAGGCTGAGAGCTTTAATCCCGACGCTCCCTCTCAATTTTTTTTTTTGCCCAATATCGCCCGTTATTCTGTCCGTTTTTTCTGTTCTACCAATTGTATCCACGTCTTGCGCATGTAAGGATCATTTTAAACGTAGAGATGGAGCGTTTACTTATATATTGTGAAAATATTATCGATCCATTTTCCAAGGGTCTCAAATTCTTCTCAGAACCGTTTATCTGACGCAAGAAAACCGTGAATTCAAAAGCCTTCTACTGTGCCAACTGAACGATGTGACTCGGAGCATTTTCTATGGATCCACCGTCCCCGTTACGTAAGCTGCCCGCTTTGCTTGCCGAAAGAAAGCGAAGGAGACGACGAAGCATGCGATGAAACTAGAGAGAGAGAGAGAGAGAGAGAGAGAGGGAAAAGTGGAGGAAGGGAAAAGTGAAGCTGAAGCCTGTCGCATCTGGGTGTACTTAGGAATGGATCCGCTTTTGTCCTGTGAGGTAAGACTGCAAAAGTTGTGGGGGCACCGGACCTTCTTCGTGTTCCACGCTGCGTTACGTGGAAGTAGCCTTTCCACTTTCTGTGTCCACATGCCTCGGGAGGAAGCATGTGCCGCATTCCCGTCGTCTTGTCGCTTTCTTTTGGGGGCTTTCCATATCTGCAGGGGAATCTTGCCGTCACAATGTTAACTGTTCCATCGGTGACATGATCACCTGCCGCGGCTGTTTCGCTCGTCTTGATTTACATTGCTTTCCCCGACTTGTTATTAACTTTCTGGTCCTTTTTACTGGTGCTATGGACGATGCTCGCTTGGCACTTAACATTATCAAATCATGAGTCGCGACAGATGAAAAGGGAATTTGGGGGAGAGAGAGGGTAGCATCGCAGGTGATGGACCATGCATGGGGATCCAATGTCTACTTCCGGAGGGAGAGAGAGGTATCATTGAAATGACCCTTGTCTTGGTTATATGTGACATCTTTGGCAAGGGCTGCGACTCTTACTGTCGGCTATGGCGACGGTCCTAGGCCCTTCTCTTGCTATCCAAGTTTCTTCGGACCCTCGTGGGGAATGAAATTGTTCTTATTTTTGCGCGTCATAAAATGCTTAATTTTGATGATCCTCGAGAAGGGGTGTGTATCCACGGATCCAAACCTGTTACTTTGGCATCGATGTCGTGTTGAAGAGTATAATTCCGAAAAATCAACTCTTGCCGGCTTGCTAGAGGCCAGCGATTGGCGGAGGAAGAAGGGGGAAAAAATAAAGAAAGAAGTGAAAAAAAAAAAAGAAAAGAAATTTAAAAACATAGAAAAACTCAAATAAGTTTTAAAAAATTGAAAGTTATCTATGTCGGCCCTAGTCATGTCACGTAGAACGGTCAGTACTGAGTAGATCGCTAAGTCAGCAATTCGCGACCAAATTTAGTTCTAATGACTAAATTGACAAATTGTTAAAAGGTTTAGAACTAAATAGGTACTTTTGAACGGTTTAGGACTAAATTAGCAAATCGTTAAAAGATTTAGGACTAAAATGGCATAATTAAAATGTTTAGTACTGAATTGACCGCCATATAATAAATTTATGACTTTTTGTATAATTTTCGCTGTCCTTCGAGGACTTGCACAGTCGATAAAACAACTTAGATCACTTCAAATTTCCTAGTATGAGCTCACATATTCAACTCTACTCTACACGTCTAGTCCCAATCACAAATTTTCTGCATTTGGCTAGGCCAACGATGCTGGTTTAGCCTGATGCGAGAAAACTGACTCGAGATATCACCTTACCGAGCGTTCTATCCTGGCATGTTTTTAGCTACACTGTTGAGTTTTGTCGGGCTATTTTTGTCTTGGGTCGTTAAGGTTCGGGCATTTCTACTGATGCCACTTCAGGAAATGCTTCGAAATCACTTATCAATCATAATTAATAAGAAAAACTCGATTTGCACAGTGTTGATTTCACGTGTCGTGAAAGAGAAGTCAATATATCGAAAATTAAGGCATTCTCCAGATTGTTTGCTTGACAATGCCATAGGAGCACTCTCTAACGTCATCAAGGACTTCAACAGGTATAATCAAAATTAATCTCGCTGATCTCCTTTTCATCATGAATTATACCATGAGGTGAAAAGCTATGTTTTACCCAATTTAATTACGAAGTGAATCGACAAAAACCCAATGGATGATTGAACTCGTCCCACTCGTTTAACATTGATTAAGTACTACTCATGTGCCTTTGTTAACTGATCTTCACCGGATCAAATACATATCGACCCAGTGCAAAGGGCACAAATTTCGACCCGTGATTGTTTTTGCAATGACGACACCAGCTTTAGTCAAACCATGAAAAAAAAAACCTACTTTTCCGCCACGTCTACCTCCACGACGGTGAGATTTAGTCCGGTGTAAATAGTCTTCACTGGCACCTTTGCGCCACCGTCGGGTTGAAACCAGCACAGCCCTCACCAAGAGAGGCACTTCGAACAAGTGAATGAGATTATGGCGTTCGCTTCAATTCCCAAGCATCGTCATAAACACAAAATCAATTGCCAAAGCAAAAGATTAGTAATGGTGAGGGAATTGACTTGCCATCACGGAGTCATAGTTTGCATTATAAACACAATTGTACAAGTATATGACTAACTCGAGATAATCCAGCGATCTCTGAACGAGTAGTCGGCTGCAGATGCAATGACCGAAGTTGCAATCCCAGCATATGACATTAGAGTTGTGATACTGATGAGTGATAACTGAAGAGTCCTCGCCAAACCGTCTGGTACTATTCCTGGCAATGTCCTACGATGATTAACAATCCAAACCGCACAGCTTCACTCCCAAGTTTTGGGTTGGTCTCTAGAAAGGACTTTTTCTCTACAGTTGATTGCAAAACTGAGATGACCCAGTTGATTCTTACCGTCAAGGTGAAGAAGTCTGTGACCCATGCCACAGTCTCAAATTCGAACGTCCATGTGCAAGCAGGATTCTCTTGATAGCCCAGATGTCTCAAATGCAAATGTCCAAAAGATTATCTTCCTGCAGTCAACAATGCTATTTTCAGAGCGCAAAAGATTTGCTAATCCATAGAAAGACGAATTTGCAGGCCCATGACACTCCTTGAAGTACGGTCTTCCACATGAGATCTGGCCTTTCCGCCTCCCATTTCTGATATCTCCCAAGCTTGTTATCCCATGGAGATGGAGATGAAGCTGAAATAGAAAAATTTAAAGCATATGTCAAAATTCACTAGAGTGAAAGTGACATCATATTTTAGCCACTACCGTGAAGTGACAGCAAATGTAAAAAATTCACAGGAAAACCAAAAGATACTTTCCATCTAGCTACCCTTGCACAACGCACAATTACCTTTTCAAGTACGAGGAGGATAGAGCTCCCATAGCGCGACCATAGTGTCCTCTGATGCAGAGGCCATCAGCTTACAATCAGTTGAGAATGAAACCGCATTACACTGCCAATGCAAGCCATAACTCAGAGAGAGAGAGAGAGAGAGAGATCCATAAAATTGTACAGAATGTCGATATATTCAGGAATTTGAGCAAGCTTGGTGATCCAAAAAAAGGGAATAAAAAATGTAAGTTCTTGATTAAAGGACAAAGGAATCAAGTACCGTTGCCCGGTGATACTTCAATATTGCCAAAGGACTTCCTTTGCGATAATTATATATCCGTACTCTGCTTATGAAATAAAATATAAGGTGTCATATCAAACATGGTAGAGAAGAAAACAGGTAACTACTCAATGCTGGTGGTTTTACAAAGAGCAAATGGACTCCTCATCCAGATTTCAAGCAGCATAGCATGTGAGTACACGTTCCTCGTTAAAAATGACCACACAAAAAAACCCATTGCAAGTTTGGATGTCCAACCTGTGATCCCAGCCAGCAGTTGCAGCAATTTTGTCATCTGGTCTTATTGATGTGCTGGCGACGCCACCTCGCTCCAAATTAATTCCTGTTTTAGCCACACAGCGTCCCTGAACACAATACAAGCAATTATAACGGAAATAAGACAAATTGGAGAAAGATAGTCCACTGTCACATAACAACACACATATATAACTTAAACAGAAGAATAGCTGAAAAAAAGGCCTGAATAAGTTAATATGATTAACCTAATAAAATCCCTTCTCGTAATAAGATTTTTACCTGCTATTTGGAGACTAAGTGTGTAAAATGGTACCCTTCACGAGCCAGAGAAGTACAAAGAAAAGCTGACAGGATTATCCATTGCCACAAATTGCACTCGATTACCTAATTTGTTGAATAATGTTCACATCTCCGCTGATATGACCTAATGCCAAATATTTAATTTCAATTCTCCAAAATGTTTTCAGTCGTCTTTTTTCCCATAAAATTGTCTAATTTGTTTGTGAAAACAAGTCTGAGACAATTTCCAGCACGAATGGAAATTACATTTACCTTTTTGGTCACATTCAAGTAAATTCTCATCTCTGTTTTAAAAAAAAATGTTCTGATGAAGTTGCCAGCCCATAAAATGGAGAGAGAAGGGGGGTAACTGTATCCCTAAGCTTCTTAAACAAATGTAACTTTAGTAAGAATCTCATTTTCAATCAAAAAAAGGAATTAGAGACTTCCCACATATCAAATACCCAATTTGCCATTACACAGTGTCAACAACTCTAAATTCAACTTGTATTTAGGAAAAATTAAAATCCCAGAATTAATGGGAAGCCTAAAAAATCCCAGAATCAACAGGAAGCCCAATAAAACCTAAACACAATCTTCTCATAGCCTGCACACGTCAAAATGCCACTGACCAGGATATGACATAAGATGAAAACATGCTGGTGACAACATCAAGCATCTCAATGCGTTTTCTTATTGCCGAACCTCAATGAATTAGTTCTTAGATAATCTATGACAATGAGACAGAACTATCACTAAATAGAAACTGTATATTGATAGAACAAATTGTCTTCATAAGGGTAGTTACCAGAGAATGGTCCAAACTGTACCATACGATTTTGTCATCTGCAGCACCAGAGATACCCCCACTGTTTGACTGATCTATGCACAGGCTCAGAACTGCACAGTGAACGAAGAATTGACCAAATCTCATTGTAAATATATTAATGAAATAGAAGCAGAACATACGAACAAAAAAGTGTATAGGATTGTCACCAGGCTCTGAATGGAAATTTACAGAAGTCATTGGAATCTGAGGATTACGTATGTCCCACCACAGCATTGATCCATCCTCGTAACTGCAACAAGCATCTTAGAAGCAATGAGGTAAATCGTAGTCTTTTAAACCAGAAAAAAAAAATTTCATTTGACAATCAATAGATAATAAGAAAGAAACACAAATTTCCAAATTTCTTTTCAATGTTTACAGGATATGTCAAGCATCTCCATTCTCTGCTGCAATTTATCCTGCACCTCACTCATCTTGATGAAGGATATAAAAGCAACAAGATAAACATCAGTGCGAAAGTTCAAGAGATGGTAGTCAAACGTCCTATTACACAGACCACATTCAAATACAGGACAGACTCGTTAAAAAAAACTTTTGCGTTTACAAAATTGTCAAGATACCCCAAGAGGAAAAATTACAATTACCAGAATTCATAGGCTGTTCATCTCTCAACAAATATGTGCATTAAAAGAATCAGAAAATTGGTCCAGACAATAACATGGTTCTCAAAGAGAATGAGGACATTACCCAGCCAAAACATTGAGGAACCCCTGTGAGCCAGATGGTATAGAGGCTTGAATTGCCATGCACATACCTGCCAAGAAATAATAAATTGTAGTTCAACGATAATAAAAATATTTAAAAAAAACGAATCACGTGAAAACAGAAATAACCAAAAACTAGTCTAATTACTCTCAGAGTTATAATGAAACTCTTAAGTAGACAAATGAACACTGAATCTTAGATATTCGAGCAACTATATGAACCAGGACCTAACATAGTATTGTTGCGACAAGCAACCTCATGACAACATTGCAGGTAAGATGTTCTTGCCAAAAGAAAAAGGCGCTGGCCGATTGGCCAAGTATTTAGCATCTTAAAATGTACCAAACATGCACTATTATGTTCCACAGAAAGTCAGACAAAACAAACACATAGTTCCCTCATGTGTGAGAGACTGTCAATTGTCAAAGAACAATTTGAGCAGCACATAACAGAGAGTAAAATATAAGAATATCTCCCATGTGCTTTTGACAGTGAGATTACGCGACAGTCAACTTCCAGTTCGTAATAATTATGCCACATGATTAGGACGGTCAACCGATAATAAAGTTTCCGGCTGATCAGACAAATAACTGCCAGTCATTAATAATTATATCAAACGATTTCCTCACAACTGTATGCCTTCTTTACTACTTGACTTGGATGTGATAGTAGTAACTCAAAAAACAGCTTCATGGATGGAAAAGAAATACAGATGTATTAACATGAATATTGCCAAATAGCATTTCGTAAACATTCAAGTAAAGCGAACATATGCATCAATTGCCAGCTATTCTAAGGAATTCATAATTTAGACAAACTTGGTCGGCAAAAAAATTCAAGAAGCAGTTACACAATAACATAACATGAGCATGCGAGAGTCTCCCAAAAGAAAAGACAGACGTAAGAATACCTCTTTCTTTAGTTGAGACCCCTTGGCAGGCTCCAAGATTGTTCGGAGGTAGTTGAACTGACCTTTGATTATTTCTAAGATCCCAAATTTCGACCTGCTCGTTTCACATGAGTAAAAAACCAATAAGAAGAGTGCAACACAATTGCAGAAATTTGACATAGTTTACAAAATCAGTGGAAAAGAACCTGTGAAGTCTGCTCCCCTGCTATAGCTACGTAGATGGGACCTTTAGCACATAAAACCTTTGTCAGTAACCATAGAGGTAAAAGGTAAATCAACTTCATCCCTATAGTAAATTATGTGCAGCCGAAAAGTTATCTATCCACAACAACTGCTAAACCTCCACAAGAGAAACTAAAGGACAATAAGAAGAGCAACAGATGGTACTATGGGTCCATGCATAAAGAACCGTGTGACACTTGGAAAATTACAGTTGCAAGATCACCTTATCATGATGCATAGAGAATAAATGAACTCCATTAACATGCTCTCTCTGACTCGCATTATATCAGACTATGAGTCAAAGCCACTGCTCAGACTAACAGCTCAAGTACAATGCACATATGCTATTATCAGTATGCTTCATTACAAAAAGTACAGCACTTTGCTATTTTTTTGTAAGTTATGACTAAGAGCAAACATGTATCTTCCTCCCAATCCCAGCCAAAAAAAAAAAAGACTGATTAACAATCTCACAGCAAAAACATGCCCTCGATGACGGACAGCTAACTCTTCGACTAATAATTTTTTATGAGAAAAACCTATAGTGCTTTGATGCATATTTTTACACATAGGATGAATCTGAATTCAGGCATTTTCATTTGAGAAAAGAAACTTGTGTAAGGCACGGGCTTGATTGTAGTAAATCTATGTATTTCCTGGAAATGTAACTGAACAAACCTTCAGAGGCATGGGAACACTCTGCTTGACTTCCCTCAACTCGTCCTCCAATGACATTTCCGGTTTCTGAATTGGAAGTTTCTCCAACTCCCACGTCTTGGAAACGTGCAGACTCTTCAGCAGGCCTTACACAAGCAGAAGCCTTCTTCACCAAGGAAAGCTTGCAAAAGTGATAACAGTTTGCCTTGATGGTCAGCAGGGGATTCCTGCCACAAGCAAGAAAATGTAACTAAGTCTGAATACGTTGCTGAAGAGAAGAGGAACACGTGTTAGTACAAACAAGGATTCTAACTATATGCTAAATCTTGCCAGCAAAATGATGTGCCAGTACAAGTGATTGATTCCTCGAAGCCTGGGTTCAAAGAAACAGTCTCCATCTAAATGGCTAAAGAAGGTTTACTGCATCACTTAGCAAGCATTTTAGCATACACTCTCAGTACGTATGGCATTTATCTACACTATCAAATATCTGAGGCATAACCATCTCCATGACGATTGCCCCTTCATCCAATTCCAACGTGATGTCAAGCACAATATGTCCGCCCTCATGGTAACTCTCTTCTCGCACACTAGCACAAGGACCACCTCAACTTAGAATCAGTTATTTACAAGACAAAAATCCAGCAACATTTCAATGATGAAAGCATGCATAACGGATACCCAATACCTGGATAGGCCACCATCTTCAATGTCCCAGCACTTAACTGTCCCATCCCTTCCCTGGCTACAATCTCAACAGGACAATCATAACCCAACAATCACCTCAAACGACAAAGATACAAAATTGATGCATCTGCAAAAAGGAAAAAGGGGAAACCTGAGAATCTTATCAGCTCCAAGAACAGGGCTAGTAGCGACGCAGATGATCCCGTGAGCCGCACTGTGCACCCTGCAATCCATTTACAGAAAACAACTACATACGCTTAAAAACAAAAATTTTACAACTGAAACTTTTCATGGAAAATTACAAGCGCAAAGTATTATCCAAAAAAAAAAAAGGAAACTTTGAGGAAGCAAAGCACCGACCATGAAGACGAAACAGTCCGTCGCTGAGTGGTGTCCCAAATCCGCAATTCGCCGTCCGAAGCACTGCGACATCAAAAAGCCCATGGAGGGTATGAAGAACTCGAAGAGGGGGCATTTTCGCGGCGGAGATATGAACGAAGAACCGGGAAGAAGAAGAAACGGGATATGAGGAGTTTACCCAGTGAAGAGTAAGGGGCGAGAGAAGTGGAAGCAAGCGTCCGTGACCGAGGCGCGATGACCGCGCAGCACCGCGACGGGATCGGGGGGAGGCCGCTTACTCATCGAGGGCGCGACGGCGGCAGCGGCCGCGGGCTATCGTCGCTGTCGGAAGAGATCGCCTGCGCTGCTCGGTGAACGATCAGCTTGCTGGGCGAAGAGAAACTTCCTCGGCCTCTCTCTCTCTCTCTCTCACTCACGTTCCTCCCTTTGTGCCGCCCCCCTTGGCTCTCCGGCAGCCGCGCCTGGCGCCCCGTCGTCGCCGGCCTGCGTCCCCTGACCAAGAAATCACGCACGGCCGACGTCCCCCGCTCTGCTCTGCCCTGCCTCGTGCCTTCGCTGTCCTCTGCAGCGAGCGTGGAGGACAGGGAAGAAGGGGGAGAAAAGTAAAGGAGAAGAGGCCGGGCCGGGAAAGAAGTCTGGGACGGATCGGACCGGTCCAATCGAACCGGGTCGAACCGGTCCGAGTATTTTAACAATTTTTAATTTTTTTTATTTTCAATTGATTAAATTTTTTGTTAGAAAGCTATATTACTATTTGCTATTATATATTTTTTATAGGGAAAATGACACAAACAGTCCCTGAACTTTGGCCCAATGTGCAATTTGGTCTATAAATTTTTAATTTGTTCAATGTAGTTCCTAAACTTTAAGCTAATGTTCAATGTTGTCCTTAAACTTTTATTTTATTCAATGTCATCCTTGAACTTTTGGTACATATTCAATTCAATCCCTAAATTATATTAAAATGTTCAATGCAGTCATTTCCATTAATTTAAGTTGAAAGACTGCATTAAATATTTTCATATAATTCAGTGATAGAATTGAACATGTACAAATAGTTCAGGGATGACATTGAACAAAATAAAAGTTCAGGGATTATTCTGAACAAATTAAAAATTCATTGATCAAATTGCACATTTAGCTAAAATTCAGGGATTGTTTGTGTCATTATCCATTTTTTATACTTTCATAAGGAAAAGACAACCTACTGGACCGACAAAATTAGGAGTCAATGCACATAAGATATTTAAGGTAGGCAAATATAATACACCTTACTTTCCTAGGTACACTCTCTCTAAACGAGCAATTTTTCATTCACGCAGTCATTTGCGCATAGTGAAAATTATCAAAAAAAAGTCTTAAACTTATCGTGCTTGTGCCGATTCAGTTCTTGATTTTTCAAATTAACCACTTTAGTCATTTAGACAATTTGACAATTTAGTTATTAGGGCCAATTTTGACTGGAAATCACCAACGCAGACGGTGACCATCCCACGTGGCACGACTAACACTTATGTGGACAATTTTTACAATTGTATAATTTTTTTATTAAATCTTGTCTTTCTTATTTTTTTTTCTTTTTTCCTTTTCTTTCCTTATTCCTCTGCCGATCGCTGGGCTGCGGCTATGGCCAGGAAGGGCGACCTCGCTAGTGTGGCGACCTCCTGAGGAGTGTGTGGGGGAAAAAATGAATTTAGAGGTAATGCCAAAGGCAGACCGGTGATCCCCAAATGGCTCAAATTCTCTCAAATCATTACCTCATGCGACATTGTAAAATTCAATTGGAATTAATCTATCTATGAAGTTCAATACAACTAGGAGCCAACACTGGCTTAACAAAGTTCGGATAGAAATCAAGTAAGGTACGACTAACTTCCTACACAACTAGAAATCTTGGGTTGGGGACTTGATTACATTAATTGTCTAACTAATGCCATTTTGGTATCCTAACTTGATTGGTTTTATCACCTAAATGATTTAGCCGATCTTTGACCATTTTATTAACATATGCCACTAAACAATGTCCATGCATGAGTATGCAATCAAGCAAAAGTACACAATCACAACCAATGCGATAAAAGTGAAGTGCAGGAAAGAAACTCCACGAAGTACGTAGTATAGCCTCAGGATAGCAACCGTGGTAGAAAAAGGGCGCAGAGCAGGGTAATGCCCTTTTCCTACCCTTTTCCTCAACAATAAAGGATGTGTATCAATGAAATGATGCGTGATCCAGCAAGAGTCAGCCTCGCTCGAGGCAGAGCAAGCCTAATGAGTTCACCTTGCCTGTGGTAGTTGCCGGTCGTCACTGAGTTGCTGAGGAAGAGGGAAAAAGAAAAAAAAAAGAGAAGATAAAATAAAGAAGAATAAGGAATTATAAAAAAATTAAAAAATTTCCACGTTAATTGGTTGTGATGTATAGGACGGCCAACATTTTACAACTGAATCGGTATAAGTGTAATAGATTTATGTCTTTTTATTTTTTGTCAATATTCCTCTTGCACAAATCCGCTTAAATTTTTGAATGGTGATTTCAAGGTTATTTACACGACAAAAACTTCATGGAGAGTCGCGAAGAAAGAGAAAAACAATAGTAAAATCTTCGTGAATAACAAGTATTGAGAAATTTTATTGCTTTATTCATAGTGACTAGGAGCATTTCACGTTATTACAGTTGGCAATTTGAGGAAGATGACGTCATTTCATGTTGATTAAGAGATCTTACATTGGTATGGAAGTCTTTGACGCTATGATATTGAATGCCTTAAACTAAAAAAGTTTAAGATAAATATGTCACAATGAGTATAATTTAGGGCTTTAGTGGCTATTTCCCTTAAACTAATTGAAAGTTTAGGAATAACACTGATCATTTGATAAAAGTTAAGCAGCCTAATTGAACCAATTGAAAATTTGGAGACGACATTGTATGCGGAACAAAAAAGTTCGAGAACTATGAGTGTCATTATTGCTCTTGAGAGAGAGAGAGGCTTCTTCAATAGATGAGATTGGACATAGGCCACTCTGGACATTGTTGGACTTTTTCTAGCCCACATGACAATTGGGTTAGGTGGGTTATTGATCTGGGTTGGCAGTCGAAGGCACGACGTGGGACAGGTGCAAATTGGGGATCTCTTTGAATTGTTACTTGTTAGCACAAAAAGAAAGGGGAAAAATGTTGACTATACTTAGGTAATATTAATATACTTCCTATATTCATATTATCTCAAATTATCATCAACCACTTCACATTAGGGAACATATATATTTTTAGCTAATTCATATTTTTTGCTGAAGTTTAGTCCGGCCTATAGCATGTACTCTCATACTTTGTCGGACCTAATGGGGTCAAAACGATACTTGTTTGCTTGGCAAATCTTTCTTCTAGGATGTATGGAAATTCGAAGGGCTTCGACATCTTCAGAGCACGCATCTCTTACAAGAAAATCTATCCTTTTTCTCTTACTAATCCCTCCTCGTGTCAAGTGCGAGGGAGTGTCGGTGGGAAACCATGTTATAGAATGGATGGAGCATAGATCGGTTAATATTCCTAATTAACTTTTACTCATTGGTTTAATTGACTCGAACTTAAAACTTTCTCTTGATGATTTCCCTGATGCTAGATATCGAGCTTTTCCTGTGCCGTTGTAATAAATGGTATCAGAGTATATCCCTGCTTAATGAATATTTCAATGAAAGAATGCCGGAATTGATGTGGTTGCCACATGACAATTGTTGTCATGGTTTGTTTGGTGGAACAGATACCACGGGCGAAGGTGAAGGTGCGTGTCGTGTTGCGGCGATGTATAGGTTTAGAATGCTCATCAATGAAGTTAAATTTAGATTTGTTGGTGCACAAGGTATACCAAAATTAAAGGGAAGCTCACTTAATATAGGAGTCTCACGTGCGAGGGAGATTATTAAAATACACGTGCGAAACTCTCAGCAATAGCTAAATCTCAAATCCTCCTTAGTGCGATTCAGTCAAGTTTTTCGATGCGTGGAAGTCCAGCTGAACATATACGAAGGTATCAAATATATGTTGCGTGTGCCAACAACACATTAGACCAAATGCATGTAACAACTATGTGAGCGACACCTTCGGTGTGAACAAACAAGAATTGGACAAAGTGATGTTGTGCTTACGAATCCAGCCAAATCACAATGCTTATCCACAGGTGAATTTGAAGTGCTAACTGCTAATTAATTCTCAGGATGTGGAAACCCTCTGGAACGAACTCTAATGAACAGCCACTTCTTTTAACTTTTAAGTTGAAATTCGGCCATAAAAGTTATCTTAAAGGTTTCGTTTGTTTGAAGGAAAACTATTTTTCGGGAAATTATTTTTTTACTTTTCGGTATTTGGACGACAGAAAACTTTCCCTAAACCACCAAATAAATGAATTCCGTGGAAAATATTTTCTTCTATTGCGAAATTTTCAGCAAAACAAACGCACTCTGAGTGTCAACTGAATACTTAATTAATCCACCAAATCAAGCGGGTCATATGTGATTAGGTGAGAACTTGTAATGTAATCAATTTGGACGCACGTAAGTGGCTTTTTCTTTCGCGGAAGTAGGCAATATCTTCATCTGTACATTCCTTTTGTTTTTAACCCTTGATTTGACTCTTTTTGTGTGAGATGAATTTGGCGGCGAGATCATGATTAAAATAATATTAGTAGGAAGATCCAAGACTCTCTTGTATTCGAACGTTTGGTTTTTAATGATGAACGAGTAAAAGGGTGGGATCCCAACATCTTGGGGATCTAAGAGAAACTTGCCACGTGGATGAATCGGAAGCCAGACAAATGGACAAATAATCAAGTATGATTTCGGCTCTTTCGGAACAAAACAAAACATATAATATCGTTTTGGAGAGATAGAATAAACCAAATTGGAATACGGGTTGGATCCAAGAAGGAATTAGACCTTTTGGAGATGACCCTTTGGTTTACATGAAGACCGGATAAAAGCCGTAACCCGTAAAATTCTAGAGCTCAAACGAATGAACGCGGGTTTCTTCTCACCTATTAGCTTTAAGCAAGCCGACTTCGAATCTTCATGGCTTTTGATGTTTTGCTTTACACGAAGACTCGATAAAGCTTGGAGATAAGTTGGCTCAAGAATTCTTTTACGTCAATGACAAATTGTTGAAAGTTATCTCTCAATATTAAATTAGAAAATAATAAATTAAATATTAGATGAAGAAATGCAATCGCTTTCATTTTTCACCTAGCCATTATTGGTCCAAAATATCACAGAAAAGTTTTAGTATACTTTCTTACGATAAATGACATCAAATAACCATCCAAGAGTTGGGAATGGGAAAAGGGGTTCGTCTCCACTTGCTTAGCCCATCTCTCACCCTACTTGACAAATAGTTGGACGCGCGTCACGTGACAAATAAAAATAGAGAAAATTATCAAAAAGTTATAAATCTATTATATTTGTGCCTCCAAATATGTTCAACCTCATTCTCTCTTACACTTGCTTCACCTAATTTACTTGATTGAAGGGAGGGAGGGAGGTATGACTCGATATCTGTATGGCAATGGGAGATGGGATGTAGCCGTTTGAGACGAGAGGAGATGCATGGTAGAGTGGGGACACGTTGCACCCATGTAACGGTGCATAGGCAATGGGAATTGGAGCATGGAGACTAGAGTTGATCACTAGTCAGGTGCTTATCGAATGGGCTTTGTTAGGGTGTGCTTCATACTCTCCATCGACAAGAAGGCGCGGGGGTCCCGCTCTCCCGTGAGCAGGTGGGGGTCACGGGATAGCTTCCTCAAATCACTAGAGAGCTTTTATAGTTTTGACTCATTTTTTATTGGTAATTTGGCTTAGACCACCACATACATACATACATACATACATACATACATACATAAAATCTCTTTATCTTGTAATAGAAAGTTATGATAGAGAGGTGAGAGGTACTAATTATGGTGGAATCCTCTGTCCGGATGTAACCCAATTTTAAGGGTGAACCAAGATAAAATCTTGTGTCTTGATTTTTTTTTTGTCGCATGTACTCTCTATTTCATTGTGTTTGTGTGTCTAACCCTAATAGTTTTAAGATCAGGTCTACAATTTGTTACCAAAACCCTGATAGTCATCGAGGTTTTTTATACAAATTTTCGAGCTAGGTCTGCCTAGCTTGGGGAGAGGATTATCTAACAGATGCGTTTTGACTCCACCCAAAAGGACATTTGATCTACATCGAGCTAATTTCGTTAAAAATCCCAAACTTTATGTTTTGTCTCAAATTTACCTAAACTTTTTTCTATTTCATAAAAAGTCACCAACTTTCATTTTATACCCAAGATCTATCCTCTATTATTTTTCCATCCAATTATACCCTTATAGCCTGATGTGTCATCTATTTGTCTTTTTTTACATGTTAGCTTTGTTGAATTTCTTTTTTTTTTTCTACTTTTTCCCTTTACCACCGCCATGGACAACCTGTGTGAACGACACTATTCATCGTCTTCTTCGCACAGACATGCTCGGCCACTGTTCACCGGCACTCACACATCGCCACCCATAACTCTGACGCCGCACTACGACCTCCGACAACCCCTCTACGACTATGGGCAGTCGTCGGAATCATCTCAGGCAGTCTCAGCCAAGACCCCTATTTTTGGTTCCAATTTTTCAAGCTTCAATTTTATTGGACATTACGTTTGCTTAGTCATCCCCGAAGCTTTACAGATGCATTTTGTGCCCGGACGACGACATAACGAGCCCAAGCTCTTCTCTCTCTCACTCTGTGCTCTATGGTCGGTCTCCATTAATGGAGGTTGCCACCCGCAATTGAGGCATGCGACCTCACATTTGAGTTAATCTCTCCTCTTGAGCTGAACAAAACAGAACCAAGACTCAGTTTCGCGCATGCCTTTGAGCTCCAACTCACATATTCACTTCAAAATCGAATCATTTTGGTCTCAAAACCCCTGATTTCGACCATTTTCAATCCTTAAAACTCTCAGAACTTGAACTTATTTTTTGTAAGTCTCACTAAAATGCACCACGACCCATCATCACTGTTTCAACCCACGACGAGTCCTCAATTCCCAAAGCAAGAACATCTAAAATGCCCTCTCTATGATTCCACCAGTACCAAGTTCTACTATTACAACAACTCCAACCTCTTTTAGTTGCGCCACTTTTGCAATAGCTGATGTGGCTACGGGACGGCTGGCGGTGCCCTCCACAACATCCTCGTCGAACGCGGCATCCTAAAGGCCACCGGTTGATCTCATAGCTGGGTTGACGGTGGTTTGTTATGGCAGAAGTGCAAGGATAAGAAGAAAGGAAAGAAAAATGAAAAAAAAAATTAATTTGGAAGATTAAAATGACATGGAACTGACTAGTCAAATTCTAAGGGTATAACTGGACAAAAAATAGCATAGGGCAGATTTGGGAAGAAAGTGGAAGTTTGTGATTTTTTATGAGACAAAAAATAGTTTAGGGTAGAATTGGGACAATACCTATAGTTTGGGGTTTTAATGGAATTACATCGATCTGCATCATAGCCCATTTTTAAAATAGTGGACTTTCTTCTAATTAAACAACTAGTGACGCAGATACATGTAAGGGGGACAATGTGCTAGGAATTCTATATATGTTGCTTAAGTTGTCATTGGACGTAGGAAAATTGGAAAATCTGAACTTGGGAAACACCTAGCACTCACGTAATCTGTCTTATCTAAAAAGTTTTGGTACGAATTGTCCTAAGAATGCGTTAGCATCTCAGATACTCTCTTTTAATAATATTGCCCTTAATAACTTTTAATATATCTTTCTTGACATCAGGTGACCACATAAGGACAAGCATAAAACAATTCAAAAAAAAAGAACAATAGAGAACGAGGAAATTGTTATTAATTCATTAAATGTACTAGAAATCTTAAAACTTATTAACGAAAGTGCAAATTGAGTCAATTAAAATCTCGATCAAGTTGGTGCAATCAAGTCCTTCCTTAACCCCATCTAACTTGACAAACAAAAAATACCAACAAGTTTTAGGACTTGATTGCATAAATTTGATAAATTTCAAGACTTTGATTGGCTCGATTGTACTTTCGTAACAAGTTTTATGATTTTTAGCGCACTTATTCCTATATAAATATAGTCTAAATGGGTGCAAAATTAAGCAATTTTGAGTGTAGAATAGTGCATGAACAAGTCAATGAAGTAATAGCTCTCAGGCATGAGCATCTGATCGATGGAGACGACATAGATTTGTTAGCATCTTGGTTTTGGACTTAAGTTTGGCCGGTCGAGAGATGACTGCCGTAGCAAAATGAACCACCAACTCTTATTTTTATCAGGACGGTGTTGAAAACCTGTTTAAAAATGCCCTAACTTGATGGTGACCACAAAATTCTCCGCCGGAAAGAAAATTGTAATAATAATAATAATAATAATGGTAATTTCACATGTGATAAATATAAAATTTTCAAGAACAGATAATGGATGTAAAAAAAAAAAATTATCTTACTAAGTTAATGACGAGAACAGGCACGTTAGATGAACAGGATCAAAATCCATGGAACATCTTACTAATCCAAATATAATGAGTTAAGATAAGACGCGAGTTAAATAATCGAGAGCTTGCTGGCGTAGAACGAGACGCCGAACCTATTCTGCATGCGGGACCTGCTATGCATTTTCTAAATCACTAGGTCAATTGCGCTGAGCCCGCAACGCGACATGCTCGACGATGACACGGCATTTGTCAACTGGGGTGCTTGCAATGACCTCGACATGGTAGCGGCATTCCATGCTTTTCTGTTTTGCCAACCATGGATGATTGCGTCACCCGAGCACTGTACTGATCACGCCGGTTGTGGCAATGCCCGAACGGTGCGTTCCCGAAGCGGGTGAACACAAGCGACGGGCGAGGGAACACGTTTAACACTTGAGCAGTCGATTCGAGTTAGATACGCATGACTCATTTGCCGAGTTTTAGGTTGGAACGCGGGTCCGTAGGTTGTTCGCATGGCCATGCGAATGATGTCGGGGGATGGAGGACACGTGGGCCTTGCGTGGCCGATCGATTTGGGACTCTCTTTATTTGTTTATTTTTCTTTCTCACCAATAAATGTTCGCGATCAACGTCTTTATGCGAGAGAACAGATGGAAAAAGTTGAAAAAAAAAATCCGAAAATATACCCGTGATACGTTCATTTTAAACTTTTTTGCTAACATCAAAAGGACAAATTAGGCTTTTACTATGATACATTTATCGTAAACTTTTTGTTATAATATAAAAAATCTCAAACTTGTATATATGTGATACATTTATTCTCCGTCAATATTTCGTTAGATGATTTTCAGTCAAAACAATGTCGTTAACATGATTCGCTTTCTGGCGTCTACATAGGCAGATTTTTAACGATTTTCATTGACAGAACTTTGACAGGGATAAATATGTCGCATAGATATAAGTTTGGGATTTTTGGCGTCACTGAAAAAAAGTTTATGATAAATATGTCACACCGAGCAAAGTTTTATGGTTTTTGGAGACTTTTGCCAAAAATAATGTGCTTGCATCAATGATATTCACATAGTATGTCATGTCTAAACAACACTTCAGTCGATTTCGAATTATTGATATTGCTACTTAGAATATTCTGCAAAGTTTTATTAAGAGAAGCGGAACTGAAAGTGAAGTAGCAACTTAACCATCAAATTCCAAGGTCCGAGTCGATTGGGGGCCTAAGGGATTTTTAGTTCAAAAGAGCTAGAGATAATTTGTTCAAATCCCGTTTTTTGCGGGACCTCTATTCTCGTGTTAGTAATAATCAAATTTAGAACTAGCTTATGAATATCTTGTTGATAGCCAAAGTTATCACAAATTACAATGAGAAGCGATTGTATACATTCATATAGGTAATCTCATATCAATAAATGGTATAACCTATACTATACCTCAAGAAAACCTAAATGTATTTCCTTGAATTTTCTAAAGTTTCATTGAATTTATCCCCCTATGAAGTGTAACTTTTCTTTCCGCCTTAAATTAAGGATCATTGTCTAAAAGATATAGATGACACTTTAGTCTTTAACCAACAAAAAAAATGTAGATTGTGCACACGTAGGAAAACAAAAGCAGATTCGAATAACAAAGGCATCGTCACTTATACTTATCTGGAAATATACATACTTGCTTAAATAAAGTTAAACTAATGCATCGATGATAACAAAGGCATCGTCACTTACGCTTATCCGGAAATAGACATATTTGCATAAATAAAGTTACACTAATGCATCGATCCAGCCCGATTTGCTCATTCGAGCTATGTCCGGTTATGAACTGTATTCTTGCCACATGACACACCTCATCATGCCAACATTTGGAGCAAGATTAATTTATCAAAGCATATAAAAAAAAGATTGTTATCCCTTGACTCTTAAAAAAGAAAGCAAAAATCAAAAAGCAAAAAATAAAAGAAAGGGAAAGAAAGGAAAAGCAGAAGTCGTATCAGACCTTACAGGCCAAAGCCACGTAGTGATTGGGACCATGCTGATGCAGATGCATCCATATTTTGTCCTACCACCAAGTCAACTCTCTCTCCTCTTTTTGCAAGAAGAAGAGACAAATCCCATAACTTCATTTCTATCCACCAACTCTTTCACCACCCCCCCCCCTATAAATACACACACCCTCTTCTGAATCCCTTCCATCGAACAACCGTCTCTATTAAACTTATCCACCTATCATTCTCTATTTGGTTCTCAACTCCTTTTGAGTTTCTCATTTCTAGTGTCTTTTGTTTTGGCAAAGTTTTCTGCAAGTGCTGTCGCTTGCAGTGATGGGTTTAGCAGTGGAGAGCAACAATGGTCATGGAGTGGAGGAGAGCGAGTATCAGAGAGGAGTGAGGCACCTTTGTGAGGGAGGGATAGAAAGGGTTCCAAGGAAGTACGTGTTTCCGGTTTCGGAGAGGCCGGACTTGGATACGGAGAGGAGCAACGTTTGTTATGGCAGCAGCCAAACCCTCGAGCTTCCGGTCATCGACTTTGCTCGTCTTCAAGGCTCCAACAGATCCCAAGTTCTCAAGTGCCTCGCAAATGCTTGTGAAGAATATGGCTTTTTTCAGGTAATATATATGTGGAGCATGGCTCTGAATAGTCGAGACGTGCGCATCGTTGACGCACAGATTGAGACACCACAGGGATCAACGCATACATATGTACATATGTATATAACTATGTAGAGAACGATACAATGGGTTGGTTCAATACATAATTATTAGTCAAAGAAACCAACAAGAACGTCAAGGTTTACTGATCCTGGAGTAACTTTTTACACAAGCATTTAGTGGATCGCAAGGTTCTGATTACAATTAATTAGTTTTTTTTTGCTGTAGTTTTAACTCATTGCGCACAAGTCATGCCATCATGGCATTTCAGATACACTACACCCAAACAAAATCAATTAGCATTTCTCCTATCAATGTTAGATCGAACGCACATCGACCTACAAATGCTAAGTGCTTAATCTTTGGATATGTGGATGCAGCTAGTGAACCATGGGATACCAAGTGAAGTAATCGAGGAAATGGGGAGTGTGGGAAGGAGATTCTTCGAGCTGCCATATGACGAGAGGTGCAAGTACATGACCCCAGATATGAGGTCCCCGGTCAGGTATGGCACCAGCTTCAACCAGAACACAGACCCATTCTTCTGCTGGAGAGACTTCCTCAAGCTCAGCTGCCACCCCTTGCCACAACATCTCCCCTCTTGGCCCTCCAATCCTTCGGACCTAAGGTGATCATCTCTCTCTCTCTCTCCCTCTATCTCGACATCCACCCTGACCCAAAGAGCTTTACATGTCCTTTTGGCTATAGGCGGGCCTAGACAAAAAGTTAGGTCTGACCTTAAAGCTTGGGCTGGGCATGAATTGCCCTTATCACCTCCAGTCACTATTGTACTATTGCACAGACCCGTTCTGATAGATCATGGTAGTCATATTGCACAAACCCACGATGGACTCTATCAAAAGAAGCAGTGGAACGACACATGTTCTTATGGTCCGTCTTGTCAGCATCTGAACTGAGTTTTATGTACAAAAGTTTCCAATGAACAGCTGAAAATGGATCTTTCAATCTTGTTCTAGGAGGCATATTGAAGCTTGGTTGGATAACCATGGCCCCTATCAATTATGGAACAGTTCATTCTAATCAACTCTATTAATTACGTTGTATTGAAGTTGTTTTTGCAGCGAACCATCACAATTTACTCGTTTTGTTCTACTTTATACAAATTAATTAGATAGCATTCATAGAATTGCAACAGTTACTGTACGCTGGTATATATGTTATTCCCTGTCAAGTACGTGAGATGGACCCTGACGTTTTGATCTCTTAATGTGCTTGAAACAGGGAAGTAGCTGCTAACTACTCCACGAAGACCAAGTTCTTGTACTTAAAGCTCATGGAGGCTATTCTGGAGAGTCTCGGGGTGAAGGAAACAGCACCAAAACTTATGGAAGATCACGAAAGTGACCGGATGGCAAAAGATTTAGAGAATGGGAGCCAAATTGTCATGGTGAATTGCTACCCGGCGTGCCCCGAACCCGATCTCACGCTTGGCATGCCGCCGCATTCAGACTATGGCATGCTCACTCTCCTTCTTCAGGACGAGTTGGTCCAGGGTCTTCAGATTCACCATGGAGGGAGATGGGTGACTGTGGAGCCACTCCCCAACTCATTTGTTGTCAATGTCGGTGACCACCTTGAGGTTGGTTCATTGCTTTCAACCCTCCAAAACAAATTTTCGGTTTATAATTAAATGAGTTAGGGAAACAATATATCTTTTGTTATTGCAATAGGATTCAAAAGTTCCTATAGGTTTAATTGATACTTACAAAGGGTTTCTTATGAATTGTGGCAGATATTCAGCAATGGAAAATTCAAGAGCGTACTTCATAGGGTTCTGGTGAACCCTTTGTCGACCCGAATCTCTATTGCTTCACTGCACAGCCTATCCTTTGACAGCACAGTCCGGCCGTCGCCAAAGCTGATCGACGAAGCCAATCCGAGGCGCTACAAGGACACCGACTTTGCCAGTTTTCTTCACTACATTTCATCCGTTGGACACAAGGACAAGAATTTCTTAGACACCAGGAAATTGACCTAACCATGCATATTAATCACCCAGGAAATCCTTGGCGATTATGACAATTTGTAGTTGCAAAATTGAGCAATTATTAGCAGAACATGGGAATTGAATTCCCTTTCTATCGTTAGTTGAATCACATATGATGATAAAATAGATTATTTTACCAACTCGTATGTTGCAAACTTCACGGTTGGCGTTTGGTCGTCGCAAGGTCAATCATCAAGTTGGGTCGTTTAGACGGCCTCTATAAGCATGCCCGTCCAAAAAAAAGTAGAAAACTTAGGAGATAATTACAGAACAAATCTAAATATTTGCCATAATAGTGTAATAAATCCTCGCAAAAAGTTTCTTTTCATGCCTTTTATATAAAAATTTGCAACTTGGATGCACATTAAGCCATTCCGTTAACTCTATCAGCTTTAAGTCGATGGAAAATGTCACGTGATAACTTTTATTATCTTTTCAATCCTACATGATTGTTAATAAGAAAATGCCACGCAGATTTTTTTGCGTACACAACGCAGGCCCATATAAGTAACGTCTTCCACCATTTCCGTTCCCTATAGATGGACCCTCTCTTGAAATGTTACATTAAAATCCTCTTCTCTTGTATACCCTCAATCACTTACTGGTACTCGGGCTTTCACAAATCATTTGACAACTTTTTGTAAACTGGTGGAGGCAACAATTTGTGATAGCAACAGAGATAATGGTGAATTTAGAAGAAAGCAAGTGAGAAACCTTTGAGAGAGAGAGAGAGAGAGAGAGAGAGAGAGAGAGAGAGAGGGATAGAGAGAATTCCAAGCAAGCACATGTTGCCGCAATCAGAGAGGCCAAATTCGGAAAGAGAGAGAAGTGGTAGGGTGGCCAAGCTCTCGAGCATCCAGTCGTTGACTTTGCTCTTCTTCAAGGCTCCATGCAGATCTCAGGTTCTCAATTCCAGATACATTGCAGAGACCACTTATGATTCGAAGGCATAGAGCCCTTCTCGTCTCCTTGTTAAGATGCCTTATATTCCACTCATCCTGCAACTTTGTGCCTAGGGAGGGCAGTTCGCGTTCGTTGTCGAGTTTGGGTTGTCAGTTCGTGTTGGGTTGTGTTTTGTCGAACATGTCAAAAAACCATGTATTTTAAAAATTTGTGTCGATTGTCTAGCTTGCCAATGTCTGCTTTCATAAACATGTTAACTTGTGCGAAAATATGCCGCCGCTGCTCGAGCAAATGCAGAGATACATTAGACAAAAACTGACCAGAGTCTTAATTAGATGTTCTTACTAGCCAATACGCACATGGCCTCATCTGCAAACTCTGGTCTAGGGTATACACAAACCATGTTTCTTTCCGAAGCATGATTAATTTAAGGTGTTAGAAATTCCTAGTGAAGTCCCAAGACATTGTCATGTACTGTGTGTACAAAGCAAAACGAAGTTGTTTCAAGATCATTCTTTATTGGGTATTCCGGTTGAAAAAGATAGTGATCTACAGAATCTGGTGATCCTCTTCACTTCTCAGCACAGGTAAACAGCAGTTGATTACTCCAATAAATTGAGGTCCTTGTACTTGAACCTCATGGAGGCAATCCTGTAGAGCCTAGGAGTGAAGGAAACACCGCCACGAAAAGTAACTTGAAGAAGATGAGGGTGACATTTCAATGGAAGATTTATAAAATTGGAATCAACTCTCGTGGTGAACTGCTGTACCGTGTGCCCCGAGTCCGACCTCACGCTTGGCATGCTGCCTTGCTAAGACTATAGGTTTCTCACCCTTCTTTTTCAGGACGAATTCGTTCAAGGTCTTCGGATTCAGCATGAAGTGAGATGGACAACTGTGGAAGCACTCCCCAAATACCTCGGTGATCACTGCTAGTGGCCATCTTGAGGCTGGTCTCTTAGTTTCCGTCCATGGTTATTGTCACATTACACTTGTAATCGCTTTATGCAATGTTACGATCAGCCTAGCGATACTTTATTCCTAACGCATCAACACGGAATTGATTCATGCTGCTTCTTCAATTACTATCGGCATTCCATAAGAGGGAGATTCAGCTTCAGAGGGTTCTGTGATTCCTTCAATGAACCGAATCACAGATTGCATCGTTCTGTGCTTTGTCCCTTGATAGCGTGGTTCTCCCATCTCCGCAGCTCATTACCGAAGCAAATCCAACGAACCGATTGAGCCAGTTTCCTTCATTATTTTTGTCCGGCAAATTCAAGGGCAAGAGTTTCCTGGACTTAATTGCACCAAATCTGAAAATCTAAATCCCAGTGAATGTTTGATACACAGAATTCAGGACCTTCAGTACACCATTCTTTCACTTCCCATTGCTCCAGATCCCAGCCTGGACGGCTGCGATCTTTTGCTTTTGGATCCAACGGTTAAAATCTGTGGAGGCACGATGCCCAGGAGGAACCATAGACTACCCACTCTCATCCAATATTGCATTTCGTATAGCTCTTTCCTCTGCTTTTCAAACTAGCACAATCTGATAAGAGTTTGCGTTAGCAATTACCCCAAGCCATTCAATGAGCCGCATTTGACTATGAAAATTGTGGAGTGAGTTCAAATGCTAATTTTCCAAATGCTTTGAACATTTTTGGATTTTGAATGAAAAGAAAAAAATCCATATACTCGACATCAAAAGTCACAGCTCAAAGGTTGAAAACCACAAGAAATGGGCACTTAAGTTTGAGAAAGGTTGCTGTCGGGTCGACGACTTTCGGCCATGTTGAGGTCTCTAGGCTGTTTCATCGTGTCCTCTTTGGCATTTACAAACGAAACAAAGCATGCTCGGATAACCAAAATGCCCTGCACTTCATTCTCAGCTTTGTTAGCTAGTAGCTGACATAATAGCATTATCTCCTTTCTTGTGGCCGTGAAGAAAAGGTGCTTCTCTGGTGAAATCCCTCACTGTCAAGCCTCTTGCATGGAATATGCACTTGATCGCTATAATTTCGTCAGTAGCAGACAAATGACTTAGAAGTATCGCTTGTAGATTATTACTGTTCTTTCTTTTAGGTGGAAATTAATCTGGGTTTATAGATGAGCCTTTCACCTTGACCTCACTAAAATGAATCCTTGATCTTTGATAGAATCACGAGCTAAATCCACTATTGATTAATTGTCCTTCAATCCAAAATGAGATATCCGAGTTTTGACGGGCCGAAATATATATGAGCCTGATAAGTCCATGTTCAACCATGCACATAGTAAGCCCTGTGACTACCAATTACGATTTACCTTCTTATATTTTAGTGTTACTATTGTAATTGCATGCTGCGCTAAAGAATTTTGTTCTTCCATTTCTTTCCCAACATATGAAGAAGGTATTTCGTGCAGTAGTCAAGTGAGAATGATTGATTGAGAAGCAAGTCGATGGAAACAAAAGATTACAGAATACAAATACAATTATGGTTTATATGCACATCATGCAGATATCATGATTTGGGCGATTATATTACGCTACTCGTGCAACTGATGCATGAATCATTTCTCCATTCGTATGTATCTGTGCTGCTATTTAGCTAGACAGGACACCTGAGAGGAACCTCTTGTAAAAACTTTTACGTTTTTTGATGCCACAACTTTTACAAGTACTTCCAATCACAATTAAAAAAGAAAAAAAATCGAGATAACTATTTGTTCTTTAAAAGCCTTGAACTTTATGCACTTTTTAGTTTCTTTCTAAGGTTACGAAACATAGTTATGTGTACAATCAGAATGTGCTTACCAGTTTGGAAGTGGTTATTAATGGCTTCTGATTCCTCGTATGTGCATATGTGTAAGGTCAAATTCTAGCCACACAAATATAAAAACTGATGGGACACATGGACCATGTCAGGCTGGAGGTTTTATTGGTGAGAAGGAGGGAGTGGGACTTTGAAGAAGTACAGCTGAAAAGTGATCAACTGACATTCTCTTGAAGCGTCCTTTTGCACTTTGGACCAACAAGAGTTTCCGGTCACGGACCAGAACTTCTCCACTATCTAAAGGTTGGTTAGATGCAAGAAGGAGACTTTGTTCAGGACAAATTGCATGGTCAAAACAAAGAAAAAAGAGAATAAAGTTCAAACATTGGCAATAAAGGCATAGTAAGAGAGGATCTCATTTGTTAATTATGTGTTGTCTCGATTGATGTAATTTTTGAGACAACACATCGTAGTAAAAAATAGAGGATAACGATCCTCATTCCATGCATTCCTATGCTCATTCTTCTTCTGTGTATTGATTTCATGTCGGATTGCTGAAGGTAACTTAAAAGCTTTCCATCGAAAGATCTTCACATAGGGATTTTATTGTTCATCCATCTTTACAATTCTTGAAGGCTCAACAGTTCAGTGAAGACACTTAAACTAAATAGACAAAACCGACCACATCCACCTTATTTAGATGACATTAACATTTCTTTTTAGTGGCGGCAGTAATTCCACCCCTTAAATGACTAAATCCACCAAATTTACACTAAAATGACAAAATTGCCCTTAATTTGTCGTTCTTTTTTTAAATTATTTTCTTCCTTTTTCTATTTAGGATCTAGTTTACCATAATTAAGCATTTTGCATATTTTTTTAGAGTATTAAAGAAAAGTGTGTTCTTAAATATTTTGATAACGTTTTACATACTTCATGTAATATTATCTCGTCAATAGTAAGCAAAAAAGACATTCTTTGATATAGTAAAAAACAAAAAAAAATATTTTCTTCATTATTAATCTTATAACAACTTATTTATTCTTTGCATCTGTGACAAATTTACCCAAAACTAATTTTTTGACCACTAAAAACCCTGAACTGGTACATTTGTGATAAATTTACCCTTCGTTAGTTTCTATTAAATTGAATTAATACCACAAAAAATCATAAACTGGTACGCATGTGACAAACGGAGGGTAAAACATAAAATTGGTATATCCGTTAATTGCCGCGTGTCATTCAACAAAGTCATTTGCCAGTAAAATTTAACGGAAATAAACCGAGAGTAAATTTGTCACGGGTGTACCAATTTGGGATTTTTGATGGTCAAAATATTAGTTTGGAGTAAAATTGTCACGAGCGTACAAGTTTAGGGTTTTTTGCGATATCAACCCTTAATCTTATAACAACTTATCTATTTTTTGTCCCTCTTATCTCAAAATCTCACTTTCTCGACGAACTTTTTCATTTTAATGTCATTAGAGTAAAATATATATCGAGTCCATTTATTTACTGTACTAAAGGATTTATCTTCTTTTTCTTTACGTACTATATTAGCAAGATACTTTTACACGTAGCAGGTAATACGTCGGAGGAATATCTATGCATACACTAAAAACACTGTGCGCAACAAGGCATCTTGGATATTTTTTTTCTTTCCGTAAACAGTTTACGGATGATATTGATTTTTATCAAACCATCAAGGAGAGGAAGAAGAGGAGCGGTTGAGGCCTAACCGCAAGTCCATTCGTGGACCAAGAAGGTTAACCCACCGTCCGCTCCTTTTGCCAAAACAGCAGAGCGCCCGCAGGAAGGAGCAGGGAGGAAACGGGGAGAGCCCCCTCCTGTTTTTCGTGTGGCGATGACAAGTGTCGCGTGTCGTGGCCTCGTACCCTCCTTCCAAACATCATCCTCCTTCCCTCTTCCCCCTCCTCACTTCCAACTTTTCTCCACCCTCTCTCTCTGTCTCTGTCTCTCTCGCTGAGTACCCACGATCACCCGTTAAAGGCATCGCCCTCTCTGTAAAGAAAGTCTCGTCCTCTGCTCTTCTTTGGGTAGGACTCTGTTTTCTTGAACTCTGCTGCCATGGCGGTGGCGGAGCTGACCGCACCCACGTGCCCGAAACAGGGCCTTAGCTCAGCCCAGCTCGCCTACTTATCTGCTCGCGCTTCCCGTTCCCGTCGCCTGTCTTTCAGACCTCTCCGGCGAACCCACGGTTCAAGAATCTCTTGCTCCGTCAAGTAAGTTTTCATTAGTGCTTTACTTCACTAAGCTGCTTCCTTTCACTGTTAAGATCTCTTTTTTCTTTTTTTGGGGGGGGGGGGGTGTTTGTGCTGAGTTTAATAGGTTGATGTGGTGGTGGTGGTTTATTTGTTTTCAGTCAAACCGCTCAAGCTCCAGCAGCAGTGCAACCCGAAGTTCCGAAGAGCAACAAGCCTAAGCCTGAATGCTTCGGTGTCTTTTGCCTCACTTACGATCTCAAAGCTGTATGTTTTTTCGACAATTTTGTGTAGCTTTACTTTACTTACTTGGTGTATGTGTTGAATTATCTTGACTTTGATTCAATGTTGCTTCTTAGCGATGAGCAAGTCATTGGTGTTTCTGTGCTCTATATTGTATGCTCACAAAGCTTAAATGAGAAGGTCATTTACCATGAGAATTGCTTGTTGAAATGTTCGATCGAGAGAAATGAAGAGCGTTGGCCCTTATGGCCGTGTCTGTTGCTTTGAAAGTCTCTCTTTTGGCTGTTGTGCATTTAATGTTCTTGATTTTCACTTTGGTCGATCAGTCATTAGATTCTGAACGCTTGATCTCCGCCTCACCTAATTATGATGGTGTCCATGTCTATTGGTATGTTTTCTGGAGGTGTGGAAATTCAAAGTAAATATGTTCGTGCGAGAAAATGGATCCTCTTAAAAAAAGAAACTAAACACGAGTCGACTTATTCAAGCACTTATTGTTTGACTCCTCCAAAGTGAATGGAGATGTATATGTGTTTAGTTTGTATTATTATTCTTCTGACTGGTATTAAGCTGGTTTAATGCCATCCCATTTTCAGTTTGAACTTCCAGGGACATCTTTTCCTACAATAATGTGTTTCATGTTGTTGAATATGGTCACAGGAAGAAGAGACAAAATCTTGGAAGAAACTAATAAATGTCGCAGTATCTGGTGCTGCTGGAATGATTTCTAATCATCTGCTTTTCAAAGTAAGGATCTGTGGCAGTCTCTTGGTAGATATTATTCTCCGTCTGCTCTCGTGATTGATTCTGGTCTGCTGTTGAACCATTTTACTGAATTCTTGTTGATGCTAGCATCAATGGTCCTTTTCTGAAAGTGTGAATTGGGAGGATTGCTGTTTTATTAACTGCATCAGTTTAGTAGCATTTTGCCAATTGACATGCAAACTTGGAACTATTATTGCACGAGTTATTTAGTGATTATCACCAGCAGCTCCTTGGGACAATATTTCAGTGCATGCCATTCTTTGCTTTTTCTTTTTCCTTTGCAGAAGTAGTTGGGGACAAATTACACAGCACAAGTTTGTAATAGTTGTAATCAGAGAAGCAACGCCAACCGAATTTCCCACTATAAGTGTGCTTTTCTATGCCAGCGAACTGGCGCCTTTATTTGTTTTTCTAATATTGGTTCTGATTCTGTGTACTGTTGACACTACTTGTCTCTGCAGTTGACCAAATTGTGTTTAAGGTCTGAATAAACTATACAAAGAGATATAATCATTTGTTTGGCGGAGAAAATTCATGAGTTTGTTTGTTTCTGCAGATTTATACTACTGCTACATCTTTTCCCACAATTTAGTACACAAGATTTCTCTAAATCTATTTTGGTTCTCAACTTTGGAAGATTGACCCAACTTTTCCTTCTTTTCCAGCTTGCATCAGGTCAGGTTTTTGGTCCTGATCAACCCATTGCTTTAAAACTTTTGGGTTCAGAAAGGTCATTCCAAGCTCTAGAAGGTATGTGCCCCGAATGGAGGGCTACTTCTTGCTCTCAAGTTTCTGGAAAATATTATCATTTTTAATCAATAGTGCATGGACGTATATCCAGTAATATCTGTTTTCGATACATAATCGGAAGTTCCTGAGGATATCTTATGAATGTGGGATCAAGCATACATGTCACTGGGTGCCTTGGTCCATCTTACAATTGACTATCTTGAATGTCCTTAGTAAGTGTTCTTTCATATGACGCTTATCTTGATTGCACTATTAACATTTGTCAGCAAAATGGTACCATGCTACATCCATTGTCCATTGAATCCCTGCTTTCACGCATATAGCACAAATATCAGTTTTTGAGGGGAAATTTCTTTTGTTTGCGACACTTCCACGGACATATTGTGCAGTCTATGTTGAATGCAGTCACTTCAGTACTCCTGGTGGTACTTTACGAGAACTGTATGCATGTTTGCACATTTGTTTGGTCTACTCTAGACACATGTATCAAGGTAGTACAAAATTGCATGACTTATACCGAAGCAACTAGAGGAAGATGACTACATTGGGGTGACCTGTTCATAGGACTCCCTTCATCATCCTCTCTGATTGGCAAGTGAAATATGATATAATCCTAGTGTAAGAAAAGTATCAGCTCCAGAGTTGCTCAATTTATCTATATACTACACAATTCTTCGTGTCCAGGCTCACAGTCAGACAAGTGGCTGTTCTCTTGATCTACCATCATTTCATTACTCCTGAGATAATATGTTAATGCATGCAGGAGTTGCTATGGAATTGGAGGATTCCTTGTTCCCATTGTTGAGGGAAGTGCAGATCGGCATTGACCCTTATGAGGTGTTCCAAGATGTAGAATGGGCTCTCCTAATTGGAGCAAAGCCTCGAGGTCCTGGAATGGAACGAGCTGGCTTACTAGACATAAATGGGCAGATTTTTGCTGAGCAGGTAGCGTGGCAGTAGCTTTTGCAGACTGCATATAACCGCTTATGAACATCTCAAGAAACAGGTGGTGGTACTAATTCTATCTCCTTCACTTATTTTTCAGGGAAAGGCTCTAAATGCTGTTGCCTCGCCTAATGTCAAAGTAATTGTTGTAGGAAACCCCTGTAACACCAAGTAAGATATTATTTGTTATACTTCGATTTTTGCTCTTTGTTTCTAGAGACAACACGAGGAGTGTAGCTCTATTGTCGCCCTAATGGAATGCTTCATTCTTTTGGCAGTGCGTTAATTTGCTTAAAAAATGCTCCTAATATTCCTGCAAAGAACTTCCATGCTTTAACACGTTTGGATGAGAACCGTGCGAAATGCCAGGCAAGAATGCTCATTGAAGTGAAGAATTTTACATTTTGTTATGTGCTGACAATATGATCAATTGAAACAAAATCTTGGCTTTAATATTGTGCAGCTGGCACTCAAGGCAGGCGTATTCTATGATAAGGTGTCAAATGTGACCATCTGGGGCAACCACTCGACAACTCAGGTCATTGCTCAGATTTTGCTCTAGGAAAGTGGAAGTAAGAACACCCTTGTTTCATCTTTGATTGAGAAGAAAAATCCATTGGAATATCCAGGTGCCGGACTTTTTAAATGCTAGAATCAATGGGCTTCCAGTCAAGGAGGTGATCACGGATCCCAAGTGGCTAGAAGAGGAGTTCACTGATAAAGTCCAGAATGTAAGATCCAAGAAGCAGATGAGTTTTATTATGCATTGTATTGGACAAGTATAATTAGATTTCGACTCTTTTTGAGAATTTTGTATCTCACCTTTGATTACTAAAGAGAAGTAGGGATTTGATCTGTAGAGAGGTGGGGTGTTGATTAAGAAGTGGGGAAGATCTTCGGCTGCATCAACTGCGGTGTCAATTGCTGATGCCATGAAGTCTCTTGTCACTCCCACGCCCGAGGGTGATTGGTTCTCTTCAGGGGTGAGTATCTCTGTCGTTAACGTTTATGAGTATATTTCTTTTTCTCTTTAAATTCTTTTTTAAAATTCTTTGTTTTGAATGAATGCAGTTTGGTTTTTCTATTTAATTTTGCTTGGTTTACCGAAGCTCTTGGTTCATTCAGAAAGTAGCACTTCCAACATTTTGGAAAGATTACGGTACAGAGAAACGTGGGAATGAGGACAATGCATGACGAGAAAGATTAATACTTCATCCCTATGCCCCTAGATATGGCTTTTTAGTCTTAAACAACTTAACTGATCCCCCCGCAATGCAACTACTAAGATTTGATCAGTAAGAAGTGACCGCCAAACCCAGTTCTTTGCTTAAGTAGCATTAGGAGTTAGTTTGTTGTGATGTCAGTTAGTTGCTGGTCTTATTGTGCATAAATGAATGAGCAGGTATATACTGATGGAAACCCTTACGGCATTGCTGAGGGCATTGTATTCAGCATGCCATGCAGATCTAAGGTAAGTAAATGGTTTATCTTCTCGTTCAGTGGTTTCTAAACGCCCATATCTCATTGGAATCCTTGATAAAATACTTAACCATTTTATTAGGGAGATGGTGATTATGAGCTTGTGAAGGACGTAATATTTGACAACTACCTTCTCAAGCGATTAACCAAGGTACTCTTTTCTCCATAGCGGTTGGCCTACTATGTTGCTTGTTGAACGGCTCGGAAGTTCTTAAGTGAAATAGAGGCGCACAATCTTTGCAGAACGGGCATTTTTTACGTGATGAGAATGGAATCTGGAATCTCTAATTCCTCAAAGATATGAATGTCTTACCATGTTTTCCTTGGAAACAAGGTCTCATCATGAGGGGCTGTGAATATTCTTCCAGCTATCGATTCCTTAAACGTAGAGTTTTGCGTGATCTTTAAACTTTAATCAATAGTTGATGAGAAAAACTCTAGGTTCTCATTTGACCAATCCGGCTTTGCTACTTTTCATCTAACTTGAACTGCTATTCTGCAGACTGAAGCCGAGTTGCTGGCAGAGAGGCGATGTGTAGCTCACCTGATTGGAGGGGTAAGCCTTGGATAGCCACATCGTAAATTTTCCTTTGAAAACCCGTCTTTTGGCTTATAATTTACAAATCCCTCTTTTCTTTCAGGGTGTTGCTTTTTGTGATCTGCCAGAGGACACTATGCTTCCTGGAGAGATGTAATTCTATTCATTCATGCCTGGCCTTTTCTTTTCCCTGGAGAATCTGCAAAGAGCTGGTTGTTAACAATAACAAGCTGTCAGGTTCGATGTCAGAATATGTACTCAGAAGAAGATTAATATTCATGTGAAGTATGGACGAAGAGAAGAATAAACTAATTGGGTGGATAGGGTAGCTTCATGTACAAGATTTGCAAAAGAAATTTTGGCGGACAGTGGTGTATTACGGTGTAAGTTAAAGCTCGTGCTTTCAAAATTATTCTCATATGGCCTTGGCCGTGGACTCTTTATGCCCGTTGACTCTGTATTCTCAGTTGTATCATTGTGCCAATCTGTTGTCATGAGCTGCTCATTGAACTCCAAATGGCACGTTTGGCCAAAGGGTTGCTTTGCTCTTATGATTATTATGCTTTTCTTTTCCTCTGTTTTAATTTCCGATACTGGCAACCATCGCTTGATGGAGATCATCA
Organism: Syzygium jambos; assembly: GCA_031216235.1. Classification (NCBI taxonomy): domain Eukaryota; kingdom Viridiplantae; phylum Streptophyta; class Magnoliopsida; order Myrtales; family Myrtaceae; genus Syzygium; species Syzygium jambos. The sequence goes on along the minus strand of CM062229.1, from coordinate 6,493,566 downwards.
TTGTTTGGTAGGATCGCCGCGACTTATTCGTTGCAATTCAAATTGGTTAGTGGAAGTATTCTGTTTGTTCTAGCTGACTGAATCAGTAGCTTCAGTAGTTGGCGCAGTTGGCGAGCACATATGCCACTAAATCATTCAACGGAATGTGTATCGACACTTTGGTGGCAAGTCTCGTCAAATCCTTAAGAAGAACACGGGACCAGCGTTTGCTGTCACCTTGTATACGGATCCAAAACTTTTTCTTTTTGAGATTTCTTGTACAGAATAGTTCAGATATATAAATCGGAATACTCTCGGAAACAATTTTCTCCCAAGTCCTAATTCCACTGCCGCAGCCGAGCAAGCTGAGCAAATGGACGGCAACGCCTTCCCATCCTTGCATCCGTGTGTAGCAAGCATGCCATTAGAAAAATCCACAGCCAGGCAATTCATCCCGACTTCAAATCTCTCAACAGAATCAAAACTCATCTGGCTACTCTGGACTTCCTACTCTTTGACTTTGCTTGTCCCCCAACGCCACTCGAACACGGCATATTCCATCTCTCACCCAGTTTCCACATTGCTCCAATACACAAAATACTCCCGACAATATGAGTGCAGAACATTATGCATTCACCAACTAAAGGTAAATCGATAATATCATAGATGTCATAGAAGGCGAGGCGATCCATCCGCATCAAACAGCAAGCGGAACGAAAAAATGGAGCTGACATACACATTGATCTGATGATTCCAATCCTATCCATGGGCTGTAGCAAATACAACAAACGCCACAACAGATACCCATCAACATCGGGGTTCAACATTGTCGGTACATATTAAAAAAGGCCGAGCAATAGTTTTGCACTTGACTTAGGATAACTTAAGCAAAATATGTCAGAGTCCTCCATAAAGATAACTAGAATAGTATATTCCTATGTGAGTTTATCTGCTATCTCCATTCCAGTGGCCGAGATTGCCACCTTTTCCAGTATCCTGTTACCTTGAGTAGATAGAGGTCCCGACTTTAACGCTGACCGAGAGAAGTATAATCCAAAAGAACAAAAAGAAGAACCAGCTCCATGAAACCACTGATGGTGTCTTGCGAGAAAGCAGGCCAGAATTGATGGGGCTGACATCAGCTTGAGACATCCCAAAAGATAGAACGATATTGAGTTCTCCATTCTTACCAACTGACCAATCCATTCCGCTGCCAACCAAATTCGTGTTTCTTATTCTTATCATGCCAGCAGTAACATGAGCAGAACTTGAAGGCTGTGCAGCTGAATTGAGATGAAGTGCCGCATTTTTCGCCGGGAACTCTGCAGCAAAAGCAGGAGGAGCAGGGAAGCTGCCTAACATTTGACTGGCTGCTTTCATCAATGGATACTTGAAACCTACAGGAATAAATCCAGATTATGCTCAGGCAAATGTGAAAAGCAATTCATATAGAAATAAAGGGACAATTAAAGACGCAAAGGAAAGGAGATATTTCAGATGGTGCCAGGTCATAATAAAGGTCAACTCTTACTTTCTGCAGGGTCCTTTGAATCCAAATGTGGCTTCGAAGTTGACGCAGAGTCCTTACTGCAAGATTCTGAAGGAAGATTGCCCCCTGCCAGAGGGACTTCCTCATTTCCTCCATTAACATGCTGCAAGACAAACGATTCAATAGAGCGGTAACTAGAAATGCCACAGTACTTCTCCAAAATATGAAGCAGACTTACCTTGGCATTAAGTGTGTGGTCAGAAAGCGCATTTTCAGATGGAAGTTGAGGGGATTCATATGGCAAGAAGTTCTCATCATCTGCATCAAAGAATGTTAGGTAGTCGTCAACAGCAAAATCTGCTGCATCCTCCTCAAGGACATTAGCAAGGTCATTTGTCTGGAGGTAGAACCCATCTCCTGGAAGGTGATCTTCAGCTGCACCTAAGTATGGCCCATTGAATAAGTAATTGGCATCCACAGGATTGGCATTATCATCTGATTGGTCAATGTATTCCTTCTCAATGGGTTCCATCTCCCTCTGGTATTGCTCTCGTAAAACAAAGAACTGCTCATCCTGCTGTTGCAAACCGGCTTGAACTGCATTGGTTTCTATCAGAGGCTTTTGCTCATCTTCAGTGAGGTCATTTGAGTGCTCAGTGCCCTGGCTTGTCTCACCATGATGGAAGTTCAGAGGAACTGGAGCATCTCCAGATTCAATTCCAACATCAATAATCTGAAACACAAAAATGGTGTAAGAATTAAGGTAATGCAAGTGGAGACTCCAATAAAGGCTCTGTGTAAACAAGGGCAAAGAAAGAAGCCAAAATAGTAGGTCCTACACATATTATCTCACACATGACAGAAGAATACTTGGAAGTAACTAGAACACGAGAACATACAATCATCAAGACCAGCCTTCCAAGCCCGAAAAAGAAGAGAAAAAGAGACAGTACAATAGATGCTAAAGCAAGGACTTAATAATCTCGTGATGTGAGGAGAGTTAACAAAGACTAAGCAGATTATACAAAACTTCGTATTGCCCTGACAGGAAGCCACTTGCTTGTGAAAAACTTAACCATACACGTATCTTCTGATTTTCCACCCTCTAACCCTCCTTTCTAGTTATCCAATCCTGGTTGACACTTGACAGTGCATGAACTTCATTAAAATTGCACAGGTCAAGTCCTCATCCTGATCCTCTACTTCTCCAGCAAAGAATGATGCATGGCCGCTGTAAAATTAGGTTGTACTGCACACGACAAAATTTTCTGCCCAGCAGATGATATGGACTGCATAAGATATCCAACAACTGCCTGGATTAATTTATCGTGCAAGTCGATTTTTTCGGGTCCCGTCAAAGGTGATCACCTAGTATTCCTTAATACAATTAATTAGTCAAAGAGAGTTTCCAAAAAGAGCCTCACTTTACATAGCCAAGTGCTTGATGGTGACAGAGCACCTCACTCCTAGAATTTTAAGCTTTCCATATCACTTTAAGATATTGGGCGGTGGCATCTAGAGATCCAGGTATAAACTATAAACATGAGGTCATGTGAATACTATTAAAATATATGGCTCTTCCTGAGGCATTGATCAAGATGCCCACAATGGCTAGAAAATCGACTCTCTCGGGAGTAGTTTGAAAATTTCTTCACCTAGAGGGCAGTTCTATTGCTCGTGGGGCTCATCGCCATTTCCAAGAGAAGAGGATACGTCCAGGTCAGTTGACAAAGCCTTTGCCAAATTTATTCATGTTTTACTATTCCTCAAATGACCAGATCTCTCTCTCTCTCTCTCTCTCTCTCTCTCTCTCTCTCTCTCTCTCTCTCTCATGGGAAGGACTATAATTCTTTTGTAACAAGAATGTACTATAACTTAATAAAAGAAGGGTCACCCTTCTGTGAAATTGTTTAAACAATCTAGCTCACTATTCACTTGCAACGCACAGAATCAATTCAGTCCACTAAATAAAACACAGTATTAACAAAGAAAAACAATAACAAATAGCATAAGACATAAAATACAAGATGCTTCTGCAAATGAAGGATTTTCTCTAGCGTCAAAGGGAAAAGGAAAGCAAAATTCCCTCGACTTCATGTTAAGGTCTCCCAACCTGTTACCCTCAGGATGCAGAAGATATCTCTGCCTTTTGTGTTACCACACTTTTGAAGCATCTTTGGCACCAGTACACTATTTCAAGGTTCAAACCCTGGAGAACCCTTAAAACCTATGTTCATATAACAGCTTCAACTAAAGATTGCTAACAATCAACAAAGGTAAGCCCTGCAAGGAGACACCTATAATTGGAGGCCCATTGTGAACTGATCAAGTCCATGGAAGTCGGTTGCATCTTTTCAGTTCTACACTCCCTCTCTGATAGTTTCATGAAAAATCGTTCTTTTCCCACTTCCAAATCATGATTACAAAACCAATTTCCTTTACAGATAAATCTGGACATCCGCTGAATTAATACCTTCTACAGGAGTGTGATTTTACTGTGACACTATGGACACCAAATTGTTTAAGGAAGTAACACAAGAAAACCGAACCTGATCCAAGTCATCTGCCTCAACATATTCATCATCAACAACCCCCATTGCCTCCTGATCAGGAAACAGAGCCACATCATCATCCTCCCACTCCTCCTCAATGAACGGGGCACCATATTGCTCCCCATTCTTTGGGCCAGCACCACTCTTCTGAAAAATCCTGCACACCACAAATGAATCCTTCGGGACCCAAACAATCCGACAAACAACCAAAAAGCAAAAAGTTAAGTGTCAATAGTAATTGAGATGTCAAGAAGAAAAAACAAAGTGCCATCTATGTTTAGCAATTTTACAGCATAATAAACTCACTTGCGGAATTCCAGCCTTCTCCAATTCTTCATCGGTAAGCCGATATTCATGCATAACCCAATTTGTGCGCTGTCCACGTGGAGCTCGCCCAATATGGTAAACCAAAGTTTTCTTCATTCCAACTGTTCGAGAGTAATGAAAGATTGCCCTGTCCTTCCCTGTTGTCTTCCAGTAGCCCTTCTCTGTGGCACGATTTGTCTTTGACCCATTTGCATACTTCTTATCCAGCGCACTAAAGAAGTACCACTCAAGGTCTCTAGTTTTCAATGTCGACTTATCTGGAACATCAAAAATGAAATCAAAATAAGTTTGCTTCAACTGAATTCATTAAGAAAATGAATTGGAATGGAAGAGAAGAAACGATTGCTTCTTGAAATACATCTCCTACGGAATCAGAATTTAAAACCTAAATGGACCCATTTCCATTACAATTTCAGACCATGGACTCGATAGTAGTCGACCCAATGTGGCTTTGCCACATGGAAAAAAACATTTGTCTGGTAATATCATCCACTGTAACATTCGACAAGCAATACAGCATATCGATTGCCGCAGCTAACTTGCCTCATCCATCGAATTGCAGACCTACCTTGCCACTTGGTGCTCGTTCCAGCAAAACTGGAAGGTGCCGCCAGAGATATAGCTCCTCAATCTCACTATTCACCACCGAGTCAATACAACCACAACAATTTCAGCGCGGAGAATCGATCGCGCATCCTCGCCAAGGACGCATTATGAGCTTCCACGCTGGCCTCAGGATGTAGAGGACGATGGGTCCTCGCTATCCAGGATTCCAGGGTGGACCCGCACGAAAAAAAAGAAAAACTGCCAGAACCCGACACCGCTAAGCTAGACTGAATTTCATCCCACTCACCTCTGCCCAGGATACGAAGTAGAACGACACACACCTAAGATCAGTTCACGCGCTCAGTCAAAATCGCAAGGCGTCGCAACAAATTCCGCTTGCTGGATTCAGGGGTGGGGGGGCGGGGTCATAAAGAATTGTCAGAGGAAGAAGATTTTTTTTGGCCTCCCCAGCCCATCAGGGAAGCGAGCACTGCCCGATTGAAGTTCCCAAGATACAGCGTCTCAATTATAGCAATATAATTCGCTTACCGATGCAAATTCCAGTCAGGCGAATCCCCCGAGAACCCAAAAAATCCCCAACTTGACCCTAGCCGGAATCCCAGAAAGCAAAAGATAAGAAGAAGAAAGAACCCCCCCACCCCCCCGGCGACCCTTCACAGTCAAAGACACAGCGAGTCGAATTCACAAGCAAGTACAAAATGACGCGCCGGAAGCCCAGGCGATCAAACAAAATCAGGAACCGCGGGAGCAAGATCTGCACGGAAAAGGGGTGTTGGGGGGGGGAATTATTTACCGGGGAGATCCCAGGGCTCGCATTTGTAGACGTCGACGTCGGAGATGCCGTCGAAGCGGAGGGGCTTGCCGGAGACCTTGCGCTTCAGGTAGTACCGGACCAGCTCCTCGTCGGTGGGGTGGAACCGGAACCCCGGCGCCGGCGGCAGCGACTTCGCCGATGAACCGCGCGCCATGGACGTCCGCCGATCGTCAGCTAGGGTTTTTAGAGAGAGAGAGAGAGAAAGTAGAGAGAGAGATCGGGGGGATGGATTTCGAATGGGGAGGAGTAAAGATCGCAGCTTTGTTGGGGTGGGGGGGGGGGGTGGGGCTTTCGCTTTGAAGGCGAAAAGGTAAAGGACGAGACGAAGGAAGCTAAAGCTATCCCCGTAATTTTAAATAATAATAATAAATAAATAAAGAGAGAGAGAAAAAGAAAAAGGGGATCTCTTTTTTATTTATTGATTTATTTATTTTTATTTTATGATTTGAATTAGATAAAAGATTAGATAAGGAAGAGAGGGGATCTGGGAAGTTGCGTGCAGGCGGGCGAGAGGGGGGAGGATGGGGGAGGCGCTAGCGTCACCCGCGGGTGGGTCACGGCGCCCCGGTGACGTGTCGGTGGCGGGGGAGGGAAGGAAGAAGGTTCTGGAACCGCGGTGCGCGGTGACCGTCACCGTCGGTCGGCGTTTACGCGACGGTTGATGACGTCGGCGCTTACGAGCTTCGGGTGGCGACGTTGACCGCGACTGGACAAATTCAATTTTTAATTTTCTTTTCATTTTTCGGTTAAATTCTCTCTCTCTCTCTCTTTTTTTTTTTTTTGGTTTGGTTTGTTAATCGCTTCGGCCTTTGTGGTTGCATTTGCTCACGTTGGTGGTTGCCACCAACCCTGTGGAGCATCGACCGAGATTGCCACCCCCCGCGATGGCGAGGTCGACCTTGCCCCAATCTGGCAAGGCCGACCTCGCTGGGTCGCCGTCAACAGTAAGGTTGGCCTCGCCAGATCTGGGTGAGGTCGAGCCTTGCCCAGCGATGGCGAGGCCGACCTCGCCATCCCGGGGGGTGGCAATAGCGAGGCTGGCGGTGAGGGCCACGATGCCCTCGCTGGCCATGGCCAAGGAAAAAAAAGAAAGAAATATTAAAAAATTCAAAATATTATTAATAAAAAAAATTATGTGTAGTTACGTAACGTATTTCTGTTCTTTTTCTATTCTAAGAATAGAAATTTTGGGCAGTTACCAAACGCCTTCAAATGCTTAGAAATTATTTCTGGGCACAAAATAAAAAACAATTATTTTCTGATCAGAATCTGTTCCCAAGTACAGAATGATTGCCATATCCACCCTTAACGAACTTGATTTCCGAATCAACTCAAGTTATAAGACAAAAATGGGCTTAATTCAAAAAAAGAAACACCAATTTTATCTTAAATGACAATTCCAATTCGATTTTTTAAACTTACATTTAAATTTCAAATCTGACCCAAATAATTTTATATTACAGGGATTAGATTAAAACTTGGTGTTTTTTATTGAGACAAATAAAGGTTCGGACAAGAAATGTCACTGATGGTAAAGTTGGTCCTTTTTTTTTTAATTAGCCCAACAAAAATGGTATTAACCTTATTGAGAAATTTGATTTGATAAGCACACTTCTTTGCTTTGCTATTATTACTCGTAACATTTTGAAGCAATAAAACTCAAATAATAACACAAACACATTGACTGCGACTCCTGAATCCAACTTCGCTGGACAAATTCTTCTTTTCTTTTCTTTTTTTTCGGTTAAATTGTCCTTTTCTTTTCTTGGTTTGTTTAATCACTTTGGTCCACTTAGTGGTTTTGATGGCTCGCGTTGGCGGTTGCCACCAACCCACCGCTCTAGAACAGCGATCGAGATCGACAGTTGTGGTGGTCGGTAGACCTGTCAAATTAATAGGTCGGGTTGAATTTGGGTCGGGTCATAAATGATCTGACCCAAATTTACCCATTCACCCATTTATGCGTTATGTAATTTTCTTGATCCATACCCGACTCAATCTATACCCGACCAGATCCATATTACTAAAACACTTCCATATTTAATTAAATCTAGGAAAATTCATACCCAAACTGAGATGAGAGTACGAAGTGAGTGAACATAAGATTGAGTGAGGGCGAGATAGATAAGTTGAGTTTAAATCAGTTGTAAACTCATTTATGATCCATTTAATATTAATATTATACTTCTACCAATTTATGACCAATTTATTAAATATAATTAACCTATTTATGACAAATTTACTAATATATGGGTTAAGAAATAAGTTTATGACCCATTTTGACAGGTCTAGTGATCGGTTGATTACCACCGCCGGCCGCCCTCACCAGAGTTGGGAGAGTTCTTAGCTCTCGATTCCCATTTGAGGGTCAAGGACGCCATGCAAGCGTCGTCTCTGCTTGAGGCTTGACCTTCTCTTAAGGTCGTGGCTCGAGCAAGCATGCTCGTTTTGCTTCGCCCGCACCATCCGAGACGTGATTTATCCCTCGCTCTCTCCTTAGAATTCTCGTTCCGTTGTTTGTTTTCTCGATTTTGATGCCAATTGAATCAAGTTAGAGGACTCGATTTGCAATTTTTCGGTTGCACAATCAATACAAACAAAGAAAACTCAAACAACGACAAAAAAAACACATTTCATTTCAACATGTTGTAAAAACCAATAATCTTTAGATTAACTCATCTTACAATTCCTCACAATTCATCTCGATATCTCTTATCTCGTTTCGATTGTCTCATCCTACCATACGATGAAATGAAACGGGTTACATTTTAAAATGTTTTATTTTTTCCTATGTTCCAAAACTTTGAATTTTTTCTATTCCATGCAACTTTGTATTAAGTTAGAAATTAAAGGTAAGAAATTATATATATCTTTTTGGGCCCAGGAAATGATATACATTAATCAGAATTTAAGCTATCTCCTATATTCCCAATACATATTAATTATCTCACTTTTCTATTAAACTTAAGGGTTAATACCATAAAAAACTAAAATTAGTTCAATTGTGACAAATTTATCCAAAACTATTTTTTGACCACAAAAACCTCAAACTTGTACATTTGTAACAAATTTTACTCTTTGTTAATTTCTGTTAAATTAAATTAATACTACGAAAAATCATAAATTGATATACCTATAACAAATGAAGGTAAAACCCCAAATTGGTAAATCCGTTAACGTGGCATCGTCCAATTCAATAACTTGACGGTAAAATTTAACGGAAATTAATGAAAATAAATTTTTTATAAATTTATCACGTGTGTACTGATTTTGAATTTGTCGTGCAAAATTAATTGGATTTCTCCCGATAATAGAACAAAATAATTTGTCTGATTTTCCTTATCTTATTACTCTATTGCTGAAATTTTTATTTTGCTGGAGCTGAAGAAAGAACCCTAGTTCCCAGCATACATCCCAGTCCCCCCCAAAAAATTGCACCCGAATTCGAGCCATTCCTCTGCAAAACCGACGCATGGTTCGTGTTCCGCGTTGATCTTCGACATCGTTTGCATCAGATTCGCGAACCACTTCTGTTTTCGAATCCCATTTGGGAGCGCTCGCCGTCGCCGCCGCCCGCACAAATCGGCGACGCCCGCGTCGGCTGCTGGGTTTGCTCGCCTTTCCTCCACTTTCTTCTTTTTCGTTCGCTTTGTTGGGGGCTCTCCCGTTTCTGGGTTTGGAATCTCTGGCGTTTCTTGGCGTCATTTCTCCATAAATTTGCGAACTTTGGCCCTGTTCCCATTCCCCTGTGCTGTTTCTTGAGCTTAAATTTGTTCCTTTTTTTTTTTTTTCTAGTTTCTTGAGTATTGAATGGGACTGTGGCCATCTATTACCTTAAGCTGTCGGTAATTCGTTTGTTTTTCTAGCATTGGGAGTTACTTCGCGATCCTCATGATGTCGGATTACTCTGTCGGCGCGAGCAATGTAAAGAATTCGCGTTTCCTGGTTATTGATTTGCTCAAATTTGTAGGATCTTGCTGTGATTCAGTCTCGCGAGAGTCCAAAAGCCGACTTTAACGCCCGTGTGCTCGGAAGATTCTGGTGTTAGAAGGAGAGATGATGCTTTCTCGGGCTGTGATGCGATCCTTGAGTAATGGCTTACCGCGGCAATTCCACCATCCCCATTTAGCTAGACCACTCTCGGTGAATGCGTCAGGTACTTTTGGGTTTTCATTGTCCAGGTGCCGTTCTGAGCTGTTGGAGTGGTCCAAGCATTGTTGGGAATGCTCTTTTGTCTCGTTTTGTTTTGACCGGAGAGTGTTGCTTGTTGGATTGGATTGCGGTTCTTCTTTCTTAAGCTTCCTTGTTGTCATGGGAAATAAGCTTATGCAGAGTGTATACCTTTTACCGTAAATGGTGTAGGTGTAAAATTCAAGCATAGTCTTGTGGGTGAGTCATTTCGTTACTTGGTGGGGAGTTTTCTTGTTATAATAAGGTTCTCTTTGTTTTCTCCTTTATTCAGCGGCGTTTGGTTGTGAACATTGTTGACAAGCGGCCTGTCTTATTTTTCTAGGGCTGACTTATAATCTTCAACCATCGATATAATGTATGTTTGAAAATACTCAACATGAAACTATATGAACAGATTTGTGAAGTAGGTTTGGTTTCCTTTGCAATTCTCTTACATGGGCGTTCTTGAGAAAACTTCATAACGTGCCCTGTTCCTTTTATGATTCTGCCAACCTGTTGATGTATTGTTCTGCAGGTCATAACGGTAATGACAAAGAAAGTTCTAATTCATCCGAGCCTGCTGATGAATTTGAGCGGCGGATATTTGGTGGCTTTTCTGGAAGTGATTCAAAAACCGATGCTTTTTTCCAGAAGTTTGACAGAATTGACAAGGCCAGATATGGTTCAAGACTGAACGGTGAAGATAATAGCCTCCGGATGTTTGATGGCTTAGAAGATAGTTTAAGTACATTATCAGATGGTATGGATGGGAGATTGAAGAAAGAAGCCATGTACTTCAAGTTCGATTGGGACGAAGTAGAACAAGAAGATTATTCATTTAGACCTGATATGAAATTTTTACCGGGAATGAAATATGATATAAAGGTACTGTAGTGCGATTCTGTGTAGTCCAATAAAAACACTTTAAACTCATAAAGCAGTTGAGGGATTAGAAGTTGTGTGATATATCTACCTTTTTCTCATGCTCTTTGATAGATCAATTGCATTTTTGTTGTGAATAACTTTAATTTTTCAGTGTCACTCTCTGTGGAGGGTTTTCCTATGTGAATCTTCTATATTAATCTGCTTATGCTGTCCACGCCGCCCGGATATTATGATTTGGGAGAGAAATCTGTTGCTACTTATGAATTATGTACTTCGTCAGTGTTTGGTGGGAAACTAATTGGCCTATAGGGATTGGGTCATGGTTTTAGCTATTATACATTAACCTGTTGTCCTTTATGTATGTTGCTAACTTTCTCCTGCAGTGTTTTGCTTTTCACTTAAGTGTCCTTATGTCCGCTGTGCTTTATCTATCTTTCTTTTAGGATCTCGATCTTAAGAAACCAGGAGTGCGCAAGTTCACCAAAAGACGGGAATTTGAAGTTACTACAGCGGAAGTGCTGAGAAAAGCTGATTTCAGGGTAAGCATTGGGTTGATCATATTGTTTTGTTTAGAATTGTCAAATAGTATACCAGCTGTGTTGAACTGACAACACCTCTTATGAGCAAGAGGTGCTTTGATAATCATTCATACCCTTCTGATTAAACCTTTTTCAAGCATGTTTCCTGCTTCATGTGATATGGTTAATACCTTCAGCATGCTGAAGCTCTTAAATTGGTTGATATTTCTTTGGAGATTGTATATCTCTAGGGGCCATTGATACCATGTGAGCAATACGTATCTCTGGTTATTTGTGCTCCATTGACATTTCTCTTCCATTTTGCTCTGCTTAGTTCTGCTTTTCTAGCTGTTAAATGACCAATCTTGCCTAGATGCCCGATCTACTGATGTAAAGAGCGGACATTTTCCCCAGAGTGAGGGAAGTCCACTATCCCGTTTCTGTAATGTAATCCCGTGTATTTATAAGAACAAACCTCTTATTCAGATCAAGGGGTGAATGACATAAATTAAGGTGTTGCCAGAGTTTATCCCGATGTCAGCATGAGTTCTCTCAAAGCGCTGTAGTTCGCCTAATAATATATGATTGACATAGCTTGCATGAAACTTTTGCATGCTTGGATGGTTTGTCATGTTCTGTTGGTATCTTTTTGCTTAGAGGTTTACTTTCTCAATGTTCAATTTTCTGCAGAATGTGAGGTTCCTTGCAAATTTTATAACTCCTGCTGGAATAATAATCAAGAGGAGCTCGGTAAAGTTCGAATATCAGTTAGGTTATGGAAATTAAATGAGCTGCAAATTGATTTTCTTGCTTATTTGCCGTTTGTCCCTTTTTTTAGACTCGCATCAGTGCCAAGGCACAGAGGAAGGTTGCGAGGGAGATCAAAACCGCTCGAGCTTTCGGCCTCATGCCTTTCACGACAATGGGAACGAAATCCTTCGTCTTTGGAAAAACAATGGAGAATCTTGACGAGGATTACGAGTACGAGGCTTTTGAGGGGATGGGCGGTGACATGGAATGAGTGACGTGATCCCGATGCCACCGAGGTCTTTGTGAGGATTGTCCATTCAACTTTTCGATCTCATCCTAGCATGCTCCTTTGACTTTTCTTTCTTTCTGTACTTTCCAATTTTGGGTAAGGTCATAGCGTTAAATCAGAGCAGAGCAGAGCCATGCAGAGGTTTCTGATGTTGGATAAAACTAGGCGCAAAGAGCCAGAGTTACTAAAGAGACTAAGCTCACTGTGCTGGTACTGGAACTTTTTTTTAGAGTGTTTTGCTTGTTAAAGATGCATTGTCGTAATCAGTTATCACATTCAAGAAAGAGAACGAGACTCTGGTGGACGGTGCTTTCTTTAATTGGCCGGACAATCACCCGTTCTGGCGCCCCACCTCCCCTGCGAAGAAGCTTTGTTGAACCGAGTCTGGTTTCTTTCTTGTGGCCCGAGACACTCGGAATTCTTTTTCATTCAAGTAACTGTAATAACTCAAGAATGTTGAATAGTAACTTGCAATCTTATTGCTCGAAACACCAACATTCTCGTCTGTCCAAAGTGTTTACAGCATAAGGAATATTAGTAAAAAAGAACAAAGAAATTTGTACAGTTTGTCGTGATTTGACTTGCTTGGGTAGATCGGGAAAGGCGTATTTCGGAGCACCTTCAAAATGTCTCCAAGGGATAGCTATGGTGGACTCATTTCGGATGGTCTACCTACAAACATTTTGCGATGAGTTTAATTTCGAGATGATACGGAACCGTCTTCACTCTGTGTCGAGCGCAAATGCAGAAGATAAAAACAAAGGCAAAATAATATAGTAGGAAGTTGACGTCGATACCCATGAAGGAAATGAAGAAAGTCTGAGAGGCTCTAAGATTGTAATTAAAGGGCATTAACACCGGCAGAACATGGAACACAAGTAACTTGTGGTAGATCTCCCCTGGGAGCAAGTTTCTAGCAGATACCAGAAAGATATAAACGATGAAGAAGTGCGACAAAATCATCAAAGAATACAAATTGTGCTCCAACCAACGATGCAAATCATTAAGCATCCCATAACATGTTCTCTGATGCCGGCAAGAGAAAACTCATTAATTTCTTCCTAAGTACCGCAAGGTCAGCAGAGCGCACCAATTTCTTTCATCTTGCATGATATAAATGGGAGATACCACTCGAGGTATTGCTCATTTTGGCCTATCCCATTTTGAGTCTCAATGTTCTATTCTTTGGCTCACAGCCAAACATTTTCTCAAGAGGTCACCCATTTTGACAGCGCTCTAGCTTGAGCATGCTTTACATCAAAAAGCGTATTTATGACTTAATTCAAGATTTCACAGACGCAGATAAACACAAATCTATATAGGCATGCTCTCTCCTCGTAAGTGTGCAATTCTATTCCTTTCTACTCCTTTCGTCATCCTAGAAGCCTGCTAGGAGCTACTCCATGTTCTAGCCCTCTGCCTCGACGACCACTCCCCGCCTTCGTCAGATTGGGTCGTTATAGGCCCACTAGCTTTCATGTGGTTCGTCCCTGAACTACACATCTATTAGAGGGAGTCCTGCTTTGATACCATATCGTGACATTCATGAATGAACTCACTCGATGTATTGTCCAGGTTTAGTCCGTCCCATTTCGAGCCTCACAATTCTGTCATTTGGCATATAGGCAGGCACTTTTCCATAAGGTCATCCATCCTGTTAGGCAAGCTTAACTTTGGAGTTTCATAGCAAAGTCATTTTATGTCAAAAGGCGCTTTTGTGAGTTAATTTCAGGCTTCACACAAACACACACACGCACACACACACATACACACACTCACACACATCTTAGGCACTTTCTCTCCCTATTCGTAGAAGCCTGTTAGGAGCCGCTCCTTATTCGAGTCTTCTAACTCTGAAGACCACTTCCCACCCTCATTGGACCGGATCGTTACAATCAAGGTTTGTCAAGGTTTTATTCATCTATCTCTCCAATAGCACAACATACTTTTAGCCTACCCTCTTTGTGTAATTAGTCCCAAGTTCCACTTTTAACCGCCAAGAAACAGTGGATATCAACATGAATTAAAAAATCTTCAACCTAGGAGAAACGCAGACCATCCTATCCTAGAATAAAGTTCCGTTATTAAGATACAAACATTTTTGAAAGCCTAGAGAGCAAATAAGCATCCACATCCACAACAAATCACCAGAGATCTTTCTGAGACAAAATATTGGATAAAGGAACAGGAAGTCTACTGCATAGCAGCATACTTCCAACTAAACCAGCTGTATAAGATGCAGAACATGGATTCCTCTGCAGATACGCATTCCATTATAGGATAATCGCACGAAACGATTTATGAAGTCTTACATCCACCACAGTAGCATCTGCAAACAAAACGGATGTGCTGCAGGGACCGCCATCAACCTCAGGCGCACACTTCAAGTGTAATGCATAGCAGCATCCAACTATACCTTTCATAAGAAATGCTATCGATTGTTTCTACAAAAACACGTTTGACTGAAAAAGCAATGTATGAGGTTATCTAGAAGTAACGGATCCTGAGATATCATTTGAAGAGTTCTAGGTTCTTGTGCCTCCCCAATAGCTTGAACCAGAGCAGCAGTAGCAAGAGCCTCGACACTCCAAATCCTTAGCAAGTCGCCAGGCAACAATCCCTGAACAGCTGAAATGAGCGGTCTGAAATGTCACAATCCACTGAAATCGATGCCTCATCTGTGATCTGCATGTACACACTCAGATTGTCCACAACAATCGTCGAAGATGCTGGCGTCGAGCTGGAATTCGCTGACAACGACAATGAATATTATAATGTCAACGGTCCAAGTCCAACAACAAGAGCTCGCGTTTCCATTCGAGCAAGATGAAGGATGATGATTCTCTTACCATATCGACATCTGCAGCGGTGAATGCAAAGAGAGGGAGAGAGCTCCGATTCCAGTCCCTTCGGGCGAGGCCGGTACAAGATTTGGGTGCCGGCTGCCATCCTCCTGCAACCGCAAAGTGGCCGAAGTGATTAATCAAAATATAGTGGGAACTTGTCCAGCATGCTGTTCGCTTAATCAAAATCCAAAACTGACTGCCTGTTGGAATGAATTTATATGGAAAATTACTCTCCTTTGCATTCATTTCAAATTGAAAATTTCTATCATACATCAGAAAAATGAAACAAACAGTCCCTGAATTTTGGCCCAATGTTCAATGTGGTCCCCTAGCTTTTAATTTATTCAATGTAGTTCCTGAACTTTAACCCAATATGTAATGTGGTCTATGAATTTTTCATTTATTCAATGTCATCCCCGAATTTTTAATGCATGTATAATTTAGTCCCTAAATTTTATGAAAATGTTCAATATAGTCCTTCCATTAATTCAAGTTCATGGACTATATTGAACATTTTCATATAGTTCAAGGACTACATTGAACATGCACTAAAAGTTCAGGGGCCACATCGAACAAATTAAAAGTTCAGGGACCATATTGAACATTAGACAAAAGTTCATAGACTACATTGAACAAATTAAAAGTTCATGGACCAAATTGCAGATTTGGCTAAAATTCAGGGACTATTTGTGTCATTATCCCCTTACATCACCATTTTCAATTGGAATTGCACAATATAAAAGTACATAGATTTAGTGTATTTCCAAGCTTTTTTTTTTCCCATTTTTTGCCAAGAAGCATAAGTGATGGTAGAATTGCTTTTGACGTTCAGGATTACTTCTGTTCTAAATTTTCTCGATCGCCTTTATATGGTACAAATTCTAACAAATTGTCATCCTATGCTTGCATTAGGCTCATATGGGAAGCAACCCAATGACCCCCAGATGAAAATTCCGCATATGGAAGTGAGCTTTGCAATAATTCAAGTGGAGTAAACCAACAGAATTTCAAGACCCTCTGACTCATCCGACTGGTCACCTTGTTTAAGCCATCTTGTTTAAGCTTTTGGCAGGACTTATTTCCTAGTTCTACGGATCATAGTGCCTTAGGCTTGTATGCATTTTATGTATTTGCGATGTTCTACTGTAGTCTTGTGTAAAAAGTCTCTGTCTATACGCATGCATGCCGATTGCTTGCACAGGTCTGATTTGTGCTTGGCTTGCCTATGGGTGTAAGCGGTCGATTTCATTCCATTTTGGGCCGCTTGAATTAATTTGATAATCCTACTAAGATATAGGAAAAGCTAGATAACAGAGTCCTAGCTAGAAAGGCCAACATATGCACATTGCAGTACAATGATTGAAAGGCAAATATATGATCAGCTTGGTCATACTTGTACCACGTGATTTATGTGGTATGCTAATTCTAGTCTTTTGCCAATTTTGATAATCCAATAAACTTTCTAAGTACATCGATTTCCTGATCAACTTACATATTGTTAAATAACTGACCGATTATCCAAGTTATTGATTTCTATGTATCAAACTTCAAGCAGCCCATTTCGAAGAAGTCGATTTCTGACCAAAGTTGCCCATTTCAAGTTGTCGATTTCGACTAAAATCGTCTAGTTCAAGGTTGTCAAACTATGGATTGAGTTGTCGATTTCCAAATATAGTTGCATGTTTTGAAGTTGTCAATTTCCGAATAAAGTTGCATGTTCTGAAGTTGTTGATTTATAAGTACTAGTTCCTAAGTTACCGATTATCTATCTATGGCTTCCGATTAAATAATGATGGCTTAGCATGGAAAGAATGAGTATATATATGTTGAAGTGTACGTAATTATTTGTTTATCATTAATTGCGCGGCAAATGACAAATTATTAAGATGTAAATGACAATTGTTATATTATAATGGATTGTATGTCATTGATACCATGTGATAAAAACCTTTGTCACGGCCTATTCACCACACATCGAATTCCCTCGAAAGACATCACATGCAGCAGAGATTGGCGTTGATTAGTTGATGTTTTTTCTCAAATCTCAACCGTGCCCGACCAAGCTCTAAGAGCATATGTTTGGATTATCATGTTGTTCGAATCGAAACATTCTTCCATTGACATTTCAACGACTAGATACTGAATTAAATAATGCAGCATACCTAGTATGTCGTTTGCATTAGCAATGATCTATGTGTCTTCTCTCCAAAGAGCTTTACAGGTCAAGACACCATGACAAAGGATCGCTAAGAAATTCAAATACAATACAGCGTAAACCCCAAACGGGAGCGCCTCCAAATCTTACATTGTTCCAATGAATAACTTTAAGAATATTTTACCATTAAGAACAAGGTAGTATATATATATTTTTAAAGCATTTTAGTGCGGATTCTTCTTTTCTTTGAATAAACTTTAACAAACCTTTCAGTTGATACAATTAAGTCCTAAAATCTTTATTTAAGTGCAATCACGTCCTAAACATATATATATATATATATATATATATATATATATATTGAAAAGCACAATTTAAGTTGCCACGCGTAGGTAATTCTCTAATCTCGCGCATACAATTCTCCGTATCGTTTATCGAAAAAACTTTGATTGCACTTCTTCACATATACGAAAGACTTTGATTTGCATTGATTAAAGTATTCAACATTCGATTGCGTTTGTGCATGAGGCTTAGGAGTTTCTAAGCACTTCTCTCTTGTCTCTACCACTTCATTCTAGAGGACAAGACTACATAAGAGTCAAATTAAGTCTACAGATATATTAATTAATGAGGTGTTTGTCTTTCTATTTTCGATCTATTGGTCACCCTGTCATTGTTTTTTTCCTTAATTAAGCTCCATTATACAGTTGCATGCCACGTTGGAGCCAGCTCATTCGACCACTGTGCAAGGCAAAACCCTAGTCCTAGAAAATCTCGTATGAGATAGTCCAAAACACCTAGAAAGAGTTCGTGTAAGAGTCAAACTCTTCTATAAAGAGATGGGGGAAGTTATAGGTGGTGAATATCCTAATCTTGTACGATGAGATAAGTCACCGTTCCGTTTCATGCAAACTAGAGTTCTTTTCACTCAAGCAAGTCTGTTCCTTTGTAGTGATCATCACTTCTCCAAACCCTAATAACCACACATCAAAGAGACCCTTATATAAGATCCCTTTCCCGGACGGTCAGCTCGAAGGCATCGTGCATCACAGGAGGCTAGAAACCTGCTCGGCATAACACGACCTGGCGCAGCAATGGCGGCCTCCACCACCCATTGTGGGTGGAGCATCTTGTGGTTCATCGTCTGCGCTGTTTTCGTGACAAGGGTTGCATACTGCGCCGATTACTTCTACAACTGGAACGTCGAATTCGACCGGAACTCCTCTTTCCCGTCTCTAGAACAACCGGTGCGTGTTATAAGTTGAACCCAGTTCATGTTTTTCGGCTATAACCAACTCTTTAACGAAATAACCATTCCTTGCTTCACGGTCTACTAGGATTTTGTGTCTTTGAAGAGGATGATGCATGAGAGTGTAAATTTGTGGATGCAGGTTATCACCATCAATGGAATGCTTCCAGGGCCTCTCATAAACATGTCGACGAACGACGTCGCTTACGTGAACGTGTTCAACTATCTGGACGAGCCTTTGCTTTTCACATGGTACATATCTGACAGATCCATCTTTGTCTATTATATGCTTTCACGGGTTTTCTCCTGGGAATTCCTTCGTTCTCGTCGCTAATAGCTGTATAATCGAAGTATTGCAAAACTAGAGAAAGGACAGGACATACCAAACATATCATTCTTAGACTTCGATGTAGATTTCTAAGAGAATTTGCTTTGGAGTCGTTGTCTCCATTCAATGTACTAACGATAATCACCGTTTAGGGGGTAAAGAAAAAGTATTTGCCTCTCTTTTGGTTATTTCACATGGTATTTCCTTAAAATAATTTATAAATATATATTTTATGCTGCTTTTTTTTTGTTGAGGGGGTGAAGGAATGGCCTACAACAGAGGCTGAACTCATGGGAAGATGGAGTCTCGGGCACGAATTGCCCCATCCGACCCGGCACCAATTGGACCTACGTGTTCCAGGCCAAGGACCAGATCGGCACCTTCGTCTACTTCCCCTCCCTCAACTTCCACAAAGCCGGCGGCGGCTTTGGCCCTATCCACATCAACAACCGCAAGGTCATCGCCGTCCCATTCCCGACGCCAGAGGCCGAGCACGACCTTCTGATCGGAGATTGGTACAATCAAAGCTACAAGGTACCCAAATAGTCTGGCATCCCTAGATAGTTCTTTTTGCCCTCAAATTTTTGGAGAAAAACGAATCAATTCGAACTCCTAAATGGGAGATCCGCTTACAAATAAGTCCTTGACTAATTAAAATGCATTTCGATGTTGTCACAATGCTGAAAAACTGTTCTATTTTCATGTTTCAAACGATTCCACACGGCTAATAACTTCATTTTGTCCCTTCAATTTCTTGCGTGGATTGTCGTAAAAGACGATTAGATCATCGTTGAGCGACAAGCAAAATGCTTACGGTGGAAACCCTGACGTGCTATTGATGAACGGCAAACTCCCATATGGATTTGCAGACGATCCTGAGACATTCAAT
This sequence comes from Syzygium jambos, assembly GCA_031216235.1. Lineage (NCBI taxonomy): Eukaryota > Viridiplantae > Streptophyta > Magnoliopsida > Myrtales > Myrtaceae > Syzygium > Syzygium jambos. The sequence continues at coordinate 6,473,759 of CM062229.1, read as the reverse complement.
GTCACCAAAGGTAAAGAGCCAGATATCGACCAATTTTCAGCAACCTTTAGAATTCAGATTCAATTTGGACCGTTCTTTTAATTTTTTTTTGCACCAAAATGTGTATACTCTGCAGGTAAGACTTACAGGATCAGGATATCGAATGTGGGCAATGCAATGAGCTTCAACTTCAGGATCCAAGGGCACAAGATGGTGGTGGTCGAGACGGAAGGGTCATACACTGCCCAGATCACCGTCGACTCCCTTGACATCCACGTCGGCCAGTCTTACTCCGTTCTCGTGACTGCAGACAGAGACAAGGCCGATTACTTTATTGCAGCGACACCAAAGCTAGTCGATGCGGAGGAGCCCAGCAAGCTGATTGCCTTGGGAGTTCTTCACTATGAGAACTCCAGTGTACCCCCAAGTTACCCCATTCCTTCAGGTCCTGATCCATTCGACATTAATTTCTCCATCAACCAAGCTAAGTCTATCAGGTAATGCAAAGCAAATTCCTAAACTTGATAAGACTGGCTAATTACTTGACTAATAAAATTAATGAATGGTCCTTAATTCGTACCAATTGGCCCATTTCATTTGATTTTGGTATGAAACTGACATGCACTTTGCCTCACAACAAGCAAGTCTCCCTAGAAAAGAAATGATAAGGTAACAAATTTAAATAGCTTAGGATGAGTAAGTTTTAAACTCAAAATTCACGAAAAATCATTTTGGATAAATCTCTCGCATTTCAAATTTAGGGTAATGAATTTGAATAGTTTTGAATGAGTAAGCTTCAAACTCAAATTTGAAATGTGAGAGACTTGTAAGATGGTTCGAAAGTTTATCCTGATAATTTTAAATAACTATAACTGGCCAGAAATTAATTTTTTTTATCCAGTAATTGTTGAACTCATTTTCTCCAATATCTAATTGAATTATTTAAATTTTTATTTCTCTCTCTAATGTCTTCCGCCGGGTGGTCTTCCATCACTGAAGGTGGAACATGACGGCGGGTGCCGCGAGGCCGAACCCACAAGGGACGTTCAATGTCTCACACGTGACGCCGAACCAGACGTTCGTCCTCCACGGGTCGACGGCCGAGATCGACGGAGCGCCTCGCTACACGGTGAACAACGTGTCGTACCACACCCCGGAGACCCCGCTCAAGCTGGCAGATTACTTCGGGAACACGTCGGGCGTGTACCAGCTCGACTCATACCCGGTTGAGTCCGCGAACCCGGTGGCCGAATCGGGCGTCTTCGTCGCGACTGGCATCCACAAGGGTTGGATCGAGCTCGTCTTCATGAACGGCCTGGATGTCATGGACTCTTGGCACTTGGACGGGTTTGGGTTTTATGTGGTCGGGTAAGTAGCTTTCCTTTTGTGAATTTTCTCCGTCTATGATATTTCTTTAGTGATTATTGCAGGATTTAGCTCTAATTTTGGTCTTAGCCTGATTGTTTTTCCTATCAACGTTTGTCATAATTATATGCGGACACAAGTAGAAATATCGGTCAAATGTCGTGCGCGACTCGATCTACATAGGCATCCTTTCCTTTCTTCTGTGAATCCTCACCTATGGATCGGACCTGGAACCGAGCCGAGATGTACCCCAAAATAAGTGTAGAGACATACATCCCGATCCTAGATGCATTCCCCCAAATTCTTTTGAGCACCCGTTGGATGGCGATCGTCTTGAAGCCCGATTAATGCTAAAAACTTCGGACAAAATGAAAGGAAAATGAGTTGATGCATTGGATCACACGCTAATTCACAGGTTTGGAGACGGAGGCTGGACGCCCAGTTCGCGATCAACATACAACATAGATGATCCGGTCGTCCGGTCTACTGTTCAGGTTCGTCTCGAGTCTCTCTTCCCAATCTATACATGTCTACATATATAATCATACGTTACAATGTCCTATAAAGAAATCACATCCTTGTACTATTACGGTAACATGCTCCATTTCCTTAAAACAGGTTTATCCTGGGAAATGGACGGCCGTCTACGCTTACCTAGATAACCCAGGAATGTGGAACCTGAGATCCCAACACTCGAAGCATTGGTACCTTGGACAAGAGCTCTACGTTAGGGTTTATGATGCTGACCCCAATCCTGCCAAGGAGAGACCACCCCCAGAAAATCTCCTCCTATGTGGTTAGTTGCGATAATTTCGTTTTATATAACTTTGGAATTATGTTTGAAAAATCTATATTAAGGATGATCCATGAAAATTGATGTTCCAAGTTGATGTGATGTAATTTTGTAATTGGGTATTTCAAGAAAGTTGTCTATATTCAGCACCCGATGAAAACCCGATACATGAATTTTGTAAATCAATTTCATGGACTGCTATGTGCGTCTCTAACATCTTCCTTAATTTTTGTTTATGCCTCATCGATTGATTATTGATTATCTGTTCGTTTTTAAGGAAAATTTCAACCACCGTCTCCGGCGCCTACGCCCACGGCCGCACCACCCCCTAAGGCCGATAGCGCACCGCTTCTTCACCATACTGGGTAAGTCAAGAGCCAAAAAAAATTAATTATGATATAGTTTATACTTATCATATATAATGTTATATACTACTAGTTAAATTCATCATTCAACTGAATAATTTTCGTTCTCTTTTTCTCTCTCTCTCTTGTAGGTTTCGTGTCATCATGATTTTGATCGCCACAATTATATAAGAATTTTCGATTGGCGATGGAATATTCTTTCAATGATCGAGATCTGAATTATGTACATGAAGCATGGAAAAACCCACAGGAAACTACACAGATATTTATTGCATTTTTTATATTTATTACATTTTTAGGTTTATTTGGGTAATGTAAATATATTGCTTCTCTCATTTTTTTTGTGTAGTTGGGAATTTTGCTGAGAAAAACTAGTATATAATTATTTGTTGGATTTAGAAAGTCATATTAATGATTGCTTTTAAGTAACTTTTTATGCGTGTTCCATGATTTTTTTTTACGTAGATTCTCTTGAGTTAGTTGGCAAAATCAATACAACACTCATAAATTCAAAAAAATATTATCGAAATGATGACCAGAAATTAAGCTCAAATTCTAGAATATTATATTTACATGGGAAAAATTACCTAATTAGTCATATACCTATTGTACGAATGTCAATTAAGTTATCAACCTTTTTTCAATTTAGTCATAAACCTTTGGGCGAAATTCTAACGGATCAATTTTCGTCGGATATCATTAACGTGACAATTTAGCTCTCGCTGACCATCCTACGTGGCACATCGCCATGTCAACAATTGCCAGCGAAAATTGGCCCGAAGGACTTACATTTGAATTTCGCACATAGGTTTAGATAAAATTGACAAGATCGAGAAGTTAAGAACTAAATTGGCATCCGTACAATAAATAGTTTAAAACTAATTGGACAATTTTCCCTATTAACATGAGCATGCCTTTAAATATGCTATCATCAATTTTTAGGATTCAAGGACTCAAAACTAAATTACAAAAAAAATCACATTTCCCATAGAGATATTACTGGAATTCTAACAAATTTCTTGGAAAGAATAGATAAACACTTCACCTTGCAAAAGAGAAATAAGCATAGTGTGTTTTTGGATTTCCTGGAATACAATAAGGTGTTGGTTAAATGTTAAGGAAGTTTTGACGCTTTTCTTATGATCTTGAGTTCGAGTTTTATTGGGAGTACTCCAAAAGGCAAAACCCTAATTGTACTACGTCGATGTAGAGGAAGTGTGTCGTTCAGGGAGGTAGACGAACGTGAAAGTTTATTCTAATCATTGTACAATAAGAAAAAATTTATATAATGGGGCGGCAAAAATGAAAAATAGACTGCTTAGTGTAGAGGGAGAGAGATAGAGGGAGAGAGAGAGAAAGAGAGAGAGCGACGCTGGTTTGGTGGAGATCACGAAAAAGGAGGAGAGGAGAGAGAAGAAGACATCACCAAGTCATGTGCGAATAAAGTAAAGAGAGAAGGGTAAATGTTGAGCATATTAGGTTAGGGGAACGGGGGTTGGGCCATGGCCTTATGAATTGGCTGAAGGAAGATGAGTTTGGGACAAATAGAACATCCATTATATGGGCTTTTGTATAACAATTTTGGGAGTGCCGGGAGTCCCTAGATACTTAGGAAATTGACTGGTCATTGAATGCATGTCAAGATCTCATCAGAGGATGGAGGTACTAATTTTGGGTTAGTGGTGGCAAAATAGAACCCGACTCGAAAACCTGACTAGGCTTTCCTGAATCCCAACCCGACTAAGGAAATCAACAATTCACACCCAACTCGAACCGTATCCGAAATATCTGAATTCGAACGATTCAGTTATCCAAACCCTATTGATTCGACATCGAAGAAAATTGAAAATGGCGACAGCCTTGGAGCGAGGGGGCCGATAGTGAGGAGGAGGGTTGGGGGGTGAGGGAGGGTGCGATGCAACATTGAGCGGAGTATTGTTGGGTGGAGACTAGCCATTGGAGACAACGGCTCAGAGTGATAAACTATCGTGACAGCGGCTTAGCCGGGCGGCGGTGGCGGAAGATCGAGGAGGAGGAGAAAAGTGGAAGGGAATTTAAAATGAGTGCAATTTGAGACATAAAATGACAGTTTGGTAAATAAGTGGACGAGGATGTGGGCTAGAGGATGCTAATTGGAGTCCAGTAACAAACCACAAGATGCAAAAGTACAAGTTTTCAAGGTGAGGATGCAGATCAAATGTATAGCGATAAAGATTACGATGATAATTGATATTTCTTTTCTAAACGACGACTCAAGAAATAGTACTTAGGAGATAAATTGTTGACTTAAAACTTGGCATGGAGAAAAATCTTCGAAGCATCCTTTCACTTAGCAAAAAAAAAAAAAGGATATTACGGAACTTTATTACATACATAACGTATGCTGTGTGCTGTGTAGGAAGTCGATGATGGAGCGATGCTGGTTTCATCTAACTCAAAGAACAATAACTAGCTTAATGGTTAATTAATCATAGCCACTTTGACCAGATTAATGTTCAGTTAATGTAGTCACTTTGACCAGCATGTATGTTAGCTTAATCTCACTTTTTAAAAAGCATAGTAAATTCTATCTTAACTTCATCATAACTTCCTGTAGTTTGAGTTATTATCTATCTAGGTTAATGACAACACGTACGGGTCATAATTAGTGACTAGGACGTGATTAACTTAGGCTCTGGCGGCTTAAGCTACTAGGTTGGTAATCATGGGAAGATGGAAACAGAACCAAAAGCCAACAGTATTAAGACATTCGATAGGTTCTTTGCTTGCTGCAGAGAAAACGGACAGGACGAGGATTCATATGTTGAGTACGTTACTGACTCTGCAATAACTTCAATATTTTAGAGAGAGAGAGAGAGAGAGAGAGAGAGAGAGAGAGAGAGAGAGAATCGAAATTAATGAAACTTGTTGCTTCGCTTGTCACCGCCACCAAAAACCTAAAGTCGTGGCTTAGTTTTCGATTTGTTTTTCAGTCTTTTACATTCACAAGAAAGCTCTCTCTCTCTCTCTCTCAACAAGGCCTTGCCCATGACGTCCCACTGGAAAAGCGATTGAGAAGAACATGAGGACTTGCTTGAGCTACATGCAATCAACATGAATCCAAAGCTTACAGATCATGGGCTGATTGCTTTGACAAAAAGAAGAAGAATTCTTCATATAAAGTTGAAATAATCAGTATATCACTGTACCCAAAAAGGAAAAGAATCGAAAGAATCTGTAATTTCGGAAGAAACTGTGAAGATCACATTGAATTTCAGTTTCGACTTTGAATGCCGAAGGTCCGCAAAAGAATTTATAAGATCGGGGGAAAAGGAAAGATGGATTCTTGAACCTTCTCAGTAGTGACAATCCACCAAAGCCGGGACTGAAAACACGAGCCTCGATTGGCTTTCTTGCTGTTCTTGTTGCTTTTGTTTCTTCGAGCTCAAGGGAAACCGCGTATCTTTATGATCATTGGCGTCATCTTCGTTGGGTGCCGGTAGATTGAGATCCAAATCCAAGGACACGACGTTGTTCCTAGCCCTCGCCGGTGATTCCTCGGACTCGGAGGTCATCGGATTTAGCGACAACCCTATGTTCGTCCCCGCCGGAGTTCGGTGCCGCCTCATGTGACCTCCTAGGGCTTGGCCCGATGCAAACTCAGCCCCGCAAATCGCGCACTCGTGGACCTTCGGGTGCTTATTACTGAAGCTGCTACCGAGTAACATGTTCCGACCGCTCAATTGAAGAGAGAGAGCTGATGAGGAGACGTTGTGGCCCTTGAATTGTGCCAACTCCTCGTCGTCTGATGACGACGTCCCGAATTGATGGTGATGCTTCTTGTCTTCGGCAGTGGCGGCGGCCTTGTTAGGCTTCTTGTGGCTCGCGCGGTGGCCCCCTAGAGCTTGGAAGGAAGGGAAAGTGCGGCTACAGGTCTTGCACTCATATACATAATACCCAATCTTGTTCCCTGTGCCTGTGGATGCTTCCAAATACTTCTTGCTGTTGAATTTGGGGTCAGCAACATCTTGCTCCAATATTGCTTGCTTTTGGGGCAATTTAGAATGGCCTTGGGCTAGGAGGATTAGGCAATTGGCCATGTCTTCCTCCTCCTCCAAGGTGCTCATCCCTTCAACTTCCGTTGAGGATGCTGGAGAGAAATTGTGATTGTTGGTGCCAATGATGGCGCGGTTGTTGTCGATGACGTGGTCGCGGCTGCTGTCATCGTCGTCGCTTGGCGAACTGGCGATCCCAAAATGGTACGGGGACTGCACTCTCTGCCTCTTTGTCCGCTTGCGCTTGGCGATGTGGCCAGCGTAGTCCCGGGGCCCTGAGAAGGCTTCTCCGGCGGTGACTTCCATTGGTGAGAGAGAGAGAGAGAGAGAGGGATGGATGGAGATGAGAGGGGGTAAGCAAATTGATGGAGTGTGGTGGGAATATAAATAGTGAGGAGGAGGAGGAGGGATTGTAAGGCGAAGAAGGGAGGAGGGTTTGAGAAGGGAGTAAAAAAAGACAAACCCCAATGGATGGAAACACACACTCGTTAGTGTATGCCAATGTTTCTTGATTTCCCAGCTCTTGCAAGTTATATATAGGCAGAGTTTAATAATGATTAATAGAGAGAGAGAGAGAGAGAGAGAGAGAGGAAATCAAGAGACTGGTGTAACTGAAAATATGCAAAACGAGAGAGAGAGAGAGAGAGAGTAAAAATAGTTGGGAGGGGAGGGCTGGGAACGTAAAGTCCGTTTCACACTCTCTTTCCCACACTTTGCCAACGCACTTGAGGCAGATGCAGAAACGACTCCCACCAGTTGTTTGGCTTTTGTGTGTCTGTGGCGCCCTTCTTCATTCCACGGTATAAGCATGCCCTCTTCCTCAATTTGGCCAGACCCCAGATGCACCACCACCTCATCACAACCACTAGCCTCTGCAACTTACCTTAATTTCACTTCAACTGTCCTAAATTTAGCCCTCATGCTAAGGACACCCCCTCAACAGATTTGAGGGGCACAGCACAGAGGGAGGCTACCCGCCACCAACTCATTCAACATTGTCCCCCCTCGTTGAGTGGTTCGGTCAATTCTCCTCCCGAATTCATCTGGGCCGCTGTGTCTCTGCATGCAGTTAAAATTTCGTTTTCTTTTTCTGTTGTTGCAACTTAACATGGGGCTAATGGCCTAGTAGAGTCTGAGCTGTGCAGGGAACATGTTATGAGTGTAATTAGTGGTGCAGTTAAGATATACATGAATTGTCAATGCTGGTCTAGAATGCCAACCCTAAGCGAATCTTCCTCTTTGGACAGAAGAGAGAGAGAGAGAAGACAGAGAGACTGTCTGTGTGTTCCCTCGTGAGTGCTGGTAACAATGGAATGCGCTAGGCCATTTTCATGTTGCTGTCCCCAGTTGCTCACACGTCTTCATCAACCCAACATCCTTAGAGAAGTGGCACCCAAAAACAAGAAAGAAATACAGAGAGAGAGAGAGAGAGAGAGAGAGAGAGAGAGAGAGACTGCACTAAAAAACATGTCCAAACAACGATGGGCATTCCAACTGAATGCCTTGCCACACATGCCAAAGCAATCACTCACTCCTCTAAAAGATGAAATGGACGAAATGGGTCGTTCGTTCTGAGTTACGGGGCGATGCGAGCGTGAAATTTCACATCTCGACGAGCGAAGACGGGTAGGATGGCGAAGGCCTTGAGATTAGCTGCGGCTTTCGTGGGTACGAAGAAAGGTTAATGTTAAATTTAATACCAAAGTGTGAACCGTACGTGGTTTCTATGTTATGATTAATTACGACTGTACAATTAATACGAGTAATGAAATGGATCTGCAATGAATATTTTTAGAGAGAGAGAGAGAGAGAGGAAGGGGAAAGTGCATGACTTTGCCTCAACGATTCTGTGAGAGAAAGGGGAATGAATGATTGGAGTGCAAGCCTGGAAGCACGGAATCTGCGGTGCACCTCCCTCCACTCCTTTTCTAATTGCTTTTCTTTTCTTCACTCCCCCTCAGATTTGTGTTGTTGTTGCCACGCTTTCCATTAACTTTCCAATTCTTTTCAGAATATATTTTTCTTCTTCCTCTCCCTTTTCATGACAACATCATGGGGGTGGCTAATTTGCTCAAGACATTGGAAGAAAGAAATTTAAAGAAGCTCCCCTTTTCATGTACATACATAAGTAGATAAGTGAAACTAGGAGAGTTCTAACTCTATCTACACTCAATATCCGAGATATCATCAAAGTATGCCAAGCTCAGTTGCGCGGGCTTGTAACCTGAGTGGGGGCACTGCTGTGGTGGGACATTGGATCCATTCCCGCGTCCCGAGCCAGCTATGGCTCTCTATTGGCCTACCCTTTCGAATCCGGGTTGATCCATACAAGCTGGGCGAAGGTTTGCACTACACGGGTCCTAGGGTTGAGGGGCCGATGTGAGACTAGCTTTGCATAGCAAAGAAAACCTCCCGCTCCTATGGCGGAAGGATAACAGCCAAGGCCCTTTGGGTCCATCATGTCCTAATGGATGAGCCTACTGAAGAACCACCTTTTAAAAATATAGAGAAAAGATCTTAGTTTCTGAATAAAGATTCCAATGATGAATAAACTTACCTATTTATAATATTGCCTCATGTTCGATACAATTGGTTACGACGTTAGGAGATTTCCAGCTCAAGTATTGAAATTCACTTGTATGAATCTCATCAATTACGTACAAATTATTATGAGTTAGGGCTTTTAAACAGGACAAATATCTTGACTTAATCGGTCCGTAGAATTTACAGAGTGTTTCGTAATCCTCTAGATAATCAAATCTATGTGCTCGTGCTCCCGAAGTATACGAATGAAAAGGGTAACGCTCACTTTACAATTCAATCATTGTCCGCACTCTGTTGCTTCTAGGGATGACATTGTCAAACCCGTACAAACTTCAATTAAACACGCAAAGTGAAATTGACTTTGTGACTTGAATGACTACATAAGACGAAGTGACATTTGGACGTGAAATTAATACCAAGGAATTGAATTTAACTATCGGAGCCTAGACAAAAAAAATATGGGCGGTCTTCCATTGTTGACATTCGGCGTAGTCTTCCTATATTGCTATTACATCACGGGTTGAGAACCTATAGAATTATGAGCTAATTTTTAAACACTTGTTACTCTTGAGAGGTCCATTGAACGGCCGAGATTTACTCCTTATTTTTCTTCTATTTTTTCGTTCTCTCTCTCTCTTTCATTTTTTGCCCGTCCCTTCCGAAGGGACACACATCCCATACACACACGACTCTCTCTCTCTCTCCCTCCTCGAATTTGGCCCGTGACATTAGATCTTTGGTTCTTCCGCTAAGCCTATTGCTCGTATCCGGACTGTGAAAAGCTCTTTTAGCCTACGATGGGGGAAGATAGTCTTTGTGGGAAGGTACTGGGAGCAAGTCCTTTTTTGTGAATTCTGTGTGCGAGGTAATCTATGCGGTAGCTAATCAAGAATATAATAGTATAGGGTCTATTTTTTTAAAGCAGAAGGGACTTCAATAGGGAAAATTGTCCAAAAAATTTAAACCTATCGTACAACGTTCAATTCAATCCTAAACTTTTTAATTGTGTCAATTTAATCATAAACCTATTGTACGGCGGTCAATTCAGATATAAATTTATCAATTGTATCAATTTAGTTTTAAACCTTTTAAGATTTAACAATATATTCCTTAATATTGTAACGAATTGCCAATATAGTCATTCCGGCCAATTTTGACTGGAAATTGCTATAGCCAGTGAGGGCTTTACGAGCCCTTGCCTAGGCCCTTAAGGGCCACAGTGAGGGCTGCGATGCCCTTGCCTCACCAAATCTGGTGAGGGCCACAACCCTCACTCACGGCCGAAGAGGGCTTCACAACCTTGGCCTTAGGGCTAGCAAGGTTCACCGATCCTCAATAGCCACCAGCCTTGTGAAGAGAAAAAGAAAAGAAAAATAAGTAAATAAATAAAAGATTATGAAATTTTTTTAAAAGTTATTCACGTAGGTGCTGGCCATGCCATGTAAGATAGTTAGCGTTGACTAAACACCACACCGACGATTTTTGGCCAAAATTAGCTTAAACGACTACATTGGTAATTCGGTGAAAGGTTTAGGACTAAAATGGCAAATCAGCAAAATGTTTAGGACTAAATTGGGGATAAAAACACTACAAGTATCATAACTTTTCTATATCACTCATTTGAGTGCCATAATTTTTTTTCCCCTCACTTGAGTGCCACATTTTTTAAAAATTGTTCACTCGAGTGCCATTGGTGATTTGTTTCGCCGGAAAATCCAACGTGGCATTACTTTACTATACAACGTCCAACGTGGCTAGTCGGCAGGATGAAATCAAAAAAATGAGAAGTTAAACGACATACCCTAATTCATTTTAAGAAAATTGGAGCAAAATTCTGTCCAAATTGTAAAAGTTGGTGAAGCACCGTAACTCTACTTCCAACCCGAAATCAGGGTTCTCAGAGTAAGCGAACGTAAGGGCGAGGGAGAGGGTCATTCGTGGGGGAATAACCCTAACTCAATAAGAGATTCTCTCACACATTCTCTCTTAGGAGTCACCATCGCCGTTTCTTTATTTCATCCAACGGATTTTGGGCTCTCAAAGGAAGCACAAGGACAGAGAAGAGAGAGCAACAATAGATGACGGAGGAGGAGCGGCGTCGAAGTCATCGGACTATACTCTCAAGCCGAAGCAAGTGAAAACAGAGCGAGAGTAAGAGAGAGAGAAAGAGAGAGAGAGAGCCTTCCTAAACAACATCGTCGTTTTGTTAATTTTTGCCATATAGGATGAAAAGTTTTTCACGTGGAACTTCAATTTCTTCTAAAAAGCCAGGTCATATTCAAAAATATGATTTAAAATGCCACATAGGATGAATTGCCATAATAGGCATTTAAGTAAAAGATTTTATACTAATGCGGCATTCAAGTGAGAGAAAAAGGTTATGACATTTCTAATATTTTTATCCCGATTAAATTTGCATAATTGAAAGATTTAGGATTTTATTGGCCGTCATATAATAGGTCTAGGACTTTTTTGACAGTTTTCCCGACCTCAATGTATTAGAATTTTCCTCTTGCTAGTCGCTCATAAGCGACTATTGACTAATGAATGAAGACGCCTTGCAACTTGGGAGGAAACCCATATTGCTTGAGATGTGAGTCCTTTGTGGAAACTACATTGCATCTTCTAAGAGTTTGTCCAATTGTTCATAGGAAATGGCTGGATTTTGTCCCACAACAATATTTAGAAGAATTCTTCTCAATGAGTTTGTCTCAATGATTGAATTCAATGGTAAAGGGTGATCGAATTGTCATTATAATTGGAACATAACTTTTGTAATGAGTGTGGCTTTTTTGGCAATGGAGAAACAAGTCACCTTTTCAAAACAATTTTATTTTCCCTTTGAATCCGATACAAGTAATTCAGTCACACACAAAGAAAATCATCAAGGCTTCATTTGTGAATAACTTGATGTTAAGTGGATCATGCACTTATCCGATTTTGGTCAATTGGGATCTTTCGCCTTCAGGGTGGATTAAACTGAATACTAACAGGGCTTCTCAAGGCAATCCAAGACTTGCATGTGCAAAAGGATTATTCAAAAACTAACGGGTTGACTGGCATGTTGATTTTGCCAGCTTCTTTAGCATACATTCGTCGACACAAGTAGGACTTTGGACATTGTGGTTGAGAATTAACTAAGCGAAACAACTGGTTTTCACAAAGATTGACTCTAATACCATCACTATTCTTGTTACTCTAGAGTTTATGGTTGATCATGCTGGCCCCGCTTTGTTTAATGATATCAAAAGACTATTAAACCCTCACTTTGAGTTTAAAGTGTAACATAATTTTTGGGTCGAAAATCATCCTACTAACTAGCTTGCTAATCTCGAAATAGACAAGCACTTAAATAATAGGTTCTTTTCGATGCCTTAAAGAGAATTACTTCATGTTTTATTAGGTGGTATATTAAGGATGGTTGAATCTCGACATTAATTTTTCGTATTTGGCTTTAGCCCTTTTTCACGCTTAAAAGGAAAAAAAAATAGTCGAGAGAGTTTTTAAAGTATATTCCCTTTGTTGAGTTTTACTAATTGAGATAAGTAAGCCATATGACACCATGTCTCTATGCCAGTGTGAAACCCTGGCTCTTTCCAATTGCATCAGCCAGTCAATTGCTTGGCTAGAGAGTAGGATTGCAATTGTAGCGACCACTCCCAATGAGGACATTCCTTGACTTGACTAATCAGAGGTTTCTGGGAACATGACTATAATATCCAATGAAGACAATTAACAGCCACAAGCACATCATGTTCACTCTATTCTCTTGTCTGCATCAATGACAGGTCTGCCTCTATGTAATTTAAGAAGACTAGGCTAATAATTGTACGTGCTTGTGTAATTCTAATCGAAGTCTGCAGTTAGAGAAGCCCTAACGGTGCAAGTTGAATCTCGCCAACCAAACGATCGGTTTCTATGAAAGGGAACAAGATGCTACAGGAATCTGACACGACAAAACGTGGGGTCAATTACGAGAACATTATTTAATGAAGATGCTAAAAGGAAAAAAAAAAAGGAAGGGGAGGGGGGGATGATAAGAAATATTTGAAAAGAAGTTTAACTTTCTCTAAAGCTTTGGCCTATGCTTGGTGATTTACAAAAGATACATACATACATACATATATAATCTCATTGCAACATATACGTTGTGCTGCATACCTTGGGCCCGGCATGAAGCATGCAAAATCAATAATTGTTGCTTTACTTTATTTTATATATATATATATATATATATATATATTACAAAATCAATAATTGTTACTTCATCAATTATATATATATATATAATTGATTAATTACAAAATAGGAAGGAAGTCTACGGATGACGAGTTCTTGGCGTGAAGAAGAGACATTGAAGGGGATGGTGCGAGGCACGTAATTTGGTTCAAGAAGGAAGCGCCGTTTGTTGAAGCTGCTTATTTTGAGGGACGCAAAGCATCTTTTCTTGCTCCACATCATGGAAACCTCTCCTTCTCTCTCTCTCCTCTCTCCTCTCTCTCTCTCTCTCTCTCTACAAACCATTATCTCAGCCATAATACATGGAAGATCACATACCTTTCTATTTATTTATGCATTTGTTTACTATTTTTATAACATTTTTTTGGTCGAAAATTAATTTTATAACATTGGGTGTGGGAACTTTTTGCCTTTCCAAGATGGGCACATATCGTCTCGGCCACTTGCATCGAACAATACTCATTTACCTTATTACCGGGCAACGTCTCCAGATTCAAATCGAGTAGAAAACGATGCCCGTGTACCCATTTACTGTTCAAAAGCGTGGTTTAAATAAATTAATTCTATCAGAGAAAAAGATGTGGGCCGGGGTCCTTACCAAAAAAAAAGATGTATGCCGTGGTTCAAACACAAATCGCTGTGAGAGCTTGGTAGCCCAACCAACTTCTTAGGGCGTCATGTATCTATTTATTTATTTTTCTTGAGTACTTATATGGGTTTGCCAAGTGACCTATAAAGTGTGATGAGAACTAGGCGAGCAAGTTCTAGGGAGTTTCAAGAAAAACTGTTGGCAACTAACAAGATATATAATTTGGCAAGTGTTCCAGCGAATGTAACCTCCACCCCTTTCGTATACTTTAAGCCCCGGATTATACTATTTCTACTTCACAAGTCATCCATAGAGAGAGAGAGAGAGAGAGAGAGAGAGAGAGAGAGAGAGAGAGAGAGAGAGAGAGAGAGAGAGAGAGAGAGAGTAGCTTCGGTGCCACTCAAGAGAACGTGTTCAGTGCAAGTAAGCAACTTCAGTCTCCAATATAATATCCCACAAGACAGAATGTACCAAATAATTCATCCGGCTTACATAATGCTAGCTGCAACACCCACCCTTCAAGTCAACCGTTGCACAGTTAGCTCTATACATTGCCGAAGTAGGATTACAAAATTTGTCTTGTACACGAACTTATCTTCTACGGGCATGATGCGTCTACTGGTAGGTCATATAATATGTGTATCGTACATATGTCGTGACACCAACGGTGGTATTTGCGTGTGATCAACATTCTGTCGAGGACAAATGGCGTGTAATTATACATAGGCGACATTATGGCAGATTGTATTAGAACTAGATGAATGATACCCACGCTTATACTTTCACTGATCATAGAGATCCTATCCACTGAAATGGTCTTTGTACTCCTCTCTTGGTAGATCTAGATTGAAGATAAGATGTAGTTCCTTGCAAGATTTATCATATTTAGGTCCGTTTGTTTCGCGAAATATGAACAATTTAGAAAAATGTTTTTATTATCGTGAAAATATTTAGACATAAATTATTGTCGATATTTTTATTTGTTGACTAATTATTATAAGTGATGTGAGCAACTATATTAAGAAAAATGTTTTTCAAAATGTGTATTTTCCTCAACACAAACAGACCCTTCATCACAAGGATGAATTATTTTTGCGATCATCCACATCTTAGCATGCAGGAAACACTTCATTACTCCCACCTCGATCTTTCGCATCATTAATCATCAACCTCGGTAATCATCACTAAATCCATTCTTAGCTACAAACATTACAGAATAATTGAATCTTGTGACCTGGTGAGAAGCCCTAGAACTACCTAACAATCTCGAAACTTCGACATGACCCCCTTCAATGGATCTTGTGTTCTCGCATAATTGCATTAGTGCCAAGCCACAAAATTTGATAGTGAATAATTAGTAAAAAGAAAATCATCTAATCATTGGGATTTGGTAGGAGTCAACGTGCAGAAGTCTTTCTTTGTTAATATCTCCATTTTTCATTATTTTTAAAGAGATGGAAACCAACTAACGACATGTACACTGGCAGTGGCTGATCATTTCGCAAGGTGCTTGCAGCCTACTGAATCACTTCAGTTGACTTCTGAATAGAATTAGTCAAAATATAAACAAGTAAACGTTCACGAAATGCAGAATTCCATTGAAGAGTGCTTTGAGGTACATCCCATCTCGATCTGACATGGGTTCTGGCATCATCGTATGGATCCATAATCAATGTACACCAAAGCCCAGAAACAGACTGGTCTTATTACCAAAGGCTCAAAAGGGTCGCCACCACTTTCATCTCTTGTTAAGCCTTTGCATTATCTCCTACCATTGATTTTGTTTGATTTCTAGCAAAGCCGATAAACGGGATTTTGGAGCTGGCGAGCTGGGCTTTGCAAGAGGGTTTTTCTTCCTTTTGTGTCGGCCTAGGCTATCGGAAAAAAAAGTATCATATTCTCGATAGCTTTTCGAGCACTTTACTAATTTCATTAGGTTAAATTGGTCCCCAGTCTCGCAATACCTAGACACTTATGGTGCAGGGCTGCCTATGTACGAAATATTCATGCTTCTTTCATTTTCTTCAATTTCTCTGGCCCAATCAGTTGTCTTTTCTGGAATGAATCATTTGTTTCGCATTTGGAAGTCCAAAATTCTAATCCACAATTGGGGCAACACGATCGAAGATACATCCTTCCAATTTTACACAAAAGAGCCCCCATGGGCTCGTTGTTAGTTCCGTCTCATGAACGAGGTAAGATGCGAGCAAAATTTCAAATGAGTCACTCATTCACAGGATTGTCTACGTCGATGGCATTGTGTACCTAGCCCTTAAACACTTGCATTCACTCACTAAGATGAGGCAAGCGCTACGCACGCTAGCATTACTGTTTGGTTATGGATATAAAGAAGATGAGTGATTATTTACAAAGCAAGTGGTTTTGAGAGATCTATTATATTTTTAGTCTGTAAAGAAAGAGTGTTTTAGCAAATGTCAAAGTTAACTGAAACTAACTTTCTTTCCGAAATAATATAAATACAGAGATATTGTATATCACTATACAAATATTAAAAAAATCTCAATCTTAATTGTTCCCCATAAATTCCATACAAAAGCGATTAACAATATTATTCGGATAAATCAGAGTCACGTAATGTTAAACGAGGAACAAAATTGTCATTCTAAGTAGTTAGGAGAATATTATAATCGACATAATTGTGTGTTATTTAAAGTAGTCAAGATGATAACAAGTAACAAGTCACTAATACTTATGTTTTAGATCTTATAAAATTCGAATGCTCTTTGTCCTAAGTATGTCAAATCTTCAATCATTTATATTTTTCGTAGGCACTTTTTTTTTTGTACTATCCTTTACTCTGGCAATGCGTGTACAGTGACAAAGAAAGAGAACTCAGGGTTAGAGTTGCCTGCCCAGTCAATAGGGGGACCGACGAATTTTCCAATTAAAAAATTGAAGGTCACATGTTCAATTTCAATGACTGCGTGCAAATTACTCTAGATCATCAAGCTTGGAGGATGTTTCAAAGATCGCATATAGGTGCTTGTGCCTATCGGTTATCAAAATTGCATCCATACAAACATCCGTATAAAATGTTTAAGATTTTTTCGGTAATTATTCCCCGATTACACTAATTCATAAGTTTGAGCCCATAATTAGATTATTAGGGAGACAAGGAAATGGTTCTTTAAGAAGCCTCGCGCAATTCAAGAAGAAAGAAATAAAAGAAAAAAAATGAAAATGGGCGGCACTTCGAGTAAAAAAGACAAGAAAAGAAAAGAGGGAAAGAGGGGATTGTTTACTTAAGTAAACAAAGGTGGTCAAGAAACGGGGTCGTGGTCACGGGTCGTGTCGCAATTGACGTGGAAACGAGGTATGATTGGAATTAATAAATAGAATGGATAATCCGGTGTTGTTGTCCTTGGCAAATGAATAGATAATCTCCTAAATTGATCTATTTAAACCATGATAATGAAAGATAAAGTGGGTATGGAGGACGTCTTCTATAGTTCAAAAGGCTATGTATGCTTGCCGTTCTGTAGATATAGTCTTACCCGATATATGTGAACGTGACCATTTATGTATATCCAAGAGAAATCAAAGATTTGAATATTTTGTATTATTAAAAAAGTATTAAATAAGTAAAAGGGTATGTGATGGCTCATGTCTTGTGGGAGAGAGAGAGAGAGATGGGTATGCGAGAGAAGTACAGGATTTCAGGGAAAAGTATCCGAAAAGTTATAAACCTATTACATTTGTATCAATTTAGTTCTAAACCTTTTGATTTAATGTCAATTTAGTCCTTCCGGTTAATTTTGTCTCGAAAATCGCTGACGTGAATGGCGGTCATCCAAATCTAGGCGAGGCCATGGTAGCCACAAGTGAGGCCGCCTTCGAACTGATGTCTAGAGTACCCTAGTTTTGTGCAATCGAGTATTCATGGATCGTCAACATCGAGAAATTTTACGGAGAGAGAATATTGGGTTGCGAAGCTTGGGGTTTGTTATAGATGACCTTGAGCTTGGCAAGACGGAGGAGAACAGAATTGGAGGTGAATTTCGAGAATAGCTGCTGCTTCCAATCGCACATGGCTTCCTACGTGGCCTTGTTCGACTCGATGAGTGAGTCCTTCTTGGCCCCGAGGGCCACGATGAACTTTTGCTGGGTCATCGACAGTGGGAGGGCTTGGCAACCCTCGATGGCCACAGTAAAAAAAAAGGAAAAAGAAAAGAAAAGAAAAATCAATAAAAAGTAGAAAAAATAAAATAAAAAATTGTCCACGTCAACTCCTGCTGTACCATGTAGGACAGCTAGGGTCCATATCAGCTTTGTTGGATGGACTCAATTGGCAAAACGTGAAAATGTTTAAGATTCAATTGTACAATTGAAAGGTTCAGGACTGAATTGGAAAAAGTGCAGTATTTATAACTTTTTTGGTAATTTTCTCAAATTACCGGGTAGTGTTGTCCCTGTAAACAAATAGGATTTATTATGATCTTTTAATGTTTTTGCGCAAATTCGTTTTGCTCACTCAAAATAAATAAGGTCAGAATCGAGGCAACTCGATCAAAGACACGTATCTTTCCCTCTTTTAGTAATTGGTTATAAAGCGAATTCAAAGCTAACAAGCCTAGTACTTTCTCAATATAACTTAGAATTTAAAAACATTAAGCGATGGACAAATTCGCAATTCGAAAGTTATCGATATAATAATAACGCTATTCCTATCGTGTCTAGTACTATCTTATTGGAGATATTCTTATACTACTATACTTTAAATTCATTTTATTTTTCCCTAATAGACCAAAATGTTCGACCAAATCTTTGTTAGCTTTCTATTTTTTTTTTGGGTCAATAATTTTGTAAGTTTTCTATAAAATGCTAGTGTTTGTCGTGCATGATGAGTTGTTCTTTGTGAGGGTGACGGTTTTGTAGGACTCCCATTTTGGCAAAGCATGATTTGTTGTTAAAATTATTATTGTTAATGATGCTTTTGCTCGTGCTCCTCCTGGCAACCTGCAAGAAAAAAAACAAAAAATAGATAAATAAAACAGGGTGCTATTGCTAATTACGAGAATCTCATGTCCTTGTCACAAAGTTTCGGGGAAATTTATGTTCAAACCACGCTTTCTATCTTTTATGAGCAAGTATGTCCTGTCATATCCACACGTATGGTCGAGAACAAGGGTGATTCGCTCGTAAACATCTACGCCATTTTGGGAAGTTCCGGTTTATGTGATTATGGGTTTTTCCTATCTTCATGTTGAGTATTTTTTATCTTTTTTCTATAGAAAAAAGGATTGTTATCGATATATATCGCTTTGGAGGATCGGTATTATTGTTTCGTTTTCTTTTAGGCTTCATTTGTTTCGCGAAAAATAAATAGTTTGGAAAGCATTTTTCCTAATTATGGCACAATTTCTATTGCTTAGGAAACGATCCAGGGGAAAATATATTGATTGTCGAAATAATCTATGTCTGCATATTCTTTTACGCGGAAATATTCTTTGTTTCTAAAGCGACGTTTAATTTTCCGTGAGACGAAGAGAGTTGCCCTCAAAATTGCTTCTTACTTGAAAAATAATCTCCAGAAACAATGGATTAATCCTCACAAGGCCTTTGATTATCTGTATTAGATAACATAACATGCCTCATCTGTAATATCTTGGAGTGAGAAATCTTAGGCAGTCGCAGAAAAAAATAGGAAAAATTACGTAAGTAGCGATTGATGGTTGCAGGTGACTAAGGTTCCTGTAATTCTCTATCGTTGCCCGGTCATGGTAACGAAAATTCGGCAATAAATAGAACTCCGTCGATCATATTCTTCGTCACGTGATTCCGATTTCGGGACTTAAATTCTTGTTCATTTCGATGAATCTAACCAGTAGTGAGGTGGGTGCTCGGAGATATCAGAAAGCTATTGATTTGATTTGAGCTTACAAAGGAAGCGGCTGTGCTTTATTGATACAATGAAGATGACACTGTAAGTCTCCTTTTACATAACAAAGATGGTGCTAAAGAAAGAGCACTTTCAAATGCTTTAGTTAACCCTGCTAGAATCGTTCGTTCTCTCTTCTTTTTTTTTTTTTTGTTTTCCGAGGCGGGCAAAGAATAATTAGCTGTTAAAAAACGTGTCGGCGAGAAAAAGAATACCATCGGCCGGAGGTCGCGAGCGACGATCGCGTTCCGATTCAGTGTGAAACTCAGTGAAGCACTGAGAAGGCATGGAGGAGAGGATCCCAGGAGCCATTGGCACCACCCGGGAAGTTGTTTTCATAGTGAAGCATCTGCTGCTCAGTGGGCCAAGCACATTCCATGCCCGTTTGATGATCATTTTGAGACATTGCCATGCTCATGGAGCTCACTTTCCAGCTCCTATTCGCCGACAATTCCGCGGAGCATTGATCCGTGTAGGGAGTGCTGATGCTCGTCCCGGCAGCCTCGGAAATTGGCCACGCCTGAGGCGTGAAGATGGTGTCGCTGACGGCGCCCTGGTCGAATAGGCCATTTTCCAGGACTGGGTTCATGTTGGTGTCCCAGGGAACTTCGAAGGATGGCTCGCTAGGCCACATAGCAGTGCTTGTGATCGCCGCGCTTTGGCCGGGGTACTGAAATTGGATCTGCGCATGAACTGGCGCGACTTCGTACCGCTCTTGATGGTCGTAGCTAGTGAAGTGTTCAGGACTTTGTCTCTTGGTCTGGAGGGACGCCGAGTTGCTGGAATCACCCTCTGCGGGATTGGCGAGCCTATTAGAGGCAGGAGCGGTCGGGGCGGACGAGACTCGGAGCTTGTTCGTGCTGTTTCTGCGAGATGTGTCCTCCATTACTTTCGGCTGGGCGGGCCGGCTGCTCAGGGGTGGAAGCATGTTCGGTGACTTCCCGTCAAACAGCCTCGCTTTCAACGCGCCCACAAGCCCTTCCGCCTCGTTCCCATTCCCGCACATCTCGTCGAACGAGAACGGCACCAAGTTATCCGTGATGCAGCTGCCTCTGCTGCCGCTCCCACCACTAGAGTTTGGCTCAGACTCAGGCAGCTCGAAGTTTGTCCGAGCGTTGGCCCCGCGCAAGGCCCTGGCGGCCTCATCATAGGCCCGCGCCGCATCCTCTGCTGTGTCGAAAGTCCCTAGCCAAAGCCTAACCTTTTGCAAGGAGTCTTTGATCTCCGCCACCCACCGCCCCGATGGTCTCTGCCTCACTCCGACGAACTTATGGTGGCCTCGGGACGAGGACTTCTTCCGGCCCCGGAAACTTACTCCTGGCATGCCCTTTTTTTTTTTCTCGGTCGATCGGAAACCTTCTTTTTATAATCAAACTAGCCCGATTTTCATGGCGATTGATTTTTATAAGAAGAGGCCCTCATGAATCTAGCATCTGCAGGACTTGAGAAATGGACAAGGAGGAACTGGCCAAGCTCTATGCGTTGGATTGATTGTGACGTTACCATTGCAGGCTAACGTTGTTCATATCGACCCAAAAGCTAGAATTGAATAAGTACGCAACTGGTTATAATCACAACGTAAGCAGTTTAGAAACGTCTTTACACAATCAGACACAATTTGGCACTTCTTTAATATAATATGTACGTGTGGAGTGGGCAATATTTCCAAAAGTTGAGACACTCGATGTCTCTTTGTGGATTACCTATTCGAAGGAAACTATTTCCGTCCCTATCAATTGGAGACAATCTACGTGACGAATTTTTTGCATTGACAATACATGCGCTGCAAGGTACCAACTAGATTTGCACATACATGTCGGTTTTATTTCCACCACATGCCCAGCACGGTATTTCCGTGACGGTAATGGCGTGGGATTATATCCCTTTTGGAGTGAAATTTCTACTTCTGAACTTCGATTAGTTGAATCTACCGCGACTAATGGAGGTGAAATCAGTGGTGGACGGCGAGGTAACGGCACAAATCCGACGAGTGAAGATGTTTACCTTCATTTGGAGCGAGGGCATTCTTATTACTTCGGTAATTCACTGGTTAAACATGAACTTGGTTGGGGTAAGAAGATTGGGTCACAAATTAGGCCCTTCAGACATCAATTTGCCTTCAATTTTCGAATTTGTCAGCACTGATCGAATTGAGTCGTCATATTGTTTCGATTCATGTTAAAAGTTTAAGAATAGGAGCTGCCGATTTTAGCCTAAGCTCCTAATTAACATCTGCGTTCCATATAGAATCCTAGCGATGACACGAATTGGGAATTTAGGATGAGAGAGGATCAAGCAGAGAAAATACCTAGGACGCTGTCCGTCTTTTAGTCATCACATGTCTTGACGAATTTGGTTAAATCCTAGAGTACAATATCTCATCGCTTGTGCAAGGAATTGTTTTCAATTTGTAGGACACCGCAAAGAGAATATGGTTTGATCGATACTCGAGTACAATAGCAATTTCCGCTAGATTTTCTCCCGGGAAAAGCTGATCTTATCCATAAAAAACCAAGCATCATATCATTCAGAGCGACGAACTAATCGTCCTCTCTTTTGAATTACACAGCTACCTTCTTGTTCATTACAGTCGGTCCTTTTGTACCCAGCATCATAAACCACAGAATTACCCTCCATACCTCGAGTCCACCACAAAAAAATTACCGCGGTATATTGGAAAAATGTAACATGAAATTGCAACAATGACAGAAATCTTCTCCTCGAACAAGCAACACTCGCTATTTCTATGCAAGAGGGACTCAAACTGATGATTCGAGAAGCAAATACAACATAAAGATTATTCAAACCGCCGATCACACGATAAGTCTCACAGACTAAATTTCTTCGCACGGAAAGGTGAAAGGGCGACTAGTATTGGTAATCCCCTTAGCGTTATTATAGGAGTTCCATACTTGGTACACACCCCATAAAATGTCTAATTTGAGCAATAACACCTGCCTAGAACGGCATGCCCATCACCACATGACGCAACCCACCACAATGCAAATTTGTAGAATGCGAAAGGATCAACATAGCACAAGGGTCATCCACAGATTAACCTAGGACCAAGGCTTCTTCATACTGTTTGAGTATGAACAATGCAACTTGCGCCACTTGGCCAACTACCTGAGCAACAAGTTTCGTAAGATGGACATAAAATTGGGTAAATTTCGTCCTTTATCACTTAAGTTTTTGTGAAGTTTGCAATTAGGTCACTAAATTTTGATTTTAATCACTCAATGCACTAAAGTTTCAGTCGACAACCAAAGCAAATAGCACATTCAAATGAGTAGCAAATATAACAGAAGCCTAACAACAGAAACAACATAATATTCCAAACATTTCTACTGTTCCATAACATAATATTTTCTAGACATTTGTCCGCCGTCCCTAAGAATAACTTTCACTGCAAAGTAGTACTTACCAAAATATCAACAAAGGCTGGCTAGTTATGCGTCCCAAAAGGTTTAGGAAGTCCCACACTTGGAAACATCGGCCATTCCATCCTGCAGACTGACCACAATTATATTATCATGCGCCAGCAAATTGATCTCAATTACCACCTTGGCCGCCTCCCCTCCCCATTCTCCCTCCTGACCATCCTTGGCCCCCATCATTTTGGTCTTGGCCTGTCCCAACTGCTCCCATCTGCATCATCCATATTTTCTGACCATCCTTTCTTCCAACCACCGGAACCCTCTCCTCCACCAGAACTCTCAGTTTTCTTCCAACCATCACCACTGGCTCCACTTTCCTGTGCAGCCTGGGAGGACCCACCACCTTGTTTGCCCCATGAAGAATCTCCACTTTCTTTATTTGAAGAGCCTCCATTTTTATTCCAAGACCCATCATCAGCATCATCTCTGTTTCCAGACCAACCCTTATTCCAACTGCCAGATCCTTCTCCACCGGAACTCTCAGTTTTCTTCCAACCATCACCATTATTTCCACTTCCCTGCCCAGCCCAGGAGGACCTACCACCTTGTTTGCCCCGTAAAGAATCTCCACTTTCTTTCTTCCAAGAGCTTCCATCTTTATTCCATGGCCCTCCACCAGGGCCATCTTTGTTTCCTGACCATCCCTTCTTCCAACCACTGTACCCTTCTCCTCCACCAGAATTCTCAGTTTTCTTCCCACCATCACCATAGTTTCCACTTCCCTGCCCAGCCCAGGAGGACCCACCACCTTGTTTGCCCCATGCGGATTCTCCACTTTCTTTACCAGAAGAGCCTCCAAATTTATTCAATGACCCACCATCAGAATCATATTTGTTTCCAGTCCATCCCTTGCTCCAACCACCAGACCCCTCTTCCCCAACAGAAGAGTCAGTTTTCTTCCAACCATCAACATTTTTCCCACTTCCCAAACCACTCCAAGAAGAGCCTCCATCTTGCTTACTATATGAAGAATCTTTATCTGGTTTATTCCAAGCGCTTCCGCTTTTGCTCCATGACTCTCCGGCAGCATTGGAAGCCTTTGGGTTGCTCCACTGCTCCATCTCCTGGCCAGTAGATCCACCTTTATTCAACACATCTGCACCAGAATCTGCATTTCCAGTGTCGCAAGATTCCTCAGACTTTTTCCCGCTGCTCTCAGCGTTGCTTGTGAGTTTTTTCTTTCCCCATGGTGCAGCACTGGAAGAAGATTTATTGAGGCTTCCAATCCTATCATCCCACTTGTCATCCCCAGCTCTTGAAGTGTCTCCCTCTTGTGCATTCCATGAAGCGTTTTGACCTTGATTGTTCCATGAAGACCCTCCAGAAGAAATCTTTGGCTTGTTCCAGCTGTCAGTTTGATCGTTGCCACCAAATTTACCTTTGCTCCATCCACCAGCTCCTGAATACCCGTTCTCTTTCTCCCAGGAGTCCTTGGGTTTAGCCCAGTCACTTTTTGAACCTTCGTTGTTGTTCCCCCAGGAAGATGCAAAGTCAGCTTTCGGTTCCTGATTGCAAGAGTTACCTCCAGCATCATTCCCGGATCCTCTAACCGGCTTACTCAAGGAAGATCCTTCATCTTGTCTATTCCAAGATCCTCCATCAGCACCAAAAGACTTGGGTTTGTTCCAACTGCCTCTTTGATCGCGGCTCTCATATCCACCTTGACCCCAATCCCCAGAAGAATCCACCTTTCCTTTGCCCCAGGATCCCTCTGAGCTTCCCCAACCGCCTGAACCTTTTTCTTTAACCCAAGATGCAGCACCATCACCTGAAGAGAAATGTCACAAACTTCCTGAGCAATACCTAATTAAATGATTTTTAACATAATAAAATATGATACGAGGAAAGTCTACAGCTAAAGGAAACCAGACTAGACATACTGAAAATAAGCAGAGGTTCACCTGACATTAGAAACTAGTAATGATTGAGGGTGAAAAGGTCTTCGATCTCTACAACAAATTACGTATATTAAAGAAATGTAAATATTATCGAGTTTTTTTACTGTCATTGTTCCCAAATTTACTACAAAAATTTTCATCCATGAAGTTTGCTTGTTACTTATGCAATAAAAATTTAAGGATGTGTATCCGGATAACTAACATTACATAATAAAATATGTATAATAAATTTTATATTGATGAAACCTATTCGAGCATACAAAGGGAAATGGTAATATACCGCAGTGAAAGTAATGCCATGTGGCGCACATAAATGATGACAATTTATAAGACAGTATAATCTAGCAATATATAATCAAGCGACTAAATAAACAGGTAGAATGCCTAAAAACTGACTTTGATTTAACCGAGCAAAATAAATCAAACGTACTTAATCATCCAGATTTCAGGAAAAATAAGAAATCAATTTTAAGGGTGCGCATGACAATGTTTCTGTGCTCGGGAACTATTTCTACTTACAAATGATTCTTTTTTATTCTGTGCCCAGAAACAATTTCTGAACATTTAAAGGAGTTTGGTAACTGTCCAAAATTTCTATTTTTGGGATAGAAAAGAACAGAAATGCGTTTGGTAAATACACAAAATTTCTTTTTATTAATATTTTGAATTGTTTAATTTTTTTTTTTCTTTCTACCCATTCTCTTCCTTGACCATGGCCGGTCACCGGCGACCGGCCATAGGCCAGGGCGTCGCGGCCATCACCGCCGCCTTGGCCGCCTGCCTCGCCAGATCTGGGTGAGGCTGACCTCGTCATGATCGACGGCAAGCCGCCTCGCCCAGGCGATGAGGGTCCAGCCCTCGCCCTCGCCGATAAGGGAGACCCTCGCCTCCGCCGGCTGCCGGTGAGGGCCGTGATGCCCTCGCCGGCCCTAGGCTGTGGCCGGTCGCCAGCAGCCGGAGACCGGCCACAACCCAAGAAGAGCAACACAAAAAGAAGAAAAAGAAGAAAAAAAACTGATTCTCAAAATTGTGCCGAGAAACAAGAAGCAACTTTTTTTTACTTCTTGTTTCTCTTCCAAAACTGTTTCTAGGCACAAATTTTTGCAAAAATGTGCCCAGGAACAAAAAATTTACCAAACACATTTCTGTTCCCAAACTATTTCTGGGAACAAAAGAACAGAAATTTTCACTGTTTGGCACGTTACCAAACCGGCCTTAAAAGTCTCGTCAACTTATTTCATCTATTGTTTCTTCAACTTCAATACGCTTGACCAAACTTCAGTTGTTCTATGCAATCGTCGACTTTATAGTAAACTTTCTTCTTTCTCTTTTATTTCTCACTATCCTTAGTAAAGTAGTGTCTGGTGATTTGGCTGTTCACTGAATTAAATTCATGATTCTTCATACCTACGTACTGTAAAAAAGTCCACCATCAAGGTTTTATAACCTATAACAGAAAGTACTCCAATTAGCAGTACATGGAACATCTGCAAAGGCTAAAGAGTAGTTGCAGCATACCTTCATTTTTCCATCCAGATGACGAATCCTGACCATATGATCTTCCTCTTCCAAAACGACCACCACCTCGTTGACCACCTCTTCCTCTTCTCCCACCTGACCCACGACCCCCATCAAATGTTTTCTGCCTCTCCCATGAGTCTTGATTATTCAAATCATCTTTCTTTTCCTTCCCCCAATCTCTGCGCCCTTGATCTCCACCAACAGTTTGAGGTGTACTCCATCTGTCACTTCGGTCCTCATTGCCGTGTTTGTTCCATGAAGACCCTCCAGTTTGCTTACCCCAAGAAGAACTTCCATCCCCTTTTCCCCAAGAACCTCCATCTTCTTTATGTACATCAGCTTGCTTACTCCATGATGAAACCCCGTCTGCTTTATTGCAAGAGATTCCAACATCCTTGGTCCAAGAAGAACCTCCGACCCGTCCAGGCTCATCAGCTAACCTACCCCATGAAGAACCAGCATCTTGTACACCCCAAGAAGAATTCTTGCCACCTCTCTCCCCAGAACCTCCATTGCTTTTAGACTCATCTTGTGATTCAGTCCAAGAAATTCCTTTACCTGTTTTATCCCAAGAACTGTCAGATTGTTTACCCCATGTAGAAGAGCCATCTTTCTCATTCCCACCATCTAATTTACTCCATGAGGAAACTCCATCTTGTTTCTTCCACGAAGAAACCCCTTCATCTCTCTTGAGTGATGAGCCCTCACCAGCTGCGTTCCCAGAACTTCCATCTGTTCTCTTCCAAGAAACTCCAGCTTGTTTGCCCCAATTATCACTTAAATCCTTATTCTTTTCTCCAAAAGCCGCAGCCTCACTAGAGGAATCAAGATGACTTTTTGTCTTGAGGTTCGCGCCACCCCAACTTTGAGAATCTTTTGAAGGGTCTTCCGCTTTTCCCAATGATGAACTAGCATCTTGATTATTCCAATTATTCCAAGAAGAACCTCCATCAGTGCTAGAAGCCTTTGGTTTGTTCCAACCGCCTTTATCACAACCAACAGTATTATCCTCCTTCCCCCTTCCCCAGGATTCATCTGAATCCTTCCATGCACTTTTGTTGGTGAAATCCCTATCCTTTTCATTTCCAGCTCCAAGTGTTGCACTGCCCCAATTGCCTGCATCATTTTTAAAAGATTCTGCAGCATCTCCAGTTTGTTCCAATCCTTTACCCCAGCT
Organism: Syzygium jambos; assembly: GCA_031216235.1. Taxonomy (NCBI): domain Eukaryota; kingdom Viridiplantae; phylum Streptophyta; class Magnoliopsida; order Myrtales; family Myrtaceae; genus Syzygium; species Syzygium jambos. The sequence continues at coordinate 6,445,919 of CM062229.1, read as the reverse complement.
GCCTGTTGAACTGCCACCAAAACCACCTTTTGTGCTAGCTTTGTTCCACATGCCATCACCTTTTCCCCACCCACCTATTTGATCATTATTAGAGGCCACTTTATCATCAGATGCAGCTTTACCCCAGGTGGAGTGCTGCTCTGGAGCCACTTTTATCTCCCATCCGTTGTCCTCTACATCTACACAATTGTAAACAAAGGGATACAAGACGGTTCAAACACGACATGTAAGATAAAACAAAGATCAAACCTATGAAAACATTCCTGACCCTTTTTGGAATCAAAACCTGCAGAGCTGGACGGATCTGCAGAATTATGTTCAGTCGGAACCTGCATAGCCAGACCATTTTTTCTAAGATACTTCAGACATTTGCATTAAAAAAAGGAATGGAAAAGAGAGAAAAATATAAAGTAACAAGAGCAAGTTTACTAACCGGAAATCCTGGGGCAGAAAAACTAGGCCACGAACTCCTAGAATAAAGAAGAGGCAATGAAGGGTTGTCACAATTACCATTATGTGATTAAAGCAAAAAACAATCTCAATCTTTGTGTAGAAGATAGAGTATGTAAGACACCGACAGCTAATAGACCATCTCCCACTGGTAAAATAGTCATGCCACCACATGCACTGCCTCCACTAACAACCCAATACTGGATTAAGACCTGTACTTAGGCATTTGATAGAATAAAAGTTGCACCTATTCTTTGAGATCACTTAGGCAACTGGACTTTATCTGAGCACTAAATTTCTATGATAGATAGCGAAGTTACATATATTGCACTCACATTGAGAGGTGCAGAATCAGATATTCTAATCATAGAGCTGATGTTCAGTAACCAAAGAACACTTAGGGGAATACTAATAGCACAAAAAACCAAGAACTGAGTGACAGATTCCAAGCAAAATCATATCAAAGGACTGCAGTCACAATGTCAAGCAAAATCATATAACTGAAAAACCAGTGAATAAGTAAAGTAGATCTTAGAGGCTACTCTTTAACTCTATGACCAGCCATGTGACTATAGTTGAATTGGTCCACAGAAATACAAACGTCCATGCTGAAGACATTCATTTCAAGCACAAGAGAAAGCAACGGAAGTTCTAAAATTGCAGGGCATATTTCTTGCAAATGGTGGCTTATCTGGTTTCTTTTTTGGTTTGGATATGCATTAAATAAACAGCTACATAACCATGAGAGTACCCCGTAGCAGATGACCCTCCAGCATTCCAGCCACTGCCACCTGCTGAAGCTCCAGCTCCACTTATCCAATCTACATATATGAAAGAACACAAAATCTTTTATGACACCTAATTTCAATCACTAGGAGCATCTCTTTTATAAGTTGTCCAAAAAACTAAGCCAATAAAGAAATTGAGAAAGGAAAGACATCAAAGCTATTTGTTCAGAGCAGAGCATTAGAAAACAAAGATCAGAGAAAATTTTCAAACCAAATGAATCAGGAGATGCAAATAGAACCTCGTAACACAATGATTTGAAGATGTGATTTAGCAAAACAATACATGAAAAATGAACATTCGTTATATGAACAGTACCAATTGGGTAATCTAAGACATTCACCTGTAGAACATCCCTCGTTTCCAAAAAGATCAAATGGTTTTGAAGTACTGGAATCAGGGTCCACCCTATAAAAACCCACCAAAGTTACATAAGAGCAAAGTATAGGTGCATCTCAGAGTTCGGGAATACTCATAGATCATGGAATATATAAAACCTACCCGTTCGATATAGCAGTGCTCCTTCCACGGAGCTCGGCAAGATGCTCCGATTTAACTGCAGCAATAAGAGGGTATGTGACAATGTCACCATGCTAACTGACCTAATCAAGTTCAAAATGATAAACAAACCTGTAAGAACTTTTTGTTGAGAGTCAAGCTTCACAGTGATGTCAGAACGCCTTACAGCTATGACACGGCAAAGATATCCCTTCAAAGGGCCAACCCTGATTCTCAATGTTTGCCCAACCGAGAATGGTCCATCTTTATCACCTCGAGTAACTTCACATAGAAGCTAATTACTCAACCACACGAAATGTACGGACAGTTACACTAAGTAGTTAGATACTTACAGTCGTTTTCCCTTGCTTGCCAGGACTTCTTGGGTGACAAAGGGGATTTGGGAGAAGACGGTGAATCATCAAATCCAAAAAAACCCGACTCAGCACCCTGAAAGTTGGAGAGTTTAAAACAGAGAAAAGGAAGGAGAAAACCTCATGTATCAGAAAGGAGCAAAACAAAGACACTCAGCACCTTCAAATATTCAAGAGATTGCAGAAAAAGAGAACCTTTTCAGAGAATGCATTAACTGGAGCTTTCATTTTCTCACAACATTGAGCTTTGCAACAGGTATAACCCCCATTTTCCTCCTCATTCTCATTGCATAAAAAGATAATCCCTCTGTAGATTTGCTTGACAATCCCTTCCTTATCCTGCAAAAGGATGTATCAGAATGCTAAGGTTGAAGTCTGTGCACACATTAATCAATAGTAAAATTAATTAGTCTACAACTGTGTAGAAACTGCTACCAACCTTTGATGGACCTTCCAGCACTCGAACTGAGTCGTTAACTGAAATGGCTTTCTTGTGCTGATCAAATGCTGTAAACTTTCCCTCAAAGGGTCCATTCTTTATATCATGAACACCCACATTTAATACCTTATTTCCCTCTGGGCCCTCTTGAAGGATCTGGCTCAATGATAAACCAGTAACAGGAAAATAAGAAATAACAACTGTACATATAAGGTTTAAAAGGTGCATCTATAAAATGAGACAAAGAAAGATATGAAAAGTTTACCTTGTAACTATCATCTTTGTCAAAGCCAACAATAAGACCAAAATCTTTTCCCCTATAAGTGCAATGTATGCAAGTATTCAAATTAAATTTGGAAAAAAGGAGCAATAGATGGAAAGGTAAAGTAAATCCAAGTGATTGACACATAGTGGCCAATTATCACTGCATAAGTAAACAAAGACTCACCCAAGACTAACAAGTTCATATAGTTCGTATTTCTTTGCAGAATTGGAGCTCGATGAGCCATCTCCTTTTTCACCCCCTTTATCACACTCTACCATTCGCTTTTTCTTTTTATCACCATAAAGCTGTGAAAGCCATTCTACATCTCCAGATTCATTATTCTCAGCAGGCTGAAACTTCAATAATTCCTCTTCTGAAGGCATGACACTCCAAAAGCTTAATGCTTCTAATGACATTCTTTTGTATAAATATCCATCCTTGAGCATCAATCCATCAAGAACCTCAAAATGTTTTCCAGTTTCACGATCGCGCCGATATTGCATGCTAGGACGAAACTCCCTGAACACAAGATGGAAAGATATGTATCATAAACCAGAGCTGATAAATTATGTTGACTAAGTTATCTATCTTACACTTACTCAAGTTCACTTGAGCTGATTAATCTGGGTGCTGGTACAGCGGTTCTCTTATTAGAAACGCCCCCACCCTGGGAAAAGGAAAATATGCTGATCACAAATTATGATTACAAACTCATGAAATAAATCATAAAGCCATCAGACTTCACAAAGCAGTAGAAACTTCGTGCTTCAAACAGCCTCCACTAAAACTTTCAAGTAAAGCCAGCCATTAGTGGCCAGAATTCTTATAATCAGTAACGAGACAAAGCTTAATGTCTATAAGAATAACATGAAGAGCTTATAAAAATGTTCCTTCACATATGATGAGGACGAAAGAACTTGAGATGTCATGCTGTTCTGAAACAAGGCAACTGAGTACAAAAAAACCCACAAGAAGTAGCACAACACAATCACAAAGCCACGTCAAGTTACACAATTCAGGATCCAATAACTGATTAAGAATTAACTGAGAGAAAGATATCTACAGGCAAAAAGTATTATCAGAACTAAGTTAAATAATTACAAATTTCTCAGCCATCGCCTGTAAGTCGATTCTGGGGATCAGCTTCACTGTTGCCCTACTTCGCTCATCATTTACCGCAACAACCTACAAGACATAATTTTGAATGAATAAGTAATAGGTAAATTCGAGAACCAATAGCAACCTAACCCCTGAAATCATACCTGTGCAAGGTCCCCCTTGTATTTACCATTCTTCACACGGGCCCACATGCCCACAGAGACTTCACTGCGCTTGCTTCTCACAGAGAGCAAGTGGGAAACTTCGTTTCTTGGAACTGGCACTATTCGACTAGTATAGATACTACAGAGGCCCCTACATGACTGTTATAAGAATGGAATGACCATTTACCAGTCATTACCATAAATAAACCTTTGAAAGTAAAATAAAAGAAGTACTGATGACTTCTAAATAGATCAATTAATCAAATAAGTAGATAAAGAATATACGCATTTTCATGTACTAAGGCCAAAAACAAATCAGTTACCTCAATTACATCAGACTGACGGTCTGCTTCAACGTAAATGTAACCTTTGACATGGTCAATAGCAAAAGCAGATATAATCTGAATCTTCTTACCCAGTGACATCAAGTCAACAAACTTCTGCATAAGACAAAAGGCCGAATTTCTCTCTCGACCAACCTGAAACATTTAGTCAATGGGAGAAAACCTATTAGGCAGGAAGAACATGAAAAGAAACCAGAAAAGATCGAAAAGTTCGGCTTTATATCACAGAATAAAAGAAAATAAACATCTACCGTGCATTTAACTTTCCAGACCATTGGATCCTTAACAGAAGGCATACCAGAACCTCCATCAGCTGAGTCCTTGGCATCATATTCATCAGCAAATCTTACCAACGCCGAACCATCTCTGTAACGTGCTTCCATAATTTTATCGAATTCCTCCTCAAACTGCTCTTCTTTGGGGAAAACTGGAAGGTTATGTGCTTTAAATGCATCGTTCTTGAGATTCTGCACAGCATCAACTTCTTCCATAAAACCTGTTACCACATAATAAACAGCATAATGGACAAAGATAAAGATCAGTCATTTTATAACTCATCATTACACCTCAAGAGGCTTCAAGTTTGCAACCTGTACATGCGCAATCCAACACTGAATGATGCTTACAACGCAACATAAAATCGTCACTTCTTTCTATGGACCACAACTAGTCTTCACTGTTCAATGCCACGAGATTATCCTGAGACTAGTCAGTCTTATGGAATGCAGAGTCATAAACATTAACCACCAGAGCTGACCATGAACCTTTAACAAAACAATATGATCAATTCAACTATGAGTTTGAAAATCAACATCCCCAGAGCATATGAACTAGGAAAGAGAAGATGGAAATTGATTGCATCATGTAAATATGATATCCTGCAACGTGAAGTTAAAATTGACCATAGATGCTTTGTCTGGGAAGGAGGGGGAGTGAAGAAAATGGACAGCGGGTGAGAAAAATTGTAAAATTTTTGTGGAAAGAAAAGAGGGAAAATTTTAAAATCTTATCCGCCCCCCACCCACATTTTCTCTTATCAAACCTAGCACAAGGGAGAGGAAAAAATCAACTACTCCACAAGAAACTTCAAGTCATGCAATTCTTTGTAATTGTGAGTGCAGATTGTAGGAGAGGACATGAGATGCACACTTATCTTCTCCGACACATCATCAAGCCAAATCTAGGTCAAACAACTAATACAACCGCACTCTAAGCAAAGATAGGTCATTGTCTGAATAGGAGGCACGCCATACAAACAAACAAGTATAAACAAAGGAGGAGCTAATTGACTATCAAATTAAAGCTAACTAGAAAAAGATAAAGCAAAGTCTCCACACTGCGGGACTCTAAACAGCAAGCATTTTAGCTTTCACTCCAAATGATTCTAGTCTGTCAAATGCAGGTGTTCCTTCTCCAGCTTCCTATCAACTTTAGAGCAACTAAATTATCTTCCTGAGAAAGGTAAATGGCTCCACCAATTTCAAGGTGACGGTAGTCCTTCGTACAAAGCTTGCAAGCCACTAACAACCCTCATCGCCCTTCTTACATCACCTCACATCATAAAATACCTGGCAAAACTACACGATCGCAACATCTCCACCCTCACCAGCATTAACCATAGATGAAGCAGTTCAACTTTGAGCCGCTTGGATAGCAGTATTTCAAAGAGAAACCAACATGCAAACACTGTTCATTATCCCCAGTTGCAAGTGGTTCAAAACAGAACTTGCATTAAGCATCAGCAACCAGCAAACCACGCGTTCCCCAAAAAAAAGTTCAAAGAAATAAACAAAAAAAAAAAACCTCAAAGCCCTCCCCTTACCCTGAAACCCTAGTTTTGACCATTCCAGCATATTCAACCGCATAACCTCAAGTTTCCACAAATTACAGGACACAAGCTCAACATCATCAGCCATCGCCACAACACAACTCGGAATCCGCGACATGTTTAAGCGAGCGCCTACACATACAGCCCGCGGACGGAAAGGAAAACACTGTAAGAAGAAAAAAAACATGATAAACCCCCCCCCCTCCATTCACCGCAATTTCCCCCACACCCTCCCAGAGGCTCGAGCGCCGGAAATCCATGCCGAAACACGGAAATGCAAAGCTGGAATGCAGACCCAAATGCTGGGTGTCGCAGAGCGAGCGAGCGAGCGAGCTACAAGAGAGAGGCGCGAGCTACAAGACCTTCATCGTCGAAGATGCTGTCATCGCTGGAGTAGTCGCCGCCGCCGATCTCGTCGGCGGCGTCCTCGAAGAACTGGAGGACGCCGCGGTTCCTCCGCTTGCGGCCGCCGCCGCCGCCGGTCTTGTCGTCGTCGTAGCCGGCGGCGGCGGCCTTCCGCTTGCCGGACGATCCTTTCCCGGCGACCTCCTTGGCCTTCTTCCTCGCCATTCTTCACCGCCGGACGCTCTCAGCCTGACATGTAGGTACAGAGGGCTTCTGATGAGAGAGAGAGAGAGAGAGAGAGTGGGGCTGTAAAAGTGACAAGCGGGTCGGGTTGCACTTTTACCACGATATCAACTTCTTTGGGACACGTGTCCACGAAAAAAAATCGACACAAATGACGCCCGAATTTTAGCCCGACTTGCAATTTCGTCCCTCAATTTTTTTTTTAGATGTTCGATATCATCCGTGAATTATATATCATTACGTTCAATATTATTCTTCTTCAATTAATTCGAGTTAACCGGAACTGCCCATTTGGCTTTTGATATGTAAGCTTCAGCGGGTGAACAAAGAAAAAAAATAACGTTACGCATACCATATTCAATTTGGGCAAAAATTTAAAAGAGCGTAACTCATTGCTCTCGCGTCCTTTTATGTCGATCTCTTTTATTTTATTTTGTATGACTTTACGAGGGGAGTCTCGTGGCATATAAGATAATGTTAGAAAATTGTGCGGAGAAAAGCTATCAAAACACCTCTCTCGTTATTTCTTACCACAATTTTAGATAACACGTTGGATAAATTAAAAATTCAGCTCAATTCAGGTACTATATTGAATAAATTAAAATTATAAGGATGACATTACACATTAAATCGCAATTCAAGGATTATTTGCGTGATTATCTCCTTCTGTTAATAGAAATATTATACTACTCATTTACGTGTTAAAACATAATCGTACTTAATTGCGAAGACACCTCGTAACGTTTTACCGTACCCGTGGAACAAACTTTGAAGTGCCTCCGATGGAAGAGAGAAACGGGTGAATCTCCTGTTAAGCTCTTGATTTTTACCCTAATCGTAATTATTCGAGTATTAATTTCTCTCATTGGATTTGATTTGAGGATTTTCTTTTATTATATTTCCATCTAGAGTAACGATCATGTTATAAATGCTTATGCTGACCATAAGAACATAGAGTTGTCGCCGCTAAAAATGTATTCAAATCACACTATACTTGGAACGAATTTAGGAGGTTAGATCCATGTGCTCCAACAAGAATCCCGTGCGCGTGGGAGGGCAAATTCCATTTCAATTGCAAATTAGTCTCGTGAGCCCAAGACATCTCGCTATTAGCCAATGCCTTTTTTGCAAGGCGGCGGTGAGATAGACTCGACATGACTCGGGGACAAAAACTTTGATTCGAACATAAATTAGCAAGTTGGGCTTTCGTCAAGTGGCGATAAATAAGTCGGGGGTATAAGCGAGTACACTACCAGTAAGTTGCTCGAGTTTGGCTCACGGGTTACTCGCCTTTGGCTCCAACCTTTTCGAGATCGAGTCGAGGTCAAGTAGCTCATCATCTAGTCGAGCCTGAGCTTGAAGATACTCGACCCAAGTAGCTTGCGAACCTAACGGAGCGAATATAATTAATAAACTATAAATTTGAATTATATATGTGCATTGATAAGTATATAGTAAATTTTTCCATTTATGGTGCATTTTGAAAATTCAAGCTCAAGTCCGAGTATAATTCTAGCTTTGACTAGAACTTGTTGATCAGTTAAGTCCGCCTCGAACTTGAACTCACTTAAAAACTTGATTCGAGTTGAGCTCGAAATTGAAAAACCAAGCTTGGACTCGACCTCTTTAAAGACTTATTTCAGCATTTGTGACTTCTTTGATTAAATCTAAATCTCCTGAAAATTTTAGAAATCTATGCATTTGAAATGTGATCTAAAAATCACTAACATATATATCGCTAATAGTAATATACAAGTGTCGAAACTTACATTCTTAGCAATGACTTTGCCTATTTGCACTCCTGCTTTTGGGTTCACAAGCCAACTCATGGTGCTCGGAGAAAGGGAGGAGTCTATCATCGTGCATGCAATTTATCAAGCACCAAGTAGATCAATGTCATCATCATATTCCATATAGAAGCAGCACATACATAGAAAAGATATGACCTAAGTTTTCATAGAACACGCTATAGTTGGTAGCGAGATGAACAGACCTTACACAGATAAAAACCAAATGAAGAGTAGGAGGTTCGCAAAACATGCTAGTCGTCACAGCTGAAACATCCTACATTGAAGATAAGCGGGACACTGACAGTCGGGCATATAAAGCCTAAACAAGACTGGAAGCAGGACAGTCAGAGCGCACTCCCAAGTGCTCAGTAGCGCTCAAATGAAGATGGACGCCCTCCCCGGCTTGGACGGTCATAAGGACCCGCCCTGCTTCGGTAGCTCCGATCCTCATTCCGTGCTGGCCCTCCACTCCCGTACCTATCACCACCACCTCGTGGGCCGGCATCCCTGTCGTAGCCTCTATCTTTGTTGAAACCGTTCTGAGGATAGCGATCTGAACCACCATATCTGTCACTGGTAAAGCGATCCCCAGATGCGTACCTGAGTGATTAGCAGAACACATGTCAACTACAAGTGACGATGTCGGTATCCCATTACAAGCACATCATTTTATTTAAATTGTTATCCAGACAAAAGGAAGACCACTTATCGTTGGTATCTAGGGAGATATACCTACACAATATTACATATATATATCTATAGAACAAGTAGGAGCTTTGTACTTGGCTCTATACCATTCTGTACAAGTGTGATGAACATGACAAAATAAGTAGAGCTGGCCGACTTTTGTTCCAAAAACCAGCTAGGAACCATGAAATGCACCTCTCAGTAAACAAAAGTCAAGTTGAACTCCACTCTTTCTATATAGCTGAATGAAAAAGAAAGAAAATTCAAGTACCTGTCGCTAACATAGCGATCACGGCCAGCATGTTTCACATCTCTGCTCTCAAAGCGGTCCCTATCCCCAAAACGGCCTCCATCATAGCGGTCATCAATGAAACGATCACGTTCTCCTCCGAAGCGATCTCCACCACCACCAGCCCCTCCGTAACGAGAATGTGAGGAGAGTGGAGGACCACCCCCACCTCGTCCACCGCCTGCTGAAGGGCAATCACGAGCCCAATGACCGAGGCGCCCACATTTGAAGCATTCATCTTGTCCAGCAGGCCTGTCTCCTCCATAATTTCCCCGGCCCCCTGATGAGTAGCCTCCACGATAGGCATGGTCCCCATCATCTGCCATTTTGGGTTGAGCTTTGTTCACTGAGATAATACGGTCACCAAATTCACGTCCATGCATCTCTCTGATAGCATCCTCCATACCACGTCGATCTGCATAGGTTACGAACCCAAATCCACGAGGACGGCCTGTGTCTCTTTCCAGCATAATCTACAGAAGAACAACGTTAGGGAAACTGTGCAAATGAAGCATATGACAGAAGTCTAGTCATTTGTAAATTGCACCGAAATTAAAGCACAAGTTGTACTAGAGCAAAAGCTTAACATCATGGACAAAAAAATCATATGAAACAGAAAGCTGCTGTGAGATATTTATTCACTTGATTTGGCAGTCACTCATGCTTATATATTACCACAAACATCCAGTACCCTCTAAAAAAACCTAGTCCAAGGTAAGCACAAGACAAAATAATAATCTCCAAAGAGGGAGGGAAAGAAGATGGATTAAAGCCCTTACGAAGGCCAAAATCACGAAAACATCGAGAGAGAGAGACAAAATAAATCATTGACTAGCTAACTGGTACCAGAAACATACGCTCTATTTTTTACAAGCAATAAATCCAGAAAAATGTAAAATTCCTTCAGATTCATGAACGGCCAAGTTCAACTACATTGACAAAAAGGAACACCCTAAATGCAACAGCCCTGAGAGTAGATACAAGAAAAAGGGAGGCAACTTTCCTCATCCACGCAATCAATTTCACAGATAATGAGTCATAATGCTTCTTTATGATTATGGCTTCTTTATGAACATCGCAAGAATCCAGATAAACACTCAAATCTGGTGTTATTCTAAAGGGATAAACAGACCATATAGAATCTTCACCAAGCATATATAAAGGAGACATGATGGTTAAATGACAAAGGAACAATGTTCACAGGCTAGTCATACGAAAATATCGGAAATAAAGAGAACAGGTTGAACACGCTCTGTTCATGGTTTCATCAATACCATATTCAAGGATCCAATCTCTGTTGCACTTTTATAATAACAACTGAAGTTAGAGATTAACTTATAATTTAATTATGCTTCATAGTTATGTAGGCAGTATGTAGAGAGCTAATCAGTAATAAAGAAGCTGAACTTACTCGTTTTTATAACAAGAAAGGCATGACAAGGAGTCAAACAAATGCATTGTATCTAACACAAGACGGTCTGCCATTGCACAGTCCAAAATTAGTTGAAACGGAATTTCGTTCTCAGGACCCCCAAAAGATTGAGAAAGCAATTCTGGCATCAGCCAATCGCGTCATAGATCACACAACTGACAACTTTTGAATGGACTAGAAGTGTCCATTAAATCTGATTTTCTTCATTTTCTCTAGAAGATGATGTTGCCGCCAAGAGACTTAAACTCAAACAGCTCATACCAGCAATGAACACTGTAAAGATCAGACTCACATCAAGGGTTCTGACGGCATCAATTTTCTTAAAAGTCCCCTTCAACATTTAGTGAACAGCATTACCCACAGAAGAGAAAACTTTACAGCGAGCCAGTATTTTTGTCATTGGATACTGTAATTACTCAATGCTAATAGCACATCACGGTATGTTTCCTCAAATTTGTGTTGGAAAATTTGGTTCATAATTCTGCTGCAGTGAAATATCTTGCTTCCAGAAAAGAAAACGGGGAAAGAAAGAGAACAGAGACAGTACTCAAAGGAAAATCTACAATCTCTCAGAATTAGCACACAGATACAACTGTAGGTGTCCACCTCCACATTGCCCTTGTTATATGAAAGTCACTGATCTGCCATCAGAAGATCGCACATCATACCACCAATCTCTTTGGTAGGGTATTCCGAAGTTATAATATGAGGACAGAATGTACCTCGAGAGAGGACAGGAACGAAAGGTTTTTCAGGCCAATCAGCACTTGAAACTGCCAAAAGCTGACCCAATCGAACAAACTCAAATACTAAATCACAAATGGAACCACTCAGACTGATAACACAGAATTATGCGAGCTGATCCCTGAGGAAGAGCTGATTCTCCTCTCGGACGGACAAAACAGATCTGATGAGTCTCAATATGGCTATCAAGCAGCTGGATGTAAACCTAACATGGACAGCGGTTGATGAACATATACTGGGTTGCATCAGTAGCCTCATATGCCAGCCCATGTGGAAAGATTTCTTATTAGAACCACAGCGTCTAATTGAGCAATCAAATCGTCAGGGTCTAATTTTAAGTTTCCTTATCCATTAAAAGTTTGATATCAAAAGGTGCTACGTAAATCTCAACCAATATCAGCATTAGCAATCAATCTTTGATCTCCATGGAACTTAAAATGAATCTTCTCACCATCCCTCCTCAAGGCTGGACAAGCAGAGCCATTTGACTCTGCCTACAACATATTTTCCATGGAGTTACAGATCAAGGAATGGCAACCCTCCTGCTTTACACTGAATACCGAACAGGCAACGAAACAACTGATTCTTTAGATTCTTGGGACACTTAAAAACAGCAGAGGACTTTCTCCAGATAGGTGAGGAAACTGTTGATTTACTCTTAATTGAACTGAACTTCCCACGTCCTTTGGTTCTGTACCATTGTTTATATATATAAATCAATGGAAAAAGGTAAGGAGAAGCAAATTTGGCCAAAAGGAAATGGTTGATATCATAAGCAAATCACTCTAGCAGATATATCCCAAGCTAGCCTCAAGCATATTCCCCTAGCAACCGCGAATCGTTATCAACACATCCCCACCAAAAAGAATAGTTAAAGTCTGTGTATTTCTTTCAGCTGCAAAGTTACAGTTGATAAAATCATACTTCCCCTGCTCGCCTGACATCTCCAAAGATAACATGTGAAAACTTGAAACAGAGATCGGAAGCCCTGAACTACTAAAAGGAGGCAAACCGCATCCAATTTCCACAAAAGGATGATACAGAAAGGCATGGATTCTAAGCCTCTCATATCAAGTAACTTGTAGGAACCAAGGCATCGTTTCTTCATCTCAAAGAAAAAAAATTGCACTTCCATTGTGCAAAAGCAACTTCGCACTGTCTTTATGCAGAGACTGGGGTAGCAAGCTACCGAGAAACCTCTTCTTCTGCTAATACGGAACCTTCTATTCACTTTTCAAGTAATTCCCCCAATTCTACATGCTACTCTCATTTCAAGAGCCACTGTGCCCAAGTATGGACCCTTCCATGAAGACTCTTTCATGCTTAATCAAAAATATAGTGATTCCTTCCACAAAGTCACAAACCATCCACTGAGATCTAGAGAAGATTGGATTAGATACATCAGCCATGTCTTAGTTCATTGAACAGCCTTCTGATATACTCTACTACATGAGCCTCCAGAAGATTCTGCAATTAAACTGAGCAATAGGTTCTCTAAACCCATCTACAGCATCTCAAAAAACCAAACCAGCATCCACCAGCACAAGAAATGAACCATGATTAATATAGTACTAAAGCATTTGAATATAGATATAACCAACAGCCAAACCAGCAGGTCAAAATAACATCAAATCATAATTCAAACAAAAAAAACTTTATCTATCAAGATTTTGACCATTTTTCCTTTACTTGTGTCGTGCACTCCACGTTTCCCCCACAGTCATGCTGTAGAACCATCAGTACAAATGCAATAGCAGTATCATGAAACAAAAGGAGAGAACATCTCACTATAGCCGATGCTCCTGAACCCTTTCATTATTATTTCACATCTTTAGTCTTAAAATGGCCTTTTTGCCAGTTCATCATGAATTTTTGCTATTAGCTGGCCTTGTGAATGCACATCTAAATGAAAACATAATTATATCGGAGAACGGGAAAGGACCAATGAACTCTACTTTCGGTAACATAGACAGAAAACAGGGTAAAACACCAGCATTTCTCTTTTAAGAAACCTACCCAAATTATTCCAGTTGAATCGGCACTCCATATTAACAAAGTGAATTTCCAACTGCTGCCAGAATTACAAGATTTACCGAGAACAGGTAGAAAAATTAAATCCTCCAACAAAATCAGATAAAAACTACGGATGAACTTTCTAACACACCTTACACTAGGCACTATAAAGTCGGACCAACCTTTGAGAAATGAAGCAATTTCTTACGCGAATTGTCCACTATCTTTATAATAATTTAAAAAAACAAGATTTTCAGCATACAAAAACCCAATTTACACCCAAGTAGGCCAGGCGAGCTTCCGCACACCCGTCTTCGTAAAAATTTTATCCGCGACAGAGCTCAAGCGCTAAAAAATTACACATAAAAAAACCCAACAAATACCAGTCCCCACGCGCCTCACCAATTTACAGTGTCAAACCTAGCTTTCTTCTCCAACAAACGAAAATCATTTCAAACATAAGCTAGAAACAGAATATCGCGGAGTGCCCCCAATCTCCAGTCCCTAGATGCATGCCTACCGAGACAAAAAAAAAATCACGAACTTTCGCGAGAGAAAACAGCCTCGACACGCCCGATTTTCCGTCTCGGGAAATCCGAACGGAGGCCTCGAAGCCCAGAGAACGATGATCATACCTGAGACTCGATGACCTTGCCGAACCGGCCGAAGGCTCTTTCGAGCTGGCGCTCGGTAATGTCCCACGACAGGCCGCCCACGAACACGCGATAGTCTTCCTTCACCATCTCCTCGCCCCCTCCTCGCCCAATCGCCTGAAGCCCCAACAAAAAAAAAAAAACCACACCGCACGAAATGACGAAGAAGAAACCTATAACGAGGGCCGCGCGCCCCGATTTCGCAGACACGGCAAAACGGAAGAGCACGAAGTCGCTTCATACCTCCTAGCTAGCTTCTGCTTCTTCTCCTCCTCCTCCTCCTCCTCCTCCTCCTTCTTCTCCTTCTTCTGCTTCTTCTTCTTCTTCTTCTTCCTGGGTGCTTCGCTGGGTCGACGGGGAACTGCGAAAAGGGGAGAGCTTTGGGAAAAACCCTAGCAGAGATATTTGCGAAGAAAGTGGGGGCGGGGGAGGGCTTCGACCGTTTCCTTTCCTGCGAGGGTATATATATATATCTCTTCCCCGCAGAGTCCCCCCGACCCAGTGATTCGTTCGGCGTCCCACGTTGGAGGAACCGAACCGTCCTGACGTTTGCAAAGGCCCTTTGGCCCGGGGTCACGTGTCCGGTTGTCGAGGCCGGTCGAATCAGGAGCTGGGCCGGACCGGATCGGTCCGGGATCGGTTCTCGGTTTGTGGGACCGGATCTCTTCTTTTTTATTTTTTTTTCTCCTATTCCATGTAAATGATAGTGCAGTGATTTTTTTTAATTAGGATTTGCTTCAAAGTAACAAAAAAAATAAAAAAAATCTTGATCGATCCATCGGGCCGGTTTTTTATGTGGAATCGGGAATCGAGAATCGGACCGCTCCCTCTGGGTAGCACCCAGAACCGGTCAATTCTGTCTGATTCCTGAATTGGATCGGAACGGATGCACACCCCTAATTTTCAATATTATACAAAACCTTGATTTCACTATATTGCCACTCGAGTATTACCTTCTAATGTCATAAAAAAAATTACATTTCAGGATATTTTGTAGTTAATCATATAAAAAGACACGATGCATGTAATGATATACACTACCGCATTGTATCATACAATGTTCGTCACTCATTTTTTTCGCGACATTATACTCTTCATTGTAGATACTTTAGTAATTGATGATTCATTACTTCTTTTTATTTTGTGATTTTTGATGTTTTCTCTCGAATTTGGAATTACAAGAGCAAATTTCCTGATGTATCGTGATGAAGCGCTCTGGTTTTCACTAGTCTATAGTCTCTAAAATGAGTTAACTATATAGCAAGTTCCCACATCACGTGACATCGAGTCATGCAAAATTTGTATCTCTACATATTATAAGCACATAGCTATTTGGAGCAATCCTCCGTGATTGTTTATGTTGGGTCGATGCCGTGGAAAATTAAGGTTGAAAATGCGAAAGCAAACTCCACACTTCGAAGCATACAAGAGCCATTCATCATGAATTTCATCGCTTTATCGTGCTCAAAATTTTTCATGGGAATTATATGCATATATTGCAGAAAATCTTCTGATGTGAATTGTTGTTGTTGCCGGTGTAGACAAATCACTTGCAGAGAAGCCAAATGACAATTTGAAAGCGAATGTTGGAAGCTAGGAGATGAAGTGGAGATGGGCAAATACAGCATCGACATAATCCTAGGGCAAGAAGACCCAGCGAACTCTATCTTGATGCAGAGATGAAAGGGCTCGATTGGTTAGGACGACTAAGGCTTGCATCTTCAAGTAAGCATAATCGAAACACAATCATCTATCGCCTTTCACCTGAGATGAAGACCGGAAAGGCCGGATAACATGTAACTCGCCTGTAATTAGATGGTTAATCATATAAGGAAGGTGGCCTTCATTTGAAGGCTCTTTATTTCCAAATGAGTCTCGTGAGCTGAGACTCATCATTTCAAAGAATTAATGGTTATCAACATTTTAGCCTTCCCTTGTAGCTAAACAATCAGACCAACTAAGATATAACAATATACATTACTGTACAAGACAGGGCACACACCCAAATAACTGCCACCATATTTATGGTCAGAGACGAGGGTCAGGTTACTTGGGTAGAAGAGGCAGCTTGCTTACACTAGTGCCTCCACCCCCGCCATTAGTCAGTGATTTAGAGCTTGTTTCCTTTCGGCCGCTCGAACCGGACTTCGAGAGCTTAGATGTTTTCTTGTTCATCTTGAGCGGAAGAATCTGCAATCGGGGGTTCAGCTCGGTGCCAGAATTTTCTGCAGCTAGCTGATAGCTTTCCACTAGCTCGAGCTGTCGAGCGACTATCTCGGAGCGTCTAGGGAGAAGTTCTACTGGCTCTCCACCAGGAATGACGATGTACTCGATTGCAAGACGGACCTCCTATCATACAATCAAGAAAGTTAACAGGAAAGATAATGCAAAACAAACTATATTTTCCTCTGCCGTTTAGAAGCAGAAATAAAAGATATGCAGATATAAGACACAATGTCTTTTTGGGGTGCAGCAAATAATTGACCGCTCAATGCAAATCTAAGCTAACGACGGTGACCAGATAACCGGAGAACTAAGATATTAGCGCAAGAGACAGTCAAAAATGCAATGTCGTCACTTTCTGGAGAATTCTGTCCATGAAGTTAGGTTATCGTGAGTTGACCATTCTGCCAGGAACAGCAGATATTTGGCCAAGAGCATATTTCTCCAAAGGAATAATTCTTTTGAAACAAATCAAAACATATCAATGACTCGCATCTTTTTTACTTTCTTGAATCTCTTAAAGAATAAGCCGTATTGCATAGAACATGTAATACATATTCCCTGGTGCGAAAGCACGAGCATGTCTAGGCTTTTGCCTAATCTAGGGTAGACGTGTAAAAGGCCAGAGTCCTCAAGTTCAGTAAAGAATAATGCATGATGAGCAAAAATTGACCAGAAATTTCTACGTCTCTGTTAAAGTTAATGTGCAAGCATATGTTTAATGTGTCAATGCGGGACATTTTTTTCTTAATCGATACAACACCTGAATGACAGGATCTTTCTTTTACTTCTTTCAAATAGCAGATGGGATGTTTCTGAATCAAGGCTTCAATCGAATCCATTATCCTCATTTCCCTATCTGAGGAAGAAGAAAATTTACCTCCAGTGCATCGATCTCCTCAAGGGACGGTTTTCTTGTTGGCGCATCATCTTCAATTTCAACATCCACATAGTTTTTGACAGGCTGCTTCCATGAATAGCTATATGACTCCATTCCGAGGATCATACGGACTGCCTTGACCATCTGGGCCATGGTATTTGACTGAAATACCAGAGAAATAACATTTTCTTTAGAAGCATGCAACAAAAATGTTACTAGAGATCCTTACCCAAAAAGAAAATTGTTACTGGAGAAGAGAATGGGTTATTATATACCTTGATAACAAATACCGGCAGCTGGTGAAATTTAGCTACACTACGGATCCAAGGGTTCTCCTTCATTTCAACACTGCAGGCAAGAATTGCGTCTGCCATGCCAATGTCATCGGTCACATCAATCTCATCTTCAAGCCCCATCACCATGGCCACTTGAAGTAGATCAGCTTCAAGAATCTGGATCACGCCAAAAGTCAGGTATCAATGTTCCAATACCATCAGTGGCGCCATAAAATGTTCATATAACTAACTTAAGATCAAAAAATAGAAAATTACAGATCTGGTATCCGACAGAAGTGCCCTGGTGCAACGGGCTAGAAATGATGAAAATTGTACTGTACCGGAATGATCAGTCAGAATATTTACCTTGCAAGTGTAAACCGAGACTGGCGAGCTTCTCTTTCTTGCAGACCGATTAGTGCTACAACTTTTAGCCTTACCGGAATGATGATCTATATCTTCCTCATCAGACTCTATATCATTACTTAAGCCTGTATTATCAGCCGAGCTGTGATCTTCTCTGCTTTCCTCATCAAATGTTGGAGTAGATTTCAGAGGATCATTGACCTCAAATTGCATGCGACGGATTTCAAACAGGGGAGATTTTCCTATAACACAAATGTTTGGAAAATCATATCGAGAGATATAGTCCTCAAACATGTTGAAATGTAAATATAATGACAAGCTCCCACTTCAATCTTCGAATTGAGGAGGCATAAGTACCTGCCAGTATAGCATCAACACTCGCATCCAGTCGGTGATGAACGCGGCACTCTGTTTTAGATATAATCTCAATAGCACAAGTAAATGTAGGGGGGCCTTTCCTCTCAAGAATCGTCTTCTGCACTTTCCTTTTCCTTGCTTCCTCATCGCCGAGTGTCACACTCTGTTTGAAAGGTGAATTTTCAGGCTTAATCTACCATAGAATCCAAAGGACTATGACTTTAGATGGACCACTTTTCAACTCTCAAGCTAACTAGGAAAATTTTCAAATATACTTTGGCCTATATCCTTGGAAGACTACGCAGCATTAGAATAAAGAAACCTAGAGATACACGGACGCCAACCCACATCAGCAGCCAATGGTGCCAAAAACCACCTTCTCTCTCCCCTATCATGTAGTGGGGATTATGCAGGTGCAGGTTTATATCTGGCTGATGGCGGGTTTATTCGCCAAGGTGGAATGAAGGAACCGGCAAAGCAATTGGTGGCAGTAGATAACTACACATAAATTGATAACTGCATCGCACCTCTATGCCGCCGACAAGGATCTGCAAAGAAGGGTTTTTTATTATGTTATCTATTGTCATTCCATGTGCTGTGCCGACAAGTTGAACTCCTCTTTGAGCAATAGTACTGGCAGCTAGCGCTTCAAGTTCAGTTCCAATTTCATCGATTATGATTGTCTCAGGCATGTGATTTTCAACAGCTTCTATCATAACCTGTATAGAAGACACATGGTTGATAACACATCTGAGCAGAAACTATAGGAGCTTATAACATAGTTAGAGTCGAGCAATGGCATATTACTATAATAAACTTAAAACCTACATTATGTTGCATATGGACATTGGGCACTTGCATTCTCCTTGCCCGGCCTATTCCTGAATGAGGGACATCTCCATCACCTCCAATCTCATTAGATGTGTCTACTATTATGACGCGCTTCATGTGCTCATCTGCCAACAATCTAGCTATTTCTCTGTCAAAACAGACTTCTTTTAGATAAACCAGCCATTCTTGCACTGAGAAAAATCAGAAATAAGAATGAGCACAATAGCAACAGAAAATGCCCAAACATGACTTTAAGCTAAAACAATCTCAGTTGGAAGATATCCTTGAGGATAGAAATACCTAATTAAGGTAGTTTTTCCAACTCCGGGTGGACCAATGACCAAGATTGAGCCTCCTCCCTCGATCAAGTCACGAATTGTCTCAGCACTTCCAGATATAGCTCTCCCAACTCGGCAAGTGAGGCCAATAACTTGCATCTTACGGTTTCGGATGGCACTTATACGATGCAAGGAACTATTGATGCCCGATCTGTTGTCATCTGAAAACTCCCCAACCTAAAGAGAGAAGCCAACATAATGTAAAGCCAACTAATTTCCATGCCATCACAAATTTCCTTTCACATGTCCAGATGATCAGAATTATCAGAGACCAGGCAAAATTGCTCAACTATCTAACATTCACTGTAAGGAACATGGTGTAAACATCACATCCTAACGGTATGAATCACAAAGGTCTTCATATAAAAAGTAACTGATACAATGCCTGAGCTCTTGTAGCCCAACAATCAAATAGAAAGGATTTTCAAGCACCGCAATCACATCATCTATCCTATTCATCAATTGTGACACCCGTGTAACTGCAATACGCATTTCGATTCTCACAATGGAAAGCTGTTACTGCAAAATACAATTCAGCAACAGATTACAAACTTTGCATCAGTCCGGTTCACTGAATATGTAAGGGATTAGGCTTCGACACATAAAACGAAAATCCAGTAGCTTGATCTCAGAGACTTTTTCCTCAATCCAAGCAAACAGAGCTATTCACAATATCTAGCTAACACAATCCACTTAAAAAGATCACCTTGGCTATGGCATGGCTCAAATCATCCAACTTAATCGGCTGCTCCGATATGACCCAATCACCCGATGGGAACCTGGCGAGCGGCTTCCTACCGAAATCCATCACGACCTCAATCAACGCCCCGATCTCCTCATGCTTGTGCAGCTCCTTCCTCATCCTCAAAGGCACTAACTCAAGAAACATCTCCAGCTCCGAGTCCGCCGCCGACCGCGACGTTGAAGCCGCGCCGGACGACGGATTCGACGCCGACCCATTTCCCCCGAAGAGCCGGTCCGACGGCCGCCGGATTTCCGGGGACCGAAACGGCGGGGCCTGCGACTTCGACGACGTGATCCCTCTACGCCCACGACCCGTTCGACGGAATGACGAGGAGACCGCGGAGATCAAACCCGAGCCCCTGAGGTACGTGAGGGTGGAGGTGGGGATCTGGTTAGCCGAGTTCCATGAGGTCTTGAGATCAATGAGCAGAAATTCTGAACACAACGCTCTCATCCTCGCTCAAGCACTCAACTCTGCCGTGCTCTGCGATCTGGGTCTCACTTGTTGGTGCTTTTATGCGGGCTTTGGGCAGAGAGGCAGAGCAGAGAGAGAGAGAGAGAGAGAGAGAGATTGGAGATGGAGGAGGAAGAGTGCAGGAACGAGAAGGAGGAGAAGATTCGATGGGATCTCCTCTGGTACCGGGGAAGAAGCGGGAGCCACCACGGAGAAGGCAGCAGAAGGAGACAAACTGTTAACGACCATGGAAGCTCAAACGGGAGATGAGCCACGTGGTGGCTGCTCGCTGGGGGAAGAGGTGGCGATGCGATGCTAGTGGGGACTGCACTGCGTTGTCCGTGTTGGCGTGATAACTTGGAATGGTGATTCTTCAAAGTCTTCGCAGAAGACCAGAAAGAGTTCTCATCGGCCATCTTTGATTTTGGATTTACCCGACAAGAAGACAAAAAACAGGGGAAAAAAACAGTACTTCTATTTCGGCATCATTAAGCTCAAATGCATGGCAAGTTTTTGATTTCTTTGAATCGATCAAATGATATCACGAGTCAATCGTCACGTGTAATTATAACTTCACTTCTCTAATCCGATAAAATAATAAATCAATAGCGTCAAGCCATACGAATTGTAAGCAATTACGTTCTTATGATCGAACCGATCCAAATAACTATACCGAATAAAAACACAAATATAAGGAAGTCCTCGCGGTAGAATCGGACCTAGATTGTATAGTTTTTCTTTTCAAAGATGGTTGAGGACTGTGGAATCATAGCATTGGAAAAGAAGCTCTAGGGATTAGATTGACATTGCATGTGCTTCCGTCTTTACTCCCTGAAAAATACATTTAGCTTCTTGTTATTAATCACAATATGTTTTTGTCTTTATAATAATTGATGTTATGGAAATTAGCGATTATCGTAGTCTTTATTTGTTTCGCGAAAAATAATAGATGACCCCTCAACTAAATAATCATAACTCAAGGTCAAACACACCAAGAAACTTGTCCTAATGGACTTTTTCCTCAATTGCCACGAAAATTCATGCCACTTATCGTTCAATTTTTGTTTAAGTGTGCACCCAACCAATATAATCTCCAATCAAATGCCATGAGACTTTCCTTCTTTCGTTTTCCCTTTTTCTTTGTTCTTTTAGCTTTTCTCGTGTCTCTGCAGATATGGAACTGGTGCAGAATGACAATACCAAATGGTAAATTTATCGTAACAAAGCACAAGCCGTCATCTTTCAAAGGAATGAATAATGGTGGGACAACAATGTCACATTCTCAACAAGAATAGAATATACTTAGCACAACATAAATGAATTTCCTAAATATCAAACATCGGACATGGTTTATGTCCTCAAGTAAGATGCTTATAGGATATCAATAATACTCTATCTCCGCATCCTAACACACCTGTGTACTACCTCTTAATTCCTTGGCTAAGATGCAGCAGCGTCTATTAGTCTCCTATTTTTGACTTGGGCTACTCAGACTACACAGGAAAAGCAATTAACAAAATGCATGTGGTATATTACCTTGCTTGCCACGAGAAGAGCAGCATTTGCATCTTCTTTCTCTGGAAAAACAAATTGACCACCACTAGTGACGGTTGAGAGACATTGCGTAGCAGAAGCTTTGAATGCCAATAAGACGAGATGAAGAGCCATGTAGTCACATATCACAATCATGTCATATCTTAATGTAGTTCAAACACAATGATGCATCTTACTGAGAAATTACACTAGTGAAGTTGGAGTATAAACGTATCCCCAAGGGACAACCGTTATGGTTTAGCTTCCTATAATGGGGGCCATACCACTTCAGAGAGATTGATAATCGTTTTTTTTGCTTACAAATATGAATATTTTTTGGTAGGTAACCTATGTCCAGATAAACTGCATGTTAAAACATCTAAAATTGAACTATAATATTTTATGTTATTGCCTTGTCCATGGGACCCAGCTCCACTCTATGAAGAAGCTTAAGAGCAAAATTCAGGAGCAAGTTAAATATAAGCTAATCAGAAAAGGACTTTGTTAATTGTTACGCTGACATTAAGCCACCGATGGCTACATTTTTGTGCTTTGAAAGCGTAAAAAGGTAGTTTCGCAAGTAATAAACAGCAAATTTATCATTTATGATATCTTGAAAAGGTTATCTCACTATAGATACTTTAATGGTAACCACTCTATACCACTCCACTCATTAATCCCAGAAATTCTGGCGTACAAATTAGTATGTTCATCTCAACTCCCATTAGCATTGAATTCCACAGTAGTAAGTAGCCGGTTATTTAGCATCATGAAAAGGTAGTGAAAAGAATATTGGACAAGAATGAAGAGCATACATTCCCATCCCAATTGCAACAAGGAAATTGCAGGTTGGACCCATCAGCAAAAGCGAGCCGATCTTCACTTGTAGATAGTATTATGTTCAACAAAGTCATCGAGGACATATTATCATCCCCCAACAAAAGCAAGGAAATCTGATAATTTACAATTTGGCAAGTGCCCACCAAAGTGAGCTGCACAAGTTCATCAAGCACATCACTAGACAGAGCTTTTAGCATATCATATCCATCTAGTCTGCCACCACGTCTTAACTGTCAACATTCAAGAGAAGAAATTGTTCTTTGACAAATCACCGTACCTTTGTTGGGATTTTGACATCCAAATCCCATAGAATTAAATGAGAAGTGTATGGATGAAAGTGTCTCACATAAGATAGAAGAGATGATGGGAGATAGTTTATTTTGAGAAGCCTCTCAAATGAGTTTAGGCCTCAAGGGATACCCCACTTTTGTGGAAGAGAGAGAACCTACGCCAAGCTAGGTCGGTTCCCCCTACACGCGCACTGCCGTCGGCCGGCTCGGTTTGGTTCTCTGTCGGTTTTTTATTTTTTCCGAACAGATACATTGTTAGAAATTAAATAATTATTTATTTTTTGGACAAACAAACATGTCTGTTCGTGAGGTTCGGTTCGACTGAACGAAAACTGCTTCTGTTCGAGTGAGCCTTCGCGACTGTTCACAACCCAAACCGGTTCGAGTGAACCTTCGCTATTGTTCACGAACCGGAAGGGAACCGCAACTCCTCATTTTTCGTCCTTGGTGACTATTCATTTTCGCACATAACCAAACGAAGTCTTGTGACTCTTCATGACTATAATGATTGAACCGAATTGAACATTTTTCGGTGTAGTCTCTCGGCATTTCATTTTTTCACGGCATTCTGCTGCACTCTCATTCTTCATCATTGTCATCTTTTGTGTGATTATTTTGCAAAGTTGCATTTGAAGGTTTCCTTTGAAGAAGTACCGCTTCATAAGAAAGGCGATTCGTTCTATCCTGGGAGGCAATTGTTCAGCAACCTTTAGGTACCAGTAAAGGGGACAAATTGTCTTAAGGACACAACATGAATTCGTTGGACTCGGATCAATCGTCAAATTTGGATCACTCATTTCAAGTTTGTCAAACAACTTTACTTTATATGCACATACAAACACACGTATTTGAACAACAATCTTAAGACAATTTGTATTATCGTGTTTGTATAGTTACATTCTCAATCATTTCTGTCTTCGTGTCAGAAATGGCTACAACATCGACGACGCCTATTGCGTATGTTCCAACTCATGGAGAGAAGTCGGAAAAGTTCAATGGGGCTGATTTTAAGAGATGGCAACAAAAGATGCTGTTCTACCTCACTACATTGAACTTGGTAAGGTTCCTCACGGAGGATGCTCCGAAGTTGGATAAAGGAGAGACAAACAAAGAAAAGGTTGCTGCTATAGATGCATGGAAGCATTCTGATTTTCTGTGTCGCAACTACATCCTCAATAGTTTGGACAATTCCCTCTACAACGTTTATAGTCCGCTAAAAACGGCTAAGGAGTTGTGGGAAAGTTTGGACAAGAAATACAAAACGGAAGATGCTAGGTTGAAGAAATTCATCGCCGGCAAATTTTTGGACTTCAAGATGGTAGATTCTAAGACCGTCTTAAGTCAAGTTTAAGAACTTCAAGTGATCACGCATGACATTCATGCTAAATGTATGATGATTAGTGAATCATTTCAAGTGGTTGCTTTCATTGAAAAGTTACCACCCTCTTGGAAAGATTTCAAGAATTATCTCAAACACAAGAGAAATGAATTATCACTTGAAAACTTAATTGTTTGATTGAGAATAGAGGAAGACAATAGGAATTCCGAGAAGAAAGTTGGCAGCAATCTGGCAGTCTCAAGGGCCAACATTGTTAAAAAAGGATCAAAACCTAACAAGAAGAGGAAAAATTATGGACAGAGATCCACCCAAGGCTTGAAAAAATTCATTGGCAAATGCTACAATTGTGGAAAGTTTGGACATCGTGTCAAAGACTGTAGAGCCAAGAAAAGGAAGGTGACTCAGGCGAATGTGGTGAAACAGATTTCCAATGGTATTGATGATATCAATTTTACTACTATGATATCTGAGTGCAACATGGTAGGAAACCCCAAAGAATGGTGGATTGATACCGGAGCAATTCGTCATATTTGTGCCAATAAATCAATGTTCTCATTTTACATGTCTATGGAAGGTGATGAAAAACTCTATATGGATAATTCATCGACCTCTAAGGTTGAAGGTGTTGGAAGGGTTGCTCTAAAGATGACCTCTGAGAAAGTTGTGACACTAAACAATGTGCTACACGTGCCAGACATACGCAAGAATTTAGTGTCTGAATCTCTTCTTAGCAAGAATGATTTCAAGTTGGTGTTTGTGTCTGATAAGTTTGTACTCTCTAAAAATGAGATGTATGTAGGAA
This sequence comes from Syzygium jambos, assembly GCA_031216235.1. Lineage (NCBI taxonomy): Eukaryota > Viridiplantae > Streptophyta > Magnoliopsida > Myrtales > Myrtaceae > Syzygium > Syzygium jambos. The sequence goes on along the minus strand of CM062229.1, from coordinate 6,420,205 downwards.
AGGGTTACCTTAGTGATGGTCTTTTCAAGTTAATTGTAATGATTGTTGTAACCAAGGATGATTTGAATAAAGTTGCTTTTTCTTATATCCTTGAGTCTTCTAATATTTGGCATGCTAGACTAGGACACGTTAACTATAAGTCGATAAAGAAATTAATGAATATGGGACTATTGCCGAAGTTTGACTGTCCAAGTGAGAAATGCCAAGTGTGCATTGAATCTAAATTTTCTAAGCCTCCGTTCCATTTTGTAGATAATAGAGTCTCAGAACCTTTAGATTTAATACACATAGACTTATGTGATTTGAAAGTAATACCGATAAAGGGTGGTAAGAGGTATTTTATTACTTTTATAGATGACTGCTCGAGGTATTGTCATGTTTATTTGCTTAGTAGTAAAGATGAGGTTGTGAATGCTTTTAGAACTTATAAGTCCAAAGTTGAAACTCAGTTGAATAAGAAAATTAAAATAATAAGGAGTGACAAATAAGGTGAATATGAATTTTCTTTTGAAGAAATTTGTTCTGAGTTTGGTATTATTCACCAAATTACTCCTCCTTATACGCCGCAATCTAATGGAGTGGCGGAGAGGAAAAACATTTCTTTAAAGGAAACAATGAATGCATTGTTGAATAGTTCCGGTTTACCACAGAATTTGTGGGGGGAAGCTGTTTTGACGACGAATTTTATTTTAAATAAAGTATCCCACATAAAGACACAACAAACTCCCTATGAGAAATGGAAAGGCAGAATGCCTAACTTGAATTATTTCAAAGTGTGGGGGTATTTGGCTAAGGTTGCGGTTCCTAAGCCTAAAAATGTTAAGATAGGATCAAAGACTGTTGGCTGTGTTTTTATCGGATATGCTCAGAATAGCAATGCATATCGTTTTCTTGTTCACAAGTCAGAGATCCTAGATATACATGTTAATACGATAATTGAATCAAGGGACGCTTCGTTCATTGAAAATATATTTCCGTATAACATAGTATATAAGCCAATTGATAATAACAAGAGACCTCGAGATATTATATCTAGAAGTGATCCAATAGAGGAGGAATCTAGACGTAGTAAAAGATAAAGGACTTCCACGTCTTTTAGACCTGATTTCTTAACGTATCTATTAGAGAATGAGTCTCGGACATTCAAAAAAGCCTCGTTCTGGAAAGAAGCTATCAATAGTGAAGTTGAATCCATCTTGTCAAACCATATATGAGAATTGGTTGACCTTTCTCTTGGTAATAAACTACTACAATGTAAATGGATTTTCAAGAGGAAAATAAAAGCGGGTGGTGCTATTGATAAATATAAGACTAGGCTTATAGTAAAAGGATACAAGCAACGAGAAGGTTTTGATTATTTTGATACTTATTCACCTGTTACTAGAATTACATCTATAAGGATGTTAATTGCCATAGTAGCGGTGTAGAAGCTTGAAATCCATCAAATGGATGTGAAAACGGCTTTCTTAAATGGGGATTTGGAAGAAGAAATATATTTGGAACAACTTGAAGGGTTCATTGTTCTAGGACCAGAGAAGAAAGTATGTCGGCTTATCAAGTCACTCTATGGATTGAAACGAGCACCAAAACAATGGCATGCTAAATTCGATCAAGTCATATTGTCAAATGGTTTTAAGATTAATGAGTGTGATAAATGTGTATATGTTAAGAACACTCATAATGGTTTTGCCATTTTGTGCTTATATGTAGACGACGTGGTTATAATGGGCAGCGATAATGAGGTTGTTAAGGCGACCAAACGCATATTCACAAGTAAATTTGATATGAAAGATATGGGGATTACAGATGTTATTTTAGTAATTAAAATCCATAAGACATATGGAGGATTAGCTATAACACAATCCCATTATATTGAGACGATTCTTGAAAAGTGTAAGAATCTAGATATTGTACCAGTAAAGACTCCGATAGATGTTAATTTACATCTTTCAAAGAATACTGATGAAAGTAAAGCTCAAAATGAGTATGCTAGTATACTAGGCAGTCTAATGTATGTCATGAACTGTACTAGGCCGGACATAGCTTGTGCTGTGAGCAAGTTAAGTCGATTTACAGTTAGTCCAAATGAAAATCATTAGAAAGCTATGAAATGTGTATTGGGCTATTCGAAACATACTCAAGATTATGCTTTGCATTACACAGAATATCCAGCGGTATCTAAAGGATACTGTGATGCAAATTGGATAACCGGCACTAAAGACACAAAATCGACAAGTGGATATGTATTCACACTTGGGGGGCAGCAGTGTCTTGAAAATCATCCAAACAAACTTGTATTGCTAGATCCACTATGGAATCAGAATTTATTGCTTTGAATAAAGCCAGTGAAGAAGTAGAGTGGCTTCGAAATTTCTTGAAAGATATTCTTAATTGGCCTAAACTAGTGCTCGTTGTTTGTATATATTGTGACAGTCAAGCGGCAATAGGAAGGGCAATGAATGTCATGTATAACGTTAAGTCTCATACATCGAAGTCATGACACAGTAAAACAACTTCTTTCTAGTGAAATTATCACCATTGACTAAGTGAAGTCAAAAGATAATGTTGCGGATCCATTGACAAAAGGCCTAACTAGAGAGATGATTGCGAAAACATCAAGGGGAATGGGTTTAAGGCCTATAAACAAGTCATCATAGCGGAAACCCTACCTAGTTGACTAGAGATCCCAAGATCTAGGTTCAAAGGAACAACTAAGTTATGAAGACAGTGTAAAGTACTGTCAAATTTTTTACTCATTCCCAGATGAAGACGGTACTAATATGTGAAGGTTAAGCAAAAGCTTTTAATGATTCTAAATTGAGTATGTGATATATTATATGTTCAGAAATCACCTATGTGAGTGTGAAGTGAGGGCCGCTTCTGTGAGAATTGAAAAGACTGAATTATCTAAAACACTCATGAGACCAGGCGGTTTTCATGGCTAAAACGAATACAACAGTGAGAACCAATTTTGTTCGAGAAACAGTTGTGTGATTTCTATTGTCTAGGCTTACACCAAAGGTCGACAGTTCAAAGACATCAAGTCTACTGATTGACTGAGTAAGTTCGATAGGTTTCACTAAGAAAAGTTCAAAATCTCAAACTACTTATCCTGATGCAACGTTTTCTCATGGAATAATCGCACATTACATCTCATGCATACACGAAGAGTCATGATATCTGAACTTTTTATTCATGTGGGGGATTGTTGGGATTTTGACACCCAAATCCCATAGAATTGAATGAGAAGTATATGGATGAAAGTATTCCACATAGGATAGAAGAGGTGATGGGAGATGGTTTATTTTGAGGAGCCTCTCAAGTGGGTTTGGGCTCCAAGGGACATTCCACTTTTGTGGAAGAGAGAGGACCTACGCCAAGCTAGGTCGGTCCCCCGCGCGCGCATGCCGCCGTTGCCGTCCGTCCGGTATCAATCGTCAAATTCGGATCACTCATTTCAGGTTTGTCAAACAACTTTATTTTATATGCACATACAAACATACGTATTTGAACAACAACCTTTGCTCCCTAAGATCAACTAGAGTGCCTCTAGAGTAGTTAACAAGGGTAAACTGAAGTATGCACATTAACCTATTTACACCATCAGCCCAAGCATAACAAATATATTCCCTAATATGTCCTCTATCTACTGCTTTTTCTATCTCTATCAGTTCCAGATGATTCAGAAGAAGACGAGCTCGAACTTCCCGAGTTATCATCTAAGCTTAACGATGCTTGCTGCTGCTGCATGATGAGATGCGGCATGTTCTTTAAATACTCGCGCAAATTCTCAGTTATGCTGCCAAGTCCAGTGAATGTGAAGAAGTTGATGGAGAATCTCGTGTTCTTTGGGTCGTTTTTAGGGAAAATTGATTCAAAAGAGTCCAGCATCCGTAGATCATTTAGGTGTTCATGGAGCAAATATAAAGACGGAGTGATACAAATGAGGGAAAAGGGCCTCTATATATTGCAACCGTACATTTTTTCTTCAATCTAATGGTAGAAATCTAATCTCTTATCTCATGTGTTTGGCAATTGCTCCCCAAGTTGCAACCGTACATTTTTCTTTAATTCAACGGTAGAAATCCAATCCTTTTATCTCTTGCGTCTAACATTTGTGGAGTGATACAAATAAAGGGAAGGGATCCCTATGCTTGCACCCCTCGAATTATCATGCTCCAGAACCACCAAAAATCTATGGGACATTCAATATGGTCCCCCAAAGGGCACTTTATCTACAATTGCGTGGAAACTTATTATGTCCACTATATTTTTCAGATTGTTCATATCTTCCATTATGGTATATATGTTCGTGTGCATCGTGAAATTATTAAATTCATGTTCTAGTTATATAACACATAATTCACTTTCGGAGGAGACCTAGGAACAATGTATATACGAACGCTACGAGGCTTAATAGTCCATAAATGAGAACTGATACCAAATCCTCAAATTTTTATTATTATCTTTATGTCATTGTCCTTTTTCCTCTTCTCGAGTTACAATTTTGTCCACAACACTGACATAATGTCAGAACAGGCATCTTTCTATTTTTTTTTTGAAATATATTGATTCAATTAGAAAAATTATGTAATTTAGCAATCTGAACACAATCTATGCAGTTGTAGCAGGACAAAGTCTTTTGCGATTATTTTTAGTTACGGAATTTCGTTTGAAAAAAGTATAATTTTCAAAAAGGAAATTCAGTATGAAATTGTAGAACTCAAATATCCAATCACCGAATAATAAATGTAAATCAATGAAATGAGCAATAAATTTCATCCCAACAAAGGTAGATCTCACACCTTGCCATAAGATAGTAAAATTTTGATTTGGATGGAATAACAGGGCTTATAATCGAGAAAATTCGAACGCATTTTGAGGCTGTTGCTTAGACTAGAAATGTAGTTTACCATGTTTAGACTACTTTTAGGTCCAAAATTAGTACCTTGACTTGTTTTCAGCTATTTTTTCTGAATTGAACGATGTTCAACTATTAGTGATTTGATTACAAAAATAAAACACAGGGCAACATTTTTTCATGACCAACAAGGTCTATTAGGAGAATTTTGAGAAATGCTTTGCTCAGCAATATTCAATGATTCACTCTCTTGAGACAAACAAATTGAGAAATGCGGCAAATTTTTTTGCGCATTTACTAGGCACAGATGCTCTACCATGATGAGGGCTTTGTGGGTTGCCCTGGATTTGGGTGGGGGCTCGCGAGCCCTGGTTGTGGCCGACTAGGGGTCGTGGCCCTCATCCAAGGATAGCATGGGTCGTCAGTCTTTAATAGTGGAACAAAAAGAAAAAAAATAGGAAAGAAAGAAAAGAAAAGAAAAATAATTTGTAAGTTCAATTATGCCCTTGAAGTTTTGTCACACGGGAATACAAACTGGGACGGCACATATAAATTTCAAGTTAAAATTCAAAATCGTGAGGCAATGATTTGAGATCACATAAGTAATGTCTCATGGTTATCTAGTTTTGGGTCCCAGCTTGAGCAGTATGGACCATAGTTTATTTAATAATTTAGGAGCACAAAATATAAAGACTTGGCTACCTAAAAACTCACGAAACACTTTGCACAAATCAGTTAAGTCCAAGTCATTGGCCTGTTTTGGCCATATGCCCACTCTGCTTGCGACTGCTGCCACCGTCGATCATTAGTCGCCTCCCCTACAACATCGCCGCATTGCGCTTTTGCTGTCTCCCTGTAAGACACACAAGCTCGGCTCGAGTCAAGTCAGATTCAAGGTCAATTAATCTCGACCATGGGTGGATCTGCCGCAGCGGAGTTTGTCGTATGTGCAAAAGTGTTGTGGTGTTTGGTGAGACGAGAACGCCGTGCCGACGTAGTCATCTGTGGCGGCGACGTTGAGCAGCATGGTCATTGGACGACGAAGCCAGAAGAGATTTAAGTCTATTTTGCAATTAGGTTTCTTGGTTCTTCTGATGTGAAAGTACTTCGGTAACTTAGAGGGGGAGAACTTTTCAGGAGTTGAAAAACGCAAACCAATTATTTTAAACCCATCTATCACACCGTTCTCGTATAAGTTTGAGACGGAACTATCTAAATTCGAAATCATTCAATAAATTATGATAACATGTCATGTGGCGTCCGAAATACTCAGACACACGAGTCTTGTCCTCTCTTCTGGCCCTTCCTTTTTCCATTCCGTGCATGTGGAGCTATTCTTCACGTGTCCCTCTAGTGCCTTCATCACTTCCGGACAGCAAAATCGATTACTGCGACTACCGGTTAACTAATTGGAAGAAAATGACTCTACTCTTATCCCCATCTATAAAAGCCTCACCCCACCGTATTTCATGCATGCACGTTCTCTCTGTAACACTCTCTCTCTCTCTCTCTCTACACCGAAACCCAGTTTGTCAATAACGTTACAAGAAAAAATCAAAGCAACGCCCACACATGCAACGGAAAACGATGGACTTTATTATTCTGCACCACGCTGCTATCTCTCGCCCCCACGTCTGCCGTCCAATGCTGCCCACCATCGGACCGGACGGCCCTCCTCGCCTTCAGGGCTGACTGCTGCCGCAGCTGATACGGCGTCAGCTGCGATGCCGAGACCCGCTACTTCACCAACCTCCGTCAGCCCCAGTTTCGAGCAGGATCGCATGTGGCTGAAATGGCAAGGTACGATTCGTCGTTGCTCTGTCTTTCGTGGTTTCATTTGGTGTTTGGTTGCTGAAACGGTGTAAAGGGGAGTTAAATTACGTTGGTCAGAGATTACATGCTTAGTGAAATGGCGTCCTTGGTAGAAACGAGCGTCGTTCGGACTTAAAGCTAGCAGAAGGAACAATTGACGAGGAAAAGAGACGTGCTTGATTTAGCTGAGATTCAACTGAGCCGTTGCAGAATGTATTGTATTAGATTTGATAGGTTAGATTGTTCATGTGTAATAAATGGCTGGGAAAACCATATTCGTCGCCAAGTTGCGTGCGTTATCATCGATTTATCTTCCAGACAATTGTGGCAATCCAGTTGACGAATAAAAATTAGATTCTTGATGTTAACAACACTGCGTTTTGTTTCTCCTCCTGTTTATCCTCCCCCATGCTTCTTATACTTTTCCATTTTTGGCACATTATAACTTTTCTGGTTATTACAGGAGATATCTCTTTATGGAGGCAGATTTCACAGTTGTTTGAGAGAAATTTGAGCCCGAGCTACTGATGTTGAGAACAAGGATAAAGGAGTCAAAATTTCAATGAAAGATTGGGGGGAACTGCACGTCCACATTTCTTCCTTTACAAACTTTCCCACTGCTGCTGGTTTAGCTTCCTCAGCTGCAGGCTTCGCCTATTTAGGGAACAGATCTTTTTCTCAATTCCCTCTAGTGTAACTAGTAGGTTGAAGTTCTTATTTCCGCCCGTACTGTGGATAGCTGTATGATGCCTATTTCAAGTACTTTGTTGATGCTTTTTTTTCGTCTTTGTTGTCCTTGGGATACTTCCGTGAGTCAATTCACCCACTGGTCAAATTTTGTGACGTACTTTTGAATAAGAAGTGATCTCAAACGGACCTTACGCTTCGGATGAATTTAACCATTCACCAGCCCAAACGATTTCTATCTACCACCTCTGCTGAGTTGGAGTTTCAGTAGCAAGAATGTGGATAGAACATATATTGTTTAACGAAAGACAAGGTAACATGGCTATTATCCAAAAGACTAGAATAAAAAACACAAGCGATGCCTTAGCAATATACTAGGTCCAGATGCTTATCTGTGTGCTACTGCATATTTGCATTGGGCACATATACATATGCCAGGTTAATTTATACCACTAAAATTAGATAAAATTTTCTTGAATACCCACAAAAGAGACAGAATCATATAGGTTAAGAAGCATGTGGGTAGATAACAGAACTAAAGAAAAGATAGAGTAATCCATTAGACATAGTCAGGTGCATAAAACTAGGAAAATGAAAAGAACAAGATATTTTGGTGGATTTATATTTTACATCAAGGATATACAAGAATGCCCATGATACAGATTAAAACTAGAAAGGTCTCTAGAAGTATCATTGCTCCTTAGACTTATATCTAGTTGACGTATACCAGGCTTTTATATTCCTGTATGCTGAATGTATGCTTCTACTTAATGCTTTTATAGGCGACATCGTTTTTTTGCCTTGAGATTATGTTATGACATCTTTTTCTTTTATTAGGAAAGGAATGGACAGTTCTATAATTTGTGATATTGTCTCTCTTTGCAGTGTTTCCTCTTGCAAAGTCAATGAATGTTAAAGAAGATCACTACCAACTTTCTGCTATTGCTAGGTAGTGATGTGTGCCCTTCTGCATGATCTAATCTTTCAATTGGTTGGTTGGGCGTTAGCTTGGTGCATTCCTATATGAGTTTGTTTTTCTACATTTTAGGAAGGTTCAGGTAGTGCTTGGTGCATTCCTAAATAAGTCGTGCCTTGCCTTACCATATTTCAAGGAGGAAAATGGAAGTGACAGCCTCGCAGTTCAGCTGGCAGATGAAAATCACTGGGATGAACTTGTGATTATCATTGCTGTGGTATGTTCCTCTTTTTTATACGAATAACGTTTTTGCATCTCCTAGTTGATTTTTTGAGATGCAGAGAATGAGCTTTTATCCTCAAAGGGGAAAAAGAGGCAGCAAAGAGCCTATTAGTCATACTGTGTTTTTTCAATTGAGACCTTGCAGTCCCCTTCCATCTTGTCACCTATAATTTGACTGTTCGTCTGGATTTGTTCTTCCTTGGCATGTTGACTGATTCAGCATTATCTGTTTAAGATAGAATCCTCTGTTGCTACTGCATTGATGTTGTTGAAGTTAATGTTGTCGTTTCATTCCTCCTTCGAGTTTAAGTTGATTTTTGTTTTAGTTTTCTTGTAGTTCTGTGATCTTCCATAATGTTTTCATAACTGCTTGGCGCCTTGTATTTGTAATGAATAATCTTCCTTGGTGGGATTACTTCCCTTGTTAATTACTTCTATTTTTCTTTTATGCAGTTTTGCATTTTTTGGGAACCCATCATTTCTGCTTATTATTTATCTTCGACAACTTGAATATTGCTGCGGTTTCAGGTTTCGATTGGTCTCTGCATGGTCTTACACATTGGGTTCTTAAGTTTGACTTGGCCTTTTCCGTACAATATATTTGGTTTTCTTTCTTTATTTTAGCTAGTTTTTTACTGCTTAAATGAAAAGGTTACTGGGAGATTTTCTATTGCTCTCTCGACAACTTTTGATTAAAGTTTTCCAATCCAACAGTGAGATTTTCTATTAGAGTACTCAATACAGTCTTATCCCTGTGCGTAGCATGAAAATCTGACGAGTGATTATATCTTTATCATATGCCCTATTGTTAGGTTAATATGAACTTCAAATGATCCTACAACCTTCATTCACCTAATACACTTATAAGACAATTATAAATTTTGTTGCTCTGCGTCCTCAATCTTATGCAGTCTTTGCATGGGTGATGTCAGGTAAGTTCCCGGCACAAGGAAACAAGTAGCACCACAGGAATGCGTGAAAGTGCTGAAACAAGTTTTTCTTTTGCAAAGTGGAGCAAAGGCATTTCTTCTTCTCCTTCAATAAAGTCGTCGTCAATTGTTCGTGTCTGGAAAATTCCTCAAGCTTTTAACATTAGTCGGATGGTGGGAGATTTTCATAGGCTGCATAACAAGCATTTATACACTCATGCCATTCCACCTGCGGAGCTTCTTCAAGAATGAATTTAGTGTTTTTTTCTGGGCATCCTATGGTCATTTCCTTCTTAAAGCTTTCAATTGAAGTTTCTGCACGGTTCTGAAGTAGACACCCGCCAAACTGCTCCTCTGTCTTCAATGAAATAGGAGGTGGTGCCCAAGCGGACTGTAAAGATGGAAGAAGCCATTCAAAATCGTGACTTTGCATCTTTTGCGGGACTAGCCTGTGCTGACAGTAATCAGCTGATCCGTGCAGTGTGCGTCGATACATGTCCTCCAATTTTCTGCATGAATGACACATCCCACAGGCAAGTTATACCCATTTTTAGACAACTTAAGTTCATAATACTGGATTTTACTGGTTTGTCCGCACTTTTGCTCCCCTGTGATAATCATGTGTGTGTTTGTTTTTATTAAATATTCGGCGCTATATTCCAGGATGATTAGCTGCGCTGAGAAATGGAATCGCTCAGAAGAAGCACCTCAGGTATTCAAAGTGTCATTATATTCTACCATCCTGATATTTAAGTTCTATCTGGGGTTTTGCAGCACCTAGCTTCAGTAGAGGCACATTCTTGTTGATCATCATTCTCTATGTATTTAGTTAGCAGATTACTTGCAGACTTCCTCTTTGCATGTTGATGTAGTGGAAGAAACTGTTTCTTTCAGCAAATTGCCATACCTTTGCTCATTAAGATCAATCAGAGTACCCCTAGAGTAGTTAGCAGGGGCAAACGAAACTGAAGTACGACAAAAACACATTAATCTATTTACACCAGCCCCAACAAAACAAATGTATCCCCTAATATATCCTCTATCTACCGCTTTTTCTACCCCTATCACTTCCAGATGATTCAAGAGAAGATGAGCTCAAACTTCCCGAGTCATCATCTGAGCTTGACAATGCTTGCTGCTGCTGCTGCATGATGAGATGCGGCATGTTCTTTAAATATTCACGCAAGTTCTCAGTTATGCCGCCAAGTCCAATGGACGTGAAGAAGTTGATGGAGAATCTTGTGTTCTTTGGATTGTCTTTAGGGAAGATTGATTCAAGAGAGTTCCGCATCAATGGATCATTCAGGCGTTCATTGAGCAAATGGATCCCCAGATGCTCTGACAGTTCCTACAAGAGGGAAAGTGATGTCAATGGAAGCCTGTCTCAGTGAACAATAATTACGTTAGAACTCAGAAGTATTTAATTTGAGATTATAAGGAGAACTAACTGACATTTGCCAACGAATAGAGCAAATACTAAAAGGAGTACTGGAAAACGAAACCATCTTTGCGGTGCATCTATCAAAAACTTAGATGGAAAAGATGCCCAGCAATGAGGATTGCATACGTTCCACCCAGCATACATGAATCTTAGATACTAAAAGGAAACATGACACATAAACTTAATTCATGGGCCATATACATATTGTGCCAAAATCAAAAGAGGAGAGACCTGACCATCGGTAATTCTTCCCACCAAAGTAAGTAAACAACAAATAGTCTTCTTTAGAGGATCGACAAGTTGTTTCTACCATTGTAATTTAGTAAAAGAAACCACCAGTAAGTCTTAAATTTTATCAGTTGGGTTTTCACGCACCTGAAAAAGGATTTTGATGAATATTCGTGATGATGAAGTGGTGTCCTCCTCAGTCAATCGTATGTAGGCCAAGACGTGCCATGGCAGAGCATCCGTGCCAAGTAAATGCGCAAAAAAATTTGCCACATTTCTCAGTTTGTCCGTCTCTAGTCGGTGAATCATTGAGTATTGCTGGATGAAGCATTTCTCAAAGTTCTCCTGATAGACTTTGTTGATCATGCAAAACCGCTGCCCCAGCAAACCATAGTAGCGGAGGTAAGTTCTCTCTTGACTGCAACACTCCAACATCATTATACATAACTCCATCTACACAGCCCAAAAAAACAAGACAGTAAGTAGAGAAGACAACTAGTTCCAAGGACAGCAAATGAAGCAGCTGATACACTAAAATAAGAATTCTAAAAGCATTCCATGATGTAAAGCAGGCAAAAACACATAAAGGAAGATGGAAAAATGTTGAAAAGAATCATAATATTATTAATTTCTCTAACAAATTCGCAGGAGAAACTACAAGTAACACACAAATCATTACAATTAGGGTCATCAATGAAAGTTGCAATCAAAGAGTTTAACCGAATCCACCATCTAGCTTAGGATAAGCTTAGCCACCCCTTTCGAAAGCTCCCACCCCTGTTAGCCTTTAAACAAGTCAATATTAGAGATCTCTACACTCTGCGGAAACTCAACCCTAGACACTCAGTCACACGACCAAGCAAAACTTCACTAATGTAGCATTATACGCCATCTACCATACTAATTGCAGAAACATTGAAGCATTAAATGCTTCCAAATAAAAGGATTCTACTTTCAAGCTATCTGGTCTAAGCTGCCATATGCCTTATCAGCTGAGTCAAAAAAAAAATGATGAAGCAAAATATACTAAGGAGATGAAAAACCAGAAGTGTCAACAAGATCTCAACTTTTCATCTACTCCATATCTACTCAAAACTCGCGTGGCATAAGTAACGCACAAGAAAGTCTTCCAATAACCATACATGTAAGTACAAAGCTGATAAGTTATTTTAATACCGGGAGCATATGAAATACAGAGACAAACTAGGAAAAGCAAAAGCACCATTTTTGCATCCATGCAAAAAAATTGGATATAGAGATTTACAATTGCCGCAGTTTCAAAGTCGGTGCAATACACAACAGCCACGCCGGTCTATCCTCATTTAAAGATGAATCATAACATGCAAAGGAATCAGCTCTAAAGCTTCAGGCCTAAAAGCAAGTTCAAAAGAAAAATTATACTCATCTAACTTCATTTCTGGTTTGGGACAAAAATCGGCAATATTTACTTATATTCTCAAAATCACCGGACATGAGTGATTAACCTTCTTAGAAATCAAGGGTAAGAAAGAAGATAGGTATTCAAATTTGGCTGCAACAAATGAAACGTTGTCTCACCTCTTGTCCAGCTTCTAGTTTAATTTGTAATAGCTTATGCCCTGCTTCCTCGAAATCGACACTGGACATGATCGTCAGATATATCGTTCTCCGGAGATTTACAAGATTCATCTCTGTCTCATCTTCAATTTTCATCTGTTCATCCTCTTCTTCATCAAATTCCTCAGCAGATCCGTCTTCTGAGCCTTCTTCAGAATCTTTTTCCTCCTCAAACTCATCACCAATAATGGTTTTCTTCAATTCTTCATAGCGCTTCTCGTTCTCCATGAACTGCGGATCAGGCTTGAATATGTCTGTTGCAGAAACAAGTATGACATAAAACAAAAAATCAGACACTGGGATATCCGGATTAGGGACTATAAGTAGCTTCATATAACTGGATAGGCAAACAGATACCTAGACTAATTTCTGGATCGATGTCCTCCTGGAGTGATATCTCATGTGTTAGTTGATCTTCTTGCTCCACAAGGTCCAATTCTGGACGAACCGCGGACTGCATGTACACAAGGAAATTCAAGTTATGATAGTAAGAAGGCTTGGACATGCATGCTCGAGTAGCCTCTCCGTACCAAAAATCTTTGTTTCTCACCCTATCGAGAGAGATTGGAGTTACTGACCTGAAACTTAGCTTTTCTAATGGCAAAGAGGCCTTCGATCAAAAACTGAACTCGCTTATCTATTTCACCTTCATGAAGGATTCCACGAAACCGTTCAAAGATACCTGAAGAAATTACCAGAATTAAGAGGCCATGACACAAGATATTATTGAGGAAAACATAAAAGCAAGGATTACCAGCATCATTACCTGGTCATGCACACTAAATAGTAAAAATTATCTTCTTAACTACATGCAAGTATAAGTTTGGAAGATTCCACATGTCTATACAAAGCCTTAGGATACAGCATGGCGACACTTCATTTAATGGATGATGCAAGCTTAATCAAAAGTTGACACTTCCATCTCCTTTATGATCTCCAAGTCTGATCCGATAAATTCATACGCAAACATTAAAGAGAACTCTCCAATAGACTGCCTAACAATGTGAAGGGTAAAAAAAAAATTGAATCTATCCACTAACCCAATAAAAAACTGCAAGTACAAAGGCAACAGACGAGACCCCTACTAAATGACCAAGCAGGCACACAAGCAATAAAAAAGAAGAGCAACAAGCTGGATAACATATAAAGTCCGCCACATATACCTACCATGCAGACCTTTAGGACACAGGTCTTGCAGTATGGAACCGCACTCCGTCACGAAACCAACAGCAACCTCCACGCTGTCATCGGTGGGAATTTCCAGCAGGACAGTGAGCAGCTCCAGAGCCACAATCTCGTGAGCTACTCGCTGGTTAACTAGATGCGCCAGAAATTTAACGGTGGCGAGTAACTGAGGCTGTTCAGAATAAAACCAAACGAAATTAACATCAGAAGCATGAATAACCAAAGCGATGCTCGTGTACTAAGAAATCCGGACCTAGAAGCGAGCGGTCGTACCTTGTCATTCCGCTTATAAGCTCTCTTGAGTTGCAGAACAATCCTCCTCAGCATAAGGTGACCCACCTCGAAAAACTTGGTGTTGACGACAGCGACCAATGCGGCAAAGATGTCCGTGAATCCCGGAGAAGCCAATTGCGACTTCATGCAGGAACGGCAAAAAAGGCCCCTCCCTCGGATAAGATTCTCAGCAAAAATTTCAGGAATAATATGCCTGAGGTTCGTCGCATTGACCTTGTTAACCAAACCGTTTAAACTCTTCCGTAACGCGTCCCACGTCATCCTTTGATATTCGATGCTGCTTTTGTCCCGCACCTCGTCCATCAATCTGGCCAGCTTGAAAGGTGGGAGGTACAGCCCTCCGCTTCTGCCCAAGCTCCAAGAATCGGTACTCACAGTGCCTTCCCGCAGAGTCGGTTGTTCCGGTCTCCAGCTATCAGCCTTTCTGCCATCTGTTCCCTCTTTCTCGCCATCTCTTCCCTTTCCCTCCTTCTCCTCCTGCTTCACGTCGCTATCACACCTCTGTCTTTTTTCCCGTGCATCTCTCTTCTCATCGTCTTCCCTTGCTCGACAAGGTCCTTTCCCCATGTGTTAGCTAACCGGAAATATTACCACGAGCTGAGAAAATCGAGAAGAGAATGGTACTCAGTATCCGTATCAGAGGAGGGGTATAGCCCTCTGGCCAGTTCATAAACCGATATTTACAGGACAGAATTCTCTTCTTCTTCTTTACTCTTTTTTCTTTCTTCACAAATACGAACACAATGAGAGATGCAATACAAATCGTCGCGGTTTCACTAAATAAGGCGGAAGGACCCTCTAGAATTACTAGCAAACGACGGCGATTCGACGGCGACTTTCAATCACGACAGGGTCGGCGCGATAACCAGGGCATCCTTTTGCACGAAAGGAAACGACCGGGTTGCAAACCAAACCCACCACCACCACGACGAGGAGGAGGAGGACGACGACGACATTGTCCCAGACGAGAGATAGACAGCAGCTCATCAGTCCGCGAACGCGAAAAGTAGCCAGAAACTTCACAGATCACCACTAAGCTAAGCACATGCAAGTTAAAAGAACAAGAGCAGGAACAAGGAAAAAAAAGAACTCTCGGCCACCGTCGCCATCAACATCAATCGGCAGGATGAACTGAAGGGGAAAGATCAGCAACCACCGAGAAGAAGAAGAAGAAGAAGACGGCATCAAATCTCCAAACGACAATCAGAAAAAAATCAAGGACAGACGGACGGACGGACACCATCGATTCTGTCCGCAGCAACCGTGCCAATGGAATTGCAAAATCAACTCACGTTACCCCACCGCCACCTTAACAGTCCCTTACCGGCCAAAAAAGGCAAGCAAAACACACGACTTTTTCCGATCCCGGAGACGAGGTTCCGTACCTGCGACCTCCGACGCGACAAGAGGAGAGGGTTGCTCCGGAGAGACGAGCGAGGCGAAGCGCGAGAGCACAGCGGGATCAGATCAGGAGGAAGGAAAGGAAAGGAAAGGGAAGGGAAGGGAAGGGAAGAGGTCGCGCATGGCGAGGGGCTTTGTAGGGGTTTTGGGAGCGAAGAGAAGCCCACCGACCCATTTATTCCCTTTCTTTTTATTTTATTCTTTTTTCGAAATTCCACGAAATCACCCCTGCTTTAGCTTGGAAAGTAAACAGCAATTAGTGTTACTGACTAAGTAACGGACGAATGCGACGGGAGTTACCAGCATTATCCAGTTTAATTCTAGTTTCTCCTAATCAGAACCAGAATCTAATTTTGAGCGACCCTTCGTATCAAGCAACCGTCCCAAATCAAATTTCCTAAAATAACTCGAATGAAAAATTCGTCTTCCCCCCTTCTAAAATCTTTAGGGAAAACGACACGAATAATCCCTGAACTTTGTATCAATGTGCAATTCGGTCCCTGAACTTTTGATATGTTAAATGTCATCCTTGGACTTTTGGTACATGTTCGATTCAATCCCTCAATTTAGTCCATTCCATTAATTCAAGTTCAGGAATAACATTGAACATTTTCATATAGTTCATGGATTGAATTGAATATATACCAAAAGTTCAAGGATGGCATTGAACAAATTAAAAGTTTAGGGACCCAAGTGCACATTGGACTAAAGTTCAGGGATTAAATTGCACGTTGGGTCAAAGTTTATGGACTGTTTGTATCATTTTCCCAAACAAAATCCATACCGGGTAAATAAAATAATAAATTCCCGGCAACATCACTGCCTAAAATGTCGCGATACGAAAGCTAATCAAATGTACGAAGCAGCATGCATTGCCGCTTTATTGCTTAGGGACAAATAGAGAGCAGGCCAGCTCGAAATTTCCCTCTAAGCAAAGAAACGGGAACTGATGTGTAGCGTGGTTGGGGTCCTTATGCCTGATTTTCCGTTCTTAGGTTCTCCCGAAATATTCATTTACGGAAATTCTTTTCTTTTCTTTTCTTTTTATTGCTCTTATATACAATTCGAATAATCATGATAATTATTAACTCCATTTCACGTAAAGTAATTTTATTTTCTAGCCAGGACGCTTATAGAAGGTAAGTTACGATCGACTGGGCAATTGCTCAATAATAGGATAAAAGGAACGGACCTTAAAGCCTCCATAAGTTCGATCGAGTCCTAAAGTTTTTTTTGACCCGAAAACCCCCGGGGACAATCGACTCCCGAACATTTTGATCGGTTCGATTAAGTCCTCATCCTTCATTGGAAAAAAAAAATGCAATTATGTTTGAAATGTAAAATTGATGGATGTTACCCAAACGCTTTTTTGGAACCAACCATCGAAATGACTTGATCATACTTTTTGAAGAAGGTTCGGGACTTAATTGAACCATATTTCAAGGTTCTTATGACTTTATTGCCTTTATCAAACAAAATTTCAAGCTGCCATAAATAAGGTAATTTACTATATATGTTACTTGAAAGGTCACATGACGATTTGACTCGAAACTTTACGATAAAATAAGGGAAATTAGTATTGTTGTTGGGGAAAAGTGCGAAGAGCTGCGGCAAAAGAAACTCACGATCCTATTAGGTAGGGGTGTGTAAAACAAACCATCCAAATCAGGATTCGTTCAGACCAAATCAATTACACATACTTTTTATTTTTTAAAAAATTGGTAAAATGTGAATTAAATTTTAAGTGAAGCACGTTTTTTTATTCTTCTTTTCAAATTCAGGATCATTGCATATATATATATATATATATATATATATATATATCATTTAATTCATCATGAAAAGATGGCATCAAGTAATGAGAAAAAAAAATGATCGGTTCAATTGAACCGGACCAATGGTCCAGTTCAATTCCTCGTTCTAGGACCAACAAGTCTAGTCTCTAGTTCCTAATTTTGGGAACTGATCCTCCCGGCATGGTTCAGGAGACGAGCAATTTGATCTAGGCCCGACGTCGACGAGGTCATCGCGGAATTTGAGGAGATTGATGGAAAGTGACGCTCACATGCATGGACGGGGGGTTCGCCCGAGTTGATGGAGCACCGAGAGGCCGTTAAAAGGCGGGCCATTGAAAGGTTGTATTTTTAATTTTCGATATGCTAAAATGCACCACCATTAACTACGTTTTATAGTAACCGAGTGCAACATATCATAATATATTGGGGTGATCGGTTCCAGAGTAGATACGTTCCAGATCTAGAACCTAAAACCGATCATGTTATAACCGGTTCCCAGTTTTTGGAACCTGAAATCTACCCTGTTTTATCTTACAAAAAAAAAAAAAGAAAAGAAACCTACCTTGTTTGTCCTGGAATCTGTTTTGGAACCAACCCTATTTTTTTGGTCCAATTTCAGGGTTTACCCCAAAATCTATTTTTCTTTTGTTCCTTTTTCTAGTTTCATTTTTGTTAGCAAAATAATATGAGTAGTAATGAAACGATTCAAAGTAAAATATGAATAATAAAAATCACTATCCGCCAAAAGCAATAATTCCTAAGATGAGCAATAAAAATTACTATCCAACAAAAGTAACAATCCAAAATATAGTAATAGTATGATCTACGGTTTTTTATTTTTTTTAACACAAGCTAAACATCTGTTCCAAAACCAATGCGGGTGAGTCTTCACTTGGAATCGAGAACTAGACCAGTTCCAAAAAATGGAACCTGCTCCCGGACCAGTTCAAATAAGAACCGGTTCTCGGACCTATTTTTCGAGTGGTCCGGTACGGTTCCTAAGTAAACCCAGTTCGATTGCACACTCCTAATAATATATGAGAAAATGTGAATTTTTTATATTACGATTACGACAGTATACAAAGGATTTACCATGTTATTTGTCGTAAGTGCAAAACTTCATAATATATAAATCTTTTACTTAGATCATTACTACGGTTTGTCCAATGCCAGAATTTTCTTTTTTTCATTTTGTGAGATGTAGACAATTTGACATTTACTAAGAGTAAAACATCGTAGAGTATGAATATTTTTATTTTATGAACATTATGATATTTCATCATAACAAAATGCAAAATTGAATAAAAGATAAAAAAAGAAGAAGAAGATAATACTGCAAAAATTCTTCAAAGAGGAAAGATGGTATGAATAATCCTCTTCTCAGGAAATCGCAATATTTTCTTTATTCTTTTAATCATATGTCCGGTAGCCCGTGACTTCTAATGGCCCAAAATGCATCGTTCTTTCAAAGCAACGACGGCATCGCCGCCATGCTTAGCATTGCTCCAAAAGTTATGCTTTTTAATTCATACGGCGGAGATAAAGATGACGTAAGAACACGTTAATGCTACTCATCTTCACTTTCTTACGAGAGATAATGTTTGTTTTCATTCGATCGATAATTTATAATTTGCTAAGTCTCTATTGCGCGGATTAGCAATAGAGGGTTAACATTGGCGAGAATACAAATCTCCAAAAGAAACAAAGACATAAAGACAACGTGAAAGAAAACGAAAGCAAATGACAAACCATCGCGCGCGCCATGCGCTACGTCCTTGACCGCCGTTAATATTGCCGTCTCCGGCCACCGGCCTAGCCGAGCCGCCGGCTCAAACGATGCCTTTCAGTTTCTCGAGAAACAACTCTGCCTTAGCCGCCTCCATCATCTCCACCGTATGATAATCACCTTCGCCGCCGAAAAGGCCTACCACTTGCACGCCCTTCGCCTCCAGCTCCTCCGTCAGCTCCCTCTGCCGATCTATCAACGGGTCTCCCCCGCCGCCTGCCACCACCACTCGCCACCCCATCGTTCGTATTCTCTCCCACTCCTCCGGTCTATCCCCGGCCATTGGATTGCAATACTCGTGGTCCCGGTCTGCACCGGCCGGCAACGCCAGCTCCCACATCAGGTCCGTCCCATTCACCGGCAGGACCGGGTTGTTGAACAGCCTCACTTCGGACTCAGTCCTCTTGGACCCACCGAAAAAGGGGTGGTGCAAGATCAGCCCTCTGATCACCAACGGCCCTAGATCGGCCGCGGCGGCGCTCATGCGCATGCCCACATGGTATGCGATGTTCCCGCCCGCGCTCGTGCCCATCAGGAAGCACCGCGAGAAGTCGACGTGCTCGTGCAACCACTCCTCCTCGGCCGTCCCGACCCAGCGGAGGGCCTCCACGGCATCATCATAGGCTGCGGGGAGGCGGTGCTCCGGAGCGAGGCGGTAGCTGGGGGAGACGACGACAGCAGAGAGCTTCGCCGCCATGAGGCAGCAGTAATCGTGGATTCTCGTGGAGGACGGGGATAAGTATACGAATCCGCCACCATGGTAATACACGATGATAGGCAGTTTTTGGTCGAGCGGTGATGGCGGGCGAGGCAAGTAGATTCTGGCCCAAGTGTCGTGGGTCGGGTCGAGCTGGACGTCCTTGGTGCGGACAGCGAAGGGCTGGTCAGGATCGGGCACGGCCGGGGTCTTTGGATCATCGAGGAGGCGCGGGAACGTGCCGTCCGGGTTGAGGACAACTTTGGGGTAGTCGTAGGCATTGACGGCCGGATCTGGATCTTGAGCTGGATGTTGGCCGGCCATGTTTGCTTTTGCTTGAGGTGTTACCGAAGAAAGAAATGGGGAAACCATTATATAGAGTGACAAAGGTGCGGCTGATGGATGGAGCCGCCGAAGGCATCATTTGTCGTTGGCTTATGACGAAATCAATTCGACGATTTCTCCCATTCTCTCAACAAGTATGCCTGTGCCCCAACCGCCAAAAGACCAGCATATCAGCACATAAGTATTCCGTGGCTGCTCACCTGTTTGAAGGACTGATCCTTGGCAATGTACATGGTTTGCTCTTTGCCCGACCCGATCGCGTGACCTGCCGTGTAAGTGAACCCTAATGAGAATTCGAGAGAGACGATGTTATATGTTGATATGAAACTGATCGTGAAAGCGGTCCATTAACATTTGCATGGTTTCTGTAATCGTCACCTAATGCTTCCCTACCTGATAACAAATTCCACGAATAGGAAACATGACTCCAAGAAGAGGTCCATTAACATTCGCATATCATCCTACTCGGTGCCGAGTGTGTTTATCTCTTGCTTGTAATTGACTTAATACGCCATCTATCACTGCGATGTGAGATATAACCGTCACATAAGTATACTTCTCTTGGAGTGGAGATTGCGGCAGTCGAACCGCAGGACGACTCGTTAGGGGTCGAACAGTAGTTGTTATCACTTAGATTTAATTATTTTTGTGAGCAGTGTTTGTTTGACAAGTTTAGGTTAGGCATATTTTTTTTAAAATGCAAAAGTGATAACTCTTTAAATTGGTCAAGCAACCAGAATCGGAATTGGAATGATTAAACTCTATTCATGGATCCTCTGACTCGAATAGTATTCTATTTTATGTCTTGATAAATCTGAACTATGGAGTTTGAGAATTGTGGTTCTTATTTACAGTCGAGCCTATCGAGACGTCCAGATGAGCACCGTCCGAATTAGAAAATCTTCGTCACAAAGTTCAAGTGGGGTGCTTGCTAAATTATCATGAACCCAAGCATAATATATATTTTTTTATTTTTTCTATATGCCATTTTGAATATAGTAAAGAGAAGGCAAAGGTGTTTTATCTTTTTCATCTGGAGTTGACATTTGGATGGGTCCTTTAGAAACAGATGTAAAAGCGACACGACTATTTGATTGCACGAGCTAAATAAAACTTTACATGGTCAAAATTATTTGCGCCAGTATGTAATCGCAATTGAAATTGCAATGCCAAAACTCTTTGTACCTCGTAATTTTCATGTTGAATGAATCGATGAAGTGCGCAAATCTTAATAGAATTTGATTTCATTGTCGTTAGTTACAGACAGCGGAGATAAGGACGATGCGTGAACAAATTTGTGCTACCCATCTTCACATTTCTTACAAGATAAAAGGTTGCTTTTATTGGATAGATGCCCTCCGCCATTGACCGCCGTTTATCTTCCCGTCCCCCCGGACACCGGCCTAGCCGAGCCGCCGGCTCAGATGATTTCTTTCAGTTTCTCCATAAACAACTCCGCCTTGGCCGGTTCCATCATCTCCACTATATGACAATCGCTTTCGCCGCCGAAAAAGCCCGCCACTTGCACGCCCTTCGCCTCCAGCTCCGGCATCAACTCCCTCTGCCGATCTATCAACGGATCTCCGCCGCCGCCCGCCACCACCACTCGCCCGTGATTTGTAGCCACCCGAGTTGTTTGAAAAGTCAAAACGCATGCGAGTGAGACAAAGGGAGAGTAGCTGGCGCAAAAAGATTCGAACTTTGAAATAATATATTTCTATCCTTTTCTTTCAATAGAATCACACGTGCCCAATTAGCTGTTATTTAGGGAGAAATAATCATCCCCACACTTTAAAAAAAATATAATTGAATCATAAAACCTATCAAATTAATCCAATCAAAGTCCTCGGGATTGCCAATAAACATGACGCCGTGCTGATAAATGGATTGGGAGGGTGCGGACGGCAATACACAGATGCGGGATTCGATTCCCACGCACTGCAAGAGGTAGAGCACAAATCAGAGAGTAAGGAGAGTTAGAGATATGACAGACAAAAAAAAAGTCCCCAGGATTATACCAGAAAAAAACAAGTCCCTCTGTTAACTCTATCTAATAGGCCTAATTAAAAAAAACATAAATTTTAGCTCGACAATTCTAGCCCGAACTTTTTTTTGTCTCATAAAAAATCAACAGCTTTCGCTTAAATTCCAAATCTGGCCCTGTTGACTTGGAATTGTTAATTGTCCAACGTGACTATCCCACCTCGGCAATAAATCCATATAGCTTGCTAGATGGATTTAAAGCACTATTTATTGTCTTCTTTTCTAAGTCATGACTTGAAGAATAATGATGAAATTGTTCATGGTCTCCTTCACTTTACCGGCAAATCAAAAAGATCTGCATATTAAAATTCTCCGACTAGGCTCTACTATTTCGCCGTAATTCGAAGTTGGACCACCACCCGTCGAGAGATGTCATGGACGATATCCGCCAAGCTCATGACCATAACATTTTTTCTGAAACAAGCCCAAGCTCTCCCCCTAAAAGTTCGAATTCTATGTCGAATTGACATTAATCAATTGATTTCGTTTAATATGTCGAGCTCTAGTAATGGACATTAATAAATGGATTTTGTTGGGAAGTATAGTGAAGAAGATTCTAAAGTTGCGTCTTGCCAAAGTGCTTGTAACAATCTACAAGATCTTAAGCTTTGATTAACGAGGGTTAGATTTGACACTTGAGTAAATGTTAGTGATTTTTATTGAGATAAAAAAAGTTAAGACCAAAATTATCACTCAAGGTAAAGTTGGTGTTTTTTTTTTTAAATTAGCTAATATCTAATAGGGTTAATATCACGAAAAATTTCAAATTGATACATTAGTGACAATTTTATTCCGATCTATTTTTTTGATCACAAAAAATCTCAAACTGGTACACCTGTGACAAATTTACCCCTAATCATTTTTTTTATCACAAAAAACCCCAAACTGGTACATTGTCAACTATTTTTTTGACCGCCAAAAACCTCAAATTGATACACTTGTGACAATTTTACCTCGAACTAATTTTTTGATCACTAAAAATCCCAAACTGGTACATTTGTGACAAATTTATCCTTCGTTAGTATCCGTTAAATTGGATTAATATTACGAAAAATCATAAATTGGTAAACTTGTGACAACCAAATGGGTAAAACCCAAAATCGGTACACCCCTGTCAATTACCACGTATCATTAAATTTAGCAATTTGACAGTAAAATTTAACGAAAACTAACAGAGAGTAAATTTGTTACAAGTGTACCAGTTTGAGGTTTTTGGTGATCAAAAAATTAGTTCGGAGGTAAAATTGTCACAGGTGCACAAATGTAGATTTTTGGTGGCCAAAAAAATAGTTCGGGGTAAAATTGTCACAAGTGTACTAGTTTGTAGTTTTTTGTGATAAAAAAATTTTTTGGATAAATTTATCATAGATGTACCAATTTGAGGCTTTTCGTGATATTAACCCTATCTAATATGGCTAAACATGTGTGGCTTATCAAGCGCCAAGTCGGAAAAAAATTTGAAAAGGTAAAAAAAACTATAAAAAAGAAATGAGGATAAAAGGAAAAAAAATAGATAAGAATTTTAAAGAAAAGGCTGAAAAAAAAAGAAAGCCATTTTCTCTCTGTGCAAGAAACCTAAGACATGAGAAGAAAGAACAAAGAAATGTCCACCCACAAAAAAAAACCATTAAAGTCAGCTGTAGTTCGAAAATATAACTTTTAAAAATACTAATTTTACAAAAACTGAAAATAACAATGCATTTAGAAATGTAAAAGAATTTTAATTTTGAATTTCTTTCCCCTTAAAAAAAAGAGCAAACTGTCACTGCAAAAAATTAGGGAAAAAAAAATTAGGGGGAAAAAATCAAAGCAAATCCCGGATCTAGGGAATTTGTCAACAATTGATCTGTCTGTTTGCGACTTGGGTGATGGGAATCAGAGGATTTCGAAAGAGCTTCCCAAGTTCAAGAGACTTGGCAATTCGATCCGGGCCGATGAGGTCACCGTCGAAGACATTGACGGAAAGCGACACTCTCGTGCATGGACCGGGGGTCCGCCGGAGCCAATGGAGCACCGAGAGGCCATGAAAAAGGCAGGCTATCGAATGGTTGTATCCTTCATTTTTCGATACGCAAGCTTTATCTTCCCATCACGGTAACCAAAAAGCTCCGTGAATCGAAGTGGCATGTCGTGAGCAATGCATCATAACTCAACTACAACATTGGTCTCCAACACGCAAATCGATTCGGAAATCTTTTAATACTAAACTTAAGAAAAGCATATGCATATCACATCACGTTTTCACATGGTGGAGATAAGGATGATGCATGAGCACATTTATGCTACTCGTCCTCACTTTCTTACAAGATATAAGATTGTTATAGTTCGATAGATGGCATCCGTCTTCGACCACCGTTTATCTTCCCATCCCGGGCTGCCGGCATAGCCACGCCACCGGCCGGCTCAAACCATACCTTTCAGTTTCTCCACTAACAACTCTCCCTTAACCGGTTCCAGCACCTCCACTCCATGATAATCCCCTTCGCCGCCGAAAATGCCCACCACGTCCACGCCCTTCGCCTCCAGCTCTGCCGCCAACTCCCTCTGCTGATCTATCATTGGATCTCCGGCGCCGGCCACCACCACCACTCGCCACCCCTTCGCTCTCATCCTCTCCCACTCCTCCGATCTGTCCACGGACGTCGGATTGCAATACTCGTGGTCCCGGTCGGCGCCGGCCGGCAGCGCCAGCTCCCACAGCAGGTCCGCCCCGTTCACCGGCAGGGTTGGGTTGTTGAATAGCCTCACTTCCGACTCGGTCCTCAGGGACCTACCGAAGAAGGGGTGGTGCAAGATCAGGCCCCTGATCACCAAAGGCTCCAGATCGGCCGCGGCGGCGGCGCACGCGCGCAGGCCCACGTGATATGCGATGTTCCCCCCCGCGCTCGTGCCCATCAGGAAGCACCGCGAGAAGTCGACCCGCTCGCGAAGCCACTCGTCCTCGGCGGTCCTGACCCAGCGGAGGGCCTCCACGGCGTCGTCGTAGGCCGCGGGGAGGCGGTGCTCCGGAGCGAGGCGGTAGGCGGGGGAGATGACGACGGCGGAGAGCTTCGCCGCCATGAGGGAGCAGAAATCGTGGTTTATCGTGGAGGACGGGGACATGAGTACGAAACCGCCGCCGTGGTAGTACACGATGAGCGGTAGCTTTTGGTCGGGCGCTGGTGATGCGGGAGGCACGTAGATCCGGGCCCAAGTGTTGCGGGTCGGGTCGAGCGGGACGTCCTTGGTGCGGACGGCGGAGGGCTGGTCGGGATCGGGCACGGCGGGGGTCGTCGGAACATCAAGGCAGCGCGTGATCGTGCCGTCTGGGTTGAGAACAATCTTGAGGTAGTCGCAGGCATCGACGGCCGGCGCTGGATCAAGATCCGGATGTTGACCAGCCATGGTTGCTTTGCTGCGAAGAGGTACTGAAGAAAGAAATGAGAAACTCTCCCTGCTCTTTGTTGCCGTCCGAGTTTCTCTGAAAGTCAAAAGGTCAAACGCGGTCGAATGCGACGGCCACGATAAGGATTTTTTACATGCATTATTGGCTCAGTCGCCTGTCTGTTTCGTATATCTTTCTTCGGTCCCGCCTCGATCGAGCAAAGCAAAGACGGCCCAGTCAAGGTCCAGACCCGGATCCAGTTGCCACCGATGATGCCGCCATTGCCTGTGACTAACCTCAAAGTTGTCCTCGGCACGGTCACGCACCGCCTCGACGATCCAGCTACCCCCCGCCGTGTCCGATCCCAGTAGCCCCTTCGCCGTGCTCACTAAGGACAGTCCAAGTGGGCGTTTTGGGCCATGATAGTTATCGGGCCAGCTCAAACTGTATTTCGGGCATCGTTGGCTCGATCGGGACAGGCTTGGCTAGGCCGGGCCAGGTCGAATGATCTTTTGTGCGCAGTTATGAAAATATCTCAGCTCTTAAACAGACTTATATAAAAAGATTAGGAAAAAAGCCACTGAAAACCTCAAACTTTGCCACCTGTGATACATTTACCCCGAACTTTTTTTTGTGACACCAAAAACCCAAAACTTTGCTATTTGTGACACATTTACCCCAATATATTTAGTCCATTAGCATTTTCGTCTTTTTTTCTTTTTCTTTCTTTTTCTTTTTTTTTCCTTTCCTGCGAGGCGGCCCTCGGCGAGGGTCGACCTCGCCTGAGTCGGGCGAGGGCCGCCCTCGCTCGTCGAGGCGAGGCCCTCGCCGACGTCGGCGAGGGCAGCCCTCGCCCGACGCTGGTGAAGGCCCCCTTCACCAGAAAGGAAAAAAAAAGAAAAAGCAAAAAAGACGAAAATGTCCATGGACTAAATGCATTGGGGTAAATGTATCACAAATAGCAAAGTTTGGGGTTTTTTGTATCACAAAAAAAAATTGGGGTAAATGTGTCATAGGTGGCAAAATTTGGGATTTTTGGTGGCTTTTTTCCAAAAGATTAAACAGAGGTATTCCTTGGTTGCTCATCTGATGTTATTCAACAATCGCATAAACCATTTTTCACTATTTCTCCCACTCTCTCAACAACTATACCCGTGCCCTAACCATCTAATAACCAGCATATCAGCACATTTGTATTCCTTGGTTGCTCATCTGTTGAAGGCCTGATCCATATTGCTTGCTCTTTGCCCAACCTGATTGCATGACTCGCCGTGTAAGCGAACCCTAATGAGAATTCGAGAGAGATGATGTTATATATCGATCTAAAACTGAGCGTGAAAGTGGTCCATTAACATTCACATGGTTTCCATAATCATCACGGAATGCTTACCTACCTGATAACAAATTCCACTAATAGGAAACATAACTCCAAGAAAAGGTCCATTAACATTCACTCGCCATCTTACTCGACACTGGGTGTGTTTATATCTCGCTTTTAATTGAATTGTTACACCACCTATCACTGTGATATGATATAACCGTCACATAAGTACATTCTCTTGGAGTAGAGATTACAGAAGTCGAACGTAGAATGACTCGTTAGCAGTCAAGCAGTTGTTGTCACTTAGATTTAATTATTTCTTCGAGTAGTGTCTGTATGACAAGTTTAGGCTAGGCATAT
This sequence comes from Syzygium jambos, assembly GCA_031216235.1. Taxonomy (NCBI): domain Eukaryota; kingdom Viridiplantae; phylum Streptophyta; class Magnoliopsida; order Myrtales; family Myrtaceae; genus Syzygium; species Syzygium jambos. Next base: position 6,392,861 of record CM062229.1, on the reverse strand, counting down.
TTTTAAAAATGTAAAGTGACACAACTCTTTAATTGAATGACCTAAATAAAACTTTACATGGTCAAAATCGTTTGCGCCAGTGTATAATTACAATTGAAACTACAACACCCAAACTATATGTATCTTGTATTTTTCATGTTAAATTGAAATCAAGGGATGTGTAGACTGGAAATCCTAAAATTTATTATAAAAGTGCAATTGGGCCCTAAAAATTGCAAAAAGTGAAATCAATTACTTCCATAAACTCCATCCAATTTGGCTAACGAAAATATTGACTATTGATGTGGCATTTTTTTCATAATATTTTTTCTCTCATACGTGGCTAATCATGAAACATAAGGCTTAAATGACATCATTTTGGCCTACATCTGATTTTAAATATAAATTTCATCTAAATTCAATCTAAAAATAAGCTAAATTTAAAAAAGGGGGAGGGGGGGAGTGGGGCGGCGACGGCGAGGGCTATAGCCCTCCCGCCTGTCTCCCTCCCCTTTTTATTCAAATTGAGGTGTGACTATTGTAGTTGCTCTACGAGGTGGAGAAGCTCGGATATGTCCGGTGGGCAGAGCCAGACTTGGGTGGAGGAGTGCGGGAAATAGCTGCTGAAGGAGCTGTCGAATGCCGCCTTCTGGGATGAGATCTTGGACAGCAAAGCAGCAGCGGTTGCAGCGGCAGCGGAGTATCGGGCTTCAGCGATTTATTGGAAATTCCTCTCTGCTTTTGGCTCTACTTCTCCAGCAAAAACCCCTCGCTACTGCACCAACTTCATCAATTTTATCAGACTATCAAAGTGAAGCAGAAGCCCCGGCTCGACTTCCCAGCCTCCGGTCGATCCTGCGATAGGAAGCTTGAGGCCTACAATTTACCAAGTTTTGATCTCGTTAGAGGCCGCTGCGGGGGCGTCGTTGTTGGGGGCACTGTCGTCAGGGCTAATGTAGCTGTCATCCGGTCCGAAACCCTAGCCTTCTCAAGCTTGATTGGCTAGGGTTTGGTTTTTATTTTGCATATTATTTTTATTTATTTTATTTTGAAGAATTTCTTAGCTTTTTATTTATTTTTTCTCATGGGTTGTATGGGTGGGTCTAGGTTAAATGTGGGTTTGGTATGAGTCATTTAAATTGCTTAGTAAGTAAATGGGTTAATGTGAGTTAAATGGGTGGATTTGGGTCAAACCCATTTATAACCCACCCAAATCCAACCCAACCCACTCATTTACCACTTCTATCTTTCTCCCTTCTTTTTTGGCCCAGGTTGAACGCACCGTGATTTTGTCCGGTGACCAGATTCTCACTTGTCCCCTACAACTTTGCTCATCTTGCTTGATTTCCACTTTGGTCGAGAGCTGGTTCCGACCTTTTTTTTTCTCTCTCTAACCAAAATTTGGCTGGCTATATAAGACGGGTTGGAAATATGTCTCGAATTTGAATCCGTGAAGCAAATCGATATAAGACCTGTTGAGTCAGCTAAAATGGGTTCCTATTTTGGATTTAAATGTTGTGTGTATAAAGTAGGTAATGATTTTAGCACACTAGAGAGGCGATGAGCTAGTGACCATAACAACCAATTGCGTCAGATGCTCGTGAATTACATCATGAAGAAATGGCAAGTGTTTTGAAGTCAAATAATCTTGTGGTAAGATTTGTAATTTCCAAAGCTTAGGAAACTTTTGTGTCATTATCCCTATACAAAAATTGTAGATTAAAGATTTCTTGAGAATTGCTAATAAATAATAAGGATAAATGCATAGAAGTACTAAAACTTGAAATGGAAATGCAATTGAGTCATAAAATACAATCAAGTCTTAAAACTTATAAAGTTGATGCAAACAAATTCTTCTGTGAACTCCGTCCAAATTGATGACAAAAAACTACTGCCCCAAATCGGAAAATAGGTCGATTTTTTTTTCAAATCAAAAAAATAGCCAAAACAAAAAGGGACACGAAGAGCCGGGGGAAGAAATCTTGCTCGCTCCATCTCCAATAACTTTTTCCCTCCAACCCGATCATTTGGCGATTCGTGGTTAGAACTTTTCATGGTTTTTCTGAATTGGGTTCTTGAGATGGAAATTTGAAACACTAAACGGAAGCTCTGCTGGCCATTACTGGAGAAAGATCGTTGCCAGAGTCGCGTAGATTGGACCTCGGGAATGGGAAGCCATTTTGTCAATAATTGACCTGTTTGTGACGCGGCTGATAAGGAGGATGTCTTCTCTATTTCTTGGTTCCGAAGAAGAGGGGTAAGAGGAGGGTTCACGTTAACAGTGTGTCTGTGTACACACGCTCCGAAAAAAGGTTTCCCAAGTCTGAGAGACAGCCATTTCGATCCGGGCTCGACCAAGTCGAAGACATTGACGGAAACGACGCTCATGTGCATGAACGGGGGCTTTGCCGGTGCCAATGGAGCACCGAGAGACCGGAAAAAGGCTGGCTATTGAAAGGTTTTATTTTGTACTCTTGATACGCAGAAGCTTTAGCTTTTATCTCATTCAACACAACAGTGCAGTCGAATCGAAGTGGCACGTCCTGAGCAATTCATCACAACTTGACTACGGTACAATTTGTGCGACACATATTGATTCAGAAATCTCCCAAGACGTAGAAGCTGTTAATGCTAAACCTAAGGGACCATCATGCCAACCAAAGCTCGGCTCCGAGAATTAATCAGCAATGCAAAATCCGGGTTGAAGCCTCCTGGTTTAGGACCCGGATCGGCCCTCATATCAATGAGCGGAAAGGAAGAAAGAGTGCAAAGAAAAGCAAATGCGCATCACATCATGTCCATTGTGGTTGGAAGTTATGCCTTTTCATATGGCGAAGATAAGGATGATGTATGAACACATTTATGCTACTCATTTTCACTTTCTTACAAGATATAAGGTTGTTTTTATTTGATGGATGGCATCCGTCTTCGACCGTTCCCGTCCCGGGCCGCCGGCATACCCGAGCCGCCGGCTCAAACGATACCTTTCAGTTTCTCCACAAACAACTCTCCCTTAGCCCGTTCCACCAACTCCACTCCATGATAATCGCCTTCGCCGCCGAAAATGCCCGCCACGTCCATGCCCTTCGCCTCCAGCTCCGCCGTCAACTCCCTCTGCTGATCTATCAACGGATCTCCGCCACCAGCCGCCACCACCACTCGCCACCCCTTCGCTCTCATCCTCTCCCACTCCACCGATCTGTCCACGGACGTCGGATTGCAATACTCGTGGTCCCGGTCGGCGCCGGCCGGCAGCGCCAGCTCCCACAGCAGATCTGCCCCGTTCACCGGTAGGGCTGGGTTGTTAAACAGCCTCACTTCCGACTCGGTCCTCAGGGACCTACCGAAGAAGGGGTGGTGCAAGATCAGGCCTCTGATCACCAAAGGCTCCAGATCGGCGGCTGCGGTGGCGCACGCGCGCAGGCCCACGTGATATGCGATGTTCCCCCCCGCGCTCGTGCCCATCAGGAAGCACCGCGAGAAGTCGACCCGCTCGCGAAGCCACTCGTCCTCGGCGGTCCTGACCCAGCGGAGGGCCTCCACGGAGTCGTCGTAGGCCGCGGGGAGGCGGTGCTCCGGGGCGAGGCGGTAGCTGGGGGAGACGACGACGGCAGAGAGCTTCGCCGCCATGAGGTAGCAGAAATCGTGGTTTACCGTGGAGGACGGGGACATGAGTACGAAACCGCCGCCGTGGTAGTACACGATGAGCGGTAGCTTTTGGTTGGGCGCTGGTGATGAGGGAGGCACGTAGATCCGGGCCCAAGTGTTGTGGGTCGGGTTGAGGGGGACGTCCTTGGTGCGGACGGCGGAGGGGTGGTCGGGATCGGGCACGGCTGGGGACGTCGGGTCGTCGCGGCCGCGCGTGACCGTGCCGTCTGGGTTGAGGACGATCTTGAGGTAGTCGTAGGCATCGACGGCCGGAGCTGGATCGAGATCGGGATGTTGACCGGCCATGTTTGCTTTGCTCAAGGTGGGACTGAAGAAAGAAACGGGGACGCTGTTCTTTTGTAGCCGTCCGAGTTCTCTGAAAGTCAAAAAGTCAAACTGCGAGTCGAGCGTGACAGCGAAGATGGGGATGATTGGCCTGGCCTAGTGACGTTGCGTGTGGGCTGTCATGAAATTAGCTCGACTCTCGAAACGAACAAACTTAGGCAAAGGATTAATCATAAGGTAAATGCACGTGGGACTGAAACAAGTTCGATGGCGACATCCCACGGTTGCTAATCTGTCGGGGGACTGAAACTCTGGCAATGCACGTGGTTTGCTCTTTGCCCCTACCCCATTGCATCACCTGCAACGTAAGCTAACTTGAACAAGAATTCGAGAGAGACCATGTTGTGTATCGATTTGAAACTTGGTCCCTTGGGTTTCGGTGTTTCTGCAATTGAGTCCTCTGAATTTTACTTTTGTATAATCGAATCCCCTAACCTTTCTCGACTGGTTTAATCAAGTGCTTTATTCACCTGTTGCGATCGATACCGTCGAATTACCAAATTAGCATCATGTGTTGTTTTTTGTCACATAAGCAATGCCTCGTTATGAATTAATCCGACCATTTAATAAGAGTATTTTGATTGTTTAAATCTAGTAATCCGAGCACAGGTGTGTGTGTGGCGCCAATAAAAGTTGGCATTCTTCATTGGCCCGGCTTCTGATCACTCCAATTTTTATTTATTTATTTTCTCATTTTAATAGGGAAAAGTGTAAAAAAAGTCTTAAACTTTTTATATTTGTGCCAATTGAGACATAAACTTTTTTTTAGTACCAATTGAGTCCTAAACATTTTGTCTTTGTGCTAATTCAGTCCTTTCAGCTAATTTTGGCTGGATTTTGCTGATGTGGATATCGACTGACCTACGTGACACAGCCGGTGCTGACGTCGATAACTTTTAATAATATTTTAATATTTTTTGAATTTTTATTTATTATTTATTTATTTATTTTTCTTTTTTTTTCCTCCCCTCTCTCCTTCCTCCAGGCTGTCGCCGGGCCAAAGGCCGGCGAGGTCGACCTCGCCAGCCTTTGGCGAGCCACACCGGCCACTGGCAAGGCTCGCCCTCGTCGAATGGCCGCAAGGGCGGCCTTGCACTGGGCTGGAAAGGGTCGAGCCTCGCCGGCCATGGGCGAGGCCACCCTCGCGACCATTCGGCGAGGGTGAGCCTCGCTAGTGGCCAGCGTGGCTCGCCAGAGGCTAGCGAGATTTGCCCTCTAGCCGATTACTGGTCTGGCGACCGGCTGGAGGAAGGAGAGAGGGAGGAAAACAAAAAGAAAAAAAGTAAAAATTCAAACAATATTAAAATATTATTAAAAGTTGTCCATGACAACGCTAGCCGTGCCACGTAGGCCAACCGGTGTCCATATTAGTAAAATTCGGCCAAAATTACAAGGACTCAACTGGCACAAAAAAAGATTTAGGATTTAATTGGCATCAATGCAAAAGGTTTAAAACTTTTCTGACACTTTTTCCCATTTTAATATGAGTTGCGCTTTGTCCACTCTTTTCTTTTTGGGCTTACATACTCCCTTCTTTTATGTTATGATTATACTATCTCTTGTAGCGCCCACTACTTCTATTATAACCTTGTAAAAATGGTCATTTTTTTATCTGGTCTAACTCCTTTCATTTTGTTTCTTTGCAGGTCCCACTTTCCTTTTCTTTCTTTCCACACTCTCGACGTCTCATTTCTCGGCTCTTGCAAATCGTCTCTCTGTATTCTCTCTTATACACCATTCTTTTCTTTCTCTGTCTCCCTACTCCTCAAGTCGCAGGGCATCAAGACAAGGTTGGCTTGCATTCACACTAATAAAGATCGAATTCACAAAAACAAGGTAAGCATACATTGGCAACCCCAACAAGCGCCACAAAAAGATCATCATCCATATCTTCGCCGATTGTGGACCTACCTCCTTGGGTTGTCAAGTTCTTGAGATGGGCGTCCCACCGCTGCATCGTCAGCTTGTCCCGAGATGATGAGCAGGACATGGCTGGCGAGTTCTCAGGCCAAAACGATTACATGAACTACATGTTCCTCATGCTCAACCATGCTAGACAACCAGCCGATGGCAAAGTTGAGTTCCAAACACATTTTCGAACTTCAAATGCTTCAAGGGGGTGCAAATCGACCTGGTTCGGCTCCGAAACGTGGTGGTCGAGCGACAAGGGTGGTTGTGGGAACGGTGGGATGAAGATGGATCATGGCTTGTCCCTAATGAAACTCTTTAGGAGCCAAAGTACGAACATCAATCCCACACAATGGCAATTCGAGAGCAAAGGAAGCATAGATTTAGGAATACATATTGGCAAGAAGACCGGGAGGATGCTTATAATGGTGGAATGGACATGGAGGATTTCATAGGCAAACCTCGGAAGCCTTTCACTCAAAAGATCAAGGTACCATCAAGTGTTCTTAGCTTCCATAGTGCAAGAAGAGGCTGTGTGCGGCGGAGAAAATTGACTCGTTAGGGAGGTCAACGGTGAGCCCAATGTCAAAGCCAGTGAAAGTGTAGAGGATTATGGGGTTAGCATCGTATATAGTCAACTTCTTAATGCCCTGCAACTGCAGGAGTAGGTAGGTGTAGAAAGAAGAGAATGGTCTAATAGAGAGAAAATAGAAAGACGATTTACAAGAGCCAAGAACTGAGACATCAAAAGCATACAAAGAAAGAAGGAGGAAGTGGGATCCGCAAGGTCAAAAAACGAAGAAAAATTGACCAAATAAAAAAAAGGGGCCACTTTTCTACAATTGTAATAGAAATGGTAGGCCTTATAAGTGATTTTTTTTTTTTTTTGATAATCCAGGGAACCCCCACACGGCCGACAGCCGGGGAGTAAACCCTGGGGGCGACACGTGCTAGCCACCACACACGTGCCACCGGTTAAGTCACCCTGCGGCGCTCGGGATTCGAACATTCAACCTTTTGTGAGAGGAAGAGTGCGCGCTCCAGCAGCGCCACCCAGGCGGGTGGTAGGCCTTATAAGTGATAGTATGGTCAAAACACAAAAAAAGAGTGTTTAAGCCAATGAAGAAATGGAAAAAGCACGGCCATTTAATTAAGTCAGGAAAACTCCATGAGATTCAGAAAGAAGCGACGACTCTTAACAAATCATAGGTGGTGATGTCTTATTGGAGGAGGAGGAGGGCGAGGAAGACTATTGTAGGCATGTTATTAGGTGATCCACTTGACACCATATATTGTAAAATATATTTTTCTTCGTCATACAATATTATATAAAGACTATATGTTGGGGTGTGATTCATAGTCCTCATCAATAGGAAAGCATGGGAATCCTGCTCTAGCACCCCAAGCCATCAAATGGTTTTCATAGTTTGGGATTATATTTTATTAGTAGTTTGGGATTGGATTCATGAATAGCTACTAAGTGGTCTAGGAATTTCTCGGCCCCTAGGTTTTTTTTCTTGTGCCACCTCCATATAATCTGTTTCTGTTTTAATTGAGAGTTGTATAGAGAGGTGAGAGGTGCTAATTATTGTGGAATCCTCTACTGGATGTAGTCTTAATTTAAAGATAAACCATAATAAAACATTGTCCCGATTTCTCTTTCTCGCCATTACTTTATATTTCGTTATGTTTATGCATCTAATCCTAACATTATAATGTTTGATCATGATCGAGTACACATGATATCATAAAAATGCATTGTTTTTTCAATTTTGCAACATTGCACCATCATTAATGATGTTTTATTGTAATCGATTGCAACACATTATAAAATATCAAGAAACGTAAATTCTTTTGTATCACTAGACATTATGTTATAAGTGCAAACATTTTAATGTATGAATCTTTTATTTAGTTCATTATCACTGTTTGTCATGACCAAGCGAATGCCATAATTTTTTTTTTCATTTTGTGAGGTATACATATTTTTACATTTACTGAGGGTACAACGTCGTAGAGTATGAATATTTTTTTTATGAACATTATGACATTTCTCTATAACAAAGGGTAAAATTGGGTAAAAGACTGAAAACAAGATTATGCTACAAAATTGGTCATAGAGGTAAGATGGTATGAATAATTTTGTTCTCAGGGAATTGTTTTATTCCCTTGAGAATAATTTTTGGAAAAAATGACACAAACAATCCCTGACTGTTGTCCCTTAACTTTTAATTTGTTCAATATAGTCCATGAGCTTTAACCCAATATATAATATGGTTCTTGAACTTTTAATTTGTTTAATATGATCTTTGAATTTTTGGTACATGTTCAATTTAGTCCATGAACTATATGAAAATGTTCAATATAGTTATTTTATTAATTCAAGTATATATTAAAGATGTACTAAAAATTCAGAGACCAGATTGAATACATTAAAAGTTCAAGGACCACATTAAATATTAAGTTAAAGTTTAGGGATTACATTGAACAAATTAAAAGTTCAGGGACCATATTGAACATTAGGCCAAACTTTAGAGACTTTTTGGCTCATTATTCCTAATTTTTTAGCACCAAAATTTTTTTTTATTAATTTACTCAAATGTCTGGTTGCCTGTGGTTTTTGAAGTGGTGCAAATGGCTCAAAAATGCACCATTTGTTTGAAGCAATGATCGCACCGTTGTGCTTAGCAATTAGCATTGCTCCAAAAGTTATGCCTTTTCATACGGTGGACAAAAAGACGATGGATGAACACGTTTATGCTATCATCTTCATTTTCTTTCAAGATAGAGTATTACTTGGTGAGAATATAAATCTCATAAAGACACAAGCCGTAAAGACAACGTGACAGAAACTGAAGGCAAATGACAAACCATCGCTGGCACCATGCACTCCGTCTCCGACCACCGTTTATCTACCTGTCGCCGACCTCCGACCTAGCCAAGCTGCCAGCTCGAATGATGCCTTTCAATTTCTCAAGAAACAACTCTGCCTTAGCCGGCTCTGTCATCTCCACCACATCATAATCGCATTTGCCTTCGAAAAAGCCCACTGCTTGGAAGCTGGAAAAATTAATAAAAAAGTCTTAAATTTATTGTATTTTTACTAATTCAATATTAAATATTTTAATTTTGTCGATTGAGTTGTAGATTTTTTTACATTTTGCCAATTGAGATCATACAGTCAATTTTGATAAGAAATCGCTACATGGTTATATTTTTTATTTTTCGATACGCTAAAGCTTTACCTTTTCATCACGGGAACCGAAGCTCCAATTTACGTGTGTTCAACCGAACACCGATGCAAAAGTATCGAAGGGGGCATGTCGTGAGCAATCCACCATAACTCAACAACAATATGGTTCACGCGACTCATATTGATTCAGAAATCTGTTAATGCTAAACTTAAGGGACCGTCTCGCCAACGAAAGCTCGACTCCCCATCAATGATTGGAACGGAATAGAGAAAGAGTACAAAGAAAAGTATCACATCACGTTTATTGCAGTTGGAAATAATGCCTTTTTTCATATGGCTGAGATAAGGATGATGTATGAACACATTTATGCCACTCATCCTCACTTTCTCACGAGATATAAGGTTGTTTTTATTCGATGGATGGCGTCCGTCTTCGACCGCCGTTTATCTTCCCGTCCCGTGGCTGCCGGCATAGCCGCGCCGCCGGACGGCTCAAACGATACCTTTCAGTTTCTCAACAAACAACTCTGCCTTAGCCGGTTCCATCAACTCCACCCCATGATAATCGCCTTCACCGCCGAAAATGCCCACCTCGTCCACGCCCTTCGCCTCCAGCTCCGCCGCCAACTCCCTCTGCTGATCTATAAGAGGATCTCCGCCGCCGGCCGCCACCACCACTCGCCAACCCTTCGCTCTCATCGTCTCCCACTCCTCCGATCTGTCCACAGACATCGGATTGCAAAACTCATGATCCCGGTCGGCGCCGGCCGGCAGTGCCAGCTCCCACGACAGATCAGCCGCGTTCACCGGCAGGGTTGGGTTGTTGAAAAACCTCACTTCCGACTCAGTCCTCTTGGACCTACCGAAGAAGGGGTGGTGCAATATCAGGCCTCTGATCACCAAAGGCTCCAGATCGGCCGCGGCGGCCGCGCACGTGCGCAGACCCACGTGATATGCGATGTTCCCCCCCGCGCTCGTGCCCATCAGGAAGCACCGCGAGAAGTCGACCCGCTCGCGAAGCCACTCATCCTCGGCGGTCCTGACCCAGCGGAGGGCCTCCACGGCGTCATCGTAGGCCGCGGGGAGGCGGTGCTCTGGAGCGAGGCGGTAGCTGGCGGAGACGACGACGGCGGAGAGCTTCGCCGCCATAAGGGAGCAGAAATCGTGGTTTAGCGTTGCGGACGGGGACATGAGTACTAAACCGCCGCCGTGGTAGTACACGATGAGCGGTAGCTTTTGGTCGGGCAGTGGTGATGGGGGAGGCACGTAGATCCGGGCCCAAGTGTTGTGGGTCGGGTCGAGCGGGACGTCCTTGGTGCGGACGGCGGAGGGCTGGTCGGGATCGGGCTCGGCGGGGGTAGTTGCAAAGTCGAGGCCGCGCGTGACCGTGCCGTCTGGGTTGAGGACGATCTTGAGGTAATCGTGGGCATCGACGGCCGGAACTGGATCAGGGTTTGGCTGATGACCGGCCATGTTTGCTTTGCTGCGAGGAGTGACTGGAAGAGAGAAACGGGGAGACTGTTCTTTTGTAGCCGTCCCGAGTTCGCTGAGAGTCAAAAGGTCAAACGCAGCCGAGCGTGGCGGCCACGACAAAGGATGTTGTGTATCGATCCGAAACTTAGTTTTTTTGGGTTTCGGTGTTTCCGCATTATAGTCCCGTGTCTTTTATTTCGTGTGATCGAATCCTCTAATCTTTCTCGACTTGTGCGATCGACTGATTTGTTTACCAATTGCGATCGATGCTATCAAATTACAATTTCTTTTTTCTCTTATCTTTTCCCATCTGCTTCAGGCCATTCGGCACCGAATTAGTATCGTGAGTCATTTTTGATCACATAAGCAATGCCCTATTATGAATTAATAAGAATATTTGATTTATGTTTACACCAAAAAAATGGCTAGGTTGTCGATATAGATAAAAGCACGTGACTAGTATATAGAATATCACCAAGCACGTGCCCTATTGTCGACAACCCCAAGAAATTTTAGAGGTGAGCAGTCTTAGGGTCAATCTTTCCATTTGGGACCTGGAATCTACCTTGTCAAAATCGGTTTCCCAATTTTTGGAACCCGAAACTTAACGTGCATACCCTGGAATCTACCCTGTCAATCGGCTATAGGATTTACCCGAAAACCGGTCAATTTCTTTCTTTTTTTTTGTTTCATTTTTAGTTAAGCAAAATGAAAGTGAATTTATGATCCTAAAAAATGAAAGTAAACACAACAACAAAAATCCCCATTTAACGTAAAAGCTAAAACTTCAGTTCTCAATCATTGAGGAAAAAGTAATTTGAGTTCTAATCACCTGAAATTAAGAGAAACAACATACATAGTCGATACTTTAATAATAGCTTTTCATTTAAACGAGTTTAAAGCAATAACACCTTATAGTTTTGCGAAATCAATCAACTAGATCACCCCCTCCGAAACTCAAACACAAAAAAACTAGTTGGTCATTTAATCAGAAGGAGTCATTGAGTCACCCAAATAGAGATTGCTAGATCATTATATGACAAGGTAAATTTAAGGTGTTGATGAGAAAAATATAAAAAAAAAATAGAGAAGATAAGAAATGTTAATAATTTGTAAATCGGGAAAAAAGATTAGTAATTTCATACGAGTGACAGTAAGCCATCAACAAGTGGTTGGAAAATCCGGGGGCGTGTAACTTTTTTTTTTATCAATAATTGTTTGACACTCGCTAAATTTTTTTCCAGAAATTTATCAGGATGATGTGTAGTTTTTAGAATGCAACAATAGAATTTCCCACAGAAAAAAAACAAAGGAGACCACTCGAGCAAAGGTTAAGAAAATAGTCTTCAAAAACTTTGGAAAAATCCAAGCAAACTTAAGAGTTCCAATCTCCACGGGCTCTTTGAATTCCAGCTAAACTCGGTGAACTTTCCGAGGCCTGCTTAGAGAAAGAACATTCAAAAAAGGATATGCCTTTTGGATTCGTCGGCTATGCTCCGCTCAAAATATAGGTGCCATCGACAGAAGTGGATAATGGTAAGCCAGACAGCAAACCCACACTGCCGGTTCGGTTCCCAGTTCTCAGTTCGGTTCTTATCCAGGAACGCTAAACTGAACCGCACATTACCAATTCCACTTTTTGGGGAATTGGGAACCGAACTGGTAACCGTGTTAGTTCAATTCTATTCCCGATTCTACCATGAACCCATGCTCACTTCTAAGTATTATTATCGATATTAACGCATATCGACAACCATTCCTGATTAGTTGTGATGTATGACAATGAATGGTTAATGATGGGCGACGACAGTATCGATTAATAAGGTCTACATATCATTGATTAAGGCATCGGGAGAGACTTGAAACACATGGAGGGCCTCGAAGATACACTTATAGGCTTGAAATCACTAGGGGAATAGAGTGAGGGGAATTGTGGAGCAACTAGCACGCAATTCTAAAGGAACAGCCGTTTGAAGACAAGATCATGTCGTGAGGGTATGGGCACAAAACTTTCGGAGATAAGAGAACATGGTTACAGCCGCAAGAGAATTGCTCAGAGACGGTTATGACACGATCACTATAAATACCATCGTTCATCTGCTGGTAGACCCCTCTGCACAAACAAATAAATCTACTATTTTTCACTCATTTTTTACTTTCCTATACTGCACTCGTAGCTTCCAGACTTGCATCATCGATTAAACTCCGGCATGTTTCTTAACTGTAATTTTCAGATCCGCTACGTCGATTAAATTATTACGGCGTGCATCTCTATCTTTGGTGTTGTGTCGGTAATGAAATTCCGGCACTACATCTCGACTTTCTCAAATTTTATCGTTGATTAAATTCCGACATAATTTTTTAACATTTGATTTTGTTAAAGTGACTGTACTTTATCAGACCCCGTGGTCGATTAAATTCTTGCACAGATTGTATTTGTAAAGTTCCGTCTAAAGTAAAGTTATCGTTGTTTCATATCTATATGTGATATTTCTTATTCGGAATATCACTGCAAAACGATCTCTCGTGAAAAATATTTTGCCGCCGGACAATTTCCGACGAAATAATTTCATGAATCTAAGGAAAATCCCAACACAGCTCGGCGTGTGGTCTAGTCCAACATCGGAGAGTCCGAAAAAAGTCGGTGCCTTTCATTGGCCGGGCTGCGCTTCCAGCCACTCCAATTTTTTTTTCTTTTTCCTTTCTTTTTTATTTTATTTCCAACCTTTTTGATGAAAGTCAGAGAAGCTCCCTAAAATTCAAAAGGAAAGCGACACGACGCCTGACAAATCACAGGTGGCGACACCTAATTGGAGGAGGGCTATCCCGGGGGGATGCGCGTCGCACCGCCGAATTTCTCGTCGACCTCCAATTTATCGCGAGAGATTGAGACGTCGCGAAATCTCTTCCTTCCAAGGTGTCACGGGCGGAGAGGGACGGGCACGTTGGGGATGGACATTGCAACGAGAGGAGCAAAGCTTATGCTCGGACGGCATGTTACGTGAAATCCATAAGTGAGAGAATTATATTTTAGCATAGACTTATCTCGCGCAAAATAAATAATTGAAAAATATATTTCTTAAAAATAATCGCTTGTATTGCTTGAAATAATTAATTAATACAATAACAATAGAAGCATAAACGAGAACACTTTTAAGTTTTTAGAGATTACATTAATCAAGGTCTATCCGGATTTAATATAGTATTAAAATCACTCAGAAATTTTTGTCTACGTGGGTTGTGGTTTATTTCTTTCTATTGTGAATTCAGAACTTATGTATATTGGTAAACGCCAAGAAAATCAATATACATTGGTAAAATAAATCCCGATTGCAAAGTACTAAACGAAAAATGAAACCGCGATTCATATACTGTCAAAGGCAATAATAAGGCGACTTCTTAAGTTCGAACCAATTTTCATGTTTTAACATATAACTTTTATGGAAGCTGAATGCACGAATGTTTTTTCTTTTTTTTCCTTATACTTACTTTTATTTACTGTTGTTGCGACGTGCAACAAATTGTGGTACACAATGATTTGAAAACGTAAGATGGTACAAAACATTACCATAGTTAATTATCCCAATACCGAGGAAAAATAAGTGAAAACTATCATCCAATTATATAAGCCAATCCATTAATAATCATATAGATGATATAATAAAGGCAATAATCCCACATTTTGCGCATGATTGATCAATCAATTCGATGACAATAACCTTAAAAGACACAATACCCTATTTTTGGTAATTAAATGTAGATTTATATTGTTACCATTTATAGGCTTAGCCTAACCTTATCAAGCTGTTCTTGGAACCACGGCAGGATTTAATTCCTCGAAGGGAATTGAGACACGTGGCGCATCTAGAAGAGCATGTGAGGAATCGTCAAATTTATCATGACAGCCAAGAAATTAAGATGTATCTATTGCCAAGAAGTAATAAAGTGGAATTTGAATTTCTTTTTTTTCTTTGCTGAAGCATTTTAAAAATTATAGAAAAAATTGCCCAAAAAGTCTTAAACCTATCTTCCAGAGGCCAATTTACCCCTAAATCTTTTAATCGTGCCTATTTAATCCTAAACCTTTTAATAACTTGCCAATTTAGTTATAAACATTTTGATGATTTGTCAATTTAGTTCTAAATCTTTTGACTATTTGACAATTTAGTTATAAACCTTTTTACGATTTGCAATGTAGTCCTTTCGACCAAATATCTAAATAATAGGTTTATAACTAAATTGACAAAATTTCAAAATTTTTTAGGACTGAATCGACACAGAGAAAGGTTCAGGACTAAATTGGTCAATTGTCAAAAGGTTTAAGACTAAATTAGCACAATTGAAACTTTATGACTAAATTGTCTACCGTACAATAATTTAAAGACTTTTTAGACCATTATCTTGTAAATTTGATATAATTTCCTTAACAGGGAAAGAAAGTGAAAAAAAAAGGGTGGCTTCAAACCACACTTCTTAATGAACAAGCAACTTTTCTCCTCCACAAGAAGCCAAGTGACAAGGATTAAGGAGGGATTCAGAGCCATTGACCAACTTTAACTTTTCTTTAGTCGGCAAAAATTCAAAAGCATCAAGCGATCAAAGATCAAACTGAGTACAGTTTGTCATTGGTAAGAAAGTGGAAAAAGGAGGAAAAAAAGGAGAAAAAAGAGAAGGAAAGATTCCTTGCCACTTCTGACCCAAAAAAAGTAGTGGGTACAAGTCAAAGGGGGGTTGCCCCCAACATCATTTATGAATTTTAATTACTAATAGTAGTCTAATTTGAATATTCTCACTTTTTATTTGTTTTGGGATAATTCTGTTTTTGGTCTTATAACTTATGCCGATTGTGCAATCAAGTCCTTTGACTTTTGATGCGTTTAATGGAATCTTTTGATTTGTGCAATTGAGCCTTCTAATTATTAACATGCTTATGGTACCAACGCACTAGTTAACATGGCATGTTTAAACACTAAAAAGGAGAAAATGAATACAGATGTTTTGCAATCAAAATACAATTCTAACAAGTCAAGGAAAAGGAATTCGAAAGAGAAAGAGATAAAAAGTTAGAGGGAGGGAAGAGGTAGCCGACCACCATTGGTAGTGGTATGAACCACCGACCTGGTTTTAATCCATTTTCATACAATGCAAATCCAGTGACCCATACCTGACCCGATTCATATCGCTAAAATACTTCCATATTAAACCTAATCTAGGAAAAATCATACCCAAGTTGAGGTAAAATTGCAGAGCAAGCAAGCGCGAGATTAAGTGAAAGTGAGAGACAGTGAAGAGAGACAATAGAGGTGGGATAGATCTAAGTAAGTTATGAACCCATTTAACACCCATATAATTTTAAATTTTATCTTTTTAAACCCATTTATGAATTGAATATAAGTAATTCATATAACAATTTAGCTAACCAAATATGGGTCAAGTAATTGGTTTAACTCTAGTTCACATGACCCAAATGCAGTAATAAGGCGACTTCTTAAATTTGAACCAATTTTCAATTTTTAACGTATAACTTTTATATAAGCTAAATAGTCGAACAGTTTTCTTTTTTTTTTTGTTAAACTCTTTTATCTACTGTTCTGCCACATGCAACAAGTTGTGGTGCACAATGATTCGACAATGTAAGATGGCACAAAACATTGCAATAGTTAATTATCCCAATACCAAGGAAAAAAAAGTGAAAACTGTCATCCAATTGTATAAGCCAATCCATTAATAATCATCATTAATTATCGCTTTATCCGATTTATCAAAGCAAAACCATATAAATGATATAATAAAGGCAATAATCCCACGTTTTGCGCATGATTGATCAATCAATTCGATGACAATAAAATGTAGATTTATATCGTTACCATATATAGGCTTAGCCTAACCTTATCAAGCCGTTCCTGGAACCTCGGCAGGATTTAATTCCTCGAAGGGTATTAAGACACGTGGCGCGTCCAGAAGGGCATGTGAAGAATCGTCAAATTTATCATGACAGCCAAGAAATTAAGATGTATCTATTGCCAAGAAGTAATAAAGTGGAATTTGAATTTCTTTTTTTTTCTTTGCCGAAGCATTTTAAAAAATTATAGGAAAAATTGCCCAAAAAGTCTTAAACCTATTTTCCAGGGACCAATTTACCCCTAAATCTTTTAATCGTGCCAATTTAATCCTAAACCTTTTAATGATTTGCCAATTTAGTTATAAACATTTTGATGATTTGCCAATTTAGTTCTAAATCTTTTGACTATTTGATAATTTAGTCATAAACCTTTTTACGATTTGCAATGTAGTCCTTTTGACCAAATATCTAAATAATAGATTTATAACTAAATTGACAAAATTTCAAAATTTTTTAGGACTGAATCGACACAGAGAAAGGTTCAGGACTAAATTGGCCAATTGTCAAAAGGTTTAAGACTAAATTAGCACAATTGAAACTTTATGACTAAATTGTCTACCGTACAACAATTTTAAGACTTTTTAGACCATTATCTTGTAAATTTGATATAATTTCCTTAACAGGAAAGAAAGTGAAAAAAAAGGGTGGCTTCAAACCACACTTCTTAATGAACAAGCAACTTTTCTCCTCCACAAGAAGCCAAGTGACAAGGATTAAGGAGGGATTCAGAGCCATTGACCAACTTTAACTTTTCTTTAGTCGGCAAAAATTCAAAAGCATCAAGCGATCAAAGATCAAACTGAGTACAGTTTGCCATTGGTAAGAAAGTGGAAAAAGAAGGAAAAAAAGGAGAAAAAAGAGAAGGAAAGATTCCTTGCCACTTCTGACCCAAAAAAGTAGTGGGCACCGGTCAAAGGTGGGGTGCCCCCAACATCATTTATGAATTTTAATTACTAATAGTAGTCTAATTTGACTTTTTTTTTACCAAAAAAAATTATTAACGTGCTTATGGTACCAACGCACAAGTTAACATGGCATGTTTAAACATTAAAAAGGGGAAAATGAATACAGATGTTTTACAATCAAAATACAATTCTAACAAGTTAAGGAAAAGGAATTTGAAAGAGAAAGAGATAAAAAGTTTGAGGGAGGGAAGAGGTGGCCGACCACCATTGCTAGTGGTATGAACTACCGGCCCAGCTTTAATCCATTTTCATGCAATATAGATTCATTGATCCGTATCTGACCCGATTTATATCGTTAAAATATTTTCATATTAAATCTAATCTAGGAAAAATCATACCCAAACTGAGATAAGGTTGCGGAGTAAGCAAGCGTGAGATTGAGTTAAAACGAGAAAGAGTGAAGAGAGACAACAGAGGTGAGATAGATCTAAGTAAGTTATGAACCTATTTGACATCCATATGATTTTAAATTTTATCATTCTAAACTCATTTATGAATTGAATATAAATAACCCATATAACAATTCAGCTAATCAAATATGGGTCAAGTAATTGGTTTAACTCTCGCCAAGTTCACATAACTCAAACAAGCGTTTTGTGTTGGCCAAATTTCGACTCATATGAATTGTGGTAGAGACAGAGGGGCTGCACAAGTTTCGATCAAACTTAGGACCGTCACTCATTCCCCCAACAAAAGTCAAGATTTTGAGTCTCATATTTGTAAATCTCTCCGGCATGTCGTTTTTTACTACATTCCTATTTGTACAACGGCCACCTCAAGCTACGCAAATTTGGTGACTCTTTAAATTTCACTATAGTCATAGACCTCAGAAACTTGAAGGACAATTTCTTCTTCAATCAAGGTCTCGCGAGATTTGGCCGTGCGAGACCCTCATTCATTTGGATCGTGTGACCTCGCGAAAGCTTACTAAGGTTGAGCAGGGGTGGAGGTGTGAACCGTCACCGATGGGGCTTGGCACTGCCACCTCCTTCACTTCCTTTGATGTTTTTTATTTTCTTTAATTTTCTAAATTTTATTGTTATTTTTAAACTTCTCCATTCATTATCTCTTTTTTTAAATGATTAAACTCGCCTTGTTAGCTGCTGCAGTTAATTTGATTAAATATGTCAATAATGAAAAAACTCGACTGCACAAATCTTAAGACTCAATGAACAACTTAAAAGACGAAGGCGGCTTCGAGTGCCAATGAGTACCAAAATGGAATGATCCCTTTTGAAATGATCCCTTTTGCTTATAAGATGCTGTACATAAATCAAATATTCCGAACACAATTTTCGAGAGAGCCCTGCATATTCATGTCAACAAAAGACAGCCCAAGAATCAACCTTGTCGTAAAAAGCATAAAACGAGAAAACGAGGAAAACTTTCTAGACTGCCTCAAGACTTGTCATCGCATCGATGATTAATTAACATTAAATATCGGCTCCCGCGAGATAATAATCTCGTTAAACTCTCCAAATCAAGCACTAAACATCAACGACGAGAACTTGAAAATAGCAAGTGTGAGAGACAGAGAGATAAGGAAAGCAGAGGCCTGCGTTCGTGTCCGATCTCTTTCCCTTGCGGAATCTCCAATGTATTTCGTTTCATCCCTCTTCCTTTCTTCTCTTGCTTGCCCGATCGAATCCGCTATCTCCCATATACAATTTCTTAAAATAAGACGAAGGGTAATCCTTCATTGCCCACTTGCTTCTTTTTTATAATGTTCTTGGTTTTTACCCCTTTGAGCTGGGGACATTGGAAGGAACAGAGCAAAGAGATTTGACAGAATTGAACAGAGAGGGAGTTGATGGGGATCTTGCATGCGTACGAGGATGCGGTTCAGATCAGCGAGTCGGAGAAGGCGAAGGACACGACTGTGATCACCGTGAGTTGTCCCGACAAGACTGGACTGGGGTGTGACTTGTGCAGGGTCATCTTGCTCTTTGGGTTGAGCATTACCAGAGGAGGTGAGCTCTCTGTTTTGGGTTCTTGGGGTTTCTGTGTTCTATGCAATGCTGTTTTGATGGGAAACAGATCTGTGTTCATGAGTCAGTGGTTGTTCGTTACTTGCGTTTCTCCCGTTTAATTAGGTCTTTTTATCTGGGTTTTGTTATTCATTGGAAAAGGATGAAATGGGTCATTCAAAGAATTCACGATCCTCTCTCGAAGTTTTGGTTTTTCTGGAAAAATTGGATTTGAGGGCTGGAGTAGAATGAATGCATGCGATTGTGAGTTTTGTTTCAAGCTTTTCTGGAGACCTCCAGTAAACCAAGGACGATGAGGATAAAATCTCCTACTTTTGTATGATTTTTCAGATTTCCATTTGTAGGACTGAGATGGATAGGCAAATGGAGTATATGTCACTGTGTGAACATGATCTGATTTTGCAGCACCAAGAGAGATTCTGTTGTTTTCTAATTTCCTTTTCTGTTGCATAATCAGACATGTCAACGGATGGGAAGTGGTGCTACATTGTGCTTTGGGTGGTGGGGAAACCAACAAGAAGTTGGAGCTTGTTGAAGAAGAGACTGTTGGAGGTGTGCCCTTCATATTTTTCTATGTCAGGAATTGAGTATTACAGACCAGAGATGGATCAGCCCAAGCCCCATGACGTCTTCCTCTTGAAATTCTGGTGCTCTTGTGACCGTAAAGGTCTATTACATGGTGAGATTTCTCGTCCCCTAGGTCTCTTTTTGCTTGATATAGATTATATATCAGATCTAATCAGTCACACACTTTTCTAATTAATTATCGGATTTTGTTTCTACTGGAAAGCATGATAGGTATTAAAGTGCACTCCTGTTTTCACATGGGTACTTTTAATTCGCATTTTTAATTGAGGGTTTCTCTCCATTAGTTCAACAAAGCAGATTATAGTATGATCTATGTCTGTATATGATGTGCATATTAAGAAGCTTAGTATATATCTGACAATAAATCGGGCCTCAAATGTTTATTAAGATGCGAGTCTGAACGGGAAACTAAATGCACAGTAGTGTAACATTCAGTCTGTTGAAATTGTTTCACAACCATATGCAGTCGCGATACTGTTTCTGTCCGGCATTTGGCTTCTATGCTACAATGAAGCAAATTGTTCTTGTTCTTGCCATCTTCACATTCCTTTCGCTAGCAGGTTAACATATTTACATGCTAATTTATGATAGATTCAAATTCGTAGATTTTTCTGACCAAAAAAAAAAAACAATCGTAGATTTTGTAATTTACTGCTCCATTTCAACCTCCTAGAGAAATTGCCATGTCAACTTTTACACGGCAAAATTAGCATTCCGAACTGATGTTTCCTCTTAATAGCATCATTAATTAGTCTCCTCAAAAAATGTCAACTTCCCTTTTCTTCCCATATTCGCTGACAAATGATTCTGTTTCTGCATTTTCTGTTTCGAACATTAGATGTAACAAGGGTCCTCTGTGAGTTGGAGCTAACGATAAAGAGAGTGAAGGTTTCCACTGCACCAGATGGGAGCGTAATGGACCTCTTCTTCGTGACAGACTCCAGGTTTGACCCCTCTTTTTATTTTAATTTTTTATATCTTTGATGTTTTGTTCTTCTTTTTCTTGTCCTGTTGTGGAGAAGCCCTTTATCTTCCGTTCCCAGTGTTGCTTGCTTTTGCGTGTTTGCTTTTTGAAAGACCTCAATCGCCTATCAATATTTGAAGAACATGTGAAGAAATTCGATTCTATTAATGGGAAGTGGAGAATTTCCATACTATAAGAGCTTGAGCCAATCGAACTACTTGCTGAAAATACTCAGGAATCCTATATCTGACCTGAGTTTAGGCGTTTTAACCTAAATGGTTGGCTGATTAAGTTTGGCTGTCTTTGATGAGTGGATAGATAAGCCTATTAATATTTGAAGAGCATCTGGAGAAATTTGATTCTATTAATGGGAAGTGGAGAATTCCCATACTATGAGAGCTTGAGCCAATCAAACTACAGGCTGAAAATACTCAAGAATCCCATATCTGACCTAAGTTTAGGTGTTTTAACCTAAATGGTTGGTTGATTAAGTTTGGCTGTCTTTGATGAGTGGATGGATAAGCCTATTAATATTTGAAGAACATCTGATGAAATTTGATTCTATTAATGGGAAGTGGAGAATTTCCATACTATAAGAGCTCGAGCCAATCGAACTACTTGCTGATAATACTCAAGAATCCTATATCTGACCTAAGTTTAGGCATTTTAACCTAAATGGTCGGTTGATTAAGTTTGGCTGTCTTTGATGAGTGGATGGATAAGCCACCCTACCAGTAGAATTGGAGGTTCAAATGTTTAACTAAAGAGCCATATATTAGGAACCTAATGTAGTAAAATGGTCTTCTTAATTTTATCAAATTGATGTATACAATCAGCTACGTTGCCAAATATAAGCAACTTCCTACTTCTAAGTTCTGGCCATTACCATTGTCCAAGTGTGCTGTCGCATCACTTATAAGGTAAGAAGTCATTGTCAACTATGTGGGGTCATAACACTCCATTTAGCGAAGGGTTCACTTATTATTGGGTTTATACTCAGTACTGTACGCAATTCGACTTGGAAGCATATAGATTCATTTGTAGAGTTCTTCTTTTGGGTACTCTATGATCTGGATATAATCAATAATGGCGAGATCACTTGTGATGTAGAACACTAAGATTTAAATACACTTTTATCACTTAATCAAGGATGCCGAACCACTGAGCTTGGTTGATTCAGTTTGTGTCTCTCTCTTGTCCGAGATTATGTACTAAGCTTTGAAATGCTTTCCCTATTATAATGTGCTGGGTGGGCTTCAAATGGGATGACCTTAATTTGACAGTAGTAATCTGATGCAAGATCAAATTGCCTTTTCCTTTCTATACTTATGAATTGCTTGTCTACTTGGGCAGAGCACTTCTTCATACTCAGCAGAGACAGGAGGAAACAATACGTCATCTCAGAGATGTACTAGGGGACTTCATTCTTAGTTGTGAGATTGAAATGGCTGGCCCTGAAGTTGCTGCCTGTTCACAGGGATCGTTGTTTCTGCCATTTGCAGTCATTGAAGACATGTTCAGCTTAGAACTATCGAGCGAAAGCCCAACCGGCTCTCTTTTCTCTAACCCTCTATCTATTATCATGGACAACTCCCTTAGCCAGTCACACACACTGGTTCAGGTCCTTTGTCAGGACCATAAAGGCCTAATCTATGATATTATGAGAACATTGAAGGATTATAACATCCAGGTAGACATTTATATGTTTCCAGATAGAACTAAGCATTCTGAAAGCGATTTTTTAAACTACTCGAGAGTTTGTAGATGTAACTCCACACTAGTCCTTGTGCTTTGATTAACTCGATTCAATGCTTTTCCCACAGGTTTCTTATGGACGTTTCTGTGAGAAAGCGAAAGGGAACTGCGAGGTGGAGTTGTTCATGCAAGTGGATGGCAATAAGATAGTTGATCCAAACAAAAAGAATGCATTATGTTCTCGTCTTAGAATGGAGCTCTGGCGCCCTCTTAGAGTGGCCGTCGTGAACCGGGGTCCAGACACCGAGCTGCTAGTCGCTAATCCCGTCGAATTTTCTGGAAGAGGTCGACCGCTCGTGTTTCATGACATTACACTCGCTCTAGAGACTCTCAACACTCGGATCTTTTCGGTACTTTCCAATTCCCTTTCTAGCACTCTTGAGGAACGACTCAAGGTGTAATCCATATAACTGTACGCTTACCCATCGCCATTTCCTTTTCTAGGTAGAAATTGGGAGGCACATGGTACGCAACCGGGAGTGGGAAGTGTACAGAATCTTGATCGACGAAGCCGATACCTTGCGCGTGCCCAGAAAGAAGATCGTGGAAGGCGTGAGAAACAAATTGATGGGGTGGGAGTAGGTTGAGATGTTGATGTGAGTCAGTTTGTTAGTCTCTCATCGCATTAGTGTACAGCAAATTGCTTTCAGTTTTAGCATACGAATCGCATCTAGGTCATATAACAAGGCAATCACTGTATATCACGAGAAGCTAGGAAACAGATCATGGCTAGGCGCTTACCCCCAACTAAGGCTATTTCCATCAGAATACCAGCATTCGCATATCATTGATGTATGTTTTTGACCACAGCAGCGTCAGTGAATTTCTTTTGGTATCCTGATCCACTTTCATGTAGAGGACATTTCAAGGTCCGTCCCAGGCGTTTCTGATCCACATTAGCTTTCGTTAAGAGTGGACTGCGGCATTGCTGATGGGTCTATCTCTGATTCGCGTTGCACTGCATAAGAGCTGATCTGGGAAGCAGGAGGTCTCGGGTGACCCGATTCTCGTCTTAGTACACAGTGCGGACATGGTCATTCGGAATTTTTTTTTTTGGTAAGGTTAGTCATTCGGAATTTCGCTTCGCAAGTTACCAAGAGTCTCTCACTGTTGTTCATTGGTGACCAGTGGGGTACCGAAAGTTCACTGCCTCGGATGGACTCGCAGTCGTCCGAAAAGAGAGAAAATGGCGTTGTATCTTGGTTGTAGGGGAGCCAACGGAAGATAGATAAATCGCCCATCTTCAAGAAAAGAGGCAAAATAGGTGCACCAAGTGCTTGAAGTACTAAAGAACTTGCTTATTTCATGGACCTTAAAAGTACTGACTCTTAAATGATATGAACAGTTTCAACCAAGATGAATGAGCATGCGGAATTCAATTTGAAATCCCTGTTTCGTTTAGTGATTACCATAAGATACTTTCTAACTAAACACTATAATTGTTCCAATTTGCGACGAAATGTTTATTCGAATAGTAATCACTTTTCACCTCAAATAACTTTGTCATCGCCGCTCCATTATGGTATCGGTAACAGTAGAAGTGGAATTATCTTAGGTTCGAATAATTCTGCCATCGACGCTTCGTTATGGTATCAGTAAGAAGTAGAGTCGGGATTATCCTAGATACCTAAGATCGAGGGAAGATTGCGGAAGTTGAGATTAAATCGTGCGTCACTGGACTAGCCACGTCCACGGTGACTCGCTGTTCTCCTTAAAGAAAAAGTCAAAGCCTGAAACGCCCCATCTTCCAGCTAGATTCGTGGAGCAACAGCAGCTCAACCACGTAGATTTTTCTGAAGCCACCCCCTCTCGTGCATGGATGCCACGTGTCCTCCCATCCCGGAGGGCGCAGCTGAGGATCTTACAAAGTGATGAAAGGTGTTTAGGTTGAGTGTAAACAGATGAAACTCAACATGAAATCACATAGTACTTTGTGAGAGTGTTGCAGCAAGATCTCTTATTTTCTTTCATGTGCCTCAAAGATCAAAGGCTGAGAGCAACCAGCAATGTACTTGGCCTCACCCCGAC
This sequence comes from Syzygium jambos, assembly GCA_031216235.1. Taxonomy (NCBI): domain Eukaryota; kingdom Viridiplantae; phylum Streptophyta; class Magnoliopsida; order Myrtales; family Myrtaceae; genus Syzygium; species Syzygium jambos. The sequence goes on along the minus strand of CM062229.1, from coordinate 6,368,125 downwards.
CTTGCTGGTGATTCTCGCTCTCTCTCGCTTCTTCCTTCTTCTTGGCCTCTTCTTTCTCGACCCTGCAAACAGAAAGCCGGGAAAAAGATCCACAACCATGTCACTGCTCAAGCCCAACCAACCTCCATCTCGCACCATCGCCATCATCGCGCTGGCGCTCACATTCACCCTCTGCTCGTCGTCGCCGGCAATCCTCCAAGTCACGGAGCACAACCCTCTCCTCACCGCCGAGCGCAGGTTCCAAATCTTCATGCGCAAGTACGACAGGAGCTACTCCACCCGGGAGGAGTACTCGTGCCGCCTTGGGATCTTTGCGGCCAACCTGGCACGGGCCGCGGAGCACCAGGCCCTCGACCCCACCGCGGTCCACGGCGTCACCCCCTTCTCCGACCTCTCCCCCGAGGAGTTTGAGAGGCTCTACACCGGCGTCAGGGTTGGCAGAGGGGGCCTGGGCTCCTCGAACGGTGTGGCCCTGCCGGCAGAGGAGGAGGAGGTGAATGGATTGCCGGAGAGCTTCGACTGGCGAGAGAAGGGAGCTGTCACTGAGGTCAAGATGCAAGTGAGTGTGTTTCCTTTTGGGATATATACACTTGTTATGTATCCCCTCATTTATAATTGATTAACAGACTGAGTTGGAGAAAGCTTTGCTAAAGTAGATTTTAAAAAGTGGTGATTAGGTCTTCTATGTAGTAGTAAGATAGAAAATAATTGTCAAATGTTGCCCTAAAGGCAATTTCAGATTCATGTTATTGTGGATACAGAACTTGATTGGTATTACAGTCAATTGATTCTGCTGCAATCTTTGCAAGAATATGTCAAATCTATTATATTTCATGTACATCTTTCTGTTTCAATTATTCTGTTTCAATTAGGGGTGAGCGGTTTCCGGTTTGGTCCGGTTCTAACGGGACAAATATTAAATATTATGTGTGAACTAGGAATCGATTGTTCCGTTCTTTCCTTTGTAGTTTTGATTTGATCTCATAAGGCCATGGAAAAAATTGGAAATATATATAATATATGAAAAAATTGAATAATCGGTTACAATGGGACAAATATTAAATATTATATCTATGAAAAAATTAGAAAAATATATATATTTATCGGTTCAGTCTGGTTTTCACCCTAGAACCGGGAACCGGACCACACGGAAATCGGTTCCACTTGTAAGAACCGGGAACCGGACCAATATTCCAGAGAACCGGACCCAACCGGTCGGTTCGGTCTAATTTTGGTTTGGGTGGTCCATCTTGCTCACCCCTAGTTTCAATCATCAATCATCTTGAGTTATATGGAGTTGAACCATTCTTTTTAGTCGCACCACCTATATTATATGCAGATGGTATGATTTTGGTGACTCTGTTCAGGCTGACCATTTATATGGTGTGATCTTGGATAAAAAAGTTACTCGATAGATGAAAATTTGCAAACAAGAGTTGCTGTGGTGTAGTGGTTATCACGTTAGTCTTACACACTAAAGGTCCCCAGTTCGATCCTGGGCAGCAACATCAAATTGCACAAGTTTCTCTCGCCATGTCTTTTTTGGTGTCCACTCTTTCCATGTTTTTTGTCCATTTTATGTTGCGTGATGATCATAAACATATGTAATGTGGTAATTGCAGGGCTTGTGTGGTTCATGCTGGGCCTTCAGCACTACAGGAGCTGTTGAAGGAGCCAACTTCATTGCCACCGGGAAGCTTCTCAATCTCAGCGAGCAGCAGCTCGTCGACTGTGATAGCACGGTTAGCTCCTAACTCCAATTAACACAGCCAAATGATGTTAAAGAGAAATTCCGTGAAATCAATCGATTGGTGTTGCTAATTGTTCTTGAATTATTACTGAAATCCTTACTTCGACTTGTATTTTTGTTGGGATTTCTTTTTCGAAGTGCGATTTGTCAAAGAAGACAGCATGCGACAGTGGCTGCCATGGAGGCCTTATGACGAATGCATACAGGTACTTGATTGAGGTGGGCGGGTTGGAAGAGGAGAGATCGTATCCTTACACCGGGAAACGCGGGGAGTGCAAGTTCAAATCGGATAAGATAGCTGTCCAGGTGGTGAATTTTACCACCATCCCCGTCGACGAGGACCAGATAGCAGCACATTTGATCAAGCACGGTCCCCTTGCAGGTTCGGAATTCTGATTTAAGAATCCATCTATCCTCCTTTTCCTTTATTCATTATTCATTCACGTTTGCGCTCAAACCATCTGGCCTTGTCCGGTGAAAGATGCAAGGCCTTACGATCTCATAGCTTAATCTAAGGCAAACATCGCGCATGGGCCATGCTGCTTGGTGGTATTGGTAGGTTCTTCCATGACTAACAAGGTTCATGTCGATCACAATATGATTAGAATTTCTGGGAAGGTCTTCAAATTTCCTAGGATAATCTTTCTGGTATGGGCTAGGAATTGTCTATATTCTATGTCTGTTTTGAATTATTTCAATTGTTAACTTAATGAATAAACTCAGCTAGGCTTCTGACTTGTTGAGTATGCTCTTACGACGATTATGTGAAAAGCCCGCTACTAACCTGCTAAGTGCCTTATCGAACCAGCGTATAAACAGCTTCACTGATGAGCTCTTGGTTTCCGATCGCAGTGGGGCTAAACGCGGTCTTCATGCAAACTTACATCGGGGGAGTCTCGTGCCCGATCATTTGCGGCAAGAGATGGGTCAATCACGGGGTGCTCCTTGTCGGCTACGGAGCGAAAGGGTTCTCCATCATCAGGCTCGGCAACAGGCCATATTGGATCATAAAAAACTCGTGGGGCAATCGCTGGGGAGAGCACGGTTACTATCGGCTCTGCCGTGGGCACGGCATGTGTGGAATGAACACCATGGTTTCGGCTGCTGTGACTCAAGCATCGGGCTGAGCTTTTATCTATCTATCGATATCTCTCTTTTTACACTTCTCAAGTGTCTCCTTTGTTGTATAATCGTATAGATTACGGGTTGGTGACGATGGTGATGAGCGGTATCCTTAACAGTATGGAAGTTTCGCAGGTCATGTAACGTGAGAAGGGGAAAGCAAAGCTCAGGTGTTTTCTAATAATTTTTACATTAATTGACGGCACGCTGTTCTTCTGATCTTCATAAGGATAACGGATCTAGCTCTGATATCACTTATCCAGAAGAACACTTTCCTATGGGCAACGAAACACTAATTCCCATAAATGACATTTACTTAAATTAGCCAGAAGTAACATTTGTTTTTATCACCTACATATTGCAGCGTGATTATGAAATACGTATCGTACTTGGTGCGAGGAATTTACCTAGTCATGTTAACATGTACCGAAACATCTACCACTCGGTTATTTACTTTAGAGCATTGATTAGAAATGAGAAATTAGAACCAACTTAGGAACTTTAAACAAGTTTCGGTCGAAAGAAATCAAAACGAGATTATCCGCATCATTGGGTCCCTAGTCCCATCCCGATTCGGAAAACCACGAACCTCCAACTACATAGCTTTTGGACCGACGACTTTGCTGTTGCTGGCATGATCCCTAGTCTCATCCCGATTCAGCGACAAGAACTCTCTTTCAGAGAGTAGTGGGCTGGTGGCTTTATATAACTGTTGGTCAGCTACAATAACTCTCTCATGTTGTATTACAGACGTACCGACTAGTGGGATGAGATTTTAAGATGGGTCACTAATTGCATGATAAATGAAATAAATTGTTTTGTTTCTCATTTGAAAAAATGACACAAACAGTCTCTGAACTTTGACTTAACGTACGATGTGATCCATGAACTGTGAATTCGTTCAATGTAGTCTGTGAACTTTTACTCAATGTGCAATGTGGTCCCTAAATTTTTAATTTGTCCACGAACTTTTGGTATATGTCCAATTAGAATAATTACCAAAATAGTTCTAAACTTATTGCAATTGTGCCAATTCAGTCCTAAACTTTTTTTGGTACCAATTCAGTCCTCAACCTTTTAAATTTGCGCCAAGTCAGTCCATTTGGCCAATTTTGACCGGTTGGTGCTGACATGGATGTCGGCCAGTGCTAGCTGACGTGGCAATTTTAAAATAATTTTTATTTTTTTTTTTCGAATTTTTTTTCCATCTTCTTCCTGGTCGGACCGGCCAAAGGCTGACGCTGGCGAGTTCAACCTTGCTGGCCACGAGTGAGGCTTGCCCTCGTCGGCATTGGCGAGGGCGAGGTCGAGCCTCGCCATGGTCGGGCGAGCTCGACCTCACCTAACGATAGCAAGGTCTAGCCAGATCTAGGCAGCCTTGCCATCGCTGGGCGAGGTTGAGCTCGCTCTGCCATAGCAAGGCTCACCCTTACCGTCGGTGGGTGAGGTCAAGCCTCGCCACTCGCCCTTGGCAGTGCCGACGAGGGCGAGCCTCGCTTTTGGTCAACGAGGTTGAACTCATTGGCATCAGCCTCTGGCTAGTCCGGCAACGATCGGCCAGGGAGAAGATGGAAAAAAAAATTCAAAAAAATATTAAAAATTAAAAAAATTAAAAATTACCACATCAGCATCGGTCGACGTTCACGTCAGCATCAGCCGGCTAAAATTGGCTGAATAGACTAAATTGGCACAAATACAAAAGGTTTATGATTGTATTGGCATAGAAAAAGCTTTAGGATTGAATTTGCACAATTGCAATAGGTTTAAGCCTGTTTTGGTAATTTTTCTTGTTTAATTTAGTCATTGAACTATATGAAAATGTTCAATGCAATCCTTCTATTAATTCAAGGTCAAGAACTATATTGAATATTTTCATAAAGTTTGGGGACTACATTGATTATGTATCAAAAGTTCAGAAACCACATTAAACAAATTAAAAGTTCAAGGATCACATTGCACATTAGGCCAAAGTTCAGGGGCTGTTTGTGTTGTTATCCCTTTTGCATTTTTAGAAGCGGAGGATTCTCTTTTACATGTTTCAACCGCATTATCCTCCCAAACTCATAGCTAAATTCCCATGCAATATGTGCGGAATCCACTATAAAACAGTGGCTTGTAGTAATCTCCAGCATTTCCTCGACAACAGCCCAAGCTATCCTTTAGTTATCCCCTTCACCATTACAGACCTTATAACCATCTTCTTGAGACCTTTTAGGACCACAGCAGCTCCAATTTCAGTGGATCTACGACCCCTAAAACATGTGTTTTAGGATTAACTTGTGTTGGAAATAAAAAAGATTTTTCGTAATCCAAGCTCATCTTTAATGGATTCTTGCAATTATTATCTAAGACTTGGAGTCTTGGAAATTATTATATAGGAAATTGTGTTTACTTATTGTTGCTTGTTTTCAAGATAGTTTTTAATTGTTCTAGTTATCTAAATGGTCTATAAATACTATGTAATCCTTCAAGAAATATTAGAACATCAATTCCAAATTTTATTTTTCCAACAACTTGGCATGCGTACAACAGATTTAGGATTTTTTTGTTAGTTATCCTCTGAATAATGCATAATGGAAGCACATAGCTTTGATCACAAATTTATGGAAAATGGATCCAGCTTTAGATATCAAAACAATGTAGAATTGGCAGATTGGCAACTGAGAAAAGAGGGGATAATTGGGGAGAAATTTCCAAAGGATAGATAGAAGTATACAGACAGAAGAAATGAAACTCTATATTTGATTAATATCCAATCACGACAAGAAGCTAATTAGAAAAGTTGCAACGACAGCATTTAAAACGTTATCGGCAACTAGACCGTAATTCTAATAAATAACATTTTCCCAACTTAGGAGCCTAACTAGTCTTGTTCATATAACACATATATATTCAACATTGGATTATTTACTTTAGAGCATTGATTAGAATGAGAAAATAGGACCAACTTAGGAACCCTAGACATGTTTTAATTGAAAGAAATAAAAACAAAACTATCCGTAACATTGGGCCCCTAGTCTCATCCTGATTCGGAAAACCACAATCCTTCTACTATGTAGCTTTTGGACAGACGACTTTGCTGGCATGGTTCCAGTGATATGATGGCCAAAATCTGATCAATTATGTTGCCGAAGTTTTTTCTAGTGCAAACATTTCCTTATTTGGTGTAAGATGACAAACAAGTTGATTGAGCATGGTCTCATTTTGATCATTTTTTAGAATGGGATAATAACACAAATAGTACCTGAACTTTGGCTTAATGTGTAATTTGATTTATGAACTTTTAATTTGTTCAATGTCATCCCTAAACTTTTGGTACATGTTCAATTTAGTCATTGAACTATATGAAAATATTCAATGTAGTCCTTAAACTTTTGATACATGTTCAATTTAGTCATCAATTTTCATTGAACATTTTCATATAGTTCGGTGACTAAATTGAACATGTACCAAAAGTTCAGAGACTGTATTGAACATTTTCATATAGTTCAGTTACTAAATTGAACATGTACCAAAAGTTCAGGGATGACATTGAACAAATTAAAAGTTCAGGGATCATTTTAAATATTAAGTTAAAGTTCATAGAGTACATTGAACAAATTAAAAGTTCATGGATCAAATTGCACTGAGCCAAAGTTCATGGGCTATTTGTATCATTTTCCCTTTTAGAATTAAAGTTGACTAAGAGGGACCGCCTTTTGAAAGATTCTCGAGTGCTCTCGGTATACGGGAGTTCGGCTCATCAACTTACGTTATTGGATGAGGTGAGAAGCCACCTCATCTAATAGTGCACGTGATTGGGCTCGCATGCATCGAGAGAGCATAAAAGTCATTCTCCATCTTAATTGTTTGTTTCACTCTGCAATCATCAAATGCTTTTGAACTGTTTGTATTCCCTCTGAGTAAAAGACAATGGTGTGTCAATATGTGAAAACCAAGGGTGACCCAGCTAATTATGGAGAAAGATGATACCAATCACACAGTCTTGATTAGAAGAAGCTCGTCGGGTGCTTTTCTATGTTGACAGGCCACCAAACCCCCTCACCCCACCACCCCCACCCCCCCCCCCCCCCCCCCCCCAAAAAAAAAAAAACCTAGTGAAAAGCTGTAATCAACCATATGAATTAGACTATAATGCTTAAAAATAAATGTCTCATCTCTGCGCACAAGTCAAGTGCCAAGGCAATCGCCCGTGGGAGATATACTTTTCCTTCATATCAGGACAACATATATATGCACGTAGTCGCTTCTCAATATGTTTGGTTTGTTTCACAACAGTAAAAGTACATCAGACAGTCGTGTATCTGTAGGACTTCTTAGACTAAAGAAATCTTCTCAACCAAACACAGTCCAGGCCTTTGAATTAACTATCAGTCCTGCTTCCACTAAAGCAAATTACAGCAGTTTGAAGTTCAAAGAGATTTACATTCTCTAGGATCACGCTCCTGGAGGCTCCTCATAATTGCAAATCACAACCCTAACCTTAACAGATGCAGTGTAATCCAAGAATCCCACGACAACAGCTACGAAAGTCTATTCTTGGGTTTAATTGATAATGGCTAACAATTCTCAGGACCTCTTAAACTCGTGAATGCGCACCTATCTCGTGCACATCAACCCTCTTTTCAATTTAAATATCGTACCTCTCGCTACTTTTTCTCATTTTGTGGAGTGCTTAGGAGTAAGAGTCATAACCCTATATTTTGATGGAGGAGTCTCCATGAGTTCACCTTTTAAAAAGAATTTATTGTTTTTTTTATTGAAGGTAAAACTACGGGAACTGAGTAATCCCTACATTTCTTGAACTTTTTTCTTTTTGGATCAAAAACCTTGACCCCAAAGAATAACGTTGTCGTCTTTGCACGACTGAGAAAAATAACTTTGTCGTCTTTCTTCTGAGGAAAAGGTACCAACATCAACGTCATTCCCTAATTACTACATGTGGCCCAAGAGCAGTGGAAGTTTCTACCAACATGATTCACGTTTGATATGATCCATACTTCAACGGTCTTGGTCTTCTCTAATTTTTTCTTCAATCCCTCACGGATGAAGTATTGGTCTATTATTGAACGATCACATCAAATAGTTAAGAGTGGCATTTTCAAACGAGCACGATTCATCTCGTGAACTATGTTAATCAACTTTGGATAAGTTATTTATAGACATAATATGCAACACAAAGTGTTTTCAAAGGCTACACATGTCATCTCGTGAGTAGAGCCTTATAGATACACCTTAACAAAATAAGGAAAAATTATCAAAACAGTCCTAAACCTATTGAAATTGTGGCAATTCAATCTTAAACTTTTTTTTTGCTAATTACATCATAAACTTTTCACATTTGTGCCGATTCAGCCCATCCGACGAGAAAATATTCAGTGGTTTCAAGATGCCACTTCAATTGCTAATGTAGTGTGCATTTTTCAGTCATGTCCTATAATAAAATGGCATGTGTCCGCTGAGTTGGAATAAAACAAAAAAAGACCAAATTCTCCCTTCTTCCTCCTCCTCCATCCTTCATGAGATGATTAGCAGCAGCAGGAAGGTGACCTTCTACAGCCATGGCCTTCGTCACCTTTGTTGGCATCCCTCGTCCATGGCCAAACAAGCTGTCGTTGCTCATGGACATGGCTCCAGAACTGGCCGAATTTCCAGATTGAGCAACCTCTTACGACGCTGCTTAATGTCAACGACCGCCATGGACAAGTGACACGATGCTTGAATGGGTTCGACCATTGATGGCCAGATTTGGAGATTTGGAGAGCGACGTCGAGAAGGTGACAACAGCCATGGACGAGGGACACGATGTTAGATCTGGAGGTTGGAAAAAAATAGAAAAAGACGAAGCCGGAGGGGAGGCTCGGGCCAATCGTGAGAGACGCCAGAAGGGCTCCTCTATCATCATGGTTGCAAGCTTTGCTTGTCCATGGCTCGCGAGGAGCCTCATCCACAAATTTGGCGACCGCGGATTGTCTATGGTCGTGAGTTCTAATGGTGAGCTCCATATCTCGTCCATAGATGAACGATGTCGACAACGGAAGCTTCTTTGCTTCATTGGAGTTGCAGATCCCTTGCCGACAGAGCCTGAGTTTTCGCTGTTGTTAGGCTGGGATGGAGGAGAACGAAGGATGGAGGAGGAAGAAGGGAGAATGTGGTCTTTTACTTTTTTATTCCAACTCAGTGAACACATGTTATCTTACCATTAGACATAACTAAAAACGCACGCCACGTCAGCAATTGACGTGGCGCTTTGAAACCACTAAATATTTTCTCGCATCTAATCAATTTTGGCCAAAAAATGTTCACATGGACGTTGGCAATCTTACAGGATGTGGCCGGTGCTGACGTGGACAATTTTAAATAATATTTTAATATTTCTAATATTTTTTATTTTCTTTTTTAATTTTTTTGAGGAAGAAGGGAAGAAAAAAAAGAGAAAGAAAAGATAAAAAATGAATAAGAAAAGAAAAAAGAAAAAATATTAAAAATTATCCACGTCAGAGCCGGCCGTGTCACATAGGATGAATGAAGTCCATGTTAGCGCTAGCTAGTCAAAATTGGTGAGATGAATTGAATTAGCAAAAATACAAAAGATTTATGATTCAATTGGAAAAAAAAGATTTAGGACTGAATTGGTACAATTGCAATAAGTTTTAGGACTTTTTTGGTAATTTTCCCAACAAAACAATATGTGAATCCCTAGTATTTGTCGAGTTGAACAAAGAAAAACAAAGAAAAAATGCGAAAATTTTAGAAAATTTAAATAAATTACAAAAATCGTCCAATTTAGATCCAATCAGCAACCGGCCATGTCAGGTAGGATGACCAGCACCGACTAGACCACCACGTTCTATCAAAATTGATCGGATGGACTACATTGAAAAATTATTGAAATGTTTATAACTAAATTGATCAAATTGAAAAGTTTAAAACTGAATTGGCCGTTGTACAATAGTTTTGCGACTTTTTAAAAAATTTTCCTGAAATCATTTCTAAGTGAGTTAAAGGAGTAAAGGTTCATAGGAGGTAACCGTAATCAAAAGTATTTTAGCAAAAAAAAAAAGCTGTTATTAAAAGTAGTAACCGGATGAGGCTGTATTTTTTTTTTGAAAAATGGCAATTTTCCGTAGTAGGAAGCAAGTGATTTTGCTTTGTGAGACAACAATTTTACTTGTGCAGCCAACGTTGCCACTGGCTTCGTGGTGGAGCAGGAGTGATGGATTCCCCCAGTTGACAGCGGTGCGCAAATAAAATCTGCGGCCTCCAATAGAGCTAAAAGACAAATTTTGCTTCACCGAAAGTCAACAAGTAAGTCATTTCTCAATTATCACTAATCCCCCTTTAAAGCCACCAACAGTGTCCTTGGATCTTCCGATAACAAAGCAACGAGAGATTCCTCTCCAACCTCAAGCTAGCTCTTATTCATGGCTGACAGGTAAAAACCTCTCTCTCTCTCTCTCTCTCTCTCTGAGCTCATTTACTTATTCCTTGTTCTCTTGCTTGCCCACAGCAAGAACAGCAAATCCACCAACGGAAAAGATGAGGAGGAGCGAATTGACGAGAGGAAGTACTTCCAGAAGGTGCTTAAAGACGTCGTGGCCCTCAACTCCCTCTTCACGGTCGCAGTCTTCGTCGGCCTCTCCCTCGCCCAGCCGGGCCAAGTTCAGAGCCTCCAGGATGAAACAGCTTGCCACCCAGACGCAAAAATACGCAAGCGGCTTGTAGCCTTTGAGATTGCCTCCTTCAGCTGCTTCATCTGCTCTGGCTTCCTCGCTAAGACAGTCATGGTCTTCCTCTACGTCGACAAGAATCAGGACAGAGACGCGAAGAACCTGCACCGCCAGTTGAAGTACCTCGTCGGGTTCTATTTGTCAATATACGTGTCCATGGTCGGGTGCCTACTACTGCTCCTGGCCATGGTCGACGTTGTCCAGATCAAGCTCGGCCGGCTCTCGTGCCACAGCAAGTTCGCAGTCGGCACTGTATCCGTCATGGTTGGCACCATCGGCCTCAGCCTTGTTATCTACTTCATGTCAGTGACCTACGGCGTGGTAGTCACCTTCAAGGCGGTGGAGAAAGGCAAGGGTGGTCCCGTCTCGAAGGACGACAACAAAGTGTAATGAGGAGAGGCGAGAAGTTAAATAGTAGGACAATCTAAAATATGCAGGAATTATCATGTAACGTATATCTAGTGATATGTGTTTTATTAGATGTAGGTTGTGTAGGGCTTGATATATCGTAAGTCCCTGTATGTTGTGTTTTAAGTGAAGGTGTTTTTCTATTGTGCATTACATGATTCTTGCGCGTCCTTCGAGCGAGTTTCGATCATCAACATTGATTTTCAAAGTTCGTACATTAAATGAACGTCCCAACTCTCACAGAGAGTTGCTGAATGGGTTCACTTCTTTAAATGTTCAAGGAAAAAATTGAGCATGCACCGCCCGCATAGGGGAAATTTTACTTAAGCGGCTTTGTCACGTAGGACGGCCTGGGTCCACATCAGTGATTTTCAGTCAAAATTGACTGGAAGAACTACATTGGTAAATCGCAAAAGGTTTATGAGTAAATTAGCTAAATTAAAAAGTTTATGATTGAATTGGAGGAAAATTATCTAAAAACTCCTACACCTATTACATTTTTGCTAATTTAGTACTAAACCTTTCAAATTTGCCAATTGAGTCAATCCGGCCAATTTTAGCTGCCCAGAGTTGACATGGACGCTGGCCGACATCGGCCATCTGGTCAATGCTGACATAGTAATTTTTTAAATATTTAAATATTTTATTGAATTTTTTCTTTTTTTTGGGCCTTCTTCCCTTTGGTCAACAAGGTCGACCTTGCCAGCCTGTGGCCTCACCTAGCAACGGTGAGGTTGGGCGAGGTCGGCCTCGCCATGGCTAGGCGAGGCTCAACCTCGCCTGGGCTAGGGAGACCCAGGCAACGGCGAGGCTGGCCTCGCCTTGGCTGGGCAAGGCTTCGCCTAACTAGGGGTCGGCGAGGCTTGCCCTCGCCAGTGGCCGGCGGAGGCAAGCTTTGCTAGAGGCCGATGAAGTTGACCTTGCTGGCCCTCACCTCTGGTTGGTTTGACGATCGGCCAGAAAAAAAAAGGAAAAAAAGAAAAATAATAAAATATTAACAAATTTGTCACGTCAACGTTGGCTGGATGGCCGGTATCTACGTCAGCTCCATGAGACCAAAATTGGCAGGATGGACTTAATTGGCAAGAAGTGAAAATGTTTAGGATTCAATTGGCAAACTTGAAAGGTTTATGATTGAATAGGCAAAAGTGTAATAGGTTTAGAACTTTTTAGACAATTTTCCCATTGAATTAGCATCCGTATAACAAGTTAATGACTCTTTTTTGGTAATTATCCCCTGTATAATGCATAACAGAAGCACATAGCTTTGATCACAAATTTATGGAAAATGAATCAAGCTTTTGAAATCAAAACAATGTAGAATTGGAAGCTAGCCATTTGAGAAGAATGTGAAAAGAACATTGACGAACTAAGATATACTTGTTGATGAAAAGGCTATTTTATACACATGAATTTGAATACACATAATTGATGCAGAATTTATTAGTGGTGCGTGTCTGGACCGATTGGATAAACAGAAGTCCAAACGGAAAACGAAACGGTGATGCGATTAGATGATTTTATTCTATTATTTTAGTATTTTTTAATGAGTTAATTTTAAGGGTCGTTTTTTGTAATTTTGCTATTTGATGCTTATTAACTTTCTTATTATGATTAGATTTCTTATTATGATTAGGTTTCTAATTCAAATTAGGTAACTTTCCTATTATGATTAGGTATCCTATTGTAATTAGGTTTAACTCCTACAAAAGGGTGTTTAGGGTTTGTTTTGAAGAGAGAACATTATTATCATCAATATTGAAATTCGAGATTTTTCTCTCTAAGTAAGGTTTTGCTGGAATTATTTGTTGAACGCTCCGTCAGGTAATATCAAAGCCTATGGCGACTAGCGGTGGTCTTCGTGACGATGCTCAGGAGACTGGAGCCCTAACCCTTGGGGACAATGCGCTGCAACGTTTGGAACAGCATTTAATGGAACGCTTGGACCAACAATTCGATCAAAGTCTTCGTTATTTTGAAGAACGATTTGACGAGTAAACAGAACGATTCAAAGGTCTCGACGTTGATGTGAATCGGAATCGGCGGAACGACAGAAGGTTGGGTGTAGATCTTGCTCGCGGTGATCTAGTTGATAGGCCTATTCCTGTCCACAGGCAGAATAACCCTCTATTTTCAGAGAGTTCAGAAGAAGAAGAAACTGAAAATTTTGATAAGGAACGTGCTGATTATATTGGTAGAAATCGTCTGGGAGGACTTTAGAGAAGGCATGATAGGAGAGATGGATGGCAACGTTACGACGATCGTGAAAGTAACGACTTTAAATTGAAAGTCGATATTCCTCATTTTAATGGTAGTTTGGGTATAGAAGAATTTCTGGATTGGCTTGCTGATATGGATAGATTTTTCGATTATATAGAGACCCCTGGTGAGAAAAGGGTGCGATTAGTAGCCTGTAGATTAAAGGGGGATGTATTTGCATGGTGGGAGAGATTGCAGAATAAGAGGGAGCGAGAAGGGAAAGAGAGAGTTCGAACTTGGACTAGGATGAGGAGGTTATTGAAACAAGAATTCCTTCTATCCGACTATGAGCAGATTATGTTCCAACAGTACCAACTTTGCCAGCAGGGCAATCAGATTGTGCATGAGTATATGGCCGAATTTATGAGATTGACGAAGTGGAATAATTTATTAGAGACGGAGGGACAGCAGGTGGCCAGATATCTTGATGGTTTGAAATCCTTCATTCGAAATAAAATTGGAGCACAGTTTTTGCAAAATTTAACTAAAGCCAAGATTATGGCGATGAAGGCAGAATTGATGCAGCAAGATAGTGGAAGAAAAGGCTACGAAAATTATCGAGATAGCAGTTCGAGTAGTTCGGTATAAAAGAGCAGTTTCAATAATTGCTTTAACACATGGCGAAATTAGGAAGATAAGACGGTAGAAAAACGCCCTATGAACGAGCCGAGGGATAAGGGAACGCAAGCACAGAAAATTGCGAACCCTAACCCTTATACTAAACCAGCCACGATAAAGTGTTATAGGTGTAATCAGCCTGGGCACCGTTTTAATGAATGCCCTCAGAGAAAGACCGTAAACGTAGCAGCGAGAGAAGAGGAGGTAGATGGATATTGCTGGGTGCCGGATGGTGAGGACGATGATTTTGAAGATGAAGAAGAGGAGCAAGTAAACTGTGTGGTACGCAGGATGATGTTGGCCCTAAAACAGAAAGATGATTCGCAGTGCCATCAGTTATTCCAAATCAGGTGCACCATTCTGGGAAGATCTTTTCTGTGGTTATTGATAGTGAAAGTATGGAGAATATCATTGGGAAGGAGGCAGTGAAGAAGTTGGGAATACCTGTGGAGAAGTATCCTAATCCCTATAGTTTATGATGGATTAAATCTAGAGCGGAAAGCATTCAGGATGCAAAAAATTCTATTCTCCATTGGAAAATATCATGATGAGCTGTATTGTGATGTAGTAGATATGGATGTATATCATGTGTTTTTTGGAAGGCTGTGGCAATTTGATGTAGATGCTCAGTATTCAGGAAGAAGCAATTGATATAACCTTGTGAAGGATGGAGTGAAGTATACGTTGATACCACTAAAGAACAAAGGAAAACAAGCTGCCGAAAATAATTTTCTTACCCTTACAAGAAAATTTGAAGTTGATATTAAGGAGACTCGACAGATTCACGTGTTGATCGTGAAACAAATAATTGAGACTGAGGCTGAATTACAAGTGAAGGAGCAACATGAAGCAATCAAGCCTTTTTTGAAAGAATTTAGCGAACTGATACCTGAAGAGATTTCAGATGGGTTGCCGCCTATGTGCGATATTTAACATCATATATACTTAATTCCTGGTGCCAGTTTGCCGAATTTACCGCACTGCAGGATGAGTTCTAAAGAGAGCGAGATTCTAAAAGAGAAGGTGGATGAGTTGTTGAGAAAGTGGCACATTCAGAATAGCATGAGCCCATGTGCTATTCCGGCCTTGTTGACTCCTAAGAAAGATGGGAGTTGGCGGATGTGTGTAGTTAGCAGGGCCATTAATAAGATAACCGTGGGTTATAAGTTTCCAATTCCAAGATTGGATGATATGCTGGATAGGTTGGACGGTGCTAAGTGGTTCTCGAAGCTAGATTTGAAGAATGGGTACCATCATATTCGGATTCGGCCTGGAGATGAGTGGAACATATCTTTCAAAACAAAGGAGGGGTTGTACGAATGGTTGGTGATGCCTTTCGGATTTTCCAATGCTCCAAGCACTTTCATGATGCTTATGAATCAGGTTTTGAAATCTTTTATTGGCAAATTTGTTGTAGTTTATTTTGATAATATCCTGATTTATAGTAAGACTGAGGAGGATCATCTGATGTATTTAAGAGAGGTGTTGATAGCCTTACAGATTAATAAGCTGTATATTAATCTTAAGAAGTGCAGTTTTTTAACTAATAAGTTATTATTCTTGGGGTTTATTATTACTGTTGAAGGAATAGAGGTAGTTGAGGCGAAGGTAAGAGCAATCAGAGAGTGGCTAACTCCTAAAACAATTTCTGAGGTTAAGAGCTTTCATGGATTGACTACTTTTTATCGGCGATTTATTAAGAAATTGAGTACTATTGCAGCCTCAGTTACTAAATGTATGAAGAAAGACAAATTTCTATGGAGAGAGGAAGCTGAGAATAGTTTCGTTATTATAAAGGAGAAGTTATGTACTGCACATATTTTTGCTTTATCTGATTTTGATAAACTTTTTGAAGTGAACTGTGATGCTAGTGGAGTTGGTATAGGAGCTGTTTTATCTCAAGAGTGCATACCAGTTTGCTATTTTAGTGAGAAACTCAATGACGTAAGACAGAAGTGGAGCACTTATGATAAAGAATTTTATTATGTCGTAAGGGCTTTGAAGACCTGAGAGCATTATTTAATTGGGAAAGAATTCATCATTTATTCTGATCATGAAGCTTTGAAGTATCTAAATAGTCAGAAGAAGATTAGCAAAGATATGCATGCGTGATGGTGTTAATTTTTGCAAAAATTTCCTTTCAGATTACAACATGAGTCAGGTGTGCATAATGTTGTAGTAGATGCATTGAGTAGGAGAGCTGGCTTATTGATTACGTTAAGCCAGGAAATTCTAGGGTTCAAGCAGCTGAAAAACTGTTATGCAGATGATGATGACTTTGGAAAAATTTGGAAGTCATGTGCTGTTGGTCAACCTGTATAAGAATTTTATGTGCAAGATGGTTATCCGATGCGTGGCAATCAGCTTTGCCTTCCTCGGACATCATTACGAGAGAAGATAATTCGCGATTTACATGATGGTGGATTAGCTGCACATCTAGGTTGTGATAAAACTATTGCTGCAGTCCGGGAGCGATTTTACTGGCCCCAGTTGCGTAGAGATGTCAGTAGGTACGTATAAAAGTGTTATGTTTGTCAAACTGCTAAGGGTCAATCTAAAAATACAGGTCTGTATATGCCATTACATGTTCCTAACAATATATGGAAAGATATGTCCATGGATTTTGTGCTTGGTTTACCACGGACACAAAGAGACGTAGATTCTATTTTTGTTATGGTTGACAGATTTTCCAAAATGGCGCACTTCATTCCTTGTAGGAAGACTTCTGATGCAGTAAGTGTGGTCAGATTATTCTTTAAGGAAGTGGTTCGTTTGCATGGTGTGCCCAAGTCTATTACCTCAGATAGGGATAGCAAATTTCTATGGCATTTTTGGCGAACTTTGTGGAAGTTGTTTGATTCATCTTTGAATTTCAGTAGAATAGCTCACTCGCAGACTGATGGGCAAACAGAGGTGGCTAATAGAACTTTGGGAAACTTGATTCGAAGCATTTGTGGAGATAAGCCGAAGTAATGGGATGTTGCTTTATCACAAGCAGAATTTGCTTATAATAATGCAGCTTATAGTTCTATTGGTAGGTCATATTTTTCTGTTGTTTATATAAAGGCGCCTCAGCATACTCTAGATTTGGTGCAGTTGCCAAAGCAAGCGGATAAAAGTGTAGCAGCGGATCATATGGTTTAACAGATTGTGGAAGTGTATCATGAAGTCAAACAGAAACTAGAGGAAGCTAATAAGAAGTATAAAGCTGGAGCAAATAAGCACAGGCGAAAGCAGGTATTTGCGGTATATGATCAAGTCATGATTTTTCTTCTCAAAGAGTGATTACCAGCTAGATCTTACAGTAAATTATAGCCAAAGAAGTATGGACCTTACGCTATCAGCAAAAAGATCAACGATAATGCTTATGTTATAGACCTTCCACATAGTATGGACATATCTAACATTTTTAATGTTGCTGATTTGTCACCGTTTCATGAGTCTACAGAGCCGTTATATCCAGATTCTGACTTTAATTCAAGGACGAGTTCTTTTCAAGTGGAGGAGAATGATGCGGAATTTATTAATGGTGCATTTCTGGACCGATTGGACAAACAGAAATTCAAACGGAAAACGAAACAGTGATGCAATTAGATGGTTTTTTTCTATTATTTTAGTATTTTTTATGAGTTAATTTTAAGGGTCATTTTTGTAATTTTGCTATTTGATGCTTATTAACTTTCCTATTATGATTAGATTTCCTATTATGATTAGGTTTCCAATTCAGATTAGGTAACTTTTCTATTATGATTAGGTTTTCAATTCAGATTAGGTAACTTTCCTATTATGATTATGTTTTCTATTGTAATTAGGTTTAACCCCTATAAAATGGTGCTTAGGGTTTGTTTTGAAGAGAGAACATTATTATCATTAATATTGAAATTCGAAATTTTTCTCTCTAAGCAAGGTTTTGCTTGAATTATTCACTGAGCGCTGCGTCATAATGGTAGCAGTAGATTTATAGATAATGATTCAAAGGGCAAATGCACTTTCTTCCGCAAGAGGGATCTAAAAAGCAAAAGTGACCTATAAATCACTTAGTATTTACAAAAAAAAAGAGCGCACGAAATCTGCAAGTATTTTTTTACTTAATTTTGATGAGTAATAGTAGGTATATACTAATTTCCCGAATTGGTAATCCATTAAAACATAATTATAGGCGAGTCATGTTCAATACCCTATAAATTAAGGGTCGGTCTCCTTACTTTGTTTGTCTTGTATATTGGTAAGTCTATCCAGCATTATTCAATTTTGTTCAATATAATATATTACAATATCGAAAATGAATTCAATAAACACATTATCATTTTATTCGACTGCCAATTATCACCATTAAAATGCTATAAACAAATTTAATTCATGATAACATTTTAAAGGAAAGCTATTTTGTTTTTTAAAATAATCTGTACCGATACAATTGTTTTCGTTAGATAAGCGAATTATAATTATTAAAGACGAGCAATAGTCTTAAACAGAATCGCATCCATTTGGCGGGAAGCTTTCCATTTATAATATGGAATTAAAGATAAACAGATTGTTGATTATGAAAAACAAAGAAAAAAATCACGCTTTCGACTTAATGCCTTATTTTGTAATATTCCAAAAAAAGAGGGCAATTAGGAAATTGAAAAAAAGGGTAAATTTGGGAGGAAAAAAAAGGGAACATTCTGGACATGAGCCCAAAAGATCAAGAGAAGGAGGGAATCATGAAACATGCCTTAGTTATTGTAGCTACTTTCACTTTGTCTTAGGGTTACTATTGGCCATTTTTACCTTACCAAAGAGAGAGTATCAAGAGAAAGGGAGAGGAGACAACAACGCTGGGGATCCGAGACTCGACAGAAAATCGACCAATTCGTGGCAGGTTCTCGGACTAACTTAAAATGAGTTGGTAAGCTAAGAAAAGTCGGTGAAGTTACTATCTCCCTTGTCCTGTCTATCACTAAAAATATAATAATTGTCCGATATTGAGTAAGCGCCTGAGAAAACGTATATTTGCTTTTAAATTGTAATTGTCGTAGCACTTATATAAGGTTCGCCATCATCGACCAAAAACAGCAGCACATATTATATTCAGATGCAATGTAGGATATGATTGTTTGCCTTCAAGAAACCCTATCATCCGAGAAAATATTCAGTGGTTGCATATCACCACATCATCGTCCTACTTGGCATGCATGAACCATTCAAAATTCAACACGTGTGCGATCACATGGAATTAAAAAATTGGATTCGGAACCTCTCTTTCTTTTCTCTCTCTCCTCTGAAGAAGACTGACACACGCAACATTAATTGCCTTCTCTCTCTTTTCTTTTGTAAAAGAACTCTGTTCCAGTTCCAGATGAGGAGGTCGTCCTTCTCTCTCAAATTTCAAATTTCACTCCCTCTCTTTGCATCCGAAGACACACTCTCTCGCCCTTGGCTCCGGCACGTCACCTCTGCCGTCGCTGCCACGAGCCCCATTGCTGCTGGGTTTGAAGCTCATATCCGCCTCCGGCACTTCAGCTCAAATCCGCATCCAGCACATTGTGACTCTTTTTCTTGTGGGTTTTGTCTTCCAAAACTAGGTGTGACTTTTCCTTCAAAACCATGGAATCTTGCGCTCCATGGATGAGGCCTTCAGGCTCTCGGTGTTGCATTTCGGGGTTTCTAGAGGTTTCGCTGACTTGTGAGGGAATATCTCTGTTTTTTTTTTCTTTCTTACAAGGGTATAAAAAGTCTGCTTCTGTATGTGGGCATGTGGCCTTCTTGGGGGCTCAAAAATTGTCTTTATTGGCAAAATCAAGAAGGAGATTCGTGTTTGAGAGGGAATGAAGATTCGTAGGAGTGAACTGAAGATAGAATGTCTTTCGTTTTATATTATGTTGATGGAACCCAATGGTTTAGGTGGCAGGATCTTTGGAGGCATTGGTCCAGGAATGCTAGGTCTAGAAATGCCTCTGCATCAGCAACAGAAGGCCCCAAATGCCCAAAACCCTCACTCCTTGCACCAATAGGTGGTTTGAGGGGTCACAGTGGGCAAGGACACAAAGATGAAAACGTTCACAACGAGAGGACATCTTCGCGCAAAAGGTCGAGGAAATGCCTACTCTCGCTCTCTATGGCACTCCTGCGGCAACTGAGCGGCGAGGTGACAAGCATGATGCAAGACGGCAACAGGAGTATGTGGGAGAAGAAGCCGTAGATAAAGGCGAAGGTGTTGTAGCTGGAGGAGTAGCAAGTGAGCTACTAGCTGCAAGTGTTCGAGCTTGAAAAGGCAGCGGCTGAAGTGGGTGAAGTTCAGCTACAAGAGGGACAGATGGAGAGAGCCAAGCTCGAGAACGAGAGAATGGTGCTTCTCATTTGCCAGAAGCTCAAATTGCTCGATCCTCAACAGGAACAGCAACATTCATTCAACAAATGGAGTGAGCCGTCCTTGATCACAGGATAATTTTTACATTATCTAAGATAGAGTAGAAACAACGAACTAATTATTCTTCAGAAATGTAGTTGTGATCTTAGTTTTTCTATATGAATTCAATTGTGTAGCTGTTTTCTTTAAAATCCTTTACTGTACAACCTTATTACACACTCGGTTGCTTCACTTAGCATAGACATGCCACTACCTATATGGTACGATGTTTGCCAGAGTGATATATATCTCTAGTTGCAAATGTATATACACTCAGTCACATTCAAGGTACTTTTGATTTTATAACAATTTGAGTAACCATCTCAATTTAGTACTTTGATGGCCAACTCTAACTCTTCAAGATGCGGAGCATAATCAGTAGTTATGAATCCTTTTTCTGGTAAGCTCTAACTTTGAGCATAATTAATAGTTATGAATCTTTTTCTGGTAACCTATGTCCCAGCTCAATAAGTCAAAAGTTAAAAATGGAAAAAAGGGGCTAGGAAAATATGCTTCCTTGTAGGTGAAACATGATAGAGATAGACAATTTTCTGGCAAAATGAAGTGGTGATGCTGTTGGTTTGTTCAGGTCACAAGCATTGGTGCTGAAATGGGCTATCCATCACGCTCTTGGTTTAGTTTATAGCAAGAATTCTGTTGTAGCAGCTAAATTTGAAGCAGCAATTTCTGATTTATGCTTATATAAGTCATGCTTGACATATACAATGCCAAAGTTTCATAAACTTCAAAATTTATGACTTCAAAATCGAAATACCAATCTAATGATTTGTACAGATGCCTGTGCACGCATAGAACTACTGTTGTTTCCATAGTTGCACCATGCATGTCCATCATATCTTCAGCTTGCTGCGATCCCCAACTAAAGCTAGACATTGACAGTGATAAGAGTGTCAGTTGTTGCAGCAGTGTGCGCGCATGGCCTTCCGTTGCATCTTTGCCTTCTCTATTTTCTCAAGCATATTTCAAGGGCTTTGTAATATTAAAATAGCTAAAACAAGTCTTGATTCACCGAGTTAACCAGAATTTGGTTCTATCTTGGCATTCAGGAACAACATTGATCTTCTTTTGCACAGTTCATGCTCCTCTTTCTTGATTTTGCCAATAAAGACACAATTTTTGAGCCCCCAAGAAGGCCAAATGCCCACATACAGAATCAAACTTTTTATACCCTTGTAAAAAAGAAAAAAAAACAGAGATATTCCCTCACAAGTCAGCGAAACCTCAAGAAACCCCGAAATGCAACACCGAGAGCTTGAAGGCCTCATCCATGGAGTGCAAGATTCCATGGTTTTGAAGGAGAAGTCACACCTAGTTTTGGAAGCCAAAACTCACGAGAAAAAGAGTCACAACGTGCCGGATGTGGATTTGAGCCGAAGTATTGGAGGCGGATACGAGCTTCAATCCCAGCAGTAATGGGACTCGTGGCGGCGACGGCGGAGGGGACGTGTCGGAGCAGAAGGCAAGAGAGTGTGTCTTTGGACGCAGAGAGGGAGCGAAATTTGAAATATGAGAGAGAAGGATGACCTCCTTATTTGGAACTGGAACAGAGTTTTTAACAAAAGGGAAGAGAGAGAAGGCAATTAATGTTGTGTGTGTTAGTCTTTTTTAGAGGAGAGAGAAAAGAAAGAGAGGTTCCAAATCCAATTTTTTAATTCCATGTCATTGCGCACGTGTCTAATTTTGAATGGTTCATGCATGTCAGGTAGGACGATGACGTGGTGATATGTAACCACCGAATATTTTCTCCATCCATCCAAGGTGGAGTTCCACGTCATCAGAAAGGACAAAAAAAAAACAAAGTGAGAAATAAGTGAAGATACTATATTATGAATATGAATATAAATTGATGGTTATAGAATTCCATGTCACGTAATAATGAAATTTGACCAAACAAAAAATGTTTTATGAGCTTGTCCACATAATAAAAAGCAATTTGGATAACTGCACAAGCTTGATATGAAGTTCTCCATCGCTTCACCTAACCCCGAAGAGAAGGAAAGACAAGTGGTTGTTGGTGGTGGTGAACGTGACAACAACCACCCTTTGCTGTCTCTCTCTCTTTTAATTAAGACAAACATTGTCGTCTTACAATTACAAATTTCCTGAAGATTCAACGGCAGCATCAGCTTGGTCCGAGAGTTGGCGGGTCTTTCTATATTCCTTAGATTTGTCATAAACAATTGTAGAACGAAAAACGATAAAACGATCGTCAGGAACGAGCTAAGCGCCATATTGAATATCATAGTTTGGATTTGGACGTACATTAGGAGTGACCTTTATCTACTGTCACTATGTGGGTAGTAGCCCTAGCCCGTAGGAATCGATTATCCAATAATTGCAACATAGATGTACGTGATTTCGATTTCCTTAAAACGACTATGCACCAACGACAAAAACAACGTCGTCATCTATTATCTGTGGGATAGAGACGAACAGTCATTTTCTAGTTGCAACACGTGGCTCAAGAGCATTGGGAGTTCCTAGGAAAAATTATCAAAAAAGTCTTAAATCTTTTATAATTGTGCCAATTCAGTCCTAAACCTTTTGCAAACCAGCCAATTCAGTCTTTTTGACAGGCCGACACTGACGTGGACGCTAGCCGGCTGACGTGGCGCCGGTCGGCGTCCACGTGACAATATTTTAATATTTTCGAATTTTTTTTCTTTTTTTCTTTTCCTTCTCCCCTTGGCCTGTCCGAACAAGGGGGAGGCTTGTCGGCGAGGGCTCAGCTCTAGCGAGGCGAGCTGGGCCCTCACTGGAGCTGGGCGAGGCTTGCCCAGGGGCGGCGAGTTCGCCCAGCTCCGGCGAGGCGGAGCTCGACTTGGCTGGGCGAGCTCCACCCTCGCCCAGCGGCGGCGAGGGCCCAACTCGCCTCGCAGGTGCTGGGTCCTCACCGGTGAGCCTCCCCCCTGGCCGGATAGGCCAAGGGGGAGAAGGAAAAGAAAAAAGGAAAAAAATTCGAAAATAATAAAAAAATATTAAAATATTGTAACGTGGATGCCGGTCAGTGCTACGTCAGCCGGCTGGCGGCCACGTCAGCGCTGGCCGGCCAAAAGGATTGAATTGGCTGGTTTGCAAAAGGTTTAGGACTGAATTGACAAAAAATAAAGGTTTAAGATTAAATTGACACAATTGCAAAAGGTTTAGGACTTTTTTTATAATTTTTCCAGGGTTCCTATCCACATTATTGGCGTTTCATACGACCAATACTTTTATGGTCTTCGTCCACTATTTTTCTTTTTTTACTTGAATCCGTTGATCTCCACACACACACACACACACACACACACACACACATATATATATATATATAAACCATTGGATAACGGGTATGATTCTTTTTTTTTTTGGTCATAGATAACGGGTATGATTCACGAGGTTAATCTGTGCGGGAAATGTTTGGGCTTGGAGATGCTATTTGTTGTGTCCAAATCAAACGTTTAATGACGGGATCAACCCCTTGTGGATTAAGTGCTGGTCTATTATGAGTAATCACACTTGATAGCTACGAGTGACTTTTTCAAACTAGCACCATTTATCTTGTGAGCCATGTCAATAAACTTTGATTAAGGTATTTCTAGACAAATGCTATAAGAGTGTTTTTGAAAATTCTCAAGGGGTGAATTCAATGGTCAAGCAATTAGTTTGTACGTGTAGATTCAGTGATCAAATCACGACATGCTCCGCTCATGATAATTTCAAAGGTTACACCCGTCGCTTTGTGAGCGGAGCCTTACAAATGCACGTTGTCTAGTTAGAAATGTTTGGATATTCCATGCACGTGGACACGCAACGAGCCTCGGTGGAGCCGAGCCCAACCGTCGGAAATTCCGAGATAGGCCTCGAGGGACCTGGGCTCAAGTGCAAATGTCCTAGCCTCGGTCATCGAGGTCGCAAGCCAGGCATTAGGGTCTTGAGGCTAGCCTCGAGGCACCCAAGCCCCGCCTCCGGGATTTCGAGCCTGACCTCGAGGGACCTTGTCCTGAGCATGGGGATCCAAAGCCTGTATTCAGAGGGACCAAAGCTCAGGCTGCTTGGTACTTGGGCCGAGCCACCAGGGCCCTTGGCACTTGTGCCAACTGCCAAGGACTCACACACAGCTGTCAAGGTCCTTGGTCCGGCCTCGGGGGAACCAGGCCCCACCGTTGGAGAGCGCCAAGGTTCAATTATCTTCTTGAAATCATGTTCTTATATATAAAAAGAGAAATCTATTTTCCTAAATTTAAATATAAAATTTTTGCTGACTCAATTTTCTAAATGATCCAAATATTGAAAAACAAGAAAAATAATTTACAATAGCTAATTTTCCTTAAAACAAATGGGCATTTACTATCTTCAAAAGAAAGTTACTAACTGTTAGTTTAGCTTACATTAGAAGGAGTTTAGGGGAATTGCCATTGTTTTGGATAATAACTAAATCTACCGCCTATGATAACTTGAGAAAACCCTCATATTATTATTGAGTGCTAAAATCCTCGAGTTGCAAAGTTTTTGGCCGAATTACTCTTCACAAAACAAGAAGGTACTAATTGGAGTGGCAGTCGAAATTGTCTACGTTAGCGCCAGCCGTGCCTCATAAGATGGCCGCTGGCCATGTCAACAATATCTGGTCAAAATTGGCTAGATTGACTAAATTGATAAAACGTGAAAAATATTTAGGACTCTATTGGCACAATTAAAAAGTTTAGGACTGAATTGGCAAAAGTGTAATATGTATAGAACTTTTTGGTGTTCTCGTATTTTTAAATATGAAATTACACGTTGATCTATTTTCATGGACAAGTAGACAGTATACTATTTTAACATACTCTCCAGGGACAAATTATACGTTTAAATCTTTATGCGTCTCTAATTGGTCTTATAATCAATTCCAAACACTTCGATTGGTATATCAACCAAGGGATTAGACGGAGCATTACATCATCTATGTATGGAGAAGTGCTTTCATCTATCAACTTAATTTCTTGGGATAATGACAAATAATTCTTGAACTTTAATCTAATATGCAATGTGACCATTGGGTTTTAAATTTGTTCAATATAATCTCTGAACTTTAACCTAATATGAAAATTGTCTCTAAACTTTTAATTCATTCAATATGATCTTTAGACTTTTGATATGTGTTCAAGTTAGTTCTTGGACTAAATAAAAATGTTCATTATCATCCTTTCATAAATTCTAATTCAGGGACAACATTGAATATTTTTCATATAGTCTGGATATCAGATTAAACATGTATCACAAGTTCATAGATCATATTATATATTAATTCGATATTTATGTATCATTTATGTCATTTTCCTTAATTTCTTAAATAAGCAAAAGTTGTCATGTTTTTGGTATGGGACTTCCTCAAACGGTCGCTTCAAGGATCAACTACAGTGATCTATGATTTCATTTCCCCCACAAATAAAGAACAAAAAGAAAAAAAAGACTAAGAATATGCCGTGTGGGCGGAAGCCCTAGTCCCTAGCAACTGTTTATTCAATAATTGCAACACAGATGTAAGGGATTTCACTTTCCTTAAAACGACATTGCACGGCCGACAAAAATAAAGTCGTTGTCTTTCATCTGCAGAAAACAGACCAACTGTCATTTTCTAATTTGCTAAAGGCGGCCCAAAGAGCGTTGGGAGTTCCTTTCGTATCCACGTTATTCACGTTTGATATGACCAATACTTCTGTGGTCTTGGTCTACTATTTTTTTTTGTTTTTTTGCCTTGAATCTGTGAATCTCCATGACTACGTGTAAACCATAGAGTAACATGTATTGTTCTGTAAAATGTTTTTAAAAACTCTCAAAGGATGATATGAATAATAAGGCAATTAGTTTGCATGGGCAGATTTAGTGATCAAACCATGACATGTTCTGCTCAAGATACTTTCGAACGCTACAACTGTCGCTTTGTGAGTGGATCCTTACAAATGTACAATGTCTAGTTAGAAAAGTTTGGATATACCGTGCATGTGGACCCGTGTTAAGCCTTGGTGGAACTGAGCCTGATCGCGGGAGTCTCGAGATAGGCCTCAAGGGACCTGGGCCAGGGTGCCAATGTCCTAGGCTCGACCGTTAAGGTCCTGAACCAAGCACCAAGGTCTTGGGCTTAGCCTCAAGGCACCTAAACCCCGCCTCAAGGATTTCGCGTCCGACCTCGAGGTACGGTGGCCCCAGCACGGGTGTCCAAGGCCTGGCCTTAAGGGACCAGGCCCAGTTGCTAGGGCCTAAGGCCTAGCCTCGGGGGAACCTAGGCTTAGGTCGTGGGGCACCTAAGCTAGCCACCAAGGCCCTTGGTACAAGTGGCGAGGACTCACACACGGCTGTTAGGATCCTTGGTTCGACCATGGGGGAACCAGCACCAAGCATCGGAGCTCCGAAGCTTGGATTCCAAGCACCGAGGGTCAATTTTCTTTTCAAAGTTGTGTTATAATATATCGAAGAGGAAATTATTTTTTTGAATTTAAATATATAGTTTTTGCTTACTCATTTTTCTAAATGATTCAAATATTAAAAAACAAGAAAATGATTTCTGAAAGTTGATTTTCTACTAAACAAATAGGCATTTACTATCTTCAAAGGAAAGTTTACAAAGTGTCAATTTAGCTAACATTGGGAGGCGTTTAGGGAATTGCCATTGTTTTGGATAATAAGTTTAGGTTCTACCACCCCTAATAACTTGAGAAAATTTTACTATACCATTGGATTATTATTGAGTGCTTAAATCATTGAGTTGCAAACTTTCCGGCCAAATTACTCTTCCCAAAAAACGAAGGCACTAATTGGAGGTGCAGTCGAAATTATTGGAGAACTACAATTGTTGATAAACATTTGCTCACTAGAAATACAATTAGTTGTTGCCATTTGAGAAAAAAAATTGATAATGTTGGAGAACTATTAAGATTATGGGTAAATGACATGAATGGTCTTTGAACTTAGGCTAAATGTACAATGTGGTCCATGAACTTTAAATTTATTAAATGTGATTCTTGAACTTTTTGTACCTGTTCAATTTAGTTTTTGAACTATATGAAAAATGTTCAATGTTTTTAAATTGAACTTTCTCCTGAGAGTGATTTATAATTTGCCAGATTTGGGCACTCTTTTATCATAGCCAAAAACAAAAAATTGCTTCACCGAAAGGCTGAGTTGGTCGTTGGAACGACTGAATTGGACTAGCTGAGTTCACCTTCCAATTCTCAAATTTCTATACTCGTATCAACATATTTGCACAGTTGATTTTAGTGATGAATTTAAATGGTCAACATGTAAGTCAACATTTCCCTATTATCATCACTTTCCCTTAAAAGCAACCAACAATGTCATGGGATCCTCCGGTAAGATCACAAAGCAACGAGAAATTCCTCTCCAACCTCAAGCTAGCTCTCATTCATGGCTGACAGGTAAAAACCTACCTCTCTCTCTCTCTCTCTCTCTCTCTCTCTCTCTCTCTCTCTCTCTCTCTCTCTCTCTCTCTGGGAGCTCGTTCTCTCCAGTCATTCTTTCTTCTATTGCTTGTCTACAGCAAGAACAGCATACCCACCGCAGAAGAAAATGAAGAGGAGCGAGTGGACGAGAGGAAGTACTTCCAGAAGGTGCTTGACGACGTCGTGAGCCTCAACTCCCTCTTCACCGTTGCCGTCTTCGTCGGCCTCTCCCTTGCCCAGCCGGGCCAAGTCCATAGCCTCGAGGACGACGACACTTGCCACCCGGACACCAAGATACGCAAGCGGCTTGTAGCCTTTGAGATTGCCTCCTTCAGCTGCTTTGTCTTCTCCGGCTTCCTCGCCAAGACCGTCAAGATCTTCCTCTACATCTACAAGAATCGGGATGGCTTGCCCGGCAGCATCGTGAAGAACCCGCACCGCCAGTGGAAGAGCCTCGTCGGGTTCTATTTGTCGATTTATGGGACCATGGTCGGGTGCCTGCTGCTGCTCCTGGCCATGGTCGACGTTGTCCAGATCAAGCTCGGCCGGCTCTCGTGCGAGAGCGAGTTCGCTGTCAGCACTGTCTCCGTCATGGTCGGCACCATCGGCCTCAGCCTGCTGATCTACTTCACCACAGTGACCTACGGCCTGGTGTTCACCGCCAAGAACGCGCCGCCCCAAGGCAAGGCGGCGGAGACCGGCAAGGGCGTTCCTGCCACGGTTGGGAAGGTGTGACGATGAGAGGCGAGAAGTCAATTAGTAGGGCAATCTAAAATATGATGGACTTTTCATATAACATATATCCAGTAAGACGATATATCGTAGGTCCATGTATGTATGCTATGTCTTAAGTGCAGGTGCTATCTTCTCGTGCATTCCATGATTATTGCGCGTCCTTCGAATGAGTTTCCATCTAATAGTCGATATTGATTTATAGAGATCATATATTAACTGAACGTGACAACTCTCACTAAGTGCTGAATTGATTACTTATTAAAATGTTCATAGAAAATATAGAGTACACACATTGCCAAAAATTTTATGCAAACGGCCTGATCCGCTTTGATTTGAGCATCGTGATGAAAATTATATACAACCGGAATTGATCGATATATTCCTCCAAACAAACAGGAAAGAAACGAAAGACAAAACATAAATCATGGATCAACTAGAGCCTCCAAGGGGTTTGCTTAATAATAAGAAAGATGAATCTTTTGTAAGTACTGAGGAATAAGATTTGATCGTATACAAGGGGATTCCCTAAATATTCATTTCAAAAAATATAAAATTCGAAATAATTCTTGATTTGAGGATTATGACTCTTGCTTTTATCAAATCAATGATATATGAGATCGTTTGTGTAAGTTTTTCTCTACTAGCAGAGTTTTCACTAGTTACTGGTACTGTTAATCCATTTGAAAAGGCACGAAATTGCTTAAAACTCCGTCTTTCTTGCTTCTGATCATGTAAGAGGAGCTCGCCAAAAACAGAGAAAAGAAAGAAAACACATATGTTGCGGGCCCAATGCTTGTCTCCACGAAAGACCGGATGGGTCAGACATGTAGCAGCCACTGCTTTTTCTCCGTGAGCTGGCCACTTACGTCTCTTTCATTCTTTTACGGATCGGCAATACTTTGGCAATCAATAAAAAATAAATGGGATAATGACACAAAATAATCCTTAAATTTCTGCTTAATGTAAAATATAGTTCATGAATTTTTTGCCCAATATGCAATAAAGAGACAATATTGAACATTTTCATTTCAGGGATCACGTTGCACATTGTGCTAAAAGTTTATGTACCACATTGAACAAATTAAAAGTTCAATGACCATATTGAATATCGGGCTAAAAGTTTAGACACCACATTGAACAAATTAAAAATTCAAGGATCACATTACACATTGGGCTAAAGTTCAGGGACCATTTGTGTCATTTTTTCAAAACAAATTTAAGTGTCTGACTAGTTATTAGTAGCTAAATTAACAAGAGCAAAATTAATTACACGAGTAGATTATCATATTTGACTTCTTAATAAGAAAGATCTAAATGTGTTATCAAACAAGCAAGAACTGTACGAAAGTGATTGGCTTTTTTTCAATGTTGAGTTTTCAAAAGAAACACTGCCAACACAAAAAAGTAAAAACCTTCAACAAATGGATTTCGATTGTTGGCATGTGACGGTCATTTGAGTCGTTACTTACTGGTGAAAATATATACGTGTCATGACAGTGAAAATGCATTTTAAACTTCATGGCAGTGAAACATGGTGTGATTGATAAATCACGATTGCCCACTTACTATGAATCTCGTTCTACTTGGCATCATGTGTTTATGTATCTCGCTATTGATTGATTGGTTACGCCTCATTTCATTGCCACGTGATGTTTTCATCATATAAAATGCCATCTGTATGATCATCCCTGACATTGGGAAAAAAAAAAGATATATCTAGTTTACGCTATGAAGTAATGTTAAAAATATTAAACAGATTTTTAAAAATATTTCAACTTTAAGAATGCACATATTGTTAGTATCTCATATTCAAGCATCTCAAATGTAACAGCATTTATGAACTGATCTTAACACTTTCAACACTATTTATAGTGTAGTTCTTTAGCATCTAACAAATAGTACGACCCCCTCCTCTCTCCCCGCAACCTCATTCCAAAGAGAAGCAAAATGACCAAGATGTTTTCTTATGATTGAAAGAGGTAAAGTAAATAATGTGGCCCACCCTTCTTGACATTTGAAAAATTCTTTACTTATACAAATGTCCACTAGCAATATGTCACATCAATTAATTTATTGATTTCACATCGGAGAGGTCGGAGTCTTTAAAAGATAACACAAATGCAATCGCGAAAATGTTCACCGCTAAGAAATCTAGCTCGGGATGCATGACATATGATAAGAGAAATCCAAGATGTATACCAATCATCCGAAGAAATTAGGACTACAAAGTTTATAAAGTGAAGATTGCGGGGCGGGGCATGGCAGGGCATGAAAGTTTCGCCTTTTCCGACCAGCCTCGCCCCGGCGGGACGGCGCTATAGTCACTTGGATGGATAAAATTGTCATCCCTATGGTACGCGCGATATTTTGTACACACTCCACACAGAACCTGCCAATGTAGTGGCAGGTGAGGGTAGCAACAACTAACAAACTTCAGGTCCGAGGATATTGAACGGAAGATGCACATCAACTTCACTCGCTGTCCAAGCTTACTGTGTAAAAAATGGTGGCTTCGGTGCATCTGCGGGTCGCTATCTCCATCTTCATGACATTCTGCAATCATGGACCGAGGTTAATATTTGGTAATTCTAGCTCATTACGGACTCCATCTAACGTCTAGCAGACTCCACGAGCATTCATTAGGTAGACCCGTTTTGTAAAGATGTGATGGATAGACACTCAAATCTGGTCGATATAATAAATCTTTGAATCCGACAGATTCTCGTGATTCAATCGGCTCGGTGTAATAGAACAAGTTCGGGTGCACATGAATCGGTTTGTACGACCAAATGGTCGTGCAGCACGTTTACATTATTCGTGTGCGGTCAGAATTGCACCGAGGTTCAATTTAAAGGAAGAAAAACTAGGAATTCACTCCCATACTAAGCCTCGGCGCATGGTTGCATCCTCAAGTGTAAAAGGCTTAACAAGACAAGATACAGAAGAGCAAAAAGAAAGGATATCTCTCCCATGGCGACTCCCAGAAACGGGCATCTCTCTTTCTAT
Source organism: Syzygium jambos (assembly GCA_031216235.1). Taxonomy (NCBI): domain Eukaryota; kingdom Viridiplantae; phylum Streptophyta; class Magnoliopsida; order Myrtales; family Myrtaceae; genus Syzygium; species Syzygium jambos. The sequence continues at coordinate 6,336,664 of CM062229.1, read as the reverse complement.
CTCGAACTTTTACTATGATCTTTCGATGCATCTCTTGTTTTTTCGCTGCATACGTGAATCGTTATGCTTTTGTTTCTGACCTTCTCCTCTTCATTCTCTAGGAATGGCGTGAAAGTAGAAGAAGGGGACACGGTGGACGAGAGGAAGTACTTCCAGAAAGTGCTGGACGGCATCGTGGGGCTCAACTCGTGGTTCACGGTAGCCATGTTCGTGGGCCTCTCGCTGGCGAACCCTGGCCAGGTCCACAGCCTCGAGGAGGACCGCCCCGAGTGCGACCCTGACTTGAAGCTCCGCAAGCAGCTAATCTTCTACGAGATTGCGTCCTTCAGCTTCTTCATCTTCTCAGGCTTCCTCGGGAAGACCGGGAAGATTGTCCTCTACATCTACGAGAGGAAGAAGTGCACGGACCCTCACAGGAAGGTGCCCAGCCTTGTGGCGTTCTATCTGGCGATCTACGGGACGATGATTGGGTGCCTGTTCTTGCTCCTGGCGATGGTCAATGTCGCTCAGATCAAGCTCGGGAAGCTCTCCTGCAGGAGCGATTACGCGGTCCGCACGGTGACCGTGCTGGTGGGAGCAGTCGGAGTGGCTCTGATGATATATTTCTTCACGGTGTCATATGGTATGCTGTTCACAGAGAGACCGATATGCAAAGCTAGTCCTAGAGATGCTTAAAACCATGTTTTAACACTTTATAAGCTTTGTCAGACTTATATATGGTGATGAAGTGTTGTCGCGGAAGATGTAATCCTATTGCTGCGCAAAGTGGTCATTCTTAATTCATCTTGTGAAGAAGATGACAGTAGGCATCTCAAATTCATTGTCCTGAAATGTACTTGCCCCCGTCTTTCACTATACCGTCGTTGTCACCGTTGCCGACCCCTGCCACATCCACCACTGCCATCACCTACCACCCTCTTCACAAGAATCATGGGAGTCGCTATTTGGATCACCATCACCGACCTCGGTTATGAAGTCATGGACCTCCAATATCACCAACTAGAAGTATTGAGAGAGAGAGAGAGAGAGAGAGAGAGAGAGAGAGAGAGAGAGAGAGATCACTAGGGGTAGAGAGCATCTATGCAGCTTGTGGTGTCGGCCAGAGACAAGGAGCCAAGGCTGGCGCGGTGGTGGCTACAGGTGGACACCAGCTCTAATGAGGCGGGTGACCACTCTAGCGGGTGGTTGGCTGCAAGCACCATAACCATACACTTCCTACAAAGCATAATTGTGAGTACTAGCAGCTCACTCATGCTACGCACGAGTCCACATATGCTTGAAATAACACTCTGAAACTTATGACCAATGAAAATTGGGAGATTTCTTCGGCATTAAAGATCTGTGCAAAGAAGTTTCTGCAATTTCGACAGGATCAGATCCCATTAAGTAAAAAGCATCAATCAGTGAACCGAGTTCGTCATATGCAGGCTGTTTTGCAAAATCAGATATCTAGGCTAAATGGTCTAAATTCAAAAGGAAGACAAGAAACTTCAGACGAATTGATTTTTCTCCAGGAGAGAATTAACTATTTTTACTCAAATAAAGTACAATTGGCAGCCTGAGAGGATTATTGTTAGTAGATGCGTTTATAAAAATTGTGTACGTACCGAGTGTGACGACAATCGCTAATTTGATCTTTCCTCTCAAACCTGAAGTCCTTTACAGCGCGAGCATGTAAGGAAAAACCCACTAGAAGTCTACAACATGGCTCGTGTAATCTTAGCTTATGAAAATGCATTGTCAATATAATGAGAAAGAGGTTTCTAGTTTAATACAATTCTACTAAGAACATAAACAGGAGGTACATCTCAATATATAGTATACGCACTGTAATATATTCGGGAAGTGGCTACTCTCCGTACAAGTCGGTTTGATGGGTAGGGTACACGTCGGTTTGATGCATAGGGAAGAGCTTCAAAGTTTTCTTCGCTAGGTTCCGGATGTCTTCTCTACTCGATTCAACTGAAATTCTTTGTATTCATTTCACCGCCCCACTGGACATGAAATCCCTCCAATTATCCCCTGAAAAAAGCAACGTGACTCCATTAAAAACGTATAAAAAGCAAGAATAGTATGATGCCTGCCAAACACTCATGCTAGTAAAGTAATGTCTGTCGTATCATTTATTCAACCGACATTGAATGTCCACGTGATAGATGAGTAGATTACTGTTTTGCGCCAAGTGGCACAGAGTGAGCTCGATATAGCACTTGATTGAAGTAGAAGCGCAGTCGGAGTTTGCAAGCAACCACTCAAGGGCACCATCTTCCATGAGAAGTGAACGGCCTTTCCGATGTCCTACAGGAAGTCGACTCAGATTTTGAAAGAATAAAAGGCCATTGGTTTACCAAGTGTTATCAAGTGACATCCTGAAGAGAAGACTGACCATAAAAAAACATCCTGAAGAGTAGAAATGACTAACCTTGAATAACCGCTTGGGATTCACATTTGGCAAAATTAGCGATTCCTCTAGCAATCTGTGCTGTGACATCATTAGTCCCTGATCTAACCATTCGCAGAAGTGCTTCCAGGCCTCCATCTTCCTTCAACATCACATGCAATTTTTCTGTCACATGCAAACTTCAGGGCATCAGTCCATTAAATAAACATCATCACAGAGAAGGCAGAAGCAACATGTAGTTCCTATATCATATATAAAAATCATATATACGTGAGATTAAAAACCCGGTTCTCCTCAATTCATGTCCCTCAAACGAGGTTGTACAAATTAGACCAAATAACTGGGTTTCTCACCACAGGAAGACAAACTAGAGAGGATGAAGAAGCCAACATAATTGAATTACAAAGACTATGTTGGAGCTTTCAGAAAACCAAATTGAAAACTCTTTTCTAGTTTCTGGCATATTTGTTAAAAATTACTTGATCCAAAAAGTTTATTGTTTTATTTGAAAGAAAGGGGCAAGAAATAGCACCAGAGAGCGACTACGAAAAAAGAAATATGTTTTGGCACGACACTCTCTATCGATGTGGTGTAGTGGAGAGCACATGATAGACTAGAGCATTGGACTTGTGTCAAAGATAACTTCAGCTCACCATTTCCACATAAGTTAGCAATTGCACCAGCCACCATTCTTTGCGTCTGCGGATCATCTGTTGTAGATGCTACATTTTCAAGTAACCGAGTACCTCCTTTGCTCATTATCAAGCCTTGGTTCAACTCTAACATGGACAAGCACATTAGTTGGAGTTAGTGAGATAATGAGTTGAATAATGAAATGCCATTGGAACACTACTCCAGTGGGATGAACAGTTTGCACCAAAGCTTTCAAATCTGGAAAGGTTGAACAACCTGGCTCGATGGCTTCAGTTAAAACTACTAACACTATCTGATTCCAAATTCAACTTTATCTCGGAAATGATAAAAAAAATTCAAAAAAAAATCAGAAAGAAATTAGAAAAAATAAATAGTACAATGTAAAGATTATTCCCCAATTTTCTCGACTAAGATGGTCATGATTATCATTGTTACTCTCAAAATGCAAAATACACGGGTCAAAGCATGATGTGCCAGAAAGTCTACACGATGGCTTTCAAGCTTCTAAAATGTATTTTCCTATCTTCTGACTAGTAAGTGGCTATACCCAGTGAGAACGTGAGAAGTGAAAACCCCGATACAGCATAGAATGGAATGTACGTGGGACTTTGATGTAAATGGTCCTCTGACTTGATTGGGTCTCCTTTAACAGGTTTGACTTATGGAGAACCCCCATAGAACAATTTGGTGAAGACCCTTTACCAACATTTTCTTTCATGTCTAGTTGCTTCTCCTGTATAATTGTTGCCCATATCAGTCCAGAACCAAAAGAGTGTCCTTTCTCTAGGAATTCCTACTCATCTTACCTTTTGATCTTTCTCATTATCAGCTACAAGCTTCTTTACCTTAATTAGCTCATCTTCAATATTCTTCCTCTGCTTTTCTTCTTGTAGAAGTCTTTCCCTCATCGTATGAAGGTCTTCCATTAACTTTACCTTTCATTGCAATAAGCATGTAACAAATCAGTTTAAGTCTTTAACTCCACCAGGAATTATCTTGCATGTGATTATTTGAGCCGTCATGGGTTGGCTCAAATTGCACTAAAGTAATACTTGAATAGGGAAAATTTGTTAGGAAATTTGTCCACCATACCTTCTCATGTAAAAGAGCTTCATATCCCGCTTTTCTGAATTGAAGTTCTTCTGCACCTTCCTCATGAAGCTTGTGCATCTCTTCTATTTTCATGTTGAGTTCGTTGATCTCTTTTTGCCCCTAAACATGAAAATAACAACAGAGCAATAATGAAAATGGTCCATGAAAGATTAAAAATTTCCCCCATAATTAAAAGGACTTAAATATCAGCAACATCATTTCCAAGGGAATCACTTTGATATTCAACATCAAGCTAAGATAGAATCATTATGCATATCTGATGATGAAGTAACAGTAGACTGTAAAGGAAAATGCAATTATGAAACTTCACAGAGATATCCTAGTTCAAATATAAACCAATCTATTAAATAAAGTTGAAAGATACATATTTTATCAGGTACTTGTCAAGACTCAAGCAGAAAATAGGCATGACAGAATACTTGAAGATGCCAATATGGATAACCAAAAGAATATTTATGACTGAAGATATGCTAATGAGTTCTCTTCAGGAACTGGTTAAGCTACATATAAGATGCCTTCAAAATAACGAGGTCTATTGTGCATGTTTTAAAGCCTTGTCGGGTGCCAAATTACTATCCTGTACTCTTTTAAATATTTTTCAATAACTTGAAAATGTAAATCTTATAGAGAGAGAGAGAGAGAGAGAGAGAGAGAGAGAGAGAGAGAGTATAATGAAACACCATATACTATTTAACAAAAACTTAGAATATTAAATCTTTAGAATTTTTATTTATTGGAGAATTTAATCTGCAGAACTTTGTATTTTGGACATCCCAAGGCAAATTACTAACTAAAGGGACATTACTCCAAATTGTTACATGAAGCACAAATTATTGAAGTAGTGCTCCTCTATTTCCACTCGACTCATTTAAGTGCCGCTATAAAGGAAAAGGCTAGTCAATAAATAAACCTGCATGGAGCTCTGAGAATCACTTAAAAGCTTCTTCGCCAAATTGAGTTGCTCTTCAACGGCTTCAAAACGGCCTTGTTTGTCCTCTAATTGCTTCATTAGGTCAGCAATTTTCTTCTCATACATCTGAGTAGTTTCATCAAGTGTCTTCTGATAAGAACAATGTTCCATCTGATGTTTCTAATATTGGGGAAAAAGACTGCCTTCAGAATGTTGCAAAAGTTACAAATAATTAAAAAAAAAAAAAGACTATCCAAAATAAGCATAGCAAATTAGCATATTTTGCAAAATTAGTTTCTGAGATAACTTGATGTGAAATTATAGTATACATTCTAGTATCATACAGGAGATCCTAATTTCTCAATTCATCCGTTGCTTCTATGCATTCTAAAAATCATGACAGGGCTTGCCTAATTAAAGATATTGCCAATAGTACGTTTTTTTCTTCACCAACCTGAATAGTTGTCTGATGATCACTCAAAAGCTCCTTCATACGGTCCAATTGTTCCTCGGCATTCATGGCACGGGAACGGTCTTCTTCTGATTGCCTAATCAACTCTGCTATTTTCCTCTCATACATCTGTGTGGTATCTGCTAGTACGCTCTGATAAGTAGATGCTTCTAGACGCTGCTGCTCCTAAAAGCCACAAAGAATTTGTTTATAGTAACGGGCTGAATTACAGTAAGTTGCCTGTAACCCTTTATGTTTGATACCAAGTCCAAGGATGTCTAATAAATGAAACAGAACAAAATATCTTGATGCGCATGCATGTAAAATGGGAAAGACAGCTGTCAAGCTTCCTTCTGGACATCCATATGGTTTAACTTACTGCTGTGCTGGCCAAGCCATACGATGGTCTAGCAAGATAACCCAAACAAAGGTAACAACACAAGTGACTTCATTGGTTAGTCTCACTTTTTTACCTAAGAGTTAATGGTTTGCATATGCCTTTGTATAATTCTATAAAATCAAGAAATGCAAACATTCTAAAATTTCATGTCGAGGTTTGCTCTTTTCGTGTTATATCTTTTCCTACTTCCGCACTGACTTAAACTTTAGGACACTAACCCTTGAAAGAATGGGTTTCAGGATGAGGAATTAGCATTGTAACCACATTATTCATTTTTTATCTCAGCAACGGAAACAATTACCTATAGAAGTATTACAACCTACAAGGCATTCCACGAGGAGAAAAACATAGGTCGCTGATTCTCAATATACAGACTTCACTACGCAATTAGCAGGATTACAAGGGTTATTTTCAAGACCCAGCCTCTATCACACATCATTGACAATATTTTCAGCACTATACCCACGGCAAACCGTAAAAAGACATAAAGTTAATGGGAAAACACACAAGCTGCCTACTGGAGCTGGATTGAACATTCAAATCAGGTTAAATGGGGCTCACCCAATCTATCCACTTCCACCGTAGGGTTGGCTACCTCGAGGTTTGACACACCTGCCCATCACCTTATTAAGCTTGGTCGAGCGCTTTTGCCTTTCGTATTGAGCATAGCCAAATCCAGGATACAGAGTTTGTGATGGACAAGCCTGGCCTTCAAAAATTCACCTTACTTAGCCTGCCTAGATCCATTTTTTTTCCTTTTTGTTATCTTTTGCACCAAGCATCACTTTTCAGTTGATTGGGTGGGCTTTAAATGGCAAAAGTGTATGGGTACAGATGTGGAAGAGCCCGGCCTGACATCGAGCCTATGCTCTGGGGTTGAATGTAACCCGCTGAGCTGATATTGTCAATTAAGAATAGATGAGAAGTGCAAGCTTTCAAGAAGAGAACAATGGTGAGTTTTAAGCTTTAAAATCTCATAAGGAGACTAGTTGTAACTACACCGGTAAAGAGGTTGCCTATGCCTACTGGGGAAAGAAGTTCAGGTTGCGTTGGTCCTCTCTTGAACATATGGAGGCATAGGTCACTAGGTCTTAGTCATGTGATGTTTAAATTAACGCTTGAGATGGTGATTCAAAAGCCAACTCCTTAGCATCCAATCAAGTAGTTTTCCCAACAGTGACCAGGTGCACCTGCTCTGGCTGCATGCAAGTTTGCTTTAGTAAAGCAGGTCTGCAGGTTACATAAGAACTTGAATTGGTTTCAATATGATAAAAAATGAAGAAATTGTGCCTTTCATAGACAAGTTAGTTGAGCATTTTCAAACTATGAGTTTTACTGCAGGTAGAACAAAAGTTAATTGCACTAACACTCATTTTGCAGGAAAATTACACTAACTTCTCAGAGAATAGTTTCAGTCAATTTAGAAAAACTGATAGCAAGTCCCTATCATGCTGCCACATTGTCCCGTATTTTATTAAAGAGAACTTCCATGATATGGAATGTTCAGTAAGAAGGCACCAACAACATAGTAAGGAAAGAGGAAATGTCTTCAGAGAAGTAAAGCATTTGAATGAAGGAGGTATCTGGATGTAATTTATATTTGCTTGGAGCTCTGAAATCTTGCTATGCATCAGACCGTTCTGATCTTTCTGGCGGTTTAATTCAAATAAAATGTCTTTCATCTCTGACTCCAGACAATCATTTTCCTTTTCTAAGAACTGGAAGAAAATGAAGAAGCATCACCGAAAAGACATTTCAAGAAAGTATAAGAAAACTGTATTTATTCCACCAGACAAACCGGACAAGGAGATAGGAAACTAATCTGAACCAGCGATAAAAAGGTGTCATTATATTAAATGAAGCTGTAACACTAGCATTAGAGTCAACTACCTCGGACCTTTTCATTAGACTTTTTTCTGCCTCGGAAAAAGAGTCTTCACACTCCTTAAGCTGTCTCTCCAGTTTGCCCTTATCATTCTCTCTCAACTTTTCCAGCCTCTCCACTTCTGCAGTAAGGTGGTCTACCTGACTCTCCAACTTACGGCATAAACTTTCATAATCAAATTCTTCTTTGAGCTTCATCATATTAACAATTTTCATTACCACCCGCCTAGGTGGCGCTGCTGGAGCGCGCACTCTTCCTCTCGCAAAAGGTTGAGTGTTCGAATCCCGGGCGCCGCAGGATGACTTAACCGGTGACACGTGTGTGGTGGCTAGCACGTGTCGCCCCCAGGGTTTACTCCCCGGCTGTCGGCCGTGCGGGGGTTCCCTGGGTTATCAAAAAAAAAAAAGAACAATTTTCATTGCTTGCAAAAACAACTCATAATCAAGCTTCCGTGGCATTATAATAAAAAAGATTGGCAGATGATGTATGTATACACACATATACAAATCCACGTGCATTTATACAGAGACATATGTGTAGTCGGCATGCATATACTCAACACCATGTGCATGAATGTGCCCACCTGTACTCACACACACACACACAAAAAAAGGATATCCATGTGTTTATGTTATTCTCTAGTGGATTCTTTTCTTTCCCTCTTTTCTTCAGCACTTTCCAGTTTCAGCTTGACTTTCTAGAGCAGCATTCCGTCAGCACATCTTCGACAACCATCAGTGGACCATTCTTATCATTTTATATAAGTCACTTGTAGTTATGTTGTTTTACAGCCGCTATCATGATCTTCTCAATAAAGGTAAAAACCAAAAGAAATATTCTCAGAAATCAGCTCTGTATGGCGGATAAGAGTAGTTAGACCATAATCACCATCTTCTTAGACATATACAGAGTGACATTTGTATCTTCTGATTAATTCAACCAAACTTAAAATTGACACAATGAACATCTTCTCATCTGAAATGAAACCAGGATTCACAGATAGGAAAAGAAAACCTAAAACTTTTAAGGAATGCGGTTCTGATTGTTCTCCGTCCAATAGAGGAACTCATTGCGATACAGGTGTGACGATGAACTCATTATCATAATAAATATCGGAATTCAACTTCAGAAGCTATTGATTGTCAATTATCAATGTGTGCACAATGATTTGCAGTATTTTTGCATAATGAACTCTTATCTATCTCACCCGCTGCCCAAACATAATAGTGCTAGTGGTCTCAGCATAATGTCGTGCAGATGGCCAAATCGTTATGATAAGCGAGGTCCTTGCTGAACCTATCACATAAAAACTATCGACAAGCTGAGAAAGAAGGTTTGCAGAGATATTCTTGAATAACCAATTCTTAACTGAATCATTCATCTAGGATGTTCATAGCACACTCAAATCATTAAAAAAAAAACACTAAGTAAAGAATGATAGCATGTAATCGGATGAAGCTATTACTTTGCACATGGAAAAGCACCGAGAAGCTGTTGTTACATTCACAACCAGTGATGTATAGAGATAAATGTAGAAAATATGTACGTACATATTTGAAGATTGAAGGATATGGTATGTCTCGCAACTAAGTCTGGCAGTAAATGCATATTTAATATTTGAAGATTGAAGTAAGACAATGCACTAAATTAAATGATTTGAATATTAATTTAGTAACTAGAAGGTCAGTGTCACAAACAAAGTTTTCAAAGTTCTTTTCATTCTCTAGGAAGCTAGTATTAAGTAAAGAATGGATAGCTGAAAGTTGTATTCATGCACCTCCAAATGAATCACGAAGCAATCTTGTCAGCTTAGAGTCCCTGAAAGGTATATGTGCACTGTTCTCAGCCAATGCATTTATGCATTTGCCAAGAGAAGTGAGAGAAAGATTAATAAACTTAGCCTCTTCAAGCAAGTGGCCCTCACTGCCTGCATCAATAACAATAAAATACATAAAGTACTCTTTCGGGATGCCCAAATTCCTAAGGACAAGCATAAAAAGTAGGAAAAGTGTAGAACTTGCAACACGGTGGATTCGCCATGGAAACTTCAGGAAACAACTCTATAACAATGAATAAAAGATATGTTGATTATCAAATGTAAGTGTCGCCAAAGGATCAGGAAATAGTGGTGTTGAAGAATTTGAAGAAAATCTCGAAGATCTCGGAGAAAATCCCGAGATACAAATATTTTGTTTCCATTTATTTTTATACTTGAATCCTCAGGATTAGGAAGTAAATCGCTAGAATTAAGAAGTAGGAAATCTGTTTTATATTTCTTGCTATTTTCTAGTTATTGTAGGCCCTATTTAAGTGTTATGTAAGTATGATAAAAAATAAGAAATGGAAGAAACCATTTTTCTTCTTTGAAAAACCGCAAGTGGCTTCCAAGAACATATTATAGGATAGTCACAAACCAGATTTATCTAGTCTTTCTGATCCAGCAAGATCCACGATTAGCAATTTGCTTTTGTGAACTATAGGAATGGGCTTGCTACGAGGTCAATTAGTCTGATCCCTGTCCTGGAGATTGGTCTCATCTTTATCTTGACCATCAACATATCTTCGAACATTGACCTAGGATTAAAAATCATTCCTTCAGTGTTAACATCACGTCAATTAAAAGAACCAACAAGGTCCTCTAGAAATTAAGGTGCAATGATTCTATAAAACCAATAGAAAATGCCCACCATGAGAATCGCATGACTGCGTGAAGATTCAGTATTTAGCTTTGTATTAGCTACATGACAATTTGCCTCACCAAATTGCAACAACTCTTGAAAATGATCGACACCATGAACATTAACTACTGTGGCTCCAGGCAGTGCCAATTCCCCAGTTTTGGGGTCCTCGGTAATGGGAATGTTAATCTTTTCCGGGGAAAGCAAATCTTGTATGGATTCCATATATAACTGAGAAGCAATAGTAAAAAAAAAAAAGAAATTAGTGGAGGTAATTTACAATTAAAACCTCTGTATCTATTTAATCTAGAATAAGCCCTGACCAAGTATTGCGTAATCAACCAGAGACGCATGCAGAAAGACAAGAAACAGACAGAAGCTATCCGTGTATCATATACTGGGTGACAGGACCTTAGTTTCAGTACAAAGCATATTAATGTGGCTGGCATTTAAAGCAGTTCATATCACAAGTTTGTGCTCTAAATAATCACAAGAAAAAGTGTTCCAAGACATAAGCCATTACGCCTCATAAGGCTGACCTTGGTCAACCAAGAGTAGAATAGTTATTTGATTAAGTAGACTAAAAACTTCCAAAATCCATCTAGCTTATAAACTTAAATAAGATGGCACATTGCTGATAAGTCAGTTTTTCTTGCTAGGAAGTAAGCTCTGTTCTAGCCGAAAAAAAACATGACAGTTACTGCATCACATGTCAACTTAATTACCTGCAGATAGGCTACTTCCACGCTACCGGAAGCATGAGAAATATTAGAAATGATGTCCTCTAAAGCTCTAACCATTATTCCACGCTCTGATGCATCATCTTTACCGAGTCGCCCAACTGTGTACGTCTTGCCAGTGCCGGTTTGACCATAAGCCATGATAGTCCCATTGTAGCCACTCAAAACACTCTGCAGGAAAAGCAAAAATCACTGACAGATCTAAGCCTTCCATTATCCCACTCCCCCCCCCCCTAAAAAAAAAAAGAAAAAAATTCTCACTTAGACCACCATTTAGTCCCAAAAAGTTATAACTTCTAAGCGCACTCTTGTCATCCAAAATTTCAAAATCTGATACTCAATTTTTTGAATGGCATAGTAATCCAGCATGGAAAGTGAAAGAACATCTTAGATTTGATTCAAACTTAGTAAATGACACCTGGTTATATACTTATGCTGGTTCTGCTCTAGCGATATATCTATTGTCATCAAACAATTCAATCTGCTTTTTATGAAGCGTAGGGTCCAAGTCTATTTAGAGTATTCTGTGGGTCTTTCTTGAAGATGATTCCAAAGGATTGGGGGATCGTGTTATTGGCAAGTTAATTATCCAAGTTAATACGTCCATCACTCTTTTTCCTTTTTCCTATGTAAACATGGATTATCAACCCCTCACCTATAGATTACATAGTTTATACACACGCACACGCGCACGCGCACACACACACAGAGGTTGGATATGCATATGATGAAATATTTATTGGAGACTAAAATTGTGGGTACTCGAGCATGATTCTATGGCCATGTTAACTTGGTTGCTTACAAATTCTGAGATAAACCCCTCCACCAAAATTGCTCTACACCAACGTTATAAAATGAAACAACAAATAAAGTTCTCCCACAATAGAGTTTCTGTGACAGAAGGCTAGTGCCCTGTACACACTTTCAATTTGCAAATACATAACAGTGAAGATGCTCATACACTCAAATTACTTACCTCAACAACAGGTTTTGCTACCACTTCATAAACACATCTTTGGGAGGCAGTATCCGTGAAGACTTCATCAAATCTATATGATTCAGAATTCCAATTATTTTTTCTCAACTTTAACCGCTTCATCTACATGAAAGCACAAAAATTTAACTTAGCTCAAAGGCTGTATCGATGTTCCTTGAAAACATGTTCATGTGGTAAGACTGCAGTACAGATATTCGGTGCCAACTCAGAAAAGCCGTATATCTGGGTTTTCAATAGAGATAACCAAACCTCAGGCTGCAATTCGACACAATCAGCATAGTCAGCATCCAAGAGTAGATCCTCTGAGTTTCTTGGTCTAAGTCTGACAGCGACTCTAACCCTGCCTGAATCTGTAAATTCCAACAAGCTTTAACTTGAGAACTTGAGAAGATAAAGGCAACAGACAAAATGCATCAATCTCTCAACTGCAGGAGAACTGCTATTACATTGTTCGTCAAGCTTCATAATCGAATGAAACGAAATCAAACTCATTAATAATATGTGCACGGACTAGTTGAAATGCATATGTTCGGTGACTTTGATGTTATTATCAGCAGCTTCATGGCCAAGTAAGGCAAAAAAATGTAGCGGGAGGGAATACGTGGTGGCTAAGGGATCCGTACCTTGCATCGGTGCCCCAAATCATAAAAACTGATGTTCCAAGCGTCACAAACTATTTGTTGCACAAAGTTATTTAATTAATGGATTATCGCCATGAGCACCTGAATAATCACTTAATCATGGAAATTATGATAAAAGAGCGAGCTTTAATCAGCAAATCATTTTGCGGTCGCAATTTCTACTTTCGAATTTAGATTTGAAAACCACTGGAAACAACTTCATGGCTGATAACATGACTCGATGTGCATGCACTCTTTTTGAATCTGAGTTTAAAGAGCAGTGCTAAATAGCCATGAAATCACTCAAGTTGTCAGCTTTATTCTTTTCCACATCTCAACTCCAGTTACATGGTAGCATAGGACCAGCTTCATTCTTTCTTTCTACTGCGGAAACGGCATTTCAACTTTGACTTCGAGCTCAAGCTTCAATCAAAACTTTCTTCGGAGTTGATCCGAAGCCGAACTCGAGGCATGGAACACTTGATCGAGTCGAGCTCAAGCTAAACTCAGTTCCCACCCAGGTCAGAGCACCGACCCGTCCCACCCAAGTCAACCCAGAAGCCAAAAATGCATTTTGCTCAAATCTCAGAGGGAGGAAAACTTACCTCCGTCGGCGCCGGCATTGGCGTGCGCTCGGGAGTTAGGGGTGACGGAGCGCCTGGAGCCGGGAGCCTTGGGGCGATTGTTCTGTCCCTGGCCTGCACGACGACAGAGAGAGAGAGAGAGATTGTCGCTGTGCGCGTGGAGGGACGGCAGGATTTTTGTATGGAGTTTTTAGCGACGGCGACGACCGACCCATCACGGCGTTACGGCATTTATTGGTTCATTGATTTTTTTTTGGTTTGAAAATTTGAAAAAGGTGACTGCTTTTTGCGACGGACAACGAGGTACACAGCCGTGTCGTCCGGTACGACGTGGATCCCCACAAATGAGAACCGATGTTGCTCTCGCCCGACACATCAGGGTCGGGGATGCACGGAAGAAGAAGCTTTTTTTGGTGCAATCAAGCGCATCAATAAGACGGCCTTTTCCCATCGTTTAGCGACGGCTAAGTTGAAACGCACGTGAGCCGCACCGAGGCGACGCGATTGATCGGTCACATCACGTCGCGTCGGCGATGAGATGCTTTTTTGAGCTTTTGATGGAGGCGAGGTTAAGAAGGAAACTCACCTGAAATTTGATAACCATGTTTGATCGTTAAGATAATGGTTGTGATATGATAAAATAAAGTAAGATATTAAATACTCGGAATTGTATCAAGTGTGTGGTACATTTCAGAATAAGATTAAAGAATATAAAATATTTTATTAAATTTTAAAATTGAAAATGAGAAAATTCGATGAATCCAAAGCTAAGGAACGACCTTAGATTTAGGGAATTATGGCCACCGCCCCCATAGTGGCCAAGATAAAAAATAGCGACACCAACATTGCCGTGCGGCGGCGACACGGATTGATAAATCTGAGATGGCGACAAAGAGAGTGGGCGGTGGCATTTCAAGAGACCACCGGCATTGTCTTTGCATCGCCTCATATTGATCGAGGTCCGGTTTGTTGGCCATACTAAAGATTTACAGCCTCTTCATCAGCATCTTCCCCCTCTTCCCTTGAGACGTTCAGTGTCATCCGTGAGGATTCTAGCATCGCGGCGGGGTCCTATTTTTGTCCAGTACGATATCAATCACTGTGTCAATGAGGTGGTGCAGGCGGAGCCAGAGTTCCAGCCACCAATGTTCGAGGTGGGGCAAGCACTGCTTCGATTAGTTCAGCAAAGGAACAAGAGCAAGAGAACTTTCCTTTGGAACAACCAAGGGCATCTCAAAGACCCGATGATGCAGACGCCTATGAGCAACTTCCTCAAAGACCAGTTGCATCCATTTGATGTAGATGCCTACAATCTCTTCTTCTTTTGTTAAAGTTTTTTTTTTTTCAAAAAGATTTCTTATCCAGTTCGGGTTTATCGCACTTCGGATTTTTTATCCAACGTGTCCGGACGTATCCGGGTTTTGTCCGGTTTGGAGGACGTCCCCAAACATTGGATAGGACAACTTGTTATCTTATCCAAACTCAAATCCTGACTATCAAACGCAATCAATATGCACGGTGAGTGCGTTTGGTTCGGCTTTGGAGAAAGTTTTTGAGAAAATGCAAAACCCTTGAGTTGAAGGGCTATTCTGAAATGCAAATATGTTTTGGTAAAGTGTATTTGAAAAACTCATTGGGAAGTAATTTTGACTTAAATACTGTTTACAAAGACCTATACTCGGTAAAGACTTTGGCTAGTTTTATTTTAAAAAAAACTCTCAAATTATTTACCGGCGAAACTCAGCTGCCGACCAGCCTCGCTTGAGATCGCGCGACCTGAAGTGGCATCAACTGGGTTCCCGTGATCTCAAGCGTGGCTGGCCGGTAGCCAAATCTAGCCACGCCAGCGACCTGAACCCTCGTCGACGAGATCGTGTGAGGTGGAGACATTTCCAACACTTGATCAGTGCAATCGGGTGAAGTCTTACTCGACACTTGAGTGCTTCTATCAAGAGGAGCCATCGGTACTAATTTTGACCTCGCACAAATTACAAGACGGATATTATACGAACATATGCTATGGCGGTCGCATGATTTGTAATCTTCGAGTTACCAAAGAAGGAAATACAATCTAATGGTAAAAGAAGTAGGCGACTACATAATGATGCTTATACCAACATATATCATAAAATAGACAAATATGTTTATAACAGGTCAAGAGCGGGATGTTTGAAAGTCAAACATATTTCCTGATAGCATGACTGTATCCAGATTGATCATCGTAGTACCTCGACCACAGCATCACGCCTCCGTATTCAGGATATCGCTCAATGCTCGGAAGAACTTCCGACAAAAGATCGCTGACGATGATGAAGCCGCTACCGGCTGCATCGGGGGACGCAGGCAGCCCCAAGAAGATTTGCTTTGCAGGAATGGTGTGTTGAGGAAAATTCTTACTGATTTTGAAGTTGACAAAACCTTCTATAATAATCTGAACTATTTTTGTTTCAGGAATATATATGCGCTGAAATTATTCAGACGCAGAAAGACGCTGAAATTATTCAGACGCTGAAAATATTCAGACGCAGAAAGACGTTGAAATTATTCAGATGCTGAAAATATTCAGACGCAGACAAACACTGAAACTATTCAGACGCAGACAGTCGCTGAATTGTTCAGAAGAAGACAAAGACGCAGTAATTCTTCAGAAACTGAATTCTTCAGAAGAAGACGAAGACGCAGTATTTCTTCAGAAACAAAAATTCAGAACGAAGAATAACAGCTAGTGATCTGACATGGATTTCACAGAAGGAAAGTTTTGATTTGTTCAATCTTAATCAAATTGATTGACAATCAAATACTAAGACAAGAATGCTTTACAACGGACAATTCTCTACTTATGGAAACCAAGATTCTGATTGTATGGGCGACCAGAATCAGCGGGATTCAGAATTTGTCATCTAACGGCTACTCAATCCTTATTAACAAATCTGTCCAAGGTGTAGATTGAAAGATGATCCTCTGCAAGCTGTCCAACGGCTAGTGTGGATATAGAGGAGTATTTAAAGAGACCACGAGCAGCAGAAGAAGAGAAATTTAAGAATCAACAAGTCCAAAGTCTGAGCATACTCCGATCATTTCTCTTGTCTTTCTGAGCTAAAATATTCAGATCTTGAGGGTTACTTTGTGAGAGTGATTGTGTGAGATAGAGAGTCCTATCATACACAAGAGTAATATCACTCAGATTCTGTAAATTCCTCTTGATTACATAGTGAAATTCAGCCAGTAGGCTGTAAGCGTGGAGAGTGGACGTAGGCTTACTATAAGCCGAACCACTATAAACTTGTGTGCAGATCCTCTTCTCCTTATCTCATTCTTTCCATTCTCCACATCATTCTAACTTGAATCTGAATCTTATTCAGACTCTTCAGTAACTCGTTTTATTTCCGCATAAATTTTATAGAACTGTTTAGGATCACCTATTCACCCCGCTCTAGGTGACCCTTGCTAGCCACTTCATGGTGATCCACTGATTCCAAGCATCTTCAAGATTGTCAATGGCGGAGGAATTGTACTGGCATGGAGGGTTGTTGTAAAACTGAACCAGACGTAATCGAAAAGGCCGGTCTCGAGCGCGCCTCCGAGCCAAGCATCGGGGTAAGGCCACTGAGGAGCTGCGGTTAGATAGACCTTGTTACCTCTTCTACTGTATATGGATAAGCAGGTCGCAAGATCGTCGAAGTGCGCATTGGACCCTCCTTCGATGTTGAAGTTGATGCCTTCGAGGACCGCGTTGCCAAGAGGGCGGGACGACGAATGGCCACCCAAGAAACTTTTCCAGAGATAAGCCGCGACTTGCGTGGCATCCTGTTTGGAGGTCATTGGGGGACTGCCTTTGTCTCCTCGGAGAGAAAGCATCACCTTTATGCCTCTGGCCTGGCAGGACCGGATATCGGAGCTCAAACCCATGCAACCATTGACGGTCGGATCGCAGTGACCGGCAAGATTGATCATGGGCTGCTGGCCATCGCTGAAGGTCGGGAGAAAAGCTATGTTGACGAAGTCGTAGTTGCCCGTGGCGCAAGTCTCTTGCAAGGTACCTTCATTTCCATTCTGGCCCCAGTACACCGCAATTCCTCCGGCATTGCTGCCAACGACCAACATAAGAATACATGAGCAGAGGATTGCTAAATCTATTGCAGATTCCTGCTTCATCTTGCTGCAAACCCAGATGCTAAATGTGTTGTTTCTTCACTTGAAACGATCTTTCGAGCTGTTTCCAGTTTGTTTGTTCGAAGGATTGAGGACACATTAGGGTTTTAATATCAAGAACAGATCCCAATACGACCAATGTCTTGTGCTTTCTCATGAGGCTACGTACCTTGTCATGCAATGGACATTAGGGCTGTGGACTCACGCAGATGCTTTGGTTAATAAAAAGAAAGAAAAGAAAGATGAACATCTTACGCTCACCATCTTATGTTTTAGGGTTTAGGATTTTTTTTAGGGGGGTAAAAACCCTCAAACTAAGGATTTTCTAAGAATGTCACTTGGGCACTTTCAAAATTCTAATTTCACTTGCAAAGATTGGCCATAGTGTTTTTGGGTCATTCTGTGAATTTTTAAAATTTTTGATTTTTTATCGGAAAATGTTTTTCTAAGAATTTTCACTAACCGAGAACTCATTTTTTGTTTGTTTTGAAATTTTCTTCTGAAATTTCTGAAATTTGAAAATTTTTTATGGATTTTTTAGATTTTCCAAATTTTTATGGGATTTTCTGAATTTTTTATGGAACTTTAAGAATTTTTATGGTCTTTATGGAATTTCTATAAATTCCCTAATTTTCCGAATTTCTACAATTTTTTTATGATTTTTCTGAAATTTTTTATTTGATTTTTCTAAATTTCTAATTTTTTATTTTTTCTTGATTAGATTTTTTATTTATTTTTTATGTATTTTATTTATTTTTTATTTATATATTATATATTTTTAAAAAAATTTCTCGCCAAGAAAGTGAACCGGGTCAAATCGAGTTTAGACTTATTCGACCAAGTCGAACTGCCCGCACCAGAGCCGGCCACTACCCCAACGAGCACAACGCCAAAACGGTGCCATTTCTGTTGTTTTTCTTTGTGGCATTATATTGAACAGTTGGTGGGCATGAACTAGATATAACATTTTCGAGGCTGCTTGTTTGAACCGAGCTCCGACGAGCTTCCAGTGACCTTTCCACCATTTTGATTGGTTCAGTGTATAGTCTGTGTTATCCTCTATCAATCTTGCCTAACTAGTTCATCATTTGAGCGCCGACGACTGATGAACTTCAAGCTTGAAAACCTTAACTTGTGAAGATAACTTGTCTAACTTTTCCAATCATTAAATCAACATCACTAATCGCCCTAGCTGTCTACGCTGATCAAGACAACTTTCAGAGCATCAAACAAAGTCAAAGAAAGCTAACTTGAATATGGCCACAAGGACGCTCTGGCGAAGGTCTCAGAGTTCCGGCGATGAGGTATCAATGGTTGACCGACTCGATTTTGTTGATTCCATAGCCCAAAATGCAATCAATCAACACAAATATGATCAGAAACATATTCTAAACTTCCAGAAACTTAAAATCTCAACGAAAATTGCATGAACATCCATTTTAAAGTCAAACTCGTTTTCTGGAATTCTAAAAACATAGTGAAAGGTATCCAACTTTATCTGCTTCGTTGGGGATTGAAATGATGTTTTGGGGCTAATTGGCACTTGTGGAGCTGCTCTTCGAAACTTGGACTTCAAGACAATAGCTTTAGCTTTGCCAGGGAAGCTCTGGACATGCCGACTGGAATCAATCTTTAGAGCTTCGTGATCAAATTTTCACTGGTCACTCGAGGAGGAGATCCTCCTTGGGTGATCGATTCGCCGGTGCTGTTCAATCGACTAGCGCTGATCATTCGATCTGGGGATCTATACTCCTCTTTCTCTCTCTAGATTTCACACACTCTCTCTCTCTCTCTATCTCTCTTTCTCTTCTCTCTGGAATTTTCACGAACACCTTCTCTGCCTTTGATAATGTTTTTCTCCCTTTTTTGTAGCTTGATTTCCTGCCCAAAGTTGGTTATCACTGACTTCGAATTAGCTAGATCGAATCTCCGACGCTAGCTGGAGATTCTACAGCTTGAATCAAAGTTTAACACGTGCTCATTTGACCAAATTAAGTCGGTAAAGTGGCGGGTCTAGAGATATTTTTTCTGGGTTTAGAATGTTCTAGGCGAGTCGGGCAAAGAAGGAGACCAACCCGGGTTTGGTCGAGTCCGGTTGACCCAGCCGACCCGGGTTGGTCTAAAATTGCAAATTAAGCTTGATTTTGACCCAATTTTTCATATTTAACCCCAAAATTAAATTCCTTGGCACATTTAGCATCAAAACATGAGATTTGCCCTAATTTTGTCGCAATTAAACCAAAAATTCCCAAATTTTAAAATTCGGGTCACTAGTGTTCTGTTCAATTCGATATCTAGATGACTTGATTGGGAAAAATTGATGACAAAATTGAATTACCCATGACCAATTAACCTTAGAAATAATGGTCTCAAGTTTCGACAATTTCAAATTGATCATGATCCCAAATTTGAGCTTAAAATTCCTAATTTTCAATTGAATTTTGGGACTTTTCGATTTTTTTGATAAATTATGCAATTGGATGGACCATTATGCAATTCAAGGTTCCAGAATCATTTGTTGTGAAGACACTATGGCCTAAAAATGACTAGAAATAACTCAATTGAATTTTTTATTCAATTTGGGCTTGATTTTACCCAATTTTAGTAAAAGAACATTCCCAATTGAAATTTATCAAAATTGAAACTGTATTGATGAAATTGGATTTAAAAGAAGACTAATGACTATTTTTATGAAATTTTTGGATTCCATTTGCTATTTTTCTTGATTTTCAATATTATTTTGACTAAAAGAAATTAAGGAAAAATTCAATAAAATTATAAAAAAGTTATTTTTGGTTTTAGAAATAGGTTCCTAAGTTTGGCCAAGGTTCCTAATCCTAATTTTATGATTTTTGAAAAAATTCAAAAATAGGCTAAAAATCAGGTGTCAACAGAAAGTACCCAATAAGATAATGCTCAAAATGAGTCTTTCCATCTTCAATAGCCTCAAGTGGGGGAGCATCTACAAGCTTATTTCCATCCCGACTAGGCGGGAGGAAATCTAGTTTCGCGGTCTAGTCAAGCTTTTCCATGATAATGCTTTTCCAAGACAAGCCTGGGCCAGTAGGAGTAGAGCTAATATTAGAGGAGGGAAGGGGATAAAGAGAGGGTTTGGTAATATTACTTTCAAAAGAAGCAAAAATATTTCCTTTTTGAAAAGAGAAAATCATTTTCCATTTCTTCTTTCTCCTCACTTTCTTTCACCAAACACATTTTTATTTTATTTTTATTTTTTATTAAAAAAATCGAGTTTTTAATTAATTAATTTTTTTTTCATTTTCCTCTTTCTTCTTCCTCGACTGATCATCGGCCATGGTGGTGGCCGGTGACCGGCCACAAGCGAACTTAAGCCTCACTAGATCTGGCGAGGCACAAGGCTGCCTCGCCTGAGGTCGCTAGAGGTTCGCCGACCTCTGGCCTTGCCCAGCTCGCTAGATTCAGCGAGGCTCAAGCTCACTTGTGTTTGGTCGTCGTGGTCGGTGACCGGCTTAAGAAGAAGGGAAAAAAAACAAAGAAAGAAAAGAAAAAAGAAATTTTAAAAAATATTTTTAAAAATAAAAATTATAAAAAGTAGTGCATGGAAGAAAATCAAATCAGATTTTCCATACCAAACAACGAAAAATATTTTTCAAGACTTTTTCAGATTTCAGCCGAACACTGGAAAATTGTGCCATTTTTCATAAACGTAGTATTTTTCGCGAAACGAACGGAGTCTTAGTTCCCTTTTTTTCTTTGGTTCTTTTACATGGTTTTCGACCCCCCCAATTAGTTTATTTTATTTTTGTCAAATAATGAAACTGTTAATATTGTGAATTTTTAGTTTGTTTAATGTTTTTTTTTTGCTATGTTTTTCTTTTAACTTAGTCCTTAATTCTATTAAAAATGCTAATGAAAATGATGATATATATTGTCATGTTAGCATTAACTAAATTAATTTGTCTCGATTGGATTAAAATATTAGAAAATTAATAAGATCCCGAAAATCCTAAGAAAGAAAGACAGAGAAGAACAAGGGGGAGTGGTGGCAGTGACGACTCCACCAAAGCCCTTGTAATGGCCATCGAGTTCTCATCGGCCTCCGATTGATCATGGCACGGCCGTTGTTGCCTCTAAGAAAAGCACACCCATAAAAAAAATAGAGGGGGAGACAACATTGGAGAGAGAATTGGTGGTTATTTTTAAGCCCTAAAGCGGAGTCTAGCGAACTCGGCCTTGCCGCGATAGAGTTTAATCCAGGCTAGCAGTCATTGTTGTCGCGAGACTTTGGTCGGCCGCCACAACCCTAGACACCACCAAACTATGTTCATTGGCCCTACAAGTGGCATTGGTGCCCTCTTTTTAAGTTTTTTTTTCTTATTCTAAATACATGCGTTCTGTTTTATTTAAAAAAAAAATGAAAGACACATGGGACGTCACATTAGAACCATGTCAACATTTAACAACAACTTAACGACCACATTCTACTTTTTAAACAAAAGTGTTTAAACAAAGAAAAACATATAATTTAGAGACAATTCATATTGGAGCCTAAAGCTCGAGTTTATAAACTGTACAATATTTCGATGACTTTTTTTTTTTATAATCACAACTACCACAACTAGACCTGTTAAATGGGTCTTAAAACCCATATATGACCCATTAAAAAAAATAAATAGGTCATAAATGGGTCAATACAACTTTGAAGAGCCATCTTAAATGAGTTGTAAAGTTTTAAGCCTCTCATAAATGGGTCTTAATAGGTTGAGTGTGGAACCCATTTCCAATCCATCCATTAAGCATGCACACACTTTCTCCCTTTTTTTAAAAAATTGAAATTATTTTTATTTTTTTCTTTTTCTCTTTTTCAGCCGGTGGCAGGCCATGGCGACGGCCAACAACTGGCGACCGACCACAGGCAAGGACGACCTCGTAGGAGGCTGGCGAGGCCTCAGGCTTGCTGGAATCGAGCAAGCTCGGCCTCGCCGGATCTGGCGACCTAGAGTTCGCCCGAGGTCGGCGAGGCTCGCGTGAGGCCAAGCTCGCCCGATTTCGGCAAGGTCGTCCTCGCTTGTGGCCGGTCGCTGGTCATCGTTGTGGCCAGCCACCGGCTAAAAAAGAGAAAGACAAAAAAATAAAAGAAAAAAAGAAAAAGAAAAAGGAAAATAATTAAAAATTTGATTTTAAAAAAAGATAAAAAAAATATTGAAATCATTAAAATGATTGCATGAAGTAAAATCAAATCAAATTTTGTAAACCAAACGTTGGAAAATATTTTCTAGTTTGTTTTCAGATTTCAACCAAACACTGGAAATTTTTTTAGTTTCTTGGAAAATAACTTCATGGAAAATATATTTATAAAAATGTTGCATTTTTCACAAAATAAATAGAACCTCAATTTAAAAAAAATTATAAAAATTGTTTACTAGCTTTGTATTGTATGAAAATGTTTTAGTAGTATAATTTTAAAAAAATCATAAAAAAACAAGTTTCCCTATATTGAGTTAAATATAGAAGTGTTTTAGTAATATTGGTCGGGTTGGATATGGGTTGGGTATGGGTCGGGTTGGGTCGGTATGAGTCAGAATATTTACATTACAAATAAATGAATCATAAACGAGTTAATATGTCAATCTGGATCGGACCATTTATGACCTGACCCAAATCCGACCCGACCCAACCCATCAGTTTAATAGGTCTAACCATAACTTGTAAAGTTGTAAAGTTTTGTTTGATTTCAAGACATCTAAGTATGGTTTTGGGCTTTGGGACCTTATTTTTGGGTATCAAAAGGAATGAGAGAAATTGGACCAGTGATTATTCCCACATTCAACTAGAGTTTTTGCAATGTTGGAATACTTATGATTCCTAGTTTCGGCAATCAAAATCAGAAAATTGGAAAGTTTTTTGATCACCATGAAAAACGAGCGATCGATTTCAAGAGATCCAAATTGACTGTCAAATTCGGGTGGAAATATGAGCATCAAAAGACTCGTTCCAGCAAAACCAATTTTTGAGGTTTGAAATGTACTTTGAGTCCTGTACCTCTTTGATCAAATCTTGATTGACTCTTGGTCAACATAATGATTCGTGAAATAGGAGGCAAAAATTGAGATGTCTACATTCATCATTTAGCGAGTATATAGAATATCTTCCTGTTAATTTGTTTGCTCCTATCAAGCAGGATAAATGAAATCTCGAATCTTTTTTTATGTCCTCCGCCTGAAGAGAGGACGAAGAAGAGAGAGAGAGAAAGAAAAAGTCTAAGATTTTGCTATTTTTTATTTAATTCCACGTCAGTGACACATGTCGGTTCGTGATTGGTGAACAGTGCATGTGTGCTTGCAACGTTAACATATGACGCGTTGCTATGCATGCACTGAATATTTTTCCCTTGACTTGACATTACTCTCTCATTCTTGAATGGGATTCTTAACGTTGCAACATTCCTTTTTGTATCTCTCTTGCTATTGAATGGGATGGCTCGTCCCTTCCCTTTTCTCTCTCTCAATAATGCTCGTACCGTAATGAATATCTTTCGTTCTTGTGCTCAAACCGATCAAAAGCTCTTTCTACTTTTTGAGAACCCAAAAAAGCACTAAGTGCTAACTGTTGAATGATCATTACTGCTTGTGGACAACATCTTTCATCCAAATGAAAGATAAATATATTATATTATATTATCTTTCGAAATTATTTATTACAATAGATAAAGGAAAAAGTGAGCTCGAATTGAAAAGATTGTGAGGGCCTACCATGTTACAATCACACGTATGTCCGGTCTTTTACGGTCCCTCAACATCCATGCATGCATTATTTTTGTAATGTATAAGAAAAAACATATTAGAAGGTCCTTTTATTTATTCTAATAAAAAAACCTAAAAGTCCCTCTAATGATTACAGCACAAAATATTCTTGTCCCGACACGTGGATAATAAAACAAGTTGAATATCAACATGCTTATTGACATATAGATTGAAAAATGTTCTTGCTCTAATGCCATTTCGTGGACAGGCACAATTACGGCCCATTGATTTTATTTTATTTTTGTTGATAGCCCATTGATTTTGACTTGAGAGAAAGAGAAAAAGGAAGGAATTAATTACGGTGGATACGAGGCATCCCATTCGAGAGAGAGAGAGAGAGAGGAATGTTATTTTTAACTTGACATTGCTCTCTGGCTGTCCAATGGGATTCTTGATGTTGCAACATTCCTTTTTGTATCTCTCTTGCTCTTGAATGGGATGGCTCGTCCCTTCCCTTTTCTCTCTCTCAATAATGCTAGTGCCGTAATGAATACATTTCATTCTTTTGCTCAAACCAATCAAAAGCTCCTTTTACTTTTTGAGAATCGAAAAAGGCACTAGGTGCTAACTGCTGAGTGATCATTGCTGCGTGTGGACAACATTTTTCATCCAAATGGCGCAAATGATGAATCAGCACCCCTAGCCAGCCAGCTCAGTTTTCTTAAGAACTTTCTGTTGGTACTCTCCTAATTTCACCCGAAGCTAGTCCCCTAAATATCTCGGAGTTGACGTCATCTTTCATCCAAATGGTGTAAATGACGACTCAGCACCCCTGGCCAGCCAGCTCAATTTCCTTAAAAACTTTTTGATGGTACTCCCTTAATTTCACCCGAAGTCGGTCTCCTAAATATCTCAGAGTTGGCACACTTATCGTTATCGATATTTTGTACTATAAATTTCTGCTCAAAAACCAAATCCTCATCACCATCCATCAAGCCCTCCTCCTAGCACAGACCAAAATTCTTTTACCTTTCAGCACAATGAATCCCACCTCTCTCTTCCACCTCCTCCTCCTTCTCTTGCTTTCCACCGCTACAGCTTTCACCCCTAAGGCTAATATTTTCGGATCAGTTTTAGACAACCGAAACCAAAAAATAAATAATACCCTCTCGAAGCCGTTGGTGCTTTTCTCACGAGCATCACCCATATCCTCCGATACGGCTGCCATCTTTGCCCAGTTCATTGGAGAAGGTAGCATCTCCGACCACCTCCTTTCATTTTGCAAGGAGGCATAAATGGCACGCTTTTTAAGCTCATCGTCGAATGCGATGAACTCCTTCATGATCAATTATGCTGATATTGCAACGGACTCTTTCATGATCAATTATCATGTCGATAGTGTGACGAACTCCTTCATGATCAGTTATGCCGATAGTGCGACAGGCTCCCATTTGGATTCTGGCAAGGAGTCTGGCAAATTCTTCCGAGTGTCAGCACTGGAAAGTGAGAATGTGATGCCGATGCCTGACATCACCAATAAAATGCCTAATCTCCTCGAAATTACTATTTTCGACCCTAAAGCTCTCTCAACTAAATCAAATCTTCCGTGCCAAAGAGAATTCCCCTATGAGGAAGATCTTGGCACGCACTGTAGCCCAGTGCGAGAGCGCCGCAATATATGGTGAAAAGAAGAGTTGCGTGTCCTCTATCAAGGACATGATTGACTTTGTCACCGCGATTTTGGATCATGATATTATGGTCCTATCCATGACAAGTACTGGACCATCGAAGCAGCAGGTCATGGTGGGGCAAGTAAAGAGAATGGAGTCCAGTGATATGAGAAAATCGATAGTGTGTCACCAAATTCTGTTTTCCTCGGTAATCTATTATGAGAAAACCGATTGATTTGCAACTCTGAGTTGCGAGGAAAACAGAATTTGGTGACACACTACCGATTTTCTCATATCGTTGAACTCCATCCTCTTCACTTGCCCCACCATGACCTGCTGCTTCGATTCTCCAGTATTTGTCGTGGACATGACCATGACATCATGACCTAAAATCACGGTGGTAAAGTCAATCATGTCCTCAATGGAGGACATGCAACTCTTCTTTTCATCATATATGGCGGAGCTCACGCACTGGGCTACAGTGCGTGCCAAGATCTTCCCCATAGGGGAATTCTCTTTGGCACGGAAGATTTGATTTAGTTGAGGGAGCTTCAAGGTCGAAAATGATAATTTCGAGGAGATTCTTCAAGGTAAAAATGATATTTTAGGCATTTTATTGGTGATGTCAGGTATCGACATCACATTCTCACTTTTCAGCGCTGACTCTTGGAAGAATTTACCAAGCTCCTTGCCAGAATCCAAATGGGAGCCTGTCGCACTATCAGCATAACTGATCATGAAGGAGTCTGTCGCACTATCGACATGATAATTGATCATGAAAGAGTCCGTTGCAATATCGACATAATTGATCATGAAAGAGTCCGTTGCAATATCGGTATAATTGATCATAAAGGAGTCCGTCTCATTCGACGATGAGCTTGAGAAGCATGCCATTTGCACCTCCTTGCAAAATAAAAGGAGGTGGTCGGAGATACTACCTTCTCCCATGAACTGGGCAAAGATGGTCGCCGTATCGAAGGACATGGGTGATGCTTGCGAGAAAAGCACCAGCAGCTTTGGGAGGGTATTATTTATTTTCTGGTTCCGATAGTCTAAAACTGATTCGGAAGTGTTGGCCTTAGGGGTGAAAGCTGTAGCGGTGGAAAGCAAGAGAAGGAGGAGGAGGTGGAAGAGAGAGGTGGGATTCATTGTGCTGAAAGGCAAATGAATTTTGGTCTATGTTGGGAGGAGGACTTGATGGATGGTGATGAGGATTTGGTTTTTGAGCAGAAATTTATAGTATAAAATATCGATAACGACAAGTGTTCCAACTCTAAGATATTTAAGGGACCGACTTCGGGTGAAATTAAGGGAGTACCATTAGAAAGTTTTTAAGGAAACTGAGCTGGCTGGCCAGGGGTGCCGAGTCGTCATTTACACACCATTTAGATGAAAGATGGTGTCAACTCCGAGATATCTAGAGGACCGGTTTCGGGTGAAATTAGGGGAATACCATCAGAAAGTTTTTAAGGAAACTGAGCTGGCTGGCCAGGGGTGCTGATTCATCATTTGCGCCATTTGGGTGAAAGATGTTGTCCACACGCAGCAATAATCACTCAGCAGTTAGCACCTAGTGCCTTTTTTGATTCTCAAAAAGTAGAATGAGCTTTTGATTGGTTTGAACACGAGAATGAAAGGCATTCATTAGCATTATTGAGAGAGAGAAAAGGGAAGGGACGAGCCATCCCATTCAAGAGCAAGAGAGATATAAAAAGGAATGTTGCAACGTCAAGAATCCCATTCAAGAACGAGAGAGCAATGTCAAGTCAAGGAGAAAATATTCGGTGCATACATAGCAACACGTCATATGTTGACGTTGCAAGCACATATGTACTTTTCACAAATCACGAATCGACACTTGTCACTGACGTGGAAATAAATAAAAATGAACAAAATCTTAAACTTTTCTTTCTCTCTCTTCGTCCTATTAATTTATGACATCCGCCTGAATTATGTTCTTTTTCTCTGTGGTTACAATCTCTACATTCACATGGGGAATTTTCCAACCCGGATCGACAGATTGAATTTTTATATAGGAAACAAGCAAATAAATGACGTCAATCTACCTTGTAGCACATCGGCCGCTCTTCATTTTTTGAGATCTCCCCATGGGGTGAAGTGGGAGAGCTACCGTAAGAACAGGTTGGATTCTTTTGGAGGGACTCATGTCTGCTTTCATAATCGCTTGATCTTGGCCGTGTAGGAGAATGCCTAACGAACACCCGTCTTTGTCATGCGCAGTTTATGTTGTGAAGCCTCCTTACCTTCATGGGAAGACAAATACGAGTGAGATCATGCTCCCATGGGGACGCGTCTGAGGTACTTCATGTCGATGCTCGCAGAGTAGTTTGTCAGAAGTTTCCGGCTTTGGATGGATTTGGAAAGTGAGGAAACTGCTGCATCACATGTTGCTCTTTGCTCGATTTCGGGAAATAGCAAACCGGTTGAACTCAAAACTTTACGACCACTGTTTTCTCAGGAATCGGTGTTCCTCCGACCGGCCTATCACCCGGGCACCACCTGATAATTACTTTTGTTAACATGACGAGGCGGCTGTTGAACTATTAGCATGGAAAGGGAAATACTATTATGGATTGTACAGCTGTGTCATTGTACTTTTGGTAACAGTAGTCTAGCATATCCCTAGCATATCCCATAGATTAGTTATTTTCTTTTCTAATAAGGCTTTCCTTTTCTTGTAAGGCTGTTTTGCCTATTTACTGGTTCTGCAGATCCTAATACAATTAGCTTTTTCGTTCCAAACTTATTATGGTATCAGAGCATCTTCGTTCTGGGACCGATTGAAATTTTTTTGAAGTTTTCATAGGATGGCGGACGTGAGTGATTCAGACAAGAGCCCGAGAAGGGACACCGTTTTACCGAAGACTAACATGAAGGGAGATGGCTCGGCCAGGAGGGCTGAGATTCCAGCGATGTATCGGCTCGAGTCGTCGGATGGCCCGGGCAACGTTCTGATCGCTTGTAATCTAAATGGCGACAACTACTTGACATGGTCACGTGGTATACTGATTGCGTTACGAGCAAAATGCAAACTACCCTTCATCGACGGGTCACTTCAAAAGCCGGAGGAAGACGACCCGATGCGAGAAAGGTGGGAGATTTGCAACTCCACAATCTTAGCATGGCTTTTCAACACAATGGAAAAGGACCTCCAATCAACAGTCGCTTATGCTATGGACGCGAAAGAACTATGGGATGATCTCAAAGAGCGGTACTCGGAAGGAAATCAGACTCGGATTTATCAAATCAAATTAGAGATCTGTATTCTCAAGCAGGATGGGAAGAGTGTGCGGGAATATTATTCCAAATTGAAATTATTGTGGGATGAACTCGAGTTTTACCTTGAGAAACCGACCTGCAACTGTGGAGCCAACAACAAGTTCGTGGCACAACGGGAAACGGAGAAGATATTTCAGTTTCTCATGGGTCTCACCTCTGAATTCAGCACAGTACGGTCCAACATCCTTAGTATCGAGCCAATGCCGAGCCTAAATAAAGTATATCAAATGATTGTGCACGAAGAACGTCAAAAACTTGTTGTGCGATCTCATGATTCGACACCAGAAGCAGCTGTTTTTCTCGTAAAAGGAGGAGGCAGACCGAACAACGTCGGAAAACAGCAGCAGCAGTTATCCGAAGCAAGGGTGGTCTGTGAGCATTGTGGCAAGCTGGGCCACACGAACAACAACTGCTGGGCCTTGAATGGCTACCCAGCATGGTACACGGCAGAAAGGAGCAAAGGAACGAAGCCCATTGGACATGGCAGAGGGACCGGACAGAGTCAATGGAAGCGAGGCTGGCCGCGAGTGAAGAATCCGAATCCACAAGGCCCAGATCGGGCGAATGCAGTCCAGACCATTAATAGGTCGCGGGCTGATCGCTTGGAGGCCCTGCCTGATGATCAATTTCAGAAATTGCTGAATTTGCTTGCCTCGGACACAAATGATTATGATCGACTTGTCGGTAATAATTTTGTGAATTTACAGAATGAATGGATATTAGACACTGGAGCTTCGAGACACATGACGGGAAGTCTTGAGAATTTTTCAGAATCATTGCCAATTCAAGGCGGTGCACCGGTTTATATTCCTAATGGGGGCAAAATACAAGCCACCCGAGTTGGGAAAGTGATGATTGTTAATTCCATTCAGCTCTCTGAAGTGCTTTATGTGCCTACTTTCAATTGCAATCTAATTTCCATTGCACGATTATCAGTAGAGATAAATTGCCTCGTAACTTTTTGCTCGAATTTATGTTTAATTCAGGACCGCACTTCGAGGAGGACCCTTGGAGTGGGTGAGCTTCGAGGGGGGGTCTACTACCTGCGGAAAGTGTTGATCGCACCATCTACATGTCAAGCAATTCTGGAAGAATCCGTGGACATATGGCATCAGAGGCTCGGTCATCCATCCCGCACAATAAAGTTGAATGGTATTAATCTAAATTCAGAGGATAGAGGCAATAAGGAGTGTGATGTATGTCTGAGAGCAAAACATACTCGTTCTTCGTTTGATTTGAGCATGAATAAAGCCGATTACCCATTTCAGCTGATACATTGTGACTTGTGGGGGCCGTATAAGATTAAATCCAGTTGTGGTGCCAATTATTTTTTGACGATAGTTGACGATTTCAGTCGAGGTGTATGGTTATTTCTCTTACGTGAGAAATCTGAAGCACGACATTTTCTCATCGATTTTTGTGCTCTAATTAAGAATCAATTTAATCGTACGATTAAAATGATGAGAAGTGATAATGGGTCGGAATTCCTATCACGGGAGATGCAGAATTTTTTTTTCGCCCAAGGTATTATACACCAAACTTCTTGCACGGAGACACCACAACAAAATGGACGGGTTGAACGGAAACACCGACATATCCTCAATGTTGCTCGGGCACTCATGTTTCAAGCATCTCTTCCAACACGTTTTTGGGGTGAATGCGTTTCGACCGCAGTTCATCTCATTAATGTTACGCCCACAAAGTTGCTCGACAACAAAAGCCCCTATGAGGTACTCTTCGGCAAACCACCTAATTACTCGAATCTTCGAGTTTTTGGTTCATTATGCTATGCTCATGTTCGAACCAGAGATAAATTTCAAGAAAGATCTCGAAAATGTGTATTCGTTGGCTATCCGCAAGGAAAGAAGGGTTGGCGACTTTATGATTTGAAGACACGACAATTCTTCGTATCAAGGGATGTTCGGTTTTGCGAAGATACTTTCCCATTTGTCACAGATAGTAATCAACCAGCCGAACCAAAGAAGGGCAGTCCACTATTCCTTGATGGAGTTCCTTTAATTATTCGATACGACGATTCAACTGATGAACTTGGATCAACTGAACCTAATCTAGAACAGGCAGCTAGACCAGAACAGGCAGCGGCAGAACAACAAGTGGGTCGGTCTGAGCAGGACAGTGGGGGCAGGGCAGTTGATTCAGAAAGGTGTAACAATCCGAATTTTGTCAGTAATCAGCAACTTGACATGGAAGAGGGAGATCAGACAAAGACTTTTGATAATGTTGATGCAACAATCCCAGAAAAAGTGGATATGGTGGCACGACGTTCGAATCGGATTAAGAATCCTCCTGGACGTTTTAAAGACTTCATTGTTCACACCGCACGGCATGTGACACCCCCTCTCTCTCATCATCCACTTCATCGGACTCCTCAGGTACGTCCCACCCTATCGAGCACTTCATTGATTATTCTGGTCTTTCTAATCGTCACGTGGCATTTCTAGCTGCCATTGATTCTGACAGCGAACCCACATCCTATCGCAAGGCTGCTCAAGATCCGAAGTGGAGAGATGCGATGGCGAAAGAGATCTGCGCTCTCGAGTCTAATAAAACTTGGACCATTGAGAAACTTCCGCTTGGGAAACGTCCAATCGGTTGCAAATGGGTGTACAAGGTGAAGCGGCATGCAGATGGGAGTGTCGAACGTTACAAAGCTCGGTTGGTAGCGAAAGGTTTTACACAGGTGGAAGGAGTCGATTATCATGAGACATTTGCTCCAGTGGCTAAGCTCGTGACGGTGAGATGCTTGTTGACAGTTGCCGTTGCAAAGGGATGGGAAATGCATCAAATGGATGTGAATAATGCATTCTTACATGGGGATTTAGATGAAGAGATTTACATGCAATTACCACCAGGATTCTCATCAGCTAAGGAAGGCGGTGTGTGTCGGCTCAGAAAATCATTATATGGGCTCCGTCAAGCTTCGCGGAATTGGTTTTCCAAGTTTGCAGATGCACTTCAACAATATGGTTTTCTCCAATCAGGAGCAGATAATTCTCTATTCACTTTTACTCGAGGTAGCGTATTTATCGGAGTGTTAGTTTATGTGGATGATTTGATCATAGTTGGAAATAGTTCCAGCTATTGTACCTCGTTTAAAAGTTATTTGGACAAGTGCTTCCGGATAAAAGATTTGGGATCTCTGAAGTATTTTCTCGGCATTGAAGTTACACGGATGGACTCTGGGATTTTTCTCAGTCAACGGAAGTACGTACTTGACATTCTGACTGAGTGTGGTATGCTAGGATCACGACCATCATCATTTCCTATGGAACAGCACCATCGCCTATCGACATGTTCCAGTGATTTACTCTCGGATCCAGCCAAGTATAGACGTCTAGTTGGGAGGCTTATATATTTGACAATAACCAGACCGGAGCTTAGTTATTCTCTTCATGTCTTGGCGCAATTCATGCAGGAGCCTCGTCAAGGTCACTGGGATGCTGCCATGAGAGTCCTTCGTTACTTGAAGCAATCCCCTGCCCAGGGGATCTTTCTACGGCCTCACTCTCTTGAGCTTGAAGCTTATTGTGATTCAGACTGGGCTAGCTGCCCATTGACCCGCCGATCGGTTACGGGTTATTTTATCACCTTAGGAGGCTGTCCAGTTTCATGGAAGACTAAGAAGCAAACCACTGTCTCGCGTTCATCAGCAGAAGCAGAGTATCGAGCTATGGCAGCAGCAGTTAGTGAGATCATATGGCTGCGGAGTTTACTTTCTTCACTGGGGGTGTGGATGAAGTCGCCAACTCGATTATTCTGCGACAATCAAGCTGCCCTACATATTGCAGCGAACCCGGTCTTTCATGAGCGCACGAAGCATATCGAGATCGATTGTCACTTTGTTCGTGAACATCTTAGATCGGGAATAATGGCTACCTCACATGTGTCTACGAACCTTCAATTAGCTGACATATTTACCAAGGCACTTGGACGAGATCGCTTTCGCTTTCTTCTCGGCAAGTTGGGCATTCGGGACCCTCATGCCCCAACTTGAGGGGGAGTATTATGGATTGTACAGCTGTGTCATTGTACTTTTGGTAACAGTAGTCTAGCATATCCCTAGCATATCCCGTAGATTAGTTATTTTCTTTTCTAATAAGGCTTTCCTTTTCTTGTAAGGCTGTTTTGCCTATTTACTGGTTCTGCAGATCCTGATACAATTAGCTTTTTCGTTCCAAACTTATTAAATACCACGTACCGTTGAGCAAGGAATCTTTTTGTCATAGTTTACCAGCTATTTAAATGGTTTTACCATACTTCTTTTAAAACTGTAGTAGTCCAAACACTACGTAGTAAAAATAGGTCCCAAGTCATTTAGAGTCTCGAGTAAAAACTGACAAGTTACCTAAAAGGACAATCTCCAACTTCATCAATCATCTAGAAAAATTGATATCGAGCTTGGTTCCATGGTCGTAGTTAGCAACTCTGCATTAAATTCATGATGAAAATGAGAATTAACGTATCCATTGAAACATAGAAGGGTATTAATATTCTACAATCATATTTTTGTCGAAAGTCGAGAAAATGCCAAAATATATACT
This sequence comes from Syzygium jambos, assembly GCA_031216235.1. Classification (NCBI taxonomy): domain Eukaryota; kingdom Viridiplantae; phylum Streptophyta; class Magnoliopsida; order Myrtales; family Myrtaceae; genus Syzygium; species Syzygium jambos. The sequence goes on along the minus strand of CM062229.1, from coordinate 6,302,825 downwards.
CATTTTTTAGCCGATGATTATTTTACTGCAAGATCAGGGGAGGCACATCACATCGCATATTCCCCAACGGTTCAACACATGCTGGCTCGAGCTTCGTGCTGGTGGGGTTTAATGACCGCAGCAATTGGTTCAAAGGCCCACGGACAATGCAAGTGGCCGCGGTCTTATTGATGTCTAACGCCCCAAATTCAAGCACCGACGCTAGAAGACCCACCAAGCTCCGGTTAACAACCAGCCAACCACAATTGTCATAGGTTGCGTTCATCGACAACAGTCCTAGTTGGGCAAAAAAAAAAAAAACTTATATGCGCCTGGAACAGTGCGAGCCCAATTCGTCTCGGCCGTCAAATGCCGGGGGCCTCGCGTGGAATTCTCACGATCGAACGGCAAAAGCTAGAGTGGGTTCGCACACACCGGCTGGCATGTGAGATTTGCCCGTGCACTGGCCGGCTGTTGGTGCGTGTATTTGCACTACCCGCATCGCAAATTCAACAATCCTTTTCTTCATCTTGATAAATTCATCACTCCTTACGACAACATTCTAACTAATACAGACAGCAATTTAGGGAGTTAGAGGACCCCGATCGAGTGCACGACAACATTAAACCATTTTGTGCTGCATTTTAAATTAAATTTTTTTGCAGCATTTGTACAATTTTACCCCAATTTAATGAGAGTTTTCATGATCGCAATTAATCTCTCGTGGTCGACGCAACCATAGTCTCTCTCTCCCTGAACACAACCAGCGATCGCGAATCGTGTACGCAGGATGCGCGCTCGCGCCCAAGTTTCAGCTTGTTGGGCGTCGGATTTGCACCCCCCTGCGCCTGTGCGCGAGGCAGAGAGCTTGTGCTACAATAGTTACCACTTCAAATAAGTGCAACCGTATATAAAGCATTCCATAGCCTTCTCCTTTTCCAATGTGGGACTAGTGCTTTTCACTTCCCACTTCCAACTCAAGGGTGTTCTTTGAGCATCAATTTCTCATTCATTCACCCATCAATTTGTCCCAAATTTCCAACATGTTTTGGCGCTTTGATAGCGTTCTGTGTCGGTAATTTGTTCGTGCACCAACCCATGATCTGACGAGCTACGCATGTCGAATTCATAGTATTTGCTCGTAGATGAATACTTAACTGATCGTCACAGGCTGACATAGTGTTGCGAGGATACTATGGATGGAACTTGCGGCGCGCCGCCCTGGTTCTAGATCAAGTTTCCCCAAAGGCAATGTACAAGCATTTATTTCCTGAAATTGTCTATAAACTAGGCCTGTGGCGATCTAGCACCTCCTCATCAGATGCGGTTTGTCTGTTTACTTGTGCCTTTTGTACTTACGGCGTCCTTGCGTCGGTTACGATGTGTCTAGCTTGGCAGGGGAAGCGGAATGTTTTCATTGGAATGGATTATTTTAGGGAAATTCTGCGTCTTTGCAAAGGAGTGATACTCGACGGATAACGCACCATGTACCTTGACTGTTCTTCTGCACATTAGCAGTAGCACCTTTCAAATTGTTCTCATCTGTGCTATGATCTTGTCTCCAAAGCGATTGAGAATGGTTGTCTTTATAAGGAGCGCACGTGCTTCGAGCATAGTTATGTTTGGAACACGAAAGGGGCATGAGTCTGCTTGAGTGCATCTCTTCTCAAAGGCAAAGTTACTGAGCTTGCTTATGTAACATTAGACTGCTGGTCGGTAGTTTTCACTTCTTTGGCTGAAGTATACTCTGTGTTAGTCCTAGAGAATCTCAGCTGCATAGTTTAGGTACTTGCTAAAGGCATCTTCTATATCGCACTTAGCTTCTCGAAAATCTGTTATGTGTTCCCTAAATCCTGGTATTTGAACAGAAGGGTAAGCACAAAGAAGTGCAGTGCTCTGGGGTGATCTTATGGACTTTCTCACGTCGTAGTTCTAACTGGTGTGTTCTTCATTTTTTTCTAGGATGCAGCAGTACAGCCTTCCCTCATAATAGTTTATTTTGGTGGTAATGATTCACTGGGGCCTCACTCATCTGGGCTTGCCCCACATGTACCTCTTCATGAATATGTTGAAAACATGAGAACGATTGGAGAGCATCTTAAGGTACGTAATTTGCATCCTGAGATGAAATTGTCATCGTCGTAATTTATTTTGCCCTTGCATTTGGTGGGGACTTGTGGTGACCTCGACAGTGTGGTAGTGCTTTGATGCCAGAACATGCTCTTTCCTTTCTTTGTAGTGCAACAGTGAATACAATAGATGACAAGCTCTTTGGGGATGTATACGTGTTTACTATCTTTGTAAGATTTCGAGAATCACAAACTTGACAGTCCTATCTGTGAGAAGGCTTGCCAAGCTTCTCCGCTTTCATCAACGAGATGTCCATGAAGAGAGAAATTCCGGCGTCATTTGATGTGCAGGAAGAAATAACACTTTCGCAAACATTTGATCTGAATTCTAGGACTAGCTCTTTGAGGATGCATGCGTTTATATTGTCTCGGTAAGATCTCAAGAATCATAAATCTGACAATCCTATCTCTGAGAAAGGTCACCAAACTTCTCAACTTCCATAATTGAGAGGTTGATCAAGAAAGAAATTTTAGCTTTTTTTTGCTCTGCTGAAGGAAAGAATGCTTTCATAAGCATTTGATCCTAAAATTTTTAGTCTATTCAATATTCACTGCATTTTAAGAAGCATTATGCTATTCTATCAGGTGAATGATATTCTAATGGCTATTAATATTCAGTCTTTCAGATACAACACGAATTATATTTCTTAGCTGCCCTCCTGTCAACGAAGACAAAGTTCGCCATAGCTCAAGGTACTCCAATGCATGGACAAATCTCCGTTTTTCTTGCCGGATGTCAATCATCTAATAGCATCTTTATCTTGAAATACAGTGCATTTTTCAGTGAGCTAGTACGCACAAATGAGTTGTGTCTAATGTATTTGGAAGCATGTTTGAATCTGTGCAAGGAGATAGGAATGCCAGCTGTTGATCTATTCAATGCAATACGGAGAAGAGCTGATTGGTTCAACACAGGATTTACGTATGTTCCGTGGGCACTCACAGTTCCTCATGCAGTGAAGTGTATTTTCCCATCACGTTTACACTGCGTGCTATTATTGGCATTAAGCTAAAGTTGCAGTCAGCTCATACCGCTGAAAACACTAACATTTTTGTATCTCTCTTGCTCTTGAATGGGATGGCTTATCCCTTCCCTTTTCTCTCTCTCAATATTTCTCGTACCGTAATAAATACCTTTCATTCTTGTGCTCAAACCGGTCAAAAGTTCTTTCTACTTTTTGAGAATCAAAAAGGCACTAGGTACTAACTGCTGAGTGATCATTGATACTTGTGGACAACATCTTTCATCCAAATAAAAGATAAAGAAATTATATTATATTATTGTTGACAACTAATTTTTGCCTATCTGTTTAAGGCTTAATTACACGAAAATTAGGGATTAATTTTTAACCCTAAATAAAAATATTTTCATTAAATTATGTGGCACATAGATATTAGGTGCCTTTGCCTTAATATATTTTAGTGAAACATGTTTTCCTTTTATTCTATTTTAATTTTATTTTATTAAAAAAGTCATTATAAAAATTTTAAAAAAAAGAGAGAGACAAAAGAGAGAAAAGACAAAAGAGGAGCTTTTCTCCGTGTCTTTCCCTCTGGACACACTTACAAAAAAGAAGAAAAGGGGGAAAGGACGCAGAAGAAAGGACTGGGTGTGTTTTCATGAAAAAAAAAAGTAAAGCTGACCGGAAGAGACAAAATAGGGAAGAGCTCTCTTCTCTCCCTTGGAAAACACACGTCCAGAAAAGGTTAAGAGAGAAGGGGGACGGGAGGAAGAGAGGGAGGAGAACAGAGAGCAAAAACAAGAAGAAAGAAGCGAGAAGGAAGAGTTCCAGAGGGAGAGGGAGAGTTCCTGGGAAGGTTTCCGGGGAGAGAACGCGACTGAGAGGGTGAGAAAGAGGGGAAGCGAGAGCTGGCTTGAAGGAGAACCGAGACCGAGAGGGAATCGGAAAAAAGGAGATATTTTTGCTCGCTCGCTGGCGGTCCGTTTGAGCATCTGTCGTTCGCGTTGAAAGTTCCACCTGGTGGCCGTCGTTTGTCATCGAAGGAGTCGCTCGAACCAGGTAAACCTCCCGAAAATCCCTTGTTTCTTCTCTGCCCACTGGTTAGAAGAGATTTTGAGCAAATCACGCGAAACCCACACTGATTCGTGATGAAAAATGGCCGAGTTAACACTTAATATATTACGTTTAGGATGGTGGTAAATCCAGACTTGGAAGTGATGATCCGAGTTGCACGAACGCCAGATCCTTTTCTATAAAACCGACGCTCTACAGCTTCGATTTACGCGCGATTTGCTCTAATATTGTCACTGACTTCAAGTTTCCTTTACCTTTCATGTGGTTTCGTCGCAACACACGCTCCGCTTGAGTCGACCGTGCATTACCCTCGCCGATTATCCCCGTGGTCGAGAGTCAGCCTTCTTAATCTCCGGTCCTTTTCATTTTGATGTGCGTAGGTATGAGTGTTCTTTTTGCTGAGTGAGCTGCTGTTTGAATGGTTTGGTGTATGTATAAAGCAAATGTATAAAGCAAAACAAAAAGAGAGAAGGATGTTGTCGGTGTTGGCCATTCGGTGGCCGCGGGTGCGATGGTCGGCGTTGCAGTGTGCGTGATGAGTTGGTGGCGATCATGATGCTTAGCGCTGCCATGTAGACGGCCGGAAATGGTGGCGGTGGCCGGGGGGAGGTAATCCCGGTGGAGAGCCGAGAAGGGGAGCTCTCGGTGAGCCCGCTCTCGGTGAGCCCACTATGAAGAAGGCGCCATGAAGACGTTCTGGGCAGAAGATCCCAGAGAGGAAAGACACGAAGGAGAAGAGGAAGCAGTAAAAAAGAAAAAAAAAAGAAAAAGAAAAGAGAAACAAAAGAAAAAAAAAGGGAAAAGAAAGAAAATACAAAAAAAATTTAGAAAAGAAGTGCATAAAAAGAGGTTCTGGGCTGGTTTGAGAATCGGGTCAGAAGCCGGGTCGGATCAGGTCGGGGGACCTGCTCCGGATTTTTTTATAAATAAAAATATTTGAAAATTCAAAAATTCAAAAAAATATTAAAAATTCCAAAAAAAATTTCGAAAATGTTTTAAAGTCCCAAAAAAATTAATTAATTAACTAAATAAAAAATATTTAAAAAATTCAGAAAATTCAAAAATATTTAAAAAATCCAGAAAAATTCGGAAAAAATCAGAAAATTAGGAAATGTTTAGAAATCAGTTTTGGGCTTAATTTCACTAGATTTTAGGATAAAAACTCAAAAAAATGAGAAAACCCTTCAAAAAATTCTCAAAAATCGGATAAGCCATTAGGGCTTCACCTTAGGGCTTTTGATTGCATTTTCTTTTTAGAGACGATGCTAGGTCACTGGTTGTTTATTTTCTTCTTGATTATCTGGTTGTGCACTTTTAATTTATTGATTATTGTTTCCTATTTTTAGAACGGTTAGGCAGAATCTTAATTTTTTCGATAGGTTGCCCCGTACGTTAATTTGCGAATACTCAAGTTTAGGTACCGAAAGGGCACTAGTTAAATCGCTAGTATAATCAAGTCTTTGAATTTTAGAATCTCTGGTTTTCGCACGTATCGAAACTATCTTGATCAGAGTTTCTAACCGACCCTTGATCATGGCTAGTGGCGACTCCAATCAAATGCATAAATTAAAAAATTCTCGTCGCACGAAGTGTGATACTTGGGAGTGCCTCGGTCTTTGGATTAATGAACCATTTAGTTTGTCTTTTAGATGAATCAATTGTTGTTCATATCCATCGACAAATACCTCTTAACCTAAACCCGATCTTTGGCGGGGGTAGGTCGCGACAATTATCTTTCGAAATTATTTATTACAGTAGATAAAGGAAAAAGTGAGCTCGAATTGAAAAGATTGTAAGGGCCTACCATGTTACGAGCACATGTATGTCTGGGCTTTTACGGTCCCTCAACATCCATGCATGCATTATTTTGGTAATGTATAAGAAAAAGCATATTTGAAGGTCTTTTTATTTATTCTAATAAAAAAACCTAAAAGTCTCTCTAATGATTACAGCACAAAATATTCTCGTCCCGACACGTGGATAATAAAACAAGTTGAATATCAACATGCTTATTGACATATAGATTGAAAAATATTCTTGCTCTAATGCCATTTCGTGGACAGGCACAATTACGGCCCATTGATTTTATTTTATTTTTGTAGATAGCCCATTGATTTTGACTTGAGAGAGAGAGAAAAAGGAAGGGATTAATTACGGTGGATACGAGGCATCCCATTCGAGAGAGAGAGAGAGAGAGAGAGAGAGAGAGAGAGAGGAATGTTATTCTTGACTTGATATTACTTTTTGGCTCTCCAATGGGATTCTTGATGTTGTAACGTTCCTTTTTGTGCCTCTCTTGCTCTTGAATGGGATGGCTCGTCCCTTCCCTTTTCTCTCTCTCAATAATGCTCGTGCCGTAACGAATACCTTTCATTTTTATGCTCAAACCAATCAAAAGCTCCTTCCACTTTTTGAGAACCAAAAAAGGCACTAGGTGCTAACTGCTGAGTGATCATTGCTGCGTGTGGACAACATCTTTCATCCAAATGGCGCAAATGATAAATCAGCACTCCTGGCCGGCCAGCCAGCTCAGTTTCCTTAAAAACTTTCTGATGGTATTCCCCTAATTTCACCTGAAGCCGGTCCCCTAAATATCTCTTCCTTAAAAACTTTCTAATGGTACTCCCTTAATTTCACCCGAAGTTGGTCCCTAAAATTATCTCAGAGTTGGCACACTTGTCGTTATCGATATTTTGTATTATAAATTTCTGCTCAAAAATCAAATTCTCATCAGCATCCATCAAGCCCTCCTCCCAGCACAGACCAAAATTCCTTTGCCTTTCAGCACAATGAATTCCACCTCTCTCTTCCACCTCCTCCTCCTTCTCTTGCTTTCCACTACTAGAGCCTTCACCCTTAAGGCCAACACTTCCGGATCAGTTTTAGACTGCTGGAACCAAAAAATAAATAATACCCTCCTGAAGCCGCTGGTGCTTTTTTTGCAAGCATCACCCATGTCCTCCGATACGACGGCCATCTTTGCCCAATTCATGGGAGAAGGTAGCATCTCCGACCACCTCCTTTCATTTTGCAAGGAGGCACAAATGGCATGCTTCTTAAGCTCATCGTCGGATGCAATGGACTCCTTCATCATCAATTATGCCGATATTGCAACAGACTCTTTCATGATCAATTATGCCAATATTGCAACGGACTCTTTCATGATCAATTATCATGTCAATAGTGCGACATACTCTTTCATGATCAATTATGCCGATAGTGCGACAGGCTCCCATTTGGATTCTGGCAAGGAGCTTGGCAAATTCTTCCGAGAGTCAGCGCTGAAAAGTGAGAATGTGATGCCGATGCTTGACATCACCAATAAAATGCCTAAAAGATCATTTTTACCTTGGAGAATCTCCTCGAAATTACCATTTTCGACCTTGAAGCTCCCTCAACTAAATCAAATCTTCCGTGCCAAAGAGAATTCCCCTATGGGGAAGATCTTGGCACGCATTGTAGCCCAGTGCGAGAGCACCACAATATATGGTGAAAAGAAGAGTTGCGTGTCCTCCATCGAGAACATGATTGACTTTGCCGCTGCGATTTTGGTTCATGATGTCATGGTCTCATCCACGACAAATACTGGAGGATCGAAGCAGCAAGTCATGGTGGGACAAGTGAAGATGATGGAGTCCAGCGATACGAGAAAATTGATAGTGTGTCACCAATTTCTGTTTCCCTCGATAATCTATTACCGTCACTCGTTTTTTGATGTAGAGATTTATGAGGTAAACACACTCGATTGCAACTCAAAGGTGCAAATCAATCGGACTGTGGCAATTTGCCACTTCAACACATCCGCATAGAGCCCAAATCATCCTGCATTTCTGGATCTGAAGTCGAGTCTTGGCCAGACCGAAGCATGCCACTGGGCTTACGAGAACAATCTGGTTTGGATAGCGATTTAATACGTATCCAATCTGGTGTACAGATCTATATATTTGGGTTTGACATGTGAAAGTTGTTAAAGGTCAGTTGTACTAACTTCCTGCCATTTGACAACTGCAAGGTGGTTGGGGACAGCTGCCGAAGGAGTTTGAGATCTGAGTGTTGAAGGAGTTTGAGTTCTAAGTGTTGAAGGCATTTGAGTTCTTTATGTGGATGTTAGCTACTAGTGGGAATCTTGTCCCATAAGATGCTGTTGAGAAATCAGCCGTTGAAGTGTGTTCTGAGTTCGCATGTGTGAGGTTTTTACTCTTTTTCTTAGTATTTGATGGGCGAGACATTTTGTTTCGTGTAACCTAATCGTGGGTGTGACCGTTAGATTTAATAAAAAAGTATGTTCAACTCTAGAATTAGTTAATGTTGTAGACAACTCTACAAAGTGCCAAAGGGAGAATCGGAACCTTTATCCTTGAAATGATGGAGCACTAATGCTATTTGGTTGATCAAGAGCTTAAACAAAAATGCTTCACCATCGCCGACCTTGACAAGGATTGGATGGGATTAGTTAAATCCCATTCGGCAATGACCCTCTAATATTTATTGTCCCCATAAGCTATTGAGAGGCATGGACAAGTCCAAATGCAAGCGCTGAGAAAAACGAAGATATGCACGTCCTCTCGAGTTCTGAGATACAAAAAGTAGCACAACAGATCTTTAATCAAAGCCAAATTCAATGAATCATAGATTAACAAGTCTTACGACTCTCCTCCAAGTGGCTAAAATGCAATATCATAGCAAATTTCTCCAAACAACATAAACAATAATTTGAAAATAGCAATCAACCAAGACTAATAAATATCAGAGGGTTTTTACCGAATGGGATTTAACTAATCCTATCCAATCATTGTCAAGGTTGGCGATAGTGAAGCACTTTTGTTTAATCTCTCGATCAACCAAATAGCATCAGTGCTCCATCATTCCAAGGATTAAGATTCTGATTTTCCCTTTGGCACTTTGTAGAGTTGCCCACAACATTAACTAATTCTAGAGTCAAACATACTTTTTTATTAAATCTGACGGTCACACCCACGATTAGGTTACACGAAACAAAATGTTTCGCCTATCAAATACTAAGAAAAAGAGTAAAAACCTCACACATGATTACTCGGAACACACTCCAATGGCTAATTTCTCAACAGCATCTTATGGGATAAGATTCCCACTAGTAGCTAACATCCACATAAAGAACTCAAACTCCTTCAACACTCAGATCTCTAACACCTTCGGTAGCTGTCCCCAACCACGTTGCAGTTGTCAAATGGCAGAAAGTTGGTGCAACTTACCTTTAACAACTTTCATACGTCAAACCCAAATATATAGATTTGTACACCAGATTGGATACATACCAAATCGCTATCCAAATCAGATTGTTCTTGTAAGCCCAATAGCATGCTTTGGTCTGGCCAGGACTCGACTTCAGATCCAGAAATGCAGGATGATTTGGGCTTCATGCGGATGTGTTGAAGTGGCAAATTGCCACAGTCCGATTGATTTACACCTTTGAGTTGCGATCGAGTATGTTTACCTCATAAATCTTTACATCCAAAAATGAGTGATAGTAATAGATTATCGAGGGAAACAGAATTTGGTGACACTACCGATTTTCTTGTGTCGCTGGACTCCATCCTCTTCACTTACCCTACCATGACCTACTGCTTCGATCCTCCAATACTTGTCAAGGATGGGACCATGACATCATGACCCAAAATTGCGGTGACAAAGTCAATCATGTCCTCGATTGAGGACACGCAACTCTTCTTTTCACCATATATTGCGGCGCTCTCATACTAAGCTACAGTGCGTGCCAAGATCTTCCCCATAGGGGAATTCTCTTTGGCACGAAAGATTTGATTTAGTTGAGGGAGCTTCATGGTCGAAAATGATAATTTCGAGGAGATTCTCCAAGGTAAAAATGATCTTTTAGGCATTTTATTGGTGATATCAGGCATCGGCATCACATTCTCACTTTTTAGTGCTGACTCTCGGAAGAATTTGCCAAGCTCCTTGCCAGAATTCAAATGGGAGCTTGTCGCACTATCGGCATAACTGATCATGAAGGAGTACGTCGCACTATCAACATGATAATTGATCATGAAAGAGTCCGTTGCAATATCGGCATAATTGATTATGAAAGAGTCCGTTGCAATATCGGTATAATTGATCATGAAGGAGTCCGTCGCATTCGACGATGAGCTTAAGAAGCATGCCATTTGCGTCTCCTTACAAAATGAAAGGAGGTGGTCGGAGATGCTGCCTTCTCCCATGAACTGGGCAAAGATAGCTGCCGTATCGAAGGACATGAGTGATGCTTGCGAGAAAAGCACCAACGGCTTCGGGAGGGTATTATTTATTTTCTGGTTTCAGTAGTCTAAAACTGATCCGGAAGTGTTGGCCTTAGGAGTGAAGGCTGTAGCGGTGGAAAGCAAGAGAAGGAGGAGGAGGTGGAAGAGAGAGGTGGAATTCGTTGTGTTGAAAGGCAAAAGAATTTTGGTTTGTGCTGGGAGGAGGGCTTGATGGATGGTGATGAGGATTTGGTTTTTGAGCAGAAATTTATAGTACAAAATATCGATAACGACAAGTGTGCCAACTCTGAGATATTTAGGGAACTGGCTTCGGGTGAAATTAACGAAGTACCATCAGAAAATTTTTAAGGAAACTAAGCTGGTTGGCCAGGGGCGCTGAGTCGTCATTTGCACCATTTGGATGAAAGATGGTGTCAACTTCGAGATATTTAGGGGACTGGCTTTGGGAGAAATTAGGAGAGTACCATCAGAAAGTTCTTAAGGAAACTGAGCTGGCTGGCCAGGGGTGCTGATTCATCATTTGTGCCATTTGGATGAAAGATGTTGTCCATAAGCAACAATGATCACTCAGCAGTTAGCACCCAGTGCCTTTTTTGGTTTTCAAAAAGTAGAATGAGCTTTTGATTGGTTTGAGCACAAGAATGAAAGGTATTCGTTACGGTACGAGCATTATTGAGAGAGAGAAAAGGGAAGGGATGAGCCATCCCATTCAAGAGTAAGAGAGATACAAAAAGGAATGTTGCGACATCAAGAATTCCATTGGAGAGCCAGAGAGCAATGTCAAGTCAAAAATAACATTCCTCTCTCTCTCTCTCTCTCTCTCTCTCTCTCTCTCGAATGGGATGCCTCGTATCCACCGTAATTAATCCCTTCCTTGTTCTCTCTCTTAAGTCAAAATCAATGGGCTATCGACAAAAATAAAATAAAATCAATGGGCCGTAATTGTGCCTGTCCATGAAATGGCATTAGAGCAAGAACATTTTTCAATCTATACGTCAATAAGCATTTTGATATTCAACTTGTTTTATTATTCACGTGTCGGGACGAGAATATTTTGTGCTGTAATCATTAAAGGGACTTTTTGATTTTTTTTTATTAGAATAAATAAAAGGACCTTCTAATATGCTTTTTTTTATACATTAGGAAAATGATGCATGCATGGATGTTGAGGGACCGTAAAAGCCTAGACATACATGTGCTCGTAACACGGTAGGCCCTCACAATCTTTTTAATTCGAGCTCACTCTTTCCTTAATCTATTGTAATAAATAATTTCGAAAGATAATATAATATGATTTCTTTTTTGGTAAGTATATAATATGATTTCTTTATCTTTCATTTGGATAAAAGATGTTGTCCACACGCAGCAATGATCACTCAGCAGTTAGCACCTAGTGCCTTTTTTGATTCTCAAAAAGTAGAAAGAGCTTTTGATCGGTTTGAGCACAAGAACGAAAGGTATTCATTACGGTACGAGCATTATTGAGAGAGAGAAAAGGGAATGGAGGAACCATCTCATTCAAGAGTAAGAGAGATATAGAAAGGAATGTTGCAACGTCAAGAATCCCATTCAAGAACGAAAGAGAAATGTCAAGTCAAGGAGAAAATATTCAGCGCATGCATAGCAACGCGTCATATGTTGACGTTGCAAGCATATATGTACTGTTCACCAATCATGAACCGACACATGTCCCTGACGTGGAAATAAATAAAAAATAATAAAATCTTAAACTTTTTCTCTCTCTCTCTTCTTCGTCATCTGCTTACAATTGTTGAAGTTTATGGGTTTCCTTCTTCTGCCTTTAATTTGTTAATTGTCCTTCAATTAGTGAAAGGATAATGTAAAGAATTTGCTGACAAGTACTGACGCCGTGGCAACAAGTATGTCTTAGTTGGTTGACATTATTTTAAATCAAGAAAGAAGCTAGTTAGCTACACTTGGAAAGGCCTAAACATTCAGTAGTTTGATCTCACCACGTCATTTGTCGGGCTAGAGTTCTTTTAAATAGCCACATGTGAATTTCCCCATAAAATAAAGATAATATATTTATTGAAAAATCTATGAGAAAATTAAGTTGACAAGCTGATATCTATTTATTTTAGTATATTTCAAACATGGTGCGTAAATAAAATCACTTCTTTATCGTTACAACTAAAAAAGAAAAGATAAAAGGTGAAAGTCGAAAGCCAAATTAAATTCTCGCGGACACAAATCACTTGCTCTCTCTTCTTTAGCTGTGAGGATTAAAAAATGCATTTAAAGAAGAGATCATTCGAGATGGTAATGATAAGGTGATGCTGCCAAGTATATAGTATGTGCAATAATACGTACTTTGCCTTTTCCTAAAGGCGAGGCAAACTCATCTTGAAGACTAGAACTTGAAATTGAGTTGAAATCTTGGCGCTGGTTTTATAAGAAAAAGAATTCTTGACATTGGTAATGTCTTGAGAATCCCTCTTGACATATCTTACGGGAGCGTTTTATTGGACAGGTGTGCCACGGCGACAAAAAGTGCTCCACCTCTCTCTCTCTCTCTCTCCTCTCACTAAACATATTTTCAGTCCCAGAAATGCCCGCCCTCGCAACCCAAGTTCCCAACACACTATAGCAAAATTGACATGTCTTTTGACTGCGTCTCCTGGCTAACAAAATTTGTATTCCTCGGTGATGATTTTCTAACAGGGTGAAGAAGAAATAGGGTCCTAATTTTTTTTAACATAGAAAAAAAAGGAAATTAGGATGTCGAATAGTTTGGTCGTGATATATGTATGGATTATATTCATTAAATCATGTAAGATTGATATGGTATAAGCCATAAGGCGACAAGGGGTTGACTTCACCTAATTATTAACCTAAATGATCGTGACTTGTTTAAGTCAATTGGACAACAGCATTTTTCAGGTTTCTCTAATCAAAATCATTGTCGTATCAATCAAGTACAATATTTCCATGTATAAATTAGGGCTATTTAAAAATATCTGCCTTGTCTAGAAAAAGTTTAATTTGCGACGGATCATATCATTTTGCGGTCATCCTTTTACAAAAAGCTGTTTATTTATCATATCATTCACTTCAATCTATCTAAGTCATTTCAGTATTCACGACGACGACGGGAGCGGACTATACCACTTCAAGAACACGACAGAACAGATTTTCTTTCATAGGCGATCGATTTTATATAGAGAAAGGATGGAGATCAAGTCGAGCTTATTGAATGGAGGTCACTCGATGCCTATGTTTCGATCAGCCTAGGGAGATGGAAACCCGGGTTTGCCACTCTTCAGTTTCTTTTGAAGGATTGGGAAGTTTCAAGACAACCTAAGGGACCACTACAAAAAAAACGGATTTTTGCCACGAAAATTTTCCAACGAAAAATTTTCGTCGCAAATTTGCGACAAATTTTCCAATGAATGGGAAAATTCGTTGGAAATTTCCAACGAAAAATTTTCGTCGCAAAATTCGTTGGTAATTTCCAACGAAAAATTTTCGTCGCAAAATTCGTTGGTAATTTCCAACGAAAAATTTTTCGTTGGAAATTTCCAACGAATTTTCCAATGATTTAAAAAAAATTGATTTAATTTGGCATTTTTTATATTCGTTGGAAAATTCGTTGGAAATTTCCAACGAAATTTCCAACGAATTTCAATTTTTCGACAATTTTTTCATAGTGTACAATTTTCGTTGGAAAATTCGTTGGAATTTTCCAACGAAAAATTTTTCGTTGGAAATTTCCCACGAAAAATTTTTCGTTGGAAATTTCCCACGAATTTTCCAACGATTTAAAAAAAATTGATTTTATTCGGCATTTTTTATATTCGTTGGAAAATTCGTTGGAAATTTCCAACGAAATTTCCAACGAATTTAAATTTTTCGACAATTTTTTCATAGTGTACAATTTTCGTTGGAAAATTCGTTGGAAATTTCCAACGAATTTTCCAACGAATTTGAATTTCCGGAAATTATTTTAGCGTGTATAATCTTCGTTGGAAAATTCGTTGGAAATTTCCAACGAATTTTCCAACGAATTTGAATTTCCGGAAATTATTTTAGCGTGTATAATTTTCGTTGGAAAATTCGTTGGAAATTTTCCAACGAATTTTTTTTTCGTTGGAAATTTCCAACGAATTTTCCAACGAATTTGAATTTCCGAATTTATTTTAGCGTGTATAATTTTCGTTAGAAAATTCGTTGGAAATTTCCAACGAATTTTCCAACGAATTTGAATTTCCGGAAATTATTTTAGCGTGTATAATTTTCGTTGGAAATTTCGTTGGAAATTTCCAACGAATTTTTTTTCGTTGGAAATTTCCAACGAATTTTCCAACGAATTTGAATTTCCGGAATTTATTTTAGCATGTATAATTTTCGTTGGAAAATTCGTTGGAAATTTCCAACGAATTTTTTTTTCGTTGGAAATTTCCAACGAATTTTCCAACGAATTTGAATTTCCGGAAATTATTTTAGTGTATATAATTTTCGTTGGAAAATTCGTTGGAAATTTCCAACGAATTTTTTTTCGTTGGAAATTTCCAACGAATTTTCCAACGAATTTGAATTTCCGGAAATTATTTTAGCGTGTATAATTTTCGTTGGAAAATTGGTTGGAAATTTCCAACGAATTTTTTTTCGTTGGAAATTTCCAACGAATTTTCCAACGAATTTGAATTTCCGGAATTTATTTTAGCGTGTATAATTTTCGTTGGAAAATTCGTTGGAAATTTCCAACGAAAATTTTTTCGTTGGAAATTTCCAACGAATTTTCCAACGAATTTGAATTTCCGGAAATTATTTTAGCGTGTATAATTTTCGTTGGAAAATTCGTTGGAAATTTCCAACGAATTTTTTTTTCGTTGGAAATTTCCAACAAATTTTCCAACGAATTTGAATTTCCGGAAATTATTTTAGCGTGTATAATTTTCGTTGGAAATTTCCAACGAATTTTTTTTTCGTTGGAAATTTCCAACAAATTTTCCAACGAATTTGAATTTCCGGAAATTATTTTAGCGTGTATAATTTTCGTTGAAAAATTCGTTGGAAATTTCTAACGAATTTTCCAACGAATTTGAATTTCCGGGAATTATTTTAGCGTACATAATTTTCGTTGGAAAATTCGTTGGAAATTTCCAACGAAATTTTCAACGAAAATTATAATTTTTTAAATTTTCTTTGTGGGGGTCTAATTTGTTTTTTGTTTGCGTCAGCGCGAGAGAGAGAGAGAGAGCAGTCGCACATGTCCATGTCCCTGTCCATGCCCGTCTCCACCCTTCAAATCCTCCCCCACCCCAAAACAATCCCAATTCTCCCTCCCCCGGCCACCACCTGACGTCATCGCCCCCGCGCCACCGTCCGCCTTCCTCCTCCTCCTCCCCGCCGCCGCCTCCGCCTCCGCCTCCATCTCCCGGTCCCGCGCGCCGTGATCATGCCCGCGCCCCGAGATCTTATCGTCGTCGTCGTCGTCGCCGGCGCCGGCGGCAATGCGCCCACGAAACCCTCCCTCCTCTCGTAATCCCCCTCGCTCCGTCCCCCTCCCCGGCCCCCGGCCCCTTCCCGCACGCGCTGCCTCCACGCCCGCCATTGATGTCTCGAGCGCCGAACCATGAGTTCCAGGAATGGTGGAACAAGCAGCGCGAGCGCGGCGGCCTCGACCCCTCCTCGCCCGACGGCGGCGTCGTCGTCGTTGGCGGCGGCGGCGGCCCCCTCCTCCCCGTCGAGATCCGGACCCCGCGGTCCGATCAGGCCGTGGAGAAGTCCCGCGCCCGCAGCGCCCGCCAGCTCTCCTGGGTCTGCCTACTCCGGTTCCAGCAGATCGCCTCGCTCGTCGCCTCCGCCGCCGGCTCCCTCGTGTCTTCCCCTCCGCCTCCTCCCCCGCTGCCCCCTTCTCCTTCGCCCTCTGTCTCCCCCTCCGCCTCCTCCCCCGCTGCCCCCCCTCCTCCTCCTCCTCTGTCGCCATGGCCGGCGAGCTCGGCGCTCGCCGGCGACGATGCTGGCCCTCGCCGGCCATGGCGAGGGCCGAGCTCGCCATGGCCGGCGAGCTCGAGCTTGCCCAGATCTGGGCGAGCTCGGCGCTCGCCGGCGACGATGCTGGCCCTCGCCGGCCATGGCGAGGGTCGAGCTCGCCATGGCCGGCGAGCTCGAGCTCGCCCAGATCTGGGCGAGCTCGGCCCTCGCCGGCGACGAGGCTGGCCCTCGCCGGCGGCGAGGGCGATTTTTCGAAATAAAATTTCAGAAAAAAAAAATTCGAAAAAAATAATTCGAAAAAAAAAATTCAAAAAAAAAATTCGAAAAAAAAAATTTCGTTGGAAAAAAATTTCCACGATTTTTCGAAAAAAAAAATCGAAAAATTTTTCCAACGAAAAATTTTTCGTTGGAAAAAAAATTTCCACGATTTTTCGACCAAAAATTTTTTTTTTGTAATTTTTCCAACGAAAAATTTTTCGTTGGAAAAAAAATTTCCACGATTTTTCGACCAAAAAAATTTTTTTTGTAATTTTTCCAACGAATTTAGCCACGAGTTTTCCAACGAATTTTCCAACGAAATAAATTTCGTCGCAAATTTCCAACGAAAATTGAAATTTTTCGTTGGAAAAATTTCCAACGACCTATTACCAACGAATTTTTTTTCGTTGGAAAATTCGTTGGAAATTCGTTTTCCAACGAATTTTTTCAAATTTTTTGTTGGAAATTTTGTTGGAAAAAAGCAGTTTTTTTGTAGTGGACGTCGATTGTAACATCCGGGATCTTTGGGCATGCTATCTTTAGCAGTCGAGACTGCTTGCACAATACATAAAATGTGACAAGCATTTTGTCAGTAGTGTAATCGCTAACCTCAGGTCAATCGATAAAAAAAATCTGATCTTAGGCCGTCGAGTCATGACACGACGACGTATAATTGAAAAGAAGAAAATCTGGCAGGAATCAGGAACATACTTCATCTGCGCAGTACCCTACAATATCTGTTGGACATACCATTCTCAATTCCTCCTTCTAGTGCCATCGCACCTCTCCCGCCAACATGGATCGCGCAAAGCATGCATGAGACTGTTCAGCGACCTAATCCCACTGGATCACCCCGTGGAATGTCCATTCCGATGGATTCAATGTTGTTTTTCCATCGGTGGCGACGAGATCATATGGCGAGTCCTCTGCGAATTCGGTGGGCATGGACTTCCAGTGCAGAGACGGCTTCCATTCTGCTTCCTTAAGCACCTTCGGTATCTCCTCCACTACCACTTGCTGCCCTCAGCAGCTAAATGGACATCGTCCCTGTGAAGAAGAATAGAGAACTCGTTCACTTTCAACGCACTGATGTGATGTAATCTTCAATCTGGACAAGAAAGCGGTGGAAGTTCACAGATGATTGTTCCTGAATTTGACACACTGTCGTGCTTTGCAAACCAATGATCTGTACAATCACGACTCATGATTTACCAAGATGGTCCAAATCTCATGTTGTGTTTTCAGCGGTATGAGCTGACTGCAACTTTAGCTTAATGCCAATAATAGCATGCAGTGTAAACATGATGGGAAAATACACTTCACTGCATGAGGAACTGTGAGTATGCCCACGGTACATACGTAAAGCCTGTGTTGAACCAATCAGGTCTTCTACGTATTGCATTGAATAGATCAACAGCTGGCACCCCTATCTCCTTGCACAGATTCAAACATGCTTCCGAATACATTTGACACAACTCATTTGTGCGTACTAGCTCACTGAAAAATGCACTGTATTTCAAGATAAAGATGCTATTAGATGATTGACATCTGGCAAGAAAAACGGAGATTTGTCCATGCATTGGAGTACCTTGAGCTATGACGAACTTTGTCTTCGTTGACAGGAGGGCAGCTAAGAAATATAATTCGTGTTGCATCTGAAAGACTCTGAATATTAATAGCCATTAGAATATCATTCACCTGATAGAACAGCATAATGCTTCTTAAAATGCAGTGAATATTGAATAGACGAAAAATTTTAGGATCAAATGCTTATGAAAGCATTCTTTCCTTCAGCAGAGCAAAAAAAAAGCTAAAATTTCTTTCTTGATCAACTTCTCAATTATGAAAGTTGAGAAGTTTGGTGACCTTTCTCAGAGATAGGATTGTCAGATTTATGATTCTGGAGATCTTACCGAGACAATATAAACGCATGCATCCTCAAAGAGCTAGTCCTAGAATTCAGATCAAATGTTTGTGAAAGTATTATTTCTTCCTGCACATCAAATGACGCCGGAATTTCTCTCTTGATGGACATCTCGTTGATGAAAGCGGAGAAGCTTGGCAAGCCTTCTCACAGACAGGACTGTCAAGTTTGTGATTCTCGAAATCTTACAAAGATAGTAAACACGTATACATCCCCAAAGAGCTTGTCATCTATTGTATTCACTGTTGCACTACAAAGAAAAGAAAGAGCATGTTCTGGCATCAAAGCACTACCACACTGTCGAGGTCACCACAAGTCCCCACCAAATGCAAGGGCAAAATAAATTTCGACGATGACAATTTCATCTCAGGATGCAAATTACGTACCTTAAGATGCTCTCCAATCGTTCTCATGTTTTCAACAATTCATGAAGAGGTACATGTGGGCCAAGCCCAGATGAGTGAGGCCCCAGTGAATCATTACCACCAAAATAAACTATTATGAGGGAAGGCTGTACTGCTGCATCCTAGAAAAAAATGAAGAACACACCAGTTAGAACTACGACGTGAGAAAGCCCATAAGATCGCCCCAGAGCACTGCACTTCTTTGTGCTTACCCTTCTGTTCAAATGCCAGGATTTAGGGAACACATAACAGATTTTCGAGAAGCTAAGTGCGATATAGAAGACGCCTTTAGCAAGTACCTAAACTATGCAGCTGAGATACTCTAGGACTAACACAGAGTATACTACAGCCAAAGAAGTGAAAGCTACCGACCAGCAGTCTAATGTTACATAAGCAAGCTCAGTAACTGTGCCTTTGAGAAGAGGTGCACTCAAGCAGACTCATGCCCCTTTCGAGTTCCAAACATAACTATCCTCGAAGCACGTGCGTTCCTTATAAAGACAACCATTCTCAATCGCTTTGGAGACAAGATCATAGCACAGATGAGAAATTTGAAAGGTGCTACTGCTAATGTGCAGAAGAACAGTCAAGGTACATGGTGTGTTATCCGTCGAGTATCACTCCTTTGCAAAGACGCAGAATTTCCCTAAAATAATCCATTCCAATGAAAACATTCCGCTTCCCCTGCCAAGCTAGACCCATCGTAACCGACGCAAGGATGCCGTAAGTACAAAAGGCACAAGTAAACAGACAAACCGCATCTGATGAGGACGTGCTAGATCGCCACAGGCTTAGTTTATAGACAATTTCCAGGAAATAAATGCTTGTACATTGCCTTTGGGGAAACTTGATCTAGAACCAGGGCGGCGCGCCGCAAGTTCCATCCATAGTATCCTCGCAACACTATGTCAGCCTGTGACGATCAGTTAAGTATTCATCTACGAGCAAATACTATGAATTCGACATGCGTAGCTCGTCAGATCATGGGTTGGTGCACGAACAAATTACCGACACAGAACGCTATCAAAGCGCCAAAACAAACGTATATATTCACACGACGAAACTCTCCGGAATCGAACACGAACAACCTCTCAAACGAAACGAAGAGGTTAAGGATCGAAACGGCAACCTTTTACCTTACGAGCGTAGAAGTCGTCGGAGAGGATGGCAGCCCAACCGCCGTTGCTGTAGCTGAGCTGCACTATGGAAGAGCCGAACTGCAGGACGAACTGAGGCCTCCCTGGCCCCACCATCTCCTCCTAAAACACCCCTCTGTTCTCCGAACGAAGCAGTTCAGTTCGACGATGAAGCGATCCACCGATTTTCTCGGAGAGAATGGACCGGAATGAGATTCGCGATCGCCGATTGTATTGGTGGCTGGTTGTGTTCAGGGAGAGAGAGAGAGACTATGGTTGCGTCGACCACGAGAGATTAATTGCGATCATGGGAACTCTCGTTAAATTGGGGTAAAAAATTGCAGAATTTGAGTAATTGTACAAATGCTGCAAAAAAATTTAATTTAAAATGCAGCACAAAATGGTTTAATGTTGTCGTGCACTCGATCGGGGTCCTCTAACTCCCTAAATTGCTGTCTGTATTTGTTAGAATGTTGTCGTAAGGAGTGATGAATTTATCAAGATGAAGAAAAGGATTGTTGAATTTGCGATGCGGGTAGTGCAAATACACGCACCAACCGCCGGCCAGTGCACGGGCAAATCTCACATGCCAGCCGGTGTGTGCGAACCCACTCTAGCTTTTGCCGTTCGATCGTGAGAATTCCACGCGAGGCCCCCGGCATTTGACGGCCGAGACGAATTGGGCTCGCACTGTCCAGGCGCATATAAGTTTTTCTTTTTTTTTGCCCAACTAGGACTGTTGTCGATGAACGCAACCTATGACAATTGTGGTTGGCTGGTTGTTAACCGGAGCTTGGTGGGTCTTCTAGCGTCGGTGCTTGAATTTGGGGCGTTAGACATCAATAAGACAGCGGCCACTTGCATTGTCCGTGGGCCTTTGAACCAATTGCTGCGGTCATTAAACCCCACCAGCACGAAGCTCGAGCCAGCATGTGTTGAACTGTTGGGGAATACGCGATGTGATGTGCCTCCCCTGATCTTGCAGTAAAATAATCATGGGCTAAAAAATGAGGATATATTTTGGCATTTTCTCGACTTTCGACAAAAATATGATTGTAGAATATTAATACCCTTCTATGTTTCAATGGATACGTTAATTCTCATTTTCATCGTGAATTTAATGCAGAGTTGCTAACTACAACCATGGAACCAAGCTCGATATCAATTTTTCTAGATGATTGATGAAGTTGGAGATTGCCCTTTTAGGTAACTTGTGAGTTTTTACTCGAGACTCTAAATGACTTGGGACCTATTTTTACTACATAGTATTTGGACTACTACAGTTTTAATAGAAGTATGGTAAAACTATTTAAATAGCTAGTAAACTATGGCATCCAACACAAGATTGTTTGCTTTGTTTAATTCCCCAATCAAAGCTTTACACATGGTTACCATACATGTTAATATTATACTCTGCTTTAGCAAGCTAGTTTATGTTCAACCAACAAATAGCTTCTCAATAGAATCTTCAATTTTCTTGTCCTTCTTGCTGCACTTATCTTCTTGTTTCCCTTGTGACCTCTTGAGAACATCGACTTCTGACAAACTCAGGGTGAACAAAAGCCAATTTTAGTCCTTACTAGCAACAAACTTAATGATATCTCACCTACCACTTCTAGTTCAGCAACGTCTGGTGCTAGATCTTTGTTAACCCTTTTCTTATGAACTAATCTTAGAATCAATCTTGCTTTTGAGTCTTCTGGAACAATCCAGCTTTGGTACAATTTGTTGGAAAAGTCTAGCACAATTGAAGTCTAAATATCACATTAGGAGATCTAATAGACAATGCCTAAATAATATGTAACTTACATAACATTTATGAGAACAAAATGATCTACATAAGTCCCTTACTCTATAAACAGCCAACTAGATACACCGAATATTGGGTATAGTCACTCGAAACATGTATGATTATTCACCAACTGATGATATCAAGTTAAATTTGCTTAACATAATGCTACCTTTTATGATGAAATTTCTCAGTAACATTTATATGATATTGTTCTTTTCAGATTCAGTGCTCCCATTTTGTATGATTAATGAGCATTGTCGTTGACTTCTCGTTAGTGGTAAGTGATTTTTGAACAATTTCTTCCTTTATATAATGAGAATTGTCTCTCACGCTTTGAATTGATCAAGCCTGTGTCATACTAACGCGCTGCGTCTATCCACTTTCAGGTGACACTGCACCGACGGGGAAAAGAAATTAGGAGTCCAACCCTTTTGCACTAGCTTTATCTTTGGAATGTCGACCCATGATAATGTATTAGTAATTGGAAGCAAGCCAGTCTTGCTTAGGAGTGAAAAAATTCTAGTCATTGCTGTCCGTTAATGTTGTTTTAGTTTCTTTCTTTTTAAAAAAAAAAAAGAAAAAGAAAAAATTCATCTGATGATTTGGTTCTGTATTTGTGGTAGGTTCACAATTCCAATCTATATACGCGAAAGCGAAAAAAAAAAAAAAAACAAGCCTAGCCCGGGCCTTTGGGTGTACGATGAATAGGGTCTCGAGTGGGTCTAGGCGGGTCAAGCATGACCCTATAGGTTTCGGGTCAGGTCGGATATCAAGAAAGCTTGACCCGACGCATTGACACCCCTAGTAGCCAGGCACCCCAAAAAAAAAAGAATAAAAAAATTCAAAAGAAGTCATTAAATATCTCCCTCTTTAGAAAATTCAGATTCTTGTGGCCACTGTCTGTGCACCTCATAAAGTATATATATCCTAGAAATGAATGAAATTCGACCAAAAAAAATATATTTTATGTGCCAAATTTGGCTGCCTTGCTCTATTACACACTAATGCAAGTCAAAGTGATATCCCTCGTGCGCATAGAAAAAAGGATGTCATTTTCAACGAGGCATTTAATGTAGCATAAAGTTCGGGTCATTTTCCAAAGGATTGAGCAAAGGGCTGGCACTTGCTCCGAGTAAATTTCCTTCTTAAAAATTGATTTGCTAATTGGGGAGTTTTTCCTTTTCTTTGTAAATTTGGCATTGCATAATGTTATGTTTGGAAGTGTGAACTTTTCACAGCTGTGAAAAGCATATGAATCCACCCCTCCGAAGTTGAACCTGCTAAAAAAAGTAACACGATGTGAATTTGAGTACAATTACAGCTACAGAGTAACAGAGGTGCTAAGGAATCTCAAGAATCTTCTAAACAATTTATTTCACTTTTTTAGTCACAGTTTAATATACACACCTGGTAATTTAAATTCGAAGCCTATTGTGGAGCACGAATGAGATGTCATTTTTTATTCGGGGAATATATAATTCCAATCCACTTCGGGCAAAAGAGGAATGCTAAACTTGGTCAGGATTAGAGGTGATCGGTTCTTGACCTAGAATTGAGATCCAACCTTGTGGTTCTCGATTCCAATTACGAAATTGGGAGCAGAATTGGTTGGTTTGGGCATACCCAACTATTATTCTGTGTAAAATACCAACTTTTTTAAGATAAAATGTAAAAATTGCACCATTTTACTATAAAAACATATGGTGATAATGTAATTACCGTTTATTAGGAAAGTGAAATCCATTGTTACCAATGCATTTATGTCAACCAAATCGCTTCATTATCTTCCTAGTGCTAGCTTCCTCAAACAAATGCTACAAAAGAAAAAAGAGAGAGGATAATTTGAGCATGTTCCAACCACTCTCTCCACAAAAGCAAAGATTTCCAAAACTCGGAATTACATTGGAAGGCTTGAAATTTAATGGACTACTAATCTTCTGGGGTTTCTCTGAGCAACCATTTCGACATTACGAGCTCTTGTTACTCTCTTAAGTCGGTTCTCATGCTATTTGACAAGGCTCTGAGCTTTAGAGGAGAGAGACACGGAAGCAATCTTTAGCTCCCATGAAGCATGTTCATAATCAAGGCTATCGAAAATGGTAGAGCATGGTCGAACACACAAAATGTTCTACTAAAATGTGAATTAACGTTTCAATATTTAAGTGTGACGAAAATTTTCAGAAGTTTCAAATTTAAAAAGGTAATAAAGTCTGTGAATCACGAATTCTAAAATTAAATAAAACGAAGTAAAAAAGAAAAGTCACTTTGAACATGTTCCAGAAGCGAGAAACAAAAATTAAAAAAATAAGAAGAAGAAGAAGAGGAAGGTGAAAAGTGGGAACACGACCGAGACAACCGGAAGTGACGCAATCATGACGACTCACTATGCACCTATTCTTTTGTACTCTAGCGACCCCCGAAGCCGTCGAATTATTTCATTGACCTCTCCGACAAAAGGAAGTGACGTGCTAAAAAAGGAAAGATTCTTTTGGTACTGGAAAGTTTTCAAATTCTGATTTTCTCGGAAAATAAAAGAGATCATGGAAAAATAAAACTGGATTTGACAACCAAGGAAAAAACTAAAAAGAAAAAGGGAAAATGATACAAACAGTCCATGAACTTTTAATTTGTTAATGTGGTCTCTGAACTTTGGTCCAATGTGTAATGTGGTCCTTGAACTTTTAATATGTTCAATATCGTCCCTGAACTTTTAGATATATGTTCAATTTAGTATTTGAACTATATGAAAATGTTCAATGTAGTCCTTCCACTAAATTCAAGTTCATGGACTATATTGAACATTTTTCATAGAGTTCATGGACTAAATTGAACATGTATCTAAAAATTCAGGGTCCACATTGAACAAATTAAAAGTTCATAGATCATATTGAATATCAGGTTAAAGTTCAAGGACCACATTAAATAAATTAAAATTTTAGGAACCGCATTGTATATTAGATCAAAGTTCAAAAATCGTTTGAGTCGTTATCCCAAAGAGAAAATCGTAGCGGGGTTGACAGGAGATGTTGGGCCGCGAGTCTTTAACCGAGAGAGAGCAACCTGTGAGCCATATTCTGCTGGTTGGACAAGCAATTTGGGAGTGGAGAAGTTGTTGGTAAGACACTGCGGATCAGGATCGCAGATAGTAAAGAGGACTCTTGCACCAAGTGTCTGCACTTACACTTCTCTCGAGAACAAGGAAGGACAGTAGTACTCACTTGTCAGCTGACTTTTTTGAGAAGCTTCAGGTGAGATAATGCCTCTCATGCCTCTCTCTCTCTCTCTCTCTCTCTCTCTCTCTCTCGATCACACGCACACATCTCTGTGCCATTCTTGTTGGCCGGCCCGTATGGCTCGGCCGAGCGCCCTAGGATCAGCATAGCGAGATATTAACGGTACGGTAAAAAGATGGATAGAATTTGTGCACCTGATTTGGATTCCATCGGCCTGGATGCGGAAATGACGATGAACCGGTGCCGTAGGTCTTCTCCCCTGTCGCCCCCGAAGCCCCCGAAGCCCCCGGCGCTATGAGACCGCCTCAGCCAACTCACGGAAGCCTTAGGTGAGTTTGAGAGCGTTTGAGAGAGATTGGAGAGAGTTAGGCGCAGAGGAGGGACCTGCAGCTCTATTTATAGAGTTTCCAGCCAGGTCCTCTCATAACGGGCCGGGCCGAACTCGGCCCACACAAGCCAGGCCCATATCCGACTGATTAAGAAATTTTATATCCAAATTTATTAGACCAAACCCATAAGCGGGTAATAACAATCTCAATTAATGTAATCCACATTAGGAAAACGTTACATTCTCCCACTTGGGCTATATTAATTGAAATCGTACCTTATGTGCACTTTTATTTGGTCTATGGATAATTCTCAATAGTCAATCCGATCCCATAAAGTTTCAAACACCGAATCATGGCGGTAACTGCATGTAATCACGTAGAGCCTTCCATGGTCACAAGTGCCTTAGACTTTACTGATATGGATTCGATATGGTTGTGTGGCAAACGGATGACACCTCATAAAGAGTGATACCTCATGTGTCATCTCCTTTGTCAGTCCTCATTCTCTTTCCTTAAGTGTCACAAAAAACCTGATGTGTCACTAGAGAATATCTTTATGGTTCCAATAAACCTACATATGTCTTATCCTTATTGTTAACATTACTTTATGTGCAATAAGACATATCCTTAAGGCTAATAACTGAATGCCCATAGCCTTTACTCAAGGTTTACACAGTACCTTAAGATTTTCACCTTATATGTGTATTTAACATAACAAAAATGCATTCAGAAAAACTTTATTGAATGCAAATGAGTTGATACACATCCAAAATGTTACAAAGAGTAACATAACACAGATGTAAACTTTATTAGAGCACAAATTAAAAACAGCTCCCACTAAACAACAGTATCCCATGATACTCCTAAGCCCATGTTAACGACATGTCGTTCAAAAATACAAGGGCGAAGGCCTTTAGTTAGTGGATCTGCTAGCATATCATCTGTGGAAATGTGCTCTACTGTAATGTCACCATCTCTGACTTTTTCCTTTATGGTCAAGTACTTGACCTCCATATGCTTAGACCCCTTGAGACCTCTGTTGTTGTTAACAAACAACACTGCAGAGTTATTGTCACAATACAACTGTATGGGCCGATCCATAAAATCAAATACGGTCAACTCCCTAATGAGGTTCCGGAGCCAAATTGCCTGAGTAGCGGCCGAAAAGCATGCTACAAACTCCGCTTGCATGGTAGAGGATGTCATTGATTTCTGTTTCTCACTTTTTCATGATACTGCACCTCCTGCTAACTTAAAGATATAACCCGTTGTCGACTTCCTTTCATCCTGACAGTCAGCAAAGTCTGAATCCGAATACCCTACCAGCTGTAGGTTCTGAACATATATGTAGATCAGCATATAGTCTTTTGTCCTCTTCAGGTACCTCATCACCTTCTTGGCAGCAACCCAGTGATCATGTCCTGGATTTGACTGATATCTGCCTAGAAGTCCTGTTGCAAAAGCAATGTCTGGCCTAGTGCAAACTTGAGCATACATGATACTTCCAAGTGCACTAGCATAAGGTACATCCTTCATTTGGGTTTTCTCAACATCCGTATGAGAACACTGTGACAGACTCAGTTTATCACCCTTTATGACAGGAGCAATTCCTGGCTTGCAGTCCTGCATATTGAATCTTTCAAGGATACGATTAACATATGTTCTCTGAGACAAACCCAATACTCGGCGAGAACGATCCCTATGGATCTCAATGTCTAGGACAAAAGACGCCTTATCAAGATCCTTCATGTCAAAATCCTTCGACAACATTCGTTTTGTCTCATGTAGTAATCCAATATCACTACTCGCAAGTAAGATGTCATCTACATAGAGAATGAGAAAAATAAACTTCCTCCCACTGACCTTGCTGTATATACACTGATCCAACTTGTTCTCAACAAAACCTAATGAAGTGACAACACTATGAAACTTCAAATACCATTGTCTAGAAGCTTGCTTAAGTCCATAAATAGATTTCTTCAATCTACACACAAGCTCACCTGAATCATCAGCTGCAAAACCTTCAGGTTGCATCATATAGACTTCCTCATCAAGGTCTCCATTTAGAAAGGCAGTCTTAACATCCATCTGGTGTAATTCCATATCAAAATGAGCTACCAATGCCATGATCACTCTAAAAGAATCCTTAGAAGATACTGGTGAAAAAGTCGCCTCATAATCTACTCCTTCTCTTTGAGTGAAACCCTTGGCTACCAGTCTGGCTTTGAATTTCTCAATCTTTCCTTTGGAATCCCTTTTAGTCTTGCATACCCATTTGCAACCAATGGGCTTGTAACCTTTAGGCAATTCAACAAGCTCCCAAACACCATTATATTTCATAGACTGAATCTCATCTTTCATTGCATCCACCCACATATCTGATTGAGGACAAGAAATTGCATCTGAATAAGTTACTGGATTAACCACACAGCCTATATCATAGTCATGCTCTCCCAGATAGACCATATAGTCCGGTGGTATAGCCGATCGTCTCTGCCTGATAGATCTCCTGAGTGGAGCTACTACTTCCTCATCCTGCACCTGAGGGGTTTGAAGTTCTTCATCAGGAGCTGTTTCAATAACAGGATCCTGGACCACAACAGGCTCAGTCTGTGGTGTAGGGAGCTCCATAATTGTCTGTACAGGTAGAGAAATCGACACTGTAGTACCTACCATATTACTATCCTCAATGGTCTGTGAGCAACTACCCTTCTCGGCTACATCAAATTCTAGAAATTTCGCTGTCTGCGATTCGACAATTCTTGTACCTCCATGGGGACTGTAAAACCGATACCCCTTCGAATGATCTGGGTAAGATACGAAGTAACATCGAGTGGTTCTGGATTCTAACTTGCTCAATGTAGGATTATATAACCTTACTTCTGCAGGACACCCCCAAACTTTAAGATGATTTAGGCTAGGTTTACGTCCAGTCCATAATTCAAAAGGAGTCTTTGGAACAGCCTTGGTAGGAACACGGTTTAGAATGTAGAGAGCTGTCCTCAAGGCTTCACCCCACAGAAAATCAGGTAAGTTCGTCCTGCTAATCATACTCCTCATCATGTCCATGAGGGTGCGATTCCGTCTTTCGGCCACACCGTTTTGCTCAGGACTCCCGGGCATAGTAAATTGAGCCACTATTCCAGAATCTTCCAAGTATTTGGCAAATGGCCCTTTCAGCTGTCCAGCATCGCCATGCCTGCCGTAATACTCACCACCTCGATCAGACCTGACAACCTTTATGACTTTTCCCAGCTGTTTCTCGACTTCAGTCCGAAAAATCTTGAATTTGTCAAGAGACTCAGACTTCTCCTTAATCAAGAACAGATAACCATATCGGGAATAGTCGTCTATAAATGTGATGAAATAGAAATTTCTATACAATGTTGCCGTATAGGGTCCACTGATGTCAGTGTGAATGACTTCCAACAGGTCAGAACTACGGACTGCGGTTTTCTTCTTTATCTTGATCATCTTACCCCTACAACAGTCTACACAAGTATCTAGGTCACTTTCAAGAGTAGGCAGGATGTTTGTCTTTATCAGCCTTTCCACTCTTTCCTTAGAAATGTGAACACCATTCTTCTTCAAGGGTGTTTTCTCAGGACCCAAATAGTCCACATGACCGGTGCTTTCAGGAGTTCCTTTCTGAGTACGATTCTTCAACTTACTACTCTTCCTGCTACTGGAACTAGAGGCATAGAGAGCAATATTCCCTTTATCTTTCTTTAGTTTCTCTTCCTCTGCCACTACCCTAACTATTAGGTCATTGACCGACCACTTTTTATCTTTGGAATTATAGTTAGTCTTTATAATTCCAAATTCAGTAGGAAGGGTATTCAGGGCTTGATGCACAATGTAAGCATCAGAAAGGATAATATCATGAACCTTTAGTTTTGTCTGGAGGTCTACCATCCTAAGGACGTAATCCCTAACCCCACTTGAACCATCATACCTCATATTATTGAGTAACTGCATGTATATTCCAGCCTCGGCATTAGATGAGACATGGTTCCTTGCTTCTAGGGTTTCCATCATTTCTTTAGCAGTGCAGTCAGCTGGCAAACTACTCTTCAAGTGGTCCTTAATGGATCGCTTCATCAGTAACAAGCAAATCCTATTGCTCTTTTCCCAGGCGGCACTCAGTGCCTTTTCTATGTCTGTACTTTCAGCAGTGACATCTGCTGGCTTATCCTCAGTGAAAGCAATATGAATATCTGCCAGCTCCATACCAAACAGAAAATCCTCTTTCCATTTTTTAAAGGTTGAACCAGTAAGAACCTCAATACTTATGGAGTTGCCGTTCAGGGAGAAGGTGACTGATAAAAAACAAGCAATGTCTATAATCAGCATCATGTGAGTACTTTTCTGAGAATTACACACATCATCATATAATCACCTTTGGGCAGAATACATGATATGCAATTGTATATCCTCTACATTACAACGGCCATGAGAATATATTCCAATCTTTTATGAATTCACCACCTTTGGGTGTATGAACCACTAGGATCAGTCATTCCTCACGCATGTTGTATATGCACCCCTCCATGAACCAATACATAATCACCTCCTTTGGGAGTATAATAATATATTAGAACAGGAGACATCCCAACAATACGAGACTGATATTTCTCAAACTCAATCAAGTGTGCCACTTTGGCGGTCACTACCAAATTGAATCATTGAAACTCTCTCATACTGAGGATATAAACTTTATGTCTCACATATACTATATAGATGTAATTCTAGACTGGAAGACATGGGCAATGTCTCTAAAATTACATACCATGCTAATTACATTGCTTTATACATTGATATATGTTGAACCTTATACATACAATCAATGAAACAGGATCTACACGTCCTTATGGCATCATATACATGTAAGATTTAATCTGTATCTCTTAAACCATAGAGAAATACAGGAAAATACGAAAATATACCCTAAAAATACGCGTATATAGGGTTCCGTATGTATTTTCACATCCTTAAAAATATCAAACATGTAAAATAAATATACCAAAGTGTAGAGAATCTCAATACGAGCACGACGGTACCTTGCACGCTCTAATCGGAGACCGGACGCGCCCTCACGCGCCTCCTGAAGGTGCGGCGCGTGAAGCCCACGCCGGCGCCTTAGCCGGCAAAAAGACCGGTCCGACCAGTCCGACCGCCGACCGGTCCGATCGCATACCGGTTCGACCGATTTCCGGTCCGACCGGTTTGATCGGTTCGGTCAACGGGTCGGACTCCGGGTCGGGTCAAATTCCGGATCGGATCCTGAGTCGGGTCCGGAGTCGGGTCGGGTCGGGTCGGCCAGATCGACCCGGCTCGCGGAAACCCTAGCGCGTGTGTTGCACGCGCCTGGGAACACCCGCGCGTGGCCGCGCGTGTGCCACCGTGGCTCTCCGACGCCCCGGCGCGTGGCGGCGCGTGCGGCCGTTTCCGGCGGCCCCCGGTGGCCGGCGACCACTCATTTTTCTCGTCTCGCGACGATCTATCCATCTATGTGATTTATTCTAACTTTCAACGGATGAAAAAATCACAAGCCCATACGAACAGTACCGGCCCGTTTCTCGACTATGGCGGCTCTGATACCACATGTTGGCCGGCCCGTATGGCTCGGCCGAGCGCCCTAGGATCACCATAGCGAGATATTAACGGTACGGTAAAAAGATGGATAGAATTTGTGCACCTGATTTGGATTCCATCGGCCTGGATGCGGAAATGACGATGAACCGGTGCCGTAGGTCTTCTCCCCTGTCGCCCCCGAAGCCCCCGGTGCTATGAGACCGCCTCAGCCAACTCACGGAAGCCTTAGGTGAGTTTGAGAGCGTTTGAGAGAGATTGGAGAGAGTTAGGCGCAGAGGAGGGACCTGCAGCTCTATTTATAGAGTTTCCAGCCAGGCCCTCTCATAACGGGCCGGGCCGAACTCGGCCCACACAAGCCGGGCCCATATCCGACTGATTAAGAAACTTTATATCCAAATTTATTAGACCAAACCCGTAAGTGGGTAATAACAATCTCAATTAATGTAACCCACATTAGGAAAACGTTACAATTCTGCTTTTAGCTGCTTACGTCTTTATGCTGGGCCTATTTGGAGGAACAGTGTCGGAGGCAGAGGCAAAGGCAGAGCAAAAGGTTTATTTTTTCGCCTCCTTTTGCATGATCAAGATTCTTGCAAAAGAGGAGGCAGAGCAAAAAAATGAAAAAAGAGTAAATTTTGTTCTTTTGTGCTGGTTCAGATCAAAGGTGGTTTTGGCACAAATCTGATGAATTCATCATGTTAACCTTTCTTCATGTCTATGTCTTGTGAACGGTCTTTTGAAATGCTGGTCCATTTGCTGATTTCTCGTACGGGTTTTTTGACAAATTCTGCTTTGTGAGGCTTCTTGTGCACCCTTCAGCTTCTTGTGTGTCCATTTGCGTTCGCACACGCGCACACAATAAATTTACACAAGTCATTATTCTAATTAATTTTTCTAAGGGTGCTCAACCGATGAGATAAAACTCTTCGAAGTACAGTCCCCTCAATCAGCAGTCTTTGATCTCTGTAACTTTGACTTTTATGGTTGAAAGAATATCTCGTATCTTGATTGCTTAATAGCTAATCCATTCAAATCCCACGAGAAGATGCTCATGGTATATTTCTCGGATGATTGTTCAGAGTAGCTTTGTCTTTAGTTGCTTATAGATTTGAGAAAACTGACTGCAGTGCAGTTTCTTTTTAATTGATCAATTTGTGCTCAACCGTCTTTCAACTATGTCTTTCACAGCTCGCCCGATAATTGGACTCCTTTGGCTTGAAATATAAATTGCTGATTCTAGATGTTCACTGTTGCAGCCCCCCAGACAATTCTGTTTATTTATGTACAGAATTAATAAGTTGCATAAGAGATCTGTGTCCCGGGTACGGTAGCATGGCCATAAAAAATGGAGCAACCGAAGATTCAGGAACCAATGAAGCTGCCACATCAAGGAGTCTTGAGGTGGCGGCGGCGGCAGGGAGCCCCACCGTAAATGAGAAGCAGGACTCCAACAAGAGCAAGGGAGATGAGAAAGTGAACACGGTTCCATTCCACAAGCTGTTCTCATTTGCGGATTCTACTGATATACTATTGATGGTTGTTGGGTCGATAGGCGCAGTCGGGAATGGCCTTTCTCTGCCCCTTATGACCCAATTGTTCGGAGAGCTGATCGATACGTTCGGCAGCAACCAGGGTGACAGCCATGTTGCAGATCTTGTGTCCAAGGTAAAAGCTTTGCAAATATGGACTTGGTGGATTGTTACAGAGAAACTCTTTTCTTGAAAAGGAAATTTCTTTTGGAGTGCTTGTGTTGTGATTGTGAATTAACTGATTAGATTATTTGTGAATACTTCAGATAGCTCTGAAGTTTGTCTACCTGGCACTCGGGTGTGGAGCAGCGGCCTTTCTTCGTGAGTGCATCTTGAGTCTTGACTTACTTTTAGTTCAGAGTCGAACTCTTTATCTTAGGAAATGAGAAAATTTAATCTTGGTTCTTCCTTTCATTTGGTCAGTGGTGTCTTGCTGGATGGTCACCGGCGAGCGACAGGCTGCGAGAATAAGGGGCCTGTATTTGCAAACTATATTGAGACAAGATGTCGCCTTCTTTGACAAAGAGACTAACACCGGATAGGTCGTTGGGAGAATGTCGGGCGACACAATCCTCATCCAGAATGCCATGGGTGAAAAGGTCATACTTTCCTTGTACTGGAATAACAATTGTGTAAAGAATTGAATATTTTGTCTGGTGTACTTAGTATACACTTTTCCATCCTGGATTTTGACGGATTGCTAGATTAGTGCAGGTGGGGAAGTTCATACAGCTCGTGTCAACATTTGTCGGAGGTTTCGTGATAGCTTTTACCAAGGGGTGGCTATTGACCATGGTCATGCTGGTCATGATTCCTCTGCTAGTGATTGCGGGTGGAGTTAGGTCCCTCATCATTTCAAAGGAGGCATCTCATGGGCAAAGTGCGTATGCGAAGGCAGCAAATGTTGTTGATCGGACTATTGGTTCAATCAGAATGGTATGTTGCATTGACGTAGCTGAATTCACAGAATTGTGCATGTGTGCCAACTAAATAGACATATTCCAAGAACAGAACAGATATCTTGATGTCTTTTGCTCTAAAACTCATTTTCAGCCATAACTCTAATCATTTACTACAGAGTACGACTATTATCACATTTTGGTGCAGGTTGCATCGTTTACCGGAGAGAAGCGAGCCATTGCAAATTACAGCAAATCCCTTATGGATGCATACAGATCAGGTGTCCATGAAGGTCTGGCGACTGGATTAGGTCTTGGATCAGTCATGCTAATCACCTTCGGCGGTTATGCTTTGGCGATATGGTACGGCGCGAAGTTGATATTAGACAAGGGATATAACGGGGGCACAGTGATTAATGTGATCATGGCAGTCTTAACTGGTTCTATGTGAGTTGCACCCAACTCTCCTTTTTCTTTTTGGTCTCAGTTCTCTTGGTTCAATTCCTTGTTAAGCCCTAGAGAAATTTAGAAAGCCTAATCATGGATTTTCTTTCTTTTTCCCCTCATTTTTTGGGGCATGGTGTGTTGGCCGGCCCGTATGGCTCGACCGAGCGCCCTAGGATCACCATAGCGAGATATTAACGGTACGGTAAAAAGATGGATAAAATTTGTGCACCTGATTTGGATTCCATCGGCCTGTATGCGGAAATGACGATGAACCGGTGCCGTAGGTCTCCTCCCCTGTCGCCCCCGGCGCTATGAAACCGCCTCAGCCAACTCACGGAAGCCTTAGGTGAGTTTGAGACGTTTGAGAGAGATTGGAGAGAGTTGGGCGCAGAGGAGGGACCTTCAGCTCTATTTATAGAGTTTCTAGCCAGGCCCTCTCATAACGGGCCGGGCCGAACTCGGCCCACACAAGCCGGGCCCATATCCGACAAATTAAGAAACTTTATATCCAAATTCATTAGACCAAACCCATAAGTGGGTAATAACAATCTCAATTAATGTAACCCACATTAGGAAAACGTTACATTCTCCCACTTGGGCTATATTAATTGAAATCGTACCTTATGTGCACCTTTATTTAGTCTATGGATAATTCTCAATAGTCAATCCGATCCCATAAAGTTTCAAACACCGAATCATGGCGGTAACTGCATGTAATCACGCAGAGCCTTCCATGGTCACAAGTGCCTTAGACTTTACTGATATGGATTCGATATGGTTGTGTGGCAAACGGATGACACCTCATAAAGAGTGATACCTCATGGTCATCCCCTTTGTCAGTCCTCATTCTCTTTCCTTAAGTGTCACAAAAAACCTGATGTGTCACTAGAGAATATCTTTATGGTTCCAATGAACCTACATATGTCTTATCCTTATTGTTAACATTACTTTATGTGTAATAAGACATATCCTTAAGGCTAATAACTGAATGCCCATAGCCTTTACTCAAGGTTTACACAGTACCTTAAGATTTTTACCTTATATGTGTATTTAACATAACAAAAATGCATTCAGAAAAACTTTATTGAATGCAAATGAGTTGATACACATCCAAAGTGTTACAAAGAGTAACAGAACACAGATGTAAACTTTATTAGAGCACAAATTAAAAACAGCTCCCACTAAACAACAGTATCCCATGATACTCCTAAGCCCATGTTAACGACATGTCGTTCAAAAATACAAGGGCGAAGGCCTTTAGTTAGTGGATCTGCTAGCATATCATCTGTGGAAATGTGCTCTACTGTAATGTCACCATCCCTGACTTTTTCCTTTATGGTCAAGTACTTGACCTCCATATGCTTAGACCCCTTGAGACCTCTGTTGTTGTTAACAAACAACACTGCAGAGTTATTGTCACAATACAACTGTATGGGTCGATCCACAAAATCAAAAACGGTCAACTCCCTAATGAGGTTCCGGAGCCAAATTGCCTGAGTAGCGGTCGAAAAGCATGCTACAAACTCCGCTTCCATGGTAGAGGATGTCATTGATTTCTGTTTCTCACTTTTCCATGATACTGCACCTCCTGCTAACTTAAAGATATAACCCGTTGTCGACTTCCTTTCATCCTGACAGCCAGCAAAGTCTGAATCCGAATACCCTACCAACTGTAGGTTCTGAATATGTCTGTAGATCAGCATATAGTCTTTTGTCCTCTTCAGGTACCTCATCACCTTCTTGGCAGCAACCCAGTGATCATGTCCTGGATTTGACTGATATCTGCCTAGAAGTCCTGTTGCAAAAGCAATGTCTGGCCTAGTGCAAACTTGAGCATACATGATACTTCCAAGTGCACTAGCATAAGGTACATCCTTCATTTGGGTTTTCTCAACATCCGTATGAGAACACTGTGACAGACTCAGTTTATCACCCTTTATGACAGGAGCAATTCCTGGCTTGCAGTCCTGCATACTGAATCTTTCAAGAATACGATTAACTTATGTTCTCTGAGACAAACCCAATACTCGGCGAGAACGATCCCTATGGATCTCAATGCCTAGGACAAAAGACGCCTTATCAAGGTCCTTCATGTCAAAATCCTTCGACAACATTCGTTTTGTCTCATGTAGTAATCCAATATCACTACTCGCAAGCAAGATGTCATCTATATAGAGTATGAGAAAAATAAATTTTCTCCCACTGACCTTGCTGTATATACACTGATCCAACTTGTTTTCAACAAAACCTAATGAAGTGACAACACTATGAAACTTCAAATACCATTGTCTAGAAGCTTGCTTAAGTCCATAAATAGATTTCTTCAATCTACACACAAGCTCACCTGAATCATCAGCTGCAAAACCTTCAGGTTGCATCATATAGACTTCCTCATCAAGGTCTCCATTTAAAAAGGCAGTCTTAACATCCATCTGGTGTAATTCCATATCAAAATGAGCTACCAATGCTATGATCACTCTAAAAGAATCCTTAGAAGATACTGGTGAAAAAGTCGCCTCATAATCTACTCCTTCTCTTTGAGTGAAACCCTTGGCTACCAGTCTGGCTTTGAATTTATCAATCTTTCCTTTGGAATCCCTTTTAGTCTTGCATACCCATTTGCAACCAATGGGCTTGTAACCTTTAGGCAATTCAACAAGCTCCCAAACACCATTATATTTCATAGACTGAATCTCGTCTTTCATTGCATCCACCCACATATCTGATTGAGGACAAGAAATTGCATCTGAATAAGTTACTGGATCAACCACACAGCCTATATCATAGTCATGCTCTCCTAGATAGACCATATAGTCCGGTGGTATAGCCGATCGTCTCTACCTGATAGATCTCCTGAGTGGAGCTACTACTTCCTCATCCTGCACCTGAGGGGTTTGAAGTTCTTCATCAGGAGCTGTTTCAATAACAGGATCATCGACCACAATAGGCTCAGTCTGTGGTGTAGGGAGCTCCATTATTGTCTGTACAGGTAGAGAAATCGACACTGTAGTACCTACCATATTATTATCCTCAATGGTCTGTGAGCAACTACCCTTCTCGGCTACATCAAATTCTAGAAATTTCGCCGTCCGCGATTCGACAATTCTTGTACCTCCATGGGGACTGTAAAACCGATACCCCTTCGAATGATCTGGGTAAGATACGAAGTAACATCGAGTGGTTCTGGATTCTAACTTGCTCAATGTGGGATTATATAACCTTACTTCTGCAGGACACCCCCAAACTTTAAGATGATTTAGGCTAGGTTTACGTCCAGTCCATAATTCAAAAGGAGTCTTTGGAACAGCCTTGGTAGGAACACGGTTTAGAGTGTAGAGAGCTGTCCTCAAGGCTTCACTCCACAGAAAATCAGGTAAGTTCGTCCTGCTTATCATACTCCTCATCATGTCCATGAGGGTGCGATTCCGTCTTTCGACCACACCGTTTTGCTCAGGACTCCCGGGCATAGTAAATTGAGCCACTATTCCAGAATCTTCTAAGTATTTGGCAAATGGCCCTTTCAGCTGTCCAGCATCGCCATGCCTGCCATAATACTCACCACCTCGATCAGACCTGACAACCTTTATGACTTTTCCCAGCTGTTTCTCGACTTCAGTCCGAAAAATCTTGAATTTGTCAAGAGACTTAGACTTCTCCTTAATCAAGAACAGATAACCATATCGGGAATAGTCGTCTGTAAATGTGATGAAATAGAAATTTCTACATAATGTTGCCGTATAGGGTCCACTGATGTCAGTGTGAATGACTTCCAACAGGTCAGAACTACGGACTGCGGTTTTCTTCTTTATCTTGGTCATCTTACCCCTACAACAGTCTACGCAAGTATCTAGGTCACTTTCAAGAGTAGGCAGGATGTTTGTCTTTATCAGCCTTTCCACTCTTTCCTTAGAAATGTGACCAAGTCGTTTATGCCACAATGCATAAGACTGTTCCTTAGGTAGAGGTCTTTTGGAAACAACCCTTTCAACTGTACAAGCGACGTATATATCATTGGGAGATAAACACAATCTGTACAATCCATTCGATATGTTGCAGCACCCAACCTTATTTGAATCAAAGAACATAGAAACCATACTGTTCTTTATTTCAAAAGAGTAGCCACAAACATCCAAACTTGATACATAAACTAAGTTCCGTCTGAAGGAAGGTACATAAAAGGTGTTTCTTAACATCATATTAAAACCAGAATCTAAAATTAATATGACATCTCCCACGAACTCGACGTCGACTCTCTTGTTGTTTCCTACAGTAAGCTTTGATTCATCCTGATTTGGCTTCCTTCTGTTTGTGAATCCCTGTATGGTATAAGCAACATGATTAGTTGCACCGCTATCTAGCCACCAAGAACTGGATGGAGCTTCTGATAGGTTGGATTCACAAACAAATGCCAAAGAATCAATACCTGACTGCTGACGCTTGGACAACCAAGCTTTATATCTATTGCAGTCTTTCTTCATATGGCCCTTCCTCCTACAAAAGTAACAGTGAACACCATTCTTCTTCAAGGGTGTTTTCTCAGGACCCAAATAGTCCACATGACCGGTGCTTTCAGGAGTTCCTTTCTGAGTACGATTCTTCAACTTACTACTCTTCCTGCTACTGGAACTAGAGGCATAGAAAGCAATATTCCCTTTATCTTTCTTTAGTTTCTCTTCCTCTGCCACTACCCTAACTATTAGGTCATTGACCGACCACTTTTCATCTTGGGAATTATAGTTAGTCTTTATAATTCCAAATTCAGTAGGAAGGGTATTCAGGGCTTGATGCACAATGTAAGCATCAGAAAGGATAATATCATGAACCTTTAGTTTTGTCTGGAGGTCTACCATCCTAAGGACGTAATCCCTAACCCCACTTGAACCATCATACCTCATATTATTGAGTAACTGCATGTATATTCCAGCCTCGGCATTAGATGAGACACGGTTCCTTGCTTCTAGGGTTTCCATCATTTCTTTAGCAGTGCAGTCAGCTGGCAAACTACTCTTCAAGTGGTCCTTAATGGAACGCTTAATCAGTAACAAGCAAATCCTATTGCTCTTTTCCCAGGCGGCACTCAGTGCCTTTTCTATGTCCGTACTTTCAGCAGTGACATCTGCTGGCTTATCCTCAGTAAGAGCAATATGAATATCTGCCAGCTTCATACCAAACAGAAAATCCTCTTTCTATTTTTTAAAGTTTGAACCAGTAAGAACCTCAATACTTATGGAGTTGCCGTTCAGGGAGAAGGTGACTGATAAAAAACAAGCAATGTCTATAATCAGCATCATGTGAGTACTTTTCTGAGAATTACACACATCATCATATAATCACCTTTGGGCAGAATACATGATATGCAATTGTATATCCTCTACATTACAACGGCCATGAGAATATATTCCAATCTTTTATGAATTCATCACCTTTGGGTGTATGAACCACTAGGATCAGTCATTCCTCACGCATGTTGTATATGCACCCCTCCATGAACCAATACATAATCACCTCCTTTGGGAGTATAATAATATATTAGAACAGGAGACATCCCAACAATACGAGACTGATATTTCTCAAACTCAATCAAGTGTGCCACTTTGGCGGTCACTACCAAATTGAATCATTGAAACTCTCTCATACTGAGGATATAAACTTTATGTCTCACATATACTATATAGATGTAATTCTAGACTGGAAGACATGGGCAATGTCTCTAAAATTACATACCATGCTAATTACATTGCTTTATACATTGATATATGTTGAACCTTATACATACAATCAATGAAACAGGATCTACACGTCCTTATGGCATCATATACATGTAAGATTTAATCTGTATCTCTTAAACCATAGAGAAATACAAGAAAATACGAAAATATACCCTAAAAATACGCGTATATAGGGTTCCGTATGTATTTTCACATCCTCAAAAATATCAAACATGTAAAATAAATATACCAAAGTGTAGAGAATCTCAATACGAGCACGCCGGTACCTTGCACGCTCCAATCGGAGACCGGACGCGCCCTCACGTGCCTCCTGAAGGTGCGGCGCGTGAAGCCCACGCGCCGGCGCCTTAGCCGGCCAAAAGGCCGGTCCGACCGGTCTGACCGCCGACCGGTCCGACCGCATACCGGTTCGACCGCTTTCCGGTCCGACCGGTTTGACCGGTTCGGTCAACGGATCGGGTCAACGGGTCGGACTGCGGGTCGGGTCAACGGGTCGGACTCCGGGTCGGGTCAAATTCCGGGTCGGATCCGGAGTCGGGTCGGATCCGGAGTCGGATCGGGTCGGCCGGATCGACCCGGCTCGCGGAAACCCTAGCGCGTGCGTTGCACGCGCCTGGGAACACCCGCGCGTGGCCACGCGTGTGCCGCCGGGGCTCTCCGACGCCCCGGCGCGTGGCGGCGCGTGCGGCCGTTTCCGGCGGCCCCCGGTGGCCGGCGACCACTCATTTTTCTCGTCTCGCGACGATCTATCCATCTATGTGATTTATTCTAACTTTCAACGGATGAAAAAATCACAAACCCATACGAACAGTACCGGCCCGTTTCTCGACTATGGCGGCTCTGATACCACATGTTGGCCGGCCCGTATGGCTCGACCGAGCGCCCTAGGATCACCATAGCGAGATATTAACGGTACGGTAAAAAGATGGATAGAATTTGTGCACCTGATTTGGATTCCATCGGCCTGTATGCGGAAATGACGATGAACCGGTGCCGTAGGTCTTCTCCCCTGTCGCCCCCGAAGCCCCCGGCGCTATGAGACCG
Source organism: Syzygium jambos (assembly GCA_031216235.1). Taxonomy (NCBI): domain Eukaryota; kingdom Viridiplantae; phylum Streptophyta; class Magnoliopsida; order Myrtales; family Myrtaceae; genus Syzygium; species Syzygium jambos. Next base: position 6,262,153 of record CM062229.1, on the reverse strand, counting down.
CCTCAGCCAACTCACGGAAGCCTTAGGTGAGTTTGAGAGCGTTTGAGAGAGATTGGAGAGAGTTGGGCGCAGAGGAGGGACCTTCAGCTCTATTTATAGAGTTTCTAGCCAGGCCCTCTCATAACGGGCCGGGCCGAACTCGGCCCACACAAGCCGGGCCCATATCCGACTAATTAAGAAACTTTATATCCAAATTCATTAGACCAAACCCATAAGTGGGTAATAACAATCTCAATTAATGTAACCCACATTAGGAAAACGTTACATGGTGCGGTTGTTCATTAGGTCTCTTGGGCAAGCTTCTCCATGCATGAGTGCATTTGCTGATGGTCAAGCTGCTGCATATAAGATGTTCGAGATCATCCACAGGAAGCCGGAGATTGATTCTTTTGATACCAAGGGAAAGAAACTAGACGACATTCATGGAGATATAGAGTTGAGGGATGTTTATTTCAGTTACCCAGCCAGGCCCAATGAACAAATATTCAATGGGTTCTCTCTTAGCATCCCGAGGGGTACAACTGCCGCTTTGGTGGGACAAAGTGGAAGCGGGAAGTCCACAGTGATCAGTCTGATAGAGAGGTTCTACGATCCACAAGCCGGTGAAGTACTTATTGATGGGATCAACCTTAAAGAGTTTCAGCTCAAATGGATCAGGAGCAAAATCGGGCTTGTCAGCCAGGAGCCCGTGCTATTCATGTGCAGCATCAAGGACAATATTGCATATGGAAAGGAAGACGCCACACTTGAAGTGATCAAAGCTGCTGCAGAACTTGCAAATGCTGCCAAGTTCATAGACAAGTTGCCGCAGGTATAAAGACTATGCTACTCCAAGATCGATGAATCAGCTTTTTTCTTTTCTCTGGCCAGACTATAATCGTCTTTTCTCGCCTTCTCGATCTTACTACTTCATGATTTTTGGACTTTTGACATTTAGGGCTTGGACACTATGATTGGTGAACATGGGACTCAGTTGTCTGGTGGGCAGAAGCAAAGAGTAGCCATAGCAAGAGCGATTCTTAAAGATCCTCGCATTTTGCTCCTGGATGAAGCCACAAGTGCACTTGACGTGGAATCTGAGAGGATAGTCCAAGAGGCCTTGGACAGGATTATGGGCAACCGGACAACTGTCATTGTTGCCCACCGTATGAGCACTGTTAGGAATGCAGATATGATCACTGTTATTCATCACGGAAAAATGGTGGAGAAAGGTAGGTCGCAATCTAACTTGAATTAAACAACGAAACTGTGAATTCTAGCGAAGCAACTATTATTCCTGGTATGTACAAGTATATCGTGACTATTGATGTCTCTCTAAAACTGTCTAGGTTCACACTCTGAACTGCTCAAAGATCCAGATGGTGCATATTCTCAACTAATACGCTTGCAGGAAGTGAGCAGAGAATCTGAGCAAGCGCTAGATGCCCAAAACAGGTCAGAGGTCACTGAATATAACAGACAATCCAGTCAGAGGATGTCGTACGAACAATCCATTAGTCAGGGATCACCTATAGGAAATAGCAGCAATGACCAAAACAGGTCAGAGATCACTGAATATAACAGACAGTCCAGTCAAAGGATGTTCTACAAACAGTCCATTAGTCGGGGAAATAGCAGCAGCCACTCGCTCTCGGTCTCCTTTGGGACCGTGGCTGGACCACAATCCCCTGCTCCTCCTGGGAGCACAGAAAAACCGCCAAAGGTCTCACTATGCCGGCTTGCTCGTCTCAACAAACCAGAAGTTCCTGTCTTGCTATTTGGAACTGTCGCTGCAGTTGCTAATGGCTCGATATTTCCGATTTTCGGCATACTTATATCCAGTGTTATCAAGACATTCTATGAACCACCACATGAACTTAGAAAGGATTCTGAGTTTTGGGCATTGATGTTTCTGGTCCTTGGCATTGCATCATTCGTGGCATATTCGGCTCCAGCATACTTATTCTCTGTCGCTGGTTGTAAGTTAATCGAGAGAATCAGACTAATGTGTTTCCAAAAGTTGGTCCACATGGAGGTTGGCTGGTTTGATGAACCTGATCACTCAAGCAGTGCCATTGGGGCAAGGCTCTCGGCAGATGCTGCATTAGTGCGTGCCCTAGTTGGAGATGCGTTAGTTCAGATTGTTCAGAACATTGCGTCGGCAGTTGCTGGTTTGGTCATTGCTTTTGCTGCAAGCTGGCAACTAGCGCTAATCATCCTCGTCTTAATCCCTCTAGTTGGTGTCAATGGATATGTTCAAGTGAAGTTCATGAGAGGATTCAGTGCAGATGCAAAGGTAATCATTATTACAGTGTTGTTTTCTTTTACTGCTCACTAAATAAAATAGCTTGAGGGGTCTGTATATATTCCCAATTCATAATTTTGAGTCCTAGGTTCAAAGAATTGAAAACAGAAAGGCCGTCTTCAAAATTTCTGATTTACATTCCTTGTAATCTTCAATGACAAAAAGGTTCCGCCACGGTTTCTGTTATCTTGCAAATAATCTCGATTATCCGTGACCGTATTAATCTATATGTTTGCAGATGATGTACGAGGAAGCAAGCCAAGTAGCTATTGACGCGGTTGGAAGTATAAGGACCGTTGCTTCTTTCTGTGCCGAAGAGAAGATGATGCTTCTTTACAATAAGAAATGTGAAGGCCCTAGGAGGACAGGGATTCGACAAGGACTGATCAGCGGAATTGGGTTCGGCATGTCCGTCTTCCTGCTGTTCTGTGTGCATGCAACAAGTTTCTATGCAGGAGCTCGACTCGTTCAGAACGGCAAAACAACGTTTTCGGATGTCTTCAGGGTATGACAGATTTTCTTTGAATGCTACATAGTGTTTTCTTAGGAATTTCTCAGAATTATGATTGCCTTTTCCTTATTTGGCCGGAGGATTGCTGTTGAAACTGGTTTCTGTTAACGCTGGCAGGTTTTTTTCGCTCTGACCATGGCAGCCAGTGCAATTTCACAATCAAGTTCCTTCACTTCCGATTCCACCAAAGCGAAAGGGGCTGTTGCTTCCATTTTCGCAATAATAGACCGCAAATCCAAGATAGACCCAAGTGATGGGTCGGGGACAAAATTAGACAATGTGAATGGGAGAGATAGAGCTTCGCCATGTCAGCTTCAAATATCCCTCTAGGCCAGACATTCAAATATTCCGTGATCTCAGCCTGCCCATTCACTCGGGAAAGGTAACAGTTTGTGATGCCGAAACGCGATAGAAAATTTGACTGAACAAGAAAGTTCGAAAGAAGAACAAATTCGTTCTCCAAATATGATTATCAAATCAACAATATTCAAGTCTGCTCAAAAGAAACCCTAAAATAAGCTTATAAAGACCCAAACCTAACCCTATTAGGAAACGTAATCATCAAAACATAAAATTACGAAACTGCCATTATTAAATTAATCAATAAAAAAAAATACTAAAAAAATAGAAAAATCCATCTAAACAATCTCGAATCGCGAAAATCCATCGTTAATCACAGCCAAAGGCTGTGAGTATTGATCAGCACGCCGTTTCGCTTCAGCCCACCAAATTTGAGCTTAATCCGACATCGTTGACTTCAAGCCCGCAGGTTCGTCTAGTTGCATAACAGGTCCCCTTATGTGCATCAGTTTGGACTTTTTATCTGATGCCAAACTTTAAATATGACTTCCTCAACTGAGCATTGAATTACGAGAACAGCACAAGTGTTTTGATCACTTGAACATAAGGAATAAAAGTTTGACAATTACACGATTGTTCCTCTCAGGCTGTTGCTTTGGTCGGAGAAAGTGGGAGTGGAAAATCGACAGTGATAGCATTGCTGCAGCGCTTTTATGATCCTGGTTCCGGTCACATTACGCTTGACGGAGTGGATATTCAGCAGCTGCAACTCAAGTGGTTGAGGCAGCAAATGGGTTTGGTTAGCCAAGAACCGGTTTTATTCAACGAGACAATTCGTGCCAACATAGCTTATGGAAAGGATGGAGTCACGACCGAGCAAGAAATACTCACCGCATCAGAACTGGCAAATGCCCACGAGTTCATTAGTGGACTGCAACAAGTTAGACAGTCGTTGCTTATTCCGCGTGCTTGACTTACATTTGCTTTCAAATGGGCTTATCTGATTTTTTCTGTACGAATTCAATGTTCAGGGATATGCTACTATGGTTGGTGAAAGAGGAGTCCAGTTGTCAGGCGGTCAGAAGCAACGAGTGGCTATTGCTCGTGCTTTAGTTAAAAGTCCTAAAATTTTTTTGCTTGACGAGGCTACGAGTGCACTGGATGCAGAATCTGAGAAGGTGGTTCAAGACGCGTTGGACCGCGTCATGGTGAACCAAACTACACTCGTGGTGGCTCATAGGTTGTCCACAATCAAGAATGCGGACATGATCGCAGTAATTAAAGAAGGAGTCATCGTCGAGAAAGGAAGGCACGAAACTTTGATCAACATTAAGGATGGTCTCTATGCATCCTTAGTTGCCCTACACACCGGTAGCAGTCCCACGTAGCTCATTAGTCTTCAGTTTGTTGAAACTCTTATACAATTTGATGTCAGAAATGGAAATGCCTTGCACTCAAAGCTGCACAGCTCTTTTTTTTCATGTGAGTGGACATTAGTGTTGAGCAAAAAGCCAGGCGACACCTAGAGTTGACAACTCATGGTTGGGGTTCACTGTCCCTTATGGGGAGAATGTCAAAGGTTCAGGCTTTCGACAAAATGACGTCGACCTTTCGTATTTGCTCATCTTGCTCGTTAAGGTTGAGATGGCTCCTCGGTCAACGAAAGGACCAGCGCAACCACCAAGAAGAAACTTCGGAAGCAGACAGGGAGATGGGAAGACAAATATACGAGAGAACAATTTTAAAACTTTAATTTCTGACCTGGATTAGCATGGTAAAAATCAGCATCATGATCTTCATAACATAGCACCTTTGTCTTGACCGGTGTTCCCATAGAAACGCGTTGCCAGCCACCAAACCCTCACGTCTTCTTTCTCATTCTTTTCACTTCGGTTTTATGGTCCAAATGGCAAGTAATAATGCGATCTCAAATGGAGCTGGATGACGAGGCCGAATCATAGTTGGTCCTTGCAATTTTGATTTAGCATGGAAATTTGCCATAATGGAACCCCTTAGCTTGGCATTTTAGAGTTACCATGTTCAATCCACAATGGTTGAGATAGTCGTTCAGTCTTAGCAGGAATCAGATGAACATGTTCGGACACAGCTCTACTCCAGAGATCTTGTCATATCATCCAAAAAGGAAAGTCAACACAAGTGAGACCAACTGCTCGTTAGAACCATAAGAGATGAAACTGAGTCTTTTCTTCACTTCCTTTGTTTTTGTCAGCTAGTCCGTGTCTTCTTCACTTTCATCACTATGCGAAACAAGACAAGATTTGGGGAGGTCACAGGTCTCGTTAGTACCATCACTGTTATTTTGGGACAAATAATGCATGAGACAGGAAAAATTATCCAAAAAGTCCTAAATCTATTACACTTTTACTAATTCAGTCCTAAATCTTTTGCTAATTGAGTCCATCCGGTCAATTTTGGACGGAAATCGCTTATAAGACGGTCGGCGCTAACGTGAACAATTTTTAATATTTTTTAAATATTTTTCTCTTTCTTTTTTTTTCTTTTCTCCTTCTTCCTCCTCTAGCCCTAGCCAGTCGCCGGCCTCTAGCGGAGCTTGCTCTTGCCAACCACGGGCGAGGTCGAGCCTCGCATAGCCATGTTGAGGCCCAACCTCACCAGATCTTGTGAGGCTCGCCTTGCCCAGCGACGGCAAGGTCGAGCCTCGCCATAGTTAGGCAAGAATCACCCTCGCTGGTGACCGACAGGGGTGGGGCGAGCTCCACCAGAGACCGGCTAGGGCTACAGGAGGAAGGAGGAGGAAAAAAAAAGAAAAATTATTAAAAATTATTAAAAATTATCCATGTCAGCGCCGGCCGCCCTACATGACACGACTGGCGTCCATATCTGCCAAAATTGGCCGAATGGACTCAATTGGCAAAACGTGAGAAGGTTTAGGACTCAATTAGCAAAATTAAAAGGTTTATGAATGAATTGGCAAAAGTGCAATAAATTTAGGACTTTTTGAACAATTTTCCCTATTAGCCAACATTGTTTAGATCCAATCATGCTGACTTCACATTGCCAGAGTGTCACATGGGACGGTTTATAATAAAATATCACCTCGTCGGATTTTTGGTCTCACAAATCGCCGATGGCACTGAAGTGATTTTTTTTTTTTTACCAAAATGACACTCAAGTAATCGTTCGAAAAGTTTTGGCACTAAAGTAAGTGTCATATGAAAGTCAAGTCTTAGAACTTGTCAAGTTGATGCAAACAAATTCCTCTGTGAACTCCATCAAAATTGATGACGGTAGATTACCACCCCGAATCGGAAAATAGGTCAATTTTTTTTAAATCGAAAATATAGTCAAAACTAAAAAAAGAAAAAGAAAAAAGGACACGATGAACTCGGGGAAGAAATCTTGCTTGCTCCATCTCCAGTAACTTTTTGCCTCCAACCCGATCATTTGGCGATGCTTGGTTAGAACTTTGCATGGTTTTTCTGAATTGAGTTCTTGAGATGGAAATTTGAAACACTAAACAGAAGCTCTACTGGTCATTGCTGGAGAAAGATCATTGCAAGAGCTGCGTAGATTGGATCTTGGGAATGGGAAGCCATTTTGTCAATAATTGACCTGTTAGTGACACGGCTGATAAGGAGGATGTCTTCTCTATTTCTTGGTTCCGAAGAAGAGGGGTAAGAGGTGTGTTCACGTTAACAGTGTGTCTGCGTACACGCTCCAAAAAAAGGTTTCCCAAGTCCGAGAGACAGCCATTTCGATCCGGGCTCGACCAAGTCGAAGACATTGACGGAAACGACGCTCATGTGCATAAACAGGGGCTTTGCCGGTGCCAATGGACCACCGAGAGACCGGAAAAAGGCGGGCTATATATTGAAAGGTTGCATTTTGTACTCTTGATACACGCTGAAGCTTTACCTTTCATCACATTCAACACAACAGTGCAATCGAATCAAAGTGGCACGTCGTGAGCAATCCACCATAATTCGACTACAATACAGTTTGTGCAACACATATCGATTCAGAAATCTCCCAAGACGTAGAGCCTGTTAATGCTAAACTTAAGGGACCATCTTGCCAACCAAAGCTCGGCTCCGAGAATTAATCAGCAATGCAAAATCCGTGTTAAAGCCTCCTGGTTTAGGACCCGGATCGGCCCTCACATCAATGATCGGAAAGGAAGAGTGAAAGAGTGCAAAGCATATGTGCATCACATCATGTCTATTGCGGTTGGAAGTTATACCTTTTCGTGTGGTGGAGATAAGGATGATGTATGAACACATTTATGCTACTCATCTTCACTTTCTTACAAAAAATAAGGTTGTTTGTATTCAATGGATGGCATCCGTCTTCGATTGACGTTTATCTTCCCGTCCCGGGCTGCCGGCGTAGCCAAGCCGCCAGCTCAAACGATACCTTTCAGTTTCTCCACAAACAACTCTCCCTTAGCCGGTTCCACCAACTCCACTCCATGATAATCGCCTTCGCCGCTAAAAATGCCCATCACGTCGGCGGCCTTGGCCTCGGCCTCCAGCTCCACCGTCAACTCCCTCTACTGATCTATCAGCGGATTTCCGCCACCGCCCGCCACCACCGCTCGCCACCCCTTCACTCTCATCCTCTCCCACTCCTCTGATCTGTCCACAGACGTCGGATTGCAATACTCGTGGTCCCGGTCGGCACCAACCGGCAGCGCCAGCTCCCACAGCAGATCCGCCACGTTCACCGGTGGGATTGAGTTGTTGAACAGCCTCACTTCCGACTCGGTCCTCCGGGACCTACCGAAGAAGGGGTGGTGCAAGATCAGGCCTCTGATCACCAAAGGCTCCAGATCGGCCGCGGCGGTGGCGGCGCACGCGCGCAGCCCCACGTGATATGCGATGTTCCCTCCCGCGCTTGTGCCCATCAGGAAGCACCGCGAGAAGTCAACCCGTTCGCTAAGCCACTCGTCCTCGACGGTCCTGACCCAGCGGAAGGCCTACACGGCATCGTCGTAGGCCACGGGGAGGCGGTGCTCCGGAGCGAGGCTGTAGCCAGGGGAGACGACGACGGCAGAGAGGTTCGCCGCCATGAGGGAGCAGAAATTGTGGTTTACCGTGGAGGACGGGGACATGATTACGAAACCGCCGCCGTGGTAATACACGATGAGCGGTAGCTTTTGGTCGGACGCTGGTGATGGGGGAGGCACGTAGATCCTGGCCCAAGTGTTGTGGGTCGGGTCGAGCGGGACGTCCTTGGTGCGGACGGCGGAGGGCTGGTCAGGATCGGGCATGGCGGGGGCAGTTTGGTCGTCGAGGCCGCGCGTGACCGTGCCATCCAGGTTGAGGACGATTTTGAGGTAGCCGTAGGCATCGACGACCGGAGCTGGATCAAGATCCGGTTGTTGACCGGCCATGGTTGCTTTGCTCGAGGAGGGACTGAAGAAAGAAATGGGAAACTGTTCTTTGCTGCCGTCAGAGTTCTCCGAGAGTCAAAAACTCAAAATGCAGTCGAGCGTGACAGCCATGATGAGGATTGGCCTGACCTAGTGACGTTGTGTGTGGGCCGTCATGAAATTAGCTCAACTCTTAAAACAAAGAAACTTATATAAAGGATTAAGCATAAGGTAAACGACACGATTAAAAATAAATCAAACAAGTTCGATGGCGACATTCCACGGTTGCTAATCTGTCGGAGGACCGAACTCTGGCAATATACATGGTTTGCTCTTTGACCCGACCCCATTGCATCACCTGCAATATAAGCTAACTTTAACGAGAATTCGAGAGAGACAATGTTGTGTATCAATCTGAAACTTGATCCTTTGGGTTTCGATGTTTCTGCAATTGAGTTCTTAGAATTTTACTTCTGTGTAATCAAATCCCCTAGCCTTTCTCGACTGGTGCAATCAAGTGCTTTGTTCACTTATTGCAATCAATACTGTCGAATTACAATTTCCTTTCCTCTCGTTTTTGTTCATTTATTTTCTGTTCATTTGGTACCAAATTAGCATCAAGTGCCATTTTTTGTCACATAAGCAATGCCGCGTTATGAATATATCCGACCATTTAATAAGAGTTTTTTGATTACTTAAATTGAGTAATCCAAACGCAGGTGTGTGTGTTTTCCAATCCAACATTGGAGACTCCAATAAAAGTTGGCACTCTTCATTGGCCGTGCTTCTGATCACTCCAATTTCTATTTCTTTATTTTTTCTCATTTTAATATGAGTTTGGCTTTTTCCACTCTTTTTTTTTGGGCTTACATACTCCCTTCTTTTATTTTATGACTATACTATCCCTTGTGGGGTCCACTACTTTTATTATAACTTTGTAAAAATGGTTCTTTTTTTTATCTGGTCTAACTCTTATCATTTATGCAGGTCCACTTTCCTTTTCTTTTTTTCCATGCTCTTGACGTCTCATTTCTTAGCTCTTGCAAATCGTCTTTCTGTATTCTCTCTTGTATACCATTCTTTTCTTTCTATGCCTCCCTTCTTCTCAAGTCGCAGGGCATTGAGACAAGATTTGCTTGCATGCACACTAATAAAGATCGAATTCACAAAAACAAGGTAAGCATACATTGGCAACCCCAACAAATCCCACAAAAAGATCATCATCCATATCTTCGCCGGTTGCTGACCCACCTCATTAGGTTGTCAAGTTCTCAATATGGATGTCCCACCGTTGCATCGTCAGCTTGTCTCGAGACAATGAGTAGGACATGTCTGGCGAGTTCGTAGGCCAAAACGATTACATCAACTACACATTCCTCACGCTAGACAACTAACCAATGGCGAAGTTGAGTGCCAAACACATTTTCGAACTTCAAACGCTTCAAGGGGGTGCAAATCGACCTGGTTCGGCTCCGAAACGGGGTGGTCGGGCGACAGGGGTGGCCATGGGAATGGTGGGATGAAGATGGACCATGGCTTGTCCCTAATGAAACTCTTTAGGAGCCAAAGTAGGGACTTCAACCCCACATGGTGGCAATTCGAAAACAAAGGAGGTATGGATTTAGGAATGCATATTGGCAAGAAGACCGGGAGGATGCTTATAATGGTGGAATAAACATGGAGGATTTCATAGGCAAACCTTGGAAGCCCCTCACTCGAAAGATCAAGGTACAATCAGGTGTTCTTAGCTTCCATACTGCAAGAAGAGGCTGTGCGCAGCGCAAAAAACTAGCTTGTTGGGGAGGTCAACGGTGAGCCCAATGTCGGAGCCAGAGAAAGTGTAGTGGATTATGGGGTTAGCATCATATATATTCAACTTTTTAATGCCTTGCAGCTTCAGGAGTAGGGAGGTGTAGAAAGAAGAGAATGGCCTATAAGAGATAAAACGGAGAGACGATTTGCAAGAGTCGAGAACTGAGACGTTAAAGGTGTATAAAGAAAGGAGGAGGAGGAAAGTGGGACCCGCAAGGTCAAAAAAAGAAGAAACATTGACCAAAAAAAAAGTGACCACTTTTGTACAATTGCAACAGAAATAGTGGACCCCATAAGTGATAGTATGGTCAAACCACCAAAAAAAAAAGAATGTTTAAGCCAAAGAAGGAATAAAACAAGCACGGCCCTTAAATTAAGTCAGAAAAACTCCATGAAATCTAGAAAGAAGCGACGAGTCTTAACAAATTATAGGTGGCGATGTCTTATAGGAGGAGGAGGAGGAAGGCGAGGAAGACTGTCGGGGGCATGTCATTAGGTGATCCACTTGACACCATATATCGTAAAATATATTTTTCTTTGTTGTACGATGTTGTATAAAGACTATATGTTGGGGTGTGATTCATAATCCCCATCAACAGGAAGACATGAAGATCCCGCTCCAACAGGGATCGTAGGGGGTAACATCCTGAGCCGTCAAATGGTTTTCATAGCTTAGACTCGTATTTTATTAGTAGTTTGGGTTTAGGTCAATGACTAGCTAGTAAGTGGCCTAGGGCTTTCTCGGCCCCTAGGTTTTTTTTCTTGTGCCGCCTACATATAATCTATTTCTATTGTAATTGAGAGTTGTATAGAGAGGTGAGATGTGCTAATTATTGTAGAATTTTCCACTGGATGTAGCCTTAGTTTAAGGATAAACCAAAACAAAACCTTATCTTGATTTCTCTTTTTCGCCTTTACTTTTTATTTCGTTATGTTTATGCTCCTAATCCTAACATTGTAATGTTTGATCGTGATTGAGTACACATAATATAATAAAATGCATTTTTTTTTCAATTTTGCAACGTTGCACCACCATTAACTATATCTTATTGTTATCAATTGCAACACATTATAAAATATCAGGAAATGTAATTTCTTTTGTATCACAATTACAATAGTATACAAAGGATTTACGACGTTATGTTATAAGTGCAAACATTTTAATATATGAATATTTTATTGAGTTCATTATCACGGTTTGTCGTAACCAAGCGAATGCCATAATTTTTTTTTTCATTTTGTAAGGTATAGACATTTTGACATTTACTAAGGGTACAACGTCGTAGAGTATGAATATTTTTTTTATGAACATTATGACGTTTCTCTATAATAAAGGGCAACATTGAGTAGAAGACCGAAAAGAGGATTATACTACAAAATTGTTCATAGAGGAAAGATGGTGTCGCGACCTCCCCGAACCGGTCCCGAGGCCTACGGGGTTTGGCTAATGGATTACTAAGTTAAACCTAGCTCGAGCTCTCCCAAACCCATACCAATTCGCGACTTAAATTTAAGCTATTAACATGCAAATCGATTTCAACTAGGAGTCGCCACTAATCAGTTTTTGGTGGGTCGATTAGACACCCAAGTAAAGCACGGGAGAAATGCTTCACTTCTACGAACCAGAGATTCAACGGGTACGGAGACTTGATTACACTAATCGACTAATTAGTGCCCTTTCGGTACCTAATCTTGTTCAATTCACCACCTAACATGCTCTCGCTAATCGGGAATCCCAAAATTCCATTCCTAAGCTAAGGGGAACGACAATTAATATCTAAACCTAAACATGCATAATCAACTATATGCGAGGTTAAATTAAATGTGCGATTCAAATTGTGTGAACCAGGTGACGTGCAATTAAACATAGCACTAAACATGCGAAAAGGGCGAGATAAGCTAATTTCAAAACCCAAATTAAACTTCTGATTTTTTAATAATTTTTAATTTTTTTTAAATTTTTTTTAAAAAAAAATTATTATTTTTTTTTGTTTTTTCGAAATTTTCTTGAAATTTTTTTTTTAAAAAAATAAAATTAAATTAAATTAAATTAAATAAAAATCGGGCTTTTCTCTTTTTTTAAAAAAAATAAAATTAAAAAAAAAAGATAATACAACATTAAGGTTAAAAAAAAAAAAGAAATCAGATCCGGGTCGGATCTCCACATCCGACCCGGATCGGGATTGACCCGGGCGCGCCGGCCCGGGTCCACGACCGAACCGGGCTCATTTATTGAGCCCGGTCGGAGAAATTAAAAAGGAAAAGGGCCTAGCCAAAAACAAAAACAAAAAACAAAAACAAAAACGAAAGCCCAAGGCCCAAAGCTTCGGCCCAACCGCGAAAGCCCAGCACCCGGTTGGACCCGCGACCCGACCCGGACGTGCGTTGCCCTACCCGGTTCGCCCGTGCGCCCAACCCGGCTCGCAACCCGACTTCGCGGCCGCCGCCCCGTGACCAGGATTTCGCCTTCCACGGCCGATTCTGCTCGCCGACACCCCCCCCGGTGCGACTCGCCCGCGTGCTGGCGACCGACGCCTCGCCGCCCCGACGAGGGACGTCGCGATGACGGACAACCGGCCGAGGTCGCCCAAGCTCCGACGAGGGGCTGGGCAAGCATGGACTGACCGAGACCCGGCGAGGGATCGGCGGATCACCTCCTCCCGCGGTCACGTCCGGGCAGCCGCGACCACCGGTGGAACATCGAGACCACTGTGGTCGCCGGCGGTACGCCGGGACCACCCGACACTCCCAGAACAGAACAAACAAGAGCAAAGAGATGGAATTGGTTCAGACAAATCATCGAGCAGTCGGCATGCATTACAAAAATGAGGGATTTCCGGCACGATCGAGGCTCAAACGCGCCTAAGATTCACATACAACCACACTCAAGAGCAATAGGACCGAGTCCGAGGTGTCACGGGCCGGAACTCGCGCGAGCCGGGCGGGCGCGAGATCCGGCCAGTGCTTCCTCGTCCAAAACAGAGCACGAAGACAAAGGAAAAGGAACAGGGGAGGGGGCGTGGCTGTTGCAGCGTTCCCTATCCGGTCTGGGGGCGACGAACGACGGCGAACTCGACGGATCGGACTACGTCCGGTCGCCTCGCACGCCCCCAAACCGAAATCCTCGGGAAATCCTCCCGAATCAGACTCAAACAGGGACGAAATCCGGCGAGCTTGGACCGGAACCTACCGTGACAGACGTCGGAGCTTTGCCGGCACTCCGGCTTCGCCCTCTCTCTCTCCCGGATCTCTCTGTCGCTCAGTCTCTCTCCCTTGTTGGGTCTCTCGCGAACTCTCTCTCTATTTCTCTCTGTGTCTCACGCTCTCTCCTCTGTTTCTCCCCTCTCTGTCGCTCTCGCCTCTCTCTCCTTCTCCGATCTGCCTCACCGGTCTCGCCTCCGAGCTCTCTCTGGACTCCCCCTCTCGGTCGCTCGGTCTCCCTCTCTATCTCCCGATCTCTCTCTCTCTTCTCTCGGAACTCGCCCTCTGTCTCGGAACTCTCTCTTCTCCCCCTGCTGCCTGCTCTCCTTCTTTTCCCAGGTCGCTGCCCTCTTATGTCTGCTGCGACTGCTGCTACTTTCTCCATTTTCACGCAAACGAGGGGCAGAGAAGTGGGCCAGCGTTGACTGATTCAACGCTGGCCTTTCTCCCCCTTTTTTTTTAAAAAAAATTAATTAACCCCTTTTTTTTAATTTAATTTTTGAAAATAAACATGGAAAATATGTTCTAATGGGTCTTATTAATGCAAATGCACCTAATAACTATATGCCATGCAGTTTTACTAAAAATATTTTTGGTTTAGGGGTTAAAAAATTAAACCCTAATTTTCTATGCAATAAAACCCTAATTGATTTGGGCAAAATTTAGGTGTCAACAGATGGCATGAATAATTTTGTTCTCAGGGAATTGTTTTATTCCCTTGAGAATAATTTTTGGAGAAAATTGCACAAACAATTCCTGAATGTGGTCCATTAATTTTTGATTTACTCAATGTAGTCTCTGAATTTTAACCCAATGTGCAATATGGTTCATGAACTTTTAATTTATTCAATATGGTCTCTGAAATTTTGGTATATATTCTGAATTATATGAAAATGTTCAATGTGGTCCTTTCATTAATTCAAGTTCAGGGACTATATTGAAGATGTACCAAAAGTTCAAAGATCAGATTGAACACATTAAAAGTTCAAAGATCAAATTAAATATTAAGTTAAAGTTTAAGGACTATATTGAACAAATTAAATGTCCAGGGACCACGTTGAACATCGAGTCAAAATTCAGGGATTGTTTGACTCATTATTCCTAATTTTCGAGTACTAATTTTTTTTTATTCATTTACTCAAATGTCCAGTTGCCTGTGGTTTTTGAAGTGGTGCAAATGGCTCAAAATGCGCCATTTGTTTGGAGCAATGATGGCACCGTTGTGCTTAGCAATTAGCATTGCTCCAAAAGTTATGCCTTTTCATACGGTGGAGAACAAGATGATGGATGAACACGTTTATGCTATCGTCTCCACTTTCTTGCAAGATAGAGGGTTACTTGGTGAGAATATAAATCTCATAAAGACACAAGACATAAAGACAACGCGAAAGAAACCGAGGGCAAATGACAAACCATCACTCACACCATGCACTCTATCTTCGATCGCCGTTTATCTCCCCGTCCCCGGCCTCTGGCCTAGCCGAGCTGCCAACTCGAACGATGCCTTTTGGTTTCTCAAGAAACTACTCTGCCTTAGCCGACTCCATCATCTCCACCACATGATAATCGCATTCGCCTTCGAAAAGGTCCACCGCTTGGAAGCCGGGAAAATTAACAAAAAAGTCTTAAATCTATTACATTTTTGTTAATTTAATACTAAATATTTTAATTATGTCAATTGAGCTGTAAATATTTTCACATTTTGCCAATTTAGTGCATCCGGTCAATTTTGGTCAGAAATCATTGCATGATTGTATTTTTCATTTTTCAATACGCTAAAGCTTTACCTTCCTATCACGGGAGCTGAAGCTCCAATATGTGTGGGTTCAACCTAACAGTGATGTAAAAGCATCGAAGTGTCAAGTCGTGAGCAATCCACTGTAACTCAACTACAATATGGTTCACGCGACTCATATTGATTCAGAAATCTGTTAATGCTAAACTTAAGGGACCGTCTCGCCAGCCAAAGCTCGCCTCCCCATCAATGATTGGAATAGAGAAAGAGTACAAAGAAAAGTATCACGTCAGGTCTATTGCGGTTGGAAATAATGCCTCTTTTCATATGGCTAAGATAAGGATGATGTATGAACACATTTATGCTACTCATCCTCACTTTCTCACGAGATATAAGGTTGTTTTTATTCGATGGACGGCATCCGTCATCGACCGCCGTTTATCTTCCCGTCCCTTGACTGCCGGCATAGCCGTGCCGCCGGATGGCTTAAACGATACCTTTCAGTTTCTCAACTAACAACTCTGCCTTAGCTGGTTCCATCACCTCCGCTCCATGATAATCGTCTTCACCGCCGAAAATGCCCACCACGTCCACGCCCTTCGCCTCCAGCTCCGCCGCCAACTCCCTCTGCTGATCTATCATTGGATCTCCGCCGCCGGCCGCCACCACCACTCGCCACCCCTTCGCTCTCATCCTCTCCCACTCCTCCGATCTGTCCACAGACATCGGATTGCAATACTCATGATCCCGTTCGGCGCCGGCCGGCAGCGCCAGCTCCCACATCAGATCAGCCGCGTTCACCGGCAGGGTTGGGTTGTTGAAAAACCTCACTTCCGACTCAGTCCTCTTGGACCTACCAAAGAAGGGGTGGTGCAATATCAGGCCTCTTATCACCAAAGGCTCCAGATCGGCCGCGGCGGCCGCGCACGCGCGCAGGCCCGCGTTATATGCGATGTTCCCCCCCGCGCTCGTGCCCATAAGGAAGCACCGCGAGAAGTCGACCCGCTCGCGAAGCCACTCATCCTCGGCGGTCCTGACCCAGCGGAGGGCCTCCACGGCGTCGTCGTAGGCCGCGGGGAGGCGGTGCTCCGGAGCGAGGCGGTAGCTGGGGGAGAAGACGACGGCAGAGAGCTTCGCCGCCATGAGGGAGCAGAAATCGTGGTTTAGCGTTGCGGACGGGGTGACGAATACGAAACCGCCGCCGTGGTAATACACGATGAGCGGTAGCTTTTGGTCGGGCGCTGGTGACGGGGGAGGCACGTAGATCCGGGCCCATGTGTTGTGGGTCGGGTCGAGCGGGACGTCCTTGGTGCGGACGGCGGATGGCTGGTCGGGATCGGGCTCGGCGGGGGTAGTTGCAAAGTCGAGGCCGCGCGTGACCGTGCCGTCTGGGTTGAGGACGATCTTGAGGTAATCGTGGGCATCGACGGCCGGAACTGGATCAGGGTTCGGCTGATGACCGGCCATGTTTGCTTTGCTGCGAGGAGTGACAGGAAGAGAGAAACGGGGAGACTGTTCTTTTGTAGCCGCCCCGAGTTCGCTGAGAGTCAAAGGGTCAAACGCAGCCGAGCGTTACGGCCACGACAAAGGATTTTTACACGCGTTATTGGTTTTGTCACGTGTCTCTCCGCCGACATGCGCGACCCTGACCTCCGCTTCGCCGTGCTCGCCAAGGACGATCCAAGTGGGCGTTTTGGGCCAGCTCAAACTGTATTTCGGGCATCGCAAGCTCGGCCAGGCCGAGTGATGTTGTGTGGGCCATCATGAATCTAGCTCAACTCTTAAACAGACCTATACAAAGGATTAAGCAGAGGGTTAACGACACGGCTAAGAATAAATAAATCGAACAGGTCCGACAAACGGCGCGGTCATATCATAGATTTCATGGTTTCTCATCTGCTGAAGGACTAATCTCCGGCACTATACATGGTTTGCTCTTTGCCCGACGGCCTGATCGCATCCCGACAACTTAAGCAAACTTTAACGGGAAAATCTAAGAGAGACGATGTTGTGTATCGATCCGAAACTTAGTTTTTTTGGGTTTTGGTGTTTCTGCAATATAGTCCCGTATCTTTTATTTTGTGTGATCGAATCCTCTAACCTTTCTTGACTTGTGCGATCGAGTGATTTGTTTACCAATTGCGATCAATGCTTTCAAATTACAATTTCTTTTTTCTCTTATCTTTTCCCATTTGTTTCAGGCCATTCGGCACCGAATTAGTATCGTGAGTCATTTTTGATCACATAAGCAATGCCCTATTATGAATTAATAAGAATATTTGATTTATGTTTACACCAAAAAAATGGCTAGGTTGTCGATATAGATAAAAGCACGTGACTAGTATATAGAATATCACCAAGCACGTGCCCTATTGTCGACAACCCCAAGAAATTTTAGAGGTGAGCAATCTTAGGGTCAATCTTTCCATTTGGAACCTGGAATCTACCTTGTCGAAATCGGTTTCCCAATTTTTGGAACCTGAAACTTAATGTGCATACCCTGGAATCTACCCTGTCAATCGGCTGTAGGATTTACCCGAAAACCGGTCAATTTCTTTCTTTTTTTTGTTTCATTTTTAGTTAAGCAAAATGAAAGTGAATTTATGATCCTAAAAAATGAAAGTAAACACAACAACAAAAATCCCCATTTAACGTAAAAGCTAAAACTTCAGTTCTCAATCATTGAGGAAAAAGTACTTTGAGTTCTAATCACCTGAAATTAAGAGAAACAACATACATAGTTGATACTTTAATAATAGCTTTTCATTTAAAAGAGTTTAAAGCAACAACACCTTATAGTTTTGCGAAATCAATCAACTAGATCACCCCCTCCGAAACTCAAACACAAAAAAACTAGTTGGTCATTTAATCAGAAGGAGTCATTGAGTCACCCAAATAGAGATTGCTAGATCATTATATGACAAGGTAAATTTAAGGTGTTGATGAGAAAAATATAAAAAAAAAATAGAGAAGACAAGAAATGTTAATAATTTGTAAATCGGGAAAAAAGATTAGTAATTTCATACGAGTGACAGTATGCCATCAACAAGTGGTTGGAAAATCAGGGGGCGTGTAACTTTTTTTTTTTATCAATAATTGTTTGACACTAGCTAAATTTTTTTCCAGAAATTTATCAGGATGATGTGTAGTTTTTAGAATGGAACAATAGAATTTCCCACAGAGAAAAAACAGAGGAGACCACTCGAGCAAAGGTTAAGAAAAGTCTTTGCTAGTCTTCAAAAACTTTGGAAAAATCCAAGCAAACTTAAGAGTTCCAATCTCCACGGGCTCTTTGAATTCCAGCTAAACTAGGTGGACTTTCCGAGGCCTGCTTAGAGAAAGAACATTCAGAAAAGGATATGCCTTTTGGATTCGTGGGCTGTGCTCCGCTCAAAGTACAGGTGCCATCGACAGAAGTGGAGAATGGTAATCCAGACAGCAAACCCTCACTACCAGTTTGTTCCCAGTTCCCGGTTCGGTTCTTATCCAGGAACGGGAAACCAAACTGCACATTACCGACTCCACTTTTTGGGGAATTGGGAATCGGACCGGTAACCATGTTAGTTCGATTCTATTCCCGATTCTACCATGAACTCATGCTCACTCCTAAGAATTATTATCGATACTAACGCATATCGACGACCATTCCTGATTAGTTGTGATGTATGACAATGGATGGTTAACAATGGGCGACAACAGTATCGATTAATAAGGTCTACAGATCATTGATTAAGGCATCGGGAGAGACTTGAAACACATGGAGAGCCTCGAAGACACACTTATAGGCTTGAAATCACTAGGGGAATAGAGTGAGGGAAATCGTGGAGCAACTAGCACGCAATTCTAAAGAAACAACTGTTTGAAGACAAGATCATGTCGTGAGGGTATGGGCACAAAACTTTCGGAGATAAGAGAACATGGTTACAGCCGCAAGAGAATTGCTCAGAGACGGTTGTGGCACGATCACTATAAATACCATCGTTCATCTGCTGGTGGACCCCTCTGCACAAACAAATAAATCTACTATTTTTCACTCATTTTTTACTTTCCTATAGTGCACTCGTAGCTTCCAGACTTGCATCATCGATTAAACTCCGGCATGTTTCTTAACTGTAATTTTCAGATCCGCTACGTCGATTAAATTCTGGCGTGCATCTCTATCTTTGGTGTTGTATCGGTAATGAAATTCCGGCACTACATCTCGACTTTCTCAAATTTTATCGTCGATTAAATTCCGACATAATTTTTTAACATTTGATTTTGTTAAAGTGGCTGTACTTTATCAGACCCTGTGGTCGATTAAATTCTTACACAGATTGTATTTGTAAAGTTCCGTCTAAAGTAAAGTTATCATCGTTTCTTATCTAGATGTGATATTTCTTATTCGGAATATCACTACAAAACGATCTCTCGTGACAAATATTTTGCCGCCGGACAATTTCCGACGAAATAATTTCATGAATCTAAGGAAAATCCCAACACAGCTCGGCGTGTGGTCTAGTCCAACATCGGAGAGTCCGAAAAAAGTCGGCGCCTTTCATTGGCCGGGCTGCGCTTCCAGCCACTCCAATTTTTTTTTCTTTTTCCTTTCTTTTTTATTTTATTTCCTACCTTTTTAATAAAAGTCAGAGAAGCTCCACAAAATTCAAAAGGGCAGCGACACGGCGCATGACAAATCACAGGTGGCGACACCTAATTGGAGGAGGGCTATCCAGGGGGGATGCGCGTCGCACCGCCGAATTTCTCGTCGACCTCCAATTTATCGCGAGAGATTGAGACGTCGCGAAATCTCTTCCTTCCAAGGTGTCACGGGCGGAGAGGGACGGGCACGTTGGGGATGGACATTGCAACGAGAGGAGCAAAGCTTATGCTCGGACGGCACTTTACGTGAAATCCATAAGTGAGAAAATTATATTTTAGCATAGACTTATCTCACGAAAAATAAATAATTAAAAAATATATTTTTTAAAAATAATCACTTGTATTACTTGAAATAATTGATTAATACAATAACAATAGAAGCATAAACGAGGACACTTTTAAGTTTTTAGAGATTACATTAATCAAGACCTATCCGGATTTAATATAGTATTAAAATCACTCAGAAATTTTTGTCTACGTGGGTTGTGGTTTATTTCTTTCTATTGTGAATTCAGAACTTATGTATATTGGTAAACGCCAAGAAAATCAATATACATTGGTAAAATAAATCCCGATTGCAAAGTACTAAACGAAAAATGAAACCGCGATTCATATACGGTCAAAGGCAATAATAAGGCGACTTCTTAAGTTCGAACCAATTTTCAATTTTTAACATATAACTTTTATGTAAGCTGAATGCACGAATGTTTTTTTCTTTTTTTTCCTTATACTTACTTTTATTTACTGTTGTTGCGACGTGCAACAAATTGTGGTACACAATGATTTGAAAACGTTAGATGGTACAAAACATTACCATAGTTAATTATCCCAATACCGAGGAAAAATAAGTGAAAACTGTCATCCAATTATATAAGCCAATCCATTAATAATCATATAGATGATATAATAAAGGCAATAATCCCACATTTTGCGCATGATTGATCAATCAATTCGATGACAATAACCTTAAAAGACACAATACCCTATTTTTGGTAATTAAATGTAGATTTATATTGTTACCATTTATAGGCTTAGCCTAACCTCCTTATCAAGCTGTTCTTGGAACCACGGCAGGATTTAATTCCTCGAAGGGAATTGAGACACGTGGCGCATCTAGAAGAGCATGTGAGGAATCGTCAAATTTATCATGACAGCCAAGAAATTAAGATGTATCTATTGCCAAGAAGTAATAAAGTGGAATTTGAATTTCTTTTTTTTCTTTGCTGAAGCATTTTAAAAATTATAGGAAAAATTGCCCAAAAAGTCTTAAACCTATTTTCCAGAGGCCAATTTACCCCTAAATCTTTTAATTGTGCCTATTTAATCCTAAACCTTTTAATAACTTGCCAATTTAGTTATAAACATTTTGATGATTTATCAATTTAGCCTTAAATCTTTTGACTATTTGACAATTTAGTTATAAACCTTTTTACGATTTGCAATGTAGTCCTTTCGACCAAATATCTAAATAATATGTTTATAACTAAATTGATAAAATTTCAAAATTTTTTAGGACTGAATCGACACAGAGAAAGGTTCAAGACTAAATTGGCCAATTGTCAAAAGGTTTAAGACTAAATTAGCACAATTGAAACTTTATGACTAAATTGTCTACCGTACAACAATTTTAAGACTTTTTAGACCATTATCTTGTAAATTTGATATAATTTCCTTAACAGGAAAGAAAGTGAAAAAAAAAGGGTGGCTTCAAACCACACTTCTTAATGAACAAGCAACTTTTCTCCTCCACAAGAAGCCAAGTGACAAGGATTAAGGAGGGATTCAGAGCCATTGACCAACTTTAACTTTTCTTTAGTCGGCAAAAATTCAAAAGCATCAAGCGATCAAAGATCAAACTGAGTACAGTTTGCCATTGGTAAGAAAGTGGAAAAAGAAGGAAAAAAAAGGAGAAAAAGGAGAAGGAAAGATTCCTTGCCACTTCTGACCCAAAAAAGTAGTGGGCACAGGTCAAAGGTGGGGTGCCCCCAACATCATTTATGAATTTTAATTACTAATAGTAGTCTAATTTGACTTTTTTTTTACCAAAAAAAATTATTAACGTGCTTATGGTACCAACGCACAAGTTAACATGGCATGTTTAAACATTAAAAAGGGGAAAATGAATACAGATGTTTTACAATCAAAATACAATTCTAAAAAGTTAAGGAAAAGGAATTTGAAAGAGAAAGAGATAAAAAGTTTGAGGGAGGGAAGAGGTGGTCGACCACCATTGGTAGTGGTATGAACCACCGACCCAGCTTTAATCAATTTTCATGCAATATAGATTCATTGACCCGTACCTGACCCGATTTATATCGTTAAAATATTTTCATATTAAACCTAATCTAGGAAAAATCATACCCAAACTGAGATAAGATTCCAGAGTAAGCAAGCGTGAGATTGAGTTAAAACGAGAAAGAGTGAAGAGAAACAATAGAGGTGAGATAGATCCAAGTAAGTTATGAACCTATTTGACATCCATATGATTTTAAATTTTATCATTTAAAACTCATTTATGAATTGAATATAAATAACCCATATAACAATTCAGCTAATCAAATATGGGTCAAGTAATTGATTTAACTCTTGCCAAGTTCACATAACTCAAACAAGCATTTTGTGTTGGCCAAATTTCGACTCATATGAATTGTGGTAGAGATAGAGGGACTGCACAAGTTTCGATCAAACTTAGGACTGTCGCTCATTCCCCCAACAAAAGTCAAGATTTTGAGTCTCATATTTGTAAATCTCTCCAGCATGTCGTTTTTTACTACATTCCTATTTGTACAACGGCCACCTCAAGCTACGCAAATTTGGTGACTCTTTAAATTTCACTGTAGTCATAGACCTCAGAGAAACTTGAAGGACAATTTCTTCTTCAATCAAGGTCTTGCGAGATTTGGCTATGCGAGACCCTCATTCATTTGGATCTCGTGACCTCGTGAAAGCTTACTAAGGTTGAGCAGGGGTGGCGGTGTGAACCATCGTCGGGGGGGCTTGGCACCGCCACCTCCTTCACTTCCTTTGATGTTTTTTATTTTCTCTAATTTTCTAAATTTTATTGTTATTTTTAAACTTCTCCATTCATTATCTCTTTTTTTAAATGATTAAACTTGCCTTGTTAGCTGCCGCAGTTAATTTGATTAAATATGTCAATAATGAAAAAACTCGACTGCATAAATCTTAAGACTCAATGAACAACTTAAAAGACGAAGGCGGCTTCGAGTGCCGATGAGCACCAAAATGGAACGATCCCTTTTGGAATGATCCCTTTTGCTTGTAAGATGCTGTACATAAATCAAATATTCCGAACACAATTTTCGAGAGAGCCCTGCATATTCATGTCAACAAAAGACAGCCCAAGAATCAACCTTATCGTAAAACATTAAAAGGAGAAAACGAGGAAAACTTTCTAGACTGCCTCAAGACTTGTCATCGCATCGATGATTAATTAACATTAAATATCGGCTCCACGAGATAATAATCTCGTTAAACTCTTCAAATCAAGCACTAAACATCAACGACGAGAACTTGAAAATAGCAAGTGTGAGAGACAGAGAGAGATAAGGAAAGCAGAGGCCTGCGTTCGTGTCCGATCTCTTTCCCTTGCGGAATCTCCAATGTATTTCGTTTCATCCCTCTTCCTTTCTTCTCTTGCTTGCCCGATCGAATCCGCTATCTTCCATATACAATTTCTTAAAATAAGACGAAGGGTAATCCTTCATTGCCCACTTGCTTCTTTTTTATAATGTTCTTGTTTTTATTACCCCTTTGAGCTGGGGACATTGGAAGGAACAGAGCAAAGAGATTTAACAGAATTGAACAGAGAGGGAGTTGATGGCGATCTTGCATGCGTACGAGGATGCGGTTCAGATCAGCGAGTCGGAGAAGGCGAAGGACACGACTGAGATCACTGTGAGTTGTCCCGACAAGACTGGACTGGGGTGTGATTTGTGCAGGGTCATCTTGCTCTTTGGGTTGAGCATTACCAGAGGAGGTGAGCTCTCTGTTTTGGGTTCTTGGGGTTTCTGTGTTCTCTGCAATGCTGTTTTGATGGGAAACAGATCTGTGTTCACGAGTCATTGATTGTTCGCTACTTGCGTTTCTCCCATTTAATTTGGTATATTTATCTGGGTTTTGTTATTCATTAGAAAAGGATGAAATGGGTCATTCAAAGAATTCACGATCCTCTCTTGAAGTTTTGGTTTTTCTGGAAAAATCGGATTTGAGGGCTGGAGTAGAATGAATGCATGCGATTGTGAGTTTTGTTTCAAGCTTTTCTGGAGACCTCCAGTAAACCAAGGACGATGAGGATAAAATCTCCTACTTTTGTATGATTTTTCGGATTTCCATTTGTAGGACTGAGATGCATAGGCAAATGGAGCATGTGTCACTGTGTGAACAAGATCTGATTTTGCAGCACCAAGAGCGATTCTGTTGTTTTCTAATTTCTTTTTCTGTTGCATATTCTTGTTTTGCAGATATGTCAACGGATGGGAAGTGGTGCTACATTATGCTTTGGGTGGTGGGGAAACCAACAAGAAGTTGGAGCTTGTTGAAGAAGAGACTGTTGGAGGTGTGCCCTTCATATTTTTCTATGTCAGGAATTGAGTATTACAGATCAGAGATGGATCAGCCCAAGCCCCATGATGTCTTCCTCTTGAAATTCTGGTGCTCTTGTGACCATAAAGGTCTATTACATGGTGAGATTTCTCGTCCCCTAGGTCCCTTTTTGCTTGATATAGATTATATTTCAAATCTAATTAGTCACATACTTTTCTAATTAATTATCAGATTTTGTTTCCACTGGAAAGTATGATAGGTGTTAAAGTGCATTCCTGTTTCCACATGGGTACTTTTAATTTGCATTTTTAATTTAGGGTTTCTCTCCATTAGTTCAACAAAGCATATTATAGTATGATCTGTCAGTATATGGTGCGCATTGTAAGAAGCTTAGTATATATCCCACTATAAATTGGGCCTGAAATGTTAATTAAGATGCGAGTCTGAACGGGAAACTAAATGCACAGTAGTGTAACATTCAGTCTGTTGAAATTGTTTCGCAACCATATGCAGTAATGATACTGTTTCTGTCCAGCATTTGGCTCTATGCTCCAATGAAGCAAATGCTTCTTGTTCTTGCCATCTTCACATTCTTTCGCTAGCGGGTTAACATATTTACATGCTAATTTATGATAGATTCAAATTCGTAGATTTTGTAATCTACTTCTCCATTTCAACCTCCTAGCAAAATTGCCATGTCAACTTTTACATGACAAAAATAGCATTCCGAACTGATGTTTCCTCTTAAAAACATCATTAATTAGTCTCCTCAAAAAATGTCAACTTCTCTTTTCTTCCTATATTCGCTGACAAATGATTCTGTTTCTGCATTTTCTGTTTCCGATATTAGATGTAACAAGGGTCCTCTGTGAGTTGGAGCTAACGATAAAGAGAGTGAAGGTGTCCACTGCTCCAGATGGGAGGGTAATGGACCTCTTCTTCGTGACAGACTCCAGGTTTGACCCGTTTTTTATTTTTATTTTTTATATCTTGATCTTTTGTTCTTCTTTTTCTTGTCCTGTTGTGGAGAAGCCCTTTATCTTCCGTTTCCAGTGTTGCTTGCTTTTGCTTATTTGCTTTCTGAAAGACCTTATTCGCCCATCAATATTTGAAGAACATCTGAAAAAATTCGATTCTATTAAAGGGAAGTGGAGAACTCCCAGAGCTTGAGCCAATCGAACTACTTGTTGATAATACTCAAGAATCCTATATCTGACCTGAGTTTAGGCGTTTTAACCTAAATGGTTGGTTGATTAAGTTTAGCTGTCTTTGATGAGTGGATGGATAAACCTATTGATATTTAAATAACATCTGAAGAAATTTGATTCTATTAATGGCAAGTGGAGAATTCCCATACTATATGAGCTTGAGCCAATCGAACTAATTGCTGAAAATACTTAAAAATCCCATACCTGACCTAAGTTTAGGCATTTTAACCTAAATGGTTGGTTGATTAAGTTTGGCGGTCTTTGATGAGTGGATAGATAAGCCTATTAATATATGAAGAACATCCGAAGAAATTTGATTCTTTAATGGGATGTGGAGAATTCCCATACTATAAGAGCTTGAGCCAATCGAACTACTTGCTGATAATACTCAAGAATCCTATATCTGACCTGAGTTTAGGTGTTTTAACCTAAATGGTTGGTTGATTAAGTTTGGCTGTCTTTGATGAGTGGATGGATAAACCTAATAATAATTAAATAACATCTGAAGAAATTTGATTCTATTAATGGCAAGTGGAGAATTCTCATACTACATGAGCTTGAGCTAATTGAACTAATTGCTGAAAATACTTAAAAATCCCATACCTGACCTAAGTTTAGGCATTTTAACCTAAATGGTTGGTTGATTAAGTTTGGCGGTCTTTGATGAGTGGATAGATAAGCCTATTAATATATGAAGAACATCCGAAGAAATTTGATTCTATTAATGGGATGTGGAGAATTCCCATACTATAAGAGCTTGAGCCAATCGAACTACTTGCTGATAATACTCAAGAGTCCTATATCTGACCTAAGTTTAGGCATTTTAACCTAAATGGTCGGTTGATTAAGTTTGGCTGTCTTTGATGAGTGGATGGATAAACCTATTAATATTTAAATAACATCTGAAGAAATTTGATTCTATTAATGGCAAGTGGAGAATTCCCATACTATATGAGCTTGAGCCAATCGAACTAATTGCTGAAAATACTTAAAAGTCCCATACCTGACCTAAGTTTAGGTGTTTTAACCTAAATGGTTGGTTGCTTAAGTTTGGCGGTCTTTGATGAGTGGATAGATAAGCCTATTAATATATGAAGAACATCTGAAGAAATTTGATTCTATTAATGGGATGTGGAGAATTCCCATACTATAAGAGCTTGAGCCAATCGAACTACTTGCTGATAATACTCAAGAATCATATATCTGACCTAAGCTTAGGCATTTTAACCTAAATGGTCGGTTTATTAAGTTTGACTGTCTTTGATGAGTGGATGGACAAGCCACCCTACCAGTAGAATTGGAGGTTCAAATGTTTAACTAAAGAGCCAGATATTAGGAACCTAATATAGTAAAATGGTCTTCTTAATTTTTTAAAATTGATGTATACAATCAGCTACATTGCCAAATACGAGCGACTTCCTACTTCTAAGTTCTGGCCATTACCATTGTCCAAATTTGCTGTCGTATCACTTATAAGGTAAGTAGTCATTGTCAAGTATGTAGGGTCATAACACTCCATTTAGCGAAGGGTTCACTTTTTATTGGGTTTATACTCAGAACTGTACGCAATTGGACTTGAAAGCATATAGATTCATTAGTAGAGCTCTTCTATTGGGTACCCTATGATCTGGATATAATCAATAATGGCGAGACCACTTGTAATATAGAATACTAAGAATTAAATACACTTTTATCACTAAATCAAGGATGCCGAACCACTGAGCTTGGTTGATTCAGTTTGTGTCTCTCTCTTGTCCGAGATCATGTACTAAGCTTTGAAATGCTTTCCCTATCATAATGTGCTGGGTGGGCTTCAAATGGGATGACCTTAATTTGACAGAAGTAATCTGATGCAAGATCAAATTGCCTTTTCCTTTCTATACTTATGAATAGCTTGTCTACTTACTTGGGCAGAGAACTTCTTCATACTCAGCAGAGACAGGAGGAAACGATACGTCGTCTCGGAGATGTACTAGGGGACTTCATTCTTAGTTGTGAGATTGAAATGGCAGGCCCTAAAGTCGCTGCCTGTTCACAGGGATCGTTGTTTCTGCCATCTGCAGTTATTGAAGACATGTTCAGCTTAGAACTATCGAGCGAAAGCCCAACTGGCTCTCTTTTCTCTAACCCTCTATCTATTATCATGGACAACTGCCTTAGCCAGTCGCACACGCTGGTTCAGGTCCTTTGTCAGGACCATAAAGGACTAATCTATGATATTATGAGAACGTTGAAGGATTATAACATCCAGGTAGACATATGTATATATATGTTTCCAAATAGAAACTAAGCATTCTGGAAGCGATTTTTTAAACTACTTGAGAGTTTGTAGATGCAACTCCACACTAGTCTTTGCGCTTTGATTAACTCGATTCACTGCTTTTCCTGCAGGTTTCTTACGGACGGTTCTGTGAGAAAGCTAAAGGGAACTGCGAGGTGGAGTTGTTCATGCAAGCGGATGGCAATAAGATAGTCGATCCGAACAAAAAGAATGCATTATGTTCTCGTCTTAGAATGGAGCTCTGGCGCCCTCTTAGAGTGGCCGTCGTGAACCGGGGTCCAGACACCGAGCTGCTAGTTGCTAATCCTGTTGAATTTTCTGGAAGAGGTCGACCGCTCGTGTTTCACGACATTACGCTCGCTCTAGAGTCTCTCAATACTCGGATCTTTTCGGTACTTTCTGATTCCCTTTCCAGCACTCTCGAGGAACTACTCAAGGTATC
This sequence comes from Syzygium jambos, assembly GCA_031216235.1. Taxonomy (NCBI): domain Eukaryota; kingdom Viridiplantae; phylum Streptophyta; class Magnoliopsida; order Myrtales; family Myrtaceae; genus Syzygium; species Syzygium jambos. The sequence continues at coordinate 6,233,822 of CM062229.1, read as the reverse complement.
ATCCATATAACCGTTTGCTTACCCATTGCCATTTTTTTTTCCAGGTAGAAATCGGGAGACACATGGTACGCAACCGGGAATGGGAAGTGTACAGAATCTTGATCGACGAAGCCGATAGCTTGCGCGTGCCCAGAAAGAAGATCGTGGAAGGCGTGAGAAACAAATTGATGGGGTGGGAGTAGGTTGAGATGTTGATGTGAGTCAGTTTATTAGTCTCTCATCGCATTCGTGTAAAGCAAATTGCTTTCAGTTTTAGCATACAAATCACATCTAGTTCATCTAACAAGGCAATCACTGTATATCACCAGAAGCTACGAGATAGATCATGACTAGGTGCTTACCCCCAACTAAGGCTACGGTTTCCGTCAGAATACCAGCATTCGCATATCATTGATGTTTGTTTTTTACCACAGCAGCGTCAGTGAATTTCTTTTGGTATTCTGATCCACTTTCATGTTAAGGATATTTCAAGCTCTGTCCAGTCGTTTCTGATCCACGATATTGGTTAAGAGTGGACTGCGGCATTGCTGATGGGTCTATCTCTAACTCGCGTTGCGCTGCATAAGAGCTGAGCTCGGAAGCAGGAGGTCTCGGGTAACCCGATTCTCGTCTTAGTACACAGTGTGGACATGGTCATTCGGAATTTTGCTTCGCAAGTTACCGAGGGCTCGAATGATAATCATTAATTTCTCGTTAGAAATAGATTTTTATATTTTTATTTCATGGACGAGTTTCTGAGCCAAAATACACGTTTGATAATGACACAAAATTTCTGTTTCTGAAATAGAAATTTGTTTAATAACGGTACAAAATTTCTCTTTCCCGAGCGGTTGGCGAGCAGGCGGTGGCAGACAATGGAGGGTGGCGGCTTGCTGGAGGCTGACGGGGGTGGGTGGTAGGAGGTGGCGGGTGGCAGTAGATAGCGGAGGACCATGGCAGGAGGCAGCTAGCGTTGGGCAGCGGCAGGCGGTTGAGGACGACGGTTGGCATTAGGCTGTGGCTGATATCAGAGGGTAGCAGTCGACGGCGGGAGGCGATTGGCATCGGGCGGTGGTAGAGGACGGCAAGAGGTTGCCAACGGGTGGCAGTGGATGGTGGTGACCAATGGTGGGAGGCAGCCAGCATCAAGTGACAGCGGAGGATGGCAAACGGCGGCCGGCGGTGGCAAGTGGCGAAGGATGGCGACGAACCAAGTTGGTGGGCAGCGACGGGAGGCGATGAAGGGCGTCGAATGGGCGGTTGGCTAGTAGCGAGGGCGAGCGATGAGTAGAAATTTTATTTCTCATTTCAGTTCTATATTTAGAAAAGTAAAAATTTTTACTTTTATTTCTATTCCAAAGCTATTTCTGGAGTAGAATTTTGTTTAATAAATAGAAAAATAAAATTACGTTACCAAACGTATTTCTGTTCCAAACTTATTTCCGAAAATAGAAAAATAGAAAAATAGAGAAATAGAATGATTATCATGTGCGCTCCAAGAGTCTCTTGCTATTGTTCGTCAGTGACTAGTGGGGTACCGGAAGTTCACTACCTCGGATGGACTCGCGGTCGTACAAAAAGAGAGAAAATGGCGTTGTATCTTGGTTGTAGGGGAGCCAACAGGTTTACTCAAAGATAGATAAACCGCCCATCTTCAAGAAAAAAGGCGAAATAGGGTCACCAAGTGCTTGAAGTACTAAAGAACTTGCTTATTTCAAGGCCCTTAAAAGTAATTATTACTTAATGATATGAACAGTTTCAACTAAGATGAATGAGCTCGCGGAATTCAATATGAAATCCCCGTTTCATTGACTGATTACCATAAGATACTTTTTAACTAAACGTGAAACTATGATTGTCCCAATCTACGGCGAAATGTTTGTTCGAATAGTAATCACTTTTTACTTCAAATAGCTCTGTCATCGCCGCTCTATTATAGTATCGGTGGTAGTAGAATTGAAATTATCTTAAGTTCGAAGAACCCTGTCATCGCCGCTTCGTTATGGTATCAGTAAGAAGTAGAGTCGGGATTATCCTAGATACCTAAGATCGAGGGAAGATTGCGGAAGTTGAGATTAAATCGTGCGTCACTGGACTAGCCACGTCCACGGTGACTCGCTCTACTCCTTAAAGAAAAAGTCAAAGCCCGAAACGCCCCATCTTCCAGCTAGATTCGTGGAGCAACAGCAGCTCAACCACGTAGATTTTTCTGAAGCCACCCCCTCTCGTGCATGGATGCCGCGTGTCCTCCCATCCCGGAGGGCGCAGCTGAGGATCTTACAAAGTGATGAAAGGTGTTTAGGTTGAGTGTAAACAGATGAAACTCAACATGAAATCACATAGTACTTTGTGAGAGTGTTGCAGCAAGATCTCTTATTTTCTTTCATGTGCCTCAAAGATCAAAGGCTGAAAGCAACCAGCAATGTACTTGGCCTCACCCCGACCTTTCTGGTGATTCTCGCTCTCTCTCGCTCCTTCCTTCTTCTTGGCCTCTTCTTTCTCGACCCTGCAAACAGAAAGCCGGGAAAAAGATCGACAACCATGTCACTGCTCAAGCCCAACCAACCTCCATCTCGCACCATCGCCATCATCGCGCTGGCGCTCACATTCACCCTCTGCTCGTCGTCGCCGGCAATCCTCCAAGTCACGGAGCACAACCCTCTCCTCACCGCCGAGCGCAGGTTCCAAATCTTCATGCGCAAGTACGACAGGAGCTACTCCACCCGGGAGGAGTACTCGTGCCGCCTTGGGATCTTTGCGGCCAACCTGGCACGGGCCGCGGAGCACCAGGCCCTCGACCCCACCGCGGTCCACGGCGTCACCCCCTTCTCCGACCTCTCCCCCAAGGAGTTTGAGAGGCTCTACACCGGCGTCAGGGTTGGCGGAGGCGGCCTGGGCTCCTCAAACGGTGTGGCCCTGCCGGCAGAGGAGGAGGAGGTGAATGGATTGCCGGAGAGCTTCGACTGGCGAGAGAAGGGAGCTGTCACTGAGGTCAAGATGCAAGTGAGTGTGTTTCCTTTTGGGATATATACACTTGTTATATATCCCCTCATTTATAATTGATTAACAGACTGAGTTGGAGAAAGCTTTGCTAAAGTAGATTTTAAAAAGTGGTGATTAGGTCTTCTATGTAGTAGTAAGATAGAAAATAATTGTCAAATGTTGCCCTTTAATTCGGTTGTCTATGAAGACGCTGGCCCATCAGAGTGTGGGATTAAAAGGCAATTTCAGATTCATGGTATTGTAGATACAGAACTTGATTGGTATTATAGTCAATTGATTCTGCTGCAATCTTTGCAAGAATATGTCAAGTCTATTAAATTTCAGGTACATCTTTCTATTTCAATTATTCTGTTTCAATCAATTAGGGGTAAGCGGTTCTCGGTCCACTCCGGTTCCAATGGGATCAATGTTAAATATTTTTTATGAACCAGGAATCGATTGTTCCGTTCTTTCCTTTGTAATTTAAATTTGATCTCATGAGGCCATGGAATAAGGCCATAGAAAAAATTGAAAATATATATTTATATGTAATAAATGAAAAAAATTGAACAATCAGTTATAATGGGACCAATATTAAATATTAAATATATATATTATATATATGAAAAAATTAAAAATATATATTTATCGGTCTGATCTGGTTCCCACCCTAGAACGGAAACCGGACCGCTTGGAAATCGGTTCCATTTTTAGGAACTGAGAACCGAATCGATATTCCCGAGAATCGGACCAAACTAGTCAGTCTGGTCCGATTTCGGTTTGGGCGGTCCATCTTCCTCGCCCCTAGTTTCAATCATCAATCATCCCGACTTATATGGAGTTGAACCATTCTTTTTAGTCGCACCACCTATATTATATACAGATGGTACGATTATGGTGACTCTGTTCAGGCTGACTATTGATATGGTGTGATCTTGGAGGAAAAAGTTATTTAATAGATGAAAGTTTGTAAACAAGAGTTGCTGTGGTGTAGTGGTTATCACGTTAGTCTTACACACTAAGTTCAATCCTGGGCAGCAACATCAATTTGCACAAGTTCCTCTCGCCATGTCTTTTTTGGTGTCCACTCTTTCCATGTTTTTTCTCCATTTTATGTTGCGTGATGATCATAAAAATATGTAATGTGGTAATTGCAGGGCTTGTGTGGTTCATGCTGGGCCTTCAGCACTACAGGAGCTGTTGAAGGAGCCAACTTCATCGCCACCGGGAAGCTTCTCAATCTCAGGGAGCAGCAGCTCGTCGACTGTGATAGCACGGTTAGCTCCTAACTCCAATTAACACAGCCAAATGATGTTAAAGAGAAATTCCGTGAAATCAATCGATTGGTGTTGTTAATTGTACTCGAAATTATTGCTGAAATCCTTACTTCGACTCGTATTTTTGATGGGATTTTTTTTTCGAAGTGTGATTTGTCAGAGAAGACAGCATGCGACAGCGGCTGCCACGGAGGCCTTATGACGAATGCGTACAGGTACTTGATTGAGGCGGGCGGGTTGGAAGAGGAGAGCTCGTATGCTTACACTGGTAAACGTGGGGAGTGTAAGTTCAAATTGGATAAGATAGCTGTCCGGGTGGTGAATTTTACCACCATCGCCGTCGACGAGGACCAGATAGCAGCACATTTGGTCAAGCACGGTCCCCTTGCAGGTTCGGAATTCCGATTTAAGAATCATCCATCTATCCTCCTTTTCCTTCCTTTATTCATTATTCATTCACGTTTGCGCTCAAAACATCTGGCCTTGTCCGGTGAAAGATGCAAGGCCTTACGATCTCATAGCTAAATCTAAGGCAAACATCGCGCACGGGCCATGCTGTTTGGTGGTATTGGTAGGTTCTTTCATGACTAACAAGGTTCATGTCTATCACAATATGATTAGAATTTCTGGGAACGTCTTCAAATTTCCTAGGATAATCTTTCTGCTATGGGCTAGGAATTGTCTATATTCTGTCTGCTTTGAATTCTTTCGATGGTTAACTTAATGAATAAACTCAGCTAGGCTTCTGACTTGTTGAGTTTGCTCTTATGACGATCATGTGAAAAGCCCGCTACTAACCCGCCTAGTGCCTTATCAAACCGGTGTATAAACAGCTTCACTGATGAGCTCTTGGTTCCGATCGCAATGGGGCTAAACGCGGTCTTCATGCAAACTTACATCGGGGGAGTTTCGTGCCCGATCATTTGCGGCAAGAGATGGGTCAATCATGGGGTGCTCCTCGTCAGCTATGGAGCGAAGGGGTTCTCCATCATCAGGTTCGGCAACAGGCCATATTGGATCATAACGAACTCGTGGGGGAAGCGCTGGGGAGAGCACGGTTACCACCGGCTCTGCCGTGGGCATGGCATGTGTGGAATGAACACCATGGTTTCGGCTGTTGTGACTCAAGCATCGGGCTGAGCTTTATCTTTCTCTTTCTCTTTCTACACTTCTTAAGTATCTCCTTTGTTGTATAATCATATAGATTACGGGTTAATGACGATTGAGATGCGCAGTATCCCTAACAATATGGAAGATTCGCAGGTCATATAATGTGAGAAAGGGAAAGCAAATCTCAGGTGTTTTCTGTCCTGAATAATTTTTACATCAATTGATGGCACGCTGTTCTTCTGATCTTCGCAAGGATAACGGATCTAGCTCTGATATCACTTATCGAGAGGTTGCGCATAAGAACATTTTCCTATGGGCAAGTAAACTCTAATTCCAATAAATAATATTTTCCTAAATTAACCAGAAGTAACATTTTTGTATCATCTACATATTGCAGCGTGATTATGAAATTTAACTAGTCATGTCAATATATACCGAAACATCTACCACTCGGTTATTTACTTTGGAACATTGATTAGAAATAAGAAATTAGAACCAACTTAGGAACTTTAAACAAGTTTTGATCGAAAGAAATCAAAACAAGATTATCCGCAACATCGGGTCCCTAGTCCCATCCGGATTCGGAAAACCCCGAACCTTCAACTCCATAGCTTTTGGACCGACAACTTTGCTGTTGCTGGCTTGATCCCTAGTCTCATCCCGATTCAGCAACAATAACTCTCTCATGGTGCATTACAGATGTACCGAGTAGTAGTGGGATGAGATTTTAAGATGGGTCACCAATTGCATGACAAATGAAAGGATTCTTTCGTTTCTCATTTTCTAGAAGCAGAAGATTCTCTTTTACATGTTTCAACCGCATCATCGTCCCAAACTCATGCTGATTCCTAAGTGTTCGAATGTGCAAAAACAAAGTTGTTCGACAAACCTTAAAGCGTAGATGAGTAATCCGAATATTAACAAATTAATGATCCGAACCCAACGAATTCACGTTGTATCCTTAAGACAATTTTGTCACTTCCACCGGTACCAAAGGTTCTTGAATAATTGCCTCTTAGGATAGAATGGATTGTCTTTCCTATGAAACGGTACTTCTTTGAAGGAAACCTTTAAATGCAACTTTGCAAATTAATCGCTCTAATGACAGTGATGAAAAATAAGAGAGTAGTAGAAAAATGCTGTGCGAAAACACACATTTTTTTAAATTTAAAAATAATGAAGAGTCACGAAGAACCTAAAAGTTTTGTTCGGTTCACGAACAGACATATCTATCCGAAAATAAATGGCCGAACAATCATGAATAGACATATCTATCAAAAAAATAAAAAATAAATAAAATTCCGAACATATATGTATGTTCGGTGAAAAACAAAACTGTCTAAACTACACTTCTCATTCACCTTCTATGGGATTTGGATACCAAAATCCCAACGATCCCCCACATGAATGAGACGTTCAATATCATGACTCTTCATGCATGCATGAGATGTAATGTGCAATTATTCTATGAGAGAACGCTGCATTGGGATAAGTAGTCAGAGACTTTGAACTTTTCCTAGTGAGACCTATCGGACTTACTCGATCAATCAGTAAACTTGATGTCTTTGAACTGTCGACCTTCGATGTAAGTCAAGACAATAGGAATCACACAACTATCTCTTAAATAAAATTGGTTCTCACTGTTGTAATTGTTTTAGCCATGAGCACCGCTTGGTTTCATGAGTGCTTTCGAGAATTCGGCCTTTCAAATTCTTCATAGAAGCGGTCCTCATTTCACACTCACATAGGTGATTTCTGAATGTGTAGTATAACACATACCCGAAACAGAATCATTAAAAGCTTACACTTAACCTTCACATATCAGTACTATCTCCGTACTGGAATGAGTAAAAGTTGACAGTACTCTACAACGCCTGCATAACTTGGTTGTTCCTTTGAACCTAGGTCTCGGGATCTCCAGTCAACTAGGTAGGATTTCCGCTATGATGACTTATTTTATAGGCCTTAAACCCATTCCTCTTGATGTTTTCACAACCATCTCTCCAGTTAGATCTTTTATTAATGGATCTGCAACATTATCTTTTGACTTCACAAAGTTAATAGTGATAATTCCACTAGAGAGTAGTTGTCTTACAGTATCATGTCTTCGACGTATATATCAGGACTTCCCGTTATACATGACATTCCTTACTCTACTTATTGTCACCTGACTATCACAATGAATACACACAACTGGCACTGGTTTAGGCCAATTAGGAATGTCTTCTAAGAAATTTCAAAGCCACTCAGTTTCTTCATTGGCCTTATCTAAAGCAATAAATTCTACTTTCATAGTAGACCTCGCAATATAGGTTTGTTTGGATGATTTCCAAGACACTGCTCCCCTACCAAGTATAAATACATACCCACTTGTGGATTTTGTGTCTCTTGTGCCAGTTATCTAATTTGCATCACAGTATCCTTCAAGTACTGCCGGATACTCTGTGTAGTGCAAAGCATAATTTTGTGTGTGCTTCAAATAGTCCAATACACGTTTCATAGCTCTCCAATGATTTTCATTTGGATCAACTGTAAATCGACTTAGCTTGCTCACAACACAAGTTATATCCGGCCTAGTACAGTTCATGACATACATTAGATTGTCTAGTATACTAGCATACTTATTTTGAGTTTTGCTTTCACCAGTATTCTCTGAAAGATATAAATTAACAACTACCGGGGTCTTTACTGGTACAATATCTAGATTCTTGTACTTTCCAAGAATCTTCTCAATGTAATGAGATGGTGATAGAGTTAATCTTCCAACTGTCTTATGGATTTTAATCCCCAAAATAACACCTGCAACTCACATATCTTTCAAATTAAATTTACTTGTGAGCATGCGTTTGGTTGCCTTGACAACCTCACTATCGCTGCCCATTATAAACATTTCGTCTACATACAAGCTCAAAATGGAAAAATTATTATGAGTGTTCTTAACGTATACACATTTATCACACTCAGTAATCTTCAAACCATTCGACAACATGACTTGGTCGAATTTAGCATGCCATTGTTTCGGTGTTTGTTTCAAGCCATAGAGTGATTTGATCAGCCGACATACTTTCTTCTCTTGTCTTGGAATAATGAACCCTTCAGGTTGTTCCAAATATATTTCTTCTTCAAAATCCCCGTTTAAGAAAGCCGTTTTCATATCCATTTGATGGATTTCAAGCCTGTACACTGCTGCTATGGCAATTAGCATCCTTATAGATATAATTCTAGTAACAGGTAAATAAGTGTCAAAATAATCAAAACCTTCTCGTTGCTTATATGCTTTTACCATAAGCCTAGCCTTACATTTATCAATAGTACCATCCGCTTTTATTTTCCTCTTGAAAGTCCATTTACATTATAGTGGTTTATTACTAGGAGGAAGGTTAACTGATTTCCAAGTATGATTCAACTTCACTATTGATAGCTTCTTTTCAGAACGGGGCTTCTGGGGATGTCACGGCCTCTTTAAAGGTCCGAGGCTCATCCTCTAACAAATATGTTAGAAAATCAGGTCTAAAAGACTTAGAATTTCTTTGTCTTTTACTACGTCTAGGTTCATCCTTCATAGGATCGCTTCGAGGTGTAATATCCCAAGGTCTCTTATCAATGTTAATTGGCTCATATACTATGTTATACGAAAATATATTCTCAAAAAATGAAGCGTCCCTTGACTTATTGATCGTATTAACATGTATATATAAGACTTTTGACTTATGAACAAGAAATTGATATGCATTACTATTAATAGCATATCTAATGAAGACACAATCAACGGTTTTCGATCCTATTTTAACCTTTTTAGGTTTATGAATAGCAAGCTTAGCCAAACACCCCCACACCTTGAGATATTTCAAATTAGGTGTTCTACCTTTCCACTTCTCATAGGGAGTTTGCTGTATCTTTTTGTGAGGTACTCTATTTAAGATAAAATTCGCTGTCAAAACAGCTTCTCCTCACAAATTCTGTGGTAAACCGGAACTAATCAACATTGTATTCATTGTTTCCTTTAAAGACGGATTTTTTCTTTCTGCCACTCCGTTAGCTTGTGGCGCATAAGGAGGATTAATTTGGTGAATAATACCAAATTCAGAACAAATTTCTTTAAAAAAAAATTCATATTCACCTCCTCTATCACTTATCATTTTATTTTTTTTATTTAATTGAGTTTTAACTTCAAACTTATAAGTTCTAAAAGCATTCACAGCCTCATCTTTGTTACTAAGCAAATAAACATAACAATACCTCGAACAGTCATCTATAAAAGTGATAAAATACTTCTTACCACCCCTTGATGGTATTGCTTTCATATCACATATGTCTGTGTGTATTAAATCTAAAGATTTTGAGATTCTATTATCTATAGAATAAAAGGGAGGCTTAGAAAACTTAGATTCAACATACACTCGGCATTTTTCACTCTGACAGTCAAATTTTGGCAATAACCCCATGTTCATTAATTTCTTTATTTACTTATGATTAACATGTCCTAGTCTAGCATGTCATATATCAGGAGACTCAAGCACATAAGCAGAAACAACTTTATTCATGACATCATTGTGTATAATAGTCATTATATTTAACTTGAACGGACCATCACTAAGATAATCCTTTCCTACATACATATCATTTTTAGAGAGTACAAACTTATTAGATACAAACACTAACTTGAAACCACTATTGCTAAAGAGAGATTCAGACACTAAATTCTTGCATATGTCTGGCACATGGTACATTATTTAATGTCACAATTTTCCCATATGTCATCTTCAGAGTAACCTTTCCAATACCTTCAACCTTAGAGGTCAATGAATTATGCATGTAGAGTTTTTTTATCACCTTTCATAGGCGTGTAAGATGAGAATATTGATTTATTGGCGCATATATGACAATTTACGCCAATATCAATCTACCATTCTTTGGGGTTTCCCACCATGTTGCTCTCGGATATCATAGCAGTAAGATTGATATCATCAACACCATTGGAAATCTGTTCCACTACATTCGCCTGAGTCTTCTTCTTTTTCTTGGCTCTATAGTCCTTGGCATGATATCCAAACTTTCCACAATTGTAGCATTTGCCAATGAACTTTTTCAGGCCTTGGGTGGATCCCTCTTCATACTTTTTTCTCTTTTTGTTGATTTTCGATCCTTCTTCAACAACATTGGCCCTTGAGACTTCTAGATTGCTGCCAATTTTCTTCTCAGAAAGCCTATTGTTTTTCTCTATCCTCAATCGAACAATTAAGTCTTCAAGTGATAACTCATTTCTCTTGTGTTCGAGATAATTCTTGAAATCTTTTCAAGAAGGTGGTAACTTTTCAATGAAAGCAGCCACTTAAAATGATTCACTAATCATCATACCTTGAGCACGAATGCCATGCATGATCACTTAAAGTTCTTGAACTTGACTTAAGACGGTTTTAGAATCTACCATCTTGAAGTCCAGAAATTTGCCAAAAATGAAATTCTTTAACCCAGCATCTTCTATATTGTATTTCTTGTCCAAACTTTCCTACAACTCCTTAGCCGTTTTCAGCAAACTATAAATATAGTAGAGGGAATTGTCTAGACCATAGAGGACATAATTGCGACACAGGAAGTCAAAATGCTTCCATGCATCTACAGCAGCAACCTTTTCCTTCCCTGTCTCTCCTTCATCCAACTTAAGAGTATCCTCAATAAGGAACCTTGCCAAATTCAAAGTGGTGAGGTAAAACAACATTTTCTGTTGCCATCTCTTGAAATCAGCCCCATTGAACTTTTCTGGCTTCTCTCCATGAGTCGGAACAGACGCAATAGGCGTCATCGATGTTGAAAAGGTAACTATACAAACACAGAAAATTGTCTTAAGATCGTTGATTCCTAAGTGTTCGTATGTGCAAAAACAAAGTTGTTCGACAAACCTTAAAGCGCAGATGAGTGATCTGAATGTTGACGAATGATCCGAGTCCAACAAATTCATGTTATGTCCTTAAGACAATTTATCCCTTCCACCAGTACCCAAGGTTCTTGAACAATTGCCTCTCAGGATATAACGGATCGCATTTGCTATGAAGCAGTACTTCTTCAAAGAAAACCTTTGAATGCAACTTTGCAGATTAATTGCTGGAATGACAATGATGAAAAATAAGAGAGTAGTAGAATAATGTTGCGCGAAAACACAATTTTTTTTAATTTAAAAACAATGAAGAGTCATGAAGAACCAACAAGTTTTGTTCGGTTCACGAACAGATATATCTATCAGAAAATAAATGGGTGAATAATCACAAATAGACATATCTATCAAAAAAATAATACATAAATAAAATTCCGAACAGACATGTATGTTCGATGAAAAACAAAACTGTTTGAACCACACTTCTCATTCACCTTCTATAGGATTTGGATACCAAAATTCCAACAACTCATAGAACTCGAACCCTCTTAATAAACTCCTTTTAAGTTCAACTGCAAATCTCTCTCGTTTGGTAGAGTTTTCTCTCTCTCATGGGTAGTGCTTTTTCTTCTATTCCTTCCATGGTGATAGTGATATCAAAACCCCAAAACCCCTTTTGATTTTTAGCTTGTTTCCTCCCTAATGGACAATCACCTCGTCCTAATCTCAACTGTCGAGAGTTTTCTACATCTCAAGCCTTCAATTTCTTAGCTCCATCTTTTGCCCAAACCCTAAAAATTTCACCAAACCCATTTTAGACTTTCCACCTACACTAGTTATCCCTTATCCACTATCCCAAACCCGAACAGTGTTGTGCACCTATAAAAACCTACCCTTTAACAAAAACTCCTAGTAGTTTTTTCCTCCTTGCCTATTTGTTATTTTGTCTAGAACGACTATTTTTTCTTCCAGTCTCAGAGCTACCTTCAATCTAGTTTAACCTTAAACATTCTAAAACCTCCGAAACTCGATCATGTGGAAGCTGGCTATTCTATCATATGTGGGCTCTCAGGTGAATATGCTACAGTAGATTGTCATGAGTCTCTTTCCCAGTTTCGCACCCTAGTCATGCTCCTTGTAGTGTCCCTACAACATTGTAAGATGGAAGGTGAGATTGAGAATGACTTACGCCTAGCTACTTTGTGTAAAAGTTTGGATCACTTGTGGTCGAAGGATGATGTAGTGAATTTGAGACGGAAAATTCCTTTTGAAAAACGAGTGGAGTGCAGCCTTACTTTGTATGGTAAACTTTTTTCGAAGCCCAATGTAAATTTTTAAGCCTTCCTTAACACAATGAAGAAGGCGTGGAAAACCGAACCAGTGGTCTGCAACAAAAAATAACCGAGTTTCTTTTCATTCGTCTTCAAATCTAAAAGTGACAAAAAAATGTGATACAATCACGTCCTTGGTCTTTTGCTAGCAATTTACTTGTTCTTAAACAATGTGAGCCGGATATCCTCGACCATTGTTATGATTTTACACGGTATGCGTTCTGGGATCAAATATTAGGAATCCTACCAGGATGGATCCTAGAGGATGTTTATTATGACTTGACCGAGAAGGTGGGAAAGGTGCTGGAAATACAATTAGAATCTAAAGGAAATGGACCCTATAAAGTAGGAAAGGTGAAAGTTGAAGTGGATTTGTTAGCTCCCCTGAAATCTGGAATTATAGCAAATCTAGGGGAAAAAAAGCTATGGGTGGAATTTAAGTACGAACTCCTTCCAAATTTTTGCTATTCATGCGGGAGAATTGACCATTATGCATCATACTGTGAAGAAATTCCTTACGAGCAAACAAGGTGGACTGAAAATAGGACAGGGAGATATGGCCCTTGGCTCAAAGCAGAAGTGCGTGATTGCAGCCCTCACTGGGAAGCTTTTTATGGAAAGGTAATCCCTAACAATGAGGAAGAAGAGTATGTCCCTGAAACACCAATTCCATTGCCCGAAATGGACATAAGTGAGGGCGTAAATAGAGTAGTTTGCAGCCCCTGTTCGCAAGAAAAAAAGAGCAGAAAGTCCTTCGCTTCAGGGAGCTTATAAAGAATCAGCAGCAATTTCGGAAAAGAAGGAAGGCAATGGAAAACAATTAATGGCTTTAGAACCACTTAACTCTAGAATATCAAAGGTTTCGGCTTTCAATAACAAGAAAAAGCAAAAAAATCAAAGGGCAAAAAAACAGAAGAGGCTAGAAGGCTCTAGCGCTTCAATATTAAAAGACATAAAGCTTTTGGAAAACCCTATCCAGGTGGTACAAGAAGGGAAAAAATGGGCTTTGGTGGCTAGTCCTAATAAGCCACCAGAGACAATATGAGGATTATGAGCTAGAACTGTCAGGGGCTGGGCAATCTCTTGACGTTCCAAGAGCTGAGAGCCTTAAGGGGTGTTTGGTTCGACTTTCCAAAGGGGCTTTGGGCCTCCAAAGCCCTTTGGGGGAAATATTTTGTGTTTGGCAAAATATTTTGGAAGCTCCTTGGCCAAATGTTGGCCTTCTCAAGGCTGAAAGCTCAAGGCACCCTAGGAGGTGCCTTGAGCTTTCAGCATTCTCGGAATGCTACTGTTCACATTTTTTTTTTTAGGGCTGGATCTGTTCATCTTCTTCGGGCAGCGCCGGCGGCCGGCGAGTGTGGCTGGCGAGGGAGAGGGCCGGCGAGGTCGCCTGGGGTCAGGCGAGGTCGCCTGGGGTCGGGCGACCCTCGGCGAGCCAGATCCGTCGCCGCCGGCGGTCGCCCGAGGCCAGGCGACCCTCGGCGGGGTCGCCCGGCCGCCTGGGTCGCGCGACCCCAGGCGGCCGTCGCCTGGGGTCGCACGACCCAGGCGACGGCCGCCTGGGTCGCGCGACCCAGGCGGGGTCGCCTGGCCTCGAGCGACCCCCGCCGGCGGCGGATCTGGCTCGCCGGGGGTCGCCTGACCTCGGGCGACGGCGGCCGGTTCCGGCGATGAATAAGTTTTGTTTTTTTTTTAATAATTAAAATAATTCTCAAAGTCCATTTGTAAAAAAAAATTTACCAAACACTATACTTTGGCCAAAGTAATTTTACAAAATATTTTTACCAAACACCATTTGCCTTTCCCCAATGGGCTTTCACTCAAAGGTATTTGCATTTTCCCAAATGCATTCCCCCAAAGCCGAACCAAACAGGCCCTTAGTGGCTCTTAAAAGGCCCAACCTGATTTTTTTAATGGAAACAAAAAATGAGGAGGAGCTGGTGGACCGGGTTAGATGGTATCTCAAGTTCCCAAACTCGTTTTTAGAACAATCGAAAGGTATTGCGGGGGGATTAGCTATAATGTGGAGTGAAGATATCGCTTTAAAAGTAGTGCTTAGTTCCAAAAATCTTATTGATGTGGAATACAAAGATTCAACTGGTGGTAGTCAAATGAGGATAACTTTTCTTCATACTCCTACGAATTGTAGAGACAGACTTCTTATGTGAAACAAGTACGATGCACCCAGGTAAACATTCAACTCCCTCGTATTTGTATGGGTGATTTTAATGAAATCTTGTATAATTGGGAGAAGGTTGGTAGGAGAGAGGTAGAACACCACAGAATATGTGCTTTTCATGAATTTTTAAATGATTGTTCGCTAATGGACATAGAAAGCAAGGGATGCGCATACACGTGGGCTAACAATAGAGGAGGAGAGGATCTAGTCAAAGAGAGACTGGACAGAGTTTTATGCATAATGGAGTGGAGGATTGCTTTCCCCAATGCAAAGGTTTTAGCTCTACCAGCAGTAGGATCGAATCACAGCCCACTTCTGCCATCTCTACACCCACCATACAACAAAAGGAAGAAAGAATTTAAGTTTGAATCGTTTTGGTTAGATGATGAAGAATGTGGAGAAATAATCAGAAGAACATGACAGGAACACTCATTGAATCGCATAAGCTTCTCAGAAAAAGTTCAAGATATATCTAGGGAATTAGCTTTATGAAGTAAAGGAAAATTCCTCAATGCATCACACCAAATCAGGGCGCTGAAAAGGATGCTAACGGAGATAATCAATAGAGCATCCGGAACTTCTTGGAAGGAGGAGACCCAAGTTATTGTGGATCATATTGAAAAGCTGTGGAGACAAGAAGAGATGTATTGGGGGCTGAGATCTCGGATTAATTGGCTCCAATGGGGTGATAGGAACATTAAGTATTTTCACGCCACAACGGTGCGAAGAAAACAGAGAAATAGGATTACAGTGC
Organism: Syzygium jambos; assembly: GCA_031216235.1. Lineage (NCBI taxonomy): Eukaryota > Viridiplantae > Streptophyta > Magnoliopsida > Myrtales > Myrtaceae > Syzygium > Syzygium jambos. The sequence goes on along the minus strand of CM062229.1, from coordinate 6,218,338 downwards.
TTAAAATTGATGAAGACAACTAGAGTAGGGATCCCAATGATCTCAAACAATATATAAGGAACCTCTATCGATCTCTCTATGAGTCGGTAGGTCCGAGAAATTTTCAGCCTGTTCTAGACTAATGTCCTAGATTGGTTAGTGATGAGATAAATGATAGTTTGATGTTAATCCTAACCTTAGAGGAAGTAAAAGATGATGTCTTTCAGTTGGATGCATTAAAAGCCCCTCGACCTGATGGGCTAAATGGCCAATTCTTTCACCATTATTGGGAAGATATCAAGATGGACTTGTTCCACTTAGTTCAGAATTTCTTTGAATCAGGTAATCTCAACCCTCTCCTAAACAAGACGCATATTTCACTTATCCCAAAGATTAAAAATCTAGAATGCATCAGCCAGTTTAGACCTATAAGTCTTTGTAACTTTAGCTACAGGATCATATCTAAGGTGTTGGCTAACAGACTGAAACTGTGGCTTCCTGAGTTAATAGCAACAGAACAAAGTGCCTTTGTCAAAGGACGGCAGATACAAGATAACATCCTAATTGTTCAGGAAGTGTTACACCAATTAAGGATAAAGAAAAGAAAGAAGAACTTTCAGGCTATCCTCAAATTGGACATGCAGAAGGCTTATGATAGAGTAGAATGGGACTTCTTGAGAGCGAGCATGTTAAAGATGGGTTTCTGCGAGCGATGAGTTGAGTTAATCATGCAATGTGTTTCAACTGTTTCATTTAGTGTGAAAGTTAATGGGGAACCAACGCAATTTTTTCTGCCTTCACGCGGAATTAGACAAGGAGACCCATTGTCCCTATATCTATTCATTCTAATGGCAAATGTTCTCTCTTGGATGATGCACAAAGCCATTGAGGATGGGGATCCCAAAGGAATCATACTCAATAGGTATTGCCCTACATTGTCACATCTATTGCTCGTTGATGATGCTATATTTTTTCTGGATGGGACAGACAGAGAATGCCAAAATCTGACAACTATTTTAAATCAGTACTGCTTTGCAATGGGCCAAGCCATTAACCTGAATAAATCGGGAGTTTATTTCAGCAGTGGATGCCCACCGATCCTCAAAAGGAATATGGCACATGAGCTAAGAGTTCCGATCATAGAAAAAATGGGAAAATACCTCGACATTCCATCCGAATGGGGTAAATCGAAGGAGATGTTTGCTTGGAATTTAGCAAGAGTGAATATGAAGTTAGAGGGATGGAAAGAAAAGACTCTGTCAAAAGCAGGTAAAGAAATCTTGATAAAAAGCGTGGTGCAAGCTCTACCTCAATATGCTATGTCAATCTTTAAAATTCCCAACTGTATTTGCAATGCCATTGAAAAAAGAATTGCGTCATTCTGGTGGAAACAAAATGCCTCAACGAGGGGAATGCACCAAAAGAAATGGGAAGTGCTGAAATCTAGAAAAGATGAACGGGTCTCAGTTTTAAAGATTTACAAATTTTCAACAAAGCTATGTTAGGCAAGCAGGCGTGGAGACTATCTCAAACCCCCTCAGCATTATCGAGCAAAATCTTAAAAGGTATCTATTTTTCTGATGGCAATTTTTGGAAGGCCAGAAAAGGGAATCGCCCATCTTGGGTTGGCAAAGCATTATAATGGGTAGAGAAGCCATAGAATTGGAGGTGAAATGGATGGTAGGCGATGATAAGTTTATTAAAATTCGTGAGAACAAGTGGCTCACTATCGATACGATTGGGGTCCCGTGAACAAGGATGATCCAACAATGGTGGCAGAATTAATCGGTGAAGAAACGAAGGGATGGAATGAATTCAAAATCAAAAATCTCTTTGGTGATAGTATTGCTAATGAAATCTTATCTATCTCCGTTGGTCCCAGCCTAAAGAAAGATAAATTATTCTGGGCAGGGAACAAAACAGGTGCCTACACAGTAAAGAGTGGCTACAACAAGGTGTGATCCATGATCACAAAATCAGACATAAACAGGGCAACAACATCATTTCAGCCTCCCAGAAGATTATGGACAAAATATGGAATCTGTCGATCCCCCCCAAATTGAGAATTTTTCTATGGAGTTTATGTCAAGACGCCCTACCAACGAGAGAAAATCTCTTCAAGAGAAAAGTATTACCTGACTCGTTGTGCCCCCTCTATGCAAGTCATCTAGAGACAGCAGAATATCTCTTCCTGCTATGCAAATGGACGAAAAATGTTTGGTCAAATCCGAGAATCAACCTCAATGTAAGCACCCTCAACATCACCAGAATAGACAAATGGCTTCTGGATTTTTTCGAAGCAACGAGGGACTCACCCAAAGAAGAATTGTTAGCGACAGTGCTATGGCTGATATGGAAAAACCGTAATGACAGCATCTTCAGAGCTCGGCCCACAGAACCCCTCTCCTTAATCGACGCAGCTCAGGCACAAGTAAGAAGTTTTAGCCGCTAGAACCCGAAGAAGATAAAAAAAAAAACACCCAGCAAATCAAGAGTACCTGTCTACTGGATACCTCCAATTGGAAGCTCCGTGAAGTTAAACGTGGACTGCTCGTGGGTCAATAGCGACAAACCGAGTTTAATTGCAGGAATCTTGCGCAACTCAAAGGGGATGGTTGTCGATGGCTTCGCGAAGGATGTCCGAGCTTCAACTCCTCTGCAAGCCGAAGCCCTAGCTTTAGTGCAAGGACTTTTGTTTCTAAAACAGCGAACAGAAATGCACGAGGGTGAAGGACAAGTACAGAAAGTGCAGTGGGAGCATGAGAGCGACAGTTCATCCTTAGTGGAGATGGTGTTGGGCCGAGAAGAGCCCCCTTGGGCCTTGCGGAATTTCTTAATTGAATGCAATGATCTTTTAACTCAACAAGCTTCAGCGAAATTAGGCCATTATCCTAGGGAGGCCAACCAAGCAGCAGACTGGGTAGCTAAAGCCCATCGTACAAGAACTCTTCCTCCAAATTGGGTGTCTTCAAACCCCCCCCCCCCCCCCCCCCCCCCCCCCCAGCTCCTTCGGGATATTTTGTTTGAGGAGACTTGTTCATTTTCATCATGTAGACCTCTTTTTTACGAATGAATGAAAGTACCTCTTAAGACCAAAAAAAAAAAAAATAGCTATATTCCCATGCAATGTGTGCGGAATCCACTCTAAAACAGTGGATACTGGATAGTAGTAATCTACAACATGTCCTCGACAAATAGCAAGGGCTATCCTTTAATTATCCCCTTCACCATTGCAGGCCTTATAACCATCTTCTTGAGACCTATTATGACCATAGCAGCTCCCTTTTCAGTGGATCTGCGACCCCTAAAACATGTATTTTAGGATTGACTTGGCATTTGGATTTATGATTTTTTTGGTAGTCATCCCCTTAATAATGCATAACGGAAGCACATAGCTTTGATCACAAATTTATGGAAAATGAATCCAGCTTTATATATCAAAACAAAGTAGAATTGGAAGATCGATTGCCAATTGAGAAAAGAGGGTGAGACTTGGGGAGAAATTTCCAAAGGATAGACAGAAGTATACAGATAGAAGAAATGAAACTCTATATTTGATTAATATCCAATCAGGACAAGATGCTAATTACAAAAGTTGAAAAGACAGCATTTAAAACGTCATCGGCAACTAGACCCTAATTCTAATAATAACATTATCCCAACTTAGGATCCCAAATAATCATCTTCATATAATAGATATATATTCACTATTGGATTATTTACTTTAGAGCATTGATTTGAAACTAGAAAATAGAACCAACTTAGGAAACCTAAACATGTTTTGATTGAAAGAAATATAAACAAAACTATCCTTAACATTGGGCCCCTATTCTCATCCTGATTCGGAAAACCACAAACCTTCCGCTATATAGCTTTTGGACTGACGACTTTGCTGGCATGGTTCTAGTGATACGATGCGGAAATCTGATCAATTATGGTGCTGAAGTTTTTTCTAGAGCAAACATTTCCTCATCTGGTGGAAAATTATAAATGAGCTATTTGAGTGCCGTCGCGTTGTGATCATCTTTTAGAAATAAAGTTGATTAAGAGGGACCACCTTTTGAAAGATTCTTGAGTGCTCTCGGTATACGTGAGTCCGGCTCATCAATTTACGTCAGTGGAGGAGGCGAGAACCCACCTCATATATTAGTGCAAGTGATTTGGGCTCGCAGGCACCGAGAGAGCATAGAAGTCTTGCTCCTCTTTCTTCTTAGTTCTGCTCTGCAATCATCAAATGTTTTTGAATTGTTTTCTCTCTCTGGGTAAAAAACAATGATGTTTCGATAGGTGAAAACCAAGGGTGACACAATTGTGGAAAAAGAAGATACCAATCATACAGTCCCGAATAGGATCTCGTCGAGTGCTTTTCTATGTTGACACCCCCCACCAACCCACTCCCCCCCCCCCCCCCCAATAGAAAAAACCTGGTAAAAAGCTGTAATCAGCCATATGAGTTAGACTATAATGCTTAAAAATAAATGTCTTATCTCTGAACACAACTCAAGTGCCAAGGTAATCATGCATAGACGTGCATTACTTGCATACATATATGCATGTAGTCACTTCTCGATATGTTTGGTTTGTTTTACAACAGTAAACATACATCAGACAGTCATGTATCTGCAAGACTTCTTAGACTAAATCTTCTTAACCAAACACAGTCCATGCCTTTAAATTTGCTGTCAGCTCTGCTTCCACTAAAGCAAATTATGGCAGTTTGAAATTCAAAGCGATTTACATTCTCCAGAATCACGCTCCTGGAAATTCCTTATAAATGCAAATCACTACCCTAACATTAACAGATGCGGTGTAATCCAAGAATCCCACGACAACAGCTATGAAAGTCTATTCTTGGGTTTAATTGATAATGGCTAACAATTCTCAGGACGTTTTAAACTCGCGAATGTGCATCTATCTCATGCCCATCAACCCTTTAAATTTTAGTATGGTGCCTCTTGCTACTTGTTCTCATTTTTTGGAGTGCTTAGGAGTGGGAGTCATTACACTATCTTTTGATGGAGTCTCCATAAGTTCACCTTTTAAAAAGCGTTCATAGTTCTTCTATCGAAGGTAAAACTATGGGAACCAAGTAGCAAAAACATTTCTTGAACTTTTTTCTTTTTGGATAAAAAACGTTGACCCCAAAGAATAAAGTTGTCGTCGTTGCACGACTGAGAAAAATAGCGTTGTCGTCTTTCATCTTCGGAAAAGATACCAACATCGATGTCATTTTGTAATTACTACATGTGGCCCAAGAGCACTGGAAGTATCTACCAACATTATTCACGTTTGATATGATCCATACTTTTATGGTCTTGGTCTACTCTTTTTTTTCTTCAATCCCTCACGGATGAAGTCTTGGTCTATTATTAAACGATCACATCAAATAGTTAAGAGAGACATTTTCAAACGAGCACGATTCATCTCGTGAACTATATTAGTCTTCTTTGATTAAGTTATTTATAGATATAATATGCAACACAAAGTGTTTTTAAAAACTTTCAAGTGGTTAATTGAATAATTAAGCAATTAGTTTGTATGTGGTAGATTTGGTGACCAAATCATAATGTGTTCTGCTCAGAATAATTTTAAAGGCTACCCATGTCATCTTGTGAGTGGAGCCTCACAGATGCACGTTAACAAAACAAGGGAAAATTATCAGAACAGTCCTAAAATTATTGAAATTATGCTAATTTAGGAGTGAATTCTGCTCAGCAATCATCGAATGCTTTTGAACTGTTTATATTCTCTCTCTGAGTCAAAAACATTGGTGTGCCGATTAGAAGCTCGTCGAGTGCTTTTCTATGTTGACAGGCCACCAAACCCCCTCCCCCATAAAAAAAACCCTAGTGAAAACCTTTCTTGAACATTTTTCTTTTTCGATAAAAAATGTTGACCCCAAAGAATAGCATTGTCGTCTTTGCACGACTGAGAAAAATAGCGTTGTCGTCTTTCATCTTTGGAAAAGATACCAACATCGATGTCATTTTGTAATTATTACATGTGACCAAAGAGCACTGGAAGTGTCTACCAACATTATTCACGTTTGATATGACCCATACTTTTATGGTCTTGGTCTACTCTATTTATTTCTTCAATCCCTCATGGATGAAGTTTTGGTCTATTATTAAACGATCACATCAAGTAGTTAAGAGTGATATTTTCAAACGAGCACGATTCATCTCGTGAACCATGTCAATCAACTTTGATTAAGTTATTTATAGACATAATATGCAACTCAAAGTGTTTTTAAAAACTCTCAAGGGGTTAATTGAATAATCAAGCAATTAGTTTGTGTGTGGCAGATTTGGTGACCAAATCATTATGTGTTTTGCTCAGGATAATTTCAAAGGCTACACATGTCATTTTGTGAGTGGAGCCTTATAGATGCACATTAACAAAATAAGGAAAAATTATCAAAACAATCCTAAACTTATTGAAATTGTGCCAATTTAATATTAAATCTTTCTTAAGCCAATTGAGTTGTAAATCTTTTATATTTGTGCCAATTCAATTCATTCGACAAGAAAATTTTTAGTGATTTCAAAGCGCCACGTCAATTATTGAAATGGCATCCTAGAATAAATTGATATGTGTTCGCTGAGTTGGAATAAAAAATAAATAAAAGACCAATTTCTCCCTTCTTTCTCCTCCATCCTTCGTGAGTTGATTAGCAATAGTGGAAAGGTGACCTTCTACGGCCATGGCCGTCGTCACCTTTGTTGGCGTCCCTCCTCCGTGACCCTCGTCACCTTCATCGGCGTCCCTCATCCATGGCCTAACGAGCTGTCATCACTCGTGGTTATGGCTCCAGATCTGGCCGAACTTCCAGATCGAGTTGCCCCTTCCGACGTTGCTTGGCGCTGACGACAGCCATGAATAAGTGACACGATGCTTGAACGGGTTTGGCCATTGATGGCCAAGTCTGGATTTTTGGACAGTGATGTCGAGAAGGTGACGATGGCCATGGACGAGGGATGCGATGCCAGATTTGGAGGTTGGGAAAAAATAGAAAAGGACGGAGTCGGAGGGGAGGGCCGACCGTGAGCGATGTCGGTAGGGTTCCTCCATCATCCATGGCTGCAAGCTTTGCTTGTCCATGGCTCGCAAGGAGCCTTATCCACAGACATGGCAATTGCGGATTATCCATGGCTATGAGTTTTGATGGCGAGCTCTACATTAGCAATGGGTGTGATGCTTTGAAACCACTTAATATTTTCTCCCATCCGACCAATTTTAGCTAGAAATTGCTGATGTAAATGCCGGCGTCCTACATGGCGCAATCGACGTTGACATGGACAATTTAAATAATATTTTAATATTTTTAAATATTTTTTTATTTCTTTTCCCTTTTTTTCTTTATTTTCTTCCCTTCTTCCTTTGGGAGGTTGCCGGATGCGACTGGCTAGAGGCGAGGGCCAGCAAGGGTGACCTCCTAAAGGAAGAAGGGAAGAAAAAAAAGAAAGAGAAAGAAAAAAAGGAATAAAAAAAGAAAAATATTAAACTATTATTAAAAATTATCCACGTCAGCGCCGGCCATGGTACGTAGGATAGCCGACGTCCATGTCAGCACCTGCCGGTCAAAATTGACCGGATGGACTAAATTAGCATAAATAAAAATGATTGAGGACTCAATTGGAAAAAAAAGTTTAAGAATAAATTGGCACAATTGCAATGGGTTTTTAAGACTTTTTTTTGGTAATTTTCCCAATAAAAAAATATGTTTGAATCCCTAGAATTAGTCAAGTTGAACAAAGAAAACATGGGAAAAATTCAGAAAATTTAAATAAATTACAAAAATCATCCATGATAGTAGGGGTTAGCAACCGGCCATGTCATGAAGGACGGCCAACTGACTAAACCACCACGTTAATGGTTTCCAGTCAAAATTGGTTAATGCATTACATTGTAAAATTATCAAAATGTTTATAATTAAATTGGCCAAATTAAAAGTTCAGAACTAAATTGGCTGTTGTACAATAATTTTACGACTTTTTAGATAATTTTCTTGATGTAACTTTTAAGTGAGTGAATGGAGTAAAAGTTCATAGGAGGTATCTGTAATCAAAAGTAGTAACTGGACGAGGCTGTAATTTTTTTATTAAAATAGCAATTTTCCTTAGTAGGAAGCAAGTAATTTTGCTTTGTGAGACAACAATTTTTCTTACGTTGCCAACATTACTACTCGCTTCGTGGTGGAGCAGGAGCAATTGTAACAATTTATTTTTTAAAAATATTTTTTAAATTATTTATTTTTTACGAAATAGACGGAGTTTAAGGATACGTCATTTTGGAAGCCCTGGCCGCAAGCAGCTGATTATCCAATTATTGCACCATAGATGTAAGTGAATTCGCTTCCTTAGAATGACTTTGCACGACCAACAAAAATAACGTCGTTGTCTTTCTTTTGCATAAAAGAGACGAACTGTCATTTTCTAATTTGCTACAGGGGGACCCAAGAACACCGGGAGTTCCTATCCACATTATTCAAGTTGGGTATGACCTAGACTTTTGTGGTCTCGGTCTGCTATTTTTTTACTTGAATCTATGAATCTCCATGACTACGTGTAATCCATAGAGTAATGTGTATGGTTACCAAGGTTGATCTAAGTGGAATGCTTAGGTTTGAACATATTATTTGTTACGTTTTAATCAAGCATTTAACAACTCGACCAGTCTCTTATCAATGAAGTGTTGTCTATTATGAACACTGACATCCAATAGGTACGAGCGACTTTTTCATATGAGCACTATTTATCTCGTGAACCATATCGATCACCTTTGATTAAGATAGTACTAGACGAATTTTGTTATAAAATGTTTTTGAAAACTCTCAGGGTTATGTTTATGTAGATTTAGCGATCAAACAACTACATGGTTAGCTCAGGATACTTTATAAGGCTACGACTGTCGCTTTGTGAGTGGAGCCTTACGAATGCATGATGTCGAGTTAGAAAAGTTTGGATATACCATGCATGTGGACATGTATTAAGCCTTGGTGGAACCGAGCCCGACCGTCGAAATCTTGAGATATGCCTCGAGGGACTTAGGCTTGAGTGCCAATGTCCCAGACTCAGATGTCAAAGTCCCGAGCCAGGCACCAAGGTCTTGGGCTCGGCCTCAAGGGACCTAAGTCCCATCTTAGGGATTTCGAGCTCGACCTTGAGGGATAGTGGCCCTAGCACGAGGGTCCAAGGCCTGGCCCTAAGGGAACCAGGGGCTCAATTGCTAGGGTCTAAGGCCTAGCCTCAGCGGAACCTAGGCCCGTGTCGTGAGGTACCCAAGCTAGCCACTGGGGCCCTTGGCACAAGGAGTGAGGACTCACACACGGCTGCTAGAGTCCTTGGTTCAACCTTGGGGGAACCAAGCCCAAGCGCCAGATCCCTGAAGACTTGGTTCCAAGTGCTGAGGGTTTGGGAAAATGACATAAATAATCCCTAAACTTTAGTTAAATATGCAATGTGGTCCCTGAGTTTTAAATTTGTTTAATGTGATCCTTAAAGTTTAGCCTAATACTCAATGTTGTCCCTGAACTTTAAATTTGTTTAATATAGTCTCTAGACTTTACGTAAAAATGTTGAATATTCTTAAATCGAACTCTCTCCTGAGAGTGATTTGTAATTTGCCAGATTTGGGCACTCTTTTATTGGCCTAATTCCCTAAAAAAATCCCAACTTTAGGTCAAGTCCCAAATTTACCCCGAACTTTTTTTTGTTTAGAAAAAAAATCCCAAATTTTAGGTCCAATCCCAAATATGCCTCGAATTTTTTTTGTCTAAAAAAAATCCCAAAATTTAAGTCCAGTCCCAAATATACTCCAAACTTTTTTTTTATCTCAGAAAAAACCTCAAACTTCAAGTTTAGTCCCAAATTTGCTGCAAATTTTGTTAAAAAAATCATCAAAATTCAATTTATTTTAAAAAATATACCCCGTGATCCAATCTCAATTTGATGTGGTACTTCCACGTCGATAACAAATCCACATTAACAAAGTAATGAGGCTTTTTTTTAGATAAAGAAAAGTTCGAGGCAAATTTGGACTCAACCTAAAAATTGGGTTTCTTTTATATTAAATTTTTTTGGGGGTAAATTTGTTATTATCCCTAACTTTCATATTCTAGATCGGTCAACAATTTTTATTGGGTTGGATTTGTTATCGAAGTGGAAATGCGACATCGGCCTGTACCTATCACTCCATTACTTTGCTAATGTAGATTTGTTATCGACATTGAAATGTCACGTGAAGTTGGGATTGGCTAACGGGAGTATATTTTTGAAAATAAATAAAATTTGCTGATTTTTTTACACAAAACAAATTTCGGGACAGATTTGAGACTGAAGTTAAAGTTTGGGGTTTTTTCTAAAACAAAAAAAGTTTGGGGTAGATTTGAGATTTGATATAAAGTTTGAGATTTTTTCTGAGACAAAAAAAAGTTCGGGGTAGATTTAAGACTTGACCTAAAGTTGGGTTTTTTTTTTTGGAATTCACTCCTCTTTTATCATACCCAAAAACAAAAAAACTGCTCCGCCGAAAGGCTGAGTTGGTCGTTGGAACGACTGACTTGGACTACCGAGTTCACCTTCCAATTCTCAGATGTCTATGCTCGTATCAACATTTTTGCAGAGTTGATTTTAGTGATGAATTTAAATGGTCAACGTGTAAGTCAACATTTCCTTATTATCATCACTTTCCCTTATAAGCAGCCAACAATGTCATGGGATCCTCCGATAAGATCACAGACCAACGAGAAATTCCTCTCCAACCTCAAGCTAGCTCTCATTCATGGCTGACAGGTAAAAACCTACCTCTCTCTCTCTCTCTCTCTCTCTCTCTCTCTCTCTCTCTTTGGGAGCTCGTTCTCTCCACTCATTCTTTCTTCTATTGCTTGTCTACAGCAAGAACAGCAAACCCACCGCAGAAGAAAATGAAGAGGAGCGAGTTGACGAGAGGAAGTACTTCGAGAAGGTGCTCGACGACGTCGTGAGCCTCAACTCCCTCTTCACCGTCGCCGTCTTCGTCGGTCTCTCCCTCGCCCAGCCGGGCCAAGTCCATAGCCTCGAGGACGACGACACTTGCCACCCGGACATCAAGATACGCAAGCGGCTTGTAGCCTTTGAGATTGCTTCCTTCAGCTGCTTTGTCTTCTCCGGCTTCCTCGCCAAGACCGTCAAGATCTTCCTCTATATCTACAAGAAGCGGGATGGCTTGCCCGGCGGCGTCATGAAGAACCCACACCGCCAGTGGAAGAGCCTTGTCGGGTTCTATTTTTCGATCTACGTGACCATGGTCGGGTGCCTACTGCTTCTCCTGGCCATGGTCGACGTCGTCCAGATCAAGCTCGGCCGGCTCTCATGCGACAGCGAGTTTGCAGTCAGCACTGTCTCCGTCATGGTCGGCACCATTGGCCTCAGCTTGCTGATCTACTTCACTACAGTGACCTACGGCCTGGTGTTCACTGCCAAGAACGCGCCACCCCAAGGCAAGGCGGCGGAGACCAGCAAGGGTGTTCCCGCCGCGGTTGGGAAGGTGTGACGATGAGAGGCGAGAAGTTAATTAGTAGGGCAATCTAAAATATGGACTTATCATATAACATATATCTAGTAAGATGATATATCGTAGGTCCATGTATGTACGGTATGTCTTAAGTGAAGGTGCTATCTTCTCGTGCATTCCATGTTTATTGCACGTCCTTCGAATGAGTTTCCATTTAATAGTCGACATTGATTTACAGAGATCATACATTAACTGAATGTGACAACTCTCGTTAAGTGCTGAATTGATTACTTCTTGAAATGTTCATGGGAAAAATAGAGTACACACATTGCCAAAAATTTTATGCAAACGGCCTGATCCACTTTGATTTGAGCATCGTGACAACAAAAATTATATACAACCAGAATTGATCGATATATTCCTCCAAACAAACAGGAAAGAAACGCAAGACAAAACGTAAATCATGGATCAACTAGGGCCTCTAAAGTGTTTGGTTAATAATAAGAAAGATGAATCTTATGTAAGTACTGTGAAATGAGATTTGATCGTATACAAAGGGATTCCCTAAATATTCATTCCAAAAAATATGAAGTTCGAAACAATTCTTGATTCGAGGATTATGACTCTTGCTTTTATCAAATCAACGATATTTGAGATCGTTTGTGTAAGTTTTTTTCTACTAGCAGAGTTACTGTCACTGTTAATCCATTTGAAAAGGCACAAAATTGCATAAAACTCCGTCTTGCTTGCTTCTGATCATGTACGTGGAGTAGCCAAAAACAGAAAAAAGAAAGAAAACACATAAGTTGCGGGGCCAATACTTGTCTCTCCACGAAAGACCGAATGGGACAGACATGTTGCAGCCACTGCTTTTTCTCCGTGAGCTGGCCACCTACGTCTCTTTCATTCTTTTACGTATCGGCAATACTTTGGCAATCAATAAAAAATAAATGGGATAATCACACAAAGTAATCCTTAAATTTATGCTTAATGTACATGTTGACACCTAATTTTGCCCGTCTCCTTAAATCGATGCCTAAATTGTAAGCGGGCCAAATTGATGTAAAAGGAAGACAATGAGTTCAAAAAATTAATAAATAATTTCTTTTTCTCTTAGCCAAACCCGTTTTTTTTTTTCTCCTTCTTTTTCAGTTTGTTCTTTTCGGCCCACTTTTGGCCTATTTTTGGCTTGGCTGCCCCGGCCCAACCTGGCCTTTCTTCTAGCCTTCAGCCCAGCCCCTCAGCCACTCCTTCCTGTCACGCTCACGCTCAGCTGGACGGGACAAACGGGAACGACAAAAACGCTCTGCGCGAGGAAGATGTCGATCGCGACTTCAGAAGGGAGGAAGTGTCGTGCAGCACTGCAGCCTGGCCACACAAGGACCAAGAAGACTTGCAGCCATTTTAGCTATAAAAACGGACCTGATTTAGTCTCAAGTAAAGGACCGGCTGTTTGCATATACAGAAACAGAGAAAGCACACTGATCAATGGTGCCTTTGAGCTCACATGTTTGATAAAGTGTCTCAGCGAAACAGTTTAAGCTTGGAGTGTCAAATCTGGTCGTGTTGATTTTTTGAAGTATTTTTGTAAAATGAAATAGCTCTTTGGTGTAATATGATTGTTTAGAACTTTACGTATCACATTTGAGCTAAAAACCACGCTCACGACCAGTCTTAAGCCTTTATCCGAACTCACCTACCACTTGTTTGATAAAATGTCTGAACGAAGGCCGAGACCAATATCACCAGGATCCGTCTATGTAATCTTCATTTTATGCTTCGTCCGAGCTTAGATTGATATTTCATGCTTGATCTGGTGTTTTTCTTGTGTTTTTATTCCACTGTTCGTGCATCGTCCGAGTTGGTCTCACATACGCATCCTCCCGCCGGAGAGATTTTCCGCATCGACGAAGCCCACGGCTCGAGGCCGCCTTAGCCAGCGTGTTCCTCCTCATCTTTAGCATGCATGTGTTGGTTTTTGGCTGTTTATTTTGTTGAAGCAGTGTTTGAGTTGATATATCTCTTCGGTGATAACGGTGTCGCCGGAATCGCTTGGTGATAGTCGGGTAGTGGCCGTCGGCGGTGGCGCGACGACCGACGAGGGGTGGCCGTCGACGTTGGAAGTCGACGGCTGGCGGTGGTGTTCGGTGGCCGGAGGTGAAACTCCGGGTGTAAGAGGGAAGCTCTCGGGGAGAGTGGGTTCTGGGAAAGAAAAGAACGTGCATGGGCAAAAGCACGTAGGGGAGGAGAGTAATAAAAAAATAGAAAAAAATTAGAAAAGGAAGAGAAACACAAAAAAGGGAAAAGAGAAGAGGGATAAAAAAATCAGAAAAGAAAAAGAAAAATGGATCCTGAGCGGGTCAAAGAGAGTCGGGTCAGGTGTCGGGCGGATCGGGTCAGGGGACCCGGTCCGGATTTCTTATTTTATTAAAAAATATTAAAAAATATTAAAAATTCCAAAAAAATTCGAAAATGTTAAAAAAATCCAAAAAAAATATTAAAAGTCTGAAAAAGCATTAAAAAATTTTCAAAAAAAACATTAAAAAAATCCAAAAGATTGAAAAATTCCAAAAAAAATCCAGAAAATTAGGAAATGCTTAGAAATCAGTTTCAAGCTTAATTTCACTAGATTTTAGGTTAAAGAAACTCAAAAAAATGAAAAATGAGAAAAACCCCCTTAAAAAAAAAATCCCAAAAATCGTATAATCCATTAGGGCTTTACCTTAGGGTCTTTGATTGCCTTTTCCTTTCTAGAGACGATGCTAGGTTGCTGGTTGTTTATTTTTTTTATGATTATCTGGTTGCGCATTTTTAATACATTGATTGTTATTTTTTATTTTTAGAACGGTTAGGTGGAATCTTAATTTTTTCGATAGGCTATTCGGTATGTTAGTTTGTGAGTAATCAAGTTTAGGTACCGAAAGGGCACTAGTAGATTGCTAGTGTAATCAAGTTTCCGAATTTTGGAATCTCTAATTTTTGCACGTATCGAGATGACACTCCCGCATCTCGATTAGGGTTTCTAACCGACCCCTGATCATGGTTAGTGACGACTCCAATGGAATGCATAGTTTAGATAATTTTCGTCGCATAAGGTATGAAGCTTGGGAGCGCCTTGATCCTTTGATTAATGAACCATTTGATTCGTCTTTCAACCGAATCAATCGATGTTCATATCTATTGACAAATACCTCTTGGCCTAAACCCGATCGGTTCGAGGAGGTCGCGACAGTACAATATAGTTTATGAATTTTTTGCCCAATATGCAATAAAGATACAATATTGAACATTTTCATTTCAGGGGTCACATTACACATTGAGCTAAAAGTTTATGTAACACATTGAATAAATTAAAAGCTCAAGGACTATATTGAACATTGGGCTAAAAGTTGAGGTACCACATTGAACAAATTAAAAATTCAACAATTACATTGCACATTAGGCCAAAGTCCTAAAATAAATTTAAGTGTCTGACTAGTTATTAGTGGCTAGATTAACAAGAGCAAAATTAATTACACGAGTTGATTATCATATTTGACTTCCTAATAAGAAAGATCCAAATGTGTTATCAAACAAGCAAGAACCGCACGAAAGTAATTGGCTTTTTTTCAATGTCGAGTTTTCAAAAGAAACACTGCCAACACAAAAAAGTAAAAACCTTGATTTCGAATGTTGGCATGTGATGGTCATTTGAGTAGTTACTTACAGTGAAAATATATACGTGTCATGATAGTGAAAATGTATTTTAAACTTCGTGGCAGTGAAACATGGTGTGATTGATAAATCACGATTGCCCACTTACTATGAATCTCGTTCTACTTGGCACCATGTATTTATGTATCTCGCTATTAATTGATTGGTTACTCCCCATTTCATTGCCATGTGATGTTTTCGTCATATAAAAAACCTTCTCTATGATCATCCATGACATTGGGAAAAAAAAGAAGACATACCTGGTTTACGCTATGAAGTAACGTTAAAAATATTAAACAGATTTTTCAAAATATTTCAACTTTAAGAATGCACATATTGTTAGTATCTCATATTCGAGCATCTCAAATGTAACAGCATTTATGAACTGATCTTAACACTTTCAACACTATTTATAGGAGGTGTTTGGTTGGACTTTGTGAAGGAACTTTAAGCTTCCAAAGCCCTTCGGGGAATTATGAAGTGTTTGGCAAATTATTTTTGGGATTTTTTTGCCAAATGTTGGCCTTCTCAAGGCTAAAAGCTCAAGGCACCTTAGGGGGTGCCTTGAGCTTTCAGCATTCTCGGAATGCTAATACCCCATTTAATGAAAATATGTTAGTTGCCTTTTTTGCCCTTAAAATTTGTCTAAAAAGCCATTTTTGCCCCTCGTGTGTACTGTTCATCTTCTTCTTCGTGAGGAGGCCGGCGACGTGGCTGGCGTTGGATCGGGCCGGCAAGAGGCCGGTGGCTGTCGCCCAAGGCCCGGTGACCTTCAGCGAGGGTCGCGGGACCCAGGCGGTTGGCGACTGGGTCACGCGAACCAAGCGACGGTCGCCTGGGTCCCGTGACCCTCGCGTCGGCCGCTTGGGTCGTGCGACCTCAGGCGGCCGTCGGCCTGGGTCGCGCGACCCAGGCACCAGCCGCTTGAGGTCGCGCAACCTAGGCGACCGCGACCCTCGCTGAGGTCGAGCGACCTAGGCGGCCGCGACCCTCGCCAAGGTCGCCTGGCCTTGGGTGACGGCCGCCGGCCCCAGATCTGGCCCGCCGACGGTCGCCGACCTCAGGCGACGGCCACCGGCGCCAAATCTGGCTCGCCGACGGTCGCCGACCTCAGGCGACGGCCGCCGGCGCCAGATCTGGCTCGCCGGCAGTCGGCTAGCGCCAGCTCCGGCGAAGAGTAAGTTAGGTTTTTTATTCTCAAAGTCCATTTACAAAAAAATTCACTAAACACTATAAAAATCTATTTATAGTGTAGTTCTTTAGCATCTAACAAATAGTACAACCCCCTCCTCTCTCCCCGCTACCTCATTCCAAAGCGAAGCAAAATGACCAAGAAGTTTTCTTATGATTGAAAGAGGTAAAGTAGATAATGTAGCCCACCCGTCTTGACATTTGAAAAATTCTTTACTTATACAAGTGTCCACTAGCAGTATGTTACATCAATTAATTTATTGATTTCACGTGGGAGAGGTCGGAGTCTTTAAAAGATAACACAAATGTAATCGCGAAAATGTTCACTGCTAAGAAATCCAGCTCGAGATGCATGACATTGTTGGATGTTTGTTTGTAAAACAAACAAAATAATGCTCTTTCCTTTGTCCCACATAGGAAAGTTTTGAGAAAGTGGGCCACTTTATAACTGTGAATATTTTCTTGCTCCTTATAGTGAAGATAATGGGGTGTGTGTTAGTCCACACAATACCTGCGTGCGCCTGCGCGATTATTAGGCGCACTTAGCACGCTTGCGCGGCCGCGGTTTAATTAGCACTAATCCCTTTATTTTTTATTTTATTTCGTAAGGTTATCTCATAAATCTTTATTAGTTGAAAGGTTGTTTTTTGTTTATTAAATAATTTTCGAAATTATAAAAATTCGGAATTTTATTTATATATCTTATTTAATTTTATTCTGAATTTTACATGTGTCTTTTCAAGACAACTTTTGGAGATTATTCTTGTTCAGTTTTCAATCTTTCCCCAAGGGTTGCATTTGTTCAGTTTGCAACTTCTTCCGAAGGAATATCTTTGTTAACTTTGTAACATTTCGTGAAAAGTTGTCTATGTTCTTTAAGACCGATTTCTATATATGTCAGATTTTGGCAAGAAGGAGAGAAAAAATCAATTTTTCAAGTTTTCTTTCGAAAGCTACAACCATTATTTTCAATCGTTTCCTAGAGAGACCCTAGATAAATACTAAAATTGCTATCTAGTATTTTCATCTTGAGACTTTGTTGTATCCTGGAGGATTTTGCCGGTGACCATTAGCAATATTGTGGGGCAAATAAATTCTTAAGGAAAGTGATATCACGTCTCAAAATCCGATTTGATTGCTCTTTTGATTCGAAGCCATTTTTTTTACAACAGACATATGATGAGAGAAATCCAAGATGTATACCAATCTTCTGAAGATATTAGGTCTACAAAGTTTGTAAAGTGAAGATTGCGGGGCGGACCATGGCAGGGCATGAAAGTTTCCCCCTTTCCAACGAGCGTCGCCCCGGCGGGACAGCGCTACAGTCACTTGGACGGATAAAATTGTCATCCCTATGGTCCGCGCGATATTTTGGACACACTCCACGCAGAACCTGCCAATGTAGTGGCAGGTGAGGGTAGCAACAACTAACAAACTTCAGGTCCGAGGATATTGAACGGAAGATGCACATCAACTTCACCCTCTGTCCAAGCTTACTGTGTAAAAAATGGTGGCTTCGGTGCATCTGCGGGTCGCTATCTCCATCTTCATGACATTCTGCAATCATGGACCGAGGTTAATATTTGGCAATTCTAGCTCATTACGAACTCCATCTAACGTCTACCAGACTCCACGAGCATTCATTAGATAGACCCGTTTTGTAAAGATGTGATGGATAGACAGTCAAATCTGGTCGATATAATAAATCTTTGAATCCGACAGATTCTCGTAATTCAATCGGCTCAGTGTAATAGAACGAGTTCGGGTGCACACGAATCGGTTCGTACGACCAAATGGTCGTGCAGCACGTTTACATTATTCGTGCGCGGTCAGAATTGCGCCGAGGTTCGATTTAAAGGAAGAAAAACTGGGAATTCTCTCCCATACTAAGCCTCGGCGCATGGTTGCATCCTCAAGTGTAAAAGGCTTAACAAGACAAGATACAGAAGAGCAAAAAGAAAGGATATCTCTCCCATGGCGACTCCCAGAAACGGGCATCTCTCTTTCTATCTCGAACTTTTACTATGATTTTTCGATGCATCTCTTGTTTTTTCGCTGCATACGTGAATCGTTATGCTTTTGTTTCTGACCTTCTCCTCTTCATTCTCTAGGGATGGCGTGAATGTAGAAGAAGGGGACACAGTGGACGAGAGGAAGTACTTCCAGAAAGTGCTGGACGGCATCGTGGGGCTCAACTCGTGGTTCACGGTAGCCATGTTCGTGGGCCTCTCGCTGGCGAACCCTGGCCAGGTCCACAGCCTCGAGGAGGACCGCCCCGAGTGCGACCCTGACTTGAAGCTCCGCAAGCAGCTCATCTTCTACGAGATTGCGTCCTTCAGCTTCTTCATCTTCTCGGGCTTCCTCGGGAAGACTGCGAATATTGTCCTCTACATCTACCAGAGGAAGAAGTGCACGGACCCTCACAGGAAGGTGCCCAGCCTTGTGGCGTTCTATCTGGCGATCTACGGGACGGTGATTGGGTGCCTGTTCTTGCTCCTGGCGATGGTCAATGTCGCTCAGATCAAGCTCGGGAAGCTCTCGTGCGGGAGCGATTATGCGGTCCGCACGGTGACCGTGCTGGTGGGAGCAGTCGGAGTGGCTCTGATGATATATTTCTTCACGGTGTCATATGGTTTGCTGTTCACAGAGAGACCGATATGCAAGGCTAGTCCTCCTAGAGATGCTTAAACCCATGTTTGAATACTTTATAAGCTTTGTCAGACTTATATATCGTGATGAAGTGTTGTCGAGGAAGATGTAATCCTATTGCTACGCAAAGTGGTCATTCTTAATTCATCTTGCGAAGAAGATGACAGTAGGCATCTCAAATTCATTGTCCTGAAATGTACTTGCCCCCGTCTTTCACTATACCGTCGTTGTCACCGTTGCCGACCCCAGCCACATCCACCGCTGCCATCACCTACTACCCTCTTCACAAGAATCATGGGAGTTGCTATTTGGATCACCATCACCGACCTCGGTTATGAAGTCATGGACCTCCAATACCACCAAATAGAAGAAGTATTAAGAGAGAGAGAGAGAGAGAGACGACTAGGGGTAGAGAACATCTATGCAGCTCGTGGTGTCGGCCAGAGACAAGGAGCCGAGGCTGGCGCGGTGGCGGCTAGAGGTGGACACCTGCTCTAATGAGGCGGGTGACCACTCTAGCAAGCACCACAACCATACACTTCCTACAAAGCATAATTGTGAGTACAAGCAGCTCACTCATGCTACGCATGAGTCCACATATGCTTGAAATAACACTCTGAAACTTGAAAATTGGGAGATTTCTTCGGCATTAAAGATCTGTGCAAAGAAGTTTCTGCAATTTCTACAGGATCAGATCCCATTAAGTTAAAAGCATCAATCAGTGAACCGAGTTCGTCATATGCAGGCTGTTTTGCAAAATCAGATATCTAGGCTAAATGGTCTAAATTCAGAAGGAAGACAAGAAACTTCAGACGAATTGAGTTTTCTCCAGGAGAGAAATAACTATTTTTACTCAAATAAAGTACGATTGGCAGCCTGAGAGGATTATTCTTAGTAGATGCGTTTATAAAAAATGTGTATGTGCCGAGTGTGACGACAATCGCTAATTTGATCTTTCCTCTCAAATCTGAAGTCCTTTACAGCGCGAGCATGTAAGGAAAACCCAATGGAAGTATACAACATGGCTCGTGTAATCTTAGCTTATGAAAATGCATTGTCAATATAACGAGAAAGAGGTTTCTAGTTTAATACAATTCTACTAAGAACATAAACAGGAGGTACATCTCAATATACAGTATACGCACTGTAATATATTCGGGAAGTGGCTACTCTCCGTACAAGTCGGTTTGATGGGTAGGGTACAGGTCGGATTGATGCGTAGGGAAGAGCTTCAAAGTTTTCTTCGCTAGGTTCCGGATGTCTTCTCTACTGGATTCAACTGAAATTCTTTGTACTCGTTTCACTGCGCCACTGGACATGAAATCCCTCCAATTATCCTCTGAAAAAAGCAACGTGACTCCATTAAAAACATATAAAAAGCAAGAATAGTATGATGCCTGCCAAACACTCGTGCCAGTAAAGTAATGTCTGTCGTATCATTTATTCAAGCGACATTGAATGTCCACGTGATAGATGAATAGATTACTGTTTTGCGCCAAGTGGCAAAGAGCGAGCTCGATATGGCGCTTGATTGAAGTAGAAGCGCAGTCGGAGTTTGCAAGCAACCACTCAAGGGCACCATCTTCCATGAGAAGTGAACGGCCTTTCCGATGTCCTACAGGAAGTCAACTCAGATTTTGAAAGAATAAAAGACCATCGGTTTACCAAGTGTTATCAAGTGACATCCTGAAGAGAAGAAATGACTAACCTTGAATAACCGCTCGGGATTCACATTTGGCAAAATTAGCGAATCCTCTAGCAATCTGTGCCGTGACATCATTAGTCCCTGATCTAACCATTCCCAGAAGTGCTTCCAGGCCTCCATCTTCCTTCAACATCACATGCAATTTTTCTGTCACATGCAAACTTCAGGGCATCAGTCCACTAAATAAACATCAGCACAGAGAAAGCAGAAGCAACATGTAGTTCCTATATCATATATACGTGTGATTAAAAACCCGGTCCTACTCAATTCATGTCCCTCAAACGAGGTTGTACAGATTAGACCAAATAACTGGGTTTCTCACCACAGGAAGATAAACTAGAGAGGATGAAGAAGCCAACATAATTGAATTACAAAGACTATGTTGGAGCTTTCAGAAAACCAAATTAAAAACTCTTTTCTAGTTTCTGGCATATATGTTAAAAATTACTTGATCCAAAAGTTTCTTGTTTTATTTGAAAGAAAGGGGCAAGAAATAGCACCAGAGAGTGACTACGAAAAAAGAAATATGTTTTGGCACTACAATCTCTACCGATGTGGTGTAGTGGAGAGCACATGATAGACTAAAGCATTGGACTTGTGTCAAAGATAACTTCAGCTCACCATTTCCACACAAGTTAGCAATTGCACCAGCCACCATTCTTTGAGTCTGCGGATCGTCTGTTGTAGATGCTACATTTGCTAGTAACCGAGCGCCTCCTTTGCTCATTATCAAGCCTTGGTTCAACTCTAACATGGACAAGCACATGAGTTGAAGTTAGTGAGATAATGAGTTGAATAATGAAATGCTATTGGAACACTACTCCAGTGGGATGAACAATTTGCACCAATCTTTCAAATCTGGAAAGGTTGAACAAACCGGTTCGATGGCTTCAGTTAAAACTGCTAACACTATCTGATTCCAAATTCAACTATATCTCAGAAGTGATAAAAAAAATTCAAAAAAAATCAGAAAGAAATTAGAAAAAATACATAGTACAATGTAAAAATTATTCCCCAATTTTCTCGACTAAGATGGTCATGATTATCATTGTTACTCTCAAAATGCAAAATACACAGGTCAAAGCATGATGTGTCAGAAAGTGTACACAATGGCTTTCAAGCTTCTAAAAAGCATTTTCCTATCTTTTGACTAGTAAGTGGCTGTACCCAGTGAGAACATGATAAGTGAGAACCCCGATAGAACATAGAATGGAATGTACATGTGTTGAGAGTACTTGGCTAATAGGGGCATATTTGTCTATTTCCTTTATTATTTTATATATTGCAGCAATAAGGGTAATATTGTAATTTTGGCCTTTTTGGCTTTATTATAAATAGATAGCTTGGAGTCACAGAGACCTCACCAAGCATTCAGTTCAGTTTTTTCCTCTCAACATGGTATCAGAGCCAGATCTGAACTGAAACCCTAACCCTAATCTCTCCTCTGCGCAACCTTTCTTTTTCCTCTCTTCACACCTTCACTCTCTCCCACCGCAGTTCCTTCTCATCTTCTCCTTTGCTCTCTTTCACAGTGTAGGGCAGCACTAATGAGGTGATTCTATGAATCTAGTGTCTGCCCTAAACTTCACCTCTATGACATAACTACAACTTCTTTGTAGTCCGCAATAGGTGGTTCAACTTCTTCTGCGATTTTTTTGGATCTTCTTGTCTGGAATTGTTTCTGCCTTGCTGCTGGCCTACAATTCTCTCATGTGTGAAGACCAAAGCACTGCAGTTCGTGGACCACCCTATTTTTTCAGATTCTTTGGGGTAAATTAGAATTATCGATTTTTTTTTCAAGTTTTCCAAATCTTGAAAAAATCGATTTTTTTTCCTTCCCTTGATCTGATCTTGCTGATTTTTTGGAGGATATTTTTAGCCTACTACCAGTGACAATGTCTGATGGTTCAGTTGAGAACCCTCCACCTACAGGAGATGGCCGTACAGATTATATTACTTTCGCTACAATCTCTGTGAAGCTCGACGGCACAAATTATTTGATATGGTCTCGATCTGTATTCTTGACCATTGCAGGCCGTGGGCTTTCAGGTCATATCAACGGCACTTCTGCGAAGCCGGAAACATCGGGTGCTACTCAAGACAAGTGGATCTCGAATGACTCTTTGGTAATGTCTTTTTTGCTTAACTCGATGCAGCCATATATTGCAAAAGGATATTTGCTTCTTGATACTGCGGCGCAAATTTGGTCAGCTGCTAGGGATACTTATGGTCAAATCGGGAATGATGCACAAGTGTATGAACTTCGAAAAAGGGTTCATGACACTTCTCAGAAGGAGATGACTATATCTCAATATTATGCTGAGCTTCGGAGTTTATGGCAAGAGCTAGATCATTATACTGATTATCAACCAACTAATGCTACAGACATTGCTGCCTACAAGAACCATGTGGACAAGATCAGAGTTTATGATTTCTTAGCAGGATTGAATGTTGAATATGATCAGATACGCGTTCAAGTCCTTAGTCGGTCTCCATTCCCCACTCTGGAACAGTCCTATGCCCTAGTTCACTCAGAAGAAAGCCGTAGGACAGCAATGCTCCAGTCCTCTACTATTGATCGATCTGCTCTACAAATTAGTGCTGGCACTATTACTAAATCTGGTTCGTTCTCTCGATTTAATGATACCCCTAAGGAAGCTGTGAAGTGTGAATATTGTCATAGGCCTTATCATACTAAGGCTACCTGCTGGAAGTTACATGGAAAACCTGCAGATTTTGACGAAAAAAAGGCACAGAGAAAGACAAAAAACAAAGCAAACCATACTGAAACTGTTATTGCTACACCTACTACTGATATCGGTTTATCACAGGAAGAACTTCAGGCATTTCGACGTCTACTGAAAGCTTCTACTACTGCTGCTTCCTCCACAGTTGCCAATTCGTCTTCCCATTTTGCTTCAAATTTAGCCACTTCAGGTATCTTCTTTGGGGGGTTTAATACATCTGTTGTTTCTAGCCCATGGATCATCGATACAGGGGCTACAGATCATATGATAGGTTCTTCTAGTCTCTTTCATCAATACATCCCTACTTCCGGTAGAGACAAAGTTTGTGTAGCTGATGGAACCCTCTCTTCCATCGCTGGAAAAGGGTCTATCCATTGTTCCTCCACTCTTCCCTTGTCTTCTGTTTTACATATTCCATCATTCTCTACTAATCTCCTTTCTATTAGTAGTTTGACTCGAGACTTAAATTGTAAAGTAACTTTTTTCCCTTCTTACTGTATTTTCCAGGATCTGGTAATGGAGAAGGAGATTGGATATGGTAGATTGGATGGTGGTCTTTATCTGCTCGAGGATAGTGGGGTTTCTACTTCTATGTCGTCTACTATGCCCCATCAAGTTAATTCAGCATTGACAGATCTCCATCAGTGGCACTGCAGATTAGGTCATCCCCCTTTAGGAACTTTAGAAAAAGTTTTCCCGAGTCTCGTTTCAGCTTGTAATAAAGATGAGTTTTTTTGTGAAGCTTGTGTCTTTGCTAAACAAACTCGTTCTACATATTCATCTTCAAATAATAAAAGTCGTTTCCCTTTTCATGTGATTCATACTGATGTGTGGGGTCCTTCCCGACGTACTTCTATTTCTGGTCATCGATGGTTTGTTACTTTTATCGATTGCCATTCTCGTGCAACTTGGGTTTATTTGTTGAAGCATAAGAGTGACGTTTTTCGTTATTTTCAAATTTTTCACAAAATGATTCAAACTCAATTCAACGCCACTGTGAAAATTCTTCGCAGTGACAATGGCACTGAGTACACTGAAAGTCAGTTTCAAGGGTATCTCTTTGATCATAGCATTATTCATCAGACCAGTTGTGTTGATACCCCAGCACAAAATGGTGTTGCTGAAAGAAAGAATCGACATTTGTTGGAGGTCGCCAGGTCTCTTATGTTTGCACGTCATGTCCCCTCTCAGTATTGGAGTGATGCTATTTTAACCGCTGCCTATTTAATCAATCGGATGCCGACTAGAATTCTTGATTT
The DNA here is from genome assembly GCA_031216235.1 of Syzygium jambos. NCBI lineage: Eukaryota > Viridiplantae > Streptophyta > Magnoliopsida > Myrtales > Myrtaceae > Syzygium > Syzygium jambos. Next base: position 6,193,622 of record CM062229.1, on the reverse strand, counting down.
TCGCACACCTATTGATGTTTTACAGGGATCATCAACTTTTATACTTCCTCCAAAAATTTTTGGTTGTGTTTGTTATGCTCGTAACACTACCTCTAAGAGTAAGTTAGAACCACGTGGTCTTCGCTGCATATTTCTTGGATATTCAGCTACTCAAAAGGCTTATAAGTGTTATCATCCTCCTTCTAGGCGCAGTATTATATCTATGGATGTGATTTTTCATGAATCTACTTCTTATTATTCCGCTCCACCTCTTCAGGGGGAGTGTCCTAGTGTAGAGGTGTTGCCAATTCTAGATGTTCCTAAGGATATTACTTACTCTTCTCCTTCTCCTCCTCCAATAGTCTCTGATCGTTCTCCTTCTCCTTCTCAAGGGGAGAACGATGCAACGCAAGTAGAGAATAATGCAATACTTCAGGGGGAGATATCAGAAGTTCAGGGGGAGACCACACCTGTTAAGCAAAGTATTGGTATCTTTCAAAGGCCGATTGATAGTGGGGAAACATTGAAGACATATCGTCGTAGGAATTCCACTACCAACACGCAGGTTAAGACCACTAATACATTGCCTATTCAGTCTTCATCTCCGGATCCGGATTCTACTACTCCTTCTGATGAGGTTTCTCCTTCTGATCTTCCTATCGCACTCCGAAAGGGTATTAGAGCTTGTACTCAACACCCTATATCCAATGTTGTTTCATATGACTCTTTGTCCAGCTCTTATCATACTTTTGTATCTACTTTATCTTCTGTTTCTATTCCACGGAATTGGCAAGAAGCTTTTGCAGATGAGAAGTGGAAGACAGCAATGGTAGAGGAAATGCATGCTTTGAAGAAAAATGACACTTGGGATCTTGTTGTTCTTCCTCCTGGGAAACAACCGATAGGATGTAAGTGGGTGTTTGTAGTCAAACAGAAGATGGATGGTACTGTGGACAGATATAAAGCACGGTTGGTGGCGAAGGGATTTACTCAGACTTATGGGATTGACTATCAAGAAACCTTTGCTCCTGTTGCCAAGTTGAATACTGTTCGAGTGTTACTTTCATGTGCTGTAAACCAGGGATGGGATCTTCAGCAGTTAGATGTGAAAAATGCCTTTCTTCATGGGGAGTTAGAAGAGGAGGTATATATGGAGATTCCTCCAGGTTTTTCTTGTGACAAAACTCAAGGTAAAGTGTGTAAGCTGAAACGTGCACTTTATGGTTTAAAGCAATCACCTCGAGCTTGGTTTGGTAGGTTTCATAAAGCTATGATCTTTGTTGGGTATAAACAAAGTAATGCTGATCATACTTTGTTTGTGAAGAGATCAGGTGCTAAAGTCACTATTGTTATTGTCTATGTAGACGACATTATTGTCACAGGAAATGATATTGATGAGATAAGCCGGTTGAAGAATTTTCTTGGACAAGAATTCGAAATAAAGGATCTTGGAAAGCTCCGATACTTTCTTGGGATTGAAGTTGCCAGATCTTCAAAAGGCATTTTTCTATCCCAAAGGAAGTATGTCCTTGATCTTTTAACAGAAGTTGGGTTATTAGGATGTCGTCCCTCTGATACACCTATTGAGGTCAATACTCGTCTTCGAGAAAAGGATGGTGATCCCGTAGATAAGGGTCGTTATCAACGGTTAGTGGGCAAGTTGATTTATTTATCACACACTAGACCTGATATTGCTTTTGCTGTGAGCCTAGTGAGTCGGTTTATGCATGATCCATACTCTACTCATATGGATGCTGTTCTTCGAATCCTTCGATATTTGAAGTCTGCTCCCGGAAAAGGGATTCTTTTATCTCCTCGTGATGGCTTGAAAGTTGAAGCCTATACAGATGCTGATTGGGCTGGATCTCCTGACCGAAAGTCTATTTCTGGGTATTGTACTTTCTTAGGAGGGAATCTTGTGACTTGGCGTAGCAAAAAGCAGAATGTGATTGCTCGATCTAGTGCTGAAGCAGAATTTCGTGCAATGGCACATGGAGTTTGTGAACTGTTATGGCTTAAAGGATTACTTGAAGATCTTGGTGTATCTGTTCCTATTCCTATGATGCTATATTGTGATAATAAAGCCGCCATCAGTATTGCTCACAATCCTGTACAGCATGACCGTACAAAACATGTGGAGATTGACAGGCACTTTATCAAAGAGAAGTTGGAGAGTGGTTTAATTTGTATGCCCTTTGTTCAATCCGGTGATCAACTTGCTGATGTGTTGACTAAAGGATTGGGGAGTAAATCGTTTCATCTTGTTTTAGTCAAGTTGGGCATGTGTGATATCTATGCTCCAACTTGAGGGGGAGTGTTGAGAGTACTTGGCTAATAGGGGCATATTTGTCTATTTCCTTTATTATTTTATATATTGCAGCAATAAGGGTAATATTGTAATTTTGGCTTTTTTGGCTTTATTATAAATAGATAGCTTGGAGTCACATAGACTTCACCAAGCATTCAGTTCAGTTTTTTCCTCTCAACAACATGGGACTTTGATGTCATAAGTCAAAGACATTTCTGTCTGTTACCCTTTGAATACTGCTTCGGGAAGCAAAGTACAAACTTTTAGCTCTACCGAAATTCAAAGTGAATGTTAATATCAGCTATCGTTAGTTCTTTGCTCTTAAAATCTTCATCGTGTATAAGCTAGTTCTACTTCACTGAGTAAGGTGCTCTGAATTTTTTTAACCAGTTATCTCACAGAAAATCAGTAGCAAGTTCAGGAAAATGATAAAGCACCATTTCAATCAAACTTTTTGTGTAAAACTTTTACTGCATAGAGTCAATAACAGTAGATCACTACATTGTCTTCTGCAAGCTTTTACCAGCAATGATAAAGCACCATTTCAATCAAAGAAACTGCATAAGACTTGATACTTGTTAAAAAAAAAGACTCAATTAGCAACATGTTAAGTAGAAGCCACAATGTTAAAATAAAAATATGTGAAGGACTTGAAATACCGTTCATTGCCAAATTGGCAATGGCACCAGAGGCCACTCTAAGCACAGTTGCATTTCGTGATGACTGCAACAACATAAGCAGTGCATCCAAGCCTCCTTCTTCCACAATTTTTTCTTGATGAATGTCTGGAAGTACAAATAACATTGAGGTCAGAGCATCAAATCAGGTACATCACCTAACATGCTAGATGGTCTGGCAGATTAGACAGTAAAAATTTGTGTACTCCCAATTTGGAAAACGATAGCGATGGATGCAATTCTTGGGAATTTCTAAGAATATAGGTTAGACTCCTTTCCCTCATAACCAAATTCATATGCTCTGGAATTTTAGATCCACCACCATGTCAGTTTAGTGGACATGAAGACTTACTGGAAGGACAGACTTGGCCATGCTGTTGAAAATCACATAAGAAAAGGAAAATTCTCAAGAAATACAAACGAGAAAAGACAAAACCAACTGACAAAGGAACCCAGCAAAATTTACTTATAGATCTAGAAATATGAGGAGTTTCTTAATATTGAGCATTACTTTAACTATAAAATCATGCAGAAACCATGAAACAACTCGTGCAGTGATCAAGAATTTTGACGAGGAAAGAAATCTGGTCATAACTGTGCTGTCATATTGATAGTATTATGATTAGTTGAGCCACTGACAATCCCCATGTACGTATCTCCATGTTGATAAAATTTATTAGTCAGGTTACCTCCTAAATGTTGTTATCCTGCATAACTTTTTTGAAAGATTTAGACTTTGCAAACTATTTAGATTTATCATATGGATCTTGTTAACAAATACCCTAGGGCACTAGTTGAGTAAAATGAAAATAACACTATCCAAGACACTTCCAAAATGGAAGACTTACACAATTTAATAAAGTCACTTCATACAGTCAAATTTAAGTTTCCAAAGAACATTTAATAAAACATTTATCAAGTGTCCCATTGCTACTCCTTAATATTTTTTCCTTATCATATTAAGAAAAGCTTTGCATGAAATGGTTCCCTAATGACGTAACAATATATTTATAGGATATGTAGTCCCATTCAACAATAAAAAATAAAAATGAAATTCCAACGTTAATAACTGACCAACATAAATCTTCTTGTTCCTAGCAAATACAAATATCTTCATGTAGCAAATCTCCCAAGAATTCAGTTTCCACTTACAATAGGATGGACAGCCTCCATATTTTCACATTCTTTTAACCACATTTAACTTAGCAAGTCATTAAGATAGACAAGTCCCAAACATCATTAAGTGATTGTTAGACCACTTCCTCTCCTTTACTCTCATCCATGACTTACCAGTTACCGCTCAACCAAAGCACAATCTTCGTATTCACTTAGGAAAGTCAACAAAAGAAGAATGTTTCAGTCATTATAATGCCTTTTTTCCTCAGCAATTATCATTACAAGCCCTATTGAGAAAATCAAATGTTGCCCAATCTTCAAAAAGAACTTGCGCAATCCCAAGTGAGGGTGCCACTAGTGCTAGACAGGTAGGACTGACGCAAGCAATCACTGAAAGTTAGAAACTATTGGCAATACTTTACATACCTTCAGCAGCAAGATTAGCCACCACTTTCACGGCATGAATTTGGACATCGATATCTTCAGATGCTAATAATGCTAATATTTTTTCCATACCAACTTCATCAAAGAAACAAATTGTAAGTTGCCATCATCCTTGAGATTAACAGAAAATTACAGGTCTAAGCTGTGAGATATATTGGGATCTATCTTGCCTTCTTCGCATATTTTCGCAATCGTGGTCCTCTGACTTGATTGTGTCTCCTTAAATGGGTTTGATTTATGGAGAACCCCCATAGAACAATTTGGTGAAGACCCTTTACCAACATTTTCTTTCATGTCTAGTTGCTTCTCCTGTATAATCGTTGCCCATATTAGTCCAGAACTGAAAGAGTGTCCTTTCTCTATGAATTCCAACTCAACTTACCTTTTGATCTTTCTCATTATCAGCTACAAGCTTCTTTACCTTAATTAGCTCATCTTCAATATTTTTCCTCTGTTTTTCTTCTTGTAGAAGTCTTTCCCTCATCGTATGAAGGTCTTCCATTAACTTTACCTTTCATTGCAATAAGCATGTAACAAATCAGTTTAAGGCTTTAACTCCACTGGGAATTATCTTGCATGTGATTATTTGAGCCGTCATGGGTTGGCTCAAATTGCACTAAAGTAATACTTGAATAGGGAAAATTTGTTAGGAAATTTGTCCACCACACCTTCTCATGTAAAAGAGCTTCGTATCCCGCTTTTCTGAATTGAAGTTCATCTGCACCTTCCTCGTGAAGCTTGTGCATCTCTTCTATCTTCATGTTGAGTTCATTGATCTCTTTTTGCCCCTAAACATGAAAATAACAACAGAGCTATAATGAAAATGGTCCATGAAAGATTAAAAATTTCCCCCTTAATTAACAAGACTTAAACATCAGCAACATCATTTCCAAGAGAATCAATTTGATATACAACATCAAGCTAAGATAGAATCATTATGCATATCTGATGATGAAGTAACAGTAGACTGTAAAGGAAAATGCAATTATGAAACTTCACAGAGATATCCTAGTTCAAATATAAACCGATCTATTGAATAAAGTTGAAAAATACATATTTTTCCAGGTACTTGTCAAGACTCAAGTAGCAAATCCTCTCTCAATACTTTCCCTCCTAGTTCAGGCATGACAGAATACTTGAAAATGCCAATATGGAGAACCAATAGAATATTTATGACTGAAGATATGCTAATGAGTTCTCTTCAGGAACTGGTTCAGCTACATATAAGATGCCTTCAAAATAACAACAAGGTCTATTGTGCATGTTTTAAAGCCTTGTCGGGTGCCAAATTACTATCCTGTACTCTTTTAAATATTTTTCAATAACTTGAAAATGTAAATCTTATAGAGAGAGAGAGAGTATCTTATAACAAAACACCATATACTATTTAACAAAAACTTAGAATATTAAATCTTTAGAATTTTTATTTATTGGAGAGTGTAATCTGCAGAACTTTGTATTTTGGACATCCCAAGGAAAATTACTAACTAAAGGGACATTACTCAAAATTGTTACATTAAGCGCAAATTATTGAAGTAGTGCTCCTCTATTTCCACTCGACTCATTTAAGTGCCGCTATAAAGGAAAAGGCTAGTCAAGAAATAAACCTGCATGGAGCTCTGAGAATCACTTAAAAGCTTCTTCGCCAAATTGAGTTGCTCTTCAACGGCTTCAAAACGGCCATGTTTGTCCTCTAATTGCTTCATTAGGTCAGCAATTTTCTTCTCATACATCTGAGTAGTTTCATCAAGTGTCTTCTGATAAGAACAATGTTCCATCTCATGTTGCTAATATTGGGGAAAAAAACTGCCTTCAGAATGTTACAAAAGTTACAAATAATTAAAAATAAAAAAGACTATCCAAAATAAGCATAGCAAATTAGCAAATTTCGCAATATTAGTTTCTGAGATAACTGGATGTGAAATTATAGTATACGTTCTAGTATCATACAGGAGATCCTAATATCTCAATTCATCGCGTTGCTTCTATGCATTCTAAAAATCATGACAGGGCATGCCTAATTAAAGATACTGCCAATAGTACGTTTTTTTCTTCACCAACCTTAATAGTTGTCTGATGATCACTCAAAAGCTCCTTCATACGGTCTAATTGTTCCTCGGCATTCATGGCACAGGAACGGTCTTCTTCTGATTGCCTAATCAACTCTGCTATTTTCTTCTCATACATCTGTGTAGTATCTGCTAGTACGCTCTGATATGTAGATGCTTCTAGACGCTGCTGCTCCTAAGAGCCACAAAGAATTTGTTTATAGTAACGGGCTGAATTACAGTAAGTTGCATGTAACCGTTTATGTTTGATACCAAGTCCAAGGATGTCTAATAAATGTAATAGAACAAAATATCATGATGCACATGCATGCAAAATGGGAAAGACAGCTGTCAAGCTTCCTTCTGGACATCCATATGGTTTAACTTACTGCTGTGCTGGCCAAGCCATACGATGGTCTAGCAAGATAACCCAAACAAAGGTAACAACACAAGTGACTTCATTGGTTAGTCTCACTTTTTTACGGAAGAGTTAATGGTTTGCATATACCTTTGTATAATTCTATAAAATCAAGAAAAGCAAACATTCTAAAATTTCATGTCGGGGTTTGCTCTTTTCGTGTTATATCTTTTCCTACTTCCACACTTACTTAAACATTAGGACACTAACCCTTGAAAGAATGGGTTTCAGGATGAGGAATTAGCATTGTGACCACATTATTCATTTGTTATCTCAGCAACCGAAACCATTACCTATAGAAGTATTACAACCTACAGGGCATTCCATGAGGAGAAAAACATAGGTCGCTGATTCTCAATATACATAGGTCGCTGATTCTCAATATACAGACTTCACTACGATAATTAGCAGGATTACAAGGGTTATTTTCAAGACCCAGCATCTATCACATATCATTGACAATATTTTCAGCACTATGCCCACGGCAAACCGTAAAAAGACATAAAGTTAATGGGAAAACACACAAGCTGGCTACTGGAGCTGGATTGAACAGTCAAATCAGATTAAATGGGGCTCGCCATATCTATCCACTTCCACCGTAGGGTTGGCTACCTCGAGGTTTGACACACCTGCCAATCACCTTATTAAGCTTGGTCTAGCGCTTTTGCCTTTAGTATTGAGCATAGCTAAATCCAGAATACAGAGTTTGGGATGGACAAGCCTGGCCTGGGCCTTCAAAAATTCAGCTTACCTAGCCTGCCCAGATCCATTTTTTTCCTTTTTGTTATCTTTTGCACCAAGCGTCACTTTTCAGTTGATTGGGTGGGCTTTAAATGGCAAAAGTGTATGGGTATAGATGTGGAAGAGCCCGGCCTGACATCAAGCCTATGCTCTGGGGTCGAACATAACCTGCTGAGCTGATATTGTCAATTAAGAATAGATGAAATGTGCAAGCTTTCAAGAAGAGAATAATGGTGAGTTTTAAGCTTTAAAATCTCATAAGGAGACTAGTTGTAAATACACCAGTAAAGAGATTGCCTATGCCTACTGGGGAAAGAAGTTCAGGTTGTGTTGGTCCTCTCTTGAACATATGGAGGCATAGGTCACTAGGTCTTAGTCATGTGACATTTAAATTAACACTTGAGATGGTGATTCAAAAGCCAACTCCTTAGCATCCAATCAAGTAGTTTTCCCAACAGTGACCAGGTGCACCTGCTCTGGCTGCATGCAAGTTTGCTTTAGGAAAGTAGGTCTGCAGGTTACATAAGAACTTGAATTGGTTTCAATATGATAAAAAATTAAGAAATTGTGCCTTTCATAGACAAGTTAGTTGAGCATTTTCAACCTATGAGTTTTACTGCAGGTAGAACAAAAGTTAATTGCATTAACACTAATTTTGCAGGAAAATTACACTAACTTCGCAGAGCATAATGCCAGTCAATTTAGAAAAACTGATAGCAAGTCCCTATCATGCTGCCACATTGTCCCGTATTTTATTAAAGAGAACTACCATGATATGGAATGTTCAGTAAGAAGACACCAACAACATAGTAAGGAAAGAGGAAATGTATTCAGAGAAGTAAAGCATTTGAATGAAGGAGGTACCTGGCTGTAATTTATATTTGCTTGGTGCTCTGAAATCTTGTTATGCATCAGACCGTTCTCATCTTTTTGGCGGTTTAATTCAAATAAAATGTCTTTCATCTCTGACTCCAGACGATCATTTTCCTTTTCTAAGAACTGGAAGAAAATGAAGAAGCATCACCGAAAAGACATTTCAAGAAAGCATAAGAAAACTGTATTTATTCCACCAGACAGACCGGACAAGGAGGTAGGAAACTAATCTGAACCAGTGATAAAAAGGTGTCATTATATTAAATGAAGCTGTAACACTAGCATTAGAGTCAACTACCTCGGACCTTTTCATTAGACTTTTTTCTGCCCTGGAAAAAGAGTCTTCACACTCCTTAAGCTGTCTCTCCAGTTTGCCCTTATCATTCTCTCTCAACTTTTCGAGCCTATCCACTTCTGCAGTAAGGTGGTCTACCTGACTCTCCAACTTACGGCATAAACTTTCATAATCAAATTCTTCTTTGAGTTTCATCATATTAACAATTTTCATTGCCTGCAAAAGCAACTCATAATCAAGCTTCCATGGCATTATAATTAAAAAGATTGGCAGATGATGTATGTATACACACATACACACATACACAAATCCACTTGCATTAATACAGAGACATACGTGCAGTCAGCATGCATATACTCAACACCATGTGCATGAATATGCCCACCTGCACTCACACACACACAAAAAGGATATCCATGTGTTTATGTTATTCTCTAGTGGATTCTTTTCTTTCCCTCTTTTCTTCAGCACTTTCCAGTTTCAGCTTGACTTTCTAGAGCAGCATTCCTTCAGCACATCTTCGACAACCATCAGTGGACCATTCTTATCATTTTATATAAGTCATTTGTAGTTATGTTGTTTTACAGCTGCTGTCATGATCTTCTCAACAAAGGTAAAAACCAAAAGAAATATTCTCAGAAATCAGCTCTGTATGGCGGATAAGAGTAGTTAAACCATAATCATCATCTTCTTAGACATATACAGAGTGATATTTGTATCTTCTAATTAATTCAACCAAACTTAAAGTTGACACAATGAACATCTTCTCATCTGAAATGAAACCAGGATTCACAGATAGGAAAAGAAAACCTTAAACTTTAAGTAATGCGGTTCTGATTGTTCTCCGTCCAAAAGAGGAACTCATTGCGATACAGGTGTGACGATGAACTCATTATTGTAATAAATATCGGAATTCAACTTCAGAAGCTATTGATTGTCTACTACCAATGTGTGCACAATGATTTGCAGTATTTTTGCATAATGAACTCTTATCTATCTCACCCGCTGCCCAAACATAATCGTGCTAGTGGTCTCAGCATAATGTCGTGCAGATGGCCCAATCGTTATGATAAGCGAGGTCCTTGCTGAACCTATCACATAAAAACTATCAACAAGCTGAGAAAGAAGGTTTGCAGAGATATTCTTGAATAACCAATTCTTAACTGAATCATTCATCTAGGATGTTCATAGCACACTCAAATATTAAAAAAATTTAAAAAAAAAACAGTAATGAAAGAATGATAGCATGTAATCGGATGAAGCTATTATTTTGCACATAGAAAAGCACCGAGAAGCTGTTGTTACATTCACAACCAGTGATGTATAGAGATAAATGTAAAAAATATGTATGTACATATTTGAAGATTGAAGGATATGGTATGTCTCGCAACTAAGTCTGGCAGTAAATGCATATTTAATATTTGAAGATTGAAGTAAGACAATGCACTAAATTAAATGATTTGAATATTAATTTAGTAACTAGAAGGTCAGTGTCACAAACAAAGTTTTCAAAGTTCTTTTCAATCTCTAGGAAGCTAGTATTAAGTTAAGAATGGATAGCTGAAAGTTGTATTCATGCACCTCCAAATGAATCACAAAGCAATCTTGTCAGCTTAGAGTCCCTGAAAGGTATATGTGCACTGTTCTCAGCCAAGGCATTTATGCATTTGCCGAGAGAAGTGAGAGAAAGATTAATAAACTTAGCCTCTTCAAGCAAATGGCCCTCACTGCCTGCATCAATAACAATAAAATACATAAAGTACTTTTTCAGGACGCCCAAATTCCTAAGGACAAACATAAAAGGTAGAAAAAGTGTAGAACTTGCAACACAGTGGATTTGCCATGGAAACTTCAGGAAACAACTCTATAACAATGAATAAAAGATATGTTCAGTATCAAATGTGAGTGTCGCCAAAGGATCAGGAAATAGTAGCTTCCAAGAACATATTATAGGATAGTCACAAACCAGATTTATCTAGTCTTTCTGATCCAGCAAGATCCACGATTAGCAATTTGCTTTTGCGAACTATAGGAATGGGCTTGCTACGAGGTAAATTAGTCTGATCCCTGTCCTGGAGATTCGTCTCATCTTTATCTTGACCATCAACATATCTTTGAACATTGACCTAGGATTAAAAATCATTCCTTCAGTGTTAACATCACGTCAATTAAAAGAACCAAAAAGGTCCTCTAGAAATTAAGGTACAGTGATTCTATAAAACCGATAGAAAATGCCCACCATGAGAATCGCATGACTGCGTGAAGATTCAGTATTTAGCTTTGTATTAGCTGCATGACGATTTGCCTCACCAACTTGCAACAACTCTTGAAAATGATCGACACCATGAACATTAACTACCGTGGCTCCGGGCAGTGCCAATTCCCCAGTTTTGGGGTCCTCGGTAATGGGAATGTTAATCTTTTCTGGGGAAAGCAAATCTTGTATGGATTCCATATATAACTGAGAAGCAATAGTAAAAAAAAAAAAAGAAATTAGCGGAGGTAATTTACAATTAAAACCTCTGTGTCTATTTGATCAAGAATAAGCCCTGACCAAGTATTGCGTAATCAACCAGAGACGCATGCAGAAAGACAAGAAACAGACAGAAGCTATTCGTGTATGATATACTGGGTGACAGGACCTTAGTTTCAGTACAAAGCATATTAATGTGGCTGGCGTTTAAAGCAGTTCATATCACAAGTTTGTGCTTTAAATAATCACAAGAAATAGAGTTCCAAGACATAAGCCATTAAGCCTCATAAGGCTGACCTTGGTCAACCAAGAGTAGAATAGTTATTTGATTAAGTAGACTCAAAACTTCCAAAAATCCATCTAGCTTATAAACTTAAATAAGATGGCACATTGCTGATAAATCAGTTTGTCTTGCTAGGCAGTAAGCTCTGTTCTAGCCGAAAAAAACATGACAGTTACTGCATCACATGTCAACTTAATTACCTGCAGATAGGATACTTCCATGCTACCGGAAGCATGAGAAATATTAGAAATGATGTCCTCTAAAGCTCTAACCACTATACCACGCTCTGATGCATCATCTTTGCCTAGTCGCCCAACTGTGTACGTCTTGCCAGTGCCAGTTTGACCATAAGCCATGATAGTCCCGTTGTAGCCACTCAAAACACTCTGCAGGAAAAGCAAAAATCACTGACAGATCTAAGCCTTCCATTATCCCCCCCCCAAAAAAAAAAAGAAAAGAAAAGAAGAGAGAGAAAAATTCCGATAGCACACTTAGACCACTATATAGTCCCAAAAAGTTATAACTTCCAAGCGCACTCTTGTCATCCAAAATTTCAAAATCTGATACTCAATTTTTTGAATGGCATAGTAATCCAGCATGGAAAGTGTAAGAACATCTTAGATTCGATTCAAACTTAGTAAATGACACCCGGTTATATACCTGTGCTGGTTCTGCTCTGCTCTAGCGATAAAACTATGCTTTTTATGAAGCATAGGGTCCAAGTCTATTTAGAATTTTCTGTGGGTCTTTCTTGAAGATGATTCCAAAGGATTGGGGGATCATGTTATTGGCAAGTTAATTATGAGTTAGTACGTCCATCACTCTTTTTCCTAAGTAAAGAGAGATTATCAACCCCTCACCTATAGATTACATAGTTTATATATATAAGTTGGATATGCATATGATGAAATATTTATTGGAGACTCAAATAGTGGGCCATATTAACTTGGTCACTGACAAATTCTGAGACAAACCCCTCCACCAAAATTGCTCTACACCGACGTTATAAAATGAAACAACAAATAAAGTTATCCCATAATAGAGTTCCTGTGACAGAAGGCTAGTGCCATGTACACACTTTCAATTTACATATACATAACAGTGAAGATGCTCATACACTTAAGTTACTTACCTCAACAACAGGTTTTGCTACCACTTCATAAACACGTCTTTGGGAGGCAGTATCCGTGAAGACTTCATCAAATCTATATGATTCAGAATTCCAATTGTTTTTTCTCAACTTTAACCGCTTCATCTACATGAAAGCACAAAAATTTAACTTAGATCAAAGGCTGTACCGATGTTCCTTGCAAAACATTATGTTCATGTGGTAAGACTGCAGTACAGATATTCAGTGCCAACTCAGAAAAGCCATATGTCTGGGTTTTAAATAGAGATAACCAACCTCAGGCTGCAATTCGACGCAATCAGCATAGTCAGCGTCCAAGAGTAGATCCTCTGAGTTTCTTGGTCTAAGTCTGACGGCGACTCTAACCCTGCCTGAATCTGTAATTCCAACAAGCTTTAACTTGAGAACTTGAGAAGATAAAGGCAACAGACAAAATGCATCAATCTCTCAACTGAAGGAGATTATATTGTTCGTCAAACTTCATAATCAAATGAAACGAAATCAAACTCATTGATAATATGCGCACGGACTAATTGAAAGGCAAATGTTTGATGACCTCGATATTATTTTCAGCAGCTTCATGGTCCAAGTAAGGCAAAAAATGTAGCGGGAGAGAATACTTGGTGGCTAAGGGATCTCCAGCTTGAATTGATGCCCCAAATCATAAAAACTGATGTTCCAAGCATCACAAACTATTTGTTGCACAAAGTTATTTAATTAATGGATTATTGCCATGAGCGCCTGAATAATCACTCAATCATGGAAATTACGATAAAAAAGCGAGCTTTAATCAGCAAAATCATTTTGCATTCGCAATTCCTACTTTCAAATTTAGATTTGAAAACATTTGGAAACAACTTCACGGCTGATAAAAGAATGTGATGCCAACCTAAAGAAGTAAAGTCAATAGACAACATGACTCGATGTGCATGCACTCTTTTTGAAGCTGAGTTTAAAGAGCAGTACTAAATAGCCATGAAATCACTCAAGTTGTCAGCTTTATTCTTTTCCATATCTCAACTACAGTTACGTGGTAGCATAGGACCAGCTTCATTCTTTCTTTCTACTGCGGAAACGGTATTTCAACTTCAACTTCGAGCTCCAGCTTCAAATCAAAAATTTCTTCGGAGTTGACCCGAAGCCGAACTCGAGTCACGAAACACTTGATCAAGTCGAGCTCAAGCTAAACTCAGTTCCCGCCGAGGTCAGAGCACCGACCCATCCCACCCAAGTCAACCCAGAAGCCAAAAATGCATTGTGCTCAAATCTCAGAGGGAGGAAAACTGACCTCCGTCGGCGCCGGCATTGGCGTGCGCTCGGGAGTTAGGGGTGACGGAGCGCCTGGACCCCGGAGCCTTGGGTCGATTGCTCTGTCCCTGGCTTGCATTGCCGTTACTTCTCCCCGCCGGAGCCGCCGACGACGCCGACGAAGAAGAAGAAGAGCCATGAGCGCCGTTGCTCGCCCTCTGATTGTGGGGCGCCCTCGAACCGAAGCTCGTGGCCATGGCTCCCGTGATCGCCGGGACGCCTTCCCTTCAGCACACGCTCATCTCGCGGAGAGCGAAATGCCGAGGACGGAGACGGAGGCGAAGACTGGGTTAGTGCGCGACAGTGCTGTCGAAGCTCTCTTCAACGATTTGAACCGGTCGCAGAGAGATTGAGGCCGGCACGACGACACAGAGAGAAGAGAGAGCGAGAGGTTGTCGCTGTGCGCGTGGAGGGACGGCAGGATTTTTGTATGGAGTTTTAGTGACGACGAAGGCAACGACGACCGATCGATCATGGTCTTACGGCATTTATTAGTTCATTGATTTTTTTCGGGTTTGAAAATTTGAAAAAGGTGACTGCTTTTGCGACAGACAACGAGGTACACAGTCGTGTCGGCTGGTACGACGTGGATCCCCACGAATCGGAACCCACGTTGCTCTCGCCCGACACATCAGGTCGCGGGATGCACGTACGAAGAAGCTTTTTTGGTGCAATCAAGCCCATCAATAAGACGGCCTTTTCCCATCGTTCAGCGACGGCTCAGTTGAATCGCACGTGACCCGCACCCGGGCGACGCGATTGATCGGTCACGTCACGTCACGTCGGCAATAGGATGCTTGTTTTTGAGCTTTCGATGGGGGGCGGGCGAGCTTAAGAAGGAAACTAATCGGAAATCCGATAGCCGTGCTTGACGGTTGAGATAATGGTTCGAATATAATAGGATAATTTGAGATATTAAATACTCGGGATCGTATCAAGTGCTTGGTATATTTCAAGATAAAATTAAAAAATATATAATATTTTATTAAATTTTAAAATTGAAAATGAGAAAATTCGATTAATTCAAAGCTAAGGAAAGACCTTGGGAAAATTGTCAAAAAAAGTCCTAAATCTATTGTACGGCAACCAATTCAGTTCTAAACCTTTTAAGTTTATCAATTTAGTCCTAAACCTTTTTAATTCTTGACAATTCAGTCCTTCCGATCAATTTTTGCCGGTCGGCGCTGACGTGGCCGCAGGCAGGCGCTGGTCGTCCGACCAACGCTAACGTGACAAATTTTATTATTTTTTTCAATTTTTTAATCTTTTTTTTTATTTCTTCCTCTGACTGGTCCGGCAACTGGCCAAAGGAGAGAACCGGCAAGGTCGACCTCGCCCAGCAGACCCAGGCAACGGCGAGGTCAACCTCACCGCTACTAGGCCTCGCCTCACCTAGGAGCGGCGAGGCCAACCTCACCGTCGTGACCCAGACGTCCGTGAGGTCGGCCTCGCCGCTGTTGGGCGAGGTGAGGCCAAACTCAACGACGCTTGGATCACGAAGGCGAGATCAAGCCTCGCCAAATCTAGGCGAGGCTCGACCTCGCCGTCGCGACCCAGGCGACGGCAAGGTTGGCCTCGCCTCGCCTCAGTAGCGGTGAGGCCGACCTCGCCGTCGCCTGGGTCGCGACGGCGAGGTCGAGCCTCGCCCAGATCTGGCGAGGCTCGACCTCGACCTCGCCGTCTCCTGGGTCGCGACGGCGAGGTCGACCCAGGCAACGGCGAGGCTCGACCTCGTCGTCACGAACCAGGCGACGGCGAGGTCTGCCTCGCCTCTACTGGGGGAGGCCGGCGAGGTCGACCTCGCCAGCCCGCCCCTCTGGGTGGCCTCCGGTTGCCGAACCGACTAGAGGAGGAAATCAAAAAAAATATTGAAAAAAATAATAAAAAAATTGCCACGTCATCGTCGATAGGCCAAAATTGGTCAGAATGATTGAATTGGCAAGAATTAAAATGGTTTAGGACTGAATTGGCCGCCGTACAATTGGTTTAAGACTTTTTTGACAATTTTCCTGAAAGACCTTAGATTGAGGAATTATGGCCATCGCTCCCATAGTGGCCACGATAAAAAACAGTGACCAGCAACATCGCCATGCGACGGCAACACGGATTCATAAATCTGAGACTGCGACAAAGAGAGTGGGCAGGGAGTAAATGGGTTCATAGTACCAAGAGTAGAGGCAATTCGATTATGCAGCTTGAAATCAAGGGCTCTATGGCATGGAGTTGACGTTATATTCTTCACACTACAAAAAAAAAAACGGATTTTTGCCACGAAAATTTTCCAACAAAAAATTTTCGTCGCAAATTTGCGACAAATTTTCCAATGAATCGAAAAATTCGTTGGAAATTTCCAACGAAAATTTTTTCGTTGGAAAATTCGTTGGAAATTTCCAACGAAAATGCTTTCGTTGGAAAATTCGTTGGAAATTTCCAAGGAAAATTTTTCGTCGCAAAATTAGTTGGTAATTTCCAACGAAAAATTTTTCGTTGCAAATTTCCAACGATTTTTAAAAAAATTGATTTAATTTGGCATTTTTTATATTCGTTGGAAAATTCGTTGGAAATTTCCAACGAAATTTCCAACGAATTTAAATTTTTCGACAATTTTTTCATAGTGTACAATTTTCGTTGGAAAATTCGTTGGAAATTTCCAACGAATTTTCCAACGAATTTGAATTTCCGGAAATTATTTTAGTGTGTATAATTTTCGTTGGAAAATTCGTTGGAAATTTCCAACGAATTTAAATTTTTCGGCAATTTTTTCATATTGTACAATTTTCGTTGGAAAATTCGTTGGAAATTTCCAACGAATTTTCCAACGATTTAAAAAAATTGATTTTATTCGGCATTTTTTATATTCGTTGGAAAATTCGTTGGAAATTTCCAACGAATTTTCCAACGAATTTGAATTTCCGGAAATTATTTTAGTGTGTATAATTTTCGTTGGAAAATTCGTTGGAAATTTCCAACGAATTTTTTTTCATTGGAAATTTCCAACGAAATTTCCAACGAATTTAAATTTTTCGGCAATTTTTTTATATTGTACAATTTTCGTTGGAAAATTCGTTGGAATTTTCCAACGAATTTTCCAACGATTTAAAAAAATTGATTTTATTCGGCATTTTTTATATTCGTTGGAACGAAATTTCCAACGAATTTCAATTTTTCGACAATTTTTTCATAGTGTACAATTTTCGTTGGAAAATTCGTTGGAATTTTCCAACGAATTTTCCAACGAAAAATGTACACACTAAATTAATTTCCCGGAAATTGAAATTCGTTGGAAAATTCGTTGGAAATTTCCAACGAAAAAAAAATTCGTTGGAAAATTTCCAACGAAAAAAAATTCGTTGGAAATTTCCAACGAATTTTCCAACGAAAATTATACACGCTAAAATAATTTCCGAAAATTCAAATTCGTTGGAAAATTCGTTGGAAATTTCCAACGAATTTTTTTTCGTTGGAAATTTCCAACGAATTTTCCAACGAATTTCAATTTCCGGAAATTATTTTAGCGTTTATAATTTTCGTTGGAAAATTCGTTGGAAATTTCCAACGAATTTTCCAACGAATTTGAATTTTCGGAAATTATTTTAGCGTTTATAATTTTCGTTGGAAAATTCGTTGGAAATTTCCAACGAATTTTCCAACGAATTTCAATTTTCCGGGAAATTATTTTAGTGTGTACAATTTTCGTTGGAAAATTCGTTGGAAATTTCCAACGAAAATGTTTTCGTTGGAAATTTCCAACGAATTTTCCAACGAATTTAAATTTTCCGGCAATTATTTTAGTGTGTACAATTTTCCAACGAATTTTGCAACTAAAAACCCTATTACATTTTCGCGCTCGGTCAATTTCAAAATTCATTCTCTCTTTTTCTCTCTCTCTCTCTCTCTCTCTCTCTCTCTCTCTCTCTCTCCCTCTGTCTTCCCCTCCTCCCCCGCTGCCCCCTTCTCCTTCGCCCCGGCACCTTCCAGGTTCCACTACCTGAAGCCCGTCCAGACCGGCTTCCCCTCCGATTCCGACTCCCTCTTCCTCTTCGACAAGCTCGCCTCCCTCTCGCTCCTCCGCAAGCCCCGCTTCCCCGTCCTCGCCTCGCACCGCGTGCTCAGGGCCTCCGCCCCCCCCCGCCTCCGTCGCCGCGCTCTCCCTTTCCGAGGCGCGGCCTCGGGACGGGGGGGATTCGGATTTCGGGATGGTTGATTTGGGGGTCTGCGAGGAGAGGAGGTTGGAAGGCGAGAGGAGCGGGAATGGGGACGGGGATGAGGTGGTCTCGGAGCTGGTGAGCGAGACGGTCTTCGCTTGGAAGGAGGCGGTCTCGCCTCATTTGGCGGCGGAGAGAGAGAGTGGCGTGGTGGAGGACAGTGTGGTGGTGGAGATGGTAGAGAAAGGGTTGAGGGTCTCCCGCTCCGCCTCCTCCCCCGCTGCGCCCCCTCCTCCTCCGGCTCCGGCTCCGGCTCCGCCGCCCCCCTCCTCCTCCGCGACATCAGCTCCCTCCCCAAAGGCGCCGCCGCCGCCATCCAAGGCCGCCCCCGACGCCCCCGACGCCCCCGAGGCCACCATGGGCCGCCCCCGACGCCACCAAGCCTCGTCGCCGGCGAGGGTCGAGCTTGCCCAAATCTGGGCGAGCTCGAGCTCGTCGCCGGCGCGGGCCGAGCTCGCCCAGATCTGGGCGAGCTCGAGCTCGTCGCCGGCGAGGGCCGAGCTCGCCCAGATCTGGGCGAGCTCGGCCCTCGCCGGCGACGAGGCTGGCCCTCGCCGGCGACGAGGCTGGCCCTCGCCGGCGACGAGGCTGGCCCTCGCCGGCGACGAGGCTGGCCCTCGCCGGCCATGGCGAGGGCCGAGCTCGCCATGGCCGGCGAGCTCGAGCTTGCCCAGATCTGGGCGAGCTCGGCGCTCGCCGGCGACGATGCTGGCCCTTGTCGGCGACGAGGCTGGCCCTCGCCGGCGGCGAGGGCGATTTTTCGAATAAAATTTTCAAAAAAAAAAATTCGAAAAAAAAGAAATTTCGTTGGAAAAAAATTTCCACGATTTTTCAAAAAAAAAATCGAAAAATTTTTCCAACGAAAAATTATTCGTTGGAAAAAAAATTTCCACGATTTTTCGACCAAAAATTTTTTTTTTGTAATTTTTCCAACGAAAAATTTTTCGTTGGAAAAAAAATTTCCACGATTTTTCGATAAAAATTTTTTTTTTGTAATTTTTCCAACGAATTTAGCCACGAATTTTCCAACGAATTTTCCAACGAAATAAAATTCGTCGCAAATTTCCAACGAAAATTGAAATTTTTCGTTGGAAAAATTTCCAACGACCTATTACCAACGAATTTTTTTTCGTTGGAAAATTCGTTGGAAATTCATTTTCCAACGAATTTTTCCAAATTTTTCGTTGGAAATTTTGTTGGAAAAAAGCAGTTTTTTTGTAGTGTCAACTAAGACCGGCTTTAGCTTCAGTCATATCTAGACCAAGATATTGTTGCCAAGAGCTATACGATGAAACAAGAAATGTGAGACCGGCTGTGAAATGGTCCCAATCGATCTGGAAAGGAGGTATTAGCAAGCATAACTTCATTGGCTGGCTAGTTTGTAGAGATAGACTACAAACAGCAGAAATCATATCACGTTGGAAGCCTGGAGTAGATATTCATTGCATTTTTTGTATGTATGGTCTGGAAAGTAAAGACCATCTATTCTTCCAGTGCACCTGGACCGGAAGCATTTGGCGCACTATTCTTGCATAATATGGAATTCGACGCCCTGCAGAAGGATGGAATGACGAACTTAAATGGATGATCAAGGCTACAAAAGGTAGGGACTTGGCGGCGAGACTTCTAAAGGTATCTTTCTTAGCGATCATATACTGCATTTGGATGGAGCGTAATCGTAGATGCTTCCAATAAAAGTCAAATGACGCCCTTATCATTTTGGCTAAAGTTCGCAAACTTGTCAAAGGACGAGCTTCGCACTATAAATCTTTTAGACCGTCTCGAACAAATGAAACTTTGGCTACTATATGGAGACTCCCCCACTCCATTTTTTGTAATCTTAGTTCTATTTGTAATGCTGAGGAATGCCCTTAAGCTTCTGTACATCATCTTATAAATACTACTTACATTTACACTAAAAAAAAAAAGAGAGTGGGCAGGGGAATTTCAAGCGACTACCGGCATTGTCTTTGCGTCACCTTGGATTGATTGAGGTCCGCTTTGTCAGCCATGCTGAAGATTTACAGCCTCTTCATCAGCATCTTCCCCACTCTTCCCTTGAGACGTTCAGTGTCCTCCGTGAGGATTCTGGCGTCGCGGCGGAGTCCTTTTTTTGTCCACTACAATATTCATCACTCTATCAATGAGGTGGTGCAGGCGGAGCCGGATTTCCAGCCACCAATGTTTGAGGTGGTGCAAGCACTGCTTGGATTAGTTTAACAAGAGAACAAGAGCAAGAGAACTTTCTTTGGAACAAGCAAATGGCATCTCAAAGACCCAATGATGCAAACGCCTGTGCGCAACTTGAAAGACGAGTTGCATCATGCCTGCAATCTCTTCTTCTTTTGTTAAGTTTTTTTTCTTATTAAAAGATTTCTTATCTAATTCGGGTTTATCCCACTCCGGATTATCCGACGTTTTATCTGGACGTACGTATCCGGATTTGTCCGGTCTGGAGGACGTTCCCAAACATTGGATATGACAACTTGTTATCCTATCGAGACTCAAATCCTAACTACTAAAAGCAATCAATATTCACCGTGAGTGCGTTTGGTTCTGTTTTGGGGGAAAGTTTTTGAGAAAATGCAAAATCCTTTGTGTTAAAAGGATTTTTTCGAAATGCATATATTATTTGATAAAGCGCATTTGAAAAATTCATTACGAAGCAATTCTAATTTAAATGCCGTTTGCAAAAACATACACTTTGTAAAGACTTTTGCTCATTTTTTTTTAAGAAAAACTCTCAAATTATTTACCTACGAAACTTAGTTGCCGGCCAACCTCACTTGAGGTCGCACAATCTAAGGCGACATCACCTGGGTTCCGGCAATCTCAGTCGTGGCTGGCCGGCACCAAAGTGGCTTGCTGGCAGCCAAATATAGCCTTGCCAGCAGCCTAAACCCTCGTCAGTGAGATCGCACGAGGTGGAGACATTTCCAATATCATGAAAATTGAGTGAGGTTGGAAGAGTAAAAATTATATTTGCGTTCCAAAGTAACCGGGGACCTCCTTCGGGAGAAAGTCCTTTGGAGAGCTTTTGGGGAGATGTATCCCATGTCCCGAACATGATTTTCAAGTATTGACGGCGGGCAATCGGGTGAAGTCTCACTCGACGTCTGAGCGCTTCTATCAAGAGGAGTCATCGGTACAAATTTTGACCGCGGACAAATTAATTATAAGACGGAATTTGCCCGAACATATGTTGTGGCGTTCGCATGATGTGTAATCCTGGAGTTACCAAAGAAGGAAATAAAATCTAATGATACAAGAAGTACGCGACTAGATAATAATGATTATGCCAGCATATATCATAAAATAGACAAATTTGTTTATTACAGGTCAAGAGCGGGATGTTTGAAGGTCAAACATATTTCCTGATAGCATGACTGTATCCAGATTGATCATCGTAGTACCTCGACCACAGCATCACGCCTCCGTATTCAGGATATCGTTCAATGCTCGGAAGAACTTCCGACAAAAGATCGCTGACGGTGATGAAGCCGCTGCCGGCAGCATCGGGGGACGCAGGCAGCCCCAGGAAGATTTGCTTTGCAGGAATGGTGATCCACTGCTTCCAAGCATCTTCAAGATTGTCAATGGCGGAGGAATTGAATTGGCAGGGAGGGTTGTTGTAAAACTGGACCCAGACGTAATCGAACAGGCCGGTCTTGAGCGCGCCTCCGAGCCAAGCATCGGGGTAAGGGCACTGAGGAGCTGCGGTTAGATAGACCTTGTTACCTCTTTTACCGTATTCGGATAAGTAGGTCGCGAGATCGTCGAAGTGCGCATTGGACCCTCCTTCGATGTCGAAGTCAATGCCATCCAGGACTGCGTCGCCGAGAGGGCGAGACGACGAATGGCCCCCCAGGAAGCTGTTCCAGAGATAAGCCGCGACTTGCGCGGCGTCCTGTTCGGAGGTCATCGGGGGGCTGCCTTTATCTCCTCGGAGAGAAAGCATCACCTTTATGCCTCTGGCCTGGCAGGACTGGATATCGGAGCTCAAACCCATGCAACCATTGACGGTCGGATTGCAGTGACCGGCGAGATTGATCATGGGCTGCTGGCCATCGCCGAAGGTCGGGAGAAAAGCTATGTTGACGAAGTCATAGTTGCCCGTGGCGCAAGTCTCTAGCAAGGTACCTTCATTTCCATTCTGGCCCCAGTACACTGCAATTCCTCCGGCATTGCTGCTGACAATCAATGTAATAATGCATGAGCAGAGGATTGCTAAATCTACTGCAGATTCCTGCTTCATCTTGTTGCAAACCCAGATGCCAAAATGTGTAGTTTCTTCACTCGAAGGGATCTTTCGAGCTGTTTCCAGTTTGTTTGCTCAAGGGATTGAGGACATTAGGGTTTTATATCAAGAACAGATCCCAGTACGACCGACGTTTTTTGTGCTTTCACATGAGGTCACGTACCTTGCAATGCAATGGAGTCCCATAATCTATTTCACTGCGATGGCTGCGGACTCACGCAGGTGCTTTGGTTAATAAAAAGAAAGAAAAGAAAGATGAACATCTTACACTCATCTAGCTCCTTTCTGGTTTAGTTTTCCTCTTCCTTATGTTGCTGTCTCCTACGTTGATGTCTTGCTATCTGTCTGCATGTGGAAGTTGTTTTGCATTGTTGGATCGTTTGCCATAACTATGAGTGAGATGTAGTTTGTCTTTTGGGTAATTTTAAATTTGTATTCTTGTTTCGAAGGTGAGGCAAGGGACAAAACGTCTTATTTTATTTGCGTTTGACCTAATCCATAAGATAGGTAAGATGGCATTCGTCTCTGTCATAAAAAATATAGTGATTTCTTATTCTCATGGACCTGAACTTATTTTTGTATCAGTGGGGTGTCCTGAACTCTTGAAGTATCTAGCTAATCCCTAACCATATGACAATTCACATGTCTCATATATACCGAAAAATTATCGTAAATACAGAGGTATGTGTTTTCTGAAAGTGACTTCAGAGAATATATTAATTCCAACGGTGGTGTTGAGCGAGAAGGACGAGTATGCTTGCCACTTGAACGCAATCCCATGCCGTTGGACATGAATTTGGTTGAACGGGATAGTGTTTTGACGGCTCAATGTTTTTTTAAAATATGAAGTAGTGTATCGGGTAATTGATGCTTCCAAAATAACCATCCAATTTAGCAATAAAAAGGGGGAAAAGACTAGGAGGACAAACAAAATGTGAAATCGGAAGTGATAATGCTGCATTGGTACGGCTGCCTATTTCGTTCTTGAGGAAATGGAGCCAAGGTTCACGCAGAGACGACAACTTAGCATTCACATCTAAATAGAATTCGTCAAGGCAACTGTGCATATGTCAACACCTCTCGTACTTTGGGAGTTATCACCTATACATTTTGTCGGGCAATAGTAGACTAGTAGTCATTTTACTTTACATATATTGCTGGGAATAGTAACACATTTTTACATTTTTTTAGAAGTTTCAAAACTCGCGCCGATGTTGCATTTGAGTGATGAAACATCCATTTTTTTCGTTCAATTCCTAAAATTTGCACAAAAATTGCAAATTAGGCATATGCTAGTTATGTTAGTTTTCTTTGGATAGACAGTTAACTTTTTTTTTTATTAAATAAAATCAATTTTCTCATCCTACATGGCCGTCGCTATGGTGATGTTCGCGAACATAGGTCACCCGACATAACAAATTCAATTTAGCTGAGTTAATTAAGATCACCGATTAATATGTAAAAAGGAATAATTATATAAATGATTTTTTTTAAAACTTTGGCCCGATATATAATATCCTCTTTGAACTTTGATATTGTTCAATATGGCGCATGAATTTTGGCCCGACGTATAATATCGTTCTTGAAATTTTAATTTGTTTAATGTTGTCCTCGAACTTTTGGTAGATGTTCAATATAGGTCCTATATTATATGAAAATATCATTTTATTCATTCAAGTTCATGGAATTTGCTGATTTTCCAAATTAAAAAAACAAACAAATTAAGCGAATTATTTATTAGATTCTAATTTGGATTGAATATCTTACGTGGCTGCATGCACCATTTTTTTTTTGTTCACCGTTCAAATTTATTGGATTAAAAGCTAAATTAGTAAATTCGATTAACTTGAATAATAGAAAGATAATATTGGACATGTATCAAAAATTTAGGAATCATATTGAATAAATTAAAATTTTAAAGATCACATTACACATTGGGCTAAAATTCAAGGATCGTAATGAACAAATTAAAAGTCTAGAGATGACTTTATACGTTGAGCCAAAATACATGTGCCATTTGTGTTATTTTCCCATGTATAAAAAGCGGGAAGAAATTATATTTAGCCCAAGTTTTTTGGGAGAATTTCATTTCGATCCCTAATTTATGATTTTTTATTTTAATCATGCGGAGAGCTTTTTCATTTCTTATGAACGTCCGACCGCCGTAAAACCCGAAGCCGCGTGCTCAGCACCGTCGCAGGTTTGATTGGTTTCGCTAACTCTGGCCGACCATGAATCTTCCGCCGCCGCGGCCGCCGCCGGCGATGCCGCCTACGTGGTACCCGATGTTACCGCCCCACCCGCCGCCGTCGAGCGCGTTCTGGAGCGGCGCGAACGTCCGCGATCGAGTTCGAGAGTTGCAGGAGACGCTCGCGCAAGCGAAAGCAATGTACGGTCGTCGCCACTTGATCCTCCTCTCCTTTCGATCTCGCTTCGATTTTGAATTGTTGTTTCTTAGCACCGTGTTGTTAAGCACATGAGCGCATCGACAGGCGGAGGGAGCTCGAGTTGCTGGGGACGATCAAAGAATCCGAAGCGTGCGGTGAAGGCGTGAGAAGCGGGGCTTGCGGCGGTCCGGCGCGCGAGTTCTTGAAGCACGTCGAGGACGAGGGCATTGGTCTGGAGGTGCAGGAGATGCGGTCGCTGGAAGCTGCGAGCTCGGTGATTTCGAAATTGAGAGCCCAGCTCGAGCCGTTCAGAGTCGTCGCGGATGAGGCGGGTCCCTGGGAGGAGAAATCGGCGGTGTTCAGATTGTCGACCAAGATGTCCAAGTCGAGGCGGAATAAGCTCTGGAGGAAGAGGAAGAGGCGGCGCGTGGCGGAGCAGCAGATGAAGGCAAGCTGTTTGTTTAAATGGCCGTTTGGCCCTTGAGTTGTCTTTCGGTAATTGGTTAGTGTTGGGCCGGAGTGCTCGTGTTGTCTGATACTTGCCGTTCTGTGAATAATTTAGGAGCGCGAACGGTTTGACCAAGCTGATCAGGATGCTGATGAGTGGAGAGCAAGGGAGATCGCCAAGGATATTGCGAGACGCAAGGTATTGTGGCGTATGTGTTATGAGATGCGGGAAGGTCGTGGATTTGTCATTTGTTTGCTCGGTATTCGATCGTGTCCTGGGTCTTCTCGTCGCTTGTTGCGTGATCTTTGAAGGGGAGCATTGGCCTGATTAACTTCATTTGTGTCCCAAGCGGAAATATCGGTTCCTGTTAGGGGAAAAGCTTTGACTGCTTCAAAGTCGTAGATATGTATATAAAGCGTGGCACAATTAGAGGAATGAGAGGAAGTATTTTGAGTATGCTTGTAAGTTGAAGAAGCTTAAATAGATGCTCTTTAAAACATTGATGTGAAGTCTCTATGGAGTTCCTTGGATTCACTAGCCCTGCAAATGGGAATGTAACTTGGACTAACATGTTCGTGATGATTGTTACTTTACTGTCCACATTTTGGAGTTGTAGTTCCGAGTTTCTAATCGAAACAAATGGCCTCTGGTGATGTTCAGATAGAAAAGATGAAGGAAATAGCAAAGCTTAAAGCAAAGGAGGAAAGGAGGAGGTTGGAATCCGAGGTGAGCGCTGCTGGTCTGTTCACTCCACTTGTTTGGATCCTTGCACATTATTTTCGGAGGAAAAGGTTCTCTTGTCATGTCTTGAATTCGCTTTGCAGTCCTCTTTCATTTGCTTTTATTGAATGTGCTAATTTAGATTCTTCATGGTGATGTTTTGGATATGTAACATGGCTTAGCATTGTCTTACTCTGTCTTTCCATCATTGACTCTAAACTAAGTTGCTCAATGGGCTACAGTTATTACTTTATGTTGTGGATGACCAAGGTCTCACTGATCACCAGTATGCTCAATTCTTGTTGTACATATTTGTTAGTTTGACCACTGGTAATTCAAAGAAATTTTGAAAATGGTGCTAATAACTAGCATGAAGAATTCAGAATTGTTGTCAGTTCGAAAATTTTCGTCCGTGTTCTTGTTAATTGCTTTGTGGTATGAAGTAAATATGCCTCTTTCGCAATGAATGCTCTCTTTATCCAATTGCCTGACAGTATTGATTGATTTTACTTATATTGACTTGATTTCCTCGAATATTACAAATATTTTGGAGCAGAGAACCCAATTTTTACGTTTAAAGACATTTTTGGAGATTGATTCTTTGTGTATTGCCGCTACCTATTATGTGTTTTCTTTGGCTCCTGTTGCACTTGTTTCATGAACTTATTCTTTCTTTTGCTTTCCAGCTAGAGCTTGTCTTGATTGTGGAGAAACTGCAGGAGCTACGGTCAATGAGGGTTAGAAAACTGAAGAAGCAGGGTAAACTTTCATGCTTAGTGCTTACCCCCGCAATGCTTGTGATACCTGTTGCAGTTTCTACCAGCTTTATGACTTTTACGACATTCCGTGTCGTGTTTCTGTAATGTGCAACTTTCCACTGGCTTTTTGCTATCTCGGTGGAAATGAATTGCACATGTTATCAACTACGGAGGCATCTACTTTTTCATTTGTCAGTCAGATTGAGCTGTCGTTTATGTGAACTTTTTGAATTTTCCCACCCGTGTATTGGGCATTTATGTCCTTGATTGTAATTGGTGTGTCTACTTGTGAATAGGTGAACCAATCGTGCGAGTGTTGTTAGTATGTGCTAGAAACTCATTTCCTTTAATTTGCGCGCTTCATCAAAGGTTGCAATTTTCATGTTGTTCAGTTGCTGAAAAGGGCAACCGTTTGTTACATTCATGGCAAATTTTCTCAGTACTAGCTCACCTGGAATTATGAATGGTTGGTCTGTTTATCCAGGACATTTTCTCCCAGAGGAGGATAATGAGTTTCTTGAGAGAGTTCGAGTTGCTGTTGAGGAAGAGGAGATCCAGGCTCACATTGCGGCTGATGCAGATGCTGCAAGAGATGCCATTGCGACTGCCGAAGAATCTCGCAAAACAGCTGATACTGCTGAGTCTGACCCGAAAGATCAAAATGATGTCACACATCAAAAGCTTGAAAACAAAGATGAAATTACTGATGAGGAAGGCAACATTAGCTTTTTAACGGGCGGTCATAATGAATCCAAGGAAGAAGCACCAGAAGGGAAAGCTCATATTGGATCTTATGATGCCTTGGCGAATCTTCCGATTGAGTTCTATCATTACTATCATGGCAGTAACACTGATATGGGGACTCTTATAGAGGTTAGATTGCGCGTGGTTTTGGTTTATTCCTTGCTCCTAAATTAGATCAGTATCAGGGCTGAGTTTTCTGACCTAACAATGAGAGTCTGGTCGGCCTTACATCACCGCAGATCTAAATAACAAATCACTGTTGGTGTTCTGAGTTTCCTTAATAGCCCCTATGCATCACTCATCATAATTTGTTAAGGCCATCCTTGTATAGCAGCATAATTAAGTGATAATTATCTGCTTTGTGTGAATCAGCGAGGGAAAGTTGATGTGTTCTTATATATCACGCAGGTCAGAAGAACATGGGATGCATATCTAAGAACGGGAGGAAGGTGAGGACACACATTATTTTTGCTACCTCTATTTTACAAGGTTATGTGTCCTGCCAGTTAATTGACTAGGTGCATTTTTTATTTATTGTTATCAACATACATGTGAGACCAACCAACTAAAATGGGAGGAATGATCAGGGTAAGTGAAAGCAAGATCCAGGAGGTTTGGCCTAATGATGGGCCGCCTTAGGAAGATCCAAGAGGCCTTGGCATTGATTTCTATCTTCCCCTCTATGAAGAAAAGGAAATGAGAACAGTAAACTAAATCCACGACTAGTATGTAAAGAGATTAGAGAGCCTGGGGCAAGAATCTCTGTTTTCAATGGTGTGATAGTGAGATGTTTGCTTGTTTGTTTAGTCAATAATTTCCGTGTCCTGCTGATCTCTCTATTTTGGTCATCGTCTTTGCTACTTCCATCATGATGCTTCCAGAGGAATGTACATTGGTGGCATGCATTTATTACCGCTAGAGTCTCTACCTCAATTGTTATTTCTCCATCAGCTTCAAAGTTCAAGCACCATATATAGATTTTTCTTCTCAATCACTGAGCTCAAGAGAAGTTAAGTGCGTTGGTAGTGGTTTCGGAAATTCTGTCATTTCCTCACAGAATATTGTATATACTGTAGCGGCATACCTGGGCACTGGGTTCAACCGCCACCTCCGGCAGATGAAGTGTGGGCTTCCTACTTGGTGAAGCCAAACTGAGGGACTTTGGCTTGCAATTCAATCTGTTGGCATTTTTTCTCTCTCATACAAGAGTAAGATCTGATATTACCATAAGCAATGCGCTTTTATTTATTTGAAATATCTCTTTGATTTGTAGGCATAGCATCCTGTTGAGGTTCCCATGATTACAATTTTTAAGTTTCCGTAAATTAATTAGTTGATTATAATGATTGGTTATTGCCAATTCCTTTGCAAAAAATTCCGTTCATTGTGATTACATATCATCTAAGAATAACATTTCTGAAGTACTGACCAGTAATGCATTACAATCTGTTTGGAACTTGCGAAACTGGTACTTTTGTTTTACTGACTATTGTGTCAGGTTTCTCTTTTTCACCATCCATCTGTAGTTTAGCAGTTCACGTGGAGCTTCCTGCTCTTTTTATAACGTAATTTTACTTTTTTGTCACTGTTTCAGAAATCTGATATTGGAGCATATGGCAGACAAATTTCTCACTAGCATATATCATGCTGCCCGAAGTATTGGTATCTAAGTTTGTTCTCTGGTGGGGATGAAGGTTTTATCATAAGGTTTGCTGCTGGAAACGCAGCTACTGCTTGGACAGATCCAACAACACTTCTTTCAGCATAGTGATGATCTGTCTCAAAACAGACAATGCACAAGCTGAGTGTTGAATCCCAAACAAGTTGCTGCATTAAGCTATCAAGCTTCAGGCAGACAATTCTGGGTCGATTTCGTGACTCTTGTCTACTGTCCATGCTTCCACCTCTTTAGAATATTCTTGTGGCAGCAAAAAAAGAGAACCTCGGATTGCGATGCAAAATGGCAGTCATGGAATGTCAGGCAAAAGGAATGCCAGGACGAGTTGCCAAAAGAGTTTTTACAGCGTCAGACAATTTACTTGCCATGCTTTTCCGTTTTTCCCCTATATGACTGGAATGGTATCAAGTTTACTTTTAAGAGGCTTAAACTACTAGCTTGGCGTCGTAAGTGAGAAAGTCAGTTCGAGCAGAGCAACTTGCAGTCTTAAATCGGCAATATGTCACAAATTGCCTGGTCCAGCTCTTTTGTCATGGCAGCGAAAGCATAGGGAGGGCGTATATGAGCGGGAGGAAAGATACAAACTACGGAGAAGCTGGACCTAGAAGCAGAAGTGGGAAAACTTTTGCCTGACATTAGTTGAATATAGAGACCTGTTTTGTGAAAGTAATCGATTGCGCTTAGCACATTAATTGAATGTAGAGACCTGTTTTGTGAAAGTGATCGATTGCACTTAGCAACTGAAATTTGTATCGGGTGATGAGGCGCAATAGGATCTGAGAAGGGCAAACTTGATTAATTCGTGGTGACTGTTTACTTTCAATCCTATATTCTTCTCTTCTTTCATCGATAACAGAGTCTTTCGATACGTAGTGACTGGTGTAGTTCTTTTCGTGAGTTTCCTGACCATTTGTGATAACTCTTTCATTTTTGCCGTCCGATGTTGTAGATGGCGAAACTGATAATATGTGCCTTCGCCGGATACTTCTGGTTTGGGTCATGGTTGTTCTCGACCTTAGGGGGTCCCGCTTGCATGAACAGAAGTCCGGCAGACTTCTCCTAATGAGTTCATGAACTCGAGTACAGTCCAAAGTAATTGACGACATCGTTGTCTGTTTGGACAGTCCAAAGAAGTTTAGAACTGCTTCTGGAGCATATCCTTCATCAATCTAAAACAGTGCATAAAATTACGAAATTCCAACCCTGCTTTTAACTTTTCATCTCCCTCTCCCCTTCTCCTTTCCCTTTGCAATTCTCAATCACAAAGTTTTATGCACAGGGGTATGCGCATGCTTTCCATTTCTTTCTTATCTGATTTTGCTCCATCGAATTCTTCTTTTTTTAAATGGAACAGGAAGAGATCATGGACTACCCTCCCGTCTTTATCATAGTTGGTGCTTGATGCCATCTTTTCACTGTTATTTTGATTTTCTCTTGTCCCCTAATAGTTTGATTAATTTACTCATTAAAATATGAGATCTTGCTTACAAATATATTAGATATGAAGAGTAAAAATTCCTAAACTTATTGTACGACGGCCAATTCAGTCATGAACATTTCACTTGTGCCAATTTAGTCATAAATTTTTTAACGATTTGCCATCCGGCCAATTTTGGTTAAAAATTGCTGACGCGGTAGTCTAGTCAGTATCGACCGTCTTATGTGGCATAACCGGTAATAACTTATATAATTTGAATTTTTTTGTTTTTTCTTTTCTTTTCTTTTCTTTCCTTTTCTTTTTCCGACTATGGGTTAGAGAGTTTGCCGATCGACCCTTGCCTGTTGGCTAACAAGGTTGCCTATTGGCCGGCGAAGGTGACGGCCCTTGCCTATGGTGAGCAATGGTCGGCCTACGACCTCGCGTAGCTCAGAGTTGGAAAAAAAAGAAAGAAAAAAGAAAAAATAATAATAATTCCAAAAATTGGAGAAAGTTGTAAAAATTATTCACGTCAGCGTCGACCATGCCACGTAGGATGGCCGACGATGATTACACCTTCACGTCATCAATTTTCGATCAAATTGACCTGAAGGACTAAATTGACATATCGTAAAAAGGTTTAGGACTACATTGACAAATTGTCGAAATGTTTCGGATTAAATTAGTACAATTGAAAGGTTTACGTCTGAATTGGCTGCCGTACAATAGGTTTAGGACTTTTTAGACAATTATTCTAGCTTAATCACTATGTTAGTAAATAGTTTGAAATGAAGGATCATGAGGAGACTTATTTATACAGAGGGTTTGACTATTATTTATGATTCATCTAGTTCGAAGAAAATATCTTTCCCTAGCGAGACTCACTGAGAGCAATGTTTCTATTACCCCCATTGAGGCCAATGTCAAATTCAATGCCAAGGTACCTCATTTTATGGTTTTCTTTTCTACAATCTGCTCTACAACTACAGGTATACTCTGATTGATACTGGGCAGCTGATCCTTAGGATCGTCGCTCAAATATAGATTATTGCTTTCTTTCACAATGATTCTTTTTATCTACTGGGTAGCATCAAGCAAGCCGCTGTACATCAATCATGTACCAAAGGAAAGTAATATGCTCTTTCTAATACGGCTTTCCTTATTATTATGGTCGCGATGGTTACTGCATCACATGCACGGGAGTTCCTCGTTCCGGTGCAACCGTCATCCCTTACCGACAATTGGAGGATGATCCAAAAGGCATGTGACGATACTTTCCATAAGCGCCCTAGTCACATTCAAATCAACTCGTGCAACATCATGTGCTTCATAAAACTCTTCGTCTTGATTTGTTTCGTGTATTGATTAGGTTACCGAACAAACTTCATCAGAGATATTGTGACATCGTGTTAGGTATCTTGTCTTGATTGATAGTTATTTTAAATATCAGGGTAGGACCATCGTTGTTTTTGGGGAAAATTACCAAAAAAATCCTAAACATTTTGCAATTGTGCCAATTCAGTCCTAAACCTTTTGTAATTGTATCAATTCAATCAATCTGACCACTTTTGGCCGTCCGGCGCTGATGTGGACGCCGGCCGGCTGACGTGGCAATTTTTAATAATTTTTTTTTTATTTTTAGATTTTTATTTTATTTTTTTCTCTTTCTTTTTTTTTTCCTCTATCTTCTTCCCCGGTCGCCAGTGTGGCGACCGGCGAGAGGCTGAGGTTTGCGAGGTGGACCTCGCCAGATCTGGGCAAGGTCGCCCAGATCTAGCAAGACGTTGCCGTCGCTTGGCGAGCTCGACCTCCGGCCATGGCGAGGCTCGACCTCGCCCGACAATGGTGACGTCCACCTCGCCAGATCTGGGCAGCCTCGCAGTCGCCGGGCGAGGCCGACCTCGCCATAATCGGGCAAAGCCTCGCCCGATGACGGCGAGGTCACCCTGATCTGGCGAGACCTCGTCGTCGCCGGTCAAGATCGAGCCTCGCCATGGTCGGGCGAGGTCGAGCTCGCCAGGCGATGGTGAGGTCTCGCCAGATTTGGGTGGCCTCGCCGTCGCTAGGCAAGGCCTCACCCAGATCTGCCGAGGTGGACCACACCATCGTTGGGCGAGATGGACCTCGCCGGCCTTAGCCTTTTGCCGATCGTCGAACCAGCGACCGGCGAAGAAGATAGGGGAAAAAAACAAAGAAAGAGAAAAATAATAAAAAATTGCCATGTCAGCCGGCCAATGTCCACGTTAGCGCCGAGTGGCCAAAAATAGCCGGATTGACTGAATTGACATAATTGCAAAAGGTTTAGGACTGAATTGGCCCAAAAAAAGATTTAAAATTGAATTGACACAATTACAAAAGGTTTAGGACTTTTTTGATAATTTTCCCGTTATTTTTGTGTATCAGTGCGATAGTCTAAATTACTAATTTGGTTAGATAGTCTCTTGACGGAGACTAATAATACTCCTGTATTTCTTACTACTGAAATGTACGAAAATTACACATTTCTATTCTCCGCATGTTTTAACTTATATATTCCCCATGTACTCCTAATCTTTAGCTATCTTACGCTACTCTCCCCCAGCGTTGTAGGCTGCTGCTCATTCTCATGCCGCTGATAACGTGCTGATGATTTTGTTATCTCTCGTGCATTCCTACTATTTTCTCTTCGAAATGACTCGCTAGGACACGAGACGCAAACAGAAATGAACAAACAGATACCAAAACCCGACAAGAAAACAAAGAACACTCGTACTGCAGATAAGGTGAACAGGGGAAAAGCCTGAGGTTGAGGAAAAGTAGGCATGTGCGGATGGGAGAAAGGAGCTTGGACTCACGATTGGACCAAGCAACTTCTCAGGAGACAGTCCCACCTGAACGCCACCTGAATGCTTCAAATCTTGTTCAACGTGGTCCATCGCGAATCAGTCTTCTTTTGCCTAGTTGGACGCCATTAACAGACATCTTCCATTAGTCTCTATCCTCCATTATTTACTCCCAAAGCAATCTTAAGACGTCGTGTCAAAGTTGAGACTTTGCTATCTGCTTCGTGCGGGTCCACAGCTTTCGTCTTTGGAAAATATATCGAGAGATACGCGCTACATGAGCATGTGGTTCTTTGCGCGCGCTTGAGCTCATGCTTTCCCCCATAAGCTTATCTTCCCAAGCCTTCCTTTTATAGTGCAATGCCATATTTGGGACAAGCACCTGATGAAACTGACTGAATCTTATGTCACTGCCAACCATTTCTTCTTAGGGGAATGACTGGCTAACCGCACCATTAGCTCGGAAAACCGACGGTAAACCCTTAGCCACACATTTTCCAATAAAGAGAGAAAGATCTGTGTTGTGCTTGGCAATTTGCACACGCTTGTGTTGGAGAAAGGAAAATTTTGTGGCTATCCTTTGACTGTCAGACGGTCACACCGTCATGCTAGCGCAACCCTTCTTCTTATGGGTTTTCTCAAGTTTAATGTTATCAAGCTGAAATTTCTTCTTAAGGGTTTACTCTGCACCCTCGCCGGCCAAAGGTGTAAAAAATAAAAAATAAAAAATAAAGGAAAAAGGAAATAAAAAATTATTTTTTGAAAAATATTATTAAAAAATATCTACGTTAGCGCCGGTCATGCCACGTAAGATGGCTTGGCATGACCGGCGTCCACGTCATCAATGTCCGGTCAAAATTAGCCGAATTAACTTAGTTGGCAAAATATGAAAAAGTTTAAAACTAAATTGGCAGAATTAAAAGGTTTATGACTAAATTGACAATAATTTGATAGGTTTAGGACTTTTTGAGCAATTTTCCAATCTTGGAGATGATAACTTGTCGCGGCAGGGCGTGCTAGAAATATTCCGTAATTCATATACAATGTTTTATGCCAGTGCTAAAGCCTTGTAAAATTTGTAAAGATGCTCTCTCTATTTATATGGTAGAATAACAGACTACAACTAGTTGCTGCTGGATCACACATTTCCACTGCTTATCATATGATACATGTGATGGGCTGGCACATACATATACATACACAGAGCATGCAAGATTAAGAAGAAATACTGTACTTATGAGCCAAAGCTAACTAGGACACACATAGACTAAGAGTCATTGAGCTCGTGCCGTTGCCAGCAGAGAAGGATGGTGAGACATCGCCGGAAAATGTAAAACCTCGCCTTCTGCTCCCTCAATTGCCCGCTGCATCTCCGGCCAAATGATTTGCACGCGCTTGTCATGCGCCTCTCGCAAAAACTCGGCTCCTCCTCCTCCTCCATCTCTCCGCCGTGCCAACCAATATCTCCTCCTTGTTTGAGATCGAGAGCGAGAGAAATTGATTCTTCTTAGTTTTGATTTATGAAGATAGATAAACGCTTTCTAAGGCTTTATATAAGCGCGGTTAGGAAATCTTTGATTAATGATATGTTGTCACGTCCTCTTGATGGAGCATGCTAAGATATCCTTGATTTTTATTTATATTTCTCGAAAGTATAGTTGAAAAATCTCAGAAAGCGCCACACGTGAAATATTGATTGACTGAAATTATGATTTAGTCCTTGGATCTCCCTGTAACATGAAATGATTCTCCATTTGATTAAACTTGCTTATATTGCTTTTCAAACTAGAAAACACCGATTAGGATATGTCCATGTGATTAAACTTGTTTTATAGATAGCGTGTCACGATAAGTCTTGATATGGGGCCATATTTGTGACTCGGTTAATCAAGATGATACATTATTACATGGGTGCGACCCATGTGCTCAAATTGCATATGGCTAGTCGGACTCTGTCCCACGAGGATCCGATCGTCCACGTCAGAACTACCAAATTGAATTTGACCGTTCAAATGCATTTTGTTCGCTAGCCGATGAATACAATGTAAGAGTTTTTCTGATGTGAGCTAAATTAATTAATATTGTAATTTACCGTTTTACGGGATTGATATATTAAAATAAGATTTAAAGATTCTTAATTAGTCTAATATGAAACTGACTAGTATGGGCTGAGTGAAGCCCGGCCTGTGATGGGAGGGTCTGGCTGAAAACTCTATAAATAGTGCTCAAGTCTCTCCTCTAACCTGATGCACAA
This sequence comes from Syzygium jambos, assembly GCA_031216235.1. Lineage (NCBI taxonomy): Eukaryota > Viridiplantae > Streptophyta > Magnoliopsida > Myrtales > Myrtaceae > Syzygium > Syzygium jambos. The sequence continues at coordinate 6,157,839 of CM062229.1, read as the reverse complement.
ATAACCTCACATAAGGAGCAGTTGCTATTGTGAGAGTCAGTCTTATTGAGCCAGTGATATAGAGGGTAACAGAGGAGAAGGACTTGCGCTGGGGATCTCGCTATTCCGCATCAAGATCGATGGATTCTAAATCAAGTGTGCAAATCCCTTTTACTCGATTATATGTGTTCTATATTCTAGCTATGGAGATCATGGGTGCTGTATTTGCGGCCAACATACGAATTATCTAGAGAGAGTTTTGAAAGTGGCAATCCTTCCACATATGTTCAGACAGATTTCAGATTAACTTACCAATGACAATTTAGGAATCATGAGAATAGGAAAAGTTTGAGTAATACTAGACCGGTCAAATGGGTCATAAACCCATTTTTTAACTCATATTTGATAGGCTGTGTTATTATATGGTTAGTTATATTCATTAAATGAGTCATAAAAGGTTTAAAATGACAAAACCTAAAATAATATGAGCGTTAAATTGGTTCACAACTTACTTGAACCCAACCTCTCTCTACGACTCTCTCTTACCCTCACTCGCTCTCGCGCTCACTTGCTCTATGCCCTCACCTTGCTTTGGGTATGAGTTTTCCTAGATTGGATTATATATGGAAGTGTATTAGCAATATATGTCGGGTTGGGCATGGGTCATTGAATTTGTATTAATGAAAATAGGTCAAAACGGGTAAAATGGATTAATTTGGGTCGGATTATTTTCCACCCAACCCGAACTCAACCTGACCCATATGTTTGATGGGTGAACCGACCACGACTATGTTCTCATTCTCAACATATTGGAGCCATGAGTTCTAGTACTGGTTGTCTAATCACAAAATCAAGCTTTTCATTGCATCCATCCAATCGGTACGAGAATGAGAATTTTTTTTTACCATCTCTAATAGATAAATGTTGTCGAAATAGCCCTCACCACGCGCAAAAGCTTTTCAAAAATGGAGCCATTCAGCAAGGAAACCTGCAATCGAAGAAGGAAATGCCTTAGGCAGCTGGAAACCTCCTAAAGCTTGCACCTTTAAGATTAACATCGATGGGGCTTTCGTACCTAGGACAACGGAGTCAATCGCGTGGATATGTTGTGATTCTGCCGGTCGTTTGCTGCACGGAGCTGCGAAAGCGGTAACCGCGGCGTCACCTCTCTTGGTCGAAGCCCTCACCTTGGAGGATGCTCTCAATTACGTTTTCTCTCCTCAAAATGAAGAGAATGGAGCCCTAATTCACTTCTTCTCTCCCCTGTACAAACTCGATTGAAGTGGAGACTGATTGCCTGGTCTTGGTCACGCTCTTGCGTGCCCTCACCAACTCACTTGGGGAGCCCATGTGCCAATTGGGAAATGCAAGGACATTTTGCTCACTCTCTCTAAATTCCATGCTTTGTATTACCCTAGAGAGGCCAACTCGGTTGTCGATTGGGTTGCTCAAACCCACCGAAAGAATGCATTACCTCCGAATTGGGTTTCCTCCCCTCCCCTAGCTCTTTGGGAGTTATTATGTAACGACGCCCATCTCTCGGCCCTTTCCAACTTTGAATTAGTTAATGAGAAGTCCTTTTTTTCTGGCAAATAAAAAAAAAGAGAGCAATAATTGCGTAGGATTGAAAGCGGACGGGACTAACATAACAGACTTCCTGTCTCGTCCCAATCCTAATAGGACTCAAAATAGAGTTTGCGACGAGTTTGGATATCTAATGGATAACATGAACCTTGAACCCGACGTGTGATTTTCAGAAATATTCGTACTTTATTTTTTTAAAAAAATTGTAAGGTTATAAATTCCTTCATAGGAATGATCGTAACATATTAAGATGGTTAAGTTACAGAATTTCCAACTCTTTGATCTTATACTTTTACGGTTTTCCATTTTGTGACTTTCTAGATTTTTTAATTGGAGATTTACAATACGTAAGTTTCAAATGACAAGCTGTTATTGCAGTAAACATAAGGTGTTTATCATACGTTTATCTTGAGAGAATTTGTCTATGAAAAACTATCACGACAAGTTACGATAATCCAGATGGTACTCAACTAACTACTTTACTAAAATGGGCTTAAGATATTATGTCGAACTCATGACAGGTTTGAGACGAGCTTGAGAGATGCTTGAAAGTTATGGAGATGGGTTTGGGACCTAAGTCAACCGTCCCAAACCGTTCTGCTTATATTTATCTCCGACGTTTATTAGATAGTTACAGAGAATTTTCATATCTATATGGAAGAACATCTCGGATGACTATAGAGCTTTCTAGCCACGCAGTGTTAGACCATATTGAAAATGAAAACCATTTCTAATACACATAGACCTATCTAACCACGTAGCTCACGAGTGTGTACTAAAGATAGAGAAGGGGAAAATTGTCCAAAAAGTCCAAAACATATTATACTTTTGCCAATTCAATCCTAAATCTTTTAATTGTGCAAATTAAGTTTATTTGGCCAATTTTGACCGAAAATCGTTGACGTGGACGCCAGTCGTCCTATGTGGCACGGTCGGCGCCAGCGTGGATAAATTTTAATTATATTTTAATTTTTTTTGAATTTTTTATATTTAGATTTTTTTTCTTTCCTTTTCTTTCTTTTTTCTTTTTCCTTCTTTACTTTTTTTTTCTCTTTTTTTATTTATTGTTAAGGCCTCTTGTCGGGCACGTTAGTGTCGGTCATGCCACATAGGACGGTCGACGTCTACATCAGCGATTTCAAGCCAAAATTAGCCAGATTGACTCAATTGGAAAAACGTGAAAATGTTTATGGCTCATTTGACACAATTAAAAGGTTTAGGACTGAATTGACAAAAGTGTAATAGATTTAGGACTTTTTGGCCAATTTTCCCGATAGAACTTACAGACTTTCCGCAAGCAGTTGATTACTTAATTGACATGCGTATCTCCACATGCATAGACGGTGTATAGACTGTGTATAGTGTATACATGCAATGTCCTCATATTGGATTAGATGGAGGAGGAGGAGGTCTTGGAAACTCACTGAAGCCCAATAAGGTTTTATCTGGGCCAGCTCTCCAACGGCTTTTCGTGTATGCTGGACTATCGTTGGCGCATTTAAGTTGCTCTTCAGCCTATACGCCGAAAGAGAAGATTGATCTAACTCGACGATGGATGAAGATGCTCTACCTCGCACGACTCTCCCGTCGGCATTTCAATGGCCCGTCAAAGCACCGTTTCGGAACAAAGGGTCGGCATCCCCCGAGAAGTATATATGTTTGCTTGATACACCGGGTGGTCAGCCAGGTTAGTAAGTGTCGAGACTAAGGGCGTCATGGTTCTAATCCTGGCACGAGCAAAAAGGGCAAAACAGAAGCAAAGCATAAACTATTTTTTATTTTAACCTCGATAGGCAATGAAATTACGATGATCATGGATTTTTATTGCTCACGTTTATGATTTTCGAGGGCAAAAGGTAACTTCAATGTGGTATTAGTGTGAAAAGAGATTCAAGAACCGCGTCATTAAGTGATAAAATAGGTGATTGGACTCTACCCTACAAGAAGTGCGAGATCTGACGTTCAATTCCTACTCAGCATAATTTTTCCGATTTGGGTTTTCCCGAAATATCACCTGATGGTAACACTAAAAACCAAAATGAATTTAATTACCAAAACAAATAAATAAATAAATAACAAAATGAAGAATTTTTAATAAGTTTGTGAAAAAGTTTCGTTCGCACGTTAAAATTTATTAAAATATCTTAAATCTCTTTTATTTTGTAGGCGTAAGCTCCCATTGGTGTGATTGGGTCGCCATAGCGTGCATCGTCAATCCCAAAACAACCCTTAATGATCCGTATATAATATAAGGTCGATTTCTTATATTATCTTTACCAAGGTGACCTTTCAGGATTCCCCAAGAGACAGGAATGGCCTTTCATTGGTCAACTATAATAATTTGCACCCGACATAGGGGGTTGCAAACAAAGTAACTGAGGCAATAACCTAAAGAAATCGGTACCCCTTAAACAGGCCGTATGTCGGAAATTAACCCCAAACAAATGGAAAATTGGAGACTAATGAAACAAGAATTAAACAGGCGAAACACTATTGTATAACGAGCGGTAATAAGAAATGAATCAAGGGTCTGTTTGTTTGAAGGAAAACTATTTTCGGGGAATTATTTTCCGGCTTTCTGGTGATTGGACGACAAAAAACTAATCGACTTACGAAAAACGTTCTTCATGGATTGAAAACAAAAGAATCAAATTGTGGAAAAATGACTTTCTCTTAAGACAAGAATTAAATCACTTTCCCTAAACCACCAAATAAATGAAAAGTAGCCATTTTCCTTGAAAGTAATTTCTATGAAAAATATTTTCCTTTATCATGAAGTTTTTAGTGAAATAAATGCACCCTAAGATCCTTTCCATTTTAGGGTAAACCGGCATCTTCAATTTACACTTCTTCAAACGATGAACACTCATGATAAACCACCCATCGCTATCTCATTGTCTTCTAAATTCCATTTCAATCACCCGCTAGCATCGTGTCTCTAGCTTACTAAAGTCGCAGCATGCCTCCAACCTCGACCACCTTGGCATTGCCCGGCATCTGCACCCACCATCGCTCCCTAAATCTCAAAACAAGAACGACAACAATCAATGCTAGAGACCGAAACTAAGGTCTTTCACGGATTTTCATGGAGGCGAATGCCGAGGGTGACCTCATTGAAGGGGTTCGTGCCAGCAAAAGACCGTTAGGGACCTCCTATTTCAGGTCATCCATTGTCGCATGCGGTGATGATGCTTGTGTGCGTGTGTAATCCCATCAAAATGCCGAGTTCAGGCATGGAGCTAAGATCAGGGAAGTCATCTTAATCTCGCGCAGGCACGATGTTTAAGCGTGACATGCTACGCTTAGCTCAGTTTCAGTACATGCAGCGAGTCAGCCAAACTAGTCATCTTCTGATACCTCCGAGTGTGAACGCCATATCCAAAAACCTATAGAAAGAAAACATCGTAGAGATAATAATAAAGATAATCATAACATGTGAAAGGGCAGGAGATCTAGTTTCGATTTCGTACCAGGGAGAGATTCCTAGTATTAGTTTCTGCGCACATGCATGGGAATCGAGGCATTAGAAGAAGGCTCCTTCTTCCCATGTGGAAATAATAATAAAAATAAAAATGAGCACGAAAACCGGTTGAATTCAAAGTGATACCCTATCAATCTAAAGAGTCGGCAAAGTTTGTCCGGGGGGCGTCGGGAGATTCCTAGCTAAGGCACTGGAGGTCCTTTGTTTGTGTCGCACTAACGCGTGTAAACTGCTTTGTGTTAGAGTAATTGTATATATCAAAGTTTGGGCTTAACTGAATTAGGGGGGATAATTACCAAAGAAAGTCCTAAATCTACTATATGGATATCAATTCAATCATAAATTTTTTAATTTGGCCAATTTTTTTTGTCGAAAGAAAGATTCCATTCAATTTATTAGAAATATACCCGAAAAGCACATAGAAAGCTTTTAGGCCTAGTGTCTCTCAAATAACTGTGGAACAAAGCAAATGCCAGATTGCAAATAACAAAATAGTCTGTAGTTAGAAGCACACTATCATCCCTCAAGAACAGAACTGCCATCGCTTGACGATCGATCACCAGATTCAATGATGAGAGCACACCAAGATCTCCCACTCCATTTGCAACGGCTTGCGATGTGCGTCTAAGTTCAATATCCTCGTCCTCATCACTATCGCTGTCCAGAGACACCAATATTAATATGTTGAAAGAACACATATCAAACACTTGTAAGGAACTCCCGGATCTATATCTAGATTTAGTTTAGGAGAGTAAAATGCCCAGATTTAGACCTACATATAAATCGGAAGAGGAGATTGGCCTAGTCTCGGAGAGCTTGCGGAGCCATATCACGAACATCCTCCTCAGTGGTTGTCGCCTGGACGAATAGCCAAACTGGTCTCCACGTTCACCCAAGATCAGCTACAGAAATTTATCCACACATACAAACTCTCAAAACAAAGTGGGAGAGAAAAGAAAAAGACAATCAAATAAAAGAAAGAGAAAACCAAACGCTAAGTAGGCTCTCAGTTTCAATCTAAAGCTGAGAGCCTACAGGAGAGCTTCAAAAGAGGGAAGGGTTTTTGAAAAAAGAGGGGGTTTGCTAACAAAGAGAGAAAAGAATAAAACCCTAGCGCTGAATTTGGTCAATTTAGTCAAAAGCATTTTCAAGATTTACTAATGTAGTTTTTCCGATTAAGTTTAGTTGGAAATCACTAATGTCGACCATCCTACGCGGAATAGCTGGTGTTAACATAGATAATTTTTGCATATTTTTACTCTTCTCCTTTCTATTCTTTTTTATTTATTTTACCATTATCTAGTGAGGGTCACTAGGGGCCTTGGCAATGGTTGAGAAGGGTCGCTAAGGCCTCTCAGTGGCCGGCAATGGCACCGAGGCACCGGCAACCCTTTCCTGCCAATAGTGGGAAAAAATAAAAGAAAAAGCAGTTAAAAAATCAAAAAATTAATTAATTAAATTCAGAAAATTTTAAAAAAATTGCAAAAATTATTTGCAACAACGGCGAACCATGCCATGTAGGACGGCCGTGTTCATGTCAGCGATTCGCAGCCAAACTTCACCAGAATGACTATATTGACAAATCATTAAAAAGTTTAGGACTAAATATGTCAAATTGAAAGGTTTAGAACGGAATTAATATTCGTATAATAGATTTAAGACTTTTTTTTTTAATTATCCCATAGTTTCATGAGTCGCGACGTCGACAAAGCATCAGGTGGAGCAACGACAAACGACTTGATGGACAAATTTCATGCTCGTAAGATGATTAATCCACCTGTTTTTTTATTAGTTGATTATTACTAACACAAAGTATAACACAGATGACATACATGGTTGGATCAATGGATCTTCACGGGGGTCGGGGTGGGCTAAGCATGTAAACGAACCAAGCTATATTTCTGATGAATTCCAACTTGATTAGGAAGGCACTTGAACTTGGCTCGATTCATCTCGAGTCTGAGTAGCTCAAGTACTTCGTGTAATTGAGCTGAAGCTTGAGGAAAGTACACTTGAGTAGCTCACAAGTTTAATTAGTAGAACTTTTACATATTGATCTCATATATAAACTTAAAAAATTCCTGATTTTTAAGGGGGAAAAAAACATTTGCATTCCAAGAATATAGTTCAAGCTTAATTAACTCAAGCTTTAATAAAAACTCTGTTAATCAAGTCATGTTTAAGCAATCGAAAACTTAATCATGTGGGGCACAACACTGAGCTTGAGAAAGTTGAGCTCAAGTCAAGTATCAAACTATTATAATTGCTTTAGTCTAGCATAATCCTTGTCAAGACGACTCGTCTCTCTTATATCCTAAAATGGCCCCTAGCCCCGAGATCCCAAAATGTCAAGGATATTTTTTCTATCGATGTGTTAAACTTTGATTTTGTTCTTTAAAAAGAAAGACTTCTCTAAGCTTTCCCACCCATGCCTTTTAGTTTGTGCTCTTCGAGGTTCGATTCCTATCTTCTTCATCACGCTTGCCCAGCTAATAGACGAGAAGGAAGAAGAAGATGACCTAATTTCTCTCATTTATGTTTCATAGAGTAACGATAATTTTCCGGTCGCATCTTATTCGGTTCATAAAGTTTGGTGAATATCACATGAATTCGGAACTTACCTACCTCAAAGAGGGCTTCACTGTCATCAAGACAATTACTCAACACATAATCCGTCATTTGAATTGCTTGTAATCATCGATATCATCCATTATAGCACGTCAAAAATTTTGGTTGGCAACATCAGATGCTTCGCGCAAACACATGCTATGAACACGATCTCAACGTGGGAAACATTATCTGCACCAATGCGGATCTCTAGAAACAAAATTTGGTAGAAAAAACAGCGACCCAATTTAAATTTCATGTCGATACACAAACGAAAAACTAACCACATGTAAAATTTCTTGTCCATATTGTACTATATAATATATAATTAGAGATACAGCGTCTTGGAAATTTCATTTTTTTCCAAAATTTGTAAATATTACTGTTAACTATGCATTGGCCACGCAGTTAATAACCAGCCAAAGTCATTTGGCACCTAATCCAAGGCAGGCACGTGCACACCATCATTAAGATTAAGTACTTTAATTAACATATATTATGCTTAAAACAGCCCACGGTTTTGATGCAAAACCTCATTGTCGAGGACAATACCACTCTTAACAATGTTTAAGAGTAGGATTGAGTGCGAAGTTCGAAACAAAAAATTGTGCAATCTCGATTGGCTATAAGATGATAAACTCCTTAACTGAAGTAAATATCGGTTATTGATTAGAATATCGATGAAGTATCCGGGAAATTAATAGTAGATGTGGTTACAACACATTTACCGACCTCAAATAATATATCCGTACCTCTCCACTCGAGCAATCACTCATCATAATCGAATCAATTTATATCTCGTGGGATCTAATCAACGCCCCGATATCATATGGTGGCCGACAATCAGCCGATGATCACATGAGGTTATTGATATATTCGCCACAGAGCCCATGTGGCATCATTACAATGAGATTGACAATTTATTAGAAAGCACTAATTTAACGGAGATTGAAGGTAGATTAATTTGGTGATTATCACCACTCCTTGAATTGATTGATTGGTATTAACCCCACGATCTCTCTAGAGGAAGTCCTCCAATTAGTTGATTGATACACTTACATATGCTTATATCCCTATTTTGTCGTGTCCCTAAACTTGATTGATTAAGCAAATTTCCTTTGGTTCTCCGTTCTTCTTTTCTTTGCCTTTGGAAAAAGAAAAGAAAAATCATAAATAGTCCTAAGTACAGACGAAAAGGAGACTCCTGATTAGGTGAGTGCAAAATCATGCGAAGGGACGTTAGTGTGGTACTAGGTTGTTGGCCATTAATAGAGGGCATGGCTACCTCGTTTTGAAAATAAGATCACCAGATATTATGGTATGGTAGGCCCACAAGACTAATTATTTCTGACCATTATTTGAATGCCCCCATGTGTTTTGCCGTTGAATCAGCCGTTTATTTATTGATTTTTGGCCACTGAGCTAATCGTTTGGTGAGGGATTTTTCAAATGCTCCAAAAGTATCACGTCACTAATCTACTCAATTAACCAAAAATAATGATCAAGAATCTTAAATTTCGTTCTTTTGTTTTGAAAGAGATTATGTAATGAAAGATTCTTTGGCACTGCTCCTGATTATTCATAATTATGGGTCTTTGGTTATGCATATTTTGCATTACTGGCTACGAATGAACGCACCAAACTCTTCCTAAACACCAAACTCTTCCTAGGTTGGTAAACATGGACCCCAAAGAGCGAGTTTAAGCAGCATCACCAGACGGAGGAGCTAATGAGGTTTTTAGACTCAAGGCTATTAATAGAAGAGGTTTCTAGACATCTGGTCTATACCCTTGAGATGGAAAAGAAGGTCAATCAGACCAATTGATTGACCATAGATGCAAACTCCCACGCCGAAGACAATATTGGCGACTAGCCACCGTGCTACGAGGTATGTAGCACATGAAGAAAAGAATTTCTCACGGATACGAAACAAGGTCAATCTTAGATCATCAATAAGTGGATTTGATTACTTAAAAACTCTAAGCCTTACTAGATCAGGACCACAGTCGCAGCTAAACTTTCTTTGAATCGGATGCTTTTTTAAAAAAATGAACTATGGCCCTCAACTTGTGATCCAAACTTTGTGAAGTTCCTTTAAAATCAAAATGTACACAATCATAAGTAAATTAGATGAATTGAAAGTTTTAGACCTAACAAGATCTAAGTGCTTGACTCAGTATGAGCTATAATTATCTTCAACTTGGAATATGTTTATTTGGAGTAAACTATATTAAAGTGTTTGAATTTTGTTACCGATTGAGGGCTAAACTTCCAAATGATGAACTGGCCCAATTAAATTGGGTGAGTTTGTCCTACTGTCCGAGAGAAGCAAACCAACTTGCAAATTGGGTGGTCAAGGCAAAACGGAAAAAAGAACTTCCCCTGGACTAGCTACTTTATCCCCTGTAATCTATATTGGATATCATAGTTTTTGATGTAAACAAACTTTTGCTGCGTTAATGAAATTTCATGCATTATCGACCAAAAAAAAAAGTACATAAGAGATTCTCATGATTGATAGTAGAATAGGATCGAATCTGATGTGTGGCCATGAATGTCCGTGTTTTTGGCGGGCTATCCCACCAATTAGCTTCTCATGTCAACTTGGCCAATTTTTATTTTCTTATTGTCTTATTTCTTTTGAGTTTATAAAATACTTTAAATATTTCTAAGTAGTTCAAAAAAAAAACAAATGAATTTTTAAAATCCAAAATTCACTGTTTTTGCAAATATAAGATGATCAAAACAAAATTTTCTCTCGATAATTCATAGTTACAATTTATTTTAAGTGACACTATAGTTAAAGTCACGATAGTAAAGAATGCTAGAATAAAAACCTGCAATCACATAAAAGGCGTCTATATATCAGATCTAAGTGCTATGGTATATATATATATTTGGTTAGATGGTCGGACATATTTTATTTCACTTATTTAACTTTCCACGCAACGTTTATCCTTACTTTATAAATCAATTTTATAATCTATCTTTTGTAAGTCTAATACAAATCTTAGTAATCTTCTTCTTTATTGTGGTTAAAGTGAGATCTTCAGATTTACATGATTTTTGAAAGCTTTTTGGGTGCAAACTTTAAGCGATATGGAGACACATTTCAAAAGTTGCCTCACCTCAAAAGCCACACCAAACTAAAGCCAAAGTTCAAACCTCGGAAGGATCCAAACGGTGCCTCTAGCTTACATATATCTTCGTGAGGATATAGCCCATCTAGATAAATAAATCTTTACCTAATAAATACTTTCACTAATTTTGTTGATCAAGCAAAACGTGAGTCAAAAATCTGATTGAATAGCGTAAGGCTTCGTTTATTTCGCAAAAACTGAATGATTTAAAAAATATTTACTTAAAAATAATTATTTATGTCACTTAAAATAATTAGTCAATGAGATATATTTTCATTAATGTCTAAACATTTTTGTTGATGATGAAAATATATTTTATTCATTTATTTTTTAAGCTATACATGTAATCATTTTAAAAAAAACATTTTTCAAATAATTTATTTGTCATGAAACAAACGGAGCCTTAAATATGAAATTCTTTGCGTCCAAAGGTGAGCAGATCATCGAACAGACCTGATCATCTGAATTTGACTTGCATGTGCCCACGTATTCTTTATTAAAAAATTAATAAGGTATATAAAAATTGTTTATTTTCTTTATATCATCTCTCTCTGGTCCTTCTCATGACAAATCGGTCGCCTTGCTGATTATTCAGATTTTTTAAAGTAGGTTCCTTCTGAGAATTTATTACATGAATGTTGTATATGTACTCAAATGAATATGTGTCGCCTAGTTCGATTCTTGTGTATTCTAAGTTTATTAAATAAGTTCTCGTTGCTTCCTTGCTTATAGTCTCTCTAACGCTATCACAAGATTCGCCTAATCCCCTAAAAAATCCTAAATTTTATGTTCAGTCCTAATTCTATTTCAAACTGTTTTTTGTTTAAAAAAGCCCAATTTTAGGTTTAATCCCATATCTACCCTGAAATTTTTTTAGTTTAAAAAAAATCACAAACTTTCATTCTAGTCCCAAATATGCCCCTTATTAGCCCTCCATCCAAACAACCTCGTTACTCGTCCCTGATTTCCCTAATTTTTATATCAAACAACGGTTTCATTTTGCAAATAATTTTCACCTTGATTATGTAGATTTGTTACGGACATGGAAATGCCATGTTAAACAACTAATGACGATTTTTGAGGGAGAGTTAACAGAGGCAAATTTGAGACTAGATCGAAAGTTTGTGATTTTTTTTTGATAAAAAAAAGTTCAAGCCAAATTTAAGACTAGAGTCAAAGTTGGTGATTTTTTTTAAATAAAAAAATTTCGGGGCAGGTTTAGGACTAAAACTAGAGTTTGGGTGTTTTTAGACAAAAAAAAAGTCAAGGCAGAATTGGTACTGGACCTAAAAACTCCGTTTATTTTACAAAAAATATATGATTTGGAAAACATTTCCTAAAAATAATTACTTATATCACTTGAAATAATTAGTCAATGAAAATTTTTCATTATCTATAACAATTCATTAAAATATTTTTGTTCATTCATTTTTGTAATCTATCTAGGCAATCATTTTTAGAAATATGTTTGTCAAATCATTTATTTTTCACTAAATGAACGGAGCTCAAAGTTTGGAATATTTTAGAGAAAAAAAGTTCAAGATTAAAGTTTGGAATTTTTTAGACAAAAAAAGTTCGAGATAATAGCGAGACTGTACAAAAGATTCAGGGCTTTATATGGGGAGTTAAGCCTCCTTAGATTATAGACGCGACAGAAGAGACGCTTGAAGCCATTACTGAAAGCCCTTATTAACGCCTAAAAGATTCGTTTAATCTGATCACGGTATTGGATAGCTGCTAATCACCAGATCTGACATGATAAAAAAATATTTAAATGAATTATAGACAAAGGACAAGCCAAACAAGTGAAAAGGCACCGACATTTCAAGTGTTAGCCACGTACGCTGGCATCATTTACTCAGGTACTTGATGGACGGTTGGCTCTTTTATAATTTGTTATTGGCTTCGTTAGATCGAGAAACAGCAGGGCAAGAACTCTGAATCTGCGTATTCCTCAGAATATTTACACACACCCACCCACACACACAAACACACACTCACACACACACACACACACACACACACACATATATATGGTTTTTTTTTTGTCAGATATATACATGGTAAGAACTAAGAAGGGATGCTTTTATATTTTCAAATTGTTAGGAAACCGCTCAGTCGTTGACAAAATCTAGCCTACACCGCCTGTGTAAATGACCCTTTTTAAAAAGATGGCAAGTATGATAAATAAAAACAGTGACGCAATTGAAAAGTTGGTGAATCTGCGAAAAACAAATATATGTACATTGGTAAGTAACCTAAATAAGAGCTGGTGACCCAAAATTAGCTAGTTAATAACTTGATTGGAGAAAAGTTGGTAAGTCACTCAATCAAAGGTTAGTAATTTCATATAATAGTTGTTAAACTTAAGCGTTGGGAAAAAAGGTAAATACAATTTGATAGAAGATGAGATAAGTTTTTTTGTCACAATTAAAAGAAGTTGATTGCTTAATTAAGCCAAATAAACATCGGTAACTAACTCAAACGATAGTTGATAACATACAATTAATTGGTAATCACTCAAACTATGGTTGATAACTTCTAAATAGAGTTGGTAAATCAAGGCAAATAAAAGTTAACCAATAGAAAGGTTGGTAATTTGAATAAAAAAGCAATTAAACTTCGGTAAACAACTCAAATGAACTAAAATTAGTTGGGAACCTAATGGGAAAAAAGTTTATGAGTAACACAAATAAAAATTGCTAATGTATATGTGATTTGATAAATTTAAGGTGTTTACAAGAACAAATAAAGTTGATAAATGATAACAAAAGTTGACAAATTAAAACAAAAAACTTAATGTTAGTGAGCAACTCAAGTGAGAGCGTATAATCCAAAACTTTTCAACCAAAAAGAAAAAGATAATCCAAAACTGGCTGGTAATTTATTGAAAAAATGTTTGGTAAGTTACTGAAATAACAATTGATGTGTTCATATATAAATTTAAAGTGTTGATAAGAAAAACAAATGAAAAGCGGTAAAAGATAAGAAAAGTTGGTAACTTTTATATTATCAAAAAGACTCGGTAATTTCATAGAAGCATTGGTAAATTACTGTTAAGTTGTTGGAGAATTCAGACGACGGTAACTTTTTCTTGCAATACATCTTTACACTTGCCAACTCTTCGAAATTTTATTAACACGAAAAGAAATCCGTTTTACACGATGCCAGATTTAAGGAGAATTAGGTGTATATATATATATTTTGTTATTGAAACGGGCGAAGTCCAAACTTGGTGCGTCTATACTTTTTCAATCATTAGTGTGTTGACAACCGCCAAATGTGAAGGCTAAGATGGATTGATATGGCGGTTTGAGGCGGCGGAGGAAATTAATGACGTTTAGGTAACGCCATGGATGGGAGGCTTATCTTCTTATCTTTAAAGAAGCCATCTTATCAGCGTGTGATTAAGACTTTGATTTATTCGGTAACATCTTTTTAAGTATTACATAGTGGAGTCGTGGCCTAATTAAATACAATTAGAATTGCTAATCTTCTTTTCATCTTTAGGAAAGCAATATTCTCACATCTCAATTTATGTTCCAAGCATTTTTTTTAGGTCTCGACAACCTTGAGAACTATGAAACATCCTGCAAATATCATGAAGAGATTAAATTTGGATCTTTTGGCCTGTCCAAGTGGCCTTGATCTTAGGTGATGACCCTAAGTGGATTGCGCTCTTTTTTTTTTTTTTGGTAAGGACGGTGCCGTGCTCTTTGATGTCTCTTAAATCTTAATGTTCTACATAATTCTTTTATCGTTCATCGTATGTATCTACAAAAATAACCAAGTAAAAAAAAGTAGGGTGCGGATATACTATCCCAAACTTCATAGGAGTTTTGATCCATTATCATCCGTTGTTGTCACCGCAGGGCAAGGCCAATGTTGTCACCCCCAGAATGAAACCACTCGCTTTCTATCAGTAATCACTACCACCCATCGAGCTTTGGTTTTGTTAGAATCTTTAAATGTTAAAATCACGCAATCATCTAATAGCAAGCTTTTAAAATTAGTGATCCTATAAAATCTCATATGGTATCACAGCATGTGGTTTAAAATATTTTTAGGCTCCTATTTGCCTCTCCAATTATATATTTTTACACTTTATGCTTGAACCAAAGTCCAGCCTACAGAGTGTAAGCTCTCCATTTGTTTTATATGATAACTTAAACTTTCAAAGCAGTTGATGATGCTCCCACGAAATTTCACGTGGTATTTCAAAGCCCCAATTTCCTTCTCCTATTATATATACAAGTTTTAGGTCAGCATCCAGTCTACGCATCAAGGAGTGTTAGAATATTCAGATATAAAAAGAGAACCATCTGTAGTTGTGCAAACACGAACTGTGACCCTAATTACCGGAAGCAAACAAAAAAAATTGCAAGCGAGATGAATTTCGTAGGTTCCTTCGTAAAAGAATCGCGACCCACGACCAAGAGTTTCATTCCCACATGCCCTGTTAAAAAAAAACACTCAATGACGTATTTGTCTATATAAGAATCCTCCTTCCATACCCTTCCTTACTTTATCTCTTCATATCTCTCGCTTTCTGTCTCTCTTAGATTCCTCGTCGTCCTTCTTCTTTTTCCACTTTTCTCCATTGGAAGGTGAAACGGACACCAATCTTGATGATCCAGAGGCGAAGATCTTTATCTTCATCTATTCTCTCCGCTTTTGCACATCCTAGATCCTACTAATTCCAATATCTGTATCGAAGATAATCTCTTTTTCTTGTTTTTTCTTTTGGGGGCGGCATCCGGCCTCCGGTTAGGCTAGCTCAAGCCACTTCGCTTTCTTATGGTCCATGTATTAGATGTCATATCTTTGAAAGGGAAAAAAGAGAGTTTGCGCCGTATATCATACATGTAAGATTGGCAAATCTAGAGTTTGTTCCGTATCCCAAGTGCTTGTGCTTGTTCTAAGTCTTGAAACAAAGACTACCCTTCCTCCGGTCCTCAAAGCCGGGATTTCGACTGGCAACAAGGAATCGCCGCACGCAAAGTCATTTTTTGCAGATGCAGCATCACCAAGATTCACATCGATCCGATCGCCATGGCCTGGCGTGTGTAGATCGTTTGTTCTTGGCAGTTGGCGCAATTCGCTGATGATGAGAATCTTGATGATGCTGCATCAGCAATACATGACTATATCCCACAGTTCAAGAAGCTGATTTTTTGTCGGGACAAAAAGTTCAAGAAGCTGCTTGGTAATTGCTGAACGCGGACGAGGTTAGGTTTTCTTCAGCTCCAGTATTCTTCCTGAGGTTTGGTGGGCTTTGAATTTCTTCCAAATTACAGGGGAGGGGACTAGTCAGAAGTATGAACAAGGGCATATTTTGATGTCAGAAACGGTGACAGTTTTCCTTCCTTTTTCCCCAATTTTTGCTCTGATTAAATGATATGAAGATACATATTACCTGTTGGCTTATACTTTGTAGAGATTCTGGTATGAATTTCATCAACTGCCATGACTGAATTAGGGTTTCTTTTCTTCCTTTTAAAGCTTCTAGGCAATCCCAAAATGGGGAGTATTTTTCAGGTAAAACGTTTACACGCCCACACGAACATTCTTCTCAAACTAGAGCCTAAAAAGCCTATGTCATCGAGCGTTTAGCTTCTTATGGCACTTAATTGTCATAATCTTACTACGTCTTGTAAGATGCAGTTATATGTGCACCTATGGTGAAACTCTGGCTGTGATACTATGACAATGGAGTTCAGATCGAAAGAACAGTTTTATCAGGCGTTCGACTAGGAAGAAAAATGGACACTGAGGTTTGTTCTGGACAAAGAGCAACGCATTTGCTCTCAGAGATGGTCAGGTCACCTGTGTGTAGAATGCGTTTACAGTCATTCTCTCTCTTTTGGCAGGCGGTATTTTATGTTAATTTTCACGCGCCGGATCAAGTTCACTTTGGATATTCTCTCAGAGACTCGAGCACAAGTCATTCAGTCCCAGTGGAATGATCTCAAAGCGACATCACAGCTAAAATCGAACCAGAGACCTCGAAAAACATCTCGGGTTCTTCATCCACCAACAGATGGAGAATAAGAACCCTAGGAGTTGGATGACTTTCATTAGGGTCAAGTAAAGGTTGAGACAAAAACCGTACGAATGTAGCAAAGATTTGCCTGCTCGTACATCAACCAGAGTCATTTCATTCATATATAGGGTTCGTCGTGGATTTATGTTTTTCCTATAAAAGGCGGTTCTGCACATGATTAAAACATGGTTTATGGTGAGTCTGTGTTGTACCTACAATAAATGGTTACTTTTGTCGAGTAAAACCACATTTGAATAAACCATGAGAGTATAATTTATTTGCCTTTTGGCCTTCAAAATTTTACAAATTCGGTGACTTTATGCATTGCATTAGTTTCTTTGTGCTCAATTTCTCCGTGCACAAACATACTGAGTATAAAGACAGATGCTCTTTTAATGGCAAAATATATCCCATTGGAGTTATTGCTCCACCCGGTAAATTTTGAATTTCAGATTAAATCAAGTGATCTCAATCAGAAATCATTCGTCACCCAACTTAAAAAATGACGATTGATATCAGTAATCGTGCTTAGTTCGTTTCAAGAAACATAGTGGGAGGTGAAGATGTAATAATGAGATTTTTATTCAATTGTTCTAAAAGTTTAATCGATGAGTTTTATATTTAAAGTATTCCAACACTCCCTCTCACAAGTAGAATGGACTTTGTGGTAAAACTAAACAGTGAAAAACATATGAAGGAGGCAGATGAGGAATTTGGAAATAAATCATACTCCAGTTCATGCGCAAATCTATCATGCCTTTCCGACTACTGTGATGGATCCGGCAAGGAACGCCATCTGAAAAACCGTTGCCTCTACGACCTAAAGTATGGTGATGTTGCTTCTTCACATGGAAATCTTGTAGTTGAGACGGCTGAATCTGACGGTCCGGTTGATTGCTTGCTGTACCTTACATGATATTTGGGTGCAGTCACACCGATGATGCCTTCCATGACAAGGCCATAACAGGAGTTTTAGGGCTAAATTATGAAGCGTCATCCCTTGCAATGAGGCTTGGCAAAAAAATTCTTACATTGTCTGAGGAGTGAGCGAGTCGTCCCACAATAAGAATGGATTAGTTTTCGAGGAAGGGGCAATACTCATCTGTGATTCAACCTCGTTGTAATTTGACAGTAGCTTATACTATGTCAGTCAGTTCTGCAGAAAACGTGCTTGATGTTCCTGCAGGTACGTCCAAGAAGACACCTTCTGGGCTTGATGGAGGGCTCGCAGATTCCACGACACCATCTACTTCCCTTGTGCAGAAGGCTCGTGAGGCACTAGAAAGCCAAGTTAAGGCCATTACAGGGTGGCAACCACTGTACGAGGGCATGGCGAGGCTACCGTGGGATCTTTATCTAACACCCTCACATGGACTCACTATCCTCCCCTCTCCCATAGTGAGCCTTCAACATTGGCACACCGCCCCTTGCTGGGTACGCTTCTGCACAATAGAAGTCAAACTCGAATATCCAACCATCGCCAACTGATTCAAACACGTCTTCACCCATGCTCTTATTATGAAATTGAACCGTCATGGTAGTTGAGTGAAGATATCGACGGGGATTAGGAGTTCCATCAATCAATCATCGATTCTGACATCACTATTGAGGAAAGTATAAGAAAAGTCCAACACTTTCGCGATTAAGAGATCCAAGACAGAGTCCAAAACTTGAACTCATTGGCACATCAAGTCATACCTATCTTCATTAAAATGTTCAAGCCATCAAATTATGATCCAACTAGATATTATCAATCGCTTCTTTAACTCCACTCATCTAATTTGGATCTTTATTCCACACCCTTGTAAGTGAGTTACACAAGCCGTGACTCAATCATAATTTAAGTTTTTACATTCGTTGCTATCTATTCCATCGATGATAGCAAAACCAAGTTGTTATGACTTTAAAAATTTAAAACTAAAATTGCAAATCAAGTGTGATCCTCTTAAAAAAAAAAAAGAAAACATGTTTCATATAAGCCGTTTTCTTATAACAAAATCAACTTATGGGAGAGCAATTCTAACTATATTAAGAACGATCTATAAAATTGATATACTAAGTTACATCTTAAAATGTAAATGAACATTGAAAATAAATGGGTCGTATTCGGTGCTTATTCCAGTAAGAAGATGCGGTCCGGTCCTCCCTGTTAGGGTGTTCTCCATGGATCGTTGGAGTCAGTAGTTACTACGTAGCTATCTCCTCCTCCTCCTATTGTTTTGCGTCCCATCGGCATCAGTAGCCTTTCCTCTCGAGAGGAGAGGGGCAGCTGTATTGGTACAATTCTCTAGGGTTCATCATTGTCCTATTTTTCTGAGTCTCTCGGGGTACCAAACAAACTTCCCACTGCTCCTATCGATTTGAATGTCAGATGCTCGACCGAAATTTTGTGGCGCAACATTGTCCTTTTGTGGGCGTCTTCATGTTCTTGGAGATCCAATTTCGCACGAAAGATTTGGTAATAAATTATGAAAAGGAGTGGGAGAAAAAGGTATGTACGAGGTGTCCCCCACTACGTACAAGTACATGAATTATAAGGGGTACGGTATGAACTTCATCAAATGATGCTTTTAGATCGAGTGGTTGTATGAATTTGCATTGTACGCGTTAGTGTTTTTTTTTTTTTTTTTATGATCCGGACTCTTGTACCGGTTGCACTACAAGAGTCCAACTGGCCAGGCACTAATCAGAGGAGGACTAGCCAAACTCACAGACTAAACTCCATTTCAGTCAAGGGTGTGATAATGTGGAGGGCAGAGGGACTCGAACCTGAGATTAGTCACCCACAAGCCCAAAGCCCTTACCACTCCACCAATCCCTTGGAGGGTAGGACACGTTAGTGTTGTCGACAAGCATATACACATATTTCATCCGGTACTCCTCAAACTTACTTCCACAACAAAGCTCCCCTTAAGTAAATTTGGTGAAATATCCCAAAAAATCATGATGGATTAGGTACAAACAACTAAGAGGGATCATAAAAAACTTTAAAAGATTTTCAAGTTCAAGTTCAAGTTTGACCATCATATGCCCTTTGGTTTGTTCACTATTCTCAAAGTCCCTTCAAACATCGACATATTTCACGTCTAATTACTTTTTCACCATTTGTAAGGTCCATCTAGTCATATGATACATTCCATGTGTAATAGCTTTTTCTCCCCTTTTTAGAGCAATGAGGTTCTATAGATACAAATGTCCCGTTGTTTACATCATTTGTCTATGATACTACATATTTTAAAGGTATTTCATCTGCTCACTCATTACATAGATTATGTCACTAGGAATGTTTTGTCATTCTCAAAACATCAAAGGGTGTTTTCCAATAACTCATTGATGAGTAAGATGCAACTGTTACTCAAACTGAAAAGCCGGATCTATCCGTCTCCTCCTCCATCGATGGAAGAGGCGCAAATCTACGAGGTCTCCTTCGTCGATGGAGAAGATAAAGGCAACAAATGCCGATTATACAAAGATGGGCAAGGAAGGCAGCGACTCTATCATGGATGGGAGGACAACGATGTGTTAGTTTAGGCAATGAAACAACAAAATCATGACTCGGTGGTGTCACGGACGACAACGTGGTGGTAGCAGTGTCAATGGTAGCCGCGCAAAAGTGGTTGGATCAAGGACTGAAAAGTTCAGGGAAAAAGTGCCTTTTACTTTAATTCGTTTTATGAGGAATGCCACATGTCACATTTTCAATGGATGGTCAATCTAAAATTAGGTGAGGTTAAGCTTACCCAACTTTTTGCCCAAAACATATTACTCTTGACTCGTTAGTTTTAGGCAATGGGAGGACGTCGATGCGTTAGTTTAGGCGATGAAACAGCAAAATCATGACTCGGCGGTGGCACGGGCAAAAGCATGGTGGTTGCAATGGCAATGGCAACCGTGACAAAGTGTTTGGATCAAGGAATGAAAAGTATATAGAGAAAGTGCTTTTTATTTTTAATTCATTTTATGAGGAATGCCACATGACACATATTGCCACATGTCATGTTTTTAATTAATGGATAATCAACCTAAAATAATGTGAGGTCCAGTTTACCCAACTTTTTGCCCCAAAGATAATACTCTTTACCACAAGAAATGTATTCATAATATTGTTTGCACATGATGTTGAATGTAGAATTTGAACGCATTTTTTACTCTAGGCCCTAAAAAAATAATTTCGTCCTTGCATAGGATTGGCTATAACTAAATTATTCGTTTCGAGTTTTGTGCAGTTACCGGTGTGAAATTAGCTTTCAAGAAAAATACCAACAAAATACCTCCATATGTTTTTCTCCAACTCTACTTTGCATATCTTATATCTATATTTACTACTTTATAAAAGTAAAAAAGACAAGGTTAATCTTCATCATAAAAATCACATAAGCTCTAAAGCCCGAACCACACAATACTCTATTCTCTAACCTCAAACCCTAATTTCTCTTCCACCCATCACTCGTTGCCGCCAGCCAACCCTCTACCTCTCGCCACCACTCCGGCGTCGTAATCATAGCCAATGCTTCATCATAGCTCCACACCAACATGTCAACGCTTGTCTTGGCCCGTAAAGAAATTAATTTTTTAAGGTCAAACAAATTATGAATTAATCACATAATAATTGTCTCAAAGACTGATCGATGTTTTGAATAGTTTAAACAACGGAAGATGTAATTATGCAGCTTTTCTATAATGTTTACAGAAGGAATTTTCGATATGTGGACGAGGTGGGGGAGGGGATGGCTAGAGAGAGCACGAGGCTAAATACTTTCATCGTCCCCACCCCACCTAACACCGGGGAGAGTTGGGCAAACTTTAGGCCGGACGAAACGAGGTTGAAGCCCTCTCTCTCTTTTAGGGCAGGAAAAAGGAGCCTGCAGGCCTGTATGAGGGGGACATTTCATGCCTTTCTCTTTCTGCGACAAGAAGGACCATGTAATAGCTCGCTAATCTCATTTTGCAATCGGGACCGCTTGGTACTTTGAGCAGCCTAAGATCTTAGTCTACCATCTATTTAGGCTCCGTTTGTTTCGCGAAAAATATTTTTCGAAAAAACATCTTTCTCATTTTCCGGCGTTTGGATCGTTTAGGAAAATGAGTCAACGGAAAATACTTTCCTAATTAGCAAAAAAAGTTTTCCTATCAAAACTTAAATTTAGGAAAATGATTTCCTCTTTAAACAATCAGAAGTCATTTTTCAAAATATGATTGAAAATGATTAAGTATCAGTGCTTGTACCAAAAACTCTATACTTGAGCACGGGAACCCCAACGCTCGAAGGTCCCCGGCGCTTGGGCTTGGGTCCATCGAGGCTAGGCGTGGAACTCCAGTACCTTAGCCCAAGACACCAGGCTTGGTAATATCAAGGCCAAGCGTTGGTCGTTGACACTCGTGCCCAGGTCCACTGAGGCCAAATTTTTTTAAAAATTTTCCAATTTTGTAATATTTATTTTTTATTTTCTTTCTTTTTCTTGTTCCTTCTTCCTTCGTCGGTCCCTAGGCCTCGGTGACAGCTAACAAGGGCTGGCCTTGGACGAGGTCGAGTTTGCCAAATCCCGGCAAGCTTGAGCCTTGCTAGCCTCAGGCGAGCTTGACCATTGCCCGTGGCTTGTTGCCGACCGTCACCGAGGCCTAGTGATAGAGCAGAGGGAGAAGGAAAAAGAAAGAAAAGAAAAAAATTATTATAAAAGTCAATTTAAAAAAAATTACAAAAATTGTCTACGTCAGCGCGGCCGTGCCACGTAGAACGGTCGATGTCCTCATAGGCAATTTTCTACCAAATGAGATTTTCCTTATCAAATAACGAAAATATGTTCTAATTTATTTTCAAATCTCAACTAAATACCGGAAAATATCATCATTTTCCTTGAAAATGATTTTTCAAAAAATATTTTCTAGAAATGTCATATTTTCCGTGAAATAACCGAAGCCTAGAAGCTTAAAATACTTAGATATCTTGTAAAATGTTGTTGGGTCACGCTCTTGCTCGATCCCTCCAAAAATGGAATCTACTGGACGACTGTCAAGTAGTTAAATTAAGCTCCTTCCCCTTAGTCTTGCCAAAGGGCCTAGAGGTTTGCAGGAGACGGTAGAATCGATAACATTGGTAGATAGCTGGTGAGAGAGGCGGAGCTAACCAACTCGGAGGTAAACTTTCATTACAATGAGTTTCGTTGATCACTTTGTCGTTTCACATGATATATGCAATGGATAAATATATTTGAAGTTTTAAAACTTATCGCGAGAGTGTAAATGAATCCTAAAATTTTTAAAAAATGCAATCAAATCCTAAAACTTGTTAAATTAATCCAATCACGTCCTTCCGTTAATTGTACTTTTTAAAAGTTTTAGGATTCGATTGCCCTTCCGTGACAAATTTTAGAACTTGATTATATTTTTGTGACAAGTTTCAGAACTCAATTGTATTTTTTGAAAATTTTAACACTCAATTATATTTTCATGAAAAATTTTAAAACTTTCTGTGGACAATATCCATTAGCGATGTTCCATCAATGAAAGCCACTCGAGACTGATGATGCAGATCCACACGTACGTCTGGCAGGGCCGAGTCCCCTGCTGAACCACCCCTAGATCCGTCCCTAGGTTCCCATATTATATCCAACAACTAATAATAACGATGTTCCAAATGTCTTCGCACCTGGAGGAGATATTTATTTAGAGTGACGTGTCGTCATCGATGGTCGCGTGTCGCATTGTGTGCGGAACTCGACAGATACCTTCTCGCTTGGAGCACGTCTCTTTAGTAACGATAGTCACGCATCAACTTTGGTAAATATCAAACCCGATCATCCGGGGGAAGACCGCGCGTCTATAAGGAGGTTGTTTGTATTCGAACGCGTCCAATCGATTATGCTCAGCGTTTTCGGGGCCCAAGGTTGGATCGACACCTTTCGGGCCAAAGCGTGATGGATCGCGTCGTGGCTTGGTTCAGATCCATTGGAAGCCCGAAGTAGGGTATGGACATAGCTTAGGTTCGGATATCTTGCCATGCCTACGTCTAGTCCAGCCCACGATCTCTTTCTGTTGTGACTAGAGTTTAAACTGCTCATTAGACATGTTTGGTTGGGTTTTGGTTCGGGCCGCTTGGTGTCCGGTCCAATGATTTGGTGGCATTTGTCACATCGGCCAATTTGTTGACCCATACCCAACCCAAACAAAATCGGGTCTACACTTTCCAACCCATTCCATTTTGGCCGGAAATGACTGATGTGAATGTCAATCGTTTTACGTGATACGGCCAGCATTAACGTAAATAATTTTTTATAATTTTTTATTTTTTGTGAATTATTTCTTTGCTTTTTTCTTTTCTTTTTGCCAGTGACCAGTCGCCGATTTTTTGGGCGATCAATCATAAGCGATGCCCGGCAAGCATGAGCGCTGATGAGGCCTCCCTCACTAGATCGTTGCCCGACATGGCCTCCTCGGCCTGGGCAAGGGTAGGCCTAGCTAGATTTGGCAAGGATGGCCCATGTTGGCACTTGCCCTCACCCAAGCTAGGGCGGCCTCGCTAAGCATTGCTTGAGGCTCACCCTTGCCAAGCATTGCTTGAGGCTCACCTCGCCCTAGCCTGGGCGAAGAGGGCCCTTGTTGACGCTCGCCCTTGCTTAAGCAAGGCCCGGCAAGGCCAACCCTCGCTTGTGGCAGACAAAGGCAACCCTCACCGGCCATTGCCTATGGCTAGTGGCCGATGACCGGCGACTGGCAAAAAGAAAATGAAAGAAATTTTTTTTAAAATATTCAAATTTTTCCAAAAATTATCTACGTCAGCATCAACCGTGCCACGTATGATGACCGGTATCCGCGTCAGCTGATTCTAGTCAAAATTGGTCGGATACACTACATTGGTAAATCGTCGAAAGGTTTATGATTAAATTGGCCAAATTGTAAAGTTTATGACTGAATTGGTATAAATATATTAAGTTTAGGATTTTCTTTTAATTTCCCATACGCCCTTATATAAAGAAAGCGAATCACTTCGACCAGCAGAAGATAAATAGGTCATTAACTAAGATGTAATTCGACGGTGAGAGACTGTTGATCCTGCCTGGTGTGTCGCACGGGAGTATGATGCCATTCAATAACCAAAGTTTAAAATTTGCTTGATCTTCAACTAAGATTGTAGGCGTGTAGTCTCAACGAAATGGCCAACTGTTGGTCACATCATCTGGAATTCATTCGCTCGCCTCTTTTCTACTTACATAATTTATTTGAAGATTGAATCGTGTGATCAATTTAATTTGATTGTTTCACAATTGTACGATTCTTTTTTTCCAAGTGCAAACTGTCAAGCACACGTAGGCCTTACCTTGCATATAGGAAGGAACATTGCATTTTATCAAGATAGCATGACGTGAAATTCTGGCTAGCTCAATTCATCAAACACAAACCAAGTATTATGGCCAGGACCCCACTCTGTGGGTATATGTCAACATCAAGAAAACAATAACTACATAATGTGGTCCGGAATCTTTCACATTTGTGGATACATATTTGTTACTTCTTGCCAGTCCCATTTGATCCATTTACATGTTTATTACGGATGAGTATTGAATGATATTTATTAGATCCACCTGCTCCAGCTACCAAAATTGGACTTTTTTTTTTTGCCTTTTTTGAGGTTTAATGATGTGTAATAGTTTTAAATAGAAAATGGGAAACAGCAAATTGCAGAACGAATAAAAAGATCTAGAATTTGAACTGAACACCACAGCACACGGCTGAAGTCTTGCTGTTCAAGGCCCTTAAACACTGAACTCAAACATGCTTGCTTAACAAATCTCTCAAGTTCAAAGAGTAGACATTGTCGTTCATTTTTTTTTTTGGCTTCACTAATATAGAAGCACACAGACTACATTGGGCATGCTTAAAACACACATAGCCACTAATTAAAAAGAACGATTGGTAATTGTCCACATCAAGTCTAAGAGGCAAAATAATCAGGTTTGTCCTTCCAACATGTCAGCCCCACTTTAACAGGATTAAAAAGACCTAATGCCTAAAGATATGAATAAAACTAAGGAAAAAAACCCAAAAGGATCTTTGAGGTTGTCTCATTCATTAGAAGGCGCCTTGATTCCCATGCTGGGCTTTTCTCGGTTCGCTCGCCGTTACTAGTAGAATCCTCGTTAGTTTCTTGTCTTTTGCTTATTGATATGCTTAAACTTAATGGGCAACCCTGCTTGACCTTGGGTATTTAAAACAAATCGTAGACCATAAAATTAAAGTGATTTGATATAACCTAGATCTAGGAAACTGGTTCTTCAACCCTAAAATAAGGGTAAGGCGTCAGCTTTCTAAGTAACGCAGACAATTTCACCAAATTAAATGACGCACCAAATTCAAAAACTAAAAATAAATGTGCAACATGGGCAGTCAGGGCTGCGGCTAATGGATTTCACGCACCATATCATCTTACGCAAAAGCCTGGGTGTTTCAAAATATATATAGGCTTCAGCCAAATGAAAAGCAAAAATGAACAGGCTTTGTTTTTCCCCCATTCTTTTTCTTGAAAGTGTTCTAAAACTAAAGAAATAGATTGAACAGCCAAAAAGGCCAAAAAAAAAAAAAACCAATCGGGAATTTTCGGTGTTTGAAGTCGAACATCACATACTAAGCCTTGATGGAAAAAATATTGATCATCCAGATTTCGTGCAATAATGCAACAGTGGAACAAGGTAACCCGCCAAACGTTCTGAGGAGAGACAAGGATATCACGTAACACACCACCCAGGTCACCCTTTCATGATGAACATTACGACAGAGAGTTTGAAAGAAGAGTAGCACAATACCGTGCAAGTTGCACGTTCGATATTTGTGCTGAAACCTAATACTGCACAAATGTAGAAGATTCTGTCTTGCATCTCTGGGAGCTTCTTAATGGACTTGGCGCCATTTGTCTCTTGATCTTCTCGAGGACCTTAGAAACCGAAGTAGGTGGTGTTTGCTTCTCAATTTCTAGAATTAGGAAGGTTTGGAATCATTGGTTTCTTGGATGACAACTTTTTGGTTGACCTTGTCAATCCATATAAATAAGATGTAAAGCATGATGTACTCAATCCCTTACCACCACTATGCACCTTAAAAAACAATTGTCCACGTTAGCACCGATCATGCCATGTAGGATAGCCGGCGTCCATGTCAATGATTTCCGACTAAAAATTGGTTGGATTGACTTAATTGGCACAAGTGCCAAAAGTGTATAACTAAATTGGTCTAATTAAAAGGTTTTGAACTGAATTTGTACAGATGCAATAGGTTTATGAATTTTTTGGTACTTTTCCCCCCACCCAACACACGTAATCAGGAGGAAAAAACAAAGGATACCTAACATATTTTTTGAACTTAAGAGATGGGTTGGAAGCTAAAATGACATATTACCTCCCAAAAGAGTGAAAAATCTCATTTTTCTTTTACAATTGCTTGGTGAGTATTGGTGGAATAAAGATGCTTGCAATCTACGACTGAAAATTACCATTTAATTTACAACCAAAGAAGACACTTAAAGCACATGACTACAAAAAACAGTGCGACAAAGATGCTTGTAATCTGCGAGTAGAAATTACTATTTAATTCACAATCCATAGAAAACACCAGCAAGATTGCAAAAAACCCTACGAGTAGAAATTTACTAATTAATATGCAAGTCAATTACAGAAAACATTCCGAACAAAAAAAAAATTAGGAAAACACTTCCCAAAAAAAAAAAAAGTAAGAAAACACTCAAACTAGCACAAGATTCCCACTAGCATCTGAAGAGTAGTTAACATCTATAACTCAAACCGCATCTATCAAACTTCAAAGCAGCACTCCAAAGACTATCATCCCTATGATTGTTCACATCTTCACATCCATCAGGACCTCACAATTGTCACATTCTAATTTTCGTTTGATATGAAAGAGAGAAAGAAGAAAATAACATAAAGTAAGTGCAACTAGCCGTAAACAACTTTCATACATCAACTTGAGGGGAAAAAAAAACCTTCACACATCAAACACAAACATATAGATTTGTACATCAAATTCAGATACATATTAAATTATTGTCCAAATCAAATTGTTCTCGTATGCGTAATGGCATACTTCGGTCAAGACAGGAGCCGATCATATCCTTAAATGCAAGGTGATTTGGGTTCTATGTGGATGTGTTGAAGTGGCAAATTGCAATAGTCCGATTGATATGTACTTTGAGTTGCAATCAGGTACATTTACCTCATAAATATGTATATCCAAAAATGAGTGACAATCATAGACTATTGAGAGAAACAAAATTTAGCAATGCACTACCAATTTTCTCGTATCTTTGGACTCAATTCTCTTCACCTATCCACCATGACCTACTACTTCGATCCTCCAATATTTTTTGTGGATAGGATCATGACATCATGACCCAAAATCATGATGGCGAAGTCGATCATGTCCTCGATAGATGTCACACAACTCTTTATTTCACCATCTACAGAATGTGACCCAAAATCAGTGTTAAAAATTGCTTGGTGAAACAAAGAGTTGTGTGACCTCTATCGAGGACATGATCGACTTTGCCACCACAATTTTGGGTCATGATGCCATGATGCTATCCATGAAAAATATTGGAGGATCGAAGTAGTAGGTCATGGTGGATAGGTGAAGAGGATGGAGTCCAAACATACGAGAAAACCGGTAATACATCACTAAATTTTATTTCTCTTGATAATCTATGGTTGTCACTCGTTTTTGGATATACAGATTTATGAGGTAAATGTACTTGATCGCAACTCAAAGTACATATCAATCAGGCTATCGTAATTTGCCACTTCAATACATCCACATAGAGCCCAAATCACCTTGCATTTAAGGATATGATGTCGGCTATTGGCTTGACCGAAGTATGCCATTATGCATACGAGAACAATTTGATTTGGACAACAATTTAATATGTATCTGAATTTGATGTACAAATCTATATGTTTGTGTTTGATGTGTGAAGGTATTTTTTCCCCTCAAGTTGATGTGTGAAAGTTGTTAACGGTCAGTTCCACTTACTTTACGTTATTTCCTTCTTTCTCTCTTTCATATCAAATGAAAATTAGAATGTGATAACTGCGAGGTGCTGATAAATATGGAGATGCAAATAATCATTGGAATGACAGTCTTTGGAGTGCTGCTTTGAAGTTGACAGATGCAGTTTGAGTTAGGGATGTTAACTAATCTTAAGATGTTGGTAGGAATCTCATGCTAGTTTGAGTGTTTTCTTACTTTTTTTGTTGGTGGAAGTGTTTTCCTAAGTTTTTTTTTGTTCGGAATGTTTTTTGTAGTTGAGTTGCATATTAATTGGTAAATTTCTACTCGAAGGGTTTTGTGCAGTCTTGTTGGTGTTTTATATGGTTTGTGAATTTAATAGTAATTTCTACTCGTAGATTACAAGCATCTTTGCCGCAATGAATTTTGTAGTCATGTGATTTAAGTGTCTTCTTTGGTTTGTGAATTAAATGGTAATTTCCAATTGTAGATTTCAAGCATCTTTGTCCCACGGACACTCACCAAGCAATTATAAAAGGAAAAGGGATATTTTCATTAGAAGTCCTAAAATTTGTCATCAAAATGCAATTGAGTCCTAAAACTGGCAAAAAGTGCAATTAAGTCCTAAAACTTGTTAAATTGATTCAAATGAGTCTTAAACTTAACAACGTCAAACTTACTAACGAAAAATACTAACGTAACTTATTTTGATATTTCTCTCATACGTGGTGATGACGTGGCTAAAACAACGTCGTTTTGGCCAAAATTTGATTTTTAATATTATTTTTATTTGAATTAAATTTTAAAAAAAGATAAAATTATTTAAAAAAAAATAGAGGCTGGCAACCCTCGCCCATGGCAGACAAGGACCTATGGGCCTTCGCCTAGATTTGGGCGAAGGGTTGCGGCCCTCGCCTAGACCTGGTCGAGGGTCACTAGTGGCGACCGACCCTTGCCAATGGTGCCGACCCCGCTCGTGGCAGCCCTCCCCCAGATTTGGCGAGGGTCGACCACCACTGGCGACCCTCACTCGATTTAGGGGAGGGCCCTTAGGCCCTTGCCTACTGTTGGCGAGGGTTGTCGTACCTTGGCTAGGGCCCGGCGGCAACGATGAGGAGGGCAAGCCCTCCCTCCCCAACTGTCGTCCTTTCTTTTTTTAAATTTTAGCTTATTTTTAAATTTAATTTAAATAAAATTAATATTAAAATAATAATTTTGAAAAAAGCCATGTAATTGTCACGTAGGATGTAAAAAATAATAAAAAAAGTCACGTCAACATTTCGTTAGTCAAATTGAATGGTGTTAACTTTAAGATTCGATTGAATCAATTTGACAAGTTTTAGGACTCAATTACACTTATTGTAAGTTTTAGGACTTAACTGTACTTTTATAACAAGTTTTAGGACTTATAGTAAACATATCCCAAAGGAAAATGAGATTTTTCACTCTTTAAGGAAGTCAAATTTCACTTTAGCTTGCAATCCATTTTTTATGTTTAAGAAATCTGTTGGATGCTGTCGTGACCTCCCAAACCGGTCTCGCCACTTAGAAGATTTGGCTAATGGATTGCTAAGTATAAACCTAGGACTTAACTTTGGCTCTTCTAATCCCACACCAACGTGCGACTTAAGATTTAAGTTGTTAACATGCAAATTAATTTCATCTAGGAGTCGCTACTAATCATTTTTCGGTGGGTCGATTAAATACTCAAGTAAAGCACGGGA
The DNA here is from genome assembly GCA_031216235.1 of Syzygium jambos. NCBI lineage: Eukaryota > Viridiplantae > Streptophyta > Magnoliopsida > Myrtales > Myrtaceae > Syzygium > Syzygium jambos. The sequence continues at coordinate 6,127,275 of CM062229.1, read as the reverse complement.
GAATTGCTTCACTTCTACAAACCAAAGATTCAACGGGTTCAGGGATTTGATTACACTAATTAACCAACTAATACCTTTTCGGTACCTAATATTGTTCAATCACCACCTAACGTGTTCATGCAACAGTCTTACTAATTATGAGTCTCAAAGTTCTATTCCTAACCAGGCTAAGATACAGAAAGTGCACTATCAAGTAACAATCAAAATTGAAGCATGCAAACAACGGCCTAGCATGTCTCTAATTGATCACATGTGAAGCCGAATTAAACACGCAATCAAAACGCACGAAACAAGCAACGTGCAATTAAGCATAGCATTGATCACACAAAAAGGGCAAGAAAGGGCAATTCCAAAGCCCAAATACTTTTTTTATTTTCAATTTTTTAATTTTTTTTAATAAAAATATTAATTTTTAATCCGAAAATAGGGGCTCGGGCCGGGCCTTGGGGCCCAGTCCGAATATGGCCTGCGAACAGGCCTTCTGATTGGGCCATGGACAAAAGTGGGCCCCTTCTCAAGCCTACTCAAAACAAGAACAAATCTAAATAAGCCGAATTAAGCCCAAACTCACCAAAATAACAATCCAAACCCAAAAGCTCACTAAGTATAAATGAGCCCAAAGTCCACTACTACTCTTGGCCGCTCCTTCACCGATTTTCCAAACCCGGAACTCCAACTTTTGCTTCGCGTTCTAGCTGCCTAGAAATTTTGACGCTACGTATTTGTTCTAGAACACCGGAACTTCAACAATAATAACAACATCCAATGCTCGACAAGAAAGGCACTATCTCGCGCTACCAAATCAACCACCGGAGTTAGCGAGTCTTACCGTCGTCCGTAGCAACGACTGGCCAAACACATCACATACACAACTCGATCATCAGAGAACACACATAGGACGAAAGAACAAAGAAGCACAAACATGGAGCGATGAAAGCATCTGCCGTGAATATAACCCAACACCATCTTCAGGCATCACAAACCAAGCATCCTAACTGTCCAGCAAACCGGACTCGAGAAAAAAGTTTACGGATCTAGTTGATGCAACTCCAACAAGCACATGGTGTGCAATGCTGGAAAGAAAACCTCCCACTCAAACGGCACACGAAATCAACCCAAACTCAAAATACAGTGAACAAGCCATGCTCGACATCGACTCAGAAAACGCTTCCTTGGCATCCAACACAAGCATAAAAGAAGAAGGACACATCCTGGTCTCGGGCGGGGTGCAGAAGAACGCGAGCTCAGTCGTCGGAAGTGGCCCTACCCGGCTCGGCAACGGCGAATAGAGGGCGAACTTGCGATATATCGGACTTAGTCTGGTCGCCTCGCAACATTTCCGAACCGGGATCCTTGGGGACATGGATCGAACCCAAAAACTCACCGGAAGATTGGCGCTGTGGACGAAGAAATCGCAGGCTTGAGGGTGGTGCCTGGAGGTCGTCGAATGGAATTTGGACGTGGCAGGCTGCCGGGAAACTCTACCTTATTCCCCTCCTCCGACGTCTCTCTCTCAGTTTCTCTCTTCTTGCTCTCTCTCCACACCCTTTCTCTCCTCCGGCTTTGTTTTTTTTTTCTCTGTCTTTGGTCCTCCTCCCTTTCTTAACCTGTTCTGGACGAGAAAATATTGGCTGCCTCTACGTACCTCTGATCAATCCACATCGCTATTCTCTTTACGCATGCACGTGAATTTCTGACAGATGAAAGGACAAGATTCCATTCACATCTTGTCAAGTGTCGTAGGTTGTTGAACTTATGTCCCAATGGCAATATATTCCCAGGGTTGGCAATGTTTAGCATGATGGATATCGCTGGCTCTTACTTAACCGTCTCTACTACCCCACCATCATGTTAAGCCGAAAAAGAAAAGAAAAGAAAAGAAAAGAAACGACAGGAAGGGAGTGACAAAAGGCTATTAAGATGAGCCATAGCTGTCAAATCTTATTGATATGAACCAATTTGAACCCTAACCTTAGTCATCTTCAGCAATAGTCATAGCTAAAACATGCAGTAGCTTGTAGGGGTTACATGCCCTTATATTTCCTTCACTTGCCATGCGTGAGGCACAAGCCAATAATTATCATGTTTGCTCTCAACTGTTGAAGCCATGTTTTGCGTGCTCAAGCTTCCCAAAATGGAAAAAGAAATAACTTGGAGGGAGATGACCATATATTCTTTTAAATAAATGATATCATAACTTTATTCATTTCATGTATTGATCGTCATGGATCCAATAGTCAAAATAAAAAAATCTCATGATCAATTGGACATTGCCCATATAAAATTCTATCGTTGTTAAAGAGAATTGGGTTCTTGCTTTTGCCCCAAAAAGTTGAACTCATCGTGAATTTGGCTTTCCACTCTTCAATTTTTCTTCCGAATCTCTATAAGCAACATTCTCAGCTAACTCCTACCTATCTCAGCTATTGTGAGATCTTCAAGAGATGAACATTTATGACTTATAGGTCCTACAAACCATCTTTCACGTTATTGACTAGGTAAAAGGTTTTGATTTATTAGGGTTAGGAGAAAGTAGGTGAATATAAGAAAATTTAAAAATTATCCAAAAAGTCCTAAAACTATTGTACTTTTGTTAATTCAATTCTAAAGTTTTTAATTATGCTAATCGAGTCTTAAACATTTTCATGATTTGCTAATTGAGTCAATCCAGCTAATTTTAGCCGGAAATCACTAACGTGGATGCCAGCTGTCTTATGTGGCTCGGTTGACATTGACATTGATAATTTTTCATATTATTTTAATTTTGTTCATTCTTGTTATTTTTCTTTTCTTTCTCTTTCTTTTGTTTCTTTCTTTCTTCCTCCTTTAGCCAGTCATTGAGGCCCGACGACCGGCCAGAGGACCTCACCAACCTCTGGAGAAGCTTGCCTCGAGCCCAACGAGCCTCGCTATGGCTGGGTGACGTCAGCCTCGCTAGGGGTAGGCGAGGCTCGCCCGAGGCTAGCAAGGTTGACCTCATCGGCCTTACCTTCGGTCGGCGAGGTTGACCTCATCGGCCTTGCCTTCGGCTGGTCATCGACCATTGCCAACACTCAACAACCGCTAGAGGAGGAAGTAGAGAAGAAAAAAAAAAGGAAGAAAAGAAAATAATAAATAAATAAATAATTTCAAAAAGTATTAAAATATTATTACAAATTGTCTACGTCAGCGTCGGCTATCATATGTGGCATGACCAGTATCCATGCCAACGATTTTTCATCAAAATTAACCGGATGAATTCAATTGGCAAAATGTAAAAAATTTAGGACTCAATTGCAAATTGTAAAGGGTAGGCCAACAGGCTTGGCACGTAGAAACTGAGCCACAATAGTGCCCCCACTCGGGTTGCAAGCACGTGGAAGTGAGCTCGGCATCTTTGATGATATACATTATGTAATCCTGCAATTGATATATCGGATATTGGGTGTACATAGAATTAGAAATCTATTAGTTTCACTTATCTTTCTACTTATGTCTGTACATGAAAAGGGAAGTATCTTTAAAAAAAAATTTCAATGTCTTAAGCAAATTAGCCACCCCTATGATGTTGTCATGAAAAGGGAGAGGTAGGAAAAAATATATATTCTGAAAAGAATTGGAAAGTTAATGGAAGCATGGCAACAACACAAATATGAGGGGGAGTGAAGAAAAGAAAAGCAATTAGAAAAGGAGTGGAGGGAGGTCCACTGCAAATTCCGCGCTTCCAGGTTTGCACTCCAATCATTCATCCCCCTCTCTCTCACACAATCATTTGGGTAAAGTCATGCACTTTCCCCTCTCTCTCTCTCTCTCTCGTGTGATTGCTACGAGGAACCAGTGGCTTCCCAACCCCCCTCCTCTCTCTATCCCTCTCTCGTGTGATTGCTACCAGGAACCTGCGGTGCACCTCCCTCCTCTCTATCCCTCTCTCGTGTGATTGCTACCAGGAACCTGCGGTGCACCTCCCTCCACTCCTTTTAGAGAGAGAGACGTTATCTGTATGATTTGTGAATTTCATGGCCCGTGAGTTGGAAAATTTGATAGGACATTCACCATTTATGCTCACTGAGCGCTCATCAAGGGGTTGCCCAATGAAGAAATTTGATTTGAAAAATATCCGAGCCACGAGACACGATCCATGCCCATGTGCTGTGCATGATTGGTGAATTTCATGGACCATGAATTGGAAAATTTTTTATAGTACATTTAACCAATTATGAACACAGAGTGCTCATCAGGGGGTTGCCCACCGAGGAAATTTGAATTGAAATATATATACGAGCCACAAGACACAGTCCATGCCCATATGCCCTAGCTCAGTCTTTCCATTCACAGACCACACAGGCTTTGAACTTGATCCCTAGCTGTGGTCACAAATAGCAGGAGTAATTAAAGTCTCCCTTTCATATGGGAAAATCATGACAAGAGTGGGAGAGTGAGCGAATCAAAGGCTCCTTTCACTCCTAGAATTTAAAAGCTTCCTTGGTTTCCTTTGTAATGGTGGAGGCCATTGTGCACCCGGACCGCTATTTTCATTCTTGATTCGGTGAATTAAGATGAGCAGGAAAAATCACTTGACATGAAGGGTAAAAAATTGAAGGATTTGGTATGATGTGGAAGGGGATTAGGTGTGCCAGTCCAGTTTCCGGGTGGGCCCATTGAATCGATCAAAATGTCCCCAACAAATTCACCTAGTGTTCTCCATGAGCCCTACACTACCGCAACCTCATGTCCTCGACAAGCTCCATCTTTGCGGAGAGCTCACACGGCCAAGCACCACACTACCGTCGCCTTATCGATGACGCTAGCCTTTTGCTGTGATGACTTCAAGCCAACTGTGAGCTTTGCCAAGCTACGAAGCAGCCTCGTGTCAAACTTTGCTGAGATCTCCAATGACGAAGCTGCTAGTTCTTCATAGCACTTGTTGTCTCTCGTCGCTCGCACCACCGCCTCCATACGACGGCATTTCAACTGTGAATCTATGATTCGCTGCTAGAAGCTCCCATTGGTCCTTGTTCGTTGCCGATTTTTTCTTCACGGTTTATGGAGTTTACTTACTGCTACTTGCTGCCCGTGATCTTTGCTATGTATTTCTCGGTCAAACTTGGTGGTCTTCAATGTCTAGGTGTCGTCGCTCTTGCTGCCAAATTGACCAGTGTGGCTGTGGGTTCAGAGTAGCTGCCCTGTTTTCTCTAGCGACCGAAAGCGAGAGTGAGAGAGGGATCGATGAGGCCAGAGGCCACCAACAGCGAGAGTGAGAGAAGGAGGCAAGGCCACGAACTGAGTGAGGCAAGAGACTGAGTGAGACAGAGGAAACTAGGGTTTTGATCTGAAAACATAAAAATTAATATACATATGTACCGGTTTGATCTGGGTGGGTTGTATTCTAGTAAATCGGAACTAGGAACCTGATCGATCCCCATGGGAACAACCGGTTCTAGGCCGGTTCAATTCGATTTCGGGTAGTTCCCAGTTCTTTTGCACACCCCTAGCTCAAAACCATCATTTTGGACCATCTCTATATGGGATAATAGTCCAGAAAGTACTACACCTATTATACGGTGGCCAATTTAGCCTTAAATCTGTCAACTGTTCCAATTTATTTCTAAATATTTTGATAATTTGCCAATTTAGTCCTAAACCTTTAGATAATTAGCCAATTTTGACCGAAAATCACTGATGTGAATGCTTGTTGTCTATCGGCCACCTTACATGACGTGATTGGCGCTGATGTGGATAATTTTTACATTTTAAATTTTTTTAAAATTTTTTCCTTTTCCTTTTCTTTTCCTTTTACCCGTGGCCTATACTTGGCCATAGTTAACGAGGGCATCATAGCCTTGCCAAATCTAACACAGGCTTGACCCTCCTAGTTTGGGCGAGGGTTGCCCTCACCTCGCTAAAGGTTGAGAGGGTGACCCTTGCCTGCAGCTTATCATCGACCATGGCAAAAGAAAAAGAAAAGGAAAAAAAGGAAGGTAAAATATAAAAAATAAAAAATTCAAATTTTTTTAAATAAATAAAAGTTGTCCATGTTATTGTTGGCCTAAGTAGCATCGACATCAACACGCGATACACGACACGACACGACACGCTGACACGTCATTTCTAAAAAAAATAAAGAATTCTGATACGTTGGGACAATTTATATATTAAATTTATATTTTTATATATACATGATAAATTATCATTTTTGTGATTATTTCAATTTATTAATTAGATTCAAATTCACAAATAGATAAATAATAAAAAAGAATCTAAAATAAATTTATACTAAAAATATTAATCTACCATTTGTTAATGTCATTTCGAATTGACAAATTCAACTGTATCCTGTTCCAATAATTCATGGAATCTTGGAAAAAGAGACTGTGGTCCGTGTTCTCTACTCTTTACCCAGAAAGAAACTCCAAAAAAGAATGAAAGTTGTTCGAATCTAAGGGTGCGTTTGGTAATATTTCTATTTCTGAGAATAATTTCTTTTCGGAAATAGTTTTTTCTATTTCTATTTCCTGGAAGAGTTTCTGAGTAAAATAATGCGTTTAGTAACTGCACAAAATTTCTATTCCTAGAATAGTAAAAGAACAGAAATGCGTTTGGTAACTGCATAAAATTTCTATTCTCAATTTTTTGCATTCAAATCTATATCTTTTATTTAACTGTAAGTACAAGTTATAAGTGGAAAAAATCAATAAGCATGGTTTATTGGTTTGTCTAATCCTTTTTAGGGGTTTAAAACCCCTTTTAATCCCTAAACTAAGGAATCTTCAAAAATACCACTTGAGCACCACAAAAATTAAAATTTCATTCAAAGTAGGTAGCCACAGATATTTTAAGCTATTATGTGAATTTTTTTTATATTTTTTTGGAGTAAAATTTATTAAAATTTTTTTACTTTCCCCACATATGTTTCTTTTTATTTTTTCGAAAATTTTTTATGAAATTTTTTTAATTTTTTCAATTTCGAAATTTTGCAAATATTTAAGGGTTTTCTGAGTTTTTCTGATTTTTATGGATTTTCTGAGAATTTTTTTGTTTTATATGAATTTTGGGAATTTTTTAATTTTCTAATTCTTATGGGATTTTTCTGAAATTTTTCTAATTTTTATGAATTTTCGGAATTTTTTAATTTATTCTAAGCCATTATGTGAATTTTTTATTTTTGATTTTTTTGGGGAAAAGTTTATTAGAACTTTTTACTTTCCCGAAATCTGTCTTTTTTTATTTTCCAGGAAGCTTTTTTATGAATTTTTTTAATTTTTTTCAATTTCGGAATTTTGCAAATTTTTATGTGTTTTCTGAGTTTTTTTTATTTTTATAGATTTTTTGAGAATTTTTCTGATTTTTATGAATTTTTGGAATTTTTAAATTTTTTTAAATTTAATTAATTTTTTTATTATTTCCGCCGAGAATGGACCGATCGGTGCTTTGAGACGGTTTGCAGATGACGAAGGATGGAGAAGGAGCTGAGGTCGCGACTTGAGGATAAGACCTTTTTATTTCTATTTCTATTTCTATTTCTATTTCTAGGAACAAAGAAGTAGATTTTTTCCACTTCTTATTTCTTCTCCAAATCTATTTCTTGGCCATTTTTCTATTTCAAGAAATAGAAAAATAAAATGCGTTACCAAACGGATTTCTCTTCTTTTTTTGTTCCAAATAATAGAAGAACGGAAAAATAAAGAAACAGAAGCATTACCAAATGCGCCCTAAGTCACCCACGTTTGGGTGGAGCGCATGTCCAAGCATGTGAGAAGAGGTGCTTCATGGTTATTACCTTCAAGCATCCAATTTCCATAGTCATACCTAAGAGTCAAGCCTATCCTTCTCGACTGTCCCACTCCACGAATGTTAACCAAACGAGCCACTTGACTTCAGCAACTTTCCTAAACGATATATCATAAGAAAAAGCCAATTCATTTGCAGAAATAAATAAGACTGGGAATCTTGGAAAAAGAGAAAAGAGGGAGCAAAAGGGTGAGAATTAAAAGCCATTTCCAATGTCAAGTAAGGTCCCATCAATCGAAGTGACCGGACCATTGTACAATGTACATTGCGTCTTCCCAATGTTTCGTAATGACCCATCGCTTCATTAACACCTTTCAGGTTACCCTATCGCGCAGCCTCCCTCTTCTCCTCAGAAAATATTACAAAATCTACAAAATTCACTTGACTCTAATTCGAATTTATTTTTTATTAAATAATTAATATCACGAAAAACTTTAAATTGATACGTTTATGATAAATTTATTCAAAATTAATTTTTTGATAACAAAAAATTCTAAACTGATACACATATGATAGTTTTACCCTTCGTCAATTTTCGTTAAATTTTACCGTCAAATTTCTGAGTTGGATGATATGTCGCAATTGACGAATATACCAATTTGGGGTTTTACCTTCCGTTTGTCACATGTATACCGATTTATGATTTTTCGTGATATTAACTCCTTTTAATGGAGGGTAAATTTATAAAAAAAAATGTAGCAGTTTAGGATTTTTTATGGTTAATAAATTAGTTTGAGGTAAATTTGTTACATGTGTACTAGTTTGGGGTTTTTGGTTATTAAAAAATTAGTTTAGAGTAAAATTGTCATAGGTATACCGATTTACAATTTTTCTTGATATTAACCCTCTTTTTCTACACCAAAAAAGAGAGCATAAAATGGGAGTTGCGAGAGATTATGCGATTTGAGCTCGAGTTGATTGAAGAGGAGGTCGAGGGCATCATCTTCGGCGCCGAAGAAGCGAGAGGCAAAGGAGATGACGGCATGGAGTGTGTCCAGCTTGAGAGTGTAACCTCTCATCTTGAACTTCCTTTGCACCTTCGTCATCGCCACGCTCATCTCTCTCTCTCTCTCTCTCTCTCTCTCTCTCTCTCGGTGACGAATGGACTCATGTGTCGCTGACATGTCCGGAGTGCTAACCACGTGTCAATCACATGTCGGAGTGTGTCGGTGTTTGACACGCATTTGACATTGATGCAAAAGCCTCTGGAGAGTGTCCGTGCTTCTTAGGTTTTGGCCATGCCATGTAGGATGATTGGGCGTTTACATAAGTGATTTCTGACCAAAATTATCTAGAAAGAGCCACTCGTCAAAAGGTTTATGATTAAATTAGCAAATCATCAAAATGTTAAGAATTAAATTGACACAATTGAAAACTCATATTTGTAGCCCTACAACAGACATGCCCTCATAATATATTACACTATAAAAAAATTTCCGTTTACAAAGTTGATGATAAATATAGTTAATGTGTCTCACTCTTTCGTTTAAGAAGTAAATGTAATAATTTCCTAATGTGGGTTTCATTAATTGAAATTAACTAAATTAATTTGATTTAATAAAGGTAAGCTATATGGGTTCTTAATCAGTCTAATATGGGACTGGCTGATGTGGGCCGAGTATAGCTCGGCCCATAATGAGAGGGCCCGTGGTCGAAAACTCTATAAATAGTACTCAAGTCCCTCTCCTAACCTGATGATGCACAATTTGACTCACATACGGATTTAGAGAGAATTTTCTTCTCATGAGCAGCAATCTCATTAGGCCAGTGTTCTAACGAAGGGGATAGGAGAAAAGCACTTGAGTTCGTGTTCGAACACCGTCACAAATTCTGCGTTAAGTTCGATGAATTCCAAACCAGGTACGCGAATCGACAATTTCTCTATTAATGTGTTTCGATTTCTGATTATGGTGATCCTGGGCGTGCCATTTTCGTGGCCAACATGTGCTATCAGAGCCTGTCATAGATTAGAACTGAAACATGCGAATTAGGACCGTTTTCGTTATGTCCGAGAGGTTTTTATCCATTTTCGAAATTTTTTGTCGGTTGAATATAACATTTTATTACATATTCGGAATTTACTTGTCAAGACAAGAAGATTGATAGGCGGCACATCACCAGACGAGGCCGCACGCACCCTCACGCGCCGTGGGCGCAGTGGCACATGATGGCCATACGCGGCCGTGCCGAACCGGCACGTTTTTTCGCCGGTAAATGCAGGCTGATGTCATCATGACGTCAGCGAGGGCACGGATCCGAGTTGACCCGAATCCTAACTCAACCCGATCGTTAACCCGACCCGACCCGAGTTTCGACTTGACCCGACCGATCCGTTGACCGGTTGGACCGGTCAACCGGTCAGACCGGCTGTTCAGACCGGTTTGACCGGCTGAATACGCGTATACGCACCGCACCTTCCGGCGGTGCATGAGAGCGCGTACGACGTCTGTTTGGGACGTTCTTGGTACCAATGCGCTCGTATCGAGATTCTCTACACTGTGGTGTATTTATTTTACATGTATGAAGCTTTTACATATATGAAAATACGTATAAAATCCTATATATGCGTATTTTTAGGGTATTTTTGCATATTTTCTTATATTTCTCTATAGTTTCGGAAATGTATATGGTAGCTCACATGTATATCACCACATAAGGATTGTGTAGAGTGTAATTCATTATTTATCAATGAATAGAATAGTATAATTAGCATGACATGTAATTTCAGAGACATACGCCCCTGTCTTTACGTCTAACATTACATGTATATATTGAATGTGATACATAAAGCTTATATTCCTGGTATGAGAGATTTTCAAGGATTCAGTTGGATAGTAACCGCCAAAGTGGCATACTTGACTGGGTTTGAGAAATATCGGTCTCATATTGTGGTGGGATATCTCCTATTCTATTACATGATTATACTTCCAAAGGAGGTGATCTGGTACTAGTTCATGGAGGGGTACATGTATAGCATGTGCTTGAGAAATGACTTATCTTAGTGGTTCATACACCCAAAGGTGATGATTTCACAAAAGATTAGAATATGTTTTCATGGCCGCTGTCATGTGGAGAGTGTACAACTGCATATCATATTCTCTACCCAAAGGTGATTATGTGATGATGTATGTAACTCTCTGGATAAGTACTCACATGATGCTGATTGTATTGTTTGTTTATTTTTCAATCACCTTTTCTGTAAATGGCAAGTACATTTTCATTGAAGTCCTTACTAGGTTGAACTTTAAGAAATGGAAAGAGGATTTTCTATTTGAAATGAAGCTGACAAATGTTTACATTGCTCTTACAAAGGATAAGCCGGCAGATATCACAGCCATCAGTACTGAAGTTGAGAAAATCGACTATACTGCCTGGGAAAAGAGCAATCGGATTTGCTTATTGACAATGAAGAAATCCATTCAAAAATACTTAAAAAGTGATTTGCCAGTTGACTATACTGTTAAGGAAATGATGGCAGCCTTAAAGGTTAGAAACCGCATTTCATCTAATGCTGAAATTGGTACACTCCTTCAAAAGCTTTTCAATATGAAGTATGATGGTACTACTGAGGTTAGAAATTATGTTCTTAGGATGGCAGACCTAAAGATGAAGCTTCAAGTTTTTAATATTTCCATTCCTGATGCTTGCATTGTGAATCAAGCCCTGAACACCCTTCCACCTGATTTTGGGATTATAAAGACAAATTACAATCCTCAAGATGAGACTTGGTCAGTGAATGACTTGATAGCAAGGGTGGTGACAGAGGAAGAGAAACTTAAGGAGGAAAAAGGGCATTTAGCCTTATATGTTTCTGGTTCCCACAAAAGGAAGGATAAAAAGTCCAGAAATCGTATTCATAAAGGTACTCATGACACTACCGGTCAATCTGACAATATGGGTCCAAAGAAAACATCCTTTAAAAGGGATGGTGACCACTGCTTCTTTTGTAAGAAGAAAGGTCACATAAAAAAGGATTGTAGAAAGTTTAAAACTTGGTTGTCCAAACGTGAGCCTACAGGTAATGATTCTTTAGCACTTATTTGTGAATCCAACCTATTAGAAGCACCATCCAGTTCTTGATAGCTCGATAGCGGTGCAACTAATCATGTTGCATTTACCATACATGGATTCATAAATTGGAAAAAAACTAAATCAGGATGAGTCAAGACTCACAGTGGAAAATAACGAAAAAGCCGATGTTGTGTTTGTAGGAGATGTAATATTGATTCTAGACTCTGATTTTAGATTAATGTTGAAAGACACTTTTTATGCACCTTCTTTTAGACAGAACTTAGTTTCCGTATCGTGTTTGGATATGTATGGCTACTCTTTTGAAATCAACAACAATGTTATTTCTTTGTTTCTTAATTCAAATAAGGTTAGGTGATGTAATATGTTCAACGGATTGTATAGGTTGTGTTTGTCTCCCAATGACATATACGTTGCTTATACGGCTGAAAAGGTTGTTTCCAAGTGATCACTACCTAAGGAACAGTCTTATGCATTGTGGCATAAACGGCTTGGTCATATCTCTAAGGATAAAGTAGAAAGGCTGATAAAGACTACCATCTTGCCTGCTCTTAAAAATGACCTAGAGACATGCGTAGACTGTTGTAGAGGTAAAATGACTAAGATAAGAAAGAAAACTGCAGTCCGAAGTTCTGACCTGTTAGAGATCATTCACACTAACATAAGTGGACACTATACGGCAATCTTGTGTAGAAATTTTTATTTCATCACATTTATTGATGACTATTCTCGATATGGCTATCTGTACTTGATTAAAAAAAAGTCTGAGTCTCTTGACAAGTTCAAAATTTTTCGCACTGAAATCGATAAACAGTTGGGAAATATCATACAGGTTGTTAGATCTGATCGAGGTGGAGAGTATTATGGCAAGCATGGCGATGCCGGACAGCTTAAGGGGCCATTTGCCAAATACTTAGAGGATTCTAGGATAGTAGCTCAGTTTATTATGCTTGGGAGTCATAAGCAAAATGGTATAGCCGAAAGGCGCAATCGCACCCTTATGATTAGTAGGATAGTGGCTCAGTTTACCTGGTTTTCTGTGGGGTGAAGTTTTGAAAATAGCTTTGTACATTTTGAATCGTGTACATACTAAAGCTGTTCCATTGACTCATTTTGAGTTGTGGACTAGACGTAAGCATAGCTTAAACCATCTTAAGGTTTGGGAATGTTCTACAGAAGTGAAGTTATATAATCCAACATTAAGTAAGTTGGACTCCAGAACCACTCGGTGTTACTTTGTATCTTACCCAGATCATTCGAAGGGATATCGATTCTATAATCCCAATGGAGACACAAGCATTATGAAATCACAGACAGCCAAGTTTCTGGAGTTTGATGTGGCCGAAGAAAGTAGCTGCTCACATACTATTGAGGATAATAGTATGGTAGGTAATGTTGTATCTTTATCTCCTCTCACACAGATAATTGTGGAGACTCCCACACCACATACTGAACCTGTTGAGACCCAAGATTCTGTTGTCGAGACAGCTCCTAATGAAGTTCCTCAAGGCTCTTAGATGCAGGATGAGGCTGTTGTTGTTCTAGTAAGGAGATCCATTAGGGAGAGACGATCAGCTATACCACCGAACTATTTAGTTTATATAGGAGAGTAAGATTACGATATTGGTTATGTGGTTGATCCAGTGACCTATGCGGAAGCTGTTTCTTGTCCTCAGTCGGAACTGTGGTTGGATGCAATGAAAGATGAAATACAGTCTATGAAGCATAATCGAGTTTGGGAACTTGTTGAATTACTTGAAGGTCATAGACCCATAAGCTACAAATGGGTGTATAAGACTAAAAGGGACTCTAAAGGAAAGATTGAGAAGTTTAAAGCCGGACCGGTAGCCAAGGGTTTCACTTTGAGAGAAGGAGTATACTATGAAGCAACTTTTTCTCTAGTCTTTTCTAAAGATTCTTTCAGAGTGATCGTGGCATTGATAGCTCATTTCGATATGGAGTTACACCAGATGGATGTTAAAACTGCTTTTCTCAATGGAGACCTTAATGAAGAAGTCTATATGATGCAACTCGAAGGCTTTACAGTAGATGATTCAAGTACACTTGTATGTAGACTGAAAAAGTCTATTTATGGTCTCAAGCAAGCTTCTAGACAATGGTACTTGAAGTTTCATAGTGTCGTCGCTTCATTTGGTTTTGTTGAGAACAAAGTAAATCAGTGTATATACTGCAAAATCAGTGTATATACTGCAAGGTCAGTGGGAGAAAATTCATTTTCCTTATACTCTATGTGGATGATATCTTGCTTGCGAGCAATGACCTTGATTTATTGCATAAGACAAAACAGATGTTGTCAAAGAACTTTGATATGAAGGACCTTGGTGAGGCGTCTTTTGTCCTTGGCATTGAAATTCATAGGAATCGTTCTCGCTGACTATTGGGTTTATCTCATAGGGCATATGTTGATCGTATCTTAGAAAGATTCAACATGCAGCAATGCAAGCCAGGAATTGCTCTTGTCATTAAGGGTGATAAGTTGAGTCTGTCATAGTGTCCTCATTCCGATTTTGAGAAAGTCTAAATGAAGAATGTACCTTATGCTAGTCCACTTTGGAGTATTATGTATACTCAAGTATGTACTAGACTAGATATTGCTTTTGCAACAGGACTTCTAGGCAGATATCAGTCAAATCTAAGACATGATCATTGGGTTGCTGCCAAGAAGGTTTTGAGGTACTTAAAGTGGACAAAAGACTATATACTAATTTACAAACATGTTCAGGACCTACAGCTAGTTGAGTATTCGGATTCAGACTTTGCTAGCTATCAAGATGAAAAGAAGTTGACAACGGATTACATCTTCAAGTTAGCAGAGGTGCAGCATCATGGAAAAGTGAGAAACAGAAATCAATAATATCATCTACCATGCAAGCGGAGTTTGTAGCATGCTTTTCGGCCCCTACTCAGGCAATTTGACTTCGGAACCTCATTAAAGAGTTGACCGTATTTGATTTTGTGGATAGGTCCATACAGTTGTATTGTGATAATAAATCCGTAGTGTTGTTTATTAACAACAATAGAGGTCTTAAGGGGTCTAAGCATATGGAGGTCAAGTACTTGACTATAAAGGAAAAAGTTCAGGATGGTGACATTGCAGTAAAGCACATTTCAATAGATGATATGATTGCAGATTCGCTAACTCAAGGCCTTCGCCCTTGTGTATTTGATCGACATATCATTAACATGGGCTTAGGAGTATCATGGGATACTGTTAATTAGTGGGAACTGTTTAGTTTTATGTTGCTCATATGAAGTTTGTATCTGATTTTGTTATATTTTGTAATATTTGAATATGTATAAACTCTTTTGCATTCAATGAGGTATTTGTGAATGTAGATTTATCAAGTTAAGTACATATATTTGATGAAAATCTCGAGGCATTGTGTAAACCTTGAGTACAGGCTATGAGACATTCTTGGTATTAGCCTTAACGATATGTCTTGTTATACATAAAGTACAGTTAGCTATCAAGGTAAGACATATATAGATTCGTTGGAACCATGAAGGATATTCTCTGGTGACACATTAGGTTTTGTGACACTTAAGGAAAGAGAGTTTGAACTGGACAACACATGAAATATCACTCATTATGAAGTATTGTTCATTTGATACACTACCATATTGAATCTATATCAGTAAAGTTGATAGCACTTGTGACCATAAAAGGCTCTGCGTGAGTACATGCAGTTGCCGCCATGATTCGGTATTCGAGACTTTATGGGATCGGATTGACTATTAAGAATAATCTCTAGACCAATATAAGGGTGCACACATAGTTCTATTTCAATTAATATCGCCCAAGTGGGAGAATGTAAGAATTTCTTAATGTGGGCTTTATTAATTGAAACTAACTGAATTAGTTTGGTCTAATAAATGTAAGATATATGGATTCTTAATCAGTCTAATATGGGATTGGTTGGTGTGGGCCGAGTACGGTCCGGCCCGTAATGAGAAGGCCTTTGGTCGAAGACTCTATAAATAGCGCTCAAGTCCCTCCCCTAACCTGATGATGCACAATTTGACTCACATACGGATTTAGAGAGAACTTTCTTCTCGTGAGTGGCAATCTCATTAGGCCAGTGTTCTAACAAAGATGATAGGAGAGAAGCACTTGAGTTCGTGTTTGGAAACCGTCGCAAATTCCGCGTCAAGTTCGATGGATTCCAAACCAGGTATGTGAATCGACAATTTCTCCATTAACGTGTTTCGGTTTCTGATTATGGTGATCCTGGGCGTGCCATTTTTGTGGCCAATAGTAAACGTTTAAAGGAAAGAATTTGGAAAATAGCTAGGTAGGCGAATGATAGTTTCCCTCCAAGGATTAGGAAGAAGATGGAGAGGGCGAGGCATAAATAAGTAGCGAGCTATATATGAATGATAATCTCGACATTTTTAGGTTTCTCCATGAACTCTAAAATCTAGCTGTGTGATTGCTATTTCCTAACTCTTAATAACTAAGGAAACGAGGTTTCATTTCACTATGGAAAAAGTTCCTAAACCCTTCATCAGTCGCTAATTTCTGACTAATTTTATTCTTACTAAAGCCATAAGAAATCGTCCATTTTTTTAAGGCTCTAAAACATATACCCACACATGTGACAAAAGATTGATTAGGGAGGGACTAGGGATGGCATTACTAACGTTAGCAGATGTTGCTTCCTGGAGCCCATGCATATTTATACACTATCATTTCGCTGTGATGTCAATCTCTATCAAGCTCATAGGAATAGTTAGAGAGTTTACGTATCTTTTACCTTGGAACACAACTTTGTCCCTTTCTAAATCACTATAAAATTCATTGGATTGCAGGCTTCCCCTTTCTTAATAAGTCCCTTTCATGACCAACAATGTGAGGGATGAGTGGATTCAGTATCATCAACAGAGTGTTGATCCTCAGGCTGAATTTGTTGACTCCACCACTGTCACCTCTATGAGTTCAAGCAACAACATAGATCAAATCCCACCAACACCACCAGTGATAAGAACAACACCATCATCCAATCACAAGAAGATCAAGACCATTAGAGAAGAGTCCCACAACCATCCACAGTGCCAACACCATCAACTTCAGAGCCTTGGTCCAGCAATTGACTGGCTGCCCTAGCACCTCCATCTCTTTCAGGTAGACCCACCACAACGGCGCGCTCTGCTTTGAGTTTCGTGGGTTTTGGGTGGGAGCATCATGGAGTCTCTTCAGCAGGCGCATCTCTTCGGAACAACTAGTGTCCAAGTCCAAGAGCAATCAGTGTATGCGAGTATAAAGAATTACTCGTTCACTGAGGTAACAAACACTAATGATGCTTTTTTTTTCGACTATGCCGCTGTCTAGAAACCTCATGGACACGACGGAGGATGTTCTCAATGGGTATCCCATGGACGATCTCCCTTTCCAAGTGTCATGAAGTGTAGCTAGCTAGCTTCATTCTTGTTTTAAAATCATGTCAACCAAGACATATTTACTAATTAGCACGTATTAAACTGAAATCGGTTCTTCAAAATCTTAGTCCTTTGTAGAGTCTTTCTTTATCAATACTTAAGATGTCATTTATTTGTATGTGCCTCTAATTCTGGCATGCACTAGGATTTGCATATGGTACGACTAATTTTTCTTTTATTCTTTTTCTTTGATAAATGCAATGTCAAAATTATTGTTTCATGAGAGAGTGGTTTGAGTTTCTCGTTGCTCCCACATCAATAAACATATAGGCCAATGTATCTCCCTCTTTTTGAGGATTAGTCAACAAAAGCCGACTTCCGTAACATCTCTCAGTCTCATGTTGTGTGACGGGGGTGAACCAAGAGCTTTGTGAAGTGATGAATAGTAGTAATCGATTCCAAAATTCATCACTTAAAGCACTCCTCAAATTTTTAGATTTTTCGCACATTTGTGGATCGCAATAGTTTGTTATTGCTTTTGGTTTATACTCCAACATCAAACTGCATGCGATTACAAGTTTGAGGGTTGATGCGCCATGGTATAAGTGAAGTTGCGGAGGCACTCTAGTCTTACGTACAAACGTAAAGCTCCATTGCATAATATGTGTTATTCTTATAATCTCTCTCCCTCTCTTGATCTCTCTTGAAGTGTGGAGTAGTTTGGGATGATTTTTGTAAGTGGACCGTTCAATAAATAGAAATTTGTTATGTCTTTTACAATAAGTAGTTTCTTTAGTTTCATTTTTGGGCATCTCTGGCTCTCTCTGAGGACTTGGTCTCCTTAGTAGCGATGGTGGATACTGGATGTGAATCAAAGGGGACGACCCGACCCTTAAATAACTTTGAAAATGGATTGGGGAAACATAGAGAGAGAGAGAGAGAGAGAGAGAGAGAGAGAGAGAGAGAGAGAGAGAGAGAGAGAGAGAGAGAGAGAGAGAGAGAGAGAGATTGATGAATAAATAGATAGGCATTTCAAATTCTTCTATATGGGTCCTTAGCTTAACTCTTCAGCCCAGCAATACTTGGAGTTGAGTTTTTTTTTGGGTCGAAACGAGGCAATTTCATCTAACTAGCAAAGATAGTAAAACAATGATAACTAGCATCCAAACATAGCAAATTCCAAAAGGGGCTGTGGAGGCTTAGACAGCCAGATGGAAGGATTGTAATTCAGTCCGCATAATGATTTGCTTCCCTTAAATTAAGTTTCGAGTGGCCCAGGGGCTAGAGTCATTTCCTCATAAAAGCTCCACAATATACTTGCTGTCACTTATCACTTGGAGGATATGACCTATACTTTTTTTTTTGTTGCTAAAATGATAGGATCTGTACTTTTTTTTTGCTAAGTGGATAGGACCTGTACTTGCGGACTTGAGCTGGTAGTTCTCTGCCTCACGGACAGCTAGGGCTTCAACCTCCAAGACCTCTCTCCAATTCTGCAACTGCGCAGCTCCAAAGTTTGGTCGCCTCCATTTCTCCCTTTAGTTATGTGGGCAACAACACCACATATTCCCACTCCTCAGTCTCTCTCTGGTGCCTCATATGGCACCACCAACTCTCGCCAGCTGTATCATTGTTCGGAGTCAGTCATGTTGATAATTTGTTTGCAAAACAAATAAAGAAATGTCTTGTCCCACGTCATAAAAATATGCGTGCGTGGATCAATTTATAAGTGTGGAAGTTTTCTAGCCTTATAATCGAAAACTATGGACAAAGTTGTGTCTTTGGTGTCAACACTTACGGCCAAAAGTAGACATCTCGATCGAATAGTCAGCATTTACCAAACGAGCAGAATAATCGTATGTAATAAGGTGCAATAAAGTCACAACCACGCAACCACAAATTATAATACATATCACACCACTTGAAAATTGATTACAATGATTATTCTTAAGTGAGCTTAGCTACTTTTCATTAAATTGTAATATTAATATGTGATTTAAAAAATTAGTGTTACTTTTAAGGGAGGGAAAATTACCAAAATAGTCCTCAACCTATTACAATTGTGCAAATTCAGTCATAAACTTTTTTTTGTGCCAATTCAATTCTAAACATTTTGTATTTGTACCAATTCAGTCCATCCGGCTAATTTTGGCCGATCGGTGCTGACGTGGATGCCGACCGACGCTAGCCGTCCGACCAACACTGACATGACAATTTTTAAATATTTTTTTTCAAATTTCTTTATTTTTTCATTTTTTTCTTCCTTCATCTTCAACCTCTAGTTGGTTGCCGGACTGGCGACAAGCTAGAGACTTAGGCCGGCGAGGCTCGTTCTTGCCTAGCAGCGCCATTGCTGGGCAAGGACGAGACCTCGTCGTTGCTGGGCGAGGATGAGCCTCGCTGTTTGGTGAGGACGAGAACTCGCCATTGCCATCCTCACCTAGCAACAACGCAATGGCAAGGTCTTGACCTTACCTAGCATCAGTGTGGCTGGGTGAGGATGAGACCTTGCCTAGTAACGACAAGGTTGGGTCGGTCGTTGCCGGCGAGGTCGAGCTCGCTAGTGATTGGCAGGGCCGACCTTGCTGGACTGGCAACCAACTAGAGGTTGAAGATGAGGGACGAAAAAAAATGAAAGGGAAAGAAAAGAAAAAAAAATTAATAAAAAATATTTAAAAATTACCACTTCAATATTGGCTAAATGGCCAACGTCTACCTGTATCCACATTAGCACCAGCCGGTCAAAATTGACCGAATGGATTGAATTGGCACAAATACAAAAGATTTAAGATTGAATTGATAGAATTGCAATAGGTTTAGGACTGTTTTGGTACTTTTCTTTATCGACGCTTGATTTGAAACTCTATACTTAGGCACGAAGACTCTAACGTTGGTTCCTGGGTCCCCATGATCTAGGACCAGGTCAGTCTCTAGAACCCGAGTCCGGGTCCATCAAGGCCAGGCTAACGACCTCAGTGCTCGTGCTTGAATCCCCAATGCCCTCACTTAGGTCCATTGAGGCAGAGCCCGAGACCCGTTGCCCATACCCGGGCCCTGTTGCCCGTGCTTGAGTCCATTGAGGCTGAGCTCAAATGTGGCGTCCCAAGCACACCCCTTCCTATATATCATTCTATCCTCACACGATTATAAGAGTTCGCACGCGGAAACGTTTCTCTTTTTTTTTTTAGCAATTAAAACTTGAATTTATAACAAATAAAAAAATGTAAGGATGTCACTGGCACTAAACTTCAACATTTCTTTATTTATAAACATGGATGATACAAGGGTGAGTTCATACTAGGGAGGCTCTGTACAGTGCTACTCCCATCACTATGCTATCAACATAAGACTCACCATTTCATCTATCAAAAGCGTATCACCTATCACGTGACCCTATCCCAAAAAGTGTCGGTCACATGTCCCAAAAATGATCCTCCTCGTCCTCCAACTACAGCTCACTCCACCCCACTAGAAGCATCATCATCCCCGTCATCGGACACGTACGGTATGGGCCCTACCAGTCGCCCACCAACACGAGCATACACCGCCAAAAAACCTAACAATATAGGTCCGACAGGGGGCCCAACATCTACGGTCAAAACTGAGATACATCGCACGAACACTATCCCAGGGACATCAAGAATCTCGAACTCTGACAAGTGTCCAGAGAAGTCGATCGGGGCACCATAGCTAACTGAGGAGGAGGCGGGTAGGATAGGCATAACTAAAGATCTGTAAGAAGTTGTCAACAACAACAGTGAGCTAAGCTCAACAAGTAAAATATCTGTCAACCTATACCAAACAAGAATAGTATACATATCAACAGGCATAGGTATCACAGTCTTCTAGCTAGACTTACTAATCATAAAAATCATATTTTGTTGTGCTTATACTAGTAATTATCTCATGTGTGATACTTTAACTTAGCAATCACATTCAACAGCACGATTCAAACATACACACACAACTTCACTCTTGCTTGGGTATCATTATCTCACTCCAAGTCACATGCCCGGTGCGCTCGCCGGACACGCAAGGAGGAAAACTCCTGTCTAGCGGGATTCGGTGCGCACTCCGATCCGCTGCGGTGTATGCCAGAATTTTCAACGGCCCGCACAGGCTTCATGATATACTAACCACGGCATCCCAATCAAACTCCCAGGGCATCTAGGGCATTCTCATCCTAGGCATCACAGTCCACTGACCACGGCATCCCGCATTCCCTACGGCTCCTCGGGGCATCGTCGATTCACTAACCGACGGCATTTAATAACCCAGCAAGCCCACACATACTAATCATTTCATGCAGTACACAGTTCATCAACAACAATCATCCTTTCTCAATATCACATAATTTGTAGTTTACCACTTTAGTAGGACATATTGTAAGTCGCATTCGCGGTCTCGTTCACTAAAGCACCGCTTTGACTAATCGTCAACAATACATCCCACGACACGTGGCTAACCACATCAAGGTCTAGCATGACTCATTGGAAAGATTAGAGTTTATACATTTTGTCTCCAGAAGACATCAAATTGAGATTCCAACAATTTCATGTGGAAAATAGTAAGTCTTTATAAATTGGTAAAACTGGGCAGTCTTGCACCCGTTTTAAAATCAGACTTAAACAAATAGTTAATGAACTTTAAAAAATTCTAAATTTAGATATGTCACCGAAGACACCTTGATAAACATTTTTCATGAAGGATTCAAAGTCTAATTATGCCTTTAAATGCCTCGTTCGGGAGCTTAAAGTCAGACTAAAAACTGTTCATCAGAACAGAATCCTTGCCTCTCAAAATGAGTTCATTTCAGTATTCAAATCATCTCCAAAAATTATAAAATTTAAATATGTTGTAGATAAAGACGTCCTCAAGAACTTTTGTGAAGAAAGTTTGTTCAGAATCATTCTAGAAAATTTTATAAAAATTAAAGAATGTGAAAAGGTCACTGAAACAGAGTACCAGGGCAGTCAAACACGGATTAGAGATTTGGTGTTCGTGCTACCCAAAACAACTCCAAAAATTATGAATTAAAATATGTTATAGTTCCAGATGTTTTGAACAACTTTCATGAAGGAAGTCTAGCAAAATTCTAACCACAGAAATCTCTACAAAATCGGAAAGCAGTAAAGGTCCAGTGGAAACCGAATCTGGAAATCACAACTCAAGTTCAAGAATAATCCATGACATAATCTACACGAATTTGGTGTTCAAAAACACCCAAACCAGCAGCTAATTTCCATCACCGCCATCCATTTCCATCAATATCACTATTCATTTCCATCAATATCCTAAAGCCACGCCAACATACAACCCATTCTGATCTATTATAGGGAGGCAGAATTTCACTTGCCTTAACGGCTGAATACGGCGCGGTGCGGTTCGGAATTGGAAAGGGGACCACAGAAAATTCTTCTCAAGCCTTTCGTTGCACCTCAAGCCCACGGTGAGAAGGAACATGGCGGCATGAAGGTCTGGAAACGGCTCACCAGGATGGACAGCAAGCTGGAGGCGTAGGGCAATGAACTTGATTCAGAACAGAAGAAAACCAACGGACGAAGAGGTTACGTTTTTGGGCAGTATCGAATGATAAGGGAAGAAGAAGAAGAAGAAGAATAGGTCGGCAAGAGTGAAGAAAAATCAGAGGCTTGGGGGCTTCGCTGGACGATTCTCCTTCGCCGGTTGACTGAGGAAGAGCAGAATTTTGTTGGGGGCTTTGCTGGACAATTCTTCCTCGCCGGTTGACTAAGGAAGAGCAGAATTTTGTTGACTGAAGAAATTAAATGGGATAGCTGGGCGGTGGGGCAGTAAATGGCGTGGAAAAATGGAAAGCAAAGTAGAAGAGTGGGCTGATGATGTTGCATGAAGTCGGTGGAAAGGAAATATTGGGCAAGAATTCAACTTGGGTGGATAACTTGACTAAAGTTCATAGTGTAAATAAAGGACATGATAAGGTCAAGACAGTTAATTCGTAGCGCAACGTTAACGAATAAAATGACAGATAATTGTAGGATGGTCCTGCAGTGGTTGACAAAGTGACGGTATGGTGATTTCGTAATAACGTCCGTGTCCTCCGAAGTTGATGCTTCCATAGCTCGTCGTCGATTATTTAATTCCGACGAAACGTTCCGTTACGTACATTCGTTAAACTAGCGAATGGAATTTTGGGATGCCACATCAAAGCCCCGGTGCCCGCGCCTAATGCCCCGACACCTCGACCAAGTTACACAAAAGCCATACGCAAGATCCCAATACTCGATCTTGGATCCCCTAACACTCGGCATGAGTCCACAAACATCATGCTTGGGTCCATCGAGGCTGGGCTGGGGACCCCAGTGCTCGCGCTTAGGTTTGGGAACTCGGTGCCAAGGCCGGGCATGGGACCCAGGTGCCCATGCCCCAATCCTCGAAACCTAGGTCGTGGTCCATCAATCACTGCTAGACCCGGGACACTAGTGCTCGTACCTAGTTCTTGGCACAAGTTATTAGCACCCCAAATAGTGTATGTCTATTTACGAAAATCAAATCAAATTTATCATACTAAAAGACGGAATAGTATTCTCAATTTTGCTTTTAAGTTTCAGCTCAACACTGGAAATATTATCATTTTTCTGAAAAATAATAATCTGAAAATATTTTTTTAAAATGTTATATTTTTCGTAAAATAAATGGGGCCTAAGAGATATCAGATATCGTTAACTTATTAGCCGATAATAGATCCATAAATTAATCAGGAGCGACGAGAATGTTTGGATTTTAGATCCAGCGGCCAATTATGCATGGGACAGGTCCAGTGAAGGCGCAAGAGCTGAGTCAAGCAGTCAACCAATGCATTCCACTTCCTTTTGCTTCTTTATATGAGGGTTAAAATCTTAATACAAAGAAAAGATCAATCGCAATCGTAGTAATAAGCTAATGCTGTCGGGTGTATTATAATGTTCGATATTTCTTTGCCTTATTCTAGAGGCAAGGCAAACTTCCGCTTTATACTGTTTTTTTCTCTTCCTCTTAACAATGATTTAGGGTGAGTTTGTTTTGGTAAAATTATTTTTCAAGAAAGTGTTTTCCGGACTTACATTTATTTGGTTATCCGAAAATGATTTGGTTAATTGAAAATACTTTCCGATCAAAGAAATTATTCATGTATAAATTTAGGAAAGTGAATTCCCTACTTTAAGAAGGTGAAAACACTTTTCAAAATTGATTATCTTAAATTTATTAATATTTTATTTTATTTTTTTATTTTTTTTTATTTTTCCTTCTTCCTCCCTCCGCCGATCGCCAGCCTTGGCGGCCACAAGCAACTGTCCACAAGTGGGCCGGCCTAAGGCGAGGCTGAGCTCGCCAGATCCCGGCAAGCTAAAGTCTCATCAACCTCAGCGCACCAAGCTTGAGCTCGCCAACATCGTGTGAGCCCCTACCTCGCCGCCTTGATCTCACCTCGACCTCGCCCGAGGCCGATGAGCTTGAGGCTAGGCAGATCCAGGCAAGCTAGGGTTCAACCGAGGCTGGCGAGCCTGAGCTCGGCTAATCCTGGCGAGCTTGCGGCTCGCCTGGGGTCGTTGCCGAGGTGTCACCGGCGGGTCGCGTCGGAGGAAGGAGGAGAAAGAAAAGGAAAGAAAAGGAAAGAGAAGAAAAAAGAAAAAGGAAAGAAAAAAAGAATTAAAAATTCGAATTTAAAAAAAAGAAATTTAAAATTTCGATTATTTAAAATAAAATTATTAAAATAAAAAATAATTAAATATTTTGATTTTTTTTATCTAAGATAAAGTCATGAGATTGAAATCATTTTCCAATAAAATCTAAACATTAGAAAACCATTTTGATTACATATTACCAAACGAACCGTTTTCCTTTATCATTGAGTTTTTTACGAAGCAAACACATTCTTAGACTCCGTTTCTTTTGCAAAAAAAAAAATAACATTTTCTGAAAAATGTTTTTAGAAAGTCATTTTCTAGGGAAATATCAATATTTTCTAGTGTTTAGCTGAAACCTAAAAATTAATTATAAAATATTTTCCGTCATAGATTTTCCTAAATAGACATATACTATTTGGACACCATTAACTTGCGCATGGGCAACTAGAGAAACAGGCACAGGCACCAAGGTCCCGAGCTCAAATCCTTAGCTCCTGGACACGAGCAACGGCATTGGTTCCAAGTACATAGAAGTTGGGCCCAAGAATTTGGTGCTCGTGCTCAGGACCCCAGCGCTCGTGGCTAGGACCCTAGTGCCCATGGTTGGCATGATTGGTGCTGATATGAATAAACTTTACAATTTTTTAATATTTTTCTTTTTTCTTTTCTTTCTTTGTTCTTTTATTTTATAACTCTAGGCCAGCGAGGGCCTCCACGCCCTCACCAAGAACCAGGCAAAGGGACCCTCGTGTGTGGCTTGCATGGACTCATGGCCCTTGCCCAGACTGGGCGAAGGCGTTGCGGCCCTCGTCGGCCAATAAGTAAGGGCATCGTGGCCCTCTCCTTGATTTGGGCGATGGCCCTGTGGCCGATGAGGGTGCAAAGGCCCTTGCCCAAACCTTGCCTATAACGGGTGACCTTGCTAGCCCACAGTAAGGGAAAAAAAAGAAAGGAAAGAAAACCAAAAAAAATATTTAAAATATATTAAAAATTTTAAAAATAAAAATTATTAATATCAATGTCGGCCGGCCGTACCACATAGGACAATTAGTGTTTATGTCAGTAATTTTTGATAAAAAAATTTGGTCAAATGGATCATATTAGCAAATCATGAAAAGATTTTGGATTTAATTGACTCAATTATAAGGTTTAAGACTACAAGTGTACAAGTGCAACAGTTTAAAACTTTTTTTTTGTACTTTTCCCCTTTTCCTCCATATTTCCTTTCATCTTTACTTTTCCTGAAAATTTGCTCTTTATTATTCTCGTAATGTTTTTCTTTTTGGTCAGGTACATTCGGGCGTTCACAATCAACAAAGAACCCCTTTCCACAATGCCGAGTCGAATTTGAGTATAATGATCACCGATATTCACTTTCTGGTGAAACACGTAAGAAAACCATTCTTACCATTATGATGTGATTGACTATAATGTGTTGTACACCTAGAATGCACTCTTATCAGAAAGTGGCTTAATTTCTTTGAGAGAATCTATTTGGGGGCAGAATCAAGAAGATTCTTCTAGGAGAACTAAGAATCTAGCGCACTACTAATTCCTAGAGACAATAGATATAGAATATTATGATGTTTACCCACTTAGGTAATTGTTATGTAAGTGACATCCCTGAATTCATTCACTATTATTTGCTATATCCCATCTGATATCGAGCCACACGGTTTTGTCCATGAGCGTACATGTAGATACTTTTCCATAAAGTCGCATATCTTGGTAGGCTGCGTTTGGAAACACTTTGGGGGAAAGTCTTTGGGAAAATGCAAAGGACTTTAAGTTAAAGGAGTTTTTCAAAATGCAAGTTATGTTTGGTAAGTTATAATTTAAAAGTCCATTGTAAAGTAACTTTTAGTAAAATAGTGTTTGGAAAAATTATACTTGCAAAGTAAATTTTTCATTTTAAATTATAAAAAGTTAAAACACTTCGCCGGCCGGCGAAGGACGATCTGCCGCCGGCGACCTAGATCCGGCGCCGGCGGCCCTCGAGGGTTGTCTGCGTTGCACGACCTCAGCCGGCCCTCGCCTGGGTCGCGTGACCCATCCCGGCGGTCGTGCAACCCTAGGCGACGGTCGCTGGGTTGCGCGACCACGCCGGCCCCTCTCCAGCCCGTTGCCGTCCCCTCACAGTCACGCCGACAGAGGTCATCGAAGAAGACGATGAACAGTGAAAGACCAGGCCAAAATCGGAAAAACAAAAAATAGGTGAGGGCAGTTTCGGAAGAAATTTTTTTACTTACCTCGGCACTGTTGCATGCCGAAAAAGCCAGAAAGCCAAAGCAGGTAAGGGGGAGCCTTGGGCTCAAGGCCTTTTAAAGGCTTTGAAAATGCTAGCATTTGGAAAATGGGCTCCCAAAAATAAATGCCAAACACATTAGCATTTGCCTAAGGGCCTTTAGAGGTCCAAAGAGCTTTGTAAAGCAGTTCCCAAACGCAGCCGTAGTGTCTTAGCCAGAGCATGCTTAACTTTGGAATTTCAAAGCAAATGTTGCCATTAAGTCAAAGAACGCACATGTGAGTGAATTTTGATTTTTACATATATATTCCAGACAAGTTCTTTCCCTGTTCGATGCCTCCTTCATTATCCTATAAGCCTGTTAAGAACCTCTCCTTATCTGAGCCCTCTAGCCCAAGCGGTCACTTCATGCCTTCGTTGGACCAGATCGTTACAAATGCCATGCTTCACAATTTGATAGTTGGGTACTTCAAGAGAATTTGCAATTCATCATACACTGTCGATGCTTAATGCTCTTTATTTCGTCATGCTCCCACTCAATGGTCGACAGATAATGTGCGACGAATATGACATCATTGGTTGGTTATTACGTAATGAAGAGAAATATGCAACCATGCCCACATTGCGATTTAGTGGAAACATTTGTCAGAATGATCTACTGTTCATAAGGAGTTGGATATCAATACCCGTGGAACCTATGAAATTTAAGCAGATGGTCATGATGGAAACAAAGCCTAGGGTTACCCGATGCATGGCTTTGTCGTCGTGCGCCTTGTTCATTCGTTCTATCATGGAACGGGATCTTCTAAAATTTGATGGATAATTTTTAAAGTTATCGTTCGGTAGAAAGTAGACACTTCATCATTCCTCCTCTCCCCGTACGTCTAAGGAAGAATTTTCGATGTGTGAGAAATGAAAATTACTATGAATTCAATAAGCACAAGCAAATAAAACAAGTCACTACAAAAAAACTGATTTTTTCCAACAAAATTTCCAACGAAAAATTTGAAAAAATTCGTTGGAAAATGAATTTCCAACGAATTTTCCAACGAAAAAAAATTGGTTGGTAATAGGTCGTTGGAAATTTTTCCAACGAAAAATTTCAATTTTCGTTGGAAATTTGCAACGAATTTTATTTCGTTGGAAAATTCGTTGGAAAACTCGTGGCTAAATTCGTTGGAAAAATTAGAAAAAAAAATTTTTGGTCGAAAAATCGTGGAAATTTTTTTTCCAACGAAATTTTTTTTGTTGGAAAAATTACAAATTTTTTTTGGTCGAAAAATCGTGGAAAATTTTTTTCCAACGAAAAATTTTTCGTTGGAAAACTTACAAAATTTTTTTTGTTCGAAATTTCGTGGAAATTTTTTTCCAACGAAATTTTTTTTTTCGAATTTTTTTTTGAATTTTTTTTTTCGAATTTTTTTTGAATTTTTTTTTTCGAATTTTTTTTGAATTTTTTTTTCGAATTTTCTTTTGAATTTTTTTTTCGAATTTTCTTTTGAATTTTTTTTTCGAATTTTCTTTTGAATTTTTTTTTTCGAATTTTCTTTTGAATTTTTTTTTTCGAATTTTCTTTTGAATTTTTTTTTTCGAATTTTCTTTTGAATTTTTTTTTCCGAAATTTTATTTCGGAAAATTGCCCTCGCCGTCGGCGAGGGCCAGCCTCGTCGCCGGCGAGGGCCGAGCTCGCCCAGATCTGGGCGAGCTCGGCCCTCGCCATGGCCGGCGAGGGCCAGCATCGTCGCCGGCGAGCGCCGAGCTCGCCCAGATCTGGGCGAGCTCGAGCTCGCCGGCCATGGCGAGCTCGGCCTTCGCCATGGCCGGCGAGGGCCAGCCTCGTCGCCGGCGATGGCCAAGCTCACCCAGATCTGGGCGAGCTCGCCCAGATCTGGGCGAGCTCGACCCTCGCCGGCGACG
Organism: Syzygium jambos; assembly: GCA_031216235.1. Lineage (NCBI taxonomy): Eukaryota > Viridiplantae > Streptophyta > Magnoliopsida > Myrtales > Myrtaceae > Syzygium > Syzygium jambos. The sequence continues at coordinate 6,098,277 of CM062229.1, read as the reverse complement.
AGGCTTGGTGGCGTCGGGGGCGTCGGGCGCGTCGGAGGCGTCGGGGGCGTCGGGGGCGGCCCTGCATGGCCGCGGCGGCGCCTTTGGGGAGGGAGCCGACGTCGCGGAGGGAGCCGCCTAGGGTTTTCCCGGCTCCCGATTCTCGCTCCCCATCCCTCCTCGGCTACTGCTCCGCGGCAATGCCGCCCTCCTCCTCCTCCTCAGCCGGCGGCGGCGGCGGCTCCTCCCTCGGGCGAGGCCTCGATCGGATCTCGGCGCTCCCGGTGCCGTGCTGCTCGGCGGTGCCCCTTCTCTGATTCGGAGCTCACGGCGGCGCCTTTGGCGAGGGAGCCGGAGCCGGAGCCGGAGGAGGAGGGGGGCAGCGGGGGAGGAGGCGGAGGGGGAGACAGAGGGAGAAGAGGAGGAGGGGGGCAGCGGGGAGGAGACGAAGGCGATGCAGAGAGACAGAGAGAGAGAGAGAGAGAGGAGAGAGAGAGAGTGAATGAATGTGAAAATTTAGGGGGAGCGCGAAAATTTTGAACATGAAAATAGTAGGGTTTTCGTTGGAAATTTCCAACGAATTTTCCAACGAAAACGGTACACACTAAAATAATTGCGGGAAATTGAAATTCGTGGGAAAATTCGTTGGAAATTTCCAACGAATTTTTTTCGTTGGAAATTTCCAACGAATTTTCCAACGAAAATTGTACACACTGAAAAAATTCCCCGGAAATTGAAATTCGTTGGAAAATTCGTTGGAAATTTCCAACGAATTTTCCAACGAAAATTGTCCACTATGAAAAAATTGCCGGAAAATTGAAATTCGTTGGAAAATTCGTTGGAAATTTCCAACGAATTTTCCAACGAATATAAAAAATGTGGAATAAAAATGAATTTTTTTTAAATCGTTGGAAAATTCGTTGGAAATTTCCAACGAAAAAAAATTCGTTGGAAATTTCCAACGAAAAAAAATTTCGTTGGAAAGTTCCAACGAATTTTCCAACGAATATTAAAAATGGGAATAAAAATGAATTTTTTTTAAATCGTTGGAAAATTCGTTGGAAATTTCCAACGAAAAAATAATTCGTTGGAAATTTCCAACGAATTTTCCAACGAATATTAAAAATGGGAATAAAAATGCATTTTTTTAAATCGTTGGAAAATTCGTTGGAAATTTCCAACGAATTTTCCAACGAATATAAAAAATGCCGAATAAAAATGAATTTTTTTAAAATCGTTGGAAAATTCGTTGGAAATTTCCAACGAAAAAAAAATTCGTTGGAAATTTCCAACGAATTTTCCAACGAATATAAAAAATGCCGAATCAAAATGAATTTTTTTAAAATCGTTGGAAAATTCGTTGGAAATTTCCAACGAAAAAAAAATTCGTTGGAAATTTCCAACGAATTTTCCAACGAAAATTGTCCACTATGAAAAAATTGCCGGAAAATTGAAATTCGTTGGAAAATTCGTTGGAAATTTCCAACGAATTTTCCAACGAATATAAAAAATGGGGAATAAAAATGAATTTTTTTAAATCGTTGGAAAATTCGTTGGAAATTTCCAACGAATTTTCCAACGAATATAAAAAATGCCGAATAAAAATGAATTTTTTTAAAATCGTTGGAAAATTCGTTGGAAATTTCCAACGAAGAAAAAATTCGTTGGAAATTTCCAACGAATTTTCCAACGATTATAAAAAATGTGGAATAAAAATGATTTTTTTTAATTCGTTGGAAAATTCGTTGGAAATTTCCAACGAAAAAAAATTCGTTGGAAATTTCCAACGAATTTTCCAACGAATATAAAAAATGGGAATAAAAATGCATTTTTTTAAATCGTTGGAAAATTCGTTGGAAATTTCCAACGAAAAAAAATTCGTTGGAAATTTCCAACGAAATTTCCAACGAAAATTGTCCACTATGAAAAAATTGCCGGAAAATTGAAATTCGTTGGAAAATTCGTTGGAAATTTCCAACGAATTTTCCAACGAATATAAAAAATGTGGAATAAAAATGAATTTTTTTAAATCGTTGGAAAATTCGTTGGAAATTTCCAACGAATTTTCCAACGAATATAAAAAATGCCGAATAAAAATGAATTTTTTTAAAATCGTTGGAAAATTCGTTGGAAGTTTCCAACGAAAAAAAAATTCGTTGGAAATTTCCAACGAATGTTGCGACAAAAAATTTTTCGTTGGAAATTACCAACGAATTTTCCCACGAAAATTTTTTCGTTGGAAATTTCCAACGAATTTTCCAACGAAAATTTTATCGTTGGAAATTTCCAACGAATTTTGTCATTCGTTGGAAAATTTGTCGCAAATTTGCGACGAAAATTTTTCGTTGGAAAATTTTCGTGGCAAAAATCCGTTTTTTTTGTAGTGAGTGATCGATTGTAGAGGTGATCAATTCTAGAGTGAGTTGATTCTAGATCTAGAACTTGAAACCTACCTTGTTATAACCGGTTCTCGGTTTTTAGAACTTAGAATTTATCCTGTTTGTCCTAGAACCTATTTTAGAACATACTCTATTTTTTTAGTCCAATTTCAGGGTCTACTCGAGAACCTCTTTTTCTTTTATTTTTTTTCTGGTTTCATTTTTTCCAGCAAAATTATATGAGTAGCAATGGAACGATTCAAAGTAAAATATGAATAATAAAAATCACTATCCGCTAAGAGCAACAATCCCTAAGATGAGCAATAAAATTTACTACCATCAAAGCAACAATCCAAAATATAGTAATAGTATGATATACAATGTTTTTTTTAACACAAGCTAAAATCAGTTTAAATGAGTCTTCACTTGGAACTGGGAGCCAGAGCAGTTCCAACCAGTTCCCAAAAAATGAAACCAATCCCTGAACCTATTTTCGGGTGGTCCGGTTCGGTTCTCGGATAAACCCGATCCGATTGCACACCCTTAGAGACATATGTATGCTTATATAATAGTAGAAAAGCATCCATGCCGATAGCATGCAGAGAATAATGCTCTAAGGAAAAATGACATAAATGGTCTTTAAACTTTGGCCGAATGTGCAATGAGGTCCTTGAAGTTTTAATTTGTTCAATGTGGTCCCTGAATTTTTAATACATGTTCAATTTACTCCCCGAACTATATAAAAATATTCAATATTGTCCCTAAACTTGAATTAATTAAAGGACATCATTGAACATTTTTATGTAGTTCAAGGACTAAGTTGAACATGTACCAAAATCCAAGGACCACATTGCACATCAAGCTAAAGTTCATGGACCCATTGAATAAATTAAAAATTTAGGGACCACATTGCACATTGGGCCAAAGTTCAAGGATCATTTGCATCATTATCCCTTGCTCAAAATGGCGGTGCAACATGTTGGTGACATTTTGCTCTCTAAGCTTGATGGTAATTGATTGCCTTGTTGAGGAAGAAATTTAAAGGATATGTTTTGTAACAATTGTTTTTTTCCCCTCATTTATGTAGTCTAAGAAAAGCTCTGCTGCTCTTCATGAGCTTAAAATACAATGGGTATTGAAAAAAATAAAAGACATATATAGAAATTCTTCGGAAATTCTATATACAATGGGTAATATAGAAATTCTTCAGAAATTTCAGCATTCTTTATAATGTCATTAATGGGAGGCTTATATAAACAATTGACTTGAAAGAATAAGTAGTTGAAAAAGGTTTTTTTTTTTTTGGTAAGATAAGTAATGTATAAACTTTCCAAAGCGAAGCTTACAAGCAAAGAAGCCGAACACAAAAACCCCGCACATATAGCGACACCTACATGTGTCCCAATAGGTGCAAAGGTGTTACGGCTAAACAAGGTACAAAGCAGTACAAAAAGGCTTAGACATCAGCCAACAGCCTGTGAAAGATATATACAAGAACTCCAAGGCAAGTTACACGAATATGGACGAAGAAATGCCCCAATTGGATTGGATCTTCCTATTGCGGGGAGTGTCTTGAACAGGATGTATAGATAACCCTCTGTCCCGAACTACATTTACAATGTGATTGCGCATGGCTGGTAAGCACATAGGCTTGTTCCTAAAGAGCATATGATTCCGTTCGGACCAAATAATATGACATAAGGCACCAAGAGAGAATCGAGCAATCCGATGTTGGAAGTTGTTACCACTAATGTATTTGCTTGCCCATCGAAGATTATCCACCCAAGGTTTATTCCGCCAAGAGAGATTACAAGTGTTTGCCCAAAACAATGCAAGGGACCCCGTGAATTGGCACCCAAAAAACAAGTGATCAATGACTGTATTTAACTGGTTGGAAAAGGTTAAGGTATGGAATGAGGTAAAAAGCGCAATATCTGTAAATAGATCATCTAGGGTTTGCATAACTTTAAAAATCTTGAAACAAAAAAACTCCAACTTTACGTGGTTGGTTGGGATATTAGGACATTTCCAACACATTGTTCAAATCCCATAAAATGCATACAAACTGATCTGAATCATATCTACATGCATAGCCCACAAGTTTGTATTTAACTGGTAAGTGAGGCATCCAGTTTCGCGTCCTCCATGTAGCTGGCCTCGTATTTGTGCCCATAATTTATAAAAGAAGAGCATTGAAACTAATATTATGACAAGGAACCAAAATTTCAGAGGACAACGCTAGAATATCGACAGAAATCAATCAAATGTCTACATAAACTTATCAAGATGGCTAATATTCATCATTCACGTGCATCAGATCAATCAATGTACTAAACTCTGAGGGTTATGGAAAATAAGGGGAGATCACATTTTTGGTCCTTATAGTCTTGGGAGAAGACATTTTTTAATCCTGGTCCTTTGTTGGGTTGCAACTCTAATCAGATAAAATAGTCCTTATCAAGGCTGCTAATGCTAATCTCTTGACGTTGAGCAAGGGGAGCATCATTGCACGTTTTAATACTATGGGGAGTCCAAATCATGCAGTGTGACGTGGGGATAAGCATCCGTTCCTTTTCCCTTGGTCTTTTTTTAAAATTTGGGGAATTATTTTGATTGATAAGGAGACAAACCCTCAATAATTTGCTGGGGACATTCCATAAATTAATCAATGACTCGACCCCATGCTTACTCTTGATTGAGGGTTGATCGAATTAGCATAGAGCCATGGACAGGAAGAGGTGGAGAGACAGCTAACGTTGGATGGGTCCTGAGATGTCAATCCGTGTTGTCTGCCTTCATCATGCAGGAGGTTTTGATCTTAGTCATAGATCCTAAATTAATAAAATCTGGGTAAATGAATCGCATGATTCATAAACTTTGACCCAATATATAACGTGGTTCTTGAACTATAACTTTATTCAATGTAGTCCTTGAACTTTAACCTAATGTGCAATGTCATTTTTGAACTTTTAATTTGTCTAATATGATCCCTGAACTTTTGGTAAATGTTCAATTTACTCCCTAGACTGTATGAAAATGTTCAGTATTTTTCATGAACTTGAATTAATGAAAGAACAATATTGAATATTTTCATACAGTCTAGGGACTAAATTGAATATTCACCAAAAGTCCAGAGACCATATTAAACAAATAAAAAGTTCATGGACAACATAGCAAAGTAAGCTAAAGTTCAGGAACCATAGTGCACATTGAGCTAAAGTTCAATGACTATTTATATCCTCATCCCTAAAATATGATGAAAATTCATTAAATTCATGAATCTAGACGTAAATTGGACCATGTACATAAGAGACATTGTATATCGCCATGCATTTAGCTCTTGGGAAATCTTACAGTACTTACTTTTTGATTTTTGTAGATCCGAGACACTTGAAACTTTTCAAAAAACCCATATATTTACATGTAAAATCGTATGTATTCTTTTTTAACTATAATTTTCACATTTTTTCCTGTAAATGAAAAGAAGATATTTCCATGTAACCCCTTTAGAATGGACAAAGGTATGGCCTCAACTCAAGGCTTTATTTGATCTAGATCTCAAACTAGATATGACAAAACACTCTTAATCAAGCACTTGGACACAAAGTGGACTATGCACAACGTATTCACCACATAGCTTAAAAGTTACTCAATGATTAACATTGCATGATGCATCACGTCACTTGGTATTTTTTTATTAGAAGAGGATAAGTGGTCCCAGATTGCTGGCAATTGAGTCGGTATTATATGTTGGCTTGAAGTCTTTAACTAATGATGTCCATAGCAAGCAAAAGAATCTTAGATTTGATCCTATGGTCCTCCAAAGAATATCGGTCTGGTCTTTTGGTCGCTAACTTGTTGAGTAAGTGGTTCATGCTGGCCTCTGTCTCTCTCTCTCTCTTTCTCTCTCATATGGTTAAATATGTATATTTTTTGAAACCGTAAGTTTGTAACCTCACTTCAACAGAAGTGTGACCTCCGGTACCGCTGGGGGACTTGCCGCCTTGCCCGTGGAGAATCGCTCCCTCTGCCCCTCCCTCCTTGCGGTGACCTTAACAAGTTCATCATGGCCGTTATGGCTCTCACGGCAACCTTGCCAAGGTCCACCACGAGTCACGGCGATCTCGAATCGAGGTCGTGACGACCATGGCAGGGTACCAAGAGCAACAGCTACAGCGACCTTGACTATCTTTAGGTTGTTGTGGCTAAGGGTGAGCATCGGGTTTACTTCAACTGGGGAACCGGCCGGAATTGTTATGGTCGATTTCGTTCCAAGTCGGTTCTGGGGAGAATTGGTTCGGTTCCCGGTTTTAAGGCTACAACTGTCGCTTTTACTAAGGAACCAATTCGACTAGGCCAAGTCTTAGGTTGTATTGATTTTGACCAAAAAAAAAAGCGTTTGCAACCATAATATTTGAATCATGGATTTCAATATAATCAAATGCTCACATAACCACTTGACCAAGGAATGTTTTATAATGTATAAAATTTGGATTCTAACCCAAAACATAAGAATGGGATTTTCCAAGTTGAACTGAGAACCGACGATTCCAAATCCAGCTGATTTGGTGCTCGATTCCAATCTTTTGGAAGCAAAGGTCACAGAGTTAGTTTTTGATTCTAGGTTGAGAATTGACCCACCTTGAAAGGGATCACTCTTAGATGGGGTAGTCGTAGAGAGAGAGAGAGAGAGAGAGAGAGAGAGAGAGAGAGAGAGAGAGAGAGAGAGAGAGAGAGAGAGAGAGAGAGGCAGCAGCAAGAGGTGTCCATTGCCAGCGAGGTCCATGGCACTGGAGGTGATGGCTGGTGGTGGTGGAGGTGGTGGCAGACTTAAATTAAGATTTTGGATGAATTGGTGTGTTTATGGTTTTAAATTAGGATTTTTTGGGTGTCCATGATGGAGGTATTTTAGTCATTCCAATGAGATTGTGGGAGCAAACTCGAACTTTCAAAAGTAAACTTATGTAAGTGGTGAAGTGGTGAAAAGTCGGCCACTTTCGCGATAATTCATCCAAATTAAAGGGAAAATTCATTTTGATTGGCCAAGGAAACCACGACATGAGATACGGTAGATAAAATAAATCCCGTAAGAGCGATATGTTGGAGTATCTCTCTTTTTTGGTTTGATATTGGACTCTACTGTTTTATGAAATATAGTTATTTCGAGATATGAATCCACTACCTCTCGTAAGATGTTTCCTTTGATATCTCAATTAGTACATACTTATATGCATCGAATGAGATTGAGTGAGACATGAAGAGAAGTATTTGGAGAGGACTTTTAACTATTGTTTTGTCTAAATAAAAAAGTAGCCAATGCAATTTGCAGATTGAAAAATGACCTTAACTGGGAACTTTATTTGTTCAATTGGCATGATAACTAAATTACCGGGGAGCTGTTGCAATTAGGGGCCATCAATAGGCGAGCTGGGCAGCCCTCGTATTTGGATGGGATTAGCCCAAAATTATGGTCTAAACTCTCGTCCAGGCCTACCCAAAATTCCCTTTGGTCATTGTGGCTTCGATGGTCATAAATTTGATTGCACCAATTTGACAAATAATAGAATTTGATTGCACTTTTTGAAAGTTTTAAGATTCAATTGTACTTTCGTAATAAGTTTTAGGACTTCTAGTATACTTTTGCCGATCTACTCGCAAGCAATCACACACACAAACATGAAAGACCTCGACTCTTATCGAAAGACCGCGACTCTTATCATTGTTCAGTGTTTACCTCACATCCCGAGCACGAAATTCATCAAGCCAAGATGAAAAAGAAATGGAAAAGAATGGAGAACGACTGTTCTCAGCTCTTTCAGCTGTGATCCTAGACAGACTGGTCATGTATAAATAGCTGTCCACATAGTAGAGTCAGTGTCCAGTAACTCAGTGGAGAGAGAGAGAGAGAGAGAGAGAGAGAGAGAGAGTGTTCTGGGCATTTCTGGTGGAATTCAACGAGCACACAGTTAATCTCTTTCTGTGGTTAGAGGGAGATTCCGCCGATTCGGGATCCATCCAAGAAACACCACTTTCTCTCTTGATTCTCGGGAAAAAAGAAAAGGTAAGCGTTAGTAACTTTCCACTCTGTCAGAAAAGAACGGAAGCCCTTTTATTTTGCAAGCTAATTAATCCTCTTTTATTATTCACATCTGATGTTTTTTTTCCTTTACTTTTCTTCCTCTTCTTGAGTTTTCACGACGTTTGCCAGAAATCAAGGTTCCGTTTTCTGCAAAACCCTTTAGCTGACGTGACGAATGGCATTGAATTAGACTGGAATTCCATGACATAAGATTGACATTAGCTGGCAATCCCATGAGCAGCGTCGAGTTTCACTTACCATTTTCGAAGAATGACTATATTTCCATATCAGTCGGCCTTCACACTTTAGGCAATAGCATTACTACCGGTGCAGAACATAGGCCTGCAAATCTTGAATATATGGGAATTGATTGATGAGTCCTTCACACGAGTCCATACGTCCCCGATTGGATCTCCTACATAATTCTTTTCTGGGATTCGTTTTCGGGTGACTTTCTTCGTTTTCATCAAGGACTGAGTCTGTCGAGTTGCACAGGAGAGAGAGGGAAAAAACATGAAGAATTCAGTTTCTGAGCAGAGTTTCTACATTGAAAGTGACGAGGAAGAAGAAAGGGATGAAGAGAATGGGTTCGGCAAAGGCGGCAGCCGCGGTGACGGAAATGAATCGGATTCCTCCGCTTCCTCGGCGGAGAACCGCCATCAGAACAGGCCCAGCTCTTACAACACCTCCTGGCCTCAAAGTTACAGGTCTCCTTTTCCTCTCAATTATTTCTGCTAGATTTATCATTGGATGAACGACTCGTGTGCTTGGACTTAGCTTTGTCATTGAATTTTTCCGCATATTAATAAACCAAAGGCAAGCGTGTAAACTAATTAATCCGAAACATACATTTAGTGATTCTTCTAAATTCAAATGAATACATTATTTTTGCCATATAATTGATACAATCAAAGACCAATTAATTAATCGCTTCTGATAATCCGTGTTTCAGGCAATCCATCGATCTCTATAGCAGCGTGCCGTCGCCGAGCATCGGATTCCTCGGAACCACGCCGCTGTCGAAACTAAGCGGCTCATTCCTCTCGTCGTCGGCGCTGACACGGAGACACACTCCGGAGATACTGTCGGAGGTCGCAAAGCCGCTTCTGCCAGAGCAGAAGGAGGAACTGCCGCAGCAGCGGCGGAGCTCTCGCGCGCTGCTCCCTCCACTACCACGGAAGGCATCGGTCCGGAAGGATGAGAAACCGTCCAAAGGGGCTGCCCACGAGCTGCCAATGTCTCGCCAGAGCTCTTACGGACAAGCTGTGCTCAATGGTACGTTGAGTCTTCGTTACATATTGCCCAATATTCTTTTACAAGTCGTGGCATGTTAATTTCAACATATATCCATAAAACATAATCGACCAATCACAATGTTTATTAGGCAGTGCAATATGAGACATTGCTTGTGATATTCTACTTGTTTTACCGACGTCGGAGCGAATGAATAATGATGTTTTAACTATAGTATGTAGTCCCCAAATTACAGCATATATCTAGGTGTAAAAATCCATGTTTGTTCACATCCAAAACAACTGAGAGAGAGACTAGTCAAGACACGACATCGATGTCCAAATCTAATTAAGATCACAAAATCTTATAAGTGCGAATTGGAGCAGATCGGATGAGTTTGACAGAGCAATCCTGCCTTCACTACGTTTGTCCATGTGCACATATCGACTCTCCTCATCAAATTTGATCTGTACCTTAAAAAGGGAGAAACAAGAAAGGGACTTCAAATCCATCCGACAAAACTTTCTGGTCGAGATTTTGGTCCACGGTCGTGATAGCTTATAGCGCCTACTAGAAACGGCCTTACCAAGTTTTAAGACGTTTTGGCTTTAAAGCCGGCCGTACTAATCGATGCAATTCGGAATGATGTGATGTCTTAAATACTAAACCCATTTGGCCTGACACATTAAAACATGTAAATTTAAAACACATAAGATTAGACCACTGTGATAATGTGCGGTTGATGATCATGATGTGAATATGCGGTAGAGAGGCCACGTGGGGGGAGTGGGGCCCACGGCGGCCCTATGATTTATTGCTATGTGAGTTGGATATGACTTATGGTGGCGTTTTCTTCTCGCCACTTGCCTTCTCAGGATTTTTTCTCCGAGCCTTCGGATGATTTTTCATATCCTCACGTCGGCCGGTCCACTACCACATCAAATAGAACTCCTCACCTTGATATCCCTGTAGATTGTGTTTGTCTGAATGAATATAATTTGCGAATTCAGTTTTTTTGAACTTTCACGCATTTAGTTTAGTTAAAAGAAAATCAGTTACGGCCGTAGAAAATATGCATCGTATAATAAGGAAAATAAATTCCCTGCTGTGAAATAGAAAAATATTTGCTTTGAATGCACCCTAATTATTGTGATCATGGGCAATTCTAAATATAGTCTCTAGATCGAAATAACACAGTCAATTCTTCCTGATATTGTGATCATTCAACATTCGTATCATTATATACCTTAAAATTGCAACAGCATGGGAATTGTTTACAGTTTTTTTTTCCTTTTTGGGTCAGCTAGCATGCTATATAATATTTCATATAGCCCCAGCTTAATTTAAGACTTATCTAGACGAGATCATTGGATGCACGTGAGAAAAATTCTTATATATTCCATGTTCTCTTGCAATCCTCGGTCGTGATCTCTGTCTTCTTTGTGTGTTTTTCTTCTTTCTTTGATTATTTTAAGTTTGTGAAATCTTGGCTTGTGGTGGGTAGGTGGTCGGAATGAATCAGCCTATGTTTATTGCATGATGGCACATGGTGCACATGAACCGTTCAGCTGCCCAACAAATATATGTTGTTGCCCATACCATGGTCAAAGAAGTATACACTAATAATGCACGAAGGACAGAAACATTAACACCAACTTTTGTTTAGTAACTTTCTTCGGATACAGCAATAAGACAAGAACGTCTCCCTTTTCATAACTTGGATGTATTGTTAATTCTGGGAATTCCACTTTTGGTCCTCAAACTTGCATGGTTAATTGAATCTAAGTGCTTGAACTTTTGATTTGTCTAATCAAATCCTTAAACTGGCATGCTTTTCTGATCAACTCCATCCAAGCTCCAATCCGGTTTGTTGGACCCGATTTGTGTGTCGGAACGGGCAAGATGTTTGACGTGGAAAGTTCAAATGCAAAGCCGGTGTTAAGAGATCGATTTACTCAAATTTGGGTTGTGATCTTTAGAGCCCTTAGGTCTCTCAAACTATTCCTACTTTTCAAATTCTGTGCAATTTACATTACCTACGAGCAATACTTGTTTCGATGAGTTCGTGTGTTTTTTGTTTAATTCATAAAAACCTTCTCTATAGGCATGAACGTTCTATGCGGAGTTGGGATACTGTCAACACCATATGCAGCAAAAGAAGGAGGGTGGGCCGGAATGTCCATATTGATCGTGTTCGGGGTGTTGTCCTACTACACTGGAATCCTACTGCGTCACTGTCTGGACAGCCAACCTGGGCTCGAGACTTACCCGGACATCGGTCAAGCCGCATTTGGTACTCTCGGACGGATTGCCATCTCGGTAAAACGTCATATTCACATGCTCATTTCTAGACAGTAAACTTGAATGACTACGACACTACTGTAGATCCCAGGGATAAATGTTTCTTCCGTCATGAAAGAAAAACTTGGATTGGCCTCTGACATCGGTTTCTTTTCTTGTGTGTTGTCTTTGTGGGTGCAGATTATTCTGTACGTGGAATTATATGTAAGTACAGTTGGCTAATTCAGGGAGTATTTCTTGTGATTTTCTTTACTTGTAATGTCTTTAAGAATGTGACGAGGGCAACTTGGGACCAAGTCATCTTATACATTTACTGAGTTATACTTCATACTTCTTGATAATATTGGGGTCGTATATCTTTTTTGGGCAGACTATTGGGGTTTTCTATCATCGTTTCTTGTTTTATACGGTGATTTAATATGATTTTTCTTTGTTTGTTTTTACGAGTATATATGTTGTGTCTGCAGGCATGTTGTGTGGAGTACATTATATTGGAAAGTGATAACCTGTCGTCCCTGTTCCCAAATGCACAAATCAGTTTGGGTGGATTTCATTTGGACTCGCATCACTTGTTTGCTTTGATGACCACGCTCGCTGTTCTTCCTACTGTTTGGCTTCGAGACCTCAGTGTCCTCAGTTACATCTCCGGTGAGTTAACTTCATTTCTTGATTGCCAATATGGGAATTTCAAATAAAAGCTCTTGTTACACTATCGGAAATCTACGCCGATCAATCTCCGAATCCATTCATCATGTGCATAAATTGTTGAAAGCTTATGATGGCACGTTTTGCATTTTTAGTATGCTGAAATGGTGCTCTTGTTTTGGCCAAAACAAGTACATTGGCGAAAAGATTGGGCCTTGATCACTGTCTTAAGATGATTTCGATGTGTGAAAAGGGCGTATGTAAAACACAACCATGCATTGCTATGTTGGTTATTCTGTGCATGACATTTCTTGTAGTTTAACCACATATTTGAATTCTGAAACCCAATTAAGTCCAGTTTAAAGTAATTTGCGGGTTAAAATGGCAACATACCGTTATGTTCTTTTTGTTGTCCACATTTTGCCTTTCACTTTTCCTTTCTCATGCATATAGTCTAGCTGGGCTGACACTCCTTCACCGAGTGGACTACTGGGTGAGCTATCTTAAGTGCATAGTGATCTTGATTGGGGATAAGTTTTCAGCTCATTGATCCTTGCTTCATCTTTTCATAGCCGGGGGAGTTATAGCATCCGTGTTGGTTGTCCTATGCTTGTTTTGGGTCGGACTTGTTGATCAAGTTGGTTTCCATGCCAAGAGCACGACGACGCTGAACCTTGCCACTCTTCCAGTAGCTATCGGTCTTTATGGCTACTGCTACTCCGGACACGCCGTATTTCCAAATATCTATACCTCAATGGCTAAGCCAAGCCAATACCCATCTGTCCTTGTAACCAGGTAAAGCTAATCCTCTGATAGACAATATATCCCTTCGGGTGATTTTTCAAAAGTCTAGAGACCAAAACACCGTTAGTTGTCAATCTTGTGGCTCTGTTAATGATCAAGATTGTTTTTTGAGCTAAGGCTCGAACATTATAGCCTCAAAATCGCGACTGATAACAATTCTCAGAGCAGTACAATGTTCTGAAGCTGTATTTACAACTCATCAAATTCTCAATTGAAAGGCTTTGAAGAACAAAATAGTTCATGTGGTCTAAACATTCATGCAACTTTTTTCTTAAAGAATTTTATTGTACTACGGGTGTAGTTTTGCCATTTGCACTTTGATGTACGCGGGAGTGGCCGTTCTGGGATACTTGATGTTTGGTGAATCGACACAGTCGCAATTTACGCTCAACATGCCCCAAGATTTGGTTGCCTCCAAAATAGCTGTTTGGACTACGGTATGCTCGCTACTTCACTTTTTTGTCAGGAGGATTTTATATATCATACGATCATATAACATTTGTAGCTCCTTTCCTATTTGAACCTCTCTTTGTGAGATTTGTTCATTGTGCTCTGTTCCTTTCTTTTTTCCTTTTTCACTAAACAAATCTTGACACTAAAAGGATGTGATTTCTTTTTGTTCTTTTGCAGGTGGTTAACCCTTTTACCAAATATCCTTTTCATATATCATTTGGTTTATGAAGAGAGTCTATTGATGAATTGAATCACACAACAAATTCCATACTGATGTCTGGGAGTTATGAAACTAAATGGTTCCCCATCTTCCTACCAAATTTCATTCTTACACCTGGGATTTTTCGTGTCCTAAATTACTACACGCGTCTATTTAATTGTCTTCCTTAACATAAGAAACGAATCGCTCTCAATCTTTTTTATGCTCTGAAGTGATTATTTATACACTTGTAAAGTCAATCATGGGTTTGATCTATTTTAGATCCAGTATGTTCCTGTTTTCAGCATTCACCTTAACTAGGGACCACATATGCATTGACCATGTCTCCGGTAGCAATGAGTCTTGAAGAACTCATTCCATCAACTCATGTCAAATCTTATGCTTACTCTATCCTCATAAGAACTGCCCTCGTGTTATCGACTTTGATCGTGGCCCTAGAGATCCCTTTCTTTGGTAAGTTTCTTGTTCATCATCATCTTGTTTTATTTGTTCATAAGTTAGTAGATCAACAGTCAAATCTAGGACTTGCAGCGTCTCTTTATCTTATTTCTACATTGTCACTGAGAGACTTCTTTACTTTTGCTTCAGGTCTTGTGATGTCACTTATCGGATCTTTACTCACAATGCTTGTGGTAAGCTTGACTTAATGAGTTACTTTTACGTTTAGAGGAGTTTAAAGGTTCTCGGTACCTATATACGGAATGCTTTTACTGATTTTCAAATCATATTTGCTGGGTGATGATGCTGAGCTGTATTATTGCAGACCTTGATACTTCCCTGCGCTTGTTTTCTAAGCATTTTGAGAGGAAGAGTCACGTGTTTTCAGGTATGCATATGTGCATTATTAGGCATCGACATAAGTTCTGGATATTCATGATGCCGTAGTTTATATTCAAACCAACTGATCGGAGGATAAAAAGTTCTTAAGACCAAAGCACCATACATTGGTCGTCTAGTCTTCCTGCCCCTATGTTAGATCCTAATTCATTCATAAAATATATATATACCACCGCTTTAGAAAATTTATAGGAATGTAACAATAGATTCTTATAAAGATTTATTTTCTCTCATTTGTGAAACTTTTTGAAAGCAAGTCATTGAGAGAAGGATGAATTAAGGACATGAAACTTTCCATAAGCTTTGCTACTGTAATTTCATTATGTGTCACGGTATGGTCGACAGATAAAGCTTCCAAGCTGGCCTTCTCCGCATATTCTTGATGATTTGCGTCTCTCTTACTATCAGGTGGCATTTTGTTGCTTAATCATCATAGTGGGGGTCGTTTCGTCAGTCTTCGGAACGTATTCCGCCCTTTCGAAGATCATCGAGAACTTGAGCAGCTAAGGACTATGAGAAGAGTTTTGCAGATGGATGGGAGATATCTCTCTCTCACACACACATCACATCTATGTTACTCTCAATTTTGACAGTTTCGAGTTTGTACTAGTACTACTTTGATGATGTCTCTTTACCTAGTTAGTGATCCTTTGTGAGTATCAATTTCATGGATAATTTATACAAGACACATTGATATTACAGAGATGCAAAATTTGGTTTTACGTACTAATAAATAAATAAATCGTTAATGTCGAATTAATCTGAATATAGATGTTCATTGTCTGTGCATCAGATGTGTGATGTAGAGGTAATTCTTTTTGCATTATACAGCTTAATCACTACTATTTGACGTAGGATTGCGCTTAACAAGTAAGAACTAGTAATGACATCAGGTCATCAAGCTGCTGTAATATCTTACCAGTTATCATAATTTCTAGTCAATAGCTCTCGTAAGATCTATTGGTTAATGTGACAAAACATAGCTTCAAATTTGGAACTACATGTGCATAAAAACTAGATGTGCTATGGAACTTTCTTTACCCGTTGCTGAGAAAACTCTAATCTGCATCAAACACTAGCATCAGCGAAAAGAAGCATGATAGGTTGAGATAGATGTAATCTAATCTAAGTCCGGTTAAGATTGATGTGACCTGTTCATCAAAGCATGATAGGTATCGATAGATGTAATCTAATCTAAGTCCGAATTAGATTGATGTGATCTAGTCTTAACATTTGAGGGCAACAAATTCTTAAAACTCTTGATTTGAGTAATCAAATCCTAAACTTTTCACTTAAAACACAATCCAGTTCTAAACATACACCTGAAAATGCAATTTAAATTTGCCTCATTGGTCAGGTCTATGGTACTTTTCAATACTGTTTTCATTTTGGCCGCCATAAATCTACGCCTTTCCATTGACATAATCAAATCCCTTACTCTTTTTGGAAAAAGCAATCAAGCTACTTGGCGATACTTTTTTAACAAAATGATTCAATCGCACTTTTTTTAAAAAAAAAAATAATTAAAGATTTGATTAACGTTTATAATGCGATTGCCTGACTAATGCTAGTTTTTCGAGCTTGGCATGTGAAACTAGGCTTGAGGCCCCAAAAAATTGAATGGTCGGAAAATTTGAACCAGTCTAAGCTCGTGGAATAAAAGTAGTGCCCTTTTATGATCCTTCAAGGGACAAATCCTAGATGGTACCGAGACATATATTCGCTCCTCTTGTCACATGTATTACCACACAATTACTTGGAATTTTTTCTAATGAATAGTGTTACATTAAATTGGAAAAGCAAATAAAACCAAAATTATTTGAGAGGGAAATAAATGCAAAAAAGGTAGACCTGACATAGGAGATTTATGTGGTTCGGTAACGTGGAGAAATTGATTATTATCAATAAAGAGAAAGTTACGATTGCTTAATCATACTCACTCACAAGTGTTTTCCAACCTCGATTTCACCTGAATAAGCCTCACAATAAATATAAAAAAAAATTTATCATTGTATTTCTTTCGATAACTGTCTTTTCAAGTTAGGATTGACTTGAGTTTTTAACATTCGCTGCTTTATATATGTATCAGCCCTAAGTGGCAGATGGCCACATGGATCAAACGATTGGATTTGCATAATCGGAGCCTTCGCCGGGCCATTCCGGCTAACGGACCATGTCGTGCCCGAGCCGGCATGGCCAGTAAGCCGAGAGCTACTCCAAACCAAATTTGCTCGCTCTGGATTGCTCGGACTACTTAAACTTTAGTCGGTTTCGAATCAAATCGAGTCTAAGTCCGAGCCGTTCGACAAATAGCTTTTCGATTTCTTGGGCCACGGCATAATCGGAGGGTGGGAGCAAGGAACCAAAAAATCATCAGGGGATGTGTCCCTAGAGTCCCGGAAAGTCCAGAAGCGGCTGAAACGGCTCCAAATTTCAGACAGAAAAAAGAACCAATGACATCAAACCATTCTTGGTGCTTCCTCGGAAGCTCAGTGATCGCCGTACGTTGGAGTCTTCTTGTCTCTGTTTCCTCCTTTTCCTCTCCGACCCACTTCGCGTTTTTGCAATTTTTTCTCAAATTTGACTTCGAACGTCCTTCTTGCGCGACGGCGATTAATGGGTCTTCCGTAGGAGCGCAACCTTGATCTTGGGTCTGGCTCGCCATGTCCGCCATGAGACTCTCTCCCTCTCTCGATCTCGGGGCCCCAAAACCCGGCGTCCCCCCGCGCGACCCGCCGCGGGACTCGCTCCGGTCCTCCTCGATCGTCCGCTCACGGGCGCTTCCGGTCGCATTCGGTCGTGTGATGGTGCGTTGTTCGAGTTTGGATTGTGCAGTTCAGAGGAGAATTTCGGCTCTCGGCGCGGTCGGCCAAGATGGGCACACGTTGAAGGAGGAGCTCGACGACTCGCCAGTGTCGGTCGAATTGGAGCCGATTTGCAGCGAGAGCCAGTTCGATCGGGTCGTGGCCAAGGCCCAACAGCTTGAGGAATCGGTTATTGTGGTCTGGTATGAGTTCTTGCATTCCTGAGTTTCGTGTTTTTGTGTTCTCGATTTCGTTTGTTTCGTTGGGCCGTTTTGTGTTTCTGTGTTCTTGGCTTAGAAGTATGTTGGGACATTGGTAGCTGTTGCTTTTGTTTGACCAAGGAGATTGGTAGCGGTTGAAAGATTGCAAAACGAGTGCAGATGTTTGAGTCGGCTTTTCCATTGTAAAGTTAAAGAACCGGATACACCAATAAAATCTGATGAAGCTCTGTATAGGCTTGTATTATAGTATTTTATTTTGCAAATTTATATGATAAGATAAGCTCGTTAGCAGATAATGCAAAGCACTTACCATTGTGGAGTGAGGCCATGAAGGAAAAGAGCCAACTTTGCCTTGAAGTTGCCCTGCTACAAATGAGTTTATTGAAATGACTAACATGGACTTGTAGGATGGCAAGCTGGTGCAGAAAATGCATATATCTGAAGCCAAAATTGGAAAAGTTGGCTGCTGATTACTATCCAAGGTTAGACTGAATTAATTTCCCCCCAAATACTGACAGATAGGCATTTGCCATCAACTTTTCTAGACTTGATAATACTGAAGGGTAGTGGTATTGCCCACTCAAAGTTTGGTGCATCCGCACGTGGACATTCATATTATTTTATCTTTAGATGTTCTTTGAGGAAAATTTTCTTATTGGAGGAAACCCGCATTAATACATAAGAATGCAAGAAGGTGTGGATATTCCATCTCCCAAAGTAGATCTTCTTCCATGTTCTGTTGATTACTCCTATCAATTCCTTGTTGTAACTCATAAAATTTAATTTTGATTTAACCAAACCCTTCTTTCAAACCTGCTGAAGTTTCTATTACAGATCTGCGCATTTCAAATAAAGCTTTATAATCTAGTTGAAATATGGATGTCCTCATTTGGTCATGCTGCACACTGCAATCAGCTTCACTTTCTTCAGCATTTTTTGCTCCAAAGAATTTTTAGAGAAAGGTTTTTGTGGTAATTTGATCAGGGCGTTGGTGCATCTGTATTAATATGGTATAATGGTCTGTTAAGCAGTTAAGTTTTGATGGTGTCATTATGTTCCGATTGAAAATTTTACTCTACATAAATTGAAGTAAGGACTGGGACTGGTGACAGTTGATTCTGTTTTCACAACTGGTGGGTGAAAAGAAAATATCCAGAAGATGGTTTCATCTTCTTATATGATAAGTCCTAGACAATTATGTCCTTTTCTCATAGCAAATACATGACCCATGAGTCAACATGTTGACCTACTTATCCCAAAAAACAAAGTGTTTATCTGCCTGCCTCTCTTTTATGTCCAGCTAGAAGCACAGCATTTACCTGTGGTTTTGCAATTTACCTTTTGTAACCCTACCCCGGCGATTCCTTTATGCAAGTATGAGGTGTCATCCTGGCTATTTTGAGTCTGGCAGCAGATGTTAATGTAATTTTCAGAAGTGCAAGGGGTATTACTCTGGTTTAGCCAAAATTCATGGGTTGTCAAATGTAATTTACTCTGAAAATTTCTTATATTGCAATCTATTGCAGATTGCGCTTTTACTGTGTTGATGTCAACAAAGTTCCTCATAAGCTGGTTGCTCGAGCAGGTGTCACCGTAAGTTCAAAGCTTTGGGTTGTTGAATTATTTCTCATTTCTAGATCCCATATGAGATCTGATAGTGATTTTATGATGATCAGAAGATGATAATGTTAAAGTTTGTGAAATGTGACAATATGAAGTGCTCCTATCAAAATAGGTCGTACCAACCTATTCAGATGATATGGTAGGAAGTGAGTAGCATTCCGAAACTCTTAGGACCTCACCTAATGCAAGGCACTGCTTTTGATTTAAGAAATATTTGCATGCTGTAATTTGATGAGGAATGTAGTATTGCATGTAATTCAATGCACAAACTCACATCCAGATTTTCCTTCTTAATGGGCTATCTGAATGCAGCTATACATGCATTTCCCTTACGGCTTTTACTGAGGTAGAAATGCATAACAAATTGAAGTAGTCTGAAATGGCAAGCCTAAGACTTTTGACATAAAAGTACCAAACTTTCCTCGGTCGATGATGTCTATTAAGATGCCTGTTATAATGGGGCAAGACTGGTCATTCGAAGAATTTTCACTGTTTTGATGTTCTAGGTGATGCAACAAATGGGTGTTCAAAACCAGTGACCCCAAATTAGATGACCACTATAAGATGGCTTGTTTAAACATCCAAGAAAGCTTTGCAACACCTTCTCATGAACACTATTTTGGGAACTTGTAATGTTTATAGCGATCTTATTATCATTCAGTGAGATAGATACTTGTGCTAATGTTATTGCATTTGTTGTAAATGCGAATCAGCTCGCCAAATAGCAGTTACTTTAGACAATGAACTTATTGCCAGAGTTATGCTCTGAAAAGATCAGACCCTGCCCCTGATCCTTGATAGAAGATAGTCTTGAGATTTGAAAAACTTGGTTCACTTGATACTAGTCTCAATTTACCTTTAAGTAGAGCCATATTAAATTAGGATAATTGGTGTTGCTTAGTTTCAGTAAATACATCTGCAATTGTGACCACGTCTGTGACTGCGAATATGACAGCACGAGTGGGGCTGGATTCATAGGTTGCGTCTTTTGTTTTTCGCTGGTACCGTTACAATCTCCAAGTTTGCATTGTTTCAATTGCTTTTCTTGCTTTGACTCAAACTTGGCAAAATGGTGATTAACACTTAAAAATTTCTTCTTATTTGGACGCGATGGGATTGGAATTGTGAGCAGAAGATGCCGACTATACAGGTATTGATTCTGAATCCATGTGAGGAGTTTGTTAAACTCTCTGCTTGGAGTAACTGAAAATTTTGTATTAGCAGCTGTGGAAGGATAGCGAGAAGCAAGCTGAAGTGATTGGTGGCCACAAAGCATACCTAGTCGTCAATGAAGTTCGTGAAATGATTGAAAATGAGTGTACAGCGTGAAGTACGAAAAAGAGGCAATTCTTTTTATGCAATTCTGTCCACGGGATTCATTTCATTAGGGTTCGATATAGAAAATGAATGCCATGTGTCAACTACTTGACGGACCCCTCCCCTCTTCCTTTATCCGAGCTTAGGACCGGTATTGGAAGATAAATCCTGCCCGGGCAGATTTTAGTTTCTGTCTATATATTCGTCGAACTTGTTATCATTCTTACTTCATTTCCACAGGGGATATAAATGAGGATTCTCTATTTTGCCTCTGTGCTTCCTGCCGTCGCTCCATTTACTTATAAATAGCCAGCTGGTGACTCTAATTGCTTGTTAAATTGAAGGCCGGGGCGTGGTTTATTCCAGGTGAATAATTGTCAAGGACGTTGTTCCACTGATTTATGATGATGATTTGCCATGGTGTACAAGAGGATTGGCAAGAGTAGAGACTGACGGGGGAAGTTCTTAAGTTGAGACAGACAGAATGCTGTTCATTGGGTTGATTTCATAATATATTGTTCATGTGTGTTGGTTCTATGTTGTTGTTCAGTCTTTTCATAGCTTAGTCTTTCCCATTTTCACTTTGATAGATTGGCTTTTGCCCAGTAATTATCAAATTAGTTTCCCCATTTTTTTCTCTTTTTTGGTTTTTTTTCTCGTAAAAATTAGGGATAATGACATAGTAGGTACCCAACTTTTGTCGGTTTTATAGTCAAGTGCCATTTTTTTTTTGGTTCAATCAAGTACATCAACTTTCCAAATTTGTCTCAATATGAGGTCTTCATCAAATAAATTATCACGTAGTGTAATCCCGGTCGACATGCCTCGGTTAGTAGCAAAAGTTAAACCTTATTGACGGCACGGCTCATGCACTTAACAAAAGATACGTTATCTATCTCCATTTAGGTTTTCGGTCGTGATTATCGAAACTCGACCAACCCGGCCCAATCAAAAGAATTTTCTAATCCAAGCTAATCTGCATATCATGAATAGGAAAATATATTGCAGTCACTGGGATTTTTCAAGTATGTCTTTTGCCAAAATCAAGCTCAAGATACATTTTCCCTTAAAATAGAGGGGAGTGATGATCAAAATCATCCGGAGATCTCTTGTGCCAAAAATAGGGGACCGTGATAAAACCATCACAAATCATCAATGATTGCGTGCTATCTATCTTTCCTAAAAAGAGAGCCCCAGGAGTTTGAAAAAATTTGAGTTTCCTCCCCAGTAAAACACTCCTAATTTCCAATTGCCCCCACCATATGCCATGCACGCACGTAACCAGCTCGCCGTTGGTTCTCGATCTTCCGGTTGTTATATCTCTGCGGTAGTCCCCACCGTACTCTCCCTCTCTCTCTCTCCGTGAAGACAGACACACTTCTCTTCCTGAACATCGCCGAGGCATTTTGTTGCGCCAGAAAAGGAGGAAAGAACAGAGGGAAAACAGAGGAAAAGGCAGAATCTTGCGGGTTATCTCTGTGCATTGGGGAGGTTTTCTTTCGTGGGTTCGGGTCAGATTTCCCCGTCTGGGTCCTTTTTCGCCGTGGCTTGTCTGCAGATGGGCGCGTTCGTGTTTGATTTGGAGCTCCGACGATATCGAATCTAACGCGGTGAGGTCCCTGGGTACGCCTCCTGTGTCCTCTGTTTTCCTTTTCTTTTTTCTTTTTTTGGCGCTTTCTTGAGCTTTGTCGTTTGTTTCGTGTCCTGGGGTTGTTTTGAGATTGGATGGTGGGTGGGCTCTGAATTTTTCCTACGATGTTGATTTCTGTTTGGTTTTGTGGTTGGATGTTTCGATGATCCTGCGACGCGGCGATTCGGTGTTTGGCGACATTCTGGTGTAATTGAAATTTTGAGTCTTGAAGTTTGCATTTTGTTGGGTATGCGAGCAAATTATGCTTAGCTCTCTCTACCTTCCCAGAACAAGGTTGATTTTACAACAAGCGAAATAGAAATTGGGTTACTTGTTGTATCCGATAGGGTATGTTTTTCTTGTGCTGTTTTGTTTTCTGATTTTAAATGTTTGTTTTTTAATGGTGAATTAAGGCTTTTGAAGATGGTATCTGCTGGTAACATAGACACGCTGTCCACGAACAATGGCCTGGGAGGATTCAACTGTAACTTAGAAGATAGTTTGCAAAATGAGCTTGAACTGTTGTTGCAAGCGCAGCGTAACCAACAAGCACTTGATCGGGAAAGCAAGCTTAACGTCTATCGTAGTGGTAGTGCACCGCCCACGGTTGAAGGATCGCTCTGTGCTGTTGGAGGTCTATTGGGGAACTCTCATTTTAGAGAGGGTAATAGTTTGAGGAGGAATAGTAACTGTGACAATGCATGTGAAGAGGAGGCTCGATCCCACCCAGCATACTTATCATACTACTATTCACGTGAGAATGAGAATCCAAGACTGCCCCCACCATCATTGTCGAGAGAGGATTGGAGGGTTGCCCAGAGGTTTCAAGCCGGTGTGTCGTCTTTTGCGGGCATTGATGATTTGATAAATAATCCTGTTACTGAAGGTGGGAATGATTCGTCGTTGTTTTCTTTCCAACCCAAAGGCTGCAGCTTTTCTGTACAGGATGCAGAAAAGGATTTGATGGAACTAAGAAAAATGAATAGACAAGCTTCTGCTGAATGGCTTGGCAAAGGATTGAATGAGCTCATTCAATCGTCAGCTTCTAGGTTGGAAACACGGAGGAAGAGTTTTGCTGACATTCTTCAGGTAATAAATACAACTACGAGTAATTTGCAAGGGGGAAAAGCGGATATAAAGAAATTGACCTCAACTTTACTTGCTTGATAAGGACAAAATTGCCATCGAACTTTCCTGGTCTGTCTCTGTACAGTTTTATTCTCTTACTGTTTATCTCTCAGGCTTGCTCAATAAAAGATGGTTTTGACTTTGTTGCAGCTTGAGGATCCTGTTTTGCAGTTCTATAGAAGACAGCACTTCTATTTATCTCTTTCTTAATCGATAGTTTATGTTTTTATCGTTGAGACTATTAATACAGGGGTTATTACATAGAGATATATGGTTTCTTAGCCTAAGGAAGCGGACTCTTTGGTTACATAAGCATTGAAATATTGTGTCCCCTTGTTTTCATTTTTCTTTATCTTTTCTTGGCTTTAGAACAAAAGTCAAATGCAGATTCTGCAGCTCCCAGAAAAAAAGTAGAATAACAATTTGCACCCTGTGTGACTCACTCATATTAACATAATATAACTACAGTGATGCACCTGTTGCAGTAAGGTCCGACTAAGATGTTTAATAAAACAGTGGCATTGCTTTATCAGAAAAAAAAAAACAGTGGAAACATATCTTTTGGTTAGCACCTCTGTAAATAGTTTCTTCAGTACTTGTACAATTATTTGTATGATGTCCCTGGTATATACAAGCATTAGTCCATGCTATCAATTGTTCTCCTAGCAAGTAACTTCACATTTTTTATAAAATTTTTAAAACGGGATAACTGTTGCCTTGAATGGTGTGGCTGTATAATTAATTGCAGTTGAGTCCTTTAGTTATATACTACTTGTAAGCAAAAACTTCTTATAATCTTTTTCATTTCTTTTCGTTTTTAATTTCAATTGACAACTCAATTTGATGCTAATTAATCTCTTTCAGGAAGGGCTTGAGCAACCCTCTAGTTTATTGGTCTCGCGCCCACTAAGTGCTAGTGATATTACTGATGTCATGGACCCAATTACATCCAATTCTCATCCAATGGGAGCCTGTAATGGAGTTGAATCAATTGGAGGCATCCGTTCTGGAGCTATTTCTCCTGGTTTAACTAGAGCTCGTGCCTGTGGGACCTCATTTCCACATTCTTTTGCTTCTGTTGCTGCATCTCTCTCAAGGACTATGACCCCTGAGCCACAGGTGGCTGGAAGACATCCTAGCACTGGTCTTCCTCCACTTGATAGCAGGATTCTTTTGCCTGATGAGAGGAAGCATATTGTTGGCTCAAGTATTTCAGGTTGTCATTCTTTGGCATCGGCAGGGATTGAAGATATTGCAGCTTCATTATCTGAATTAAGTTTATCAAATAGTGGACATACTAATGAAGATGGTGTTCTACAGTCTCAACTTCATTTGGCTTCTGATAACCAGCAAGATTTCTCACTTCTGATGCCTAATGATCATAACCAGAATGTTCGACAAAATTTTGACTTCTTTGATGCTAGCAAACCTTCGGGTTTTGGCAACTCAATTGATTTAGTCAGAAACCATGGATCTATAACCGGGCTCAGTTCTAGGACAAGTACCACAGGTCAAGCAAATTTCCCGAAACGAACATCTTCTTCTGCAAATCTGTTTTCAACAAGGAACTCTCTGGGCTTTGAAAATTTCGAAAGATCTAGTGCT
Organism: Syzygium jambos; assembly: GCA_031216235.1. Taxonomy (NCBI): domain Eukaryota; kingdom Viridiplantae; phylum Streptophyta; class Magnoliopsida; order Myrtales; family Myrtaceae; genus Syzygium; species Syzygium jambos. The sequence continues at coordinate 6,073,020 of CM062229.1, read as the reverse complement.
CATCATCACCGAGGTGACAATATTCTCAATTTTGGTTATAGTGATCATCCGGTATCTAGTGGTTATTTTGCTGCAGGTAAGATTGGTCCCATCTTTATCCCACAAGTGTCAGTAAATGTTAGAAGAGTTAATCCTGCTGTAATATTATTTCTTGATGTTTTATGTCGTATTTCAGGTGCAGGTGTGAGTGGAAATCATGTTGGAGAGATGTCGCAGAGAATGGGAAATCAAGTAGGATATGACATAAATCATCCAATTGCTGATCCCTCTTTTGTTCAGTATATGCAACCAAATTTCAATCCTCGAGCACCGCCTATACAAAATGATCTTTCCCAATTGAGGAAATCCTTTGGTTCTTCACCAAATTTGGATCGGCTGCAGATGGTTTACCTCGAGGCATTGCATGCTCAACAGAAACAGCATTATCAGGCCCCAGGTTTTGGTAAGTTATCTGCGGCACTAAATCATAGAAACAGAAGAGATGTAATCTATGAATCTCGCTTGCCATATTCTGGAAATGTAACAGCAAATGGTGGATTTTCTTCCGTTGGATTTGGAAGCCATATGCTTCCTGATGAACGAATTGCGCAATTTACTTCAATGATGAGAACTTCAGTGGGAGAGTCCACTGGATCATGGCCCTCTAGTTCTGGCACTGATGTTGAAGGAAAATTGGTCTCATCATTGTTAGACGAGTTCAAGAGTAACAAGATCAGATCTTTCGAACTGTCTGATATTTTGGGTCATGTAGTTGAATTTAGGTACTCTATACCACTTTTGCTTTTTTTTTTCCTTTTATCGTCCTCTGGTTCAACTTTAAGTTACTTTGACCTGTTTAATATTGCAGCTCGGATCAGTACGGTAGCCGCTTTATTCAACAGAAACTGGAAACGGCCAGTGAGGAAGAAAAGAACAAGATATTTCCTGAGATCATTCCCCACTCCCGCTCTCTGATGACTGATGTCTTCGGCAATTATGTCATACAAAAGGTGAAAGTCATATTTCTTTTTTCGATATAGCATGCTGGCCATTGACTTTTTTGGCATTTTCCATTTCTAACAATATCGTTATTGTGCATGAATTTGCAGTTTTTTGAGCATGGCACTGCAAGTCAAAGAAAAGAGTTGGCTAACCAACTCGCTGGCCACGTGTTGCCTCTTAGTCTTCAGATGTATGGCTGTAGAGTGATTCAAAAGGTTTCTATTGAATTCAGAATTTTATTCTCATCCATAGTTTCACTATTGTTGCCTTTGAATATCAGGTTTCCCCAGTACTTCCATATTTTTTGTGAGCTTGCACACACTTGACATGAATTTGTATTTCTTTGGTTTTTTTACACTGATTAGTCCCTCTGTGCCAGCCCTATTCGCACAATGCAAAACAAGTTCTTCAGGAAAATGCTTTAACTAAAAACAAGTCCCTCTGTGCCAGCACTAAATCTTGTCTTCTTCAAAAGTTGTAGTTTTTCTGTTCTCCCTCATAGACCAAATTTCAAAAGGCCTCAAATTTTATGAGTACAGTAAAACTTGCATAAAAACTAGGATTTTTCTTTGGAAGTTGGTTTTGAAAAATGGATGAGGACTTTCTCACATATCCTGAAGAAGAAAGGGCTGCTGGAAAGGGGATGATTGGACACAAATCACAATCATGATAAGATGGCACCTGCTTGTTGTCTTCACTTTTATTGTCATTACATTTTCTCATGTATGCATCTATTTTACGATTGAAGCACCAAAATTTGAGAATTCATAGTCATAAGTAACAGCATGGGTGGGACTCTAATATGGGTTTCGTTGGGTATTCATGAATGAATAGTGGAACGCTGATATGGAAGGTGATGTTGGCGGGGTTAAGTAAGTATATATATGTCGCCACTTCTAGAGATTTGTGTAATTTTGGGGTACTTTTCGTTGCAGTATGAATACTGGAATGTACTTTACAGAAAGTAAACCCAGATTTTTCTACTCTAATTAGTTGTGGTCTAGCAATTTTGGCTTCCATATCTACAGACCTAGAAAATGTGTCTCATTATAGAGTAAATATGATGATCCAATTTGTTGAATATCTGCTTACTGCTCGTTGTATTTATCATCTATATTCTTCATGAAATGAAGCAGATTTAGAGCGTATGTACTGTTAATATGTAGAAGCCACAGAAGCTAGAAGAATTACTTCATTTAGGGTGTAGAGAGGACCTGGAATCTTCTTGTTTACTTTCGAGGTGGAGCTTAAGGTTCTTGTATTGGGTGTAGTGCAGCTAAACAAAGAAATGACTCCTTCTGGATTGACTTTGACTTTGACTTTGGTATAAACATTTTCAGAGGTAGTATCATTGTTGCCTTATCCTTCTCATCATCATTGTAACAATTCTTACTTGCTATGGCTATGTACTTTTGTGCAATATAAAGGATGCTTTGAATGTATGAATGTTTCTGGAGGGGCCTTATTCTCTAGTATTACTTCAGGCATTGGAGGTGGTTGATGTGGATCAGCAGACTGAGATGGTGGCAGAGCTTGATGGCTCTATCATGAAATGTGTTCGAGACCAGAATGGTAATCATGTTATTCAGAAGTGTATAGAATGTGTTCCTCAAGATCGAATTCAGTTCATCATCTCCGCTTTCTATGGGCAAGTTGTTTCACTTTCAATGCATCCTTATGGCTGTCGGGTTATCCAGGTTTGGGCTGTGCTATCATCACTTATTTCTATTCCTTGTGGTGTGAAATGTCTTCTGTTGTCTAAGCTCACAATTGACTTACAGAGGGTCTTAGAACATTGTGATGACCCAAGTACCCAAAGAACTGTCATGGATGAGATCATGCAATTGGTATGCAGTCTGTCCCAGGATCAGTATGGGAATTATGTTATCCAGGTACTTAGTTTCCTTTTTAGCATTCTGTGGTCAATTAGACATAGTTCTTTGGTGACATACCTAATTGATGTTGCTGAAGGAATGAGGATTTATGGGAGTTTTATAAATGGATCTGAATTTCCGGTGGTTATCATTAAACTTAGTGCTGATTATGCCAATACTTGAAAAGTTCTCATAAATCAATTTGTTCTCACCTAACCTGGTCTTAGAACTCTAATGGATTGAAACCCAGCAAAATCTGGCATATGTGCGAAGTTCTGCAATGTGGCTCTAATTTCGATTGTCCAATGAATCTGTTGTTGGAGGCCCATCTATTGAGCACCTGCCACGGAGTAGTCCGTCTGGTAACTCTGTAGTTAACTAAATATTGGATTTTGGCTATAGTTTTGCTTGGGGGCATGCCACCATGGTTTAATTTTCAAGTGACTGAAAAGTTGGGACAAAATCTGCCGATAAGATCTCTACTCGGCTTGCATTCTTCCACCTTTTTTCTAAGAATGTTTTCTAATTCATGCCTGTTTTGCTGCCTAACATAATGTATTATTTAGCCAAATATTTTGAGGTTGAAAATCTCTCATCTGATCATTGCATTTCTTCTTTTAATGGTAGCATATACTTGAACGTGGGAGATCACATGAACGAACTGCCATTATCAGCAAGTTAACGGGCCAAATTGTCAATATGAGTCAGCAGAAGTATGCTTCTAACGTTGTGGAGAAGTGTTTAACATTTGGTAGCCCTGAAGAGCGTCAATTATTGATCAATGAGATACTTGGTTCCACAGAGGAAAATGAACCCTTGCAGGTTTGTCACTCGCACATTACTTCTGAATATTAAAGAGATAGATGCGTGACATTTACATGCTGCATCTGTTGACAAAGTTTAATTCATGATTGAATGGAGTAAAAGGCGTGGTTCCTGTCATCACAATCTATGGAAAGTCATCATATTGTAGGCAGCCATACATAATGGGGAAATAGATGTGGGTTGAAATCTTGTCGTGTGGCCAGACGGGAACAGAATGCCTGTCTTCTGATAATTATGATATCAAGTCTGGCACGAACACTTAAATCTCCTAACAAAAGGAGAGATGCAGAGGGTATTAAAAGAGGTGTGGGTAGGCTTCATTGAGGATTTCGCTCACTTCTCTTGCACTAGGATGTCTATTAATGTTAGGCATGAAAATTAGAGGTAAAGATTTACAAAATGGCTGTCTTTTGAGAAGCTGGTCAGATACATATTGCAATTATGTTGTATCTGGCAGGAAAATTATAGCTATTGCTACAGTCGGAGAAATTTGTTTAACATGCTCTGGTTTAGATATATTTGCTGGTCCTTTCCTTATGTTCAATCACTGCCATGTAGACAGTCCCTTAGTCAAAGTGACGTGGACTGTTTATTTGCACAAATGCAGGCAATGATGAGAGACCCATTTGGAAACTATGTGGTGCAGAAGGTCCTTGAGACTTGCGATGATCAGAGCCTCGGTTTCATTCTTTCTCGCGTCAAGGTCCACCTCAATATCTTGAAGAGGTTTACTTATGGAAAACATATAGTTGCCCGTGTGGAGAAGCTCATTGCAACTGGAGGTCAGAACCATTTTACACGGTTCACTATTGATATTCTTTTTGATCTCTCTTATCTATGTAGATATTCACTTTTGATCTCTCTTGATGCTGCATCTTTGTTATGAACAACTGCGGTCTTTGTTTGCAGAGAGGCGCATAGGGATGTCAGCCTCATTTCCTTCTTAAAAAGATATTCATCCGAAATGCGGAAGACGTTTTTTTCCATACCTCCCTGCTATGAGTAATAATACTGATGTACAGCAGATGCAGATGATGATCGTTATTGATCATCTGTCATCTTCAAGGGTTTGAAGCTGTAAATAAAAGAGCAAACATCTTTCCTCCTGGTATAAATTATCTTCTCAATGTAAATTTCAAGGTAATTTGTATGCAGAGGGTCTGCGAGGATAGACTGTATTACTAGTACAAAGAGAGGCCACAGGCACCTGTGTAACCTTTACCAGAATAACTGCCTAGTTCCTTGCATGTACGCAAGGTTCGAGTCTGTAAAGGTTAGTTAGCATTTTTGACTTTGATAATGTTCGTGTGCAAGGACAACTTGTACGTATATGTACATATGATGCAATTTTGGGAAATAATACGCCATTTTATTGCATTGCACGCAGGATTCCTGTGTCCGCACAAGAACCCTCCAATGCAGCTCTGGTTGAATTTGTACTCTGGTCAGATAATCTTGCAGCCAGAATTTACGTTGGCACACTGCATTGGTAGCCTTATTATTTTCCCTTTAGTTCGTAAAGTGTGCGAAGTCGTCCCTTAGAAGAGATTTTATTATCCTGATCTAAATTCTGCACATTAGATTCTCGAAGTTGTGCAATTCCTATTTGGGAGTTCGTTGATGGAAACATTTTTTATTCGCGATGAAATCCAAATTTCTTAAAGTTTGGACTGAAGTTCTTGGAAAAGGGCTTTGTGATCAGTTAACAGTCCATCTAAGGCAAACAAAATCTGCTGACCTTTGTGGAAAACGGGTTCAGTTACTGAGCGTGTGGGAATGAATAAAGTTTGTACTTCAAAATTAGCTGGTGCTTTACCCTTTTGTGTTTGTCTGGAATTTTTGAAAAGTCAAGGTTTTTTACTCTCTCGTCGAAATTCAAAATACTATACTAATTTCAAATATCCTGAAAAAAAATGAAAGCAAAAGACACTTCAAACATAATTCAAAACAAACATCTCTTAAACCAACAGGCACTTCGACACTGAAGACTGCACCAGAGTCTATTATCTTCACCCAACTCGTTCAACATCTACAATTCCTCGTTAGGTAACAAAGAACACTAAGGTATATCGGGTTGAGTGTCGATGTTGCTTACAGCTATCCATTCTAGAGTACACTCTAGCTCAAGAAATGAATACTAACTTGCATCTTTGAGTACGTCGACTCAAGATGCAGATAGCTAGACACATGGAACTAAAAAGGGGAGGATGAACCAATAAAAGTCCACGGCTCAGGAAAAAAAAGTGTGCGCTGAGGGAAGTCGCTGGCTAAATCCTCCATGTACCGTCTCCCCCCCGGGCTATATAAAGCATCAAATAGAGCGGAGCCATGACAATCGACCCCCAAAAAGCAGAAGGCAACACAACTCTCATCTCAAAAATCATGAAGTGAAATCCAGTTACAATGAAGACGGTCAACCATAATTTCAGGATATCCGCCACCACTTTTTCCTTCTAGAATCTGGCGGTTCAGGCAGATCTGCAAGTTACTGAAAAGGGTGAAGCCCAAATATGAGTCATATTCTACATACAAATGACAAAGCAACGACAGAACCTCTATTTCCTTGTCTTCTTTCCATTTTGAACATTGCAATGAATTCTGAGTTTCAGGGTAAGACTGGTGTTAGAACAATCCCTCGTCAGAACATATCACAGCAAAGGATGAATAAGTTGAGACATTCGACCGAAACACCAGATGAGATCACTTGTATTCATGTTAGCATCACTAAAACTCCCCAATAGGTCATATCAGAGTTTTAAGGAATATTTACGAGAAATTAACAGGCCAGTTAAATCCATACACAATTCAGATCACTTAATAGTATCCAATATAGGGCGAGTTTCGGAAAACCATAGCGTTTCAAGAGCTCCTTTGAGAAAGTGTTTTAAGTCAAAGTGTAGTGGCTAAAAGCAATTAAGTGCTTGGTAAATTATAATTCAAAAGTGCAATAAGAAGATATAATTGCCATTTGGAAAAGACTAAATTCCAGAAGCCTTTCAGTGTTATATGTGACCAATTTGAGCTTTTACTTTTTAATATTTTTCGATTTGATTTTAACAATTACAATGCAAAAAAATGTAAAAGAGACGTACTAATAAACACATTTCTCTTTTGGTAAAAAAATCAAATTCCACAAGCATAACAATGTCTTAAGATTTTATAAATGCAAAAAAATCACATTAAAGTGGACTATTTCTCAATTAAAAAGAGTAATTTCATTATAATGAACACTATCACATATGCCCCAAGAAAGAGAACATGTTACCCTTCAAAATTACGAGTATCCTTCATTATTTGCTAAAACTATAGCTATTCGATCATGTAAAGTGCCATGTCATAAGATACATTATCATTTGAAGCACCAACACCTCATTTACATTATTAGATTCAAATATATATTTATAATTAGGATCCAAATTTGCTCTTGTGAAATGAGTATCATTCTACATAATTATGTAAAGTCATTGCAGCTGCTACAATTTTCACTTATTTTTTATACGGATAATTTGGCATATTCTTTAGAATCAGCTGCTTCTTTTTCATACGTCAAAGCTTGCTTAGTTTCTGATAATAGACTAGTGAGGAATGAACATGGCTAACCACTTCCTAATAATCTGTAGGTTTCGTTAAAACTATGGTAAAATGATATCCAACTTGGCCCCAAAGAACCTAGATATCCAGCATCTACTAATTTATATTTACCTACACAACTGTAATGTAAATTTAATCCCCTCACGCACACATATATGTATATGTTTGTGTATCTACACAATACATATATATACACAAAACTACAGCCTTACTTCTGAATTATATGTGTGTGTATATATACATAGTATACTATAATAAACATATACAATATGCTGTACATAATATACTATATATCATATACCATATATCTGTATATAGTATATATACGAGTATCACGAGCTGTTCCCTCTGTCCAGCCACAAAAATAGATAAATTCCATGTTAAAGTTACACACAACCAATACAATTTAAGACGGCGCTTCTTTTCGATAAAATAAACGAATTTCATCCTCATAAGTACCACCGCCAAAATATGTGTACCATCCATAACTCCAACGCGATCCTAAAACACAAAAAGAAATATTAGTTGGTTTATATTTATTTCTTCTTTTGTATTGTATAATCATACATTACCTCAAAATATGGATAAAATTTTTTATTATTCTTGATATTCTCCGAAATTATCCTAAATTGTCGATCTAATAGTTAGATCCTATCCTTTCCCATATCAAATATTTTCCCAAGAACTAAACCAAAGTACCTGCTTATGGTTTCCCGAGAGTGATGAAAGCACTCTTGCACTAACTTGTTACCTATGCCATATCCTAAAATGTAAAAAAACATTCCAAACATTTCAACAATACCGATACTGCTAGATCATTCAAGACCATTACGTGTTACTAAGTTATGCAATAAATTATTAAATACAATCCTATCTATTCTAAACATCTGATGGCTCCTTATCTTATTGGCACTTTCGCCCATCAACTCTCTTATCCATACATTTCTTGTATATGATGAAGTCATGCAAGGTTTTTTATGAATGTATCTTACGTAGTAAACAATTACATCATGAGCAATGACGGAGACAAGTTGACAAAATTTCTCTTCCTCTTTTTCGTAGTTTCCCTTTCGGGATGTTCAGCCATGACTCGTTATAGTAACAAACAAAATACAAAGTTAGAGTAAGGGAAGTATTAAATAAGCTTATCATCCATTAAGAGAGCAATTATCAACCATCAAATATATGCAAACTTCACCTTACTTTAACTAATCATATCCCAAAAATAAAAACTATGAAAAAGAGGATGAGGAATTTTGGCATCGTGATGCATATGCTTACTAGGTAACATGCATTCATAAAGAACCTTGCATGATCTCATCATATACAAAAAATGCATGATTAAGAGAGTTGATGAACAAAAGTGCTAATATAACGAAATTAGAATGGATAAGATTGTATTTAATAATATAATGTATGACTTAGTAACACATAATGATCTCAAAGGATCTACAAATATAGGTGTTGCAAAAATGCTTGAAATGTTTTATCACATTTTAAGACATGGTATAGGTAACAAGTTAGAACAAATGCACTTCCAGTACTCTGGAGAAACTATAAGCAGGGATTTTGACTTAGTTTTTGAAAAAGCACGTGCTATGTGCTATGGAAAAGGATCTAATACAATCATCATATCGACAATTTAGAAAGAATCCAAAGAAGCTCAAGAATAATCGAAGATTTTAACCATATTTAAGATAAGGTATGATTACACAATAAAAGGAATAAATAAATACAAAGCAACTAATATTTGCCTTTTTTGTTTAAGATTGCATTAGAGCTACTGGATGATTTGCATATGCCAGCGATAGAGAATTTATGTACGATCAAATTCATTTTATTGATCAAAAAGGAACACCGACTCAAAATGTATTGGCTGTGTAATTTTTAACATGGATTTTATATATGTTTAGGCAGGTTAGGAGGGAATAGCTCATGACATTGCTATCTTCTATGAATTTTTATACATTTATACATATATAGATATATATATACATATTAATGTATATATAATGCAAACAACATATATAGTATTTATATATGTACATTGGTCAATTTTACATTATATTTCTGTGTAGGTAAATATTATTTTATAGATGCTGGATATCCAAATCCCAAGGGTTATTTGGGGACATAAAAGGAAGTTGGTATCATTTCCCAGAGTTTCAACGAGGCCCTATAGTGTTCAGCCATGCTCATTTGAAACTACTATCCAGACTAGAGTGGCTAAGTGCAAAAGGTTTAGTCTATCACGTGGTTATGCCATGCCCCCTAATTGCAATATTTAGCGCATAGACTGGCCATTGTAATTTTGATATTAGAAGCTATTAGACCAATGCAACCACAATAATAGTACCTAGGACCATTTCCAATTTCACTTGCATTATTCTTCAAAGTTACAAAAGATAGGTAGGAGCATTGGTTTAATGTTCTTAAGTGCTTCTCAACCAAATAATATGCCTTAGCCTACCTACAAAGCCGATAAGTCCACTTGCTCTCATCTCGTCTAGTAACCAAAGCGCTATGGATTCACATTGAATGGTGAGAAGTGTACATCAGAGAGAAACTCTACCCCCACACAACCGGCCACACCATAAGTTATCATTACAAAGGTGTTTACCAAATGAAATGAAATACCATCCACATAAAGCTAATGATGTTTTTGATTCTACATTCACCCTTGCAAACTTTTTAATCCATCTGCGATATATGATTTCTGAACTAACCTAACTCAATGTCATTTTTCATTCAACCCTTCATTACAAATACTTTGTAATGAAAACTATTACAAAGATTAAAAAAAATAGATTATGAACGAAGTATTCTTGTAGGAGAATAAGCAAATACCTCTAACAGTTACATCTTACTCATACATCAAGGATAATTAAACCACAACAGTCAACTGACACACATTTACTCATACATCAAGGATAATTAAACCACAACAGTCAACTGACACACATATTGTTATGGCTGATTTATCAATTAAGACAACAAGAGGGCCGTGTGAATAAGGTTGAATGGAAGTAGGAAAAAGGTCATAGATCATACGGAATCTGCAGCAGCTTGCAGTGTGACATGATCACCCCATTCTCCACTCCTAGTCAACCAAAACAAACAAAAGATAAATAAATAAAATTTATGTCAGCAAAGGATGAGAACAACCATATAAAAATGACTGCCTACTTGCTCATTCTCTCCAAATAGTCGCCGAAAGCCATCGGAACATAGCCATCATACATCTCTGGACACGACTTCAGCTGATTATATTAACAATCATAAAGCCAAAAGAAATAAACATCAGAATTATCGCAAAGAACATCAGTTTAAATCCCCACCACAGCTGTGCACTACCTGTTGAACAATTTGCTGCCTCACAAATCTGTGGTGCTCAGGTGATCGATATAGTTGGTCTGATAAGGCACGAAACTGATAAAAAGTTCGAGCAATGAGTGTCTCAACCACATATGTTGATAAAAGGACGTGGAAGCACCGCAAAAAAGGAAAACAGCCTCGATGGCCAGAAACAATTGACAACAGAAAGGAGAGAGATTGATGCATGGTCGAAACATGAGACAACACAAAAAATTTAATCACCGTGACAAAATGAAAATGATGCTACTTGATATATGAAACACATGATTCCATGAACTATGAAAGTTTTAGTGTGTTAACCAACCTGACAGTTACCATCTCCCCGGATTTTATTTTCAACAAGATCGTATAACTGTAACCTGCAACAGATAAAAAGATTAAACAGCACGCAAGTCCGCATGGTATCAAGTGGTTCGGGCAGTTAGCTCCCCTAAATTCAGTATAACTAGAAGACAGCAATACAGCTCAAGCGTTCCAAGTATTTGTCATGCCCCAATCATAATTTTAAGAAGCAGAAACAAAATAAACTGAAGTCCAACTTCTTTTCCCAATTTGCACAACTTACAAAGAAAACGTAATCGATCATACATATATAGTGAAGATGGAGATAACACACATAAATAAGACCCACACGGTATACTTACTAATGTAAGTGCCAAAGCACTATCCTAATCATTGAAACCAACTGATAGATTTATTTTTCAAATAATTTTCACCTACTGTAGAAATTTTCTAGATCCATCCTACCTAGATACCAAACCAGTTTGCTTTATAAAACCACCAAATGATCTTCACTGTTTTGCCTTAAGAGTATTCGATCCTCAGAGAGAACCATCCACTTGACATTTAAATATGACATCATCCAACAAAAGTTAGATATGAACAAGACCTGTCTAGCTTTAGTCCAGAAATAAAATAAATAAATAAAAAAGAACAAAACCTGTCTAGCAGCTTTTGATGATCCGACACCTCTTCTTCTACAGAAGGTATTTCACCATTAATTTTAGGCACATGCTGCAAAAAGAATCAGAGGAATCATGAACAGAAACATTTCAATTACAAGGAGGTGGGAAAGTACAACATACTTAATCTAATTTGCTGGCACAGCGATGTCGATGTTCTGTTAACCATTAAAAAACAAACCGCAAGCTAGGTTTTACATCCATAACCATATCGTAAAATTGTCAAGACCAGAAAGGATCAAGTCTTGCCAATTGAACTTTTTCTGCACAAAGGCTCAGAGTGCGGTCAAAGATACTCCTGGCATCAGCATTTAACCGGTCACTGCAACTCGTAATTTTGGCCATTCACTTGAGTGATCAATCTTGGACAATGGAGCAATCATTCATCCTATGTATTGATTGGTTCTAGTGCATGATAGAGAGGTGACATTCCAAATCACCATACTGACGGTCTTAAAAATGATTAGATAATAGGTCTTTTTGGCCAAGTTAAATAATAGCTTGAGGTTGCTGAAATCACAGGATTTTGACTGAGCAAGCATCTGACAATATAGCTCATTCATGGTTTCAAGTCCTTCAACACAGCCCTTATCCATAAGAAGAATAGATGCTAACCTCCTTAGATGATAACCTTGTCCACGGATGCTTAATTCATCAAAACTCTTAATCGTGCAAAACCCCAGACTGTGCCCTACATCCATGAGATGCATGGACAAATATTTTACACGTGTTAAGGCAACTCTTGCTTAAAAACCCTGTTTCTAGTGGCAACTGGATAGAACTTCATTTAGTCTAGCAACATGCTATGAGTTAGAACATCGACATTGTTTAGGAAGAGAAATGTACCAAATAATCTTTGTGCTCTAAACAATAAAAGGTGACAGTAAGCTCAGCACGATGGAAACACTCACACGAACAGGGACCATCTGATTCAACCTCTTGCTAACTTCACCATCAAGCACAGATTCATCTGCCGTGTGTAGCATATCCACATCATTATCAGACCCTGAGCTGGAACATGAATTAGCATTTCCCACCTCATCACGTGCTCCATCCTCTTTTCGATCTTCCAATGGTTGATCATTTTCCCATCCTGTGTGTTATGAAAAAACTCGAAACTAAGAAGGCCGCAACAAAGCCAATGGAGAAACACCCAGAAATTAACTCACCTTCAGCATCAGAGTATCTCTTCGAAGGAGCGAGCCAATCCTGGGTCAAAACCGAAGCTTGTAATTGTTCAATTCCAGAAGTTGACGCACCAGATGCTTCTTCAAGAGCGAGTCGTGAAAGTTCTTCTTGGAAAGCATGAGCAATCATCTCATCATTCTCCACACTTGGTTGTTCTGCTTCGACGTAGCCTTCTCTCACGTGTTCGACACTACTCCAGTCTGGATCATATTGAGTTACACAGCCACATGAACCGGCATTGGAAATAGAGCAAACATCCAGAAGTTGATGGAGGCCCCAGCATACCAGATTGGGATCTTGGTCGTGCATGGTCATGTTATCCATTGCAATGTACAACCAACTCGACGAAATAGAGAAAAACAAAAGATCTGGATGACAAAAACGAGGAATCTAATTATATCCAAAGCAGTACCATCAACGATCAATCCTATGCATTCAGGCAAAGAAGATCCTTTCTCTTGGCAGAAAAGTTGACAAAATCGGGACCATATCTGGTAATTACTCATATAAAGAAACTCATAAGACAAATTGCTATGAAAAATTAAAAGAACCGCACCCACTCAAATTGCCCAGATGCGAAATTGAATTTAGATGTTCAGATAACACGGCCATCATGCGATCTCAACTGCAAATAATTTGAAGAAGCAGGCGGCTACCAACCCTCAAGTATGGACATGGACAAAAAAGAAAAGTCGTTAATAACACAAAAACTGTCGTTCTCATTCGTAGCTTCGACAACTTACCGACCCATTTATGATCATCAATGAAGCAAAGGCAAAGAAAGCGTGGAAATCAATAGGTTCCACAAAGAGACGAGAAACGACGCTGACACAATTGGAAAAGAACCAGAACATCCAATGATCCGATAATTAGGAACCAAATCATCAGCCAGAGCCCCCCATCTCCAAAAAAAAAAAACAGAGCTGTTCTTCCCAAAACCCACTTCCTTAAACGCCGAGATGAAACCCAAATCGCCAACACAAGAACAAACCAACGCGCCAAACAGGGCGCAAACGACAAGCAATCAAAAGAAAGATAGCAACTTTTTGCATTCCCAGGAAATACAAAGCCTACCTACAAAAGATAGGTAGGAGCATTGGTTTAATGTTCTTAAGTGCTTCTCAACCAAATAATATGCCTTGGCCTACCTACAAAGCCAATAAGTCCACTTGCTCTCATCTCGTCTAGTAACCAAAGCGCTATGGATTCACATTGAATGGTGAGAAGTGTGCATCAAGATTGATAAATTCAATCATATCAAGTAAAAGGTGTTCTTAGAGCAATTAAAATATAATATGAGCTCCTCGAAAAACACATTTGACGATGCCTCCTCTTAGAGGGGCTTCAGTGTAAGGATTGAAATTGAAGAAAAGCTAACGGAAGAACTAAAAAGACAACTCACACTAGACATGACAAACAAATGACAGAGAAAGGGAAAAAGGGATTATTCACAAACAAAGTGAACATTCAAAAATGAGAGTTTGTTGACATGCTTCCCTCAAAAAAGCATCATAATAACTTCTTTTGGCAACCCTAGTTACATCAATGTAGCTACTATCTATATAGAAACGAAAAGCAAAAGCACAAATACTAACCTCCTTCAGAATAAATTGAGTTGTAGTGCACCTCTGCCCAGAAACTCAAGAAAATAACTGGATATAAATATAAAAAAAAAAGATGATAAGTTTATGCATCACATCATTCAAAAAACTACAGAACTCTACACGATCCAGACAGAAGTCAATTGCATATTGAGGTTTAGAGCTCCAATTATACTAAAATTACAGCATCATTTAACTCATACCTTCAAGATAAGACAAACAGATTCTCCTCTGTCAGTACAGATATGCTGATACAGAAACCTCAAAGTGAACAAGGTCTGGGGAGTGTAAAGGAGAAAGGATAGGAAAGGACATGTTGAGGGAATGGTCTGGAACTTACCCTAATAACATCACAAGTTCAACGCTATTAGCACAAATCCCTTGAAATAATAAACAAAGAATAGTCAACACAGAAAGATACTGTCTAGTTACTCTGGATTTTGTAATAATGCACAAATCACTGGAATGACCTCTTATATGTCTTCATACTCTGAAAACTTAGTCCTTCCAATTGTGATACTTTTAGATGTTCTCCATCACTTTAAGAAACACACAATGAAGCTTCTTGGCTTTATATTGCATTTTGAGCTCCGTCAATGCTCTCCACCATCCAGGATCATTCACATAGTAGACTCGGCTTTTTCAATTCCATATCTTCCACATAATCCAGATCTAGATCTTTCACATTTTTACTTTTTACAACTCGGTTGTTTGTCCGTCGCTTCTTCAAAATAACAGCAGACTGCTTCATCAACTTAACGTACTTCTGCCTCACTGTCAGCAGAGGATGTCTCTCTATTGCATACTTGTCGTTGTGTGCCTCTTTTAAAATCGCTGTACAAGTCTTGTTCCTTAGAGATAAATAAAAGACATCTGGGTGCCTCTCAAACGCCTTATGCACTTTCTGTGGCAAACACAGATACTTTTTGAGGCATAAAAGCTTCTTCCTTTCAGCAGAATGCTCCACAAAGAGACTAAGTAATTCATGAAGAACACCCACAACTCGTTTCTCTGCTACATCGCTATCTGGATCCAAGTTTGAACAATCCTCATAAGGGGAAACATAAGGCATCTTTTGAAACTCCTTTAACCAAGCCTCAATCTTTTTTCTCATCCTCACACCTTGAGAGGGAAAAAATGGGAATTCAATTGCCTCCATCGAATCTCCAGAACCCAATCCTCTATCCAAGGCATTTTTTTGCAACACAGACAAGACTCTCTCTTGACAATCAACAGCTAATCCCCTTAAGCCATCTCCCATATCCACGACCCTAAAAGAATCGTCAAGATTTTTTTCAGGGTCACGGAAAAAATCATCAGGCAACCCCAAATACCACTGCATCCCTTGAATGATCTTCAAGGGCAGAACTCTGTTCTTACTCATAAGTATGAACTTCCTCAGCCTATTCCACAGATCCTCCTTAAATTCTTCATACACCCTCTTTTCTTCCCTATCTATCTCAACAGCTTCTGGGGTTAGCCTAAACCAAGGCAGATTGTACTGGGGACCAGTAAACTCCTCAAAAACTGATGGGTATAGCCTCAAGAACCTCGCAACCTTTATGGGTATGCCCAATTCTAATCCTCTCTTTGAAACATCGGAGATGGGAATGCAGCCACTGGGGCCTTGGGTTATGCAGTTTTTCAAGGAAACTATGCGCTTAAGTTCGATGGACTGGTGGATATGCTCGATCGAGTCATAGTAAGAGTCCTTTTTCCATTTCATATACACATCAACGTAGCAGCATATCTGAGTGTACACACAAGAAGGGCTTTGGCTTTGGCTTTGGCTTCGGCACGACGAGGAGAATATCGGACTTTGAAAACCAGAACACCGCACCAGGTTCTTCAGAGTTCCGGAGCCATACCTCTTGCACAACATTGTCGACAGAGACAAAGCCGGAGGTGTGAATCAGGCGTGATCATACAACGGGGTGAAGACCCAAGTCACGAGTACTTCGAGACGATGTCTGCACAAGAGCTGAAGAATGGGAGGTCGGCGATGTTGCAAGTAAAGGAGGAATTTTTACAAACAATTGAGGAGCATCGAGGATGGTCGAGCAAATACTCACGAGATCAAAGCTGCAGAAAGCGAAGGCTGCGGATGCGATGGACGAGGAGTAGGGGTGATCGGTGACGAACAGCCGCGGCGACGAGTAGCCGCGGCGACGAGCGGCGGCGAGCAGTCGCGGCAACGAGGAAACTAGAAGGAAGGGGACTCGCGAAGAGGAGAGAGAGACTGAGCAAAATGAGAAAGGGGACTCGAACGAGGAAACTAGAAGGAAGGGGACTCGCGAAGAGGAGAGAGCGACCGAGCAAAATGAGAAAGGGAACTCGGTTGTTAGGTGCTAGGGTTTTTTTACAGTACTTAAAATCGGTTCTAAAACCGGTTCGGGTGGGTTTTCACTTAGACCCACGAACCGGACCGGTTCCAACCGGCTCCGAAAAAATAGAACCGGTTCCCGAACCGGTTCAAATAAGAATCGGTTCCCGGATTTATTTTTTGGGTGAGCCGGTCCGGTTCTCGGTAAACCCGATCCGGTTGCACACCCCTAACAAGGAGACACGAGGAGGGCACTTCATTACCCTAATGTAATGGGTATTTTGTCCAAAAATAAAATAATGGGTTGATACAGTAATACACGTGACAAATTTATCTCAAACTAAATTCAAACTGCTTCACTCACGAAATATTTACCCTCCGTTCACTTCTGTCAAATTTTACCTAAAAAATACTGAGCTGGATGACACTTATGGCAAGTCCACGTGGAAATTCATATCGGTTTAGGTTAAATTAGTCATAGGTGTACCGATTTTTTATTTTTGGTAACCCAAAAATTAGTTTAGGGTAAATTTATCATCGTTGCACCAATTTAGGGTTTTTAATAATCCAAAATTTAGTTTTGATAAATTTGTCACCCAAGTTTAGGATTTTCCGTAATATTAACCCTAATATAATTGTCACATAACCTATAGTATTCTGCTAAGGGTTAATATTATGAAAAACCCTAAACTGGCACACATGTGATAAATTTATCTAAAATTATTTTTTTGATTACAAAAAACCCCAAAATTGATATATCTGTGACAATTTTATCCCGAATTAATTTTTTTACCATCAAAAACCCTAAACTGATACACATGTAACAATTTTATCCAGAACTAATTTTTTGACTACCAAAAACCCCAAACTAGTACACCTGTGATAATTTTATCCAGAACTAATTTTTTTAACCACCAAAAATTCCAAACTGGTACACCTATGACAAATTTACCCTCCATTAGTTTTCATTAAATTTTACTGTCAATTTGATAAGTTTGATAATACGTGATAGTTAACAGGTATACCAGTTTGGGATTTTACCCCTTTATTTGTAAGAAGTTTACTAATTTGTAATTTTTTGTGATGGTAATCTAATTTAGTGGACAGTAATGGAGGGTAAATTTATCACAAATATACCAGTTTTGGGTTTTTAGTAGTTAAAAAATTAGTTTGGAATAAAATTATTACAGGTAAATCAATTTGGGGTTTTTAGTGATTAAAAAATTAGTTCGGGATAAAATTGTCACAGGTGTACCAGTTTGAGGTTTTTTGTTATCAAAAAAATAGTTCGGGGTAAATTTATCATAGATGTATTAGTTTGGGGTTTTTGGTGATCAAAAAATTAGTTCGGGAAAAAATTGTCATAGGTGTACCAATTTGGGATTTTTCATGGTATTAACTATTATACTAATCATTATTATAAGTATGTTATTGTTAATATTGTCGATATCATAATATTTTGATAGATATGTTTTCTTGATGTGTATAATATAATAGTTAGCAAGAATTGACTTAATTAAATAAATATCGAAAAAAAAACTATCTTTTTTTCTCACTTTTAGATTTCTTAAATTACTGTTCCTTTCTTTTTCTCTTACCCACTCATTTCTTAAATGACCTTTTTTTTTCTCTCGTTTTACTTTTAGATTTTCTAAGATACCCTTACTTTCTCGCGTATTACTTTATTCATAGTAATATAAAAGAATCTTAATAATTATAATTAGGAAAAATTCCAAAAAGAGATCCGAAGCGGAGTCATTTTCTCAAATAAGGGTCTAAAGTGAATATCGTCTCACATAAGGGCCTAAAGTGGCCAAATCATCTCAAATAAGAACCTTTAGCCAGCCGGTAACTATTCCGCACCGAAGAAGGGATATTTTAGTCAAAAAAAAGTATAAGTATTTTTTTTACTTTCTTTTTCTTTTCCTTTTCTTTTCCTTTTTCTTTTTTCTTTTCCCTTTTTTCTTCTTCCCCAACGATCACTGCACCTAGTTAGCGACGGCCTCAGGCAAGGGCCACCCTTACCAGCGCCGGGCAAGGGATGCCTAACTCGCGTTGGGCGAGGGTTGCTCTCACTTGCATTGGGCGAGGGTTGCCCTCACTTGCATTGGGCAAGGATCGCCTCGCCTGAGTTGGGCAGGTGAGGGACGCCCAGCCCGCGTCGGGCAAGCCTTGCCCTCGCCTGCGTTTGGCAAGAGTTGCCACGAGGAAACCCTCCCTAGGCCAGGCAAGGCCAGCCTCCGCCTGAGATCGGCGACCTCTGCCGGCCCCGGCGATGGCCGACAAAGGGAAGAGAGGAAAGAAAAGAAAAGGAAAAGAAAAAACAGAAAAAGGAAAAAAGAAAGAAAAAAATTTTCAAAAAAGTAAAAGGACGAAAATATCCTTGAGCCGGTGAGGCCAGGCCTTTATTTGAAACTGATATGGCCACTTCATGCCCTTATTTGAGACAAGATTCACTTCAGACTCTTATTTGAGAAAATGAGAACATTTCAGGTTGTTATTTGAGACAAGATCCACTTCAAGTCCTTATTTGAGAAAACGACTTCACTTCGGGTCCCTTTTTAGAATTTTCCCTTTATAATTATGTACAATTGGGAAGTTTTATACGGAAATTGGGGAAAGAGAGAGACAGTCGATGGCTTGGCGTTGAGGACACATAGGTGGGGACTAGGGATTATTTTTGTATAATTTCCAGCAGTTTCTTCAATTGATAGAGGTTGTACGCAATGTGCACAAAGTCATAGGTTTAGAGATACTTATTTAATCCCTATTATAATTTGACAGTATCATCTTCTTATTATAATATATTGACATGATTAATGACATATTGCGTAAGTATATATTGACAGAAATATGAATTTACATATATTATACTCTCACAATTTTCGTTTTTGTGATATAATCTAAGTTAAGAGGGAGAAGAGATTATTTTCCTATTTTAGAAAGATAGGTACCATTCATATGAATAAAATGTAAAATAATCATAATAATGAATATTTACGTGGATGAGTTCCATGTAAAAGAATTCGATGATGTATTAGACTCATGACTAGCTACTAAACTGACGTCTATTTTTATTTTGTGTAATTGTGACTTCACGGAAATTGAATACTTATGATGCATCGAAGCGCCTTTGCTTTATCCGCATAGTACAGCGTACCTATCAAAGAATCCGAGGCTAGCCAAAGAAAACTTGGCCCTCCCCGAGAGAATGACCCGTTCTGACCTACTGGATAAATTAATTGATATGTAAGTAATAGATCAAACCATTCTAGAAACTCTTGATCTTATGCTAAGCATTTCTAGTGTCATTTCTTACTTATTATACATGCAATTCGCAAACCAAACAATGCAAAATAAGTATTATATTACTTAACCAAATAGTATAATATGCACTACATTATTTGACCTAAATAGAGTAAAAGCCATTAGAACTTTATAGTATTACACTATAATACCTATGACATTACAACATTATTTTAACAATTAATCGTACGGCAAGTAATACATACATTAAAACAATATGCTGGGATCCACGTAAAATCTACATGAAAGTGAAAGTGGTTGATGATTATCAATGCTTTTTTTTCTTTCTTTATCAAGCATAGATCAATATACTCTTGGTAACTCGAAGATGTCAAACCGTGCAAAGTTCTCACCAGATTGCACAATTCCTAAAGACTCTTGGCTTACTTAAAACATCTTTAACGGAATTTGCTCACTCAATCATTGGAAAACCAATTTCAATCACAATGGAATGCATTGTCAGTTTGTTTTTTTACATGTAATCCAAGTCGAAAGCTCCAATTCCAGTTGTGCATTAACAAGTTAGCAGTCATGAAGGAGAGATAGGATGATAATTAATGGTGAGACTGCTCAAAAGAAAAAACCCAAGCAAATGAAAGAAGGGAAAATGCCACAAATAATCTCTAAACTTTGGTCAATGCATAAGTGATCTTTAAACTTTTAATTTGTTCAATATGATATCTGAATTTTTAATTTATTCAATGTGATCCATGAACTTTTGGTACATGTTCCAATCAATCCCTGGACTATGTGAAAATGTTCAATATTGTCCTTCCATTAATTTAAGTTCAGAGACAACATTGAACATTTTCATAGAGTCCATAAACTAATTTGAACATATACCAAAAATTCAAAAATCATATTAAACAAGTTAAAAATTTAGAGACCACATTACACATTAAGCTAAAATTCAGAAATCACGTTGAACAAATTTAAAATTCAAAGACCAAATTATACATTTGACCAAAACTCAGAGATCTTTTATATTATTATCCCATAAAAGAAGGATGGATGAATGAGGGAAAAGTGAATGGGGTTAAAGGGGAAGGAATTCCTCTAAACTTGTTATCTTGTTTTCCCCTATCGGACTACATGCGGTGACGCCCCGATCATCGAAACAGGGACTTGCTCAAATGCCCAAAACCCCGGAACTTTAAACTTGTACCAGAGGAGTTTCGACTTGCCATCAACGATTCTCACGACTCTAGCCGAAAATTTTTTTCTCATTCACTGAGAGCCATTTTATGTGAAACAAATGCAAAGTCCGGCGATCCAAAGCCTGTGAAAAGACCAAAAGCTAGCACAAGTGAATGCCTACAAAAACTGTTATAATTTGCACAAATAATGAACCAATCAATCGATGAGAATCTGAACCCCTCTCCCACTATTTACAAAAGATGAATTAGAAGGTGATCAACAAAAGTCTGAGGGCTCAGAGGAAAAATATGTACAGAGAGAGAAACTGAGAGAAGGCTGTCGTCACTGGCTAAAATCCTATATGTAACATCATCACCCCGGGCCTATACATGGATGCACGAGACACAGCGTAGCCATCACAATGGACCTCCGAAGACAAAGCATGGAGAAAGTAATAGAGCTCCAATTGACAAAACAGTAAGTGACAATCCAAGTATGATGAGGACGGTCGAGCATAATTTCAGAACACCCACCACCGCTTCTTCTTTTTATATTCTGGAAGTTCAGGCAGCTCTGCAAACCATCGAAAAGCAGAAGCAAAAAATCGAGTCATATCACAACATAAGAAGACGCATAACCAAACTATCTATTTCATTTTGCTTTCCTCTCTCTTTTCCAAACCAAGTAATTCCATAACTATCGAGGTAAAGCTGATGTTAAAATATATCCCTGAAAGCAGCACATATAAGAGCAAAGGATCGAAAAAAGTCGAGATACTTGATCGCAACATGAATGAGCAGATCAGATGAGATATCACTTACATCTATGTTAGCACCACTAAAGCTCCCTAATTAACCATTTCAGAGTTTAAAGGATTATCCACAGGAAATCAACAAGCCAACTGGACTACAGTCGCCACACACTTGGTACCGCTTAATTGCATCAAGAATAGAGTCCTCAACCAGGAAAAATAAAGTTTGTAGGTGGAAACAGTAGCGGCTTCTATTAGAGAGCATTAACAAGAAGAAAATCATGTGACATACGTAAAGGACAAGCACATATGAAAGATAAGCGAAGATCCTAGAGAGGTTCAATGACCCTTCCACATAATTATGAAGAACACCTACAGCTTTTTGCTTTCTAGCCTTTGCAAGTTTGAAGAGCTACACTTGATACCATTACCATGACAACCCTTAGTCAGCTTTTTAAATCCATGGCCTGAATTTCAATGGAATAGCACTACGGTTGAAAGCAACTATCGCTAACAAGAAAACCATTCTATAAGCAGACCAGCTTGGCCTAATAAAACTACATACCCTTGCTGGAAAAAAATTTATTTATTCAGACAAATTGCAATGTCAAAGGTTTAGGCGATAATGTGGCTATGCCTTGACCGTTGATTGCAATATTTAGGGCATATACTGGCCACAAGGCATGATGAAATTTCAACACTAGAAGCTACTAGGCCAAAGTGGGCCCAAGGATCTGATTTCACTCGCACAATTCTTCCAAGTTCCAGAAGATCAAGGAGCTTTGGTTCAATAATTTATTAAGTGCTTCTCAACTCAATAATATGACGCTGCACATAAAGCTAACACGATGCATTTGTTGTAGTCTCACATCTCCACTAGCAACCACAAAGCTCTAGATTCAAATTTGTAGCTAGATGTTCATCAAGATTGATAAATTGGATCATATCAGCTAAAAGAAGATGTTCTAGGAGCAACTGAAAGGTCACTCGTGTCCATTAAAAGAAGAATTTGACAAGCTGAAAAATGCCTCCTCTCAGGTTGGCTCCTGTAGAAGGCTTAAAATTAGAGACAAGCTAATAAAAGAACAGACTACATTATACAGCACTTGACAAACATATGTATAAGTAGAAAGCGAAAGAGGGAATATCTGGGATTAAAGACAAAATCAGAAAAAGAAAGCTTGTTGACAGGAAAAATTAGTCACTCAAAACCATATGAATGTATCACAACTTCTTTCAGCAACACCAATATGTGCAAAATTAGTGACTTAAAATATATACAGAGCACGCCTTTTCCAGGCTACAAAAGCACAAAGACTAACCTCCTTCAGGATAAATTGAGTTGTAGTGCACCTCTGCCCAGAAACTCAAGAAAATGACTGGAAGTAAAACAGAAATTGTAAGCTTATGCATCATCTGGTTCTGTAAGCTAAAGAACAAAGCAGGATCCCGATACAGAAATTAATGCAATTTTGAGTTCCATTGATTCTGAGGATACTAAGCTTACAGCGTCATTTAACTAATATTCGATACTCCGTAGCACATATCCACTCAAATAATAAACAAGGAATACTTTTGACCCGAGAAATAATAAACAAAGAATAGTCAACCCAGAGATGCACTATCTAGCAACTCTGAATTGTGTATTCATGTACAAATCATTGGAACAACCACGATGTCTTTAGATACCCTCGAAACTTTGTCCTCCCGTTGCAACAGATTGCCAATAAAATGATGGAGGAAATGACAGTGTACATATTAGACTCTATACAGCAAGAGGAGTATGAACAAATGGACAAGCAGGATACTTTATCTGTACAATCAGATCTACTCTACCAACCAGGGGAGTAGTGCATGAGTTGAATATTACCAAATGCAACTAGCATCATAGTATGTGGAGACTTCCAAAATTACTAGGTAAACAAGTGAAATGAACTGAAACAGAACATCATCCGTGCAGAAATTAAGCGAACGAGACCATGTGGTCTACCTAAACTAAGCTTTACTCACCTATGTCCAAAACTGTTGCAAATTATATAGAAATATCCGAAAGAAAAGTGGGGAACTGGGAAGACCATGTAAACAGCCAAAGAGACAAGGTAAGGAGAGTCTGCTATTGAATGGTATGAATTTAGGACACCCACATGCTAATGGCCTCCGCAGATTACATCAAGAGTATTAAGTAATGCAATTCCAGAGGTTTGGATGTTGACCAATCAGTATGCAAAATTTCATGAAGCATCCGTCTTGCAGATTAACATTAAGGTCTTATATTCAGCTTTCCTTTAAAATATTGCAGTGCGATGGATAGAATCCTTTAAGCCATGGTATAGATCAAGAGGAACCATAACAATCATCTTTCATAATGACAATAAGTAAATAAAGAAAAATATTACCTCGCTTAGACTTGGAAATATGTGGAAGGATCTCAATGTAGCACGTGTTCTTAAAAGAAGTGATCACAAAAATCTTGACTCCATACTGTAATTGAGCAAGAAGAATGCATTAATAATCTCTATCTACTGACAGAGAGGGAAAAGTCACTCGGGCTCCATTGATTTAACTAATCAAACCACCACAATGACAATGACAATCACAAGTTTATCCCATTAAGTGAGGTTTGAAAAGAAGATTTCACTACCAAACCTTTTCTTTGCTTTTCCTTTTCAATGACACAAAGTATATCATCACTTTCCATATTCACATGTTTAGCACCACTATTTCACCAGCACCCCTTTTACTGGTCCAATAATGGTGGCTGCTAAACAGGAGAAGCCAATTGATGAGAGGTCAATCAGAGAGAAACTCTACCCCCACACAACCGGCCACACCATAAGTTATCATTACAAAGGTGTTTACCAAATGAAATGAAATACCATCCACATAAAGCTAATGATGTTTTTGATTCTACACTCACCCTTGCAAACTTTTTAATCCATCTGCGATATATGATTTCTGAACTAACCTAACTCAATGTCATTTTTCATTCAACCCTTCATTACAAATACTTTGTAATGAAAACTATTACAAAGATTAAAAAAAATAGATTATGAACGAAGTATTCTTGTAGGAGAATAAGCAAATACCTCTAACAGTTACATCTTACTCATACATCAAGGATTATTAAACCACAACAGTCAACTGACACACATTTACTCATACATCAAGGATAATTAAACCACAACAGTCAACTGATACACATATTATTATGGCTGATCTATCAATTAAGACAACAAGAGGGCCATGTGAATAAGGTTGAATGGAAGTAGGAAAAAGGTCATAGATCATACGGAATCTGCAGCAGCTTGCAGTGTGACATGATCACCCCATTCTCCACTCCTAGTCAACCAAAACAAACAAAAGATAAATAAATAAAATTTATGTCAGCAAAGGATGAGAAAAACCATATAAAAATGACTGCCTACTTGCTCATTCTCTGCAAATAGTCGCCGAAAGCCATTGGAACATAGCCATCATACATCTCTGGACACGACTTCAGCTGATTATATTAACAATCATAAAGCCAAAAGAAATAAACATCAGAATTATCGCAAAGAACATCAGTTTAAATCCCCACCACAGCTGTGCACTACCTGTTGAACAATTTGCTGCCTCACAAATCTGTGGTGCTCAGGTGATCGATATAGTTGGTCTGATAAGGCACGAAACTGATAAAAAGTTCAAGCAATGAGTGTCTCAACCACATATGTTGATAAAAGGACGTGGAAGCACCGCAAAAAAGGAAAACAGCCTCGATGGCCAGAAACAATTGACAACAGAAAGGAGAGAGATTGATGCATGGTCGAAACATGAGGCAACACAAAAAATTTAATCACCGTGACAAAATGAAAATGATGCTACTAGATATATGAAACAAATGATTCCATGAACTATGAAAGTTCTAGTGTGTTAACCAACCTGGCAGTTACCATCTCCCTGGACTTTATTTTCAACAAGATCGTATAACTGTAACCTGCAACAGATAAAAAGATTAAACAGCATGTAAGTCCACATGGTATCGTGTGGTTGGGGCAGTTAGCTCCCCTAAATTCAGTATAACTAGAAGACAACAATACAGCTCAAGCTTTCGAAGTATTTGTCATGCCCCAATCATAATTTTAAGAAGCAGAAACAAAATAAACTGAAGTCCAACTTCTTTTCCCAATTTGCACAACTTAGAAAGAAAACGTAATCGATCATACATATATAGTGAAGATGGAGATAGCACGCATAAATAAGACCTACATGGCATACTTACTAATGTAAGTGCCAAAGCACCATCCTAATCATTGAAACCAACTGATAGATTTATTATTGAAATAATTTTCACCTACTGTAGAAATTTTCTAGATCCATCCTACCTAGATACCAAACCAGTTTGCTTTATAAAACCACCAAATGATCTTCTCTGTTTTGCCTTAAGAGTATTTGATCCTCAGAGAGAACCATCCACTTGACATTTAAATATCACATCATCCAACCAAAGTTAGATATGAACAAGACCTGTGAAGCTTTAGTCCAGAAATAAAAAAAAATAAGAAAGAACAAAACCTGTCTAGCAGCCTTTGATGATCCGACACCTCTTCTTCTACACAAGGTATTTCACCATTAATTTTAGGCACGTGCTGCAAAAAGAATCAGAGGAATCATGAACAGAAACATTTCAATTACAAGGAGATGGGAAAGTACAACATATTTAATCTAATTTGCTGGCACAGCGATGTCGATGTTCTGTTAACCATTAAAAAACAAACCGCAAGCTAGGTTTTACATCCATAACCACATCGTAAAATTGTCAAGACCAGAAGCATCAAGTCTTGCCAATTGAACTTTTTCTGCACAAAGGCTCAGAGTGCGGTCAAAGATACTCCTGGCATCAGCATTTAACCGGTCACTGCAACTCGTAATTTTGGCCATTCACTTGAGTGATCAATCTTGGACAATGGAGCAATCATTCATCCTATGTATTGATTGGTTCTAGTGCATGATAGAGAAGTGACATTCCAAATCACCATACTGACGGTCTTAAAAATGATTAGATAATAGGTCTTTTTGGCCAAGTTAAACGACAGCTTGAGGTTGCTGAAATCACAGGATTTTGACTGAGCAAGCATCTGACAATATAGCTCATTCATGGTTTTCAAGTCCTTCAACACGGCCCTTATCCATAAGAAGAATAGATGCTAACCTCCTTAGACGATAACCTTGTCCACGGATGCTTAATTCATCAAAACTCTTAATCGTGCAAAACCCCAGACTGTGCCCTACATCCATGAGATGCATGGACAAATATTCTACACGTGTTAAGGCAACTCTTGCTTAAAAACCCTGTTTCTAGTGGCAACTGGATAGAACTTCATTTAGTCTAGCAACATGCTATGAGTTAGGACATCGACATTGTTTAGGAAGAGAAATGTACCAAATAATCTTTGTGCTCTAAACAATAAAAGGTGACAGTAAGCTCAGCACGATGGAAACACTCACACGAACAGGGACCATCTGATTCAACCTCTTGCTAACTTCACCATCAAGCACAGATTCATCTGCCATGTGTAGCATATCCACATCATTATCAGACCCCGAGCTGGAACATGAATTAGCATTTCCCACCTCATCACGTGCTCCATCCTCTTTTCGATCTTCCAATGGTTGATCATTTTCCCATCCTGTGTGTTATGACAGAACTCGATACTAAGAAGGTCGCAACAAAGCCAATGGAGAAACACCCAGAAATTAACCCACCTTCGGCATCAGAGTATCTCTTCGAAGGAGCGAGCCAATCCTGGGTCAAAACCGAAGCTTGTAATTGTTCAATTCCAGAAGTTGACGCACCAGATGCTTCTTCAAGAGCGAGTTGTGAAAGTTCCTCTTGGAAAGCATGCGCAATCATCTCATCATTCTCCACACTTGGTTGTTCTGCTTCGACGTAGCCTGGTTGATCTGCTTCGACGTAGCCTTCTCTCACGTGTTCGACACTACTCCAGTCTGGATCATATTGAGTTACACAGCCACATGAACCGGCATTGGAAATAGAGCAAACATCCAGAAGTTGATGGAGGCCCCAGCGTACAAGATTGGGATCTTGGTCGTACATGGTCATGTTATCCAGTGCAATGTACAGCCAACTCGACGAAATAGAGAAAAACAAAAGATCTGGATGACAAAAACGAGGAATCTAATTATATCCAAAGCCGTACCATCAACGATCAATCCTATGCATTCAGGCAAAGAAGATCCTTTCTCTTGGCAAAAAAGTTGATAAAATCGGGGCCATATCTGGTAATTACTCATATAAAGAAACTCATAAGACAAATTACTATGAAAAATTAAAAGAACCGCACCCACTCAAATTGCCCAGATGCGAAATCGAATTTAGATGTTCAGATAACACGGCCATCACGCGATCTCAATTGCAAATAATTTGAAGAAGCAGGCGGCTACCAACGCTCAAGTATGGACATGGACAAAAAAGAAAAGTCGACAATAACACAAAAAACTGTCGTTGTCATTCGTAGCTTCAACAACTTACCAACCCATTCATGATCATCAATGAAGCAAAGGCAAAGAACGCGTGGAAATCAATAGGTTCGACAAAGAGACGAGAAACGACGCTGACGCAATTAAAAAAAGAACCAGAACATCCAATGATCCGATAATTAGGAACCAAATTATCGGCCAGAGCCCCCCATCTCCAAGAAACAAAAAAAACAGAGCTGTTCTTCCCGAAACCCACTTCCTCAAACGCCGAGATGAAACCCCAAATCGCCAACGCGAGAACAAACCAACACGCCAAACAGGGAGCAAACGACAAGCAACCAAAAGAAAGATAGCAGCTTTTTGCGTTCCCAGGAAAAGGGTAAAGCTCAGAGGGGGGGCGGAGAAACATCGCACCTCGGAATCAAACGCAAAGTCTTGAACCCGGAATTAAAACTTTCCCAGCTTTGAGAAAAAAAACCAAAGACCTTCTCCTTTTCCTGCACAGGCCCAAGCATCCGCCCGTCCTCCCACCTTGCGCACCCCTTTTCCCTCCTTCCCTCCTTTTGTTGTCGCCTTCCGTGGTTCTGTGGAGGTGGGGTTCTGCTGCAGCACACGTAACGAATCGCCGAAAGTCGCGGGGAAAGAAAGGATCGGGGCGCGGGCGTTCGGGCCGTGATTTTCTCGAAAAATCTTCTCGGCGATATCCTCTTTCTCCCGGGGGAGTTGAAATTTGTACGCCCGCGGACGTGAAACCGGGGGAACCGCCCGGGGGGGGCACCGGCAACCGGGACAGGCGGTGCCTCGGCGGCTGTGCGCCGTTCTTTTTACCGTCCGCTTTCCCGGTTGGGATCGGGTGCGTCGCATTGTCGGCTCTTGGGATGTGGACCCTCATGTTCGGAGCTTTTGACATCCTATTCTATCGAGCTTTTGAAAAAACAATATGGGTAATACGACGAAAAATTTTAAATTGATACATTTATGATAATTTTATTTTAAATTAATTTTTCAATCACTAAAAATCTCAAACTGATATATTTATAATAAATTTACTCTTAATTTATCTCCGTCAAATTTTAGAGTCAAATTACTTTATTAAATTACACACGGCAATTGATCGATGTATCGATTTTATATTTTAACTTCCGTTTATTACAAGCGTAACAATTTATGATTTTTTGCGTTATTAATCAAATTTGATAGAAACTAACAGAAGGTAAATTTATCACAAATGTGTCAGTTTGGGATTTTTTGATATCAAAAAATTAGTTTAGAATGTTTCGTAGTATTAATCTAATTTTATATTGCAATTTTCAACGTTGTCAAGATATGTATGACCAAAAAAAAAACCATATGTATAATTAATGTTTTGAAAATTGAATATTTTCGCGTTGCATAGATATAAGCGACTTTGGAGCCATGTGAACAGCTGACGGTACTATCGGGCAATTAAATGTTAGGTTCTTTTTTAACGAGAGTTAATTAGAATGAGAATCGTGCGGCTCGAGGTACGAATTGAGCAGATAGAAAAAAAAAACACGTTTCGATATTTCCGCTGAACTTCATGAGAGTTAATATCGGCCTTGAAACTTTTGCCCGGTTGTATTTCGATTTTTGCTTTTGTTAATGCAATTTGGAATTGCGCAGATTGCTCGTTCCACGAAAACGCTAGATTTTTCCACGTGGCACTTTTTAATCAGTATTAACAAACACATAAAGCTTCGTTTTAGCGGAATTAGAGCATAGGAGAGACTTGCTTGAGAAATTTTTTTTTGGGTTGTTTGGGAAACCTCGTCTTTTAAGGACTTGATTGCAAGAATTAATAGTTCAAGATCCATATTACAAAAAAGGGTACAAGCTGAATGACAATATACGTATTTATTCGACTCCATGGTAATGAAAAGATTTTCTTCTTGCGCTACATGCAATTAGTATATTAAAAATCGAATTTATTCCTTATTAAATATACTTTGAACGTGTTCTGGAGCCCTCGATAACGAGATCTTTGTGCTCACGCGTAGATAAATTTTATAGCCGCGGGAAACCTCTAGAAGATCATGAATTTTTGGCAAATAATAATCCATTAATTTTGGCATGGAGAGATGTCAGAGAGTGGCCGGCGTGTCCTCATTCTAGCTAAATGCAATAAAGAATCGAGCACAGGAATTTTCAACGGCAGACATTTTCGAATGTTTCCTTAGGAGCGTTCACATTTGCACCAGGCCTGTTCTGTAACCGCAACCTTAAATCGTTTTCATATTCCATCTCTGGCTTCCTTAAACCTCAAACGACTACTTCCACGTTCTTAAATCTTTTCCCATCGAAAAGGTCAAAACTAGGGTATCGCTGCATAGCGATTACGAACCGGTGAGAACCGGTTCAGTTCCTGGTTCCGAATGAAAAATCACTCGGGAACCGGGTCGAATTTGGAACCGGACTCATAAAGCTTAAAAACCTAGTTTTTTTCTATTGGCATCTTATTCTCTATCTCCCTTACATCACTCAGACACTTCACGGCTCTCTCTCACTCGCTCACGGCTCACCCTCGCTCGCTCCCGATTCGCCTTTGCTTGCTCGCCCTTGTTCATCTTTTATTTTGAACCGGCGTGTTGCTCATGTCATTTTGTTGTAAAAAATAAAACGAAAAGGAACAAAAGAAAAACGGACTCTTAGATAGACCCTGGAATCGGTATTCTTGGATAGACCTTGGAATCGGACCGAAAAAATAAAGTTCTAGGACCGGTTTAATGACAAACACAGTATGTTCCAAGTTTCAAAAACTGAAAATCAATTTTAACGGAGTAGATTACAAGTTCCAAATCTAAAACTTATCGTCCCTAAAATCGAACATTCATAATGATGATTGTAGAGCTAATACATCATCTTCTTGTTACACACAGCAAAGGTCGCGTCATATGTGATTTTTAAGGTTACCCTTACGGAATGTGATTTGAGGGCTAATATGTCATCTCTTCTCTGCGGACAGCGAAGGTCGTAGGATTTGTGATTTTAACCATCAAAGTAAACCCGTCCAGCCGGATAAGTGACTTTGCTCGACAACTAAATAAACATTAGCCACTCTCTAAAGTTTTTAAGGTTTTTTGAAAAAACCTCAGTGCATTTCGAGCCCCTCTAATGAAGAATATAAGAAAAATAATGTCTATTATACAAGGTTATATGATTTGGAAGAGTTAAAAAAAATTTGGGATTTGATCAGGCCTTGGCAATTCCGTAAGTTCCTAAAAAACAAAGAAAAAAAAATAGAGAAGAAATGGACTAAAATACGAGCTAAATCTTGTCCTAGTGAAGGTTGATATCTTAATTATCCATCATGCTTAAAGTAGGAGAAAAAAGTATCAAAAAGTCCTAAACTTATTACATTGATACCAATTTAGTTCTAAACATTTCAATTTTACCAACTTAGTCCTAAACCTTTACATATTGATACTAATTCAGTATATCTGACCAATTTAGGCTGAAAATTGTCTACACGGACACCAGATGTCCTACATGGCACCACCGATGCTAAAGTGGACATTTTTTTGAATTTTTTTTTCTTTTTCTTCCATGACTTGTGTTGACTGCCGACAAGGGCTAGCCTTGCCCAAGCGAGGGTCGCTTCAGCTGCCACAGGCGAGAGTCAGCCTCACTTGGGCAAGGGTGAGGGCCGACGAGGGCTGGCCTCGCCTCGCTCAAGCGAGGCGAGCCCTCGTCAGCCATGAAAAAAAAGGAAAGAAAAAAATTCAAAAAAATTATTAAAAAATATCAATAAGACAACCGGCACCCACATTGACAGTTTTCAACCTAAATTGGCCGGATGGACTCAATCGGTACAACTGTGAAAAGTTCTAAGGCTAAATTGGTCCAATTAAAACGTTTAGGATTGAATTGGTATCAGTTCAATAGTTTTAAGACTTTTCTGGAACTTTTCTCCTTAGAGTAAATTAGTAAGCACGATCTAATCCATTGACTATATATTATTATTATTAAATCCGCTCGTCCACACGATGTCCGAGCTGGTCATAGACGCTTACACGAACGTGACTATAACTACCACTGTTAATGCTTTATCTGTCCGCAATCGTAGGTAGAACGGGTACACCAAAACACGGTTCTTGCTGCTCATTTCTAAATGATAATTGTGGTCACGGGTCAGTGTTGAAAGCCTCTCTCTTTTGGTAATCTTTATTATATTTCCAGATTATTTTCTCTTGATTCAGAACTTATACAATACAAACGATACGACTTGGCACTATCCATATCTGAATAGGCATCTTATGGCTTCTTGGCTTAAGAGGAATATGTGCTCCTTTTAGCAAATATAGTTTTCAATCAAACTAAATTCGCAGAGAAATACCACCTTCTTGAGGCTTAATTCTAAAAAAAAAAAAGTATCAACTTTACCTTGAATAACAATTCTGGACCGAACCATTTTTCTATCTCATAAAAAATCAACCTTTACTTAAATCCCAAATCTGACCCAAACAATTTGAAAATTTCATATCACGGGAGCTAGATTTGAGACTCGAATTGATGCTTTTTATTAAAACAAAAAAAAAGTACGCAAGGTAAAGTTGATACTTTTTTTGGAATTAGCCCACCTTCTTGAGGTGAAGCATCTGAATAGATATAACTAGCTCTCATGAACGCGTTCCGCATGTATGCAATTACTCTCGAGATGATAATACTAAATTTATTTAGGGACAACATCGACGCTTGTTAAATCTAAGACAAAATGGTGTTTTGGCTTATAAATATGGTTTTAGCCAATGGATATAATCTTCCAGTGGAATAATGAGACAACCCAAGGGAAAAGAAGTGAATTCTCCATGCAAACTCTCTATTCATACAAGTATTAGGCTTCTATAGAATGGAACAGCTGCTGAAAGAGATGGAGAATGAGCTAATCTGAGAAGACAAAAAACAATGTGAACAAGCAAAACATGATAGCCTTCAGGTCATCAGCCTATCTGAATCTTAATGGGCACCAGTCCTTTCAACCTCAAAAACTCCTCATGCTTGTTTAGATTGAGTTGCTTAACAATAATTGAATAATTGCAGTTGTATAAACCCAAATGTTGCATTCACTTGGCCGTGTTAACATTTCTACACTTGCAATACTTCTGTAAAATGCACACAAAACAGGACAATATACATGTTGTGTAGAACCTCAAAAATAGCCAAAGGTTGCAGAGAAAACCTTACAACAAATAATTACCTCATCCTAAGTGACCGAACAAGAAGACGAATACCTTTGCTTCGCCTCCTCATTTTAGCACGTCTTCACGAGCTTCGGTCTCCATGTCCAACAAACCAACCACCCCATCTCTCCAGTTATCGAATCCACAAACCTGCTCTTAAATCGCTCTTTTCTCGATTTTTCCAGCTCGTCGTTCGTTGCTACGACTTTCAATGGGGCTTTGGGACTTCCGGTTTCCATTGCTTCCACAATTCGGTTCACCATCGCTAAGACTTCACTCATCTTGGGCCGTGCCTTGGGATGCCGTACGAGGCACCGATTAGCCACAGAGGCTAGCCTTTGGGCGGACCTGAGAGAGTACTTGCCTTCGAGCCGTGGGTCAAGGATGGTTTGGAACTTCTTCATATCAGATAGATTTGGCTTGACCCATTCAAGAAGCTTCTGCTCATTCTTTGGCCGGTTCCGTTCCAGAGGGCGGCGACCCGTGATGAGCTCGTAAAGAAAAATTCCATAGCTCCAGACATCACTTTTAGCCGTGAGGTGTCCAGTTTGGATGTACTCAGGAGCAGCATAACCAATCGTTCCTACCACCTGTTGCGATAGAGAAACATTGTTCTTTACTTCTTCCCCCAGAAAATACTGAATTGAAAGGAGAAACGGACTAGGCAAATCAGGAAATTATGTTCGGTTGCTGGAATAACTTTGAGGCATGAACAAAAACACAATTCTCGTGATTTGGATAAAAAGGCTATCCTCAATAAACTGACCAGAAAATCGAGTCTACTGTGGTCGGGATTTTTGGTCATAGATTGATAGGGTTCAACCATCTGACTGTCAGATGCATACACTATCAAATTGCGAAGAAAAGGACATCAAACAGTAACAAATTGATTTTTGAACTTTTTCATTTCTATGTCTAAGTGAAACAAGGACGTTTCATAAAATTCAAGCATCGACATAGAATCAATATCAACGTACCAAGGTTGAGACATGACTTTCTCCACTGGAAGGCCCTAGCCTCGCTAATCCAAAATCCGATAGCTTGGCATTCCACTGGTCGTCCAAAAGAATGTTTGATGACTTGAAATCTCTAAAAATGATCTGTTACACAAACAGGTTTATAAGAGATGCAAAATTTAGTGAACAAATAAACGGAAAACAAAATTACTGCCAGGCACAAATAAAATATTTCATGAAAGGGAAAATTGCTAGAAATGTTCTAAAACTCATTCTGGAATTTAAGTCGGTTTTGATTAGTCAGTTTGGTTCTCAAACTACTTGAGAGATGCAACGGGTCCTTCCATCAACATAACTAAGTGAGAATCCTGTGGCAGCGAATTAATAAAAATCCGAAATCAAAGATTTAATCCTATTGCATCTCCAAGACTGCTTGGTATTACATATATGTCTGTTGCATTGCTCCCAAAATATGCTCTAACCTGGACCATCATGAATAAACAACTCTCTCCTTAAGAGAGGCCCACTCCATCGCTCTCTTCTACTTCCTTCTTGAACTTCACGTTCATTTGGTTCCTCCATAAAGCATTTATCAGCATCCAATGCAGACTTCTCAAATACTCTCCAAAGAATGGACTTGTACATCTGATCGAGTTGTGTTGTGGTCCCTTTGTCTGTTAATTATCCCCGTTGATGCTCCACCTCTCACTTACTACCCATTCAAAATCTTGCCTTCAATATGATCCATCTAAAGCCCACCAAGCCAGTAACTGGATAGCCTACTTCTAGCTCTTCACAAAATACTTCCTCAGCCTTTGTAAACCAGGTTTCAGACCGGAAGACACCAAGTTTTTTTGTCGCGTGAAGGATCACTGATTTCTCTGGTTCCCATTGAGTGGTGCTTCTCAATGGAAAATGATGCAGTATGAGCTAAACTCTATTGGAGGTATTCCCAACTTCACACATGAGGACTCAAAATATGCTGTGACAAAAAATGAGTAATGATTCTCTCAGGGCGAAGCACGTGTTATGTAAGTGTTTCCAAAGATAGTTATAGAACGAACATCAGGAGACATGGTCAAAAACAAAATATAGATATTAAAAGTCCACGTCTACCAAAATTTATATTGCCAAAAAATTGAGGTGGCGGGAGAGCCAACCCTATACACTAGATTGTTTAATGTATTACACAGTTTGGTCATATTCCTCTTGATTATATGCCCAGGATTCAATGCTTTTATGATGCAATTTCTTGTTTCCTCCAGGCCTTGATAGGCCAATCTCCCCAGATCTGATAACCAAATTGCAGGTATCATTACTCTACCAATATTTATAGCACCTAGAAGTTTCAGAGGACAACTTCACTGGCGAAGCACAAATTCCCTGGCACAGATGCTCTCTTCCATTGCAGTAGGCCATTTTTACATGAAATCCTTTTCTTTCAATAACACACTTCGGTGCATTCCATCCAAACGTCACATCATAATTTAAATGAGAAGGTCTAAAGAAACTTAAAGAGACTTACCTGGAGATCCATTCCTTCATGGAGGTAGGTTAGCCCTCGTGCAGAATCCTGGGCGATCTTTACTCTCATGGTCCATGAAAGAGACGTCTGAAACCTGCTTGACAAGTGATCCTGCACACTGCGGTTCGGCATGTATTCATATACCAGTAGACGCTGAATGCCTCTCTCATCATCTTCGGCACAATAGCCTAGTAATTTCACCAGATTTGGATGCTCAACGACGCCCAAAACATTTACTTCTGTAATCCATTCTTTATGACCCTGCAAGCAGAAGAGTGAAATGGGAATGAATGAAATTTCCAAGATGAGCAAGAGATTGAATCTCATCAGAATTTGTCAGATGATTTCCTATTTTGAATAAGGCACAACTTTTCTAATATAATCTGTTTTAAGTATCCCTACACATCACACAATCTTTAAGTTATCAGACAGTGCTAAAATTAAATATAGGGAAGTAATCCATGTTGCGTAGAGGTGAAACTTAAGAGAAAGCCTAAGTTGAGAATAACTCCCCTCGACCACATTTATTGAGAATAGAACATGTCCCAACATGTAAATAGTTTTTCTATAGCTTCTGCTAACTTTGTGATTGTGAATTGTTCGGCCAAAAGGTCATTTAAATAATGTTAACTGTCAGAAATTGTCAACTATAGTTCAGTCTTGAAGGATATTCGACAGAAATTTTAAGCCTAAAAATACAGAGGAATCACATAATACCATGATATGATACTCGACAAAATTCAAAAAAGACCTAGTAAAAAGAAACTCCGAAGCTTCAAATATGACCTAGCCTTTGAAGTAACTCCTAGTTTAGACATATTATGTTTCCATGGGCAATTTCTTCAAATTTCGCACGAACAACTTTATGCCAAGACAATACCAATCTGAAATTTCTGAAAGAATTTTACTTTTGCAAACTTGTTACTACAGGATGTTGCATGATATCATAAACACTGAACACATGATATCTCCGGTTAAAAAAAAAACCACTCTTACCTGCAGTCCTCTTCTGCTTAACTGTTTGACAGCAATATCAATCTTCTTATGTGGATCATCAGTACTCCTCATTATACCTCGAAAAACACCCCCAAATCCACCTTCTCCAATCATGAGGGAACGGCTGAAATTCTTCGTGGCTGCTTTCAACTCCTCGAATGTGAATTCTCTCAAATTACTCTGCCGTTGAGACAAAATTGCAAATGGGTTCATGGCATTCACAGACGATCCTGTGCTAAGATCAGGCTCATTCTGAGACGTGAGCTCAGACCAAGACATTCTCATATCACGGTCAGTAGACATGGAAGTGGAGGTAGAGCGGACAGATACGGATTTGGTTGTTTTTGGTTCTCCATTTTTATCCCAAATTGTAAATGGAAAGCACTTCATAGTCTCCACTGTCTGAGCCGTGCATTTCAATCATCAGTACAAGGAATATTAAACCTTTGAGTGAGCAAGGGCAATTAAACTTCTACATTTAACATGTCATTGTCAATTACCAGAAATCAACAGAATATGTGCATTAGTATTGCCATAGTCCATCTGGAATGGCATCAAACGTCAAGCCATAATTTTGCATCGAAAATGTTCTCTTTTATCTCTTTTCAAACAAATGAAGGCACAGGTTTGAACAGATTGAGAAACTTTTCGGAACACTCCTCCAAGATAAAACAAAGAAAAGCACCTTCGTCCAACAAGAAGGAAGTCAACTCACAATACCATAGATCATGGCCATGATCTCTTTCCACAACCTATGCTAGAATGAGTCCAACTTTAGAGGGAAAACAAGGATAACAACCACAGATATGTAAAGCCTTATGAGGCACATAGAGACTGGGAAAAAAGTAAAATAAGAGAGAACATCTTCGTGATGAAACTAAATTATACTTAGGACACTGCACCCATATGGCGAAAATTCAGCTTCACAGCATCTGAATTTCGCAAAACCAAATGCTTATTCATCTCAGCACAATATACTCCCGGAAATATGGATGAAAATATTTTCAACTGGTAGCTGAATTAATGGGATGACCCTAACCTTGGAATAATTGGTTCATCCTGGACAACTCCAGAAGAAACCCAGCAATGAATCATCATAGGTATCTCATTATACAGTCAAGATACTAAGCCAAAGTTCGAAATTCAGCCATATACAAACTTTGGACCACAAGAAACAAAAAAAATCTATCCACCTTCACATGATAGAAAGAAACTCAAGATAATCAGTCACCTCTGTTTTTGCTCTTTTTTTTCCTCTGCTGAGCTGTGGATAACAGCTGGCTCCTCCCAACGTTTCGCTGCTGGTTCCTTCTCAGAATTCCGAGGAAAACCCAGAATCCATGATCCAAACTTGGGTCGAACTCAAGAAAACCCCAGAACACAAAGAGAAGAAGGTAACCAAAATTTAAATTCTAGGGTATCACACGACACAACGAGCAACCCATGATCGAGGGGAAGTCAACACGAGGCAGCTGGAGCGCAGCTCACCAACCCGGGAGCCAAATGGGAGAAAGAAAAGGAAGAAGAATGAGAGAGTTAAAAACACACGAGAAGGAATAAAGAAAAGCGTAGAAATCCAAAGAGTAAATGGCGAAGGGAAGTCTCCTTACCAAAAAAAAAAAAGGGCGAAGGGAAGTCATCTCTTGTCTTTCTTTTTAGTTGGAGATATTCAAAGAGGAAAATGAGTAGGAAGATGGACAGAGGTCGCTTTCGGCATATAAATTGGAGGAAAGACAACGAACGAGGAGGATGCTGTCAACTTGTCATCTCCCCTGAGCTCTCCCTTCCACAATGCACAGTTCCACGCAGTTTCAATTCATCCGCTCTTGTCTGCTTCTCAGATAACATTTGAATCTTTCAAAGGAGCTTCTTGTCAACCAGATGGCAACATCTGTAACGCAAAATTCATTAAGAAAAATTTTCACGATTTTTTATACAGTAATCCTCCTCGCATCATAGATAATTTGCTTAAGGAAGCTGCACCCATCAACATGATTCGACAATTCAATTCTAAACAGTAGCCGGCAGAGAGCTGTTTGATTCTGCGGGCGACCGTCTTTTTGCAGTGTTGTTCCCAAAACTGGTGCGGGTCAGAAGGAATTTTTCCATTGATACACGATTGTCAGTTTGAAGTTCTTGGAATCGTTCAAAGCAGGAGAATATCCGCGGCGGAGACCTTGCTTTCCGTGTGATTTTTTTCATGGGATGGGACGGGACCATCCTTGTTATACCTTTTCTTGCTTTGACCCGATCAACATATAAATAAGCATCTTTTATTCTCTTTCGGGGAAAGTTCTAGTTCTCGTATCTATGCTTTCGCGATTTCTCCAGTCAAGCGCGTGTATTTTTAATTTATCTGAACAAGACCTTCTATTTTCAGAATTTTTGTAATTAAGTCCATCTGACATCGAATTTTGATTAAATTTAACTGACCTGACGATTAGAAGATGCAAGAGAATGAGCTGTTCACGCGGACCTGTACATAAAAATTTAGCCAATGAAGTCATTGATTGAGTATGGTGTGGATAAAATTTAAGCATGTGGATACCAATACGGATGTCACACTATAATATTATTTGCCGGCCATGTCGGTTGGATTTGATTGGATTTGGCATCGGACTAATTTGATTAGAAAATATGTGAAAGCCGAAGGATTGAAAAGACAAATTAAAGTGTAACGGCTTGATTAGAAAAAAGCATGAAAGTATAGAGATAAAAAGTGAGATTTTTGCCATCTTTTATCATCACTTTATACTCCAAAAGATAAATATACTAAATGGTTATTACCACGAAAAACCTCAAGCTAGTAAACCCGTGACAAATTTACCAAAAATTAATTTTTTAATCACAAAAAGCCTAAAACTAGTACACCTAAGACAAATTTATTCTCAGTTTGTTTCAGTTAAATTTTACTGTTAAATTGCTTTGTTAAATGACACGTAGCAGTCGACGAATGTACCGATTTTATGTTTTACTCACTGTTTGTCATAGGTATACCAGTTTATGATTTTTTTTGTATTAATCCAATTTAACGAAAACTAACGGATGGTAAATTTGTCACAAATATATCATTTTGGGATTTTTCGTGGTCAAAAAATTAGTTACACTGCTTACCCATCCTCAATTGTCCCCTCAAGCGACAAAAAGTTCTTTATTGTTTTACTTACAATCCAATAGTTCTCCATTGTTTTGATTTTAACATAGGCTCGATTTGTATCATGGAAAACATTTTCCTCATTTTTCAGTGTTTGGTTCGCTTAGAAAAATAAATTAATAGAAAATGTTTTATGAATCAATAGAAAATCCATGCTTAAATTTAAGGAAATAATATTCTCTTTGAAAATAGGATAACATTTTCCAAGATACGACTAGGCATCAGCGTTTGAACCTAAAGCTCTACGCTTAGACATGAAAATCCCAACATTGGTTCTCAGGTACCTGGCCGTTCATGATTAGGTCTCTGACAATTGGGCCTAATCCATCGAGGTCAGGACCAAGCCCCAGGTGCCCATGCCTAGGTCCATTGAGGCCAGGCCCAAAGCCATTATGCACATGACCAATGCCTCGGCACTCAAGCCCAAGTGCATAAAGTCCATGCTCGGGTCATCAATATTCGAGCTCTATTCCCTGGCACTCAGGTCCGAGTTCGTGAAAGCCGTTCTCGAGTTCTTAGCGTTCGGGCTCGGGTTGTTAGTTAATGAAACGTTCATTCTAATAAAAATATATAAAAAAAAACTCGAATTTTTTTCTTTTTTTTTCTTTTTTGTTCCTTTTTTTCTTTTTCTTTTTGCTTCTTCCTTGACCGATTGCTGGCAACCGACCACAGCTGAGGCATAAGCTCAAGCCTCTCCGACTTCAGGCAGGGCTCCACCTTGCCAAATCTCCATTGGTCGATCGCCAGTCGTTACTGTGGTCAATGACTAGCCAAGGATGAAGAAAAATGAAAAAGTAATTCAATTTCAAGTTTCGGCCAAACATTAGGAAATATTGTCATTTTTCTAGAAAACATTTTGAAATAATGTATAACATGCATGTTTCAATAAATTTTTTTATTTTTTATTTTAGTGTTTAACTTTAGTGAATCTTAAGTGAACAATAATGGAATAAATTATCTATCAAATGGGTTTTAATCTAATTTTAAATTGAATGGGTAAATAATTAATTTATTCACGTAATCAACAAAAGCTATACTTCAAATTATGAGTGTTATTCATGCATTAAGATATATTGCTCTTTTGGACTTAATTTCAACTTAAATTACAATGTCACATATTTAAAGATACTTCGGCTCCGTTCGTTTGGCGAAAAATATTCTCCTTTTGGAAAATATTTTCCCGAAAGTCATTTTCCTGAAAAATGTTTTCCACCAACATAATTTTTTTGTGTTCGGCTAAAATATGAAAAAGTCTCAGAAAATATTTTCCATTGTTCAGTATAGAAATGATTTTCCTTCTTGCAATACTTTTAATATTTTTAATTTTTTTTCTTTTGCTTCTTCTCCTGCGGGTGGCTGGCAACGGCTGTGGCCGGCGACCAGCTGGAGGCGAGCTCGAGCATCGCCCCAGGCCGGTGAGGCTCGAGCTCGCCAGATTCCGGCGAGATCGAGCCTCGTCGTCCTGTGGCGACGCTCCGCCTCGCTTGATCCGGCGAGGCCGGTGAGCCCGACCTCGCCAGATCCGACGACTCGGGCGAGGCTCGAGCCTCGCCCGAGGTCACTGAAGCCTTGTCAATGTCTGGCAACCTCGGGCACGGCTCGAGGACGTCGGATCTAGCGAGGCCCAAGTCACCGCTAGCGATCAAGCAGCCCGAGGAGCCTTGCCCACGAGCAGCAACACCAGAATACGAAGAAGAAGAAGAACCCACGATTCCCCTCTCTCTCTCTCTCTCCTCCATGAATAGCAACACCAGAAAACAAAAGAATCAAAGCATCAGTAGATCCGGCGACCTTGAGCCTCGCCTGAGGTCGCCGGAGCCTCGCCCGAGGTCGCCGGAGCCTCGCCGATGTCTGGCGACCTCGGGCGAGGCTCGAGCGCCGCCCAGGTCGTCGGATCTGGTGAGGTTGGAGCTCACCGACCTCGGGCGAGCTCGGCCTCCCCGGATCTGCCGACCTGGACGAGGCTCGAGACTCGCCCGACATCGCCAGACGGCAGCGAGGCCGAGGTCGCCTGAGGCCGGCGAGGCCGAGGTCGCTTGAGGCCGGCGAGCTCGGGCCTCGCCACTGGTCGGTCGCTAGCCACAGCGCTGAGTAAAGAGAAGAACGAAAAAAATGAAAAAAAAATAGTGAAGAAGAAGAAGAAGCTCCGGAAAATGACTCCGCCTTTTGAGAAGGGGAAATCATTTTCCACAAACTTAGGCTATTTTGTGAGGGGGGAAGGAAAATGTTTTCCCACGAAAAACGTTTTCCGCCCCCGAACACCGGAAAACCCGAAAAATATTTTCCGAAAGAATATTTTTCCGGAAACGAACACAGCCTTCGTCTCTATTTGTTTTTCCTTCGAATTTAAAGTCAATTAGATAAGTCCAAAAAAGATGAAAAAGTCTAGAAAGAGTATCTGTGTAATGATATGCTAGCTTTATCTTGATTTACTTTATTGGACGAATACTTACTTTTATCCTTTTATTGTATAATAAATGTTCAAGGATAATAAATCACAAAAATAATAATAATTGATCGAACATAAGCGTGTGGCTTGCCACGTGATAATCACGGAGGCAAAATTAAGTCCACGTGATGAGTATATGAGCGAATATTCTCTCACCTCTGCATTTGACATATTATATAAACACTGACA
Organism: Syzygium jambos; assembly: GCA_031216235.1. Classification (NCBI taxonomy): domain Eukaryota; kingdom Viridiplantae; phylum Streptophyta; class Magnoliopsida; order Myrtales; family Myrtaceae; genus Syzygium; species Syzygium jambos. The sequence continues at coordinate 6,030,162 of CM062229.1, read as the reverse complement.
CGTAGATTCTTGATCTTAATTTCCAATACTTCAAATATTTTTAAATTTTATATTTTTTTAAAGGAAAAAAAGGTGATAGCACAAGATTATACATGTCAAAATGGATAATAAATCCATTCCTTAATCCGTATATGATAACTTGAGTTGTTATATGTGTTTGTTATATGAGTAAATGGATCATGAATGAGTTTAAACATAATATGGGTATTAAACTTGTCGTAAATAAGTTTACAACTTACTTAAGCACAATTCACCTCTATGGCTCTATTGTCATTCTCTTTCGCCCTCATTCGATCTCCCGTTTACTCATTTCGCAATCTATCTCAGTTTGAATTAGGTCGGGTGTGTGTTAAATTGGGTATGAGCCACTAAATTTACATATCATATAAATCGGTTAAAATAGATTAAATGAATCTATTGGGTTGGATCATTTTTTATTTATCCGACAGTACTTCCAATAGAAACACCGGACAAAAGGAAGAGCCTGATGGGAGAGGACTTTAGGGGCGACAAGTGTCGGATTGCAACTTTGGCTGTTCTTTCGATCCGACTCTGACCGAATCTTTGGCGCCGCATGAACGTCCATAACGAGTCCGACCTCTTGTTTGCGCACCAAAAAGGAAAACCTCAGCTGCCCATGTTGACCCCTTCTAGAAGCCTCGTCTCCCCGTTGATTTAGGACCGGTCATAAATTGGGGTCCGCTTATTTGGAAAAAAGAAATCATTTTCGAAAAATTATTTTCCGGCTTTTCGATGGAAATTTTCGGAAATCCGCCTACTCTGAAATCTAGATATTTTTAGAGGAAAAAAATCGATGAGAGATGAACTCCTAAGTTTTAATTTATTGGATTTATTATCCAACGATGAGGTGATTATATAAATTGGATTTACATTTGCCCAATTCAAAGTAAAATATATTGGATATTTGTTTAGATCTAAAATTAAGGATGAAGAATTTTCAATTAGTCGATCAGGTTCAAGTAAACTAGGAGGATCCTCAATTTATTTCGATACTTTTGACCAAGTCTCCGGAATTCTTTTTTCTCAAAGATTAGTAAATACCAAACATCTCACGAATTTAAAAAAATGTCATTTTCTGTAGCATGTTCAAAAAAATATTTTACAGTCACACAACTTGATTTGCAATTGTAATTTCAATTGCAAGATTCAAAACTGACAATGGTACTATAAGATTTGATTAATAAGTAAGAGAATTTTCACTTTTCAGTTAAGTGCGTTGTTTCTAGCAAACATTTTCTTAAAACAAATAATTGTTTGTATAACTTTGAAAAAACTAGTTAACGGAAAATACTTTTATTACCAAAACACAATCTATGCCGAAACGTTTTCATCGGTGAACATATATTTTTAACTAATTCATCCAAAAGAAACAAACGATCATTTTCTAAAATTTTTAGTGCAACAAATGCGACGAAATTTAGCATGTTTGGGCAAATTTCTTTATATAGGCACTAATCTGCCCATCCATCGCACCCATTTTTTTTCATGTTCTCATGTCAATGGACGTCAAATGGGTCCTCCTTTAATTGATGTCGGGTTCAAGCTAACTCTATCCTTCAACCTCACGTGGTCACCTGCACATCGATCAGGCTTAAATTTATTGAAAATTTGGCCCAATTAAAAGATAAACTCTAAGAGTAAAGGATCGAATTTCAATTGGATTCTCAAAACTTCACCTTGCCACGTCAAGTAAATTCGTTCTTAACTGGATTAATTACACTGGTGTGGTAACTAAGATGACAATATTTGATTTAAACTTAGAGATCTAATTATGAAGGCCTAAGAATATTAGCATGGTTTCGGCCTTGGCAGGTTGAAAATCAGTTGTTGTGCATAAAGTGTTATACGTATCTTGCTCGAGAGACTAGATGCCCGAGCTAAGTTGGGTGTGGTACAATTCAATATGAGGATGTTATTCGCTATATTGTTCTTAAAACAACAGTAAAAGAAAAGCTGGATGTTGTTCTCAACTCATCAGGTGCCATACGAGCTATTCCCTAGCCATGACAAATGGTATCAGAGCAAGGATCCCTCCGGTAGGTGGGTGATTTGGAGAAAGCCTGTGGCTTTCCTGGTTCTATGAGGACGGAGAGTGAATCGCCAGGGCTAAGAGGGCTCGGACAACGTGTGGCTCTCGTCTAGCTTCTAAGATAGCAATAGTGGCACAGGGAGGAATCAAATTGCTCACTAAATAAAGATAGCATTCTTTGATCAATTGGCGAATCTCAATAGGAGGTATGTTATCACGTTTCCAACAAAAGGGAGAACCCTCCATTGGCCTACAGAGATCAAGAGAATCCTAGTAGGCAAAAGAAAGTGTTGCCAAGGGAGTGCAGTGGCTAAGATGATACACTTATTAAGAAGCATAAGCGACTGGAGATTCGTGAACAACTTTGATCTAGGGAAGCTACCGGTGGAGTGGAGTGGCTTGTTTTGTTGGGCGAGCATTGCCATTTATGTAAGTCCCAAGGAGTGCCATTGATGGTTGGGAAATGCAAGGAAGCGACAGAATAGCCCGCAACGAGGGTGTTGCGGAATTGAGTCGGGGAGAATGTCACGGACCATGATTCTCCTGCACTCTCATATCCCTTGCGAGTGGAGCTTGGTGCCGTCCCGTCAGGGTGATGAGTGAGTGATGCAGAGATAATGATATAACAGGTTTGTGGGAGTGGCATCAGGGTGATTTGTGCTAGAAGTTCTAGATTATAATGAATATACCATTAAGAACCATGAGGTAGGATTGACCTCCTATGCACAAACTGTTTGGGAGCTGATGCCGCTCTCTTGATGAGACCATAGCAAGTCGAAACTAATTGTGGTGCCTAAAGTGCTTTACGTATCTTGCTGAAGAGACTGGATGCTCGAGCTAAGTTAAGCGTGATGCGATCCAATACGATCATGTTATTTGCCGCACTATTCTTAGGAACAACTATAGAAGGAAGACTAGTTTAGAGTTCTCAGCTCACTAGGCGCCGCATTCCGCAACCAAGGAATTGTTGGCCCGTTACATCTGCATGTACTTTGTTTATAAGCTCAGTTTCATCCTCTATGCATAGTTTTGCACTTGAGCACAACAAAGTTATAAAATTCATCCTTACCAAAAAAAAAAGTTATAAAATTCAAGCACCTATCATCCCATCCTAATCAGTTTAGTCCATTTCACCCTCGAGCTTCTTTGATCGAGTCCTCGGTCGAGCTTTCCACAAGGTCGACTATTTCCAACTCTCTCTCTGGCTAGCAAAGTCAACACTTACTAAAGCCAACACATAAAAAACCTCAATGGAAAAATACCAGTAAATGTGGGTATATATCAGGTAGGTTTATTTAAATTAATTATTCGAGTTGATCTCAAAAGAAAGCGTTTTATAAAGCATACTAAGCAAAGTGGGACAATTTTGATACAAACTCGACATGCCTCAAGCATAATGCATTTATCTTCGGTCAAGATCAATACACATTCCCTCGCACCATGTTGTCTACCGTCTTAAATAATTACTAACACGAACCTTGCAAAAGTTCATATAATTATCAACATGTCCGATTACATTTCGTATAAAGAAAGGAAATGAACCATAAAGAAATAAACTAAAAAGAACTTGAGGGTAAGAGAATAATAAAAAGTGAATCATAAAGAAAGAATGGTTAATACCACGTAAAACTCCAAACTAGTACACCTGTGATAATTTTACTTTGAACTATTTTTTTGATAATAAAAAATTCCAAACTGGTACACCTGTGATAAGTTTACCTCGAACTAATTTTTTGATCATAAAAAACCCTAAATTGGTACATCCATGATAATTTTACCTCAAACTAATTTTTTGATCCCAAAAAGCCCCAAATTGGTACACCCGTGACAAAATTTACCCTAAGTTAATTTTCGTGAAATTTTACTATTAAATTGCTAAGTTTGATGACACATGGTAATTGACAGGTGTATCAGTTGAGGGTTTTAACATACAAGTTTATCAATTTGTGATTTTTCGTGATATTAATCCAAGTTGACGGACCCTAACGGCAGGTAAATTTGTCACAAATATACTAGTTTGAAATTTTTTGTAGTCAAAAAATTAGTTTGGGGTAAAATTATCACCGGTGTACTAGTTTGGGATTTTTGATGATCAAAAAATTAGTTCAGGATAAAATTGTCACAAGTGTACCAATGTGGGATTTTTTATGGTCAAAAAAATAGTTCGGGGTAAATTTATTATAAGTATACCAGTTTAGGATTTTTGATGGTCAAAAAATTAGTTTGGGATAAAATTATCACAGCTGTACCAGTTTGGAATTTTTCGTGGTATTAACCCAAGAAAGAAATATTAAAAAAAAGAAATTTACTAAAAAGAGAAAAATAATAAGAAAAGCTCATAGGATTGCCCCATGGACAACCCAACCATGTTAACACTGTTTTAACAATCTTCTATATATAACATACATACAATAAGATTATTGGCTCTTTTAATATTTCATACATGTGCAGACAAGAAAAGGAACATATAATATAATGTGAGAATTGAATAATTTTCTTGTTCTGCTGCTGATAAGTGATGTTCATGCAACTCCAAGGTATTATTGATGGTAAGAGAAGGATAAAAAAGTGCGCCATAAAGAAAGATATAGTTAAAAAAAAGAAAAAGAACTTGACTAAAAGGAAAATAATAATAAGAAAAGCTCATAGGATTGCCACACTGACTATCCAAACCATGCTAACATTGTTTCAAGGGAAAATGCCACAAAAAAAATCCTAAATCATACAAATTGTAATACATTTACGCTTAACTTTTTTGGGTGACAAAAAAAACCCCAAACCATGTCTAGCATATTTACTATAAACTTTTTCTGTTACTATGTGATACATCTATCCTCCGTCAAGATTCTGTTAGATGGTTTTTCAGCCAAAACAACATAATTTTAATTTCACTAAATCATGTCCCGTTTGCTTTCGAGTGTCCATGCAAGCAGATTTTTAATGGTTTTCATTGACAAAACTTTGAGAGAGGATAAATGTGTTATGCGGATACAAATTTAGGATTTTTGGTGTTACAGAATAGAGTTCAGGGTAAACGCATCATAGTGGGTATGTGTATTTTTTGCCCTTGTTTTAACGATATAAATACAAACATATACATATAATAAGATTGTTGGCTTTTTTAATATTTCATACATGTCCAGACAAGAAAAGGAACATATAACATAATGTGAGAATCGAACGTACCTAGGATAAGGTAGAATGCAACTCGACAATGATATATCTAGACATTTTTCCCTAGATCTGCTGCTGATAAAATGATGTTGATGCAACTCCAAGGCGCCCCACAACACTTCTCCTGGTTTTCCAATGACATTATTGACAGTCGATCATAGATTTCATAAGAGGAAAGATCGCAGAGAACGCATAATAGAAATGTATAGAAAGTATAACATGGACATCAAGAGGCAGACGAACTCCAAAACAGTGCAGATTCAACTCTGCTCGCTGTCGCTCTTCCTGGGTCTTTCTTTAAGCTCAAAAAAGATCACTTGAACATCAAGGTCGGATCAGTGATGCAGTAGCGTCGGAGAGAACCTCCTCTGTACTCGCTCAAAAAATTGTATAACATGTATGATTCTTCACCAAAATGCAGTGTCTGTACAAGTATTTCAAGAAGAAATGTCACTATATACAAAACAATAACCGCCCGCCCAGCCCCCCCAAATCTCCCTCACCCACTTCACAGAACTCCAATCGAAGTTCCTCAGCCAGACCTGCTTGAACAATTTAAGATCCTCCCCTGCCTGCCAATCTGTTTGCTGAGAGAACTCGTGGTTACAGCCGCTCTCTTGGCCTTATAATCGCTCGAGTCCTCGTATCCGATGCGAACCAATCGAATTTAGGGACCGCGGAGAGGTCGCTGCTGAGCATCGCTCTTGACCCAGTAGTCCGGAATAGTCGAGCTCATCGCCGGCCCCGCTGCACCGGGATGCTGCGGGTCTCGGAACCCCATTTCGCACAAAGCTTGATACACGCACTAGTACTATTGTGTATGGGCAGAGCAAGCATTGCGCGAAGACCGGGTCTTAATCCGACCAAGTCGTACCATACTGCGATCGAATCTGCCGGCGATGAATACAGATTTTCTCTCCGACGAATGGGGTTTTGAGAAAATCTGCGAAAGCTTCTGCCTTTTTTTTCTCACCGAGGTGCCATGGACACAGAGAAATCCACGGGCATGCCAAACTTCTCAGCCCAAGCCATGGACTCCAGATACAGCTTGGAGATCACGGCACTGACCTGGCTCATGTCCGGCCGCCCCTCCGCCTCCTCCTCCACGCACTCCAGCCCCAGGCTCACCATCCTCTCCGCCACCTCCACCGGGTACGAGTCCTTCAGCCTAGCGTCCACCCACCTCCTCACCCTCCCTCCCTCCACCGCCTCCCTCGCGCTTTCTACGACGCTCGTCCTCTTGTAACCTCCGCCGCCGTCCGCCCCGTCGAATTGGTACCGCAGCGCCTCCTCCCCGCTCAGCAGCTCCAGGATCACCACCCCGAACGCGAACACGTCCGACTTCTGCGTCGCCACCCCCGTGATGCGGTACTCCGGCGACATGTACCCTCTCGTGCCCTCCAATTTCACTCCCCTGCTGTTCGTCCTCTTCAAGTTCCGGCTGCCCCCGGGCTCGGAGGCGCCCTCCTCCTCCACTTCGGCCGCCTCGCCGCACAGCTCGGCGGTCCCGAAATGGCAGATCCTCGCATTGAGCGACGGCTCCGTCACGATGATGCTGGAGCTCTTGATGTGGTTGTGGACGAACCCGAAGCCGCCACCGCCGGTGGCGGAGCCCGCGCAGTGGTGGATGTAGTCGACGCCGTGGGCGAGGTCGGCGGCGATCTGCATCCGGGACACCCAGGACGAGAGGACGGTGAACGCCCGATTCACCCGGTTCCTCAGGCAATCCGACAGATTCGCGCCCTCCACGAACTCGTACACCAGGTAGACGAAGTTCCCGGAGACCGAGGCGCCCAGCAGCTTGACCAAGCTGCTGTGGTGGCTCTTGGTGATGGCGGAGAGGCGCCGGCCGAGCTCGGGCACGTCGAGGGGCCGCTTGAGGCGGCGCTGGCAGACGACGGCGTCGCGGCCGCGGAGGGAGCAGCGCCAGGAGGTCGGGGAGAGGCGGCCGGAGAGGAAGTTGCCGGTGGCGAGGCGGAGGTCGGGGAGGGGGTAGATGAGGGGGGTATCGGGCAAGAACCGCTTGATCTTGGACAGGGACGGCTGGCGGGCGGCGGAGGTGGAGGAGGACGAGTTGTTGTTGTTGGAGAAGAAGTTGAAGCTGTTCAGGTTGAGGGAGGCGGAGGAGGAGGAAGACGGGCGTGACGGGTTGGAGGAGGAGGAGGCGAAGGACCTGGAGTTGGAGGTTCGTGAGGACTTGGGGGACCGGGCGCTGGCCCTGCGGCTGGGCGGGACCGCATCTGCAGATGCTCTTGATCTGCACATGCTTCTGATCTGCGGCAGCACATGGGGAGCGAGAGACAGACAGAAAGAGAGGAGGATTTGAAGCGGGTTTTGTTGGATTGTGATGTTCGAGAACGAGGGATTGCGCGAGCGCGTAGTTCACTTTTATGGGGGAGAGGGAGAAGAAGATCTAGGAGAGCAAGCAGAAAGATTTGGCTGGCGGCGAGGAAAACGAATTTTTTCTATCGCGAAAGGTTTCGAGAACGGAACTCGCCGAGGTCACAGCCCACGAGACCAGCTTTAGGAGAATTTGCGACGGAGAAAGATGGGACATGAATTCCTTGGCGACATTGGAGGATTCCCACCACAACGAATGATTAGAGAGGTTGATCTTGCCGACCGCACGGATTTAATGATTTAGGTTCAGAGTGGTTTTGGATAGGAAACATCTGCACGGGACTAATTGGGAATCGGAGACCGGATCGATTGGTCTTAGGATTGGAAATTGGACTGGTGGTCCGATCCGGTCCAATGGAACTGGTGACTTAGGGTTTAGTTCATATTTTATTAATTTTTATTAATAGTCAATGGAGTTCACTTAGAGTTTAGTTCATATTATATTGATTTTTGTCTATGAATTTATATCAATGAAGTTCATTTAGGGTTTAGTTCACATTTACTAATTTTTTTAAAGAAATAAAAAAATAAAAATAGTATATCTAGTCGGTCCGGTCCGGTTCGGTTTCTCCTTGGAACCGAGAACCGGACTCATTCCTCCTTGGAATCAAAAATCGGATCGCCAGGACACCGATTCCACTTTTAGGAAATTAGAATCGGACAGACACTCTCGGGAACCGGACCCAACCGGCCGGTTAGGTCCGGTTTGGGCAGTTCCCGGTTTGGACGGTCTGTTTTGCAGACCGCTAGACTAAACGATTAGATTCGATCGGCCAGTGGAATTTGTAAGGACGTTTCGCGGGTGCTCAGAGATCTCTCTCTATCTCTGCACTCGAATGCTCGGGCGATTGAAAAGGAAATTCCGAGTGTCGATTTGCGTTGCCCCGCCCTTGATTGATGGTACGGGAGGCAAACGCAACGGCGATGTGAGGACGAATCGGTCAAGGATTGCGGGTTTCCATCTTTATGATGACCCGGGCGACACGCTACGATTAGCCCCGCATTGCTCGAACCGGGATACTTTCAGTGGAGTGATGTGTCCTTATCGAGACGTTTTGCCTTGAGCTACTTTTGGCCCATTGCCCACGGGATGGTGTCGTTCGTACTCGGAGCATTGGGCAGTGGGTGATGATGCGTCATTGCTGACAGCTTCAGCCACGACCCACCACCACCCGTCATCATCCTTCGCGCCCCGCCTCCGCCGTCTAAAATCCTCTACCGACCCAAAGAAGCTCCATCAAAGAAGAGGTGGACTTTGACTTGAAAGGGGGAGGGGGGAAGACACGCGAGGCCCCCATGAACTACGAATAAAGAATGAGCGACCGGACGGTTTCTTTTTACCTTTCTTCGCACGAAGTCTTGTGTTTGGCAGAGCTTAGAAAAACTGTTCGGTAAATCTAATGCTTGTGTTAAACTGCCATGTCGGATCCCCGTGAACTTTGTGTCGGATCTATGCAGACTCGCCATTTTTACTTATCTACATAAAAGCCACCAAAAGCCCTAAACTATGTTCGCTACGACATATTTACATCAGACTTCCTTTTTTATTACACCAAAAATTCTCAAACTCATACCTGTATGGCATATTTACCCCACGTCAAAGTTCTGTCATTGAGAACCATTAAAAATTGATTTACATGGATGCAAACAGTATTGACAAGGCGCCTGGGTGATTTAAGCGAAATAAAAATGATGTTCTTATGATTGAAATATCATCTAACGAAGCCTTGATGGAGGATAAATATGTCACACATATACAAGTTTGAGATTTATTATGTCACAAGAAATAGTTTAAGATAAATGTGCCATAGTGAGCATAATCTGTGGATTTTTGTTGCATTTTTCCCTTAATTTTAGTACATATGACAATTACCGAATTATTACTCATATTTCGAACAAATTTACCTTTAGTAGCATACTTGCCCTTCATTCTTTTTTCTTTTCTCTTTTTTTTTCTTTTTTTTTAATTTCTCTCTACCAATCCACAACATTGCCAATGGATGGCAGAGGTCACTGGCCATAGGCGAGGGTCAGGACGCCCTTGCCTAGATCCGATGAGGGCGTCCTGGCCCTCTCACTTGGGGCTGGCAACCTTCATTGGCCATCGCCTAAGCCGTGGACCGCAAAGGGAATAAAATAAAAGAAAAAAGAAAGAAAATAAAAGGAAAAAAGAAGAAGAAAAAAGTGGAAAAAGGAAAAAATTCAGTAATTTTAAAAAAAATTGCAAAAATTGTCTAAGTTAGTGCCGACCGTGCCACGCTGGCATCCACGTCATTGATTGCCTATCAAAATTAGCCGAAAGGATGACAAATCATCAAAGGATTTAGAACTAAATTGGTCAAATTAAAAAGTTTTTAGGACTAAATTGGCATCCGCATGACAGGTTTAGTTAGTTTGTGTATGGTAATTATCCCCTTCTAATGGTTTAGAATTAACGCGGACTAGGATTTCTTCATAACGCGAACTGCACTTGACTATAGCGACGTACTTGACTCCATTGAGGGGTGATTGAGACGGTGGTCACGCACTTGACTCCATCGCCAACGATCGCCACCGCCATAGGTGAGGTTGAGCCATCTATGCCGCACGGTGAGGACCGAGAGGAGAGATCTACAAGAGACACGATCTTCTGGGCGTTGAGCGAGTCCAGAGATGAGAACACCGCACGAGACGGTGGATCGATCTACATACGAGGGGAGACATATATCCTTCAACGTTGAGTGCATGTACTGTATACTTTGGAGGGACCCAATGAAGCAAACAAGAAAGTGCAGAGACTGTCGATGTTCCAAAGTCAGGAAACCAGCGCAGTGTTATGTGCTGGAGTTACATTTACTCGTGTGGGCACGGACGGGCTCGCGTGGAGGACGGCGTGCAACGAGCCGCGCTCCTAAATGGACAATAATCTCCAGCTTAATCCTTCACGAACAAATGTTCAGGCGTCAACCTTTTCATCACACCTTTACAGAGCTTTGTATCGGAGAAGCTCTCTCATGTTCGCTTGATTAATGGATTCACTTTACTAACTTGGTAACGATAAGAAAAGTGTTCGACTTGCACACATGAATTTGGATTTAACCAAGTATAAAGTTGGATTTGCGCACCTTTGGGTGTGCAAGATGCGAGGTCTCGATACAGAAACCCGAGGGCCAAATTACGAATACCAACAGGTGAATCGAGATATTCAAGTGCGTCCCATTGCGAAAAGAAGTCAGCTCCATTCATGTAAAGTAAAGCCAATCGAAGAAGCTTGTATCCTGGCAACAACTACAAGAAAATAAAAAGGTTTGAGGGCTCACCATGTTTGATATCGACTTTAAGTTTGGTTGGGAGTGGGTTTAGGGTTTCTTTCTTGATCGGCTGGGATAAGGTTTAGGTTATCTTTTAACTTGTCTACGCCAACTCTTCCTTTACTCCTTGCGGTTAAAGGTTTGGCCCTTCTAGAAACAACTCTAGCCTTGGACAAGCAAGAGGAAAAACCCGATGAAGACCACGGGAACTTATTACAAGCGAGAACTCTCGATTCCTATGACAAAAACGTTAGGGTTTGGCTGGCCTTGGCGTGCATTCGGGTGAGTCTTGAATCACCTACATGTACATCCCGAAATAAATATACACTGCTTCCCGGCTGCCGCGAATGGGACTCTACTGTTCATTTTACCTAGCTTTGCTTCGCACCTTCACAATAAAAGTCTTATCAAAGGAGCCAATACACTTCGAGCTCGAGCTCGACTAGACCCGCATTATTAGCGCTTGAAACTCGATCACTTGAGGTTGATCAAGTATTAAATTTCCTGCTCAAACTCGATTGAATTAGACAAACAAGATACTCAAGCTTGACTCAATTGGACTCCCATCAACTTATATGAGACTTGTATCGATCAACTTTTATTTTTTATTTTTTGCTTAATCTAAATCATGCATGCACTTAAACACTTGAAACTTTCATAATATACAGATGTCATATATTTTTTTTTATAATTTTGTTCTAAAATATGGATAATATTTTTAATTTTCGTGGGAAAGCAAAAAAACTACTTTTTATTACAATTTTAATTCTAAACAAGCAAGCCGCTTGGGGTCAAGCTAGAGTTTAATGAGCTAAAATTAACCTATACGAATATGAAGAATCCTAGAACAGATGAGAGCAAGCTAAGCAACTTCTAGAAGAGAGAGAGATATTTTATAGTACACTAATTTTTAATCAGATATAGTACACTAATATGTAAATGTAGAGCTTTAAAAAAGTGAAATTTAATTAAATTGGGTAAACTCGATAGGGACCTTCCCCGCTATTTCTCCTTTAATTTGTTCTTGTAGAACAATCCCCATTGGTTGAACGTGAATCACTAGCAATAAGTCCAAACTTCCCTTTCTTCGTACACTTTTGAAGTCCCTTTTGTAAGCCGTTCTTACATTACTGCGGTGTGGCGCCAAAAATGGGCAATCTTCGAAAATCCAAGGGTGCAACTTAGAAAGGATTTGGCTATCCATAGTTGACTGCACTATCCATACATTATACGATGCGTACAGAAGACAGCTAAACGATGAGGGCCTATCAACTTAGAAACCCTTCAAAACCGAAACCATTAATGGCATCTGGAGTTGCTGATCCAACTGTTACTTTTGTCCTGGCCATATTATTTCTTGGATATGATCTGGAGTCATAGGTAAACGCAAGAGACAACCAAGATGTAGACAGTATTATACATTGATGATGATACTGTGCATCGTATATGCCCGACACGAGAAAGTTACGTGCGCTTGTTTTGATCTGCTGTTCTCGTAGGACTTCTAGAATGGAGTTACCAATGACATCTCGAGCTGCTTACTTTTGTCCTTACCAATTAGTTCTTGGATATAACCTGGAGTCAAAGGTAAACGCAAGAGACAACCAAGATGTGGACAGTATTATACATTGATGATGATACTGTGTATAGTATATGCCCGACAAGAGAGTTTCGTGCGCTTGTTTTGATCGCTGTTCTTGTAGGACTTTTAGAAAGGAGTTCGATGTTACCACAGCAGATGGAGACGTGATACTAACGACGAGCATGAAGCACCCAAAACTTTAGAGATAGGTTTGTAAAAGAGTTCAGCAGTGAAATCAAAGAGATTGGCCTCTGAGAGAGAGAGAGCAAATTTATGAAGTGCAGCACGGTCCTGAGCAAAATCCTGTTCTTGTGGACAGCACATTATGATAGCACCTCCAGCGCAAGAGTAAATAATGTAAAAGGGGATTTGTTTTTTTTATAAGAATTTGCATTTAGGGGGGTTTTCTTCATTTTATTAATGAGTGCCTTTGGACTTTTTTAAGCATCCAAATGAATTTCAATTTTTAAAGGTTATATTCCATATCGAGATTTGCATAATCGATATTTCAAACTTTAGACTTATACTTTAAAAAGTATTCGATAAATATTTCTAATACGCTCGATGACATTACTTTTTCTTTCATCGTTGTCTCACATTTGATATAATGACCCAACTTGTTTTGCATGGACTGATCCCTCAATAAAAAGTACTCAAGAGTACTCACAATTATCATACAATACGATGATAAATTGGAATTGACGTTTACTTATGAATCACTTAGCATGGCTTCTCCCATATGATGTGGGGCTTTCAGATGTTAAATACCCTTACTTAAACAGCTGACGTCTCCATCAACCCATGTCGATGCACGATACTTCCCTTACTCAATGTGTGATCTGGGCCTTTTATGTTCTCTCCGCCTTCCTAGGAGCTTGCTAGAAGTTGCACCTTATTGAAGTCCCCTCATCCTTGGATTAACTTCGAGCCTAGTCTATACACCAACCACAAATCTCTTGGAGGAGCTCCTACTTCTATACAATTTGTAACGATTTGCTTCATTCCACGTCGGTCAAACCCCTCAAAAAGGGGTATTTAAAGTAACGACACAAGGAGATGGTCATTAGGGGTCGGTGTTTACTTATGAATCTCTCCACGTGGTATCTCCCACCCGATCTGATGTAAGACTTTCGAATGTCGCATTAGAAGTTTCTTCTAGCAACATAAAAACCCTGATTCCGTGGAAGAGGTAGGTTTCAAAACTTTCGTTTTCCGCGTGTTGGGTTCTGTATTTTCTCAAACTCTATTTCGCTATGGTTGTGAGCTTTTAGCCTCGTTGATTCTTTGGGCTTTATGCTCAGTTGAATTAATCCATAGAAAAAGGGCCTCTTGGCAGAACTGCTCCCTCATCTTCTGGGGCGAAAGAGAGGAGCCACCTAGACTACCCCTTTTGGCGTAGTTTCTTTGACCTTTTAGGATTACTAGCACGTTAGAATTCTTTCCTAAAGAATCTCTGGTATTATGTCAATTGTGTTAAGTTTTCAATGGACAGTATGTGCTACCAAAATAGCGATAGAGCTATCGTAAAGTTCAATCATTCCATCTATGCCAAAGCTGTGGCTACCCAATTAGCACGTGTTGTGGCCTTTCCATCACAATGCTGGACGATTCAAAAGAAGCATTCGACGACAAGATTGTCCATGTTGACTTTATGGGCAATGTACACTCTACACCTACTCCTCACACTTTTGGGATTGGATTTACCTAATTGCACTAGTGCACATTGTTGCCCAAAAGTCCTCTTTCTTGCTGTGATTGTCCATGTTGACTTTAGGGGCAACCAGAAGAACATTAACTTGAAGCGAGTAAAATCGAGCGTCTTCACGGGCTTGCGACATGTGCTTCATCTTTTTCTAAAGAAGGAACTTCTGTATGGGAGAGATTCGTCATATACGTAAAGTTCGAGTTTATTGTAATTTAATATGATCACGCAACATGTTTAATTTGTACGACAATCATACTCAAGAGAGTAAACACAACTTTCTCCAAGAAAGTATAGCATATACATTGCTAGGGGAAAAAACGTTCTCCATGACGGACTTATCCACCCTTAATTTGATTCAGTGAGAGAGTGTGAAATAAAAACCCCAAATCAAGGTACATAAGGCCGCTTGTGTAATTTTTACAGTGAAGATGTATGCTCTATTTTTCCCATTTTTAACTAGTACAAAAATTGCGAACAAATTTGTCTTAATCTATCATTTCGAAGAGAGGTTTTCAAAATATCATTCTTTCAAATATTGAAACGGAAGGAAAGAAACATAGTATTTAAAGGGAAAAGTACCGAGGAAGTCCTAAATCTATTAATTGGTATCAATTAAGTCTTAAACATTTTAATCGGACCAATTTAGTCATAAACTTTTTTACGTTGGTACCAATTGAGTCCATCTGGCAAATTTTGATCAGAAATCGCTAATGTGAATGTTAAGTATCTTACATGGCATGATCGACGCTGACGTGAATATTTTTAATATTATTTTTATAATTTTTTGGTTTTTTTTTTCTTTTTTCTTTTCTCTGCTCTTTACTTCTTCTTTTTTGGCTGAGGGCCGTCGGCCCTCGCTAGCATTGGGTGAGAAATATTTTTACTGTTTACAAAAATGTTTCGACATGTATTGTGGTCAATAACGAAATATTTCCTCTTGACAAAAAAAACGAAATATTTACTATCAACTAATTTAAACGATATAAATGATCTTCCTCTTGACCAAAAAAATGAAATATTTACTATAAACTAATTATTTTAAATAATATAAATGATGGATTTTAGGAAAATGTTTCCGAATAATTCATTTTTTGCGAAACAAATGAAGCCTTAAAATAATTTATCATTTATAAGCCTTGCCCAATTATCTATTTTTCTTTTCTTTACTTTTTCCCGTGATTTTCATCCCTTCACCACGCATTTTCCCAACACATGTTTCTAATGAATTTTGCAGATTAAGTGATTTGATTAGAAGTGAAGGCGATCTAACCGAAAAAAATCGAAAATGGACACCAATGTAATCTACTCGTGGAAAACAAAAAACCTCAAGGGAGATCAACTTTATAATAAAAGCGAGGAAAGATCGAGTTTAAGAACACCAAAGTGCAGATGACCACGTTCGACCCAACCGAGCGAAGGGCGAGGCGACTGAGGTGTAAACGACCACGGACGCGGACCGAATCAAGGAAGGAAAATGAGCACACGGGATTCAAGGACACGCAAGATGTACGTGGTTCTACTTGCTTACTAACATCTAGAGAGCGAATAGAGCAGAGCCGATTGTTCTGCGTCTGCCACTGTCCCATTAGACGAAGAGTGCCAAAGAAGGACATGCAGAACCAGAAAGAAGGACATGTTAAAGCAATCTCGAGGGTTTGTGGCTGCCAAGGCCTAGCCTAAATGAACCAGAATTGTGAGTATGTAGTAGCCGAATCAGGTTAGCATCTGCCTAACCTAAACCCTGATTCTACTTCTTCCTATCAACTCTCTCCTACAATTTCCCAACCGAAAAACTGAAAGTTTGGCTCTCTAGGAAGTAGCTGAACCAACCCACGAATTATATATTGCCTACAAGTTCGGCTCTTCAAGGAAATAGCTCAACATACAGTAACTTTCCCGCTCATATTTCAGTTCCCTGTGGACCATGCCGGTCAGCTAAGTTTCATTTCCTAGCACCCCGATTACAGGATAATTTCTTCTTTAGACTCGCGTTTATTGCACCGGATTGATCTCCGCCATTGGCTTTGTGGATTTCACAGGAATCTCATGGAGATCTATTGAAAATAATGGTCATGATGAGCTCGATCCAGTGGACTTAATTTCGGGCGAGAAGCTCTCTAATTACAGGATAAAATCGAGTCTTGTTGTTTCGACAATACGTCATGTTCTCGTACACTGTAGTTATTGCTCGATTCGAAATATCAGATCTCACAAAATCAACGGTCCACATGGACCTCTCATCACATAATTAACAGTTATGATAAATTCGATCCAGTAGTCTCGGATTCAGGCAAGAATTCCCCCGATTACAAGATTAAATACCAAATATTATTGTCTCGTGAGTGTGATTGTTCTCGTACATAGAAGTTATTACACGATCTCGATAATTTTTTCAGATTGGTATAAATTCAGTTTGATGTACAAGAGAAATATTAATGTTAATTGAGTGGCGGTTATGAACTAGATAAGCTTTTGCCTTACAAATTGTTGAGATGCTTTTATTAAGCTTTTGCCTCTAGGTTTTTTTCAGTGTACTCTGAACATCCTAAGGTTTTTTTTTTTTTTTGGTGTTGGGATTTTCCTAGGATAAACCACTAAATATGTCACATGAAGGGGCTCCTAACTTGCGGTTTCTATGTATTGCCACATTTTTATTACCTTGCCAAATGCAAATGTAATCTTACCTTCCTTAAAGCTGTCTTCACCAAATAATCCGATTGAGCTTATCGAAATTTCTCATATCGAACATGTTAATCTATCGCTACTTTCGTTATCGAACCTTCTTTACAGTGTCGTGATTAGGTGGCACGTTGACTGTACCTATCAAGATAATATTGCACAGATTAATCTACGAGAGCTATGTAATTGACCGAACTAATCAGATACGCAAATTACACAAGAAATGGTAGTCTTTTAGTGGGACTCAATGTGGGTTTGACGGATTATTTGCAGACGAACTATGGGCCAATTGTTCTTTTTGAAGTTCTCACTCATTAATTCCTCCTTACCAAAATACCTGCCTAAATTCTCAACCTTATGCTTGCAAGAAAAATGCGCCATTTCCAATCTCTCTCTCTCTCTCTCTCTCTCTCTCTCAATTACATGGCGAACCTCCCAGATCATCTTGTCTGGACACTCCTCTTCCTTCTAATCCTCTCACTCTCGCGCGCGTCTTCGTCTACCTTCACACTCTTTGACGTCCTAGACTTCGGCGCCGACCCGACTGGGGCGGCCAACTCGACCCAAGCCTTCAGCGATGCGTGGACGTCGGCATGCGGCCACGGCGACATCTTCGTGACCATTCTAGTGAGGAGCGGGAGCTACCTCCTTGGGCCGGTGCGATTCGGAGGCCCTTGCAAGAGCAGGCACGTGAGCATGAAGATGAGAGGAGCGACGCTGGTGGCTCCTCTGGACTATAGAGTCCTCGGCGGCGGCTCGAGCTGGTTGAGCTTCGATGGGGTCTCGAACACGTCCGTCCACGGCGGGGTTCTCGATGCCAGAGGACCGTCTCTGTGGGCCTGTAAGGATTCCGGCCGCGACTGTCCCGACGGAGCCACGGTAACGTACTTTAACTTCTGCACCTTCGGAGATCGGTTCGATTCTAAAGTTGGGTTGGTTTTTCCTTTTCCCCTCCGGCCCAAAACTTTTATCACATGTCCAGCCGCCAATGAAAACTTAATTTCGTGCTAGGATAGGGTGGTATCAGCACACGTCTAATTAATGAGAAAAACATTTCTGATCACGTGTCAATCACACGTCTAATATAGGGTAATTTACATCACTCTTATGATATACATACTAACCATATTTTGGGTTTGATTTTGGAAACTTATATTTTATTGGTCGATTTCTCCTCACGACACGACCCCATGTTGCTGTTATTAAATTATAGTTATCGATCCATTAATTTGAGGAAATTCCGAAAAGACCCGATTTAGAAAGTAATTTGACATCTTTGTAGGAAGTTTTGAAGGAAAAAGAAAAGGCAAGAGGCTACCGGTGGCACTCAGCTTTTCTTAGGCCCCTCCACTTAATTAGACAACAAGGACACATATCAGAGCAACCGTAGTTATGCGACCTACCATGAAGGCGCCACCATTATCGTGTTGCTCAGCTACAAAACTTCGACTGTTGTACATCCTCCACCCTCTCCTCTGTATCTACCATCTTCTCTCCAAAACAGATTGTCAGTCGCTCAGCCACATTCTTGTGCCCGTTGTATATCTTACATTTCCTGGATCAACCCCTCTTTAATCTCTCTCTCTCTCTCTCTCTCTCTCTCTCTCTCTCTCTCTCTCTCTCTCTACTTGATGCCTCCACATCTCGGCTGCAAGATCTCCTTTACATTTGGAGATCTCATGCGTGCGCCTTTCTTAGGAGCATGGTCAAAGGTGGTAGTCCTCCGCGATGGCTATTAGTAGTTTTTTCCATCAACGATGGTAGTGGTGTAGGTAGAGAGCTGTGATGTCATATAAAGCCAGCGCATTCCATATAGGACACGCTCCTGAAGAAGTACTCTTGAGTAATTACACAAAACGGTGATCATTTGGGAATGAATTTCTCATGAATAACATCACAAGGTCTTACCCATCCGATGCGGAATTTGAGATGTTAAAAACTTGCCCACTTAAATTTGTGTTGGCATGTATCACATAACGATACTTCCCCTATTCAATATATGATTGGTCCTACCCCATTTATCATTCTAAAAATCTATGAAAAGTCACCCTTCATTCAAACCCTCTCACCCGGCGATTAATCTCCACACCCTGGTAAAATGAGGTTTGAGCTTAGTTTGTTCACAAATCATACATCAACTGAAGAGGATCCTTATCGGATACCGTTTATAACGATACGACTCATTTCATATGGGATAAGTCCCCAAATGAGTATATTAAGTGGTGATAAATTGAAAATGGATCATCCTTGCGAATAACATTAGAATGCCTCATCCATTTCGATATGCAACTTGGATGTTAGAGATGCGTTGCCGTGCTTAGGTTGGAAGAGGAAAAATAGAGACGGGTTTTATTATAGTACATTATTCATTTGGAGATTTAACACTTGGCAAGCATAACTCTAATTGAAGTCTCACGGGAAATCGGGTGGTCCTTAGTACCGGGAAGTACAATGTTGCTTAGGTAGAATGGGGAGAGAGAATGGCTTTGTTTAAATAAGTATCGCATACGCCCCATGCATGTGAGCTCACTTCATCTCAATCATCAATCATCAGATCATGTGGATTTCATATAGGGCCCACATTAAGCGCAACAAAATTGAAATTGATGACATGTCGTGCCATCAACTTATAATATGGAGATATTATTTCTTCACTCTCTTTTTTCGGTGGCTAAGAGGTGATTTCTTTGCTTTTTTGTTCTATTTCTTTTTTATTCTTCTAGAGCTAGTACCATCACGTGGGCTCAATTTTTCAGAAAATACACAGGTTTGATGAGACTCGCAAGCTTGTCAAACTACGTATTAGCGAGCTTGAGCTTAAGCTTGACGCGATTGAGCATTTGAGTAGCTCTAGCATTTTAGTTCAACTCGAAAATCAAATGAGTCGATCTCGAGCAATCATAAAGCACCTTCAATCAAGCCGTAATGTGAATGGTGGAATGGACCTGCTTGCAAGTAAATATTCGGATTTATTAGAAGAAATGAAAAGCTTTATAAGCATATGCAGCATATGCTTAAGCGTCTTCAGTTCTTCCAGAATTGGACTTACTTCCCTCATCAATGGCAGAGAGATAAGGATAGTTTTCCTCTGCAGTACCTGTAAAGAAAATATTGTGGGTGCATTTGGATCTTATCTTGAGTACTCGGTGATCCAACCTTTATAAATCGCCCTTTCTATTGGAAATGTACCCTTAATTAAACTTGTTTTCACTGGCGATTCTAATACGCAGACACTGAGCTTCACCAACTCTAACAACATCAGGATAAAAGATCTAATGTCCATGGACAGCCAAATGTTCCACATCTCCATAAACAGGTGCCGGAACGTTCGCATTCAAGGGTTGAGAGTGAAGGCCGATGGCAACAGCTCCAACACGGATGGAATCCATGTCCAGCTCTCGACGAACGTCTCGATTCTTCGCTCGGACATCGCCACTGGGGATGATTGCATCTCGATTGGCCCGGGTACTCGGAACCTGAGGATCCAAGGCGTTAGGTGTGGCCCTGGTCATGGCATCAGGTATGACTCGTAGGAGTTCCCCGGGTGCATGGATCGAATCGATCTAGTCTTCTAAGTTAAGAGAATCACGATCCTGTTTCAATATATCGATTCTTCGCTGTATGCAAGTATATTGTTGACATGAGAGATATATAGGAATCATATAACAGATCCTTATCATTTATCCGAAAGTTCAGAAGATTGCAGGATCGTAGAATAGGAAACGGCAAAGAAGTATGTTCAAATTTTCATATTTAGTAATTCGATGTGTGTACGAAATCTCTGGTGAAAAGGATCATGTGTATTTAATGATAAGCCCAGCACTCAAAGTGTCTGAAATTTTGTGAAGTATAATTTACACTGAAGATGGTCAGTGCATCATATATTTTATTATTTCCATTTATGATTTCAGTATACTTTCTTGGTTGCAGCATAGGAAGCCTAGCAAGAAGTGAGAATGAACCCGGAGTACAAAATATCATAGTGAAAAACACCACTTTTCAAGGTACCCAAAATGGATTAAGGATCAAATCATGGGCGAGGCCTAGTAATGGATTTGTGCAAGGAGTCCATTTCATCAATGCTAGGATGATCAATGCCCATAACCCCATCATCATTGACCAGAATTACTGTCCATATGACAGCCAAACTTGCCCCAACCAGGTGATTCATCTCATGTACACAATCTTTTCCTCTTGACGAGTTTTATGTCCTGATTCTATCTTATGATCTGAGAATGACAATTGCGACAAATAGGAGTCGAGCGTGAAGATAAGTGATGTTCTATATAGAGGCATCCAAGGAACGTCCGCCACGCCCGTCGCGGTAAGGTTCGACTGCAGTGCCGAGAACCCGTGCACCAGGATACAAATGAGGAATGTGTACTTGACGAGCCTCGATGATGACGTGACTCGGTCATCTTGCGCAAACGCGAACGGGGAGGCATTAGGTACGGTTCAACCAAGAAGCTGCCTCTATGAGAATTCGTAGAGTCTTTGCTCAGCCAGTTTGGGAATTCATAGAGTAGGACTTTGACTTTTACGACTATGACAGGAAAACTGCAAACACAGTTTCGTTACTTTTTTAAGTTTGCTTCGTAGTTTTGAAATCAAATAGATCAAACTTAAACAGCAATTGAGAAAAAGAAAATAGCATTGATAATCCCGTGTTGAAAGATCTTCTTTTGATAAAATGCACACTCGGTTGATATACAAGCGGTGCAATCTTATATTTCAATCTCATGTGATCATTTTTCTCACTTTATTACATAGTCAAAGCATGCACTCACCCATCAAAAAGAGCACCAACGATCAGCACCTGCTTCTTCACTTGCACAGCAAAATGTCGGCAATCCGGGTAATGTTCTCCTCAGTAAAGCCATACTAGTTGAATGTGTCCAAATAATGCCCGCTTGCACCAAACTCATCCACTCCGACCACCACGCCCTCTCGTCCCACATACTCCCTCCACCCAACTGGCGACCCGGTCTCCACGCTCACTCGCTTGACCACGTTTGAGGGCAACGCCTGCTCCTTGTACTCCCTCGGTTGCCTGTCGAAGAGGCGCCAGCACACGAGCGACACCACCCTGATCCTCCTCCCTGCCTCCCTCAACCTCCTTGCGTTCCCCTCGCAGAGGCAAAGCTCCGATCCCGTGCCAATCAATATTATCTCGGGCATCTGCTCCCCTGAGTTGTCACTGATCATATAACCACCCCCGTTTGACCGCGTCCATCAACATCCCCGTGAGATTTGAAGCTACTTTCTGCCGAGACAGTGCGATGAGGCTAGGAGTAGCCCGGTTCGCCATGGCGATCTTGTAGGCCCCGGCAGTCTCGTTCCCATCGGCCGGTCTGAAGACTAGGTGGCGTGGGATGGCACGGAGTCCAGCAAGCTGCTCCACTGGTTGGTGTGTAGGACCATCCTCCCCTAGTCCAATAGAATCGTGGGTCATGATGTAGATCACTCCAGCGTGGCTAAGAGCAGCAAGCCAGATAGTGTTCTTCATGTAGTCTGAGAATACAAGGAATGTGGCTGCGAATGGGATGAGCCCGCTTCCATGCAAAGCAATGCCATTTGAAATGCCCCCCATTGCATGCTCTCGAATGCCATAACGGATGTTGTTACGACCCCACGGAGAGCTTGGCAGGAAGTCGCCATAATTGTGGAGATAAGCTCTGTCGGAGGTTGCAAGGTCCGCACTCCCACCAATCAACCCAGGAAGCACCTAAGAGAGCTGGTTTAAGCACTTCTCGGAGTATCCACAGGTGGCATCCACTGGATCAGACTGTGACCACCTCTGTTTAGACAGTTCAGTGATCATGTTTTAGAGTTATAATCACTGTAGCCCGGCATACGAAAGAAGAAAGTTCATAAGTGTAGCGAAGCCATGAAAGAGTTATTTCTCTAGACAGTCTACTAGAGAGAACCACTTAATCAAGATAAATCGGTGCGTATCCCTCAATACAATGCTTAAAGTATATAATGAACACTGTAGCACTCATGAGAACTCGTTGATTTAGAGGGTAAACCCAAACAGTAAAACAACCAAAGAGACGGGTAAGGCCAAGTAGCAGTTCAATTACTGGGAGTGAGTTTTCCCAACCGGGAATTAGACCCCCACTAAGAAGAATCTGAAATTCTGTTGCCTCTCGGGGATATTTGATCTGGTAAGAGTAAAGGTTGGAGAACCATTCTTTTTCCAGTTTCTCCCCAAGATCTGCTTGCTTAAGCATCTCCCTGCATCAAATGAATAGTTTATTTGTGTTAGGCTTAGATATATCCCCAATCCCATCCTTTTTTTGGGTGAAATGTAATGCTAGAAATAGCTCCAAATTGAATTGAAAATTAAAAGAAACCTGTATATCATAGGAATGACATGGAAAGGCTCTCTATCAGTCCAGTTAACATTTTGTCTCATGTTGTTTACATCATCTTCGCTGAAGGTTCCATGATGAGCTTTTGATGTCTCTTCTTTTTTAGACAGTTTACCTATCAGGGATTTCACCTGAAGTAAGAAGACAATGACAAAGGCTCGATCTTCAGTGAGATCAACAAAATGGTTTTACGTTTGCTAAAATAGGAATAAGCTCTAAAGTGACAGATCACAGCGTTCCAAATTCTAAGGCATGACTATTACAAACCCTGATGAAAGTGGGTTTCTCTGTCTCATTGAAAGCAGAGAGAAGTGCATCCTTGAATGGACTCATATCAGCATATACGTTGTCAACTGTGATTGTATGCCAACCAAGAGCCTTGAACCGAGCAGAGATATCTTCAGAAAAAGCAAGCGTGGTGGGTCCATCGATAGTGTTATGATTATCATCATAAATCAGTGTAAGCTTGTTGAGCTTCCAGTGACCAGCCAAGGACGCAGCTTCGTGGGCTATTCCTTCCATTGCACATCCATCCCCCATTATGCAATACCTATATTTCAACAGTAAAGTTACCAACAATAATCATAACTACACGGTTTCTCATAAGCTGTCACAGAGAACCAGTTTGCTCAACTCACGTTCGGTGATCAACAATGACAGCCTCAGGTTTATTAAATCTAGCAGCTAGGTGAGCTTCAGCCAAGGCAAGACCTACTGCATTTGCTACACCTTGTCCGAGGGGGCCTGTAATCACAGTTCACAACCACGCGAATATACAAGTGAACAAAAACTTGAAGAAAGAACTCAGCTAATGAAACTAACCAGAGACATAGACCATCTAAGTGAAGACTTCTACAGTACATAATGGACCAAAGACCAGAGTAGTTTCCTTTATTAACCATCTTTCCTGTCTACGAGGACAAATGCGCCCACAGATGTCCAAAGAAAAGAAAAAGCCAGAAGCAATGATTTGTAGGACAGATAACAAGTGCTTGAACTTCCACAATTAAGTCAATTCTAATATTTTGAGTCTATTATGAAATCAATATGCCTCATTTCTGCAGCTTTTTTCGAGTAAGTATCATATGGACAAATGCGCCCAAAGATGTCCAAAGAAGGGAAAAAGCCAGAAGCAATGATTTGTAGGACAGATAACAAGTTCTTGAACTTACACAGTTGAGTCAATTCTGCTATTTTGAGTCTATTATGAAATGAACGTGCCTCATTCCCGTTGATTTTTTCAAGTATCATGTGTTTACCTCTCGCAAGTCTCACATGGTAATAAAACTCCAACTCCAGTTTTTTTTTTTTATTTTGAGTTGCACAAGAGAAAATTGAAAACTGAACATACCAGTGGTGACTTCAATGCCACTGGTAACCAAATTCGCTGGATGTCCAGGAGTCCTACGGCCAAGCTGGCATAAGCGCTTTAGGTCTTCTATCTGGAGAAGAAATGTTCCTAAATCAAGCAGATAAAATGTTCGCAACTAGCCTCCTAAGCTAAGATTCCAGAGACCCTAATCTAGACTTAGGTAAACTTACATACGCTAGAACAGGGTAAGAATGGAGTATTGCAAGCCCAATCTTTCAAAGGATGTAATTCTAGTCGACAAAAAGCTCCCACCAAAAAAGTTAGACAAATCAAGGGTAACAGAAACTACGCAGACGAAACATTTTCATTTAGATCGGAGAGAGCTTCATAAGTATTTGGCATCTTAAGTGATTGTAAAGAAGAAACTTCTTGCACAAGAGCTGCGACTCTGCTCATTAGCACTCCTATATCATTGAAAGTTTCACACATAGCTAACTAACAACACCATAATCGTCCAACATCAAGCCCAAAAGTTCAGCTTCAAAGGCCCAACTCACGATCATCGTCAGAACAAGTGCCGACAACTAAATGAATAACCAGCAAAGCAATACCTGAATTCAGTTTTACGCACAATTCGTTCTCGAGACTTAAAGCAAACATATGACATCCTCTGAACTGGGCAAACGAGAAGTTCACAAATTGAACACCGGAACATTTTACAGACCTGAACAGACTCAAACCCAGCGAGATGGAGACAAACGTGCTGAAGCAAGCACCCATGCCCGGCACTCAACACAAACCTGTCCCTGTTGAACCACTTGGGATTCTTGGGATTATACTTCATCACATGCCTGTACAACAAGCACACAACCCCGGCCATCCCGGGGTGTCCCGCCTTCGCATTCTGGACCGAATCCACGATCAGCATCCTAACATTGTCCACGCATCGCTTGTCAACCAGGTTCTGGAACGATTCATCGCCCAATTCCTCGAGTTTGTCCCAATTCAGATTGGGAATCTCTCTCTGGTAAGCCTTCTTGAGCTCCTCTGTCCATGAGGCCTTTTAGTCTCTGGAGAGAGAATTGGGTTGAGCAGTTGGTTAGGGTTTTGGGTCTTGAGCGAAGTGTAAGCGATGGTTTTAGCAGAAATTTTGCTCCTTCTGTAAGTACAAAAAGATGGGTATGGGTTATAAAGGAGCGATGAGATCGCCATGGACGAAAGCTGGTCCCTTTATCTCGGATTGTGGCCGAAGCAGAGGAAGTAACCGAGAGATGTTGGCTTGGAATCACCATGGAAGTGCGGATGAAGCTTGGACAGATCAGGGCGCTTATATAAACCGCCATTCATGGAAGATCGACCGACTTCCGAGAGATCCAGATGGCTTTCGCGGATGCGAACTTTGACTGATCGAAAAACGCTGGTGGTGGGTTTTTGAGTTTGGAAAGAGAAACGAAAGAAAATCTTCAACAGTACGTGGCGGGCATGCAGGACACAGGAAAAACAGGGGTGGGGTGGCTCTGTTATTTTACGTACATTCAACCTGTTTCTTGATTCGCTTTATTTGCAAAATGAAAGGTAAAAGATGAATGCCAGTGAGTTTAAAGGTCATAAATATGAATGGAGTTTCATACATAATGCCCCGATGGTGGAATCCCGATGCCATTGGTGGAGGACAGTATAATAAACTCTTGTTCCTCCACAAAAATGTATGTTGGATTGGTCGAGAAAGCAGTTGATATCATGTAAAAAGTGTACTCAGTATATATATACCAGAGTTCTTCACTTGTTAGAAGACAAAAGGAACAGACCGAAAACAAGAAAATACAATTGCTTCTTGAAATAAACGATTTCGTGCATCAGATTTACTTGGCAAGTAACAGAAAGAAAGAATCTAAGACATTTCCTTTCCTAAGAGATGGGAAGAGGGGCACCGTTCCAACCACTTAGGCACTCCAGCAGTGGATCAATCAATTTTCCAGCACAAAACGCAGTGAAGACTTTGTCGATGTCCTCACCGGGTGATATCACATCCTCGCCTGTGAGCAGGGAAGTCCCCAGCTCTTCCCTCACCAGCTTGTACAATGGATACGACCTGCATTCCTTGATTTGGTTGGGGATGGCGAGGCTGCCTTTCTTGTATAGGGCTCGAACGCCCTCGACGTCCTTTGGCAGCTGGGCCTTGAGCTCCTCCTCAAAAGCCCCAATCTTTTGGAAGATGGAGGTGCTCGGGTTCATCTCGCTCTCGCCGTTCACCAGCGCCTGATCAACTAGGACTTGTCTCAGTTTCTGCATCAGCGGGTAAGTGGCACTGCAGGGGTCATCGGCATAGGCAAACACGTGCTCGCGATCGACCACTTTAAGCAGGTCCCTCTCGCAGAAGTGAGACGGGTGGAGCTCGCCATTGGCGCCCACTGTCAGTACTTTCCTGGCCACCCTGCCGACCGTGTTCTTCACCGTGCTCTTCAGGTTCTGCTCCAAATGCCTCAGGTCAACGGCCTGGCACAGAGCAACCAGGAAAGTGGAAGACATGAGCTTCAATATGTCGACTGCCTCGGCGGTCTTCCTCGACGAGATCAGGCCAAGGGAGTTGACATCCTGGTTGTGCTGCTCCGCACTCTGGACATGGTTGGTAACGGGATTGGCAAGGAATTGGAGCTCCGAGCAGTACGCCGCCATGGCAATCTCTGCGCCCTTGAAGCCATAGTCAAGGCTAGGATTGCTCCCGCCTGATAGATTTGAGGGCAGCCCATTGTTGTAGAAGTCGTTGACAAGCTCCGAGAACTGCGCGAACATGAGCTTCCCAATGGAAGCGATTGCTAGGCGAGTGTTGTCCATGGAGACACCAATCGGGGTCCCCTGAAAGTTCCCGCCATGCAGGGCCTTGTTCCTCGAGACGTCAATGAGTGGGTTGTCGTTAACCGAATTAATTTCCCTCTCGATCATCTTGGTTGCTGCTCGGATTACCTCTATCTGGGGCCCTAGCCACTGGGGAGATGTCCTGAGAGCATACCTGTCCTGCTTTGGCTTCTGAAGTGGATCCATCTCATGCAATTTTTTAGCAGCCTTCACATAAGCGCTTCCATCCAAAATATGCTCCATTATAGCTGCAGCCTCAATTTGCCCGGGATGGTGCTTCAATTTATGCGTCAAGTGGTCTGTAAACTCCGGCTTCCCCTGCATCACCTCGGCGAAGATCGCCGACAGGACCTCTGACAGGACCGCAAGTATGTTGGCATCGAAGAGGACGATGGAAGCCAACCCAGACCCGACCGCCGTGCCATTCACGAGTGCCAACCCTTCCTTGGGCTGCAGCTCAAAGAAGCCCGAATCGATCCCGGCAAGCCGGAATGCCTCGACGGCATCCAGGGATTTCCCGTTGGGCCCGACGGCCTTGGAATTGGGCCGGCCCGTCAGGAGCCCGGCGATGTAGGAGAGCGGGACCAGGTCGCCCGAGGCGGTGATGGTGCCCCTGAGGGGCAGGCACGGGGTGATGTTGTGGTTGAGGAACTTGGTGATGGCCTCGAGGATCTCGAACCTGATGCCGGAGTAGCCCTGGAGGAGGGTGTTGACCCGGACCAGCATGGCGGCTCTGGTGGAGGATTGAGGCAGGGTATGGCATGACTCCGTGCCGTTCCCGAAGACCCCGGCATTCAAGAATCTGTTCCAGTTTCAGAAACTTTCATTAGACGAAGGAACTCTCCCAGTTCTTGCTAAGTGCAAGATTTGCAGTTCAAGGTCTCGCTCAAAGCAAAAACTCTCTTTCAGAAGTTACTGTTTAGTGTAGTTTATTATGCATCGTGACTGTCCATTATCATCTACATTAACTTCGCAAGTAATTACAGAGACTCTTCTGCATTAAACTTGCAACCGTGTGAAGTGAATACAGGGGAGAAGACAAACGAGGCAGGACTGAATACGACCTCTAACAGATTTTTCAGGCCAGATTTTAACTCTTGAGCTTTTTGTCACGGCTCGCGAGGTGCGACAGTTATAGAGACGAATTTTGTTATATATATATATATATATATATATATATATATATATGCAAATAAATGATACAAGAATATTGATAAGTATAGTATTTAGTCGTCCTAATAAATAACATATATAGTTTGATGAGTATCCACCACTTAGACGGCGATACACCGATACACACGATAGTTAAGGATGAGCCTATTTATTATGTCCAATCCATCCTTTTAATTTGGCCGGTCCATGCATTTTGAATTGGAAGGCACGAGTCAAGTGAAAAAAAAAACGATTGGCTACGACGAAAAGATCTATATTTGGCAAAACAATAGTGGAGCATCTACCGACAATTTATCTAATAAATAGGGTTGGCAAAAAAGTCTGGTGCAAACTGAACTGAATATCAAACCGAACCATATATTGTGCTCCTCCTAGCACCGACAAAATTCCAATTGGATTGGTGGCTCCATCGTTCAGTGTCCTGCCCCCCATCTAAAGTTGTGGCCACTTATAGTCCTCACATGTCACCAAGTCTAATAAATGACACCTTTCGTCACATGACTTTGAGCATCGTTGTCACTAGTCAAACCATAAATGATGCCAATTTTCCAAACAGCCAAGTTATTTTCATCATTATTATTATTCCTCGCTCCGAATTCTCCGCCCTCCCTTTTTGTCATTATTCAGAAATCGAAAGAAAAAAGTTCATTAAAAATCTAAGTTGCAAATGAAAATAAAATGGAGAAATCATTAATAATGATAATAAATTAGTTCTCAACAAGAACAAGAATACACTAGTTAAAAATTGCCCTGCAGATAATTTTGAAAAAGAAATAAAAAAAAATCTTGTAAAAAAGAAAAGAAAAAGAAAAATAGCCACCTAAGCTTTAATGACCCTTCACCTATTGGTGAAGAAACCGGTGAAGTGAATCCCTCGGAAGCCACCCACCTTATCCTTTTACGTACTTACCACCTTTAAATTATTACATACATACATATATATATATACACATATATAGATCGCAAGTAATATCCAATCATAAATATGACCCATTATTAATATTATATTTGAAATTGAGTAACTTAATCATTGACATAATCTAAATTTACCTTATGAGTTCCTTTTGCAAAGCACCACCTTGCTTCGTCCTACGGTGAGAAGTGGCGCCGAAGCCGGTGGTGACCCCGTAGCTATCGGTCCCTTTGTTCATGCTCTCCATGACCCAGTCGCTGCTGGCCTTGACCCCGGGGCGGGCCGCCTCCGACAGCTCGACCTCCACTCCCTCGCGGCTCGCCGCCGCCGCCACCTGTGCTATCGTGAGGGACGCCCCGCCGAGGCGCACCGCTGGCTTCCGGTATTCCCTGACCATCCGCTTCACCTCATCAAGGTGGCTCCCACTGAGGGACTCTGCTGCCGCCCCCCAGTTCAACGGGTCGTGGCGGCTCTCGACACAAAGGCCATGGAAGCCGCTCCCGTTGGCGCTCTCCATCTCCATCTCCACTCGACTCTAGGAACGTGCACGGCAAAGGGCAGGGGGAACAATAATCAACGCGAGACGGGTCCGCCCCCGACACAAAATTCGCGGTATAGAGCTCGGCAAGCCTCTCGAAACCCACGTACACTAAATAATGTACGAGAGGAGAGATGAGCGGAAGGAAATGAATGCGAAGAAAGAACTCGGTGAGAGCTTTTGCTTTGTATTTCTCTTACTGTGGTTACAAGGAAAACTCAAGAGAATTCAATTGAAATTTTCCTGAGGATGGCAATGCAAGGTCGGGTTCTTTAAATAGGAGGCCCATCATCTTGACATGGAGTTCGATGGGTGGGTGAGGCCGACGGGTTAGTTGAAAACCGAGATTAGCCGTAGGATTAGCTTGACCCTGGGGCCTCGGGATGTCGACACGTGGAGTGGTGGTGGGGGGGGGGGGGGGGGGGGATGTTGGGGAGAGAGTAGCTTTGTTTTGTGATACGCACGTAGGAGTCCAGACGCGCATGGTTTGGTTTACTCGTCAAAGGGAATGATTCTCAACTCCGTAGTAGGCGAAGGGAGGAAGGGGGTTGGTGAGATGGGTGGGAAGCAAACGAAAGCAGATCGTCATGCCCGCCCCCCCACAACCATTTCAGACACGCATCGTGCACCAACCAATTGCTTGCTAGGAGAAGTTGTCAATCGAAGACGGGATCTCGTGGATCGAGTAAGGCGCGAGCCAAAACCCGAGTAGGTAAACCTGGACATGGAACGGCGACGGGGAGGGAACCGCGCGGCTCGCGCGCTGCGCAGGAGCCGAAAAATTTGAGAAATAGCTCTCCATCGAATTATAAAGGAGAGATGGGTAGGGCGGTTTTAGGTTCTTGGCTTTTGGGTATAATGAAATCCACGGATAGGGGTGAGCGCGGTTCAGTATGGTCCGGCTCGGATGGGAAAAACGAACCGGACGAAATCGTCATCGTTTGGAAAAATTCGAAATGAAGCTGAACTCTACAAGGGTTTTAAACCGGATTCGCCTGAACCGAACTAAAATCTACCTACCATTTTCTTTTCATTTTAGCTTTTTTGACTTTTGGGTATAATAAAATCCGAGGATTGGGGTGAACGCGGTTTAGTATGGTCCGGCTCGGATGGGAAAAATGTACCGGACGAAGCCAACATCACATGAAAATATTCGAAATCAAACCAAACTATATAAGGGTTCCAAACCGGATTCAACTTAACCGAACTAGATCTACCTACTATTTTCGTTTCACTTTCTGTGATCTAATGCTCTGGATTCTCATCTGGTGCTAAACTTCATCAACTGGGAGTTGGTCCGGGGCCCTGGTCATTATCCAATGATGAAGCTACATCGTGCGATGAAGTTTCAGCGTAACAATAATACCACAACTCCGATTTACATGGGGTCTCCAAACTCGAAAAGACAGGACCATATAACTCGTAGAAAAACAATTCAGTTTGGTTCGATTTTGCGAAACAAAAATAGTAAACCCGACCAAATTATCGAATTTTAGCCCAATCCGATTTATGGACTAAGATTTTGATCACCTCCCCGAATCGAGTTGACCCAATAATTTCAGTTTGATTCAGTTCGATTTAACTATTTGAATCGATCCGCATTGAGCCCTATCCATAGATATTTATGCTAAGAAAACACTAAATTTCTGAGTTATGTAGAATTTGTAAAGATGTAGTGGAGCGAGTCAGCACAAATGGCCAACTAGAAAAAAAATGAGAGAGAGAGAGAGGGAGGATTCTGCATTTATTACTTATTATATTGTGAGCAAACAACTCCAAAACGTACTCGGTCTTTTCAATGAGCTGGTCAGCCGCAGGATGATTGATGATTGGGGCTGAAACGCCTCTTAAGAAGTAGGTGAGTCAAATGCCATCCCAAGTTCAGGCTGCGCGTTACACACATGGTTGACGGAGCAGCAGTTCGATGTATCCTTATGAGCATGATTTGCAGAGGGTTACAGGAATAAGTTTGTGCTGATATAACCTATTTGTCACGTTCACGTCAGGTTTGGTACACCTTCTGCATATATATTAGAAGGGTAGCAAATACAAAGTCAAGAATTAGGAAAAAGGGTTCCACCTTTTTGAGCCGATTTTTGCGTTCTTGGGTGATACGAGCAGCTAGGGTTTGTGGGGGAGATCGCCGAAATAGAATGCTCCCCAAGATGCGACTTCATGAAACCAAAACCCTAGTCGGATTCACCTCGTAGGCGGGCAGTGCCACACCAATTAGATGTACACATGTAAATCTTGCACGTTTTTTGTCCAATCAATTTGGCCTTTCGTCAAAAGATATGGCATAGAGACATGTCGATGAGATAGTGAAGTTTCATGGGCTTTCAATGGGCATCATTTTTAATAGAGATCCTAGATTCGTATTTTATCTTTTTTGGGAGGAGTTTTGCAAGAAGTGTCGTACTAAAATCAACAAAAGTGGAGATTTTCATTGGGAGACAGCTGGACAGTCAAAGAAAATGATTCAGAACTTAAAGGGCATGTGGAGATCCTGCGTACTTTGCGGCTCTTAGGAGAAATACTTACAATTCTTATAATAATAGGTATAATATAGCATGGGAAAATTATCAAAAAAATGTTCAAAACCTATTATAATTATGTCGATTCAATCCTAAATTTTTTTATATTTATGACAATTTAGTCCATTCGGCCAATTTTGGCCGACTAGCTTTAATGTGGACGCCGAGCGATGCTAACATGGATAATTTTTTATAATATTTTATTTATTCTTCAAAATTTTTCTTTTCTTTTCTTCCTTCTTTTTTTTTTATCCACAGTGGTCAGTGAGGCGAGGCTCACTAGCCACTAGGCGAGGCCAACCTCGTACCCAGGTTGCGAGGTGCAACTGTGCCTCGCCATGGCCTCGCTAAATGCAGGCGAGGCGCGATCGCACCTCGCGACCTGGGCGCAAGGTTGGCCTCTCCCGTAGCCCCCAAGCCTTATCAAGATCTAGGCGAGGGCTAGAGCCTTGCCGGCCACTATGGGTACAAAACAAAAGAAAAGAAGGAAGAAAATAAAAAAAAGCAAAGGAAAATTAAAATTAAAATTAAAAAATTTGAAAAATAAATAAAATGTGATTAAAATTTGTCCATATCAGCGCCACTCAGTTAAAAATGGCCAGATAAACTGAATTGGCATAAATGTAAAATGTTTAGGAATGAATTAGCAAAAAAAAAAGTTTACGACTGAATTGGCACAATTACAATAAGTTTAAAGCTGTTTTTTAATTATCCCATTCCGGCATTTACATGGCTTTTTTTTTTTTAGTTTTGTATAGTGGACAATGCAAAATACACACACACACACACACACACACACACACACACACACACATATATATATATATATATTTCATACTATCTTTCCCGTTAAATTGCTCCTGCCGATCCGTACTTGTGTTTAGTTTATGCAATCGTAAAATATTGGCATAGGAGAGCTTTAATTGAAATCTTCCAAACTTCTTATTCTTTCTCCCAGCAGTAGAACCTGTTTATAATCAAGATTTTGATTGTGTAGTTGTGGTTCGTGGGGCTTGCAAAATACTTTATGGACCTTCCAATAATCGTATCTCTTGCGGTCACGCCCTTCGATTATAACAAACAACGAATTTCTTCTATGATCAGTATTTATTTAAAAATCTGCCATTTAACTAAATAAGGTAGTAATGTATCAAACACCACCATCTTTAGTAAATCGCGCCTTTCTATCTGCATCAAACTTGGATGCCTGACTAACATGATAATCAAAATTTATGATCTTGATTGAAACACAACATCTTATGGATTATCATTAGAACAACTAGTAGAGTGTAAAAGAATCTTTACACATTTATCATTAAACGAGTTTGATGTGTATTTTAGATTTAGGTTTGTAACTAGACTCTTCCACGCGTTACTGGTTCGACAACAAAAAATGTGTCAATTGTTTTTTATTGAGAAAAGTGTCAAAAAAAGTCATAAATCTTTTACATTGATGCCAATTAAATCCCAAACATTTTATTTTTGTGTCAATTCAGTCCTTCCGGTTAATTTTGATCGGATATTGTTGACGTGGACACCAGCGGGCCTACGTTGTACCACCGGCAATGACGTAAATAACTTTTAATAATATTATAATATTTTTCAAAAAAAATATTTTTTTCATTTCTTTTTCTTTTTTCTTTCTTTCTTCTTCCTCCGGCCGGTCGCCTGTCTAGTGAGCGGCTGGAGACCAGGGGGCCTCTGGCAAGCCTCACCCAGCCCAGTGCAAGGCTCAAGCCCTCTCCGGGGCTCACCCCCAAGCTAGATATGGCAAGGCCGCCATGGCCTAGGCAAGGGCTGACCTCACCATATCTAGCGTGGGGAGCCCTCACTGGGGCTAGCCCAGCCTAACCGAGGCTCGCCCAGGCTACGCTAGGCCTCGCCTCGCCTGTCCGGGCGATAGCGACCCTCACTCGGGTGAGGGCAACTCGCTCGGCCATGGCCGGTGGCCAGTCACTGGCAAAGGGAGGAAAGGAGGAAGAAAGGAAAAAAAAAAGAAAGGAAAAATTAAAATTTTAAAAAATATTAAAATATTATTAAAAATTATCCACGTAAGTGCTGATAGTGCCATGTAGGCCAACAAGTGTCCACGTCAACAAAATCCGGCCAAAATTAGCTAGAATGGTTGAATTGGCACTAGTTCAAAAGGTTTAGGATTAAATTGACACAAAAAAAGGTTTAGAACTAAATTAGCACAAATGCAATAGATTTAGGACTTTTCTAACGGCAAAAGGACACCAGAAGTGCCATAAGTTGTGTATGGAGGTCACTTTGATACCATAACTTTTTTTCGGATCACTTTGGTGCCAAAATCGGAGAAAAATATATCACTTTAGTGATTTCGACCAAAAAGCTGATGTGGCATTTATATTTTAAAAAAAATGGTCTAACTTGTATACGTAGAAATTATGTGGCTTTTTTTCGAATTTTTTAATCTTTTTTTTTCCTAACTTTTTTCCAGTCACCGGTTCGGCGACCGACCAAAGGGGAGGGCCGGCGAGGTCAACCTCGCCGGCCTCTGGTAAAGCTTGCCCCACCGGCCACCGGCGAGAGCAAGCCTCGCCGGCCCCTGGCTGGGCGAGAGGAAGCAGCAAGTGAGGGCTTGCCGCCGCCCCACCACCACCGACCGGGCGAGGGCTTCCGTCGCCCGATTCAAGCAAGGGTTGCCCTCACCTAGGTGGGCAAGGGTCGCCCTCGCTTGAGTCGAGCGCGAGCAACTCTCACCCGCCCGAGCGAGGGCTTCCCTCGGCCAACGCTGGCGATGGTTGCCCTCTTTGGCCCAGGCAAGGGCGACCCTCACTTGACGCTGGCGAGGGTCGCCCTCGCCTGAGTCGAGCGAGGGAAGCCCTCGATTGCCCAGGCGAGGGCGACCCTCGCCGATGAGGGCAGTCTCGCCCGACGCCGGTGAGGGTTGCCCTCGCCGCAGAAGAAAGAAAAAAAGATAGAAAAAGGAAAAAAGACAAAAATACTCTTGGGTTAAAGTGTTGTGAGGTAAATGTATCACAATGAGTATAATTTGGGGGTTTTTAGTATCACAAAAAAAAGTTCAGAGTAAACTTGTCACAAATGGCATAATTTGGGATTTTTCGTGTAAAAAAAAGTTCAAGGTAAATTATCACAAGTGTCATAATTTGAGATTTTTGATGATATTTTCCTTTTTTTTGTTTTTTTAATTATTTGAATATAATTTAAATTTTATTTTTTTAAAAAAGTACACGTCAGTGGACTAAACGACGTCGTTTTTGGTTTTTAATGCTGACTGGATCTCTCCGGTAAGCCATGGACCTTTCCGGCGAGCCATGTCAGCGCCACGTAGGATTTCCGGCAAGCCATGTCAGCATTGGCACTAAAGTGATCGTTTTTTAAAAAAGTTAGTAATCCGAAAAAAATTTATGGCACCAAAGTAACCTCCGTGCAAAAGTTATGGCACTAATAGTGTCATTTTGCCCTTTTCTAACACTTTTTTCCATTTTTTATACTATCAATGCACCTGATAAAAGTCTCCGTGATGGTGCAAATGGTTTCGACGTTAAAGTTAACTCTAGAATGAATGCCTCCACGAGAACAATTGATGCACTTCAAAGCGTTCTCGACCGTGAACTCGAACCCATACATTCGAGAAAAATATAGTATGTTGGAGAAGAAGAAGAAAGACATCAAAGTGTCCCAACAAAGTGACCCGGTGTGTCAATTTTGAAGAGCTATAACTCTTGAAATATAAGTTCAGATGTTTCATCTCTCAAAAACCGTACAAGTAGGTCTGTTTTGAAACAAAATTCTTCGTAAGCATTGTACAACTTTTCGTTCCTTGCACTATTTCATGCAACAATATCATCATATCATTTCACAACCAATTGGGTCATTGGTTTAAGCTTCACCAACTCATTTTTTTCTTCTTTCTTTTTCTTCTCCTCTAGAATATTAGATATGTGTGTGTGTGAGAAAATACAATGAAAAGTATAAAAATGATTCGTAGTAAATATTATTAGTAATTACATTGTATGTTTACATATATCCAACAAACCCCCACTAATTTACTGATATTTAAGTACACATGGACTCAATACATAATAATATATACTCAATATATTTACAGTAAGATCGGATTTTTATATGGTGCATACCTGAAGGTGGATTTTGCCTTGAACCTTTGATTTGAAGATAAAATTAGAAGAATTATACTCGCACTATATATGAGTTCATACTTCAGCGACTCCAACCAAAATTAGCCGAAAGAATTACATTAGTAATTCGTTAAAGGGTTAAAAACGAGGGGAAAAAAAACAGCATTCTCAAGTAGCAAGGAAGATAATATACTAAATTCCAACGAGCTGTATCCTCCAAATGCTTTTGAGAGCCTCATTTACTATTTCCATGGGCAGTGAGATTCTTCTTATTTATCTAAATTGAACAACTTAGACAACATTATTTGACTCCGGGCAATCTAGCTTTAAACGCAACTTTAACTTTGCGATAGCTAATGAAAATTAACGAGAGAGGAAAGCATAATCTCCATGAACCGCATAAGAATAAGTACCAAATATTCTCATGAAAATTGATATAACGAAGATTCGGCTGCCACTAATTTCAAGAAAAGTATTTATGCTTGGGATTTTTTTTTCTTTTTTGTTGAGGTTAACCCTATCTTTCTAGGCCATGGGTATCTTAAAATGATTGTCCATTGGGCTTTGGCTTGCCCCGAAAATGCTTAAATTATGTTATTGAAAGAAGACATCATGTCATGTATGTATCCTAGGAAGAGAGAGGAGTCATCTTTCTATTATATTTTATTATTTTAGGGTTTAAGTGCTAGACACCCACTTTGCCCACGATAATCACTGCTTATAGAGGGTAAATATAAGGGAATTCTATCCCTGGCAAAAGGACAAGATGAAATTTATTAATGAAAATGCATTTTATATGAGCCTATTACTATTAATATGAACGCATCTAATATGCAAATGTAATTTAATAATATTTTTTAAATTAGGGGTCGGGGTCGACCCCTTATTTTTCTAAACAATTAATGACTAAATAGGCCATCAAAATTTAGGTGTCAATATTAGATGGCTTTTTTTTTTTGAAATTTTGTATGGTTGACAATGCACAACATATAGATATACACATATATTTCTTGCTATATTTCCAGTTAAACTACGCCTAGCAATCTGTATTTAATTTTTAGTCGAAGCGATCATAAAATGTTGGTATCTGAGAGCTTTAATTGAATATCTTCCAAACTAGCCTACTGGTATCGATACCTGTCTATACACTTGGATTTTCTGTTGTTTAATCAGAATCCCAACTTATGTCAGCTAGGAGAAAGAGTGTTATATGATTTAAATTTATCGTTTAACACCTTAAAGTTTTAAATAACCTAGTAGTGAACTTAGAATTCTACATATGATGTCGAGGGATTTAAATTCCAAGTTGTATCATAGATACGTTGTGGATTATGGCGTTTGTTTACGAAAATTGAAATGTCAAAGGGACTCCAATGAGAGAACAATTATAAATTGGATGCAGCCATTTGATAGCCAGGTATGAAACTTTTAGGATTTTCTTTTATCTGGATTGAAGAGATTAAGTCGAGAGTTATATCCACCCAATTAATTAGCAATTGTGTTTTGTTTTCGTCTATTATGGGAAATAACAGATTATTGTGCATGTGGTTCATGGGGCTTGCAAAATATTTCATATACCTTTTAACAGTCGGATCTCTGCACTCGCTTCCTTGGATTATCTTTTACATTCAATATTTATTCAAGAATCAGTGTCATTCAACTAAGTAAGTAATGTATGAAGCGCATGTTCTTTCATCTAAAATCACGCCTTTCTATCTACGTCGAGTTTGGATGCCTGACCAACATGATGATCAAAATTTATGATGTTGATTTCAACACAATATATAATGGATTATCATTAGATCAACTAGTAGTGTGTAAAAGAATACTTACACAATCATCGTTGAATGAGTGGCATGTTTTTTTACATTTAATTTTGTTACCAAATTCTTCCACATGTTAACAGTTATAATTAATAATGCCTGAATTGGTTTTTATACAACCGGTGGCCCTCATAAAAGTCCAAACTTAAAGCTAACGCAAAGATTATTGTTGTGAAACAAGGTTTGGAGAAGCTTTCTTCAAGATTTAGTTATATCCCCACAAGGGTGCAAACAATTTCAAGAGACATACTAATTCTATGATGCAATGTAATTATAGAACCACAATACTCATGCACTTCGAAGTGCTGTTCAATCACGGACCCGAACCCATAAAGTCAAGAAAGATACATTATGGGGGAGAAGAAAATATGGTACGGTGGAGAAGAAGAAGAAGAGAGTCACCAATATGGATTTTTAGTATAGTTTTGTCCTACTTACAAACCCGACAAAATGAATGGGTTGTGTTAATTTTGAAGATATTCAACTCATCATATATAACTTCAAATGTTGCACCTCGAAAAGGTCTCAAGTAGAATCTTTTTCGGTGGATCGTACCTTTTGGAATAAACTTGTTACTAAGCATTGTACCTTTCGGAACAAAATTGTTCCTCGCACCATTTCATGCAACAATGACATCATTTCACTTTCACAACCAACCGAGTAATTTGTCTAAATTTGACCAATTAATTTTTGCTTCTTTATTTTCTTCTCCTCCAAAAATGAAATGCATATGAATAGATACAATGAAAAATATAAAAACCAATCATGGTAAATATTGTTAGTAGATACATTATGTATACAAATATATATACAACAAGTATTGTGAACAAGACCATTATCTTTGGGAAAGAGAAAAGACCAGTAATCTAAGACGCTGTTTTTTTTCAAAAAAATGAAAAATTGAAAAATATAAACCGGGTAGATCAAGCTACTTTAATAAGATGGCAAACTTTTTCCCAAAAATAATGTATTGTATTGCTTGAAATAATTAGTCGATAGAAAATGTCTTCATTATCAACAACAATTTATGTTTATACATTTTAGTGGACAATGAAAAAATTTTGCAGTCGTTCATTTTTTCAAGCGATATAAAAAATTATTTTTAGAAAAATATTTTTCAAATCATTCATTTTACGTAAAACAAACAGAGCCTAATCTTCTAGCCCAATCTCTCGTATAAATTGCGTGGACATGTAGCACCACCAACCGGGTGCCAACGCACCACTCTTCTCTTCATTAAACTCCGGATCCTCAGGTAGTCAGTCTTTGTGTATTATAGAATAAAGGAATAGCAGCTTGCAATGTCATATGTTTGCCAAAAAGTTTCACTATTACCAATAAAAAGGGAAAAGAATGCAATTGAAGAGGGTCGATATAACTCTCCCCTTTTCTAGGAAATTCATTTTAGATCTATTTTCCAATATATCTCAAGTCTTCTTTTCTTTATTTTTAGAACATTTGTTATATTTTGCAAGCAGGTGTGTCCTTTCCTCTCTTTTTTTTTGTTGCTAATTTAGAAAAGACCGTTGCTATTAATTAGATTCATGTCAAGAAAGAGAATATTAATAAGTTTTATATAAAGAAAATCAACCTAGATAGTCCTCTATAATTTTAAATATTGAGGTTGACATAAAGATATAAAATTCAGAAAAATTAAGAAAATCCGGTACCCTTTGAAGTTTCTGTGAAACTAGACATTTTTTTTATCGTAAAATCTACAAGAGGAAATTGTACATTGCCTTCAACGATAGAAACGAGCTTCAACACCTCTTTGGAGATTTCATTCTCTTGCTTTGAACGGTAATAAGCTAAGTAGCACCGACACTGGTACGAGACGCGACACAACACGACACGACACGCCAACAAGTCATTTCTCAAAAAATAGAGAATTCCGACACGTTGTGAAACGTTATATATTAAATGTATATTTTTATATATACATAATAAATTATCATTTTTCTGATTATTTCAATCAAATTAATTTGATTCAAATCCATAAATAAATAAATAAAAGAGTGTTGGACGAGTGTCGGTGTCCGACACGGACACGGAGGCCTCCGAAGAGTGTCCGTGCTTCCTAGGTAATAAGAAGCTTCTCTCTCCTCTTCACTATACAAACCCTTAACGGTGTTGTTTCCTCCGTGGAATGCCTCTCTCTCTCTCTCTTTCCCCATTTCAACAACTCAGAGGTCACTGAACCGAGGTCGCATGAGGTCTACGACGTCCAAGCGGAGGTCGCAAGAAAGAGATCACGACCTTGCATCCTCCGGACAACATCAAACAATGCTAGGCCACGGCAGGAACCAACAGAATTGGTCGGAGATGGCGGGTTTTTTCAACGGCACTAGTGTGGCACGGTGTAGAGCGGTGCGCATGAGGGGGAGAGGAGAGAGAAAAGGTGTTGCTAAGCTGATACAATGTGTAGGATCAAGGGTTAGAGTTTGGGTAGATTTTTAAGTTTTTGCGATTTGGTTGAG
This sequence comes from Syzygium jambos, assembly GCA_031216235.1. NCBI lineage: Eukaryota > Viridiplantae > Streptophyta > Magnoliopsida > Myrtales > Myrtaceae > Syzygium > Syzygium jambos. The sequence continues at coordinate 5,989,158 of CM062229.1, read as the reverse complement.
ACATTTGTTCTTCGAGTCTTAATCTTGCTCATACGCTTTTCCATTCCTTGCCTGGCATGCCACGAGTGATTTCTACGTATCTTTTTGCTTGTCAGCCAAGTTTGATCCCTTTCCTTGCTCCCAATCTTCGGAGCTGGCATTGAACTGCTTCTGTGATTATCCGGTCGGCATCGAGAAGATTTGGCACGTTTGTTTACCGTGTACAACATTTGGTGACCGTCCCACAACTAACTCTAGTTTTCTCAGATTCGCACAGTAAGAGTATGGAAGCATTAGTTTATTAATTCTGAGATTATAGAGATCTCGTTCATGCATATCTGACTCCATCAAATTGGCATCCTCACAATTCGGTATCATTCACTTACTTCCCCAAAATTCATGACATTTTCATAACTTCCTCTTGTTTCATATTTTTCATCTTTTTAAATCCGGCATCGCTCGTTGCCAATCCTTATGTTTGCTCCCCGATGCCCGCACTTTTTCTCATGCCAGCCGTGCCAACATAGACATATATTATTGGTAGCAGATAAGGTCATTCCTAATATACTTCCGAACTGTGATATTCGATGCTGCTCAGCTTGTTCCTGACGATCGTTTTATCGTTTGTTCGTTCTACAACTGAATGTTTTTTAGATCACTGTTTCACAAAGGAATATAGAAAGACTCATCACCAACTCTAGGACCAGGTTGATGCAGCTGCTGAATCTTAAGGAAATTTGTAATCGTAAGACGACAAAGTCTGTCTTAATGGAGAGAGAGAGAGAGAGAGAGAGAGAGAGACAGCAAAGGGTTGTTGTTGCATGTTGTCGTACCACCACCAACCACCACTTGTCTTTCCTTATCTTCGGGGTAGGTGAGGCGATGGAGAACTCCATATCCAGCTTCTGCAGTTATTCAAATTGCGTTTTATTATGTGGAGAAGCTTAGAGGACATTTTTTGTTTGGTCAAATTTCATTATTACGTGAAATGGAATTCTATAACCATCAATTTGTTTCATATTCATAATATAGTGTCTTCACTTATTTCTCACTTTGTTTTATTTCCTTTCTGATGACGTGGAACTCCACCTTGGATGATAGGTTTCTTCAAGGCAAAAAACCATGTCCTACATTGCATATGAATAGAGTATATGCTGCTATTTTGGTCGATGATGATGGCGAAGCTTACATAAGTGCAACGACAATATAAATAAACAATTTCAAAGCAAATCAACGTTTTCTTGGACACTGACTAGATTTCGAACAATTAGTATATTTTTAGTGATAGATAGAATGAGGGAAATAGCAACCTCACCTAACTTTTCTTGACTTTACCTACTCATTTAAGTTAGTCCCGGGAACCTACCACGAAGTATTCGTTTTTTCATCGAGTCTTCGATCTCCGGCGTTGTCCCCTCTCTCTTTCTCTTGATAATGTCTATTTGGTCAGGCAAAAATGGCCAATAGTAACCCTAAGACAAAATGGAAGAGAACTACAATAAGTAAGGCATATTTCATGATTCCCTCTCTTCTATTTGTAAATACTAAGAGATGTATTTATCACTTTTGCTTTTTAGTTCCCCATCTTCCCTTTGAATCATTATTTATAAATCTACCACTACCATTATGTGTATTCAAATTCATGTGCATAAAACAACTTTTTCATTGACAGGTATGGATGCATTTGGTTTGGCTTTGGGAGAATGTATATGGGAAAATGCAAATACCTTAGGGCTAAAGGAGTTTTTCGAAACGCAAGTAACGTTTGATAAAGTATATTAGAAAAATATATTGGGAAGCAATTTCAAGTCAAACGCCGTTCAATAAAAGCCACACTTTTGTAAAGGACTTTTGCTAATCTTGGTTCGTCGATGTTCATTTCACATTCATCTCAATTGCTTTGGGCCCAAATCTTGTCCAGAACTCCCCAACCCAAGTATGTAGGCCTTGACCTAGAGAGACCGAAACGTAGTTGGAGTGTGTTGGGCATTGATCGAGACGGTCCAAACTCTTGACCCAGAGAGCTGTGATAGCCCAAGTAGACTATAGAAAATATACTTGGGAGGTCGAATGTATAGAATATAAAAATAATAAAAAATTGAAGAGCCATCAATTCTACAACGCTATTCTCCTCCCATAGGCAAAGGCCACAACGTCATCCATCACTTAGGTTTTATATTCTCAAGGTGACGCCAAAGAGTGGGAAAATAACTAGCTTTTTGTATACGATCCGAATTTGTCCGATTCGAGTAGCACGATTTAACATCAAGCCCGGCCTATCAACAAAAGTTAAAATTCTCCCATTGTTCGATTATTATACCAAAACCATATTTTCAATTAAGGGATCAATACGCCTTCTTTAACTTAGGTTTGTTCTTCTTTTTAGGTTCTTGCAACTCAATCTAATTTAAACATTCAAGGATAATTGCCCAAAAAGTCCTAAACCTTTCAATTGTGGTAACTTAGTTATAAACCTTTTGACGATTTGTCAATTTAGTCCTAAAACTTTCAATTGTGTCAATTTAGTCTTAAACCTTTTGAAGATTTGCCACATTAGTCCTCAACTTGTTATTTGGATAATTGGCCGAAAGAATTATATTGGTAAATCGTGAAAAGGTTTAAGATTAAATTGGCACAATTAAGAGATATAGGACCGAATTGTCAAATTGTCAAATTGTCAAATGACTTAGGACACAATTAGCATAATTGAAAGGTTTAGAACTGAATTAGCTGCCGTATAATAGATTTATGACTCTTTGGATAATTTTTCCTAAACATTTATGTCTATCTCTCCTCTTTCTCTTATACTAGCTTTACTCACACACCCAAGGTGGTACGTGGAAATTTTATTAGTCTTCGAAATTGATTTCTTCTTCTAGTTGCAAATTATATATACAACACAATTATAGCTAAGTCTATTCGATTTTCCTTTTTAATGGTTTTAAGAGTATGTGGAAATTTTATTAGTCTTAGAAATTAATGTCTTCTTCTAGTTGTCAATTTATATATACAACACAAATATAGATAAGTCTATTCGATTTTCCTTTTTAACAGTTTTAATTAGAATGAGAAAATTAAAATGATAGCACTAGTGGTGATTATGGCCCCGTTTGGTTCGACTATGGGAATGTCCTTGGGGAAATGCAAAGACCTTGGGTTAAAGGGGTTTCCGAAATAAAAGTGGTGTTTGGTAAAGTGTATTTTACAAACACATTGGGAAATCTCTTTGACATAAATGTTGTTTGGTAAAAACTACACTTTGTACAGAACTTTTGCTAATCTTTTTTTTTTTTTAAATCTCAAACTATTTACCAACGGGACTCAATCGCCGGCAAATCTAGTTGCCTGGGGCAAGGGTGGCGGTGGCTTGTCAGTGGCTGAGGCCTTCACTGCCAAGTTAGTGTTTTCAAGGACATTTCCAAAATTATGAAAATTGAGCGAGGGCAAAGTTGGAAGAAAAAAAAGTATATTTGGATTTTAAGAATGCTACTTTTCAAAATATCTCCTGACCTACCTAAGGCAGAAGCCTTTGGAAATGCAAACGCATTTTCCCAAAATTCTCCAAAAAAAAATCAAATGCCATTTGCATTTAGTCAATGGACTTTAGAGTTCCAAAATCCATTTCAGATTCTAAACCAAACAGGGCCTATATTGATGACGGCCTTCTCAATTTCATTGTAAGCATCTCAAAGCATACTTCAAAGCCAAAACCTTTGCGTGCGCTCTCTCTCTCTCTGTTAATGAGTCCAAAGCCTCAACTCCAATTTATCATTATGACAATGTCCCTTTAATCTTACTGATAAACTAATAGCAAAGGGCTCTTTCCTTTTACCTTTGGATGGCATTAATTATCTAAATCCCATGATCATAGATTGGCCGTAATTTGCTGTCCATGATGGGTGTTGTTAACCTCCTTTTGCAGATTTAGTTAATGCCGCTAAATCCTTCAATGGCTTATTTTATCATTATCTTGAGGGAGCCATTCGTGCAAAGCTTGCCCTAGAGTAGCTTTGTGTTTCCATTGCAATCATGAAATCAAGCGAAATGCATGCTTGCGCAACATCATTATGCCAGAAGGAAAAAACCAAAGAAGATTTTTATTAAAAACACCGTAAGTGAAAAGAAAGATAATTTCGACGAGTGATGTTGAATCAGTGAGATAAATGTGCACTTGAAGAAGATAAGATGGGAATCATAAAATCTAGCAAACGTCACTAATGAGATCGATTTTGTTTCCATTGTCGGTGTTTTAAATAAGATTTAAAAGAAGAAATTAATTCAAGAGTTTAAGGAGTACATAAAATATTTGTGCAGAGAAGTTTGGGGGAAATGATGTCAGTGAAAATGGGACCAGAATGGATGCATGGATGAGGTTTGACTTCTCGTGACGATGCTTTCATGTGATATAATGATTAAGGAAAGCAACAAAGAAGTTACGTCGATTTAATTAAGAAAAGCACGATAAAGACATTCCTTTAAAATCGAAATGACTCATTAAAGTCTAAATAACTTAATTTATACACGATTAGATGTCCGTCTCAGGCACACTGATTATGTCATTAACAAGAGAGGACAGCATAATCTCCATGAACCCCATAAAACTAAGTAGCGAATATTCTCGTGAAAATTAATAGAACCAAGATTCGACTGCCACTAATTTCAAGAAGAGTGTGTATGCTTGGGGATTTTTTACCCTTTTTTATTGAGGTTAACCATAACCCTATCTTTAAATAATTACCCATTGGGCTTTGGCTTCCCCCAAAGTCCTATGCTAATAAATGCTTAAATTATGTCATTGAAACAAGACATCATGTCATGTATTTACCCTAGGAAGAGAGAGAGAGAGAGAGAGAGTGAATGGGTAATGGTGTCTGAGAGAGTCTTTCATTTTATGTTTGTTTAGGGTTTTTCTTAGTGCTAGACACCCATTTTGCCCATGGTAATCACTGCTTTTAGTGGGGGGCAACATACAAGAGTGGGGACTTTTGATTCCCCCTTTGTTTAAAGAGGTGGAGAGGAGGGAAAAGGGTCAGCTTTTCTCGTTGACTTGCCCCAGAAAGTCTGGCAAATTTAGAGGGCAAGTATAAAGGGAATCCTATCCCCCTGCAAAAGGACTCCGTGAAAGGATTCTCTCATACATGGTGCTGGATCTGCACTCACTCATTCATGTGAAAAAGCTCTCCCTCCCTCTCTCTCTTTCTCTCCCCTCTCAATCGAAGCTAGCCATGAGGCATGTACGCTCGCAAAAGGGGAGAGGGGAAAGAAAAATTGAAGGAAAAGGTCACTTTCTTGGTTCCATGCTGATGTTATTTTGTGGGGGAGAGGAATAACTTTTGCATCCAAAAAGATGGAGCATTTTTCTCTCTCTCTCTCTCTCTCCCCTTTAAAAGATGGGGTTTTTTAGGAGAGAGTAAAGTGGTGGGAATAGGGAACTCCACTCAAAGCTTGGAGATCATTATCATGATATACAGTCTCTTTCTCCTTTACAATCCATGATTAGGGTTTTAGGGTTTTAGATTCATTGTACTAAATGAACATTAATATTAATTGCAATTATCTGAAATGCGTCTTACAAAATAATTTTACCACTTTTTTTCGTGCAATTCCAAATCATCTCAATGCAATGTTCACATGTTAACCGATTTTTAGAGCCAAAAGGAAAAATGATAGTAGGTATTGTAGCTCTCTCAATTCTTTAGATGAATCAATCCCCTCCATCCTCTAAGATCAAAATCCTAACTCTTTCAGAACCTATATCCTGTCATCATTTCATGTCGGTTATCCAAGTATTCTTGCATGCGTCATTGTTAGACTGGCTTAAATTTGGTCTAATATGGAATTTCAATTCTTATGCAAAGCTGGCCAAACATATCGAATCGTGTCAATTTGAAACTATTACGTTCGTGTTACTATATATGGCAGATTTCTGCCGCTTCTCATTTCATAACATGTTTCGAATCGTGTTCCTGTATGGGACTTACGTCAGAGATTGGCATCGCAACCAATTGGCTGACGACAAGATGCTCATGCTCCTCCAAGGAAGATAGTGCATTAATTCTCAACGCATAAAAAGAAGATTTGCTGATGGGGCATGGTGATTAAGATTCTTGATTGATCCAATACCAGTGCAAAAATAACTTGATGCCCTAACAGACCAGTAGAAGACATCTTAAATGGAGAAGAGGCCCTCCCCAAAAAAAAAGAAGACAAATTGTTCCTCCACTCATTCATGCGATGGGCTTCCAGAAGTTCCTCTCTCCAATTTTTCAGTGCCACGCCCCAAAGAAAAGTACTATGTTCTACTTGTCATGGAATGAGAGAGGAAATTGGTTCTTGTTTGTCCATGAAAACAAAGCAAAGCAAAGCAAAATCTAGGTGTCCTATTAACCCATCCTTTGTTTTTATTTTTATTTCTTTTTTCCTGATGTTACAACCTGGACCCAAATGAACAGGTGCATTGACTTTTCTTTCATGGGTTGGTGAATTTAGCATGATTTTAGTGGTCCATTTAGGGCATACATCATGCAAGTGGCCTCTCTTTCTTCGTTCCAACTCAGTTTGTCCTTTTTTACAGCTTTGGAACCACTATACCTTTCACTCTTTTGGATCGATTCACCTCATACTCCACCACCACAACTGGTCCTTGTAATGTTTGTATGGAAGATTGTAAAGCCGATACCAATTCAATGTTTCTCTGCTTTTATCTTTACATTGTTTGTACCTTTTGCTATGTATATGTTGGGGATAAAACTTAATCACAACCCTAGTTTCATGTGTACCTTTGCCCCAGGAATCTTCATAAATACAAACTTTATAAAGACACAAAAAAGAAAAGAGGAACACGCCCTTGTCTAGCCAGTTAATTATAAAATAACGGTTATATTAACTCAATCCACCGAATTCGGATGTACGCGAATTTTAAACGGACAAAACATCATCGATTTCTTTCATTCTCATTTTATTTTTGTGGATATAAGGTTTTTTGTCCTGAGTGAAGGAGAAAAAAGTGCTTTCATTTGTTTTCCTTTATGAGGGCAAAAGCTCGGTTTATCCTTGACGGAGAGAGTTAAAAAGCTCGGTTTATCCTTGGCAAAAGGGAAGCCATTATTATTCAAAACCAAAGCATGTCTTGTTCAAACCACATCCACTTTTCATGGTCTAACCAAAGCATTACAAGCAACCAGCTCATCCCAAAAGTCAATGATCATGAATTAGCCGAGATGCAAATCAAGTCTAATCAAGTTTCTCTACCTTATATGACTACATGAAAAAAGGAAGCAAAACCATTTCAAATAGTAAGTCATGAAGCAAATTCAAGCAGTATAAATGAATAAAGACCATGTCTCTCATTTGATATTTAATTAGTGGCGTATCCATATGTCAATCCTCGCAAGAGTAGAGCTAAGTAATCACCTTCACATTCTCTTAAAAATTGTCCCAAGTTCAGCAATTTCCACACCGTTCAAAATTATTGAAGATTCAACCATCAGCCACCATTTCTCTCCATCAATCTTCCTTATTTTTTTAGACAATTTCAATGCCATTACAGCGCAACTTATTGCTTGTTCTTCTCCTTCTAGAAAGCAGAACTTTTAAACTCCTCGAAATGGTTCCTTGATCGAAGCCGACCGCGGCAGATACGCATAGCTTGAGCAAAAATACGCGCAGGTACCAAGTCAAGTCAAGAATCAGTGCAGAGAGATCCACGTGGGAGATTTTTCGTGGACAAAGACAAACGTTAGAGGTCGGACCAGCCGAACGTAAAGCAGTCAAACGAAAATAATGGTGGGCGAATGAAATTCAACGATTAGGAACTTATCAACATATGGAAGATTCATAACCGCCAAAATTTGACTATTGAACATCGACATTTATGTTTTTTTAGAGTTCATTGAGATTGACCAAGGCTTTGTTTTTTTTGCATGATTCCACCTTCTCTCTCTTCTCTCTTATCTGGTAAAAGGGCATAATTCTTCATTCATGGTCGGTCTCTATCTCAATGGGTAGATTGTTTACTATCGGTGCCGGCCGGCTGCGTCAAGACTTTTTCTTTAATAATGCCATAGTTAGGCATGCTACCAAGTTTGGATAAACTTTTCTTATTCGACTGGCAACAAGAAAACCGAGAACGCATTTCATTGGTCGTTGTCACACCCTCAAGCCAGAGAATAAGGAATCCCGATTTCATGTAATCGAATTGATGCCAATCAAGTATAAACCACCATAAAGATGGAATTCACTCTCAACCCCAAGAAAAATCCCTATTAAAAAGTAAGGGTGAGCAATTTTAGGATTGGTTGAGGTTCCACCTAAAACCTATTCGTCGAAATCGGTTCCCAAATTTTTACGACCTAGAACCTATCATACATACTCTGAAATCCGAAACTTACCATGTCACAGCTTTCAAGATCTACCCAAATTCTATCTGTATTTTTAATTGAACGATTATAGTGAATCATTACCTCTAAAGATCACCATTTATTGCTACAATTCACTGACCACAACTTTTATTTAGGCACACAAAGAATATAAAATATTAACAAAGTAAAAGTCTCAATCATGGATATTGCTAAAAATGAAAACTTAGACTAGTGGTTGTAAATTATATATCATGAAATACCACAGGATTACGTGAAAATATAGAACAAGAAAAACACAATTAATTGTTTTATGTTCCACGTCGTGAAACCTGCCCGTTAGAACCAGATTCTTAATTTTTGGAACCTAGAATTTATCATGCATATCTAGATTTCTGAAACTAGATTAGTAGAAAATGGTCGAGTTACTGATTCTACCCTAAGATCATGCTCACCCCTGTTAAAAATTACATAGACCTCCTATGTCTTCTACATCATATTCTAACTGACAAGGGTGTCGTCATGCTTTTTTCCTCATCAAATGCTCATTTATATTTTGAAAGCAAAATGCCAGAGGTGTAAGAAAATGATCCATGAAAGTGACTTACAAAATTCTGCGAATGAAATTCGGCATTTGAATCAAATAAATCACTTTTTACATCCGATAAAAATACGTTGCCCTGCTTCGCAAATTATTTTATAACTTAGGCATATGTGACCGTGGATAAAAAAACTTAAAGAACGAAAAAGAGAAGTTAGGAAAAGGGAGTATTTTTAGCAAACAACAAAAGAAAAAGCTAGGAAAAGGAAATACTAAAGAAAAGGGAGAAGGGCCAAAGAAAGAAGGAATAGTAAATGACATCGTCCTGTTGATATGATGAACTTAGGTCAGCAGGGTTGACATAGTGAACCACAAAAAGGACTATTGATGTGCACGTGTGGCATGCGTGAAAAATAAAACATAAAATTGATAATGATTACAGAAAAATTGCCAGCCATTGCAATAGAGAAAAAGAAGAAAAATCAAACACTTTGACCCCAAAAACATAAATAAAAGAAGAAAAGTCGAGCAAATGATTCGTCATGATGGAGCCACGTCAGGTCCATTTGGTGCCTCAGTACCTTCTCTCAGTCGTGGATGTAGTGATGAGATGGTGCTTTTCTTTCTATGCGGCGTATGATGATGCCCTCAAGAATGGGGTTAGGGCATGGTCCATAACTTGCATTCCTGTGCTTGTGATTATTGTAATGGTCAAAGATAGAGAGAGGGATTTTGACAGCATTGATTACGAGTATAACTCAGGAGAACGATGTGTGAAATCTTTCTCGACGCTTCTTTGTGTCGACACATGCCGATACTTTGAAAGGCTCGTTTTTCGGAGATTTCTCGTGACCGGAAAAAAAATTATGACGACGAGATGAAAGAGAAATGTTTCTTGTAATTCCGTTACGTAAAAGAAAGATTTCAGGAGGCTCGGTTACGGAGATTTTAAAGGCCCAAATGAAAAGTTTGTGTAAATACTAATTGAGAGTGATCACTACATAGATCGTGTCTCTAGCAATACGACAGTCCTAAACCTTTCAATTTGACCATTTTAGTCCTAAAACCTATTGCACTTATTCCAATTTAATCATAAACCTTTCAATTGTACTAATTTAATTATAAATATTTGGACGATTTGTCAATTGAATCATTCCGGTCAATTTTGGCCGGAAATCATTAGCATGACAATTTAGTCATCACCAACCATCCTACGTTGCATGGCCAGACGACTGGCACTGAGGTGAACAATTCTTTAGAATTTCTAAATTTTTTTATTTTTTTCTTTCCTTTTTTTTCTCACCCTAGGTTGCCAAGGTCCTTGGCCACAGGCAAAGGCTACAACGCCTAGGCCTTGTCAACCTAAGGTTAGAAAAAATAATAATAAGAAGAATAATTCGAAAAAAATTTAAAAGATTGTCTATGTTAGTGCCAACTGTATCATGCGGGATAACTTACATTAACTAGACTATCAAATTAATCGGAATGACTATATTGGCAAGTCGTCAAAAAGTACATAATTAAAAGGTTTAAGGCTGAATTTATATAAGTACAATAAATTTATAACTTTTTTTCATAATTTTCCCACTATAATTGAAACGCCCATTTTAAGATGATATGGGATTATAGAGGGTTTTCATTTGGCTGCACTATGGACGTCGGTCTCCTATCCTCATACTAACAAGCAAAATCACATTTCATATAGATTAGTCATTATGAGGATTGTGACATCCTATAAAATGAGGATTCTCTATCCTTATATCATGTCTCTACCTCGACAAATTTTACCTAAGAAACCATTCAGTCGTAAATTTCAAACACACATTTTCATGGATCAATGGTTAGGATGATTATGACACCGCATGTTACTATGAATGGACATAGATGATATACTATCTGGTTCAGCGAATGGTTGTAAAGCACCATGTGTCTTCGTTTGTTTTATATTTAGCCTTACAATATAGAGCTTTTAATAAATATTACAAAAGTTCATGCCCTATTATAGGTCTTCTCTTGATGTAGAGTAATCTAGCTACACTAGAGTAGAGTGACTAAATGTTAAATGAAACCACAAGATAATTATTACTATATTTGATTTTTGAGATGATCATTAGCCTAACTCAAATGACGAATTTAATTTGACAAACATCACAGTTGATATAATAAATGGCAAGGAGTCAAATTTTCCATTGTAGAAATCTTCACCATGGAAAACATAGCATTGATAGTTCAACAAAGGAGGCACATTCCCTAATAGCTTAAAAGGAATACGCCGCATGTTTAGATTATGACCCCTAAGTGGATCTAAACTTGACAATACGACTCCTACGTACACGCATGAATTCTAATACCGTGCTCTTTCTAAGTTCTCTCAATCAAATTTCATCACTAAAGAGATGCATGTCCAAATCATCGCCCTTCTCTACCCTACTTTCGTTCCGTCCTTAGATTGGTTGACTTACTATTTATATAGAGAAGTACTCGCCCCTGTTAAGATGCGAATACCATAAGCCGAACAATAAAAAAAAGACGAAAAAAAAAAGGAATCGCTTTTGAAAATGTCATTTCTTGGGATGATTGCTCTTCTATGGTAATATTTGTCCTCCTTCACTTTGGACAAATCAGAAACGAGCTTAGCAGTGCGCCATCTTGCTGTCAAATCCCACGTACCTCTTTACCAAAATAATTGACTTTCTTCTAGGTGAAACAGCACATCCTATGGACAGATACTGTTGTTTGTTAACACTGTGTCGGCACTCCGGAGGTCAGACGGCTAGGGTTTTTAGGGGGTTGACTTTTCACCATCTACGATGCTTAGACAAACGTTCTGGAAACTAATTTGACAGTATTGCGCGATAAACACGAAGTTTATCGAAAATGTTGTCCAGCTATCTAGCATGCCTGCATCTATAGAAGCACCAGCGAATCGCTTGTTGTTTGCATTGATAAATCCAAGTTTCTTCCAACCGTTAAGGGCGCGCATGGAATCCATTCTGGAATAGAAATTCTGTTCCAGAATGGATTCCGGAATAGAAATGCGTTTGTTAAAAAATTTCCGGAATGCATTCTGGAGCAATTTTCACATTCTGGAATAAAAATGCGTTTGTTAAAAATACTTGATTCCAGAATGCATTCTTGATTCCAGAATGCATTTTTGATTCCAGAATGAGTTTTGGGCAAGAAAAAGAGAAGCTACTTTTTATAGCTTCTCTCTTCCAGAATGCATTCTCCCTATTTTCTCTCTTTTTCTCACTAATTTTTTTTTAGAAAATGCATAAAAATTGAAAAATTCCACAAAAATTCAAAAAAATTTTCAGAAAATAAAAAAAAGTCAAGATTTCGAGAAAATAGGAAATTTAAAAAAAATCAAAAATTTCAAAATTTCACAGAATGGCTTAGAATACCTTTGGGTACCTACTTTGAGTGAAATTTAATTTTTTTGATATGCCCAAAAAAATAAAAAAAAATAAAAAAATTCAAAACTTCACAAAATGGCTTAAAATACCTTTGGGCACCCACTTTGAGTGAAATTTAATTTTTTTGAGGTGCTCAAAAAAATAAAAAAAAAATAAAAAAATAAAAAAAAATAAAAAAATTTCAAAACTTCATAAAATGGCTTAAAATACCTTTGGCCACCCACTTTGAGTGAAATTTAATTTTTTTGAGGTGCTTAAAAAAATAAAAAATAAATCGAAATAAATCAAAAATTTCAAAACTTCATAAAATGGCTTAAAATACCTTTGGGCACCCACTTTGAGTGAAATTTAATTTTTTTGAGGTGCTCAAAAAAATAAAAAAAAATTAAAAAAAATTAAAAATTTCAAAACTTCATAAAATGGCTTAAAATACCTTTGGCCACCCACTTTGAGTGAAATTTAATTTTTTTGAAGTGCCCAAAAAAATAAAAAAAAATTAAAAATTTCAAAACTTCACAAAATGGCTTAGAATACCTTTGGGCATCCAGTTTGAGTGAAATTTATTTTTTTTGATGTACCCAAAAAAATAAAAAAATAAAAATAGATTTCTATTCCAGAAATCAATTTATGGAGCAGAATTGATCATGTTTTACCAAACAGATTTCTCCTCCAAAAATCGATTTCTGGCAAGAATTCCAGAAATCAATTTCTAGCAAGAATTTGATTTCTGGAGCAGAATGGTTACCATTCGCACCGTAAGCTTCCATGCCTATCCTGCTTGAAACGAGTATGCATCCTTTTTAGGTTTGACAAAAAGCCATGATTGAAGGAATTGAATTAGAAATACTGACTACTTTGTAGATTATAATGTAACGTCTCATGTATCATATTATTGGGAGAAGACAAAGTGAAGTGGTCCATAAGTTGCATATCCACCTCCAATCATCATGATCTTAAAGGGATTTTTTAGATAATTAATCTATCTAACGCAAGTTGGATTGTCACAAATGATACTAGAGAAGCGCACCACTTTTTGAAATGGGATAAGGTGCCACATAGCGAGAGCCGTTTTGCGAATTCTACTTCCAAATTAAACTTGTATAATGAATCGACCAAATTGGGCACCCTATCTGAATGAAACTAACATAGTAGAGTGTCAACAGTATTTTTGTGTTTTTTTTCCAATCTTTTCGGGACTTAAATACTGTCAACCTATTTCATTTACTTAAGTTATGTCCCTAGTGAGCTTCTTGGATTTCGAGACTTAAGCATCCAATCAATTTATCAACAGTTGGATCAGGTATGTTATATCATATTCCTTCATTTCACCCGAGATCCAACAATAGAAATGACGGTCGAATGACTTAATCAAATGTATATAGAACCTTCCTAAGTCCAAAAACATCGATAGTACTCAATGATATGATATGTTGATTGGTAGCCAACTCCCAACACAGATATCGGTGTTTAGTGTGGTGTCATGACACATTCATGAGTCGTTGCCATGCTTGAAAACAAATGCGTATAAACGAAGTAGAGATTCAAATTGAGATATGTTGCTAAGATGATATATGAATGAAGGGGAGCGAAACCGATACTAGAGCGATCAAACATATAGTGGAAATTGTTGAGCTGCATGGAGAGCTACTGTGGTTTGAAGTAATTAATAAATCGTAATTGGACAATAAGTTATTGACTTAAAATCTTAAGTGAATATTTTTTCCAACTAGTTATATTAATATGCTGGGACTTCCTTTTCTTGTGATTAAGGGAGCGCAGTTCTACGGTGGAGGGTCAGTTCTTTGCCCCATTCTAGAACCTACCCTATGGGCATTGGTTCCAAGGCTTTTTGGTACTTGGAATGGTTCTACATTTTTTTGGTTAAATAAGAAATTTGTCAGAAACATAATCAGTACTAAACATTCAAAAAAATTATAATCCTAAAGACATAATCACATCCGAAGTAAAATACACAGTATAAATTCCTCCTATCATTCACACATTTTGAAACTTCATAATAAAAAGAGACAATATTAAATTTTCAGATGCATATATATATATATATATCTATTTAAAGGCTAAATACATACTGCCATATACAAGGTGTGTGGTGGGTAGAGGGTCGGTATGACCTCAACCTTGGAATTTACTTTATACCCGTTCGAAATTTTGAAACTTAAAACTTATCATGCCGGTTCAATGAATTATGCAAGTTTCACAAATTCTCTTCCACAAACCCTGTTGGCGATTATCATATTGGAACTTTTTTCAGCCTTCCTAATAAAAAAGGAATAGGCGTTGAAGACTTTCATTACCTACTTTCGCCGTCAACACTTCTTTTTCCCCTTGTTGGCTTTTGATTCACTCTTGTTCTTTGTTATCTAATTATCTAAAATATATGTCTATGCTTTTTCTGTTCATCTTAAGTAAATAGTGTCCTAAGTTTATATATCTGAATTTTTTTTTCAAGAGATAAAGAAAGGCAACATAATTTATGTATATCCAATCACCTTGTGAAACAAGGACAAATATATATGTCTACATAAAATAATCCCCCGAAATGTTAGATTATTTCTAAATAAATAACTATATGAATTTGTTGTTTAAGTACTAAAAAGGTTATAATGCTACAAAATTAATAAAACATTGATATTTGTCGCATATGTTACTATTGTAATTGCGTCAAAAGTACAGCTCAGAAGCCATTTAACATAGAAAAAAACCGGTTTAACTAAGCAAAAAAAAGTTTAATACTCCTTCAATTAATCTTCAATCCTCTAAGAGCAATCAAAATAATTTTTCAAAATAATTTTTCTCTGTTTCCGCGTGACTATAATATTTTCTTTCTTTCTTATATTGGCAGTAGTTGTTTTATTTCAGGAGGAAAAAAAGGAGAGAAAAGATTATTCACAAAAAGTACTGAAAGTCAAAAGACAGAAAACAAAAGGAAGAAACTATAAAATAAGAAAAAAGAAGGAAGGAAGAGAGAGAGAGAGAGAGAGAGAGAGAGAGAGAGAGGTGCCATGATAAAGCAACCACCTTTCACAATTCAACCAAAACGTGCTTTATCTGATCCACCACACCACCACCACCTCCTCCTCCTCCTCTTTACCACCTTGCAAAAACCAACCAGGTCAAAACTCAGGAACCCATCTCCCTCTCCCTCTCCCTCTCCCTCTCTAATGGCGGCCGAGGATACTGGCTCCAAGTAGCAGCAGCAGCAACCAGCAGCAACCCACTTGATTCATCTTCGTCTTTATATGACCCAGTCCTCCGTTTTGACGTTTCCCTTCATGCCCTTTTTTAAAATCCCCCTTCGACATTTCTCTCTTCTCCATACAGACACCTCTCTCTCCCTCTGTCTCTTGGTTTTCGTGTTCCACTTAAACTTTTCCTAAAGCCTTCTCTCTCTCTCTCTCTCTCTCTCTCTCTCTCTCTCTCTCGCTCTCGTTCCAATAACTCTCTCAGCTCAAAGACAGCTACCGAGCTCCCCAAGATAACCCAAGATAACTTCTTGAGATCTGTGGCTTTCGTTTCGAGCCAGAAAGGCGAGAACTTTGGTGGGTTTTTTGTGTGCTTGTGGCTAGACGGTTTCTGGGTTTCTCTTTAAGTGTGTTGAGATCTCACCAGTGCCAGGAAGAAAAGAAATGGCGAGTAAATGGAGGAAAGCCAAGCTTGCTTTGGGCTTAAATCTGTGTGTCTACGTCCCCAGAACTCTGGAGGACCCGCCCTCCAATAATCTCGATACTTCGACCGATAGATTGTCAAATGCTGCCTTACTTTCGCCAGGGAATTGGGACGGGGATGGTCCAAGGCCCATGACGCCAACTCCTTCCTCTCGTGGCTTGAAGTTGTATAGGAGCGGAAGCAAGTCGTCCAAGGTTTATTCTTTCTCTGTCTCATTCAATTTCGACGGTCTCTTTTGTTGGTCTATAACAGAGTTGGTAAAGTTTTAGTAAAGTTGTCTTTTTTAGTTTCTTTGGTCTTTTGGGTTTCTTTATATGATTTTGGTAATTGCACAAACTGAAAATTTCAGTTCGGTCTGTACCAAAAAAAAAAAAAAATTTCAGTTCGGACATGGAAACTGACATTTTCTAAGCTACGTTTGGTTTTGGGTTAATTTTTGGAGTGGAAGGCGTTTTTTGTTGTTGGATTTGGTACCGTCGATTGCTTGTCCATTTTGAGTTCAGAGGGAAGTTTCTGGTTCTTATGCATACTGATGGGGACAGGGGAAATATCTACGTACTTTCTTGATCTACTATGTGGCATGTGATTGCAGCTTTTGTTTCATCTTCCGTTTCCTGCTTCTGACGATTTGTTGGACTAAATATGACACTGTTCGCTGTGCTTGGAAGCATAAGCTCTTGTTCTGTGCCTATCACAACTGTTGAATTAAAAAATTGTCTTCATTGCATATTCATTTTAATGCTGCTCTGAGAAGTACCGGCTGGTGATTTGTTCCTGCTTCTGGCTCTAGTATTTTTTTCGTTTTGGATGTGTAGATCTTTTATGTGTTTGAAGATTAGTTCATTAGTCCCTTGCAGGAGTAGTGCTACTTTGCCTTGGTCTGTCAAGAATAGCATTACTTTCCCGCTGTTTGATGTGGAAAAGTAGCTTTTTTTGTGTTCGTGTATGTCGACTGTTCGTTTTTGAAACTTTCTGGCAAATAAGCCAATGACTTAAAGGTGCTTATAAAAAAGCAGCATGAATTGGAAATTTAATGCTGAAATGCAGTAACTTGAATTGGGCCGATTGCTAGTTCTTGTAGAGTTGGGAGTTGCCTCTGCCTTTTGGTTTTACTTTCTGCAGAATGTTCAATGAAGATCTCCTGCAAGCTAAACATCTTTGGGTCTTACTTTGCTCCTTGATGCGTTTTCTCCTAGTTCGAAGCTTGTTATATGCATAGCCTTAACTAACCTTCAGTTTATATTAACACTAACCTCAAGTCCGTCAATTAGGCCTTTTCTGGCTTAGCCCTTCTGGTTATCTGCAGTATGCTCTTCTTGCAGTATCAAATATAGTGCTTTCTTCTTTTTTGCTGTGTTGCGATTGTTACTGACTCTTTACTCCCATGTTTAGCAGACTTGCTCCATTTGCTTGAACAAAATAAAACAAGGAGGAGGCCACGCTATATTCACTGCAGAGTGTTCCCACTCGTTCCATTTCCACTGCATAGCTTCAAATGTCAAGTATGGGAACCAAATCTGCCCAGTCTGCCGGGCAAAATGGAAAGAGATCCCATCACAAGTACCGTGTCTGGACGCTATCCCGCGAAGTGCATCGAGAAATCCTGTACGTTGGGCCCACGACGATGCTGTGGTGACCATGCTTCGTCCTCCGCCCCGACGTGATTTGCACCGGCGCCACATTGTTCCCCTATTCCAGGCTCCAGAGCCTGGAGTATTTGATGATGACGAACCCTTTGATTTCCAACCTGCAGTCGCAGAAAAGAACTCCTGTAGTGAAGTTGCAGGTGGGAATTCCTCAAGAACTTTGGAGGTCAGGGTGTATCCTGAAGTTTCAGCTATGCCACGGTCCAATTCTCGAGACAACTTCTCTGTCCTGGTCCATCTTAAGGCAGTTGCAGCTGCTGGGAGACAAAACCCTAGTCAGAAAAATGTTAGCTTCCCACAAGTCGCGCAAACCCCACGTGCTCCCATTGACCTGGTTACGGTGCTTGACATCAGTGGTAGCATGGCGGGTACTAAACTAGCACTGCTAAAACGTGCCATGGGGTTTGTTATTCAGAACCTTAGCTCAGCCGATCGACTCTCGGTGATATCATTTTCCTCCACTGCTCGGCGCCTCTTCCCCCTCCGCCGCATGTCTGATGTAGGACGGCAGCAGGCACTTCAAGCCGTGAATTCCTTGGTGGCAAATGGTGGGACCAACATTGCCGAAGGCCTAAGAAAGGGTGCTAAGGTAATGGCTGACCGGAAGCAGAAAAACCCAGTGGCAAGTGTTATACTGTTGTCCGATGGACAAGACACTTACACCATCAGCGGTTCTGGCGAAAATCGTCCTCAACCAAATGGTCACCCACTTCTCCCCTTGTCCATCAACGGAAGTGACAACAGTGGGTTCCAAATACCTGTGCATACTTTTGGATTTGGCACTGATCATGACTCT
This sequence comes from Syzygium jambos, assembly GCA_031216235.1. Lineage (NCBI taxonomy): Eukaryota > Viridiplantae > Streptophyta > Magnoliopsida > Myrtales > Myrtaceae > Syzygium > Syzygium jambos. Next base: position 5,970,736 of record CM062229.1, on the reverse strand, counting down.
TCAGCTATGCACTCCATATCAGAGACATCTGGAGGCACATTCTCCTTCATCGAGACAGAGGCTGCGATTCAGGATGCCTTTGCACAATGCATCGGTGGCCTACTCAGTGTTGTTGTGCAAGAGTTGCAAGTAAAGATCGAATCTTTGCACCCAAGCTTGAAAATTAGTTCTCTAAAAGCCGGAAGTTACCCAAGTCGCATAATGGCCGATGGATGCTCGAGTAGCATTGATGTGGGTGACCTCTATGCTGATGAAGAGAGGGACTTTCTCGTTTCTATCAACATTCCCACAGAGGCTTCAAGCTCCGAAACATCACTTTTGAATGTCAGGTGCATATATAGGGATCCTTTAACGAAAGAGTTTGTTTCGACTGAAGGTGAAGAAGTCACGATAAAGAGACCTGAGATAGCCGGAGAAGAAATTGTCTCAATAGAGGTTGATAGGCAGCAAAACAGGGTCCGAGCAGCAGAGGCGATGGCGCAGGCTCGTGCTGCAGCTGAGCAAGGAGACCTGGCTGTTGCTGCTTCTATTCTTGAGAACTGCCGTAGGGTTCTTTCCGAATCCTTGTCAGCTAAATCTGGTGACCGCCTGAGCATCGCCTTGGACGCCGAGCTCAAGGAAATGCAAGAGAGAATGGCAAGCAGGCACGTTTATGAGGCTTCGGGTCGGGCATATATCCTCTCTGGACTAAGCTCGCACTCGTGGCAGCGAGCGACTGCCAGAGGCGACTCCACCGATAGGTCCAGCCTCGTCCAGGCCTATCAGACGCCGTCCATGGCTGAGATGCTCACCCGGTCTCAAGCTACATTACTAGGTAGCCCTTCAGCCCAGAGGCTAATGCAACCACTATTATCGCTTGGGTCGCACCCAAAGCCGAGGTAGCTACGTAAGATTTCAGTTTATGTGTTGTCTAGTGGCTTTTCAAGTGCCTGTTTTTTGTTGTACCGTGGGGGTGATCAAGCCAAGGGGTTTGAATCGGCGCGATTGGGAGAGGCTCTTTTTGAGATTTGGCCATGCTTTTATGTGTAAATGAATAAGATTCGAGGGAAGGGGAAGAGGGTATTAGTGGGGGGAAGTCGCAAGGAATACTTGGTAGGGTTTTAAGACATTTTTGTTTCGGTCCGTCTGTTGTTTTTCTGGGGGTGATGATGTACATAAACAGAACTGGGCTCTCTTTTGGAGAATTGGGTATAATGTTTGTAATTGTGGCAAAGGTGATATAATGTACCTCCTCTTAATTCTTTTGATATTACTCTTCTAGCGCCTCTCTTTCTCTCTCCCTGTCTGTGTGTTGGAGAATGCATGGACTGGTTGGGGAGCATAATTGAACGACCTGTCATACGAGGCAGTTCATATATTGATATTGACTCAATACTGGTTAACTTCAACCCAATCGGAAAACCCTTTTCACCTGTAGAATTCAAAGATGTTTTTCAAGTTTTAGGAAATCATGGGAACAACTGGAAGCAACTTTAAATGCTACTGCTTTTGTCTTTCAAAAGACCATTTGGGACGTTCCACATTGACAATCGAATTCTTTTTTTAGCTACCGAGTTTCGATTTCATTTCAAACTCGTTCGATCAAAAACTCATCCGCTTAGGCCTTTGGAAAAACCTGGCCGAGACATTTCACCACTGGATACTTAACTCGAGCAAGTATGGCGAGCTCATGAACGACTGGTCAAAGCAAGTATGGCGAGCTCAAACTCAGCGCAAATCGATCCATCCAGGCTCGAGTTAAGCTCAAATTGGAGCTTTGAATATGTTCAGAAGATTACTCATGCTAGTATAGTACACTAACATGCAAATTGGTTTCATATTTCCGTTAGGCTCCTCAACCATTTGAGAGGCTCTTTTGCTGTCGTAGTAATTGGCGAAACGACTGCTAAACCGTGGCATAACTGGAGATCAATTTTGGCAGGTTATATACAAATAAAATAAAGATGACACAGGACTTCTAATTAGTCATAGATTCGACAGATGAAGATCATGCCCTCTAATGCTTTCCCTCAATTATCATCCTTCCAAACTGAGCTGATTCCCAGAATTACAGCTGCTCAGTATTGAGCTCATCCAAAGTGACTCATGAAGGTAACATCCAAGCGTTTGACCGACGCATCTAAAATGAGGTCATCTTTACAATAAAAAATTGAGATCGCAATCCACCCAGCTCAACACAATCATTAAGTTATGGCCAGTTTAAGCAGTTTCTGAAGCAGCAATAAAAAGATTTGATGAGAGGAAACCTTCGTGTCCTAATTTTTCTGAACTTAACTGGTCCAACCATCAAAGTCTAATAACAGGACCAACAGGTTATGAACATTAACGAGACAACTGAGTCTTGTCTTGTATGATCTCAATCAAAGTGATCAGGATGATTAAAGTTTCCTCACAAACTCACCACTGGATTAGTTCAGTTCAGTCATCTAAGAAGACCAGCATATTGAGGGATTACTATTGTCAGGCCGAAAACTATTATAAACACAAATTACACTAGAGATCACCGTGCGCAAACTTATTCCATCCAAAACATTTTGCATTTGTTTTAATAGCCATGTGACTAATATAAGTTTGTGGGCAAAAATTCCAAAAGGAGGGTGAAAGGCAAAGGAGGGAATGTTTCAGCAGCTGCTACATCCTTTGAACTGTCACAAGCCATTTGCCTTTGAAGGCCACAGCTAGCTTGACTATGCCGAAGGTCAGATGAAAATTTCCCTTGTGCATGATACTTGTTATGACAGCCTTCTCTCACAAAGCCTATAAATTGGCAGATATGCCGACCCAAAAAGCCAGATAAACAAAAAACTATCCTAACTTAGGTCCTCCCTGTGTTTTCTTTAAATCACTGCTGGCCAGACTTGCCATCATTTGGTCGAGGAAGTTTCCTGTATTCATAATTGTTGATGTTGACCTTCTCTTGGAAAGCCTGAAAACCAGAGAAACGTGCTGATTAGATGCGAACCACAAGGCAAGAGAGAACTTACCTTAAGGGTCCTAGCCAAAGGATCATACCTTCAGCTCCTCCTCTAATGAGATCTTTTTAGGCTTGTATGCTTCTATTGGTCCTGTTCGTGACAGAGCTTTTCTTTCCTCGATGATCTCCCACTCATTGTCGTCTTTCACTTTTGCAATATCCTTGCTGAACTACAAGAATCAGATAGCTTTGAGAAGACGTAGGACGTGCGACAAAATCTGATTAGCACAACGAGAGCGGACCAACATTTCAGCAAAAGAAACAAAAAAAGAGTGTACCAACGGTTGCCCATATCCAAGAGCTTAGACATTGTAACCAGTATAATCATATTACAAAGGCGAGCCCACATAGGTAGACAATGATGTAAGGTCTTCATGGTAGGCATTTAATGGATAAGCATGTCGTTCAAACTTCAAATAATGAACAGAAAAGCAAGAAATACAAATGAATGTCAGGTTCTAACATCATGAAGGTCCAAACCGCAAAACAATGTTTTATGTCAAAGTTAAACCACTGTGTGAATAACCAAAATCGCTATACTCTGAGAAACACAGGCAATAGTCTGAACATGAATTGCTCGCCAAGCACACTCCATCTCAGACGAGCACACCAAACAGAAACAATCATATCATTCGTCGTTCGAGCACACCAGTTAAGAAATAAGCAATTAGCTCTAAAACAAAGGAGAAAGAACCCAAGTCTAGTCAATTCCCACAAACAACATAAGCAAAAAAGAAGAAAAATCACAATTTTGGTCCCTCCCACAAAGTAAATCCATCACGTTTCATACTCAGCAGCTTACCGATCGAAATCATGACTTAGTGACATAATTAGAACAAGGAAGAATCTAACCTGCCTTGCAAGAGATGGGCAAGTCCAACAGAGCCAAGAACAGTGAGAGAAATCATGGGGAGGCCATATCTGATGAAGGGATACTTCCTACCCCATCTCTTGAACGAAGCACCTGAGCTCTCAACCGCCATGCCACTCTTATTCTTTGGTGGGTCTTCCCTTCTCGTCTCAATCGTTGTCATCACTGCAAAGAAAATCACCCCAATTGCCCCCGGGTCAACTCACACCCGCACACACGTGCTCCCACCCCAAAAAGGGAAGCGTTCCAACACAGACCGAAGCTGCGCAAGCTGAAAATCCAGAGACCCTCCAATCCGAAACCGAAAACACGCAAGCCGAGCGCACGAAACAAGAACGATCGAACGAGTACAGACAGTTTCCAGCGAAAAGATCAGATATTCCTGTTTTTCTTTTACTAATTTCAAGCAGGACCCAGCACGACAAAATCTCATTTCAAGATCGAGACAGATCAGAGAAAGCTCACTGATCCGAAATGGAAACTGCGCAGAACTCGACCTGAGGCGAATCCTCGTGATTCTTCCGCCGTTCTTCGTCGGAAATTTCTTCAGCGTTGAGGTCTCTGGTATGCTTTGCACCGGAGAGAGAGAGAGAGAGAGGGAAAGATTGATGACTAATATTTTAATAAAAATCAAAGGAAAACTACTATTTTTAATAAAATACTCGTATTTATGCGTGAAATATACACGTATGATACGTGAATTTCAATAAAATTTCCCACGTGGCAAATTCGTTGTTCTTACGAAGGAAAACGAATTACATAGTATTGCTCGTGTAAGGTTAGCTTCAATTTTTATCTTATGTGGTACTGAATCTTTGGTTAATTAAACGATAAAGTACGTGGATCATCATACTCGGAGAAATGGTTATGGCACATCATGTTCACGCAAGTGAATAAAATATGATTTTTACTTAACATTAGATTGTTAAGACGAAGTGATGGCGAAATTCAATTATCATGTACGATATATAAAAATATTATCATTAAAATGATTGTGCTTTGATATGCAACCTCTTTTGCATTTTAAGAGAGTTGATCTAAATTTATGATGATATCATCTTCGGGTCTCATTATTATAATGCTGAATTCGTTTTCCACGTATTTTTAGGAAAATAAATATACATGCTATATAGTACCCAGTATGTATAAGACTAACGACTGGTTTAGAAGTAGTATTTATTCTATTTTAATTGGCACAATGAGAAGATAGCAACTAAGTGTTCATTATGCAAACACGGTTAATCATATACTATCTCTAAATTATGAAAAAAATTAAAAAAAGAAAAAAATTTAGGCTTTAAACACCTCAACCAAATTGTAAATGATTCTACATGTCAAAATCTAATGACCATCTTGCATTCGTATAATTTATAAAATTCCAAGAACTTGGTCCGTTTTGTGAGCTAGTTTATAGTTAGGGTTTCCATACTTTAGAAAGTTTAGATCCACAAAAAAATTTGACCTCACATGTCATTACAACTCTATAGAGAAAATTGAACCATAAATCCTAAATTTTGTATTCAAGTGAAATAGAATCCTAAATCTCTCAATAGGGTCAATTTAGTCATAAACTTTTACCAAAAAATATATTGAAGTCCTAAACTCTATAATTAATTCAATTAAGTCATGCAATCAAATTTTAAAACTTTTTATTAAAGATGTTATTTCAAGGTGCCATGTAGGCAACTTTTAAGTGCCAAGTAAGTAACTTTAGTTTCTACCCATAAAAAGAATTTGATTACACTTTTCGAAAAAAAGTTTAGAATTTAATTGAACCTATTAAAGAGTCTAGAGTTTAATCACATTCCACAGGCAAGGTTAAGATTTCTCTTACATTTTTTTCGAACTTCGTAATATCAACCAATCACTTGTACCGTCGCACGTTGAAAAGACTAATCAACATGTATCCTCTTTAATTTGTATTGTGAATTAATATCTTTATCTTTATTTTGTATTTGTTTTTATCTTTCAAATTTGAGGGTCAAATCATTAATTCTTTTCTTAATTAAAATGCTTTCTTTGTTTGTTTTTTGTCATCTGTCTCTCCATATAAAATTATATATGTTATTTAAAGAAAAATAACGGAGAGTAAAATTGTCACAAGTGTACCGATTTGAGATTTTTGGTAGTTAAAAAATTAATTTGTGGTAAATTTGTCATAAGTGTTCTAGTTTGGGATTCTTCGTCATGTTAAACCTTCTTTTTAATCTTCATTATGAAAATTGAGGAATAAATTATGTCAATTTTGTAAGAGTGCTAACAGAATCCCAAAAATTTCAGAGATCTCAACGTGATAGAGAAGGAAAATTAGCCAAAAAAATATATAGACAATGATGGAATGCAATTTGACATAATTTTGAAATAACATTAGTCCAGATGTTTGGATTGGAGTAGCTCAATCATCAATGACTTTTAACTGGCCTTAAGCATCTTGATTTTTCCTTTCACAGTGCAGACTAGCAGGATCATGCATCAAACTAGAGAAGAAGACGTCTATAATGTAATCTGCCTCAAGAAGAAAAGTACCCCAGAATCCACAAGTCATTTCTAGCTAATGTTAAAAGCTTAAGAGACCAACATTATTTAGATACCGACTGGACATCTCTTCAGTAAATCATCTCGAATCTCCTAATTCACCGTTATTGCGGTCCGTCCTTCCGCTCTCCGGCGGAGCCTTTGGTGGTGCCGAGTCCCTTGCATCGTGTGGCGGTTTGGCGGCTTTCGGGTCACTAGTCTTCGGCCTACATCTGAATCCGAGTTTCTTGAAGAAAATGTTCCAACCCCTTTTATTCCTCAGCACCTTTTGAAGCTCTTCTTTCATGCTCAAGCACTCTTTCTCGAGCTCAAACACACGCTCCTTCATTTCGTCGAATGCAACAATTTGGTTCTGTACGCTGCTTCCCTGACCTGGCCCGTTTGTTCGGGCTAGCGCGACATTCGTGCTCAGGTTTTGCGAGCTCTCGAGATTGTCGGACACGAAGAACCATCCGGAGATAGATGTTCGGAGGCGAAGTTGCTCGAAGAACAGGACTTGGACAATTACTCGGAGAGGAAGCCTTTCGTTCTGAGCAGCATGAGTGCAGGCATCCATGGAGAGCTTCTGGCAATTCATGAGCCTGCATATCTGTTCCCGCTCAGAATCTGTGAGCCATGGATGGGCCTAAATAGTAAGAAGCACATTAGTATTTCTATGAGAAATGAATGGGACAAGAATTGGACGTAACATGAGAAGATTTGACTCCTGAAATAGAAGCTTAACGGCCAAGAGTGCACTCGCAAGATACATACAGGACAGAACGTTATAAGTTGATCAATGGCATTTGCCATCTGATTGTACAAATTGCTGACAAAACATGGCGATTCGGGCATGGGAAGTAACACCGGCAAGAAGAACAGAGTACGAATCCATATTTACCTTGAGATATATGTCGATTGCGCGGTAAATACCGTCATCCAGTGGCCTGGCATAATCAGGGATAACTGCAGCAATGGACTCGAATTTTGGCAACTTCAAGTTAACATCTGTTGCCACTTCGGCAAGATAACCATCGACCAAGTTGGCCACCATTGTTATCGGAGTCAGAGAGTGAGGACCTCCCATCAATTGCCCCTCGTCTGGTACGCAGCTCGAGATGGGATCGGATGCATCGCGGTCTACCACCATGAAATGATCAAGAATCCGTTGAATACACTCGATATCATAAAGAGTCTCCATTGAATGGCTCACATTGGGAATAAGGAGGTCCTCGAGCACCGCTTGATCCAACTGCGACCCGATGCATTTCTCTAGTTTCTCTTTACACATTGGACTGGCCTTTAAGATCATGGATGTTCGAAGAAGCCTGAGCAAGAACGTAGTGGGAGTCACGCCCTTCTGATCTGGGAGTAACTCCACTATCTCTTCAAGAAGATTCCGTTGATCATCATCAGATAAGGAAGAAATGGTTGACCCCGATGCAGGGAACTCACCGCTGTCGAAGCCCAAATGCCTGCCCATCAATGGGAGATGCCTCTTTGTATAATGCATGATCGACCCAGCAATTTTCTCGGGCTTCATGCCTCTTGATCCGACAGCAGTGATTAACCGTTTATATAATGATAATCTCAGGTAAGAGACATCCTCGTACCACCAGTCCTCACTTAAGGTACGCGATTTGGAAGCCGTGCGGATTCCGTTCCAAAATATGGTACCTACTGGACTCTTCACGTCGCTGTCTCCCGATACGGGCCAACTAAACAGACTAAGGTCCGCACAAACTTTCATCGCCAGGGAAGTGATGCATCTCGATACGATATGAACCTCTTCGGCGCGCGATAGAACCTCTTCACAGGTCTCAAGAGCCTTGATTGAGTCGGTCCAGTTGCCAAAGATCTCATTCAGGAACTTTTCTGTCTGCATGATGAGATTTTCCTCTCCATAGTCTTCGTTCATTTGGAAATATTCGGCTGCGCATCGGAGGCCCACTGCATTTGCTGCAGTGAGCTCAATTTTGACACCATAACAGAACTTGGCCACGAGAAGAAAAGCATTGGCACCGCCGGGAACGTCATGAAGTTGCAATGTGCAGTTTTGCTCGTCCTTACCTGAAGCTTCTCCTATGAGGCTTTCTAGTACCCCACTTCTAGATAGCAATGGAAACTGATTTGCATGCCAAAAACATAAGAATTAGAAACTAATTGTGCGACAGAAGCAAGAGAATTCTCAACCCAAAATGGAGACACAATTTCAAGCATAATCACAGGTAGTGGAGATGTTCTTTCGTCATAATACCGTGAAAGGACAGCAAAAAAAACCAAGGAAAGTATAGGAAGAGATCAACTACAAAACATGGGGCAGCATAATTAGACAGTTACCTGCCAGTGCATTTAGCCCCTGTACTTATTTATTCTCTGAGAATTTTTCCAAATTTTCTCAAAGCAACTATGTATATTGAATCAGTTCGTTTCCAACTTAAATGCTAAGGAGAATGGCCACCTTCAGTTGCCACACAACTTATTCTATTCCCAACACAGTCTAAGACTAAATCTTTGTCCGATGATCATACTACCTCAAAGTGAAACCATTTTGAGCTATGCTATAGACCGGACACGAAAGCGGTTCTAGCAGACTCTCGTTTTCATGATAAACATGAACTTCTGTCGGTTTTCTTCAGACTTATTCAGTAACCGCAGTTAATTTGAATAGTATGATATCTTCAATATCTAAAGCACAACCCCATCATGCCCACCACAAAAAACTTTCACAATGTGCAGAAGACCGAAAATTGTAAGACCGAAAACAAATTCATGTGATAACATGATGTATGATGATATTTGATATCAGTTTGGCTGACATGACGTTCTTACTGTAATAGAATGAATCCAGAAAGAGTTGTATGCAGAATGAACATGATCATTCAGTAGAACTTTAAAGTAATGTAAAAGCTGATTAATCATATCATGAACTGGTTCTATTAGTTTGGTAAACCTGAAAAAGAAAATATTTGGCTATCGCACTAGCATATTGAGTGGTTTAATGAAAACTGTTTCAGCCGGTCTTTTTCCTTGTTGCCATTTGCATTATCAAGGTATTACACCTTAAGTATAAGGCATAAGAACCAGGCCATACCTTGTGTAGATGGAAGGACACATCTCCAACTTCAACGGTGACATCGCTTGGAAGCCCGGTTGAGCTAACCCTGGAAAATACAACAAAAATGGATCAGTCAATTCTTTTGTCCACAAATCAAATTGTGATTTACCTTCTCATTGGCATTATAAGTTTCTAAATCAGTTAATGCAGCATCTATTGGATATCACATAATTGTGAGGACCACCTATTCACCAGATACAAATACTATCTAGTATGCTGCTGTGCGTAACCGCTAAAACGCGGATGATTCTGTCTTTTGAACATTTTTACCGTTTGGTGAGTATAATTATCTAAGAAACAGTCTACCTTGCATCGAGCCTGACCTAGAGTCAAAAGATAATAATTAAATTAGTATTACTATAGACCAGTTCGAACCCCGACCATTTCTTCTGCAATAAGATGCTGCTAGCCATCATGCCCTTCTCTTTCAATCCCAAATTTATGAACACTTTTCTCGGAAATGGAACACCCAGTTACATTTAAAATGGCACCGTGAACAAATTGCACCATCCCTAAGTGACTGCATTGGGTTTTCCAGACAGGAGAATTCAGGAGAATGACGATCTGGACAGCTAACATGATCAAGTGAAACCAATGTAATCCAGATTAAACATTAAGCAGGTAGATGATCACATCGAACAACAGGACATGTTCCTACTTCAGCTAAACTGACAAATCATATCACATCTATACTTTGTCCAGGTTAGTCGTCGTAATCTAAACACAGCTCATCCTCACCGCGCGCGGAATCCAACTCTGTTCCATCATCCACGTTCATACGTTCTTCCTTAAATGCTCAGCAACCAAGAGACCAGAATTTTCCGAACTTCGTTTTCCCAGATCATCAAATTGCAATTGCATTGCACTAACATCACATGCCCATGTCAGGAAATTCAACACGAACTGTTTACCAAGCAAGTGAACACTAAGAATGGCGGGTGAACCACAAAGGAAAATGAAGATGGTGAGAATGGAGACAAAAACCAGGTATTGCCATCAAGGTGAAACACTTCAGACTTCGATCCCAGCTTCATGCACGCCATCAGCAACTTCAGTTTTAACGCGCGCGCGCACAAGTCCTCCTCAGTTCTCAGTCACCATAACCCTTTCTCCACTCAACACACAGTGTGACACAAACTAAGAAAGGAGAGAGCGTGATCTTGAGGACCCAAAAACGAGTGATTCTTTCTTGTAAAACTAAAAGAAAAAGAAAAAAGAAAGGTGAAAGTTGGGGGGTTGAGTGAAGATAATTTCCACTTTTGACTGTGCAAGTCGCTCGCAGCTCTTTTCTTGCGGGGAAGAGAACAATGATGGTCCCGCGTCAAATGGGAAAGTCGAGAGAAAAAGGCCAAAAGATTTGCCACCCTTTTTGTTTTTCCATTTCTTCTTACTTTTTTGTTCGATACGTGAACGCTGGTCCTCAACAAATTATCTGCAGTGAACTGGCGAATGAATCTCGTGCTTGGAATTGGTCCATTCTACGTCTGAAAAACTACGCACCCCCATTTTCGGATCGAGTACGATCTTCCGAGCGGTCACTTTCATGCTGTAACGAGAAAGAAAATTTTGGGCAGAAGGTTAACCAAAATTGGAACTAGATGTGATCGATTCGATTATGGAATCACGATACAGTCATTTGTTTCGGTGGTTATATTGTCTTTTATTTTGATCAAAGTAACGTACGACTTGAAGGACATGATCGATCATGGATTCTTACATCCGGCCTATTGTTTGTATAGGAATGAAGGTGCTCTTTACTTAGCAACCTTTATTTTGTTCTACTAGAACCCTCATTTTTGGGGGGTTTTAGTGTAAATATTATGTGATGTAGCTCAAATAGAAAGTATTGATTTATTGCTCAGAGCAATGATCTAGGGTTTAGTGCTAATTAATAAGTTGGAACAACTTTGTAAGTGTAGTCTATTTTCGATTTCTAAATCGAAAGTATCCAATTCGAGCAAATTTCAAATCAAAAAAGGAGAAATTGTTGCAATTAGGGAAACTCAGTTTGATCAAAAGTGTATCGTGTTAGGGTCAGTCGTTTATGATTCTTTAATAGAAATAAATCAGAAAGAGGGGTCTATTGTTGCCGTTTTGGAATGATTAAGAATCAACAAAGTAATGTCTAAACCCAATGATTCAAAGCAAAGATAAAATATCTTGGAACACGGAAATACAATTTTTTTTAATTGTCTTGACAACTAGATCAAGAATAAGAATGAGGAGTCCAAATATATTCTAAATGAGACAAAGAAAAAGGAGTAAAAATTGGATAAGTAGACATGTCTTCTAATATCTCGAGCCGTACAGGGAGAAAACTGCGTATATGTTTCTAGGGAGGGCTCTAGCTTATCTAAATCTATGCCATTGAGCCGTTTATCAAATCGTTGCAATTGATGTTCGATCCTGAAGAGAAGGAAAAGATATTTGGAAAATGGGTTTCTATGATCCGATAAATAATCAAACATATTTAAACTGTATTTCCTTCGAACATACACTCAACCTACATGAACTATATGTGACATTTTAAAGAAGGAGCGGGCTTAAAATAATTTAATCTTAATTAAAAAAATTCAATTAATGAAATACAAAAAGAAGAAGAAGAATAGGATATGGGTGATCCGTATATATAGCTTTGTATAAGTTTTTTTCTACCATACTTTCCCCACTCCCTCCTCTTCTTTTGCTCTATTTATACTTGTTTTTAGGCCTAATTCACTAAAAACCCCCAATTTTAGGTCAAGTCTCAAATTTGTCCCGAACTTTTTTTTGTTTCAGAAAAAATCCCAAACTTTAGGTCTAGTTCCAAATCTGCCCCGAACTTTTTTTTCTCTCAGAAAAAATCCCAAACTTTAAAAATAGTCCCAAATCTGCTCCGAACATTTTTTCTCTAAAAAAATCCCAAACTTTAAATTCAGTCCCAAATCTACCATGAATTTTGTTTTGTGTAAAAAAAATCACCGAAATTCAATTTCTTTTCGAAAATATACCCCCATAATCTAGTTCCAACTTGACATGGCACTTCTACATCGATAACAAATCCATATCAATAAAGTAATTGGGCTTTTATTTAGACAAAGAAAAGTTCAGAACAAATTTAGACTAAACCTAAAAATTATGTTTTTTTTTAAATTTTAAAAAATTTTTGGGGTGTCCCTAACTTTCATATCCTAAAATGGTTTTATTTTGAAGAATTTCAACAATTTTTATTGGGCTGGATTGGTTATCGAAGTGGAAATGTGACGTCAATCTCTACCTATCGTCCCATTACTTTGTTAATGTGGATTTGTTATTGACGTGGAAGTGCCATGTCAAGTTGGGACTGTATCACAGGGTATATTTTTGAAAATAAATTGAAATATGCTAATTGTTTTTCACAAAACAAAATTCGAGTTAAATTTGGGATTGAACTTAAAGTTTGGGGTTTTTCCGAGACAAAAAAAAGTATGGGGTAGATTTGGGACTTGACCTAAAGTTTGGGGTTTTTTCTAAGACAAAAAAAATTGATTACTCATTATGTATAGTTAAAATATTTTAAAGGGTTAACCAATGTAAAAAAAAATGATTGATTAACTAAAATATCTGAAAAAATTGTAAAAGGAAAGACGTCCTTAACTCACAAAGGAATAATAATAATTGAAATCTAACGTTATATATTCAGAAAATAAATTCATTAATCAATCATTTCTTAAAGTTAATTAACCATTTAAAAGTTCATTATGAGTATCCATTTCCTGTAATTTGAAATCTTTTGTTATAGAGACCTTTTGTTCCTTTTTACTTAATCGTGTTTCTTTTTATCAGTTCTCGTGATAATTTATCAAATTTCAACAATTGTATTTTTAATACAAAACAGTACATCAATGTTCTAGTTAATTTATTTTCTGTAATTCGAAGATTCTTTTTTCATTTTCATAGAAATTCGGGTAAAAGAAAGATCTCCCTAAAAAAAATTATATGAAAATACGCTTTCATCCCATAAAAGTCACGCGCATTGCACGTACCAACGTAAATATAACAGAAAGTTAACGACAACAAAATGAAAATTTACGGCCGTAATGTAATGTGTAACAATTGAAAGTTACCATGGTAAACGTACGCTACCGGCCCCACCCCCCCGAAATCAAAACAAATACGGCCATGGCATGGGCCCCATGTGGGCCGTGAGGGCCAGCCCGACCCACACGTGTCGGCCCAAAAGGGGTCCATCAAGCCCCACGGGAGGCCCTTTGGGCCCATGTACAGTAGTCCGACAAATACTTAATCAGTGGTTGTTGGGGCTATTGAACAATGGCCGTTTCCGACCGAAAAAAAAAAAAAAAGAACAACGGCTGTTGGCATCAACAATAAAAAAAAAAAAACCGCGGTTGTTGGCTAATTATAAAAAAAATTCGCCGGGTTGGCCCGTTTTCCAACCCTAGTGCATTAAGAGAACGGTTATAATCTCGTATTTAAGCGATGCGAAATGCTTTTTCAATATCATCCATCCACCATCAATCTTTACCAAAAAAGAAAAAGTGTGGGACCTTAGCTTAAGATAGCTCACAAATCTTGATGGCTTACCTAAAATGAAAATGTCCTAAATTAGAAGTGTGATGGAACATCCAATGAAAATACCTTGTTATTGCAATAATCTTAAGTATAATGTCCTGACATTTTCTGTTAGTGCATATACCGAATCTATATAATGGGGTTGAATGTATTTATAAACTATATTAAACTTTCGGATCCCTTTGAGAAAAATAAATAGGGATAAGTGCACTGGAATTCTCAGAATTTGTCACGAAAGTGTGATCGAGTTCTAAAACTTTCAAAAAATGCAATAACTAGAAAGACTTTATTGGATAAATTTGAAAAGTTTTATAATTTGATTGCACTTTTTGAAAGTTGTAGGGCTCAATTACACTTTTGTGAAAAATTTTAAGACTTAATTGTATTTTTTGAAATTTTTAGAACTTAATTGTAATTTCGTGACAAGTTTTGAAAGTTTTACTGTACTTGTCTTAACTAAATATAAAGAAGCTCGTTTTATGGATATTGCCCCCATCTAACTTTTTACCCACCCATTGTACAAGTTTTTGCCATATGGCAGCCCAATAAAAGGAGGCCCAATCTCTCTATGAGAAGTTGGGGGGTCTGAAGCTAGTCATCAAGGCCCATTTGATATAAAAAAAATATATCCTTCCAAAATTTGATTAAAAAGAGTCATGTCAATTCAAAAAAGGGGTTCCGACCAAAAAAAAATCCAAAAAAAGGGAAAAGAAAAAAAAGGGAAGAAGATATCCTCTTAAAATTTCGTTTTACGAAAATCATTGGAATCTAGTAGCATGTGTCAATTTATTTAATTATAACCAATCAATTTTCATATGAATTTGAAAGAGTTCCTGAAACAAATGCTTTAGCATATTTCAATCGTTTCTACTTATACTTGTTACGTCGGGGATTATTTTGAATATTTTTTTTTCTTTCATTGCCAAAGTGCCCACACCTAAGGTAATGCCTTGCATGAACAATTCATTCATGTTTAATTACCAAGTAACTAATGTTCCATTATTGCGCATCTAATGCAATTATTCCCAAATCGCATTGCTTTTCTTTTGATTTTCGTGAAAATGTACTTTCTAAATTAAAGAACCCGATAATCTAAGTTTCAAAAGTACTTTATGGTTTAAAAAACCGACCTAATTGGCAAGAAGAGATCACAACGCTGTCTTGTCCAATTCCGACATTGGAAAAAAATCAATTCTTTGTGATTAAAAAAAAAAAAACTCCTATCTCAAGAGCAAGTGTATGTCCTCAGGTATTACGGCAACTTGTTTGCATGATCACAGTCGATATTTATTCATAGCAGCTATTAGTCTGGGGTGAATGCAATACGGTACTATCGATCTGACATTTCGGCGATATTAATGCTTAAAAATAATACGTCGTGGGAGTTATTCTGAAAACGGAGTTGGAAACTTTCCAAATTGGACTTTGTCTGCCATTTTCTCCATCACGACCGGCGCGGATTGCCACTCCACATTTAGGCATGTCTCCACATCTCATCGACGACCGAAAAAATTCCATAAGAATTTTCGCCCGCGAGAATCCCCCAAAAAAAAAGAAAAAAACAACGCCACTCCTCCAATGGGCAATAGCGGAAAATCGCAAGGGCTCCATAGCAAAAATTTGAAAAATAAATTCCCCCCCCCCCCCCCCCCCCCCCCCCCCAGCGGGAGTCCCCACGTCGTGTTGGACTTATTAAGGGCGCCCACGTGGCACGTGGCCACATCCGGAGATCTTTCCAAATTTTTTGCGGACCAGCCCCTCGAAATTAAAAGAAAAAAAACGGGAATTTAAATCAAGGCCCCTCGAATTCGAAATATTATCACAATGATACCCCCCCGCACATGCGTACGCGAACATCAGCCCCCCCTCACGTCCCAATTCCCGGCGTATATACCGGCGGTCAGCGTCGCGTACGGGGAAAATTGCATAGGATATTCCACGTCAGCACGGGGGTGGTGGGTGATATCGTGGGAAACAGTGATCGGTTGGCCACGTGGCACAACACATGTCGGTGCTCCTTCCTGCGCGCCCTCCATCCCCGCACGCACGACGCATACGCACGACGCGCGACAGCATGTCGTGCCGCTGGAAAAAAAAAAAAAATGACTGTTTTGTAGATCGAAATTAAGCTCCAGAAAGATGCATTTGCGATTTTAAATTATTCATATTCTTTTTGGGGGAACCTAAGCAAGAGATGAATGATTAGAATTGCTTTAAATTAAGTGTTAATACCATGAGAAATCCCAAATCGGTACATTCGTCAACCGTCACGTGTCACTCAACTCAATAATTTGACGGCACGTCGTGCTATTGGGAAAAAAAAAATATTAATTGTATGCAGATCAAAATTAAGCTTTAGAAAATGCATTTTCGGGCTTGAAATATTTACAATTTTAAATTATTCTTTTATTTCTGGGGCAACCTAAGAAGGAAACGAATGGTTAGATGTGCTTTTATAAATTGATTGGTTTCGATGATGATGACCCAAGTTGAACATATATGGACACCGACATCCAACTAGCCGCGCTAGCGACTTTGTCTAGAAACACATGAGCTTGCGCCCCTCGTAGTGAACATTTTCTTTGCGACGTCGAGACCGCGTTGCTCTACCGCAACGTCCACCTTCACCTTCGGTCTCTTTCTCCGGACTGGATCATGAAGGCTGCCCAAAAATCAAGTTGATCGCGAGATTCCTTCATTTAGATATTCACAAAAAAAAAAAATCCGTACGTGTTCAAAATGGGCTGCCAATTAACCATCGGCTCTGATACCATTTGTTGGGAGCGCATAACAGAAGCCCGATACCTCGTTTGATGCGAGCAAGCTTCTTGTACGTGTTGGAAACCTTAATTTTTACATGGAAACCTTTTCAAAATTAGAAATGGAAAAACCACGGTACCGCGTTAGGTAATCTCTTCACTATCAATATCAATATCCATATTAGAATTTCGAGTTACATACAATTATAAGAGATCGAGATTGCCCTAACATATAGCACAAGTTAAGCGCATGCACAAGTTTTGATGGGAACTACGCGTACACCCTCAACAATAGTACTTTCATCTATTAAACTCGACAGCTCCGTCAATCCGGCCCTTACTTGCCTTCTCACGACGCATCTCCTTGACATGGTATCTCAAGACCTTCGCTTTCCATGTCCAAGCCAACTTGAAAAGACTTCTTCTACATCTTCTCTCCAATCGCGGTCTCACTCACTGTCTCCCGAACGCCTTGATCTCACACTGTCCTCTATATTCTCGACCGCCCGTGCGACCAGATAATTCTGGCGCAAATTTTGATTTTCATCGGTCGTTCGGAGTTTGGCCCGACCGTATTATTATCTTATAGGACTTTCGTTAATAAAGATCGCGTCGATTAATCGCGGGGAAGTGAAATTTCACAAAAAAAAAAAAAAGAGAAATTCATTCGATGAAAACATTCCGTCGGTCATCCCCGACACCCAGATTTTATCCGACACAATCGTCAATGAGCAAAAGTCAAAATAGAAAGGTGATCCCGGGTCCCGCGGAAAAGTTAAAAAGGCAAGGAAGAAACGGGCCCCACGAGTAGCAACGCAGCCAACGGTCAATGAATCGCAGAAAACGACGTCGCATGAAAGCCCCCCGGCGTCGCCGACGTGAGATGTGAACGCCCGCGGAGAGAGTCAAAAAGACGAGGGGCGGTGACGGACCCCCCACGCGGTTCCTCCACGGGTCCCCCGTTTCGCCGAGCTCTCACCCGGTCAAACTCCCCCGTGCCCGGTGAACAAGCGGAGGCGCCACCTGTTGCTCCCGGTCACCCCGTCGGCACGGGATCGAGCGTCGGCACCGACACGCCAGATCTTTTTCCCGGTTTGATCTTCTAGGCCTAACTTTTCCCCATAGCCACGAATAAAGAGAAAAGCCGAAACTCGTGGCCATCGTGTTTTTTTCTTCGTTTTTTTTTTGGGAACTTCGGCTAAAAAAAGGCTATATTGTTTTTTCTCGAAATTTTTTAAAAAACCATTTCGTAGACTCCGTTTATAAATATAAATAATGTCCGGGGTGTCCGATTGCTCCGGATTAGATACCAATGCGATGGATTTAATATGAGTGTTCACGCGCGCGCACGGACAAGTTACTGTAGTTCGGAATTTGGCAAATGAGGGGTTAAAAAACTCCGTGAATATTTCGAAGCGCTTACCGTTTTCCTGAGGTGGAAATTACTTTTTCGTTCCGGTCATTATCGATATTTTTCTCTGATGGGATGGATTAAAAAGGAAGAGAGCGATAATTGCCGGTCTCGGTACTTACATTAGCGTTTTTTTTGCATTAGAAATGGAAGTTCATTCTCCTATATGCGAAACTGTTGCCGCTTCCGCGTACTTTGGCTGACATTATGGAGGACTAGACTCCAGCGTCGAGAGGTGAGGTTTTCTCGTTCTGATACGATTTGAAAATGTCCGACTAGCGGCTGTTTTATAAGGCGCAACGATTGCCGTATCAAGTGAGGTGGCGACCCTTGGGGGCGAATCCGAAACATCAATGAAGGTGATGCTTGATTTGGGCTTTCTTGCTTTTTGAGACGGGGGTTTAAGCATCTAATCGTTGTACTAATCCAATTTCGGGAGTGATTAATGTGTGTGGCGTAGACCTGTCAAGCAGGTCGGTCGAGTCATAAATAGTTTGACCCAAATTGACTCATTTACCAATTTATGACCCATTTATTCGTTATATAAATTTCTCAACTTGTATTATTGAGACACTTTCATATTTAACCTAATCTTGGAGAAAAATTATTTCTTATGATTTTTTCAAAAAAAATTATATAGTTAAAACACTTCAATGCAAGGGTCGCCCCCTGTGATCTGTGATGGTCGAGTTGGCCGACGACCCTCGTTGGTCATAGGCGAGGGCCGTCAGCCGACCCTCGCCACCGATCACAGGCGAGGGTCGCCGCCTGTGACCGGTGGCGAGGGTCGGTTGGGCCTCGCTTGTGATTGGCGAGGGTCCACTAGTCGTCGCTTGTGACCGGCGAGGGACGGGAGGCGAACCTCGTCGGATTTATTGGAAAAAAAAAACTATACGAAATTAAAAATTAAAAATAATCTATTTATGATTCATGGGTAATCCATGCATTATCCATTTAAAACCCATTAAAGACCAATTAAGTTGTTAGGTAACTCATTGCCACTTAAACTTCTTTTTAAAACTTAAGGCAATCCATTTGTGATCCGCGCGCCGTTCAATGTTCAGCACGGGTTGAAACATGGGGGATTCTAGATTCATTTTGCCACCTCTGGCGCCGCGGAAGGAGCAAGGCGAAACGGTGCCGTGGCGTCGGCTGCAGGACGCGAGGGTTCGCTTTCTGTTTCCGTGGCCGAGAGGTACTTGTTTGGTCTCAGCATCACATGCACGTTACGCCCAACCACCGGAAAGGGACGTATGCTACGCCTCTCTGGCTATATGCCGCTGCGGCTGCACCTAGCATGATCCTGACCTCTGGGCCCTTACGCTTCCTCCTCCTCCTTCTTCTTCTTCTTTTGACTGTCCTCCTTTTTCTTGCTTTAGACTTGGCATGTCTACGATAATCTTTTATAGGCGAAAGGCGAGGGAAGGACGAGGGCTGCCGACCAGAGCGACGACTAATCGTTCGAGCATTCTCGTAAAGATCTTACATCCCGATAACGAGATGTTCCATTTAAGTCATATAATATTTTCAGAATCGACCTTAGACGACCTCGGCTGCTTAAGTGTCAAGTACCCTCGTCGGTCGACCTCTATGCTTCGACAATGCATCGTGTCAAAGGGGAAACACTAGATATTCCGGGACGTGGATGGTCGACGAACGAAGGATCCGCATCGAAGGTTTATAAGCAGCGACAGGATGAGAATAGTGGGTCAAGTGTGTCCAGGTGGCTAAGCTTTTCGATAGAGCGATTCGGGGCTTCTGGATGTTGAACATCATTGGAAGGTTTTGACGATGTACTTAGAGAAGTGTGATTTCCATGAGCTACGTTAGTACTTAAACCAATTTTAGTTTGGCCTTGTTTATTTGCTTACCACATTGAGTGATTTTTTTTATTCGAACTATTCACTTAAGTTGCGTATGACTAGAAATTTAAGTGCTGAAAAGTTTAGTTCTCAATATTTGATGTGGTTATCAAACATAGTAAATCTCGTCCAGCCTATAGATTTTTTGTCGTCGATTGCTTTTTTTTTTCTTTTTGTTGGCAAAAGGGTGGAAAGGGTGATCGGCGCTAACGACTCCCTTCGCGTTACCATAACAGTCCAGCGCCCTCTACAAAATGTTTGCTTTGGGTTACAACTAGGCACTATTCATGACCCGACGGTTGGATGTTGGTGAGGTCATGAACGCACCACCACCAAAATGTTAGCACCCATGAAGTTTCTCCACATGAGATATGTCGAAATTAAGTAAAGTAGCACGAACAATTTAGTCTGCAACAATGTAAATCGAACTTATGAACTCATGAATTAAAAGTAATCTTGTTGCACTAGATCAGCACCTTGGTGGGAGTTGTAAACTCCAAATTCCAACAAGAACTATAAGGGGCAGTTGGACCAAAGCACGACCTTAAAATGCTTCATCTCGATTTCGTCTGAGATGTTAAATTTCCAAAGGATATTCCCTCTCTCTAGGAAATTAGGGGTGCGAGGTCTGTAAGCACCGATACATTAAAATGAGGGACACATCCGTTGAATCCATCCCATAGGATGGGGATAGGCTCTCGTAAGAACGAAGTTCTATATTTTTTTTGGGTAACGTTACGCCGTAACCAAACACAGAGATCCAAGGAAAGCGCTCGATCACAAATTCCAAGCCCTCCGATCGCACTCGATTCCGTCCATGGCGTGGGCTTGGATCGTGCGCCCAAAGGTGCAGCACGACTCGGCATCCGACGGTGCAGCAATGGCGGGTTCGTTCGGAGCGAACTAGGAATTTGCGGCTCAGATCGAACATTCCGACGTACCGGTGGGGAAACTCTTCGTTATGGTAATGTCGTTCTAGCCAGCTGGCGACGGTGATGTTCCTTCCATCGAGGAGTGCTTTTGCGCGATCCAATCATCACGCGGTAGAATCCAGCTTGTGTGGGCCCCAACGAGTTTAAAAAAAACTGCCTCCGCCACGTCACGTCGCGTCGCGGTGGCGGTGGCGTGCGACCGACGATTTTCCAGCTTGGTCAACGGGCCCCACGCCGGGGGGCGGCGGGAGGGGGGGACATCACGTGACACGTGCACGTCCTCACCGCGCGTTCGGTTCCACGTCAGCTTTGGCCGCGATGATCCAAAGTTGTAACAGAGCTTCTCCGAGGGGAGCAGAGCAGGATGTCCGTAATTTGTAACCCATCGATCACATGTGATACGATAGTAGGGGGAAATATATAGCTCTAGCATGGCTCCGATCATCTTTATTTATTTAGTTTTGGATACCCGAGGAGCTCGAGCATAGAAGCCCGGCTACATAGATGTTAATGGAATTAGGGATGAGCAAAAGAACCGGATTAAATCGGGAATCGGACCGAACTAGCTAGTATTGGGCGAATTCCGGTACATAAAATTTGGAACCGGTGAATATCGATCCGATTCCCGGTTCTAGATGTAGACCTATTCACTTGGATCATCCGGACTGGACCGAATTCTTTTTTTTTAATTCTTATTATTCCAAATTTCCAAAACTCTAATTCCCATTCTTTTCTTGCCCAAACTTAGTCATGCAGGCTCGTCACTCACACCTCTCACTCTCACTTCTCTCGATCCTAGTTGCACAGCGCTCACGCCTCCCTCGCGGCTTGACGTGTCTCGGACTTAGATTTGATGATCATCATGTTTAGCTTATCACGAGCTTGTTCTATTAACATCACTCGCATAGTAATTTAGACCATGCAACAGCGTTTAGCAGAGAATAGGAAAAAGAAAAGAAAAGGAGATATGGCCGGTTCCTAGTCCCACTCAAAAACCGAATCGGATCGATCAGTTTTGGTTCCCGGGTAGGTCTAGGACCAGGTGAGCTAGTTCCCAAATTTAGAATGGGAACTGGCCCACCTGGAACCGATCTCCCCTAAATGGACACCCCTGTAAGTGCCATGAGCAAGTTAGAATCGGGCTGCTAAAGTAACAGGTGACCCCGGCAAATACCACCCCTACATAAAAGGTCAATGAAACGCCTTTATAACACGGTGGTTCCTAATTTGATTTGGCAGAAATTTCTTTGTTTTTTTTTTTTATCGATACTTTTGTACAATACCAAGTCTTACATCGGGACACATACCAAGAGACGAGGAATCGAATGATTTTATCTTATGCTACTTGATTTTTCTGTCCCGACAACTAAACACAGCATAAATGTTATTTTATAGACGACCTCCTCGTCAAGATTAGATTGCCCCCTTTCGACGTTTGAATCCGGGTGGTGCTGCCCCTCACTAGAGGTACACAAAATAAATATGAACATCATATATAAACATATGAGCTTAATTATTGGAAAAATTGCACAAAAAATTGTAATCAAATCCCAAATATTTGTGCGATCAATTCCTAAACCCTTATCTCAATTTTTCCATATGCACGACCAATTCCTTAATATTTTTGCAAAACAGTACAATCAAATCTCGAACTTATATTGGAAAGTGCTATTTACGGATACCATGTGGGAAAACTATCCAAAAAGTTCTAAACTTATTGCACTTTGCTCAATTAAGTCATCAACCTTTTCACTTCTTGCCAATTGAGTTATAAACTTTTTCACTTATTGCCAATTAAGTCCATCTGACTAATTTTGGTCGGAAATCGTTGACGTAGATATCAGTTGGCCTATGTGGTGCTACCGTGGACAATTTTAAATAATATTTTAATATTTTTCGAATTTTTTTATTTTAAATTTTCTTTTTTATTTCCTTTTTCTTTTTTTCCTCCCCTTTTTCCTCCTCAAGCCGGTCACCGGGCCTTGGCAACTGGGCGAGGTCAAGCCTCCCCCAACCATGGCAAGGCAAACCCTCATCATCATTGGGCAAGGGCGTGCCTCGCCGTTACTGGACGAGGGTGAGGCTCGACCTTGTCGAATTTGGCAAAGCTCGCCCTTGCCAGTGGCCGGTGACGTCCTTCCTTTTGGCCGGTTGCTAAGGATTGGCGACCGGCTGGAGGAGGAAGAAGGGGAGGAAAAAAAAAGAAAAAAAATAAAAAGGAAAAAGAATAGAAAATAAAATAAAAATTCAAAAAATATTAAAATTTTATTAAAAATTAATTACGTTAACACAATGCAAGCCAACTAGGGTCCACGTCAACAATTTTTGGCGAAAATTGGTCATATATACTCAATTGACAAGAAATGAAAAATGTTTATAACTCAATTGACAAAATTGAAAGGTTTAGAGTTGAATTGGCAAAAATGTAATGGGTTTAAGACTTTTTGGACAATTTTCCCGATACCATGTGAGCAATCTTTACTTGATTGCACAAAATAAAAAATTTTTAGGACTTCATTACTTAATTAAAAAAAGTTTAGGCCCTAGATCGCTTTTTTGTTCATGAACTTTAGGATTTTCAATGGAATTTTCAACTTAGTCATTACTATACCCTCTTTTGAATTACTACTTTCCAAAACCACATTTTAATGTAGCTTTCGCAGCTTGGTTGCTGATAGGGGTGAGCAATGGTCCAAGGTTGACCTTGGATCGACCACTGGACCTTGCACCGTGCGGGTTGGTCCTCGGTCCTAGGAGTTTAGGGTTGGTCCAACCCGGACCAACCCTATATATATATAAATAAAAATATATTTATTTGTTTTCCAAAGAGCCTAAGGCCTCTCCCTCCTCTTCTTCTGGCATTGAAAATAAAAACTCTATTGACTATTGAGCGTTGCTTTTCTTCTTCCCTCGCTTCTCTGTTGCTGTTCGCTAGATCTGCTTCTCCTCGCTCGCCTCACGAACTAGCTTGCCTCTCTTGGCCCGCCTCGGCGCCTCACGAATGGTGAACACAGGTCGCCTTACTTGGCCCTCCTCAGTGTCTCACGAACAAAATATGAAGTTTTTTGTTTTGTTTTCAAGTGTTCAGAAATTAAAGCAATCTCTTGAGAATGAACAAGATATGAAATTGTATAATTTATGGTTTATGAAATATATTTTGACCATTTTATTTTTTAAATTTTATTTCACGTGTTTGAGAATGAATAAGATATGAAATTGTATAATTTATGGTTTATGATATGTATTTTGACCATTTTATTTTTTAAATTTTATGTCACATGTTTGAGAATGAACAAGATATGAAATTGTATAATTTATGGTTTATGATATGTATTTTGACCATTTTATTTTTTTAATTTTATTTTACGTGTTCATATACTACTAAGTGGAGATTTTTGTTGTTGCGTTATCTTAGATTTTTATTTGATTTGTACCGGGGTCCATAGTTTGATTACTCAATATTGCACTATCAATAGATATATATTTTCAAAGTGTACCGTTTATCCTTTCAACGAATAAAAAAAATGAAACATAAAAAAATCGTTTGGTCCCGGGTTGACCTTGGAACTGGACCAGACCCAGAGGGTCGGTCCAGTCCTCGGTCTTAAGCTTAATAGGGTCGGTCCTTGGTCCCAAAAATTGGGGACCAACACTGTGTAGGCTGGTCCCAAGGTTAGGTGTTGGACCGGCCCAATTTGGACCATACTCACCCCTAGTTGTTGAGATGATAAATTAATCTCGATTGCTTAAGATCATGAGGTATTTAGTCAACTGAGAGGTGATTTCTATATGTATAATTGAAGGGTCAAGGCTAAATCCGCGTCTAAAGGGATTTGCAATTAATAGGACGAGCAACGACTTACGAGTTTGCATTATTGAACGGAATTAAAAACTGAATTAGTGCAAGATCAATTCATTAGCGAGCAGGCCCACGTGCTTGACGGCATCTTGTACAAGTGCTTGTTGCTCACATACTCCCCCAGCACAAACAGCATATAACTTTAAAAACTGCAAAAGTTTGTACAAATGCATGCGTGAGCGTTCTCATCAAACATAGTCCTATGTACGAATCATATTGTATCAAGCTGTCTTATGATTCGATGACTGAAGTTTGCGAATAAAGCTAGGTGCAACTCATCTATCAGTGACATGGCGATGCCCCTCGCAGCTAACATATATGGTTGTAGCGAGGTCAAAATTGGAAAGAAAAAAGCCATAATTGTGAATCTTTAAATGATCGGTAAAAGTGGCCACGAATTCGTATTCAACTAGGGGAGCGGCCCTTTAAACCATATTGATTTTGGGTACCCCTTTCCCGGATAAAAAGGGACACCCGATCACTGCAATTGGGCTAGCAAAACAAGGCGAGTGGGAGATCGCTATAGGGATCGGGGGCAACTCATACGTATCGACTAATTAGCACGGACTTGAACTCTTTTATAGTGGTATGCTATATACGGGATCATGAACTAATTATTGATGCTTCGCAATAAAAAAATAAATAAATAAAACACCCCTTCTGGAAAAACAAAAAGACTTGTTATTTGAGAATGACCAGGGATTGCGCAGGTCCATGCTCCCATAATATTTTTCACCTCGAGGTTGACATGTTGGACTCGTTCAGGTTCCAATCCCAATGCACATATCTTTGCTTGCCATTGGAATTTGGCCATTACCATATTCACGAACTCCTTTGCTCTAAGATATTATCATCATGGGATCGATAGTAAGTGAAGGGATTAGTTACCAAGATCAGATTAGTTCAATTCTTTAACTTGTGCTTCTTGTGATCTCGCCTAATACATAGGGATTGAGACAACCGAACTCTCTTTAAATTTGTGCTTCTTGCGTTGTGGAATTGGCTCCAAAACACATATGCTGCGTAGCCAATCGATTCTATACAATGAAATGCACCCCACGGTCAAAGATGACACCCTTATCGAGCAGCGCCCGGCTTCATAAGAAGACAGACACCCCAAGCCTTTAGCTAACTCTCATCTTTATCTACCAATGAGTTGGAGAAATACTTGACGACAAACACTCCAAGTACATTCAGAGAGTAGGCGAAGACAATGTCAACATGCTAAATTGGTCAAAGAGCAGAGCTTTGTGTTTTCCAATTTTTTCCACCATTAGTCGTGATTTACTAATTCCGTCAGTTTTTATGGTACGGTCGAAGTCCACATTCAGTACAATCTAACAGATTATGGAAGAAAATAGGTGTATTGACACCCAAAAATAACCAGCTTTTGATTATAATGGACAAGTAACAAACTTAGTGAATAGTAAATAGGGGTGTTGACACCAAAAAATAACCAACTTTTGGTTATAATGAATAAGTGACATACTTAGTTGATAGTAGTAGAGTTTGGTGAACAACAGTAGCAAACATCAATTATCTAGGGTGAAGTCATCGATATAACTATTGAGCAGCGATGGTTTCGGATTTGTAAGCCTTTTATATAATTGTTGTTATATAATAAGAAATTGTGGATGATATAACTTCTTGTAACCGCAAATAAAATTAGAAGTTATTTGTTTTAAAGATAGGATCCTTTTAAATTCAATAACCATTTGTAAGCATTGATTGCAGGCTTTAAATAGCTATATTGTACTCTTTGTAGAACCCCATATCAATCACAGAACTCAACGTTCTTTATATTTATTTTTACTTTCCTATCATTAATTTTTCCTGCATTGATTACCTTTAATTTTATTGTCATTTACTTTCCTGTCCAAAATCAACAAATGAGTCTTTTATATCTTTTTTTGATTCACACACGTATATTTGACAGGTATTTCTTCATCAATTCAATTCCGATGGAACAATATTTTTGGATATATTGCAAGATATTTTGTCCATGATTCAATTTCGACAAAACATCTTATATTTGAAAGTTATTTCATGGTTGATTTAATTCTGGTGGAGCATCTTTATGGATATATCGAAAAGTATTTCATCAACACTTTTCGGTGAAACAAGGTGTAGCTTGACTGTGGAAAAAAATAGAAATGACTATCTGCGGGCATGATTATTACAAGAGTTAACTCTAGCTGAACGTGTCCAACATGCATGAACAACGATGACACTTTATCATAGGAATCAGGATGAGAGACATGTCGGCAAAGTATCAAATTGCGCAACCATCTCATTAATAGTTTGTGCTAATGGGTTGTTGTTGCCAATGGCATTTTCAGACTTTTATTGATTTCTGGTTCTCGCCATGTCTCCTCAAATCAACAAAATGTGTCCCACCAAGCATGCCAAAAAGATGTTTCACCAAAAAAGGGCGAAATACCTTTTAGAAATGGATGGATTGATGAGTGAATCTACAAAGGTTGTGAATGGTCATTTATTGATTTTGGACAGGAAAATAAATGACAAGCAATGGAAAAGTACAACACCGGGAATAATTGTTCCCAAGTAATATAAAATACAAGAAATTAGGGATAAATAATAAATTTGCAAGAAGGTTGAATTCTTTGATTGATTGGGGATCTTTTACAAAGAGTACGACGTAGGTAATTTTAGCCCATTATCGATGGTTGCAAACAACATTTTTTGAATTCAAATAAACAAATAACTTCCTAGTCTTATTCTCTGTTATGAAAAAGTTACTCCGTGCAACATTAATCAATAAAGAAGTTAATCAACCGGCACTTATCACAGGAAATTACAAAAATCCTAAAATAGCGACAATAAACATAACCATCTAGCAATTACATTTTTGTATCGATTATCCACTATAGATAACTTTGTCGTTCAACTTCCTAGGTCTAGATAAAGGCTCTTGTCAACAACTTTTAGGATGTTGTTGATGATTTATTCGGCGAGTTATCGATTGTTCTTGTTCATTGTTGGCCAACTTTTGTTCTCATCGACTAAATTCGATATTTGTTGATAATTACCAAAAGTTAGATAATTTTGGGTGGTAGCTCATGTTAAGACTGTCATTGGAGTTCCATCTTCCCGAAAAGTGAGTTCACCTCTTCGAGGAGCGTCGGCTGACGCTTTGACTTTGAGGACGTGCAGTCCATTGACTTCGCAATCACCTGATTATTTTATATTTGGGTCATTGCTAGGCTTCCTTTTGTCCCTATGATAAATCCCCCTCCTCTCAAGTCGACTTGGAAATTCAGACACTATCGCGTTCGTTATTTGAACACGTAAGGGGTGGTGCTTCTGTCCCGAAGTTTGGCGTTGCACCACCATATTTGCTTGAAACCCGACGATTTCCATGCACGGCAGTAACGTCGACGGATTCATTCGATAAACGAGGGCGGGGCGACTTGCGTGCATTCTCAAAAACAGGAAGTCGAAGAATTCGAGCACCTTGTTCATAAAAGGAAAAGAGAAAAATTCATCACACAGGTGGAGAGGCCAATGGCATGATGATTGTTATCAGATGATGTACTTTCGAGCATCTATTTCGATCGGGATGCGTTGTGCGTTCACCTCCGAAGTACACATTGCAGAAGCACCAAAAAGATTTATTTATTCATTTGTTTTGTTTCTTTATTGGCCCCGTATCGTTGAAGGGAAGAAAATGAAAGTCAATCATAGCTCCAATACACTGTTCGTGTATCCCTACATGTCAATCAAGTAGGTAGTCAGTGGCTTATTGTTTATGTATCTACTTTGGAAATCGGGGGACGAGTTGACGGTATGCCACGGAAACCAAAGTCTAAGCCAAAAAAAAGGGTGAGAAAGGGAGAAATTAGATGACCCTATCTCGCAAAATTAATATATAAAGCAAGGTGGGTCGTATTCATGATGCTGAGATACAATTCACCGGCTTATTTAGTGTATAAATTTCAAAAACCTATGTACAAATTTATGTACTTTGACCCGCACTTTGATAGTGGATGGAAGATAGAAGGTTTTGAACTTAGTCATGATAGCAAATCAGACACCACTTCATACATGCTACCCACGAACCTTACATCTCGTGCAACCAATCAATATCTTAAACTCTCTGGAAAGGAAAAACAAACAAACAATATTTCAAAATCTTTTCCTTTGCCCAGTATTCCTTTTGAATGGGAAAGCCTCTTGGAATGAAGAAATGCAAAGAGTGCACCTCAAGTCAGCTAGAAAAGAAAGGATTGTTGAAGCTTTTGGCCCTTTTGAGAGAGAGAGAGAGAGAGAGAGAGAGTACTTTGGAAGATACAGTGATACAAAGAGTAAGTCTGAAGCTAGGTTAGAGGTCACAAAGAGAGTGAGGAGATAAAAAGGGAAGATTGGTGGTGTGCTTGCTCCATCATGTCCATATGGTTGAAGCAGCCAATCTATGATCTGCTGCAGCTGTATGGTCACTTCATTTCAAAGCTATGCTGCTTTTGGTGGTGCACCAGGAAAAATATCTTTCAACGACAGTTCAACCAAGTCTAAGCACTGCTCACTAATTCTCAAGCATTAAGTAGATGTCATATGGGGTCGAGGTCAAGGCTATCTAATTAAGGGTGATAAAATATATTTTTTCTCTTTAACTTTGCCATATTCGCAATATTTGCTGCATTATTTAGAAATAGTTCGAGAACTGACAAATCGGTTGTCAAGTGCGAAATTTCCTGTTTACATCAACATATACATAAATGCCCTACAAGGACCACTTATGTATAATGGGACCAATATCATTAAATCGTTTTTGGCGAATGGCTCACATATGCTCTGGTTCCAAACATCTCATAAGTCTGGGAATCTCCTTTTGGTCGGCATATATAGTTCATATATAGCATAAATACCCAATTTATATGCAAGATTGAATGTTAAGAATGTTAATATATATATATAAATAATATCGAGTCTTTCTCTAATTGTACCGACTCAGTTTATCACACCTAAGGCATGACTTCGTAAGGATTATTCAGGCGTGATAAAACTGACGATCTTTTTTTTTATTGATAAATGTGACTTACTTCATAATTGTGAAATCTCCCTAACCTGAATAAAATGCATCAATATATATATATATATATATATATATATATATATAAGTATGCTTTTTCTTATCACAATTGATAGTTATTTCCGATGTGAAGTGATGTGATTCTCTAAGATAACCACAACATGATCACCAACGAATAAGAAAGGAATAAAGAAATCAGTCGAGAGATACATATAAACTTCCCTGCATTAGAGATCTACCATTTTTTCATGATTATGTTAATATATATAAAATTTTAAATATATATAATGCATTTTAACTCATAAATATTTGTAAAAGATATTAGAAATATGGAGAAAGCAGCGCTCTAACCATGTTTGAAACTCAGAAAAAGGAAAATTGAGAAAGACAGAGAGCTCTTTTTCCATAAGGTTCAGTCCATTTATGACATGAGTTTTCGCGGGTACATCGATTCTTGTGTACGTTTCGACTTTTAAGCTTCCTTCGTCTCTATTAACTCTGCAATGAAGAGGAGTGTTAAGATATACATAAGGACTACAATATTATGGTAAAACAAAGGGTTTTGGGGTCAACTTTAATAAAAGAAATTTGCCTAATACTCGACGTAATCTCTAGGGAACCTCTTACATTGAACTTCACTCTTTGCCTCGAGATCTTACATAAACAAAACAAATATATATATATATATATATATATATATATATATGCAAACTTTATGCAGTTGAACATATTCTATGAAGCCTCAGTACTATTTTTCTTTTCTTTAAACACGAATTACTGTATCATCTGATAAAAGCACACAAGCATTTCGACGCAAT
Source organism: Syzygium jambos (assembly GCA_031216235.1). Taxonomy (NCBI): domain Eukaryota; kingdom Viridiplantae; phylum Streptophyta; class Magnoliopsida; order Myrtales; family Myrtaceae; genus Syzygium; species Syzygium jambos. The sequence continues at coordinate 5,940,017 of CM062229.1, read as the reverse complement.
TCATTCCATCAACTATTTTGCTGGAGGCTTAACAAAAAAAGAAAAAAAAAACTATTTCACCAGAGAAAAACGAAATCGAAAATCATGCAAATTCATTTGTTTTCTTGTGTTCTCCAACCACGGGCCTGGGATTTTCTTAGCTTCCGGAGTCTGGACTGGGTGACGGTACAAGTTCGTGAATCCCAGGAAATGCGAAAAAAAAAAACCGGGAAACCAGGCTGGTGCAGATCAATGTGTTCGTTATCAATGTCGATTGCTTCTTTTTTTATATTTCGCTTTGAATATCATTTTTTCTGAAACTTTATGGACTGCCTACAGCAGGGTATTCATGTACCTGGCCAGGTATTTTATCGCTATAGTTTACTGCAGAAATCAGCAGCATCCGTGCCTCTGAGCATGTGCTCTCTTCAGTCCCTGCCAATCCCAGTTACTGTTCATGCACCACCACCCCCACAGAGAACAACGTGGGTTCTCTTTCTCCTGTTTCGCATCGTGGGTCATGCAATGCAGCGAATCGATGGAAATGCTCCACCTCGTTCCCATCACATGCCCGGCTGCGATTCTGATATTCTCTTGCTGTTACTACGTGGAGTTCAGGTTTTGTCTGAACTGGGTTTTGTCTGTTTTTTGGACGATAATGAAGGGTTTTTCTCTCGTTTCCTGCTGACTGCCAATCGATTTCCACCGCAAAAGGACAGGAAGGAGCACCTTCCTCATGAACAGTCACATTTTTTTTGGGTGCTCTTCACATGATGGGGGTGTTCCTAGCGACCGACACCATGTTGTGCCCCTCCAAGCATTTCATTTTCGTCCACCGCTATTGGTTCGAGTCATTAACGAAGTCCGAGATCGATGTGACCCCAAGAAAAAAATTGTTTGATTTGATGCCTTTCTATGAGTGAGCGTGTACAAGGAAAATGTATGGATTGGTTTCTCATGAATTGGGTTATTAAACTTCTATTGGTCATCTAAACTTGAACATGGTCGTACCACGGCACTATCCCGAACCCGTGATGCGTCCTTTATGTACGATAACCTTTTAAACAAATAAACTTAAGAAATTGCAACATTTTATAGTAGAGAGTGCACATTTCAAAGTTCTGGATGACCTACTTCCATTTTCACTCGGTTTTTCATCCATTCATATGAATAATATACGTGTTATTTAAATTTGCCCACGATTTTACTCATCTAGGATGAAATTTCACGTCACCTGAAGAAGCGACAGAGAGAGTTTAAACAATTCACGCTCTCTCTCTTCTATGAGAAAAATCTAATTACCCCTTTAAGTTAGGAAGGTTCCTTTTGCAGATTTTGGTAAAACCCTAAATCCCCAAATCTCAGAGAAGTAAGAAAACGCCAAACCCATGTGAAAACACTTCGGACTATACGGCGTGCAATGATCTTTCCGCCCCCCGCCCATTGAGATGGATACATGTATTATTTTTGCTGTTTAAAGAACTCCCTTGCCCAATTTGTGTATCTAATGCTTGAGGGTTAAGAAAGATCTCCAAGTGTTGTGGATGCAAGAAAACTGGAAGGGACGAGGCACATTCCTAGGACACCACGTAAATCCTCCAATTAAAAACTTTGCCTTTCTTAGGTTCATACCCTATCCTCTTTCCTTCCTATGGAAACATGTCTCCCATACTTTCAAATTAAGACTTCACCCTATTTCCTCCTCGCAAAGGCCAAAATGGGTTTTCATTTTCATATTTGATAAAGTTATAGAAACAAATCTGTTCCATGATGGCATCCTAATAACGCCGCGCATTTCCATTGGAATTCGCTTTATGAAGTTACTATGGTTGCTTCGAAGTTCTTAATTCTACCTATCATTTGGTTTTGCACCAATTATGGAAAATAATCTATCCTAAGATGTAAAGTTCATTATAAAACGGCCATCTCAGGACGAACCATGGCCCGTTCTTATAACTCTCAAAACCCTACTCCCTGCACGAGAGATCGCCGCTCGTTCCGTCCTGCCCGGGGAGAACGACGCAACTCAAGCTGCCTAGTCGTTTGCTACCTCGAGAGGTCGGTACTCAAACGACCGGTCGCTTTTGCATGCTTCTCCGTGGTACATCATGACTCTCCTAATCCTTTGTCGTAGTCTCTATCTAATTGTTCGTGGTTTGAGAACGACATCCAAATCACAATTACAAAAGCGAAGATTGGGTCGCTCATATATAGTTGCAACTTTTATGTATTCTCACCATTTTTCCAATTCTAGTAGCCCGTCGGTGAGATTCGCCGGTCGTCCGAACTACAACTCCTCTTGTCGACATTCGATGCTACTAATTTGGCGATAAATCGAACATCATATATGTCGCGAGATTCACTTCAATTTATTCGAACAGAGTGCGCGGCTCGAGTGATTTCCTTTGCCATTCTTGGGATTGCTCTTTCCCCTTCTCTTGCCATGTATATTTTTCATCGGCGTATATTTTTCATTTTTGGGGAGTTTTCAGCCGTGCTTGCGAAAAGACTGCTAAGAATTGGCTGTATATTTGACCGAGATGGATACGCGCTTTACATGGTGGCGAAGCAACTGGCACTGACTTTTTGGATTTCCAGAAGCAAATTATCTTCGATTCCCCCCCATAAAAAATTCCATCTTTTTTTTTTGTTCTCTCTCTTTTCTTTTCTTCCCTTTGTTTTGCGAGAGAGATAAACTGTCGGAAACAACGGCGGTTAATCCTGACATGCCCCGAGAATGTGAAATTTGGAAAGAGTCTCGCTCTCTCTCTCTCTCCCTCTCTCTGTCCTGTTTCTCTCTCTCTCTCTGTCTCTGCATGTGCGTGTATATAAGCCACAAGCTCTCACCCACGGCATGATCTCTCGCTGTTCTGTTTTCTTCTTCTTCTTGTTGTTTCTACAGTCTCTCTCCGAAGGGACCCAAAAAGAACTGGAAGGGTTGGAAGCCATTGGAGTTTTACTGATCCCCATTCTCAAGAACTGAATTGGCGAGGAAAAAGTAAGCCAATTCCCGCACTCTGTTTTTCATTTCCCCCCCACTGTTTTCTGTTCCAAACCCATCAACATATCCTCTCTCTCTCTCTCTCTCTCTCTCTCTCTCTCTCTCTGTGTCTCTGTTTTTCCATTTCTGGTGGGTGTGGGTGGCAAGAAAGGGGGAGAGAAACTATCGGCTGCGAAATTGAATTGCGTGACGAGAATTAAACCGAGGAGAGCGGTGGTGGGTGCAGAAGAGGGGAGAACCGTTAAAAGAGCTCCTTCGCCGGTGCACGGGACATTTATATCTCAGGCTCTCGCCTTTTCTTATACGTTATTGTTCTTTCTGGGTAGAATTCACCATTAGAACGTCGCTGTTGACGCCAATATGGCTTTAAGGTTTGCGGGAAGTCCTCGTTACTCTTCCCCAGAATTGAGGTCCAAAAGCACCGCAGACGATATGGTGGTGCTGTTGGCATTGTCCTCTGAAACATATTTATTTTCAACAGTTTTTCATTTTTAGAACGGTGGGATGATGTGGGGTCTTTGGGTAATGAGACAGAGAGAGATAGAGAGTAAAAAGACAGCTAGCAATGAAGCAAGATTGCTCACCTAACGTTAACCCCCCACATTACCACCACCCTCTCTCTCTCTCTCCCTCCCTCCATTTTTAGTCTCTGTCTCTCTTCTTTCCCCTTTCAATCCTCTCTCTCTCTCTCTCTCTCTCTCTCTCTCCCTAATTCTTGGTTGGGCTCCCCCTCCTCCCCCACTACAAGGTACTACTACTCTGCACTTTCTACTTGACTACAGAGCTTAATGGAGAGAACAGGGCTCTCCGTAATGCCCTGTTTCTTTTAGCTGACTTTTCATTCTGGGTTTTGGTTGAATCTTTGGAAAAAAACAAAAGTCTGGGATTTTGGAAGTGGGGGTTTTCTTTGGGATTCGCGACAGGGAATCGTCGAGAATTCCCAGGCTTTTCTGCATGGGAACGCGATTGCTTCTTCCTTAACCTTTCTTTTCCAAAATTCGGGCTTCGTTATTGGGGGGGCCAATTCAGTGTCGGCAGAGACCAAGGCTCTCTCCATTGATTCTTGTAATGTTTCATCAGAAATTCGTGATTGCCATCACTCAACAGGATAACAGATTGAGACTCCGTTTGGAAAGCTCAAAACGGACTTTTAACTGCGCAACCTCGTTTGCTGTTTTTCTTTGACTGATTGAAAGTATAATTGGATTCATCTTGGCTTTTTTTGCAGGAGAGCCTGAAGAGGGCGACATCTCAGGTGCCTGAAGATTTTTGGCCTTTTTCTTCTTAACTAGGAAGCTTCCCATTAAGGTAAACAGTTTAGCTTTCTCCAGCTACTATTCTCGGATTCTTTCCCTCAATTCTTGTTTCCCCAAGTAATTTACTTTGTTGGGCTCACACAGACCTTCATACGGTAACTACCAAGCCACTTTAAAGGTTCTTATGCTGAAAGATTAGGAAATTACAAGAATTTTCCCTCCCATTGTCTCTCACACTGTGTCGCTCCGAATTTCCTCAGGAAAATGACCGGACCCAACTTCATCGACGAGGTAGACTGCGGCAGCTTCTTCGACGACCTCCTCGATTTCCCCAACGAGGACATCATCGATGCCGGGCTGCCCGTCGGGAAGCCCGACTCGCTCCCGAGCATCTGGTCGGCCCAGCCCGAGTCGCTGCCCGGCTCCGACTCGGTCTTCTCCGGCAACAGCAGCTCGAGCCTCTCCGCCGAGCTCTCCGTCCCGGTAAGCATCACTTAACCTCGGAGGCTTTCCTCCCGTCGTGTCGTGTCGGGTGATGTCCGAACCAGCTTTCGCTAGGCTTTTCTAAACTCGTTATCCTCTCCGGGGGGTTGTCGGTTTCGCGAAACTCCGGTTCACTAGGCGGTTACATTATCAAAACGCGCTTGGCTTCTTTTAGGCTCTTTTGAATTTTGTTCATCGTCCTCCTGCTCTGTTTTTTTTTTTTTTTCAACGTGAGCTGGGGCCTCCCTCCTTTTGGACGTATCGGTGACGTCACGCGCGGGTCGGGTCGGGCCCGACCCGGCCCGACGGGGGCGAATGATTGCCGCATTGATTGCCGGCACGTGACTTGCATGTGACTCCTCCGCTTTCCCAGCTACAATTTCCCCTTTGTCCTTTTTCTTCTCTGGAGTTTTCCGCCGTTGCTTGGAAAACTCGTAAAGGTCTGGTCTTTAATGCATAACATCACTTTACGTGACGGTGAGGTTAGCTTCAGATGCACTTTCGCTCATAGCATCACGTTCATAAGTCAGACTGTACCTTCTTTGTCAGCCCATGCTCTTATGTCACTGGTTTTTCCCCAACTTGTCTTTCAAGCTGAAGGACCTAAACGAATGAATCTTTAGACAAGAAGAACATAGGGTTTTAATGCTAGAGATGTGTTCCACTTCGTGTTGAGTTCAGTGTTTGATGCTGGATATGGCAATGAAACGATGACTTGCTAACGGGAAAGGGAGAACATAGGGACAGAATGAAGCAGTGAAATGTGTTTTGGTAACGCTTTGGTTTTCATGGTTCTGTAGAGAAGGGTTGTTTCATTCTTGAGTTTTGTTTGGCGCAGTACGAAGATATTGTGCAACTGGAATGGCTGTCGACCTTTGTGGAGGAGTCCTTCTCGGGAGGGAGCCTCACGATGAACAAAGACCAGGTCTCCAATGGCAACAACGACTCGTCCCAGCAATTCCAGACCCCGAGCCCGGTCTCGGTCCTCGAGAGCAGCAGCTCCTGCTCGGCCGACAACAAGCCCGGGCCGCGCAGCCCCGAGGCCATCAACCTGGCCAGGTGCGGCAGGGCTCGGAGCAAGCGGCCCCGGCCGGCGACGTTCAATCCACGGCCGGCGATGCAACTCGTCGCCCAGCAGTCCTCGGAAGTCGCGGAGAACGAGCCCAGCTCCGAGAACTACGAAGAGTCTGATTGCCCGCTGGTCGTCAAGGTCCCGAAGAAGCAAGCCGATGGTGCTGAGCCCAAGAAGAAAAAGAAGATCAAGTTCACCATGCCTTCAGCACCGCTCTTCGAGGCGGATCAGGGCCTGCCGATGCAGCAGGCAGTTCGCAAGTGCCTGCACTGCGAGATAACCAAGACCCCGCAGTGGAGGGCCGGTCCACTGGGCCCAAAGACACTCTGCAATGCGTGCGGCGTCCGATATAAGTCGGGCAGGCTGTTCCCCGAGTACCGGCCTGCGGCGAGCCCGACTTTCATCCCGTCGCTGCACTCGAACTCTCACAAGAAGGTGCTCGAGATGAGGCACAAGACCACCGAGATGGCTGACTCCACCGGGACTGCCTCGGCAGAGACCTACTCACTGGAGTTGATCCCAAACATTTCTCACCGGTTGGATTACATGTGAGGATAGGGGCGGAGGATAAGGAGAGACTTTGCTTCTGGACGAGAACTCCGAACATCTCCATTTTCGATGTTGAGCCGTGCTTACTTGGCCGATCGTTGATCGGAATTCTTTGCTTTGTTGGTTTTTTTTGTACAGGGGACGGACCAGGGCATAATAGAGCGATAGATGATCAATATCATTAGTCATTAGAGAACTATAATGAGAGATTTGGGAGAAAGGTTAGTGAGAACTTGGGAGCAAATTAAGTTTAAGAGTAGACCTTTAATCTAGTCATTACTATTGGTAGGTCTTAAGGATAATTAGAGTAATTGCTATTGGAAGAATCCTGTGTTGTTTTGATGTTTTCCCTTTTCTGGGTTGTTCTGTTCTTGATTTTCCTGATCATGGGAAACTCTTCTGCAGTTCATTTTGTAGTGGAAAAGTTGTTGGACCAGAAGAGAAATTTTGGGTCATGCTCTCTCCTGTCTCTTCTGTCTGTGCTCCCTCAGTCTCTTCTGATATAATAACATGGACTAGAAGACGCAAGAAATATTTAGAAAGAGATTGTTGCAGATTTTCTTTCGAAATTCAAACACTCCAAGATTGGAACGGACGTGCCCAGATTTGCTAGCATATTGAAACGAAAGTCGTTGAAGTAATGCATGTGGGGCCAGTGGCGTTATATGCCTGTTTGGAACAAAAAATTTGGGAGTGATCATGTGCTTGATCCATGGAGATTTTGAAGACTCTGCAGTGAGAGAAATAAAGGTCCAAATGTGTTCCGTGAAGGATTAAACAATTCAAGGGTGTGTTGTCACCGTGCGACAGGCTGTCAAGACAACAACATTCAAACATGAGAGCCTTCCAATTTTGCCGAGTTTAATCTCGCGTCCCGTCTCTATAACCAAACGCCGTCTTGAGATTAGCCGATGCTCGAGTTAGATGCTTTGATCCCAACGTCTGTTAATAGGTTATGTGGTAAAAAAAGCTACAGAGTCCCATGTCCCATCTCTTTTTACAGTTTTCAAAAGGTGTTCACCGACTTAATTAGATAAATATATTGCTAATGATACATGGGGGTGAATCTTAGGAAAGCATAAAGATGGCATGATTATGAGTTAAAACAAAGAATTCCAGTAATCCTAAAGCCATCATTGCCATAGAAATAAGGGTAAAAGCAATCATTTGACTGTTGGGAAGAAGAGAGGCATCTCAGCTATCCAAAGAGTGTGGCCATTGAATTACACCTGGTACCCTTTGTGCATCATTCAACAGGAAGGTTAAAGAAAATAAAAGTTCAACCATGCTTCCTGGTCACTGCATCTGAGAGCTTCAGATGGAAGAATGGTGGGGTGACAAAGTTGATCTTGAATTATATGTTCCTCCAAAGCATGTCTCTTTTCCTCTTTGAGCTACCTTTGGAATTGAATAATGTCCTTTGTTTGGAGGTTGACCCAATAAATTAGGCAACAGGTAATGTAGAGTCATATGACTCTAGTCCTGGACAACCCATCACAGAGATCTCAACCATGTTGTAAAGGACTAGAATAACCAGATTTTCTGTGGGTTGAAATTCCTTCTTTATTGCCACAAATTGGTGGCACAATCCTTGCTGTAATTGAAGGGCACTGAAACAGATTGGTGGGGAGGAAAGATCTGTGGTTGAGGGATCCAAGTCCGTTCCTCAGTTGTAAATTGAATAATTAGGCAGGAAGTCCAAGTCTGACCAGATGCAACAAGAGCTCAATTCAGCAACGTACCAACTAAAGTGATGGTGTCCTCTGTCTAGGGGACTCATCATCAGCCGGTCATTACGGTGCTCTTAAGATGATCAAGACATCCTATCACCCCTTGAAATTCTCCCCAGGACATAGTTTCAAGTTACGTTTGATTGCGATGCATTTGATGGAGATTTTGATGGTTTGGGAAAGCTGGAGACTGCTGATTTGATAACTAATTGCTGATTTTTTGTCATGACGACATGCCACCCGCAATGTGTGGGAAAATAGGGAATGTTTCGCAGTCACTCTCTCCTGATTACGACGGGATTACAGACAAACAGGGATGGCGAAGTGTCCACGTCCAGCGAGGTGCTCTCTATATTTTCGAAAGATGGTGTGAAATGAAATTATTTTTTTAAAAAAGAATTTAGAGTGAAATTTATCTCAAATAAGTATCCGAGCTCATCGACTTGCCAAACATTCGTTGGTCAGCTTACACGTGCTTATTGTGTCGGCTAGCGCTAGAGCAATTTTGTCCAAAGATTTTGATTTGACCCAATTTGAAGAAGCCCCAAATTGCCACTTTCCTCCTTTCCTCCATTGTTCGATGAACTAAGGACCGTTCCTCTTAACCGCGGAAGATTTCTTCGGTGAGCTATAGAGAACGCTGCTTGAAACAAGCAAAGCTTCAGAACTGCACCCAGTACCGGATGCTCATGTTCCTGCGATGAAATTCAAGTTTAGAGTGGATTTGTTTGGGAGAAAATTTCGCGATAAAAGAAAAATATTTTTTGAGAAATCATTTTTTAGGAAAATGTTTTTCCCTTTTCAGGTTAGAAAATTCATTTTCCTAATTATAAGCATGCATATTTCTTCTTCTTCTTCTTCTTTTTTATCATAAATGTCTTTTTGTTGACCGATCATTTTCAGCAAATTCAAGCGTGTAAAAATTCAGAAAATTAATTCGCAGAAAATTCCTTCAATCAAACAAACACACCCTTGACAAACAGTGCTTCAATAGATCTTATTTATGCGAAGTTGTCTCTTTGGGTTATCCCTGAAGTAAGTGATATCCTTGATTTTTGTCAATAATCATGTATTGAGTACCACACCTTGGCTTAAACTTGCTTTCTCTTGCATGTACCACTGCATCTATTAGAAAAAAGCATGTAATGTTTTGATCAGGTACTTTGTTACCTTCGTTTTATTTATTGGACTGCAATTGTACATACATCACTGTAAGCATTATTCTGCAGATGGTGGACAGTGATTCCTCTTTTCAATTGCTAATTTGGGGGTTCTTCAAATTAGGTGAAAGCAAAAAATTTCAAACTGAACTGCCCCGATCGATGAGCTTGCGTCTTTATGTGATACTAAGTCGATCATTTCAAACCTTATTTGAAATTAGGTCTGCCATGCGGTGCCGCCTCTTTTGAAAAAATGGCCACAGTCCAAATTCTTATTTGAAATTTTCCCTTTTATTAGATACTATTCGATGTTTACACTGGCATCATATCCCATCCAGGGACGAGTATCCGAAGATTTTCTTAGTGGGATCAATGAAAGAGAACCTTCTAATCTATGCGAAACAAGTATGAAATACGCCTAGCGAAATACCAAATGGTCGAACAAGAAACTTCTACTATAGGTTGAAAGGAATTCTTATAACATGGAAAATGAAAGACTGATTCCACATGGTAGATCGACGGAGTAACCAGGCACTGTAACTTGCCACAGAGCCTGTGCATATCCTCGTTTGTATCATCCTATGTTCAAGCAATACGGTGAAACAGAACGGTGCGATTGGAAATGATGAGCAATTGAGGGAAAGCGGGCGCCGAACCATGGGATATTTGCCCAAGAAAATCTCGGCCCCGTGAGAGATTTAGATCAGATCAACAGTACGTCCAAAGTCTTCATCATTACAAACATTAGATGCATGGTATATTTCTTTGGGAGACATTACAACAATTAAGCACAGAAAATGCACATTAAATGCAAAGAACAGTGATCAGCAGACACGCGCAATCAAAATTGATCCAACATTATAAAAACAAGAAAATCTTAAAAAGCTCTATCAAAGTTGCATCGCTACTCCCAGTAAAATAACATAGCTGTGACAAATCTGTCGTCGAAGAACTTTTCTTATTTATCAGAACAGCTTAGTAGCATTACACATGGAACATAAGTAAAAACTAAAGTAACATGGCCATCGACCAGTATTTCGAGTACCTGTGACTGAAACCGTCAGAAAAATGAACCGTCCTCAGAATCAGAGACTACGCACTGATTTGACGTACCTTACAGAAGTAGATGCCAAAGCCGACTTTAACTGCCAGTATAATGTGCCAAAAGATACTTGTACCAAAGCGCTCTGGATCCTCTGCTCATGATACTTGAACAAACTTGTCTAACGCGGATGTATCCAAAGCCGCAAACTCTTTCACAGCCGCAAGCACCACGAGTCCAAGTTTTATGGCGTCGTCATGATTTGGTGCCTAAAGTAGGTAAATTTTGAGCTGAATTCTTAGTCCAATAAAATCATTTTTGTGGTAGCTTGTGCAAGAGATTCTTCTACCTCAATGTTAAGAGGAAGAACAGGATCATGGAGTGAGAGCCTCAGAAGGAACCATCCTCCGAACCCGGACACCCGGACCTGTTTAAGCAGCAATCAGATAAGAGATCAGCATCACATGCAAAATGCAAAGCTCACCCAGCGTCTTGCGCTATTCAGGGAGAAAGAGAGGAACTAACTAGATAGCATGATGGACCTACATTTGCTTCAAAGTAAAACGCTCCTCTGAAGTCACTAGTTCAGATATTATTTCGGTAAGAACACACAGCATATTGCTCAACTCATTGTGCACCTATAATTTTGACTCCTCTTGTAGATACAAATCCAGAACCAATGTGGATTCTATTGCAACGATTCTCCTACTTGCTCCCATCCCCAAGAGCATTCAGGAAGTATGTACTTTAATTGAGGATTAGAGCATTAACTTGCCTCCTCAGCATATGAATACGATAATACACAGTCATGGATAGCAGCTGAAGTGATGAGGTCCAATCTAGCAAGTATAACTGCATCGATTCAAAACTTACCCCTTCATAATTTACTGGAGCTTTCTGAAGCTTTGGCTCTAAATCAATAGAGTTCTCCAAATGCTTCAACACAGCCTCTCCATAGTCTCGGAAAGATCTGTAACCTCTATGCTATCAGGATCTTAGAGAAGGAAAAGGAAAAGGACATTGTGAGAAACCAAGAAACCACGTACTCTCCCTTCAAGTCTGGATGACTCTGGCTGATCTTCAATCTCAATTCTACGGCAACAGCTGCTTCTTCTAGACCCTCTACCAGATCTGTCAAGACTCTGCTGCCGCTACCTGCCCCTGAAGCTCGAGCTGAAGCAAGTTTGTTGAGAACTTTGACCTATAACAAGTTATATGTTTTGGGACTGTAAAATATTGTAAACCAACATTTTGTGACTCAAAGCTTTCAGTGCATTTGCAATAAAGAGTTCATGGTTAATCAAAATACAAAATGCTTAATATCTACAGCACCACTTTGAATAGGAGAACATACCATGAGGTATGCCCCATCATCGAGCCAATGATTCTCCTTAAGAGCTCCATGACCACTGGTCTCAATAGCCAGATGAGACTCCTCACCAGTAGAGTTCTGTGAGGATTTTCATTTCATATACATAAAAAGCAAACTGGAAGAGACATTAAGCTAGAGCTGCTACTTGTCCAGAGGAATTTTTATAAATCACTAAAGTGTGATGTTCAGCACACAAAAGATTCAGTGAGAGATGCGAATGTAATTGGAGCGATGCACCTATGTTCTTTTTTCATATTTCTCTTTTTGGGCTCTAGCCCACCTATATTCTTACGTCTGCCTCTTTCTTTTCTGTTGAGCGTTCACGCGATGTACCCCAACGCAGATGTATTTTCTACAATAAAGGAAGTTAAAAATAATAATCTTACCAGGCGTGTAGCTTCATCAATGACATTTTTGTAGCCTCTTTTGAACCTGCGGTGCTTTCCCCCTATGTCAGACCAGATGCAGGTATTAATTCAGAAAAAGTTCCATGAACGAACAAAACACATTCAATTCTGCCATACCAAGTTTGTTCTCGATGAAAGTTGTCAACCCATCAGAAGTAACACTGTCTGTCACTATAGTAGTTCTCGGATGCTAAGGGGAAAGAACAAGCAGAAATTATTGTTCTTTTTCCAGATGAAAGCATATATTGTTCTTTTTCCAGATGAAAGCATATGTAAGAATGAGAGCCTTTTAGTATCTTTGCAGGTAAAGCTTACTTCTTCAAGAACAATGGCAGACAATAATGCAATCAGACGATTCCGGTTGAACTCCCGACCAGTGGAATCCACAGCAGCAGATCTGACATACTTTCTTTTAATACACCTGTGTCATGTAATCCAAGGGTGAAAGGATCACATAAACAATTACCTGTCTACATCTGTGTCAAAAATAATCCCCAAATCAGCCTTGTTATCCAGGACAGCCTGAGTAATAGCTTTCATGGCTACCTTATCCTCCGGATTTGGAATATGGTTCGGAAACAAACCTGCTCTCAGAATATAACTTTTATCAAGAAGAGATTATTGAGATTCAAAGGAAAAATCAAGATGAGATTGTAAATTCAAACTTGAAGAAACAAAACATGCAAGCGATTACCATCTGGCTCCAAGAATTGACTACCGGAAGTAATTGCCCCAAGAGGTTCGAGCACCTTTGCCTGATAAATTATAGAAATAGAAAATCCACGTGAATATAAAGAAACTACACACCGTGAAAGGCGTGAAAAGGTGGATGCCTTGATAAGAACATAGAACATGCTCGAGATAAGATATAATTACTCTAACCAGAACTTGATTAATTATCTAGAAGAGAGACATGACCATTATTGTGAAATTCTAACTTTATTGCTCCGTAGCATTCATGATATATAATGAAGTAGAAAATCCATGCAGCATTGTGTGGTAGAGAAGGCATCTCTTCTTGGTTCTCATGCTATATGGACAAAATTAAAGGCAGCAATTAAAAATAACTTACAGCAAAGAAACCTCCTGCTCCATTTCCAGCATCAACCACAATATGAAACCCCTCCAATGGCTTCTCTAGAGTAAAAAAGTTGATAAACAATCAGAGAAAAGAATAATATTTTGTCCAAATTACATGTGCAGAGGACTTTACTAGCTAACAAGTACAAGTGGTAACCACATGAAGCAATCGAAGGAAGGATATGACATAACTCACATTGGTCCTTTCTGCCCTATTTTTTTTTTTTTTTGGTCTAAGCCCTTTTTGCATTATGCATGTTGAAAAATATTCTCATGTTTCAGAAGTTAACTGGGAACTGTGCTAGATTAAATACCTATATTTCCAGCAGCTCTGCGCACTGCCTTAACAAGGTCAGATGTATAAACAGTCATGTAATCAACTCTTTTGACTGATGCAGAAGCTTTATTTCTTGCATCCATTAAAGCTTCGACACTACTGTTCTTAAATATATCTGCAGCGCGCTCCAAGATGTCTTTAATGTCAGCTTTCCCAAGCCCTCCAGCACTTGTAAAGAATTTGAACCCGTTGCGATTGTAAGGAAGATGACTAGCTGTTTGCAGGAAAAAAGAGAGAAACTAAAGTTCAATTAAGTAGAAAAATTCTGAGATTGACTATCTACACACCAAGCATGAAGCCAGCAACAAGTCTCAACTTCAAATTGAACATTCACAAATATGTTAGGAGTCGGCATCCAAAGCATTTAAGAGTAGTAAAAACTCGGACATTGTCAAGAAGTCATTAGTTGATATCACCACTTTAGAGATATTTAAAAGAGAAGTACCCTGAAAAAGAGACTAAAAAAATCACAAGTTACCTGTAATCATGATGGATCCATCAACTGGACATAGAATTGCGTGGTCTTCTGTGAGTGTGCTGTTAAACATTGCTGGTGTAGATGCTAGGCTACATGAAGCCAAAAATAAACCACTTAGATGTTCACCCAGACAATGACCAAAAAATGGAGGAGTCTTCCGATGTAGACAGGTATCATAAATATCAAGCCATCTACCCATAGTCCAGTATATCTAACCAACATATCATGATACATACTCCTGTGAACTTTATTTGTTTCCAATGTATGCTACAACAGACCAACCCGTCCCCCCTCTTTCTCAATAAAAAATTTCCTATTTCCCTATACCCTTACCCTTAATATGCAATAAAAGGTCATCGCCCCCTCTATAATTCATAATACTTTAAGCTAATTTAACATATAGGAAGCTCCTGTTTTAGACCTCAACTAATGACATGCGATATATTAGAAGAACAAAAAGAAAATATCATACTCAAGTCTATCTATTCCACATATTGATTAATTAGTCACTAATTATCTGGACTATTTGTATAAAGTTTACCCGAACATATATATTAAAAAAAATGAAAGAGCACAATTCATGAAAATTGAAAACAAGGTACCAAACATGTTTTGAAAATTTTACAAATTGGAAAAGAAAACAATTTGTGAATATTCTAATGAAAAAAGGAAAATGTTCTGTGAACCAATATGCACCCAAATCTTTTGGTTCCTCAATGTATTTAACAGCAAAAGCTTCTACAAAATTGTTCATGTAGCAACAAGACAATTATGTGACCTGTGCAACTTATGCAGTTTTAAGATAAAGAATTAAAATAAAACTTGCTCTTCAAGCAACAACTTTAAGGACATGTGAATAAAAGCATATACACATCATCACACAACTGCATCACATAATGTGCCGATCAGACTTCAGTAAAAGATGAATCCCACAAAAGAATCGTGCAAAGAAAGGGGCAAAAGACAATCCACTAAAGCATTGAAGACAATCAGTCTAATTGGTTTCCAGGTTTGAAAATCTAAGGTCTTCTTTTAACAAAAATTGCATAACTAGATTATGAAACACCAGAATCAATGCCTAGACTAGAGTTATTTTCATGCCCCCTACCAAACCATCCATACTGAACTTACCAGATCCTAATAGCACTAAACAAGAGATCATGCAATCCAAATTGTTCACCAGCAAGAAACTCAGAAACAAATTGGAAGCATGAAATGGGTGAAATCTAAAGTGAATCATCACCCACCCATACTGAATGACATCCACTCCCACACTGGAAATTCCTCGAGAAACTGCATCCTGAAATGTGATCAGTAAAATCTTCCATTACCATACTGATTTTCACATTAAAACAACTATTGGTTTATTGCATCTTCTATTACAGAAATTGTGTTAAAAATTCCTATAATGTCTTTATACAAAACACCAGCAACATTATCATCATTAAATTATATAAGAATGTGTATCTTCTGCAGACTAACTTGCAAATTAAGCAAGTCTGACAACTAAGCTCCAATTATTCAGAAATTGGATATCTCATATCAAAATTTTTTTTAAAAAAATAACCCATCAAATCCAAACCATGCAACCAGTAATAAGATCAAGCACCGGCATCAGGTCAACTATTTCCTCGTAAGTTTTTTTGAAAACCAAGGTGACAATACCATCCTAATATCAATAGTCGTAACACTGGGCCAACAAAATTTTTGTCATGCTCTTTCTTCACTCAGAACGAATAAGCGAAAAATCCATGAAGAACTTAAAAAGGACAAAGCAACAGCATGTCTCAATACAGTATTATACTTACCGGTTAAACATTTTCCATTTAGCAGCCAGATGTAAAGTCTAAATTGAGAAGCATGAATAGAATGAGCAAATTACCAGCAATGTCTGTGCAGAGATTCGTGAGTCATGGCCAATGGAAATACTCAAACGTCTTGGTGTCTCCTCTTTCTTCTTATCCTTCAACCATGCAGCAAAAGCAGCTGCAATTGCCTCGGTGACTGGTTCAGTCAGAGTGACAGGCTCTCCTTCCACACCAGCAACAGCTACACCTCGGATATCACTGAAAAAAGAAGAAGAAAATAACCCTGATAACATGATTCCGGATAAAATAAATTGCAATGGTTTAAATAGGGAGGAAAGTAGAAAGGAAGACTACAGTAGCACTCTAAGTCAGCATAGCCACTGCATTTAACTTACTCGAAGGATATTAAATATAGTTCCGCCAAAACATACCTTCCATTTTGAAGCTTCAAAAAATCAGCTCTCTGTAAAGCTGATACTGCAGCAGCAGCAGATGGAGCAGCTGCAAAATAAGTTCGGAAATGATAATTTGGCTGGTTAGTTCCTAGTGCATTCATGTGAACATTGGCAATCCAGAATGTATGATATCCATCTTCTTGCATTAATTTGTAAATTATAATCGAATCAACATAGAAATCGAGTCCTGCTAGGACACAAAGATAAAAGGAAATATAAGACGCGGCAATTAAGATCAAGAATTCTTTTTAAGATTATCCTAGATGCTATGGCACTTACAACCTGGATATTGAGAGTCTAGAACAGACCGTTGCAGAGGACAAGTCCTCGGTTTACAGAAGTTCTCTGGTATTTTGACACGTTGACCAATTGCATGGAAGTGGTGCCATCCCATGCAAACTTCCCTCCTTGAAAGGGAAGCATGCCGCTCATATAAGGTGAAGAACAGCCCATTCGGTATCGATTGACAAACTGGCTATTCTGTTGGTATTGCTTTGCTATAAATATATTTTGCATAATCTTCGCTGATGCTGCTGCATAAGAATTTGCAATTATATCAGATCATTACTCTAATATCCTGGTGGCACAATTTAGTAATTAAGGTCATCACATTTGGAATAACTAGAGGTAATATACTTTTATATTTTTAATTTAGCTAACCTGTATAAATGAAGGAGGACTAGTCACTAGAACTGCTTATCGGCGTCACTTGACAATGCATTTGACGGACAGCAGGAAGGCTCATTCATGAGTCATGAGCATTGGCTAGATCGTTCACAACAAAGAATACCACCCCAGGAGCATACTACGCACTTTCTAACACTACATTCCTCAACAAAACTTCACAGGTTCTGGAACCTATATCCGGCTTGCTCATGTACTTCTACCCCAGTTCCCTTATCTTTTATTTGGCTCTCTAAAGACCAGAACACCCCCAATTCATTTCTATACATATGTCCCGTAACTACTACGAACACTTTGTTATATCACAAATTCGCTCCCTTTCTCAATTCTTTTTCCATTCCGGGAGCCCATTCATAGTGATCTTGTGTACTAGCCCCAGACAACAGTAATGCATGTCAAACTAAACGTGCTATAAAGCTAAAGTAGTATAAACGAGACTACGTGGCCTATAACCCATTAACCTTTACAAGACTAGTCCTCTGTACTTCAACAAGCAAGAGACACAGAGCTTGGGGCGAGAACACAATTTAACCGGCTCCAAAAACAAAACCACGCAATATGGCAAGCACTAAGTCCTCCACATCGATTATCACAAGCATGTGCAGGGAAAGGTCAACTTTTTAGAAAAGATTCTCATTCATCGTCACTTTCTACGGCAGAAAGATTGCCAAACAACTCGCGAGACTACAGAGCGCCGCCTCCCACGTTCCCAAGGCCTTCGCAACAATAAGCGACAGTTAATCTCTGCATAGAACCCAGGTGGCAACTGGCAAGAAGCAACCGGCTTCTTCTAGACAGGGCCGCGAACCTTAAAACAACACAAGATGGCGGCTGACAGCTAAGATTAAGGATAATCGCAAATGACGGGACGCGGCGCGGCACCGGCGCAAGCGCTCGCTCGATCAAACGGGCGCGCGAATTTCGTCTCGACAATTTGAGCAGAAGGCAGGAGCGAACGAAAGATCGGGTACACGAGGGCAAATCGAGGCCGAAACGAGCCGGATTCAGAGAGGGAGAGAAGGAGCGAGAGCAATCGGAGGAACTTCACCTGCCATCGTCGCGCCGCGAGGAGCTGGGGATGCGATTCGGTAGAGAGAGAGAGAGAGAGAGAGAGGTGACGGAATGCTGTAGAAGAAGAAGAAGAAGAGCGGGTGAAGAAGACGAAGGAGGAGGATGGTGGAGGTGAAGCCAACCTAAAGATTTTGGTGCGCCCACTTGTCAACGGCCCTTGTTTCTTCCGCTTTGATTAATAAGCGGCTCTTTTTTCGTTTTATACGTTCCCGAAAAAGAAATAAAATTACCGACTTTTTTCCACAACAAAAATAAGTCGACGAAAAATATTATTATTGTACACGAAGATATTTAAACTTAAATTATTATTATTAATAATAAAAATATCTTTCGCTGGCTAATTATTGTAAACGATTCGAGCCATCATTTTTAGAAAAAATATTTTTTAAATTATTCGTTTTTCACAAAACAAATGCCGGTATATTATTGATTGTATCCAAAATGTGGTACCTTTATTTTTAAGAAAAGAATAAGAAAAATTATCGTGAATATTAGAATTGCATCCCTTTTCCTTAAAAGAAAAGGAACTAGTTTTGACCATTGCTTATTGAAATGTTTCTTCGGAGTGGAGACCATGGTTCAAATCTTACTTAATGCAATGCTTTTGTTTTATTTATAATTAATTGGTGCAAAATCATTTTACGACTGTTTCAACCTAGGAACCAGTTCGATGCTTACAATCTTGAAAACCGTGAACCAAACCGATTTAGTCCGACAAACAGGTTTCTTTAAAATTGAATCAAACTGGGCGATTCCCAAGTTGATCTAAGGCTCACCCCTTGCCCTTAAGCCTTAACACATCTAATTCCCGATGTCGCTCTCGACAAAGTTAATCTAATTCTTGCTAAAAAAAATAAGAGATCTCTGTTTTGGCCGACCAAATTTAAATCATGTTTCCCTTGCTCTACTTCATTTCACTTGCCCTTATCCTTTTTTTTTCCTCAATAAAACGGTGAAATGAGACAATTAGCGCTAACGATTTTATGTCTCAAACCCCTTATGAATATTCGAGTTGAGTCACATTACTTTACCACTTTGCATCACTATGATTCAAATTTTCGAGATTGATGAATCCGTCACTGCAATCTATTCAAAAAGCTAGCAGAAGCATAATTAATGAGGAGGAGTTACTTTATAGACATTTATCTTTTTTGGATTTATATATATAATATAATATATATTTATAAGCCTCTGGGCCAAGGGCCCAAGTTCGGGTACCGAGTTTCGGGTCGGGTAAAACCCGTCCGACTCCCCCCCCTGAAGCTCCGGTTCCGCCGAAGCAAGCGACACAGTGACAGTCGCAGACGGCGAAGAAAATCGAACAGAGCGACGATCGACGCCGCAAGGACGAAGAAGAAGTAGAAGAAGCGGCGGCGGCGGCGGAAGCTAGTGCGTAGACCCAGTCCCCTCATGCCTCCTCTCGCCGGAAAAGCAAAAAGCTTTCCGATCAGCTGAGCGATCCGCCGATGTCGTCTCTCCACCGATCCTCGAGCACTCCGTCCAAGAACGGCCTCCCTTCGCAGGAGCTCCTCGACGATCTCTGCAGGTGCTGCCTCCATCGATCATTCGCTTCGTTTGCGTATCCTCGCGCGCGCGTGCTTTAGGGCGTTGCGAGCCTTCTAGGAGTTGACCTCGGTATGCAGAAGTAGGTTTTTTCACTGCTTTTCTGGCACGAGCACTGTAAGATCTCGTTTTGGTTGAGCTTGTTCGACTGCAGTCACGACACGAGCGAGGCTAGCGCTCGTTTCGATTTCGGTGGTGATGATGAGTTCATGCTTAGGAGACGAAATTCGAGTTTGGCTGGGTTGGTTGACTGCGAACATGGTGGCATTTCGTGGGCGGCTGATCGCTTTAGCTTAATTCGCCATGTACAGCCAGTAGCTGCAATTGTTTTGATAGAAATGAACTGCTGGGTTGTAAATCGGGTCTCAAATGAAAATTTTTGCCATGGATATGCTTCTTCTCGGAGATTCGTTCCATCTAGCGAAAACGAATAGATTATTGAGTCTATCTATGAATTTAAAGGAGCACAAACAGTTTGGATTATGGTTATTTCATCTGAGGTATCTGAATGTCTTACTGCATTGGATGGCTTATGAGTTATCTACTTGGTGGCATAGTGGTGAATTGCTTATCAGTGAAGTCTTTTTCCTGTTTTGCTGGCTCTGATTATTTGTATATTACTTCTTTGCAGTCGATTTGTTCTTAATGTGCCCAAAGAAGACTTACAGTCATTTGAGAGGATTTTATTTCTTGTGGAATATGCCCATTGGTTCTATGAGGATAATTCAGTAGAGAAGAATCCGTCTCTGAAGTCATTGAATCTGAAAGAGTTCACCAGTTTACGTATCCTACAGAACATGCATTGTTCATGCATATTTTGCCTGTCAAATCACGGCTGAGTCCATTCTTCCTTTGCATGGAATGGTTGAAACTGCTTGCGTGTCGTTTGTTTGTACTCCTGCTGCGACTTGTTATCTAATGCGACAGGATGGGGATCAATTGTGTGTGACAATTAAGAATTCATATTCGTGGTTTCGGTTCAAGTAAGCAAGAAGCAAGCGGATATCAAGCAGGAACTTTCTGTGATTGACACTTGTTCATCTAATTTTGGTTTTTCTCCACTCTTGCCTGATATAACTTGCAAATGGACTGCTATTTGTTCTCTATTGGCATTTTCGCCTTTCCGTCTGATGTTGTAGGAATAACGTAGACTTTGGTGATTTTTGGACCCTTGGATATGATAGAATGAGAATGGAGCATGAGCTTTTGAACTTGCCTGACATTAAGAATTTATTTCGTTCTGCTCATGAATTGGACTCTGATATCAAAGATTGATTAAAATTACGGACCCCTCAATTAGGTAAATTGTGATAAAAATATCTTTGTTTGATCAGTCTAGCCATCCTTATTTTAACGGTCGTTCAATCATCTCTATCGGCAAGAAGATTGATACTGCCTTCTTGATGAGTTCCTATCAGTTAGTGACACAGTAGGCAAAATGCCTGAGTCGGATTTGCATCACCTGCCAAAATATAATAACTGATGAAGATAGAAGTGTATGTTCTGTGATTAATGATTATCTTCAGTCGATTGTTTTAGATGCTGGGACTGATAGTAATATTGCATAACATCTATAAGAGCTCTCTCTCTCTCTCTCTCTCTCTCTCTCTCTCTCTAGTGCATGCATGTCTGTATGTGTGACTGACGCATATTTTCGTTTGCAAACTCCGGTATTCCAACACGTTGTTCTCCTTATTAGGCTAAGTTTTTAACAGCTGCGAAGTTTTGAGACCTTACGTAGCTCATATTGATGACATTTTCAAAGACTTTACTTCCTACAAGGTTCGAGTTCCTGTGACTGGTGCAATTATCTTGGATGAAACATACGAACGGGTAATTTCCCCTTTTAAGTATTTTAGTCTCTAGATGATTCACCTTCTTGTACAAGCATTCTTCTGAGCTTCCTGCCAAGTTGCTTTAAGTTGTCATGATATTGGTAACGAGCTTGACCGTTGTGAATTACTATTTTACAAGGTGATTATGTTGGTAGGCAAGCATATCTGGTTGTCCATTTTGTCAGTTCATGAGTTCCCTGCTTTTGCCTGCCCTCTTTCCAGAAAGCTCAATTCATAAATGATCCATGGTCATTGGAAAGATTTCTCATCTCTTTATAGACCGTGTAATTCATGATGTTTAGTTACTAGTATCTGTTCTGATATGATCTTTGTCTGTGAGAGAAAGGAAGGAAAAGAAGAATGTCAATGATTTTTATGTAACCTATGAAGTCATGATGTAGTTCAATACCATGGGCTTCTAAATTGAGGAATCTGTCATTTAGAGGAGCAGGAAAACAAAAGACCTTGTTAGTCATATTCCGAACTACTTGCATGATACAACCTAGCATTTTACTTACTTTTCTTTACAATTACAAAAGAAGAGTCATCACTATACTGCTTGGTGGATGCTTAGAGATTTTTTTTTTCCTTTGTGCCCTTTCTGTTTGTTTTATGATTTTATGAAAAGTAAAGCCCTAACATTGTAAAACTGTTAAAAATAATCCCTTGGCAGTGCCTACTAGTGAAGGGATGGAAAGGAACAAGCTGGAGCTTTCCTCGTGGGAAAAAGAACAAAGACGAGGAAGATCATGCATGTGCCATTAGAGAAGTGAGCCTCTTTCCCTCTACATCTTGAAGTTGGTTTCTTGTTAATAGAGATGTTCTTGAAAACTGCGGACTTGACTCAAGTCATGATCAGTTCTAGGGTCAATTGGTTCCCATCCTAGAACTGGAAACTGGACTGGTTAGGAACCGACCCTGACCACCATGGGAATTGAACCGGACTGGATCGGCCGGTCCTAGTCCGGTTCTCAGCTTGTCTCAGGAACTGCGGTGTCTTTTTTTTTTTTTTGGGGGGGGGGAGTTGGGTTTCTTCCGTAATATAATACCTGCACAGTGCATTTTACTGGCTGACGTGAACAAACAAGCACATCCTCACCATAATGAACTGTAATAACCTCACTATAAAGCACACTTCAAAACAACTACATGGCATCAAACACTGAGAAAAAAGCTGGTCTTTTCAATTGAAAATGAATAGGCCTACATCTCCAGAGGAAAATTCAAGAACACAATACATATATATGTTTTTCCTGATGTTTTCTTGGACATAATTGTACATCCAAACACCTCCTTTCAATTTGACTAAAAACCTTGGCCACAACTAATTATTCTTATAGTATCTGGTTCGAGAAACTTGCACACTACACACTCATAAATATCTCAAGATATAACCACACTATAATAGCAACATCTGCATCAACAACACTAACCAGAACTTCTTCAATTATCCTGAATGGGCTATCTGTACTGATATCTCTACTCTATTATGCACCCTCCAGTATGGAACCTTTGCTAGATTAGGTGCTTATTTTCACTATTGTAGGGTGTCTGGTGATGAATCCCATGGAAGTCCAAAAGCTGAGAGGCAAGGCGAGGCAAGAGCTGAGAGGCGAGAGCGAGAGACGGAGGTGAGGCTGCGAGAGAGTCCAAGATTTGAGAGGCGAGGAGGCGAGAGCAAGAGCGAGAGAGGGAGGCGAGAGAGTTGAGAGCTGTGATGGAGAGGCTAGGGTTTTGCCTCTGCCCAAAGGGCCAATGCAGCTTTAGTTTAGAAGAGAAAAAAATTACAAAAAAGAAAGGAAAGAAAGTCTAGGCACACCAGTTCTAAATTTTGGGAACCATGAACTGCCTAGAATCAGCCGGTTTGGTCATGCTCTCGGGTTGGACTAGACCGGTGCTCACCCCTAGAGTTGAGTATGCAATTAGGGATAGCCTAGGTGTGAGAAAGGGTTTGAACCCCTACTCATTAAGAATATAGAGTACTCTAGTTTCTCTTTGTTTGAATCGAGAAAGACTAAAACATAGAGCGAAATGAAAAGGATTTTGGTTATTTGTTTTCCTTTCAGGAAAATGAGTAGGAGGAAACATCTTCTCTGAAACTTGGGTTGGCAAATAGTGATTGAAGTTGGTTTGTGTTTTGGCTGAAAAATTTTCTGTTTGGTGTGGTACTTAGTGCTATTGTGTGTCATAACAATTCACACATGATTTTGTTCCCATCTATAACTTCATCAAAGTTCAATCAGCTGAGTTTGGGGATCTGTATGGAAATGCTACTTCATCGCTTTTCTCACATCTAAGCCACAAGACATTAATATGCTGCTGACTCGTTCTTTCTCATGGCCAATGCAGGTCCTAGAGGAAACAGGTTTTGATGTATCAAACCTTCTCAATAAGGATGAGTATATTGAGATGATATTTGGACAGCAGAGAGTGCGGTTGTATGTAATTGCAGGCGTGAAGGATGATACTGCCTTTGCTCCACTTACTAAAAAAGAGATTAGTGTATGTCTTCTGTTTGGGCAATATGTCACCCGCTTTAATTTGCAATCTGCATTTGTTAGCATTTTATGTCATGTAGAATGGAGACCAAACAGTTTGGTCCTTCTTAAGGAACAAATCAACACTGCTTTGTTGCTGAAGCTAAACATGGAAGACGTGGCTTTTTGTCCAGTTGTACTCCTGAATAAATGTTTCAATTGCAGTCTCGGATTTTGTGAGCTTGTGGTCCTGGGATTACTGTATTTGCAGCTTAAGGATTTATTCATAGTGAAAAATTTGCCACACTGTGTTTAAAGCATTATGCTGAGTTGTAGCTTTATCAACTTTCGTATATAATGTCTTGCTCCTGCTATAATATTGGGTTAGACCTGAGAAGAGGGAAGGGGTTGAAGCTAAGTAAGGGATGAAATTAACACTCGTCTCTCGAAAATCATTTCTTTCATTTATTTGCAGGAAATTGCATGGCACCGCCTCGATGAGCTTCAGCCTGCAAATGACGCTGTGATATCTCGTAGTATAATTGGGCTCAAGCTATATATGGTGGCTCCTTTCTTGGCGTGCGTGCTTCCACATCTAATTTGACAAGATTTTTGTGTTTCAACCAAAAAAAAAACTTTGGAAATTGCATTTCTGAACCGTCTATATAATTGTTTGTATTTGCAGATCTTTGAAGTCCTGGATTTTGGCACATCAGCCTCCTCCTGCAAGATCTCATATACCTCTTAAAGGTTACTCTCCTTTTGAACTCCTGATAGTCTTCCGCATAATAAGACGTATGGTGTTTCCACATCGATGTTGTTGGGACAGAGATGTTTAGTTGAGACAAGTTAATAAAAATAATGTATTAAAAAATGTCTTGCGTTTCTTTTCATCTATGCAAAGCATCAATATATGCCAGTAGAGTGACTTGACCTTCATTTCTCTCAGAGTAGATGGGAAACTCTTTGATTTGACCGTCAATTAACTCGTGAAGGGTCTTCTTTTCAAGTATCAGATTATTTTGAATACATAACAAATGGGAATTGATGTTCTAGGATACAATTAAGGGGTTTAATGTTATGAGACATGATAAACCTTGGACCCATACTTAATTCCTGCAGAAATCCTCATTCTCAGTGTTCCGGCTACTTCATTTTTTTCTGCCCAAAGTAAAACGTCTACTCCATACATTATTTTCCATGTTTTTAATTCTTGCATATTAGAAGAGGGAACTTGGATGTGGACAATCATTCCTTTGATTTAACCCATGAGGATGGCACGAAGGAAACTGTAAGATGGGTCTGTGCTTTGTATGTTGTTGGCTTTACAGGGTCATGGCTTCCCAATCTCTTGTAATAGGGGAATTCTTTTTGAATTGTTAGTTTTCATCGGGCTCCAGGATTCCATCTGACCTACAACTTTCTTTGTTACAATGTTACATTTTATATGTCGCCGCTTTTCCTTGACAACAGATGTGTCTGAGCAAATTGTTCTTGTTATCCACTGTCTCGGCAGTCAAACAGAAGAACTTTGGTCAAACATTTTACTTCTTTCTTATTTTTCATAATAAATTGCATTATGTACTAGCGTGAAATGAACCTCAAGCTATTTGTTCTCATAGTTACACTTTGGTTCTTGCCATCACCCTTCTTATCTGGATTTGACTTTTGTATGATGAGTAATTTATTTGCTGTGGATTTTCCTTGATAACTTCTGTGTCTGCTAATTTCTCTGGGCTGCGCTTTTAATGAGGTCGACATGTCTTTTGCAGGAATTTGTATTTGGAAGGCAAAGAATAGTTCTACGGGAAGTAGCTCGACCATATCAGAGCCTCAGCCAAGTAGATCTGTGTCTAATGTTCACTCTTCTAACTCAGGCCCTGGGAAAAGTTTCCGTTACTTTAAATTTGATACTGCGGCAATTTTAAGAGCAATGGAAGCTGGCTTCTCTTCTTGAAAAAAAAAAAAAAAGGCCTCTATTCGACAGCGTCCCCTACTTTTAGTGTCGTGTCACCTTAGGGCTCGTTCTGGCTTCTTTTAACCCTTTCGTGGTATGTTTAGTGTACATTGGTGTTGTCGTGGCGTGATGTTTGTCAGAGTGTTAGTGATGTATGTCTTGTACAGCTAGCATTTGTATAGAGGCATGATGCAGTTAGTAGAAACCATTGCACAAACTTTGTTCTTATTACCTTATGTACTGCTTTCAGAATGGTCATCACCATGGAGTGATCTCAATGGGGTACTATGAGATGAGAACTGTATGTGCTTGCGTGCGTGCACTGTGGTCAGATTGTCACGCTTTTGTGCCTAATCTTAACGTGCCTGATCATTCTATTGGGAGACGGGAGTGTTCTAAAGTTCGGTTTTTGCTTGCAAGAAGAAAAAGGGAACGCCGTATGCTCAATAAACGTGGGATATTTGTCCAAAAAAATCCTAAATTTATTGTGTGACGGTCAATTCAGTCATGAATTTTTTGTTTTGATCATTTTAGTTCTAAATCTTTTAACGATTTTTTAATGTAGTCTTTTTGGCTAATTTTGACTGAACCTTGTTGATGTGGCAATTTAGGCAACACCGGTTGTTTTATGTGACACGGTTGAAACGTAAATGATTTTTGCAAAATTTTTTAAATTATTTGAATTTTTTATTCTTTTTTGCCCTTTTCCTTCCTTTTATTTTTTTTTTGTATTTCCCTTTGGGGCCTTGGGACTACTTTCTGCTGTATTTCCCTCCACTAGTCACCATAACCATAGAGGTCGCTCGCATGGGGCTCCCGGCTTTGCCCGTGGCTAGCGACTACCGGAGGGAAATAAGAAAAAAAGAAGAAAAGAATAGAAAAGGAAAAAAAAACTTAGGAAAATTTTAAAAAGAATTGTAAAAATGTCCAGGTTAGCACTAATTGTGCCACGTAAGACAAACGGTGTTAATTGGATTGCTATATTAGTGATTTCTTGCCAAAATTGATCGGAAGAATTATATTAAAAATCGTTAAAAGGTTTAGGAATTGAAATATTTAGGACTGAATTAATCGTTATATAATAAGTTTATAACTTTTTGAAAACTCGGAAAAACATCCTAGATTGAGAGAGAGATTTCGCACAGTCATTACTCAAAAGACGAACCATTTCACTAGGAGGAGGAGTCAGATCTATTTTATATGGTCGTGAGTACTCTGAACTCGAGTGCACTTGTATCATAAAAGACTTATCAATTTAGTGTGGGGGTGCTTAGCTTGATGATGTACCTCGATTAGAGCCGCGTGCTAATTTCATGGGAATCCCTTTCTATTGGACTCATAAGACTATTAGGCTGCGTTTGGTTATCCGGATTTCTCAACAGGATAGAATTGGATAGGATATGATAAGAAATCCTGAGATTTCTTCATATCCTATCCACTGTTTGGTGGACTACGAATTTAAAATCGTATAAGATAATTTTTTTTTTTGTTATTCATGGGTCCGAAGGAGTAAGTGAAGGAAAAAAAAGTTGAGAAATTTTTTTGGTGAAAGCACACAAGGTGTGGGGATGAAGATGACGGTGAGTGGAGCGTAGAGTTTTTGGAAAAATAGGCATTAGAAATCCTATTCAGGACTATCCCACTCCCCCGGATTTTTTTATCCGAGTTATATCTGGTCTATATCCGACCTTATCCTATCCTAGACCACCACCAAACATAGGATAGGATAAAACATATCTTATCCTGGCTTTTATCCGGTAGACCAAACACAGCCTTAGGGGTGTGCAACTGGATCGGGTTTACCCGGGAACTGGACCAGACCACCTAAAAAATAGGTCCGAAAATCGATTCCATTTTTTGGGAACCGGTTGGAACTGGTCCAATTCCCGGTTTCAAGTGAAGACCTACCATGACTGATTTTGAAATCGGTTTTTAGTGTAGATCATATCATTACTATATTTTGGATTGTTACTTTTGGTGAATAGTAATTTTTATTGCTCATCATAGGGAATGTTGCTTTTGGCAGATAGTGATTTTTATATACATATTTTACTTTAAATCGTTTTATTGTTATTCATATTATTTTGCTAGAAAAAATGAAACCAGAAAAATGAATAAAAGAAAAATAGGTTCTTGGGTAGATCTTGAAATCGGATCAGAAAAATAAGGTAGGTTCTAAAACAAGTTCTGGGACAAACATGGTAGGTTTCAAATTTCAAAAATTGAGAATCGGTCATAACATGGTAGGCGTTCGGTCATAACATGACGGCATGCTCTCAGGTTTGGCAAATTTCAAATTTTGCCTTTGCCCTCATATCTTATTCGGATTCGAAATTCAATTCTCTCTTCACGACCATGCCGTTGGGGCAAGTCACTGTCCTTCGGGACCATCTTCGAAGGACGTTTTAATTTATTCCACGGGACCGTTGCATTTCATTTACACACTCTGGTCCAAAACACGAAATCGGTGGCGTTGCTCGTTCAATTAGTGAGCGAGTCTTGCATGCAAGAGAGAAGCACAAAATTCAAAGATACGGTGGCCTACCACCACCACCACCACACGACATCTGCAGATCCCTTTGAACAAGCAGCCTTGAAGAGATCTCTTTTCGAACGTCATCACGAGCTCTGATTAGGGTGGGTTTTTGTACCCAAGCTTTTTAATATCACTTCCAAAGGTACTGTCTTCTGGCTCTAGCATTTGCATTACGTGCTCTTGTTGACCGTTGCCTTGCCGCCCCCCGCTTACCTACTACGTTCAGAGAAATGAGAATCATTCTCCGTCATTCGATCCACCTCCTCCGGTTTGGAAGCTTGCAAAGATAGCCACTCGCGGACGCACCCGAAAAAGAACAAGAATTGCGGCTGCTGTGAGCTGCCGCCAAGTCGGTGGCAGCAAGTCACGACGGATCTGAATTGAAAAAAAGAGCTGGTGGAGCCAAATTTAATCACGTGAAGATTGAAGAGAGAAGAGGCGATTTTGCATTGCAGGGATTATTCTGTCGGTTTGGAGAAGTTGGGTTTTTTTGGGCGGCGGATGGTAGTGGTCGGTTCGGCGGTCCACCGTGACATCCACCACAAAAGTTGAATTGCGCAGTACTGAGCACTGTTGGCTCGCGTGATGATTGAAAAAGAAATGAGTTTCTCCATCGTGTCCTGTGAATTATGTGGGCTAGCTAGGTTACTCTCTTTAGAGATGGGCAAAAGATAATAATGATAAACTGCTTATCAAGATGGTCATTTCACAATCGAGTTCTATGCTAGCTTCCGACACTATACTATAGACTCACTGAATCTTAAAATAAAAGTCATCAACGTGTTTTAGTAACATGGGCAAAACTAAACATTTATCGTGCATATGATGGGTTATATAAATATCTCATATCACACGATTAGCTATTTCATTCATTTACCGCTAGATTGATAATCACCATGTACAAAATCACGAGTGAAGTCTCGGGATGGCCAGCTCATTGGTCTGCGTCGGCCTTCTCATTTGGTTTCTCTATCATCCCTCTACAACTAAAACCCAACTGAGCAATGCAAAGTACACTCTCTTAGTGCATTGCTACCTTCGCATTTTGGTCTTACGAACATAATTTACAAATCAAAATGGAAAGCATTAGCCGCGCTCATGGATATGATTCTCCGGGTGTAGGGAGGACAATCATTAGGGGGTGAATCCACAGAATATACACAAGGCATTGGGAAAAGTTTCTAGCGGTTGGTATTGAGAAAAAGCATGAAGGATGACCCCCACTAATCCAACCAAGTGTTGAGCATGAGATTCGAGATGTCCTTTCGGATCCTTGTCGCATGGACTAGCTACAGTTTAGCTAAGACACCATCCTTATGATCTTTAAAACCATAGTAAAGGTAATATCAGATTCAACAAACACAACAGATAGCTACAACCATGTAGAGGGTAGATTTTTGGGGAGTGAATGAGTGTTCTTCCTCACAAAGTCGAGACCTTCTCCCATGGTTTTCATGAGTGTTGTCACAGATTATAAGATAGAGATGTTCGCATTCTTATCTTCTTTTTGTTATTTAGTTGAGCAGATTCTGATATTCTTATTCTTAATATGTTCAAGAAGATGCTAAGACAAACAACATGAGGTCCAGCGCAGGTTTGTATCTGGCTATGCTCCCATGTGATTGAGGATGTGGCTGAGGTTTCTCTTTGCTGGCTGGCCGACCAAATTGACTCATCGTTGATTGCCATTTTCTTTTCATGGGACCTACTCTTGTTCCTTGGCCACACAGAGAGAGAGAGAGAGAGAGAGAGAGAGAGAGAAGGGTTTGGCCTTTATTCGAACCCTAATTAATACAGATGGTCACTGTTGGCATTTGAACTAAAATATGCCCGTTGGTCTTGACCATATGTGGCAATGGAGGCAGTTCAACAACCATCCTCATCCCCACTTGTCTACAAAGTCATATGATTTTACTACCTAATGGCATCACCACAGTTCACAAGAGTCTTTTGCTTACGGAAAAAGCATGAACTTTTATGACTTTGGCAGGTCTTTTGGCACTTTGGGATGGAGTAAGAGATCATGGCCAATTCATGCATGTGAAGGAAAGTGGCGATTTTTTAATATAAATCTAAATTCCTTATCGAATTCATACGTACTTCCCACTCATTACTGGCTAATCTATAGTGTCTACACAAATAATGCACCGAAGGCTATGGCATTAGGGTTTGCAAGAAAAGGGGAAAAAGAAAGGCTATATTATTAGGAGTAGCCAAGTTGCAATGCCAGAATTTATGCTCTACCATAGATGATTAGAGCGAAGGGTTTATGATTTTCAAAGAAGTTGAATCCTACTTCTCTGACATATATGTATAGGTTTATTAGGTTACCTAATATTTTATGGGAGTGCTTAGTCTTTTTGTTTGCTAGAATGGGAGTGCTTAGTCTTGAAAGAACAAGAACCCTGAGAGATCTCCAGAAGAAAGAAGGGTTTGCTTAAAGCTTTGTTCAAGAATTGAGGAAAGTGAAAGAAAATAAAATTATGAAGGCAGAAATTAGAAGAAATGGAGATGAAGTGCAAGAATACTGACTCCCAAAGTCTTTTTATTTGTTCGCGAGAAGCTAAAGTTTATTTACTTTAACTTTTAAGACAATCAATTTAAATAATATTATTCTATTCGCAAGAGTCATAAAAATAATTGTGATGACAATAGATACTAATATATACTTAAACCTTTTTAATCCTTTTGAGAAATTCATATGATAAAAAAAGGATGAAAGTTAAAAGGGTAATTTCATTTTTTATCCTTATGTCCCATGACTCTTAATATATGCAATAAAGTCTTATAAGTCTGATGTTCAATGAAGTCCTTCGGTTAGCAAAGATCGGGAATTCCAATTAAATTGATGATGTCTCATTCTACCTTAGTTTTTTCACGGTTTGTTACCGTTTCAACTTATTTGCTCCACCAAATCAAATGGTTATTTAAAATTTTGCGATTAACAAATTAGCAGCTGCCTTTCCCCGAGTATATGGCATAACATATCAAAATAAAAAATGCACACATAAGTCTAGTCATCAATTTGATTGAAATTTCTGAATCTCCAGTCATCGAAAGATTATATTAGACAACAGACTAAAGTTAGAGAGTATTTGATTGCACAAATTAACGGTCACAAGATTCAATTGCACAATTTACATAAGTTATAGGCATCTAAAATGCAGTAAAAAGTCGGGATAATGATATGAATAATCTCTAAATTTTTACTGAATATGCAATATTATAATTTCAAAGTTCAGATATTATATTATATTTTAGGCTAAATTTCAATGATCACGTTACATGAGCCAAGTTCATGAATTGTACTGTCATTTTTTGCTAAATAGTCCGACTAAATATTCATTGGAGGTCCTCTCATTGTAACATCTGGAAACTCACCCTGCAAAATGCAAATCACATGGTCAAGTTGCCGAGTTGTCAAGCTTTGCTTACACAACACTCCTGCGTCCCACTCTCTGTAGAAATCTTCCACTGTAATCAATGCCATCCCTCTCTCTCTCTCTCTCTAAATCTTCGAAGCCATTGAATCCGAACAGATTTAGCAATGAATGGAGATGATAAAGGTAAACATCACAATGATGTCATTTACACTATTTTCAACTTTCACCTCCCACTGTCCCCATTCATTTTCCTCTTTCTTCTAGTGTGCGTGGCTTTGGCCGGTCCCCTACCCTCCCCAACGTTCAGTTCCGCCAAGCCATCTTCAGCCACCCATTCCGCCGCGGTGTCGTCTCTTTCTTTGTCCAACGAAGAAGTCTAGAAATTTCAAAAGCCAACTCTTTTTGGAAGAGCGTGCCCAAGAAAAAAAAAATTTCATATGAGTCGTGTTAATAAGTGCTCCGGCAATGCTAATTACAATCGCTAAGAAACAATCACAAGATTTTGTTACCAAATGCTTCGGGGACTATGGTAAAAGCCTAAAAGGTGACTTTGACAATGTTTTACCAAGCCATTTTAACTCTTCTGAAATCGCTTGAGTGAAAATTGTGGTGTTTGACAAAACTTTTTTGGACCATTAATAAGTTAAGGAAGGCAATTTCCCTCTATTACTAAAAACTATATCACATTATGAAAAACACATTTGTAATTCCAAAATACCCTCATCTTCTCCTTCAATTTGGAGTTGTTCATCGTTGAAAAAGAGATAGGTTTTCTTGCAATGTTTAGACACCTAAAAATTGTCCTAAGAACACCGACAAACAAGAATTATTGGGTGAGCAAAACCCTTTGGAAAGGCGTAGCACCACCTCTTGGCTCTTCACTAAAGTTATAATTTCTTCAATATTCATCTATATAATTCAAAACCCTTCTTTTTATTTTTACACTATTTCGGAACCATTGCAACCTGGTACACGATTCTCCAAATTGGAGAAACTACTTGGGGAACTCCTTTTGGAGAAGAAAAAAATGAGAGCAAGTTCCGCAGTTCTTGGGTAAAAGAGTGGTCCACGTGAAGATCCTCATCGAACTGTGGAATGCGATTTACAACCAGCAAAACCGAGAATATAAAGAAAATGGTGTTCATCATTCAACGGGACAGCAAAGAGTCTATGACATGGACGCGAGCCAAACCACGTGAAAGGTCGTTCTAGGCTCAATCTCTGCACTGGCCATTTAGCCACTGCTTTTTCAAGTTGCTACCGATGATGATGATCAGTGCAGTGTTGTGCAGAGAGTGCAGCAGATTGAGGGATTGAGCTGGGTTGATCATCGTCATCAATACGAAGCAGCGACTAACCCCACACGGTTTCCCATGCCTTTCTCCAACCTGTGATTCATCAGTGAATCTTGCTCCGTCTGAGCGATTTACTGTGAACCGCTTTACTGTTCCTAGATACATGTAAATAGAGCTTTCTGACAGCATCTGAGGGCATGCAACTTGCTTTCTCCTTTGGTAACTCTCTCTCGATGAACCAGAGTTTAATTCACCCAGTCTTCCTGGCTCTTTCTTGGATACTAGTTGCATGTAAATGTGGTGTATTTTAGACGAGAAGGACACGTTATAGAGGCTTTTAAGTATCTTCTGATCCTAAATTAATCATCATGTGCAAAGCATTACTATTTTTTAAGGGAAAAGAAATGAGAAAATTCATAACACTTACAATTATTGATTGATTACATGTAGATATTATCTAAATGTTGTTTTCAGAACTATAAAATTTGTACCCGTATAATTCAGTATACATAGCTTTTTCACTATTTGAAAACACTCCATTTTGTTCGCCCAAAAGTAATAAATTGCATTGGTTTTTTGGGAAATCATTTTCACATATGAACTAATGCCTCAGTATTATTGATCACGTTGACGAGTGCTTTGGACATTTGTGAAGCTTATTTTATATGAAAAAGTCTGGTCTCACAAATAGTAATTACACATAAATGAGAAACCCATTTATGGTTCAGCTCTTCTTATATAGATATTGGCCAAAGAAGCGCCAGATTCATGTTTTTTTGGGGCTAAATTCACAGGTAGTCACTGTTCTTTGCCGTCAATTTTCAATGAATTGGCTATATTTTCGTTTTTAATTGTAAGCATTTGCGGTTGATCCTCAAAACCTTTTCCATAGCCAAAGCTGATGTGTTTGTCAAACGTGACAAGTCTCTTAATTAACTGAGCTAGCAATTAGCATGCGGTGCTTACACGTAAAATTTCGATTTTCACTACATGCATGAAACCCTATGATTATCAGAAGAAGAACGTCCGGCTTCTTCCAAAGAACCCACACATAAGCGAATCTAATAGATGGATCGGGCATCGGTGAGTTGAAGTTCAATGAAGCAAGTGAAAATGACTAGCAAGATAAAGTGATCTCATGCCAAATTAACTAGGTTTTTCATTTCTTTCCACGGTCCTTCCCAAATTCTATAAGGAAACTACACGAAAAAGGTTACGAAACTCGATCCTGTTATCGGTCTCTACCGTCTACGTGCAGGCGATTAGGAATCAAGCATAATGATGCCGTCTAATGACTCGACGGATCAAGATCACAGGAGTCTCAATAAACATAAAATAGATTACTGCAAACAGAGTGCAGGCAATTAGGAATCAAGCATAATGATGCCGTCTAATGACTCGACGGATCAAGATCACAGGAGTCTCAATAAACACAAAATAGATTACTGCAAACAGAAAAAGTAAGCAAGAAAGACAGAGAAACAGAAGGTGAAAAAATCAAAGAGAGATACGAGTGCGGTTCGTACGGGACTGCGACTGTGAGGTCGAGAATGAAATGGCAAAAAGCAAAAGAGATTGGCGAAGGCGAGAGATGATGATGGTGATGATGAGTGGGAGGTCGCGTGGTGCGGTCAGTAGGGTCGGTGTGGTGGAAAGCGAAGCGCAACGAAAGATTTGTTAATTGGCATTTTCAGGGGTGCAATTTGCAGTAAAATACACTTCACGGGATCATCAATCGGAAAAAGCGCAATCTGTTTTTGCCGGCAAAAACGTGGTCACAAACCCCAAAAGAAAAATAAAAAATACAAAGTTAGATGATTTGATTGTTGTTCTTGTTGTTATTATATTTTTTTGGGGCCAATTCCCTAAAAAACCTTCAACTTTAGCCTTTGTCCCAATTATATCCCAAACTTTTTTTTGTCTCATAAAAAACCCTAAACTTTTACTTTTGTCCCAAATCTACCCAATCAACTTTTCGGCCAATTTTTTAATATTATTTTTTATTTTTTCGAATTTTTTTATTTTTTATTTTATTTTATTTTTCCTTTCCTTTATTTTTTTTTTGTTTCCTCCGGCCAGTCGCCGGTGCGGCGACCGGCCGGAGGCTGGGGCCGGCGAGGTCGGCCCCGCCGACCGCGGGCGAGGCTCCGCCCCGCCGGCGTCTGGCGAGGCTCGGCCCCGCCGGCGCCTGGCGAGGTCGGCCCCGCCGTTGCAGGGCGAGGCCGACCTCGCCAGTCGCCGGCGAGGCCGACCTCGCCAGTCGCTGGCGAGGGTCCGGCGAGGCTCGGCCCCGCCGGCGCCTGGCGAGGTCGGCCTCGCCGGGGCCTGGCGAGGCCGACGGCGCCAGGCGCCGGCGGGGCCGAGCCTCTCTAGCGGCCGACCTCGCCGGCCCCAGCCTTCGGCCAGTCGCCTCACCGGCGACTGGCCGGAGGAAACAAAAAAAAATAAAGGAAAGGAAAAATAAAAGAAAAGAAAAAATAAAAAAATTCGAAAAAATAAAAAATAATATTAAAAAATTGGCCGAAAAGTTGATTGGGTAGATTTGGGACAAAAGTAAAAGTTGAGGGTTTTTTATGAGACAAAAAAAAGTTTGGGATATAATTGGGACAAAAGCTAAAGTTGAGGGTTTTTTAGGGAATTGGGCCTATTTTTTTGTGGAATGCACAGTCATATGATTCTACAAATTGTTCTAAATGTAACAGGGTTAAGACAACAAAAGTCTCCAAACTGGTACACTTACGACAAATTTATCAAAAACAAAATTTTGACCAATAAAAATCCAAACTGATAATCTTGTGATAAATTTACCCTCAATCAGTTGATCAATTTGGGGTTTTTTGCTACCGTCATCATGTGTCATTTGCGTTAGCAAATTTAATAGTAAAATTTGACGGAAGTTAATGAAAAGTAAATTTATCACAAATATATCAATTTGGGGTTTTTCATGGTATTAACCCAATATAAGAACACTTGCATATGAATGCAAAGGATAGAACATCATGATTAAACTTAAAAGAAAATGAGGGTAAGGTTAGGTCTACAGAGAATTGCATAAAAGATCGATTTATTGAGCGACATGCGTTTACATTATGAATAAGCTTTAAAGTTTTCAACATGATTTGTTATTTTAATGACGTATGAATTTGGATAAAATTAGCACTACTCAAAAAGAATAAAAAGAACAAAAAAGAAAGAAACAAAAACTCTAAACGTCATCAACTTCTCTCGACGATGCATATATACCCCCCTTCGTCCCATGGACACCTTCACTTCCCACACGCAATAGAGAAATCTCTCTGTCTCTCTGTCTCTCTCTCGCTCTCTCTCTCTCTCTCTCTCTGTGAGTCGCCAAGAACGCCAGCAGAATGACGAAGGAAGTGGCGGAGCATGGCTCGTTCTCGGCTAAGGACTACCACGACCCCCCGCCGGCGCCGCTGATAGACCCGGTGGAGCTGGGCAAGTGGTCGTTCTACAGGGCGCTCATCGCCGAGTTCATCGCCACCCTCCTCTTCCTCTACATCACGGTGCTGACCGTGATCGGGTACAAGAGCCAGATCAGCGGCGGCGACGCCTGCGGCGGAGTCGGCATCCTCGGCATCGCCTGGGCCTTCGGCGGAATGATCTTCGTCCTCGTCTACTGCACCGCCGGAATCTCAGGTGATCCGTCGCTCTATATTTCTTAACCACGCGACATATTTCAACCTTTTCAAGTCGACTGATTTCTACTTCGATTCGGTTGATGAATGACTTAGGTGGTCACATCAACCCGGCGGTGACGTTCGGGCTGTTCCTGGCGCGGAAGGTGTCGCTGGTGCGAGCCATAATGTACATGGTGGTTCAGTGCCTGGGTGCCATATGCGGAGTCGGCCTGGTCAAGCTCTTCCAGAAGTCGTACTACGACCGGTTCGGCGGCGGAGCCAACGAGCTCAGCGCCGGGTACAAGACCAGCGTCGGGCTGGGCGCCGAGATCATCGGCACGTTCGT
This sequence comes from Syzygium jambos, assembly GCA_031216235.1. Taxonomy (NCBI): domain Eukaryota; kingdom Viridiplantae; phylum Streptophyta; class Magnoliopsida; order Myrtales; family Myrtaceae; genus Syzygium; species Syzygium jambos. The sequence continues at coordinate 5,903,023 of CM062229.1, read as the reverse complement.
GCTGGTCTACACCGTCTTCTCGGCCACCGATCCCAAGAGGAGCGCCAGAGATTCCCATGTTCCGGTAATGGACGATACACACACGTTTCCTTAATCTCCTCTCTGTTTCTTATATTATTAGGGTTGACATCGTAACTAATGCTGGGAGTATCTATGTCCCTTCCTTTACATGAGTATGTTTCCAGGCGATTGCTATGTTGCGCATCACTAACGAGAGTTGACACACAATTTCAAATTTGGAAAAAGAATTTGTAAATTGCTGTGACCTATAATCACTATAATGGATACATACAATACTCTCTCATCAGGGTTATTTAGGTGAAGAGTTGAGAAAGGTATCTCTACCTAATTCACTCTTGAGAAGAACTATAAAATAAATTATTCTATCGGCATTAGTTAGTACTTGATGAATGTTAATGTGCTAAGTTTTTTTTTTCTACCCATAGCTGTCTCCGAAGCCCGGGATAGCACTTTACTTGCTCAATAATTCATATTTGTAGCAATGAAATACAGTTGTTCTTCCTCAGGAGAGAAATGATTGAATAGGAGTATCTTTGCTCGCAAAGAGCTGAATGAGCAAAGGAAAGAATTCATGTACAAGAGAAAGCAAGTAGATTTTATTTCTTATTACTAGAAACTTAAACGATTGTAGGGTAAAAGTGATTTCAAGTCAATTTTCAAAAATAAGACATGTGATACAAGTTGACAATTATCCTGATGACCTAAGTTACTAATTTGTCCATCTTGCCTACTTTAATAATACATTTTTACAGAGGATTTGCTCATTTCAAAGGAATTGTAGAGAAAAGTTTGAAGTTGAAAATCGTATAGCAGAAATTTTCACTTTTTTTCCCTCTAATTATTTTCTTGCTGGTATGGTAAATGAAAGAAGTCCAAATTTTTTGTGATACCGACAGAAATAACTTTCTTTTTCCCTCTTTTTTTTCTTTTTCTTTCTAGTCACTTTTGCTGTAATTATTATTACGCAAGTCACGCATGAACCGATGCATATCATTGCTCCGATCCAATCTCATGAACATGTGATATCCACTGGGTGGGGGGACGATATCCACAGCATTCGCTGGCTCTGCAGTGAAATAAATCCTGCCTGTTTCTGTGTGTGGTTGATATTATAGAGCTTCCTAGTGGTTGATATCCACAGCATTCGCTGGCTCTGCAGTGAAATAAATCCTGCCTGTTCCTGTGTGTGGTTGATATTATAGAGCTTCCTAGTGCAAGAGTCACCTAACTTTCGTCCTCGTCTTTGAAAAGTAGACTATTCCTTTGCCTTTCGCTGCCAATTGACGTGCCCTTTCGACATCTTTCTTGACTGGAAAGAGTGGCTTCTTTGATCTCTTGCAATTTCTTTCATGCATTAACTTTGTAGGCAAATGGTGTCGTTTTCCATATTGGCAAAGTTAGAGGGAACTTTTTGATTCGTCGCATCTCCCATATGTCGAATTTGGCATCTTCTTACAGTTTCTTCTTTTTTTTCCCAATTGATTGACTTTGTTCCATGGAACGTACAGCATACATAATATGCCTAGGATTGTCCTGAACATGAACAATTGTTTCTTACGATGGGTGTCTTTCCTTTGGGATGAATCTTTGGAAAAGGTTTTGGCTCCTCTGCCAATCGGATTCGCGGTGTTCATGGTTCACTTGGCCACCATTCCCATCACCGGAACCGGTATCAACCCGGCGAGAAGTCTCGGCGCTGCTGTTATCTACAACAATGATAAGGCCTGGGATGATCAGGTTAAATCAATTCATTGCTCTACAACCTCTCTATTTTATTTTTCAGAAAAATGAAAAGATTTACCATTTTTTTCCCCAATTCACTGCATTTTACTGATAATGTCGTTTTTGTTTTCGTTGAGTTTCAGTGGATCTTCTGGGTAGGACCATTCATTGGGGCAGCCATTGCAGCTTTCTACCACCAGTTCATATTGAGGGCAGGAGCAGTTAAAGCCCTTGGATCATTCAGGAGCAACTCTTAGTCTATTTTCAAAATTTATCAATGCCCTCCTCCTTCTAATTGTTCTCTGACGAAGGAAAACAAAAGGACAAAAAGAGAGAGGGAGAGAGATAGAGATTTGGAAGGAGATCGTGATGAAGTCACATGGTGGTGGGGCACTTGCTTTTATCATGCATGTGTTCGAAAGTTCATGGAATGTGGGAAAAAAAACTGTAGAGAGATGGAAAATCCTTGTGTTATGATTGAGGGGGGGAACATGTATCTGTTGTCTTTCTTCTTTGTATGCTGTGCACTACATTCATATGTGAATTCTCTCTCCTGTGTCGTTGTTTATCTTCTGTTGGTGCTCTCTCCCTTATTCTCCACCTTCTTGTTTTTTTGGCTGCAAATCTTCTTTGTTCTGTTCAAATGTCAAAGAGTAGTTCAAAACCCTTAGAAGGATTTTCTCTTATAGGTTGTCCGAACTAATAAATTTCTGACGGTCCGATGCCAGCCACAATTTTTAACCGAGGAAAATGGGACACTGATTCGACCGGTTCGAAATTTTATTCCCTTTGCATCGTTGCTTTGGGATTCCAAGCACCACCCTCCAGGACCAAAAATCAAAACTTTGCGAGATCTAGCAACGACCCAACAAAATCAAGAACCACGTAAAAATCAAGAATCTAGCAAACAAATAAGAAAGGAGCCGAAATTCAAGTGCACCTGAAGAGTTCCAGAAGCTTCGAAAGAGCCGAGCTGGAAGAGAGGCGATCTGCGACAGCTCGCCTTAGCGGCTCAGGCCGCTTCTTCGCTGAGGAAGTCCTCAACCTCGAAACGCCAAAAACATGGGGGCTGTTAACACTAGAATTGGTGGTGCCCCGAGCTGCTTGTCAAGGGGCTGAAGGTGGAGGACATGGATGTGTTTTTGTGAGGAAAATCGTTTAAAAAGTTTTAAACTATCGCATGGCAATCAATTCAGTCTTAAGTTTAATCATAAATTTTTTAAAGATTTTTCAATATAGTCATTTCGGTCAATTTTAACGAAAATTGCTGATGTAACGGTTTAGTCAGCGCCGGCCGGATGTTCTACGTAGAATGGTCGACGCTGATGTGGATGATTTTGACAATTTTTTTAAATTTTTTTCTTGTCATGTCTTTTTGTCCTTTTTCTTTTCCTTAGTGAGGCCCACGCTCACCCACTAGGCGAGGGCATCACGACCCTCCCTATGGCCGGTCTTGGCGATGGCTGATCACTAGCCACAGGTGAAAAGGAAAAGATTAAGGGGAAAAATATAAAAAGAAAAGATAAGGAAAGGAAAAAAGAAAAAAAATTTAAAAGAATTGCAAAAATCGTCCACGTAAGTACTACTGGTTGTATTATGTCGAACGATCGACATATACAATTGCGATTTCTGATCAAAATTGGCTAGAAGGATTACATTATTAAATCGTCAAAAGATTTATAACTAAATTAGCCAAATTAAAAAGTTTAACACTGAATTGGCCACTGTACGATAGGTTTAACACTTTTTGGACAATTTTTTCGTGCTATGCAGTATCCTATTCTTCCCCAAGATGCTTGTAGGCCTTCAATGGTGAGATTCAAGCGAAGTCACGATATAAAGTGAGAGTGAGTGTGCATGTTGAGTTTGTCCGTTGCCTTTACATTTGAACAACTATGATAACTACAGTTTTTTTTTTGCTAGAAACTATGATAACTACAGTTGGTTGTGCGAAAGAGAGAACTTTGGGGTTAGATTTAGAACGAAGTTGGAGGTTTTTCTTTTTTCTTTTTATGGTGTCTTGAATTTCGATTATTTGTATATTAGCTGTATGAATTGGCATAAGTTTACGAGGTTTGCTGTCAGAAAAGGAGAGAGAGAGAGAGAGTGTGTGTGTGCTTTAATGTGTTTACGGACTGTTTTGAATTAGTGGAAATCCCATCAAGCCAGTTATAAAAAGTTTTCTGACAGAAAAAAAGATTTAGGAAAAATACGAAACCGAATAAGCCAGTCCTCAGGTTTCCAACTTTAAAACCTATGACTGACAATGGACTGTCCATTTTTTTTTAATATTAGGACTGTTATGTGCTCATTTCTCGTTTTAAAACATTGGAAATTTCATCAAGCCAGTCACGAAAAAGTATTCCGATTATATATATATATATATATATATATATATATATATGAATACGGACATGCAAATCTCTGGGTTTCGAACTTTAAAATTTGCGACCGACAATGGACCGTCCATTTTTGTAAAATAAGGGGAGTGTTATGTGCTCATTTCTCTTTGTTTAGCTTCTTTCTTGCCTCTCCTCCCTTTCAAGGACGAAGGCCAGGGAGAACTTTCCAAGCAAAGAGAGCTTAGTCGAAACAAATTGCACGCGATATCATCTGCTTTCGTTGTCGAAGGCATGGGTACAATTCACTCACCATCAATGGAAAACATATGGATATCACTTTTGGTATTTGAATACGAAAAGTTAGGTTATTCTTTCACATGACTGACTATGTTTTTATTATGAAAATTATCCTATAGTCTTCTCTAGGGAGTGGAATTAATGACTGAATGTGACCCCTTTTTGGACGTAATGTTTACAGTGTTGATGACCTTCATGAAGGCATGTATCACCTAAATTTTTGCCTTGAAAAGAAATTTTGTGGAAGTCTTCACAAGTAGAATAATGGGAGGTTAGGTAGTGCTCAGCTGTTGGATGATGCAGCAATCTTAGGGTCTAAACAAAGTTTGGACGGCGGGATGCGATTGGTTCTTTCCTTAATGGAGAGAGAGAGATGTATGATCATCCTTATTATGAACAATCTTTGCCAAGTCAAATGTGGCAGGTATTTACTCCACAATTTGGCGACAAAGTTGTGACCTCTTTTTCACTTGAAAAAATGGATATTTTGCATAGCACCTGAGGAAGTTTCGATGGATCGAAAACGAACTATTCCGAATGTTTATTGTAAAAAGCATAAATTGAGTAATTAAGAATACAACGCCGGCGTAAGCGTGGAGTATAGTAGCAAAATTGTTTATTTTAAATGGGATGACACTAGGGTTGCGAATGCATTTAAGATAAGATACGTAGTTGGTTTAAACAAATTTTTGGCTTTGAGACGCACGATCGCCTTCCCAAAGTCAATAATTTCCCTTTGAAAGTGAGGAAAACTATTACATGCATGCCTCTAAAATATAATCCATTATCCGACCCAAAAAAATAAATAATCCATTTGCCTCTAGATGATGAATAATTTAAATTAGGAAGCATAAGGCCCCAAACACTATGTTTTTGTGACTGTTTGTGTCGCCACTAAAAGGGTAGCATCAAAATCAAAAAAGAATTTGCTTCTAGATAATATAAGATCATTTAAAATAACTGATATTTTTTATAGTGGGTTTCTATACTGGGTGACGATTTATCTATTCACTGAATTAAACAGCATGAATTAAACTCTCTTTCACGGAGAAAATAAAGAATTTCTTCACCGTAAAGGAAAAAAAAATGAAGCTAAAATGGAAATTTTCCTTTTAGAATTAACCCTAAGGCTCCATTTGTTTCTTGAAAAATGAATAATATAGAAATTTTTTTCCTAAAAATAATCGCTTGAAATAATTAGTCCATGAAAATTAATCGAAAACAATTTTTATCTCTAAACATTTTCGTGGTTGATGAAATATATAAGAACAATCCACTTTAAAAAAATATTTTCTAAATAATTTTCCACGAAACAAATCTACACCGAGTAATCTTTTCCACTAATGAGCGCTACCATTATAGCTTCTACACGAAGAAAGAAGCAATTGTGATTGCGCCATGGGCCAATGAAGAACTAGGCCTTCAGTCCAAAATAATTCTAGCCTACACTATTGGCAAATCGCTTGCGCAAACGGCTCATCCTTATTGATAAAACAGTAAAAATAATCTCTTTTCAACCCTCTTTGGTACAAAGCAAGCGTTAATTGCACCTCAATCAGCAGCTAAGTCAGACATGTTTGATTAAGTTCTTAAACTGATTGAGTTTGACCAAAAAACGAAAAACCTGATCGAGCATTCTCCGACCAATTTTGCACCTGAAGTTGCCCGAAAATCCTTAATTTTTTTCATAGAAAAAATAGGAGGAACACTGTCATTATTCTCTGAAATCACGGGTACCGAATTGAAATTGGCCCCAAAACTTTACGTTATGTTTCATAATGTTAGTTTCACTATTTTATCTTCACGTCATACTGTGAGATGGTGGATATATAATTGACAAATTTGGATATAGTGGGTATAAAAGTCCAATCGTCAGGTCCTAAGGTAATTGCACAAACCATGAATGAATTATTGGTTAAGCCCAAAATTCAGGTCCAAGGTAATTGGCGTTGCATCGGTGCTTAATTAGGTGGCTATCTTTAGTTACATATATATTATCTTATGTGTTTGTCAGTTCATTAGTTTATAAGTAGGTGTTGTAGCAAATTAAAGTTTGTAGAATTTAAATTTATTTTAAAAATTATAGAAATTATCCAAGTCAGCACCGGTTATAGGATGACTGGCATCCATGCTAGCAATTTTCGTTCAAAATTGGTTGGAAGAACCGAATTGACAAATTGTCACAGGGTTTAAAATTTGATTGGCCAAATTAAAAGATGTGGGACTGAATTGGCATGGGAAAATTGTCTCAAAAGTCATAAACTTACTATACTTTTGTCAATTCAGTATTAAACCTTTAAAGTTTGTCAGTTCAGTCCTAAACCTTTTCACTTCTTGCCAATTCAGCTTTAAATTTTTTCACTTCTTGCCAATTCAGTCCTAATCCTTTTCACTTCTTACCAATTGAGTTCATCTGGTCAACGCTGATGTGGCAATTTTTAAATTTTTTTTTGATTTTAAAATTTTTTTTGCCCTTATTCCCTTTAGCCGGTCCGGCGATCGACAACCAGCTATAGGTGCAAGTCGGTTCTTACCAATTGAATCCATCCGGGCAACGTTGACGTGGCAAATTTTAAAATTTTTTTTGATTTTTTTTCTTTTTTCTGCCCTTCTTCCCTTTAGCCGGTCCGGTGACCGATGACTGGCCAGAGTCGCGGGCCGGCGAGGTCGAGCCTTGCCCAGCCAAGGCGAGGCTAGCCTCACTGTCACTGGGCGAGGTCGGCCTGCTAGCGGCAGGTGAGGCTCACCCTTGCCGGTGGCTGGCGGGGGCTAGCTTCGCTAGAGGCCAGTAAGGTCAACCTTGTCGCCCAAAGGGAAGAAGGGAAGAAAAAAAAAGAAAAATATATTAAAAAATTTGAAAAAAAATTAAAAAATTGCCATGTTAGTGCTGGCCGATCAAAATTGGCCGGATGTACTCAATTGACAAGAAGTGAAAAGGTTTAGGACTGAATTGATAAACTTAAAAGGTTTATGACTGAATTGGTAAAAATACAATAGATTTAGGACTTTTTGGACAAGTTTTCCAAATTAGCACATGTACAATAGGTTTGGATTTTTTATGGTATTTTTCCTCGAAGACCTGCCGACTAATTAACTCTTACTTCATCATCGAACTTTCTCCCAAAATCATCTTTTAGTTTTTGGCTTTTGCTCAGCGTCCCTCTTAACGATCGAAGTTCTTCGTCCCATCTCATCGTCTTTCTCGCCTCAGAACATTTTTAAATTACACACGCCCTTCAAAATTCACGTCATAAAAGTCCCCAAAGCTTCTCAGTTTACCTTTGTGTTTCACACCAAAATGATCGTGGCCAAAGTTCTCCACTCAATACTCTTCTCCTCAATCATCCTTCTGGGCACGGCGCCCGCTCCTTCTTCTTCGCAATCGCCACCGGCCCCGTTATTCGCAGCCGGACCGCTCGGACCGACCGTGCAGATCCCGCCAGCCCCGTTATCCGCGGCAGAGCCGCCGGGACCAACCACGCAAACCCCGCCGGCTCCGTCGCCGGGGGTATCTTTTGGTGGATATGCGGAAAGGGTGAGAGGTCCAGAGTTCGATGAACAAGCAGAGACGTATGGCTTCTTAAGGGCCCGTTTGGTAACGTGCCAAATAGTAAAAATTTCTGTTCTTTTGTTCCCAGAAATAGTTTGGGAACAGAAATGCGTTTGGTAAACGCATTTGTTCCCGGGCACATTTTTGCAAAAACTTGTGCCGAGAAACAGTTTTGGAAGAGAAACAAGAAGTAAAAAAAAGTTGCTTCTTGTTTCTCGGCAAAATTTTGAGAATCAGTTTTTTTTCTTTTTTTTCTTTTCTTATTTTTGTGTTCTTCTTCGTTGGACTTGGCCGGCCGCCGGACGCCGGCGACCGGCCACAGCCCAGGGCCGGCGAGGGCGTCACGGCCCTCGCCGGCCGCCGGCGGAGGCGAGGGTCGCCCTCGCCGGCGAGGGCGAGGGCTGGACCCTCGCCGCCTGGGCGAGGCGGCCCTCGCCGTCGCGACCCACGGCGAGGTCGGCTTCGCCGTGGGTCGCGACGGCGACCCTCGGCCTCGCCCAGATCTGGCGAGGCCGAGGGTCGCCGTCGCGACCCACGGCGAAGCCGACCTCGCCGTGGGTCGCGACGGCGAGGGTCCAGCCCTCGCCCTCGCCGGCGAGGGCGACCCTCGCCTCCGCCGGCGGCCGGCGAGGGCCGTGACGCCCTCGCCGGCCCTGGGCTGTGGCCGGTCGCCGGCCGCCGGTCGCCGGCGACCGGCCATGGCCAAAGAAAAAAATAAATAGAAAGAAAAAAAATTAAACAATTCAAAATATTATTAAAATATTATTTGGGAACAGAAATTTTGTATAGTTTCCAAACGCATTTCTATTCTTTTCCACTTTAGGAACAGAAATTTTGTGTAGTTTACCAAACGCCTTAAAATACCTAGAAATTGTTTCCGGGCACAGAATAAAAAAAAATCATTTCTGTTCAGAAATTGTTCCGGGGCGCAGAATGGTTCTCATGCGCACCCTAAGTGGACTCGACAGGAAGCAAAAGGCCGGGGCGGTGCTGATGGTCTTGGGTGGGTCTGGCCTTTTAGTTTATGGAGGGTGGATGGTGTGGGAGAAAGTTAGACCGGCGAGCTCAAGGAGGAGGAGGTTCGGCCCTCTTGGTCAGCCGAGGAAGATGTGGCTGGGATAAAAGTAGGATATTACCATAAAATTTGTCTTAATTACATAAGGAATTTTGTTATGACATATGAGATTATATAGTTTTCGAGTTCCTATGGGCTTTTTATTTTTGTCCTCGACCGAGCAACGATTAGAATTGTTCGTATTTTCAAAGCACAAAGAATGGCTCTTGACAAGCGTTTTAGGGGCACTCTTCAACATTTCCCTTTTTACAGTTATTTATATGGTTCTTTTCGTGATGTATTTTCAAGTTCCTTATGCTCCTAATCACGAATCAGCAACTATGTTAACATTTTATTTGTTATGCATTTTTATTACTTCGCGTGGATCTTGGTCGCCTGGTCGGGTTGATATTATTGTGCTCAGTTCCATTCAATTTACCCTGTTATGGTAACGGTTAGTGCTTATAAAAATAATCCGGTTTTTCTTTATCGCGTACTTTTCTTAGAAATAATGTTGGACATACCTAGAAATGACACATTTATCTTGAAAAACGTGGAAAAAAAAATGAAAGGTTTGCATTGCTTTGCCATCGTGAATGCACCGCGCCGATGTGAGGATGAACCCTTAAGATCCTACACGGAGGTGGATTAATCAAGGTGCACAAAAGCCGACCTGAACACTACTCGATTGTTAAACAAGAAAAATAGAGAAAGAAAAATAATATCCGGTCCAATGCACATTTGAGTTGGCTCGGTTATGTTTACGTAAACAATTTCCTTTTGTTTTTCAAAGCAGAAAGATAATTTTCCATCAAAAAACCGTTTTGTTGATTACGTATAAAAGCGATTATTTCAAAAATAAAGCCGGTGTTTTAAAAGTAGCAATTTTTGCTTCTCATAATCACGAAAGTAATTCTTAGCATGTTTAGTTTAAAATGAAGAGAAGTTTATCTATGCCCGGCCAGTATTCTATTTCAGAACCTTTATTTTCTTATTTTTCGCCACAAAATAAACAAGAACTATTAGCACTCAAATTTTTCCGTGCGGGATAAAATAACAAATTCAAATCATAATTGCATATCATTACCAGTCGTAGCAATCTCTTTCATATAACATGATAACAAACCTCCTCTTGAGATTCACCCATTGATCTTGGAATGTTTTCCTTATTTAATAAGCAATTCGATTCATTCTTGTCCTCTCCATTGCCATCCAATAAGCTTGATGAGAGCCGTACATTATCCAAGCCCTTTTAGCTCCGACGATCACTCCCCGCCCTCATAAGATTGGGTAGACCACAGACTTTCCTTGAATCACCCACTTAGTGGAAGAAACCGGCTCTGATGCCATTTGTCATAGGTCAACAGATTCTTAGCCTTTGAATAGCCCGTGCGGTGCTTAGTGAGCTGAGAACTATAGGCCAGCATTCCTTCTAAGATTGTTCTAAAGAATAATATGGCGAATCACATCGTTTCATCGGATCATACCATGCCTAATTTAGCTCAGATATCTAGTCTCTCAAGCAAGACATATTGAGTACTTCAACATAATAATTGGTTCTACCTACCATGACCTCATCAAGAGAGCGATATTAGCTCTCTACTAGTTTGTGCACGGGAGGTCATTTATGCTTTTGGAGCTCCTTAAAGTTATATATGTTTTATCCTAAAATTCTTAGCACAAACGTGCGGATGCCACTCCTATCAACTAGTTGTATCATCTCTTTTGCACTATTCACTATTCACCTTGATGGCATAAAGCTCCACTTTTCAGTTCCTAAGGGTACGAGAGAATTTGGTGCATTTGACATTTTTGTTCACCTTTTAATAATTATAATTTGCTTTTGTCTACTATATACATTAACTAGGCGATATTTGTTTTGGTTATATAACTTACGACTGAATCATTAAGCAATATACTATAAAAAAATATAATTAGTACTTAGACATGACAACCGTTATGTGTTAATGAAAATGATGTTAATCAATCCTTACTATTTGGCATTACCAAACATTGTTTTTCGTTGAGAAGCCGTTTGATAAGTTGAAAATAAGTAAAAACGATTTTATGATTTTTAGATAAAAAAATGAATCCAAACCAAATCTTATAAGTGAAGTGTAATTATATCGTTAGGCATATAGAGAGTGATCTAGAAATAAATTTATAAAATTCTTTGGCGATGAATGTCCTCATCAAATAATAGTTGAGTAACGAATCATTGATCTTTCTCATGTAATAATGTAAGGGGGTTTGAATTCACTTTTTTAAGGTTAACTTCCTTATTTATTCTGTATCGAGTTATAAGTTATCTATGTAATCTATATTATTATATAAAGCAAAAAGTACTCCCCATTTTTATGGGATATCCATCGTTTTTTTCTTTCTCAAATATCCAAATTTCGCTTATTTTATAAATATTACATTCATGGAAAAATGCATAAATTTATGATATTATGTTATCACTTAGATAAATAAATTCCAAATTCTATAATTCCTTTATTGTAAAAATCTTCCGAAAAAATTTCGAATCTCAAAACGATTCTCTCTTTCTATATATATATGTGTACAATTTCAGCTTTACATTATGCGTGTTAACCAATTTCTATGATTCAAATATTTTTCAATAGGGCAATCTTACGTAATTTTAGAATGTCTCTTTTTCAGATAAGCGCGATAAGTGTGAACCTTTGTTGCTATACTTTAATAGACATCGCGAAGCTCACGCTAAATAAAAATCATTTCACGGATAGTAATGTTTCAAAAAAAATTCAAAACCAAAAAGGTAGAAGTCATCATGAAGGATTTTTTTTGGTCGAAATTATTGTGTGTGTGTGTGTGTGTGTGGGTGTGGGTGTGTGGGTGTGGGTGTGTAACTAGTTGCTTTTATTGCCGTATCAGTATCAGAGAGTTGACAACTGCTCTTCGAGGTTTCTCAAAGCGTCGCGATCAGTCATCGAGTCGAATCTAAGACCGAACCCGATTCTTCGGGTACTCTCTCTCTCTCTCTTTGCATCGTGCGTTTCTCAGTCGCGTGTATTGGTGACGGCATGTCTGATTCCGTCTCCGTTCCCCGGTTCAACGTTTTGTTGATCAACCGTCCAGCCTTAGATCTTCGGTAAACTCTGGATCAGGGGTCACGGCGTGCTCGAACACACGATTCACGTCGAAGCATCTCTGTTCTAAGTTAGTTTATCTGTTGGGTTTGCTCTCTTTAAGTTGGAGAAGCGATTCTTGTAACTCTTTTGGCATAATGTTGGTCATAAGATGTTGGTAACTGAACTGGGTGCTTTCGCGATTGGCTTATTGAAGGCTTTGGGGTTGGATCTTTGCTTGTGATCAGTCACGTAGGGGGTGGTCAATGCTTGAGAAGTTGTTCAATTACGTATCGGAATAAATTTCCGGCCTTTTCTCGTTGATCAGTGCCATGATCGTGTAGATGTTTTCTGTCTTTTTTATTGGCCTGAGCGGTATCAATCAGCAATCCGGGTATATGGTGGCTTGAGGATATTTACAGGAATTAAATGATGATTTCGTGCTGGAAATAGCAAACTGATAAGTTCTTTTCTTGTTTGGGCCCCTGGTCATTGGTTCGATCGAGAACCCTTGGTTCGTCTGTGACTTAGGTTGGTCAGTGCCATGGTGTAGGATAATCCTGGGTCTACTCCCACTAGCACCATGCTGGGGCGACGGTGACAAACTTGCTCAAAACAAGCAGTAGCCTCATTCTGTGATGGGTGTGGAGCTCCTATAGTAATGCCCAGGGAGTCGCTGGTTTTGGTCGCCCCTTTCCACTGTTTTTAATGATAAAAAGGATTTGGGTTTTGAGCGAGACAATATCAAAGAGATTCATGAATGGAGAGACAATTTGTCTAGTTATTGTGTCAATCGTCATGTGTGTTCGATTGTTCTTGACCTTTTATTATATTTCTTTGCCTCTCTTGTAATTCTTTCGTTTTGGTTTCCTAAATTGTAATATTGCTATTTGTATTTGCTTCTTCAGTCGCAATGACCAGTAGTTTTATCTCAACAGTTTCAAAGTTTACGTTTCTGAGTTGGCAATTTCAATTCATTGTTTGCTGCCGCTAGTATGGTGCAGAGTTTACTCATTTCAAATTCTCCTGATAAATGATACAATGTTATTTTCACTCTGTTGTCTCATTAAGTTTACCCCAAAACTATGTGCTTGCTGGAATCTTTATATATACACTTTGAACTTCATTTTTTGAATGGCTTACTGAAGTCCTGAGTTTGTTGCAGTAAGAAGCAAAATACTTTTAATAACAGTGAGTGCTAATTCATAGTAATTTGTAGCTGTTCTTTTTGACTTACTTTTTGTGAAAACTTCAGCACCCATGGCAGCCAACAGGGGACAACAGAATGGAATTCAATTGCTTCTTGCTGCAGAACATGAGGCACAGCGCATTGTCAATGCTGCCAGAGAGGGTAACATCTCTCTAAATCTGCTTATTGGTTTCTTAGTTTAATAGCATTTGCATTTGTTTACTGGAATGAAGTTTGTCTACATACTATTACTACCCGTTAGATATGCCATCTAACACAATCTTATTCCAGTGTATTGACTTTTGTCTTGACTGGCATGATCTCAGTGCTAGTTGTTTGCTCTGGAGAATTAGTACTTTAAGCTTGTGTATGGCCATTAAGATCTTTGGAGTGGATCTAATATGAGATGATAAGATAATGTATATTATAGTTAACCAGATGCAAGACTAGTTGTACACACATCTAATCCCTTTTTCTAACGAAGAGGAATCCTATTTTAGGTAGGTAAACCATGGGGCCATAAAATGCCCCACTAACCTCTTGGACAAGGGAAAACATGAGCAAATTTCAAGCGGTAGCCCAAATATGGAGTTTTGTGATATCCTGGTGTGAGAATCTGAATCTATATTGTGCTCCTAATTCACACTTACCAACTAGTTGTTAAGCACGTAGTCAACCCTGTGGGATTAAGCATATCCAGTCCTTGTATGTTTCCTTGTATGTTTCTTTTATATTTTTTGGTCGAACAGTCCTTGTATGATTGATTTGGCTTTGGCCTGAGAAAGGAAAAAAAAAAAAAAACTAACGAATGAAAAAGGATGAAGGGCACGTGTCCTTACATCCGAGTGAGGTGACGGTTACTGGGTACAGTTACCCAGACAGTACCCCTGCGCCCCACAATGATTGTCTGTGGAGCAGTAAACTAGCATTAGTATATTTTGAGTGTTACTATCATGCACTGGATTTTGGATTAACGTAATAAACATGTAACATCACTTCATAAGCTGTTACTTGCTCTTAGTAAGTGCTTGTTGTTAGATTGGTATAAATAGAATCTCAACTGGTTCTTTACAGCGAAAATGGCTCGGCTAAGGCAAGCCAAAGAAGAAGCAGAGAAGGAGATTGTTGCGTTTCGTGCTCAAATGGAGGCTGGGTTTCAGAGCAAGGTGGCAGAGGTAAGAATAGGAAAGAAGTCGAACTAGATTTATAAAAAAATAGTTGTTTTGACTCCATCTAGTATCCATATTTGGTATTCCCGTTTGTGAAGGAGAAACACATGTAATTAGAAGTTCAAAATGACAAAGCTTTGCAGCTCTCTAATACTTGAAAAGTGAAGTTCAATTGGGATTGGTTGCTTTCTTTAAATTCGGCGAGTCTTTGTACTTGATAAATTTATGATCTTCTTCATGTGGTTCTATCTGATAACTATTCTGTGGCCACAAGGACTCTGGATGTACAGTACTTATGTAAATATGCATCAATAAAAAATGGGATTGCATGATTATTTACTGACGAGAGCAATAGTTAGGTTGATTTTAAGGAATCTGTTCACTAAAACTTGTTAAGCACTTAGTGTTGTCTTGAAGGGAACTTCAAGTTGCTTTCTTGGGTCATAAAAATTTAGGATAAAGAAATGTCTGTTGAAACAAATAATAGCAGTGAACTGCTTGTGTACTCATGCTTGCGCAAATCTCATGCCCTGCACTTGTTCAGATTAACATATATTCATCATAAAGTCTTAGTTTGACAAGCTCTGCAGCTTTTGCCGAAGCACTTTACAACCATTGTATTACAGCATGAATTAAATCTCAGAATTTTATCCTCCTTACATTTAGGAGCTTGTATTGTATTCTCTTTATAATTGCTTGCGGTCGGCTGGCCCGTACTGATTGATGAGTCTGTCCCCATTTCCATGTGTGCCAATGAAGCAGAGTAGTGGAGATTCTGGCGCTAACGTCAAGCGGCTCGAGCGAGAAACAGAAGCGAAGATAGAACACCTGAGGACGGAGGCCACGAGAATTTCTCAAGACGTCGTGCAGATGCTGTTGAAGCATGTGACCACTGTGAAGAACTAGGGGTGTCGCGTAAGTGAGGCGCGAAATTGCTTGAGGGCGCCTTTTTTGTGTTTGCATATATTTATCGGTGCTTTCTTGCTGGGTTTTACGATTTCATTTGTTTTTTTCGTGATGGGTGTAACTAGTCCTATGTGCTGCTGTGAATCTAGCTTTTTATGGTGATTCAAATAGTGAATCATGTCCTATATAAGAAGTCATTACTCTTTGTTTGTTGTCTGTCCAAAGAAAAGTTTCATATGCTTAAATGGAGATGTCAGTTTTTGAAGCTTCGTTTGTATGTCCTTTCTCTGATCTGCATAAGCTCGGTTCAGTTTTGGTGCAACTTCACTGAAAGCAATGAAACATGCCTTTGGGGCGATCTCCATCCGATACTACAAATGATCACTGGTTATACTCGCATATGAACAAAACCAGAGCATATGAATCAACAATCATCAAGGCCTTCACTGGAGCCATTTTTGTCTGCATAGACTATACTAGACCAAATCAATGAACGGCCCAAGCTGGGTTAGAGTTATTAGGCTAGACGGTAAGGCTGGGCTGGATCCAGCCCGACATGAGGCAAGGAAACCTTGCCAAGCCTGTCATTGCACGAGGGACTTGGGACATTTTTTTTCCTAAGCAAATTCAAGTTTGGGCGAGTCTAGTCGAGCCGAGTCGAAATCCGGGCGAATATGAACATAAGTTCAGTGCTTGTGTGAAGAAACAGTTGTGCCGTCAATGAACCAAATGGTAAGGCTGGATATCTATGGGACTTGCATGAGGAAGAGTTCTACGAAGCTTATCAAGAAGCATCACGAGATTAGACTTTTCAAATCGATATTATATAGGCTGCCGACGAAGTTTGATACTACGTAATTGCAAAGCAATTATAATTCAGAATTTCCATGATCATACAGAAGTATCATTTGTGCTATCTATTTTAACTATTGTTCATCTAAAATTTTAAAAACTCCATTCCATGTGAGCCGGGAATTGCTAATTATGTTATTAATAAGATTGCTTCGTTGAGTATTTAATACAACGATATCTGTTTTAGATTGTTATTAGTTGAGCTTGGCAATTTGGACAGGAAAAGTATTAAGAAAGATTCAAACCTATTGCGCTTATGCCAATATAGTCATAAACTTTTCAATTGTACCAAATGAGTCCTAAACCTTTTAAAATTTTTCCAATTTAGTTCTTTCGACCAATTCTAGCCGGAAATTGTTGACGTGGACGCCGATTATCCTACGTGGCACAACCAATGCTAACATAGACAATTTTACAATTTTAAAAAAGATTCGAATTTTTTAATTTATTTGTTCTTTCATTTTCTTTTTCTTTCTTCCTTTGCCGGTTGTTGGGCCTCGATGGCAATAGGCGACTGACCACAAGATAGGGCTGACCTCGCGAGCCTTTGGCAAGGCTTGTGCTCACCAGATCCTGGCAAGCTCGAGCCTTGACAAGCTTGGGCGAGGTTGGCTAGGCCGGCAAGGTTGGCCCTCTCCTCTAGCCAGTCACTAGGGCCCGGCAATAGGTGGAAGGAGAAGGAAAAAGAAAAAACGAAAGAAAAAAGAAAATAAAAAATTATGAAAAAATTCGAATTGTTTAAGTATAATTGTAAAAATTATCCACATCAGCAATTGCTAGCCAAATTGGCTAGAAGGATTAAATTGGCAAGTTGTCAAAAGGTTTGAATTCAATTGGCACAAATACAATATATTTAAAACTTTTTTGGCACTTTTTTCCAATCAAGACTTGAAACTTTCGTTTCTTTAACGTGTACACGAAGCCATCTAGCCTCCATGACGTATAGATGATGATTATTATTATGTTACACACAACATTTTTTTTATTATAATCTCTTTAGGAGTTTTTAGGATAATTGTTAATTGTTTTCCTCTTGAAAAGGTCTTAGGGATGTTGCAGATCACATTAGAAATTCGAAGCACCTTTTTTTCCGCGATAATCTGTATGGTAATTAACCCTAATCTCCTATCATATTGCCACATTACCTGTTTGTCATAATTACCACTTAGAAAAAGGAAATCTGTGTATATGTGGACTGATCCATCAATCGCCACTATTGACGGGGACCATGCACTGACCTTAAAATCCAAATGATGGATCTGGGAGACTGCATCAGTAAAGATTAGTGACCTTAGTATTTGCTAAATCATGCAGTCCTATCCTTAATATCATCAAATTCCTAAGTCAACCGAATCATAATCTTGGGTGCTTCGAATTTCCATTTCACTGATTGTTCGTGTTTAAGGAAGTATAGGTCATTGACAAAAATTATGACAATCTTATCTCGGCCAATTTCTACATGATGGTGGGCATATAATCTTGATGTTCTGATTTTGTTACAAGGTTTGATGCAACTTGGTGAGTAGTTAGGGGTCAAATGAATTAATCGAAAAAAGTGGGGATAAAAATGAAAAGAGGAGAAAATGTGAGGAGTTCCAGTAAAAAAAGATATTTGCAACCAAACCCAAAACCTTTTGTGAAAATTTCCGAGAACCAAGGAAAAGATCACGAATGCACAAGCCGTCCAAGCACTATCTTCAAGGATGAATTCTGCCATTCAGGTAGTGCGGAAAGTAAGACGTGGCTACTTCAGGATTCAACAAACCTCTTAATTAGCGTGTATTTCACTGTTCGGGCAAAGTGAAAACAACGAGAAATGCAAATACTAAACAGCTAGTTTGATTGAGTTTAAAGTGAGAAAAATTAGAGGTTTAAAGGTAAGCATATTTGTTTTATTGTAAAATAGGCTTTTCCGGATAAGGTCAGGAGACAAAAATAAAAATTTGGTGGAAAGAAACTTTTGACCAGGCCACACATGGAGGTGAAATCCAACTTTACACTAGGATCGAGCCAAGCTAATAAACACGAGCCCAACATCTTTTTCTTGTTGTTACCAAGTTAGTAAAAAACCCATTAATAAAAGTGAAAAAGAGAGAGTTTCTTAAATGATGCCAGAAAAGGAAAAATAAGAGAAGCAAACTTTTTTGAAATACTTTTCTACAATCCTAATCTTTGTCCTATTTTATTCTATTTAATCCTAATCTTTGTCCCGGCGACTAAGCTCGACCTAAATATTTTGGTTCTAATTGATTTTTATTTCAACATTTTGGTTTGGACTGATGATGCAACAAGAATAGATAACAACTTGTCGTGATTTATAATGATATAAGACATCCCACTACCCATCAAAGTTATGTACGAAAGCTCAATGAAAAGGGTATTACAAAAACATCAGCTTGCTGAAAGATGATAACCATAGAAGTAGCAGCTGCAATTGTAGTTTTTTTTCCCTTTGATATAGCATGTCCCTTCCCTGTCGGTGGACTAGCTTAATGCCCCGTGAGTGGAAGGATAACGAAATCTTCATAAATACGATTATGCAAGAGATTCAAATAGCAAGGAACATTAGGTGAGCATAGTCAGAAAATGCAATTAATACCTTACCATTAGTACAATCAGTACCTTTAAAAGTAACTTAGGGTTTTATAACATTATATGAAAAAAATTTCAGGACTCTTTTATACATTGCCGGTAAAGTCTAAGGCTTTCGATGAACTTTTCTTCCCTCAAAATATTTCAAAGTCGTATTATGGCGGTTCATTAATTAGAAGATATTACTATAATGGAGGATGTTTAAAACTGCAAGAGTGCCTTTTCCCTTTAATTAACCAGTTAGTTTAATCTCTTTCGATTGGCTAACTTTAATCATGGTTCTAGTCATTACATTGATCGAGAGAAAGCTGGAAAATCACCAAGTCATTAGCATCACATATTGGTGCCAGTCGCTCACTTTTTATAGAGCAAGCTCATGATGAGAAAAGACCATAGTGTAGAAGGCCACTTCACCAGTGAATTGACTAATGAGCCAATTGCAATCAGAAAAGAGAGGATAATGGTCAATCTTAAAGGATCTTTCAATCAAATAGATGAGGCCAAATGAGGGGATGAGTGCCGCAGCTCTTTCAGTCAATTCCTAATCAAAGTTCTCTCTTGACAATTCCATTCAATCACCACTGAAGTTCAGTTGAGTGGACGAGCGTGTTTGGGCTTGAGCCTTTAAAGACCCAAAAGGCAAAAGCATTTACTTTCAACTTTTTATCATTTTCGAATTATACAAAAAAAAATTGAATTTTCAGCTGGATTAATCTCATGAACACATGCAAATTGCTCTATCAATTAACCTGCATTGGATAAGACTCTATGCATAGAGTGACAGGAATGACCTCCAAATTACTTTGAATGGGGACAATAAGTGCCAGATTTGTCGCATCTAAAATAAATGCTTAACCACTCAATCAATCCCTCGATAATCAAAAGAAAAAGGAATTCCGGTCTTTTGCACACTCGGCTGTACAGTCTTGTTTCATTGATGGGGTTCGTTGTTATACGTTCAGGTGCATCTACATGTACCTCATGATCTCGTGAAGACAGGTTCTGCAATTTGAAGGGCGTAATTTCCCGGATTCTGCACGGGGAAACTGCGCATTAGTTTCTCCTCCTTTTTTGTCGGTTGGCCACTGTCATTTTTGTGGCTTTCGAGATCTCATGGTACACCCTAGAGCAAAGGTGACTAACACGAATGAAAATCTATTAATTGCATACCTGCTCGAGGGTACGTTTGGAGCTCTTGCAGCGTTAAAACTTTGCCATAAGCGGCGATGCACCATGACAATAATTTCTAATAGGCACTCGAGCTCAACTCCGATTTGGAAAGAGAACTGTAAGCTGCAACAGCAATGGTGGAGTACACGATGGAAACCAACTTTTGAACTGCCATACATTTTATCACTCTTTTCTTTTTTTAAGAATATGCAGTATCCGAAGTTTGTAGTTCAATTATTCCTTACAAAACCCAAAAATCGTCCGGCCTATATGCATCGGATAATGTTCAATCCAAAGGGTGATTGATGTGACCCTTGGGATGGTAATATGAGTAGACAACATTGTGATTTGAACACTGATTCTGCTGGATTCAAATTAAACGCTTAATTATTCAGCCAATTCCTTGAGGATTAATTGCTATGCCTTTGGCATGTTTTTGTGTTCAAGCTCGCCAAATGCCTTTTAAAAGCTGTCGTTTCTCGGAAGCTAGATTAGGTTTATTAGAAAAACACCATGGAGCAGTGCGGTGTCTTCTAATCATATCAATGAGTCTTTAAGACTCTATAAACACTCGATTAATCTCTCCTCACCAAGTATGATAGTCCTCACATCCCACACGTGCCGGATAATTACCGAACATCCACATGCTCATGGAGGTGCCTCCAAGAACATGCACTCACTTATATAGGAGTGCTGTCATCACATATAGTAACACAACCTCCACCATAATCTTGTGATTTTCTAAAAAGAACGTGGGTGTGCATTTTTATCGTAGACCAGTATCATCATAGCTATCAATTATGTCGACTCCACATTATGATTCACATGATCAATGATATTTCTGGAATGTAGCTAAACTTTTGTTTAGATTGCTTTCTCCTCACAATGAGATTAAACCTAGAAATCAATTCATAGAACATGTTTTTTATTCTTCTTTTAATGGGCCATGGGAAAGGTGACTAGTCTGAAAATCGATGATTAGGGCATTTAATATTTCATGAAGCTGAACAATCAACAAAGGAGTTGGAATATTTTCTGAGAAAATATCTTGGGAAAAGTCCAAAGACATATAATCTGGAAAGCAACTTGATGTTGCCGTGGATCTTGACGGGGAAAACTAGAAGCTTTAGAAATGGGGAAGACCACCCCACAACCCAGAATACTTTATTTCATTCCCATATCAATGACATCACCGATTTATTCTGCGCGTTTCGTAGATAATGATATGCACGTTTGGTGATGCCTGGGAGCTTCTCTTGCCAAATTGTTTAATTTCGTGGAGAGCGAAATCAAAAGGCCTGAAACTATGGAAAAGAAAAGGTAGGAAGTGACTTGAGCTGACGTTATTTGGATGTTTTCAAATATCGGAGCGCTCCACGTTGAAAGAGGATTGATTCCAAACTCAAAGAGTTGGGAAAGGAATGTCAAAAGTTGACTCACACCAAACACTAGGGGTGAGCAAACCTACCCTGAACCGGCCTAACCTGACCGGTCTTGGTCCGGTTCCCAGGAGGACTGGATTGGTCCTTGGTTCTAAGACCTCTGGATCCTGCACTGTGCGGGTTGGTCCTCGGACCTGGGAGTTTAGGATTGATCTGAGTTGGACCAATCTTATATATAAATATATAAATAAAAATATATTTATTTATTTTCCAAAGAATCTAATGCCCCTCTCTCCTCTTCTTCTGGCATTGAAAATAGAAACCCTATTGACTATTGAGCGTCGCCTCTCTTCTTCCCTCGCTTCTATGTGGCTATTCGCTATATTTGCCTCTCCTTGTTCGCCTCACGAACTAGCTTACCTCTCTTGGGTTGCCTTAGCGCCTCACAAACAGTGAACACAGGTCGCCTCACTTGGCCCTCCTCGACGTCTCACGAACAAGATATGAAGTTGTTTGTTTTGTTTTCAAATGTTCAGAAATTGAATCAATCTTTTGAGAATGATCAAGATATGAAATTGTATAATTTATGGTTTATGTTATGTATTTTGACCATTTTATTTTTAAATTTTATTTCACGTGTTCGTATACTGCTAAGTGGAGATTTTTGTTGTTGCGTTATCTTAGATTTTTATTTGATTGGTACTGGGGTCCATAGTTTGGTTACTCAATATTGCATTGTCAATGGATATGTATTTTCAAAGTGTACCATCTGTCGTTTTAACGAATAAAAAAAATGAAACATAAAAAAAATCGGTTGGTCCTGAGTTGATCCTAAAACTGGACCGGACCCATATGGTCGATCCAGTTCTCAGTCCCAAGCTTAATAGGGTCGGTCCTCAGTCCCAAAAATTGGGGATCGACACTGTGTGGGTTGGTCCCAGGGTTAGGTGCTGGACTGGCCCAATCCAGACCATGCTCGCCCCTACGAAACACCCATTTTTCATCAAGTACATTCATGGTGTAGTAATTTGTGCCTTTATAGGTGATATTAAAGGCCTACTTGGTAACGCTCCAGATTCTCTATTTTTTTGTTCTCCAGAATAAAAAAAGAATAGAAATTTGTTTGATAACGTCAGTCAATTTTTTTTCCCCAGAACAAAAAAGTAGTCTAGAAATAAATTTGGAATAGAATCAAGAAGTAAAAAAAAAGTTACTTCTTGATTCTGGGAATAAGAATCAGAAATAGAAGATATTTTTTTTTTCTTTTTCTTCTTTCTTGTTCTTCTTTCCTGGCTGGCGATCGGTGACCGGCGACTAACCACAAGCAAGGGCTAGACCCTCGTAGCCTAGGCAAGGGTCGGCGAGGTTGACCAGGCTGCGAGCGGCGAGGGCGGCCCTCGCCGGCCTTTTCCAACCCTCGCTTGAGCCGGCGAGGGCTGTCGTCGAGGCTCACGGCCTGGGCGAGGGCCACCCTTGCCGGATTCGGCAAGGGCTAGACCCTTGTTGCCGCTGCCTCCCTCGCCTAGGCCACGAGCCTCAATAGCGGCCCTTGCCGGTTAGGGTGACCCTTGCCTAGGTCGCAAGGGTCCAGGCCTTGCCGGTAAGGGGAACCTTTGCCTGTGGCTAGTCGCCGGCCCGGCCATAGCCAAGAAAGAGAAGAAGAAAAAAAAGAAAAGAAGCAAGAAATATTAAAATATTATTAATAAAAAAAATTTTGTGCAGTTACCAAACGAATTTATGTTCTTTTTCTATTCTATGAATGAAAATGTTGGGCATTTACCAAATACCTTCAAATGCTTAGAAATTATTTTCTGAAACAGAATAAAAAAAAATCATTTCTGAGCAGAAATTATTTCGAGAACAGAATAGTTACCAAACATACTCTAAGTAGGGGTGCAAAAAAAAAGAGATAGAGGTGTACAAAAGAATCGAGGAGATTTTCATGAATTTTCGATTGGAATTGGTAAGTACTAGTCTAGTTTCTGATTTTAGGTGTTGAATCGTCCACCCAGACCACCCCTATCCCACCAATACATATAAGCTCTTTAACTCCAAAATGTCTCCCTGCACTCGTCCACTCCACTTGTCCTTCGACAAAACCATAACAAAAATGGAATCGGACCATCTCTGCTAGGAATTGGCACACAATCACAAAGAAATAGAGAGTAAAAGCGAGAAGAAAAAATCGAGACATGAGGTTTTTATCTTGATTCTCCCTTTAACTAGGATTATATCCATAGAGGGTTCCACTATAATTAATACATCACACCTTTCTATTATATCCTTCAATTATAAGAGAAAGAAATTATATATAAGTAACAATTTGATCGAAATAGAAAATCTCTTTCTATGAAACCCTTTAATTAGGAAACCTACTTGAATTAGGAAATTTTTTTTTTGGGCTCAAACACGGATGATAGAGAGCATAAACTACACCCCAACATTCTCACACTTGGTGAATACTTCACATGCTTTTTTAGCCCCAACGCACTTATGCACCATTGAAACTTTTCTGCACTCACTGTCTTGGTAAAAAAATCTTCACTATTCACCTGTATGTCAATTTTCTCCAACACTACAATCTTTTGTTACAATTTCTCTCGAATAAAGTGATATTGTATGTTGAAATGCTTTGTTCTTGCATGAAATCAAAGATTCTTAGCCAATAATGTAGCACTCTGGTTATCACATCCCATCATCACTACTCCTTATGTAAAACCAAGCTTTTTATTTAATTTGCGCATTTAGATCACTTACTTAGCAGCAAGAGTAAGGGTCATGTACTTTGCTTCAGTTGTAGATAAAGCAATTGTGCTTTGTCTCTTACTCATCCAACTCACAGCTCCACTGAATAAGGAAACAACATAATTGTTGGTTGACCTCTTGCTATAAATGTCACCTTTCTAATTGGCATCCACAAAACACTTCAATTCTAATGCTTGATGTCCCTTTGAGCTTTCATGCTTTTATAATATAGCTCAAAGGTAGATGTACCGCGAAGATAACGAAGCACCTGCTTTTTCTACCATTCAATGCTCTTTCCCTGAATTGGACACATATCTACTCAATACTCCCACTATTTGAGCAATATATGGATGAGTAAACACCATAACATACATCAAGCTCCCAACTACGCTTGCATAAGGGGCTATTGTCATCTTTAGCTTCCTCTTCAGTCTTGGGACACTGGAGCGTTGATAACTTGAAATTTGTGGACATGAGGGTCTTCACGGGTTTACAATCAATCTTGTTGAATTTTTTCGATACATTTTCAACATATTTCTTTTGGCTTTGCCACAACTTTCCATTCTCACGCTCCCTTTTTATCTGCATGCCCAAGATGAAGCTTGCTAGGCCTAGGTATTTCATCTCAAACTCTCTTGCCAACAATCCTTTTATAGTGCTAATCATTCTCAAACTATTCCCAACTAGCAGCATATCATCAACATGGTTTAAGATAACAAAATTATCTTTTTAACCTCTTCAAGTAAATACAAGTAAGGTTAAGATAACAAAATTATCTTTTTAACCTCTTCAGGTAAATACAATGATCAGCATCACAACGAACAATGGCAAGCTTCAAGACATATATCGAATTTCTGGTACCAAATTCTTGGAGATTACTTAGGCCATACAAAGACTTGTTCAGTTTGCAAACAAGATTTTCTTTTCCTTTGACCACAAACCCTTCTAGTTGCTTCATGTAAATATCCTCCTCCAAGTCACCATGGAGGAATGATGTCTTCACATTAAGCTACTCTACCTCTAAATTGTATGCAACTGTTATAGATAACATAAGTCTTTTGGAATTTAATTTAACAACTGGAGAAAAAATCTCACCATAATTGACTCCATCTATATGTGAATATCCCTTCATAATCAAACGAGTTTTGTACTATTCCATCTCTCTATCTGCTAATATCTTCTTCTTGAACACTCACTTGCAACTAATTACCTTTCGATTTGCGGGAAGTTTTACCAAACTCCACGTTTTGTTTTTATCCAGTAAGTCAATCTCATCTTTCATGGCTTTCTCCCACTGCTTGGCATCCTCCGCATTTCTTGCTTTCTTGATTATATTTAGATCACCACCTAAAACAATTAGAGCACAATTTTCATTACAAGTAAACAAAGTATACATCTCAGGTAGTCTTCTCAGTTATGTGAACCTTCTTAAGACCGGTTCAAGTGGTGCTTTAACTTCAAGCTTAATTTCAGAATTTACTACATCATTAGCCTCGTTAGGCTCATCAGTTTCAAAATCTAAATTTTCTATTCCAGCTTAAGTATCCTCTGTCTCTTCCTTTAAAACAACATCTAGTTCAACCATCTGTGATTTTTCAGGAGCTTGTGGAACAATTTGATTTGTCGTAGATTCTCTGAACATCATATTCCTACTGTACATGATATGTTTAGTCTCGGAATTCTACAGCTTATACCCTTTGACACCATCCTTATACCCAATGAAGATGCACTTCTCTAACTTGCTCTCAAGCTTGTTCCTCTTTTCATTTGGCATGTGTACATACACTTCACATCCAAACACTCTAACATGTGATATGTCTGGCTTCTTCTTGGACAGTGCCTTAAATGGTGTTTGATCCTTCAAAACTAATATGGAGACCTATTTTTCAGGTAGCGTACAGTAGAAACTGCTTTCGCCCAAAAATAGTTGCTAAGCCTGTACCACTAAACATGCTCTTTGCCTTTTCTATGAGAGATCAATTAAACCTCTCTACCACTCCATTCTGCTGATGTGAATAGTACGTTGTCTTCTGTCTTGCAATGCCACTGGTTGCATAGAATTTATCAAATTTCGCTAAACATAATTCTCCTCTGTTGTCGGTTTGCAAAACTTTGACTTTCCTATCAAACTGGTTTTCCACCAAAGCTGTGAATTCGCGAAACTTTTCAAAGATATCATCTATATCCACACATATCTAGAAAAATCATTAGAAAAAGAAATATAATACCTTGATTTTCCAAACGGTGCAATAGGTATAAGACCAAAGATGTCAATATGGATTAGATCTAGAATCCCTTTTGCTCTTTATCCTATTGATTCAAAAGATATCCTATTTTGTTTCCTATGTAGAATTTTCACAAAATCTAAAACCCATAGAATTGCTTGGGATTTCATCCATCATCTTTTTTAAGGTGAGGGTCATCCGCTCTTTCTTTCCAATATGACCCAATCTCCAATGCTATAGCATTGAAATATCATCTTCCACCTGGTCTGTTATGTAATTCTCATTACTAATCATTGTGCTTCCCAATAACTCCCATAGTTTTCCATATTGTTCGCCTTTGGCGATCACCATAGATCTAAGGATTAACTTGCATGAATATCTATCGCCAATGCAAGTAATGCTAGCATCCATTGTTCCCATAGAAATAAGATTTCTAATAAGACGAGGAATATGCATCACATATGGAAGATTTTTTATTGTCCCATCTTTCATCTTTAGCTTTCATGACCAACAATATCAAGCGTCACGTTATCTCCTATCCGCACTGTACCTCTCTGATGTGGCTGATAACAACAAAATCAATCTCTATGAGGCGTCATGTGGAAAGACACTCTAGTATCAATTATCTATGCATTGCAATCATCCAGTGATGAATTGCATATGACAGACATGTCTCCGGTGCTGCTATCTTCATCCTTCTTTGTATAAGAGGATGATGCATCATCTTGCTTCTCTGGACTTGCACTTTTGCTTTAGCAATCCTTCTTCAAGTGTCCAGGTTTTTTGCACTTCCAACACGTTATTTTCGATCGATCTTTATTTTTAGATCTTTCTCTAGACTTATTCCTGCCACCAAATTTGGATTTGGATTGCTCATTGTTCCTTTCTCTTACGATTATCAGAACTTGCTTTCCTCATCTCCTTAGACAATAAAGTAGCTACAACTCCCTCAAAGGATAGCGCGCTAACACCAATGCCAATCGAAACAAATATATGTTCCTATGAATTTGGTAGCGAACACAACAAAGTACATACTTTATCTTCCTCATCCAGGTTAACATCAATGCAAGTTGCCTACAAATAATATTAAACTAGTTTAAGTGTGTAGAAAAAGATTAACATCCATGGTCATACAATCGCTTCAGCAGAAATAGCCTGTTCACGATCGATTTGCTCTGATAAAGGTTTTCTAGCTTCATCTAGTGATCCTTCGCCGTCTTTTCAGAGATCATGTTCACCAGGACGTTATCAGCAAGACATAGCTAGATCAGGCTTCATGCCCTTCTATCGCTACTCTTCCACTCTTTCAATTCGGTGGATGTAGAGTCCTTCAACTTGTCCTCATTTGCCTTCCCCTTGGTATTCTCCTCAGGTTTATCATCTTCAATAACGTGCCACAGATCTCTCTATTCACGAGTAGAGCCTCCATCTTCAATTTCTATAACTCGAAACCCTTTCTTTCGAACTTCTCTACTTTAATCCGTGACTGACCAGTCGCATCTTCCCAAGATTTGATTTTTTTAGATCTCTGTTCACCAAGAAATTCTAACCTCAAACCTAGCTCCGATGCTAGATGTTAGAAATTGGCTCACAATTACAAAGAAATTGAGAGTAAAAATGATAAAGAAAAAATTGAAATACAATATTTTATCCTGATTCACCCTTAAACTAAGACTATGTCCAGTAGATGATTCCACAATAATTAACAGCTCACACATATCTGATATATTTCTCAATTACAAGAGAAAAATAATATATATAAACAACAATTTGATTCAAAATATGAAATCTCTTTCTAGGAAAGCTAATCAAAATAGGATACTTATTTGAATTAGGAAATTTTCATTTTTCGAGCTTAAACAGAGATGATGGGAAGTATGAACCACGCCCCAACAACCTCAACCCCTAAAGCTAAACCGATGTCACTCCTCCGCCATGCCTCCGCTGTCGTCACCTTTTCTCATCCTCTGCCTCCCTCCGTCGAAGTCCTAGAATGCTACTAACAATGCCACTTGCCCTCTTAACTTCACTGTTGTCAGCGATGTTATCACCCCCTCCTCCCACCCCTCCCTCGACGTCTCTACCAAGTGCCACTGCATCCTATAGGGTCCTTGCCTCATACAGTCCTGCTAGCTCTAGCTAACCAGCTTCTTCCTTACCACACTCAACTAGTTCGAGTCATGCTGGGTCACGAACCAAACCCTCATTGCCTCATTCATCCCCAACTTTGACATCTGCCACTCCCATGGCTTTCGAGACCTCCTAGATTTCGCAAGGCTACATCAGTATCACCACTCGGTACCAATTCAAAGCTTTCATCGCCAATTCCACATTGAGTAGCATCGCCACCAATTGCAACTAGTCGCTTGAGAATAGCTCTCCCTATGCCGTCCCTAATTCCACGTTGAGTAGCGTCACCACTAGCTGTAAACTAGTTCTACGGACCCACTAGGAACCAGACCGAACCGAAAACCTCCCAAACTAGAACAGATCGCCCCTCATTGCAAGGTCCACCACATATTCATTATTGGTTAATTTGAAGATGAATATGTGTTGAGGTCATGCCTAGAAAAATTGGATTGTTCCCTGCAAATACCTTGTCTAGACCCGCTCACTTAGGCTAGCTTTGGGAGGCCGAGGTGGGCTTAGAGAGGTCTGATGAACTTTAGCTCCATGATCACATACCTTTCGTGTATTTATTGTCCATTTTGACCAGGTATGAGCATGAATTTAAAGACACGCTAAAATATTTGGCATGAAGTCTGAGCGACACCATGGCAATTAATCATTTGCATAGTTGACAATGATGTTGGGTTAAGTAGCCCTAAGCGATGGAAATCTTGCTTGGGTCGAGCAACCCAACCGAGATTTATTACTTGGGGAAGTAGCGCCACTAGGCAAGTGGTCCCTAATATCCAGCAACCTTGGAAATCTTTACCGTTGAGGTCGTCGCCATGATCGACCGTCCTTAGTGCCGTCTCCCCTCTTTGTTAATTGTGTCTCTCTCTCTAGCCTCCATTGACGAGGTTAATCCATCGCAGTTGGTGGCTCGCGACCTCAATTAGAGGTCGCCAGCCACCATGGACATCCTCGATCGAGATTGTCCTAGCTACAACGTTGCCTGTGACTTCGATCCGAGGTCACCATGGACTGAGGGAGCATCCGAGGCCGGTGTAGCCATGATGCAACCCTAATTGAAGCTAGGAGAGAGAGAAGGGGGACTTACCAACGAGCACTCTCAATGGGTGGTGAAGGCTACGGCTGGCAGCCATAATTAGATAGAGGGTACAAAGAAGAGAGATGTGTATAAGATATATAGTATTCACCTCTATTCCACCAACTAACTACATGGAATTATCTTATCCGAATTATAACCATCCTATATCCAATCTTATCCTGTTCGACAATAACGGAATATAAGATATGATAAACTTAATCATATCCCGACTTTAGTCTAAACGAGTTCAAAGAGAATGAAGACCCCCTGATCAGCAAAAATAAGTGGGCCTCCATTCCTCGGCAGCTGAAATCAGATTGCTTTCGGGCCCCACACAGCCGCCCGGCCCCCAAGCGCCGGCGTGAAACGATGTAAAAACGGGAAAAAGAAAAATCACCAATTTGACCGTTCATCACGGACACCCGGTAACGAAACGATCCCAACCGTCGGATCAGGAGAGCGGACCCGACTCAACGGATCGGCACTCAACCGTCGAAAGTGACCGAACCAGTGACGTCACAAAGAAAATGCGGAGCGAGAGCGAGACGTCGCCGTGTTGTTGTTTTCATCCTCCATTTCTAAGGAAAGCCCATACACGGACATGCTCTGCAACTGCTTTGTTCTTCGCCCTCCTTGTTTTCTTGTTAAACATCGGCGCTTCGTATCTTTCCATCTCTGCGTTGATGTACGCGTAGCATAGAAACGATGCCCTCCGCGTGCTCTGCTCGGAGAAAGGCGATTTTCACTGAGCGAGGGATATAGAAAGGGAGGAGACAGGGAGAGACAGAGTTCGAGGACGGTTCTCTGTTCTCTGTTTCTTGTTCTCGTCCGTCACGTGCAGAGACGATCGGAGGTCGGAAACTATAGTCGAATCGGTGGGAATCGAGTGAAGCTTTGATCGACGACCGAAAGGGTGTTGGAAGATGGGTCGTATATGATGAAATTTGGATTGATTCGTCGCTTGATTGAATTCAAGAGATGGCATGCAGTTCGATCCAAATGCAGGAGCCGAGCATCGAGACGGACAAGCTCAGCTACGAGATCTTCTCAATCCTCGAGACCAACTTCCTCTTTGGCTACGGCGACCATGACCAGAAGAAGCTCCTCGTCCCCAAACACATACCCGATACACAACCAGAAGAACCGCAGCCTCATGTAAATCTCCCACAAAATCATCACGAGGTTGACGCTGCAATCACCGAGCGTCCAGGAAAAATCTGCATACTCACCATCGATGGTGGCGGAGGCAGCATGCGAGGCCTCGTCTTTGGCAAGGCCTTGGCCTTTCTGGAAGGCCTGCTCAAGGCCAAGTCCGGCAATCCCGACGCCCGAATTGCCGACTATTTTGACATTGCCGCCGGCTCTGGCGTAGGTGGCATCTTGGCTGCCATGCTCTTTGCGACCAGGGACCAAGGCCCGGCACGACGTCCCATCTCTGAGGCCGAGGACACGTGGCGGTTCCTCGCGGAAAAAGGGAGTCGGGGTTTGGCGCTTCCCTCCAACAGTGGCGGCGGAATTTTCCGGCGGGTGCTCTGTGGCGGCTCTGGTAGTCAGGTGGCGTCAACGGCCACCATGGAGAAGGCGATGAAAGAGGTGTTCAGCATCAGAGACGGGAAGGACAGGAGGTTTCTGACGTTGAAGGACACGGTGAAGCCGGTCCTGATCCCCTGCTACGACCTGTCAACTGCGTCCCCATTCTTGTTCTCGCGGGCCGATGCGCTCGGGGCAGACAGCTACAACTTCAGGCTCTGGGAGGTGTGCCGGGCCACATTGGCAGAGCCAGGGTCGTTTGGGCCGGTGGAGATACGGTCCGTGGACGGTAGGACGCGGTGCGTGGCCGTGGAGGGGGGGTTGGCGATGAGCAACCCGACGGCAGCAGCGATCACCCACGTGCTGCACAACAAGCGGGATTTCTGTCATGTGCAGAGGGTGGAGGACTTGCTGGTGCTGTCGATAGGGATGGGGCCGGCGGCAGAGCCGAGGTTAGAGTACAAGAAGGTGAGGAAGTGGAGGGCCAAGGAATGGACTCGGCCCGTGGTGCAGATCGCCGGGGACGCGGCTGCAGATGCGGTTGACCAGGCCGTGGCCTTGGCGTTTGGTCCGTGTAGGAGCAGTAATTATCTAAGGATTCAGGTAATCAAATGGTTTTTTAAATCTTTATATGACAATGAAACATGCAAGAATCAATAGATATGTAAGTAAAAATGACACTTGCATTCGCTCAGACAGCTTTTGCCTGGATATCTGCACATTACTGTGTAATCATCTGATCGTTAGTCTCTTGTTGACATTGGTTACATCAGCAGTATTAAGAAAACATTTTGAGCAGATTGCGGTTGGGCATTGGTCTTTTTGAATTTTTACTAATGTGTCTGCCAAGGTTCTAATTTAACGTTAGAAAAGTTGAATTATAGACTAGCAAAGCAGTTGGAGGTGGTGGATACATAGTAGGTGGAGCAACCGCTCTGGGTTGATCGGGTGAGAAGAAGACTGAAATTTTCCGCCTCAGTAAGCACGAGGTTGCAGGTTCGATTTATGCGAGGCTCAAACTTTCGGGATAAGGCCACAAGAAAGTAATTCCTTCCTTCAAGAAGTGCTACATTTTCAACAAAACATATTAACAAAAGAGGGGGTAGACATATGGATCTTGGTCAATTTTCCCTCTTTTACTAAGTGGTCTGGTTTTATGTTTACATATTCTTCAGGAGAGAGGAACAGCTCTCCCAATTGCCATAGTTAGGTTGGCTTGTGGAGGCGCATACGCTTTCATTTGTATTAGGACGTGGTTTCTGAAAGAGAAATGATTAAGTGGCTATCTTTTCCTGAAATTCCTATTCGTGGGCCATTTTCATGTTAGGGAGCTAAACCTGCCATAAAGGAGGTGTCTCTTTCCTTCTGTTTTTATAGCACTTCTGTTTGCTAGGCAAATTTGACTGCACTTTGCTCCCAGTGAGACCATCAATGCATTGGTCCCTCTCCACTTCTCTTCTTGGTCACGAAAGGTAGAGATCAGTGCATTGACTTTAGGGAATGACAATCCTCATTTTAATCAGAAAGACGATTCACTGTTTGCTTTTAATTGTTGTATTTGGTAGTATCCAGTCATACTTTCTGAACATGGTTTGAGTAATCTACCTCGCACTGTCTAGTAACACAAGTCGCGGTTCGTCCTCTGGTCTGGGATTGAAATTTCACCCATGAATTGTTAGCGGACGGTGTTTAGAAATCTGTCATCTTGGTCCTAAGATTTTGACTTTACATATCCTGTTGTGGAACATTTGATGCAAATGAAAGCTGCAAGAGTTCCAACCGAGTTTGCTCATGGAAAGACCATGTCTCCTGACGAATCAGGTGATGCAGGCAAACGGCTCCAGCATTGGCCAGTGCGGGCGTGACGTGGATATGGACCCGAGCCCTAACAATGTGAAGATGGCAATGGCAATGGTGGACGATATGCTGAAACAGAAGAACGTCGAGTCAGTGCTCTTCGGGGGCAAGAGGGTATCGGAGCAGAGCAATAACGAGAAACTGGACTGGTTCGCGGGCGAGCTCGTGCAGGAGCACCAGAGGAGGAGCCGCGGAGTCGCTCCCCCTGTCGCTCCCAGGCAAGCTGCTCCTAGTCCCACCTAGAATGGGGTCCCAAGAATTTGTGAGAATTATTCCAGAAGGAAGGTAACTTTTTTCCCATTATAATCACTCTCTATAGATCTAGGTACTGATCAAAATAGATTGCAGATTTCTTAACAGAACTTCGTTTCAATACTAACCGTAACGAGAACAATAGTAATATTGTGAATCTCTCTTTCACTAACGCGAAACAAGTTTTATAAGTTGTTAATTTGTGCATGTTTGAAGCGATATAGAATGAATTAGGATCCGGGAAACTCGAAACCTTCGGTTTCGGCTCTTCTTGTGTTGTTGCTTAAGTCGCATAAGTGCTTCTTTTGTAGACAAGAGATTGAACAATAAAATAAATTGAACAAAGAAAAATCGAACACTAGATTTATGTGGTTCAATTGGTGTGGCCTCTATCCACGAGAGAATAACATTCAATTCTACTATAGATAAAGCGATACAATTAAGATTACAATCACATGCGATTTACTCAAACACCCTCGGTGTTTTTCAGCCTCTAATTACACAAAATAACTCAAATAGTGTTCAACTTCACAATTACTAGCGAAACAATATGTTAACCTTACAAAGGAATTTGCAAATCTTACCACAAATTTTATTGGCTTGAACATCATAAGCTCCTCTTGGATTGTTTCAGAGTCTACTTCACGGAGAAGCTTCCTCTCGGATGCTCTATACGAAGAAGACCCACTTCTTATAAATAGACAAAAATTGGATTCAAAATAGAAAATCTAGTCAAATTAGGATTCCAATTCAAACTAGGAAATCTACTCAAATTGAGAAACATACTTGAATTTTCTTTCTATCGTGAGCTTAAACTCAAGATATATTTTAACTGCTTCTATCATGCTTCTCCTCGCTGACTTTATAGTTCACATTTTCAATTTTACTTTTATTTTTTTTATGGTTGATCTTGATTCAGATTGCCCTAATTTTAACATTCTGATATGGACCATCATATACCCTATGGACATAACCCTCTGACGTGTACTCTGAAGCATAACGGATACGCGATAACGAGTCGAATTTTCACATTTCTAGTTTACTGCAAAACACTATCAAGCATAAGTCGAAGGTGCTTCGCCGTACCGGCAGGGAACAGGTTGTTTTAAAGACAAAACTTTAAACACTTTTCATGGAAAAATTCAAGTTTAACTTTAACATATTGATAATTTCATATGCTTCTATCAAACGTATATAGGGAATAATGGGCAGATAGAATATTTTGCACACAAATATATAGTGGTTCGATTTTATAATCAAGTCTACATCCACTCTCCACCACTAACTGACACAAAACTGGTTGGAATCTACTAGTATTCTCTAGAGAATTACAATATTGCAAGTACTGCTTCTATCACATGATAGATCACACTACTAGAATGTACGTACTGCTTTCACACTATACACTCCTCTTATCGCAGATTATAATAGCAACAAATACTCTACAACAGAGATAGTTACAAATAGATATTAGCATAGTTTGCTCAATAGAGAGGGAAGATGATACTAACAATGCAAGCTTTCTCCATTTTCTGCCAACCCCTTCAGCTTGCTTCAATCCTCTTTTATGGCCATTCCTCCTCCAATCTGACCATGGGAGAGCCTTCAAACGAATCAAGTGATCGTTGGGTGTTGATAGGTGCAATCACCGAGGTTAGGCTGCCCATACGGTTTGTTTTTACCGGCAAATTCAAGGTTTCCCAAAATGGAGTTTGCCTCCGCTATCCATCAACTACTCTTGACTACTTGACCAAAACAAACACAAACATTTTTTACTCATCTCCAGTCCTCTTGCTGCAGACTTCCAGCCTTGTCAACAGCTATTTTCCTTTGGTTCGACAATCATGTTGTGAGCTAGTGACTAGCATATTCCAGGGTATCGATAGAAGCACGACAAGCTACTCCTAATCACTTGATAGGTGGGTCTGCCTTTATCGTGAACCCAATGTTGCTTTCCAAGTAATTCCTTGGAGATCGACTAGACATCCCTGTCAATCCGTCAATCCCCTTGCCGATGGCTGGTCTTTTATACAAGTACTAAACGTAAATATATTTCATTGGGAGACTCCTTGAAAGATTTCAATCTGTCAATTCCCTTGCCGATAGCTAGTCTTTTATACTAGTACTAAACGTAATAATATTTTATTGGGAGACTCCTAGAAAGATTTGAACTCAATACCTTCTGCTTTAATATCATATGAGATTTAATGGAATCGCTATCAATTGTTCTAAAAGCTTAAACTATTAAATGAAGTCATGATTTAATATTTAAATATTCTAATAATAAGAGTTCCACTTAAACTTTGTCCCATTGGAGGAGGTAGCGATGTTCCCATTATATGAAGACTGAGTTTTTATTGGTCTTTGAATCCTTTGATCACCACTTGTCATCACAAGTTACCACTTGTCATGACTCGATTGCCACTTGTTCATATCATGTCACCAATTGTCTACAATCAACTGTTGAGTTAAGTATAATTTCGCTTATAAATAGTAAACTCCATACTTAGGTAGGGCTGCTTAGTCTCTCTTCTTCCTCTTCAAAACTTGAATCATAGTCTCTCATCCATATACTAACTTAAGGCAAAGGCTTGGACGCCCCAACCCGTGTTCATGTGGGCAAGGCATTTTGGGTGGAAGCTTTGCCGGATTCTAAAGGGCCAAACAGGGTGGACTCTTTGAAGAGCATAATTGGCAGAGGTGAAAAAATGGGTCTAGATACCATATTTTAACTCACATTTTAATGGTGTGAGTAATAAATGGATTACCTAGTAACTTAATGGGTCTTAAATGGGTTAGCTAACAAGCTTAGGTGAATTATAAACATATCATTTTTAATTTTTTACAATTTTTTGATTTATTTTTCTTCTTGTCTTTTCCTTGTTGTTTTTCTACTAAGGGTCGCCGGATGTAGAAAGAAAAGAAGGAAAAGAAAGAAAGAAAAAATATAACAAAATTTAACTTTTTTTGAAAAAATTCATAAAAGTTGTTTTCTAGATTTGTATTGCACGGAAGTGTTTTAGCAATGTAAGTTTTTAAAAAAAAATCATAAGAAACAAGTTTTTCTAGATTGGGTAAATATAAAAGTGTTTTAGCAATATGGGTCGAGTCGAATATGAGTCAATAAATTTGCATTATAAATAAATCGGTTATAAACGGGTTAATTGATCAATTTGGGTTGGATCATTTGTGACTGATCTAAACCTGGCCCGACCCACCAGTTTGACAGATCTAATAAATTGGTAAAAAATTTCGCACAATAAGCACCTCTCTCTCTCTCTCTCTCTCTCTCTCTCTCTCTCTCTCTCTCTCTCTCTCTCTCTCTCTCTCTCTCTCTCTCTCTCTCTCTCTCTCTCTCTCTCTCTCTCTCTCTCTCTCTCTCTCTCTCTCTCTCTCTCTCTCTCTCTCTCTCTCTCTCTCTCTCTCTCTCAGTAGAGAAAGTGGAAGCATGGCCTTAGCATTCAAAATGTTTTAATCGTTCTCTTATGCCTGAATCAATCTCCCTGAAAGTTTGCCCCTTGTAATGCTATATGGGTCATGTTATAGTTTTCAATTTGTCTCATATTAAGTGAGAAAAACAAATGTTTCTTGGCTTGTGACCCAGGATTTTCATCGCACTAATGTTGTGACTATCGAAAGGCAATTGTCTGTTTCAATTTCTCGCTTCCATGTAGCTTTTTATCTCTTCAAGAATAAGAAATATTCTAAAAGCTCATTCATTTTTCTTTAAATTTTTCTTCGTAAATGCAGGTACAGCCAATTGGATGCATCGAAAGAAGAAAAAGAAAAAGAAAAAAGAAACTCTTGTCTGGTGGTGGCTACCTTTGCCATTGTGGGGGCATTCTGCAAATACTAATTTTTCTTGATAATTTTCACTTCTCTGATTTTTGAGAAAATTGGCTACAAACATCTCGAAAATTGTTAATTCTCGATGAAAATTACTATTACAAAATACAAACCCCATCAGTCACAAAAAAGAGGGGGAAGAAGGTATTCGAGGCAGCTGTCTAGCAGACTGATGTGCCTTTCACAGTGTTAATTGTGCTTTTGTTATAGATGAACATCTGGGCAAATGAACCTTACTTGATCAAGAGTTCAGATAAAGATTAAATACTTCATCCATGATCAGTGTAAAATCCTTTTTGCGCATTCACCGTTGGATGATGACATGTGAATAAATTTAGTTTATGCGACTATCTTCGATTATACACGTCACCTATCCAAAGGTGAATTTGTTTAAATTCTTTACACCGAAAATGAACACAATAAATATTCTTTCGTATAATACTTTTAATAGTTAGGACAATACCTAACGACCTTAGTCGTGTGGTACATCCTGATTAACCACCAACAACAAAGTCTAAGACAGTCGAAATTACAAAGGCAAAAGGGCAAGTTGCATATACAAGGAGGTGGTGGGTTGACCATGAAACTCTCGTCTTGGTTAATTTGGTCATGTTGTCCAGTGTTTTATTGAAATGCCCCTCCTCTTTAGTGTCTTAGCTTTACTAGGGAACCCGTTTTTCCAACTTTTGAAGAGAAAATCTTGATCTTTATAGACACCATTTTGCGGTCTACGATTCAAACCCTAGTTTTCGTGTTCTCACCTTATCCCATGGTTTTAGAGGATCACGACGTCTGGAGAGTCTAAAGCACGACGGCTAATTATGCCCTACTCGACCGACCATAATGATAACGATGATGACCTCTCTCTTTACTTATTCTTTGGCTTCTATCACCTCTTTATTTATTTTTCCTTAGTATGATTAGGTGCGTGGTTCTTATAAGTTTGGAAGGGCCCATCAAGTGTATAGATACAACGAAGTAAGACAGAGAACTTTGGATTATAATGGGAATGAAAAGGTGAGCAGACATCAAGCAAGCGAACTCAAGTGCCGCCAAGCTACAACAAGACACCTTGAATGGGACTAATCCTTCATAGTTAGAACATCTACGTCTACTTGTAGTGAAAGCTTCAATCATTGGCATGCAATTTTCGTAAATTGCGCATTAGGATCTAACGAATTTTAGGTAAAAATCATATGTCTCGGCCCTTCCCCAAGCTAGGTTTCTGTATCCGCCACCGATGCCGGGAATGTCGAACCACAAATTTATTTGTAAAAGGAACAACGACCGCTACGTTGCAAAAGCAACTACAACATCATCGCCGGGAGAGAAAGTATTAGTGCCTGAGGAACAGAAACATTTCTTCGCTAATTTGTTATTCCCTAAAATCCAATTCTCATCCATGAAAGATGAAGACATGGTTATGAATCCATGACCAAAGACAGAGTATCCGTGGGCCTTTTCATCACGAAGCTCGAAAACAGAACCAGCACATTCGCGAAAGTCGAACCGGTCTAAAGAACAAACCGAAAATTTCGAGCTGGTTCGATCTTTCGTATTACCAGGCTTTATTGAACATCCCCTAGTTTTTTACCTATAGCCACGAAGGTGTTAGAAGTGTTGCGTCACTTTCTCGTCATTCCAAGTTCGTGGCGGCACAATCGGGTCCTGTAGATTGGGATTGATAGGAAAGAGATGACATTGTGCATACTGCGACATCAGTTGATCCACCAGCACCAGAGCCACCATGGCCTCTACGATCGGAACCGCTGCACGAACCAGCCAAGCGTGCACACGTTATGTTTCGATCACAATTCTTTTCATGTTATATTGCGCAGAAAAGCAGTCATTTCTAACTTCGACCATCTTGCTGTAAATTGTTTCACGAACATTGAAGAGATGATGGTTATATGTGGAAAAGGAAATGGAAAATGAATCATCGTGATGTAGAACAGTTAGCCTGTGATTATCTTGAAGAATGTGATCGCCGTAATCGCCGGAAATCTCGAATGAAACGCCTATAGAATGTTGCAAGGCCATGGAAACTTCGAGCCTCGCCAACATTCTTTGGAACTGGCCAATTGCGAATCATGGCCACCTTATCTGTATCAACGTGAAGTCCATCTACGCCAACAACAAAACCCAAAAACAAGAGGCGTTCTGTCATGAAGCTATACTTTTTCAGATTAATGAATAATTTATTTTGCTGCAAGGTTAGTAGGACATCCCTCAAGTGCTCCATGTGTTGACGCCCATTCGGACTATATATGAGTATATCATCAAAGAAAACTACCACAAACTTGCCAATAAAAGGTTTGAGAACTTGAATCATCAAACACATGAAAGTACTAGGCGCGTTAGTGAGTCCAAACGGCATGACAAGCCATTCGTACAAACCCGCACTTGTCTTGAAGGCCATTTTCCATTCGTCGCCAGGGCGGATGCGAACTTGGTGGTATCCGCTTCGAAGGTCAATCTTCGTAAAAATCCGTGATCCAGCAAGTCTGTCTAGCATATCATCAAGTCGTGGAATCGGAAACCTATACTTGACAGTAATCCAGTTAATGGCACGACTGTCTACACACATACGCATGGTGCCATCTTTCTTTGGCGTGAGAAGCGCAGGAACTGCACATGGACTTTTGCTTTCACGCAAGAAGCCCTTTCGAAGGAGATATCTCACCTGCTTCTGTAAAATCTGATTCTCCTTCAGATTCATCCGATAATACGGCAAATTAGGAAGACTAGCTCCTGGAAGAAAATCAATCTCATGTTGGATATCCCTCAAAGGAGGTAATCCGTCAGGTAAATCATCAGGCATAACATCACTGAATACCTTTAATAAGAGTTTAAGAATGTCGGGAACACGAACCACAATTTGCTGGTCGTCCTTGTCAACAATCATATACATTCCTTCACGCTTTCGGATGTTCATCATAACCCCTGCATTCTGCTTCTTCACAATCTGAGGGGAATTACTCTTTGGTCTCAAAGTAATTTTAGTCCTTTTCCATACAAAAGATTACGTATTCTCCCTAGCTCGGTGTGTAGCATCAACATCATATTGCCATGGCCGACCCAGTAAAACATGACACGCATCCATCTCCACAACATCACAGACAATAGTATCTTGATATGATTTCCCGATTGAAATAGGTAAACGGCATAATTGGTTTACCTTAAGTTCTACTCCCTTGCGTATCCACCCGATCGTGTAGGGCGCGGGATGCGGCTCCGTCTTTAGTTGCAAGTGATCCGCCAAGGCCTTTGACACTACATTCTCGCAACTTCCGCTGTCAATAATGATATCCAATACTTTGCCATTGACAATATAACAAGCGCGGAAAAGCTGATTCCGCTGGATATCTTCTATCCGAGGAGTAAGCAATAGACGACGCACAACACAATTAACTTGCTTGCCCACTTCATCTTTCACTCCCACTTCTTCTTCATTTTCCCAATCTTCCTTATACACATCTTCGTCATGTTCAACGATATTGGCCATTCTACGACGAGGACAATCGCTAGAACGATGGCCCAACTCGTTACACTTGTAGCACTTGATCGGTTGAGGCATAGCATATGGATTCTGGGTATTCTGATTGAGAGTGCGATTGCTTGCTGCGATTGCTTCCTTAGGCGTCCCAATAATAACCCCTGGAACTCGGCTCGAATCAGGGGTTTGTTGATTAGAAGAACTTGCAACATCAGGCTGTCTTCCTTTCCTGAATGACCCACGACCCGAATAATTGCTACCACAAGTACTAGGGCTAGTCCTCTCCAATTGCACCTCAATTTTTTGCGCCCTATCCTGGGCATCTTCGACAGAGAATAATCGATGCAAAGAAACCCGATCCTGGATATTAAGTCGCAAACCATTAATGTACCTAGCAGTTTGTTGTGCCTCGGACTCATCCAGGTTATTGCGAGCGGAGAGTCGAAGGAACTCTTCCGTATAAGCTTGGACCGATCTATTCAATTGTCGACAATTTTGGAATTGTTGAAACAATAGTTGCTCATAGTCCGTTGGGAGGAACCTCTTCTTCAACTTCTGTTTCATCTGACCCCATGATCGAATAGGAGCCTTGTCTTGTCGACGTTGCGTCAATTGAGTCTGTTCCCACCAAGCTGAAGCGCCACCCTTCAACTTGTACGCCACAAGTTTCACTTGGCGATCCTCGTCAATATCCATAGCGTCGAAGAATTTTTCGACCCCCCAAAGCCAATCAAGGAAATCTTCAATATCCAAATTCCCATTGAAAGTAGGGAGATCTACCTTCAGTTGATACTGCTCCGGATCTCGTCGATATCCTCCCAGACGTCGATTCCCACGAACATGCTCCTCCTGGAATCCCCTGTATCGGCGACCACCACGAATCTGCATCTCCTGTAAATCATCATCTTCGTCTTCCGTATCCTTGACATAGTCTTGACGCCTTTGTCGGGGAATTCCTCCACGCCCCA
The DNA here is from genome assembly GCA_031216235.1 of Syzygium jambos. Lineage (NCBI taxonomy): Eukaryota > Viridiplantae > Streptophyta > Magnoliopsida > Myrtales > Myrtaceae > Syzygium > Syzygium jambos. Next base: position 5,861,549 of record CM062229.1, on the reverse strand, counting down.
TAGCATCTTCGGGATCACGAACGATAGGAATTCGCTCGACTGGAAGAATGCCAGGCACATGGTTTGCGGACAAACGCTGGATGGCATCAAGGATCTCTTGAAACCTCCGATTGGTTTGATCCACGAACTGATTGAACTCAGCCCGCGTAATAGGCTCGTTCTCACGGCCCTCAGCAGCGGGGAGATTGACATTCACGTTATTCACCATCGTCACAGGAGAAACCTGCTCTGATACCAAATGACGCAATAAGAAGCAATAACTTGGAAAACCTTCCATGATTCGACTGGAATTCAATTCAATTAGATAATGATCTGAATACAAAGCTGGACGTCCTTTTATAATGATAGGACTCCTGAAGATATCCGAATTAATGAAGATAACATCAAAGCAAATCAAATCTAATCTTATCTAAAAAAATAAAATCTAATCTTATCTAATAAAATCAAATATAATCTTATCTAATAAAATCAAACGAAATATTGATAATTCGAAATTGCCTAAAGTAAAAAAAACTACCTAATCAGAAAAACTGTTGAGATTTTCGGCGATTTCGGTGATCACATTCTTCAAGATAATCATGGGCTAACTGTTCTACATCATTATGGCCTCGATCACTGACTGTTTAAAAAAAGGGCAAATTCCATTAGAGAGATGAAGCTTTGGCCAGTTTTGCTCTAATAAAAGAAAAGCTCTCCACGGCGCTGATATTGATGCTCCCTGATTTTGAGAAAGTGTTCGACCTGGACTGTGATGCTTCCGGTGTTGGGATTGGCGCTATTCTTTCCCAAGAAGGTAAGCCTATAGCCTTCTTTAGTGAAAAACTTAATGAAGTTCGCCGGCGTTGGTCGACGTATGAGCAGGAATATTATGCTGTCGTGCGAGCTATAAAGCATTGGCAGTCCTATCTTTATCAGCAGGAATTTATTCTTAACACCGATCATCAGGCTCTTAAATATATCAAGAGTCAGAAGCACTTAAATTGAATGCATGCACGGTGGGTTTCTTTTCTAGAGCAATTTAATTTTGTGCTTCGTCATAAAGCAGGCCATTTAAATAAAGTGGCAGATGCACTGAGTTGACGTGCTGTGACACTCGTGACCATGCACACTGATGTTGTCGGTTTTGATCACCTATGTTCTCTTTATCCTGAGGATGATGATTTTGGCGAGATATGGGAGAAGTGCTCTGAAACAGGTTGTCATGGCGATATGATAATTTAAGAAAAATTCTTGTTCTTTGGCAATAGATTATGCATTCCTCGTGGTTCCTTGCGTGAACAACTCATTCGGGAGCTTCACGAAGGTACTCTTAGCGGACATTTAGGGCGAGATAAAACTGTAGCCTTGGTGGAGGAGCGGTACTATTGGCCTCAACTGAAGTGAGACGTGGGGTGATTTGTCAGTAAATGCTACATTTGTCAAACCGCTAAGGGCCATTCTCAGAACACTGGTCTTTATACCCCCTTGCCTATTCCTTCGGGTCCTTGGGTAGACATATCGATGGACTTCGTGTTGGGATTTTCTCGCACTCAACGGAGTTTAGATTCTGTTTTCGTGGTGGCTGACCGGTTTTCGAAGATGGCGCACTTCATCCTTTGTAAGAAAACTTCGGATGCTTTGCATGTGGCAAGTTTATTCTTTCGTGAAGTAGTCCGTCTCCATGGTGTATCGAAGACAATTACTTCCGATCGTGACACGAAATTTCTGAGCCATTTTTGGCGTACTTTATGGCGTTTGTTTGGGACTGATTTACAGTATAGTAGTTCTTTTCATCCCCAAACGGATGGTCAGACGGAAGTTGTGAATCGTACTATGGCGGATATTATTCGCTGCCTCTGCAGTGATATGCCTAAGTAGTGGGATCGGTATCTTGCTTGCCGCATCCCGAAGAAGATCAACGACAATGCCTATATAGTTGACCTTCCTGGTGATCTCAACATTTCCCCTACATTTAATGTGGCAGACTTATTTGAGTATCATGCTCCCGATACACCCCTCTATCCTGATCATAACTCGAGGGCGAGCTTTCCCGAAGAGGGAGGGAATGATGTAGAACAGTTGGCCTGTGATTATATTGAAGAATGTGATCACCGTAATCGCCGAAAATCTTGACATTTTTTCTGATTAGGCAGTTTGTTTTACTTTAGGCAATTTCGAATTATCAATATTTCGTTTGATTTTATTAGATAAGGTTAGATTTGATTTTATTAGATAAGATTAGATTTTATTTTATTAGATAAGATTTGATTTAATTTACTTTGATGTTATCTTCATTAATTCGGATATCTTCAGGAGTCCTATCGTTATAAAAGGACGTCTAGCTTTGTATTCAGATCATTATCTAATTGAATTGAATTCCAGTCGAATCGTGGAAGGTTTTCCAAGTTATTGCTTCTTACTGCGTCACATCGTCTAGCTTATGCACACTTTCCTCGAGGAGTGACACACGGATCGAACCGAATGTGGGTGATTAGCTCAGTTTCCTTCTTATCTCTAGTCACTGTGTTCTGCTTCCACTGCAGAAGTGTTTCAGAACAACTTTTATGAGCATTACTGCGATTAACTTCGCAGGTTCAAGTGCAAGTCTGCATAAATATGATGATGCGTTGTTTTGAAATAGCATGGCATTTATCGGATTTTGCAATTAAATCTAATGTGAGGTAAAGAAATTACTAGAAAAATCAACGAGGAATGATACAAGACACTTGGTTCTTTCCGAGTATTGTCCCCAGTAGCCAAGAATCCACTATCAATAAGAGATTTACAAAGTTATTAATCAATTGCTCAATCTCTCATGTATCTCCCAAAGTGTTAGCACATAAATTCTCACAAACTCTTGTATTTCTCTCACCGAGTTTTTGCTAGAAAAACCTAAAAGAAAGTCTCACAAAGCTTTCATGTTTTACTCCACATGTCTAAAAACTAATATAAAACGTGTATTTTCGTGAGTCAGCGTGCCATATGGATGCCTGCCCAAGTAGGACCAGGCGCCCGGGACATGTGCAGTGGTGATTGTATAATCCCGGCAGGTAAGCGAGCATCGGGAGGGCCTGGCCGGGAAACTGGCCATGTAGGGCCGGCAGCCTGACCACCAGTAGCAAATTAGCTACTGAGTCATTTAACCGGCAGCCTGGGCATCCGGTCCTCTCCTATAGCTCCCCACGATGCCTTCTAATTTGTCTCTGACTTATCTTGGTCTCAAGGTTTCGATCCAAGTCGGATTCGGCTAGAACTTGAGCCACAAACTCAAAATGTGCGTTTTGCGCATCAGAGAGAGACATTACCCCGATAGTCGGTGTTGGCTTGAAAGCTACTCTCATGTTTATGATCTCCCAATTGGATATTCCACCCAGATAAACCACAAAAACAGCATCAGATGAAGATGTGCTCAGAACAAAGAAGACTTATCAGTTCCTAGTTTTAATCTAAGCAAGGAAAACACTTCTCGTGCCAATTAAACATCATGGACACTGATCACTCTTTCGAGATCATACCTGAATGCCACCCGAGCGGTTTGTTCTCACCCTGATTCTTCTGTGTCTGTCCAAGTAGAACTCGTCGTTGTGTTGACTCCCTGTCAAACGTGTACCTGAAAGGGTTGTTCACAGATCAGAACGAAGACAGGTAAATCCTCACCAAGAGTCGTGGCAGCATACAAGTAATTCATTCTTTCTTTGCACTAGTTCAAGAAATTAATGTCGGAGTCTGCTACATGAGTTTCTGTACCAGAGAAACCGCTACCAAACTCGAATCCCATGGTTGCGGGTAAAGATAAGAGAGTTCCTGCCAACAAAGTTTCGAGTTTGTCAAAAACTGGTGAACCAAGCCCCTGAACAAGAAAACCCATCTTACTGAGTCTTAGATCACATGCATCAATAATTACCTCATAAATGTGACAAGGCGGGATACTGAAGACGATCAAAAATAGTGTTAGTCAAAGGTATAATCCTGCATTTTCTTTACCAAAGCAATAGATAAACTAGACCACATCAGAGTTCTCGAAGAGGTCAAGGAAAGACTTCTCATGCGTGGAGCATTCCTCACTATGCATGAGACGGCACCGCCAACAGAGTCCCCTGTGACCCTTGCGGCATCAATCACAGCAATCGTCTTGTCTGCATAGACAGCATCTGGACACCTGACGATGTCAGTCTCTATCTGTCCATACATGAAACGTCAGAAATAAGGTCAAGTGCAAAGAAGTATTGCAGATTACGTGAGGATGTTGCAAGTCTCTGACTCATCATGAAGTTAGGAAAAGCACATGCGAAAGTATGAAAACTTGTTTGACATTTCAAGCAAAATCAGTGCATTTGGTGCAGAGTTCCCAGAAACATTTTTGTGCCATCTTCTCTAGCTTTCAGCTAATGAAAAGTTGAACAAACATGTTAGAGATATATTTAGGATCACGGTTTAGGATTAGGTTAATTTGTATTAAATCTATCAACAATCAAGCCATCTCTTCTGTTCTTGTTATAGTAATAGCGAATGGATGGGAGAGGATAACTTCTTGTAGTTCCAACTCGTGAATGCCCTCAAAACAGCTAAATTTCAACAGACGCACTATTATCAACTTCGACGACATGTTTCACCTGCAGTAACAGCTCATTTGTATAGCAATATTACGAAGAGCTATGGGAAACCTCCCCAGCTTTTTCAATGGCAACATGTTCTTAGAATCAATTCAGAGAATGAGAGCCATATTCAAAGAGGATAAGTATCATGACTCATGCTTTGTCCTAAGCACCGTTGGCTTTCTAGGATCTATGAAAAGCTGCATTCAGATGAATCCTCTGACCCGTGAAAACTCCGCACCCTGTTCTAGGGGGAGTTGTATTTCAGCATATAACTGCAGTTTTAGCTCTGTAACTACACTCTCTCTCCTAATAAAATACATGATAATTCAGACACTTCACATTGGAAACACAAGATACACAGGCCATTGAAACAAATTTGACTTAGAATATGCAGAATTCCATGACAGATGTGCCTTGCGTTCTCTGTTTTCGGAACAAAAAATCCTAGAAAAAGAATCGTGAGATAACTCATGGACCTGCTTAAGCGTCACAGATTCTTGATCTACTAAATGTTCTGGAAGTACTACATCATGGGTTTGAGAGACATAAGCAAGAACCTGCAAGCAACAGATAAATTAACATGAGGATGCACTCTAAAATATGTATGAACACGCATAAATGGGCGTATGCAGTGGGAACATTGACTTAAGGGTACATAATTTGCCCTCCAAACATGAGAGATCTACATTAGAAGTTACAAACTTCTATGCTCGAAAGATTGAGTCCCACAACCACAAGGCAAGCTCTCTCCAGTGAAGTAAGATAATTATAGCATAGCGATGTGGTGAGGGAGTCGAATTCATTAAGCTGGATACCCTAAACAAAATATAGAAACACAGACAACCACTAGAAATGTTGAGTGTTGATAACTCGAGCCATCTCCTGGTCACTCATATTCAGTTTTGATCTTTTCTCATGCTCAGTTTAGTTTGAGCCTTGTAGTGCTCGACTTGGCAATCTCCCTTTCTTAATCAAGCATGGATTCTTTGTTAAACAGTTACTGCTCGAGGAGCAATGACTTGCCCTTCATCTCTTCAATGGTTTTGTTCTGTTTCCCAAGCTAGACATAGTTTAAGCAAGCAGCATCTTCCACAGATGAAGGTTCTTTTTCTCAGATAGACAACAGATCATAAATAAAAACCAATATGTCAAGCCAGAACATAAATAAAAGGGAAACTAGTGGTAAACAGATGCAAGACTTGACACGAGAAGCGCAAATCCAGCTTAAAAGATCACGGTACCTCAGTCCTGGAAAATTCTTACAGAAGTTTCTTAGCGATAGCTCCAGATGCAACACGACCAATGGTTTCTCTTGCTGAAGATCTACCACCACCCTAAAGTTGGTAATAAGTTCAATGGAAACTTGGTCAAAATCTTTGTCCTCATATAATCCAAGCATTTTTGAGCATCTGCTATGGCGGCAGGACAAAATTACCCCTATTGCTCGGACGCCGTACGTCATATCATAAGTTGCATCAGCATGAGAAGGTCTATAAGCTATTGACATTTCGTTGTAGTCCTGCAAATTCCAATCCAATAGCAGTTGTATGAAACCATTGTGGACAATAAGGAAAATAAAACCAACTCCATGGAAGTAAGTTGTCCGAAGCTCCATAAGTGCAAACTCAAATTGATGGAGTAAAAAGCATGGTTTACACCTAGATCTGATTTCTATGAACTGGACCTTCTACAGAAAATGAAAAGACTATCGACATAATTAGTGTAGCTGACCTGACTACGCAGTTTGAACCTCCTTGGACACTTATTACATCAGTCAAACATATCCTAGCTTCGCAATTTGATGGCATAAAACTTATCCTATCTAATTTACTAGACTGATCAAATAGATGCATAAATTGTAGTTTCCCAGATCGCCGTCTGTTATCGATTCTGTTCAACAGTTCCCATAGGAGATACTTACATGTCCTCTCTGATCAGTATTAGGGGCAGATATCATGATCGGTGTTCCAGTAGTCACCCCTGTGCTAAAATAGAATGATTACCTTAATTTGAAAAGGACACAAGCAGCGAATTTCAAGCAGGAAAATGAATACAGCATTAAGAGGATCATTAACCATGATTGGGATGAGAACCAAACCTTCAGAGATTCCTGAATATATTTTACATGTATCAGTCTCCTTTCTTGTGCTAGTTATTCGGCTCTGACCTGGTCTCCTGTATACAGATAAGTGAACAATCAAACGTTAGGGATTCTTTTAAGAACTGATGGAAGTAACTGAACCATGCATTCTCGCTACTTGTGGAACAATGTGAAAAGATTATGTTATGTAGATAATTTGATTTACATAAATGATCAGGGCACAGCCAGCTATCATAGGTGAAAGAACCTTCTGTCCAGATCTGCTTGGATGTCAGCTTCCGAAAGCGGCATTCTAGGGGGACAGCCATCAATGATACAAGCAACACCACCCCCGTGAGACTCGCCGAATGTGGTGACGCGGAACAAAGTCCCAAAGGTATTCCCAGTCGCTCGTACCTCTGCGACAAAGCATTCATCAGGCCAATCCCTAAATGGCAAGTATCTCCACATTGATGGACTCGTTCGATTGAAAATCAATTGTAGAATGAGTACACGCGCATCTATTCGGGTGCTCCATGCAAAAATTCTCTATAGATCAAGTACACCGAATGCAGTCTATTTAATTAAGCATCATATGTTGGACTTGAAATATCAGCAAAATTCGGGTCACAATTTGTCTCGATCAGATCAATTGTTGGAATTTCCGAAGTGGTTTCCATTCAGATCAAGTTATTCTAAATACTATATACGGATCTTAGATCTTTTATTATCTTAGAGGTGGAACTTAGTGATTGTTGTTGACAATCAAGGACAATCAAGTCGATTCAATTACATTAAACATACAATTATTTTAAAAACAAACTCCCACGCCACTCGCACAATATTTTATTAAGAGATCCCTATCTCTACACATGGTGGACCATTGTTCACACTTTTTGGCCGGAGCGCAAGTGAAGAGGGCAAGGCTATCTATAGGCCTTTGTTTACCTATATAGTCCAAGAATACCCTTCCAAGGAGCTCACGAGGACTTTTTATCACCAACTCTAACAACCACTCATGTATCATTTTAGCTTCACAATTCAATCAACACTTAGAGACTTGGATTCACCACAGATTTTAACTACCCACTGGAGTCCTAGACATGTGTCTAGAACGATCACTTCAAGACTCTCCGCAATCAATTTTCGTGATACTCTGAGCATTCTCCGTTGTGTCTCAAATTTTCGCTTGTGGCAGTGCTTTCATAAATATGCCCCAGTCTTGATCTTCCATTTAGCAATACTCCAGCTCGATCTCTTCCACTAGTTTGCACTCCTCGTATGATTTAATATTTGATGGAGATATGTTCGGCTCTTCCATGAAAGATGAGATTTCTTGAGATAGCGACTGTGGACATGTTATCACAGTATTGGAGTTGATTCCGTCTATGCTTCTCCGATGTCTTCTAATATTCTCCGGAGCCATAGTGCTTGACTAGTGATCGTAGCGGCTGCGATATATTCGGCTTTTGCTTTAGATTGTGCCACTAAATCTTATTTTTTGGATGTCCCTAAAAACATTCTAGACCTAGTGTGAATGTCATGACCTAAAATTTCCATACAATCATAACCTCGAATAAGTAAGTGATTTAACCTCAAATTGTGTGCACCAATTTTGTTCTTTGCTATACAAAGCAAAACTCCCAAAACAAAATAGACACCTGTACTCTTTGCTAAGCACTTTGATCTAGCCCTTAAAAGAGATCTTCGGAAGTGCTAATACAAAAGTCCTTGAACTGCAAACTAGACCAATCTGTAAGGTATTTGGGATGAACCTAAGCTTAGTAAATAAAAGCTCTTGGTCTAAAGTAGGAGATCTACTCACCACTCAACTTCAGAGTACGACGACATAATAATAAACGATGAGTAATATCTATGAAATTTTGTGGGATCATTGTCAACTATTCTAAAAGTTTAAGATGTAAGATGAATGAGTGGTTTATTATTTAAATATTCTAACACTTCCCTTCACGCTTAATTTGGTCTTTTTTATCTTTTGTTTTTTGCCTAGCACTAAGCGTGACATTTTAATTGGGGAGGCAAATAGGGCATGTAAAGATTTGAACTCAGGATTTTCAAGCCATATTTGCCTCCCCAATTAAAATGTCTACGCTTAGTGCTAGGAAAAAAGACCAGACTAAACGTGAGGGTGAGTGTTAGAATAATTAAATATTAATCATGCCTTCATCTAACAACTTAAGCTTTTAAAGTAATTGACAGTGGTCCCACAAAATCTCACATGTTGAGTAATTAAATATTTACTCACGCATTCATCTAATAGCTTAAGCTTTTAAAATGTTTGGCAGTGTTCTCACCAAAATATCACATGAAATTAGAGCAGAAGGTCCTGAGTTCAAAATTACCAGGCCCACTTGCCTCCCTAATTAAATATGTCGACGCTTTATATTAGGCAAAAACACCAGACTAAGCGTGAGGGGAAGTGTTGAATAATTAAATATTTATTCACTCTTTCATCTAATAGCTTAAGCTTTTACAGTAGTTGATAGTAGTCCGACAAAATCTCACAATATCACATATCATTTTGAATCACTATAAGTAAAAAAAATTAACACTCATTTAGTAAGAGTACAATCTATACTAAACTTATTCCTTAATTATTTACATGCTCATAGTAGAATAATTTGATCAATTGACAAATACATGTATTCTACATGATTCAAGAGCTTGTAACCCAATCTAACGTATTAACCATTTCATCTTTTGTGAGAGAGTATGATAACATAGATTCACAAACATGTCAAGGTTCCACATATTCCGCCAAAATATCTATAAAAGCCCTTATAAGCACTAATCAATCATGTTAAATTTCCCCAATAGTTACACACTACAGTAATAAGGAGATCAATCTACTCTATATAATGAATATGCACCTACACTTTTGAAACATATTGCTCAAATTTCTTTAAGACAGAAGACATGTATTATGAATGACTATAATAATGTATGCAATGAATAACAATAAATGCCATGAGCTGATATTTAGTCTAACACTTAAATGCATATAGATGAATATGCAGATTTCATGATGTGCAAATACCATGTAGAAGCTAACCAATACACATAGGTGTGTATCTATTCCCTACTAATCACTAGCTAAAACTTATCTCGACTAATGAGGTATCACCACCACCAATACATAGGGGATGGAATCATAACATCTCCACTAATGAGGTATCGTTACCTCTAATACATGGGGAACGAAATCATAACATATCAACTAATGAGGCATTGTCACCATTAATATATGTGAGATGAAATTATAACATCTCAACTAACGATGCATCACCACTGCTGACACCTAAATTTTGACGATCCATTCAGTCATTTATTGTATAAGAAAATTAGGAGTCAACCTTGACTCCGAACAAAAAATATCATTAATTTGCATATTAGGAACATTTTTTGTTCAATAGTGTTAAGCTCATATAAATTGCATTCGAACTTAGGCAAGGGGTTCTAGACTTAATTAGACTAATTGGATTAAGCCCGCAAGAGTGTAAGACTCCGTTCGTTTCGCGGAAAATGTGACATTTCTGAAAAATGTTTTTCGGGAAGTCATTTTCTAGGAAAATAATAATATTTTTCGGTGTTCGGCTAAAATGTGAAAAAGACGAGGAAAATATTTTCCACCGTTCGGCAAGGAAAATATTTTCCAAACTTCACCACCTGGGCACGCACTTGCCTTTAAGGCCACAAGGCAAACTTGCTTAGCATCTTTGTTCCCTCACCATCGCCAAACACCCATCCCTTCCTCTATGGATTTTGAACTTCTCTTGCAAAGCTACATTCTTGAACAAATGATCTTGATAGTATAAAATTTTGACAATTATGCATAAATAGGAAAGATATCATAACACTACCAATCTTACCAAAATGAGGTATTGGACATTCTTCAGAAGCCAAATTTGATTAGCTAGACATAAGGAAGAGAGAAAGTTCACAACTTCAAATCCAATAAGCAACATAGAATCACTTCAGAACAAAGGGTAAGCGTTCTTTAAGTTGAAATGCAGAGTCCACATTGAGATCACTAGTCATAGAATGTCACGCCCCGACTCGAAATCATGATCTGCGGGGGTTATTTTACGACATCTCGTTCATTATTATCTTTCTTTATGAACAAGTAGAAGCATGTACTTGGGACAATCACAACAATATCAATCAAACAATGGGATTAAGAAAAACACACAATGAGCAAACTTTATATTTACATAATAGCTTATATTTTACATGCTAACCATTTTTACATGCCCTTTTTCCTACGGGCTTAACTTGTACACCTATCCGCTATAACATGCACACTTGGGGTCACCCTACTCCACTACCGTGGTCTCCACAAAATGCTTCCCAAAACTAGTTCTCTAAAAAGTTGCCTCTTTCCCCTGTTACTCCGGTCTGCCCACACGCTACTCATGGCACCCCCGGGCATGAAATCGTCTGGTCCACCATATGGCCCGTCAAACCCATGGAGGTGTCCCATGAGGTCACCATCAGCCCACATACGTTAAGTCACATAGGTATGCGGTATAGGATTATCTAATCCCTCATCCACCATCACGTGTGTGGTGATACGGCGGTAGGCACGGTTCTCACGACCGTCGATCACCTCGATCACCTCGACCTCTATTTCTACCGGGGTGCTGAAGCAGACGGGAGGGGCCGCCATCCTACAAGTCTGGAAAAATAACGGGGAGTGAGTTATTGACTCAATAAGTAAATTCACTAATTTCAAGTTAGGAGGAAGCAATCGTGATCGGACACACATCCAACCTTATCACCCCGAGTGTCGATGACAGATCAATAGCAAAGATGCATCTCACCTTGCCTATGTATTATTCATGGCAAACGCATTGACCAAGAGAACATCAAACATGGTACCTAAATAATATATGCAAGAACAACACACACGGAATTCATTTATTCTTAACCAAAATCCATCAGGCAATGTCTCGACATCTATCATAGATGGCTTTAGTCTCTTGTGTGTCCATACACCATAATTGTCAAGTAAATCGGTTTCTTATCTTTCTTTAATAGTCCATGCAAACAAATGCCCGAAAGCGTGTATGCAAGTGTAAATTATGGACAATAAATAGTAATCAACTAAGATGTCGGCCAAGGTCCAGGGTCCGTGACTTGATCTGACACGCCAAACGTTAAACTAAACTATACTTAGCTCGGATTCAATACGCCTTAATATCGAACCTTTGTCAAGCAAGTCTTGGTCCAAATGCCATAACGTGAGTACAAGATATATGTTTCCTCTTTCGCGATCGAGTCATGCTTTGACTCATGCTTATATTATACAAGGGACACACCAAGCAAACAACAACAACAAGTCCCAAACACAAATTGGGTACAAACACTAGTCAACAATGCATCTTAATATCTTATCCCAAGATTAGGGAATCTACCTACTACTATATAGATTAAGAAATGGTCCCAAAAAAAGTGTGGGGAACAGATGGCCAAAAAGGCAATTGGCGTGAGAGAGAGAGTGTGTGTGTGTGGCTAGAAAGAGGGGTTGGCCGAATGGTGGGGTAGGTGTGGGAAGAAAAAAGGCCAAGCGGGGACAATGCCCATTTATAGTATGGCCTACAAAGGTCATTATGAAGTAGAGGCCAAAGTCTAAGCTAGTGATAAAGGGTCTTAAAATTCATTGCCATCATTTAAGCTCCTTTCTCAAGCTTTCAATTTAGGCCAGTTCCTAACTTGGCTTTCAAGTTGTTAATCTAGGGTCATCATGCCCTAAGTTTAGGGCATATGAATCATCTACCTCATTAATGACCAAGAAGACACCTAAGCTTCTAATAATGACCTTTCAATAATTTCGTTGACTTAGTTTCCTCTCCTTCTTCACTTCGAGTGTAAATCTCCTTGTCTTGGCCTTCAAGACACCCTATTATTGGTGGCTTCTTCAAGACACTCCATTATTATTGTCTTGAGAATTAAGTTCTATTATTGGTCCACGGCTCTATTATTGGATCTTGTGAGACAAGTTTCATTATTGGCCAACTTGCAAAGGAAGTAGCCAATAATGTCATTGACTTGTCAAGTCAATTTGTCTTCTTGCCCATGAAGTTCTTTGGGCGTGAATCATGGGTTCCTTCCTAAGAACACTCAATAATTGGTGGCTCTCACTAATTCCAATGACACATCTTCCTTTGGATACTAAACTTCATTAAAACTTAGTTTAATAAGCAACTAAGGCAATTTGTAGTTTTATGTGTTAAACACGATCAACCCTTGTATTTGGATCTAAGGTTCAAGGCTAAATAGCGCTCAAACATGACTAGACCAAAATCTGGAATGACTAGGTACAAGGCTTGTTCGTTCAAGTCTGACTAGGCACACAGCTGGGCTAGACGGGCGTTGAGCCAAGCGCACGGCGGGGCTGCACGGGCATGGTGCCGAGCACATGGACAGGATGCATGAGTGAGGGGCCGGTATAAGAGCCGAACAAATGCATTGGCACACGGTCGGTGCAATGCTTGGCCTGTGGCCAAGCCTGATTGGCACTAGACTTTGTATTGGCTGAAATTGACGGGCACAAGACCTGGCATAAGTGTCTAGCACGGTGACTGGCACATGACCAGGCACATGACCGGGCACGAGGCTAGCTCGTGGCCTAACTAACGGGTATGAAGGCTGGTCAATGACCTGGCACAAGGCTTGGCTTGCATAGCCAGCACAACCAGCACAAAGCTTGGTCTGCGTCCAAATAACAAGGCTCTTGGCTTGGTACATAGCCTGTCCATGGTCTACCAGATTCAACGTAATGATCCATGGTCAATTCACGAGTGGTCCATGTTCAAGCATCAACGATTCATGATTGACTCTCGATTGTCATATAGCCGCGTGGAACCGAATACAACGAAATCAGTCCATGAACACTCGTGATCGATGCATGGCCAAGCGAAATCACCTGCAACAGACACATGCCCGCGTGGCATCCGTTCGGGATCATCCCACTGCCAACTCCTATGGTCAAGTAGTCGATCCATGGTCGAATCACTCTAATCAACTTGTATGATTGGAAAGTCATTTCATCGCCGATCATTCGGCCGATCCTTCAATCAAACCAAAACCAATCATTTAGATACCCATTCTGACCAAACCAATTGATCCATGACCAACCCTCGGGCCGATCCACATACCAATTTCTTTAGCCATTTCCCTTGGTCGATTCGGAGTTCAAATGGGGGGTGTCACATAGAAAGGTCACCAATACAGACCAACCTTACATCAAACTTTATCTCTCGAAGTACTAACACTAACAATATAAAAAGAAAGAACACATGAGTCTTTTGCCAATAAAGCTCTATAAAATATGTTACTATTCTCCTTTGGCTAAAAATTTATCAATCCGCACTTTCTTAAGATTCACACTCGTCACCATGAATGCTTTTCCAATTTTTCCATTCTCAACTAGGTAGTCAAAAAACGATTCAAGGGAAACTTCATCATATCCATCCACCTTCATCACCTCATTGTACAGTTGAGAGTAATCAACGCCGCTTTGACCCAATGATTTTATCGCTGATGCCATCTCTCCAAGTTATTTTGAAAATGGAGCATATTTACCATCATTGTCGGAACATCTTCGTCTTTTATGGGACCTCTTTTCCGATGGCACAGTAGATGAAGATGTTTTTGATCCCTTCATCAACTCATCAAAGTCATCGCCTAAATCAAATGGGTTAGGATTCAACTCTCGTCACATCAACATCTCCGAGCTACTTAGCAAAGCTTCTGGTGGCCATATCTCTCCCAACGACCAAAGATATCTCACCATACATATCAATATTCTTATTTAGATATTTCTCATGAGAAGGATGGACCTATCAATTCAATGCAAATAGTCCATAAAAGTCAAACGAAACAATTTAGATCGTCGTAATATGCATAATATTCATTTAGTTATTATAAGTGGCATCGCATGAAGCTACTGTAAATACCAACACTGTAACTCAATCTAAACTATCCTCAGTACTAGAGTTAAAAAGTTCAGCTGATAATTTCAGAATTTCCAGTAAAGAAAAGAAACCCCAACAACTTTCCATCTCTATTCCATAAAAAGTAAGCAATATCAGGTCTCTAGAAGGTATTAATCATTAAAGCAGTAAAGCTAATTTGTTTACAAAACTAGTTTAAACTAGAGAACTTCACCGAGGAATAGAAAGTACAGAAGCTTTCATAAGCTAACATTGCTTGACAGTTTAGATATATCAGTAGATAAACAAAAAGTTGCCACTATAAAGGACATAAAGCACTTAGAGTTGAATCAGAAAATTAACACAATCCATAAGCAAAAATTATCTCTGTCCCAAATCCTAAACATTACAGGCACTAGCGTCCAAACACGTGAATTAGAGAAAATTTAAGCTATTTTGAATAGGCAAACAGAATAGAGATTCAATTTGCCCCACCACCAAGCTTCTTATACCTTAATTATTCAAACAGATGAAAAGTGATGAGAAAAATTACCGTCACATATTCATCAAATTCATTTTTCCCAGATGTGATCATCTTCAAATTGTTATCCCAATTGAATCCACTCCTGCCACGTATCATTTGATTAATCTTCCAATTGCTTTTGATTGTCTTCAAATGGTTCTCAACATGTTCGGGCTCACAATGAACGCCAAATCTTTCGCTTATTGTATCGACAACTCAAGCAATTGAAGAGGGTTTGAATATGCTCGAAAGCTTGTTTCCTTTACTAGCTTCATCGGCAAGAATTTCAAGTAGAACACGTTCCGTAGGCTTAGACCATCTAAATTGCTTGATCTTCTCATCATTTGCCTTACTTTTACCCATCATAATAACTACATAACAACTTTAAATAGCAAAATAAGAAAAAATACGATGAAGAGAGACACGTAGTAACTATTTAAAGATGATTAATATTAAAGAAATTGAAACCAAATATTCTAAATGAAACACTCAAAAGAAACAAAAGGAAAACTATTGACTTCTTCGAATATTTTGATAACTAATCCGCATTGCATGCACAATCTTATCCCTTTTTAATGCCCATACCCTATTTTCCTCCCTTTCCTCTCTTTGCGAAAGTAGAATTCTTGGATTTTCTCTCTGATATTCCATTTGTCTATTCATCTCTTCCATGATAGAGTCATTGGGATCAAATCCCATGATAAAATTGTGAATGATATAACAAGCTAAGACAACATCGACTTGTGTTTCAAATGACCAAAAAGATTTAGAATCCAATGCTCAAAAACGCTTCTTTAAAACTCCAAACACTCTTTCGACAATAGTTCTTAGAAATGAATAGCGGAAATTGAATAGTTTCTTCTCATTTTCAGGTGGGCAATCACTGAACTCCTTCAAATGGTATCTAACACCTTGATAGGGAGAGATGATGCCATTTTGGATTCCATAACCAGCATCAGCAAGATAATATTTTCCTACAAATTATAAATAAGTTTATTACTAAGATACTAACCTCAATTCAAATATTGTGTATAAATTCCATTTTCTTACCTCTAAGAATGTTCAATCTATCTGGTTTTGAAAGTGCATAAGATAAAATAAGTGAATCGTGTGCAGTGCCCTCCCAACCAACTAAGACATAAGAAAATCTTAAGTCAAATGTAACGGCAGTGTCACGACCTCATCTCCCATGTTGCACCACCTAGAGGTTCAGCTAATGGATTATTAAGTTTAGACTTAACTTGAGCTCTCCCAAGCCTATATCAATTCGCGACTTAAGGTTCAAGTTGTTAACATGCAAATCACTTTAATTAGGAGTCGCCACTAATCTATTTTTGGTGGGTCGATTAGAAACCTAAGTAAAATATCGGAAGAATTATTTTACTCCTACGAACCAGATATTATGGATTAGGAGACTTGGTTACACTGGATTACTCTAATGCCCTTTCGGTATCTTTTCTCTTTTATTTCAAAAACATATTTGTAGGCAACTTGGATTGATTTTAAACCTATCTACTAACATGCGAGGTGATCATGCGGGTGCTCAACCAATAACATAATACTCAATAATGCAAATCAATAAATACATTGCAAGATAGAGACTTACCTCAAAGTAACGAAAGCATCTGCAACGTTAGTTAGAAAATCACATTTACAATCTTAATATGATTTCTAATTAACATGCAATTTCACTCAAATCTTTTTTTGGAGTTTTCTCCTATTTAGTGGAAATTAAACTATATGCAATGCATGCTACTAGTCTAACATGACATACGACATACAACATACGATTTACATAAATGTCCTGACTCTAATGACGATTAAAAGGACTATCTCTAATATGGCACGCAATGAACCTAAACATGAATTTCTATTGACGAGAAAAATTAATATGTAACTATTCTAGCATGACACACAATTTCATGAACCAAACATGCAATAATGACATGCAAACAATGACACATGGTAAGTTATGAATGACGTGACAAGATGACATGCAAGCATGATGCAATCTAAACTATATGACACGCAAATGGTATTTTTTGTAATTTTCTATGAAATTCGAAATTAATTAAATTATCTAACATGCAATCTACCTTTAAAATCATCTAATTCAATAGTATCTAATCTTTTTTGATTTTTTTTATATGGAAAGACAATCAATTCAAATCAAACAAAGATAGAAAGAAATCATATCCACATCAAACACGACATCGAATCACACAAGATATTATCACTATCTATCTAGTTTTGGAAATAGATTGAGGAATCGTATCCCGGGCACGAGGATCGGATTGGCCAATTTTTGTAGAATCGCAAATCATATCTTGGGTGGGAGATCGGATTGACGACCATAGCATGTTATGAAATTAGGAAATAATTCCTAATTTAAATCTAGCTGAGGATTTCATGGATATGAATAATATTCAAAGATTCAAACAATACTGTAATTTCACAAATTAGGCAACAAAATATACGAAAATCGAATTAATGAAGATTCTTAC
Source organism: Syzygium jambos (assembly GCA_031216235.1). Taxonomy (NCBI): domain Eukaryota; kingdom Viridiplantae; phylum Streptophyta; class Magnoliopsida; order Myrtales; family Myrtaceae; genus Syzygium; species Syzygium jambos. The sequence goes on along the minus strand of CM062229.1, from coordinate 5,843,910 downwards.
ATAATTCACAATATCACCTGGACAGCATTTCCAATTTCGAACTCGACGGGATAGCTCGAGCTTAGTGACCGGCAGTGTGCTCGCAGCAAGGATGCTCGTGGTGATGGCCTCCTCGGCTTGGTGAACTAGCGGTGTGGCCGAAGATGAGGTCTCAACCCAAGGGATCCCGGTATTCAATTGTATGGTGGTTCGCGGTGGTGTCGCCAAGAGCAAGGTGGACTCCACGAACCACTGTGGATCAGTGGAAGCAACAACTCCTTGGTTGTCGTTGATCTATTGTTTTGGTGGTGAGAGATGTGCTCGAAGGAGGCGCCAAAAAACCTGCAAGAAAATTGTTGAGACTGCTGGAAGTTCGCCAAGAAACTGGTAAGGATGAGCAGCAGCGATGCGAGGCAACGGCTTCAGCATGGTTAGTGCACAATGGAAACTTGTCGATAGAGAGGAAAGGTCTTGCTGAATTTGCTAGAACACATGGCTAGAACTTGTTAGGCACTGGTGATTGCATGAACAATATGGAAGTATAGCAGCAACAGTGATGCTTAATGGATCTCGGGGGGCGTGATAGGGCAATCCCAGAATTGGAGCCATAAGAGCATAAAGAGCTTTGCATTCTATGCCATATTGGATCTGTCTCTCTCTATTCCCTCCTCTGCTGCTCTCTCCTGGTGGCCTCCTCTTTGCTCTCTCCTTGTGGCCGTGTATTCAATATGCGTGACCTTTTCTTGCATGTAAAAGTACAGAGAATTTATACTTCTTAACTCACCGACTCCTTGCCGAATGAGTGCTTATTTTCCTTCCTTTTTTCTTTCAATCAAATATTCCCTTTGTTGATTAAATCTTCCTCTAAACCATTTCTTCCCTCAAATAGTTGATCTCACAAATATCACGGGAATTATGCCGATTGCTTCTTTCTTATTTGCTATGTGACCAAAATCTTGATAATATCAAGCTTTATTGCTTCAAATTTTCATCAAATTTTCCTAACTTGATACACATGATTTCGGCCACTGCAGGCTTAGTCCAGTTAAGCTCATAATCATTCACTCAAGTCTATCCGCCGCAGTCCAATGCAAATGCAACTATATGACCCTAAATACTAATTCAAATGTTCCTAATCTATATGCAATTTAACTAATTTTTTTGTCTAGAAACCGTGATCGATCCCTAAGTTTTTTATGCAACGAATGATTGACTGGGTCGCCAAATGTCAACAAGCAGCTAATACATTTTGTGTTGTTCCATCCTTTGGACCACGGAATCTTCCTTGAATTTCAAGAGGAACTAATGAACGTACATGAGTTCCATCTATTGCTCCGATACAATCCTAAATTAATCAATATAATTAGAAACCAAATACTAATGAAACTTCTCAAGCAATGTATAAAGGCTTTTTTTTCCAAATTTCATACCTTAAAATATGGATAAAACCTTAGATTGCTACTTATCTTAGGAGGAGTGGAATTGCTTGGTTCTTTCACCACATGCTTGTATAATTTCAAAATCTCTTGCGAGATGATTTTGAATTACCTATGCACGATGTCTATTGATCTATGGAATCTTCTCCTAATGACTCTAAACCTCACATTATGTCCAATGATATGGCAAAATACTAGAACTTGCTCCCTAATAGCAACATTTACTGTAGAACGCAACAGGTTAGTTCCACCGAATACCTTACAAAGCTACAAAAAAGCATTTGGCGTCATCTGTATTTGATTTATACAATGAGTATCGCCATTATATAACACATGTTTCATATACAACTCTCTCTCGTAATCTCGATTCATATGAAGCTCTCTCGGTATGTGGCTCTTAGAATGATTATAATCATCCATAACTAGTGTGATAACTATCATAACCGCTGCACCTACACCTGTTGCTGCCACTTGGATTTTGTTATCATCCATCTCTATTGGAACACACTAATCATAAAATACAAAATGCAGGTGAAATACTATAAGGGCAATACTAAAAGAGCCAGAAATGCATGAAACGGCACAAGCTTCTTCAAAGACAGCACAAGCTACTTTTCAATGACATACATTGGCTATGCAAATCCCCAATGCAGTAAATATTATGAAGCTCATTGACAATCACTAACAAAAACAACATTGTTTATACAAGCAAAATGAAACTTAGACTTCTTTTATCTACCCTAAACCAAAAGGATCGCCAAAAAGCAAACTCGATCATGTCAACCTGACAACAGAACAAACACCTAAAGATCTAACGAACTCCGCAATCAATCCAACCATTCAGCCGTCCCCAACCCCAGAACGCAACATTCCCCTCAGACCCATCAACAATGAATCAACGACGCACTCAATTAACCAAAAACCTGAACAGACAAATAGACAAAGACCTAATTGATAATAGCACCAATGCTATCAGACTCAACTCGAAGAGTTGGTTTACGCACTTTCCCTTGAATCGGCTACTGAGAAAATAGATCGATTTACAGAAATAAGAGCAAATGATAGTGATTACCTTAGAATTGTGTCTCTGTGGGACCAGACGAAGCGCGAGCCAGCACCTGGATGTGAGGGACAAGACGAAGCGCGAGCCAGCAATGGAGAAGGAGCGGATCTGGAGATGAGTAAAGAAACGAAGCGCGAGCCAGCAACGGAGCAGGAGCGGATCTGGAGATGAGGGACGAGTCAAAGAAGGCCTGAGAGAGATGTGGAAACATAGAGCGCTCTGGAGAGAGGAGAGGATGAGTGAGAAGAGGGGAAAACGAAAAGAGGAGGCAAGGGCGAGAGCGTGACGCGAGGAGGTGAGGGCGATGCTAGGACAACAATATGAGAGAGCAATGCGAGGAGGTAAGGGCGATGCGACGGCAAGAGGGCGTGGGGGCAACGCGAGGGCAAGCGAGAAAGATTGGAAAATGATTTCCTCTCTTGAATGAAAGGAAACATTTTCTCCAGTTTGAAGAAGGATATTTTTCATTTACTGGAAAACATTTTCCTTGATTACTCATTTTCTGCCCTCCTAACACTGGAAATTATGGAGAATGTTTTCCTGAAAAATATTTTCCGCTAAACGAACAGAGCCGAAAATTAGAACAAGCCCATCAATACCTAAGTGGCTGAATTATGCATGTGAATATTACTAAATTGGAGAAATTGATTTATTAAGACAATTGGAAGAGCAAGAGCACAAGATAATTCAAAATAAAGAAATTGTCGGTCAATTATGGGGATTAATTCAAAGAGGGAAGCCATATAGCAAAAATCCTGGCCAAGTTTGAATTTTGGGGCTATGTCACGTGTTTCCTTGAAAATCAAAGAGCTATCTATGCTTGAGTTAAAATGGGGAAGGTGGGGCTACTGTGAGAGTAAAAGTACATCGTGAGCCACAAATTCTCGAAGGAGTGGACTCCACAATAATTTATAATTTTTTTTTTGTGATCAAGAACATGTTGTTATTCATATAGTAGATTAATGATTGTTACCTAATCATATCTCTTTGAAAAAAAATTGGGCTTATAAAAGAGCACTCATGTTGAGAACTTTTTAGACAATTTTCGTTTATTCCTTCCGCTGCACATGGACAATCAAGAATGCTTGATGAAAGCCGAGATGGTTGTAGCAACACTTGTCGCCAATACCCCCGTTATACATGAAAGCCGATCAAGTGATTCTCTATGATCAAGAGTCACCAAAGATCACTTTAATGGAAGTTCACGTGTTACTATTGTTCGACATGAAGAGAAGGATGTTACGAAAATCCAAGTTTCCTAATTGATTTGTTATCGTCTCCCCTTGATATTTCGGACGTGTCTATGGAAGATGGTGCAAGCAAAGAGCAAGAACCTCCACAATCTATGTCCAGCATCCAATGATCACTCGATCAATTGCATATACTTGATGCAATTCCGGATGAGCCCAAAAAGGGTACGATCTGCTTTGAAACATCTAGATTAGCTAGTAGCAATGAAAGTTGATTTTGAGGGTCTCCACAATAATAAAACTGGGATTCTTGTTCCACGTCCTCCTAACATCAACATAGTAGCGTGTTAATGGGTATCTAAGCCAAAGCTTAAAGCATATGGCACTCTCGAAAGATTAAAAGCAAGACGAGTCGCTAAAGGCTACAACCACTACGTAAAGAAAGTGATAACATACTCAACATTGGTAAAGAAAGAAATCCATGGAAAGCACGGGTAACAGCACATTTTATAATGTAATTAAAATTGTTTTATCCATTAGTAAAGATTACATGTGCATTGCCCGTTGTTGATGCGCAATTTTTGTGGCCAATCTCTGACACGACTAGTTCCTCCGGCGGTCAAATATGCGCACCATAAAGAGAAGAAGCCCTCTAGGGCTTTTTAGGAGGAGAAGCCTCAAATGCTTAAGTTTGAGATGCGTGGAATAAGAGAGAAAGTAATGAGTGAGGGTTTTTGCTGGTTTGAGAGATGGGAGGTGCTAATTATAGTAAAATTTTTTTGTTGGATATAGCCATAGTTTAAGTGTGAACCAGGATAAAATCTTCTGTTTCGATTTCTCTTTTTCGTCTTTTTACTTTCTATTTCGTTATGTTTGTGCACTTAATCCTAATAGTTTTCATGCCACAAAGAGAAGAAGCCTTCTTGGGTCTCCTCGTATTTGTAGTGTGGGGAAATAGCTAGCTCTCCAACCGCGGGCTATCCACTTTTGGGCCGCACTAGTGAGCCCTGCATTCTTAATATTTGCAAGAAACTATAGTTTACGAATTAGGCTTATCTTGTTGGGGCTTAACTAGAACATAAGCCTAGTTAATTTTTATCTACATCACCCGAGCATTGCACGTAAATGGAGGGGTTTTTCTTATTTTTTTATGCATGACCAGAAAATTGTTGAGTTGAAGTGAGTAAATGGCAATTCTTTCTTTTCCGACCAAAAAAAAAATGGCATTTCTTCAAGATTTGTAAAAGTCGACCAATCTTTATCCAAAGAAGGAACTTTTGCATAGGAGAAATATATTGTACACATAAAGGTGAATTCTATTGAAGTTTAACATGATTGGACCATACTTTTAACCGGAGGGAGAAGATAAATCGTAGATCGCAAAACTAGCTGTTAACAATATAAATTGTTGCGATCATTTGAATATAAAAAAGTTTAAGAAGTTTCTTTGTACTTTTGATGGTAGTTGAGACTGACATTGATGAAGTAAAAAGAAGTACCCAGATGATTAAAGAGGCTGTACATTTGAAAATAAATTGTATTTTTTGCTTATGTGCACAACTTAAAATTAATCATAAGAATACATTAACGTATAACGTCTCCACATGAGGATGCAAAAAGGCAAAAAAAAAAAAATTTGTGCCGAAATCACAATTTTAATTAAAAAAAAATGTCCACAAAATCTACCAAAATGGTCAAATTCATTGCAGAAAGAATTTCAACAAGGTAAATTGCAAAAGTTTGGTAACAGATAAATCTTTTACTATTTCATGGGTCATCGTTCATGGCAAAAAATATACTATTTTTTGTAACAAAGAATGGTAAATGGTTAAGGATATCGACATGAAAAATGATCAATTAAACTTTACAATACCATTAACAATTCGACCAAAAAAAAACTTTACAATAATAATAAAACAATTCATATAGGACTATTGATGTTCGCAAAATTTTAATGAAAGATATTAATTCTATCAATACGATTGATGATCATGTATTAATAGCTAAATCTTCAAAATTTCTTGAGAAAGTGTATACAAGAATAAATACTAGTATAGAATCAACAACCATATCGACAACTACGTATTTATGCATTTTGTAAAATTAAAGCATCAACAGTATTAGTATTCATAAACTGGATTGAACTTGCAATTTAAATATTCTAACCATATAGTTGTGCACGTATTTTTATAGCTTTTTGTTGATAAAGAATAATCAAATTTCATGTATAAACGATTTAATATTTTCTTTGACATTTTTATACTTCATAGTGTCAAATAAATTCAAACAGCCTTCCTTGGCTATATGGATCAGTTGTAGAATTTTTGCAAGAATTATCTTTCTACATCTTTGTAACGTAAATAGCATATTCATCACGAATAAATACAGTCGAGGTTCCCTGTTTGTTTGAGAGGGATCAATTGATCCCGCACAAAAAAAAATCAATTATTTAGTCATAATTGTTTGTGATCTATTAATTTGACCCCACTAAAATTTGAATTTTAAACCCACTAAATATATTTAGCTCGATTTGATAAAAAAAAAATTACACGCCGCTTTTGGAAAGAATAATGTCGGGTATGTAACACGTCACATCATTAAGTACATTTTTGGCCGATTAATTTTCCTATATGCTACTTTCTAACTTTTCTCATTCTTTACGCTTCTTCCTAGCTGCTTAGCCTCCCTGGGACCAAAGGAGTCGAACCTCTGAATAGCGGGTTATCTAGTTACGCTGAAACATGTTCTTTGATTATACCTCGCCTTGGTGGACACAGAACTCACCAAACACAAACTAAAAAATACTCAAATAATTATTTAAGCAATCTAATAAGCAAGATTGGATGGTGACTGCAGGTTCGTACATGGAGATGGAAATGTTCAATGTTATAAACGATGAAGTCATAAAGCAACACCTTTCGTGCAGTGCAATTGCCAGGTGGGGCTAAGAGCTAGGATGGTAAAATTGCAAGAATATTATGCTTGAGCTTCACGCTTTGGCATGTAACAGCAAAACAGGCAAACGTTCTTCGATCCGCATGCATTCTGAAGAATCTTATTTTCCTGGTTCGTTTCTAAAGTAAGTTAAACTCTCTCTCTCTCTCTCTCTCTCTCTCTCTCTCTCTCTCTCTCTCTCTAATGATATATCACATGCACACCCCTCTAAGAGAAAACCTTAAATTCCACTTGATTTACAAGATTGTGCAGCAACCAAAGTTAGGGGGTGTAATGATGCCAAGTTGAGTTAATATGTGAAGATGACTGGTGAGCTCAACTTGAATTAGAAACTCCATGCTCACCATGTGAATCTAGCTTGGTGTTTAAAAAGCATAATATGTATGATTAGATTAGTCTAGACACATGTTCAGATATATTCTTCGAACTATTAAATGTATATAATGCTATGTTTAGGTCCGTCATCTGGGGCTTGACTTGCATCTTCTATGAGATAAGTAAAGTATGTCGTGCATTTGGATTTCTTTACCCGGGTGGATTTCCTCATTAAAAAAGAAAAACCCAGAAGATGCTCGAAACATTGACACAAACTCAAACGAAGACATAGACGAGAGTAAACTCCACTAGTCACCCACGTTGAAGTTGCAGTAAGAAATTTGACAAAATGGATGCCGCTCTTTCTCCAATTCAAATAGTAACATTCGAAACTAGATATCCATTTAATTGAACAAGACTCAAGGAAAATGGGAGAACTTCATCCGAAAGAGATAACATACGCACCAACTTTCAGACCATCATGTTAGGAGGATTCTGCAGATCAAAGACTAGATCATGATTAACTTGGATTCACTAATAAGCTGTATCCTTTCCCAATTTCATCTATGAACATCGTTTTTTTCCCTCATAATCGAGTGCTCCAGTTCACGCTACTAGTGCAACATAATCTCTTTAATGACATGTTACTTACTTCCTCAAAACCTCTCGACCCGCGGTACTGCAGATGAAGTAGAAAAGCATATGATATTCCATTCTAAGAAAGGACTATATAAAAGACCAACGTTAAAGCACTCTAATAAGGTTTGCAAGTCACTCGTTTCTAACTCTATTGGACTGAGTTCTACTTGAATAGCTTCTTGATCTACTCAAACTCCACTTCGTCCAGTGTTCGAAGAGAGTGAATAAAGAATTAGATGTTAAGTAGGTTTTATGAGGACTTACTTGTTCACACCCTCAAAGACGTTCCCTCATATCCCCATAAAGGGCCGAGGTTCGAACTTCTCTCTTCAACAGAACCGGAGTGGATCGATCACAGTGGTTTGTTGACCGTATCACACTTACATAATTGGGAGACGAAATGTATTTTGCAAACAAAGAAATATGTTTTGCAAAATAGATATGACTCAAAAATTACCTCTGTTTTTGTTTTCTCCGGCACAAAACCATCGTGCGGCCAGCCTTTTATTAAAAACCGTCAGTCATTCTTAACCGCTTAAACTTTTGAAAAAAATAGTTACGTGTACTTGTCATAAAGATTTTATTAGTATCTTAAATCATGAGCACAGTTCTTCACAGAGTATTGATGGTCGAAAACTAGTCAGAACACTTACAAATGACATAAACATAATCTTTCCAAACTTCAAAAGGTTGTTTCCACTGTGCTTTAGTCGGAATGTGGTCCGCTCACCTGATTGGGCTCTGAATCCTTTTCCTTCTTCGGATTCTCCTTTCACTCGTCCATGAGTTTTTCTTGTTTTATAATTATGATTATGAAATCATACATATTTTCTCACACGCAACTTTCAATGCAAGTTCCCATAAGTCGAGCTCCGATAATCCTATTAGACTTTCATCTGACCCATGCAACATTCATTTTCTCTGATATAGATAATCCTAAATTTAGAAAAAAAAACTGACTAATTATATAGATCAATAGTGATCGGTGCGGATCGTGAAAATTCATTGCATGTACTTAAAATAAATCCTTAAAAAGAACGCAGGAAAGAGTACAGTACATAGATAGGTACAACCTTAAAAACGACAGAACATAGGGAGGAGAACGCTAGGTCCCTACCGGCTCATGCCCCTACAGCTTCACCTTTTTCACCTACAAGCTACAACCAAACCCTAATCAACGACGGTGAGAATGTTCCCCGCAGATAATAATAGCTGGTGAAATTGAAGACAACAGAAAGTCCAAATTCATATCATCATTAGGTCTCCAATGTATGGTCCCTCCTTTTCATTTTGGCTGACCACGTGTCCTTTTTTGACCACCTTTGACCGGTTACATGCTCGTTTGTTTTTTCTTATTTGATTTCTGATGGTATAGATATTATAATAGGGGAAGATAAATGGGTGGCCCTTTCTTTCAGATTCCACTTTAGATATAGTAATGATAACACTCCATATGCTTCCCGGCATTGCTTTCTTCATAATCCGATACCCTAACACCTTCATTTTTCTATCTCATACCTGACCTGATGTTGCACCTTTTGAAAACTATGCTCAACTTATCTAACCTATATACATATATATATACATGCATACATGCAGTTCATTAATTACTCGAGAAATGCTAGATTTATTAATATGGGTTTACAAAAATTAGTTTTCTTAGCAACGTGTCACAATGAGTGGTAAACAACTGGACAATATCTAAGAACTAATAATAGCCTGACAAATCACTTAGTACACCAATTTTATAAACTAATCTAAGTATGTCTAGCATTTTTCTAATTACTTTTGTAGAGTAGATCTAAGAGTCTGCGTTTCCAAATGATTATTTAGAAAATTTTGCCATTGAAGTGCATCGGTGACTACACATTTAATCTAAGACAAAATGAGTTTCTCTCTGTGTATGTCTTTTGTGAGCATGCTATAACACAAGACTGTGGATGTGCTTTAGGTTCATTTGCTGTATCAGTGTTCAAAACCTTAGGGGCGCATCAGTTGCAGATATGCACTAAGGCTAAAATCATCTCTTTGTGGCTCCAACGCAAAAATTCAAGCTTTTGGATGAAATGGGGTTGTTCCTCTTTTGGTTCAGCCTACTTAAACAAAAGGTTAGCCGATAAAATGGGGTTGTTCTGCTTTCTGTTCAGCCATATAATCAGCTTAAATGGAGGCTCGCGTGTTCTCTTTAGCATTGTAGAAAAGACGCGCACTAAGGTTCCGTTATAGAGTTGTTTTACTGATGTTAATTGCTGATATAGCATGTGATACTGCCCAGCTATGATGTCAGACGAGCTTGCTTCAGCTTACTTAGCCCCAAAAACAAAAGACTTGTTCACTTTATGCCCAAATATCCTGACTAGAGAGTTTTAACCCACGAGATAAATCATGTGGCCGTACTATGATTCCGTGAGAGGCGTAAAACTAGGGGTGTTTCCTTGTAGGACGTTAAACACGTGAACAGCATGAAAGTTGTAATTTCTTGGTCGTCCGGATTTTAAGCGTTCTATTTTCTCCACAGATTAGGTATGAACTTGAACCTATCTTTTTTTGTCGGACTTCCTGGATATTCCCTGGTTAACAGGATAATACTAGAAAGAAACAACTAATAATCTGCGAAAATATTGTTATTACATAGTAGAGTATGTGGCAAACATTTCTTGGGATCTTCAGTATAATGCACTTGTTTAAATATCCAGAAGAGTAGAGTATAATGCGTCGAGTTAATTTGTAAACTAACTCTGTAAACAGGCAGTTCCATCATCACATTATTTACATAAGAAACGGGCGTTAGTAACAAGAAGGGTTATTTTATGGCACTAGGATTGACTGGTTTCACGGGAAATGAATAAGAGAAGACCAAACTTTCAATGTTAATCAAAACGTAAGTTAGCACCCCAAAAAAGAGAACTTTGTAATAGTTATAATCATGGTGCTCTGGTAGTAGGAAAACATAAGTTTTGAATGTCAATTATTCTCGGCTCTCAGTTACTTAAGTGTTCAATTCTGCAAAGCTCTAAGGAGCGGTTATGGACAACTTGTTTTGTGAATGTACTTCAGAAAGATGAAACTATTATTAGAAGTCGACAAGCACAAAACTACAAATAGAGATCAAGAAGTACACCTATATACACCACATACCTTCAGAAATGGATGGAAATTAAGTACTTATCTCAGAAATTTTCGCGGGCATGCCTCTGTCGAACTGTCTTAGACCATCACTAATGAAGCTAAAATTGAGCAAAGGAAAGCATGCGGCGAGCTCAAAGAGACCTGAAAAAGCAGGGGAAACACCATAAAAGAACATGGGGGATATGCATGGCTCCTCATACGCCATACACAAAGGCCATCGATTCTCCGGTGGGCTACGCAAATGGCATACAGGGAGCCAGGCACATACTTTATGCATATGCATGATATTTTGTTCACTGTAAGAATCATCTATTTCAGGATTCATTTGAATGCAAACTTGCTCGATGCGCATGCATGTGCGTCTGAATTATATGGCAACAACATGGCCATCTAACCAGGAAAAATGAAGACGAGATCCAAAGAAAGTGAAGGATTAAGCGGGAGCTTGAAGCTTGAATTAGGGTTTTAAAGAGACCAAAAGGGCAGATTGAGACAGATAGTTTGTGCGAAGGCTCAAACACAGTCCCAAGCACAAGCACAGAATAGGGTTTCACACAGCAAGCACTCTCTTGAATTTGGCAGGAGAGGGAAGAGGAGGAGGAAGATGTGGGGTTGAAATGCAACCCCAGCTTGACACTAAATATAGGCACCCACATACACATCCCTAGAGAGAGAGAGAGAGAGAGAGAGAGAGAGAGAGAGAGTAGGGTAGAGTTTTGTTTGTATGTTTGGATCACTAACCACGCAATTTCCTAAGTGAGGAGTGAGGGGGGGTTATGGGGTTTGAAATTTCCTTTTCTGAGTCGCAAAAGCAGAGCTTGCTTTTCTCCGTCTGAAGCTTTTGCTTTGTCCTGGAGTGCTTGGATATACTTGGATTCCCCTCATCTCGTCTCCGCTCTCTCCCACCATTCTTCTTCAACTAAACTACATATGAATTCGTATAAAAAAACATAAAATGGGTAAAGGGAAAAGAAAGAAAGAAAGAAGAGGATTTTTATTATGTTTATACCAGTAGCAGGATTCTTGATTTCCACAAGCAATGTTCACATTGGAACAGATTGTATGTAACTGAATTTAATATTCGTGGAGACAATGCTCTCTCTCCCTAGATTTTATAAAGTGGTTATAAGAGCGCTTTGTATATAGAATAAAAATGCCAAAAAGAAAACCCTCATTGTTAGTGTTGTTGGTTGGGACGTTTATGGATTTTTAGCTCAAGAACTAGACCTTATTCAAATATCAATAACTGTTTGAAAACTACTCTCCACTAGAGGCACCTACACATAAGTCGAAGGCCTGAACTTAGCCAGTTATTGAAATTTGCATGGTGTTCTATGGACCTTTAGATGATCTTGCCTCTCGTACCTAGGGATTGCAACCCAAAAAAAAACTGCACAGCAAAAGAATTGTGTTAATGTTATGTCCACACATTATACAATACATGAATTACACGAAACTAAGTGGATGGTTTAACAAATATGTACCCTTTAGCTTTGACAACTATTTCGCATACACGTCTCAGAAGATCTACCGACTTGTGTAATATGACTCTTTATAAACATTGTATGTCACATAAATGCTCAAAAGAAATACCATATTTTTATGGATTTGTTTAAGGTACATTGTCTGTGTAAAGTAATTTGTACACAAGTAGTCATGAAATGAAAACTCTTACCCAAAATAATAAAAATTGTCAAGATTAGAACTATATCCATGTCAGCGCCCAAAACCCGTTTGTGTAGTGGTTTGTTTACACCGCCAAAGTACCTTGTTGTGTCCTTGTCTTCTTTCCATAAATTTCCTCTGCTTATCTTATCTTTTCGTCTTTTATATATTCCCCATCACTGAATTTTCTATTTTATCCTCAGCATAAAATAGTACTGTTGATTTGGCGCTAATCACAATATGTGTCTCCAGGTTCACTTACTCCTCTCATAATAATATTCTCTCTATCAATCGTTCAACCTCTAGTGTCCTCTAATGATACCAAATAAATAAAAAGAAATTGGCTGGATGTAGATGTGAACTAAAACCCCAGCTGATAGGCTAAAGTTTTTAGATCAAAAGGACCCAACCTAACTAAGACCATCAAATCAGTGTCATAATTAGCAAAAGCTACAGCTCAGTTTACTTGCAATTTAAGTGTTTGGATGAGCTCAAAAAACATTCCTTTGCATAATTTTTTAAGTTTTTGGGTTACTTATATGGACTTAGGCTCGCATGTTACTTGGACCCCGGGATTAGTAAAATATCTGCCTAGGTGTGCTTCGTCCTTGTAAAAAAAAGAAAAAAGAAAAAATGTATGTGAAATATTCAAGAAAATAAGAAGCAAACACAAATAAATGGGCTATGATATCAATTCGATTCAAGATGTTGAGAAATGTAGGGTTGGCCACTAGCTTCGGTTCAACCTAGGAAACGTACCGAACCGGCTTGAACCAACCGGCTTAAGGGAGAACCGATTTGACTCCCACTTCCGCAAACCTGAAACCAACCTAGGACAAGTTCTGCTCTTAGTTCAACCCGTCCGATTTTTGAGTTGAATAGGTTCTAAACAAGTTTTAAAGCCTCTTTTAGGAAAAAAAAAACGATTTACCTTTGCACCCATCAAAAATTGAATCATGGTCTTCAACGTGGAAAAAACAACAACATAATCACTTAACCAGTGAAAATTGTTGTAGTGAAATTGTGCAACTTTTATATTTTATTATAAGAATTTGATTTTTCCTCCCAAAACATAAAATGGGCCAGTTCTCAAGTATAACCGGGAACCGACAATTGCAAATTGGTTCTGTCCACAATTCCAATCTTTTGGGAAAAAAAGGGGTCGTAGGACTATTAAGAACTATAATCACTGCTAAGTCTGTTTGAAAGGTGCAATGCTCGATTAGTTTAACAGAGTCTTGTTAAGTTCTAATGAACATGCCTTTAACTTAATCTATATCGCCAAGAACAGGACTATCAATGAAAATACGATTAGCTCATCGTCTGCACAATATCATTTCAGTGATGAACATTCGTATTTACAAACTGCACAAATCATCTAAAATAACCTAACGCAATGTGAAGGTAAGATATAGACAAAACATAACCTTAGATAACCAAACAAATATGTCTTTCTATCAGCTGCAATGGGAAGATAAGATATAGACAATCTATGCATCGACATAGGTAAGTTCATCGTGTTTTTATTGACCTAATAGAAACAATCAATCTCGTAATTTTTCATTACCTTGGCACTAATTTAAACAAAAAGAAAAAGTTCAGAATTAAAAAAATTATGAACCGTGTGGGATTAGCCTAGTGGTTAACAGACAAACAATTATTATTGATTAAGCGCATTACACAGGTTCAAATCTCTCACCAACAAGTGCAAAGAGTTTCATGTTTGGATCAATCACTTAACTTATGGTTAGCATGTTACTTGATTTACGAGGTAAATAGGGTATGTAGCCTCAAGAATTGTCTACTTAAGATAGGTTTCCTCAAAATTTGAAAAAAAGAAGAAGAATAATGCTAAAGGGTCAACTCTATAATTTATTTATAAAATTAACTAATTAAGTGATGTGGTGGATTTTTATGTAGCTCGTTGATGAAAGCCCTACTCAGTATATATGTACTCTAGCCTCTAATACTAGTCTTTATTCGGAAAATTTTTCACCTAAAAATTTGAGCTTAATGTCAACAACTTTGTAGAACTCTGAGCAAGGAGAATCGTCTTTCGCATCTTCAGGATTAGGGGCGGAAGTGAGTCAAGTTACTGATGAGTAACTTGAGGTTCGTCTAGTAGATTATTTGAACTCAGCTCTATCTTTTTTCAAGTTTGTGTCGACTTAGAGTAGCTACTTATTAATTAAGTCGAGCTAAAACTTATTTGAGTTTATCTTCAACTTGAAATATCAAACTAAATCGAACTCAAGTCCAGTTTCAAAACTAGAATATTGGAGCTCCGCTCATGCTTTAAGTATTGAATTATGTCAACTGGACCCGATTCGATGACACCCCTATACAGGATTTTCACTTGTTTTAGCTTATGATTAGTCAAAAGGTATATTTGATTTTTTTCCAATTCAAAGGAACTATTCATTTTATTAAGAAAATCATAAAAGCTCTTCAAAACTTCATAAGTTCAAATTAGTTTAGACATGAATACATCAATATGACAATTTAAAGCATTTAAAGTCAAGTTAATTAAACCTAAAATGTTAAAAGCAAAAAGAGGGTCAAGAGGTCGCAAAGGAAAAATTTCAGAAAGCCTCTTTTTTTCTAAGTGTTGACACCCAAAATTACTCCTGATGGGAGTGGGTCGATTACAAGTCACAAAGGATGAGAAACACGGCCCACATAACATGAATCCGGAGAAGGGCCGTGAGTTAAGCTCAGAAGCATCGAAAAGATTTGGAGCAGTTATCGATAGGGCACGTCATAGAAGTGTTGACAGGTTGATAAGTCCAAAATCACGAGCCTTGCACAAGACGTCGACAAGTTCAAGATCACGAGCTCCTCATGTGATGTCGATGAGTTAAGCACGAGGTGTTACATGGTAAAGAAATTCATTTTCATGTGTCGAAAGGTAAAAACATGATCGTTGGTGTGAAGATCAAGGAAATTAAATAGTGAAACGTGGGAAACAACAGGAAATAAGGAGACACGTGGAAGAAAAATCAGCCATTACGTGATGCCCAAGGGGCATAAGCAACATCGACAAGTCAAGAAGCGGCTAGAGTGCGAAATGTAAGGAAGTAGAAAACAACTTTCAAGGAGAAGTATCTGATCGACAATTATCAGGCTGCTCTATAAATACTCAAGGATTTCTAACGTAAAGGGGATCTCTTCGCACAACACAACACATCTTTTATTTATCTTTACTTTTAGCACATTAGGAGTAGTTGTAGTTACGGTTTTCAGATTCCACATCATAGATTTAATAGCGAGAGTTTTTATCAGGTTCATCATTGTTGATAAAATTCCAATGCTGTGCCACTAGTTCAGCGTCTTTGATTAAATTCCGGCGTTGTGCTTGGAATATGACTGTTGATTAGATTCCAGCCATATTCTCTTAGGTCATGTCATTGATTAGATTCTGGCGTATCTGGAATTGCAATGTTATGTACTGGTTATGTCATTGATTGGATTCCGACATAGCTTGGTCTTGGTATTTGCAAGTTGTCATCCTATTATTAGCATTGTTGAGTTGTGTGTATTATCGAGTTAAGTTATAAGGCACAAATTGGGTTTAATAGAAGCATTTGACATTCTTTGTCCAAGCTTGATTCAAAACCCTGGTCTCTTCTAATAAAATTCGAAATGCAGTGTTTGGTAAAGGGTTTTTGAAAGGATAAAACCAGCGAAACACTAAGCAATATAAAAGATTGAAGTTAGAAAATTGTTTCTTAATTTGTGATTTTTCATGGAACAAGCACATCAATTCATTCGTATATATGTGTGTACCGTTGGGATGATTTTGGATGCATGGGCAAATCGCATCACGATATGTTTCTGGGAGGACACGACAATGATTTCGATCATCATATAGCACATTTCGGTGTAAAGGGCTCTCAAAAATTTGCACATGACCAGCTATATAGCCCCAATATACTACAATCATTCCCTCTAACGTTACATGATTTCCCACGAATAGTCAATGTCTCGGCGCGAATCTTTTAGCTGTCTGAAATGATAAAAGGCCACCGGTCCTATTTTTTGAGTTGACATTAAAACAAACTCGTGTCAGATCAGATTCGTCTTGTATTTGTCTACCTCTCTCTCTCTCTCTCTCTCTCTCTCTCTCTCTCTCTCTCTCTCTCTCTCTCTTCTTTTTCTTTTTGCTCTGCATATGAACATTGCCAAATTGATTTCGAACGTCTCCAGTTGTGATCATCAGAGTAATTGCGAGGTCCTTTTTGCTGCAAACATGTACATGACAAGCTGAACATTCAACATGTGCAAGTGAATGTATGCGTTGGATTCTTATATGGTGATTTCACTTTTTGAGTTTTATATCTCGCAATTTATTATTTTAATGCAGTACAACAATCCACGACTGACTTTTTTCTCACCCCAAACTTGACATCCAAATATTCCTCTTCCAAATTGAGTGTATATGGGTGCCATGTGAGTTGAACGCATATAGAAGTTGAATGCGCAACCATTTTTATTGAAGTTAAAATCGTGAAAGAACGACGGAAATTGTACTGCCGATTTTAACATGAGATTCAATTTTATAATGAGAAGCGGAGCTTCTATCTTTTGGGAATTTTATCCGTATAATTTTCATCTTTTCTCATTAGATACTAGTATCTTAAACAAGTAATATGTGAGTACTTTGCAACTTAAATGTCATGAAAAATTCATACATCTTATGGAATATAGATGTGAGAACCTGATGATTATGCCTTGGTATATATAATTCAAGCTTGGTTTGGAACATAAAGCTACAAAATTGATACCATGTGTCTCTGATGACACAGTATAACCGATCGATGAATCATGCATATCTACTTGGGTGACGTGATCTCGGTAATTAACTACCTCTAATTTGAATAGGCAAAGCATTATCATATGATATAAGAGGACATGTGTTACCCTAGTTACATAACATATATGGCACGTTGGTTTTCTTAAACTTTTCACAATCAATAAATCTTCGTGAGAATCTTGTGCCCTGTGTCTAGCAAGAAATAATGATGATCTCTAGGATAAATTTTGAAAAGAAATTACGGATGCCAATCGTCCATACATACGCAAGAAATAATGATCGCTGCAACAACGAGGTGCTTATACATATATTGTCGCAATCATATGAAGTTGACGTTTCGCAGATGCAGGAAGTGCAGTTTTCACATTTGGGGCATTCGTCATTTGAAGACGGTCGAGAATACTACTGTTCAGTCAGCAATTCGATTCACCCTTTATGCCAACATTTAACATTGAGACGTGTATTTGTGTGAAAAACGTTAAGGGCAATGAAAACTATAACTTCTCTTCTTTTGCTTCCATTGAAAGGGGAAACTTTGGTCCATATTCAATACCTTTGACAAATACAAACATATTCCTAATATTGTAGCTAGCAACAATCTTCAGATATGTTGAGACTAGATTAGGATTCTATGCATTTACGGAACTAAAATTACCTGGTGAAGTTGTCTCTTGGACCAAAATACCCTCGCCTTTTAAGAGACTTACATAAACATGCCACGCCAAAAATACTCTAATATACCCCTCCTCTATCCCCTCTCTCTCTCTACCACTTCTAGCCGAGCCATGTCGGTGACCGATACCGAGCACCCCCACATCTCCGTCACCGCCGCAACTTGATTGAGCGTCATTCTGTTACCATTGCTCCTCTTGCTAGGCCTCCTCGGCGTCCATCTCAAATCCATTGGATAGAATATCCAAGGGAGGGTTGATGGTAGCAACCACACCAAGGGGCATTCCCGTGGTTGCGGTGGTCGTGGGTCGAGTTGTGTAGCTCATTCTCCATCTTCAACGGTAGTAGAATAGGATTGTGGGGGGAGGGGCAAAATGGGAAGAGATAAACTAGTGAAAAAAAAGGAGAACGAAAAGGGAGAAAAAGGAAAATCAAATCCTAAAACTTGTTACAAAATCGCAATTAAGTCTTAAAACTTATAAAAAGTGCAATCAAATTCTAAAACTTGTCAAATTGATGCAATTGAGTCCCTCTATTAATTTCGTCCTTCCATTCATTTCGTACAACTTGGTTAACGAAAAATACCGATTTAGCTTTTTTTATTATTTTCTCTCTCCTATGCGGCGATGAAATTGCTAAAACATTAAACATAAGGTTGAAACCACATTATTTTTGTCCAAATCTAATATTTTAATCCAAATTTTATATAAATTAAATTAAGAAAACAAGATAATTAAAAAAAAAAAGTGAGAAACCAAGTGAGGGCTTGCAGCACTAACCGCCACTGCCCCCACCATGGCTAACCCTTCCCAAGCGAGGGGGGGGGGGGGCGAAGGGCTTGGAGCCTTCGCCTAATTTTTCCTCTTTTTTTATTTTTTTAAGTTAGCTTTTTTTTAATATAGTTGTATGAAAAAATTAAATTTGGACCAAATTAACGTGGTTTTAGCCGTGTTATCACTATGTAGGATAGAGAAAATAAAAATAAAAAAGGTCACGTCGGCATTTTCTGTTAACTAAGTTGGACGAAATTAATAAAATGACTTGATTGCATTAATTTGACAAATTTTAAGATATAATTGCATTTTGAAAAGTTATACTTTTATGACAAGTTATATAATTTATAGTGCACTCATCCCTATAGAAAACTATCAATATAATATTATCGCACAAGTCATAAGTTTGAATTGTTAAGGGAAGAAAATACTCAGCAAATATTTAGGGAATATTTGTTATTCTATTACCTTTTGTATCTTATCTGTTAATGGAAGAAAATATTTAGGGAATATTTGTTATTTTGTTACCTTGTGTATCTTATCTCTTAGAGTCCTTTATATACGTTATATTTGCAATACAATTATGCACAGAAAAAAGAGAAATAAAATTTTCTTCTCTAAAACCTAATTCTTCACTGAGCCTCACAACTTCCTTATGTATCTACTGTAATTGCAGTAGCTTTATTTACATACATTGAAATTAATTCTTTTCAAGTTGAATCATGTTAGAAAGCATGAAAGGGAAAGGAGATTGGCAAGAACCGCACGCGAAACAAGGAATCAAATAGGACAAAAAATTGAGGATTTGGCTACGATACTTTGTTACACTGTCCCCCGTTCGAGCCTAACGGGGATCATGCCACAAAATGAGTACTCAAGTAAATAACTTTGGGGGAGATTTTTTCTAACCAATGCATCACTTCAATACTACCAATAATTATTTGGAGCAATAAGTCAAAAGGTCTTCAATTATTGGGCATTTTGACGATGGGATTGCGCCCAATAATAACTTGGAGGGAGTTTTTTCCACGCTTCTCAAGACGAGGGCATTAGCTATTAGTAGCTTGATGCAGCTTTAATTGGGCATTTTGACAATAGGATTGCATCCAAAGTAAAAAAGCATGCGGAAAGACACGAATTGACGTGATGCAACGTTTATTATCACGAACGCAGATGGAGTTGCTTTTTTTTGTAAATTCCACATCTACACTAGTTTCTCTAGGCTTTTTCACTATGCAAAAGTCTTGATACCACGAGAAATTGGGGTTATGGCGACGAAATTTCCTGGCGACATAGATGTTTGGATCCACATTACACCCTACCACGACGAAAACAGAGTTCCTCACTGATGTCGCCTCAAATTTTGCCCCCCTATTCCTTAAACCGTCAAATTTGACCTAGGGTTGGTGAAGAACTGACCAAAGGTTGTTTGATGAGAGGCCTAAAATGGATTTTAAACCGTCAAAATGAATCGATTAACACCCAGAATGCCACCTGAATCCAACAATCAGTTATTTACCCTTCGGAATTAGTAGCCAATTTTTTGCAGTACAGGGAAGTTCGCAATTTCCCAATTCTTATTGCACATCCAGAAATTATGGATCGCGAGCATCTCAACTTGACAAAAATTGGGTCAGATGGATGTCTAGCAAGAGAGTAATCGCCAGCCAAACTCCGAACAAACCTTTCGGTACCCAAATGAAAGGGTCTCAAAGCCCAAAACCATACCTAGAGGTCTCATTATAGAAAAAAATTTCTACACCTCTAAGTCATGATAAATAATGATTTTTGAAAATGATAAGTTGCCGAAACAACACCCCTCCGTAGATTTGAGTCGTAATACCTTATGTGCATTGAAATCTCGGACCCGTGATTTCGCAATTTCACTTAGCAATATTGGGCTATCGGATAGCTCTCCTCACAAGCTTTCCAATGATGCAAAATTCATGCAAGTCACAGGTTAGATGGAGGAGTTACAGCTCGAGAAAGAGCGAGCCTCGACTCGAAGTGCGCTCGCCTCTTCTCGAGGCAAGCATGCCTCTATCTAGGGCGCGCCGTGCCCTATTTATATACCACTTAATTTTGCATTTTGATGGAGGGGGGCTGAGTCTATTCTTGAGCTCTTGTATAAGATTTCTATCAAATCGAGCTAAGTTCTTTTGTTTTCTCTTGTTTTCGCGTGTCTGTGTAGGATCCATAATTCTCGCTCTCTCAATAGTAAGTCTCAACTTCGTCGCTTTCAATTCATCTAGAAATGCATGCTATAATGTCTTAATGTCCGTTTAGACTCATAGGATCTAGAATGCTCGATAATTTAAACAGTCGAAAAACGCATGTTGCAAGGCCGTCGTAATGCTGAAATGAAAACTTGAAAAGAATAATTGAAAATGCATGTTCTTGGACTATCGTAATACCGACATCAGATGTGGAGCTACATGGTACGTCATTATGCTGCCAAAATGTAACTAGAATATGCATTATAGTAGGCTGTCATAATGACTATTCAGATCTAGAATTAGGCAATTTTGATGCTAGATGGGATAGACATATGGTAACCTGCAAGCTGTTGCTGTTGCTGATAAAATACACACATTGTGCAGTCTTAAGAGGATATAAGGTAGTGGATATATTAAGGTATCACGTTAGAACACCGCTTTATTTGTGAGTTAACCCATAGGTCATGTGCCGAAAGGCTTGGGTTCAGGTGTAGAATGGGCTATGACAATATGATTAAAAGTCAAGAGTCAATAGCCATCACGATTCAAACCCATGAGCTGAGGTTCCGCACATGCGATTATCCATTCCCTGATTTTACCAAATAGTGATCTTGTTTTGACCTAGCTGAAAGGAAAAGAGTGCATTTCTACATAAACGTCTCCATGTTCGAGTAAAGCCACAAATTGTTTGACTCACATGTGTGTAGTTTGCATGTTGCATCATTATTTCTTGCATTAGAATCGTCATGCCATATTACACGTAATTATTATCATATCATGTCATCTCATCCTTATGTTGTGCATATAATTTGTCATATCATATTGCATGTGATTATTGACGTATCATGCCAATTCGTCATTATGTTCACTTTGTACATTAACTTTGTAAGCTAGTTATTATGTACTTCTACCATTACTTTACTAGAAATTTGCAAAGGTTTGAGGTAAATTAATTCTATTGACTTTTTGCTTTTTGTTGAACTTTTTCTCTCTATTTGGGGCTCGGGAGTTGGGGATCTGAGCTTGATTACTGGGATCCCGTGCTTGGTCTTTGTGGACTTGAGCCCAAGTGCCAGGTCATCAGGCATAGGCACCAAGGCTTCGGGACCAACCTCGATGGACTCGGCCGCGAGCGTTGGGGGCCCCGAGTATGGGCATCGATGTCCCAGGCTTGACATCAATGGACCCAAGCGCAGGCACTAGAGATCCGAGCAGTAACACTAAGGTCACAGGCCCTAAGTGTCATGAGCCTAGCCTCGATGGACCTAGGCCCGGGCGCAAGAGACGTGGTCCTAGACACCGGTGACCCAAGAACTAGTGCCAGGGTTTCCGTGCTCAAGCACAAAATTTCGGATCAAATGTTGATAGCTAGTCATATTATGAAAAATGATTTCCAATTTTTTAAAGAAGAAATCATTTTCCTAAATTTAAGTATAGGTTTTCGGTTGACTAGAAAAAAAAAATTTCGTTGATTCAGTTTCCTGAGTGAACCAATGCTAGAAAATGAGGAAAAATGTATTCCGAGAAACAAACGGAGCCAGAAGGCTCCACCAATGAATTGGAAAGCCATACTTTGAAGTTACTCTAAGCGGGAGATATAATTTTAATACGGGTACTGCCGTATCAAAATCAAGAGATTAGTTAACTTACAACTATGTAATTATTAATAAAGCTTAAAGTCACCAAAACTAAATAACAAAATAATGTTCAAGTAAGTCAAGAAGCACGTACATTCACAGGTAAACACATTCTTTCATAACCCCAAAACCCTAGAGAACACACGGTTGATACTGGTAGTTGGAAGGGTGGTCATAAGATAATTATTGGACTTTTCTGAACTCTATTTTAATGGGTCCTAAGTACAAACCATGCTTGCCCAGCTGGTCGGCCTCAACCCTCAGGAATTGTGCACGTCAGATGATAGCTGATGAACCGGATACTTCTTTTTGTACACAAAACCATCATCACTAAAGGTTAAACCCTAGGGGACAAAGGGTATGAGAACAAAACTATATTGGAGACAGCAAAACAGAATTAATATAATAAGAAGATCATTGACTAAGAATTGGAACATATTGTGATTACATCGCTATTGATAAATAAAGACAATAACTATGTTTTTTCATTAGGTCCAATGTTAGTAAGGAAAAGAAAATTCGCGGGTATGTTCGGAGACTATATACACATACGAAGATTCTCCGGTCAATGAATTTACTAAAGTTCGTCGATTAAATTCTTCCTTAAGTAAGAAAACAAGAAACAGTGTCAACATATGATAAATCTGCAAGAACCCCATCCCACTTTTCTTTTTCTTAATACCCCATGTCCAATTTGGAATTGGACAAAGCAATTTCCAAATATCAGAGAAAGAAAAGTACTTTTGTTTGAAAGAGAGAGAAAAAAAGAGGGGACCGTTTTGTATGGTCACTCGAGGGATTAAGATATATCATCGCGATCTTATTGCACTTGATCACGATCCTTATATTAAAGTGTCGTACAAAGCGATTACTAATGAAAAAATTTTCAATCAACAACTGAAATCTAGTTCTTGGGCCATCCAACGATGACAGAGATGAAGGTGGTGTTCTGATAGGAGAGTGATCGATATTCCCACCTGTAGAAGAAAAAGCTGCAGAGCTTCCCTTTTTCCTTGTATATAGAAAATGGGGGAAGAGAAGAGAAGGCAAGGGCAAAAACCTCTCGACTTTAAAAAATGGGAAACGTTGTTTTGCTGTTTTCTTTCTTATCGTGCAGAGTGTTGGAAGGAACCAGGGTGGGAATCATGGTGTCAGATGTTTGGTTTTTGCTTCTCTGCAGTAAATCAGCGCCCCTCTCTGTGTTTGTTAGCGCCTCGCGGCTGGATTCTGCTGTCTCTCGCCGACCGTGACGAACTCAGTGTCCCCATTTAGTCTTTCTTACCATCGTTTTCCTTTTCTCAAGGAGCTCATGATGTCCCTGATCTGCCCTAGTTTAGACTGATCTGAAAGCAGGAACTGGCTGGATGGCAGGATATTAGGGTTCTTTACCGTAATTGTTTTTCTGTTTTTTTTTTACTGCAGCACCTATCGCAATCGTGCATTACACATGAAACAATGGCGAGGTTTGGACAGGACAATGACACCAACGGTTAGAATGAGTTCTGGACTACAAGAAAGGTATACTCTATTATTAGAGTATTCTAAGTTCTGCACTAGTTGCATTGCATTGCATGTCTGGAAACTTGTAAAAGTTGAGGTGGAGTTTGATTTGTGAAGCGGGATATTGCCTAAACGTTTGAGTTCATGAGATATGGTGATTTATATAGCCACTCGGTTGTAAAACGAGATCTATATGGTGCCTCGAGATAATTTGTGCCATCAAGTCCTTGAATTTCGCAACTTATTCGATCAAGACTCTTGATCTTTACTTTCGGCAAATTGAAATTAACGTGTTGGTCGATACAACTGATAGTATGATGTGGCAAAAATCATTACCACCTTAATGATGAATTCGTGCCGAATAAATCGCACTAAGCAAAATTCTCGGTACCTTTCTAGTTTTCCATCGTGGCAAAGACTAATTTCAATACTAGACGTTTTGCTAGCTCCAGCCGAGTTAACTTCAATTTACCGGAATGGGCGGCAAAGGAACTCAATTGTACCGATTGTACAAGTCGAAGGATTCGATTGCACAAGATACAAATTCGAAGACCACTTGATAAGAGGATTCTGCATAGGAATTATATCCCTAAATGGGGCTGTGTACCCCGCCATATATGGTGGGCCTCGGACTTCATGTTAGTCAGGCTAAACATATGATTTCTGGGTCGGAGTCGTATGGCCAATTTGGGCCGTATAGCACCAGGACCTTGTAGCTATTTATTAATGGAAAACCAAAGCCCACCGATACGCACCTGCCGCCGCATCGACTCTGTAGCTCTAGTCGTGCACACTGCACAGCTCTGCAAAGCCAGCTTCGGCTAGTCCGGCACCGGGCAAGAGCTCGGCGAGCGCCCGCAACTCCGCAGCTCATCCCTCCGCCCTAAGGATAGCTCCGTCCCCGTTTGGCAGTCTTGCCATCGTCCGAAGATCTGCCAAGACCGACGGCCTAATGACCCATCGATGATTGCTTCTCCGCGACGAACAAATTATAACGATCAGTAACATCGTCCGTGCAAAAAACATCCTCTCATCTCGTGTTGGTCAGGATCAATTGCTGAGGGCTTAGGGGAACAATTGCTCAAGGCCCTAGGATGAGACTCAATAATTTTGCTTACTTTTCGAAGCTGCAATATTTTTTTTTCTTATTGATCGAAAATTACAGTGTTTTTTTTTTTGTTTGCTTTTCTTTTCAAAGAAGATCAAGAGTTACGACGTTAAATGGCATAATTCTATTTTTCCATGTAAAAAGATATTAATTTTTTTCTGTGCTGGTAAATTTCAATAAATGACATTCTGTGCCGAAAACTGTTGGTTAAAAAATGACCAATGACTTTCTTCCGAGGAACTTATTGATTAATTACGAATACGCTTAAGAAGTTACCACTTTTTCATAGTTTGTAAATTAGCAATTTTTATATTAATTAACTATCTTTTATTAGCATAACTTAGCAACGCTTTGAATTTTCTTATATGAAAATTATCAACCTAAATGAAAATGATTTACCAAATTTTGTTAGATTAATTGCCAACTAGTTTTTCTATTACTAACGCCCATTTAAATTATTTACCAATATTTAATCGTACTCTAAAATTTATCAACTTTTCAATTGAGTTGCCACTTTTTATTTGTTTTGGTTAGCAACTAAATGCTAGTCCGATAACCCAATTATGTGTTGAAAACTAAAAACTATGCACATATTGAGATTAAGCTTCTTTGATAATCTAAAACAGAATTGACTTAAACTATTCAACTAGATCAAAAATCCACTTAATCTATTAAATAAGGGAGTGGTCTTTTAATTCTACTAATAGAAAAATAATGGATGATAATTAGAATCTTGCAGATAAAACCTACCAACAATGGTTTTATATATATATATATATATATATATATATATATATATATGGTAAGAGGTTAATATAATTTAGCTGTCAATTCTTTATCATTATCAAACAATTTTTTAATTTTACTTTTAGCACTTAAGATTGTTGACACTTAAAATTCAGTATTTAAATTTTCAGTTGTACGAAATAGGCAAAAACTTTTTAGATTTTTCCAGCCTAATTAACTTGACTCACTAACTTTTCTCTCATTAAGGCTCTGTTCGTTTTGTGGAAAATATTGTGTTTATGGAAAATGGAACAATTTTTCGGTATTCGGTTGAAATATGAAAAAGTCTTGGAAAATATTTTCTGTTGTTCGGAATGGGAAAATTTTCCTCCTTGCACTACTTTTAATCTACTTTTATTTTTATTTTTATTTTTATTTTTATTTTTATTTTTATTTTTTGAAAATATTTTTAATATTCTTTTTTATTTTCTTGTTCTTCTTTTTTCCTTCTTCTTCTTCGGCCGGTTGGCCGCCAGCGAGGTTCAAGCTCGCCAGATTCCAATGAGGTCAAGACTCGCCGGCCTATGGCAAGGCTCCATCTCGCCTAATTCGGCGAGGCCGAGCTCGAGCCTCGCCAAATCTGGCAAGTTAGGTGAGGCTTGACGTCGCTAAAGGTCGGTGAGGCTCTGGCGACCTTGGGCAAGGCTCGAGCCTCACCCAACTCGCCCAAGGCCGGTCGGGGGAGCTAGGGCAAGCTCGAGCCTCACCGAATCAAACGAGGCAGAGCCTCGCCACAAGCTGGCGAGGCTTGAGCTTGCCTATTGTCCATCGCCGACTGCCGTCGTGGCCGGCAACCAGCCGGAGAAGAAGATAGAAAAAAGAAAGAAAAAGAGAAAAAATAAAAATAAAAAGATAATTAAAAACATTAGAATTTTTAAAAAAAGAAAATAAAAATAATTATAATGAATGATGAAAGAAGGAAAGGGGAAAATCTTTTCCTCTTTTCAAAAAGAGGAAAATATTTCCTTCACTTTTGAAGGTGTTTTGTCTATTGAGGAAAAATGTTTTCCATAGCCAGTTTATTTTTTGCGAAACGAATGCGGAAAACTCAAAAAATATTTTTCTGGAAGTTGTTTTTCGTGAAACGAACGGAGCCTAAATTACTACATACTCTTAAATTACCAAAATCTCATATGGGTTACTTATGGATATTTATTTACTTTTTTTTTCTAATTCACAAACTTTTCTTATCGTTTACAAACTTTTTATTTGCATTTCTTAACGTCTTAAATTTACCAACTTTTTAAAAAATTACCAACCCTAAATCAGAGGGGAAGATTGCACAATCTATTGTAAACTTAATGTGTGGAATTCAATAGAGTCTTCAATCTTCTAATTGAATCAATTTAGCCCTAAATCTTTGAGAGCAAGTGTATTGATGTCCTTCAGGCTAAGTCTTGCCTGACCTATTTGATGTGGCAATCCAGTCATCTCCAATTGTCTTGCTTGTAACGGCAACGGCATGACATGGATTGACATTCAACAAAACTAGTTGTTTTTGCTTGGATAAAATGTGTCGTTCTTGATCTTGTGACTAAAGCCTGAAATCAACCTCAAATCCCCAAATTCTCACCAATCAATCTCTCTTATTCAAAACCTAATTCCTCTTACAAACCCCAATCCAATTTTGGCGGCTAAAGTTGAAGCAAAGATGAAGATGACCTTGAGATTCTGCAGCAAAAACGATAATGAGTAGTCGTGTTAGGTTTACAGTCCACCATCTTCAATTTTTGACAAAACACGAGGAATAAGACAAAGAATCAGTCAAAATTATAACTTTGATTGTAGACCTTCAAGAATGTGTTGTCTTTTTATAATCTATTTCGTTGTTTATGTTGGTCTCTTCGCATGTGATGCGTTGATAAATCACTCAAATAAAGATTGTTTAATTTACATAGAACTTGGTAAATTTTAAAAATTGGTAAGAAAGACAAATAGAAGTTAGTTATAATTTATAAAACTGTTGATAATGTTGTCAATAAATTACTAGGAAGTCAACTTTTTTAGCACTTACAAGCTCTTTTAGAAATTCATCAGCACCGAAAAAAATCCTTTTTTTTAACTACTAAACAATAGAATTGTCCTGGTAAACAAGAAAGAAGGAAAAAGGAGAGGGAGCTATTGCTTCCAAAGCTAGTTTCCTCACCGGTACCAAGTAGAACAATGGCTAAAACACTAGAAGAAAGTCAACTCAAATTGCACATCTAGAGGCAGCCATTTCTTCCCTCTAAAGCAATCAATTTAACATCATAAAGAAACAAGTTCATCACTGGAAAAGGTTCAAGTTAAAATACTTGTCACACCACTCCACACTCCAATGCCCTTCGCGGTCAATCTCTGACCTCCGAGATGCAGATCTCATCTCTCTTCTTCATCTTCATCTTCTTCTCCTCCTCGTTCACCTACGCTTCAATAATTCACGGTAAGTCTCGCTACATTCCAAGTCGAACGCATACAAACAAGCTCAAAGCTTGTAGGATTTCCTACATGACTGGCTGCTTTTCTTTTTTATGTATCTTTTTCTCTCCAGATTTCGCGCCAACTCCAGAGCCTTCTTCCTCTGCCGTGGCATTTCTGCCGCCGGAGTGGGAGCCGCCTCCGAACGATGGATTCGGATTTGCCTCCACGGATTACTCCCCACCGGCACCATCACGGTCATCCAAGCGTTCGTCGCCTCTGCCGGCTCCTGCGTTAGCACCAGCGGGAGGTCCATCTCCAGCCGCAGTGGGGGGAACAAGTGGAAGTGCGGATGAGGACTCCGGCGAGAGCAGCTCTCGGCCACCGTCGGTGGAGTCGGAGGAGACGGTGAGATGGTGCACGGTGAGGGAGGAAATGGAGGATTGCCGCTTACTTTTGAATCTGTTGAGCCAATCTAGTAATTACTCGTGGACATGGTAAGTTCAAGAGTAGAACAATACTCAGCTTCATGAGTTTTTAATTGAGTAAATGATGAAAGACCTTCATAAGTTTCTGCGACATTTTCCCTCTCTTACTAGTGTCATCAGAGACAGCACCAACGAGTGCCTTGACTCCATCAGAAAAGGCGAAGCAGACATCATAAACTTAGAAGCAGGCTCAGCATTCACCGCATTCCTCAACTATTCAATGAAAGCCATATCAAATGAAGTCTACTGCAACCGCGCCGAGTCCTACGATGCCGTCGCCGTCGTCCACCGAAAGTCCTGCGAGGCCAAACGAGACCTTAACCTAATGGACTACAAGGGCCACAGGTCTTGCCACGGGGGATACTCCTCCGCCTCCGGGTGGACGTACCCTATCGATCACATCAAGAAGTTGGTCGGTTCTGATAAAATGGACGATGTTGACATTGTGGCAAATTTCTTCTCGAAGGTCTGCGCTCCATCCGATTCTGACCTCAGAGGACAAGGGATTTGCAGCGGATGTCGTGATGAGAATGAGAATGTCACTAACTGCCACTGGGACAGCTTGTACTATGGCGACACGGGCGCATTTCGGTGCCTCATGGAAGGTTTGGGTGATGTTGCATTTGTGAGAGGAGACACTGCTCTGCTTTACTCCATGGAAGGGCCTTATAATCAGTCATGGTCTAAAAGATCAGTAAGAGACTTCATGTATGTATTTTGACTATTGTACATAGTTTGAGATAAGTTAACATTACTTAAAATTCCTAGTTGACTGTTTAAGATTTGATCAGATCATCGATATAATCTGTTGTTTCCATGTAATGCAGGTACTTGTGTCCACAGGGAAGCTGCAGAGAAATAAATGGCTACCCCGGCGAGTGCTCGTAAGTCCTAATCTTGTTAACTTGCCCATAGCATAGGCTGAGATTGGACGGTCCTTGGTTTAACCTATATGAATCTTCCTAAGCTTGCCCGTCAAACTGAAACGTAAGTCTAGGCCAGAAAAAAAAATGAAAGTGAACGACGAGTCATTGTAGAGGCCGTTGTCTGCGATCAGGCCATGATCAGTTTTACTCACCATGTCTTTTGATCATTAAACATAGATATGCATTAGCATTAGAAAGTTCAATTGAGATCGAACAGCACAAGCCTATTGCCCTGCATTAATCATTTCAAAAACTATGTAAAGGTGTGCAAGAATAGTAAAACTATGGTCTATGTGAAGCCAAGCAGATGTGAATTTGGTGTTGCGCTTACAGATAAACTGGAGGTGAAGAAGTTGACAATCTTGACAGTCTGGTCTCGGTCTTTTCAGTAGACTAAGTTGCTGTCTTTTACCCTTGCTCAAACTGACGAAAAGTCTGCTGGTTATGACAGATTCGGAACGGTTCCGGCAAACGTGATCATGGCGAGTAATTCGATCCGGAACAACAAGAGATTGCACATTCTGGAGAGATTGGCCAACTCATCCTGGATAGAAGCTGCCTACACGGAGAGAATTAGCTCCATCCACACGGTCAGTCCTAGGTACGGACAACTTTGTTCGAATTCGTAACCATATCAATTCATCTTGTCGAGATTATGTTATCGTGAGCGCAAACTACTTCCTTTCTGCAGCACTCAGGAGTTCACATGGATCAAGACACTGACAAGGTCATACCTGGGCCAATCAGCTTCCATTTCTCAGAGCATACAACATCTGAAGACCCAGAAAGTTGAGGGCTCTGCCTCCAGTGCAAACTCATTCCCAGGTCAGAGCCTATTCTTATAAATAAAGGAAAAAACAAAAGCTTGTTTTCACCGAAAAGAGGAGTTTTCAACTGAATCATCTGTCAATGTTTGTAATTGTCTGACAGATCAGGATTCCATGTTGTGGATGCTTCTGTCAGCTGCCCTAGTGTGCTGCTTCTACAATGTATGATGGAGAAAACGGGCCTCTTATATTTCCATTTCTAGACTTAGGCATATATTTAGTATTTCAATACTCGTGTTCATGGTTATGGAATGGAATGTCGTTATTCTGTCCGATGGATCTCTTCAATTGAAAAAGGAAGCTGTCTTGTCGAGATAGCCTTGATTGACAAGTACAACATAAAAGCGAGAATTGATAAATTGGATTCCCATTATTTCCCAAGATTTTTATACTCATATTTTGGATATGAACCATTACAGTACTTCTGGAAAGATTATAATTTAGATTCGCGAAATATTCAGTTTCACATCTTGCCATGAAAGAAACTAATGCTCGCTAGCCTATAACAACCCAACAATGCCTCCGCAAAAGAATTCCCGAGTCCATATCTTTCTGCAGAAATTCCAGAGGGAGAGATTGTTGAGTTGCTATTATTCTTCTTTTGATTAACAAATTGGAAGCGAAGATGGTAAAGTGCGTGGCCTTGGTGTTGGCGGTGGTGATGCTCGCCTCGGTGGCAGCCTCCGCGATGCCCGAGATAGTCGCGACCCCGATGCTGCCCGAGATAGGCACGAGCCACGTCGAGGTTGTCATCGACTGCAGCCAGCCAGATTGCACCAACATGTGCAAGGCGGCGTACGGAGACAAGCTCATCCAGGCTATCTGCCAGGTCTTGCCTGTTGGGAAGCTTTGTGTCTGCCAACACAAACCTTGAGACTCGATGCAATACAGAAAGAGACCATAAGTGAATACTTTTGTTTTGGTCCCAATTTACTTTCTTTGCTCCAATGCTTCAATAAATAAAGAATTTCCTTTTTTTTCTTCGGTGATTGTATACTGATTTTGAATTGAGATACTGTTTTTTTTTTCCAATGGTTGATATCTTGTGGGAAAATCGCACCCGAGTTCTTAATACTTACGTATCGGAACGCAGCCGAGCTCTAAATCGAATCCTAAGCATTCGGAAAGTGCAAATCAAATCCTAAATCTCTACCATAAGGTGCATGTATGTATGTCCGGGAATTCAATTTGAGGTTACCAAGTAGGCTTTTCTATCGTTGCCCGAGTACTTTCGGGTGTTTTTTCACCAAAAAGACTGAAGTGCACTTTTTAAAAAAGTTTAAAATTTGATTATACTAATCGAAAAATTTAAGAATCAATTGCATTTCGAAACTAAGTTGTAACCCCAATAAAAAGAAAAAAGTAGAGAGTGGTGCTTGGCTGCTGCCCACATATCAACAGATTTGGGTCCTTTCTTTTAACGGATTAGAGTTAATGTGTTATTGTAATGTTAAAGTTTAGGCGCTAGTAACAAGATAAGTCTTTAATTATGAAGTATGAAATAAAAAAAAATGGAAAGTGAATATATACATGGGAAAATGACATAAACAATCCTTGAACTTTGGTCAAATATGCAATTTGGTCCATGAACTTTTAATTTATTTAATATAGTCTCTGAACTTTAACCTAATGTTCAATGTGATCCTTGAACTTTTAATTTGTTCAATGTGGTCCCTGGACTTTTGACTTCACATCTTCATATAGTTCGGGACTAAATTGAACATGTACCAAAAGTCCAGAGACCACATTTAATATTACGCTAAAATTCAGGGACTACATTAAATAAATTAAAAGTTCATTGACCAAATTACACATTGGGTCAAAGTTAAGGGATTGTTTGTGTCATTATCCCTATATATATTATGAAATTTTCAAGTGTGTGTGTGTGTGTATGATACCATCAATATCCTAGGATCTGGAGATTATAAATAGAAAAGAGTATAAAATTAATCTAACCGTTTACATTTATTAGAAATGAATCTGGGAAATTGTAATAAAAAAAAGGGCAACAAAGACGTATGTAATTTTTAATCGTCGTCCTATGTATTCAAAATATTTATTATATTGAGAAAATTTATAAAGGATTTCGGGTATATTTCTAGAACAGGCTACAGAAAAGATATATTCTAATATGAAAGTACAGTTTTCTATACAGAAAACTATTAAATAAATGAAATTAAATAAAAGCGCGAGCATTATAAGTAACAAAGAAATCGTAAGCGATATATAAAACGAGAAGAAGAATTGCTAGAACTTCTAAACCGACCAAATTGATGATACTACTAAGCAAGAATGAAAAGGGTAAAACGGTAAGAAGAAGTAAGGATATATAACAAATGCAGAGAATTACTTTAAAGTAGAGTACAAACCATTCACAGGCAGTTCGACCTGCCGTTTGTGGGGTATGTAAATGTAAATGTAAGAGAGAATTTAAAAGAGATAACTGTTGTTCAAATAAGATGGAAAGATTACAATAATAATATTGAAAGATTACAATTGAAATGTAAATATTGAAGTGCGAGTGCAGAATATTTAAAAGCTTTATATTCTCATATCATGAACAAGATCTAGAGCACAAGGTATTACAGGGATGTTATAGAAACTCCAGGAGGAGATGGTACTTATTGGTTATGAAAGGAATATGGAAAGGTTATGAGATGAATGATCTCTTATTTCTTCGAAGAAGGTTCGCAGAGATCTGGAGAAACTGGAGAGGTTTGAAATTCTAAGAAAAAGGGTTTGAGGAAAGTTCTGCCTCTTTAAAGAAGTGAGATCTGATTATATAAGTAAGATGGGTTCTGTAGAAATAATTCACGGGTAGTACTGTAGCAAATAGTAGTAAGTGCACAGTATTATAGTGAATAGTGAACAGATACAATTATGAAAATTTTTGAAAAGAAGAAAACTAACAGACTCCTTTCGGCTTAGAAATTATGAAAAGAGCAGGAGTCTTTCGGCACCTTTCACCTAAGAGAATCTGGAGAGATCTTCCGCCGGTTCAGGCTCTTCCTCTTCTTCTTCATCTTTCACACTTGCTCAATTGTGGGGAATGGGGGCTATTCCTGGGATGCCATAGCAATCTCCTCGTTAGAATTGCCATTGTGATGAGAATGTGAAGAACTAGTTTCTTTAAGTTGAGAAAGGGCTTGTTTTAGCATTTCGGCCAGCTATTGATGGTATCAGAGCCAAGGGATAGATAAAGGTATTCTTTATAATCTCATTCGCAGTAAAGACGATTTCCTTCGTGGAGATCTTTTCTTGTGATTTCTGGATGTGTTCCAGGTAGTAAAGTCCAGTGGGATAGTAAGTCCGTTGGTAAGCATCGTCGAAATCAATTGAAAAGAAGAAAGTAGTTTTTTGCAATGAACTTATTAAGAAGATCTGAGTCTTTTTCTAGTTCTTTATCACAAATGTCCTCAGATCAAGGACCAACAAATAGGGAAGAGATTAATATAGAAGATTTTAATAAATCTATTGAAAATTGGTTCATTCCAAAAGTCAAACTTGAAAAAATTTATGAACATTCAAGGTTTAAACTCTTTGGAAATAATGACTATGTCATTGTTACTGAAGAAAGAGATGTACCACTTTCTAATTCTTTTGCTTCAATACAACTCTTGAATAAGGATTCTATAAAGAAACATTCCCAGAAATGGAATTACATGCATATAGGTTTAATACAGGTTGGTGCAAAACCCCTTATCAAAGAAGAATTAGATACTTCCTTACTTCTTGTTTTGAGAGATGCAAGACTTTTAAAATATGATGAATCCATTCTTGGAGACGTAGAAACAAGTCTTTGCAATGGACCTATTCACTTTGATAGTCATCCTGGTCTCACTGTTTCTCTCAAAGATAAAAATATTTTAAAATCCTTAACTCTTCAAATAAAGACCCATAATTATTCTATAGCTAAAGGTTCTATCCCCATAGCCGTTATTTATAGAGTTTATTACAAGGTAATGAATTTTGCTTTTGGTAGCCAAGCTTTTAAATTAAATTCCAATAGAGAAACTCTTCTTTTGCAAACTGATATTTCTAAAGCAAATGTCACCATTCTCAAGACCATTCCTTGGAATCAAATAACCCTTCCTGATCAATGGGAATTAGAAAATTGAATTCCCCAGCAAATCATTCAAAATACTGATCCTACCAATATTATTCAACACCGTGAAGGAAGAGTAACTATTCAATTTTCTAGAAGATTTATTGATATTCCTAGGAGATCTTGTGACATCAGATTAATTCCTTCTTGGCACTCCACCTCTTCTTGAGGGTCAGTAGTTACTATTCCTAATATCCCTTTGAATAATCCTGAGGAAGCATCAATAAGTGCTCCCCCTCTTCCAAACATAAGTGGAATTGATAATAGGTCAGGAATTTCCAGGTCAGTTTATCAGCATACCCCTAATTTTCTTGATCCAACTCCTTCCGAAATGGAAGATCCTGAAATCAATGTTTTGGAATTAGTTTTTGAACCTGATAAAATATTTTTAAATCAAGAATTCAATTCTCCTAAGAATAAACAGATCAGAGATTGGTTCTTCGAGAGTTTTCGAAACCATGCACTCAAAATCAAAAAAGAGTATTATGATTACATGTACCAACATGAAATCCAAATATTCTTCTTTGATTGGCTTGAAAATGAATTTCTACATGAAAAATAGATTCTTGTTTTAGATCAGTTTTATAAATGGAGATTAGACGATGGCCAGATTATCGAGTCTAATCATCCTCCTCTTAGAAAAATAAAATTTGAACATCGAGAAACTGAAATAATAGCTTCTCCTTTCAAAACTATCTCTGAAATAGATGACATAGGTATCAAGAAGATTATTGAACAAAACAATTTTTCAAATCAACATCTTCATACTATAGGAAAACAATTAGATCATATTGAAAACCTTACCCAAAACAACTCTTCATCCTCTTTCATATCAATTCCAAAAAAGAATTTAATACCTCCGTTATTTAGAAATTTTGAAATTCCAAAAAATCCTAGTCTTGAATTTGCTAAAGCCTTAGAGGATAGGAACAAACTCCTTAAAGGAAAAGCAGTTTTGATTCCTAAGAATCCTATAATTTTAGATACTCCTTTAATACAAAATCTGAGTGTCAAAGATACTTCAAATCGCATTGAGCCTTCCAATCAGATCAACCTCTTAGATAAATCTGATACTGATTCTGTTCCTGAAATAAATCGCATCGCTTGGAAAGATCCCCAGAAGTTATATTATTCCCGTGCAACTCCCCCCGATATCCTCACAGAAAAAACCTTTTCTAAAGTCCAAAACAAATACTCTTCTGATGCTATCTATGAGTGGAATTGTTGATATCTAAATTTTGCTTAATCATTTAGAGTTTTATCGCATAAAAAAATTAGGGTCTAATTTTTAGCCACTAAACAAAAAATATTTTCATGGCATATAGCCATTAGGTGCATTTACATTAATAGGGCAAGCTTGAACAAGTTTCCCCGTTTATTTTCCAAAAAAAATTAATTTAATTTAAAAAAAAAGAAAGGAAGAAAGCACGTGAAGGGCCTTTCCTCTTTGACCGTTCAACCCATTCACCGAAAGGGGCTCTGCCTCCTTCACTTACAAAAAAGAAGGAAAAGCCAAGGAGAAAAGAAAAAAAATAATAAAAGAAGAAGAAGAAGAAGAAGCTTTTCTTCTGGCTTGGGGACCGCGCAGTCCATTCACAAAAGGGGGGACGTTCTATGCATTCAAAAGAGGCACAGAGGGAAAGAGTTCCGAGGAAGAGAGTTCCGGGAGAGAGAGCGAAAGAGCCAGAGATACCGAGAGCATTCGAGAGTGAGATCCGAGGTTGAGGGGTCTCCCACTAGTGACCGCCACACTTCAGCCGGAGCTGGCAACACTCCGACACATCTTGTTTCTCACGGTAGGTCTTGACCCCGAATCCTTGTCGGGTTCGTTTCGTTTGATTCGGGATCGATTTCCCGAGGATCTCGACTCGGGAGCGTGCGAGGCAGCCGAACATACTTCGATCTACCAAGCTTGCCCACATTCACTGCCGCCGAAACGGGTAGGGAGCGCCGCAACGGCCACCCCTTTCCCTTGTTTTTTTTCGTTGTTCCCCTATTTTTTGGGGCTCACTGGTTGGAGCTCGCTTGGTCGTCTGGTCCGCGTGAGTTCCGACCTGTGAAGCCTCACGCTTGCTACTGCCCTTTCGTGTGTCGTATGATGTGATTCTGGTCCATTTCAAGCCTCGATCGAACTGAAAATCTCCTATTATTGCGACGCATCCCGACTGTTTGATGTTATGCTTGAGTGAAATCTCCTGTTGTTTTTCTCTCTGTGCGTGATGCTTTCCTGAGCCTGGTTTTGTTTCGTTGCGTTCCAGAAACGCCGAACGGTATCGGCGTACTGCCGGTTGCCACAGCGGCGACGCGGGCAAGGGAGTCCCAAGGTTCACGCGGCAGTCTGGGCGCGGCCGCAAAAGGAAGCGAACAGCTAGTCCCTCGCCGGAATCTGACTAGTTGTCCAGCCCTTCGTTGGGGCTTGGACAGCCTCAGTCGGTCGTCGATCACCACGACGGTGACTCGGGCGAAAGACGCTCGCTACCCCTCATCGAGGCGGCGATGCAGACCAAGGCAGAGATCGGTACTAGGGCTGGCCACGGGCAAAGGGCGCCCGCTGCTCCTCGCTTGGCTTGAGTGCACGCGGAGGCCGAGGGCTCGAGGGGAGCCGGCACTCCGGTGGGCCGACAAGCGCGAGTTAGGTTGGCAGTACACGGCCGGTGTCGGATGGTAGCAACAGATGCGACGTCGGGCGTCAGCCGCTGAAGGCGAGTCCCTAGGCACGGCGGGGCAGCCGTGAACTGGGTCGGAAGTTCGGGTCGCAGACGCTAGGGTTTTTGGCCGATTCGGGTTGGTGGCCACGAATCGGGTCGAGCGAGTCGGGTCACGGACGCTAGGGTTTCAGCAATCCGAGTCGGCGACCGCAAATCAAGTTAGGCGAAGGGTTTGAACCCGAATAGGGTTTTATGTGGGCCGGCACATTTTGGGTCTTGGGGCTTTAATTTCTTATTGGGCTTTTGGGCTCTTATTTTTTATAAAAAAATTCATTGTCGGATTGGGCTTTTTTTCTTTTTCATTATTTGACCGAATTGGGCTCAACGAATGAGCCCGGTCCGGTGGTGGACCCGGGTCGGCGTGCTCGGGTCAGTCCCAATCCGGGTCGGATGTGGAGATCCGACCCGGGTCCCTTTTATATTATTTTTAATATTTTATTATTATTTAAATATTAAAAAAATTAAAAATTATTTAAAAAATTAAAAAAATCGAAAATTAAAAAAATGTTATTTGGGCTTTGGAATTGGTTTTTCTTGCCCTTTTTGCATGATTAGTGTTATTTTTTATTGCATGTTGCTTAATTCATACGCTTTGAATTAGGCAAAAGAACACTACAAGTGCCATAACTTGTGTACGACGCTCACTTTAGTGTCATAACTTTTTTTTGGATCACTTTAGTGCTAAAATTTTTGAAAAATAATCACTTAAGTGCTAAAATTTTTGAAAAACGATCACTTAAGTGCCAACTCCAGTGCCGTACACAATTTTTCGCCGGAAATCTGATGTGGCATTTTTTTTTATTAATTTCTGAAGCTGACATGGGTCACCAGAGTCTCGCCGGAGATTGACACTTAAGTAATCGTTTTTCAAAAATTTTAGCACTTAAGTGATCGTTTTTCAAAAATTTTAGCACTAAAGTGATCCAAAAAAAGTTATGACACTTAAGTGATCGTTTTTCCTCCGACTTGGCACCAAAGTGATCCGAAAAAAAGTTATGGCACTTATAGTGTCCTTTTGCCCTTTGAATTGTGCGTTTAACTTAACTTCGCATGTGGTCGATTATGCGTATTAGGTTTAGATATTAATTGTTGCTTCCCTTGGCTTAGTTAGGAATGGAATTTTAAGACTCTCGATTAGTGTGAACACGTTAGGTGGTGAATTGAACAAGATTAGGTATCGAAAGGACACTAATTAATCAATTAGTGTAATCAAGTCCCCGTACTCATTGAATCTCTGGTTCGTAGAAGCAAAGCATTTCTCCCGTGCTTTACTTGGGTGTCTAATCGACCCACCAAAAATCGATTAGCGGTGACTCCTAGATGAAATTGATTTGCATCTTAATAACTTAAACTTAAGTCGCGATTTGATATGGGCTTGGGAGAGCTCGAGCTAAGTTTAACTTAGTAATCCATTAGTCTAACCCCTTAGGCGGTGGGGTCAGTTCGGAGAGGTCGTGATAGCTTGGCGACTTCGCTTCGGACTTCATAGTGGACTTAGGCTGTTTATCTTGTTCAATTATGCCCCTAATGTGAATATTCTTGCAGTTGGGACTTATAAGGTGATGAGTGATTGTTGACCCATTGTTTTGTAGGTTTGGGGTTTGGGAATGAATGTTTGTTTTTTCGAACTCTTGAAGTGTCATCTGTTTATAAATTATTGTGCATGCTTTAAATGTTTTAACACTACACTGTTGCACACACCACTGTGCTGCCGGACCTGGGCCGCGATAGGATACTTTAGGATGGTGTTAAGAAAGATACAATCTCGAATGCAAGACTGTGTTGACACCTAAATTTCGATCGACCATTTAATAATAATTTGCATAAAAAATTAGGGATTAAATTTTAACCCCTAAACAAAAATATTAAAATTGCATAGCATATAGTTTAAACTCATATAGGTTAGTTGCATTCTGCATCGGATCGGCGGTGGCGAGAAAGCTGAAAATTCATCGCGTAAACCGAGCTCGAGCACTCGGCTCACTCAAGGGATGGTCGCCAAAATTCACAAGTCTAAAAGGCTTTGGTTATTTTAATTTGAGCTTAAATTAGCCCGAATTAATTTAGCCCATTCGGAATTAAAATGAAATTAAAGGATAAAAGCCTAAGTCTAAGCCCATTAGGACTAGGAAGCCTAGTTAATTGACCTAGGGTTGCGATATAAATACGTCGTTATGCATCATAATCAAAGGGGGTTCTCATAATTTTCAAATCAGATTTTTAGAGAGAAAGATTGTTCTCGGTTCTTTCCGCTGGAGGCTCAACCGGCGAGAGTCAAAAGGGAGAGCAAAGTGTCTTCATGTTCTGCACATACGAAGAAGCCAAAGAGAGAGGAACACACACACGGCCAAAAGAGCTCTCCTTCTCTGTAATGTTCATCACATACAGAAAGAAGACAGAACAAAAGCCAAAGAAAAGTCAAAGAGGGGGGGCCATTAAAGAAGAATTCTACGGAGACAACACTCACAAGTCTCTCTCTGGGTCAAAAGGCTACACATTCATCACAAGAAGACACGTTCTGCACACAAGGGACGATTCGTAGACGAAGGTCTTCCGGTCGCTATTGCTCATTCCCTGGGCATTATTTTCACTTGGAAGTTTCGTTGAAGTTGCTGCCAATTAGTCAGTCTATCATTGGCAATTCACCTCACCAACATATTATTGCTGCACTGAGATTATCGAGCTGAACTCCTCAGCCATTGCGAGCAGCCCGAGTCAAGTTGCCGCCCTCGACGCCGCGCCGCCGCTCCCGACGTCGTACCGCCGTTCCCGACGTCGCGCCGCCGTTCCCGATCCACCGCCGATCACCATCCCGATCCGCAATCCTAGTGATTCAAATTTGGAAATATCCGCAAATTAGGTAAGATCATTATCCGGAATATTTTTCGAAATATTTAATTTCCTAAGTTTTCAGTGTTTGAATATTTCGTGGATATTCTTTGGTGGATTGCTAGATATCTTAGGATAATATTTGCGATATCCGCAATATTTGAAAATACCCAAAATTAGGAATTTTACCTAATTTAGCAACGTATCTGGACGATTATCCGACCTTATCCCTAAGGTACGATACGCGGCGATACGGAAAATCGTTATCTTGTCCATAATCACTTGGATACGATAATAGATTTTATTCGCTTTCCAAATTCGAACAATCAACTTTCCGTCGATATCTATAACCCTATAGATATGACTGTTAGTTTGATTTCTTTGCCTTATCTGAGTTTAAAAATCTTGCGGATTGTGTGGATTGTTTGAATGTGATTGTTTTCTTTATTTGATTGCTTTCCTTTTAAATAAATAAAATCCAAAAATTTGTTAGTTAGATTTAAATTAGAAATTTTGCATGCTTAGGGAATCTTAAATATATCCAAAAGAATAAGATAATTATTTGATTTAAATTGGGATTTAGGGTAACATATTTCCTAGTTTAAATTAGAGATTGTTTTAATCTTAGTGGATTATTTAGGATATTTAATAATTTCGAATTTTCATAAAAATACCAAAAAAAGAAGTCACTTTAGGATAGATTAAATTATCTTTTCTAGAATAGATTGCATGTTAATTTAGGCATTTTTTTATTCCGAATTTCATTGGAAAATACCAAAAACAAATCATTTTGCCCGTCATTAGAATTAGGTCACGTCGTCGCATGACATATAGTTTGCATATTAGGCTGCATTAATCGCATGTTAATTTTTGCACGTCATTACATATAGGTTAATTCTCATTTAAATAAGTGAAAATCCTAAAAATATTGAGTGAACTGCTTGTTAATTAGAAATCATATTAGAATTGTTGATGTGATTTTCTAGCTAACAACGCAGATGCTTACGTTGCTTCGAGGTAAGTAATTCTCCCAATCTTGCAATTTATTTAATGTTTTGATTATTGGGTGTTACTTTGGTGGTTTGCGCACCCGCATGAACACCTCACATGTTAGTGATTAGACTATAAAATGGATCCAGACTGCATGCAAAACATTTTTTTTGAAAAGAAAAGGTACCGAAAGGGCGTTAGACTAGATCTAGCGTAATCAAGTCCCCGAGCTTAGAATCTCTGGTTCGTAGGAATAAAACATATCTCCCTATGTTTTATTTAGGTTTCTAATCGACCTATCACAAATAGATTAGTGGCGACTCCAAGCATGAAAACATTTGCACGTTAAAAACTTAAACCCTAAGTTGCGAATTGGTAGGGCTTGGGAGGGCCCGAATTAAGCTTAGTCTTAATAATCCATTAGCCTGAAAGAGAAAATTTTAGGTCGCGACAGCTTGGCGACTCCGCTGGGGACTTGAGTTAAAACTCTTAGTGAACTTAGGCCAATTTTTCTTTTCAAAAAATATTTTTGCTTGGCAGCGAGGATCCCAGGTACGTCCCTAACATTTTAGGTGTTAAATGTTTTTGCAGAATGGGAGGTATAAGGAGAGGAGTGATTGTTAACCCTTGTTTTGCAGGGAGGTGTTTGGATGTATGGTTTATTTTATGCACGAAGCGCCGTATGATATAACCTGCTGTGCATGCCTTGCATTTACACTACACCGCACACACTACCCGCTGCCGGACCTGGGCGGCACAGGTTTAGGATGGTACTGAGACAGCGGACACCCCGACCGCACCCGCGTGGTATGGGTCGCCCTTCTTGGTCCCGAAAGTTTTTTTTTACGGTGTCATTGAGTTCCCACCACGGTTGCACCCTTTGCAACCCGGGTCGGCTCCTTGACTAAGCCGGAGTCAGGGGAACCTCGGCCTAACCACAACCATGACTGGTTTAGCCCGGTAATCCTCGCGTCTCCATTTTGCAAGCCAGAGTCTAGATAGAAATCGAACCTCACGTTTCATGCGCATGTCTATGTGGTTGTCATGGTCCTACTGGGTGAAGTAAGTCTTCTGAACTCTCCTTTTTGCAATTAATTTAGTTATTGCATTTTTCGGGTCGGTCCATGATAGGTCTAGGTTGGTTTTAAATTTGAAAGTAATAATCATTGAGTCCTTTTTAAAAAAGGAAAAGAAAAAGAAAGCTCTTTTAGAGAATTTATTTTCAATCTATGTCTTTATTTTCCTAGATGTGTCATAGGTAATTATTTTCCTAAGAAGTTTGCCGTCGTCTTTCTTTTACAAAAAAAAGGGCTTTAGAGAATTTGTTTTCAGGTCATAATTTATAGGGAGTCTCAATTTTTGTTTTTCATAGTTTTATGATTAGGGATTTTGGTGCTTTTATTTCCTAGGTTGTGTCTAGGGCGTTATTTACATTTCTTTGCCTAGATCACTTTTCATAAAGTCTCAACCATATACGAATATTTTTATGAAAAAACAAAAAAAGACTAGAAGAGTGTCATGGATCAACCTTGTCTTGACCACGTGCTTATTTGGTTCATTTCTTTTACATCAGGTAATTACGGACCGATCACGATCGCCTATTCGCACGCGATCGAGAACTAGAATGGCCGATCAAACTGACTTACCAGATCGTGTCGTTGGCATTGAGGACCAAATGAAGCAACTCCTCGTCGCAATGCAACAGATGTCCGCTGAGATCAAAACCCTTCGGCTGACTCCTATTCCCGCGTCCCCTGAGGCATCAGCCCCAAAGCATAAAGGAGGGAAGAATGCCGATAGTGAGGAAGATGACGATCTTCCCGATTTAGAAGATGACCCCATCCAGATTATTGTCAACAAGGAAAAACCTGATGAACGGGTCAACAAACTTGAAGAGAGAGTGAAGCAGTTGGAAGGCTCGCATGATTTGCCCTCAATTGACTTGTCTCTTTACTCACAGATCAAAATCCCGAAGAAGTTCAAGATGCCAGACTTTGACAAGTACAATGGCACCTCCTGCCCAAGAGCTCACCTGCAGCTATATCACGTACAAATGACACCGTACGTTGATAATGAACTCCTGATGATTCACGCATTTCAGGCAAGGTTGACGGTTCCTGCCCTGAACTGGTATCTCATGAAGAAGATAAATGGCCTCAAAACCTGGAAGGAAGTTAGTGAAGCATTCCTAAAGCAGTACAGGTTCATTACGGACATCATTCCCACCCGCGATGACCTCGAGCGTGCTCAGATGAAGAAGAATGAGTCATTCAAGGATTA
This sequence comes from Syzygium jambos, assembly GCA_031216235.1. Classification (NCBI taxonomy): domain Eukaryota; kingdom Viridiplantae; phylum Streptophyta; class Magnoliopsida; order Myrtales; family Myrtaceae; genus Syzygium; species Syzygium jambos. The sequence goes on along the minus strand of CM062229.1, from coordinate 5,800,484 downwards.
TGCTATCAGATGGAGAAACATAGCCGCACAGATTATCCCAGAACCCATAGACAGTGAATTGAAGAGGATGTTCATTAAAACGCTTCCGTTCGAATACCGTAATCGGATGGTAGCCACTCCGGCTGACAACTTCAATCAACTCATCCCTATAGGTGAACAGATTGAGATAGGGCTGAAAGATGGGTGGTTCGTAGAGCCGCCTTCCTCGACCAAAAGATTTGGTGCAAGAAAGGAGAAAGAATTGACAGCTGAAGTGAATCTGGCTTACACTCAACTGGGCCGACGGAATGCTAACCTTGTCTCTGCGATCCAAGTAGCAGAAACTCAACAACAGAACACTGGTCGTCAACCCTCTCAGAGAAGGAACAACAAGAGGCAATTCACTCCTCTCCCTGGGTCGTTGTCCCAAGTACTAGCAGTACTCCAAACGAAAGGCTTGCTTACCACTGAGCCAAAGCGGCCCAATCCTGAGCAGTTCTATAACTACGATCCGTCTAAGAAATGCGATTATCATATGGGCGAGGTGGGGCACTCAACCAACGATTGTTTTACCCTCAAGCACCGAATCCAGAACCTCCTGGACACGAAGGCTTTCACGTTTCAACCCGCTAAGCCGAATGTTCAAAGCAACCAGCTCCCTGATCACGCGGGTAATGTGAATGCTATATTTAGTTTCGATGCTGGTCGAATCAAGAATGTCAAGGTGTATACCACCGACGTCTACGGTGAGTTAGTGAAAGCCGGTTATTACCCGAGTAATGAAGACCTTCCCGTGGCTGTCATGAGAGCAAGAATCTCAAGAATGGTAGAAGCTGGGATGATCGTTTATGCTGACCACACTGGCATCGTTTCCACTATCTCCGAAGTAGTTATTAATTGGGAAGAGGAGTTTGCTACATTGAACACTGGGAAGGACAAGGGCGACCCTCTGCCTGAAGACATGCCTTCGCTCGAAGACGTGTCCGATGATGAAGAGATCGTAGAGAGCACGCCTAAAGCTGATGAAGGAAAAAAGATAGATGGAGAGGTATGGATGATCCAACACCTCCAATGACAGAAGATCCTGATGATGCAATAGATGGAATCACTACCTTGTTCGATAATTTCCTCATTGGAGCCATCGAGGAAGGACCGTTGGAGGGAATGGGCACTGGCCCGCAAGAGTAACACCTTTACTTTTTCGCACATTCCCCTGTGTGGGAATTTTTACTGCTTTATAGGACTTGCCCCATCTCGGGAGCTGCTTTTTAGGACTTTTCATTTCTAGGACTTGATCGTTGCAATTTCCATTCAATAAATGTAATTCATTTGGTAATAATCAATGAAATTACAAATTATTTTCATTTTTGAGGACATGTTGAGGTACATCAAACCAGCCCGGTGATGATATCTAACCACTAAAAGAAAAATATAGTCCAAGGAGAATTCTGAGGCCTGGGCTTCTTCATGTTCCCTCGTGTTAAAACCTTTTTGAAAAGAATTTCAAAAAAAAAAAATCAAAAAAAAAACTTTTTTAAGAAGAAAAATTTAGAAAAAATGCAATGCTTAGCCCTGTTTGTCCTTCTAAATCCCTTACTTTATGTTTCAGAGGCAATCTTGTGACACGTGAGGGTATGAAAATAGTCCAATCTAATGAATCATGTGCAGCCGAGCTTGATCCCAATGACACCGACGAACTCAACAATTCCTCAGATATTCAGTGCGATCTAGAATGGCATGAAAGGCCCAAAGTCCTCACGTCAGATCAAACTGGCACTATCAACTTGAGTGATTCCGGAAGAGAGGGGTAAATCCCCCTGAGAGTGAGACGAAACGCCTGATCCAATTGCTGCATGAGTAGGTAAGTCTTTCAACCAAAAAGAGCGTCAAAGACACTTTGAGGTAAAGGATCTAGTCCTAAGGAAGGTACTGCCAGTCTTTCCTGTTCTTGGGGGTAAATTTGCCCCAAACTACATCAGCCTATATGTGGTAAAAAAGGGGTGCTTCCTGGAGGTGCCCTGGTTCTTGCAGAAGTGGATGGTCATGAGTTCTCCACTCTTGTTAATTCTGATGCTGTGAAGATGTCATACTCCTGATAAAATCTAACTTTGCAGCAAAATTTTTCAAGTGTTTGGTTTTATATTCTGAATTGCAAACATTTCACTGATGAATAAATGGTTTCAATTAATTTAAAGATGGAATGTGTGCGTTGGTTTTAAATTCTGCGTGGTTATTTTATCGGTCTGCATCATTGACTTCAAAAGGGGAATCTATTTGGACAATCTTATAATTCATGTAGAATGAATTGAATGTGTTGAATGAGGCACATCGGGATGATGAAAGGCAAGTCTATCCTATACACAGTCCCATGCACTAATCTCCAGTAGTTGAGTGGAAAAATTCCATGTCTGCAAGGTAAAGAGTTATCTCGCAAAAGGTACGGCAACTGAAGTGACAAAAGGCAGTTCATTTCTCTATCCCAAACACTACAGGTTATCCATTGTTTCGCCACTTTGAGCCTAAATGTTTGGAGAAATCCTTTCAAATTACCCCTGTCAAGAACCACCCCACATCGGGGCAAACTGGAGGTAAGTCAGCATTATAAGGTGAAAAATGAATAGAGATTTTCTTGCTCTCACTTGCATCAATCTTCGAGTGTTGCTTTTTTAGAAGAATTCACACGAAGTTCAAGTGCCTTAGGATGACGAAGAGCATTTCTTTCTCTATCCTATACACACTTTATCCTTTGCTAAGCCCAATTGAGCCTGCAAATTCGTTTCTTAAACCTAGTTGGTGATCATCCCCCACACTGGGGCAAGGTAAAAGCCATCGCTGTCCTCACAGCATATCTGGAGCGCCGATAGAAGACGAAGACCCTGAAAGTCCAAATGTTAGTCATTCGGTTAAAACAAGCCAAAATGTGGCTGGCCAATATGTGCATTGTAGACAGCGTGTGTCAAAGGTCAAAAAGAAAAAAAAAAGAAGAACTAGGGGGTATGAAAAAGCAGTGTGCCTGGTAAAAGCAAGGCCAATGCCCGAGAGAAAAAGAAAAAAAAGAGAAAAGAAAATCGAAAAAAAGAACTTTAGCGAAAAAATGTCAAGATACGACATGTCAAGGTCATGAATCCCAGTGGAGCAGTGGTCTTACAAGTCTCAAAGGAATCAAGTGGTAAATTCAAGCCCAATGGAACGTCTACCGAGAAGACAATCCCTGGCGAAAAGGAAGACTGGTGACAATGCCGAGATGATCACCAACTTATTCACCCTATTTATACACATTTTGAGCCTAATGATCTTTTCATTTCTCAACCCATGAGCCTAGCCTACGTTACATCCCTTACAAAGTCTCTTCAGATTATGGCACTTGAACTAATGTAGGATTCGGATGTTTATAAGCTTAGCTCGAAGAAGTGCGAACAAGTCCATTTCTATCTCATTTTGCAGGGTTCTTGACTTGTAAACCCGAAGACGATTGCAGAGTATTTTCTTTCAATAGCCTTGACTCAAAGAGTCCCATTTTGCTAAGCCATTGACCAAGCCCACGTTACGGTCCCAGCAAAGACCTCTCAGATTGGTAAGGTCGTACCGCTTGCGAGAATACTCGGACCCTTGTCGACATGATGATGGTGAGATGGAGGATTTTCATAAATTAGCCGTTTTTCGATGAGGATGAGAGAAAGTCCTTTCGGATCGAAAGTCCCTCATTCGACACTTTCAAGATATCCACTTGTGAATCTGGATTGTCTTATCATGATTTTCCCAAGTGAAATTTAGTAATGCTGATTTGACAAAATCGTCATGCATGAAAACCAGTTGAATTTATAGTGCATGAGTATATATGTTCTTGATTGCCCATGAATGCATATTACTTGTTGTCTATAACCGTGTCTAGTAGGAGACATGCACTCAAGAGTCAGAGATATCAACAGGTAAGTATGTCTCTACCCCTTCAGGTGCCTGTGTTTATCCAGGTATTCATTCACCTGTTCGAGCAATCGACAGGCTTCATATCTAATCAGTTTTGTTGCAGTCACTCGGCGTCTTCGACAATGTCCAGACGTCTATATATTTCTCATCCGAGTGCCTGAGGAGAAATCCAGGTATCTCATTCGAGTATCCGAGGAGAAATCCGGATATCTCACCATATTTCTCATCCGAGTGCCTGAGGAGAAATCCAGGTATCTCATCCGAGTATCCGAGGAGAAATCCGGATATCTCACCCAAGTACCTGCGACGATATCCAGGTACCTCATAAAGGTTGGAATATTTTTCCAATCTCAGAAGATTCCCCCGTGACACGTCTATGAGGAAAGGTATAGGCGTAGCGGCCAAATCTTTATGAGTACGTATGAGGAAGGTATATGTATTTCATGAAGATCGGAACTTCTAATCTCAGAGAATTCCCCCGTAACACGTCTATGAGGAAAGGTATAGGCGCAGCGGCCAAATCTTTACAAGTGCCTATGGCGATGTATAGGTATCTCGTAAAGGTCGGAATGTTCTCTCAATCCCAGATGTTCCCCCGCGGCTCATCTACGAGGAAGGTATAGGTGAAGCGGCCAAATCTTTATGAATACCTATGGTGATGTATAGGTATCTCGTAAGGGTCGGAATATCCTCCTGATCTCCGAAAGTTCCCCCGTGACACGCCTATGAGGAAAGGTATAGGCGCAGCGGCCAAATCTTTACGAATACCTATGGCGATGTATAGGTAGTTTGTAAAGGTCGGAACATTTTCCATTTTGATAAATTTTTCTCTCGAGAACCCCAGATGATAACTGGATACATCGAGCTTTCTTCGTGTGTCTTGACTGAATTGCAGGTCACCGGAGTTTATCAGCGTTCATCAGGCAATACCTTTGGGATAGAGTCCAAATATTTGCCAAACAATCTCAAGAATCATGGCAATACCTCAAATTACTTCGCCACTCAAGTTAGGTAAGTAATTCCAGGTATGTTTTATTCACGTCAGCATGCATCATTTCTTATTGCATTTCAAAATGGGACTCATGCTCCCACAAAAAATAACATTCATTGCATTAGCACGGTCAAAATTTAGGTATCATTTAGTCTTTGAATGCAACCTCTACGAGCTCACCTTCAAAGAGGGGCAGCTGTTGACACCTAAATTTCGATCGACCATTTAATAATAATTTGCATAAAAAATTAGGGATTAAATTTTAACCCCTAAACAAAAATATTAAAATTGCATAGCATATAGTTTAAACTCATATAGGTTAGTTGCATTCTGCATCGGATCGGCGGTGGCGAGAAAGCTGAAAATTCATCGCGTAAACCGAGCTCGAGCACTCGGCTCACTCAAGGGATGGTCGCCAAAATTCACAAGTCTAAAAGGCTTTGGTTATTTTAATTTGAGCTTAAATTAGCCCGAATTAATTTAGCCCATTCGGAATTAAAATGAAATTAAAGGATAAAAGCCTAAGTCTAAGCCCATTAGGACTAGGAAGCCTAGTTAATTGACCTAGGGTTGCGATATAAATACGTCGTTATGCATCATAATCAAAGGGGGTTCTCATAATTTTCAAATCAGATTTTTAGAGAGAAAGATTGTTCTCGGTTCTTTCCGCTGGAGGCTCAACCGGCGAGAGTCAAAAGGGAGAGCAAAGTGTCTTCATGTTCTGCACATACGAAGAAGCCAAAGAGAGAGGAACACACACACGGCCAAAAGAGCTCTCCTTCTCTGTAATGTTCATCACATACAGAAAGAAGACAGAACAAAAGCCAAAGAAAAGTCAAAGAGGGGGGGCCATTAAAGAAGAATTCTACGGAGACAACACTCACAAGTCTCTCTCTGGGTCAAAAGGCTACACATTCATCACAAGAAGACACGTTCTGCACACAAGGGACGATTCGTAGACGAAGGTCTTCCGGTCGCTATTGCTCATTCCCTGGGCATTATTTTCACTTGGAAGTTTCGTTGAAGTTGCTGCCAATTAGTCAGTCTATCATTGGCAATTCACCTCACCAACATATTATTGCTGCACTGAGATTATCGAGCTGAACTCCTCAGCCATTGCGAGCAGCCCGAGTCAAGTTGCCGCCCTCGACGCCGCGCCGCCGCTCCCGACGTCGTACCGCCGTTCCCGACGTCGCGCCGCCGTTCCCGATCCACCGCCGATCACCATCCCGATCCGCAATCCTAGTGATTCAAATTTGGAAATATCCGCAAATTAGGTAAGATCATTATCCGAATATTTTTCGAAATATTTAATTTCCTAAGTTTTCAGTGTTTGAATATTTCGTGGATATTCTTTGGTGGATTGCTAGATATCTTAGGATAATATTTGCGATATCCGCAATATTTGAAAATACCCAAAATTAGGAATTTTACCTAATTTAGCAACGTATCTGGACGATTATCCGACCTTATCCCTAAGGTACGATACGCGGCGATACGGAAAATCGTTATCTTGTCCATAATCACTTGGATACGATAATAGATTTTATTCGCTTTCCAAATTCGAACAATCAACTTTCCGTCGATATCTATAACCCTATAGATATGACTGTTAGTTTGATTTCTTTGCCTTATCTGAGTTTAAAAATCTTGCGGATTGTGTGGATTGTTTGAATGTGATTGTTTTCTTTATTTGATTGCTTTCCTTTTAAATAAATAAAATCCAAAAATTTGTTAGTTAGATTTAAATTAGAAATTTTGCATGCTTAGGGAATCTTAAATATATCCAAAAGAATAAGATAATTATTTGATTTAAATTGGGATTTAGGGTAACATATTTCCTAGTTTAAATTAGAGATTGTTTTAATCTTAGTGGATTATTTAGGATATTTAATAATTTCGAATTTTCATAAAAATACCAAAAAAAGAAGTCACTTTAGGATAGATTAAATTATCTTTTCTAGAATAGATTGCATGTTAATTTAGGCATTTTTTTATTCCGAATTTCATTGGAAAATACCAAAAACAAATCATTTTGCCCGTCATTAGAATTAGGTCACGTCGTCGCATGACATATAGTTTGCATATTAGGCTGCATTAATCGCATGTTAATTTTTGCACGTCATTACATATAGGTTAATTCTCATTTAAATAAGTGAAAATCCTAAAAATATTGAGTGAACTGCTTGTTAATTAGAAATCATATTAGAATTGTTGATGTGATTTTCTAGCTAACAACGCAGATGCTTACGTTGCTTCGAGGTAAGTAATTCTCCCAATCTTGCAATTTATTTAATGTTTTGATTATTGGGTGTTACTTTGGTGGTTTGCGCACCCGCATGAACACCTCACATGTTAGTGATTAGACTATAAAATGGATCCAGACTGCATGCAAAACATTTTTTTTGAAAAGAAAAGGTACCGAAAGGGCGTTAGACTAGATCTAGCGTAATCAAGTCCCCGAGCTTAGAATCTCTGGTTCGTAGGAATAAAACATATCTCCCTATGTTTTATTTAGGTTTCTAATCGACCTATCACAAATAGATTAGTGGCGACTCCAAGCATGAAAACATTTGCACGTTAAAAACTTAAACCCTAAGTTGCGAATTGGTAGGGCTTGGGAGGGCCCGAATTAAGCTTAGTCTTAATAATCCATTAGCCTGAGAGAGAAAGTTTTAGGTCGCGACAGACTGCAATGTAGAGGTTGCCTTTCTTTTCCCCGAAAAATTCTTTCTTGGTGTCGTAAGTGTTTATCCTTGTCCGCGAGATCGCATGACTATAGGATATCTCTTTCGACTAAGCCGGAGTTAAGAGAACCTGACACCAACGCGAGACTGCGACGATCAGATCACCCTCTTAGCTTCACTTTGTTAAGCCGTCTAGAGTACGAATCAGCCGCACGTTACATTTGCATGTTTATGTGATTAAAAGTTTGTCATCCAATGTAAGGATGGTTTCTTTCTTTACTTGTTCACTTTTGATTCAAACTTTCATTTTTGAAATTCGTGAAAATCAATCGAATGCCCTAGGTGATCTAAGCTTATAACTGAAAATTTCAGATAATCACTCTTGACAGTGAGCCTTGAGCATAAATCTCCAATATCTCCGATTTGGCCCTACAAAACAAATGATCTTGTCTAAATTTTCAATGGTGGGCTTAAAATCACATTTTGTATAGAAATTCTTCCAAGTCAAGATTGTATTTTGGGGCATAAAATTGAAATCACATTTTCAATAAAATTCTTTTTTGTTCACATTTCGAAATCAAAATTCAAATCACTTTTTGTGTATTAATTTTTTAAAGAGGAATCACCTTATTTTTGCAAAAATGAAATCGCAAATCAGTCTTTCAAATTTGATATGCCGTATTCTGCGATGAAACTTTTGGAATAAAAGGGGCATTCAATTGATAGCCGCGATTTGATCTTTTAATAACGTCTCCTCTTACGAAAAAATCTTGGTGAAATACCAAATGCCCACAAATAGGGACCATGGGGGCATATATCATCACCTCGCTTTCGTTGTAAGAGGCGAAATCAGTGAAACATCACTTTTTCATTCACACACTAACATTATCTTCCCTTCGTAGGTTATGCGCAATGGTCATTCTTTGGAATCCTCTCACCTGACCACTCCAAGAAGTGGACTTTAAAGCTAGGACAAGAATTATTTATCGCATTCCTCCATGCAAGAGTTTTTTGTACCATGTCCTTGTCTTTATTCTCATCAGGAATCGTGTTTTCTAATTTGGGTTTAATCGTGAACCCAATCGATGTGTTTGTAAATCGTGCACTATCGTCCCTGAGTAATGAGGTTTTAGTTCATATCATTGGTCCTTGAAAGTACTTGTAATACTTCAAACTGAGTCCCCGGGTTAGGCTTTTATGCCTTACTTTCAAAATGTTTCGAAAATAAGTTTTTAAATTAAAAAAAAGGGGACTTGCTTAAGATTTTATTCTTCTTTACTTGGTCACTTTTTCAGTTGGGACCGCAAAATGATACTTTGAGATGGTAAGGTTGTAATCGTTCCAATTGGAATTTCTCATGCAACAACTAACTCATCCATCCATTTTTGTCAAATAGGTAAAATGAATGATTCGTTCGACATTCACCTCTTCTAAAGACAAAAGTATAAGCGCTCGAAACCCGAGTCAAATGCGACATGGCCTAATCACCAATTGAGTGCATCATGGGGCAACACATCTTGCTAACAAACCACAACAAGGAGATGCTTAATTGAGAGAATAGACCAGGGGCATGGAATGTCAGAGTCGCCCAACTCAATGAAAAAGAGTGTATTTCGTTCCCAAAGTTCAATCACTTTAGCATCGAAATGACACATTCTTTCCTTTTATCCAGGATCGATTTGAATTAAAGTCTCGACATGAACAGGACGAGACGACGTGCATCAAAATTACCTGACTAAAATGCAAAGTACACTTGATCAAGAAGGCAACGTTTCCACCAATGATGAATGAAAAACACCTAATTTAGTGTGGAGCGCAATGAACTCCCCTTCACCCCTGTCGAAGAAGCATGGCGGGGCAAAAACATCGGATTCATCATAAAAGGTGTACCGTTCCTAAATTGAGTCCATTTGAGAACGAAGATAACATGTTTTATTTCCTTTCTCGCACGGCGATAAATGGGGTAGGTCATTCAAACGGTAGTAACCCTCACCCATGATGTAAGATAAAGCGGAGTCATTCGATTCGGCACTAAAAGGGCATATCGTTCCTAAATTAGTCCAATTCAATTTCGGAATGAAACTAACATATCTCATCGCTTATAGACAAAGGCGCACATTGATCGCGGAGGCAACACCTCCTACCAAGGAAACATGCAATAGATGGGGCAAAGCATCCAAGGGACAATGCCATCAAATATCGAAACAGTGTTGAAAAGTCAAGATGAAGAAAGCGGATGAAGGGAGTTGCCAAATATACAAGGAAGTGAATTCAAATGAAAGGAATTGTCAAACACTTAAGAATGCAAATTCAAATGAAGGGAAGCATTAAAGACCTAAAGGACAAATGCAAACGAGGGGTAATATTGGATCATTCCCAATTTTCCAATCCCTAAAGGGTCCTTAACTAACACATTCTTTCTTATTCTTTATAGGGTTACCAAGTCGCCACACCGCAAGTAAGTACCCTTCCTCCAAAATTCAAATGAAAATTTTCTTTACGAAAAAAATGAGGGAGTTTCTGATGTATTTGAGAAAAGAGCACAAAAGTAGAATTGTGAAAGCAAACTTTTCACGAAAATTTTGAGTATCGTCTTTATCCAAAAATTACCTTAATGTTTGGCGGATCATTCATTTTGAATCAAAATTCCCTGTGGAGATTGATCAATTCATGGTGATCTCAACGAAGTGAAAGGGAGATGTTAATTATGCCAAGTGAGAAACACTTAAGATGAAAAAAGGCAAACTATTCCCAAACACGTCCTGTAAACACTTTGAGAGGAGCGAAAAAGAGAAACTCATGTTGTTTAAGGATGAGAAATTTATTTGCAAATAGTATACAGATCGAAATGAAAAGAGGCATTGCCTTCTTATATTCTATATACTACAGGTGATCATAGTTAAGTCCATTTGAGCCTTTAAATGTGAAAAATTCTCAAAATACCCCTGTTAAGAACCACCCCACAATTGAGGTAAATTTGGAGATTTTGGTTAACATCATTTGATGAAAAGATGAGAAAGATTTCTTTGCTCTCACTGATATCAATCTTTTTGTGGTAACTTTAAGTGAATCCTTGTGAAAGCTCGAAACATCCCAAAATGAAGAAGAACATTTATTTCTCTACCCAAATACTCATACCCTTTGTTCAGCTAAATTGAGCCTGAATATTCATTTTTAAAGCCCAAGTGGTGATTATTTCCCTATACGGGGACAAAACATGTGATTTATCAAGACAATAGATACTCGTGAGACAATGTGAAAAACATCTTAAAAGTCCTAAAAGCTTAAAAAAAATCAAAAGAGCAAAAGTCAAATGAAAACTAGGGGGCATGAAAAAGCAATGTACCTAGTAAAAGCAAGGCCAATGCCCATTAAAAAAAAAGAGAGAAAAGTAGCATCAAGAGAAAAATTCTTTCGCAAGAAAAAGTGTCAAAAACAAAATGCTTGCATGAAGAAAAAATCATTACAAATGCGAAAGTCATTACAGAAAAGAGCAAAGCTCTTGCATTAAAATGGGCAAAAGGACACTATAAGTGCCATAACTTGTGTACGACGCTCACTTTGGTGCCATAACTTTTTTTCGGATCACTTTGGTGCCAAGTCGAAGGAAAAACGATCGCTTAAGTGTCATAACTTTTTTTTGGATCACTTTAGTGCTAAAATTTTTGAAAAACGATCACTTAAGTGCTAAAATTTTTGAAAAACGATCATTTAAGTGCTAAAATTTTTAAAAAACGATCACTTAAGTACCAATCTCCGGCGAGACTTCGGCGAGCCACGTCAGCTTCAGAAATTAATAAAAAAAATGACACGTCATATTTCTAGCGAAAAATTGTGTACGGCACCGGAGTTGGCACTTAAGTGATCGTTTTTTAAAAATTTTAGCACTTAAGTAATCGTTTTTCAAAAATTTTAATACTAAAGTGATCCAAAAAAAAGTTATGGCACTAAAGTGACCACCGTACACAAGTTATGGCACTTGTAGTGTTCTTTTGCCCATTAAAATGATTAGCCAATGAACTTTTGAGACAAGTTGAATTTCAAAAGTCGAGTGCCTTCAAAAAGATTAGATGATATGGTAATGATGTCATAATAATTACCAACTCCTAAATCTCATTTGAGAATTTCTAAGCCTTTTGAGACTTTCACCGGATCAATATTACAACCCTTTTCCAAAGTCTCTTCTGATTGGGATGGTCTAAGCAGAAATTTAGATTCCCAAACAAGCTATCATTTAAAGAAGTGGGGGCAAAGTTATCTTATCTCATCTTAAGGTTTCTTGACTTGTAAATCGAACAAAGATGCTGATTGATAATTATTTTATTCCTTAGCCGATAATGCTCATCCATTGTTGAAACTGTGACCAAACCTACATTACGATCCTTTAAAAGACCTCTTAGATTGATCAATATGTACTTATTGCGAATGATTCTCAAAACCCTCGACATCGGTCATGTGAGGTATATTGAGTGATCAGACTAGTTTCCACATTAATGGATGGGATCAAGTAGCCTTCTTGAGAGTATGTGAGAAGCCCTTTTCCGATTATAGAGCTCTTGTTTGACATGTTTAACAAGCCCATTTCATGAGTTAAGATCATTTTGACAAAAAACTTTCTCCTAAGGGAATTTGATGATTAATGACACTTCTCAAGCCTGATGGCAATCTTGTCATGTTGAATGATGCAAAATATTTTCCAAACAATTGAAACTAGCTTGAATTGCTCATGCAATCAATGCTTTCTCATTGATGATACCATTTTTATATGGCCTCTCATGATGTTATCTTGCCTGGTACGCATTCACTACCAGAGCACTTGTTATAACACGTCGTGTTAGATGTGCAGATGCCTCCTCGAAATTTCCTTAATATTCGATAGATATGGTGAGCTCTAATAACCCGAAACCATTCTTACATGAGAAGTCTTCCCCATGTGAGATCGTGCTTTCTGAAGCTTTGTGCGTTTATCCTTAAACCACGCAATGCAAAGGTGTATGCATTTGTTGCATAATACTCCGATTTTAAAAGTTCTGAGTCTTTCTTTAAACCTCAATTTCAAAAGGTTCCAGGTCTTACCTTAAACCCTGATTTCAAAAAGTTCTGGGTCTTTCCTGAAACCCTGATTTCACAAGGTTCTAGGTCTTCCTTAAACCCCGATTTCAAAAGGTTCCGAGTCTTTCCTAAAATCCCGATTTCAAAAGGTTCTGGGTTTTTCCTTAAACCTCGATTTCAAAAGGTTCCAAGTCTTTCCTGGAACGCTGATTCCAAAAGGTTCCGGGACTTCTCTTAAACCCCGATTTTAAAAGGTCCCGGTCTTTCCTAAAACCTTGATTTCATAAGGTTCTGGGTCTTCCTTAAACCCCAATTTCAAAAGGTTCCGGGTCTTTCCTTAAACTCCTATTACAAAAGGTTACGGGTCTTTTCCTGGAACCCTAATTTCAAAAGGTTCCGGGTCTTCCCTTAAACCCTGATTTCAAAAGGTTTTAGGTCTTTTCCGAAACCCTGATTTCAAAATGTTCACAAGTCTATCTTTAAACCATATTTTTTACAACATAAAGTCCTGAGTGAAAAACCTTAGGCATATAAAGTCCAAAATGAAAACCTTAAGCATTAAAATCCTGAGTGAAAAACATTAGGTAATTCAAAATCTTGAGTGCAATTTGCCGTTCATAGGGTTTTAGTCTCTAGGCGTACTTTCAGGATTTTAGTCCGTAGTTGTTCCTTCGAGTTGTTGTTCCTATTGCCGTTCATAGGGTTTTAGTTCCTAGAAGGAATTATAGCTTTTCATAGGGTTTTAGTCCTTAAATAGAATCTTAGACGTTCCTAGGGTTTTAGTCCCTAGGCGTTCCTTCAAGGTGTTGTTTCTATTGCCGTTTATAGGGTTTTAGCCCCTAGGTGGGATCTTAGCTGCTCTTAGAGTTTTAATCCCTAGGTGGAATTTCCGATATATACAGGGTTTTAGTCCCTAAATGTCAATACATAGTCTTTTTCTTTGCACGGTGAGCTTTTACAACCCGGAGCACCCTTTCGACCTGACAAGTTTTCACAGCCCAGAGTCTTTTTCTTTGCACGGTGAGCTTTTGCAGCCCGGAGCACCCCTTTGACCTAGCGAGCTTTCGCAGCCCAGAGTCCTTTTCTTTGCACTGTGAGCTTCTACAGCCCGGAGCACCCCTTTCGCCTGGCAAGCTTTCGTAACCCAGAGTCTTTTTCTTTACACGGTGAGCTTTTGCAGCCCCGAATACTCCTTTGACCTGGCGAGCTTTCGTAGCCCAAAGTCTTTGTCTTTGAACGGTGAGCTTCTGCAGCCCAAAGCACCCCTTTGACCTGACGAGCTTTCGCAGCCCAAAATCTTTTTCTTTGAATGGTGAGCTTCTACAGCCCGGAGCACCCCTTCAAGCTGGTAAGCTTTTGCAGCCCAGAGTCTTTTTCTTTGCATGATGAGCTTCTGCAACCCGGAGCACGTTATCGACCTGGCAAGCTTTCGTGGCCTAGAGTTTATTTCTTTATATGGTGAGACTTTATTTAGCCAAAAGCCCATTCTTACACGGTATGGCAGGTATAAAAAAAATCCAAGTTAAATCATATCGCATGCATTTTTTCATGCCCTCCATAAACAAAATTTAAGTGTCTCGTCTTTGAAAGGAACCTCTTCGAGCTCCCTTTCAAAGAGGGGCAGCTGTTGACACCTAAATTTTGCTCAATTATTTAGGATTTTATCGCATAAAAAAATTAGGGTTTAATTTTTAACCACTAAACAAAAAATATTTTCATTAAATATTTTCATGGCATATAGGCATTAGGTGCATTTACATTAATAGGGCAAGCTAGAACATATTTTCCTCGTTTATTTTCAAAAAAAAATTAATTTAATTTAAAAAAAAAAGAGAGGAAGAAAGCACGTGAAGAGCCTTTCCTCTTTGACCGTTCAACCCATTCACCGAAAGGGGCTTTACCTCCTTCACTTACAAAAAAGAAGGAAAAGCCAAGGAGAAAAGAAAAAATAATAATAAAAGAAGAAGAAGAAGAAGAAGCTTTTCTTCTGGCTTGCGGGACCGCGCAGTCCATTCATAAAAGGGGGGACGTTCTGCGCATTCAAAAAGGGCACAAAGGGAGAGAGTTCCAGGAGAGAGAGCGAAAGAGCCAGAGATACCGAAAGCGTTCGAGAGTGAGATCCGAGGTTAAGAGGTCTCTCACCGGTTACCGCCACACTTCAGCCGGAGCCGGCGACTCTCCGACATATCCTGTTTCTCACGGTAGGTCTTGACCCCGAATCCTCATCGGGTTCGTTTCGTTTGATCCGGGATCGATTTCCCGAGAATCTTGGCTCGGAAACATGCGAGGCAGCCGAACATACTCCGATCTACCAAGCTTGCTCACATTCACCTCCGCCAAGCCGGTTAGGGAGCGCCGCAACGGCCACCCCTTTCCCTTGTTTTTTTCCGTTGTTCCCCTGTTTTTTGGGGCTCACCTGTCGGAGCTCGCGTGGCCGTCCGGTCCGCGCGAGTTCCGACCTATGAAGCCTCACGCTTGCTGCTGCCCTTTTGTGTGTCGTATGATGTGATTCCGGTCCGTTTCAAGCCCCGATCGAACTGAGAATCTCCTGTTTTTGCGACGCATCCCAACTGTTTGATGTTATGCTTGAGTGAAATCTCCTGTTGTTTTTCTCCCTGTGCGTGATGCTTTCCTGAGCCTAGTTTTGTTTCGTTGCATTCCGAAAACGCTGAACGGTATCGACGTACTACCGGTCGCCACGGCGGCGACTCGAGCAAGGGAGTCTCGAGGTTCGCACGGCGATCTGGGCACAGCCACAAAAGGAAGCGAACAGCCAGTCCCTCGCCGGGATCTGACTGGTTCGCGATTGTCCAGCCCTTCGTCGGGGCTTGGACAGCCTCAGTCGATTGCCGGTCACCACGGTCACCACAAGGGGCGGCGATGCGAACCAAGGCGGAGACCGACGCTAGGGCTGGCCACGGGCGAAGGGCGCCTACTGCTCCTCGCTTGGCTTGAGCGCACGCAGAGACCGAGGGCTCAAGGGGAGTCGGCACTCTGATGGGCCGACAAGCGCTAGTCAAGTCGGCGGTACACAGCCGGTGTCGGATGGTGGCAACAGATGCGGCGTCGGGCGTTGGCCGCGGAAGGCGAGTCCCTAGGCGTGGCAAGGTGGTCACGAACCGGGTCGGAAGTCCGGGTCACGGATGCTAGGGTTTTTGGCTGATTCGGGAGGAAAACTCCCGTCTAGCGGGATTCGGTACACGCTCCGATCTGCTGCGGTGCACGTCGAAATTTTCAAAGGCCCGCGCAGGCTTCGTGATCCACTAACCACGGCATCCCGATCAAACTCCCAGGGCATCTAGGGCATTCTCATTCTAGGCATCGTAGTCCGCAGACCACGGCATCCCACATTCCCTACGGCTCCTCAGGGCATCGTCGGTTCACTAACCAACAGCATTTAGTAACCCAGCAAGCCCACACAAACTAATCATTTCGTGCAGTACACAGTTCGTCAACAACAATCATCCTTTTTTAATATCACATAATTCACAGTTACCACTATAGTAGGACATATCGTAAGTCACATTCGCGGTCTCATTCACTAGAGCACCGCTTTGACTAATCGTTAACAACATATCCCACGACACGTGGCTAACCACATTAAGGCCTAGCATGACTCATTGGAAAGATCAGAGTTTATACATTTCATCTCCAAAAGACATCAAATTGAGATTCTAGCAATTTCATGTGGAAAATAGTAAGCCTTTATAAATTGGTAAAACTGGGCAGTCTTGCAGCAGTTTTAAAATCAGACTTAAATAAATAGTGAATGAACTTGAAAAATTATAAATTTTGGATATGTCACCGAAGACTCCTTGATAAAAAATTTTCATGAAGGATTTAAATTCTAATTATTCCTTTAAATACCTCGTTCGGGAGCTTAAACGCAGACTAAAAACTGTTCATCGGGATAGAATCCTTACTTCTCAAAATGAGTTCATTTCAGTATCCAAATCCTCTCCAAAAATTATGAAATTTAAATATGTTGTAGGGAAAGACATCCTGAAAAACTTTTGTGAAGGAAGTTTGTTCAGAATCATTCTAGAAAATTTTATAAAAATTCAAGAATGTGGAAAGGTCACTGAAACAGAGCACCAGAACAATCAAGCACGGGTTAGAGATTTGGCGTTCGTACTACCCAAAGCAACTCCAAAAATTCTGAAATTAAGATATGTTATACTTCTAGATGTTTTGAACAACTTTCATGAAGGAGGTCTTGCAAAATTCTAACCATAGAAATCTCTACAAAATTGGAAAGCAGTAAAGGTCCAGTAGAAACCGAATCTGGAAATCACAATTCAAGTTCAAGAATAACCCATGACCTGATCTACATGAATTTCGTGCTCAAAAACACCCAAACCAACAGCTAATTTCCATCACCACCATCCATATCCATTAATATCCTAAAGCCACGCCAACATGCAACCCATTCCGATCTATTATAGGGAGGCAGAATTTCACTTGACCCCTTTTCGGTTCTCTGGTCGCTGTTCTTGGTTCACGGCTTGCAAGATTCGTCGGCACGAGGGACTTTCTGATGTGTCTCGCGGTGGATTGATTGATCAGGCAGAGTCGATGAGCGACTCTAGTTTGTCCAGACGAACCAAACGGCAAAGAAAAAAACGGAGAGGGTTCGGCTATATTAGATGAGCAGACAATAGAGCAGACGTGGAGAGGAAGAAGAAGAAGTCAGCTGAGGCAAGAAAAATCAGAGGCTTAGAGAAGACTCCAGATTTTTTCTCTCTTTTCCCCTTTTTGTTTGCTGCAGCACGGTTGAGGCGCCACATGTCCCCTTGGTGGCTTGAAGAAGAAGCTGAAGTTGTTGTCCAAAGAAAGAAATTGACAGTTGGCGGTGGTGATGACTAAGGCTTGGCATGCAACGAAAAGAAGAGAGGTGGCCGCAAGTGTGATGTTGGTGGAATTAGTGGCGTGGCAGAAGGATGGAAGGGAAAGTGGAAGACAATGGAAATATAATGGTGGGGTCAAATGGTGGAAAAAAGGTATTAGCATCATGAATTCGGCACAAACGAGATTGACGTGCATGAATTTTAACATGGTGGAATATGTGACTAAATTTATAATGTGAACAAGGGACATTGAGAGGTTACAATGGTTAGTTCGTAAGACGACGAAAAAGGGTGTAGTGATAGGTGATCATAGAATGGTCTTGTGGTGGTTGACAAGGTGATGGTACGGTGGTTTTGTAATAACGCCAGCGTCTTCCAAAATTGACACTTCCGTAGCTCGTCGTCGATTATTTAAATTCCCACGTAACATTTCGTTACGTACGTTTGTTAAACAAGCGAATGGAATTTTGGGATGTCACAAGCCACAAATCGGGTCGGGCGAGTCGGGTCACGGACGCTAGGGTTTTGGCAATCCGGGTCGGCCGAAGGGTTCAAACCCGGATAGGGTTTTATGTGGGCCAGCTCATTTTGGGGCTTTGGGCTTTAATTTCTTATTGGGCTTTTGGGCTCTTAATTTTTATAAAAAATTCATTGTTGGATTGGGCCCTTTTTCTTTTTCATTATTTGGCCGAATTAGGCTCAACGAATGAGCCCGGTCCGGTGGTGGACCCGGGCCGGCGTGCTTAGGTCAGTCCCGATCCGGGTCGGATGTGGAGATCCAATCCGGATCCCTTTTTATATTTATTTTTAATATTATATTATTATTTATATATTTAAAAAATTTTAAAACAATTATTTAAAAAAATTTTAAAAAATTAAAAAAAATTTGAAAATTAAAAAAATGTTATTTGGGCTTTGGAATTGGCTTTTCTTGCCCTTTTTGCATGATTAGTGTCATTTTTTTATTACATGTTACTTGATTCATACACTTTGAATTGTGCGTTTAACTTAACTTCGCATGTGGTCGATTATGCGTGTTAGGTTTAGATATTAATTGTTGCTTCCCTTAGCTTAGTTAGGAATGGAATTTTGAGACTCCCAATTAGTGTGAACACGTTAGGTGGTAAATTGAACAAAATTAGGTATCGAAAAGACACTAATTAGTCAATTAGTGTAATCAAGTCCCCGTACCCATTAAATCTCTGGTTCGTAGAAGTAAAATATTTCTCTCATACTTTACTTGGGTGTCTAATCGACCCATCAAAAATCGATTAGCGGTGACTCCTAGATGAAATTGATTTGCATGTTAACAACTTAAATTTAAGTCGCGAATTGGTATGGGCTTGGGAAAGCTCGAGCTAGGTTTAACTTAGTAATCCATTAGCCTAACCCCTTAGGCGACAGGGCCGGTTCGGGGAGGTCACGACAGGAATATAGATGGTGTTATGAACAAAATCTTATAAATATTTTGACTCAAATGGTTATGCTTGCAAACACTTACAAGACGATTCCAAATACTTCTGATCATTCTGTTGCATATCTTTTAATGGCCGGATTTACAGGCCAGCTTAAAGGATGGTGGGATAAGTACCTGAATGAAGAACAAAGGTCTCAAATTTTAAATGCTTATAAACTCGACCCTTTTGGTCAAAATATTCTTGACGAAGATGATCAGCTTATCCAAGATGCTGTTAATACTTTGATATTTTCTATATCCCAACATTTTCCAGGAGATTCTTCTCATATTCTTGATAAAAACTAAGATCTTTTATCCAATATGAAATGTAGATCTTGAGGAGAATTCCGAGAATATAAAGAAATATTTCTTCAAAGAGTCTTCCAAAGGATAGATTGCAACCAATCTTTTTGAAAAGAAAAATTCCTTGTAGGTTTACCAAAACTCATAGGAGAACAAGTTCATAGTAAGATAAGAGAAGAATATGGAGATCAAATTACATATGACCATCTTTCTTATGGAGAACTAACCTCTTATGTTTACAAAATAGGAACAAAATTGTGCACTAATATTCGTCTCCAAAAACAAATCAAGAAAAAAAAAACTTTCTAAAAAAGGACTAGGAGATTTTTGTGCCCAATATGATCCATCTTTTGAGTCTTTAGAAAAATCCAAATGTTCAGGAAAATGTCTTTCTAAACAAAAAGATCAAAAGAAATTTTACAAGAAACCTTATAAGAAGAAATTTGATAAAAAGTTTTCTAAAAGGAAAGAAAATGATAGTTTTGATAAAACCAAAAAACCCAAAAGGAATTTTAAAAACATTACTTGCTATAACTGTGGTAAGAAAGGCCACACTTCTCGATTTGGCAAAATCAGCAAGAAGTTTAATGAGTTAGATTTAGATGAAGAAACTATCAACCAGCTCAACTAATTAATGGTTGAATCTGACAGTAGTTCTTCTGATGAATCTAGTTTTGAAAAAGGATTACAACTTTATGATTTAGAAACCTTTTCATCTTCAACTTCAGAAAGTGAAGAAGAAGATGCCACCAATTTTGAAATAAATGTTTTGACAAAAGAAGAAGAAATTCTTTTACAAACAATTGATCAAATTACTGATCCTTAAACAAAAATAAAATATTTGAATAATTTCCAAAATCCCAAGCCAGTTTCTAAACCAGTCATTCAATCTGGTAATCCTTATAATATTTCTACCATTCTTAGGAAAGCTAATAAAACAAGTTTTAGACCTAATTCTATAAGTGATCTTACTCATGAGATCAATAAACAAAAGCAAGAAATACAAGATCTCAAAGCGACTCAAATAATTATGCAAAAAGACATTTTAGATATTAAAATGAAAATTTTAAAAGGGAAACAAAGAGAAGAAGATTTCGAAGAAAATGATGTTCCTCAACTTCCTTCTTCCTCTTATACAAACTTCCTTTTAATGCTTTCAGAAATAACCACCAGGAAATGGATTATTAATATTTCTATAAGAATCCAAAATGAATTTGTTTTGGCAACAACAGCCCTTTTTTATACTGGTGTTGACCTTAATTGCATAAGAGAAGGTCTTATACCAACCAAATACTTTGAAAAAACTTCCCAATCACTCAAATCGGCATCTAGGAATAAGTTGAATATAAATTATAAAATTCCTGAAGTCGAAATTGTGAAAAACCAAATTTCTTATAAAAACCCCTTTTCTTCTTGTCAAAAAATCAAACAAAATGTTATTTTGGGATCATCTTTTATCAATTTACTCCAACCTTTTAAAATTTCTGAAAAAGGTATCAAAACAAAAACCTTGGGCAAAAGGATATATTTTGATTTCATCTCAAAACCCCAAATCAGAAATTTGAATACTCTTCAAGAACATTCCATTTCTGAGATTAATTGCATAATCCAAGACAAAGAAACCCATCTTCAGTTTCTTAAAGAAGATCTTAAATACAAAAAGATTGGCAAAAATCTTTCTAAAGCAAGTCTTCAGAATAAGATTTCTGATCATGAAAATCAAATCAAAGATTCCATATGTTCTAATATTCCCAATGCTTTATGGTCTTGTAAGTGTCACATAGTTAATCTACCTTATTAACCAGGGTTTTCGGAAAAAGACATTCCTACTAAAACTAGACCTTCTCAAATGAATCAAGAAGTTCTAAACTTCTGTCAAAAGGAAATACAAGAACTTTTTGAAAAGAAGCTTATTAGGAAAAGTCAATCACCTTAGAGTTGCTTTGCTTTCTATGTCGACAAAAATGCTGAACTAGAAAGAGGAGTTCCAAGATTGGTAATAAATTATAAACCTTTAAATATTGCTTTAAAATGGATAAGATATTCGATTCCTAATAAGAAAGATTCGTTGAATAGAGTTCATAGTGCTAAGATCTTTTCAAAATTCGATATGAAATCAGGCTTCTAGTAAATTCAAATTAGCGAGAAGGATAAGTATAAAACAACTTTTACTATTCCTTTTGGCCAATATGAATGGAATGTCATACCTTTCAGATTGAAAAATTCTCCTTCTGAGTTCCAAAGGATAATGAATGATATTTTCAACCATTGTTCTGATTACATTATTGTTTATATGGATGATATTTTAATATTTTCTACTTGTTTACACCTTGTTGATTCCTCTGCTTTTAAAATTATTGAAACTAATGCTTCTGATATTGGTTATGGAGGAATTCTTAAGCAATCCAAAGACAATAAAGAGCAAATTGTTCAATTTGTCTCCAAACATTGGAATGATTGTTAGAAGAATTACTCCACCATTAAAAAAGAAATTCTTGCTATTGTACTTTCTATTTCTAAGTTTCAAGGAAATCTTTTGAATTAGAAATTTTTGTTAAGAATTGATTGTAAATCTGCAAAAGATGTTTTGCAAAAAGATGTTCAAAATATTGCATCTAAACAGCTTTTTGCTAAATGGCAAGCAATTTTATCTATTTTTGATTTCGATATAGAATTCATAAAGCCAAAAAGGAACCCATTCCTCTTACAGGAAATCCTTCTGATTTTAATAAACTCTCACAATATGACATAACCCAGTTATCTCAAGAAGAAGCTTTACAGTTTCTCTAACAGGCTTTCAATAATCAGCCCCAGTCTTCCGTGACGATGGTAAGTCTTGATCCTTCTCCCATAGCCACCCAGAAGGCGAAAGGAAAAACGATTTCTAGTGAGGTGGTCATACAATCTACCCAGACAACCCCTCCAAAATCAAAATTCTTCCATAAAACAATATTTCAAAATATTTGTAATGTTGAAAATAGCTTTTATAATGAAGATCCATATCTTTTTGCCAAAAATATGTTTTCTGAAAAGTTCTTTTACAACAACGAAAGCACTTTTTCACCCTTTCATATACTAGGGGATTTCACTTGGAAGAAATAAAATCCGTTACTTTCAGACATTTCTCTGATAAAGGCCACGTCAATTATTCCATAGCCAGAATTCACAGGGTCATCCACCCTTCTCAATGGAAACCTAATCTGTTATCCTTGAGAAAATTTGATATCAAAATGGCCGATGTCCTTCCATACAGATCGACCTTTTCATATTTTGACTACCAACAAGTTTGGTGAAATACTTTCTGGAGATAAAATGCCAATAATTCTCATACTTGGTTATTCTTCTTCGAAAACTTCGATATCAAACTTGTTCCATATTGGTTTATTAGATGGTGGGAACATTTGGGACCAACTGATGAGATTATCCACCCAAAGATCCAACCTAGCTATGAACTTTTCCTTGAAAAATTTACTCCACTTCCATATGAGAAAAACTTTCCCAAACTGATGCTCTTTTTCTATTATTTTGGAATATCGTGGGTCCTTGGATGGCATTTTGATTACAGAAAAGCCATTGAAACTGGCATCCCCATTCTCATAAGATAATTCAAAGTCAAGTGGTGGGATGGCTTTAAATTCTTTGATAGGGTTACCAAACAAGCTGTCTCAGAATGGTTAATTTCTAGAGACTCTACCGATTTTAATAATATCACCTCTAGGATCTAGGGATTATAAATAGAAAAAAGTATAAAATTAATCTGACCGTTTACATTTATTAGAAATGAATTTGGGAAATTGTAATAAAAAGAAAAGGGCAACAAAGACGTATGTAATTTTTAATCGTCGTTCTATGTATTCAAAATATTTATTATATTGAGAAGATTTATAAAGAACTTCGGGTATATTTCTAGAACAGGCTACACAAAAGATATATTCTAATATGAAAGTGCAGATTTCTATACAGCAAACTATTAACTAAATGAAATTAAATAAAAGCGCGAGAATTATAAATAATAAAGAAATCGTAACCGATATATAAAACAAGAAGAAGAATTGCTAGAACTTCTAAACCAACTATGTAGGTAGTACTACTAAGCAAGAATAAAAAGGGTAAAATGGTAAGAAGAAGTAAGGATATATAACAAATGCAGAGAATTGCTTTAAAGTAGAGTACAAACCATCCACAGGCAGTTCGACCTGCCGTTTGTGGGATATGTAAATGTAAATGTAAGGGAGAATTTAAAAGAGATAACTGTTATTCAAATAAGATAGAAAGATTACAACAATAGTATTAAAAGATTACAACTAAAATGCAAATATTGAAGTGCGAGTGCAGAATATTTAAAAGCTTTGTATTCTCATATCATGAACAAGATTTGGAACACAAGGTGTTATAGGGATGTTATAGAAACTCCAGGAGGAGATAGTACTTACTGGTTATGGAAGAAATATGGAAAGGTTATGAGATGGATGATCTCTTATTTCTTCGAAGAAGGTTTGGAGAGATTTAGAGAAACTAGAGAGGCTTGGAATTCTGAGAGAAAGGGTCTGAGAGAAGTTTTGCCTCTTCAAAGAAGTGAGGTCTAATTATATAAGCAGGTTAGGTTTCCATAGAAATAGTTCACGGATAGTACTATAGCAAATAGTAAGTACACCGTGTTACAGTGAATAGTGAACAGATACAATTATGAAAATTTTTTAAAAGAAGAAAACTGACAGACTCCTTTCGACTTAGAAATTATGAAAAGAGCAAGAATCTTTCGACACCTTTCACCTAGGAGAATCTGGAGAGATCTTCCGCCTGTTCAGGCTCTTTCTTTTCTTCTTCATCCTTCACACTTGCCCAATTGTGGGGAATGGGGGCTATTCCTAGGATTTTATAGCAATCATCCTCGTTGGAATTGCCACTATGATGAGAATGGGAAGAACCGGTTTTTTCAAGTTGAGAAAGGGCTTGTTTTAGCATTCCAACTAGCTGTTGATGGGATCTAGTAGATGCTAATTTAGAAAGTACAAACCCTTTATCATGTAGAAAGGGGGTGATATTATTAGAACTGGTAGAGTCTCTAGAAATTAGTCATTCTGAGACGGCTTGCTTGGTAACCCTATCAAAGAATTTAAAGTCATCCCACCACTTGATTTTGAATCGTCTTATGAGAATGGGGATGCCAGTTTCAATGGCTTTTCTTGTGATATCCTGGATTTTGACTCAATTTTGGGATTTAATAATCGTGTAATTCGTCAGTGTGCTTGTAGTAAAATCTCGTCCGGGAACTGATCACTTTCGGTTATTGTTTTTAAATTAGAGATTTCGCTAGAATCACACTCGATCGAATTTGACCGTTATTTAGAGCCCAAACTTTGGTGTCGAATTTCTCGAGTTCCGGGACGAAATAAATTGGATTGTGCCGAGATTATCGTGACCAACATCGAGATTGTCAGGAATAGTAGCAAAGTGAATTTTCGATCGGGTATGAATTTGGACTAGTAGACCTCCCTAGTTATAGTTTGATTTAATTAATTTGGCCTTTATCCCTTATTATATTCGAGGTTTAATTTGGACCGATATATTGTTTTTGATTTTGAATTTGGGCCGTCGGATCGCAATAATTATTTGATTGAATAATTATTTTCCTCTCTTTTTCTTTCTCTCTCTCTCTCCTCCCCTTTTTCCCGCCGCCCTCCCCCTCCCTTTTGCGTGTCTGACTCCCCTCACCAACCCCACTAACTCTCCCTCTCTCCTCTTCCCTTTTTCTTTTTCTTCTCTTCTTCTTCCTCCTTCCTTTTCCTCCCTCGACGCCGACTGCTTCTAGTTTCTGCTTGTTGCTGCCCAACGCCGACCACCCCTCGTCGGGACCAGCCCAACCACCGTCGAGCGCCGCTCCTCCCCGCCGTGAACCATCCCCATCCCAGCTCTCCCCCTGGCCGTGCGGCACCGCCCCTGGCCGCTCGGAACCTCCCGTCGCCGGTTCGCCCAAGCCGCACGGGAGAAACGCCTTCACCGGAGCGCCGTCGCCGCCTCCAGTGCCGCCGCCGTGAGCCACCGTTCCTCTCATCTCAGCCGGCAGCCCCCCCTTCCCTCTTCAACCCGTGAGCCCCCTTCCCCCTCTCTTCCTCTCTTTGTTTTAGCCGTGGGAGGCCCTTCGCCGGAGGAGCTCCGCCGTCGTCGGGGCTGTTCCGTCACTACCACCACCCCGTCCAGCCATCTCACTTCTCTCTCTCTCTCTCTCTCTCTAGCTGTGTCCCTCTCTCCCTCTCTAGGCCGTGGAATCGCCTAGACCGTCGCCGCCGCTCGCGCCGTTCGCCGGAGCCGCCGCTCGCCGCCACTGTTTCGGCATGGGACTGCCGCTGTCCAGCCGCCATTGCCACTTGTTCAGCTCGGTTTGGAACTTAGGATACCAAGTGAGTTTGACCCTAAACCCTAATTAGGATAATTTGCATTTTTAAATGGGTTTTAGGGGTTAATTATGGTATTTTAGGGGCTAAATGGTAGAGGCTATTAAGGGCTGGATTTGTGGCATTTTTGGTGATCAAGGATGATTATTTAGTCGAGGTTTAGCGGCCCGTATAGTGCTGTGATGTGGCGAAGTATGGGCGCCGAGATTTGGACAAAATGGCGGACTTAGTGGATGAAATTGATAACCCGTGTGGTGGCTGTTTTGGTGGCTATTCTATGGGTTTAGTGTGATAAATTAATGGAGGTTTAGCGGCCCAATAGGCACCATCCAATGGCTGAGCAAATTGGATCGAAATGGCCCAAGTTTGGGTAAGTTTGGGCTCCAAATGTGGATTATAGGGTACGCCTTATTTGGTCTTGTGGTGGCTGATTAGATTGATGTTTGGGGAGCATAATGGAGCATTTTGAAGATAATTATTGGCCTAGAAATTGTGGTATAGAGGCTGCCCACAACGGGATTTGATTTGGGCGAGGCGCAATCAATTTGGGGTTTAATCGTGCAATTACCGGGAATGATCGCTTTGTGCAATT
The DNA here is from genome assembly GCA_031216235.1 of Syzygium jambos. NCBI lineage: Eukaryota > Viridiplantae > Streptophyta > Magnoliopsida > Myrtales > Myrtaceae > Syzygium > Syzygium jambos. The sequence goes on along the minus strand of CM062229.1, from coordinate 5,774,255 downwards.
GACTGGATAATTGAGCCTTATTTGCGGTTAATTTGATGATGCCATGTCGCATGTCTAGCGGGACTAGGAATGGATTAGCTTGGCGGGCCTCGAATGCACGAGTTCTTGTTGACCCGGTTATATGAATTTGTGCATGGGTTGTGTGTCAAGTTGATGCTATGGCTGATTTGAATTGATTGTCTAATTGGCCATGTTGATTTATGAAATTGAATATGCGCGGTGCAAGTTGAGCATGTTACATCGTAATTCGCGCATGTGGATGCCCAAGTGTGAACGTGATAGCCATGAGTGTGCATCTTAAGCATTGGCACGGCATGTGCATGTACGAATGTGCCTGAATGACATGTGCATTGTGATCGCTTAAAATGCCCTGGTGCGTCTTACGCGGGGTTCAGATAAAAATTAGTGCTTGTGAATGTGTGATCACAATAAACCCTGATGCGTGTTACGCGGAGTAGTGAACCCGTCCTGAGGCGTGTTACGTGGGACGATGCCTAGTTTATTGAAAGATGATCAACCTGAGGCGTTTTACGCGAGTAATGTGTCATGAGCCTGATGCGTTTTACGCAGGCTAGAGATCGATCTCAAAGTGATGGACATGATGCGTTTAACGTGGGTCGGAGGAGAAATTGATAAATGGCAGAGTGCTAGCATGCGAGTGTGCATTAATGCATTGACGAGACGTGAACATGTGTGCGAGCATGAGCATATGCATTACGTACGTCGAAACCGAGTGATATGTGTGTATGTGCCTCGATCTAATTCTATAATACTGTTGTGAGTATATGTTTTTAGAATGCCTAACCTGCAGGGTCAAGTAAGATTAGATTTAGGCCCGAGGGCCTGAGTCAGTTATGTTTTGAATTATGCGTTATTTAGTACTCGTCAGGAGGTGTACATTAGCCTAGTTTAGGTTTAGGGAATTACTCACTGAGATTATTCTCATTGTTGTTTAAAATCACTTTTCAGACCCCCGACCTTGAGATGGATTCCGACCCCGAGGAGGAAGAGCCGATGGAGTGGGAGTCTGATCTCGAGCCACTTACCCCTTTCGTTGCTAGTGGCCGTCGACCCTTTTTGATTTAAGTGCTTATGCTGTAATGGATATTGTACATCTTCGTTGCTTATGCAAGATGTAATTATTGTTTGTGTCGCTATCCTTGGTCAAGTGTTTTATTGTCCGGGCGTTGTATTGCTTCTGCGTGTGCTTGTTCTCTGTTTTGGGCTTTGGGTCGGCGACGCGTCTTGGGACGTCGCACTCGAATCGACCTTGGCGAGGGATGTGGCGCGCCGGAGGGTGCGAGGCGTGACATTTCTGTAATCAAAATGCCATCCAAGGACCCAAGATACTCCAAAATGATAGAAAAAGAGCATCAGTTTGGGAAAGTTTTTCTCATATGGAAGTGGAGTAAATTTTTCAAGGAAAAGTTCATAGTTAGGTTGGATCTTTGGGTGGATAATCTCATCGGTTGGTCCCAAATGTTCCCACCATCTAATAAACCAATATGGAACAAGTTTGATATTGAAGTTTTCGAAGAAGAATAACCAAGTATAAGAATTATTGGCATTCTGTCTCTAGAAAGTGTTCCACCAAGCTTGTTGGTAGTCAAAATACGAAAAGGTCGATCTGTATAGAAGGGCATCGGCCATTTTGATATCAAATTTTCTCAAGGATAACGGATTAGGTTTCCATTGAGAAGGGTGGATGACCCTGTGAATTTTGGCTGTGGAATAGTTGACATGGCCTTTATCAGAGAAATGTTTGAAAGTAACGGATTTTGTTTCTTCCAAGTGAAATCCCCTAGTATATGAAAGGGTGAAAAAGTGCTTTCGCTGTTGTAAAAGAACTTTTCAGAAAACATATTTTTGGCAAAAAGATATGAATCTTCGTTATAAAAGCTATTTTCAACATTGCAAATATTTTGAAATATTGTTTTATGGAAGAATTTTGATTTTGGAGGGGTTGTCTGGGTAGATTGTATGATCATCTCACTAGAAATCGTTTTTCCTTTTGCCTTCTGAGTGGCTATAGAAGAAGGATTAGGACTTACCATTGTCATGGAAAGCTGGGGCTGATTATTGAAAGCCTGTTGGAGAAGCTGTAAAGCTTCTTCTTGAGATAACTGGGTTATGTCATATTGTGAGAGTTTATTAAAATCAGAAGGATTTCCTGTAAGAGGAATGGGTTCCTTTTTGGCTTGATTGGAGATGGTAGTAATATTCAATGGTAGCTGGGTAGCTTGGAGCCAGGTCCTGATATTGGTCAACCTAGAGGATTTCTTTTCAAAAGATGGTTCTGCAATTTGTTTTCCTTTGTTTCTCCTCATGGGTTTGCTGGGAGGTTTGGGAGGCATTTTCCCTGTAAAATTTCCTTGTGAGAAAATCTAGGAGAGAATTTGAAGAACCATTTATGAATTCTATATCGAAATCAAAAATAGATAAAATTGCTTGCCATTTAGCAAAAATTTGTTTAGATGCAATATTTTGAACATCTTTTTGCAAAACATATTTGTAGATTTGCAATCAATTCTTAACAAAAATTTCTGATTCAAAAGATCTTCTTAAAACTTAGAAATAGAAAATACAATAGCAAGAATTTCTTTTTTAATGGCGGAGTAATTCTTCTGACAATCATTCCAATGTTTGGAGACAAAGTGAACAATTTGTTCTTTATTGTCTTTGGATTGCTTAAAAATTCCTCCATAACCAATATAAGAAGCATCAGTTTCAACAATTTTAAAAGCAGAGGGATCAGCAAGGTGTAAACAAGGAATTTCCTTGACAGTCCACTTGATTTGTCTTACAATATCAGTATGAACCTGAGTCCATGGAAGAGGATCTTTTTTGAGCCTCTGATGGAGTGGTTTGCAAATTATATTGATACGAGAAAAGAATTCAATAATATAATTCAAGCTTTCTAGAAATCTTTGCAATTGGGTTTTGTCTCTGATTTCATCAGGAAATTTTTCAGAAAATATTATTGATCTTTCAATGGGTATGATGGTTCCTTGATGAATGTAATGTCCTAGAAAGCGACTTTTTGTTTTGAAAAGAGAAATTTTAGTAGGTGAAACTACTAAACCATTTTTCTTCACAATATTGATAAAATGATTAATGTGCTTAAAATGTTTTTCTATGAAAGTAGAAAATATTAAAACATCATCTATATAAACAATAATGTAAGTAGAACAATGATTGAAAATATCATTTATTATCCTTTGGAACTCAGAAAGAGCATTTTTCAATCCGAAAGGCATGGCATTCCATATATATATATATATATATATATATATATATATGTATACACACACGTTTACATTATGATGTGGAATAAGTTGTAAATAATTTCCCCAAACCGGAGATTGTCAAAGCTAGGATTGCGACTCGATTGAAGATATTCGCATTTGATACACTTCTTGATCATCATTATTTAGACTTTTTTTGTCTCGCAAAAAATAAACGATTTGAAAAACATTTGTTAAAAATTATTGCTTATATCGCTTACAAAAATAAACGAACGAAATATATTTTCATCGTCCATAAAAATGTCAGTTTAGACGTAAACTATTGTCAATAATGAAATCGCTTCCCATTGGCTAAAACTTTTCGAGCTATACAAACAATCATTTTTAAGAAATTATTTTTTAAATTATTTATTTTCCGCAAAACGAACAAAATGAGTTTTCTTATTTGGGTAGAGAAGTTTGCAATTCATGGATTCATCTTTCTGTAGTTTACTAAATGTAAACCCTCACATTCCCTGATAGGTTGAGCAGAACAAAGTAAGGAACCGTTTGCACTTCAGACAATGAGCATGATTCATAAGAGACTCGCAGCATAAGATCACAGTTTCGTTACAGATGATCACGAAGGGATTTTACAGGATGTGTCCAACTAATATAGAACTCTTCTATCTTTGTTGATGTTGTTTCAAGGCGAAATCGATCTGGGAATGATGATATCCCCGATGTTGTTGTGCCACGGATCAGCAAGGTGTGTCGCCAAATTCTCCAGAGGCCCGGTGCCGGGGTAAGCCGATTGCTGGACGCAGAATCCAACGAACGCCAAGATTGCCAGACGACCTTTATCCATCACATCCACAGACAAGTTAAGCAATTTTTTCTACTTGATTGGAGAAATATCATAAAGTAAATGTTAGTATGAATTTTCGACAAAAGCTTTGGGAAAAGCGTTCCGAGGCCGCATCGGTTTCTTACCATTCTTGATCTCCTTCACTTTGAGCTCCTCGAACTTGACGGGGTCCTTGGAATAGCCAAGGGGGTCGAAGGCGCCACCGGGGTACTTCTTCTTCTCCGGGTCCTTCTCCATGCTGCGCTGGTGCTCGACAAAGGCAATGGAGAGGAACTCGATGGCAAGGATGGTGGGCAAATTTCCCCACGGGACCGGGTTGCCCAAGTAGGTGGCCTGGCCTCCGGGCTTGGCCGCCCACTCCTGCGCTTGCACCCAGTTTCCTAAGCCCAAGGCTTCCGGCACCAAGACCCCGGGCTGATGATGCCGTCGATGCAAAAGAGCAATAGCCAATTAAATACTAGACTCCGAGAAATCTTAAGAGAAGATTGAAGAAAGAAACAGATCATCTTCATGAGCCAATCAAGTGTAACAGCAGTAATTCATAAATCTCAATGACAGAAGTCTGTCATCTACGTTTTCTAAGCTGCATCACCATAAACTATCTCGTTGCCGTGATACCAAGTCCATATATCAGCTACTAGGAAGTGCAGTGCAGACTACTTACGACAGCAAGCATAGCCCATCTGCAGTGGATGAGTTCCGACTCCTTGAATCTCTCCAGGTTCTCCGGAACTTCCCCGAGCCGAAGCGGGTCGAACCCGAAGTCGCTGCATCCACGAAAACACCCTTTAAAGACGGGGCGCCAATCAAACACACTCTCGGAAGGGGTTGCTATTAGCATCGAGATTCTGATTAGTGATTACCCGGGAGCCGAGCCGTCGAGGTAGGGTGGCCGGGGCTGGCCGGGCATCCAGTCCGCCGACATGGAGAAGCGCGACGCGGCGTTCGCGGATGCGGCGGCGCTCGGGAGCGCGACCGCGGCGGCGAACTTTGACTTGGAAGAGGAGAGGACGGATGGGAAGGCGGTGGTGGAGACGCCGCAGCTCATCAACGAGTTGGCGGCCATCGGAGACGATTGAGAAGTCTTCTGAGACTGCGGCGAGAGATAGAGAGAGAGAGAAAGAGAGAGAGAGGTGAATGAATGAATGAATGGAGCGGAAGAGAGAAGCTCGTACTAGTTGTAGCAGACAGAGCTTGGAACATGGAGATCTTAGCGAATCTGAACTTAGGTTGCCATTGGCTCATTATCTGCGGAGACGCAATGGGACTTTGCCACGTGTCTTCCGTCGATCCAATCTGGTGTCGACGTGGGATTTTTCTTTGCTGGATCTTACGTATGGCTTTTCTGTGGTGGAGGATTTAAGCTGCATTAATTCAGGTTTTTCTTTTCCAGAAATACTTGGGGAAAATGAAAAAAAAATAAATGAAAACAAAACCATCGTCTGTCTTCATGGTACGTTCTTCACATTTAGGGATTTCCATTGATCTGTTTCAAGATTTTTAAACTAGTTAATATCGCAAAAAATCCCAAACTGATATATCTATGACAAATTTACCCTTTATTAGTTTTTTTAAAATTTTACCGTTAAATTGCTGAGTTGGATGACATGTGGCAGTTGACGGATATACCAGCTTGGAGTTTTACCCATCCATTTGTCACAAGATTATCAATTTGTGATTTTTGGTTATATTAATCCACTTTAATGGAGGGTAAATTTGTTACAAGTTTACCAATTTAAGGTTTTTAGTTGTCAAAAAATTAGTTTTTGTTAAATTTGTCATAGATGTACTAGTTTGGAATTTTTTATAGTCAAAAAATTAGTTTTTGATAATTGTCACAAATGTAACATTTTGAGGTATTTTGAGGTATTAATCATTTTTAAAAATATTTCAATTTTTACCTCTAAAGACATGTAATATAACACTTTCTGGCTTTAAAATTCCTCGTGGATTTAGATTAGATATGTTAACAGCAAAAGTTTAAAGTTGGAAACTGTTAAATTACCCTAATATAGAGGAGTTTTACCTTTCCGTTTGTTACAAATTTACTAACTTTTTTTGAATTTTTTCCTTTCTTTTCTTTTTTCCTTTTTCTTTTCTCTTTCTTTTCTAGTTTTCTGTTTGTTCTTCATCGGTGGCCGGCAAAGCCCAAGAAGGGTTGGGTGAGGGTCACCCTTGCGTAGCCCTTCCTGAGTTTCGCCGGTGGCCAAGAGAAAACCATAAAAAGGAAAAAAAAAAGAAAAAGGAAAAAGAAATAAAATTAAAATATGATTTAAAATTAAAATGATTTTTGGACAAAAATACCCTTAATTGGTCGGAATATTTTGCCGGTTGATGACCGACGAGGTTAGGCCCTTATTTGAGACTCTCATGGCCATTCAAGCCCTTATTTGAGACTAACATGTCACTTCATACCCTTATTAGACACAAAATTTACTTCATGCCCTTATTTGAGAAAATAAGAGCACTTCAGGCCCTTTTCCCAAAGAAATATTAAAATATCGCCCATAAAAAATGGTGACGAATGAATATTGTTCGGATGGAAGCAAATCCCTTCTATTCGGTAGAATAGATACTCAATTTATCTTCCTTAAAAATACTGAAAATCACCCATAAAAAATGTATGAGTTAGATTTTTTTTTTGTCAAAGAATTAGTGAGATGTGAGTTGCTACAAATAATTTTAAGTTTTTATTTTTGTCCTAATTACAACCATTAAGCAAAGGTTAAAGATATAGAGTTCCTGTTGTATATGTCTTAAAAATTCTTCATGGGTTTGGCCAACGTTAGGGCTTCGGAGTAATAAATAAATATATATATATATATATATATATATATAAAGTTATTAGGTTAAGAAGTTGAAACAGAAAGAATCTTTTATTTTTGAGCCACCTCTTGTAATCCTCAAATATCCATAGTGGATTTTACTTTTCCTCTTCCCATGATTTTTCCACAAAGGTTTTCCACATAAATCTGTGTATTCTTTATTTTTCTCAATTTTAATTTTGTTATAGTTTCCGCAACAATCATAATAGTTCCATTTATCGATATCTTATTCTACAAATCTACTATAGATATAGAATGGGTATTATTATCTCGCTCATCGAACGGATTGCTTTCTAACCAACAAGATGTACCAATTATGACTTTTGTCATATGCCAATAAGTGCACAAAGTAAAATTTAAACCGCACAAATCAAAATTTAATCCATTAGATGAATTTGAATTCTCCGTTAATTTAAGGATTAATTAAGAGGGGTTTATACCCTTTTAAAATGCACAACTTTCACAGCTAACGTGTAATTGTGTCGTAATATGTGTATTTAGCAACACAAGATTTCAAGTTTCCAAATGAATCAGAGAACTGTGCCGTGCATATATCGAGCACCGTCGACCATAACATTGTTGGATATAATCAGTCAATTTGATTCCTTTAGAATAAGTCATAATTGTTTGGTTTGTTAGGATTTTATGTTACCATCCTAGATTTTAGGAATTGGTTTCTTTTTATTGTTATCTCGTCGTTATCCAGTTGTTATCAGTGACCTATTTAAAGGTCTTTTATCAAATAAAGAAAAAAGAAGAGAAGTAATTTCCTCTTAGTATCTCTTTCTTTATCTACAATTGCGGCTCTTTTTGTAACAGTGGTATAAGAGCCTGTGTTTGTAAAGAGCGTTGAGAGTTAAGAGTTAAAAGTTCAAACAGATAAAAAAAGAAGAGAGAGAGTCTGTGAAAATATAGCAATAGCTCTATTCCGTTTTACTCTTGCGGTTGCAGTTGAAATCAATGGCCTCGAAAACATTTGTGCAACTAGCTATCCTGCGTTTTGATGGTCACTATGATCATTTGAACATGCTGATGGAAAATTTCCTCAGGTCCAAGGAGTATTGGCAAGTAGTTACCAGAGGAAGGAGCTGTTTTGTTGGCAACGCAAAAAGTAGATCTGGATGCATTAAAGCTGAAAGATCTCAAGGCCAAAAATTATATTTTCCAAGCTATTGGTAGATCAATCTTGGAAGCAATTCTTTGCAAGGATACTTCCAAGCAAATTTGGGACTCCATGAAGAAGAAATATCAAGGATCAACAAGAGCAGAGAGGCAGCAGCTTCAAACACTTCGTTCGTAGTTTGAAATGCTACGAATGAAATCGGGAGAGTCAGTCATAGACTATTTTTCCCGGACAATGGCAATTGTCAATAAGATGTGGATTCATGGCGACAAGACAGAGGACGTTACCATAATTGAGAAAATTCTTCAATCCTTGACACCAAAATTCAAATTTGTTGTCTGTTCCATAGAGGAAGCCAAGGATATCGAAGAACTTTCAATTGATGAATTGCAAGGTTCTTTATTGGTTTTTTTTTTTTTGGTCGGTAGGGTTCTTTATTGGTTCATGAGCAAAAATTTCAACAACAAGAGATGGAGGAGCAAGCGTTGAAGGCTTCAACTGAAAATCATTTTTCATCATCATCTAAAACAAATAAAGAAAGATGGTGTGGTGAGCATGGAAGAGGCAAAGGCAGAGGAAAAAATGATCACAGCAGCTCAAATCAAAAATCTAATAATAATCAGTATTATGACCCTCAAGGGAAAGGAAGAGGCCGTGGAGGTCGGCATTCAACTGGTTACAAACCAAAGTCAGTAGACAAATCCAATATATAGCGTTTTAGGTATGGCCATTACAAATCAGAATGTCAAACTAATTTGACTAGACAAAGTGGAGAAAGAACTAACTTTGCAGAAAAAGAAGAAGCGCCGCTTTTGATGGTGTGTCATGTGAAGGAAGAAACTCAACCAAACATGTGGTACTTAGACACTGGCCGCAGCAACGACATGAATGGAGATAAAAATGTGTTCTCTGATTTGGATGAATCTTTTCGCAACACTGTGAAGTTTGGAGATATTCCACCGTCTCTGTTATGGGAAAAGGGAAGGTAACAATTCACACAGAGATTAATTCTATGCAAACTATCTCAAATGTTTTTTATGTCCCTGAGTTAAAGACCAATTTGCTAAGTGCTGGCTAACTACAAGAGAAGGGATATGAGATCTCTATCAAAGGAGGCATTTCCAAAATACAAGATGAAAAATTGGGCTTAATTGCCCAAGTCAGTATGACGGAGAAATGAATGTTTCCGCTTTCTCTCCACAATACTACCCATTCATGCTTCTCCGTGAGATCAAAGGATAAGGCTTGGTTATGGCATTTTCGTTATGGAAATCTCAATTTTGTTGGGCTAAGAACACTGCATCAAAAGATCATGTTGACTGGTCTTCCTCAAATTACAGTTCCTTCTCAAATTTGCGAAGAATGTGTTGTGAGTAAACAACAACGTAGTCAATTTCCACAAGGAAAATCATGGAGAGCAAGGAAGACTTTAGAGCTCATTCATTCAGACATTTGCAGGCCGATAAATCCATCTTCCATTGGAGGTAAAAGATACATAATTACCTTCATTGATGACTATAGCCGGAAAATTTGGGTTTATTTTTTGCAGGAAAAATCTGAAGCTTTTTTTTTATGTAGCCTTTAAAAGCTATAAACCGCTTGTTGCTTTAAAAGCTATAAACCGCTTGTTGAAAAGGAAGTTGGCAACCCAATAAAAGTTCTTCGCACTAATCGTGGTGGAGAATATAACTCACATTAATTTGCAAAATTTTGTGAGATGCATAGAATCAAGAGGCAACTCACAACAGCCTATACGCCATAGCAAAACTGTGTTTGCGAAAGGAAGAATTGCACTATTTTGAATATGGTACGAAGCCTTTTGACAACAAGTGGCATTCCTAAAAAATTTTGGCCCGAACTAGTCAATTGGAGCATTCATTTTTTGAATAGAAGTCCCACTCTTGCTATTCAAAATATAACACCAGAGGAAGCATGGAGCGGCAAAAGACTAACAGTATACCATTTCAAAATTTTTAGGTGTATTGCTTATGCCCACGTTCCAGACCAGAAGAGAAAAAAGCTAGATGACAAGGGAGAAAATTGCATTTTTCTTGGCATTAGTGATCAATCGAAAGCTTATAAGCTTTATGATCCGATCACCAAGAAAATCATTATCAGTCGTGATGTAGTCTTTGATGAAGATCGAACCTGGTCATGGAGCGAGAATAGGGCAGCGGAGGTCTCGCCTAGTGGCCGGTGACATGTAAAAATATAAGAAAAAAAATAATTTAGAAAATTTAAAAAAAAATTGTGAAAATTGTCTACATCAGCACCAGTCATGCTATGTAAGAAGGCCGGCATCTACGTTAGTGATTTCGGGCCAAGATTGGCTAGAATGACTAAATTGACAAATTCTCAAAAGATTTAGGACAAATTGACACAACCGAAAGGTTTAGGATTAAATCGGCACAATTAAAAAGTTTATGACTAAATTGACTATCGTACAATAAGTTTAGGACTGAATTGACCGTCGTAAAATAAGTTTAGGACTTTTTAAACAATTTTCACCCGTAAACGAGGAACATCAGCAGTTGCTGCAAGCTCATTGCCATCCCTTCTCATTCTTTTCATTTGATATGTTTTGTCTCATCTTTTGGTGCCAAGAACGCCTTGCACTCTGGAGTTTTAAGGTGAACAAGACGTGCATATCACTTCTTGGTGCCTCTTGTCCACGATACAATGACATGGATAATTTTTGCAATTACTGATGAGAATTTAAGCGTGATTTCCCACATTCCCGTCACATGTAAATTTTGCTCCGACTATTGTTTGATGTATGATATGCGTATGAATAAGCCTTTATAATTAATATTTATTACCAAAAAGAAAAAAAAATCGAGAGTTGAGATTGACACTTGATATGAATAAGCTCCACACTACCCGAACCGATTTACAACCATTGGGATGAAAAATTCTTAATATGACTACCGTTGGAAGGATCGTTATAATCCATTCGTGATGTCTTGCCTATTATATAGTGAGCTAAAATTGTGGTTAGAGGATTTAAATGCCATCTACATTATTCAGGAAACGAGTCCTAAATTTTAATTTATACAGATTAGAGCTGAAAATGAGGAAGTCATTGTTACGTATAGCGAAATTAAATTTAATGGACTATCAGTCTGATTGGACATACTTGCAAACATAGAATTCATGAATTAATTGTCGGCCTTGATTCGAACATTTCATAATATTTCGGATGGAAATATGATGAAAACAATTGAGTTTCCGCTAAAAAAAATGATATGCGCATTAGTTTTATCACTAAAACAAAGTACAGGGACTAAAATTGATAGTTCCCAAAAATACGAGGACCAAAAGTGTAATTTGCTTTAAGTTTTGTACACGTAAGGGGCCCCTTATTTCTAGCGAATTTTGAACATAAATTAGACACTATGACTTAAATTGTTGCCAGGAAGTAGTATAGGGACTAGAATTGTAATCAAACAAAGTATAAGAATCGAAAGCGAATTCCATTTAATACTATAGTACAAAAAATGTACTTTCCGGAAAGTAAGAAAAAAAGAGAATTTCAATAGAAATAATTAATAAAAGATGGAGATAATTATTATTGTTTCAATGACTCCTCTCACTAATAAATCCCATCAACGAGAGAACTCGGTTTTGTCCGTTTATTATGGACACAAAAGTTTGTCATTACCAATGCATTGTCTGTCTCGTATTACGTGAAATCAATGCACTGAAAATTATAGACGATTTTTTTAGTAAGTATGGTTAATAAGTTCTCGAAGCACTCGATAACAAACCCCGTATGAAAAAATTAAGGGAAATTACACAAAATTCCTTGAACTTTAACAGAGTATATGCTTGCCCAGAACTTTTACTAGTTAGATAATATTTCCAGAGTTTTTATTCAACGGTTAAATTGCCGTTATTGTTTCTGTTAGCATGTGTGATGTGCACGGGACTTTTATTTATAAAAGTAAAAGATTTATACCACGAAAAATCCGAAATTATTACATTATTGACAAATATAACCCAACCTAATTTTTTGGTCACAAAATACTCTAAATTAGTACATCCATGATAAATGTACCCTCTGTTAGATCCCGTCAAATTTTACCTTGAAATTGCTTAGTTGGATAGTACATGGCAACAACTCAGTTGAGTGGCGAATCCACATGAAAATTCAAAAGCTCTCTTTTTCTTCAATTAGCCCTAATATGAAAACATTTAGGAGAGTGTGCTCGAACAATTCCCGATGCCTAATCACAAAGACAACGATGAAGGAGAGTGCTCGACGAAGAGGATGAGTAAGAAGAATCAGAATGCTCCGAGAGAGAGGGCCCTAATTTTTTTCAAATAAGGGCTAATTGAAAAAGCAAATAGATAAGAGTCATGAATTTTCACATGGACTTGCAATGTCAATTTAGTTATTGTCAATTTGTCATGTATCATCCAATTCAGCTATTTCAAAATAAAATTAGATGGAAATCAATTGAGGGTAAATGTATCACGAGTGTACCTATTTAGAGTTTTTCATGGTAATAACCCAAAAGGTAAACGGTGGAAAGTGAAACGGTTGGCTCCTAAACCAGAACCGAAAGGGTGAATATTAAGCAATTCATAGCGTAAGGGATTAATAGTAACGTTCCCATCGCCTTCACACTTTTGTTTTTTTGGGGTCAAAGATCACCTTCACAATTCACGGCGCAATTAATAAATTTAAAAAAAAAATTAATATTTTTTTATTTTAAATCTTTTTAATTATTATTTCCATTTTTGCTATTTCCCATGCGCCCATCTCCATCTCCATCTCCTTCTCCTTCTCCGATCTAGGGAGGGGCTCTCGAGCCAGAAAAGTCTCTGTGCAACTCATTTCTCACTCCAAACCCAACCGACACGGACGAAGACTCGCAAGTCGCACCGGACTCCGATCAGTCCTCCTCCTCCGCCGCCGCCGCCGCCGTCGACGACCGATCCTCCGCTCGATCCAATCTCCGACCGCCATGAGTTCTCTCTCCGGAGTACGCCTCCCATTCCCCACCCCCACAAGTTCCCGCGATTCGAGCGCGGCGCGGGGCGAAGCGATCGCTCTCCCCGCGCCGTTTTCCCCGCCTTTATGGTTTCCTTTAGCGGTTTCTTTGTTCGTGTGACGCGAATTCGGACTTGGAATGCCGTGGCAGGGAACGGGAACGGGCTCCCTCGCTGGGTTCACGAAGCTCTGCAAGGGCATGGCCGTGGTGCTCGTGGGGGCCCACATTGTGGTCCAGATCCTCCCGGCGGCCGTCAATTATCTTGCTCTGATCCCCGCGAGGTAATCGTTTGCGCGCCTTGTTTGTCGTGCTCGGGGTGCTTCGTTTTGTTTGAGATTAGCGACTCGAGTTTTGCTCGATCTCTGGGAGCGCGGAAGCCCGAGTGGTGGGTTTTGGCTGGTCCGGCGCCGTGATTGTTGCCGCAACGGCAGATTTCGGTTGCGATTGCTTGTTCCGTGTTCGCTCGATTTTGAATGAGTGGCTCGAACGGAAGGGTCATAGTAAGTAGGAGGCTTGAGGATAGATATTTGCACTAGTTGATCTGGGCTCCCGAGCAAGTACGGATCGGGCTTGTGTGACCGAAAGTTTTTAACTAGCTGATTCGAGAGTGGGACTCGAAGCTGCTGACTGACTTGCCCTTTTGCGTGGTGTCTAGATTGTGGAGGTTTCAGGTGGCTAGGGATATAAGGGAGCAGTTCTCATGCTTTAATGCTAAGATTCGATGTTCGTCAGAGGTGATGTTCGAGATCAGTGGCATGTATTTGCTTCAAATTCTTGAGTTGGCTTCATATTCCTGAAGTATCGTGGACTCCTTACGGATTGAAAACTCGTTAACTTCAACAGATGGTTCTTTATCTCGCCTTGAAAATTAAATTAGTTAAATTCCTATTAGATGAGAGGCAATTACGTGCTTACTGTACTGCACTGCAAGAAAACATTTGAATCATCTTTAGTTGGTCAATGAGAACTTAATAACAGTTAAATTTATACTTTCGTAGCTATTTGCATCTCTTCAGGTTAGTTATCGAGGTTTTCTGGAGTTTACATTAGAGCATAATATGGCATGTCCGGAGAAAAAATTGGAGGGATTCTGAGTAAAAATAAACTTGTACCAAGATGGAGATAAAAAAGATCTGGAGGAAGGGGGAGGTGCTCCCTTTTGCCATGAACTCCTCCTAAACCTCTAAACAAGCTTTAACTTTTTGTTGACATAATTTTCGCGTCTGTGGAATTATTTCCGAACCTTCCGCTGGTACTTTTGAAATGTAAAAGTGAACATGATGGCATGTCAACTCCAAGAGTGTGCTAGGCAGCTGCTTAACCTACCTATAGTGTTAATACTGCTGCAATATAACTAGTTTCAGTTTTTACACCGTAGTTAAGTCCTTTGGTTGAGTTTACATACATGCAGCTCTATTTGTCTTGAACTGATGTGACCTCCTCAAGGCAATGGCCAATTGACGAGTTATAGGCCCTGAACTTACTTGCTGCTTAAGCTTGAGTTTGCTGCCACTGAGCATGTTGCAGATGAGATCATGAAGAAATTGCAAGTCTTTTATGTTGTGGCACATTATAGCCCCGGGATGGAGTCTATGTTATTAACAAAACTTAAGTTGGGGTTCCAATATAGAAACTATGCAGCTATGTATGAGTGTAGATGTGATCATATTTCCTCAATTTATATATTTATTGAAAACCCTAACTTGATTGTTCCCGTAGTTCTTCATTGGAGCTTCTAGAGTTCACATGAAAATATGACTAGAGAAGATGGTGGAGACTAAGGGCCTGTCTGGATTGACTTTACTTTTATTGTTTTGGTTAATCTACATCTTGTGGCTCATGCATCGACTTTTTTTTATTAAATCTGAAACTTCTAAACTTTCCCTACGTTCAACTGTTGACACGTAGGTTCACATATGATCTTTTCATAATATCATGAAATTTGAATCTATCTTCTAAGTTTTTGCAGTTTTGCTTTTGTTTAAATGCAAACAAACATGCCCTAAGCTCTGCATTGCCTTAATGTGCACAAACATCGTATGATGAGATTTGGAGGTATAATTGGGACCGATATGATTTGCTGAGAGAATGGTAAGTTCAGAAAGTGATGCCAAGTGATCTACATATTAAGAACTGTAGTTATGATTTAAATGAGTAGAGAATAACTGAACATACTATCTACCTTATTGCAAGCACACAGTTGGCGTTGCCAAATTCAAGGTTGAAGTACTATTTCATAGTAGAAAAATCATCTACATCCTTGCTCCATTTCAATAACATCTTTTCCTTGTCTCTCATTAAAAAATGGGGTTACCATGGACTTACTTCCCCTCATAATTTGTCACAGCAGTGGAGGATTTGTGCACTCATATCTAATTGGTTCTAATTATTTCAATGTAATAATTCTAATTACAGCAGATGACTGACATATGTCTCAGCAGCATATATTTTGAAATGTCCTCTATGTTAGAGTTTCCAGCATGAGGTCTAAACAGTGCCACAAATGAAAATACCGTACCATGGATTAGTTTTAACTTTTACCATTGACTGTGTTGGCCACCTACAGTTCTTGGTGCAGGCCTAATGAATTATTGTTGTCATTTGATTATCAGTACATGTTCTGGTATCGGTTCTGAGTCTCACTTGCGATTTGTTCTTTCTTTGTAGGACAATTCCTTTTGCATGGAATCTGATAACGGCCGGTTATATTGAGCAAACTATATATGGGGTATAGACTGTACTAGTTGTTCTTTTTAGCTTCTCTAGTGCCTTGCTTCTTCTTTTTTTTTCATCTTTCTCATTTCGTGATTCTGGTAAGCTTGTCTCTGCTTCAGGTTGTTATCAGCACTATTGGTCTACTATTCATGGGAAAGATTCTCGAGCCCATATGGGGTGCTAAAGAATTCGTGAAGTTCATCTTCATTGTCAACTTTTTAACTTCTCTCTGTGTTTTCGTCACTGCCATTGCCTTGTATTACATAAGAAGGGAGGAAAATTACCTGTAAGTGCAGTATTACCTATATTACATGAGTGCAAATTAACTTCTGACTGATGTTTTGAGAGGTTTTTCAATTTTCTGTAGGTTCATAATTTTTTCCCTTCTCTGTTGTTTTCGTTTGCTCTGCTGGTAGAAGCACACATGTCAGTGTAGAAGAGACCTCATAAATTTCGATTGCGCATCTGGATTTTTAGGGTGGATTGGATATCTTAAGCATATGTTTATTGTTGCCGCTGCTTTATTTGAATTAGCACTATGCATGTATTAATTCTTCCGTATATCAAATTCTAGGATTTTAATTCCTGTATTATTTGCCCGTTGCCATCTCATTATTAACCTCCTCATTTGGTTTTATTGTAATACTTGTCTAGGTACATGCCACTATCTGGTTTCTATGGGGTCCTTTCAGGGTTTCTTGTTGGCATTAAGCAAATTATACCCGACCATGAGTTGCCTTTATTGAGGATTAAAGCGAAGGTATGTTGTAAAGGCATCAACCTTTGTTTCAGATATCTCTGGGGTAGATTTTGTCACTAGTTTCTAATGCACTGGTTGTCTTACTGGCCCCCGTGCAGTGGTTGCCATCTATCATTTTGCTATTGTCTGTCGCTGTAAGCTTCTTCATACCAGAGCCTGCAGCTTATCTGCCAATGTTAGTATTTGGCACATACACAAGCTGGATTTACCTTAGGTTCTTGCAAAGGAGGCCTGAAACTAAGTTCATGGGTGATCCAAGTGATGATTTTTCCTTTTCTTCCTTTTTCCCAGAACTATTAAGGTAATTTTGTGATTGTTTGTTTCTTTATGTCCGACTGATAAGATTGATGCCTTATATGCTTGTTTAGGCATTTAACTCTTCTACTTTTTCCTTTAGTTCTTATCATTCACTTTAGTAGTACTTCTTCAATCATCTCCTCCCCAGATTGACATCTCACGCCATGTGTTTCTCTTCTCTGTTTGACCTGCAGGCCCATAATTGATCCTTTTGCATCAATATTTGCTCGGTTGTGTTGTGGAAAACGTCAAACTTCATCTGAGGCCCAGGACTATGACATGGGTGATAACCCATTGCCTGGTTCTGATCCAATTGAAGCATCTAGGAGGAGGTAATATTCTCGTTTAAATTCTCACTTATCAGTTTGCAAATTGGATTTTCCATGTAGAAACAGCGATATATGTTATGTACTTTTCACTTATGCTCTTAAGTTAAGAGAAGGGAAAAACAGAAACAAGAGAAATGATTCCAAGACAGAGAACAGAATCAATAGCCTGATACTTCTCATTTAAATTTTCCATGATGATAGCAAGTGACTTCATCCCAATTTGGTTTTAATAAAATTGAAGTCCTCAGGAAGGTAATGCCAGTCTACAAATTCTGGGGCTTTTAAGTACAACGGGAAATCTGAAGACACTACTGCAATTTTAAATACTATGCAAAATCCATGAATAGACAAATTTTCAGCTAGTTTCATCAATAATGATATTCAACAGGAGCACTACTGCTGCAATAAAAATTGTGGTCTGCGGATTGTTATAGTTGTAAGCGGGATGCAAGTTACGGATAATTTGCAATTGACTTTTATTTCAGAGAACGAGGTGCCCGGGCTTTAGAAGAAAGACTTGCAGCCGAGAGGTTAGCAGCTGCACGGACTGCGCAAGAATCTGTGGAAGATGCCACCGAGAGTGTTTGATGACGAGGGACAACTACTAGTTTGGAGCAAGTACAGCAGAAAGTATCTTTCTCATGATGAAGTTGGAAAGTATGCATTTCTGGATGCGGCTATCGTGTGCCTATTTTGTGGATTATGTTACTCACAGTACAGGAATTTTGTCTTCTTTGATGCATTCACGTTGCACTATTTTTACTTTTGCTGTTGCTAAATACACGTCGGATGACTATAGAAAGAAAATTGTTCGCAACTCATGAGAATGGCTTCTTTCCATCGCTGCTTAGCATTCATTTGTTTCAGTTGACAAAGTTTCCCTCTCTGCAATCAATTTTCATGACGGTTCGATACATGTCATTCTAGTTCGTATCAAACTCAGTCCATTTACAAATGACTTCACCAGTTCGACATGTTAAAGAAAGCGAACTGTATTGTAGTGAATAGTATGGCACTATGGGAATTGGTTATCACCACAAGACTTTGTGCAGACAATCTATCATGATATGTCGGTGAAAGTAGTGAAGATCCAATGTGGAAATGATCGTGCATTGTAAATGTAATGACCACCTTTCAAATTCATGCAGACCATCCATCAGTTGTCATTCCAAACAGAACATGAATGCAGCTAGATCTCCGATAGAGAATTGGGATGGGCACAAAGCATGTAGCCTAATAGACAAGTTTAAAGAACGTCCGAAAATGCAAATTTGTAG
Organism: Syzygium jambos; assembly: GCA_031216235.1. Taxonomy (NCBI): domain Eukaryota; kingdom Viridiplantae; phylum Streptophyta; class Magnoliopsida; order Myrtales; family Myrtaceae; genus Syzygium; species Syzygium jambos. The sequence continues at coordinate 5,755,840 of CM062229.1, read as the reverse complement.
GCTAGGTCGACTCATGGAAAGAACGGAAGATGAAACTGTCGAAATTGTAAATTGAGTACAAAAATGATTCACCCGGGCTTCAAACCTAATTGATGTCCTCTCTGGTACTCATGCAATTTTTCTTGCTTTCTCCTGATGTGATCCGTAGCTAGAACTACTGGTTATCTTCAAGAGTCGTTGCGAATATAATGCCTCTGCCCAAGTGAAGATGGTGATTATACTGAGAAGGGTGGTGGGTTTATTAAAAATTCCATGCTAACAGCACGGTCGTCTAACCCATCCACAGAAGAAGAACTGATGATCCCCTTTATTCGTACCAAGATCACTTACATTTTCTGCAAACAAATGTTACAGCAGAAGCAGTACAAATACAAATCCAAACAGACCGCGAATGACGTACAAAGTCCCCAGTTTTCTTTGGACAGAAGTTGAAAGTCATCTTGAACAGACAAATGTGCGCCAAGACTTCACCCATTTTTGGGTCTATCATGCCTAACAAATCAATCTTACAGATACAATATTCAACTATTGTAAAAAAGAGACTATACAATTCTAGATCAGTGTCGAGCTCTTCTCTCGAAATCTAGAGAGAACCTGGCAATACAATGTATCCCACGTGACAGTAGAAGTACAAGTACCTTACGGATCACTCTTCGAAAAGCTCTCCAGCAAAACTTTGTTTATGGACCATCTTTCTGTAATCTGTGAATGCACAGCGACATAAACGTCTTAACAAATTGTACCAATATGTTACCAGTCATATCAACACAATCATCAAAGATAAAGCGACATGGTGACTCTGTGCTGCTTGCCAGCATGTGCAAAGGTACAGACATGGTATTTACTCTTGTTGTTTATAGCACAACTAAAAGGAGAAGCACAGGCAATAGGACAAATGCATCAAATTTAGGGTTGAATTATCGGAACATTGCAAGACAGATGAAATCCAAACCTTCTTTATTGTTCCACAAAGCCGCAGCACAGCTGTTGAGAGGACTGTCAAGATTGGGCTCTGCAAGAACGCAACATTTGAGTGGAAGAAAACTCAACCTAAAAACTGTGTAGATTGGTAGAAATAGTTATTCAGACCTCCCAGCAGACTTTGAATGGACAAAAGAATGGTTCTGCAGTCATATGCTGATGACCACTTATCCTGTTGCGACATTCCGCAAGAGATGCCATCAATTGCATAAACATTAAGGCAATAAAAAAGTGACAGCACAGGAAAATTTACTAAAGAGTTTGAAATTTCATTTTTGTAAATCCGTTACTCTCGAATTAATTACCCAGGCTACAGATTTCATCACAAAATTTTAATTTTCTTAATCAACAGAAGCTTCAGTTTGGCCCATCAAATTTTCAGCTTCAATCTAAAACACATTTACATGGAATTACCAATCACAATATGGTGAAACAAAGATGGAAACAGGAAAATCGATTAAAAAAGCTACAAATGCAACCGAAGTATGCATTTGAAAACTGAAGGGTAGGGTAAACGATTTTGAGAAGGGTTATATTTTCGTCCATCCGTCCTCCAACTTAATTTTCTGATTGTTGGGTTCGAAACACGGACATCTCTCACATTTATCTGGCTTAAATTGCATGTGAGTGATCCCATATTTGGAACCCATTAATTAGAGGCTTCGTCAGAGGAAGTTTCTGCAGGGATGGAGGAAACTATGGCCCTTTTGCAAAATGCCATGTCCTTTAATAAACATCATAAGTTGATGTTTGTTCCAAGAGTCTTCACTTAAAATTCCACTATGAATATTCAGCTTCAAGCAAATTGCTAACATACTAGGTTCCAATAACCTAAAATCCATCCCAACTAGCAAAACGGACATTCAAAACTCAGAATACAAGAAACATTTTCAACTGGCAAAATCAACTTATTGATGTCTGACTTGACTCTATCCTTGTAGGAAAAATATCAGGAATGGCCATGAGAAAGCGATAAGAGTACATGTCCAAATAATTTTTGCGAACGTCAGGTAAAACAAAAGTACAGGTTTAATGTCAACTCCCCAGAACGAAGAGCTTTCGTGCCATAAAGTGTCTTTAAAAAGGTTTATTACTTGCTGAGAAGCACGATACCTGAAGGATGTCAAGACATATATTGCCAAACTGATCGACATTCGGATGGAAACACAGAGTCTCAAACTTGACTTGCGGCGGCTTGAATGGATATTCCAATGGGAACCGCAACGAAAGCTTGTAAGAGAGACCCTCATACACCGTACCTTTTGCACCCTCAATCGTTCCTATCCATGCGAAGATGCTGTCACCTTCAGGAAATGCCGATACTCCAAGATCTCCTCCACTCATCTGCACAGGAAAGCATTCTCTGGTATTTTGATGAAATGGCCAGACAAAAACATAGAAGAAAAGGAGAGGTGAATGCATAAAGAGTTGAGGCAAGAGACAGAAGAGCACACAAAAATTCAGAAACTTAAAGTTGGAAGCTTGAAAAGGTATCATATTTATTAATGACCTTTAAATTTCACCCAATCACTGAATGCAATACTGGCCGAAAAAAAATGATGACTTATTGCAATGTAGCATATGACTTTCTGTATAAAGCACAATGATCTTGAAGTTATTGCAAACCTTTTAGAGTCATTAATTATTGTCCCCCAAAGTCTCCTAACCAATCTCGACCTACTTAACAATTTACATTGGCCACAGTATTAGTGCCTTCATTCTATCTTTCAGAATACTGACAAATTACGATGCTCCTTCATATGGGAGATGTAAATGTAGTAACTTGATACTCGCACAAATAGGAATTGGAAACTGTTAATTAGGTCAGCATCTAAGCGATAGTAGAGATTCCAGGAAAAGATGCAAGTGCAAGGAGAAGCTTCACTTACAATGTTCATTTTCTCCTGCCCAAAGCAAACTAGGGCCAGTGATTTTTCTTCTTACAGCATAATAATCATGTCGTATCAAATTAAAATGATTACATATACCTATCTAGCCTGGATGTAAATGTTTATTTTTTATGTGACGTTAAAACCTGAAAATTTAAGAATTGATTTGGGTACATATACCTGCCTAGTCAGATATACAAACGTGTATAATGGTATTTAAATGTGTATAATTGCATTGGCTTAACACAAATAACAAGCTCACTTATTTGATTAGAGAAGTCTAAAATTGTTTAAACGGTTGAAGATGACTATCTTGCACACACGACACCTTTAATCTCCACTTTAAACAAATAGACCTATCTATGCCACGAACATGATTGAGCTCTACATGCCCGGCACATCATCGATGGGCTATGCAACCGTCCCGGAAGATGGCGATGTGATCATTCAGGGACACCTAACTAGTTCTTTGTCATGATCTAAACGTAGTTTCCTTCCTCATTTTCCATCAGGAGATCCAATCCTCTTCTAATCCGCGCGCTAGTCCGTTCCATGACCATGAACCCATGATGGCCATGGGGTTTGCTTCTAACTTCACTAGCAACCTCCAACGTACTTGGCAGTGAACTTCAGAGAAACTATGACAACTCCACCGAGTAATGGCAGAAAATGACCATGGTCCAGACAATTCAAGGCACAAGAGAAAGAAAAGGCACGTTCTTTGGCCGGCACAGGCAGCAAAAGCTGATGAGGAAGCGGACAGAACTGGGCACAAAATTTGTCAAGAGAAACACAATCCGGAGACACCCAAATGAACAAGGAACACCACACATACCATCAGAGCCATCAGTTCCTTCTGGAGCCTGTCAAAACAAAACAAGACGCAACCCAGCCACAATCAAACCCCCGAAACTCCTAAACGCCAAGAACCCAACAAAAAGCCACCGAAAGAAAAAGAAAGAAAGAAGAAAACCCCACCTCTGAGTGACGGAGGTCGAATCGACGGGAACAGGGGAGGGCTTGGCCTGCTTCGGCGCCTGCCGCCGACCGGAGACCGACGAGTTGTCCGCCGCCGGGTTCTGCCGGACTTCCATTTTCGACGGAGATAGATCAGATTCCCAGAGAAAAACCCTTTATTCACTTGAATTCCTTGAAAATTTACATGCTTTTGCTCGCGCAATTTATGCACGGAATCGTTCGCCGGAGAGGGAGGGTTGGTGGCAGGCGGCGAGGAATAAAGAAGGCTGTGGGAATGAGAGGAAAAGGAAAGGCTGTGGGAATGGCGATTGCCTTTTTTTTTTTCGACCAAAAAAAAAACACAAACTCCAACCAACCAAAATAATGTAATAATAATTATCTTATCTCATCTATCATTATCATTATTATTATAATATTATTATTATTGTACTAAACGGCAAATAATTGAGGTGCAATTAATTAGGGCCCTTTTGATTTTTCTTTTTGGATTTTATTCTTTTGAAGATGGACATGAAAAGTGCACAGGTTGATAAAGTGAGGTTAGGTTTGGTTTTTGTCTTTTTCCCTTTCTTGGGTTGCAAAAAAAAAAAAAGGAAAATGAGGATCTTAGTTTAATTAGGTTCGTTGTCAATGAATTTTTGGACTTAGAAATCAAAAATTAGTTTAAGCAGGATTGGCTTTATATTGGTGGCAATATTTTCAAGTTACTTTTATTCCATTATAATTGATATATTTTTTGCAAATCCCGTGTGTTTTTAGTAGGATTCGAAATGAGTGTTTCTCTTACTGTCCCATGAGAAGGTGGGTAAGTTTCGTGGTGGTTCGAACACGGGATTACTTATGATTAAACTTGTCATCCCATTCTTCGTAAAAACATTTGAAATTTTGACCTTAATCGTACTATCCGGCGCTTGTTGGTAATTCCTTTTGTGGAAGTATCCAAAGTTGTTAGCAATCTATAGTTTTACACATATCATTTTATACGAGACATAACTAAAAACGACAGTTGTTCGCATGATATGAGAATATGACTCGAACACAATGCATATTTTAAGAAATCTTAACTTACAACACGGCTTAACTTAAAACTGATTTACAACTAAGTTTTTTTTTAAAATTGATGCATTTTAACTTTTTTTCTTTGTTATTTCATGGAAAGCACTTTCGCAGACACATCTAAACCACTTTGCAAACGGCATAAAAGAATCATTCAAATGACCCACAAAAATGCACTGACGCCACACGAATTGCCAGCCTCAACTAAAATGTTGTGCTTCTCCCGCCATCTTTTACTTTCGTCTTGCTCTCGCCTTTATGTATAAAACCAATTCCGAATTCAAAGAAACTTGATGCAAATTTTGTACCAAATAATATATGCATTCCATGCTAAAAAGATCCTAACAAGGAAATATTAGATTCGCGTTATGTTCGAGTGGTGTTCTCATGTGAAAGGACTTTGACCTTTTGATCCCTCATTATTATTGTCTTTTCAGCTAATTATTTTGCCAACGGCTCCAATCATTATTACACCAAATTTCTTGGTAGATGTACCGTATATGATCATTAGTCTATTCCATGCTGGCATGCTCCAGCTTAGACATGATCACGGTTCGAAACCGGCGATTATGGGCCGGTTCCGATTTCGGCTCGGTTCGGAACCAGCCGATAAAAATTAAAAAAATAAATTATGAAATAAAAAAATAATGAATTATCAAATTATGAAATAATGAATTATTCAATATAAAATGTAATCAAAATGTACATTTTTTTTTAACCAGGCCCGTAGGCCACGGGCTGGTTCTGGCTCCGAACCGCGGGCCCGGTCAATGGGCCGGTCCCGGGTTTGACCCGGGCCGGTTCCAGGCCGAAACCGGCCCGTGGCCATGTCTACTCCAGCTGGTCTTGCCAGGAGGCGATGAGTTTTCCAACTATTTTGGACAAGCACATGCTAGCTCTAGCTTCCCTCCAACGCTTTGGATATTCAAAGGAGTCGATGATGCTGTAAACGGCGCAGACGAAAGGTAAAATTTTATCCGGACACCCTTTTGAATATAAAGAAAGTTATGGGATGATGAACGAGAGTTCTTTCAAAAGATTTACAATTCAGAAAGTAAAGAACTATCACAAACTCTAGAAACAATATACTTCTGCAACTCCGCCGGCTCTTTCGAGCTCCAATGCTCCGTAATCGCCGTAGAACAGCCTTCATTGTTGGTGGATTTATTTACCAACTAAACTGTGTCAACTGCGGTTCGGAGCGGTCGCCAGAGGTGGCGCCGATGGCTGGTTTGCCGAGTCCCACTGCTCTTCCTCCACGACATCAGAACGCCTAGCAATCTCGGAGTCGTGGGCTGATTCGTGGTCATGAGAAGACTCATTGGTCAACTCTAACTCGTGCCAATGCTCGCTTTCGACCTCGTGAAGGCTCTCCTCGCTTCTGTGGTTGTACTTTTGCAGGAGATGAGCCGGCGTTGTCGGCCGGCTGGAGATCGATGGGTCGGCATTGGAGTGGTGGCTTTGTTTGGTGTGTTTCTTCGCCGTGGTATGCCAGTGCTTGATCGCTGTTGCTACGTGGTCATTGAAGATGGTGGGCTTCATGGTCGATCCCATCTGCGAATAGCAGGAAACAAAGTTTTTATACCAGTGAATCGCAAGTTTTCTGTTCCATTTCCTTTCCAGTCTGAAATCCAAACATTCTTGACACCGATTTTTGGGAAATGTTTAGGTGAAATTCGATGGAAGGGGATTGATTTTGTCAGTATTAGTGTGCTGTCACCACAATCAAGGGTGCCATTTTACTTCGAGGACATTAGGATATTCGCGGATAATCCATTGCGAAAATGGATAATTACATGAGAATTTCACCAACCTGTGTCACCAAAGCATAGAGAGGCAAGGTCACATAGCTGCAGAGGACCTGGATGAATACCCTGTTCAAATGAAGAAATCAATTGTGGCATTAGCTTCAAGAATAGTTTGCCAATGTGCACAGATAGTTCAGTGTCTTGTACATGCTATGAATGTAAGCTATACACTCATGTTATCTTTTTTTTTTTCTATTTTGCTAAAAAACATTGACGATAAATATGCCGTCCTTTCCATGTACCGCTATTTTTCTCGAGTGATGTATGGTAAGTGATCTGAATTAGGTAATACTGACCCCATTGAAACTCTGAAGATGTTATCCGCAGTGCGTTCATTGAAGCAATTCTTGAAGCCAAATGAATACTGAAAATGTGATGGCGATCATTGTTAGAACATACGGAAGTTGCAATTGATTATGTTGGGAGTATCACAATAAACGCTTCGATGGCCACACATGCATAATTTGATAAAGCGATGGATCAGATAAAATGCTTACCGTGCCCCAAGCGAAAAAGGCCAGTTGAAAAGCATTCTGCAATCGAGAAGAGTGGACATAGAACAAAAATTTTAAGATCAAGATACAAAATATGAACAAGGTCTTATAAAAAAATATGAATTATACGAGGATGTTATTTGACAGAAGAAGTTCCTAGTACCTGAAAAAGAATGAAATGAATCAAGAAAAGGAGGAGACGTGGGCGTCCGAACCAGAAAAGCTCATCGCCGGGTTGAACTACAGGAACGCCCTTGACCACATTTCCCCTCTCTTGAATCCGCAGTCCCATTTTCGTGATTATAACTTGTAGCTTTGTCCCCACCAAGAGTACTATCTGCAAGATCCACCCTTTGATTAATATATCAATCATCAACATTTCACCCCCAATATCCTCAGAAGAGATGTTTTCGAGACGACAAGAAAAAATATAGATTGCTTTAAGCTTTTGTGCTTACAATCAGAGTAATAAACGGCAACCATATATAAGAACGCCATCCTGCGGAATAGAACAAAAAAGAAAGCAGTGTCTCAGCAACAGAGAAAAAACACAGAGCAGCCACAGAGATTTAAATAGGAAACTATATAAAAACCAGTTGTATGATTTTGAATGAGAGCTTAATGAAACAGATAGAAGGAAATGGCATGAGCATCAGAATGCAGAGTTTTTGAAGACTCTAATCAAAATTATTTCCTTTCTTTGCAAGTGAAGGCGGCAATAATCATCCGAGCTTACCATGCGTATTGGTCAGAAGGAACAGCACCGCAGAGAACCAGATAACCGGACTGCATGTCAAAAAATCACAAATTGTGAGACATATACATGTAGTCAGACAAAATGAACTGCACATTAACATTAGGCAGTTCCTACCTTATTCCGACAACTACTTTAAAATCGTCCTCGAGTGATCTCTGGATGTAATCCTGGAAGTCGAATGTCATCTCACTTCCGGCTGGCAAATGTGCCTGCGATTGCAATTTAAGTAAACCTTTAATTGACCTTCTTTGTAACAATGATCGTACTTGGCAATGTGAATGTGACTACTTCACATGTCCACAAGCGTGTGCTCACCTTGATAAATCCATGTCGTAGTGTCAAATAATCAACCTTTGTGACTGATCCAAAGAACTGTCTGAAAAAGCACACCTGACAGAAGGGGAAGAAACCTTATGTCAACTCATGGGAGGATCTTGGTTTTTTTTCTTCCATCAGAAATAGTAACTTGGTTTATATTTCTCAGAGAAAGATAAAAACATTTATCACCCCTGCAAACAATGCTAAAATTGTGCCAAAGTTGGAATACTGTTACTAACATATAAATTAACAAAAGGGCTGACTGTGAATCTTCACATCTGCATCGTGGTCTAAGTGAACTCAATTTTAGACTCACAAGCATGTCGATCCCAAATTGCTCGTGAATAAATTTCTTTATCCAGTTTGAGAAATTAATATGATCTGCTGACAGATATTCTAACTCTAGTACACAAGTCGTATGTTATCTGGGAATATGTACTTACTATCCAGACAGTAATTTTCCATCGGCTCCAAAAGCTCAAATGCCGTCGACCGAATGATGTCTCTCTTGTATATCTAAACCTCTCTGGATCTGCAACAGAGATTTGGCTCTGGCTTTAGCCATAATTGGACAAGGAGATGATAACAATTCAATGTCATTCATGTCTGACTAAAACTGGAAGCACCCGCCCATGACCAACAGATCATATATAAGTACCGCAATTTCAGTGGAAAGAGAATATTAGATACAACTTCGAACGCAGAAATTTAAACAATTCACTTATGTGCACACCTAATTTTTCCTCATGAATATCTAAGGCGGTTAACCACATGGTAATGGTTGATGGGCATTCTTAGTAAGGAATTCATGGATGCTGACAGCACACCAGATTCACTAATTAGGCAAAGTGTGTGACCAAATATCTATAATTTTCAGGGCATATTTTCCTAGTCAAATACTAATCGAGGAAGCTAATCAAATTAAGTCATGGTCTTTTGTGTTAGGAGTTTAGAGATTACCATCGAAGAGCTTGTATTCATGTGTCTTTGTCTCTTTTTCCCATTGTTTCCATCGTCTCATCTGCAGCAACAACCAAACAAAGCCACTCAGAGAGAGAGAGACAGAGAGAGAGAGAGAGAGAGAGAGAGAGAAAGAGGTTCTTCAGTTTGTAACTCTCTATTGTACCTTGATGCTGCCCAGAGCCAAGGTTGAGAGGCAGTACAGAACATGGAAGATGGCTAACACAAAGATGAATATATGGAGCTGATGAATACCGTACGCCGTGACAAAGGCATACTTGCCCTGCACAAATTGTTCAGTACAAGTTAATACTATATGCAGCGACAGAGATTTTTACATTGATCCAAACATTCAGAGAGACATAAATGAAGGGATGCACGCTTTCTCTCGATCGCACAGTATAGTTTCTTGAACTAAGGGTATGTTTATGTAATATGACCAAAACTTGCAAAGACGATGAAGTGACTTGACAGAGATATTTGATAAGCTTAGTATTACCTTTCCTGTGCATTTATCGTACCCTTTCGTGGCCAGACTCCGGCGGATGACCCCATCGAAGTCCGAGAACTCGAGGAGTCTACGGCCGTACTTTTCGGAGTCCGACTCGGCCTTGGCCCCCTTGCTACAAGGACGCCAAGAGTTCGCGATTTTCCTGGAGACGCATATGTTCGATATTGGAGTTTGCAGCACTGTCAGAAGCAGTGATATGAACCCCAGCAGCATAAGCTCTGCCCAAGCGAAAAAAAAAAAAACAGAGAACTGATCAATAAAGCGCAAAGAAATCATTAAGAGACTCTGCGTTTCTGTTAATGAAAGTTGGCGAGAGCAAGTCGAGTGTTAAAATCACCTGCTTTAACCTTCTCTAATGCTTCAACAAGAGCTACCCTCCTCTTTTTCTTTAAGAACTGCAAATGGCAAGAACAGAGCAATCAGCGACAATTCATCAGACAACGGGAAAAGACATCGTAGCCGACACAACAGTCAGTGATCAATCCAGTCAGCCACAATCAAGCTCTTCAAGAACTTCCCCCTTTTAGCTTGCCAACCACGCGAAAGCAATAAAGAGAACGCGATCAAAGCTCGCCCACCTTTTCAAAGAGGTGAATGGCATGTTCCAACAAGATGGAGAGGGCAAGTATCACGAAACAAACGATGGCGACCGCCCACGTCGCGGTCTCCTCCAGAGTGCGCTCCTTCTCGTAGTCGTCCGCCATCGCCGCGCCGCCGCGAGGATCCTCGACACCTCGCCGGAAGTCACGTCGCCGGAGGAGCAGTCCCCGCGTCGATGAGAGCAAGAGGGCACTCCGGTCCAACGAAGGAAACAAGAAAGCAAGGTAATTCAACGGAGGCGGAGAACCAGATGGTATGGAGCATGGGAAGCAGCTATGCAAATGATGAATGGGATTATATATCAGCGTGGCTGAAACTTCGAAGACTTTGACTTTTCAACGGGTTTTGCGTTGGAAGGAGGGCGAGGCGAGATGGCGATGCATGACGTTCAACCGCGCACTGGGCCCTATCTGACTTTATCTTCCGACCCCGTCTCAGAGAAGAATCGCAACTTCATTCGATCACAAAAGCTTATACTAAAAACATGTTTCATTAAAAAGGTCAAACCTGGAGAATTTACTATGCTTTTTTTTTATTGAATATAGCCATGAAATCGGGACGTCTACGCGGTCAATTGCTGATTCCACTTCCAGAAGTACTAGAATCTTTCATGACACGTTTATGAATGTCACGAGAAGCTCTTGAACGACTCCTCCCTTTTCCGCGCAATAGAGCTGCACCGTTAAAATGATTCAACACGGTCTGAAAAAGATGAATATTTTATATATTCAATAGCGAATTCCGTGTTAAACAGTGACCGAGGATGAGCCAAACGTGTTTTCTAACCCCCCGCCTCACTCGAAATAACGGCATTCCCGAATATATCCAAATCGTTCATATTTTTTTTGAAATAACGTGTCCCCTTGTCCCCATATTTGCTAAGAAAAATGTGTGTATCCGGTCTTTGAATGCGCAACGTTTTTTTCAATATGGTCATTGAACTTACAAATTGTACAACCAAGTTTTATAACTTTATATGATTCTCTAGTCAAATCCCTCCGATTCTAATAAATTGATGATTGCCAGCTGGTACTAGCCAAAGGTAAGACGTCGAAATAATCGAAGGCTCTATTGAATCGAAAGCTATTGGAATTGTCTAATGGGGTATTAAGATTGTCATTCCTATAATTTGGTCCACGCAATTTGATCGTTTGTAATTTGTCGAAAACAAGGATTGGGAGACTTGGGAAGCGTTTGTTTCCGAAAAATGAATGATTTAGAAAAATATTATCCTGAAAATAATCGCCCGTATTGCTTATAAAAATAAATGGACGAGAAAAAAATTGCCGTTCATAAAAATGTTTTTACACAAATTGTTATCGATAATAAAACATTATTCATTAATTGATTATTGCAAGCGACACGAGCAATAATTTTTAGAAAAATGATTTTTAAATTATTTATTTTTCGCGAAACAAACAAAGTCTTAATTGGAAAAATTCTACAAATTCATGTACTTGATTGTACACACGTGTACTAATTCGAGGACTAGTGCGAAAAGAGGAGGGAAAAAAAAGAAGCTGTGCAGAATGCGCGCTTTATGCCTTCCATATTTTTACACATTCCTAAGATCTTTTGAGGCGACGCCAAAGGCACGACCCGGTCATAGGAGGACCATTTCCTTTTTTTTATTTTTAAATTGTTTAATTCCTTAGCAGCCATTGGGGACCGCCGCCTACCATGTTTATTTTGCTTAGTTTTATTAATTTTTGGATGTATATATCTGTCAATGCCGTCTATTCGCATGGTCATCTGTCCTTTTTTCATCGTCCTTTATCTGCCTCTTTCTTCCCTCCTTCCTCTTCGCGCGTGATTTTAAAACTTTATATTTTTCCGCGCAATTTGGACCTTACGTACGCGGATTAGTACAGAAAAGTGATTGTCGAATACTATTTTATTTTTTTACTAATATCAAGAAAAATCTAAAACTGATACACATGTGATAAATTTACATTCTGTTAGTTTATGTTAAATTTTACAGTCGAATTATTGAGTTGGATGATACGTGACAGCTGACGGGTATACCAGTTTGAGGTTCACATCACGGTGTTAATTCAGTTTAACAGAAACTAACGGAGGGTAAATTTATTACGAATGTACCAATTTGAGATTTTTTATGGTAAAAAAATTAATTTTGGATAAATTTGTTACATGTATACTAATTTGGAATTTTTGGGGACTTTTCGTGATATTAACCCTTTATTTTTTCAGTAACATGCCTTTCATCTGCGTGTATGAAAATTGGACAAAGGCCAAGTCATGATTGTTATTATTTTTATTCTTATGGAAAATTTAGGTTTCGAGATTAATGAATTCAAACTTCAAATAGTGGGAAAAGACGTAGGTCAACAGTCTTCAAATCTTGGGCTGCTGCCCCGTTCATCCGCATCCACATCCACATTCACACTGATTAAGACCTGAGTTAGACTATTGCTTCATTGACCTTGCATAGATCATCAACTTAAAATGGACAGATGATAAATATATATATATATATATATATATATATATATATATATATATAAGGAAGATATATTGTCTTGGCTACGTTTATTTAGCGAAAAATCAATCATTGAAAAAGAAATTTTCTAAAAATGATTGCTTGTAAAAATAAATGAACGAAAATTATTTTCATCATCCACGAAAATATTTAAACATAAATTACTGTAGATAATAAAAACATTTTCGATGGACTAATTATTCTAAACAATGCAATCAATCGGTTTTTAGTATTTTTTACAAAACAAATCGAGTCTATTGATCGAAACTACAAGCTAGAGAGCAATTTCCAACTGTTACATGCTTAATTAGTAACTTACTCTAATTAATCGTCAATTCTCGAAACACCATCAGAGGAGTAGTTGCCTATTTAGGAGCTACTTTACCACATTTTGAATTTGGAACAAACAAACAGTCTATGAACTTTGATCTAATATTTAATGTGATTCTTGAACTTTTAATTTGTTCAATATAGTTCCTAAACTTTAGCCGAATGTGTAATGTGATCTTTTAACTTTTAATTTGTTCAATATAACCCGTGAACTTTTAATAAACATTCAATTTACTCCATGAATTACGATATCTCTAGTTTTAATCTAGTCCCTAAATTATCTAGTCCATTGACTAAATAAACATGTACAAAAAATTTATGGATCACATTAAATAAATTAAAAATTCAAAGACTACATTTTACATTGGACTAAAATTTAAGGACCACATTAAAATTGAAATTTCTTGGATTACATTGCATATTAAATCAAAATTCTGATATCATTTTTGTCATTTTCCTTTTGAATTCAGTGATTTCAATAAATCCTCAACAACAGCCCGTCGGGGTCCAGATTTAGAACTATCCTCGACAAAATGCGCCGCCGTAAATATTATTTTATATTCATTGAGATCTGCATGCCAGAACAGATCATACAATTTAACCACGTGAAAGAAAAAAAAATAGGTTTTAAAATCTTTTATCGCATGTGCCGAGGTGAGATTGGTTAGAAAGTGAGGATTTTCAAGGTGTCCCTCACATGGGATGTTTAAATTGCTTTTTTGGGTTCCATTGACAAATCCAAGCGAATTGTCGAAGTGATGAGTATCATTCGATTCTTACTTTATCTAGCAGCTCTTTTTCATTTTTCTCAATTAGCAATTCTTAATTTTTCAAAGGGTTAATACTAAAAAAAAAAAAATCTTGAACTGGTACATCCGTGACAAATTTATCTTCCGTTAGTTTTCGTTAAATTTTATCATTAAATTGCTAAGTTGGATGACACGTGGCAGTTGGCGGATATATCATTTTAGGGTTTTAGCACAGAGTAGTTTATCCGTTTGTGATTTTTCGTGGTATTAATCTAATTTAACGAAGGGTAAATTTGTCACAAGTGTACTGGTTTTGAGTTTTTTGTGATCAAAAAATTAATTTGAGATAAATTTATCACAGGTGTACCGGTTTGAGATTTTTCATGGTATCAACTCTTTTTCAAATTACGTATAGAGGGGGAAAATGTCAGAAAAGACCTAAATACTAATTTAGTCATAAACCTTTTGATATAGTACCAATTCAATCTTTCCAACAAATTTTGATTAGATATCGCTCATGTAGACGTCAAACGGCTTACATAGCATTGCTGGCACTAATGTGAATAATTTTTTTAATATTTTTTTTGATTTTTTTAAATAAATTGTAAAAATTGTCTACGTTAGCATCGAACTTATCACGTAGGATAACTTGCATCCACGTCATCGATTTTCACCTAAAATTGATCGGAATGACTTCATTAGCATATCGTTCAAAGGTTTATGACTAAATTGGTTAAATTAAAAAATTTAGTATTAAATTAGCCACTATACAATAGGGGAAAAGTGTCAGAAAAGTCCTAAACATTTTGCATTTATGCCAATTGAGTCTTAAATCTTTTGAGCCAATTAAGTCTTTCCAACTAATTTTGATCAGATTTTGCTTACGTGAACACGGGCGCCCTACGTGGCATGGCCGGCGCTGACGTGGATAATTTTTTATAATTTTTTGATTTTGTCTTTCTTTTTCTTTTTTTTTCCTCTCTTCTTCCTCCTTACTCCAGCCGGTCGCCAGTTCGGCAACCGGCCAAAGGCCGGCCATCGGCGAGGCTCACCCTAGCCAGATGGCCACGAGGGCGGCCTCGCCGGCCATGGACGACCCTTGCCCTCGTCAGCAATGACAAAGGCAAGCCTCGCCTAGCCACTGGCGAGACCGGTTGGCCATAGATGACGCTCGCCCTCGCCAGCAACAATGAAGGCGAGCCTCGCCATCGCTGGTCGCCCTCATCTAGCCATGGTGAGGCTCGCCTTCGCCGTTGCTAGCAAGGGCGAGCGTCACCTATGGCCAACAAGGCTGCCCTCGCAGCCATTCAGCAAGGGCGAGCCTCGCTAGTGGCTGGCCTTTGGCCAGTTGCCAGACCGATGACCAGTTGGAGTAAGGAGGGAAAAAAAATAAAAAATTCAGAAAATTAATAAAAAATTCAAAAAATATTAAAATATTATTTAAAATTATAAACGTTAATGTCGATGGTGCCACATAGGTCAACCGACGTCCATGTCAGCAAAATCTAATCAAAATAAGCCTGAATGACTGAATTGACACAAAGACAAAATATTTAGAACTCAATTGGCATAAAAAAAAGAGTTTATGACTCAATTGGAACCAATACAAAATTGTTAAGACATTTCTGATGCTTTTTCTGTACAATAAATTTAGGACTTTCTTGGTAATTTTCCCAAAAGGCCCCATAATACATACATATGCATTGCATATATAATACCCCTCAATCCAAAACAGGTATAACAACCAAAAGATTGGATCTCAATAGTGCTTGTTGCGGACTAAATAGTCCCTTAATGAAGATGTCTGCTAGCTAATCCAAAATAAGCATATGGCAAATATGTAAGTCGCAGGAAGTAACCCGTTCTCAAACAAAGTGAAAATGGTAAGTTTGGTGCGAGCATAAAACTTTTTGTTCGAGCATGAAAATGCCAAAGTAAGAAGCGTGTCAGGACACCTTTTCAATTTGACATGCAGATCCGACCAAAAAAAAAATGTTGACTTGCAGATAGATTGGTTAAGGAGCACCTAAATTATCAAAAATCATCAAACACATCTGGGAATTTTCAAGAAGTAAAATATAATCAGAATTGACATAAATCATTTATTGGGGAAACATTAAAAATTCGACCGTAGAATTTACAAACACGATTTCTCCATATTCCGACACAATTTTTGACAATGATGAGGAGATTTTTTTTTTTAATTTGGGGTCAGTTTCGACCAAAAACTAAATTTGGGGTCAATAACAGCATCTCAAACCGGCGATGAGAAGGTGAAACAATTTCCAGCAACAACAACCAAAGTGAATAAGATGAAGAAGACGTTATGATATGACTTGCCAGATGAAAGAAACAATTTGCTCCTCCCCATTTGATTCCTTCATAAAAAAAAATAATTACTTAGGCTTCATTTATTTTGCAAAAAGTAAATGATTTGAAAAATATACATATTTTAAAAATGATCGCTTGTATTGCTTAATATAATTAGTCAATAAAAAATATTTCATTACCGATAACAATTTATATTTAAATATTTTCGTGGACGATGAAAATATTTTTCGTTTACTCAATTTTGTAAGCGATATAAGCAATAATTTTTTGAAAAATATTTTTCAAATCTTTCAATTTCCAGAAAAGAAACATAATCTAATGCTTTAAAAATTAGGCTAAGCCAGATAGGCTTGAATCAACTAATTCAATCATGTACTCATTGGATCACCAGCCTGGTCTCGCCTTTATTTTGTTGGAGTCCAAGAACCGATCAATAACTTAATCTAAGTCGGTTTGATTGTTTCCTTGTGAATCAAGAGCTCACAAATTTTTTTTTTTGTTTATCTCGTCTCTAACTCTCCTCACTCTCTGACTTTTGCTCTGTCTCTTGCAGAACGCGAGAGTCAAAACCTACACCAATGATATGGGAAAAGTACCAAAAAAATCTTAAACCTTTTGCATTGGTGTCAATTTAGTCCTAAACCTTTTTTTTGTGCCAATTCAGTCCTAAACATTTTGCATTAGTACCAATTCAGTCATAAACCTTTTGTCTTTATGCCAATTCAGTCCTTCCGATTAATTTTGGCTGGATTTTGTTGACGTGGACGCCGACCGGTCGGCTGCTGATCACCGGCGCTGACGTGGACAACTTTAATAATATTTTAATATTTTTTTGAATTTTTATTTATTTTTTTCTTTTCTTTTTTTTCCCCTCCCCTCTCCTCCCTCCTTCCACTAGCCGGTGACCGGCCAAAGGCCAGAGGTCGGCGCTAGCGAGGCTCACCCTCACCGGCGACTAGGCGAGACTTGCCCTCGCCAATGATGGCAAAAGCAAGCCTCGCCATGGCTGGGTGAGGCCCAACCTCGCCAGATCTGACAAGGTCGTGCTAGCTGCCAGCGAGGCTCGACCTCGTTGGCGACCAGTTGGAGGAAGGAGGGAGGGGAGGGGAAAAAGAAAGAAAAGAAATAAAAATTTAAAAAATATTAAAAATATTATTAAAGTTATCCACGTCAGTACTAGTGATCGGCTACAGGCGGTCAGCGTCCACGTTAGCAAAATCAGGCCAAAATTGGCCGAAAGGACTGAATTGGTACAAAAAAAAAAGTTTTAAGATTGAATTGGCACCATAAAAAGGTTTAAGACTGAATTGATATCAATACAAAAAGTTTATGACTGAATTGGAATAAAAAAAAGGCTTAGGACTAAATTGGCATTAATGTAAAAGGTTTATGACTTTTTTGACAGTTTTCCCCCAATGATACTAGCATCTCCACCTCCCCCCAATCCCTTTACCAACAAGGCCGCAAGAAACTCGACTACTTAGATGCTATTTAGTACAACTTTCCCGCATCAATTTTAGTTATGAAAAGAAATGTTCCAACTTTGAAAGAGGAAAAATTATCTGAAAAATTCCAAACTTATTGTACGACCATTAATTCAATAATAAAAGTCTCTAATTTAGCCAATGTAATCTAAATTTTTGACGATTTTTCAATATAATTCATTCAATCAATTTTGATCGGAAATCACTCAGGTATAGGTCCAATCAATGGCAGTCGTCTTATGTGGCATGATCAGCAATATGACACAGACAGTTTTAGCCAAAACAAGGTCCTTTTGCCTAAAATTCATAGATTTCTTTTATTTTCTTTTTCTTCTTTTCTTTTTTTTCTTATCTTTGGTCATTGTTCATCATCTTCTTCATCTCCGAACAATTTTGCTATTTTCTGGTTCTACTTTTAAGTGCTTGGTCAGGAGAATGGAGATGGCACTCTGGTCGTTTGTCGCAAGCTCATCCATCGAACCCTTAGTGCCGAGTTGAACCAGATACGATCTCAACCTCCATGCTGCTACGGAGTTCGAGCTACCAGGTCTGGGGATCGAGCTCAATGCCACTGCAGAGCCTGAGGTCGTCAAACTTGGTCGACACTGCGGTAGAGCTCGATGCCTTTGTAATATTCTTAACTTTCATGGTGATGGACCTATTTTGAGATGATGGCCGTTAACATTTTTCGTCGATTGCACGAATCTGACCTTCGGACGTGCTTTTTCTAGAAATTTGACAGCATTAACACATGATTCGCTCTCTCATTGAGAGGATGAAGTTGAGATGAATGAGCAAAAGTAAGGAGATTGATCGTAGCTCTCGAATAGATTTTCTAGTCGGAGGAAGGCATGAACTTTTTCAGATCACAGCCCTACGTTTAGTCACAATTTGTGCTGAGAAACCAAAGCGTAAAGAGTGTTTTGAGTTTGAGGAAAATTAGATGGAGGATGATAGTTGTTCTTCTTCAAAGGTTGGAGAGTTCAGTTTGAGTTTTGAGGTTCTTTTCTGATTACTCTCGCTGGGATAGGCCATGCTTTAGAGGAAGAAGATAAAGAGTAAAGGATAGAGAAGGAAAAAAATATAAGTTAAAAATGAAAGAAAAGAAAAAAGAAAAAATTATATCAAATTTAAACACACGTTTGTTTTGAGTGGAGCCGGACATGTTAGATCGCCGGGTGGCTTGCCACGTAGGACGGTCGGCGATCGTAGGATGATTGGCAATTGGCGGCGACTAGATGTCAAGTCCGCGATTTCCTACAAAAATTGGCCGTATGGATTATATTGAAAAATCATCAAAAGGTTTAGGATTACAGTAGCCAAAATTGAAAATAATTTACGACTAGATGATTAGCAGCCATATATAGATTTATGATCTTTCTGGACATTTTTCTCCTTTGAAAAATGTTCGGCAAATTCCTTAGCATCTGTGCACCTTTAAAGCTATAGCCGTTTTCACCCGACTTTGAGAGATACTGCAATTTCAAAATATAATTGCTAAACATAAAAGTTACAGCATGTTTACAGCACAACACGGTTACTGTTCAGCCACAATTTAACCAAACAAGCTCTTACTCTATTTATCCAATCTCTAGGGTCCTAATCGTATGAGCATTCGACCAATAAAAAAATCGTATGAGCAACGACATTGCTTTAACAAATTGGCCGAATGTCAAACTTATTTGAGTGATTTTTCTTTTTGTCTTTAAAAATCCAGGGCAATTAAATTCTAAACCTTTTTCATCGGGTGCATTTTAGCTTTTCCGGCGAGCTCATGGCCAAATTGGCAACATATGCGCCAATATACAATCGAGTGTTAAAAGGGTTGGAATTTGCGCAATTAAACTCTAATAGGTTTTTATAGGGTGCAATTTAGCTCTTCCACGATGGCCGAATTTGCTTACGTGGCGCGCCGAAATTCGGCGTGGCTGCTTTTTAATATTTTTTTAATCATGCATGGGCTGGCGTGGAGCTACATTAGAAAAAAGTCATTTGATTGCTTAAATAATTGGATCCGATGTTATTGGTTCCCACCTTGTTCTTTTGAATATGTATGGATTATACATGATTTCAAATGGCTTATTAGTTTTTTTTTTAAAATTTCAAATGACCAAATATCGAGAAAATATAACATATCTTTTTTTATATTACATTTTTTTATTTTTAAGGATTTTTTTATATCACAGCATAATGTGTTACATGGTCTTGATTATGTACAATTAGTTTAGTTTGTCTCGCAAAAAATAAATGTATTAGAAAATAATTTCTTAAAAATGATTTCTTGTATCATTGAAAATAATTAGTCGATATAAAATATTTTCTTTATCGAGAATAATTTATATATAAATATTTTCATGATTGATGAAAATATTTTTCATACGTTCGTTTTTATAAGCGAGACAAACAATCGTTTTTAGAAAAAAAAATTAAATTATTAGTTTTTCACGAAACAAAAAAGAGTTTTCGTCAGTTTACCGGATTGAAGGGACGAAACCACGTATTGTTAACTGCTTTGGTCTGTGTAATGGTATTGAAAACGTTACCACAACCGTCGAAGAGAGAGATGGCAATTCGGAAGAGAGAACCGGCGATGCTTGCTCTTTCGCTATTAGAATAGCACTTGGCGTACGAGTAATCTCATATTCACATTTGCTTCCTAAGGTTACACATTCCTGTTGGAATAATAAAATTTGGAATTGATATTCTAATATGTCTTGAAGGATTACATAATATCTATGGACCCTTTAGATAACTAGAACAATTAAAAACTATCTTGAAAACAAGCAACAATAAGTAAACATTAATTTCCTCGATAACAATTTAACATTAATTTCCTCGATAACAATTTTCAAGACTTCAAGTCTTTAAATAATAATTGCATGAATTCAATTTACGAGATGAGCTGAGATTACGGAAAGTCTTTTTTTTTTTAATTTCCAATAGCCTCCCTTAAACGAGCTCATCTTCACCATGCCGATCATTCTCTTGAGTTTAAGGAAGGAATCCATCTTCAACAGCTTAGTAAATATATCAGCCACTTGGTCTTTCGACTTGCAAAACTGTAACACAATCTCCTCGGACTTCACTAGATCTCGAATGAAATGATACTTTATATCAATGTGCTTGCTTCTTCCATGAAAGACTAAAGTCTTTGCAAGCACAATTGCTGACTTATTATCACAATTAATCATTGTCGGATGCTCCTACTTATCACGTAATTCAGCAAACACCAAACGTAGCCAAACTGCTTGAGTAGCACAATAAGCCGATGCTATGTATTCCGCTTCCGCACTAGACAAAGCAACCACCCATTGCTTCTTCAAGGACCAAGAAAAAATTCCATTTTCTAAAGAAAAAACATAATCGGAAGTACTTTTCCTTTCTCCGATATCACCTCCCCAATCACTATCTATATATCCCATAAGCTGAAAATCATTAGAAACAATGTAAAATATACCATCATTCACACTACCTTTAATGTACCGTAGAATTCTTTTAACTGCCTGCAAATGTGATTGTCTAGGAGTCTCTATAAATCTGATTACCATCCCAACACTATAAACAAGATCTGACTTAGTAGAAGTCAAATATCGTAGACTCCCGACTAACCTCTTGAAATATGTGGGATCAACTTCGGAGCCACTTCTATCTTTTGTCAACTTCAATCTTTCTTCCATTGGAGTGCTAATTGGTTTACAAGTAGACATCTTAAAACGCTCAAGAATATCCTTGGCATACTTTTGTTGACAATAAGTTTTATGCCAAGGTAGCAAGATTTGTTGATAGCGATGATGAGCATGACAATGCTCTTTTATTTATGTGATGCTGCGGTGGAAAACCAGAAGAACGTTTGGTACTTAGACACCGCATGTAGCAATCACATGTGCGATGAGAAGGAATTATTCTCAAAACTTGATGACACCTTTCGTTCGGAGGTGAGGTTCGGGAATAATGCCAAAGTTCCTATCATGGGAAAGGGGACAATTAAAATCAAGGTGAAGGATGGGTCGGTTCAAAGCATTTCCGATGTTCATTATGTTCCCAGTCTTCGAGAAAATCTCCTAAGCATGGGACAATTGTCCGAGCAAGGCTATCACATGACTATTAAGGATGAGCTTTGCACGATTCATGGCAAAGGAGGGTTGATTGCGAGGGTAAAAATGGCTCGAAATTGACTTTTTTCCTTTGTATATTAATTATGCTACCTCGTGTTTTAGTGCCTCGGTGCAAGATTCTTCATGGCTTTAGCACAAGCGGTTCGAGCATGTGAATTTTGATAGCTTGAAGCTATTGTCTCGAAAGAAGATGGTGCATGGACTACCCAAAATTTCTTCTCTGAAGGAGATATGTGAACCATGCATGTGTTATTGGAAAAAAGTGCAAAGATAGCTTCCCTTCGGGACAATCATGGAGAGCTTCAAAGCCGTTGGAGTTAGTGCACTCCGACCTCTGCAGACCGCTTGGTGAATCGTCAAATCGGGGGTGCAAGTATTTTGTTACCTTCATCGATGACTTTAGCCGAAAAACATGGGTTTATTTCTTGAAGCACAAGTCCAACGCCATTGATGCTTTCAAGGAGTTTAAAGCCTATGTAGAAAAACAAAGTGGGCACCAAATTCGGATTCTACGAACTGATCGTGGTACAGAATATTTGGTTGGTGATGGCTTCTTCAAACAGTGTGGCATCAAGCATCAATTGACAACACGGTATACTCTTCAACAGAACAGAGTAGCAGAGAGAAAAAACCACACTATTGTTGATATGGTTCGTACCATGCTTTGTTTCAAACAATTGCCTAAGCATTTTTGGGCGTAGACGGTTGCTTGTGCTGTTTACTTATTGAAATGGTGTCGTACTAAAGGTCTTGAGTTCAAGACTCCGGCAGAGGTGTGGAGTGGTCGAACCCCTTTAGTTCAGCATCTTCGTGTGTTCGGGTGTATTGCTTATGCCCACGTGCCAAATGAGTTTCGTAAGAAGCTTGATGAGAAGAGTGAGAAGTGCATCTTCCTTGGTTACAGTAATGAGACCAAGGGTTATCGGTTGTATAATCCGATAACAAAGAAGGTCGTTATCAGTCGAGATATCACCTTTGATGAGGAAGGTGAGTGGACTTGGAGCACGGAGGAGAAGAAGCAATTTTACTTTGTCCTGGACGAGGAGAAGTCGGTTCAACCCGATTTAGATAGTCAATCTAAACTAATAGCGACATCGGTGCAACCTGATCCGGTAGTAGAGACTCGTAGGATTCTGCTGAAACGTCCTCACGTCCACAGCGAGAACGAGTTTTACAGGCTTGTTTGAAGGATTGTATTTTATCCAATGATGATGATCCCTCTGATAAAGAAATTATTAATTTTACTCTCTTTGTAGATTGTGATTCGACAAACTTTAAGAAGGCTTCCCAAGATGATAATTGGATTCGTGCTATGAATGATGAAATATATGCGATTGAGAAAAATGATACGTGGGAGCTCACTTCTCTTCCAGAAGGCAAGAAGTTCATTGGCATGAAATGGGTCTATAAGACCAAGTACAAGCCTAATGGTGATGTTGATCGGTTGAAGGCTCGTCTTGTAGTCGAGGGTTACAAACAAAAACCCGGGATTGACTATTTTGAGGTATTTGCTCCAGTTGCAAGAATGGATACTATTCGCATAATCTTTGCTTTAGCTACTCAAAGACATTGGAAAATATACCAAATAGATGTCAAGTCGGCATTTCTCAATGACGTACTTGAGGAGGAGGTGTATGTGGATCAACCCGAGAGGTATGTCAAGAAAGGACAAGAGGGTTTCGTCTACAAATTGAAGAAAGCTCTTTACGGTCTCAAGCAAGCACCACGAGCATGGTATACCAGAATTAATTCTTATTTCATGAATCATGATTTTAACCGATGTCCTTATGAGCATGCTTTATATGTGAAGATTGGCTTGAACGGCGAGATGCTCATTGTTTGCCTATATGTTGATGATCTCATATTCATCGGGAATTGTCAAGAGATGATTTATGACTTTAAGGAGACTGTTAAATATGTCTTGAATTTTATGTACTTGGTCTGGTTCATGACCCGACCCCACATATATTTTTGTGTGACTCAAAATTGGAGAGAAATTGAGATTTGATTCGTGACGCGGGAAATTAGGCTGATAGGCCCAACCCATAGCAAGCGAACCAATCTCCATGGCGGACCGCCCAAACTGGAGCAAGTGAACCAATGTCTTGGGGGGTTCGGGGGCTATGCCCCCGAGGAAAATTTTTGGGAGCCCTATTTATACTGCGGCTAGGCTTTCTCATTGATGTACAGAAAGAATTTTGTTTACAGAGAGTTTTGTGAGTTGTGAGCTTTAGTCGTTGTTTCGACTTCTGAAAACTGTACTCTCTTTTATTATAGTGGAATCTTGTCTTGCCTCGCCCGTGGACGTAGATCACCTTGGTGATCGAACCACATAAATTCTTGCGTTATGTATTTGGTTTTCCGCGTCTGTTTTCTAAGAGAGACCATGACTTGTGAGTTTGAGAAAATAATACATAAGACCCATGTCCGCTATCTTAAACTCACAAGTCATGGCCTCCTTGAAGTCATAAATCATCTCTTGACAATTTCCGGTGAATATGAGATCATCAACATATAGGCAAACAATGAGCATCTCACCATTCAAGCCAATCTTCACATATAAAACATGCTCATAAGGAAATCGGTTAAAATCATGATTCATGAAATAAGAATCAATTCTGGTATACCATACTCACGATGCTTGCTTGAGATCGTAAAGAGCTTTGTTCAATTTGTAGACAAAACCCTCTTGTCCTTTCTTGACATACCCCTCGGGTTGACAAGAGCCAATGTCCATGAGAAATAATTGGAAATGGACCTCGACTTTTCAATTTGAAGGAGCTCGAATTGTCAACGAAGAGTCTGAAGCCGAACCTTTTGGACTTTCTCAACGCCTTTGTATATTTTGATGAGAGAGTCCCAAGCTTCTTTTGCCGTTTTCGAATTCGTCACTTTTTCAAAGATTGACGAATCTATCGCTTAACATATGTAAAAGAGAGCCTTAGGATCTTTCTTGCGATTTTCTTTTATCGTCCTTTTCTCCTCTATTGTCAAATCCGTCGGCGTTTCTGGCCTACGAATCCTTCTTCCACAATCTCAATCAGCTCCTGAAACCCGAATAGCACCACCATCTAGATCTTCCAATGCTCAAAATTCTTCCCATCGAACCTTGGGAGTTGAGGTTGGATCGTCCCGGCACCATTCACAAAGGCCATATGACACGAGATTTTCTAAGCCGAATTCACAAAACTCAGCCAAAACTGGCTTTGATACCAAATGTTGGAATAATAAAATTTGAAATTGATATTCTAATATGTCTTGAAGGATTACATAATATCTATAGATCCTTTAGATAACTAGAATAATTAAAAACTATCTTAAAACAAGCAACAATAAGTAAACATTAATTTTCTCGATAACAATTTCCAAGACTCCAAGTCTCTAAATAATAATTATAAGAATCCAATTCACGAGATGAGCTTGGATTACGAAAAGTCTTTTTTTTATTTCCAACAATTCCCCACAGGCATTGCCGATTGCCGATGGTGTAGAGTCGCCTGCAAATTTGAAGGACTTGAGTTCGATCTCCGACCCGAATCATGGTAAAGTAGGAACAAGAAAAGAAGAAAAAGAAACCCCTCGTTGTCATTTATCATCTACGTAGAGCTCATGATGTACTGGAAGATCTTTGTGTGCGACTTACACAATGACTTTTATATACTTTCCATGAGAATTTCTCTCAACAATATGACTTGCACATTGCAAAAACTGCATGGGGGGAATGCTTGAGGCAACATTTAGCTTTCTAAAGCTGTGCATTAGAGACTTGTTGGTGCAGCAACTGTTCATCCGAATGAACTTATCTGACTGAAGATAGATTTCTCATTAGTACTGGGCGCCCTAAATTGCAAGCGTGGTTTTCCTCTGCTGTTGTTATCTTATCGTCCGTTAATTTTGTATGCTTTTCTTTGTAGATTTCTTTACAAAAAGATGGGAAATAAGCTGGATTTTTGTGTTTGTATCAAACTGTATTGGCACTTTATAAATGAAAGCAAAGGCCACCATTGCATACAAATAAAGCCGCACATTTTGATCTCTTTCTATAAGTTCTGTTTGAGTTTTATTTCCTTATATTGGTGGCATGTTGTAGATTCACTTTATTATTCTAATTAATCGTCAAAGTAAGGTCAGGTTGACAAAATGGTACTCGCCATATTCGCAGAAGGAACGGACTAAGGTATTATCCTCATTCCGAGACATGGTTTCTTTCAACCTCATCAGGAACTCTCATTGGATTGATAAGATTTTTGAGCGCCATAGTAAATTGATTGTTTGCTGAAAATTGAAACTGTTCGAGTTCTTGTTTGTTAATGCTCTGTTGAGATATTAGTCATCTGCACCTGGTTTTAATAATATGAAGTCTGACGTCTCTCTGTGAATGGGAATACAATCTGAGAAGGTCATCCGAGAAATCAGTGGGTTAATCCTTCATAGAGACGATAAGCTGTGCAATTTCTTGGAGTGGAGAGGTTTAAAGGTTGTCTACAGAAGGTATCGTGAGAAAGTTAATTGACTCATTCCGTGGTGCTTTGTCGTCTTTGATCAAGTTCATTGCAATCATGTTGTGCAGATACGAGGGACTCTTTTTTTGCATGTGCATTGATCCTGACGATAAAGAACTGGAGACTCTTGAAGTAATTCATCAATATGTGGAGATTTTGGACCTGTACTTTGGCAACGTGAGGGAACAGCTGTACCTTTTTAAGCCAGTAGATACTAATTTGTCCATACGAAATGTCCTTGATTTTACCTTAATTTCCCTCACTACTTGTGGGTTTGTGAGGTGGACATCATATTTAACTTTCATAAGGTACTTATGCTTTTACAGTTGCACAAATTTTGTAGTTGTCTGCGATGGTAAACAATATTGAGAAATGCTTATTGCTGTGGACATTTGAGGCCTACTATATCTTGGATGAGCTTGTGATAGCTGGTGAAGTTCAAGAGTCCAACAGGATGACAATTTTATGGCGGGTATTAGCGCAGGTCTCTCTCTCTCTCTCTCTCGACACAGAGTTAATGAAGTTGGATATGCACATATTCGTGTTTTTGATGCGTTAAGTGCTGAACATCTTTTGCTTGTTATCTTTGCTAACGTGAGACTTTGCTATCTGATCATAGGAGTCTCTTGTGGAGGCTGCAAAAGAAGAGGTAAGTTCAATAAGCAACATAATCTCCCAAGCCACAAAATGACAGCCATCAGATAACTGGCAAATTCTATCTTTCCTCCAGTTTTGCTCCCAAGCCACCAAGTTGGATACGGTATGCTTGCTGCTGTATTTTGTATCCCTTTCTTTGCGTCATCGTGTTTCCTATTCATTGAATTTGAAGTATTCTTTATGTAACACTAAAGTTTGTGACTTTCAGCAATTTAAGTTCAGTTTTGGCTTTGGATGTGCTGTATTTGTGGTAATAGTTCAGTCGCATTCCATCACACCTTAAATATCTTCACGTATGCCTACTGAGGGTTTTTTTCCCTGCAAGACATATCGCAACGAAATACAGTTTGTCTGGGAATGATGTTTCTCAAACTTAAGTTGTTCCTTAAAGATTATTAGGATGTTTTCTCTTAATGCTTTTACCAGGATGGGCTAACCTAATAAAATCACGGCTTGCACGCCGTATTGCCAGATGCAGGTCCCAGGTGAGTTTATGTCATGTTAGTTAAATTTGAAACGCCCGATAACTAGTTTCCCGAAAGAACGCCCTTTCTCTTGTGTGAACCTGTGGTGTTTAAACAGGCGACTGGAATCTTGCTTGTTCTGATAGCTTTACACAGTGAAGTGATAGACGCGGTCGGTATTGTATGCCCATGCATCATGTTCTCGTCTTAGCTGGAGTTTTTTTTTTATTTTCTTTCATTTTTTTTATTGGTTTGCCTCTTTGTTTGTCTAATTTTTAGACCAGTTTATAGACTAATTCCTTAATCAGTTTTTGTGAATCTAACATTATTCGAATAGGAAGAGAGTACATAAAGCAGAGTAAAATTTGAAAAACTGCAAGAAAGCAGAAACAGCATGAGGCATGTACTGGGAGACAAAAGCAAAACCCATCATTGTACAAGAAAAGGAAGCATTCACGAAGTCACTTTGGACAATGAGAGACCTCTATGACCATTACCCATCTCCTCAAAAGGAGCAATGGACTTGCCCCCTCTCTTTTGCTGTAGCAAGAATACAAACTGAGAATATGAACACGACTTCCTTAGAGAAAGAGAAAAGAAAGTGAAGGTGGTGGGAAAAAGAAAGGTTATAGATTAATGAGAAGATGGGATCCTGTGTGCTAATAAAGCCGCTCTTTACAGTCATACCACCATCTCCACCTGTCACCAAAGAGGACCAACAATGTATATTCTTCAGACCATGCCCAAGAAAAAGCAAGAAAGGACATAGAGATAGAATGAGAAGTACTTTTACCATATTATATTCAAATTTATATGTTTTCAGTGATGCACTGACTATATTGTATGCACCCAAACGAATTCAATGATGTTATCTCACTGAAAGTCTAGCCAGCTTTTGTCAAAAAGGAACAAAAGTTAAAAAACAGAGAGACTTTCTTTTGGGGGTAACTGGGTTCAAAACACCTTCCTTTATCATGTGAGGATAATTAATTGGTCTGACAAAGATATTGTCAAAATATCATGTAGCTCCACAGAAGTCTGTCACTCTCTAATTATGCTTTGGTTTCTCAAGCTTACTAACTTGCTTTTTTAGTTAAGCAAGTAATTATCTAATTCTAGAGACCTAATAATATATAACATGCTTATAAAATCGATTAAGCAGCATTGTCTATAATAAAGAAAAGGGGGGCAATAATCAAGATAGTGGGCTTAATTTACTAACCAATAGTAGTCCCACCGGGGCCGGACTTTGCTCATCCGGTTCTCGCCATATGGGTGGTCGGTGTCTGCCCTTTTCGTGTTCCGGAAGGCGCAGCAGCCAATGGAATAGATGCAGATGAGAAGCACCAGCATGACGATGCTGAGGACAGCAAGCTTGTGCCAGGTCTGCCTCATTTCCTCAAGAACCCCGGCTTTGCACGAGTCGCAGTCATAGCACAGGATGGTTGCAGCGTTGTTCCACCGATAGCAATCCGGGTCCTGAGCCACCGTTGTGGCCATATTGTAGTTGCATGATGTTGGTGGCTTGCAGCAACCAGACTATATATGTAATAAGTTAGTCATTTGTGATGTAAGTAGGTATAATCAAAGAAGGTCAAAAAATGTTTTGGTCATTCTTTCCCATAAACTCAGAGCTTAAGCGAAATGAGATATCTTGCTAGTATTTAGTATGTATGTATGTATGTATGTATGTATGGCCCTTATCATGATTTTGAGCTAAAAAAAGTAGAGGAATGTGCGAAATTAATGATGCCTCTTGATCAGCTTCAACTAGGAGAAAAATTTCATCCTGGGACACAACTTTTCCTGTGACTCTGTTTTCCTAGAAAGTTATTTTCCTACCATATCCTGGATTTATCAGAACATCCTTTTATTTTTTTGGCAATTTAGAGAAAGAAAATCTCATACTCCTACCAAAACGAGGCACCAAAACATGAACTCATAAATTAGATACTAAGTGAATGTGACAAAACAAAGAAAATACTGGAAAGAACATTAAGGAAGAAAAATGAAAACAAGTTTAATGAAAACCTTGTATGCTCCATAGACATGCAAGAAGTTTTTTATTGAGCTTTTTAATTTCCAACTTTTTTGTCTTAATAATTTTTTTTTCTCTTCCAGGATTGAACTGACTAATTGTTCAATGGCTTTGTCGTTTGAATGAACTATCAACATGGAAAGTTGGCCACTGAAAATTTAAACTTAGGGATAACAATTCCATTGATACTATTGAACTTGTAAGTCCCATCCCATGGCTCTTTGAAAACTTCCATAGCCATGCCAAACATCTTGCATCATTGATTTTCTAGGAAAAATTAGTCAAAGCCTGGAAAAGAAACTCCAGAAGAAGAGAACAACTTCATTTACCTGGACAGGGCTCATGTCCTTCTGCAGATAATCAAGAGGAGTCCAATTCTGAATCTTGGCACAAGTCTTGGACCCCAAGATACACTTTTTGATATCATTCCAACTATTTGGGTCCTTGACCCTATTCCTCAGCCACTCTGAGTAGTCCCCTAGCCGGTACTCATGGTAGTTCCTCGCCGGGACCTCCACGTTGCTGCCGCGGCCCGTGACGGCGAAGCCGAAGATGGTGAAGGCGGTGAGGGCTGCGATGAGGAGCAGCATGACGAAGAGGTAGAGCCAGAGCGCCCACGCAACACGAAAGCAGGCCCCGATGAAGCCAGCAAGGGAGACCACGAGGACGATGAAGCCAAGGACAAGCAGTGGCGTCTGGAGGAAGTTCTCACAGGTCGTGGTGTTCCTGGCCATCCACAGGCCAGCCCCGATGATGGGGATGGAGGCCAGGAGGGTTATGAGGTTGAGGAAGCCTATCACTGTGTTGCTGAACCTGTACATCTCTCCTCTCTCTCTCTCTCTCTCTCTCTCTCTCCGATGGAAGAGATCAAGAGAGGCTGTGCTTCTTCAGCTTTAGCTTTAATGAACGACAACATATTCGAGGTACATTTAATAATAAACAGGACATATCTTAGTCCAGCAATCTTTTTCTGATTTATCTCTGTATCATGTATTTTTGAAATGGAATAAGTACCACATGTTATTAAGATAAGAGTAGATTAAGACCATGCAATTAGCTAGACTATGCAATTAGCTAGAGTGTGTACCTTGTCAAACTGCTTTTAGATTTTTTATTCACTCGCTTTCTGTTGCTGCATCCTCTTTGTTTCTGATCAAAAGCCTTTAAAGATATGTTCATCTGCCTTTCGTCCGTTTGCTTTTTTGCCTTGGCTTAGGGTTATTCAGTGCACTTTCTGGCGTAAAGTGTGTGATGACTCGATCGCACTACTTGGGCACTAAGCATCTCCGTCTGATGAAGGCTTACCCCAGTGATCAAACCTAAATCAATCAAAGTTGGTGTTCATTTTCGGATTAAATGACTATGATTCATCTTGAACCAGCTCAACAAAGTAAGAACTTTAGGTTGCCCCAAACCCTTATCGGGTTAGTTCGCGATGATGACCCAAGTACATAACCCGTGAGATAGCTTCATTTATTATGACCTTATATAGCTTCATTTATTATGACCTCATTATCTATGTCTTTTTACCTTCGAAAGATCAAATCAAGCTCCCGAAAACTATGGTCTAGATATGTCCAATTAGAGTATGCCAATCACATACATTGGATCTAAAAGAGACCCTGCCAAAAGCCTAAACGTAACCGGCTCATGAACTTGGCGAGTGTTTCATAAACCTTCTTCAGATAGCCGGATTTCCACGCTCGTACTCCATCATCTCTAGGACTCAAGTACCCTTTTGGCTGCTTTGTCTTGGGTTCAAGTCATAACGTTAATCGCTCAACTTTATTAGGGAACTATTAGTACACACCATCAACCCTGTGGGCTCTCTCTGGATTGGGAGGGAAGGCATTGCTGGTGCTAAATGCATTTGACCAAGGCAAGCAAAGCATAAAACATGCAATTTGGGGAATTTTGGCGATCGGAGTTGCTTTTGTCTTTGTGAAGGGCCCACTTCTTTTGCTTCTTTCCTAGGCAATATGGGAACAAGAATCGAGTTCATTTTTCTAGTGGGGATAGAATACTTATATTCTCTTCTCGATTGGCTCCCAAAATATTCTTTGTTTTCACCTAGAGCGTTGTTGTCTTTTTCTTGACCCTCAATGTCAGTTGTCATTGGGTTAAGGAAGCAAACCCTTTTGTTGCTTTTTATTTTATATTTATTATTTGTATATTATCCCCATTACGTCTTCTTGTTCATTAGGGCTAATTAAGGGCGCAAGATTTGGAAAATTGGGCTTGGTTAAGAGTTGGGATAATTATCAAAAAAGTTCTAAATTTATTGCACCATTATTAATTCATTCTCAAACCTTTTAATTATGTCAATTGAGTTATAAACATTTTCACATCTTACCAATTGAGTCCATTCGGCCAATTTTGACCGGAAATCGCTGACGTGAATGCCGACCATCCTATGTGGTACGACCAGCACTAATGTGAACAAATTTTTAAAATTTTTCCTGTTTTTTCTTTTTCTTATTTTTTTTCCTTTTTTACCTTTTTTTTTACTGTGGTCGATGAGGGTCACTCGACCCTCGCTCGCCGCTTGGCAGCCGGCGAGGGACCTACAACCCTCACTAGCCATAGTAAAAACAAAAAGAGAAGACAGAAAAGAGAAGAAAAGAAAAAAATGAAAAAGAAAAAATGGGATAAAATAATAAAATTCAAAAAATATGTAAAAATTATTCACATCAACGCCGACCGTATCACGTACGTTAGCTAGGGTCTATGTTAGTGATTTTTAGCTAAATTGGCCGGATTGACTTAATTGGCAAAATGTAAAAAGATTTAAAACTAAATTGGCATAAATGCAAAAAGTCGATTAAATTGACAAAATCGAAAAGTTGATGACTAAATTGATAAAAATGTAATAGGTTTAGGACTTTGGGGATGATTTTTCAGGTAAAATTTACTCCTAAAAGAGTTGGATGTCATATCGTTTTGGTTCTTTTGGGGGTGGGGTGGGATAATTAATAATTTAATTGGAAAAAGTGAGTTTTGGTCTCTTATAATTGATTTGGATGTAACAAGGGAACTTGAAAAGAAAGAAAGAAGTATTCTGATTAATTTCACGTTGGATTTATCGAAGGATTTGCAAGGAATCCTAATTGTAATTGGACATCTTTTTTTTTTACCAAAAACAAATGGACAAGATTTGATTGACGCATAGAAAAGAGAAAAGAAATAAGTTATTTCAAATATAAAAAACCAACATAATCTATTAACTTGAAAGTTATAAATTTTTATTTTTCAAATCGAAAATATAACAGAGATTCTCCTATTTTTAAGGATATAACAAATGTTTATAGAACTTTCTCACTCGCCAACAGTAAATAAATAAGTAGAATAAAAGCGCTTGGAATGATTTTTTCATTTTGTTGAACGATTACATGAAATAAACTGACTTCTCCACCGAAAACTTCTACGCAGAAAAATATTTATAGTCTCCTGTCCACGTAATCATTAATAGAATAAATAACTCAAAATATATTGGATCACTTGGTAAAAAGTGTAGGAACAGAGGTAAATATAATGTTTATTCACTTTAATGTTGAAACGTAAATAACATTTCTCATTAGATAAAATAAGAAGTACAATATTATAAATGTAGAGCATTGCTATTAGCGAAGAGAGGATAATTTTCCTTTAAAAACATATAATTTATTTCATTTTTCATAAAAAAAATTATAGTTTAGTTTACATCATTAAATTTTAATCTTTTTAATCATTAGTTTTCTTGAATTCTTTCAAATTAAGTAAATCTCCTTATTCAGTTCCGTTTGTTCACTTGATTACTTAAATAATATATGCCTCAAATTATCAATTATTTCTGTAGTAACATGCAATTTTTTTATTATTTTGATTTTTTTCATTTTTTCTTTCTTTAAATTAGGTAAATTATTTGTTAGGAGGAATTTATTTACACAATGAAGAAGGTACTCATTTTGTTCAGCTTCATATTAAATGGATAATTTCTACCGTTAGTTCTATTCAAAATCCATGCAGGCTACGTTTAGTCGTATGAATTTCTACTTAGGATAGGACTAGATATGAAATCCAAAGGATTTGCTATATTATATCTACTATTTGGTAAATCACACTAATAAAGCTACATATTTTCACATCTTATCATATCAATTATTTGCTATGAATGTCATATTAGTGTAAATGAACCTAAAAATTGCACAAATTGAGATAATAAAAATCTCTCATAACACCCTTACCTAATTCATTTGTATTTGCTTATTTTTTATTATTTTTACCTCTCTTTTTTTAATTCTTTTCTTTTTTATTTTTTTCCCCTTCCATCATTCTCTAAGAAAATTTTAGTAAATAGTAAATTATACTAATATACCTAAAATATGTAATAAATATAAATACTAAATGTATTTATTTATATATATGAAATTTATATCATAAGATAGAAAGAAATTTAAATACATAACTAAAATAAGAATAAGTAAAAAGAAATTATTATTATTATTTTTTGTTATTTCTATTTTTATATCAAAATTCAAATATTATTTATATTCAAATGTTATTTTAATTTTATAAATATAACAATTTTTTTATTCGAGAAAAATAACTTTTATATTATGTATATTAGAAATCTTATCCACATTTATCCAACCTTTTCCATGGGATAATTATATCCGGGCTATATCTCTTCTATATCCGATTTTATCCTATCTTGAATAAGCACCAAACAAGGGATAAGATAAAATTTTATCCCGACTACTAAACGTAGCCTCGCAGTATTCACCATGACAATATATGTTCCTCTTTTCTCTTTAATTTTAAATTATATGTAGAACTTTTTTATCATAAGTAATAGGATTAATATCATGAAAAACCTTAAATTGGTATATTTGTGATCAATTTACCCCAAACAAATTTTTTGCCATTTAAAAGCTCCAAACAAGTACATTTGTGATAAATTTACCCGAACTAATTTTTTAACTACCAAAAATCTCAAACTGATACATTTGTGACAAATTTATCCCAATGACAAACGAAGGGTAAAACCCCAATTTGGTATACCTGTAAACTACCACGTGTCACCTAACTCAGCAATTTGACGGTAAAATTAAACGAAAACTAATGAAAAATAAATTTATCATAAGTGTACTGATTTGGGGTAAATTTGTTATAGATATACCAATTTAAGGTTTTTTGTAGTGTTAACCCTAAATAATACTCATAGAAACCATTTTAAAATCCATTCAAGATATTTTATTCTCATCTATTTATTCAAATTTAAAATTAATGAAGGTGAAGGTTGAGGAATGACGAATCGGCTCAAACTAATCTGTAGAAACCCATATCATATGCCATACACAGACACAAATATTCACACTAAGGACCCATTTGTATTAAAAAAGAAAACTATTATGAGGATATCGTTTTCCGATTTTTGCAATGTTTGAACAACGATAAATTCCGGAAGACGTTTTTCATTTATCGAAAACGACAAGCTTAGATTGGAGGAGACCAACTTTCTCTCCAGGCAATAAGGAAAATAATTTCCCTAAACTGCCAAATGAATGAAAATTGACAGTTTTCCTTTAGAACAATTTTCATGAAAAATATGTTTTATATTATGAAGTTTTGAGTAAAACAAGCAGACCTTCACATTATATTCAAAAAAATAACCCATACTACTCATATTATTCACGTGAAAGATATGGTTTTCTTTTCACTTGAAGATATCAGTCAGACAACAAACTTTTACCGACTGACAAAGAAACCAGTATTCTCAGATTTGAATACAAGACCAAAAATCAAAGTAAAAACAATGTTATCGCATTGTATGTTCTTCACACGAAGAGTCGGTTTACGGTAACTTCAATCCCAGCAAACTTCAATGATTTTGCAGCGGGCCGATGCAGATTGCAGACAATCCTTAGTATGTTGAAGGCAACTCGAACCTACACAGCGGGCAAGTCCTGCTCTTCTTGAGCCACTTCGCGATGCATTCTCGGTGAAAAAACATGGCAACAAGGCATGGAGCTCCCCTTCGAACCCGCAAGAATGCCGTCGCCGCAGATCGCACAATCCGTGCTTCCTTCCGTCACTTCAACCTCTGTCAATCCCTTCAACCACGGCCCGATCATGGCTACTTCCTCTTCATCCTCGCTGGTGCCCATATCCTCGCCCTCGTCGAAGGCCACCGTGAGCCCCTCATCCTCGCCGGCGTCTATATCCTCGCCCTCATCGTAGGCCTCGTCCTCGCTGGGGCCTACACCCTCGACCTCGTCATAGGCCATAGCGAGTTGCCCCTCCTCACTCGACGTCAGCTCCGGGTGAATGGAGGGGTCGGCGCACGAAATAGAGACCCTCATCGGCAGAACATTTGCGTCCCTATTGCGCTCGTCCCTCGCCATGGACGCCGCTCCGCGCAGTACTGTCCGTACCATGAACTCGTGGCGGGGGCTGTACATCACGCCCACACTCGTCAACATATACCGCACGAACCACTCCTCTTCGGCATCTGGCGACAGCTGATCGGCGTCGATCCGGAACTCGTATCTCTCTTCGCGGGAGACGTTGGGCATCAAACGATCTCCTTGGCAATCCGACGGCACGCTGGGAGGCTCGGCCAAGTACACGAACTTGACGTGGACTTCTATGTAGAACACACGCCGGTCCGACGCTTCGAGCAGGCCGTAATCTGGGATTTGACGGGCGACGCAGCGGGGCTCCAGCATGCCGAAATCCATGCTTTTCGGAGGAAATTCAGGAGAGATGCAGCAAGTCCGAAAGGGCCAGGCGTACACCCTAACGAGTTTCTATGGAAACTGGCAGAAAATATCTCCCAAGAATAAGATGCGCAAGGTATGAAACTAGAATAGGAAACAAACGCCAGACATGCCTTTGTACACGTCGCGGAAGACCGCGTTTAAGTAGGATTTGCTTAAACTTTCCTATTTTGACTACTCCGTGTAGGTAAGTTATTAGGAAATTTTTTCTTTATAAAATTTTTATCAGCAAATCTAATTGTAGAGTTTTCAAATTTGTAAATAAGTTTGACAAAAAAAAAAGGGATAACATCATGAAAAACCCAAATTGGTATACATGTGATAAATTTGCCTCGAACTAATTTTTTTACCACAAAAAATCCAAAACTAGTACATTTGTGATAAATTTACCTCGAACTAGTTTTTTGACCACTAAAAATCTTAAACCGATATGCTTGTGACAAATTTACCTTCCGTTAAATTGGATCGATATCACGAAAAATCACGAATTGGTAAATTTGTGATAAATGGAGGTGTAGAACCCCAAACTAGTACACCTGTCAATTGTCACGTGTTATCCAACTTATAAATTTGACGGAAAAATTTAACTGAAACTAATTGAGAGTAAATTTATCACAAGTATATCAGTTTGGGGTTTCTGATGGCATTAATTTGGGGTAAATTTTTTACTGGTGTACCCGTTTGAAATTTTTCGTAGTATTACCTCAAAAAAATTTGTAAATGAGTTGTCTCTCTCTCTTAATTTGTCTTTTGTTTTTTCTCTGGTTTGTATTCGCACAAAATGTAGTTCGGAAAGTGCCTCGAGGTACTTCATAAGTAGACTTGTCAAATGGGTGGGTCGGGTCGGGTTTGGGTCGGGTCATAAAT
Source organism: Syzygium jambos (assembly GCA_031216235.1). NCBI lineage: Eukaryota > Viridiplantae > Streptophyta > Magnoliopsida > Myrtales > Myrtaceae > Syzygium > Syzygium jambos. The sequence continues at coordinate 5,718,693 of CM062229.1, read as the reverse complement.
GGTCCGACCCAAATTGACCCATTAACCCGTTTATGACCCATTTATGCGCAATGCAATTTTGTTGACCCATACCCGACCCATACCCGATTAGACTCATATTGCTAAAATACTTCCATATTTTATTAAATATAAGAAAATTCATACCCAAGCTGAAATGACAGTGCGGAATGAGTGACTGCAAGATTGAGTGAGGGTGAGAGAAATGCGTTGAGTTTAAATCAGTTGTAAACTCATTTATGACCCATTTACGACCCATTTATGACCCATTTAACACTAATATAAGACTTCTACCCATTTATGACCTATTTACTAAATATAACTAACCTATTTATGACCCATTTACTAATATATGGGTTAAGAAATGGGTTTATGACCCATTTTGACAGGTCTATTCATAAGCAACTAATCAAAGAGATGTTATTATGTCTTTCATTGATTTTTCTCGTATTATGAATGGTCGGCACTTTTAAAATTCGAATATCTTCTAATCAAGTCTGTTTAGCTAGTGTACATGGAGCATGTTAAATATGATATTATAAATAATTACTCTTAGGTAATAATAAGTGGACTGATTTCATATGTTTAATTCTAATACCATGGAGCATTTGAACCTTCCGACATTATTAACTAGTATCCACGGATGACCGAAACCATGCCCACACATGCATCGAGTAATGCTCCTCCCGTGAAGTGTCAATACGTGACCTTCAAGATTATTTGATCATGTTGTCATCTGAGCACATGATTTGCGGCACTATTGAAAGTACTATACCATTGCAAAATTTATTTAATTAACTTACCTTAATTATAATAAAACGTTACTTAGGAAGGGTCAAACTTATAATTTGGAAGGAATCGGATAACTGCAATCCGTATCGCTCTTAACCTTTTCAAATTTGAATTTAAATCTTACTCCGCCTTTTTAATTTTCTACAGTTGACTATGTACTTCATCAAATCGCTAGAAAACTCTAATCATCCTAAAACTAGAACCCATTTACACAAGATGTGCACGCACACGTAAATATTCGTATTTTATTTTAATAATGTTTTCTTTCAATTCGGCTTTTTCAGCAATCAATAACTTCGTCTTAAATTCGCAAAACATTGATATTGGAGATAAATAAAATGAGGGTACTGATGGTATTAATCCATTTAAATAATTAAACAGACAAATTTGATAAACCGGTGATTACTTGAGTTTGCTTTCCCCCCTCAATTTATCTTCAATCTTTGATCTTCAATCTTCCACCAGACGCCAATGGATTTGGGTCAATCGACCTTTCACAGTCATAATCACAACCAATCGAACTCCGGCGACCTCCTCAAGAGCACCGAGATCTTGCCCAGGCTGCCAGGTCGACCTTCAACCACGAGTTGGACGAGGTCGACTAGGCCAGGGTCCGTCACACTGCTTTCTATTGCGGCAAGCTTGATTCATTTACGACGTTGAACGACACAAAAGACTGTAAAAAGACAAACTTGAAGGGCTCGCTATAGGGGGGGTAAATTTGGATAAAGAATGCCACTTTGGAAACTTTCGTGAGAGGACATAATGTTTGGTCCACGAGCTCGCCTGGGCCAGTCGAAAAAAATTGGGCTAAGGGGCAACGTTGGGCAGGCTTGAATGGTAGAAGGCCTTTAGTTCTTTCCTCCTCTTCTTCAGATCTCTTTCGTTTTTTCCCCTTTTCTTCACGAATCTTAAAAGCTTCATTATGATGGACAAAAGTCAACTTGTTTTGTTTCAAATCTTACTACTCGCCATTATACAGCAAAATTCTATACAATAATCAATTAAAGTCATGGCTATTGCCAGGTTAACACATTTCTCTCTTTTTTTTCTTCTGTCTTTTTCAATTAAATAAACTAAAACTGTGGTCCCTGTTAATCAAACTCACATAGAAATTCATCGGCCAAAGTTGTCATCATGATGACCTTATTATCGGCTCTTCCAACATACGAGATACTACACGTTATAATTATACATTGGGAAAAGACCACCAAAAACTTCAAACTATGTTACTTGTGATAAATTTACCCTGAACTTTTTTTGTGATATAAAAAACTCAAAACTATGTCATTTGTAACACATTTACCTCATAATACTTTCTCCTAGGGCATTTTTGTCTTTTTCCTTTTTGTCCTTTTTTTTTTCTTTCTTCTTCTCTCATCCCTCCGCCATGGCCAGCGGAGGGAAGTCGGCGAGGGCCACCCTTGCCAGCGTTGGGATTAGGCAAGGGCAACCCTCACCTGGGCGAGCGAGGGCCATCCTCACCGGCGTTGGGGTTGGGCAAGGGCTGCCCTCGCTCGCCCTCGCCAAATCCAGCAAGGGCAGCCCTCGCCCAATCCCAATGCCAACGCCAGTGAGGGCAGCCCTCACCAGCTTCCCTCCGCCAGCCATGGCGAAAGGAAAGAGAGAAGAAGAAAGAAAAATAAAAAGGAAAAAGACGAAAATGCTTTAGGAGAAAGTATTATGAGGTAAATGTGTCACAAATGGTATAGTTTGAGATTTTTTGTATCACAAAAAAAAATTCGAGCTAAATTTGTTACAAATGACATAGTTTGAGGTTTTTTATGATTTTTTCCCTTATACTTTTTAGGGATAATGACACAAACAGTCCCTAAACTTTGGCTCAATATGCAATTTGATCCCTGAACTTTTAATTTGTTAAATGTAGTCCCCGAACTTTAACCCAGTGTTCAATATGGTCCCTGAACTTTCAATTTGTTCAACTTGGTCCCTAAAATTTTAGTAAATGTTCAATTTAGTCCCTGAAATATTTGAAAATATACAATATAGTCCTTGAACTTGAATTAATGGAAGGATTACATTGAACATATTTATAAAGTTCAAGGACTATATTAAATATGTACCAAAAGTTTAGAGATTACATTGAACAAATTGAAAGTTCAGGGACCATATTGAACATTGAGTTAAAATTCATGAACTATATTGAACAAATTAAAATTTTAGGGATCAAATTACACATTAAGTTAAAATTTAGGGACTGCTTGTGTCATTTTTCCTATTTTTCACAACAATTACGACGGCATATCATAGTGTTCGTAAGAAAATTGACATATCTCGAGATACAACTGCCCAGATTTCGAGACTCGAGTTAAATCATCGATTTCCTCTTCAAAAAAGCCAACTATCTTCATAGGAAAAAACGAAAACTGTATTACAAAAAAGAATCAATGGTGTTGCTCGATAATAAAAAGATTCATGCCGGCCACCATACTTGAAATTCCATAGCTGTCGTTCGTGCTTTTGACTTTTCATAACGCCCCACGTTTTCTCACCTCCTAATAATGATGGTTCCAGAAAGCGTCCATATACGGAAACCGCAAGAACTAGCGCAGAAGGAGAATAATTCAATACAAGAGTAAATATTACATGACAGAATTCTTCAACGACAAAACAGTCCTCGTTTCCTCGTTTTTATTGCATGAACAGCCGATCAGACAAAGAAAACAAGATCAGAAGGAGAGCCACAGCAGGGTTCAGATCAAAACACAAAGAATATCACCTTACAAATCAAGGATTTGACGAAACGGGACACCCACGGCCCATAAATCAACAGAACACATCGGCTGAAGCAGAAGGCCCCGCCACCTGAAGAGTGACTCGGTCCCACTCGACGGCACTGCTGCAGTGTCCGGTCTTAACCTCAACCAATTGTAATGGACTCGATACGCCGATGGAATTGTCCGCTATGCTTGGTTTCTTAGCAGCCACCGCCTTCAGCCGGTAACGCTCTGCCCTAGAGCCGATCACCTGTCCCAGGACAGAAGCTGCAATGGTGAAGGCCATGGCTGATTTTGGCATCAGTATGGATTTCCTGAGCATCGCTATAAATGGAACAGCAGCGTGGACGGCAGCAAACCATGAAGGAGAGAACTTTGTTGTGTGTTCTCTCCATATCCCAAGCGGAACATTAGCTGCCATGCCTAGGAGCCCGACCGCAAGGATTTTTGCAGGCAAAGGTTGAGGTCGGAGGTTCTTTGCGAGAGCAGTTCTTGCTATAGCTGCTCGGGCAGCGACAATTGCCGGAGGACACCTAAATTTCATGCCTGGGGGAGGCTGTAGAACTTTTGCCACGAGGGGAAGGACGTTGCTAACAGCTTGGTATGACTTTGCGATTGGACAATTCCCTGTTTGCAGCCAGTCATTGCCCATAGCCTCGTGCTTTGAATTTCCCTATAAACAAATTCATTTTATCTTGAGTCAACACAAATTCACCTCACATGCAAGGATAATATAATGGTTCCTCAATCACAACACAATCCAATCGATCTTGCACTTGCGGAGAAACTAGCAATATAGAGCTTCCCAACCAAAAAGACCCAAAGAACACGACATTGACACTGATGTACCTGTGAGGAAGAGTCTTTCTTGGATGAATTGGACTTCTTTTTCTGATTCTTCCATTTCTCAGAGAAGGCATCAAAGCCGAATGGCCCTCCAGGTCCAAAGGAAGAGAGACTGATTGTTGCTGCCTTTGCAGCCAACGGGTTAAACTGCGGTGGCGCAGGCTTTGTCTCGAGTTTCTCCAAGTGTGAGAATGACCTTCCAGAGAGTGGGACTACTCCGTCACGACCATGAAAAAGCCTGAATGCCATGTCAAAATTGGGGCCATCTTCAAAAATCGGACCTTTGGCTCCACGTACCTGCCCAGGAAAACAATTAACAATTTGCATTTTGGTAAATGGAAAAAATAAGAAAAAAGAGCTTGAGACATTAATACAAATCACTAGCAGAAAGCTTACAGGCATTGCAAAAGGCATCGCAGAGGCCAAAGAGAAGTTAGTAGGTTCATTAATGTTCCTCAAAAAGGGACATTTCAGGATGTCCATCTGAGAAGGTAAACAATCCTCGCTTTTGAAGAAAGAGTCCATCTTTATGGAATCAAAATAACCTGCACATACAAAGAATAGTGTGATCGACAACATCCTCGTGTTGACATGCAAATTGACATAAATAACTGATAAGTGACTTCAGATCTCGATATTACAATACAAGTAGCAAGATGGTGGTCAAATCAATGTAGAGCAAACAGCACAAGAAACATTTCAGCGACCCTGAAAACACTAGTGCAGAAGTTGAAAAGTAAGCATGCTCAAAGATTAGCACCACAGATAAGCCAAACTACAAGATGGGTATTTGCTGAATTCCCCAGAGTTTCACAACCAAATACAGTCACTCAAATAGATGGACAGATTGAAGCACACAGCAGCCAAATCCCAAGGAAGATCAGAGTTTAATACAAATACAAGCAAAGCACACACTGAGCGAACACTCTCCAGAAGTGTGATTGCCAATTGACAGGTATCTGTCACACTGATGTTCGGCAATTAGCACGGCTAAGGAGAAAAGGTACAAAATTCAATATGCAGCGTAAGGAAAGGAGCCGCATCATGTAGGCCAAGATGATATCTCATGCATAAATTCACATCTTTCCTAAGTAGTTTACAAGGCAGAAAGATGACCAATTTCCGCAAGGAAACTCCCTAATCGAAGATAGGCAACACTCAAACCGTGCTGTAGCTGCATAAACTCCCAACTTCAAAACTTTATCGGAGATTTCTGAGCTACGATCTACGTTAAATGACTGCCATCAAGTCGACCAACAGCTCTCTTCCAAACCATATCCGCACCCTATGTAAGAATCTACAGGATTCCACCAACGCTAAAGAAAATTTAATCCACTCGACATGGAACCCAGGTCTAGACAGCTTTACAAGGACACGAATTTCGTTGCAATCGCTTAAAAAGAAAAACAAAATCAACCAACGACCCACACGCGAAACAAAAAAAAAATGCTGCTAAGAACGCTTGACTACCTAATCACGATACATTCATCCCGTCGTAAAGGCAAGGACCTACGACCGTCAAGAGATCACCCGATTCAAAAACCCTAAAATCACCAAAAACCCGCCCAAATCATCCAACTTCAACGCCAAACCAAATAATCGATCAACAGACGAGAACTTCGAGATGCCACCGGTAAAAAATGAAACCTTTAACAAGAAATACGCACGCCCGACATTGCACACAGCTGAAATCGAGCAATTACAGCTAAACCATCATCCCCCTACCAACCAGGAGCACGCACGAACAGCAAAGATCAACACAGGACACACGCTCAGCTCGACGGCGGAGGGGGGCCGCCGCCCCGCCCCCCAAATTCAAGCCGCGCCCCGGACGAGCAATCGATCCCAAACGACCGACAGAAAGAAGAGAGACCCCCAAAAGGCTACACGCCACAGAGGACGCCGAACGCGAGAAAGCAAAACGTCGGTCCACAGGGGATTGCGCGGAGCAAAAACGACAAGGGCCCAGAAGAGCATGCAGGAGCAAAGGCAAACGAACCGGAGAACGAACAGGAAGAGCCAATTCGAGAAGAATCGCCTCGATCGGATCGAACCAGACGGGCCACGCACACTGGAGACGGAGAGAGAGAGAGAGCTATTAGGTGAGAACGGAAGAGGAAGAGGGGCGAGGGGAGAGAGAGATGCTCCTTGGTGTCTTGTGGTGGAGAGAGAGAGAAGAGGAGGAGGTGGGCAAAACGGCGACGTCGCGAGTGACGGCCACACGCCTCTTTGGAACGGCGACGTCGCGAGTGACGGCCACACGCCTCTTTGGACGTCGGTCCCCCCCCCCGCGTCGTGGAACGGGTGGTGGTTGGGAGGGGTGGGCGTGGGTGGGACCGGGTTTGGTTTTGCACCGGGTCAAAGAGGCGAGCCTTGTTGAACAGGTAGAAGTGCGGTGGCGTGATCAATGCGCTCTTTCTTTTTTTTTTTATGGGAAAATATCGGGCGCGCGCGCCACTCGTTGACTTCCACTTGGCGTCCTCGGGTTGGTTGGCCTGCCACGCGCGTCTTGATAAGGGATGGGGGTGGGGGATCGTCGGACGGGATGAGGGTTTTTCCTGGATCCGACGGCTCAAAAGTTTCCAAGGACGTGATATGTCTTCACGGCAGCATAGCACCGTGTCGTCATGGATGAGGTTTTTGCACATTTGGCTTTGTTATCGCTAGAATCCAGGGGAAGAATTTACCAACAATGTTATCAACGTATCGCGCGCGGATGCCAATTCCGCCGTAAAAAACTTTCAATCTCAAAATTCAATTCTAAAACTTTTGATAATTTGCTAATATAATCTTTCCGGAGAATCTTAATCGGAAATTACTGGCCGGAACGTCGTTCGCCCTACATGGCACGACCGATACTGATGTGAATAATTTTTATAATTTTTAATTTTGTTCATTTCGCTTTTTTTTTCTCTTTTTCCATTGTGACCAACAAGAGCCTATAAGCCATCACGACAACAATGACAGAAATATTAAAAAGAATCAAAAAAAATTACAAAAAATTGTTCGTGTTAGAACCAGCCGTGTTAGTGTTACGTAAGATAACCAACGTCCATGTCAACGATTTTCGGTCATTGATAAATCATCAAAAGATTCATAACTAAATTGATCAAATTAACAAGTTTAGAATTGAATTAACATCCGTACAATATATTTAGGATTTTGTAATTTTCCCCTAGATTCAACGCATGCCACGTGTATTTGGTAAATGAATTTGTGTGGCTTTTTTCGTTTTTAAAGATAGTAGGTAGTTATTAATTTTAGCAATTGAGAGAAGCTTCTAATGAAGAAAATAAAGATAAAAACAAGCCCATGCTTTTTCTACTCCACTTTTGGCTTCCTACACTCTTATTACCAACATTAGAGCATTTTGGGCATTTATTAACCATGCTTAATTAAAAAAAATGCATTCAAATTTTTAATGTGTCAACTGCCTATATCAGTAGAAGAATTGAGGGAAAATTACTAAATAAAATTCCTAAACATTTTAATTGTGCTAATTTTGTCTTAAATATTTTGGCAATTGGCCATTTTAGTCCTAAAACCTTTGAGGATTTGGTAATTTAGTCATTCCGGCTAATTTTAGTTGAAAATTGCTGATGTAGTCATCTAGTCAGCGACAACCATCTCACGTGGCACGCCTAACGCTGACGTGGACAATTTTTATTGTTTTTATTTTTGAAATTTTTCTTCATTTTTCTTTTTTTTCCTTTTCTTTTCTTTTTCGTTTTTTATCTTTTTCCCTCCGACCCTCACCGGTGACCGGCGATGGGCAGTGGAGGGAAAAAGGGGAAAAGAAAAAAGAAAAAGTAAAGAAAATAAAAAAGGAAAAAAAAAAGAACAAATTCATATAATTATAAAAATTATAAAAATTATAAAAATTACCCACGTTAGCGTAGGCTGTGCCATGTAAGACGGATAATGCCGACTAGATCACGTCAGCGATTTTTGATCAAAATTAGCTTGAATAATTAAATTGACAAATTATCAAAAGGATTAGAATTAAATTAGCACAATTGAATGGTTCATGACTAAATTGGCCTCCGTATAACAGGATTATGACTTTTTTGGACAATTTTCCCCGAAGAATTGATCTAATTGAAATTGTGAACTTTCCATATTTAGTAACTTAAACAAGTAAAAGAGCATATGCAGGGATGGAGGTAGGCTGTTTTAACAATGGCTGCATTAATATAACGATGTTAATGAGTTTTCTGTAATATAACTATAGCCCTTAGCCACGCTAAAAGCGTAATAGATTGAAGATGGATCCGGTCGTTTTTAGTTGGAAAATAGCGTTATTAATTTCAAATATGAGATATGCGATCCATGAAAATAGGGTATTTGTTAGAGATGTCGAATTTTTATTTCAATAATACATAATTTTCCCTTCAAATCTTTCGTATTGGAAAATTTTTCTATATTAAAAATAAGGATTTTAAAGTCATTAGGAGGGCGGACTCCATATTTGGAAGTTGGTTCCATGATACTATGATAGTAGGGAAAATGACACAAATAGTCCCTGAACTTTGATCCAATGTGCAATTTAGTCCCTGAACTTTTAATTTGTTCAATGTAGTCCCTGAACTTTAACCTAATATTCAATTTTGTCCCTGAACTTTTGATTTGTTCAATATGGTCCCTGAACTTTTAATATGTGTGCAATTTAGTCCTTGAACTATTTGAAAATGTTCAACATAGTCATTCCATTAATTCAAGTGCAAGGACTATATTGAACATTTTCATATAGTTCAGGGACTAAATTGAACACATATTAAAAGTTCAGGGATCATATTGAACAAATTGAAAGTTCAGGGACTAAATTAAACATTATGTTAAAGTTCAGAGATTACATTGAACAAATTAAAAGTTCAAGGACCAAATTGCACATTAGGTCAAAGTTCATGGACTATTTGTGTCATTATCCCATGATAGTAATCAGTATAGGTGATGGTAATTACTTTTCTTTTTATTTATTTTGTTTCATCATTTTCAATTAATGGAAAAGATTGCAATTTTTATGGAATTTGTCAAGTTCTAAGTGTAATTCACGTGCAAAAGCAAATGCAAAACAAAACAAGATTTATCATGGATCGAAGCTAATAAGCGTAAATTTTTAGTGGGATCAAAGGCCAAATAGAAAGCAAAACAAACTGAAGTTTCTTATGAGAATACGTCCGTGCGATATATGATTGCAAAATATTCAATCTAGCTCCCCAATTTTTACGGTGCAATTGAATCACATCATAGATTATACAATTTTTTTTTGTTCTATTTAGTCATTCTGTCAAAACTATAGACAAAGATACTAGCTTAGCTATTAGTTGCCATTAAAATTTTGGAGTGTCGTCCTACATTGCAATTTGCCATGATTAGGGGGAAAAAAGAGAGGAAAAAATCATACAAAAAATCGGGGAGGGGAAGGGCATCCTAGCGAAGGCGACGGCACACAAGTCGACCAACGGTCAATATTATTGACTGTCACGGGCATTGGGCACTCGCCACTGCCACTTTGGAACACCATACTCGGGCGCTCGTCACCAATGCTAGCTGTGACGGTCGAAATTTTCGTAATCATATTTAAATGGGGCTAATTCCAAAAAAGAAAGATACAAACTTTACCTCGAGTGACAATTCTTGTCCGAACTTTACCGTCGCCTGAGATCACCACACGTGCAGTAACATGCAGAGAGAGAAGGCATAAATCAGGGCTCTTGCCGGCCTCGCCACGGAGACCAACAGTGTCATTACTACTTCTATGGATTAAGAACACATAGAGGTGTTGTAAGATCGAACTGAGTTCGACTATTTCGCCTTGCACTTCCAGCACGTATGAAATCACCATAGCTATATCCCAAGGCATTATCATGCTAAAAATTTAGTACCCTTCAGCCATTGCAGAAAAATCTGTCATTAGTTCATTGGATGACAAGATTTGACAAAAAAATAAGTCCGAAAAAAGTAATTAAATTCTTGAACTCCATATAACTCATCTTTCCCTACTTATTTTCTCATTTCTGATATGTTAATTTTTGGATGCTATTTGCTAATCTATTCCACCAATGATCAAGCATACCATACATGATTACACGCATGATATAAAACTTTGTGCTTAGATGAATTCTAGTCCGTATAAGCGAAAGATGCGTTACTAGGAAAGAGAAAAAGATGGCTATCAATTTTATTTAGCATGTGAGACACACAAGGAATAACAAAGTCCTCTCCCTATCGCCATCTCCACAGATCAACAATGTGTAAGATAGTCGTAACGATTTGATACATGATAACCGATCAATGTCCTTCGACGATCGAACGACAACGCTTCCATGTGGCCGTGCTCTTCTGCAAGATCTCCGATTCGCGAGGCGCGAATTTGCCGGTGCTGAGGACGATCTCAATGAGCTTAGAGTGACAAGGATGACCAAACTTCAGCAGAACGCCGCAGCAGGCGTCGGTGACCTCGGGGCCCTTGTGAAAGATATTTTGAAAGATCTCGATTCCGCATTCTTCGGTCATGTTTTTGAGACACGGTTCGATGGAGCTATCGTAACCCGGCGCCGGTTGATGAGCGTCTTTGGCAAGCCCCAGCTCGAACAGGACGAAGCACGCGAGAAGAAGCGCAGAGAAGGCTATGGTGGATTTGGCCATGTTTTTCGAATGGAGTATCTCTCACTTATTCTTTATTTTGGCTTCTATTTGAAGGATGCGTTTGACAGGAGAGATATACGGGTGCTTTTATAGTAATGGCAAGGAGTGGTTCATTAATGCTTCATAACAACTCTTCATTTATTTACGAAGCAAGAGGATAGCAAGTTACAAATTATGGCGAATCTTGCGAGTTTTATCATTGTTCGTGATCCTTAGTCCGAATGAAATCTTCAGTTTACCTCATTAATTAAAACCCTAATGGCGTTCTTTTACTTTTATCACATGCACATGTCAAGAAAAGAAAAACATCAAGCACTTAAAGGCGAATTCAATGACACATTTCAACCTCTAAAACTTTTCTGCGGAACTTCAAAAGATAACAATCCCTCCTGTTAAGATGTATCATTGAAGCGACTTGATATAACAAGAAGGCCGATATTATAATTTAAGTAGTATAAATTATCATCGGCTTATCTTATAAATATATCTCCGTTTTCATGGAAGTTTAAGTGGATATCGTTTAACTGTAAGCATCTCGTATCTAGTGAAGACCATATTCGTGTGGGATAATGATACCAGAGGAGCCTGAATAGATTATTTTAAATAAATTTGAACTTTTTCCGCGGAATGCTTGCGAGTATGTTTTGGTAGATGCAGAAACTGCTAAACAAATATTGGTAATTCTGCAAATAGGTAAGTCAACGGGATAAAGAGACAGTAAAATTGAAGCAGATATAGAGTGATTCGGATTATAACCAAGCCTGCGTCTATTCTTTTGAACTAACAATTAATGCTTTTTGCTAGCTCCTGCTCCTTTTATTTTTTGTGGGAAAATATCGGGGGCGCGCCCTCGTTGACTTCCACTTGGCGTCCTCGGATCGGTTGGCCTACCAAGGACGTGATATGTCTTGAGGGCAGCATAAGTACCGTGTCATCATGGATGAGGTTTGCATATTTGGCTTTGTTATCACTAGAATCTATGGGAAAAATTTTACCAAAAATGTTATGAACTTATTGTGCGGAAGCCAATTTAGTCACAAAACCTTTGATCTCAAAATTCAATCCTAAAGCTTTTGACAATTTGCCAATGTAATCCTTATGGACAATCTTGATCGGAAATTACCGACTGAGATGCTGGTCACCTCATGTGGCACGACCAGCACTGACGTAAATAATTTTTATAATTTTATAATTCTTAATTTTGTTCGTTTCATTTTTTTCCCTTTTTTTCCATTGTGACCAACAAGAGCCTACGACAATGAAAAAAATATTAATAAGAATCAAAAAAAAACTTAAAAAATTATTTACGTTAAAGCCAGCCGTGTTACATAAGATAACCAACGTTCATGTCAGTGATTTTCAGCCATTCATAAATCTTCAAAAGGTTTAGGATTATATTGATCAAAATTGAAAAATTTATAATTGAATTAACATCCATACAATATATTTAAGATTTTGTAATTTTCCCCTAGAATCAACGCATGCCACGTGTAGTTGGTAAATGAATTTGTGTAGCTTTTTTCGTTTTTACAGATAGTAGGTAGTTATTAATTTTAGCAATTGAGAGAAGCTTCTAATGAAGAAAATAAAGATAAAAACAACCCCTTGCTTTTTCTACTCCACTTTTGGCTTCCGACACTCTTATTACCAACATTAGAGCATTTTGGGCATTTATTAACCATGCTTAATTAAAAAAAATGCATTCAAATTTTTAATGTGTCAACTGCCTATATCAGTAGAAGAATTGAGGGAAAATTACTAAATAAAATTCCTAAACATTTTAATTGTGCTGATTTTGTCTTAAATATTTTGGCAATTGGCCATTTTAGTCCTAAAACCTTTGAGGATTTGGTAATTTAGTCATTCCGGCTAATTTTAGTTGAAAATCGCTAATGTAGTGGTCTAGTCAGAGACGACCATCCTACGTGGCATGCCTAACGCTGATGTGGACAATTTTTATTGTTTTTATTTTTGAAATTTTTCTTCGTTTTTCTTTTTTTTTCCTTTTCTTTTCTTTTTCATTTTTATCTTTTTCCCTCCGACCCTCACTGGTGACCAGCGATGGGCAGTGGAGGGAAAAAGGGGAAAAGAAAAAAGAAAAAGTAAAGAAAATAAAAAGGAAAAAAAGAAGAACAAATTCATATAATTATAAAAATTATAAAAATTGTCCACGTTAGCGTAGGCTGTGCCACGTAAGACGGATAATGCCGACTAGATCATGTCAGCGATTTTCGATCAAAATTAGCTTGAATAATTAAATTGACAAATCGTCAAAAGATTTAGAATTAAATTAACACAACTAAAAGGTTTATTACTGAATTAGCCTCCGTATAACAGATTTATGAGTTTTTTGGGTAATTTTCCCGAAGAATCGATGTAATTGAAATTGTGAACTTTCCATATTTAGTAACTTAAACAAGTAAAAGAGCATACACCGGGATGGTGCTTGGCTGTTTTAAGAAAGGGTGCATTAATATGACGATGTTAATTAGTTTTCTGTAATATAACTATAGCCCTTAGCCACGCTAAGAGCGTGACAGATTGAAGATGGATCCGGTCGTTTTTAGTTGGAAAATAGCGTTATTAATTTCAAATATGAGATATGCGATCCGTGAAAATGGGGTATTTGTTAGAGATATCGAATTTTTATTTCAATAATACATAATTTGCTCTTGAAATCTTTCATATTGGAAACTTTTTTTCATATTAAAAAAAGGACTTTTTAGTCATTTGGAGGGCGGACTCCATATTTAGAAGTCGGTTCCATGATAATAATTAGTATAGGTGATGGTAATTACTTTTCTTTTAATTTATTTTGTTTCATCGTTTTCAGTTAAAGGAAAAGATTGCAATTTGTACGGACTTTGTCAAGTTCTAAGTGTAATTCACATGCAAAACAAAACAAGATTTATCATGGATCGAAGCTAAGAAGCGTAAATTCTTAGTGGGGTCAAAGGCCAAATGGAAAGCAAAACAAACTGAAGTTTCTTATGAGAATACGTCCATGCGATATATGATTGCAAAATATTCAATCTAGCTCCTCAATTTTTACGGTGCAATTGAATCATAGATTATACAATTTTTTTTGTTCTATTTAGTCACTCTGTCAAAACTATAGACAAAGATGCTAGCGTAGCTATTAGTTGCCATTAAAAATTTGAAGTGTCGTCCTACATTGCAATTTACCATGATCATAGGAAAAAAAAGGAAAATATCAAACAAAAAATCGGGGAGGGGAAGGGCATCCTAGCGAAGGCGACGGCGTGCAGTTCGACCACCAGTCGACATTATTGACTGTCACGGGCGAGTGGCCACTCACAACTGCCGCTTTGGAACACCATACCCGGGCGCTCACCGCCGATGCTGTGACAGCCGAAGTTTTCGTAACAATATTTATATGGGGCTAATTTCAAAAAAAAAAATATCAACTTTATCTCGAGTGACAATTCTGGTCCAAACTTTACCAGACCGACGCTTAAGATCACTACACGCAGTAACATGCAGAGAGAGAGAAGGCGTAAATCGGGGCTCTCGCCGGCCTCGCCACGGAGACCAACAGTGTCATTACTACTTCTATGGATTAAGAACACATATAGGTGTTGTAAGAGCGAACTGAGTTCGACTATTTCGCCTTTCACTTCCAGCTAGAGGTGTCAAAATGGGTCATAAACCCATATATGACCCATTTAAAAATAAATGGGTCATATATGGGTCACTTTAATTTTAAAGAGTCAAACTTAAATGGGTTTTAAATTTTAAAGCTTAAAGATAAATGGGTCTAAATGGGTTGAGTTTGGAACCCATGTCCAACCCACCTACTAGACCCATCCACACACTCTCTCCCTCTTTACAAAAATGTTTTAAAAAAATCGAAATTTAATTATTTTTATTTTTTTCTCTTTTTCTTTTATTTTTTCTTTTTTCTTTTCTCTTCTTTCTTTTTCTTTTTTTTTATTCCGGCCGGTGGTTGGCCACGGCGACCGGCCACCGGGGCGGAACAACCTCGCCGGAGGCCGGCGAAGCTCGAGCTCGCCGGCCTCGGGCGAGGCTCGAGCTCGCCGGCCTCGGGCGAGGCTCGAGCTCGCCGGCCTCGGGCGAGGCTCGAGCTCGCCGGCCTCGGGCGAGGCTCGAGCTCGCCGGCCTCGGGCGAGGCTCGAGCTCGCCGGCCTCGGGCGAGGCTCGAGCTCGCCGGCCTCGGGCGAGGCTCGAGCTCGCCGGCCTCGGGCGAGGCTCGAGCCTCGCCGGCCTCGCCGATCTGGTGAGCGTCGAGCTCGCCAGCCTCGGGCGAGGCTCGAGTCTCGCCGGATCGGCGAGGCTGGAGCCTCGCCTGAGGCCGGCGAGGCCTCGGCCTCGCCAGATCGGCGAGAACGAGATTCGCCGGCCTCCGGCGAGGTCGTTCCGCGCCGGTGGCCGGTGGCCGGCCACGGCGGCCGGCGATCGGCCAAAAATAAAGGAAAAAGAAAAAAATAAAATAAAAAATAATTAAAAATTCGATTTTAAAAATAAAAAATATTAATTTTTTTTTATTTTTCTTGGATAATGACTTTATAGAAAATATTTTCTATAAATGTCACATTTTTCGTAAAACAAACAGAACCTCAATTTTAAAAAAAATTATAAAATTTTTCACTAGCTTTGTATTGCATAAAATGTTTTAGCAGTATAATTTAAAAAAAAATCATAAGAAATAATTATTCCTAGATTAGGTTAAATATAAAAGTGTTTTAGCAATACGGGTCGGGTCGGGTATGGGTTGGGTTTGGGTCGGGTCGGGTATGGGTCGAGATATTTACACTATGAATAAATGGGTCATAAACGGGTTAATTGGTCAATTTGGGTCGGACCATTTATGACCCGACCCAAATCCGACCCGACCCACCCGTTTAACGGGTCTACTTCCAGCACGTATGAAATCACCATAGCTAAATCCCAAAGCATTATCATGCTAAAAATTTAGTACCCTTCAGCCATTACAGAAAAATCTGTCATTAGTTCATTGAATGACAAGATTTGACAAAAAAAATAAGTCCGAAAAAAGTAATTAAATTCTTGAACTCCATATAACTCTTCTTTCCCTACTTATTTTCTCATTTCTGATATGTTAATTTTTGGATGCTATTTGCTAATCTCTTCCACCAATGATCAAGCATGCCATACATGATTACACGCATGATATAAAACTTTGTGCTTAGATGAATTCTAGTCCGTACAAGCGAAAGATGCGTTACTAGGAAAGAGAAAAAGATGGCTATCAAGTAATTTTATTTAGCATGTGAGACACACAAGGAATAACAAAGTCCTCTCCCTATCACAATCTCCACAGATCAACAATGTGTAAGATAGTCGTAACGATTTGATACATGATAACCGATCAATGTCCTTCGACGATCGAACGACAACGCTTCCATGTGGCCGTGCTCTTCTGCAAGATCTCCGATTCGCGAGGCGCGAATTTGCCAGTGCTGAGGACGATCTCAATGAGCTCAGAGTGACAAGGATGACCAAACTTCAACAGAACGCCGCAACAGGCGTCGGTGACCTCAGGGCCCTTGTGAAAGATCTTCTGAAAGATCTCGATTCCGCATTCTTCAGTCATGTTTTTGAGACACGGTTCGATGGAGCTATCGTAACCCGGCGCTGGTTGATGAGCATCTTTGGCGAGCCCCGGCTCGAACAGGACAAAGCACGCGAGAAGAAGCGCGGAGAAGGCTATGGTGGATTTGGCCATGTTTTTCGAATGGAGTATCTCTCACTTATTGTTTATTTTGGTTTCTATTTGAAGGATGCGTTTGACAGGAGAGATATACGGGTGTTTTTATAGTGATGGCAAGGAGTGGTTCATTAATGCTTCATAACAACTCTTCATTTATTTACGAAGCAAGAGGATAGCAAGTTACAAATTATGGCGAATCTTGCGAGTTTCATCATTGTTCGTGATCCTTAGTCCGAATGAAATCTCCAGTTTACCTCATTAATTAAAACCCTAATGGCGTTCTTTTACTTTTATCACATGCACATGTCAAGAAAAGAAAAACATCAATCACTTATAAAGGCGAATTCAATGACACATTTCAACCTCTAAAAGGTTTCTGCGGAACTTCAAAAGATAACAATCCCTTCTGTTATCTTTAGGATTGAACTTCAAAATTCAATCCTAAAGCTTTTGACAATTTGTCAATATAATCCTTATGGACAATCTTGACCGGAAATTACCGACTGGGATGCCGATCACCTCACGTGGCACGACCAGCACTGACGTGAATAATTTTTATAATTTTATAATTCTTAATTTTGTTCATTTCATTTTTTTCCCTTTTTTTCCATTGTGACCAACAAGAGCCTACGACAATGAAAAAAATATTAATAAGAATCAAAAAAATTTTAAAAAATTATGTACGTTAAAGCCAGCCGTGTTACATAAGATGACCAACGTTCATGTTAGTGATTTTCAGCCATTCATAAATCTTCAAAGGGTTTAGGATTATATTGATCAAAATTGAAAATTTTAAAATTGAATTAACATCCATACAATATATTTAAGATTTTGTAATTTTCCCCTAGAATCAACGCATGCCACGTGTAGTTGGTAAATGAATTTGTGTAGCTTTTTTCGTTTTTACAGATAGTAGGTAGTTATTAATTTTAGCAATTGAGAGAAGCTTCTAATGAAGAAAATAAAGATAAAAACAAGCCCTTGCTTTTTCTACTCCACTTTTGGCTTCCGACATTCTTATTACCGATATTAGAGCATTTTGGGCATTTATTAACCATGCTTAATTAAAAAGAAAAGCATTCAAATTTTTAATGTGTCAACTACCTATATCAGCAAAAGAATTGAGGGAAAATTACTAAAAAAAATCAAAAACCTATTGTACAAAGGCCAATTCAATACCGAACATTTTAATTGTGTTGATTTAGTCCTAAACATTTTGACGATTTGCCAATTTAGTCCTAAAACCTTTGAGGATTTGGTAATTTAGTTATTTCGGCTAATTTTAGTTGGAAATTGCTTATGTGGTGGTCTAGTCAGCGACGACCATCCTACGTGGCACACCTAACGCTGACGTGGACAATTTTTATTGTTTTTTTAATTTTTGAATTTTTTCTTCATTTTCTTTTTTTTATTTTCCTTTTATTTTCTTTTTCTTTTTTCTCTTTTTCCCCCTGACCCTCACCGGTGACCGGCAATGGGTAGTGGAGGGAAAAAGAGGAAAAAAAAAAGAAAAAATAAAGAAAATAACAAGGAAAAAAAGCATAACAAATTCAGAAAATTATAAAAATTGTCGACGTTAGCGTTGGACTGTGCCACATAAGATGGATAATGCCGACTAGATCACATCAGCGATTTTCGACCAAAATTAGCTTGAATAATTAAATTGACAAATCGTCAAAAGATTTAGAATTAAATTAACACAACTAAAAGGTTTATTACTGAATTAGCCTCCGTATAATAGATTTATGACTTTTTTGGGTAATTTTCCCAAAGAATCGATGTAATTGAAATTGTGAACTTTCCATATTTAGTAACTTAAACAAGTAAAAGAGCATACACCGGGATGGTGCTTGGCTGTTTTAACAAAGGGTGCATTAATATAACGATGTTAATTAGTTTTCTGTAATATAACTATAGCCCTTAGCCACGCTAAGAGCGTGACAGATTGAAGATGGATCCGGTCGTTTTTAGTTGGAAAATAGCGTTATTAATTTCAAATATGAGATATGCGATCCATGAAAATGGGGTATTTGCTAGAGATGTCGAATTTTTATTTCAATAATACATAATTTGCTCTTGAAATCTTTCATATTGGAAACTTTTTTTCATATTAAAAAAAAGGACTTTTTAGTCATTTGGGGGGCGGACTTTAGAAGTCGGTTCCATGATAATAATTAGTATAGGTGATGGTAATTACTTTTCTTTTAATTTATTTTGTTTCATCGTTTTCAGTTAAAGGAAAAGATTGCAATTTGTACGGACTTTGTCAAGTTCTAAGTGTAATTCACATGCAAAACAAAACAAGATTTATCATGGATCGAAGCTAATAAGCGTAAATTCTTAGTGGGGTCAAAGGCCAAATGGAAAGCAAAAGAAACTGAAGTTTCTTATGAGAATACGTCCGTGCGATATATGATTGCAAAATATTCAATCTAGCTCCCCAATTTTTACGGTGCAATTGAATCATATCATAGATTATACAATTTTTTTTGTTCTATTTAGTCATTCTGTCAACACTATAGACAAAGATGCTAGCGTAGCTATTAGTTGCCATTAAAAATTTGAAGTGTCGTCCTACATTGCAATTTACCATGATCAGAGGAAAAAAAAGGAAAATATCAAACAAAAAATCGGGGAGGGGAAGGGCATCTTAGCGAAGGCGACGGCGTGCAGTTCGACCACCAGTCGACATTATTGACTGTCACGGGCGATTGGCCACTCACAACTGCCGCTTTGGAACACCATACCCGGGCGCTCACCGCCGACGCTGTGACAGCTGAAGTTTTCGTAACCATATTTATATGGGGCTAATTTCAAAAAAAAAATATCAACTTTATCTCGAGTGACAATTCTGGTCCAAACTTTACCGGACCGACGCTTAAGATCACTACACGCAGTAACATGCAGAGAGAGAGAAGGCGTAAATCGGGGCTCTTGCCGGCCTCGCCACGGAGACCAACAGTGTCATTACTACTTCTATGGATTAAGAGCACATAGAGGTGTTGTAAGAGCGAACTGAGTTCGACTATTTCGCCTTGCACTTCCAGCACGTATGAAATCACCATAGCTAAATCCCAAAGCATTATCATGCTAAAAATTTAGTACCCTTCAGCCATTGCAGAAAAATCTGTCATTAGTTCATTGAATGACAAGATTTGACAAAAAAATAAGTCCGAAAAAAGTAATTAAATTCTTGAACTCCATATAACTCTTCTTTCCCTACTTATTTTCTCATTTCTGATATGTTAATTTTTGGATGCTATTTGCTAATCTATTCCACCAATGATCAAGCATACCATACATGATTACACGCATGATATAAAACTTTGTGCTTAGATGAATTCTAGTCCGTATAAGCGAAAGATGCGTTACTAGGAAAGAGAAAAAGATGGCTATCAAGTAATTTTATTTAGCATGTGAGACACACAAGGAATAACAAAGTCCTCTCCCTATCACAATCTCCACAGATCAACAATGTGTAAGATAGTCGTAACGATTTGATACATGATAACCGATCAATGTCCTTCGACGGTCGAACGACAACGCTTCCATGTGGCCGTGCTCTTCTGCAAGATCTCCGATTCGCGAGGCGCGAATTTGCCGGTGCTGAGGACGATCTCAATGAGCTCAGAGTGACAAGGATGACCAAACTTCAACAGAACGCCGCAACAGGCGTCGGTGACCTCAGGGCCCTTGTGAAAGATATTCTGAAAGATCTCGATTCCGCATTCTTCGGTCATGTTTTTGAGACACGGTTCGATGGAGCTATCGTAACCCGGCGCTGGTTGATGAGCATCTTTGGCAAGCCCCGGCTCGACCAGGACAAAGCACGCGAGAAGAAGCGCGGAGAAGGCTATGGTGGATTTGGCCATGTTTTTCGAATGGAGTATCTCTCACTTATTCTTTATTTTGGTTTCTATTTGAAGGATGCGTTTGACAGGAGAGATATACGGGTGCTTTTATAGTGATGGCAAGGAGTGGTTCATTAATGCTTCATAACAACTCTTCATTTATTTACGAAGCAAGAGGATAGCAAGTTACAAATTATGGCGAATCTTGCGAGTTTCATCATTGTTCGTGATCCTTAGTCCGAATGAAATCTTCAGTTTACCTCATTAATTAAAACCCTAATGGCGTTCTTTTACTTTTATCACATGCACATGTCAAGAAAAGAAAAACATCAATCACTTATAAAGGCGAATTCGATGACACATTTCAATCTCTAAAAGGTTTCTGCGGAACTTCAAAAGATAGCAATCCCTTCTGTTATCTAGAAGGCCGATATTATAATTTAAGAAGTAGAAATTGTCATCGGCTTATCTTATAACTGCATCTCCGTTTTCATGGAGGTTTAAGCGATATCGATTAACTGTAAGCAGCTCGTATCTGGTGAAGATCATTTTCATGTGGAATAATGATACTATTAGCCCATCGACTTTTGTCAAATGTGCGATTTCGGGAAAATTACTAAAAAAATCCTAAATCTTTTGCAATTGTGCCAATTCAGTCCTAAACCTTTTTTTTTTGTCATTTTGGTCCTAAACCTTTTGCAATTGTGCCAATTCAGTCCATCCGGCGACTTTTGGCTGGCCGGCGCTGACGTGGATGCCGGCCGGCGCTGACGTGGATGCCGGTCGGCTGACATGGCATTATTTTAATATTTTTTTCCTTTCTTTTTTTTTTCTTTCCTTCTTCCCTCTCGCTGGACCGACTAGGGGGAGGCTCGCTGTCCAGCTCGCCCGCCGACCATGGGCGAGGTCAAGCTCGCCCGGTGACGGCAGGGCCTCACCCAGATCTGGCGAGACCTCGCCGTCGCTGGGCGAGGTCGAGCTCGCTAGGTCTAGGCAAGGCCTTGCCGTCGTCGGGCGAGCTCAACCTCGCCATGCCCGGGTGAGGTCGGCCTCGCCGTGGTCGGCGAGGTCACCTCGCCAGCGAGCCTCCCCTTGGCCGAACTGGCCGGGGGAAAGAAGAAAAGAAAAAAAAAAGGAAAAAAATATTGAAATAATGCCACGTTAGTGCCGGCCTGCCAAAAGTGACCGGATGGACTGAATTGGTACAATTGCAAATGGTTTAGCATTTTTTTGGTAATTTTCCCGTGCAATTTCTAAACTTCTTTTCAACGTGCAATTGTTAAGGCTAGCACAACAACTTAGAGGGGCATGAGTAGATTGTTTTAAGTAAATTTGAGCTTTTTTCGTGAAATGCTTGCGAGTATGCTTTAGTAGATGCAGAACCAATTAAACAAATATCAGTACTTATACATATAGATAAATCAATGAGATAAAAAAAATTTTGCAAGCGTAGTGGCTCGGCTTATAACAAAGCTTACATCCACTCTCTCGAACTAACAATCAAGAATCATCCTGGAATTTACTAGTAATCTTCAAGAGGTTAAAGATGGTAGCAGGTGCTGAATTTACTAGTAATCTTCAAGAGGTTAAAAGAGTAGACTTGAAGCCAGTAGATAGCCCTACAAAAACACAAGCACATCTATCACTATTAACACCCTCTGTTTACAGATCATAAAGCTCAACAACCCTTCCCTTTCAAATAATCTAAATCAGAATATAAGCAGTAATCACACTTAGAAGCACGACAAAATTCAGGGGGGAAAACAACACAAATGGCCCTTAAACTTTGGCCCAATATGCAATGTAATCAACTTTTAATATGTTCAATATGATCCCTAAACTTTTGGTACATGTTCAATTTAGTCTTCAAACTATATGAAAATGTTCAATGTTATCCCTAATCTTGAATAAATTGAAGAACAATATATAATTCGGGGACTACATTGAATACGTATTAAAAGTCGAGGGAACATATTGAACAAATTAAAAGTTGAGGGACCACATTGAACTAATTAGAAGTTCAGGGATCACATTACACATTGGATCAATATTTATGGGTTATTCGTTTCATTATCTCATTCAAGGCAGTAGAGAGTAGAAGCTTTCCAATTTCCGCCGTTGTCCTTAGCAATCTTTGAGTCCCTGTTACAAACTTCCAAGCCGTGATCTGGCCGTTGGAAAGTCCTAACTAGGTCAAAAGGTCCGTTGGACACAAACATCTCCTTCGCCGGTCTACGGACTGCACAATCAGTCTGCCATTGCCGAGTTAAAATGGAGGTTACTATCATTAAAGACTTTACTTCTGTCCAGTGTCTAACCCTCTGAATGCTTTGCACAAAAGGGGATGTGCTGCTATGATTTTCTTTGGGTTAAATCTTTGGACCTCTGGACCCGAAAGCTAGTAATTAACCTCTGATTTAAATTTAAATCAACTCAAAAGAGGTCCGGTTCTTCTTATTTAGGTGGCAGAAGCACGTCAAACGTCTTCCACCTCGTCTATAGCAGGAACTCCTTCTACTAGTGATCCTAGTTCTTTCACGCTTCTTACCGAAAATGATTGGTCACCACTTATCCTTCAGTCCTTCCAAAGTGGTTTTGGCGATTCTAGTTCTACTCAGCTGTTCACCGTTTTGTTGTTCATCCAAGTATGCACGAACTTCCCCGTTCTACGACCTTTTCACCCTCTACTCCAGTCCATCCAACTTTCAAACACCTTCTACGCCTGATATCGTATTTATCGCTGCTAGAGGTAGAGCAATCCTAGCTTTTGACGATATTGTTGGGACACGATCCGCATATCACCTGTGCATATATAAAAGGGAAAAAACCACCAAAAATCCCAAATTTTATCACCTGTGATATATTTATCCTGAACTTTATTTTGTGACACCAAAAATCCTAAACTATACTATTTGTGACACATTTACTCCAATGTACTTTAGTCCATGGATATTTTCGCCTTTTTTTACCTTTTTTTCCTTTTTTTTCTTTTCCGTGCGACAGGGGCTCTCGCTAGCGTCGGGCGAGGATCGCCTCGCCTGGGCGAGCAAGGGCGGCCCTCACCGGAGTCTGGCAAGGGCAACCCTCGCCGGCGTTGGGCAAGGGTCGCCCTCGCCTGAGTCGGGCGAGGGCCGCCCTCGCTCGCCCAGGCGAGGCGACCCTCGCTCGACTCAGGCAAGGGCGACCCTCACCTGCCCTCGCTGGAGTCGAGCGAGGGCAGCCTTCGCCGGAGTCGAGCGAGGGCGACCCTCGCCGGCATCGGGCGACCCTCGCCGGCATCGGGCGAGGGCCGCCCTCGCTCACCCAGGCGAGGTGACCCTCGCCCAATGCAGGTGATGGTCGCCCTCGTCGGAGTCGGGCGAGGGCGGCCCTCGCTCGACTCAGGCGAGGGCGACCCTCGCTCGCCCCACGTCAGGCGAGGGCGACCCTCGCCGGCATCGGGCGAGAGTCGCCCTCGCTCGCCCCACGCCGGCGAGGGCGACCTTCACCGAAAAGGCAAAAAAAAAGGCGAAAATGCCCATGGATTAAAGTACATTGGGCTAAATGTATCACAAATAGCATAGATTGGGGTTTTTTGTGTTACAAAAAAAAGTTCATGATAAATGTGTCACAGGTGGCAAAACTTGAGATTTTTTATAGCTTTTTCTCTATATAAAATGTTGCTCCGCCAAGAATGCACACATAAGTAACCTTTGACTATTTTGTTATCTTCAAAAAACTATAAATAGTTTTCCCATCTCTCCAAACTTTCAACTAATTCAATTAAGACCTCAACATATTATAAATATTGGAGTAATGCCATCACAAGTACATGAATTTTTCTTGTCTAGTACCTGAACTTCTTTTTCGATTAAATACATCAACTTTTCAATTGTAGATCAATGCGAAGCCCCCGTTAAAATCACGAACGCCATTAAATGTGGACACTAACGCCATTAAATGTCCACTATAGCATCCAATGTGGTCTCTTAAAATGATGTCACGTTAATCGAGACACGTTGGAACTTAATTTAACAAAAAAAATGTTTAGGTACTCGATTGTAAAACATGCAAAAGCTCAGGTACTTGCGCTATCCTTGCCACTTTAAAATGTTCACCATCATTTTTCTAATATTCAGCGCTAACAAAATTTGTTAAGAAGGACAACAATTTAGTAAAACTAACATAGAAATCAGAGAGAATTATGCATGTGAATTTCGTACGTGCAAAAATTCACTCATGTTACAGAAAGAGAACGTGGTCCTTCTCTACATGTACGTTTCCCTTTAAATAAATGAAAAAATTTCTTCACTCAAGCACTTTAAATAGACATTTTCATCTATCTCACACTCATCGATAGCAAAAATTCATAAAAGAATAAGAACAGCGACATATGTGTTGGTAAAATATATGGAGAACTTAGTTAGAGATGAAATTAGATCGATTGAAAGTTTAGGGAAGGCATTTGCGCATTGAATGAAATTTCAGGAACCTAATCAAACAATAATCGAGCGTTTAGGAATGACATCAGGCATTGGATAGAAGATTGAAGACGAATAATGCCGTTATCGCTTAAATGGTTTAACAAATCGTGTCGAAAGATGGAACTCGATTGGACTATTTTGCCTTTGCACTTTTAGCATGTATGAAAATCACCCCCAGCTAAATTCTCAAGCCAATCAATGAGAAAACTTTAGTAACCTTCTGCCATTATAAGGGATCTGTCATTGAATTCATTTGAATTGACAAGTTTAGATAAAAAAAAATAGAAAAAAGCAATTAAAATCATGAACTCAATCACTCTTCTTTTGTCTTTTTATATTTCAACTTTTTCACGTTATTTGATGATCAAGCATACGACATGTATAGTTGTTGATACCTGAAATTAATTAGGGATATCAATGCTTAGGATAGATGAATAAAACGACAAGAGATGACGTCGCCTGTATTAAAATGACAGCTGGTAGGTACTGACAGTCATAAGCAGAAAATTTGAAATTCAGATGGAGGGGGATCAAAAGTGCAGAAGGTATTTTCATCGAGGGTGTCAACAAGGAAAAGAACAAATGCCAAGCTAGGAAAGATTCAATGAGGGACTTTGTTCCAGAAAAGCAGGTGTCAAAGTGCCAAGGGTATTTTTCATCAAGGACATCGCTAAAAAGGATGATGGGTGTCAAGTCAGAAAAGCTCGACGAAGGTCCTTATTTCCAGAGGACAGGTGTCAGATGTAGGAAAGCTCGATGATGGTTATCATCCCGAAAAACAGGTGTCGGACGGAGAAAAGCTCGATGATGGTTACATCCTAGAGGACATGTGTCAAACGAAGAAAAGCTCGATGATGGTTATCATCCTAGAGAATAGGTGTCAAACGAAGAAAAGTTCGATGACGGTTACCGTCCTGAAGGACAGGTGTCAAACGGAGAAGAGTTCGATGACGGTTGCCGTCCCAAAGGACAGGTGTCAAACGGAGAAAAGCTCAATAACGGTTACCATTTCAAAGGACGTATGACAAATCAAGAAAAGTTCGATGACGGTTGTCGCCTTGGAGAATAAATGGGCTCGATGACGGTTGTTGTTCCGGAGAACAAATGGGCTCGATGACGGTTGTTGTTCTAGAGAACAAATAGGCTCGATGATGGTTATCATTTCAAAAGATAAAAGGGGTTCAGTGACAGTTATCATACTAAGGACAAATGTCAACACAGAGAAAGCTCAAGAGCGGTTATTACTTTGTACAAAAAGATAAGATCGATAACAGTTGATAAACATGTGGCACTAAGTGAGCAGTGAAGATGAAATCAGCGATGGGTATCGAATACAACACCAAGAACGATTACCAAACCTGCATTATAATAGCGTCTGATTATCGACAGAAGGACCCCCCACACACACATGAACAAAATAAATGTTATCTTTTATCTTTACTTTCCAGTTTAGCGCTTTTAGTTTCCATAGCTTTAGTCATTATTTTCCAGTCTCGCACTTTCGGTTTCCCTAGCTGTAGTTGTTTAGGCCCTTATGAACTTTGGACACCGCCAGTAATTGGATGGTTTCGTCTGAATATTCTGTAAAAATCAAGTTCTTTATTCACGTCTGGATTACTCCTGTCCGGAATTGGATCTAGAACCTAATCTCCTTTCAATAAGAGCCAAAGAACGACTTTCGGTGAATTATATTTCGTCGCGAGAACATTTTCGACAAAACAATCGTATATATGTAAACTTACACAGGCATGAGCCAATATGGGTAACTTTGCGCTTCAATGGATTCTAGTCCATATAAGCAAAAAATACATTACTCAAAAAAGTTCAATATCAAGTATATTATTTAGCACTTCGACCAAAAAAACAAGTATATTATTTAGCATGTAAAATACACCTTCAACAGAGAAGGGATAACAAGTCCTCTCCCTATCACCATCTCCACAAATTAACAATGTGTAAGATAGGCAAACCATCATAGCCGAAAGATTATATCAGTGTCCTTCAACGATCGAACGACAACGCTTCCATGCGGCCGTGCTCTGTCGCAAGATCTCTGCTTCGCGGGTCGCAAATTTACCGGTGCTGAGGACGATCTCGATAAGCTCGGAGTGACAAGGGTGACCAAACTTCAGCAGGACGCCACAGCAAGAGTCAGTGATCTCGGGGCCCTTGTGAAAGATGTTCTGAAAGACCTCGATTCCGCACTCTTCGGTCATGTTCTTGAGACACGGCTCGATGGAGCTGTCGTAGCCCGGCGCCGGTTGGTGGGCCTGTTTGGCGAGTCCCAGCTCGAGCAGGACGAAGAACGCGAGAAGGAGCGCCGGAAAGGCAATGGCGGTTCTGGCCATGTTTTGTTTTTCGAATGCTGTGTATCTCTCACTTTTCTTTATATTTTGGTTTCAGTTTGAAGGATGTGTTTGATAGAAGATGTGCGGGTGCTTTTATAATGATGTCGAGGAGCGGTTCGTTAATGCTTCATAACTATTCTTCATTTATTAAGGCGTTTAACGATTCTCGTGCGGTTATCATTTGTTCATGATCATTAGATTGAGATCTTCAATTTTATAGTTATTAATTAGACCATAATGACCTTCTGGCTTTTGTCACATGCACATGTCCAGAAAAAACATCGACAACTTACAAACAAAATCACGTCCAATGACTTTGGAAAGCTAATTAAAACTGTTGTGTCCACACAAGTATTGCTTAATTTATAAAGCAATTCGCATGTCCCGAAAAAGTTATGCGTGATAGACTTGGTTTTCCCTTGCCAAACGCACTCATTTTCTCCCCCGAAAATAGATTTAATCTGGAAGAAGTGTTAACAAATTTGTACTTAGGACGCGTTTGTTTGAGGAGAAGTGTTTTCCTGAAATTCGTTTTCTCGACTTTCACCTGTTTAATTTGTGGAAAATGACAAGTCCACCGAAAACACGTTCCGATTAAGGAAAATATTCATGTATAAAATTCGAAAAGTGAATTCCCTAATCTAAGAAATTGAAAACATATTCCGAAATTACTAATGTTGAATTTGTTAATATTTTCTTTTGTCTTTTCTTTTCTTTTACTTTTTTCTTTTCTTTCTTTCTTTCATTTTCTTTTTTCTTCTTCCTTCCTCCGCCGGTCGCTGGCCTCAACAACGGCCAACGACTAGCCACAAGCATGGGCTGATGTCAAGCGAGGCTCGAGCTCACCAGCCTAGGGCAAGCTCGACCTCGCCAAATCCCAACGAGACTTGAGCTTGAGCTTG
This sequence comes from Syzygium jambos, assembly GCA_031216235.1. Taxonomy (NCBI): domain Eukaryota; kingdom Viridiplantae; phylum Streptophyta; class Magnoliopsida; order Myrtales; family Myrtaceae; genus Syzygium; species Syzygium jambos. The sequence goes on along the minus strand of CM062229.1, from coordinate 5,690,395 downwards.
GTCTCGCTTGACACCAGCTCGCACTTGTGGCCGGTCACCGGCTATCACCGAGGCCGATTACTTCTTCCCTTGTACTCTGACACAGCCAATTACTTCTTCCCTGAAGATGACGCCTCCACATCGTCTTCGTTGTCCTCCTCCTCCTCCGATCACGATGACTTCTTTGAGTTCTCATCAATCAGGGACGCCCATTCCTCCTCCAACCTCCACTCCGACGATCACCGCATCGGCTTCCGCAGGGACCTTGGGCCCTATACCCATTTCCCCAGTTGCCCGTACCCAAGTTATTAAAGCCCAAAGAATGCATGTCTATTTTGGAAATAAATAAATTTTTCTTACCAAATGATGGAAAAAATTTTCCAGGTCCTTTTCAGATTTCAGCCAAACAATGGAACTTCTTGGAAAATATTTTTTAGAAACGTCATGTTTTTCGCGAAACAAAATGAGCATTAGTTCAACTAATTATGTCTTGCACTTTCATCGAGTATACTGGCATTACCCCGGCTTAATCTCAAGCCTTTGTCATCACATATGGGAAATTCAGGGCGCACATGGAATCCATTCTGGAATAGAAATTCTGTTCCAGAATGGATTCCGGAATAGAAATGCGTTTGTTAAAAAATTTCCGGAATGCATTCTGGAGCAATTTTCACATTCTGGAATAAAAATGCGTTTGTTAAAAATACTTGATTCCAGAATGCATTCTTGATTCCAGAATGTATTTTTTATTCCAAAATGAGTTTTGGGCAAGAAAAAGAGAAGCTACTTTTTATAGCTTCTCTCTTCCAGAATGCATTCTCCCTATTTTCTCTCTTTTTCTCACTAATTTTTTTTCAAAAAATGCATAAAAATTGAAAAATTCCAGAAAAATTCATAAAAATTTCCAGAAAATAAAAAAAAGTCAAGATTTTGAGAAAATAGGAAATTTGGTGAATTTTTTTTAAAAAAATAAAAAAATCAAAATTTTCAAAATTTCACAGAATGTCTTAGAATACCTTTGGGTACCTACTATGAGTGAAATTTAATTTTTTTAAGGTGCCCAAAAAAATAAAAAAAAATCAAAAATTTCAAAACTTCACAAAATAATTTAGAATACCTCTGGACACCCACTTTGAGTGAAATTTAATTTTTTTGAGGTGCCCAAAAAAATAAAAAAAAATTAAAAATTTCAAAACTTCACAAAATAATTTAGAATACCTCTGGACACCCACTTTGAGTGAAATTTAATTTTTTTGAGGTGCTCAAAAAAATAAAAAAAAATCAAAAATTTCAAAACTTCACAAAATAATTTGGAATACCTTTGGGCACCTACTCTGAGTGAAATTTAATTTTTTTTGAGGTGCTCAAAAAAATAAAAAAAAATAAAAAATTTCAAAACTTCACAAAATGATTTAGAATACTTTTGGCCACCCACTTTGAGTGAAATTTAATTTTTTTGAGGTGTTCAAAAAAATCAAAAAAATTTCAAAACTTCACAAAATGGCTTAGAATACCTTTGGCCACCCACTTTGAGTGAAATTTAATTTTTTTGAGGTGCCTAAAAAAATAAATAAAAAATAAAAAATTTCAAAATTTCACAAAATGGCTTAGAATACCTTTGGGCATCCACTTTGAGTGAAATTTAATTTTTTTTGAGGTGCCCAAAAAAATAAAAAAATAAAAAATTTCAAAACTTCACAAAATGGCTTAGAATACCTTTGGGCATCCACTTTGAGTGAAATTTAATTTTTTTTGAGGTGCCCAAAAAAATAAAAAAATAAAAATTTCAAAACTTTACAAAATGGCTTAGAATACCTTTGGGCATCCACTTTGAGTGAAATTTAATTTTTTTGAGGTGCCCAAAAAAATCAAAAAATCAAAATTTTCAAAACTTCACAAAATGGCTTAGAATACCTTTGGGCACCCACTTTGAGTGAAATTTAATTTTTTTGAGCTATCCAAAAAAATAAAAAATTTCAAAACTTGACAAAATGGCTTAGAATACCTTTAGCACCTACTTTGAGTGAAATTTAATTTTTTTGAGGTGCCCAAAAAAATCAAAAAATCAAAAATTTCAAAACTTCACAAAATAGCTTAGAATACCTTTGGGCACCTACTTTGAGTGAAATTTATTTTTTTTGAGGTGCCCAAAAAAATAAAAATAGATTTCTGTTCCAGAAATCAATTTCTGGAGCAGAATTAGTCATGTTTTACCAAACAGATTTATCCTCTAGAAATCAATTTCTGGCATGAATTCCAGAAATCAATTTCTGGCAAAAATTTGATTTCTGGAGCAGAATGATTACCATTCGCACCCTCACACTACTCCAAGTAAAAACTTGACAGGCAAACGAACTGCATATGGTTTTAATGGGGAGGTGGCCATTGAAACTTTGGACTTGTACCGAGGGAGATATCTCTCATGAGAGTTGCCACCCCATTTATTTGCACATGTCGACAAAGGAAAAGTTAGAACACCATGAAACAAAAAAAATGCCGCGTGCCCCGGAGCTCCCGATCGTGAGGATGTATTGGATTAATGACCGGTGCTCCAGGCGTGCTGTCCGGTCATTGCAAAGAAGTTCTGTGGAGAACAAGCTGCTAAGTGATGGCAATATAGATCACCCAATGCATCGCTTGCATCAATGGAAGTTTTAACCCATGAGACTGCCAAATGTTCTTCTATCGGTCCATGTTGACGAGTACATAACTTACTGAGTTAATGGGCATCTGTAGGTCCTGCTGAGATGAATCCCCCTAAAACAGTGCAGGTTTAAACAATACTGGAGTTCACGGTTCGGCGCAAAAGGAAAAGATATGAAAGAATTAAGGAGCGAAACAAAATTTTAGCAAGAGTGGGAGAATTTACAATCTCGTCGTCTAGAGCAAGTTTCTGCTCGATGCCAACGGCAACCCAAACTCTAAGGGTCACTTAGGCTGCGCATGATAACTTGTCAAATAGTATTTGATTCTGTTCTTTTGTTCCCAGAATCAGTTTGGGAATAGAAATCCGTTTGTTTAATTTTTTGATTCTGGACACAAATTCTTGTAAATTTGTGTCCAGAATCAGTTTTGGAGCAGAATCAAGAATAAAAAAAAAAAAACTTCTTGATTCTGAGAACAAAAACGAGAATCAATTTTTCTTCTTCTTCTTTTTCTTGGTTTTTAATATAGCTTATAATGTCCGGCACGAGGGCCACCATCGCCGTATTTGGCGAGATTAAAATATTTTAATAAAAAATATTATTAATAAAAAAATTTATCGGCTATGGAAAAAAATAAAAATATATATTATTAATAAAAAAATTTTACCGGCCATGGTCAGCGACCAGGCTATGGCGAAAAAAATAAAAAAAATATATTTTCAATAAAAATATGTTTTATTTAAAATATTTTAATTAAAAAAATTATTAATAAAAAAAATTATTTACCAGCCATGGTCAACGACCAGGCCGTGGCAAAAAAAATAAAAAAATAATTTCAATAAAAATATTTTTTTATTTAAAATATTTTTAAAAAATATTATTAATAACAAATTTATTTATAAAAAAATATTTTACCAGCCATGGCCAACGACCAGGACATGGCAAAAAAATAAAAAAAAATTTCAATAAAAATATTTTTTATTTAAAATATTTTTTTAAAAAATATTATTATTTAAAAAATTATTTATAAAAAAATATTTTACCAGCCATGGCAAAAAAAATAAAAAATAATAATTTCAATAAAAATATTATTAATAAAAAAATATTTATAAAAAAATATTTTACCTGCCATGGGCAGCAACCAGGCCATGGCGAAAAAAAAATATTTTTTAGTAAAATATTTTTAAAAAAATTATTAATAAAAAAAATTTCATAAGAAAATTTTTTACCAGCCATGACCAAAAAAATAAAAAAATTTATTTTTAATAAAATTATTATTAATTAAAAAATATTTTACCAGCTATGGCCAAGAAGGAGGAGAAGAAAAAAGAAAAGAAAGAAATATTAAAATATTTGAAATGTTATTAAAATGTTATTAATAAAAAGAAATTTTATGTCGTTACCAAATGCATTTCTGTTCCCGGGCACAGAATTTTAGACTGTTACCAAACGCCTTTAAATGTTCAGAATCAGTTCTCGGACACAGAATCAAAAAGAATCATTTCTGATTAAAATCTGTTCCCGGGCACAAAATGGTTACCATGCGCAGCCTTAGCTGCATAAACTATGACTCCATAGGGGAAAACCGCTACAAAACTAGGTCTGCGATTCCAATCAGCCAAAAGCCTTTTCGGGATTCATGTGAAACCCCACATCTCCCTTGACTATGTTCTCTGTGATGCAATCATGAGGGAGGGTTTCTTACTCCTTCTCTTGGCAGATTTAGCGATGGCATCACATATCTCTCTTTTCCTCTTGTTGATCCGGTTTCCGTTACTGGTGTTATTTTTGTTCTTGCTCAAGTTATTGGCATTGTTGTTATCTCCCCCAGTACTTAATGAAGTCTTCCCCTGAACTTCCAAAGCATCCTTCACGAAGAATTTCAACCTCCATAAAGTAGATTCACTCTGCATAAGTCAGTTAACCAAAGATCATGAATCGTCCATGACTATGTCCAGCAAATAAAAAAAAACCCTTGAATAATAGAACACAAGCCTCTCGTGATGAGGGACAGATCAGGACCTGAGCATCCATGTCCAGGTTTATTTCCTCTGCTGTTGATTGGAAGCTTGGATCATTCTGAGCGACAATCTCCAATGCCTTAAGGAGATCTTCAGGAGACAATAAACTAAGGGCTGTGCCGATGTTTTTTTTTTTTTTTGATAACCCAGGGAACCCCCGCACGGCCGACAGCCGGGGAGTAAACCCTAGGGGCGACACGTGCTAGCCACCACACACGTGTCACCGGTTAAGTCACCCTGCGACGCCTGGGATTCGAACACTCAATCTTTTAGGGCTGTGCCGATGTTTCTCTTCTCTTCAGTCGATATTTTCCTGAAATGAAATTCTCATGAGTTCCTTCTCATCTAGAGGAGAGAAATTGGCCAGACTCTTATCAGCCTTATTTGCATTGCAAGCTTTACGAATGAAGGAACCTAAAGATGTCAAAGACAAATGTAGAGTATATCGAAACCATTGTTTCCTAAAGAAAAGGAGCTGGTGACCATGCAAAGGACTCCATGGTACTCCAACCAGCTATTGACTAAGCTTAAGCTCCTCCACTTTTTAGTTATTTACAACCAATTCCCTGTGTACATTCAATGTAGAACTTTATGCACCCTTATCACATGCATCAAACATCTCTTCTAACTATCTCGTGCTATATTTATTAAACCTTCAAGCCAGCAGAATAGCGGATGCCTCATTGTGTCAATTGCATGCAATGCTTAAGAATCCAGCCATTCTGTCACAAATTCTCTCGGCCATGTACGGAACTCAAGTTGTCCAACTCAGAATCCTATATCTGCACAATCAAAGATTCTCAGACGGTGGTTTCTACTCCCAAATCTAAACATGACCAATCCTGAAAATCTAATGTTTTATCAGCCAACTAGCAAGATCTAAAAGTCCTTCAAATTAATCTACATGCCTCCTTTGTGAATCTGAGTTCATCAATGACATCAGGATACTCAAAATGATTCATCATACTTCATCCATGTTATAAGCTTTAAGAAGGCATGAATATGATGGTATGGGCCAACTATTCAAGGTGAAGGCACCCGCTTTCGGTGTAGCATCTGTCCTTCAGTCCTTCCAAGTGGTTTTGGCGATTCTAGTTCTACTCAGCTGTTCACCGTTTTGTTGTTCATCCAAGTATGCACGAACTTCCCCGTTCAACGACCTTTTCACCCTCTACTCTAGTCCATCCAACTTTCAAACACCTTCTACGCCTGATATCGTATTTATCGCTGTTAGAGGTAGAGCAATCCTAGCTTTTGACGATATTGTTGGGACACGATCCGCATATCACTTGTGCATATATAAAATGTTGCTCCACCAAGAATGCACACATTAGTGACCTTTGATTTTTTTATTATCTTTAAAAACCATAGATAGTTTTCCCATCTCTCAAAACTTTCAACTAATTCAATTAAGACCTCTAACATATTATAAATATTGGAGTAATGCCATCGCAAGTGCATGAATTTTTCTCGTCTTACAATGAAGTACCTAAACTTTTTTTTCGATTAAATACATCAACTTTTCAATTGTAGATCAATGCGAAGCCCCCGTTAAAATCACGAACGCCATTAAATGCGGACACTGACGCCATTAAATAGCCATTAAATGTCCACTATAGCATCCAATGTGGTCTCTTAAAATGATGTCACGTTAATCGAGACACGTTGGAACTTAATTTAACAAAAAAAATGTTTAGGTACTCGATCGTAAAACATGCAAAAGCTCAGGTACTTGCGCTATCCTTGCCACTTTAAAATGTTCACCATCATTTTTCTAATATTCAGCGCTAACAAAATTTGTTAAGAAGGACAACAATTTAGTAAAACTAACATAGAAATCAGAGAGAATTATGCATGTGAATTTCGTACGTGCAAAAATTCACTCATGTTACAGAAAGAGCACGTGGTCCTTCTCTACATATATGTACGTTTCCCTTTAAATAAATAAAAAAACTCTTCACTCAAGCACTTTAAATAGACATTTTCATCTATCTCACACTCATCGATAGCAAGAACAGCGACATATGTGTTGGTAAAATATATGGAGAACTTAGTTAGAGATGAAATTAGATCGATTGAAAGTTTAGGGAAGGCATTTGCGCATTGAATGAAATTTCAGGAACTTAATCAAACAATAAGCGAGCGTTTAGGAATGACATCAGGCATTGGATAGAAGATCGAAGATGAATAATGCCATTATCGCTTAAATGGTTTAACAAATCGTGTCAAAAGATGGAACTCAGTTGGACTATTTTGCCTTTGCACTTTTAGCATGGATGAAAATCAAGATAAATTCTCAAGCCTCATCAATGACAAAACTTTAGTACCCTTGGGCCATTATAAAGGATCTGTCATTGAATTCATTTGAATCGACTAGTTTAGATTAAAAAAAATAGAAAAAGGCAATTAAAATCCTGAATTCAATCACTCTTCTTTCCCCTTTTTATTTTATCCCTTTTTACATTTTAACTTTTTCACGTTATTTGATGACCTCTTTCACAAATGATCAAACATACGACATGTATCATATATATGTAAACTTACACAGGCATGAGCCAATATGGGTAACTTTGCGCTTCAATGGATTCTAGTCCATATAAGCAAAAAATACATTACTCAAAAAAAGTTCAATATCAAGTATATTATTTAGCACTTCGACCAAAAAAACAAGTATATTATTTAGCATGTAAAATACACCTTCAACAGAGAAGGGATAACAAGTCCTCTCCCTATCACCATCTCCACAAATTAACAATGTGTAAGATAGGCAAACCATCATAGCCGAAAGATTATATCAGTGTCCTTCAACGATCGAACGACAACGCTTCCATGCGGCCGTGCTCTGTCGCAAGATCTCTGCTTCACGGGTCGCGAATTTACCGGTGCTGAGGACGATCTCGATAAGCTCGGAGTGACAAGGGTGACCAAACTTCAGCAGGACGCCACAGCAAGAGTCGGTGATCTCGGGGCCCTTGTGAAAGATGTTCTGAAAGACCTCGATTCCGCATTCTTCGGTCATGTTCTTGAGACACTGCTCGATGGAGCTGTCGTAGCCCGGCGCCGGTTGGTGGGCCTGTTTGGCGAGTCCCAGCTCGAGCAGGACGAAGAACGCGAGAAGGAGCGCGGGAAAGGCAATGGCGGTTCTGGCCATGTTTTGTTTTTCGAATGCTGTGTATCTCTCACTTTTCTTTATATTTTGGTTTCAGTTTGAAGGATGTGTTTGATAGAAGATGTGCGGGTGCTTTTATAATGATGTCGAGGAGTGGTTCGCTAATGCTTCATAACTATTCTTCATTTATTAAGGCGTTTAACGATTCTCGTGCGGTTATCATTTGTTCATGATCATTAGATTGAGATCTTCAATTTTATAGTTATTAATTAGACCATAATGACCTTCTGGCTTTTGTCACATGCACATGTCCGGAAAAAACATCGACAACTTACAAACAAAATCACGTCCAATGACTTTGGAAAGCTAATTAAAACTGTTGTGTCCACACAAGTATTGCTTAATTTATAAAGCAATTCGCATGTCCTGAAAAAGTTATGCGTGATAGACTTGGTTTTCCCTTACCAGACGCACTCATTTTCTCCCCCGAAAATAGATTTAATCTGGAAGAAGTGTCGACAAATTTGTACTTAGACTCCGTTTGTTTCGTAAATAACAATTTCCAGAAAGATATTTTCTGAATTTTCAGGCATTTGGCCCAAGAAAAATGAATGAGTTAAAAAAAAACATAATTTTTATCAACGAAAACAAGTCCTTTAAAATAGGGGAAAATGATTTTTGCTCGTCTCATCTCACGCATGACACAGCCGTAGCTCATTTTCCGTGCTCTGAAAATCGCACTCTCGCTCTACAATCTCTCCTTGTACTCCGACACGGCCAATTACTCCTCGAAGATGACAACTTCACATCATCTTCATCATCCTCCTCCGATCACGACGACTTCTTTGAGTTCTCATCGATCGGGGACTCCCATTCCTCCTCCAATCTCCACTCCTACGATCATCGTATCGGCTTCTGCGGGGATCCCGGGCCCCATACCCGTTTCCGTGGCTGCTCGTACCCAAGTTATTAAAGCCCGAAGAATGCATGTCTACTTTGGAAAAAAAAAATATAAGTAAATAAATTTTTCTTATCAAACAACGGAAAAAAAATTTCCAATTCCTTTTCAGATTTCAGCCAAACATTATTACTTCTTAAAAAAAAAAATTCAAAAACGTCACATTTTTCGCGAAAGAAACGGAGCGGTAGTTCAACTAATAATGTCTTGCACTTTCAGCGAGTATACTGGCATTGCCCAAGCTTAATCTCAAGCCTTTGTCATCACACATGGGAAATTCACACTTCTCCAAGTAGAAACTTGACAGGCAAACGAACTGCAGACGGTTTAAATGGGAAGGTCGACATTGAAACTTTGGACTTGTACCGAGGGAGACATCTGTCATCAGAGTTGCCACGCCATTTATTTGCACGTCGACAAAGGAAAAGTTAGAACACCACGAAACAAAAAAAAATGCCACGTGCCCCGGTGCTCCCGATCGTGAGGATGTATCGGATTAATGACCGGTGCTCCAGGCGTACCGTCCGGTCATTGCAAAGAAGTTCAGTGAAGCACAAGCTGCTAAGTGATGGCAATATAGATCACCCAATGCATCACTTGCATCAATGGAAGTTTTAACCCATGAGACTGCCAAATGTTCTTCTTCTCTCGGTCCATGTTGACGAGTACATAACTGAGTTAATGGGTATCTGTAGGTCCTGCTGAGATGAATCCCCCTAAAACAGTGCAGGCTTAAACAATACTGGAGTTCATGGTTCGGCGCAAAAGGAAAAGATATGAAAGAATTAAGGAGCGAAACAAAATCTTAGCAAGAGTGGGAGAATTTACAATGTCGGCATCTAGAACAAGTTCTGCTCGATGCCGACAGCAACCCAAACTCTAAGGGTCACTTAGCTGCATAAACTATGACTCCATAGACAGGAAAGAGGGGAAAACTGTTACAACACTAGGTGTGTGATTCCGATCAGCCGAAAGCCTTTTTGGGATTCACGTGAAACCCCACATCTCCCTTGACTATGTTCTCTGTGATGCAATCATGAGGGTTTCTTACTCCTTTTCTTAGCAGATTTAGCGATGGCATCACATATCTCTCTTTTCCTCTTGTTGATCCGGTTACCGTTACTGTTGTTATTTTTGTTCTTGCTCAAGTTATTGGTATTGTTGTTATCTCCCCCAGTACTTAATGAAGTCTTCCCCTGAACTTCCAAAGCATCCTTCACGAAGAATTTCAACCTCCATAAAGTAGATTCACTCTGCATAAGTCAGGTAACCAAAGATCATGAATCGTCCATGACTATGTCCAGCAAATAAAAAAAACCCTCAAATAATAGAACACAAGCCTCTCATGATGAGGGACAGATCAGGACCTGAGCATCCATGTCCAGGTTTATTTCCTCAGCTGTTGATGGGAAGCTTGGATCATTCTGAGCGACAATCTCCAATGCCTTAAGGAGATCTTCAGGAGACAATAAACTAAGGGCTGTGCCGATGTTTCTCTTCTCTTCAGTCGATATTTTCCTGAAATGAAATTCTCATGAGTTCCTTCTCATCTAGAAGAGAGAAATTGGCCAGACTCTTATCAGCCTTATTTGCAAAGCAAGCTTTACGAATGAAGGAACCTAAAGATGTCAAAGACAAATGTAGAGTATATTGAAACCATTGTTTCCTAAAGAAAAGGAGCTGGTGACCATGCAAAGGACTCCATGGTACTCCAACCAGCTATTGACTAAGCTTAAGCTCCTCCACTTGTTAGTTTTTTACAACCAATTCCGTGTACATTCAATGTAGAACTTTATGCACCCTTATCACATGCATCAAACATCTCTTCTAACTATCTCGTGCTATATTTATTAAACCTTCAAGCCAGCAGAATAGCGGATGCCTCATTGTGTCAATTGCATGCAAAACTTAAGAATCCAGCCATTCTGTCACAAATTCTCTCAGCCATGTACGGAACTCAAGTTGTCCCACTCAGACTCCTATATTTGCACAATCAAGATTCTCAGACGGTGGTTTCTACTCCCAAATCTAAACATGACCAATCCTGAAAACCTAATGTTTTATCAGCCAACTAGCAAGATCTAAAAGTCCTTCAAATTAATCTACATGCCTCCTTTGTGAATCTGAGTTCATCAATGGCATCAGGAAACTCAAAATGATCCATCATACTTCATCCATGTTATAAGCTTTAACAAGACATGAATATGATAGTATGGGCCAACTATTCAAGGTGAAGGCACCCACTTTCGGGGTAGCATCAACCGTCATGCATTTTTAGTCAGGACAATATAATCTTCAGTGGTTCATTTCGTTCAACAGCTGCATAGTCTCGGTGCAAATAACGTATATCCTGAAATTCGGATTGCAATTGTTCATTATCAGCACCCAAGAGTACGGCAAGCAGTTAAAAGGATATCAGTATATGCCCAGATGCTAGAAAGCACAATCTCAAAGCTAAATACAGATTGATATAGTTTCATATAGAAGCTCCCTATGTATAGAGTTAAAAGCATAAACCAGAACAGAAGCAATCATCATAAAGCAGATTTCAATAAACTTAAAGAATATGCCACAACAGATTTACACTCATATGAAACAGACCTGCATTTCCGAACAACCATTTCCCTAAGCTCTTCCAAATGCAAATCAACCTCATAGAGCTGAAAGTTCATGAAAATACAGGAGAAAACATCCCTTATTATTCTCAAGAATCCTAGCAAAAATATATCTAACAGAAAAAAAGAAATTTGCAATTAAAAGAAAGCATCTTGGCCGTCTATGGATATGTGTAAGTAAAAGAACATGTTCACCCCAACTATCAAATCACATATTATGCATAGTGACAAGTCCAGTACCTCATCACTTATGTCTCTTGCCAACTTTGCATAAGCAGCCTCCTGAGCAAGCTGCATGTCCATCTGCGCAACTGACTCCTCCTCTTCTCGTCTTTTCTCCTAAATAAGTACGAATTATGATATAAATGACATTAAAAAGTGTAAGGGTATGTCCGTTTGAAAAAATCATGAGGATATTTGAGGAATCATGACAGTCCATCCAAAGGAAGTCATGGCCTGTAATGTTAATGGAACCTAGGGAAAAGTTTCAATCTGATAACCAGATCTGAACTAACCTCCTCGGTAACCTTGGGCAATAGCTGCAGCCACCTCTCCTCAAATTTTTCCAGCAAAGTTTTGGCCATCACGTGAACATCACTTTTTTCAGCATTATATTTCATTGCATTCTTGAAAACCAACCTCACATCACCACACATTTCACGGACATTTCTGTAACCAGTACCATCTTTAGCCTCCATTTGATTTTTTATTGTACTGAAGTCCATTGGCTTATCAATCACCTAAAACAGATCATCAAGAACAAAAATTAAAACTGTCAAAAAAGGAACTGCAAGAAGCAGAAAGTACAGCTTAGAACTGTCTATCGTACCGACAACAGCACAAGTACATCAGATCCCACAAGATCAATGAAAAAAGAAGAAAGACAAGTTGGATCAGCCTGTCCTGAGTCCAACCGGTTGGAAAGTGAGCGGACCACTTGTATATGAAAAAGGACATTTTAAGATCAAAATCCAAGATCCAAATACATTCATAGTTTGTAAAGATGACAATAATTTCTAAGATAAAATTATATGATTATATATATGCTTGATTTTTGTACATTTCTTAATGGAACAAAAAAGAAGATGTACTAAATTCCACCAAAACACAAACACAAGAACTTCCTAAACCAACCATGCCTACAAGACTTCATGCCAACAACCATAATAAGCAGACATATGCATCAAGCATCATGTTGACATCAACAAGCATTATTACTGAATCAGAAAATATAATAGAAAATGGACCATTATGGAGGCCATATGGAACAGAATTTGCATATAGAGTAGAAAAATAAGAACTACAACAAGGCCGCCTCTTGATGCAACATTCTGAATTCTCAAAATCTTACTATCCAGAATATTGGCAAAATATAAATTTAGTTGGTTACAAGTCACAATATTCTCAAAGTGAACATCTTTTGACTCAAGTTAATTAATAAGACTGAAGTCATTCAGTTGATGATATTAATCAGTGGGCTTTTGCAAGCATAAAGGAAAGCAAATCCCCAAAATCTCAGATATCAAATGACCATGAAGCAGTGTTGCGTTTTGATAAGCAATCAAACTATCACTGCTAAATATCTTAACATCGCAGATCCATCTGCAATGTGTTCAAAGTATAAAACTTTTCCATCTTGCTTAAATGGATGATCCTGGGAATATTGCAAGAGGCGCATGGAAGTGCATAGCAATCACAGGTATTGAGAAAGAGATGACAATATGTACCTCATAATAGTCATCCAAGCCAAGAGCTTTAACATCTACAGGTTGCATAAAAGGCCATGCCCATTTGTGTTGAGTGATCTGACACCAACAGTCAAAATGTGATGCTTAACAAAAATAGAAACGGCTAAAAAATAACATGCGGATTTCTCTATCTCTACCAATGGAAAAACATACTTTCTTTCTTGTGCAAGAAAATTGAGGACAGAAGACATGAGAAAGTTAAAACAGGCCAGAGGTTCAGTTAAGCTAAACACCTAAAATCAATTAAATAAAACACCAATGAAACAAACATTTAAGATAAAGATGGTTCAAAGAACATCCCCACCCCTCCCCCCCACCCCAATCAAATCAATTAAATAAAACTCCAATGTAACAATTAAATAGAACACCAATGCAACAAATATTTTAAAATCTTTACCAAAAAAAAAAAAAATATTTTAAAATGATAAAGACAGTTCCAAGAATGTTCCCACCACCCCATTCACCCCCCCTCCCCCCTCCCCCTCCCCCAACCCACCCTTTTCCAATCGATACAAGCATGGGGACACATTAACATGGACATAGAAAGGAAAAAAGAAAGGGTGAAAGAAGAAGAGGTCTAATCACGATAATCAAACATAAATATAGCCAGTTAACAGCTGGACAAATTCACCCAGTACATTAACATAGTAAAGAGTTTAGTTAATGCCAACCTCCTGCCTCCTCGATGCTAAAAACCCAGAGTCTATGGGATCAAACAGCAAACTGTAAAAAGATCCGAATTATCATACCCTGGCTCTGCGCTTCCAAGAACCCCATGACTTACAAGGATGTGCATGTAAAGTAACTAATTTGATCAATCCAACTAAGCAATGGATCCATACAGACAAAAGAGTATTTTTTAAAAGATATGTCAAAACCAAAAATTTAGACAAATAATGAGAACCTGTATGATGGATGGCAAGTTCATTAAGCTAGCCTACCATTACAACAGTCATCTTGAAAGTTGATAGGGTAAAAATATAAACCACCACCATAATCATATATTCATGTAAACCCAAAACCGTCATTATTTTAATTTAGAGAAAAAACAGGACGTATGCTATGGCAACTCATTAATTTACTTGGTTAAAGGAGTCACTGCAGTGTACTGCATGATACATAAAATGAGGCATGAACATTAGACGATTACCTGGCGCAATATTGTGCCAAATTGGCGCATGAGATCCTGCATTCTCTTTGCAGCAGCTGCTTCTCTGCGAGATGCATCCAGTTGCAGCTTCTTTAAGCTAGGGATTTGCCTCTCTTTATCTTTATCCTTAACTACTGCGCTACCTTTCGAAGTGTTCACTTGCTTTTTACTTGTATTGCGATAGAACTGCTCAACTTCGTTGACTCTTTGCTCGAGCTGCAGAGGAAAAAGCAATCATTAACACAAATCGATCATTTTTTCCAGACTCCAAAAAACTTGCGCTTTACTGTAAGAAATAACATGGAGAAAGGCCGCATAACGGCAGATGCTACTCATCAATGTGAAAGTAACCTGCATGTGCTTCTTCTTCATTGTCTACCTTTTGTATTATTCAGCTATATCCACAAAAGGGGGGAGCGTAAAGAAGAAAGAACAGGGCAAGTTCACAAGCAAAAGAAAACCCAACATTGCCTCAATATCTTTTATGAGCCTATGACAGGAATGCCTAATTCAAATTTGAGCTGCGGCAAATACACGGCTCCCCTCCTCCTCCCCCTACCCAAACAAAAATTAACAAAAGATGTTTGGTAGAGTCCATCAAATGAGCGACGCACACAATTCCTTCAAATCCCGATCAACATGGAAAAAGCATCCTTTCAAAACCTTGCATATATTACCTGATCGACTTTCATGAGAATCTCATCCACACGGTGCTTGTAGCCGTCCAATTCCGGTACATTGGCCTCGTGTCTTCCTGTTCCGGCTATATCATTATCCTGTGCCGACTCTACGGAGGCACCCATCGCTTCCATCTGTTACCAAAATAAATCAATGTCATTTCACAATCATGACGACCACTAAATCCTAATTGCAAAGGCAAAAAACAATGTCCAATGCCGACAAACACAGTGCAAATGTGTCCACCGGCGTTCGATAATAGCCGCAACCGCGGCCTCCCGGGGAATTGCGGCTAGACTGGAGTCGCGGGCAGATGCACTTACAAATTAGGGCGACATTCTCATCGAACAAGAGAAACACAACGAACCCAGCCAGCTTGATCCCTGGTAAAACTACCGGACAAAATCCTAAACCCGTTTCCAACACAACCACCCCAATCAAGGAAGAGTGCCGCAGCCTCGGGAAAACACCGTCGCCAACGGGAGAGGCTTAAAATAAACTTTCTTTTGCACGAGCTACGTTCAATCAGCGCGATGGGATCGAGAAATGAGCGAAATTTCAAACGACCCATCATCGAGAGGCCAATTCGAGCAACACCCATCATCGAATCCTTCGCCAGAAGAGCCTCTAAACCAGCTGCACGGTGCGGCGATGGAAAAGACGATCCCGAATTGCCCCGTCCGTCCGGCTCTCCGAAAACGAGCATCGGAGTACGAGCTCCACTCAGCACCATTCTGCCCGGCGATTTCCCGCTCCCACCCCCCAAAAGTACACCGCGAAAGGGGCGTACCAGACGCCATGAACGGGGGGAAGAGAGAAGAGATCGAACACGAAGAAGAAGAAGAAGAAGGGAAGATCAAAGCTCTGGTTTTTGAGCATTTGGAAAGCAAAGATTTTCTTACCGAAGCGAAGATGAAAGTGGGAGACGACTCCGAAGGCGATTTCGCCGGTGGAGGAGGGAGGAAGTTCACGGTCTGTGCTCCGTAATGGATATATTATTTTTCTGTTTCTTTTATTTCATTTCATTTCATTTTATTATTTTTTTTCCTCTTTTTAACAGTCATATTTCGTATTTTCGATGATATATTCTCCGGGGCATTCTTGGGAGAAAATCCCAGAGGCCCTCCTTTCTTGAGTTTCACAACTCAAAATTTCGAGTATTGAATTTAGTTAAATTCACTTCGTATCTATATTGATACGAAATTTCTATGGGCAAGTTTATTCACAGAAGATACTAGACTAGCTTTCACACATCACGCGCATAATTACTTAATATCCTTTTCTTTTGTGTGTAACGTCACTTTCGTATATGGGTTTGAAAACTTAATTGTCAAACTTTAATTTGTAGAGTTGGGTTCTTCAATTTGTGAAATCTCTTAATCTTATCCCTATGTGGACTAAAAGCTGTGGGAAAAGTCAGACTATCTATATCTTGCATTGTTGCTCCAATGGTATTTTATTTTTATTTTTTTGCCGAAGGCATTTTTCCCGTATAATTAGGTAGGCACAAACTAAGGGTGCGCATGAATACCATTCTATGCCCGGAAACTATTTCTGAACAGAAATGATCTTTTTTATTCTGTGCCCGGAAACAATTTCTGAGTATTTGAAGGCGTTTGATAAACTGTCCAAAATTTCTATTCCTAGAGTAAAAAAGAATAGAAATGTGTTTAGTAATTACACAAAATTTCTGTTCCCAAATAATATTTTAATAATATTTTGAATTATTTTTTTTCTTTCTACCCATTTTCTTCTTTGGCCATGACCGGTCGCCGGCGACCGACGGCTGATGGCCGGCCACCGGCCATAGCCCAGGGCCGGCGAGGGCGTCACGGCCCTCGCCCGCCGCCGGCGGAGGCGAGGGTCGCCCTCGCCGGCAAGGGCGAGGGTCGCCCTCGCCGGCAAGGGCGAGGGCTGGACCCTCGCCGCCTGGGCGAGTTGACCTTGCCCAGATCAGGCGAGGCCGCCTCGCCTAGGTGGCAAGAGTCCAACCCTCGCCCTCGCCTCCGCCGGCGGTCGGTGAGGGCCGTGATGCCCTCGCCAGCCCTGGGCTGTGGCCTGTCGCCGGCGGCAGGCCTAGCCCAATGAAGAACAACACAAAAATAAGAAAAGAAAAATAAGAAAAAAAATTGATTCTCAAAATTGTGCCGAGAAACAAGAAGCAACTTCTTTTTACTTCTTGTTTCTCTTCCATAACTATTTCTCGGCACAAATTTTTGCAAAAATGTGCCCGGGAACAAAAAGTTTACCAAACGCATTTCTGTTCCCAAACTATTTCTGGGAACAAAAGAACAGAAATTTTCACTGTTTGGCACGTTACCAAACGGACCCTAATTGTCCAATGTGGCACCAATTTTCTTTGAATCGTACTTCTAATCGACGTTGGTAGACACATCGGTTCTAATTTGACAAAACCAAATGCCAAGGGACTTTGAATGGAAAAGTTTCCTAACTATTTCAAGAACTCGATTGCATAAATCTTGTTTGAAGACCACGTCGAAGATGTAACATGTATATGGAGACCAAATATGTGCCGGTTTTTGTCCTAAATCATGCTTGGTTCCTTCAGCATTATTGTTGATTCACCCTCCTGTCAATGGAAAAATTGTACCGCAAGTACTTATTTGTGAAATGCAATCGATTAATTAAGTCTTGAAACTTGTATCGAATGGTGAAATTTAAGAATACTAAGTATTCGGCTATTGAGTGTCACATGTGCAACTTTAGGTGTGATTCATTGAAAGTATACTTGATAGCACTTTTTGACCAAAAAAAAATGTTTAGAATTTGAGTGGACTAGCCGAAAGATTTAGTATAGTACTTGAGTACACTATTTACAAAAAATTTAGAACTTCTCTTTCACTTTTCCTACTCATTAATAAGAGGAAGTAATGATTTTGGTTCAATAGCAATAACCAGCTTCTCATTATCAATACAATTTCCGCTTCCAAAGGCTTTGATCTAACCCCTCTCGACTCTTTCAATAGATCATCGATTCATGCCTCTATGATAAAGAGTTCCATCTTGAAAGTTAACTTTAGCCAGGCTTAGACTCGACTTTTAGAAATGGTTCCGAACCTTTTTAGAAAAAAAGAAAAGACATTACTTGAATTTTCACTTTGACAAAGCAATATTTGAAAAACGGAACCACCAAGTGGCATATCAATTGGCAAAAAAACACTAATGAAAAGAGGAGGGAAGGGGGCATTCCGAGAATTGAACTCGGGACCTCTCGCACCCTAAGCGAGAATCATACCACTAGACCAAATGCCCTTCGCTGTTTCTCGTTCTTACGAAATTTATAATATCACGTTTAAAATCGTCAATATTCCGAACATCCTAAAATCGTGCCTGCGTCTGCTATTCGTCAGCTGCGAAGGTGCGGAACCAAAACCTCAGGGGAAGTGCAGCAGAGAGAAGGAGATGGCGAGATCAGCTCTGCTCCACCTGCTGCGCTACCAGTCGAAGCATCGTCTCCCCTCCGCTTACTTCCACACGGGTCTTCTCTCTCTCTCTCTCTCTCTCTCTCTCTCTCTTCCCTTACCTTCGACCTTTGTTGCTCTGTATCTGGATGGTTAAGATGTGCTTCAATCGTGAACGAAAAGGGAAAGGAAATGTCCTGCGTGATCGTTTTCGTTAGACTGCCTAACGAGAAGTTAAGTTAGCGCTGTTTCTGGTGCATTTCTTTTGAGAGAGAGAGGGCGTGTTTGATGCCGCTCGCTCTAGCTTTTGGAAGACCCACTTTGCTTGCGGGTTCTAGAAATGATGCGTCGCAAGGTTGCGTTTTTGGACCTGCAATGTTACGAATTGCTCGAGTTTCGGCTAGCCCGCGACCTGGATTCTCATTCAGAGGCTGAATCCGTCTTCCGTGACCAAATAGCTGATTGCTAATCTAGAGTGTGGAAGGATACATCTTTTGCTATCTTGTGAAAAGGTTATTTAAAGATGGGCTGGCTGGAAACTTAATTGCCATCGCCATATGCACTCTGCATAGGTGGTCGTTTTTTATCTTGTATCGAATTTCAAGGAAAAGGATGCTAATTGATGTGATCGATTCATTCCGGTTCGCTGCTGATGGTGTAAATGTTCTTTACTTAATTGAAGGTTCACCATCTTTTGCTTCTTTGGTAAATTCATAGTTGGTTGTTTGTAGGACGCCATTCAATGCTTCTGAAATGGAGTCCGAGCATTGCTTAAAACCTTTTCATTTTGATGTTCAGCATGTTTTTATACCGAGTGCAGCCATTGCTTTTATCATTATTGTCAATGTTGATACCTCAGTCCAAAGTACTTGCTCTGTTCTGTTCATCGTGTTACGGATGCACTTCAGAAGCTCATGCTGTTAGGCTCTCTCAGAAGCTCAATCACTTGAGCTCATCCGTGCCTGAAGACAACTTAAGTAGAAATGAGAATCATTGAAGTTTTAGACAGTGTGACCATTGCCTACATGAGTGAAATGGCCATTGCTTCATCCCTCTTAAGGTTGCCAACATAAGCAAGTAAAATTCTCACCTGAATGGTTGGAGTCAAGTTTTGGCTCTTTGGCAAGCTTGCTGAAGTAACATAGGAAGTTCTGCAAAATGAGGCTGAGAAGGCTGATTGTCTTTGTAATTAATGGGTAGATGAGTCCATAGATGTTGAAATGATGATGATGGTTTAATCAATTTCAAAAGTGGTTTTGACTCAATAACTCAAAAACACCGTTCTTATTCTACAAGTCAATTTAATCTGCTTGCAGTTCTCTTTATCCTGTTCTTACGAAATTTTCATGCTCTTCCCATGTTTCAGGCCAACGGTTGTGTAGATCGTTAGCATCGCCTCGAACATGGAGTTGCAGACCCAGTTTGACCTCCGCCACCCAGCTTTCAGCTGGTCACAGAAGATGGCTGTCGCAGAGCACCGCAGCTGAAGAAGAAAGCAAGATCAGTGATGCACCACGGTCAGGGGGCCAAACTGGAGAAGATGAGAAAGTTGACATTGTTGTTTACCATGGTCCAGTTTCAACCACCATTAGGAAAGTGAAACTCCTATCACTCTCTAGCTGCTTCTTCTCCGTATTACTGGGACCTGTTATAACCTTCATGACATTACCACATATGAGCATGATCCTAAAGGGTGTGATGGCATCTTCCGTCCTACTCATCAGCGCATCAACAACTGCGGCTCTTCATTGGGTTGTAAGCCCATACATTCATAAAATAAAGTGGCAGCCAGGTTCTGACAGTTTCGAGGTGGAGATGATGTCATGGTTAGCGACTTATGTTCCGAGGACGATCAAGTTCTCGGACATTAGGCCCCCAGAAACTAACAGGCCCGTTGTGACATTCAAGGCAAATGGGAAATTCTATTACGTGGATGAGGAGCACTGCCATGACAAGGCTTTGCTGGCCAGGCTGACCCCGACGGAAACCTCCAGTTCCTGAGTCTGCTTTCAAGAACTTGTAGGCAGAACCGGGCCGGTGGGAGCTTTGGAGGAGATCTTGAGGGCTATGGCTTTCATTTTTGCCTTCTGATGAACTTTAAGTGGAGATCCTCTTTCTAGTTATGCATCTATACCTTTTAGATCTTTGTGAAACCATATCTGGGATTTTTGTTTTACCTTTCGACCAGATATGTTTCCAAACAATAAAGATTGGCAATTGCTACATAAATGGCCAAGTACCCGCGAGCGAAATCTTCCTTTCACCACCGGTGTCTGGAAAATGGCTATTGGTTTCTCCGTCTTGTTGTTTAATAATAGTTCACAGCAATGATTTCGCATCTACTTCTCCAAGTCGCTGCGGAGGATCGGCAATTAGGAGAGTATTGCATGGTTTCTGGTTCTGATTCTTGAAATGCCCTGACCTGAACCAACAGCGTGACTAACAGGAAAAGAATCCAACTGCCAAGCAGAGTTGGAGTTAGAGATGACCGTGAGCAACTGCCCTCATCTGTCCCATTTGCAAACAACAGGCTTACTACGTACTTCAGTCCTCATTCCTAAGTCAGGGGAATTGAGGATCGCGTCGACGCGCCATTGCTCGAAATCGAAATCATTTATGTAACTTCCATTCGATCGAAAAAAGGCAATTGCTTTTCAAGAACAAAAAGTAATAGAGACTTTATTAAATTTTCTGAAGAATGGTAAGTTCGACAACATCTACGTTACGGACGCGAAATTCACGAAAAGCCCAAAACCACGCAGTTGCAAAAAAGGCATATCATCCCACGAACCCAGAACCCTCGCTCTCCAGCTGCGAACCTGAAACCAGAGAGCGCATTCATATCGAGAATGGCGAGATCAGCTCTCCTCCACTTACTCCGCACTCAGTCGAAGCGCCATGTTTCCTCAGGTTATCTTTTCGCTTCTCTTTCTCGCTCCCTCCTCTCTGTTCTAGTGGTTAAGCTGTGTTCATCCGATCCATGACCTGGAAAGACGAAAGAAAGTTGCTCCCTTTGGGGCGCGCATGTACTGGGGAGAGAGATTCTGCTGCTCCGTGGATGTGGGTGCGCGTTTAATTTGAAGTTTTGTTGCCGAGGGTAGGCTCCGAAAACCGGCATGACCCTTTTGATCTGGTGGTTTGGTTAAGCATCTCTTGCACTTCAATTGCTAGTTTCATGATTTGGTCGAAGGTGTTGAGGGGTTCTGTAAGGTTTTGCCCCCAACGTCGCAGAAGATGTTTTTCAGAATGACTCGGTAGCTGCGCTATTGGGTCGATGAGCGCCCCCTGTCTCTCTCGACTTAGCAATCATTTGGTGATGACTCCTGATGTGGTGTATGTGTGAGGTTTCACTTTGTCTTGAAGCCTCTTGGATTTAATTAATTTGCTCTTACTCCATACAAGTGGAAAAATATAGCTGATTGTTTGTCTAGAACGTAAGAGGAGAGATTGTTCTGCTATCTTGCGAAGAGGTTATATTGTACAAAGAGGGCTGGTTATGAACCTGGTTTTCATGGCTATATTCACTCTTTATCTTTTTTTTTTTTTGCTCATATCGAATTTCCGGGAAAAAAAATGATGTTATGGGTGCAATCTATCCATTATAATTTTTTATGTGGGTAAGCGGAGCTACTAAATGTTCTTTACCAACATTGATACTTCGCGCTTCTTGTCACTTTGGTAAATTCATACTTTGCGGTTCACAGTACGTCAACTCAACACTTCTGAGATGGAGTCCAAGCATTACAAGAACTCATTTTCTTGTGATGTTTAGCATCATTTGTTATTGAGTGGAGTTATTATGTTGATTAGAGTTTCAATCTCAAGCGTCCTTGCAGTGCCACTGCATTAATGTCTGAGTTCGAGTATTTGAATTGTTCAATTTATTGTTGTTACGACTCAGCACTCAGAAGCTTGTTCTCTTAACTCTCTACTACACTATTCTGTCATTTGTATCATTTTTTTATTTTTTGTAGCCGTGTTGACTAATGTATCAACTGCCCCATGAATTTCTCCTGTAAGTATGAGCACTTCTGAGCAACCCCCTCCCTCTTTGTAGGAGACAACTTAGACAGAAAAGAGAGTAATATTAAGTTTAGATGGCGTGACCATTGCCTACCTAAGCAAAATGGCGATATCTTTATCTTGCTTCATGGGACCACAATGTTCATTGTGATGCTGTGGCGTTGCCAACATAAGCTAGTAAAATTCATGCCTAAATGCTTAGAGTCGAGTTTTACTTATCAACAAAGTTACAGTAGTAACATATGGATGTTCTGGAATGTATGGATGAGAAGATTAATGATCACTATAAATGATGGAAGGATAAAACTTCAGATGTTCACATAAATTATTTTGATGGCTTAATCGAATTGAAAAGCAGTTTTTTAGTCAATTGCTGGTAATATCGTTATTATGCTACAAATGAATTACTTTGCTTGAGTTCTGTTTCTCTTGGTATTCCAATATGTAAATTTCCGTGTTCTTCCCATGTTTCAGGCAACCTGTTGTGTAGATCTTTAGCATCGCCTCATACATGGAGTTCCAGACCTAGTTTCAATACTACCACCAAATTTTCAGCCGGTAACAGAAGATGGCTGTCTCAGAGCCCAGCTGCTGAAGAAGAAAACAAGATCAGTATTGGACCGCGAAGAGGGGTCGAACGTGGAGAAGATGAGAAAGACAACGGCATTTTTTACTATGGTCCAATTTCTTCCACTATTAAGAAAGTGAAACTCCTATCGCTCTCCACCTGCTGCCTCTCTGTATCCATGGGACCAGTCATAACCTTCATGACATTACCGGAAATGAATGTGATATTGAAGGGCGCTGTGGCATCTTCGGTAATATTCCTTAGCGCTTCGACCACCGCGGCTCTTCACTGGTTTGTGAACCCATATGTTCACAAACTGAAATGGCAGCCTGGCTCTGATAGCTTCGAGGTGGAGATGATGTCGTGGTTAGCGACTCATATTCCGAGGACAATCAAGTTCTCGGATATTAGGGCTCCTGAGACTAACAGGCCCTTTGTGACATTCAAGGCGAATGACGATTTCTATTTCATTGACGAAAAGCACTGCCATAATAAGGCTTTGTTGGCCAGGCTGACCCCACAGAAACCTCCAGTTCATGAGTCTGCTTTTAAGAACTTGTAATTTGAACAGGGCTGATGGAAACTTTGGAGGATCTTTCATTCAAGGCTTTTCCTTCTGATGATCTTCAAGAGACAACTGCCTTGACTTCACTTTTCTGCATTTTTGGACGATTTTTGACCTTTGTGAGATCACATTGGAAATTTTTGTTATCTTTTGACTAGCCATGTTTGCACTCTGCATAAAATAAAGATGATGAGAATTGTGACATAAATCTCAAGTACCTTAGGGAAAATTGAGCTTAATTCTCGGGTGGAGATCTGTGGGATGGATGCATATAGAGGGTCTACTCGATTTTGCATCGAGATGAGATTCACTTGGCACGCATCGTCTCCAAGAAGAGGCACGTAGTTTCTCTGTTCTGCTGTTTCGGAATTGTTCAGGAAATTGTTGGCATCGTATGTGTCACGGTGGGATCACACCATTATTCTTGTGAAAAATGGGCATTTCAGCCTCTGGTTGTGCATTACGCAGCTTATGTTGCTGACTCATCGCAAGAATCAAGAGACCCCTTGACGGCATTAGGCGAAAAGGGTTGAGAATTAAGCGAGCAGTGCATGGTAAATTAAAAGACGGCGGATGTGCAAATTGATTTCTCGTTAGTTATTGCAACATCTCGAAGGGCGAAGCTAGATTAGAACGTGTGGACATTGGAAGGGTTTACAACTCACATTCAGATCGATTTCCCTCCGCTTCTAGCAAAGACTGCTCTGATTTAGGTTTGGGACAAATACACCGTTACCATTTGAAGTGTTAGCCGACGTTCAATCTACTCCTTGAAAAGCACCTCGTTCAACTGCATTTCAGAACGTGTAACGTTTTCCTTCTGTTAAAAAAAACTAGACAGGAACGTATGATGCTCTTTCCAGAACATATCCCACATTGACATCTTAATCGTCCAGCTACAAACTTCAAGAATCAACGATCAAAGAAATATGTTCAAAAAGAAAAAACAGGAGAAACGAGGATATGGAAGCGTCCACCCTAACGGTGAGGGTCAAGCATGTGGCGTCAATGGTCACCAACTCTCGCCGAAGATTTGCACAAGGATTGTGACTCGGTACGTTGTGCGCATGGCGGTTGTCTTTGCCTCTTATCTCTCCCTCCCAATGTAATCGCGTGCGCATAGCACCATCGCACAAGCCTATGCACAAGCCTGATGAGGATGATCGGACACTCCGATGGCAAGGCGGCTAGAACACCCAAAGTTCCGAAAGACAGGAAAGAAAAGGAATTTTAAGTATCAAATCAAACGTTCAACAAAATTGCTGTTTTTCCCCGTCCAAGCTCTTCATCTGCTACTTTGAGTAACAAGGATCTGTTTCGCAATAGGTACTTAATTGATGATACGATTTTTTCAAGCAAAAACGTAGATAAACAACTGACCATCTAAACAAGTGAGCATGAGCCATATCATGCGCAAATGATGGATTTACTGCAGATCAATTCTGTTGTAGCATCAATTTATAAACCAATCCAGACATTCTTAGCATTTATCCTCTCGAAACCCCATAACTGAACTAGTTATGCGTACTTCCCACAAAGCAGCCATAGCAGGAGTCCAACTTCAAAGGCCCCAACAGCTAAAAGATGGGAAGAGGGTTTGCCAAACAACAGATCAAGTTTACATCCACAACAACGTTTATATGACTCGCAAAGAAGAATGGTAAAACAGGATATGAGACCGCCTATCACATGTATATAACAGACTAATCCCAAATGAAACGGAATCAAGAGTTCTAAAAGTACACTCCCCACAAAGCACAAGGGACTCAAAACTGACTCAGGTTAATGGCCAAACCATGCCACCGCCTATCGAGCACCCAGTTTTGCAACCAGACACTAGACAAGGACAGATAGATGGCGCCACAACCTGCAAATGACACACCTAAATGACCAAGAGAGAAAAGGCTAACAATAGCCCAAGCTTTATTCCAAATACTATAGAGACCACTTTCAAGTATTGAAGTGCCGGAGCTGGACTGCGCGGTTCACTTCTTCTTCGCTGCAGATTTTGTGACCTTAGCTCCGGAGGGATCCTTCTTATCAACATTCTTGATAACGCCGACAGCGACGGTCTGACGCATGTCCCTCACAGCGAATCGCCCAAGTGGGGGATACTCTGAGAAAGTCTCAACAACCATGGGCTTGGTAGGAATCATCTTCACCATCCCAGAATCACCATTCTTCAAGAACTTCGGCTCCTTCTCAAGCTCCTTACCTGATCGCCTGTCGATCTTGGTCAACAGCTCGGCAAACTTGACCGCAATGTGGGAGGTGTGGCAGTCAAGAACAGGGGCATAACCATTTCCAATCTGGCCAGGGTGGTTCATGATGATAACTTGGGATGTAAAGCTGGCTGCTTCCTTGGCAGGATCATCCTTCGAGTTGGATGCAACGAATCCACGCTTGAGATCCTTGACAGCAACGTTCTTCACGTTAAACCCCACGTTGTCACCCGGAAGGGCCTCCTGGAGAGCCTCATGGTGCATCTCCACCGACTTGACTTCAGTAGTCAACCCAGTGGGACCAAAAGTCACGACCATACCAGGCTTAAGGACACCGGTCTCAACACGACCGACAGGGACGGTTCCGATACCACCAATCTTGTACACGTCCTGAAGTGGGAGACGGAGGGGCTTGTCAGATGGTCTCTTGGGCTCATTAATCATGTCCAGGGCATCGAGCAATGTTGGGCCCTTGTACCAGTCGAGGTTGGTAGACCTCTCGATCATGTTGTCTCCCTCAAATCCGGAGATGGGGACAAAAGGAATCTTGTCAGGGTTGTATCCCACCTTCTTCAGGTAAGAAGAGACTTCCTTAACGATTTCATCATACCTAGCCTTGGAGTACTTGGGGGTGGTGGCGTCCATCTGCCATCAAAGAAAAATAAGTTAATTCTGAATCAACACAAACACAGCAATATACTAACAGCAGCCTGGAATAACCAATATACCTTGTTACAGCAGCAAATCATTTGCCTCACACCGAGCGTGAAGGCGAGGAGAGCATGTTCACGGGTTTGGCCATCCTTGGAGATACCAGCTTCGAAACCACCGGTGGTGGAATCAATGATGAGGACAGCACAGTCAGCCTGGGAGGTTCCCGTAATCATGTTCTTGATAAAGTCACGATGTCCGGGAGCATCAATGACGGTGCAGTAGTATTTGGTGGTCTCGAACTTCCACAAGGCAATATCAATGGTAATACCACGCTCACGCTCAGCCTTGAGCTTGTCGAGCACCCAGGCGTACTTGAATGATCTCTTGTTCATCTCAGCAGCTTCCTTCTCAAATCTCTCGATCACACGCTTGTCAATACCTCCAAGCTTGTAAATCAAGTGTCCGGTGGTAGTTGACTTGCCAGAGTCGACATGGCCAATGACCACAATGTTGATGTGAACCTTTTCCTTACCCATTTTGATGTACGCGGCTTAAACACTGTCCATCAAACAAAGAGATAATCCTTACACATTAGGATAAGAATTTAAAGTTGCTCGGAAAATACATGCAGTCATTGGGAGAACAAGAAAACTCATATCAACAACAACGGCACTTTGATTTCGGTTGAACATTTAAACATTACCAATCACAGCATTCTTCAACACGGTGTCTCCAGCTTGTCAAAGCCACGAGATCAACAAGAAATTACGCACGACAATCATTAGCCATCAAATTCAGTTACGCGAACACTCAGGAACTACACATCTAAAATTTACAATGACCATCCGGAACAACAGGCATCGATCTGAACGAAGACCAGATTCTTCTGCTTCTCAAAAACCAAAGCAGACGGTAGGAAAGGCGCAGCAAAAAATCACGAAACGTCAAAACACCAATCTCGCGCGCGCGCGCGCGCAATGGCGGTGAGAGGAGATCAGATCAGGTCAGATCCCCATAAACACATTGAACCGAGCATCGACAACGCCTTTCCCCCTAGGCTTCTAGCCATGACCTTATCGAGAAATCGGACTCCGCCGCGATAGCTAACAAAACGGGCCAATAGCTCAAATCCATCCATAACAGCAAACCTACGACCATCCTCCTCGTTTCAATCATCAATCAAATGCTCGAAGTCCTACAGACGCGAGCGCCGCAACGCATTCCAAATCACGAAAGGCGACGAAAGATTACACCAACCCTAGCACCTAGCTGAGTTCCAACAATCTCGAGCTCGGAAAAATCGAACGAACGAAACAAAGATCGAACAACCGATGATCGAAACAACAAGGCCGATCGAGAACAAGAACGACGGAAGATCGAAGGGCGGCCGCACCTTTGGAAACCTGAGATGTCGAGGCTCCGAAAACCCTTGGCGGCGCGCGAGCTAGAGAGAGATGAAGAGCAGCAGCTAAGGAGGGGCGCGATAGGGTTTGAGAGTGAGGACGACGGCCTCGCGAGGCATTATATAGCACCCCCTGGAGTGTCCTCATCTTGCCCTCATAATTTCAGCACTGGCCTTTTGAAGCATTTCCCATTTTTATTTATTTATTTATTTTGATAAATTTACCGAATAGTGCCCTCCTAATTTGTTTCCATCTTTCCACGGTACATTTGCTATTTTTGAAAACTTTCAATTTGCACCTTGATTTATGCATTTTCTATTAATCTTCAAATTACCCCGTTGTAAAAAGAACCCCGATAGTTCTTTTGACTCTGACCGCACGTGGAATATTATTCTTGAACTTTTAGACTTTTCTTTTTGTTTAAACAAGCAATATAGGGGGTCGCAAGTCCCTAAACTCTTGCTAAATGTGCAATCTAAATCCTTAAAATTTTGATTTGCACAATCTAGTCCCTCAACATTCGGCAAAAAAGTCAAATCATTCCTTCGATACTATACACGATTTTTCATAATTTCACTGTTGCCTATACTTCGTAATATCATTTTATTTCAATCCATTTCCTCTATAAAAAAGGGGAGGAAAAGCAATAAAAGAAAAACCCTAAACTATTTCTACTACGATACATTTATCTTGAACTTTTTTACGACATTATAAACCTCAAATTATACCCACCGTGACACATTTATCCTAAATTTTTTTTGTGAAACAAAAAACCCCCAAACTTGTACTTAGACACATTTACCCTTAATCAAGGTTCGGGTATATAATTTTTTAGATAAAATAACATCGTTTTTAACTTTTTTTTTTACTTAAGTCATGTGGGCGCCATATCAACACCGTTTGATTCCGACGTCCACGTAGGTAGATTTTTAACGATTCTCATTAACAAAATTTAAGATAAATGTATCAAAGTGAGCATAGCTTAAGATTTTTGGTGACTTTTTCGCCCTAAAAAAATACTATTATCTCTATTTTACCTTTTCGATATTACAAATATTACAATAGTTCCATTTAAGTACAGTTTAATTTATGATTTTTGTGATAGTAAAAGTAGAATATCATTTAGAGTTCTATTGGGTTCATATTTCTTATATTTAAGTTTAAATGTTATATCGATTTATAGATATTTGTATTTACATTAATCTAAATCTTGTTCCTAATTTTTAGATGGATAAACTTATCAAGTTTTTGTGTTTGGTGTATTCTTAATTAAATTTAGTTAAATCCGTGGCATGCATGAACTGATTTGTTTTGTTTGTTTTTTTCTCAGTTTGTGCGGGCTTCTGCTTCCTAGTAAACGGAAATCATTACTTTTTTCTTTGGTCCAAATGGAAATCATTACTTTATTAGTCACATCAAAGTCCAAAACATTTGGCCTAACGTGCAATCAACAAGCAATTTGCATTTGATGTCACTTTTATTCCATCCAACGGCTGCACGCCCAATTTGACGACGTGATACGCGGGAAAGCCAACTTGGCATTTTTTGCAATTTTTTTAATATTTTTTTCGACGTACGTTACGTTGACGCCGGGCCAAATGGGTGCCGTGTCGGAAATGTTGTCCAAATGGAACTATTTGTCGATGTAGTGCTGAAATTTGCATTTGAGATTTTCAACTAATGAATCAGAATTTAGTTTAGACTGGCAATTGCATTTCAATTTGAAATTTTAACATATATTAAAAAATATTTCCTCTATAGTTGTCCCACATAAATATTATGTTATTTGAATTTGGCTAAATGGTTAATTTTGTCTAATTCATTAACCTATTTTGAACATCTACAATATGGTTTTCTCCTTTACCGTCCTTTTTTTAAGCCCATTCATGGTATCAAGTTCTCAACAAAATGACAAAACATAAGTCCAATTATACCATCTTCTTCGCTCATTTTGCTGTCGCGAGCTTATATGCTCGCGGTGGCTATTATAAAAGCACATAATAAACACTGAAGATCAGTAAAAGCATGTAGATGGTACATAATAGAGCACAGGAGCACACCAATCTCTAGTGCACTGCACTTCAACAGAATGAGACCACAGAATGTTTGACGATACCAACAACCAGAAAGCAAAGCAGACTCAAAAACGACACATTTGTTTGGCCCCTAAAAGACAGTAAAACAAGCAAACGAAAGACTCGACACAGACTCATAGAAGTAGCACAGCGCTGCCACCGCCTATCAAGCACCCAGTTCTGCAACCAGCAACTCGATGAGGACAGGGACGCGAGACCACAACCAGCAAACCATTCGCCTACCCGACCAACATGGACATAGCCAAACACTACCAAAGCTTTATTACTCCCACTGCAGAGACGGTGCTCAAATGTTGAAGTGCCAATGGTGGACCGCACGATTCACTTGCCACCCTTCTTGGCAGCAGACTTTGTGACCTTGGCACCGGAGGGATCCTTCTTGTCGACACTCTTGATGACGCCGACAGCGACAGTCTGACGCATGTCCCTCACGGCAAAACGACCGAGTGGAGGATACTCAGAGAAAGTCTCGACAACCATGGGCTTGGTGGGAATCATCTTCACCATCCCAGAATCACCATTCTTCAAGAACTTCGGCTCCTTCTCAAGCTCCTTGCCGGATCGCCTGTCGATCTTGGTCAACAGCTCGGCAAACTTGACCGCAATGTGGGAGGTGTGGCAGTCAAGAACAGGGGCATAACCATTTCCGATTTGTCCAGGGTGGTTCATGATGATAACTTGGGAGGTGAAGCTGGCTGCTTCCTTGGCAGGATCATCCTTCGAGTTGGATGCAACGAACCCACGCTTGAGATCCTTGACAGCAACGTTCTTCACGTTAAACCCGACGTTGTCACCCGGAAGGGCCTCCTGGAGTGCCTCATGGTGCATCTCCACGGACTTGACTTCAGTAGTCAACCCAGTGGGACCAAAAGTGACGACCATACCAGGCTTCAGGACACCGGTCTCAACACGACCAACAGGGACGGTTCCGATACCACCAATCTTGTACACGTCCTGAAGTGGGAGACGAAGGGGCTTGTCAGATGGTCTCTTGGGCTCATTAATCATGTCCAGGGCATCGAGCAATGTTGGGCCCTTGTACCAGTCGAGGTTGGTAGACCTCTCGATCATGTTGTCTCCCTCAAATCCGGAGATGGGGACAAAAGGAATCTTGTCAGGGTTGTATCCCACCTTCTTCAGGTAAGAAGAGACTTCCTTAACAATTTCATCATACCTAGCTTTGGAGTACTTGGGGGTGGTGGCGTCCATCTGCCATCAAAGAAAAATAAGTTAATTCTGAATCAACACAAACACAGCAATATACTAACAGCAGCCTGGAATAACCAATATACCTTGTTACAGCAGCAAATCATTTGCCTCACACCGAGCGTGAAGGCGAGGAGAGCATGTTCACGGGTTTGGCCATCCTTGGAGATACCAGCTTCGAAACCACCGGTGGTGGAATCAATGATGAGGACAGCACAGTCAGCCTGGGAGGTTCCCGTAATCATGTTCTTGATAAAGTCACGATGCCCGGGAGCATCAATGACGGTGCAGTAGTATTTGGTGGTCTCAAACTTCCACAAGGCAATATCAATGGTGATACCACGCTCACGCTCGGCCTTGAGCTTGTCGAGCACCCAGGCGTACTTGAATGATCTCTTGTTCATCTCAGCAGCTTCCTTCTCAAATCTCTCGATCACACGCTTGTCAATTCCTCCGAGCTTGTAAATCAAGTGTCCAGTGGTAGTCGATTTACCAGAGTCGACATGGCCAATGACCACGATGTTGATGTGAACCTTTTCCTTACCCATTTCGAGATGTGAGGCTTAAAGCTGCAAAAAGGAAGAAAAACGATTCTTAGATTGGAGAGAAATTGGATGACAGGTAAAGAGGAGAAAGGATATAGAGCAACAAACTGAAATAAAATGGACGCAATTTAAATTCAAGTATACATCGCTTGTCAAGATCTGTAATAAAGATAATCCATGTATTTCTAAGATGGCCAATTCAGCCCCGCATATCAACATCCATATGGTTGATTGAAATTTCTGCACACCCTATTTTCCATGAATCCTAGTTCAGAATTTAAACAAAATTGACAAGAGATTATAGCCTCCCGCAATATAACCAAATCAGCAAAAGGAAATATAGAAATGGGGAGTAAACAGGGCGAAATGCTATGCTACTGAAATCCACGCATCATCATTGACAATGACATGGAATAAAGTAAAACATCATGATGTCGCCTCCATTACCAGCACAGTGAAGCATATTTCAAATAGGATAATTCAGAACGTATTAAGGAACATATCCGAACAAACTGTCTGTTTACAGGTCGGCACCCCATTCCCATTCATCAAGAACCAATTGCAGCACAAGAACTGCTGGACTACAAAATGAAATCACCGCGAATATCCAACTAGCAAAAGCGGCCATCAACTCACCATACACCAACTTAGCGTGCACTGCTAGTGCTATAATCGATTCATACGCACACAGAGAAGAAACAATAGGGAAACCAGATCGCACGCCCCGAAACATACGCACTTATAAAAAAACAAAAAGGGAGAAGCAAGTAACTACGCCATCAAATCCACAGCAATCGGACACGGCTAGATTCGCAAAGTTCGAGCAGGAGCGATCGACTAGAATCAGAAGCCGGCGACAATCATCCGATTTCACCCGACACAATCACATCACGAACCAGAAACAAACCAGTTCACGCGATTCACGCTCCACCATAAGGAAACGAAACTCCCGCGACACCGATCGATCAGACGGCAGGCGCGGGAACGAATCCGAGCCAAAAGGAAGAGCACGCTCGAAAAGGCCAACAACGCGGGCTCACAGAGCCCGGCCACATCAGTTCAAGCCAAGCAAACGGACAAACAACACCAACGCCGATCGATCACACGAGCGAAGAACACGCGGAGCGATGAAGCAGATGAAGACGAAGGCGATTCCATCGAGCACTCACCTTAGAAATCTCGGCTGCCGAGAGAATCTTGCAAGGACCAGCGAACGACGTGAACGAAAATGAATGGGAGGCGTCCGTTAGGGTTTGAGGGGGGAGGGCTTTTATATCGCTCCCCACGCAATATTCCCGGATTCCGCTATTGCCCTCGTTTAGGATGCGCAATCCCGATATTGCCCCCCGTAAAGGGAGCCGTCCCATTTGGATGGTAATTAAATAATTATAATTGGCAGGTGAATATTTTCTCGAGTCGAAATTTTTTTTATTTGCTCCGAAAATTTTTCTTGCGCGACAAGGAATCGGAAAAGCGGCACAATAATGCAGCGATAAAATAATTGTGCATCTTCTAACCAATAATAATAGTAATAATAATAATAATTGTGCATCTATCTATGTGGAGATGCTCTTCTACCACCATCCTTTTCAATTAAAAAATCTGAGATACGATTTTATTTTAGATAAAAAGGAGCATCACGCAAAGAAAAAAAGTATTGGCAATTCAGATGTGGGATGCAACACATAACATAATCAAAATGCTTTTTCCAAAATATGTTGAAATTGGAGAAAATCGAACGGTGATACAATATCTGCCTTATGTAACGAGTTGGAATTATTTATCAATTGCGTTCGGGGAAAACTGTAACCATAAATGGACCATAGCAGCTAGGGAATATTCATGTACAAAAAAGAGCCGGTTGTATCAAAGTAATAATGCTAGAGTTGAGTCGTGCAGCATGTGTAATAGGCAAGTTGGAAGAAGCCGAATTAGTATAAGTTGCATACAAATTTCGAACTCCCAAAAATGACCACCTCTTGGTTTTCGACGAGTGTTGGATTCGGTCGGTAAGAACAGAATTTGGCCAAAACAGAAGCCATCGGCGAATAGGATGATCGACGAACTGCAAGCTTGTCGACAGTGAAGGAAATTGACAATTCGGAGCGCGAAAATCATCGGAGAAAGCCTTCATCGAGGCTTAAGAGAAGTTGATCGATAAGGTCATCAACAATAAATATTCCCGTTAGTTTGGTTAAGTGTTGAGATGGTGCAATTAATGAACTCACAAAAGCACGTGATACAGATCGGTCGAAACTTATTTATAGACAATCATTGCAAGTGCTTGTAACTGCAAATAAGCTTATAAAGTTGTTTATAGATTCAAAATCCCTAACCGTATGTAATAACTGATGTTTTTTTTTGGGTCACGAACAGATGTTAATGGGATACGAAAACCCACGATGTGATCTTTGTGACTAACACTCGCTCAATCAATGAAGGCACGCTTTTTTTTTTTATCTTTAGTTTCCTTGCAAAACTTAATTTCTTACAACTTTTTCTTTCATAGTACTAGCACTTTGAATTTCTTTTACGATCCGTGCCATTTTCCTTTCCCGCTCAAAATCAACAAATGACGTTTTTGCAATCTTCGTCGTGTCAGCTGCAATCCATCTTTTTTCTTTAAGATGGGGATAGTAAAATCTAGTAATAATTTTTTTCTTTGAACGGACCACGCTTTCAATTTCGACTTGTATAAATCCAATCGATCTAAACTTGTATTAATGGCATCGAGCGAGCCGACATCATCGGATCCAACTTCATCGATCAAGAGCTGATTTCAATTGCAAGTTCTTGGACGATGCGTAAAA
The DNA here is from genome assembly GCA_031216235.1 of Syzygium jambos. Taxonomy (NCBI): domain Eukaryota; kingdom Viridiplantae; phylum Streptophyta; class Magnoliopsida; order Myrtales; family Myrtaceae; genus Syzygium; species Syzygium jambos. The sequence continues at coordinate 5,655,978 of CM062229.1, read as the reverse complement.
AAAAATTATTAGTAGCATGCATCGCATCGTATCTAAGTTAAAATTAAGCGTAGGAACATAAATTTTCTACTCAGGGTTTAGTTATACGAACACAACGGGTTAGATCTAATGTCAAAGATCTAAGTCGTGCTCTCGGATGGACCATACCGTGTCAATGTCAGTACATAACAAAACGGCATCGTATCTAATGATAATAACACGGGAAAAAAAAGGAGAAGGAAACAGACAAGAATTTAGTGTCGGCGGTTGGAAAAGGACAACGAACCGACTCCCTCGGTCCCTCCGTTGGTTGACACGTGGACCATTTTAAAGGAAAAAAAAAATATACTTATTTTAAGGTTGGTGTTGGGACCCACTCGGCCCCAATCGCCACTGGTTGACTTGGACCTTTGTGGAGGATTCTAGCGGCGGCGACAGGAGCGAGCATGATCACCCGATGCGATCGAATCGAAAGAGCGGCCGCTCTCATGTGATTTCTCCAGCGCATGAAAATATATTCGAGGATTCTCTATGTGGACCGAATTTTTTTAATTTTATAGTTTTATAATTATATGTTTCATTATTGACCTAAGAAAAAGAAGACATCTTACAGAAATGCGTGCGATCATTTTATGTCTAGTGATTCTAGTAGGCCTGGATTATTGTCCCAGTGTGCTCGTGTTGTTACGGGATTATCCTTGGCTCCGCCTATATTTTATAGGGTGACTTCTATAGGAACTTTAATTAAGATCAACGTTTCCAAAATCTCTCTTCTATATGCGATTGTCTCTTGACCTTCTAAACACTTTTCCTTCTTCCTCTTAGAAGTTTAGAGTTAAGGGTGTTGGCTAGAAATGGTCAGCCAGTTCTGCAAGTATGCTTTCCGCTTATCACTCCATGGATCCAGCAGATCATAAAGTTTCAAGGCCTAAATGCTCTAGAGACCAACAAGAAGTACCTTCGAAAAGGTTGAGAGAATGGCTGTGTGTTATCGGACAACATTACTGTCTCGGGAACAATTAGTTTATAACATGGACACCTTAATGTGCTCTTCGAGCACCTAATGATTCCAAGAAATGTAATAAACTCCCATCAAGTAAAGTTATGACAAATTTGAGTGCAGGCGTCCTTACAGCTCAAGCAACATTGTATAGTGTGGGGGTAGGAGTTGAATTTCACACCTCCACTCGAATTTATTGGAATTTTCATGGGACGCTTTGATTTGAGAACTACTAGGTTGTGTAGCCGAAAATCTCAAGTCCCGTTCGATTTTAGGATGATTATATTAACTCATTGCTGGTGGCCTTGCAATATATAAATCAAGACGCTCCTGCATTGACATTTCGTCAATAACACTATTTGCGCGTATAATCTAAGTCGACAGTAGTGTTGTCCTGTAGTATGCATTGGGAGAACAAATCAATTCTCGTTACTACTTACAGTCAACATCAATCGATCGTCACCCTAGACGTGATTACGCATTGCTCAGATGCTTTTATTTTTCCCCCGAACGCAAAAACACAGTGATGAGATGTTCAACTCATGCAGAAATCAATGCTCTATACTGACGGGGTCTCAGACTTGACGGTGCCGAATTGCTTTTTCGACGGCAAGACCAGATGATAATACTATGCAAAGGGGGCACACAAGGACCTGAACGGCATTGAAAAAGAACCAATAGTAGACTCTCAGCAGGTACAGAAAAGAACACTTGAAGAGACAGTACAGCACACTATAAGTGCCAGTCCAAAAACACAAGACTCAAAATTGACTCGAGCTGGTGGACCCCAGTCTGCCACCGCCTATCGAGCACCCAGTTCTGCAACCAAGTGCTTGATGAGGACAGGAGCACGAGACGATAACCAGCGCACCAAACCCGTAAATGACCCATAATAGACGAACTGCTGACAATGGCCAACGCCTTATTGCAATGACTTCCATGCGATGCGATGTCAAATCTCAAACGCACGATTCACTTGCCACCCTTCTTGGCAGCAGACTTTGTGACCTTGGCACCGGAGGGATCCTTCTTGTCGACACTCTTGATGACGCCGACAGCGACAGTCTGACGCATGTCCCTCACGGCAAAACGACCGAGTGGAGGATACTCAGAGAAAGTCTCGACAACCATGGGCTTGGTGGGAATCATCTTCACCATCCCAGAATCACCATTCTTCAAGAACTTCGGCTCCTTCTCAAGCTCCTTGCCGGATCGCCTGTCGATCTTGGTCAACAGCTCGGCAAACTTGACCGCAATGTGGGAGGTGTGGCAGTCAAGAACAGGGGCATAACCATTTCCGATCTGTCCAGGGTGGTTCATGATGATAACTTGGGAGGTGAAGCTGGCTGCTTCCTTGGCAGGATCATCCTTCGAGTTGGATGCAACGAACCCACGCTTGAGATCCTTGACAGCAACGTTCTTCACGTTAAACCCGACGTTGTCACCCGGAAGGGCCTCCTGGAGTGCCTCATGGTGCATCTCAACGGACTTGACTTCAGTAGTCAACCCAGTGGGACCAAAAGTGACGACCATACCAGGCTTCAGGACACCGGTCTCGACACGACCCACAGGGACGGTTCCGATACCACCAATCTTGTACACGTCCTGAAGTGGGAGACGGAGGGGCTTGTCAGATGGCCTTTTGGGCTCATTAATCATGTCCAGGGCATCGAGCAATGTTGGGCCCTTGTACCAGTCGAGGTTGGTAGACCTCTCGATCATGTTGTCTCCCTCAAATCCGGAGATGGGGACAAAAGGAATCTTGTCAGGGTTGTATCCCACCTTCTTCAGGTAAGAAGAGACTTCCTTAACAATTTCATCATACCTAGCTTTGGAGTACTTGGGGGTGGTGGCGTCCATCTGTCATCAAAGAATATAATGAGTTGAGTCGAAAATCAACAAACAACAAGGCAATATACTAACAGCAGCCTGGAATAACCAATATACCTTGTTACAGCAGCAAATCATTTGCCTAACACCAAGTGTAAAGGCGAGGAGAGCATGTTCACGGGTTTGGCCATCCTTGGAGATACCAGCTTCAAAACCACCAGTTGTGGAATCAATGATGAGGACAGCACAGTCGGCCTGGGAGGTTCCGGTAATCATGTTCTTAATAAAATCACGATGTCCGGGAGCATCAATGACAGTGCAGTAGTACTTGGTGGTCTCAAACTTCCACAAGGCAATATCAATGGTGATACCACGCTCACGCTCGGCCTTGAGCTTGTCGAGCACCCAAGCATACTTGAATGATCTCTTGTTCATCTCGGCAGCTTCCTTCTCAAATCTCTCGATCACACGCTTGTCAATTCCTCCAAGCTTGTAAATCAAGTGTCCAGTGGTAGTTGATTTACCAGAGTCGACATGGCCAATGACCACAATGTTGATATGAACCTTTTCCTTACCCATTTCGAAGTATAGGGCTTAAATCTGTACAGAATAAAATAATTTTTATTTAGCAAACACAATTCGTCATAACAACAGACGGTAATAATGAATATCATCGAATGATCACCACAAAACACTCATTCCGAGGATTAGTTTCTCAAGCCCTTCATGTTGGCACCAGACTAAAATTCAGTCCATATTCCTTTAGAACCATAACTTCCGAAATAAAAGATATAGGACAGCACAAATCATTCTACGCATCCATGTACTCGATCATACTATGACGACAGACAAGGAGCAGAAATTTAAGGTTCTGTTAGCTTTAGACACCAAAAAGAAAAAGTCTCAAAACAAGAAGCTCATGATATCGTACATGCAGAACTCAGCAAGTTGTCCAGATACCCAAACAAAGTTGTAGCCGAAAATCGTTTGACCAAATCAAATTAAACTTCAATCCGACAGGTACCGTACAGTCTTCAAAACATCACAATCACCTCAGCGCTTCAAAACGATGTCGATCGATCATCTCGAGATCGGTCATCGCAATCAAAAACTCGTTCATGAACCAGACAGCGTCGGCCACATGTCAACAGGGAAATACGACACGAACATCAAACCAACTGCAATCCACTAGTTACCATATATAGTCTTCAAAATATCACAATCGCCTCAGCGCTCACAAAACGATTTCGATCGATCATCTCGACATCGGTCATCACAATCAAATAACTCGCTGCCGGCCGCATGCCAACATGAACACACGATGCGATTCGAATCAATACACGGATCTAAACACTATCTCCCTCAGATTCAACCGATTCGACAGTAAAGCAAAAGACAGAGCGCTCGAATTCCACGGGCCGGGAACCTCGGAAGGAGCACGACACCGACGTCCGAACACGACCATCCGATCCGTCCATCGCGGTTCGGCCATCGCGAGCGAGACGAAGCGGGCAAACGATCGACGAATCCGATGAACGGGAGGCGAAATCGAGCGGGAGGGACTCACCTTCCAAAGATGCCTCGGCCGCCAAAACCAAAAAACCCTTTGGCCGCTCGAGAGCAGAGCGAAATGGAAAAATGCAAAATGAAATCGAGCGAGAGAGGGTCTAGGGTTCGGGGGCGACGCATTTTATACCGCTGCGTCGCCGCCTTCGTGTATTCCCGCTTTTGACCTCGGATCGTGCGGCTAATTCCACTGGCTGTCCCTGTCCCTCGGCCGCTTTCTCGCTGGGAGCAGCTCCGCCACTCGCGCCTCCACGCGCGTGCCGCGTGCATTGGGGTGGTTGGGGGGGGGGGGGGGGTTGCGGGTCCGGGAGGTGTGCGCCACGCGCCCCGGAAGGGAGAGGGGGTTTGGGAATCCGACGTGGACGGGTCCCGATCGGAGGTCGCCGAGGTTTATTCGGTGGATTTTCCGGAGCGATGCCGGGGTGGCGAATTCCGTCGACGATTCGGCCGCTCCCGCCCGCGGAAATCCCGAAATTTGGTCCGGGGGCTTACGCTGTGATGCAGCGGAGAGCCGAGTTTTTTTCCTTCTTTTTTTTTTTTTGTCAAAGGTCGAGTCGAGCTCAATCGCGCTTTTAACTCGACCTAGCAAAAAGGGCTCGCCACACTCGAGTTCGACTCGAATTTTCAATGTGGAATAGATTTTTTCCTTCTTCGGATCAGCCCAACTCGACGCAGTCCGACTTGCCCTTTTTATTCGTGCTTAAAGATGGATTAAAGAGGAAAAGTGATTTCGAATATAAGTATATTTATATAAATACCAAAATGGGAAAAACATCGCTCATAAAACATGAAATACCGCATTGAGTTTGTAGGTTGATCGGACTCTTGAGTATTTTTCAGTTCGAACCTTGACCAGTAAGTTAGGCTGGCTCGAAAGATCGTGCCAATCTTGAGGTAGGCGATAAGTCGAGCACGAGTAGCTGATAATGTGTTTGAATGGAGGGAAGTGAAAGGAAATCGATAGAAATAATAAACTTGGGGAAATCTTTCCCTTGCTAGGCAGGTTTAAGCTAGGAGGAAAGTGAATCGAAATTATTTTGAACAGGAAGAAAAATCTTCCCTCCTGGCCCGCTTTTAATTTCCTTCCGAAAGCGGAGAAAAATGGAAGGAAATGCAGATGTTTGCCTTTTTATTCCAAGATTGCCCTTACTTCCTATTTAAGTGTGAATAGGGTGAAGGATAATCAAGTCTATTCACAGAATTAACTGCCCTTCGCATCATTTCTCACTCTACATGCATCCAAACATATCAGAGGAATTTGAACTTCCTTTCTCATCTTTTCTCCTCGTTTCTTGTTTTTTTTAATCTATTTGTTTTCTCGCTCAGGCTCCGTTTGTTTCGTAAAAAATGAATGATTTTGAAAATGATTTCCTAAAAACGATCACTTGTATCGCTTACAAAAATGAATGAATGAACGAACGAACAAGAAATATTTTCATCGTCCACAAAAATATTAGAAAATATATTATTGTCAATAACGAAAATATTTTTCATTGACTAATTTTTTCAAACAATACAAGCAATAGTTTTTAGGAAAAATGTTTTCCGAATTATTAATTTTCCGCAAAACAAACGGAACCTTATATTACCAAACAAAGTGAGTTTGAGAGATAGAGAAAGAAAGGAAATACTAGGGTTGGGCATGATTGGAGTGGTTCGGTTTCAGTTTTGGAATCGGGAACCAAACCGGTGGATTCCAGGTTTCTCGAACCGATTTCTAACCTAGGCGGGCCCCCTTTTTCTATCTATTTTTCTTGCAATTATTCCTTGTTTCAAAACCTGAAATATGAGAGAGAGTGAAAGGAGGAGGAGAGTCGAGAGATGAGAACTAGACAGAGGCCGGGTTTCTTTGAGTTTGAGTTTTGTTTGGGCTTTATAGCTGGGCTTGTGTTTAGTTTAAGTGGGTGTGGCCCTTTCTTAGTTTGGAGTTTAAGGGTGGGCTGGGCCTGGTTGATAAAGCATGCTCTTTTGAAAAATTAAAATAGATGTACTGGCCCAAGTATAGAGCCGGTACCAATTCGGTTCTACCCGGAAACCAGCCCGGTTTGTTCGGGTTCCCGGTTACATCGAATGGATTCAAGGATCAAACTAGAAACGAAACGAAACTAAACTTGGCCGGTTCCCGGGTTTTGAACTCGTGAGCTATCCGGTTTTCCGGGCATCAACCTTGAATTGGTCCGGTAAAACTAGTTCCGGGCAGTTGCTGATTGAATTGGGTCGTTGCTCACCCCTAGAATACGGGTCAAGAACTTTTCACATTTTTCCTCTAATTCGTTCGCGTGAAAGATCAAAACCCATTGCTTTCGCTCACCTCTCTTTTTTTTTTTTTCGCCCCGCCTTTCTCTCCTAAATGAAGCATTAGGTGAGGCGCGTAACATGAAGAGAAACTTGTATGACCTGATTAAAAGAACGGATCGATTGCAATATAGTCATTGAACGCATAGGGCTCGAATAGAACTTTTATGATCAACAATGTCAATCGATTCGATTTATGTCGAGCCTGTATGGGACAAAAAAAAAAAAGTTACCCACGCATTTATGTCAAGCCTAAATGGAACAAAAAAAGTTACCCACGCACGAGGTGTTTTAGTTTTATGATGTGCACCATCACTTCAACCATAGTACACCACATTCACGAAGAACACACATTTATTTTTTTATTTTTAGTTTTTCCGTGGCCGCTTTCGCGTCGAACAAAATTTGAACAAGCATCGCCATCTTCGTCAACCTTAAAAATGGCCAAATCCTCAAGCACTAAACCTTTCGCAAGCGGAAGCCAAACCCGTGGCCGGTGGCAGAGGAAGCCATTAATACCGGGAATAGCTGCACAAAGTTCGCCATCATCAAAAGGAAAACGCGAGGGCAGAAGCCGAAGGAAGCCCCCCGAATTTTGGAAGCCGCTGGATAAGGGGCGCCGTAAATGGAACGTAGACGCGGCCTGGAGCGCCGATTAGCGGAATGGACCTGTTGCGGGACTATGCCGAGATCACGAAGGGAGGATGATCGACGGGTTCACCAAGGGTATCTGGGCACCGGACTCCTCCGCAGCCGAAACCCTAGCCGTTCGAGAGTGCCTGCAACACGAGCTCAAGAAGGCGAAGCACAGAGACATCCATGAACTGAAGGAGGGGAAGTACAAAGAAGTCCACGAACTTGGAAGTACAACAGTGGAGTTCAACTCTGACTGTTCCACGTGTATTAAGTGGATAATGGGCCTTGAAATTAGCCCATGGTCAATCCAATCGGTCGTCCAAGACTGCCAATGCTTATTAGTTCAATTACTGCACGAATCAATCTCTTTTTGTGGCCGAGAAACGAATCAAGCCACCGATTGCCTAGCCTGGGCCCATCAAAAAGGCCTTCTCAAACCGAACTGGCTCTTGCACCCCCTTTCTTTCCTTTTATCAATACTTTGTTCGGATATCATGATTTCTTGTAACGAACTATCTTCTAAGTAAATGAAATTACAAGAGCTTTATGACCAAGAAAAAAAAACCCTAATTTCACTCGCTCCTGCCAACCACCACCACCACCACCACCACCGTACAATGGTAGTATCTTCCCTCCCTGTCGTGCCTCACTAGCCCGACCCCTCATCATCACCCTTAACTGCAACGAAGACTGCTCCCAAGAGCAATCGTCCCTCGCTAGCGTCACCTCCGTCAAGCACGACCCCCTCAGCCACCTCAACTCCGTCCTACTCCACCCCCGCGCCGCCTAGTGCCACCTCTGCCCCTACTTGCTCGTCCTCTGCCTCGACTCCATCAACCGCGCTGTCGACTTCGCCCTCGCTATCGAGCTGGGACTCTGCCTCGTCCACGTGGGCACCTCTCGATCTTAGGAGATCATCGAAGCGAAGCAATGTATGAAAAAAAAATTGGTATTAAATTAGGAGTTTGATTATGCATTCGATCATGCAACAAAGATTCTTCGAAAATGATGTGGACACGAATACTATTGCACCAAAAATCACCAAGAGTTGGTCAGTGACGATTCGCATGGGTGCATTCGGTTGTAGGGATTGTCGCTCTCCGTTCGAAGCCAATATGGCTTGCAATTTTAATAAGTATATCTGATCAAATCTGTATTCTCAAAAAAGATTAAAAAATAAAAATAAAGTCAACTTTTCCTAAGTTGACGGATTACGCAAAAGATCATTCTGTGCACGCCATATATGAGGTTTTTATCATTGTTCTTGTATAAAAACTAGCTGCTCTGCCCGTGCCATGCCCGGAACTTGACTAAATGCTGTATAATACGCTCAATACTCGCTCAAATATTTTAGTAAATTTATTTTGGATACTATTGCAAATTGAAGCGTGCAGTTGTGAGTCCAAATCCAAGATTAAATGACTATTTTAGAATAATTGTAACTTAAATTATATATTTTAATAAAATCAAGTTCGTTCCGCACCATTTTTTCTCTTTTAATAGTTTAGTAATGGCAGTTTAACTTCAATTTGAAGAGTTGGATGCTTTTATCTCTTTGCCTTTTGATTTGTCAATCTCTATTATTTTGCATAAACGCTTTATTATGATAAACGTATATTATCCAAACCCTTATGAAATGTGCTTGTAGGCTTGTAGCTTGTCGCTCTATTAATTTCCAGCACTCGAGACACTATTATAAGTCCGAAAGCCACAGTATAGAATGGCCTTATTGTCATTACATCACATCCATTAATCACCGCCTTTCTAGTTTCTTGTTAGTTTTCACTTAATCTAGATTTCGCGATTCATGCACCTTGACATTTTTCCAAAATCCGAAATTCACAACACGTGAATATCGACATTTAAAATCACAAGGAATTGCTTTTTCTTTATAATTTTTGCAATTTCAAATAAATTTTCCGTTTCGACACAAAATTAAAAGGACATATTTGATTTTATTGAATATTAAACAAACAAGCCCAATATGATAGATATCGCCATACCTATAATGGGTTGAAGCCAAACTTGACAAACCTATTAAATTGGGTTTACTACGATGTTTAAACTATACCTCCCGTGGCTTTGATCATGGATATATACATACGTATATACACATGTACGTATATTGCAAAAGACTTGAAAAGGATGATCGTAGAGATGCCCAAAATTCAGAATCTTTTGTCAGCACTTGTCCGGCCCGTTTCGGGCGGCTGACCCGGGGAGCAAAAATTAAAGATGCTGCTTCTAGAAGTGAATGAGACAGGTGAAAGATTAAACAGTCAAGAGAACGACCTCAAAATAAACGACCAACGTAGGAAAAGGGTCGAATCGCACGGCATTCTTATGTAGTCATTCTGCTCTGCCTACTGCGATTACGACGCCCACTTGAGAAGTCGCGATCCAAAACCAAAATGAAGTCTCGGTTTCATTCCTTGATTTTTCGTTATGTCCACCTCTACGAGAATTAAGAGAACGACCTCAAACTCAACGAGACACGAGATAAGACTTTTGATTATTCCTCGTAAACGCAAGAATTTGAGAAGTCTAGTTGAGTTAAAGCGTGTCTTACTTGAGGAATCGGTAGCTGCATGCACAAGTGGCCTACAGAACTTAGAGAGCTCACAAGTCAAACTTAAGATTCCTAGTGAGATGAGAAAGTATTCGATGGTTGCATAGTATTACATCATATGTTAACGTGACATGTACTTTTTACTAAATCCCAATTACAACTTGACGCAAATATAAAAAATAAAAAATCTAGTTGGAATTGTTGTTCCCCTTCGCCCATCTTCTCTATCCGCAGCCACCTCCTCTATCTGCAGTCGCCGGCGAAGTTGGCGACACTGCTTCCAAGCCGACTACTGCCGTGCATCCATGGTCGAGCCACCCGTCCATCATTGCGGTGGCTCATAATCGTTGTCGTCCATGGCCGAGCCACCCACTTCGTTGCAACTCGTCCATTCGGTTGATGATGGACTTGTTAATTTGAAGGCTCGCTTATGTGGATCTGGGGAGTCGCCAGGTATTGTTATTTTCGAGTTCGGGAGCCCCCAGATTTGGAGGCTTGCATCTGTGGATGCCCCAGATTTGTAGGTAGAGGAAGAAGAAGTTGAACTCTATGTGGATGAATAAGAAGTGAGGACTGTCGGTATGCCCCAATTTGAGCTCGCGTCCGTGGATACCCTAGATCTAGCGGTGGACAAAGAAGAATATGATCTTGCAGCGGCTTGGCCAGGGACTATGGCTTCGGATTTGGCTACGGATGAATATTGCCGCTAGGATCGACAAAGGGGGTGACTCTGTTTGTGAGCCATGACGACGACGGAGGGGTGGACAGCCGACGACCATAGATGGATGAGGAGGCCAATAGAGAGAAACAGGGAGGTAGATTTTTTTTTTATTTTTTTTATTTACTTGTTACGTTATGGACATGTGTCAATGTATGATTGGTTTTCGATACTTATATGTTTGCCACGTTAGCCCATGACGTGGTACGCACCATGCAACCATTGAATACTTTATTCTAGTAAGACATGATGAGAATTGTTGCTAGTAATGATTTGTATGTGCAAAGCTAGACTACTGTATGAAGAAAGATTTGAATGTGAGATTAAACCGATGGGGACATAAGAGGGATGGTTAGGCAAACCGTTTTCTCTTAAAGTTTAATTATCATCGACAATGTACATATGGCATATTTCTTAACGCTTCTCGCTCATTTGCCTGTCCTTTTAACGCTAGTAGAACAAGTTGTGAATGCAACTGTGTCGATAAGGCAATTGGGGATAGGAAAATGGATGCAACAAAACAAATAGTTGGCACGAGAAAATCGAGCGTAAGTGTTGGTATTTGGAAACTCGATTTGTGTCACGATTTGAATCACTGACATCTGCTCTGACATCATATCAATCGCTAGAATTTCAAACAATTAGAAAACGAACCAACAATGTATAAGTAAGATATTTCTTTATGGGAGCATAAAGTTGAGGTGATTAAACATTTTTGAATATTTTAAATTGTGATCTTAATGTTTTTTCATGTATTCGGCTATTTTACTTTCAAAGATTAATCATGCAAAATTTATATTTCATTATAACTGTCCGTTTAAATTGATCTCGGAGTACTTCAAATCTATTATACCAGGCATAACCTGCACGTCCCGAGTTGTAGTCGATGCACATATGTTGCGTTTGAATTCGAGTCTCTCTCCTTTATCACCAAATTCTTAGGGGAGGGAGTGGAGCTGTTGGGTTGTTTTAACCCTTAGTGAGCCAAATTATATGTGTAAATTGGGCTTATCACACATCACATATTCAGATGATTTCTCGCCACATGATTTTCTTAAATAGAAATGTACTATTCGGGCGAAAAAATTGCCAAAATTATTGATATAGATGTCAGTCATCCAACGAGACATGATGTCAAAAAATTTTATAATTTAAAAAAATCGATTTTTTAATAATTTTTTTTTATTTTTATCTTTTGGTATTTAAAAAAAGAAGTTTGTCTTGAGGTAAAATAAATTAAAAAGATAGAGAGAGAGAGAGAGAAGGAATGGGTAACATCATCGGCGGAATTATTCCGGATGTAACATCTGGAGATAAGACAAGTCCCGTGACTTGTCTAGCAGTGCATGCCAACCATTCAGCTTGGACTTGTGTAGACACGGCTAAGCTGCGGCCCCCGAGAAACCGGGGACCAAAAAAACAACAAAACAAAGAACACTTATATTCAACATTGGCAATAATCACACAAATGTCTCATGTGCTCAATCCCTAATTAGATATTCTTCTTTTTCTTTGCACAAAATTGGGGATTTGGGATCCACTCAAAGCTGAATTTGATGGCACGTGCGAGCGCGGCCCAACCCGATTCGACTCATTTAGATTTGAAAAAGTGTTCAATTCTTGTGGCAAATTGAACTATCGAACGGTCGGTTTTCGATCATTATTTCAGACCAAACAAGAAAAGCTGATTCTTTTCGTTTCCTTCCTCTTTTTTTTTCTATGAATTTTCTAGAATATTAAATCGATTTGTTTCGAAATAATATAATATCGGGCCGGACTAAACATCAATGACAAATAAAGAAAATGATGGGGACAGTGCAAGAGCAGACATATCTTAAGTCTAAAACCTGGCATGACTTTATTTACTTTCGAGGCCAGCATACGTATACAATCTATCACGGGTCTTGTCTGTTAAATTTTCATTTGATTTGATCATTTATAGGAAAACAGTAAAACAACTTAATTCCAAAATTCAAACAATCCTCGCCTTCTCGGGTCAAATCAGATCGAAGCTTTCGATTACGTTACTTTCGAATATATATATATATTCCCGTCAATCACTCTTCTTTTCTTTCAGAATTTTTATCTTTTAGGATCGATGCGGCGACATACCAACAATACGCGTCGATAGATCATATGGGCAGACATATCGACATATCGCCGAGGAATAACTCAAAAGTGCAATTTATGTCAGTTACACGTTAAATAAAAAGTTAAAAGTTAAGTCACTAAAGCACTAAAATCTAAATGTCCTTTTTGACTTGGTGCGATCACGTTGTTTTCATTTAAACTGTTTACCACCCATTTGGCCCTGACCTGGCCCGCTCTTCTAGAAGAGCAACCACGGACAAGTAAGTATCGTTCTCTCGAGGGGCCGCCCTCTGTAGTAGCCGTCCTCATCACCAGCTCACCGTAATAGCCAAGTGCGGAAAATTCTCTGCAACCCTTTTGAGCATTCATGGCCTCTATATAAACACTCTCACTCGCCTTCTTCTTCTCTTCCTCAAGCCAATACCAGACACCCAAGATCGTTCTCTTGCTTCCCATTTGACTGTATAGTGCACACCTCGCCGCCATGGTTCCTTCACGAGAGCTCCATCCTGAGCAGCTGGAAGTAAACGCTGATCCTCAGGACCCTCCGGAAGAAGAAGAGGACGAGGAGAATGAGGAAGCGCTCTCCCTCTGCGATCTTCCCATGTACAGCAACTCGGCCGGTTGGGACGATGAACTCGCCGAGGCGGGCAAGAGTCAGAGGTCAGCTGTAGACCAAGATTTCTTCGAGTTCTCGAGCGAGGACATCTCTAATTCCTTCGCTTACCCATCCGACAACAAGATCGTCTTCTGCGGCAAAATCATCCCGTACAGATTACCGCCAGACCAAACTCAAAAGCCCCAGAACAAGAATCACGGCCGAGACAAACCCAAGAAGAAAAGAGGCTCCTTCTTGTTCAGGTGGAGATCTCTCTTCTCCAACAAATCAAGAACCTCAAGAAACAGCTGTTCGTGGCCTGGGCAAGTTTCGAGCTCCGAGTCTTTGCCGCTGGAGTTCGAGAAGTACAAGTGCGGATGTGGGTACGTGCAGAGCAAGTGCGTGGATGAGTATGATTTCGCAAAGGTGAAGATCCTGACGCCTCCGTTGAAGTCGAGGTGGTACCTGTTCATGTTCGGGCTGACGAGGCTGTCGGCGGAGATGGAGCTGACCGACATCAGGACGAGGCAGAGCCGGAAAACTCCGTCGACCATGTTTCGATCCGGCGACGGGGAAGTGGTCAAGAGAGGCAGGAGGAGCGCTGAGAACGGGCCGAGGTCGAGTCGCCGTGCGATCAGAGCGGTGAAGAAGACGATGGGTTGCATACCATACGTTTGATGGAAGTTCTCTGGAGAAAGAAAAACCGGGTGGAACTGTCGGTGTCAGATATAGTGTGGCCGTGGCCATCCAGAACGAGACCGGCACAACCTCCGACGACTGAACGTCACTGTTCCGTGATGTGCAGTTGCCTTGCTCTCATAGGATGAACCGAGACGAGGACATATAAAGATTCATGATATTTCTCTGAGATCGATCATGGTGTTTGGTTGATTCCAACTTTTGAGCCAACTTTAGGCTGCAACATGTGAAAACGGTCCTTGATATGTGTATCTTTTTTCATGCTAATCATTTACGAACTTTCACACACATTCATACGTTCTAGTTCTACTGTGTTCAGCTCATGGGCCTCATCTGTTGTATGTGAAAGTGTAGCGAGTTGGAGAATGTTGGCACCTAAACTCGGCGATTTCAAACCGACCCTCTATTCCTACTGATGCTATATCGATCCTCGAAATGAGGTCTATACAAATGTAGACGCGACGGCAGATTTGGCGACTTATAGGTCCGTTGGAGACAAATGGATCACGAACAGTAATTTTGCCTGCAAATTTGAAAGCGCAGATAATTATACAAATGAAATGTCTCGATCGAATGATGCTTTGGCTCAACAGTAAAGACTCACAAATAATAAGATCAATTAAGGGACATGTGGTTTTTTTTTTTTTGGTCAAAATATTCCTTCACATTTCATTAACCAACACTTCGAAAATAAAGTTGATGGACATCATAACATAAAATATCCTGTAAGGGCCGGGGGTTTCAAGCAACCAGTTAGATAGGAGGGCCTACTTTAGATGGGCCTTGGCTACGCAATCTGCTAATTGATTAGCTTCACGCGGACAATGGGCTAGTAGATTGCACCCGGGGGTGCTTTATTGAGATTATGGTTAATATTACGAAAAACCTCAATTAGTACACTTATGACAAATTTACTCCAAATTAATTTTTTTACCACTAAAAACCCTAAACTGGTACACTTGTAACAATTTTATCCTCTGTTAGTTTCCATTGAATTTTGCTGTCAAATTTCTAAGTGGGATGACATGTGACAGTTGGCGAGTGTACCGTTTGGAGTTTTGCCTTCTTTCTATCACAGGTGTATCATTTTGTGATTTTTTGTGATATTAATCTAATTTAAAAGAGGGTAAATTTGTCACAAATATACCAATTTATGATTTTTTATCGTCAAAAAATTAGTTTGTGGTAAATCTATTGCAGGTGTACCCGTTTGGGGTTTTGATGGTCAAAAATTAGTTTTGGATAAATTTGTCATATGTATATCAATTTATAATTTTTTGTGATATTAACCCTTGAGTTTAATATCGGGAAAGGAAGGAACAATGAACGATAGAAACGGGTGAGTCTTGCTCTTATCCAATTTGTGCTTTGTTTCCTTTTCATTTCCACTGTTTTATATGCGAGTGGGTGAGCCTATTTCCACTCTCAAAATAGCTAAAGACAACTATTTTATTGTGCTGTGACCAAAATATCCCTATACCTTCTCTCTCTCGCGCATACTTGCGCTCTAGTCCGTTGTCTCTTTTTCGCCGTCTTAAAATATCTATGGTTCTTTGCCTTTCTTTTTCATCTTTTGCTCCACCGTCGGTCAACCTTGCACAGCCGAAACAACTAAGCATTCACATCTTTTGTTCATCCATGAAGGTCATACTGCAATTTAAAAGAAGGTAACTTTTACTCGGGTTCCGCGATATCTTCCTTTATGATTAAGCAAAGCCTTAAGCAAAGCCTTGCGCCAGATGGATGAACATAGAAATCAAAGACTTTCTGAAAACACCGCTGCTTGCCCGACTCGAATCTCACTTTGCACTGGATGGGATCTGACAAGAACAATCCAAAACAATGTCGTTGATCATTTCTATTTAATCACTTTCTCCTCCTCCATTGCCGTTGCCTTCGCCGCGCCAAGTCTCCGGCGTCGAACACTACAACCCTCCTCCACCCCATTGTTACGAGCGAGCTCGTCGTCTACTCCGGTTCATATCCCTGTCTACTCTCTCTAACGCCCCTTGCTTTTTCTCTCTTTTGCCCCTTGATGCATAATCGTCAAGCTCAATACGATCGAGCTCTATGTTAGGATTCGGCACACAATCACTAAAAAAATAGAGAGTACAAGCGAGAAAAGAAAATTGGGATACAAGGATTTTATCCCGGTTGACCCTTAAACAAGGATTATGTCTGTTTCTATTATAATCAGCACCTTCGCACCTCTCTGTTATATTCCTCAATTACAAGAAAAAAATAATATGTATAGGTAACAGTAGCTATTCACGGACCCAAGCCTAAACTATATTCGTAAGATCGTTGCCCCCTATGGTCCCTGTCAGGGTAGCCCTCGGACTCTCGTGCCTTCCTATTGAATGGGAATGGGAATCACACCCCAACATTCTAGTCGAGCTCTGTACCATCAACTTCTTGTCGACGATAAGAAGACGATTGAGATGACATTTGGTGGCGGACGTCGGACGAAGAGAAATGGAGAGAAGGACGAGAGAGAGAGAGAGAGAGAGAGAGAGGGGGGTTGTGAAGTGATGATTGGCCACGGAGGTGGGTGGTGGCACCAGCGTGGCGAGAGACGGTGGCAAATGGTGATGAGGTAGCAGATGGGGGGGGGGGACACAGAAGCGCGAGTGACAAGAGTTGAAGCATGTTCACAATTTTTTAGCTACATTGGGATCCAAAATACTCCCAGCCCACGTCATTCTGTAAAATCTTCGAAGTAGGATCTGCGTAGCAACGTTTCTATTCCTAGAAACAATTTTTGATCAAAAATAGTTACTAAACATTCCGGTAACTAAACAGAAACGTTACTAAACATTCCGGTAGCTTCCCAAATTCTGGAAGCGAAAAGGAGAAGAAGCAAAGATTGCCTGACTGGAAAGCGCGCCTGCCTACAAGATGCTTGACTAGACCGGGCAATATCGCTTGCCTAACAAAGTGTCTAAATCTCAGGGAAAAAAAAAACTAATTAAGAATTAATAACTTCATTTTAATGGAAGATACCATACCGTGTCGACAGCTGTTCCCTAGATTTAGGTAAATCTGCTCCCTACATCCTGTCCAAAACAGTTTGACCCAAGAAAATTATTCACCGTCCATCTGTACAAATTCATGCACAAGAACTCCGCCTCATATGATCTGATCATCAATCGTTTCGCGGCAAAATTGTTCAGAAATGCAAAAATCGTCCATATTGGGATGGCTTGCGCTAAGTAGACCTGCCACGTTAATAATTTCCGATCAAAATTGATCGGAATGACTAAATTGACAATTATTAAAAGGTTTATAACTAAATTGATAAATTATTAAAATATTTAGGACTAAATTAACACAAATGATAGTTTTAGGACCAAATTGACAAGTTGTCAAAAATATTAAAGGCTAAATTGACACAATTAAAAAGTAAATGATTGAATTGGCCGCCGTATAATAAGTCCATGATTTTTTTTGGATAATTCGGCCGTCGTTTCGTGTTAATCGAATCGCCGCTTTAGTAGCCTCTGAATCGATCTAACAACAATAAAGAAAACGCGAATCCATCCTACTAACTAAACTAACCCTTAAACTAATGTTATTCAGCAGAGGAATTCAAAGATAAAACTCAGGATTAGGTGAGCTCGAACCGATTCGACGGACCTCCTCTAGAAGTATCATCATATTAAAAGCTGCTTTGATTTCTCAAAAGCTTTTCATGACGTCGCCTTCCTTGTCGTTCGGTCAATGCACGAGGTCACTAGAAGCGGGTCGGCGTCGGCAACAACGTGGGACCAAGTTGAGCTTTTTAATCAGCATAATGTCTTCCAAAATGTCTCGCTTAATTTCAATCTCGTTGACCCTTCGGCACATCTAGTTGTACCTTCGTAGGAACCGGTCGGTTCCTCTGTAAGTTTAAGACGAGACACGATCGATGGCTACCATCGCAGCAAAGGGTTCTTCCATTCGGCACCATCCGTGATTTCGCGACGCTGAACATTGCCCCGGATCGATCGAGAAGTTTTCGCGAGATCTGTTGCGGGAGCGCGGGACTCGAGCCCGAGCAATCCGATCATTACTTGATTCTTCCACGTGTTTGAGAAATATCGAGCATATTCAGAGGCAACAAATCTCCAAAGATTCTGTTCTTCCGTGTTATATTTCGTACTACGGTTTTCGAACACCGAATTTTCTCTCGATTTACTTGTGAACATAAGGAAAGGGTCGAATTGTATGAGTTTCTTACGTAGTCATTACGCTCTGTCTCTCTACTGTGGTTACAATATCTACTAGAGACGTTGCGATCCGAAATAAAATCTAAGTTTCTTTCTTCGATTCATCCTTATGTCCACCTTTACTAGAAGCAACAAATTTTCAAAGTAATGTCAAGTTTTCAAATGCAAATATATTCTAAAAACCATTCCATCAGCGACGCATTTCCATCCCTTCTGGATGAAATCTTTTCTGCGTTTAATGATGAATCACAAGATCAATGTTCATCTACACCTGTCCTTTCAACTCTTCTTTTGAAATGGTAGGCCTAGGTTTGGTCCATCAAGAAAAGTTGGCAACACGATGGACTAGAAACGACTCCTTTTTGTCGTGCTCCATTACAAAAAGTTCTAAAATGATAGTTCGCCACGAAAAGAAAAATCATGACGCCATGATATTTTTATGTTTGGTTATGATGGAATGAACAAAGGTAAAAGATAAAATGAATCCTAAATAATATAGTGATTGCGATTTTAAACACGATGTACTACGTTGCAAAGGAAATGAGCTTAGCATTACGATTTTATTAAAAAATCATAAGAAACAAATTCTTTTAAATTGAGTCAAATATATAAGTATTTTAATAATATGAATTGGTTTGGATATGGGTTGAGAAACTTATGTTATGTATAAATTGATCATAAACGGATTAATAAATCAATTTGAGTCAGATCATTTATGACTAGACATGGCCACGGGCTGGTTTTGGCCTGGAACCGGTCCGGTCAAACCCGGACCTGGACCGTTGACCGGGCCCGCGGTTCGGAACCGAAACCGGAACCGGCCCGTGCCCTACGGGCCCGGTTCCGGTTCCCGAAATTTATGAATCGGCCCGGAACCGCCGGTTCCGGGCCCGGTTCCAAAAAAAAAAAACACACACACACACACAGTACACACTACACACAGCCTGCGCATCCGGCCGGCGAGGCCGGCCTCGCCTGCGATCTGGCGAGGCTCGACCTCGCCCGACGCCGGCGAGGCTCGACCTCGCCTGCAACTGGCGAGGCCGGCCTCGCCCGACGCCGGCGAGGTCGAGCCTCGCCAGATCGCAGGCGAGGCCGGCCTCGCCCGACGCCGGCGAGGTCGAGCCTCGCCAGATCGCAGGCGAGGCCGGCCTCGCCCGACGCCGGCGAGGTCGAGCCTCGCCTGCAACTGGAGAGGCCGGCCTCGCCCGACGCCGGCGAGGCTCGACCTCGCCCGACGCCGGCGAGGCTCGACCTCGCCCGACGCCGGCGAGGCTCGACCTCGCTAGACGCCGGCCGAGGCCGGCCTCGCCTGCAACTGGCGAGGTCGAGCCTCGCCGGCGTCAGGCGGGCGAGGCGAGGCTCGACCTCGCCTGCAACTGGCGAGGCCGGCCTCGCCCGACGCCGGCGAGGCTCGACCTCGCCTGCAACTGGCGAGGCCGGCCTCGCCCGACGCCGGCGAGGCTCGACCTCGCCTGCAACTGGCGAGGCCGGCCTCGCCCGACGCCGGCGAGGCTCGACCTCGCCCGACGCCGGCGAGGCTCGACCTCGCCCGACGCCGGCGAGGCTCGACCTCGCCTGCAACTGGCGAGGCCGGCCTCGCCTGCAACTGGCGAGGTCGAGCCTCGCCGGCGTCGGGCGAGGCCGGCCTCGCCCAGCCCAGGCGAGGCCGGCCCTCGCCTGATGCCGGCGATGGCGGCCGTTGGCCTTGGCCAGTTGGCCGCCCGTTGCCGGCGATCCGGCATTAGCAACGAAAAAAAAAAAAAAAAAAATTTGCTCCGCAGCCGGCCCGGCTTGCGGGCCCGTTCGCAACGGGCAAAAGCCCCAACGCCAACGCCAACGGTCCCAACGCCAACGCCAACGGGCAAAAGCCCCAACGGGCAAAAAAGTAAAAAAAAAAGGAGATAACCGTTACAATTGCAACGGTTATCTCCTTTTTTTTTAAATTTTCTTCTCAATTTTTTCCTATAAATTCTCCCAAATTCTCTCAAACTCAATACTCACACAATTCTCTCAAATTCTCTTAAATTCTTTTCTCTCAAGTCTCAAATTTTCTGAATACTCGAAATTCTCTTAAATTCTCTCAATTTTCTCAATTCACACAATTCTTTCTTAATTCTCCCAATTAGTCCGCGCAATTCTCTCAATCCACTCGAAAAATGGCAAGTGGAAGTCGAGTGCCATCTGGTAAAGGTAAGAATATGACGACGGAATCCCATCATTCTTTGATCCTCGTGAATATGCAGATTTTCAAGATGATGAAATCAACATTTTTCCCGATATGGAGCGCGTCCCGACTCAAGAAAGTTTTCATCCTCCTGGCGAAATATCTACAACAAAGGAAGCGGAATGAGAATTTACATCTGACATTTGGAATCACTTCACGAAAATGGAAATGTTTGATATTGATGAAAAAAGGTATGATATAATTTGCAAGGAAAATATATAAATATACAGGTGGACAAGGATATGGAACATTTAAACGACATCTTAGGAGCAAACATCCAACCGAAACGGGAATCGATATCGGGCAACAACAAATTTCCGGGTACGTCAATCCTAACACTTCCCCTTTATTTCGTTTTAATGACAAAACTTATAAGGAAGAATTAGGCAAATTTATTTGCGTTGAGCATTTAGCATTTAATTTTGGAGAAAGATTTGGTTTTAATGAATTTGTACAAAATGCATGTGCTTCACAAGCAAAACGTGTTCCTAGAAATTCAACTAAACGAGTAATTAAAGATCTTTACAGAAAAGGACAAAAAGATTTACAAAATTTTTTTATGCAATTTAATGGATGCGTGCATATAGGTAGTGATATTTGGAGTGATCCTTGGCAAAATCATTCTTACATGGGCATAACTTGTCATTGGATAGATGACGAGTGGAGTATTCAAAAAAGAGTTATTGCATTTAGAGTTTTCGATGATAATCATACGGCAAATAATATTTATAGAATAATTAGGCAAATTTTAGGAGAATATTATTTGCTTAACAAAATTTTTTCAATTGGTTTTGATAATGCTGCAGCAAATACCGCTTCAATTGCCGAGTTAGAAAATATTTGTAAACCCGCTTTTGGCGGAAAATTTTTTCACGTTAGATGTGCTTGTCATGTTTTAAATTTATGTGTACAAGATGGTTTGAAAACTCTCGATATTTTTCTTCAACCAATAAAAACGACGATTCAATTTTTATGGAAACATCCCCAAAAAATGAAAGAATGGGGTAGATTTTGTAGAGATAATGGCAAAAAGCCAAAAAGATTTCCAAAAGATGTTCCAACTCGTTGGAATTCTACTTTCCACTTGCTTGCTGAATCTTTAGCATATAAAGATTTATTATGTGCATTCATTTCTAATAATGTACCTCAGATTAATTTATACCCACAAGAGTGGAATATTTGCCAAAAAATTTTAGATGTTTTAAAGGTTTTTAATTATGCAACTTATACTTTGTCCGGTGTTTATTATCCTACTACACATTTATTTTTAGTAGAGTGTATTAATATTGTCGGAATTTTTGATGAATGTGCAAATGATGTTGAATTACAACATACTATACATGCAATGAAAATGAAGTGGCTACATTATTATATGGAAATTCCCATTATTTATTTAGTTGCTTGTGTTTTTTATCCGCGTTGCAAATTGGATGGCTTAAGTGACTTTTTGCGTGTGTATTATCAATGTTTACATTGTGATGAGATAAATGTTACAACTACAGTACGTAATGTTAAAAACGTAGTAATAGAATTATATAATGAATTTTATACTAAATATAATTTAGGTGATATTGGATCTTCTCAATCTATGGAGATATAAAATGACAGTACAGGTAAAATTAGTAGAGGGTACCAACTTTTATTACATAGACAAAAAAAACAAAAGGGAGTAATAGGAAATATTTCTGAATTAGAGAGTTATCTAAGCGTTTCATTTGAGTTTACTGAATCCGAAGGTGGTACAGATTTTTTAATTTTAGATTGGTGGAAGAGGCACGCAAGCCGATACCCAATCCTTTCTCTTATTGCAAAACAGATTTTTTCAACCCTTTGTTCCACAGTTGCGGTCGAACAAGCATTTAGTGCCGGAGGTAATATTTTGGATGAACATCGTTCAAGATTAAATCCAGAATCAGTGGAGATGCAAGCTTGTGTTGCTGATTGGACGAAGGCTCAATACCGGCAACAAGAAATAGATCGCAATACTGAATCCGAATTCTTTAACGATGGAGATACTACCGCTACCGGTACTGGAACGGGTAGTGACGATTGAGGGTAAAAGAACTATTGGAGTTGGCAAATATTTTGGGAACCCTTGTTTCTCATATCGGGTACGCCCACATGAGCTTAGGGAAACCCAAGTATAATCCGACGACATGTGACCTCTGATCCCCTGTGCACGGAATGTTTAGGTTTTGGGATCATTTTAGAGCATATATATTGTGCTCCTTTTTTTTTGTAGATCGTTGTAACGAATTGTAATGTGCTTAATGATAATTTATTAATTTCAAGCCCTGTCTTGTCTTTTTGTCCTCAAATTTAATTACAATTTATATTGAATAATGTTTCGTCACCGGAACAATAATTTTTAAATTTTTTAATTTTCTTTTCTGTTTTTTTTTTCTTCCTCCGCCGGCCCTAGCCGGGGCCGGCGGAGGTCGCCGGCCTCAGGCGAGGCCGCCCTCGCCTGGGCGAGCGAGGGCGAGCGTCTCCCGACACCGGCGAGGTTTGCCCTCGCCTGGATCTGGCGAGGGCGAGCCTTGCCGGCGAGGCGCGAGGCTCGCCCTCGCTCGCCCAGGCGAGGGCCAGCCTCGCCGGCGTCCGGCGAGGCTCGCCCTCGCAGGCTCGCTCGCCCAGGCGAGGGCGAGCCTCGCCGGCGTCGGGCGAGGCTCGCCCTCGCAGGCTCGCTCGCCCAGGCGAGGGCGAGCCTCGCCCGACGCCGGCGAGGCTCGCCTGAGGCCGGCGACCTCCGCTCGCGGCTCCGCCGGCCGGCCGAGAAGTGAGAAGACAGAGAAGACAGAGAACGAAGAAAAAAAAAATGTTCCGGTTCCGAACCGGAACCGGAACCGCCAGAGGAGGTTCCGGTTCCGATTCATTCTCGGCCACGAACCGGAACCGGTCGGTTCCGAACCGTGGCCATCTCTATTTATGACCCAATTCAAATTCGATACAATCCATCCGTTCAATAGGTTTAGTCGCAGTAGCATAGTTTGAGGTTTCTAACGTCACAAAAAATTCGGGATATATGTGTCTGGCAATTAGGCATAGTTTGAGATTTTTTTGGTGATTTTTTTTTCCCAAAATATATGGTCACGCCAAAAACAAAAATCGGTGCATTTCTCGTGCGCTTCTAGAAGACCGACCATGCACAAAAGTTTTAACTCGCATTTCTCTTTTTTCTATTTATATTCCTAATTCTTTTCAAAATCTGGTATTTTATTTTTTTAAGTTTCGCCCGCAGTCTTCCCTTCTTCCCTTTCGATATTATTCTTCTTTTCAACACCTCCCTCATCTAGAAGGCCACCATCACTAGCATCAGAAGCTATCAACTCACCCACCATCGTCTCAGCAGAAGCTTCTCCCTCTCTCTCTCTCTCTCTCTGTTCTTTCTCTCTCTAGCTTTGTTTCTATATATAGAGATTCAGGCCCCGAGCTGGTCTTCTCCAACAAAGCGGACTCCCACCCGGAAAACCATCCATCCACTCCTCTTGCTTGTTGCTTCCTCTCTCTGAAGATCCGCCATGATCGCCGCCGACTTCGTCCGTGCACCGCCGTGGAAGGAAGAGCCAGTCGACGCCGATCCGGCGCAGGCTTCCCGTGACGATGGCGACGACGACGGCGGCGATGGCGACGACGCGCTCTCGCTCTGCAACCTCTCCTTGTACTGCGACGCCGCCGATCGCTCCTTCGCCGACGATGACGCCTCCACGTCGTCGTGGTGCTCCTCCTCCTGCTCCGATCACGACGACTTCTTCGAGTTCTCATCGATCGGGGACTCCGATTCCTCCTCCGACCTCCTCCGCTGCGACGACCGGAGCATCGTCTTCTGCGGGAAGCTCATCCCTCACCGAGACTCGCCTTCGCCTCCTCCTCCTCCTCCTCATCCTCATCCTGCTACGCCGCAGAAGAAGAGACCGCCGCTCCAAACTGGCCGCGGGAGCCAAAAGAGCACGAGCAGGAGGACCCGGTCGCCGACGGTCCGGCGGAGGAAGTGCCGGTGGTACCTGATGGCGTTCGGACTGGCGAGGTTCCCGACGGAGATGGCGCTGAGCGAGATGAGGACGAGGCAGAGCCGCAACGTCGAGAAGACGGGGTCGTGCGGCTGCGGCGACGGCGAGATCGTGAGTAGCGGCGATTGCGGCGGCAAGAGCAAAGGGACGGGGTTGTTCGGACTGTTGAAGGCTCTGGGATTGAGCCACCGTCGTCGCGCCGATGCTTTGGTGAAGGCCTCGTTGGGGTGCGTCGCGCGCGTGTGACAGGGTCGGCCAGGATTGACTCTGTACTCGGCACACGTGTGAGAATTAGAGAGGGAGAGAGTAGATTAGCAAAGGCTTAGTATGTAATTGATGGATTCTTGCAGAAATAGTTGAGTTCATATTTACCCAAAGCATTTGCATAACGTCGCATGCCCTATTGACAAAATGCAATCAAGCGAGTCAATAGGAGCACGGTTCCAATAATTATACATGCGCGTGTTAACCAGGTTACTTTTTTTTAAAGCGCTCGGTACGAGAAAAAGCTCCGATTTTTAAAAGTAGAGATTCTACATATTCCATAGAAAAAGTATGTGTATTGATTCTTACGACATTCTTTATCGAATTCGTTAGCATAAATAAGACCGATAGTATAATGAGCGGTAGGGGGTGATCAGTTCCTAGGTCGGACCGATCCAGTTTAGGATTTTGGCAATTTCATTTTCTTTACTTTTAAATAAATAAGGAATTTATTTTTTAAAAAAACATATGGGTCCGGTCATTCGGTTTTGCACCTGGAATTGGGAACTGAATTAGAATTGGAAACCGGATAAATTATTCCATGTTCCAAATAAACCGGACTAGTTGGGTTCGGTTCCTTGCCCCCAGTGAGCGGTGATCTATTAAGGACCTTCTTCGTTTTTATGGGATAGAACTTGTTGCGACCTTATTCAAGATCTTGATTGATTTTGACCCTCCCCTGTTGCAAAATATTAATATAACCCATAGATACGGTATCTATATGTTTATGTATGGAATGATGTATTCACGTGGTGGTAGTGTTAAAGTAAACTAAATATTCAATTACGTTTTCATCTAACAGTTTAAATTTTTTTTTAGAACGGCCGGTGAGTTTGACAAAATTACTATATCAGAATAGAAAGTCCCGAGTTAAATTTTTTACAGACCTTGTTTATCTCCCCCATTACATATTTTTACGCGTTAATTTTAGGTCAAAGTCTAAGTTATGTGTGAGGAGAAGTGTTAAAGTATGTGTGTATATTAAAATATGACTACATCTATCAACGTAAATTTTTAGAATAGTTAATAGTAACCCCACAAAATTTCATCAATAGATGATAGCTTGAATGGTGCATATGAGGCTTGGAGACAAGACATGTGACCTAGGTAGAGACTTGGTTATTTGGAGACCTATGAAGAACTCTGCAAGTATCATAAATCAATTATGCTCTTGCCTTTGGCTAGTGTAAATGGTCATAAACCAAAAGCAACTCACACGTACTTGATGAGATTTTGACCAATTGACATTCGGTTATTGAATCGAAAATCCTCTATCGCTCCAACCAACTATGCTAGTCTAGGGATTGCCCTCAATCTCAAGCTTCACAAGAAATCGTAGGTAATGTACATAGAGAACATTAAAAAGGAAGCAAGGGGAGTTTCTAATTGCGTAATCAAAATTAATTTCTGATTGCCCTCGATATTTGTACTTTGGTTTTTTGAATACTGAATTTCCTCTCGGTTTACTCGTGAACATAGGGAAAGGGTCCAATCACGCGAGTTTGTTGTGTAGTCATTCTGCTCTCTCTATTGTAATTAGGACGCCTGCTAGAGAAGTCGCAACCCAAAATGAAGTCTCGGTTTCTTTCTCTCGGTTTACTCGTGAACGTGGGGAAAGTGCCGGATCGCGCGAGTTTCTTATGTAGTCATTATGCTCTTTCCACTGTCATCACGATGAAGTCTCGGTTTCTTTCTTTGATTCGTTGTTATTTCCACCATTATTAGAATTAAGAAATTTCAAAGTAATGCTAAGTTTGAAATGTAAATATTCTAAGAATTATTCCATCGGCGACACACCCCATCCCTTCTGGATGAAACTTTTTCTGTGGGTAACAATGAATCAAAAGGTCAATGTTCATCCATGCCTGCCCTTCAACTCTTCTTTTGAAACGGTAGGCCTAGGGTTGGCCCCTCGAGAAAAGTCGGCAACATGATGGGACTTTATCGGAAACCCCATTCTTTTCGTCGTGCTCCATTACACAACGTCTGAAATGATAGTTTGCGACGAAAATATATCATGAAATTGAACTACGATACGATCAAATGAATCTTAGATAATATAGTGTTTGCAATTTTAAACACTGTGTACTACTACTACGTTACAAAGGAAATGAGCTAACTTATGATGACTTGTCCCGCCCGTGCGAATAATCGAAAGTCGAAAATCCAGACCGGTACACCGCAACTCTCTAGGCTCGACATGGCCAGTCCGATCTTTGGGCGGATTTTATGATTCTTTTTCTGATCGGGCCAAATTTCGAGCTTCCTAGGGTCTCACCCCGAAGTGTTTAATGAATTAAATTTTTTTAATATTTGTGATAAAAATGTATAAGAGAAATGTTTGATGTATTTCATTCAAAAAAGTGGAAAATATCTAATTTTTTAATTGAATTTACTGATTATTATGCCATTGGATTAATTAAAATAATTGTGGTGCTATCTACTTCGTAAAGATATATATCATGCTCTTAAATACGAGCATAGACTATCTATCTCGTGAAAAAAATAGCTTATTTATACGAGTTTAAATTGTCTATATCAAAATTCCTTGATACGAATTTATAAGAGGCCTAATGTTCAAAACTCCCTGACACGAGTACGAATGATGTACACCAAAATTCCTTGGCACGAATTTAAAAGACCTATAGTCTAGATCGAATTTTGGTAGTCCTTGATACGAGTCTATTGTCTACTTTGAAATTCTCCAGCATGAATTTAAAAGGCAAACCAAATTCCCAAGCACCGTGACGCGAACATAAATGATCCACAAGTTTGGAGGCAATTTCTCAACTCCTTCGATACGAACTTTCTCCAAGTTCTGAAACTCCTACCTCGCGCGAGTGAAAAAAGGCGAACAATTCAAGATCAAATCGAGTCCTAAAACTCTCGAGTGGCATGGAGTTTAAGAGACAGATGGCTAAGGTAGAACTTCAACCCATGCCTCTCCATGCACTCGCGCACGCTCTTCTCGACTATGACCATACATTTGGAGAAGATACAAATTTCGCCATATAATTAATCGCTTGATCCTGAAAATTCATTCCATTTCATTCCATCCATCCGTCCATCCAATGGAAGAAAAATATCGATATTTTCCGGATATATACACGTGCAATCTCGAAAATGTTTTGGTGACATTTCAAGTTACATAATTGAAAGATGGTAACGCATGATATATATTGTTGTTTTTGGGGGGTCGTATAACGCATGACATTTGAAGTAGGTACATGATTGGAAAGATATACGGTCGCTCCCGCGTGCTCTTCTAGAAGACCAGGCAAAAGGAGTAACTCTCTTTTCTTTCTTTCCTTTTTTCCTTTTTAATTATATTGTTTCTTTAAAAAAAATTTTCAACGGCTCCTTTTTCTTGAGTTACGCCCTCGGTCTTCTTCACTTCCTCCTCGTCTAGAAGGCCGCCATCTTCGCAGAAGCTCTCTCTCTCTCTCTCTCCTTTCTCTCTCTAGCTTTGTTTCTATATGTAGAGATGCAGCCCCCGAGCTGGTCTCCTCCAACAAAGCGGACTCCCACCCGGAAAACCATCCATCCACTCCTCTTGCTTGTTGCTTCCTCCCTCTGAAGACCCACCATGATCGCCGCCGACTTCGTCCGTGCACCGCCGTGGAAGGAAGAGCCCGTCGGCGCCCATCCGGCGCAGGCTCCCCGTGACGATGGCGGCGGCGACGACGGCGGCGATGGCGACGACGCGCTCTCGCTCTGCAACCTCTCCCTGTACTGCGACGCCGCCGATCGCTCCTTCGCCGACGATGACGCCTCCACGTCGTCGTCGTGCTCCGCCTCCTGCTCCGATCACGACGACTTCTTCGAGTTCTCATCGATCGGGGACTCCGATCACTCCTCCGACCTCAGCTCCGACGACCGGAGCATCGTCTTCTGCGGGAAGCTCATCCCTCACCGAGAATCGCCTCCTCATCCTCCTCCTCCTACTGCTACTCCGGAGAAGAAGGGATCGCCGCTCCAAACCGGCCGCGGGAGCCAAAAGAGCAAGAGCAGGGGGACCCGGTCGCCGACGGTCCGGCGGAGGAAGTGCCGGTGGTACCTGATGGCGTTCGGACTGGCGAGGTTCCCGACGGAGATGGCGCTGAGCGAGATGAGGGCGAGGCAGAGCCGCAATGTCGAGAAGACGGGGTCGTGCGGCTGCGGCGACGGCGAGATCGTGAGTAGCGGCGATTGCGGCGGCAAGAGCAAAGGGAAGGGGTTGTTCGGACTGTTGAAGGCTCTAGGACTGGGCCACCGTCGCCGCGCCGATGGTTTGGTGAAGGCATCGTTGGGGTGCGTCCCGCGCGTGTGACAGCGTCGGCCAGGACAGACTCTGTATTCGGCACACGTGTGAGAGATAGAGAGAGGGAGAGTAGATTAGCAAAGGCTTAGAATGTAATTGATGGATTTTTGCAGAAATAGTTGAGTTCATTTTAACCCAAAGCAACTGCATGACATCGCGTGCCCAATTGACAAACAATGCTATTAAGCGAGTTAATCGAAGCACCGATCCAATGACTATATATATATGTAACACGATTGCTGGGAACACTTCTTTTAACGCACTCAACACAAGAAAAGTTTCGATTTTTAGAAGTAGCGATTCTACATATTCCATAGAAGAAGTGTGCGCATTTGTTCTTACTACACTCTTTACCGAGTTCGATATGAACGATAATATAGTTAGAGATGATGTATCGAGGACGTTCTTCATTTTTATTTGATACAACTTGTTGCAATATATGCAATCTTCATAAATATGATTGATTTCAACCCTCCCTTATCACCAAATAATTTATATAACCCATCGATAGGTATGTATATATTTTTATGTATGAAATGATGTATTCACTTGGTGATAATGTTAAAGTAATTAACTACTAAATAATGCTTTCATCTAATAGATTAAATTTTTTTAGAACAGTTGATAGTTATTGTATAAGATCTCATATGGTAGTAAAGCAGGAGGTCCTAAGTTAAATCTTTCTGGAGTCTCCTATATTATTTATTTCCACACGTTAATTTTAGATCAAAGTCTGGGCTATGCGTAAGAAGAAGTAGTAAAGTATTCTATCAACTTAAATTTTCATGAATAGTTGATAGTGATCTCATCAAATTTTATAGATAGAGGATTAGCCTACATGGTACATTTGACTTTGGATCTCGGACATGGTTTTGGCCTACTTAGGGACTCGGTTATTGGGATATCTCTGAAAAACTTTGCAAGTATCATGAATCAATTAAGTTCATGCCTTTGGCCTATGTAGATGGTCATAATCCAGAGCAACTCGCACCCAGTTGATAAAATTGACCAATTGACATTTGGTTGCCGACTAAAAATCCCTTATTGCTCCAACCAACTGTGCCGGTCTAGGGATTGCCCTCAATATCAGGCTTCACAAAAAAGGTTGTATTCAATTATACACTTCATTACAAATTTAGCTGTATATTCCAGATAACGTACATAGTAAACATTAAAGGGAAGCCAGGGGAGTTTCTAATTGCATAATCAAAATTGAATACAGAGAAAGTACCAAAAATCATACCTCGCTTTTTACCCAAGTGTCACTTACAAATCTCTATTTTTCAAAATACTTAATCGCAACCCGAGTTTTACCCTTTAGATATTGTAGATAATGATCACATCTATTCTCTCTGTGTCCCTATGTTGGAAAGTGCCATTTATGCCCATCCCAAACTCTAAAGTCTCAAACTCACCCAAAACAATCAAAATCAACTAAAAAACCAAGCTACCCAAAACCCAAGGCAAGATGCTAATAAAATGACTTGCAAAGAGAGGCAATTTGATCTTTTTACAATGGAGTTTTGCTTAGAGGTACGCATATGGTATTTGCAAAATAGAGGTATGTAAGTGTTGATTAGGTCAAAAGTACTTAGATCAAAAGTGAGATACGTTTTTGGTATTTTCCCTTAAATAACTTATATAACATGTTTGTTGTCAATGGCATGCAGATCAAGCAGAATAGCTGGAACCACCACATACTTGCATAGTTACAGTTGGGATGTGGGTTTTTTCTTTTTCTCCTTAGCAAACTAAAGGGAGCACTGCACGGAGCAAAGAATCCACACCCTTTAAAGATGAGGATCATCTATCCATAATTTAGTTTCTTCAGTGTCTCGATAAAAAAACTCATTTAATAAATCAATACTTGAGATTTATTGGGGTATCAAGAAGGTGTTGTGGAAGCGGAAAATCCACGTTTATACCTTCGTAATCAAGGAAGGAGGGCATCTTTTCTTCCTTTCTTTTTTCCTCTTATTGTTGCAATTCTTTGTGGACAAACATTTCATGGGCTAATAGTCTTATAATAAGACCATAGTAGGCTCCATAATAATACACCAAGGTCCGAAATTGATCTGCTATTCCGGGGGTATTAAGACGCTCTTTCATTTGATTCAACAATTGATAAGTCGGTGTTATCCTATAAGGAACCTCAGGACCAACACAGGAAATTCAATTATCATTAGGAAGAAAAAAGGCCAAATAAAACATAAATATGAAAAATGTCAGATATCTTTCACTCTAAAGTAGAAGATACTAAACTCTTATATTCAAATGTCTAATTACTAAACTACTGATATATTAAGAAAAGGCGCTATCTACTTCGTAAAGATATATATCATGCTCCTAGATACGAGCCTAAACAATCTACTTTATTACCGAATATATCATGCATGCTCCCGCAATATGAGCATGAACTATTTATCTGACGAAAAAAAAGGCTTATTTAGGTGAGTTTAAAATGTCCATATCAAAATTCCTCAACACGAATTTTAAAGTGTGTGAAGTTCAAAATTCATTGACACGAGTATAAACAGTCTATAAGGGGATTTCTCTGCACGAATTTAAAAGACCTAAAGATCAAATCGAACTTCAATACTCCTCGTTAAGAATTTAAGAATCCCCTCTAGGGTTTGGCCCGCCGGGTCATTTGCACCCCTAGCTTGCGCTTTAGGAGACAGATACGAATCATACGCTCCACAAAGTGTTCCTCTTAGTGTCCCAATAAATCTCAACCTTTGATTTGTGAGACTTTTATTCACGACCTAGATCCAGCGAGTTAAATTTCATTTTGTTAATTAGTATCATCCCACTGCCGATCGATTGACATCGTACAAAGCCATGTTGTGCTATTCGAAACCCGCGAAAATGGGAAATATAATCATCTTTCGAGAAGGGATGGCAAAAATGAGTAAAAACTTTTACAATTCTTCCCAAGCATGCGAAACGCAAACAGATGGAAAAATAAACGGGAGAAAAATGTACCTGCTCCCTTGCTCTTCTAGAAGACCAAGCAAACGGAATAATTTTCTCCTCTTTTAATTTTTCTAATGCGTTTTTTTTTTTCAACATCTCGTTTTTTAACTTTCTTTCTTTCATTTTTTTTTTCTAATTTTCTTGTCAATACTTCTTCATCTAGAAGGCCCCTACCCTAGCAAAGCTAACAACGAACCATCTCGGCAGGAGCCACCTCCGTCTCTCTCTCTCTCGCTTTGTCTATATAAATCCATTCGTTCTTCTCCAACACGGCGGACTCCCTCACCGGAAAACATTCGCTCCTCTCACTCCTCTCCCGCCGCCGCCGCCGCCGCCGCCGCCGCCCCCCCCCCCCCACCCAGTTCCTCTGAAGATCTGCCATGACCACCTCCGATTTCGTTCAAGCACTGTCGTCGAAGGAAGAGCTCGTCCGCACCGATGCGGCCCAAGCTCACACTAACTACTACGGCGACGACGGCGGCGATGGCGATGACGCGCTCTCGCTCTGCGACCTCCCCTTGTACTGCGACGCCGCCGATCACTCCTTGGCCTACGACGATGACGCCTCCACATCGTCGGCCGCGTCGTCCTGCTCGTCATCCTCCTCCTCCGATCACGACGACTTCTTCGAGTTCTCATCGATCGGGGGCTCCGAATCCTCCTCCGACCTCCGCTCCGACGATCGGAGCATCGTCTTCTGCGGGAAGCTCATCTCTCGCCGAGAGTCGCCTCCTCCTCCTCCTCCTACTACTCCGGAGAAGAAGAGATCGCCGCTCCCAGCAGGCCGCGGGAGCCAGAAGAGCACGAGCAGGAGGACCCGGTCGCCGGCGGTCCGGCGGAGGAAGTGCCGGTGGTACCTGATGGCGTTCGGACTGGCGAGGTTCCCGACGGAGATGGCAATGAGCGAGATGAGGACGAGGCAGAGCCGCAATGTCGAGAAGACGGGGTCGTGCGGCGGCAGCGAGATGGTGAGGAGCGGCGATTGCGGCGGCAAGGGCAAAGGGAAGGGGTTCTTCGGAATGTTGAAGGCTCTGGGGTTTGGCCACCGTCGTCGCGCCGACGCTTTGGTGAAGGCCTCGTTGGGCTGCGTCCCGCGCGTGTGACAATGTTTGGCCAGGATTGACTCTGTATCTGGCACACGTGTGTTAGATAGAGAGAGAGAGAGAGAGAGAGAGAGAGAGAGAGAGAGAGAGAGAGGGAGAGAGTAGATTAGCAAAGGCTTAGTATGTAATTGATGGATTTTTGCAGAAATAGTTGAGTTCATTTTAACCCAAAGCAACTGCATGACATCGCGTGCCCAATTGACAAAAAATGCTATTAAGCGAGTTAATCGAAGCACCGATTCAATGACTATATATATGTAGCGCGATTGTTCGGGAACACTTCTTTTAACGCACTCAACACGAGAAAAGTTCCGATTTTTAAAAGTAGCGATTCTACATATTCCATAGAAGAAGTGTGCGCATTTGTTCTTACTACACTCTTTACCGAGTTCGATATGACTGATAATATAGTTAGAGATGATGTATTGAGGACGTTCTTCATTTTTATTTGATACAACTTGTTGCGATATATGCAATCTTCATAATCATGATTGATTTCAATCCTCCCTTATCACCAAATAATTTATGTAACCCATTGATTGATAGGTATGACAATGTTTGGCCAGGATTGACTCTGGATCTGGCACACGTGTGTTAGAGAGAGAGAGAGAGAGAGAGAGAGAGAGAGAGAGTAGATTAGCAAAGGCTTAGTATGTAATTGATGGATTTTTGCAGAAATAGTAGACTTCATTTTAACCCAAAGCAATTGCATAACATCGCATGCCCAATTGACAAAAAATGCTATTAAGCGAGTTAATCGAAGCACGGAACCAATAACTATATATGCAGCATGATTGTTCAAGAACACTTCTTTTAACGCACTTAACACAAGAAAAGTTCAAGTAGCAATTCTACTTATTCCATAGAAGAAGTGTGTGCAATGGTTTTGATTACATTCTTTATCGAGTTCTTTACCATTTTAATCAAGATCTTGATTGATTTTAACCCTTCCCTGCTACCAAATAATTATATTAGCCATTGCTAGTGTATGTATATATTTTTAAAGATTAAATAACATTTTCATTTAACAACTTAAACTTTTTTAGAATAGTTGACAGTGTTATCACGAGATCTCATAAGGTATTAGAATAGAAGATTACGAGTTAAATCTTTCTAGGCCCTATTTGTCTCTCCTATTATATATTTCCACGTGTTAATTTTAGATCAAAGTCTAGCCTATGCATGAGAAAACATGTTAAAAGTACTTAAATAACAAGATACACCTTCATCTATCAATTTAAATTTTTAGAATAATTGATAGCAATTCCACAAAATTTTATAGATAGAGAATTAGCCTATATGGTGCATTTGACTTTTGGGGACCGGACATGGTTTTGGCTTACATGGAGACTCAATTATCTGGAGATCTATGAAGAACTCTACAAGTATCATAAATTAGTTAAGTTCATGCCTTTGACCTGTGTAGATAGTCAAATCTTGCATGCAATTGATGAAATTTGATCAGTTGACATTCAGTTTTTGAATTGGAATCCCTTATTGCTCCGACCTACAATCCCTATCTAGGGATTGCCCTCAATATTTAGCTTTACAAGAATTTTGTATTCAATCATACACTTTAGTACAGATTTAGTCCTATATTGTAGATAATAACGTGTTATGTGAATTTCCGAGGCTTACCTACTAATTCTATAATTCTAATCGCAGGAAAGACTAAACAAATATTAAACGCACAATCGAAGTCATTTAAATCAATCAATTCTAAGTGGTCTATAAAAACAAAAATCAATCAAAACATCTAAACCCTAATGAAGCTCTAGGTTTTTTAATTTCATGATTTATATTTTTTGGGTTTTAGGGATTTTTAGGGATTATAACCCCGAATTTGGGATTTTCTAAAAATGTCACTTTGGCACTTCCAAAAATTCAAATCTCACTTTTTATGGTTGGCCACGGTGTTTTTAGATCATTCTGTGAATTTTTAAAATTTTTGAAATTTTTGATTTTTTTCGGAAATTTTATTAATTGAGAATTAATTTTTTTATTTTCTGAAAATTTTTATGAATTTTCCAATTTTCCAATTTTTTATTGATTTTCTGAATTTTTAATATTTTTTATTTGTATTTTTCGAATTTTCTGAATTTTTATGAATTTTCTACATAGAGAACATTAAAAGGAAGCAAGGGGAGTTTCTAATTGCATAATCAGAATTAATTAAAAAGGAAGTAACAAAAAACATATCTCACCTTTCACCTGAATGCCTCTTACATATTTCTATTTTTAAAAGGTCGTTTGGGGTCGCACAGCCCGAGTAAATAAATATCGGAGTTTTACCTTTACATAGCAAATTTGCACCTTCACACATATGTTCTCCTCATGTCCCTATGTTGGAAAATGCCATTTATGCTCATTCCAAATACTAAAGTCTCAAACTCACTAAAAACACTCAAAATCAACTAAAAACCAATTCACCCGAACCCTAAACAAGACGCAAATAAAATGAGTTTGTAAAGAGGGGCAATTTGATCTTTTCAATGTGGAGTTTTGCTTATAGGTGTACTAATGATATTTGTGAAAATAGAGGTATGTAAGTGGTCATCGGGTCAAAAACGAGATTTGATAGTTTCCCTCAAATAAATGATATAGAAAGTTTATTATTAATGGCAGATTAACGAAAATAGTTGAAGCCATCACATTATACTTTAGTTGGGATGCGGGTTTATCCTTTTCTCCTAAGCAAAATAGAGGGAGCATCGCACGGAGCAAACAATCCGCATCCTTTGAGGATGGGTATCATCTTTCCATAATATACTCTCTTCGGTAGGTCGATAATAATTCATTTCATAGACCAATAATTAAGATTTATCGAGACATCGAGAAAGCACCATAAGAGAGGAGAATCCTCATTCATACCTACAGATCCAAGGAAGGAAGACATCTTCTCCTCCTTTTTGCCCTCTTATTTTTACAATCCTTCGTGGACAAACATTTCATGGACTAATGGTCTTGACAAAAGCACAATAGGTTATCATGTTCTTATGGAAAAAATATGGATTGCTTTTTTTCTCTCGCCTGTTTTTTTCTAGAAGACCAAGCAGAAGGGCTAAACTTTCTTTTACGTTTCTAAATCGTTCAACATCTCGTTTTTGAACTTTCGTATGTAATTTTCTTCTCAACACTTCATCTAGAAGGCCACTAAACGAAGCTAACAACGACTCATCTCAGATGAAGCCACCTCTGTCTCGACCAATCTATATAAGACCGTTCAGCCCAGAGCTCATCTTCTCCAACATAGCGGAACTCCCACCACGAAACGATCCCTCCTCTCTTCCTTCTCTCCCCCCTCTTTCTCTCTGAAAATCCACCATGATCACCGCCGAATTCGTTCATGCACCACCGGTGGAAGAGCTCTTCCGCACCGATTCGGTGCGAGTTCCCGAAAACTATGACGACGACGGCGATGATGATGATGCGCTCTCGCTCTGCAACCTCTCCTTGTACTGTGACGCTGCCGATTGCTCCTTCGCCGATGATGTCGCCTCCACATCATCCTCGTCGTTGTCGTCCTCCTCCTCCTCATTGGATCGCGACGACTTCTTCGAGTTCTCGTCCATCGGGGACTCAGATTCCTCCTCCTACCTCCGCTCTGATGATCGGAGCATTGTCTTTTGCGGGAAGCTCATCCCTCGCCGAGAATTGCCTCCAAATCCTCCTCCTCCGCCTACTACTCCGGAGAAGAAGAGATCCCCGCTCCAAACAGGCCGCGGAAGCCAAAAGAGCATGAGCAGGACGACTCGATCGCCGACACTCCGGAGGAGGAAGTGCCGGTGGTACCGGATGGCGTTCGGATTGGCGAGGTTCCCGACGGAGATGGGACTAAGCGAGATGAGGACAAGGCAGAGCCGCAAGGTCGAGAAGAGGGGATCGTGCAGCGGCGACATTGTGAGGAGCGGCGATTGCGGCGGCAAGAGCAAAGCGAAAAGGTTGTTCGGAATGTTGAAGGCTCTGGGATTGGGCCACCGTCGTCGCGCCGATGCTTTGGTGAAGGCCTCGTTGGGGTGCGTCCCTCGCGCGTGACAGGATCACCAAAGACGATGTATATATTTGAAAGTTTTGATTTTTAGGAGTATTGATCCTGCATATTTCATAAAAATGAGTGTTTGTGCATTGGTTTTTACTACGTTTCTTATGTGGTTGCCTATATACATACGTTCCAAATTGTCTTCTCAAGAATCCATGGAGGAGACTCATTTAGTTGATCACACATGATAGGTATGATGCATGGGAAAGGCTTGTTAGCTGTCATTATCGAACTCGTTAGCATAAATTTGACCGATAATGTTATGAGCGACGATGTATCACGGACGCTCTTTAACGAAATCCCGTTTTTATGGGATACAAACTCATTGCGAAACATGCGATCTTCTTATTCAAGATTTTGATTGATTTTAACCCTCCCCGGCCCTATTACTGAATAATTATATAACCAATAAAAACAGGATATGTATATATCATGAGAGGATATATATAGATCATGATGGTATTACAGTATTTAAATATTAAATTATACATTTATCTAACAATTTAAACTTTTAGAATGATCTCATAAAATCTCATAGGTACTAGAAAAGGATGGACTGAGTTTAAATCGTTTCAAATCCCCGGTTGTCTTATTTATTATATGATTACATGCTTTAATCCCGGTCCAAAGTTTGCCTTCATTTATCAGTTTAAGTTTGTAGAAAGTTGGCAGTGGTTCTATAAAATTTCACAAATAAAGCATAGGTGCCGAAGTGGATTTAACTTTGTTTCTTGGTGTCAGGCTTCTTTGTATAATGCATAAGCATAGATACTTGATTATTTGAAAACCTATGAGAAACCTTACAAGTATCATAAATCAATTATGTTGATGGCCTTTGATTTGTGCAATGGCCCTAATTTAGAGTAATTTGCACGCGTTTAGTGAAATTTGAACATGTGACCGTCAAATTCGAGCTAAAAGTTTCCTAACTCTCCAGTGTGCTATGCCGACCTGAGAGGTTGCCCTCAATATCAGGCTATGCAAGATTTGTGTATTCTAACTATACACTTCAGTACAGATTTTGCTATATCGTAAGATAACGTACATAGAAAAACATCAAAAGAAGCGGGAGGAGTTTCAAATTGCATAATAAAAAAAATTAATAAATGAAAAATAACAAAAACATACCTCACTTTTTACCTAATGACCATATACATATCTCTATTTTTTTAAAATACCACCTAGATATACCTCTGGAGACTATTTTGCACATTCACATCAATTCTCCTTGTATCCCTCTTTTCGATAATGCCATTTTCTTTCCAAAAATGCCCAATACAGATCTTATAATCTTAGACACACCCAAAATACTCAAAACAAATTAAAAATCAAACCACCCAAACCCTATGCAAGATGCTAAAATGATTACGCAAGAAGGGCAATTTGGTCCTTTTCATGTGGAGTTTTGCAAAATAGGGGTATGTAAGTGGTTATTAGGTAAAAAACGATGTATGTTTTAGATATTTTGGCTTAAATAGATAATATAGAAAGTTTATAGTCAATGACGGAACAAGCTAGATAGTTGTAGCCACCACATACTTGTTTCAATTCAGTTGGGATGTGGGTTTTTCTTTTGCTCCTAAGCAAAATAGAGGGAGCACCGTATGGAGCAAACAATCCACGCCCCTTCAGGACGAGGGTCCTCTATCCATA
The DNA here is from genome assembly GCA_031216235.1 of Syzygium jambos. Taxonomy (NCBI): domain Eukaryota; kingdom Viridiplantae; phylum Streptophyta; class Magnoliopsida; order Myrtales; family Myrtaceae; genus Syzygium; species Syzygium jambos. Next base: position 5,617,217 of record CM062229.1, on the reverse strand, counting down.
CTATACTTTCTTCGGTACCACGATAAATATCAACCGTCGATAAAAAAACTCATTTCATAAATCAATATTTGAGATTTATTGAGAATTGAGAAATTAAGCACCGTAGAAATGGAAAATTTAAGTCCAGAGCTTCATATCCAAGGGAGGAACACAGATTTTCCTTCTTCTTTTTTCCCCTATTATTTTTTTCGTTCCTTGGTGGACAAACATTTCATGGACTAATAGTCTCAATAAGACCACGGTAGGTTCTATAATAAGGTTCTGTATGCTTGGAGACCAAGGTCCGAAAATTGATAGGCTATTCCGGGGTATCATGACCCCTTTTCATTTGATTTAACAATTTATAAGTTGGAGTTATCCTATAAAGGAACCTCGGAACCGAGACAGAAAATTCAATTATCATTAGGAAGAAAAAAGGCCAAGTGAAAAACGAATATGAAAAACGATATTTCATTCTAAAGAAGAGAATATTTAAATTTTGAATTGAACTTTCTAATTATTAAACTATCGAAAGAATTAAAAAAAAAGGTGATGAATACTTTGTAGAGAAATGTATCGTGCTCCTAGAATACGAGCCTAAACTATTTATTTCGTTACGGAGTACATCATGCTCTTGAAATACGAGCATAAACAATCTCTCTCATGAAAAAAAATCGTTAATGATACGAGTTTAAACCGTTTGTCTCAAAATTGTTTGACACGGACTTAAAAAGGCTTGAAGTTCAGAATTCCTTGACCCGAGTGTCAATGGTCTACAACAAGATTCCCCAGCAAGAATGCAAAAGACCTAAAGTTCAAATCAGATTTCAGCATTCCTTGATACAACTTTATAGATCCCCTCAAGGATCGGCCCCGTTCGCACCCCTAACTTGTGCTTTTGGAGACAAATCGGGATCATCTACTCCGCACAGCGTTCCTCTTTGCGTCCCAATAAATCCCAACCTCTGATTTGTGAGACTCGGATCCGCGACTGTGATTGAGCGAGGGTGCCATCCAATAGCTAGAATTTGCCAATGGCGTGTCGCATAAATGTACTTGTGGAAACCTGGGGAAACAACTCTCGAGAAGGGAGGGAAAAAATATGGATGCGCTTTTCCTAGCATCTACCTACTCGCCCGCTCTTCTAGATGACCAAGCAAAACGACGGACCAAGCTTTTCTTTTCCGCTGTTAAACTTGTTCAACATCTCGTTTTTTGAACTGTCGTTTATATACTTCTCGTCAGCACTTCATCTAGAATGCCCACTAACGAAGCTAACAACGACCCATCTCACTTCAGCAGAAGCCACCTTCTCTCTGTCTGTGTATATAAGACAGTTCACCCGTGAGCTCTTGTTCTCCAACAAAGCGAACTCCCACCGCAAAACATTTCCTCTGAAGATCCACCATGATCACCACCCAATCAGTTCATGCACCACCCGTGGAAGAGCTCGTCCACACCGGTGATTTGGCGCGAGTTCCCAATAACTATGACGGCGACGACGGCGACGACGCGCTCTCCCTCTGCAACCTCTCCTTGTACTGCGATGCAGCCGATGACTCCTTCGCCGCCAATGTCGCCTCCACATCACCCCCCTCGTCCTCGGATCACGACGACTTCTTCGAGTTCTCATCAACTGGGGACTCCGATGCTTCCTCCGACCTCCACTCCGACGATCGGAGCATTGTCTTTTGCGGGAAGCTCATCCCTCGCCAAGAATCGCCTCCAAATCCTCCTCCAACTCCTCCCGAGAAGAAGAGATCGTCGCTCCTAAGCAGCCGCAGAAGCCAAAAGAGTGCGAGCAGGAGTACTCGGTCGCCAACGGTACGGAGGAGGAAGTGCCGGTGGTATCTGATGGCGTTCGGATTGGCGAGGTTTCCGACAGAGATGGCGCTGAGCGAGATGAGGACGAGGCAGAGCCGCAATGTTGAGAAGAGGAGATCGCACTACGGCGGCGGCGAAATCGTGACTAGCAGCGATTGCGGTGGCAAGAGCAAAGCGAAGGGGTTGTTCGGATTGCTGAAGGCTCTGGGATCAGGCCACCGCCGTCGCGCCGATGCTTTGGTGAAGGCCTCAGTGGGCTGCGTCCCGCGTGCGTGACAGGGTTGGCCAGGATTGACTTTGTATTTGGCACACGTGTGCGCGTGAGAGAGAGTAGATTACCAAAGACGATGTACGTATATGAGAGTTTTGATTTTTAGATGTATTGATTTTGCATACTTCACAAAGGAAGTGTTTGTGCATTGGTTCTTACTACAATTTTTGTGTGGCATGATGTCTTCTCACGAATACATGGAGAAGACTCGTTAACTGTTGTTATCGAATTCGTTAGCGCAAATTCGACTGATAATGTTATGAGCGACGATGTATTAAGGACGTTCTTTAACCAAATCCCATTTTTGTGGGATACAAATTTGTTGTGAAACATGCGTTCTTCTTCTTTGAGATTTTGATTGATTTTAACCCTTCCCTGTTACTGAATAATTATTTAACCAATGGATAGGATATGTATATTACATGAAAGGATGTACATAGATCGTGATAGTGTTAAAGTATTCAAATATTAAATCATGCATCTATCTAAATACTTAAAAGTTTAAAATGGTTCCATAAAATCTCATAGGTATCAAAATAAGAGATCCTGAAATCAAATCTTTTCCAATCCCGCTTGTTTCATTTATTATATAATTCTATACTTAAATCCTAGTCCAAAATTTCTCTTCATCTATTAACTTAGCCTATAGAAAGTTGGCAGTGGTCCCCTAAATTTCACATGTAAAGCATAGCCGCCACAATGGTTTTAACTTGGTTTCTTGGTGTCAGGCTTCTTTGTATAATGCATAAGCCTAGATACTCGATTATATGAAAACCTATGAAAAACCTTATAAGAATTATAAATCAATTATGTTGTTGCCTTTGGCTTGTGTAGTAACCCTAATTCAGAGCAATTTGCTCTCTTTTACTGGGATTCGAACATGTGACCTTCATTTTTGAGCTGAAAATCCCTTCAACATTCCACTGTACTACGCCAACCAGAGGGGTTGCCTCAATAGCAGGCTTCACAAGAAATTTGTATCCAACTATACACTTGAACAAATTTTGCCATATTGTAAGATAGCGTACAAAGAGAAGACATCAAAAGGAAGTGGGCGGAGTTTCTAATTACATAATAAAAAATTTAGTAAAAGGAAAATATAGAAAAACGAATCTCATTTTTTACCCAATAATCACGGGTAAATTTCCTAAAAAAACCCCAACTTGAGGTCAAGTCTCAAATCTTTTTCGAACTTTTTTTTGTATCAGAAAAACCTCAAACTTCAGGTCCAGTTTCAAATCTGCCATGAATTTTTTTTTATCTTAGAAAAAACCCTCAACTTTAAGTTTAGTCCCAAATTTGCTCCGAATTTTGTTTTGTGTAAAAAAATCAGTAGATTTTAATTTATTTTAAAAATATACCTCGTGATTTAGTCTTAACTTGATGTGGCACTTCCACATCTATAACAAATCCACATTAGTAAAGTAATGAGGCAATAGGTACCGACGGACGTCGCATTTTCACTTCAATTGTTGAAATTCTCCAAAATAAAACTATTATAGGATATGAAAGTTAGGGACGATAACAAATCCATCCCAATTTTTTTAATTTAAAAAAAAAAATCCAATTTTTAGGTTTAGTCTAAATTTGCCATGAACTTTTTTTTGTCTAATAAAAAGCCCCATTACTTTGTTGATGTGGATTTGTTATCGACGTAGAAGTGCTACATCAAGTTGGGACTGGATCACGGGAATATATTTTTGAAAATAAATTGAATTTTGGTGATTTTTTTTATACAACAAAATTTGGGGCAGATTTGGAACTAGACTTAAAGTTTAGGGTTTTTTCTGAGACAAAAAAAGGATTGGATCTAAAGTCTGGGATTTTTTCTGAGATAAAAAAAACTTCGGGGCAGATTTGAGACTTGACCTAAAGTTTAGAGTTTTTTTAGGGAATTAGGCCCAATAATTACTTACATGTCTCTATTTTTTAAAATACCACCTTGGCTTAGCTCTAGAGACTATTTTCCACATTTACATCAATTCTCCTTGTATCCCTATTTTTGATAATGCCATTTTCTTTCCAAAAGTTCCTATCCTGGATCTTATTACCTTAGGATCACCCAAAATACTCAAAACGAACTAAAAATCAAACCATCCAAACCCTATGCGTGATGCTAAAATTGAAGTGGCTAGCACGGGGTCACCTAGAGGGGGGTGAATAGGTGATCCTAAACAAATCTTTGATATTTGCGCGGAAATAAAACGAATAACAAAAGAGTCTGAATAAAATTCAGATTCAAGTTAGATCAAATGAGAAATGCATAATGTAAAATAAGAGATAAGGAAAAGAGAATCTGCACACAAGTTTATAGTGGTTCGGCTTATAGCAAGCCTACGTCCACTCTACCACGCTTACAGCCTACCGGCTGGATTTCACTATGTAATCAAGAGGAATTTACAGATTCTGAGTCTCAGAACTATTGTGTATGATAGGACTCTCTATCTCACACAATCACTCTTTACAAAGTAATCCTCAAGATCTTGATCTTAAGTGCAGAACGACAAGAGAACAGAATGGAGTAAGCTCAGACTTTGGACTTGTTGATTCTTGAATCTATCTTCTTTTGCTGCTCGCGATCTCCTTAAATACTCCTCTACATCCGCACTAGCCGTTGGACAACTTGTAGAGGATCATCTTCCAATCTTCACCTTGGACAGATTTGTATAATAAGGATTGAGTAGCCGTTAGATGACAAATTCTGAATCCCGCTGATTCTGGTCGCCCATACAATCAGAATCTTGGTTTCCATAAGTAGAGTTTTGTCCGTTGTAAAGCATTCTTGTCTTAGTATTTGATTGTCAATCAATTTGATTAAGATTGATCTAATCAAAACTTTCCTTCTGTGAAATCCATGCCAGATCACTAGCTGTTATTCTTCGTTCTGAATTCTGCGTCTGAATAATTTCAGCGTCTGAATCTTCTTCTGAAGAATTTTAGCGTCTACGTCTGAAGAACTTCTGCGTCTGCGTCTGAAGAACTTCTGGGTCTGCGTCTGAATAATTTCAGCGTCTGCGTCTGAAGAACTTCTGCGTCTGCGTCTGAAGAATTTCAGCTTACGCGTCTGCTTCTGAAAAATTTCAACTTACACGTCTGCTTTTGAATTTTCTTGTTTTTGAGTCTGAATCTTAGAACTTTAGTTTTTGTGGGTCTTCAAGAACTTATAAAGTTTGAAATATTTCTGCGTCTGAAAAATATCTCAGAACTTAGATAATTCTTCTAACTTGTAAAAATCTGAAAAACTTCCTTCTAAGCTTCCAGAAACTTATATACCTGAAATGAGAAGGTTCAGAATAAGTATCAGATTTACAAACATTATGGAAGGTTTTGTCAACTTCAAAATCAGTAGGAGTTTTCCTCAACAAAAATGAGTTTGCAAGAAGGGCAATTTGGTCTTTTCAATGTGGATTTTTGCGCAGAGGTATACAAAATAGGGGCATGTAAGTGGTTATTAGGTAAAAAATGAGATACGTTTTCAATATTTTGGCTTAACTAGATATAATAGAAAGTTTATAGTCAATGACGGATCAAGCTGGATGGTTGTAGCCACCACATACCTGTTTCAGTTCGGTTGGGATGTGGGTTTTTCTTTTGCTACTAAGCAAATTAGAGGGAGCACTATACGGATCAAAGAATCCATGCCACTTTAGGATGAGGGTCCTTTATCTGTACAATTCTTTTTTTGGTATCTCGATAAATATCAACCATCGACAAAACATCTCATTCCATAAATCATTAGTTGAGATTTATTGAGGAATCGAGAAAGCAACATAGAAGCAGAGGATCCAAGTCCGAAGCTTCATAATCCAAGGGCGGTAGACATCTTTTCCTTCTTTTTTCTCCCTCTTATTTCTTGCGTTCCTTGGTGGACAAACAAGTCATGGACTAATAGTCTTAATAAGACCATGGTAGGGTCTATGATAATTTTATATATGCGTGGAGACCAAGGTCCAAAATCGAACCGCTATTCTGGGGTAGCAAGACGGTCTTCGATCTAAATAAACAATTTGAAAATTGGAGTTATAATATAAAGAAAGGAATTCAGAACCAAGGCAGAGAAAGTTTAATTAGTCATTAGAAAGAGAAAAGGCCAAGTGAGTCCATAATATAAGGTGTCTTCTTCCTTCGTGATGCATATGATGTGATCATAGTCAAGGTGAACCTAATTCAAAGCTACTTTCAAAAGGGCCCTTCCAATGTATAATTTTTCAATTCTCCTACTCATCAATGTCTATTGGTAGTTCTAGCAACACCTGTCCACATAATGACTGAGATTGAGAAAACCGGCTTCTAGATGTCAAAAAATAAATTAATTAATTAAACATGTGGAAAGTTTCATATTGCATGTATTACGGTCATTCGCGTCAAATTCATACCTTTTTCTCTACGATTTCCACCTTTTAGCCTCATTTAAGATGTATTACAATTATATTTGAGCTTCGTTATTCTATCTCACTTTTTTCGTAGCTTTCATCACTTTATCAGTACTTCTATATATATCCCAAAAAAAAGATGGCCCAAAAAATTCTGCTACCGAAGATTTGCATTGCCCATCTTTTAACAGCAAAACCTTCAATTAGCTCCCACGCTTCATTGAGTACAGTAGTATTGCTGGGGTTGCATTTGGCTGGACCATCGGTGAGTACGCGACTACTAACATAAATGATTCTATTTCGTTACGTAGAATCATTCTTTTACGATGAGACGTGATGTGATAAAGTTGGCGTCGCGGCGTAATCGCGTCATGCAATGTATGGTCTATTTCGCAACGACACTTTCAAGCCTTTTACCCTGGAACCTGTCCCGTCCCGCAAAGAGAACTTCTGGAACTTGAATAGGTCGTCGGGCTGTTCTAGTGGCTGTCTACTTCTTGGGGAGGAAGCAAAGTCCTTCTCCGCAACCTATTTAATACATATTTCTTAGTTATTATAATGGGATTACGGTGTGAAAACTCCACCTTCTTTGACTTGCTGGTAAGAAAATCGCTCCGTCCCTTTCGCATCCTAGGCCGGTTTCCAAGGGGGCTGCTGTTTTTGTCTCCATGCGGTGTGGTCCACCTCGTGTATAGGCCCCCCCGACATGTGCTGTTACTTTCTTCGAGGGATCGCATGGTTTTTTTTTTTTAGTGATCACGTCACATTCGGACTAGTTTTCGCATAACTTAACAAGTCATGTGCTTATGGACCATTGAAATATTATCTTACATTATTTGACGACACGTCTTATACTCTCTTTATATTCATATGATCTATTTCTATTTATCAGTTTAAGCTTTTAAATTAGACTTTTTATCACGATATTGAAATCAATGTTATCATTTTTGTGTATAGTCAAATTGCATGTGTTGCTCCCAATTCGTCTTGCACGAGCACGTGAGAGGAGATAGAGTTTTTGGGTTGAAATTTTTAACACTATATTGATTATGCACTTTCCACTCAATCCGGTTAACCCTCAAGAAGGTTTCTAAGCCTTGCGCATTGTCGACCCTCACAATGAGGGTAAAATGATACTCCTGCAACTTTTCCTGTGAAACAGCAACATCCATTACGACTTACATTTTCATCAGACCAGAGCAACAGCGAGCTGCTCTCCCAATGGTTCTTCTTCCTCCATTAACGAGAAATAGAAAGAAGGATTGGAGAAGTTAGGGCACGAAGCAGGTGAAAGAGTATGAAGGAAGGGATGACATGGGTTCCAAGAAACTACAACCAAACGTTAGAGAGAGCTCTTCCTATTGGGAGAGTAGTTGTATTTGATGTGGAATACGAAATTACGGAGAAAATTCCTTAGCTATTATGGTCTAGAATGCGTTCTAAACCTTTCAATTGGTTCAATTAAGCTCAAAATCTTATTCAGAAAGCGCAATCAAGTACTTTCAATTAACAGTACCTAAATTGCATAAGTTTCACGTGATGAGTGCTTATATGACATTCTTAAATGATGCTTTTTAGCGTAAGGGGACTCGATTGTATTCTACATAAGGCTTAGGACTCGTGGTGCTATTTTCCTGCAAAGTTTTTGAGACGATTTCTTGAGCCCTCGAGGTTTTTGGCACGGTCGGGTTGCCGGAACAAATCACACGAAAACGCAGTTTTTACACATGCTTTGGCCGGGTCATTAATAGGGCATGAAGCGTTGGGGAATTTGCAGGCAATCTGTCCGAGAAACCTAGACGCTCCATGAAATGCTTAAGAAACGAGAAAAACACTCGACACTCTCCACGAGATCCATATGGAAGGATCGTCGAAAACCAAAGTACTCGAATAGATATTATTCCATTTCCAGGGATGAGATCACTTTCAGAAAGGACATGCAGATGCAGGTGGCTTCCGAGAAACCCACAGGAAATGAGAAATCTAGAAACACTGTGGCCCATGCAAATCAGTCCAATCCTGTAATCAATGGTTGTCTTTTCTGTGCGATAGGACTCATTGACTAGTTAGTGTCTACGACTACGAACATGTCTACATGACCGCTCATCTAGAAGATCCCCCCGACGGACCCTTAAATGGAATTGAAAATTAAATTCGACTCATTTTTCTCGTCTCGTCTCGTCTCTTTCTTTTATTATTCCTCTTTATTCCCCTCGGGCCGTAAAAATGGCAAAAAACAAATAATTATCACCTCATCTAGAAGCACTCTTCATCAAGATCAACCAACTCCTAACCACTCTCTCTCTCTCTCTCTCTCTCTCCATATCAACACACGCTCCTGGTCACATGCAAGGAAGTGCTTATATATGTCCAAATGGGAGCGTAATTGGAATGTGTCAAATAGAAACTTCCTTGTTAAAACAAGAGATAAGAAAGATCGCCACCCCTCAACGCCCCTCTCCATCTTCTTTGGTAACATTTGCTTCTTCTTCTTCTTCTTCTATCTGATCTTGTTCGTGATGGTTGTTTCGCGTGATGAGTCCAGACAAGAGCCAGACCAAGAAGGCATCGTGGGTCATCTGCAAGACCCAAATCAAGAAGCAGAAGGAAATGAAGAAGATGAAGCAGATACACTCTCTCTCTGTGACCTGCCACTCTACAACGATTCAGCTGAGTGGGACAAGGACAGCTTCTCCAAAGTCGTAGCAGAACCAGAACAAGCCCGAGGCGCACCGACTGGTCCTCGTCACGATCAAGAAGACTTGTTTGAGTTCTCCTCCAGTGAGGACTTGAGCAGTTCCTCCAGGCACCATTCGGAGCACATAATCTTCTGTGGCAAGCTCATCCCTTATGGAGAGCTCCCGCCCGTCACGAAAAACTCTGATGATCTTATCAGAAAGCGTTCCGCAAAGTCGAAGAAAAGGTGGTTCTTTCGCTGGAGGCTGCGCCTATTTAGGAAGTCCAGAACTTCGTATTCGTACCACAAGTTGAGAGCGGACAGGAAGAAGCGGTCGAAGCCGCGGGAAGTGACCGACTCCAAGAACCTGCCGCTGGAGAAGTTCGGGAGCATAGATGGGTCGGCGAGAAAGGTGGGAGCAAAGGGCAAGTGGTACTTCCTTGTGATCGGGTCGGCCAGGTTCCCGATGGAGATGGAGTTGAGTGACATGAGGATGAGGCAGAGCCGCCGGCAGAACCCGGCCTCGATGTTCCAGTCGACGGATAATGCCGAGAAGAAGTACCCCAGGAATTGGGGGCTGTTGCGGCTTTTGAGGACCTTGAGTTGCAGCAGAAGCAACAAAGGTGATCACCCAACAAGTTCTGTGGTAAAGGCTTCATCGAATGAGTTGCATTCCAACTCAAAGGGCTAGGAATTCACCTCTGTTTTCCAGTGATCTAGATTAAGAAGTCAGGACAGATTCTAAATCTCTGGTGCTTTTTGCTTGTCATGTAAATAACGAGAGTCCTCTATAGCAATAAGCGTTCTAGGATGAAATGAGTGATAATTTAGAAAGTTATAGATCCTGACTTTGTGTGCTTCAACCGTGACTTGAATTAGTCCAGAAAGAAGTTTCATGAGCCTGGATCAGAACCTTCCTCCGTTTCCCATGGAAGTTCTTAATTGGGTAATGTTAGTGGCGGGAAATCGAGATGCAAAAAGGTGATTATCACATTAATCTCTTAGTTGATATTTAAATCAAGGTGTCATTTTTAAGCACCCAGAAAATCTTCCCATGTTTTCTGTGACTCAAATTCAAAGCATTTGCGGCAATAATTCTCGTCCAAGAGGCAAAAAGATCGCAATTGTCTTGAACAGGCAAGGAAAACAGCCAAAGTCAAAGAATAGATTCTCTATTTTCTCCGTGATGGTTGTCCACAGCAGAAAAATGTCCGTTAGGATCCCTTCTTGTTGGTGTTTGTTTAACCAAGAGGGGCCCAAACGCTTCCTTTCCACCGCAAAGCCTTTCCTCGTTCAGACCTCGCCTTCCGTTTACATGGTCATTAGACGAAACCCGTTTGATTTATGTATTCTCGCTCCGAGACTTACGAGGCTCCAAAACCTCAGCTTCAAAAAGGTCAAATTAAGGAATGGCAAGACTGAGGCTTGACGTTGTAGCTCCTCGACCACTTGCTTTGTGTGATAAAGCTTGATAAGATCCAATTTTCAAAGGGCTGAAACTCCATGAGGTTGAGTAATCTTTTAGCTCTAGGACCCACCAAAAATAGTTGTTTGAAATCACAAGACTCATGCAGAAAAGCATGTTGAATGGGACTTGGCAATTAAATTAGGACACCCACCCGGCTGCAAGACACGTGGTGTTACATCACTGGTGGTGCCGTGAATGCATCGTCAACGTATGAAAAAGTCAAAGGAAAAAGTATGATGATTTGAAGGCACTGATGATGCAGATTTTGCGCCTTGACTACATGAATCACCCAGACAAGCATGTTTCCCATCTCTTCCGCAGGAAATGAAGACATGGTCAAAGCTGATGGATTTTCTTGATCTTTTCCATTATTATAAATTAGATTTTAGAGGGGGCCAATGTTTCTTTAATTAATTGGGTGGAGAGGAAATCTCTCCATAAGAGACGCAACGTGTATTAGAATTTAGGAAATCTCTCGTAAATGAGCAAGACACGACTTGGTCAGGATTTGCATTACGAAATGGATTGAGATTGTGACTTCAAGAAAGATAATGTGACTCATTTATTACTTGGATACCTTTCTCGATGATGCTTGACAAATGTTATTGTTAGAGCAACTTTTTCTTCTATCAGTGATAAAATTGCCTGCATTGCAATAAAAGAATTCAGTTCATGGGATTTTTCATTAAAAAAGAGTTTTGCAACAAACCACACTGGTGGAAATTTTTCTTTGTATAAGCGAGATCGAGAATGGATCTTAATCATCTTATCTCAAAAAATGAAACTTCCAAGAAAATAATTCATATCATCAGGATATATATACATTTCCATATAGCAAGTAACTTCTTAACTATACGTATACCAATTAAATCGTTAAATGCTTGATGAGTTCCGAATATTTATTGGTTGAATCTTTAAATATCTAAGGAGAAATCTAGGTATTTATTAATTCAATCACTTCAAGTGAATTGGATGAATACCACATATTCCCTAAAGAAGCCTCTAAAATATCTAGGGTTATCTCCAGGGATTTATCGGCTAACCTTTTCGAATACCTAAAGAGAAATTTAGGTATATTGTCAAGAATCTTTTCAAATTTCTGAAATGAGTTTCAGGCACTATAAGACTTTTAAAAAATCTTCGAGCTATCTTTTGAATGTTTGAGTTCTAGATGCTTGTCAAGCTTAGAAAAATTGTTCCGTACCCAAATTCATTTTCTTGAATCCTCAGGTAAGTAATTATAGATACGTTTTCTACCTTTGCATTAGAATTTGCATGACATTTCGTTTCATTTCTTTTGAAAAATGGGTGTGGAGTCATTGAGATCCATATTTCTAACAAAAATGTTCATTACATTGCATTTGCATGGTCAAAATTTTATGTATCATTTATCTTTGAATGAAACCTTTACAAGCACCCTTTCAAAGAGTGGCAGCTGTTAATATCTAAATTTTGACGATCAATTTAGGCATTCATTGCATAAAAAAATTAAGGAATGATCACAACCCCTAAACAAAATTATTAGTTAAATTGCATATAGATATTGCAAGTATTTTAATGAAGCCCGTATCATTGCACTGGATAGTAGTTAAGGGACTTAAGCAAGGAAATTATTGAGCTTAATATTTTTTACCGTCCATTGATATTATATGAGCATAATTAAAATGCTCCTAATATCTTTATGCAATTGAATTAATCCAATAAGGTGAAAAATCAAATTGGGCCCATAAATCTTCATCATGGCCAAAATTCATCCTGTGGAGATGCCACATTTTTTTTTTCTATTTTTTCTCTAACTCTCCTTACTTTCTGACTTTTATCCTGCTCTTTGCAGAGCGCGAGAGTCTAACCCCACACTTATTATACTAGCGTTCTCACCCCCCCCCCCCCCCCCAACAATCCCTTTACCAGTATGATCACATGCCTATTGGTAGGGATGCCAAGTTGGAAAATTGATTTTTGGGTAATTAATTTTTATTTAATTAAAAAAACAGGATAATTAAATCAAGATTGGATTAAAGGAAAAGTTTCCGATTCTTAAATATGATATATACACATTGATTCAAAATAGGAATTAGGCATTATCAAGAGAAAACTTATCTCATTCTTATAAATAGGTGCTTTAGGGTTTCACAAAGAGCGCTAGACATTATAGAGCTAGGCTTAAAAAGAAAAAAAGGGACGCACACAAGAAAAAGAGGACTTTCCTACTTCCCCGCACGTGGTCACGATCAACGGCCGCTCTACCTCTTGCCGATACCGTGTTGCCGCTGTGATCCACCATGATTCGCGATCGTCTCCACGCTGCGCCCTCGCCATCCAAGACTCTCAATCGTTGCTGCTCCGACACGTCCTTACAATGTCATAGCAGTCTTGGAGGAGAAGTCGGTTCATTTCCTGCAGGCACGGTTTACTTAATTAGTAGCTCGGGCGGCCCTTCATCAGCATCTCCGGGAGAATTCCGGTGACTCCCAGCACACCCGACCCATCTCGGCAGCAGCCTAGCATCGCCAGTCTTTTTCGTGACAACCAGTGATTATTTTTTACGCTTCCGGCTGCCTCCTGACGCACGCCCAGCTCTCTCCATTGCTTCCTACGTCGTTGAAAGGGTCCTTCAATCCCCGAGCTGCCGCAGACCAATCCTTCACCGAGCCTTGTCCTTCCTTTGCATGTCCTGTTCTGGCTGTGTTTAAAATTGGCACATTCGTCCTTCCCTAGTCGTAGCCGTTGGTCACTATAGTCGTTGGCCGTCGTTGCTTGGCCTCCCCTTGCCAGTCGCCGTGCCTCCTTCCCATGTCATCATTGCCATGACATCACATTACCATGTCATCAATTCCACGTTATCTCATTTCATGTCATCATATCAATGTCATTTAGTGATTGCATGTTTGGGCTCATATAATTAGATCGCATGTCATATTAGATTTTTTTTTCCGGTCAAACATGTCATATTAGATTAACTTTCAATTCTTTTGCCTGTAATTAGAATTAGGTCACATATAGATTGTATCTAGATAATCCATGTCACATGTCATTATTTAGATTAGCATCACATAGACATAACCTAGAATTGAATTGCATCGCATGCATTGCGTATAGTTAATTTTTATTAAAAAAACAAAAACCCAAAATGAATTAATTGTTATTGCATTTAAAAATCATGTTTGGGTCATGTATACATATCGTTTGGTTAACATTTTGCAAAACACTTGATGTTTTGACTTAATGGATCTTTTGTTTTGCTTGAAGCATTAATGTTTTTACCTAGGAAAATTGTTCATAAAGTCCTAAACCTATTATATATTTGCCAATTCATTCCTAAAATTTTCAATTTTGCCAATTAAGTCCTAAATATTTTCACTTCTTGCCAATTGAGTAAAACCAAACAATTTTGGCCTAAAAGTGCTGACATGAACACAGGCCAACTTACATGACATTGATGTGGATAATTTTTAATAATATTATAACATTTTTCGAATTTATTTTTTTCTATTCTTTCCTTTTTTTTCTTTTTTCTTTTTTTTCCCTCCCCTTCTTCCTCCTCTAGCCAGTCACCGGGTGTCGGCAATCGGCCAGAGGGGAGGGCCATCGACATTGACCTTGGCGGCCTTGGGCAAGCCTCGTCCCCATTGGCCACTGGTGAGGGCGAGCCTCATCCAGCCATGGCGAGGCTACCCCCTCCCTAGCAATAGTGAGGCACGACCTTTCCATGGTTGGGCGAGGTTGGCCTTACCCAGCAACGGCAAGGCTCGACCTCACTAGTTCTGGCAAGGCCGGCCTTGACTAGCAACGGCGAGGCTTGACCTTGCCATGGGTAGGCAAGGTTGGCCTCGTCAGATTTGGCAAGGTCGAGCTTCACCCAGTAGTGACGAGGCTTGTCGGCCCTCACCTCTGGTCAGTTGTTGATGCCAGGCGACCGGCTGGAGGAGGGAGAAGGGGAGGAAAAATAGAAAAAATAAAAAAGGAAAAAGAATAGAAAAGAAAATTTTTAAAAATTAAAATTTGAAAATTTGAAAATATTATTAAAACTTATACACATCAGTACCATGTAGGTTGGCCGACGTCCACGTTAGAGATTTTTGGCCAAAATTAGCCTGATAGACTCAATTGGCAAGAAGTAAAAAATTTTATGACTCAATTGGCAAAATTAAATGTTTAGGCAATAGGTTTTGGACTTTTTGGACAATTTTCCCGTTTTTGCCCAAAATTTAGTAATTCATTTACTGCTTTGATTTATTAAGTGTTACTTATTGATTATGCACTCGCATGATCATCCATTATATGTTAGTGGATTAGGATTAAAATCATCCAACACTACTAGCTAAATATTTTTGAAAATAAAGAGAAAATGTACAGATCAGGCATTAGATTTATCTAGCATAATTAAGTACCCATATTCATGATATCTCTAGTTCACAGGAGTAAAGTGTTCTCCCACACTTTATTTGGGTTTCTAATCGACTCATAATAGATTAGTGGTAACTCCTAATTAAATTGAATTGCATGTTAAATTGATAAATCAAAACCCTCAAGTTGTGATGGACATCGACTTAGGAGGATTCACTCTAATTCTTTGCCTTAGTAATCCATTAGTTTTTCTATCGGTGGTTTACATTTAGAAAGGTTGCGACAGACTCCACATATAAAAATTTGTCAGCCCCTAAATTTGAGTTACAATCTAATTCTTAAATTTATTCCTTTTAGATAATTTACGCATCAATAATCAAGTAATAGAGAGTACAGATTTAGATACATCCTCTATTCACTCCAACTTTAGTGCCCTAGGATTTGGAAAATTATGCATAGAAAAACCTTGATCACATCTCTCTCTCTCTGGGTCTTAGCCTCCGTTGCTAGAGGAAGAACTGAAATGACAACCATTTCGAGGAGGTAAATCAACTGATGCGAGAAATTTCGTTTCGTTGAGGGAGAGTCGAGTAGAATCAGAATGGTTGACATTTTATTAGCAAGGTAACTAATAGAAAGGCCCTCTTGCTTGATTTCTTTGCGCACATTGAGAATTATAGTTGATATATCAATTAATTAATCAAGTGCGTTTCTTAGACATGGAATTGAGAAACTGGAAGACGGTTCAACTATTAGAAAAGGTCAGACAAAAGGTGTACAAGAGCACTGTGAACGTCATTTAGCCGGCTGTCTCCATGTGGCAGGATAACCAATTGGCCGTCTTCGAATCCAATGCACATCTCTCAAAATTTCAACTCTCTTTTGGACCGTCTACGTGTGTATATAAGCCCTCACTATTGAATGTCATAATGGCCCCTCTTTCGAAATTTGTCTCGATAAGTTCCATCAGCTGTGTTGTGCTGGTGCCCTTTGGAGGAGCGTCTGGCGAAGATCGCAAGGCAAATGCATTCTTATTACCGTGTGTCTTGGAGTTAAATTCGACGTTAGAAAGTTTTTGATGTTCATTTCGACTGAGTCGATGAGTATGTTTCGTTTGATTGAGCAGGTTAATATGCTTTGTAATTTCTTATCAAGCTCTCTAGAGCATTATGAAACTATGTAAGTACGTTCGTTATCTACTAACACTTGGTGTATCGTATCAAACCAAACCACGATACGTTTTTGGCTTTAATAATTATCATTGGGCAATGCGCCCCATTTTGCTCGGTGCACTTCAACATTCTCCTCATGAAACCCTTGGCTTAAGACCAATTGAGATTAGATAAACTTCAAATTAATCGAACCGGTAAAAGATAGGTCTATTTTGTCGGGTGTGGTTTATACTCTCCATCAACAGAAAGTACGGGGTTCCGCTCCCCTGTGAGAGGGTAGGGGTCAGGGGGGCTGCCCCGCCTTGGCGGGTGTCATAAGGAGGTAGTGCCCCCGCAACGTTGCTTTTATAATTTTGATATGTATTTTATTGGTAGTTTGTGTTTAGGTCTTGAATATACACTGGGTATATATAATCTTTTTCTCTTGTAATTGAGAGATGTAAGAGAGAGGTGGAACGAGCTAAATGTAATGGAATCCTCTGTTAGACAGAGCCCTAATTTAAGGGTGAATTGGAATAAAACCTTTGTCTCGATTTGTATTCCTCGCTTTTACTCTCTATTTCGTTGTATTTGTGTGATTAAGCCTAACATATATTTACATGGGAAATAACCAATAACTTATGTTAATGACACCAACAACCTAGGTAATTTAGATGTAATCCACACGCCTGCTAATCACCGATTACATGACATCAATTCTCTAACACAAAACGAGTTTACTCAAAGCCTTTTCTATGATTTCATTTCGAGCTATGCATAGGCTTTAGCGTGAAACATGTAGGATTCGAAAGGCTCTTATAGCTAGACAAGGATCATCTTTGAACCGATCATAAAAAGTTTCAAACTGTCATGCGACCATTTTCTCCTGCAGTTGCGCGTCGGAGTCTTTGGTCCACAGCAATTCGAGGAGCTTCCATGGATTCGCTGCTGGACTCACTGAAGATGAAGCGGAGAAAATAGCAGGTACAATATAATACCTAAGTTCCATTGAGAATAACACTCCACGCACGATCGGGTTTAATATGGGGTAATACTTCGTCAACCCATGTATAATTCTCATCAGGAATGGAAGCAGTAGTGTCGGTGTTCCCAAGTGAGAGGCACCAACTTCACACCACGAGGTCATGGGACTTCCGGGGCTTCTCTCACAACGTGCAAGGACGACAGACGGAGAGTGACCTCATTATCGGAATGCTTGATACGGGCATTTGGCCTGAAAGTGACAGCTTTAGCGACGAGGGGTTTGGCCCGCCTCCAACCAAATGGAAGGGCACTTGCCAAACCTCAAACTTCACTTGCAATAAGTACTGCATCATTCATCGCCTTACTATTGTGTCTGTTCACGTACTCGAAGTAGTAGTTTGTGCAGCAGTTTTATTGCTGGCGTGGAAAATTTAAGATGGAAATCCATATGAATTGAAATTAAAACTGTGTGCACTCTGATTAGTGACACATGCTTTAACGATATATAATGCACATTCTCATGCTTGATAGAAGCTAATTTCTCTTTCCTGGGTTGATTGGTTTGTAGTAAAATCATTGGAGCCCGATACTACCGGAAAAACACCACACATCTACCGGGGGATTTCGCTTCTCCTAAGGACACCGAGGGTCACGGATCTCACATGTCGTCAATAGCGGCCGGTGGCTTGGTTAGCCGGGCAAGCCTGTTTGGCCTTGGCTCCAGCACGGCCCGGGGAGGCGTCCCTTTTGCCCGCATTGCCATGTACAAAGTGCGCTGGTCTTACGGCTGCTCCGACGTGGACATGCTTGCTGCGTTCGATGATGCCATTGCAGATGACGTTGACATCATTTCCATCTCCATCGGCCCATTTGTCGCCTGTGATTACTTTATGGAAGCAATCGCCATCGGATCTTTCCACACGATGAAGCACGGCATACTCACATCGGCGTCAGCCAGGAACTCTGGCCCTAATCTGGGGCCGGCCACAAAATTTTCCCCTTGGTTTCTCTCGGTTGCGGCTAGCACAATAGATCGAAAGTTTGTCAATAAAGTTCTGTTAGGAAATGGAAAGTCTCACGAGGTAAAAAGCCCCTACGAATGCCTAATTTTCACTTTCACTTCCTAATGCATATCTAAATTCATACATTTCTCCTAGTATATTTACACTACTAAATGGCAGTATATAGTCCGTGCTTACTTATAATGCCATTCTTATGTATAGGGAGTCTCAATCAACACTTTCGGCCTCAACAACACAATGTAACCCATGATATACGGAGGAGATGCCCCAAATATTGCACAAGGATTTAATTCAACCAAATCAAGGTATGTGTGTTAAAGAGAGAGATTGAATTATCACTATGCTTGAAATTAATTAACATAGTACATATACCATGTAGGTTCTGCATTAAGAATTCCCTGAACAGCTCTTTGGTGAAAGGTAAGATTGTCTAGTGTGATTCCATCAGTCCCGCCGCTGCTATCGGAGGGAGCCGCCGGGTCAATAATGCAAGGGCTTGGGGGCCACGGACGTGGCGTTTACGTTCCCAGTGCCCGCCTCTTTCTTGAACACAGCCAATGGAAGTGAAGTTTCTGACTACCTGAACTCAACTAGGTAAAGCGTTTTGCAATCTCAGCCAATTTTAACATAAAAAAATTTGAACCAATAGTTTGTGGTCAGACACTTTACTAGAGATTGAATAGTGTCGGAACTATTTTTCTTTTTCTACTAGAAATTTTACGGCAACTATATTTAAGAGCACAGAGACCCGAGATTTGTTGGCTCCGGCGGTCGTTTCGTTTTCGTCGTGAGGCCCGAGCCCAATGACCGGTGACATTCTCAAGGTATGATCGGACTGCGGAAGTGACTTGTTTCATCAACTACGAATTGAGTAGGTATTTCATCTATTTAATAATAATAGCCATTATCGATATTCAAATATGTTGTCTGCAACATGATCTCGCTGCCCAAGGCGTGGACATTCTAGCAGCGTGGTCACCGGCTTCCACTGTGACCTGATTACCAGGCGACCCGAGGCATGTTTCGTACAATATAATTTCTGGCACGTTCATGGCTTGCCCCCACGCCACTGGGGTGGCCGCGTACGTCAAAACGATAAATCCGACGTGGTCTCCAGCAGCTATAAACTCGGCCCTGATGACAACAGGTAGTGCCTGAAATTGCATCAAAGTTGCAACAACGAAGAGTTTACATAAACCACGGATGATCTCGTAAATTTGCATGTCACAACGTTCCATGCAAAGAACCTTAGTCGCATTTTGTTGCTCAAATCACTAGCAACACATGGACAACGTTGAAATTCAATTGCAAGATCTATAATGGGTCGTGAAATACACAACCAATATATTTTAACCAGCTATGAGTTTCGCATGGGTGATTCTCTCAGTACACCTTCTGGCTTTTTTGCGGCTTCTCCAATGAGTCCTCTCAAGAATACTGATGCCGAATTCGCGTATGGATCTGGTCACATAAACCCTTTGAAAGCAGCGCAGCCAGGTTTAGTGTACGATGCCAAGGAAGAAGATTATGTGCGATTCTTGTCCGGACAGGGTTACGGCACCGGCAACCTGAGACTCATCACCGGCGATCAAAGCACCTGCCCAGACGTAAAAAATGCAACTGTGTGGGACTTGAATTTACCGACATTCGCGCTATTGGCTCAGACCAGAGGCTCCGACATCACAAGAGTCTTCCACAGGACTGTCACTAATGTGGGAAACGCGAATTCTACTTACAAGGCCACCATGACGGCTCCTCGAGGACTACTCGACGTTCGTGTCGAGCCACAAACCCTCTCGTTTGAGTCCGTCCGACAGAAGTAGAGTTTTGTGGTGACGGTAGAGGCGATCTTGGACACGGATATGATTTCGGCATCTCTGGTGTGGGATGATGGTCTTCTTCAAGTGAGGAGTCCAATAGTTGCTTTTGTGGTTTCCTCCTAGATTAACCTCTGGATTAATGTAATTTACATACATGGCACGTGTGATAATTTCTTACGCAACCTCCGCTCATTGCCATTGATCTTTTTAAGTGCAACTAATCTTCGTTATGGCATCTAAATTTCAAAGAAATTTCAAGGCTACTCTTTGATGGTCCACATTCACTAAACTAACTTAGAGTTAATCAAGCGAAAATTTTGCAGCGTTATTTTCGGGTGATCTCTTTAACGTTGCCAGGCTTTGTCGACGTCTTACTCTCATGGCCATCATGTTAGAACAGTAACTTCTGAAAATATTACCAAAAAAGTCCTAAACCTTTTGCAATTGTGCCAATTTAGTCCATCCGGCCACTTTTGGTCGGCCAACGCTGACATAGATGCCGACTGGCTGACGTGGCAATATTTTAATCGTTTTTTAAATTATTTTTCGAATTTTTTATATTTTTTTCTCTTTCCTTTTTTTTCCCCTATCTTCTTCCCCGGTCGCCAGTCCGGCGATTGGCGACCGGCGAGAGGCTGAGGCCAACGAGTTCCACCTCGTCGTCCATGGGCGAGGCTGGCCCTCGTTGTCGCCGGGCGAGACCTCACCGTCGCTGGGCGAGACCTCGCCTGGCCATGGCGAGGTCGACCTTGTCGGCCATGGGCGAGGTTGAGCTCGCTTAGTGAGGGCGAGGTCGAGCTCGCTTAGTGACGGCGAGGTCTCGCCAGATCTGGGCGGCCTTGCCGTCGCCGGGCGAGGTCGAGCCTTGCCATGGCTGGGCGAGGTGGGCGAGGTGGAGCTTGCCCAGCGATGGCGAGGTTAAGCCAGATCTGGGTGGCCTCGCCGTCGCCGGGCGAGGCCGACCTCGCCAGCCATGGGTGAGGTCAAGCTTGTCCAGCGACGGTGAGGGCCAACCTCGCCCATGGCCGGCGAGGTGGAACTCGCTGGCCTCAGCCTCTCGCTGGTTGTCAGTCGTCGGAACGGCGACGGGGGAAGAAGATAGGGGAAAAAAAAGAGAAAGAGAAAAAAATTCAAAAAATAATAATAAAATTATTAAAATATTACCACGTCAGTCTGCCGGCGTCCATGTCAGCGCCGGCCTGCCAAAAGTGGCCGGATGGACTGAATTGACACAATTGCAAAAGGTTTAGGATTAAATTGGCTAAAAAAAAGGTTTAGGACTACATTGGCATAATTGCAAAAGGTTTAAGACTTTTTTGGTAATTTTCCCATAACTTCTTGTTGGTTTATGGAGGGGAAAATTGTCCAAAAAGTTTTGAAGATATTACATTTCTGTCAATTCAGTCATAAACCCTTTAATTTTGCGAGTTCTAAATCTTTTCATATTTTCCCAATTGAGTTTATTTGGTCAATTTTGGCTTGAAATTGATGACGTGGATGTTGGCCATTTTACTAGGCACGGCCAGTGATGACGTTGACATTTTTAATAATATTTTTTTAAGTTATTTTTTTATTTTTATTTTTTTCATTTTCTTTTGTTTGTTTTTTTTACACCTCTGACTGGTGAGGGCTTCTGCGCCCTTGCCGACCACAAGCTAGGGTGTTGGGCCCTCGCCCAGATCCAGGCGAGGGCCGACGCCCTCGACTGTTGGCCGATGAAGGCTAGAACATCCTCACCTAAACATTACAGCCCTCGCCTAGATCTAGGTGAGGGCTCGCCCATGGCCAGACTAGGTGAGAGTCGCCCTAGTTCCTATTTTCTAGGTCTTATGTCTTTAATGTTTAGGTTACCATGTCTTTAATATTTGTCTATTGTGATAATGACATAAACAGTCCCTGAACTTTAGGGATAATGACATAAACAGTCCTTGAACTTTGGCTCAATGTGCAATTTGGTCCCTGAACTTTTAATTTGTTCAATATAATACCTGAACTTTTGGTACATATTCAATTTAGTCCATGAACTATATAAAAATGTATAATATAGTCCCTGAACTTGAATTAATGGAAGGACTACATTGAACATTTTTATAAAGTTCAGGGACTATATTAAATATATACCAAAAGTTTAGGAATCACATTGAACAAATTGAAAGTTCAAGGACCACATTGAATATTGGATTAAAGTTAAGGGACTATATTTAGCAAATTAAAAGTTCATGAACCAAATTACACATTGAGTCAATGTCCAGGGACTGTTTGTGTCATTTTTCCTTATCTATTTCCATGTCGTAGTTCCTCTATTTATAGAGGAGAGTTCTCTAGTGTAACGCAGAGTTGATGAATATATGAGAATTTCTTTGTTTGAGGGAATAACTATCCAATTCTTTATCTAACGTCGTTGGTGGTGAATCAAATAATTCTTTATTCTTGACCGATAGAGTAATCCTTTATGCCTATGTAGTTAGGGCCCGTTTGGTAACGTGCCAAACAGTAAAAATTTCTGTTCTTTTGTTCCTAGAAATAGTTTGAGAACAGAAATGCGTTTGGTAAACTTTTTGTTTCCGGACACATTTTTGCAAAAATTTATGCCCAGAAACAGTTTTGGAAGAGAAACAAGAAGTAAAAAAAAGTTGCTTCTTGTTTCTCGACACAATTTTGAGAATTAGTTTTTTTCTTCTTTTTCTTTTTTTTTGTTTTCTTATTTTTGTTTTGCTCTTCTTGGGATGTGGCTGGTCGCCGGCAATTGGCAGCCGGCGACCGACCATAGCCCAGGGCCGGCGAGGGCGTCACGGCCCTCGTCGGCCGCCGACGGAGGCGAGGGTCCCCCTTGCCTGCGAGGGTGAGGGCTGGACCCTCGCCGCCTGGGCGAGGCGGCTCGCCGTCGGTCATGGCGAGGGTCCAGCCCTCGCCCTCGCCGGCAAGGGGGACCCTCGCCTTCGCCGGCGAGGGCCGTGATGCCCTTGCTGGCCCTGGGCTGGGGTCGCTCGCCAACCGGCGGCGGCCGGTCGTCGGTGACCGGCCATGGCCAAGGAAGAGAATATGTAGAAAGAAAAAAAATTAAACAATTCAAAATATTATTAAAAATAAGAAATTTTATGTAGTTACCAAACACATTTCTGTTCTTTTCTATCCCAGGAATAGAAATTTTGGACAGTTACCAAACGCCTTTAAATACTTAGAAATTGTTTCCGGGTACAGAATAACAAAGAATCATTTCTGAGTAGAAATAGTTCCCGGGCATAGAAATATTGTCATGCACACCTTTAGTTGCCAATATTTCAATTCTTTATCCTTGACAGATGATTTGTGCCTTTACGATTTGGTGGTGGACCTCCCTTGCCCAATCCATCACAATATACCCTTCCATACACATAACCCAGTAAACCCACATTTCTGGAATCATTCACGCATCAGAAGACCCTCGACAAACCCAATATCAGATTAAAAATCAGTAAATACTCTTTGTCCTCGTCTCTTTCTCTCTTTTATTATTCCTCTTCGGCCATAAAATGAAAAAACAAATCTTTATCACCTCATCTAGAAGCCCTCCTCATCAACCAATTCCAAGCTACTCTGTCCCTCTCTCTTTCTCTCATAGCAACACGCTCCTGGTCACGTGCAAAGTGTTTACACAGGTCCAAATGGGAGCGTAATTAGAAAGTGTACAGTAGAAACTTCCTTGTTAAAGCAAAAGAAAACAGATCACCCCTCATGATCTCTCTCCATCTTCGTTGGTCGCATTTTCTTCTTCTTCTTCTTCTTCTAGCTGATCTTGCTCGTGATGGTTGTTTCTCATGATGAGTCCAGACAAGACCCAGAGCATGAAAGCATTGTGGGTCTTTTGCAACACCCAAATCAAGAAGAAGATGAAGCAGAGACGCTTTCTTTTTGTGACCTCCCACTCTACAGCGATTCAGCTGAGTGGGAAAAGTACAGCTTCACCAAAGTAGTAGCAGACCCAGAACAAGCCCGAGGTGCATCGACCGTTCCTCATCAAGATCAAGAAGACTTGTTTGAGTTCTCCTCCAGTGAGGACTTAAGCATTTGCTCCAGGCACCATTCGGAGCACACGATCTTCTGTGCCAAGCTCATCCCATATGGAGAGCCGCTGCCCATAGCGAACAACATGGATGATCTTATCAGAAAGCGTTCCACAAAGTCGAAGAAAAGGTGGCTCTTTCGCTGGAAGCTGCGCCTATTCAGGAAGTCCAGAACTTCGTATTCGTACCACAAGCTGAGGGCGGACAAGAAGAAGCGGTCGAAGCCCCAGGAAGTGACCAACTCCAAGAACCTGCCGGTGGAGAAGTTCGGGAGCATAGATGGGTCGGCGAGGAAGTTGGGAGCAAAGGGCAAGTGGTACTTCCTCATGTTCAGGTCGGCCAGATTCCCGATGGAGATGGAGTTGAGCGACATGAGGATGAGGCAGAGCCGCCAGAAGAGCCGGGCCTCGATGTTCCAATCGACGGATAACACCAATGAGAAGTGTCTGAGGAATTGGGGGCTATGGCGGCTTTTGAGGACCTTGAGCTGCAGCAGCAGCATCAATGGCGATCACCACACGAGCAGTGCTGTGGTAAATGCTTCATCACAGGAGTTGCATTCCAACTCAAGTGGCTAGTTATCTGCTTCTTTTTTCCAGTGATCTAAATCAAGTATTCAGGACAGATTCTGATTCTATGGTACTTTTGCTTGTCATGTAAATATCGAGAATCCTCTACAGCAAATAAGCATTCTACGATGAACTGAGTGCTATATTTGAAGCTTATAGATCTTGACATTGTGCTTCCACCAGGACTTGAATTAGTTCAGAACAAGTGTCATGAGGATCAGAACCTTCCTCTGTTTTCCATGGAAGTTCTTAACTGGGTCATGTTATTGGCGTAAAATTGAGATAGGGATTATTATATAAATCTCTTAGTTGATATTTAAATCAAGGGGTCATATTTGAGCACCCAGAAATTCTTCTTACGTTGCAGAAATAATTCTCGTTCAAAAGGAGAAGTTCGCAATTTTCTTGAACAGGCGAGGGAAACAGCAAGTCAAAGAATAGATTCCCTATTTTCTTCGTGATGGTTGTCCGATGCAGAAAAATGTCCGTCAGGATCCCTTCTCGTTGGTGTTTGTTTAACCAAGAGGGGACCAAACGCTTCCTCTCCACCGCAAAGCCTTTCCTCGTTCAAACCTCGCCTTCCGTTTACATGGTCATTAGAGGAAACCCGTTTGATTTATGTATTCTCGCTCCGAGACTTACGAGGCTCCAAAACCTCAGCTTCAAAAAGGTCAAATTAAGGAATCGCAAGGCTGAAGTTATTACATTGTGGCTCCTGGACCACTTGCTTTGTGTGATAAAGCTTCGATAAGATCCAATTTTCAAAGGGCTGAAACAACATGAGGTTGAGTAATCTTTTTAGCTCTAGGACCCACCAAAAATAGCTGTTTGAAATCACTAGACTCGTGCAGAAAAGCATGTTGAAAGGGACTTGGCAATTGAATTAGGACACCCACCCGGCTGCAAAACATGTGGTTTCACTATCATTGGCTGTGCCGTGATGCATCATCAACGCATGAAAAAGTCAAAGGAAAAAGTATGATGATTTGAAGGCACTGATGATGCAGATTACATGCCTTAACTATATGATTCAGGCAAGACGAGCATGTTTCCCTCCTTTTCCGCAGGAAATGAAGACATGGTTAAGCTGATGGATTTCCTTCATCTTTCGCATTATTATTTATTAGATTTTGGAGTGGGCCAATGTTTTTTTTTTCTTAATTGGATGGAGAGGAAATCTCTCCACAGGAGCCGCAAGGCCCGCAACCCTTACGTGAATTAGAATTTAGGAAATCTCTCCACAAAAGGTAGTAATTGTCCGACGCACAAGTTAGCGAGAGATTTGCTCGTGACATGGTTTGAACATGTGACCTTATGAGAGACAATGTGACTCATTTATCACTTGGCTACCACGCTAGATGATGATTGACAAATGTTATTGTTAGAGCAACGTTTCTCTTCTATCAAGAATATAACCGTGTGCATTATTCATTTCATGAGATTTTTTTATTAAAAAAGGTTCTGCAACATACCCCACCAATGGAAACTTTTCTGTCTATAAGTGTGGTCGAGATCAGGTTATACATACATTTTCATATTGCAAATAACTTCTTAAGTATACATATACCACGATCTTAAAAGTTAGAGGGAAAAAGTTCAAATAAGGACATGAAACAATTTTCTAAAAATTTGGCTTAAAATGGATCTTGTCACAAATAAGGATTTGAAATGCAGAAAAGTGTCAAAAAAATTTTAAACATTTTGCATTGATACCAATTGAGTCCTAAACCTTTTGTTTTTATGCAAATTCAGTCTTTTCGACTAATTTTGATGGGATTTTGCTGACGTGGATGCCAGTTGGCCTACGTGGCATGACCAGCGCTTAAGTGAACAATTTTTAGTAATATTTTTTGAAATTTTTTTATTATTTTTCTGATTTTTTTTTATTTCCCTCTTCTCCCTCCTTACTCCAACCGCTCGTCGGTCCAGCGACAGGCCAGAGGCCGGCCACTGGCAAGGCTCGCTCTCACTAGCGACGGTGAAGGTGAGCCTTACCCAGCCCCAGCCGACCATGGGCAAGGCTCGCCTTCCCGGTCGCTAGCGAGGGCGAGCGTCACCCATGGTCGGCCACCCCTTGTCAGTGGCTGGGTGAGGCCCGACCTCACCGGATTTGGCAAGGTCGAGCCTCACTCATGGCCGGCCACCCTCGCTAGCTGGCAAGGTCGGGCCCCACCCAACCATGGTGAGGCTCGCCTTCGCCGGTGGTCGACCTCTCGTCTCTGGGCTTTGGTCGGTCGCTGGTCTGGCGATCGGCTGGAGTAAGGAGGGAGAAGAAGAAAAAAAAAAGAAAAAGAAAGAAAGAAAAAATAATAATAAATTATTAAAAATTATCCACATCAGCGCCGACTATGCCACATAGGCCGACCGGTGTCCACGTTAGGAAAATCCAGTCAAAATTAGCCGAAATGACTGAATTGACACTATATCAAAATATTTATGACTCAATTGGCATAAAAAAAGTTTAGAACTCAATTGACACCAATGCAAAAGGTTTATGACTTTTTTGACACTTTTCGCGTTTGAAATGGCCAAATTAATCTCAAATAACGGACGATTTTGTTTCAAATTTTCAGTAGGGTAAAAAATAGGTGAAATCGTGAAAATCGAAAACCTCTATTTCAATAGGGAAGCTCAGCCTTCTCGTGTTCTTCGAGTTCCGATTTTGAATGTGTTCTCTCCTTCTCTCCTTGCGAGATTGCTTTTTCTGCGAGCGTGGTGCGACCTGAACTCATCTTTAGCTGTTTCTTCTGCAGAATTTCAACCCCTTTCGTCCACGTTGTAAAGTCTTCAAACATGCCATTGTTGTTCTGTAGTCTTTACTGCCGCGGACTCTCTCCTGCATTTTCTTCTATGTCGGCACTCTCAATCCCTTTTAAAGTTGGGTTCTTTTGTTCGCGGGTTCTCTGTTTCATCATG
Organism: Syzygium jambos; assembly: GCA_031216235.1. Taxonomy (NCBI): domain Eukaryota; kingdom Viridiplantae; phylum Streptophyta; class Magnoliopsida; order Myrtales; family Myrtaceae; genus Syzygium; species Syzygium jambos. Next base: position 5,589,773 of record CM062229.1, on the reverse strand, counting down.
TTTTTATATGAGCCTGAAAGTGAAAGATGGGTTCTTGCTTGTTCAGAGAATCACTGCTCCTGTTCTTTGCTATTTTGCATCAGTTCATGCTCTATGAAAGCTCTCTTTAATTGTTTTTGCCGTTCTTTAACCAAGGGTGAAACTGAAGGCTCTGTTGATGGTTAAAATCCGAAAGAAACACTACAATTTGGAGAAAAACCATGAAGAACCCTTCGGTTAGAATTCGATTTGGGTTTTTGGCTTTTAGGGTTTGCCCCAGTTTTAGGCGTTTGCAAAATTTGGACAAAATTGCTCCTGCTCCAGCTGCCGGCAAAGATTTGGTGGGCTTGCGAGTTCGGGTTTTTATTTGAAACTAACTTGACTAGTCCAAGTCCTTAATGTTCACTTTGGGCTTTTTTTTTTTGTGAAAATGGCTCCATCTCATGTCACTATCTAAAATTTGTCCCAAGAGAAAATTATCACCGAAGGTGGTACTGACAAAAGTCCTAAATATGGAAAAAATCATGTTACTTAAAGAACAAAATCTATATAACATGTTGCATATATTTCTGTATTCAAAGTAATTAAGATATTATCGTTATAAAGAAGTGAACTCGGGAGGATAATCAACCAAGATATTCCATGTTACCCTAGATTTTCAAAAGGCAACTATGGTTCAACAGGTTTGAACCGAGATGAAGTTAAATTATTACGTTACTAGATGAAAAACGAAAATAAAAGGCGCAAAAGAGAACAAGTTATAGGGAAATAAAGGAAAAATGTATGCACATGTATTAAAGAATTTCTTGCAATAGGTAAATAAAAAGATTGTCGAGTTTGATTTCGAGTTTATGAATCATATCAAAATAAGGACGCGAATGATAATTATTCCGTTTTTCTATTTTGCTGTTTTTGGGAATAAGTTTGAAACAAAAATCCGTTTGATAATGCAGTTTCATTTTTGTATTTTTGAAATAAATTTCAACTTTAAAAATAGGTTTGGAATACAAATCAGAAGTAAAAAAAAATCCTACTTTTCTATTTCTGGAATAGAAATGAAAAATAAAAACTCTTCTCATCGTTCATCCTTGCTACTAGTCGGCTGCCCACCCATCGCCCGCTGTCGCCGTCGGCCGTCTCCCACCACCGTTGCCCATTGCCGTTCGCTGCTGTCCTCCACTGCTGGCCGCCTCCGAACGCCGTCTACCCCTACCTGCCGCATGGCCATCAGCCGCCGCTTGTCGTTTGCCATCCTCCGCCACCACCCGACGCCATCCGCCTCCCACCATTGGTTGCTGTTGTCAACCGTCGTTCATCATCGCTCGCCAACCACCTTTTGCCGTCCTTTGCCGGTCGCCTCCTTTAGTACTCTGCCGCCGCCCAACACTGGCCTCCGTTAGCCATCGCCAGCCGCCTCCTGCCAGCCAACTCCTACCACCATCCTCCGCCGCTGGTTGCCATCTGTAGTCTTCTGCCATTGCGTGACGTTGGCCACCTCCCATCGTCAACTGCCACCTACCGGCTGCCTCCCGCCACCGTCCTCCGCCAGCCGCCTCTTACCATCGTCCTCCGTCGCTGCTCATCATCATCCACCGCCACTTGATACCAACCCACTCCGGCCACCGTCCTCTGCCTCCCGCCACCGTCCTTCGCCACCACCCATCGTTGTCCGCCGCCACCCGACACCGGCCAACTCTAACCACTACCGGCCACCGCTTGCTGGCCGTTAGGGAGGAATAAATTTTGTGTCGTTATCAAACGAATTTCTATTTCGGGATTATAAATTTTGTGTCATTATCAAATGCATATTTTGGAAAAGAAACTCGTCCATGGAATAAAAATAGAAAAATCTATTTCTGACCAAAAATTGATTTCTGGAATAAAATGATTATCATTCACGCCCTAAGTCACCACAACTATGTCAAGCCAAAATAGTGTAATTACTAAATAGGAAACATGGCAAAATCCCTGCATTAACAAAGCATTTCTTAATCGCTCTAAATAGGAAACATAGTATATTTCCTGTTTTAATGTGCTTATAATTTTTTGTCTCTCGAAAGTTCAGATGTTTTTTTTAAGTCTCGTTCTTCGTTTAAATTATTTGCCTTCTTGGTATTTTTCTTTTATCTCGAATTATTGTTTGGGATACGATCTTGCAACGAAGTAGTATTCACATTACTAGAAAAAAAGAAAAAGAGTAGACATGCCGCATGTGAATAAAAAATGTGAGAATGTTTGAAATTAATGAAGACCAGAATAATACGAAAAAAGAAAACATTGATCCATGTTAGGTAACATGAATTCAACCGGTCATAAAGAACATGGCGTGCAAGTGAGGCTAAGTACAAATGACGGTAACGTCCACCTTCCCCTTCCCCTAACCCAAAGATCCCCACCAAAAAACCCTCTCTTTTGCACTCTCCGTGTCTGAAGCGATCGCTGTCGAAACAGATCGTCGAGCATGAGGAAGGGCGCGAAGCGGAGAGCGAGCCAACGGGATGGGGCTCCGCCGTCTTCTCAGCAGCATCGGCACAAGCGCGTCAAGGTGTCGGAGCCCGAGGCTGAGCCGGAGCACTCAGAGGATGACCAGACGGGTCTGGCGAACTTCGCCCGCGCTCGCTGTTTCAGGGTTCGCGTCTGCACAGCGATGATGTGTCTGGCGAGCGGGGAGTTCGGTCCGATGGCTCCGGTGGTGGAGGTTCCCGTGAGGTTTGTGGTGGTTTTGCTTCTCCTCGAAGTTCTTTAGGAGTCTTCTGTTCTGTAGACCCGTGACTACGCACATGGCGGTTTCGGCTGCTGTCTCTTGTCTGTCGATCCTCGAAAGGGTCGGAAGTTTGTATCGAAACAGTAAACTAGAAGTAGATGTTCATACAAACTTGATCTGTCGATGAACTCTTTCTGCATAAAGCTGCAAATTCAGATATGTGTTTTTCATCTGATCTTTAGATGATTTATGGCTTTTTTCAAGTTGAAGCTAGCTCCACTTTCAATGCCTATGTGCATACCGCACTTATAGACGTGTTCTTGAGTTATATTACCCTGCAAAATTGATATTTAGGAACCATATCAAGAGGTAAATATTATTCTACCATATTTAGTTGGAGCAATTGACTTGGGAATATTGTGGGAAACTTGCACAGCAAGTCCGAAACCTTGGTTCAATTAAATCCTAAAACATTGGTCAAAAACTGTAATCAAGTCATAAAATTTTTAATCGGCTCAACTAAATCCTCAACATTTACAGGAAAATGCAATGCGTACTAAAAGTATCTAACCCATTAATTAGATTGATTAATGTGATGGAGTGGCATTACTATTGTGTACTTTTGGGTTGATTTACGGAACACACTTTGGAGTCAACTCAGATTTTATTTCCAACCAAAAAACCAGATTAGGTTATAATAATTTGAAGGATTCAAAATATCTTGAGGGTCACGGAAAGGGGCAACGTCACTGATGATGAATAGTCATGAATATTTGTTCGATATTCAATATAGTCTTTGATTTCTTTTTTAATTTAGTCTTTAAACTTGTTGAATTAGGTCCGATGTCATCATTTTGTTAAGTGAACTGACGAAAATTGATTAATGGGGGCAAAAGAGATTATCTGATAACTTGGTCACTTTTTTTCAGCCCACTAAATTCTGAGTTGACAAGTGATGATCCATGTAAGCAAAAAGCTCAGTATCTGGCATTGCATTTTTTAACGGAACGATTAAATTGAGCAAATTTGAAAAGTTTAAAAATAAAATTGAATCAAAAAAAATTCAAAGAGGACATATCGAGAAAAGTTCAGAGACTACCCGTGAGAAATATTCAAATCACGGGGGACGTTCTAGTAATTTTAGAGAATGGAAAGCGGTCAAAGTAATTTATCCTATTTTTGTGTCTCGTGGAGTTAGTTATAACTTTTCCAAGAAACTTTACCGCTATGCTCGGTGGGGTGGATCGGGAGTGAAGACAAAAGATTTTGAAATTTAAAAACTTTCCTCGTACTGGGCTCTCCAAGCCCATCTCCCTTTACCATTGCCGGTTTTTATGAAATTAATAAAGAAAAAATCTCTATTTTCCGTCCATGTACTTTTACTAGCTTTCTAATGGAGGCCCTATACTTTTAATTTTTCTAATCAAGTCCTTTTACTTGTACGTAATGTCTAATTGAGTCCTCTCGGCACAAAATCCAGCTAAATCAAGCGTAATATAGCTGTAGAATGACTCAACATCGGCTATGTAAGACAAACACAGTATACTGTGGATAAGAATCAATTAATTTTTTTAAAATTTATTTTATTATGCTGCCATCGATTCATTTTCCACGGTGGATGCTCGCTTATGGAATATTTAATCCGCCTTATACGCCGCGTCCTTCGACAGCCACACCAATTGGACTTGACCGGATTTTTGTGCCAGGGAGAGTCGACTAGACATTCTGTGTAAGCAAGAGGACTCGATTAGAAAAGCTTTCTTAACCTATTGAGCATTTCTCTGCGTGGAAAAAATAACGAAAACCATCCTTAATTTTTCCCTTCAATCGTACTAGGCATGCTCCTATTTCAAAATTTATGCCTTCTAACTTTCATATTTCAAAATCATGTACCTGGTATTACGATAATTCCAGCAAAAGCCCTTTGATTTGCATATTCTATTTTCTATGTGCATATTTTAAATCTTTCACGTTAGTGGAAAAAAAACGTGGTACACTCATAGCTAAAAATATGAGCCCTGTTAAAGTCTTGCTAATACGTGTTCATAAGACATCAGCTAAGTTAACTAAAATTATAAATAGCGCTTTTCAGGACACTTTGAAAATAGAAGAATCCCACGATTTAATGAATTCATTTACTATGAATAACAAATTTAAATTATCAAAGATATTTTTAAATAAGGTGCCACGGGTGACCTAATTTAGATTTCCCAATTCGAAATGGGAGGGGGCAATTTTGCCAAAAATAAGCATTTTATTCCTAACGGGTGGCTCTGTCCGCAGCCGCCAGAACCGGCAGCGAAGTCAACGCGCGCGAAGGCCAGCGAAATGACGGTCTTCCCCACTTCCCCGCCCTCGGATCGACCATCCAACGGCTCCGATCGATTCTCGGCGGCCCAAAAACCCTAAGCCGATGGGCAGAGCCGTACGCACACGTGTCGGGATCCCGGCCGCGCGCCGTGAACTGTACGTAGGCCGATCCAACGGCGGAGGAGTAAACCCTAACAAACGAGAGCGCGCATATGTATATATTGAGCTCCATGTTCCCCAGCACCGAGTCACCTGCTTCGCTGTCTCTCTGAGGGATCACGGCCATTTCGAAATCGAGGTAAGACTCGCGATCCCTCCCTCGCCGCTCGAATCTCCTTCGCAACCTTCATCGCTCTGCGACTGACTTTGATCGTGTCGTGGTTAGCTGCCGAACTTGAAATCGATTCGAATCGGTGTTTCTTCGGTTCTGATTTCGGAGGAAACCGTGCGTTCTTTGTTGAATCGATTGGCGTCGAGAGTCTTGGTCCATTCGGTCTCGTCGTGTCTTCGCTGTTGCTCGATCTGGTTCGCTTTGAGTCCTGCGGGGTTTGATGATATGCGTTCTGCCTTCGGCGCGTGAATGCGTGCGGGATGTGTGGAGATGGTCGGGCCGATTGAATTGATCTGACAAGTGTGTGGGGGTTATCTTCGGTGTCGTATGCTGCATTCCGGGCTTCGCCGATGTGTATTTTCGCCGTAGAAGTGCCATTTCTTAGATCTAGCTAATTCTCTGCTGTTCGGTTTTTGCTGCAAAATTCCGGTTGAACTTGCTGTTTGCTGGGATCGGCTGGAACATGAGACGGTAGAATCGATCTCACGATTGTGTTTGGAACATAGTCTGCACAGATTCGATTGACAGAAATATGAAACGTGATTTGCAGTGCCAATATAATGAACCTGTTGTTGGTCCGGTTGAAGGACACTGCAAGATTGGTATTAGCCACGTATTTGTTTGAGAATATAGAAGAAATTTTAGTTAATTTTTATGCTTAAATTTCTGGTGATGCTGATTGCCACTCAAGAGTTTGCGGTGTTTTCGTCCTTTGAAATTGGTGATATCTTCTTTATTAATGCTTTTGTCTTCTATTTTGCGCAGCAACAGTAAAAGGCTATAATGGGTAAAGAGAAGGTTCACATCAACATCGTGGTCATTGGCCATGTCGACTCCGGCAAGTCGACTACGACCGGGCACTTGATCTACAAGCTTGGAGGGATTGACAAGCGTGTGATTGAGAGGTTTGAGAAGGAAGCTGCTGAGATGAACAAGAGATCATTCAAATACGCTTGGGTGCTTGACAAGCTCAAGGCCGAGCGTGAGCGCGGTATCACCATTGATATTGCCTTGTGGAAGTTCGAGACCACCAAGTACTACTGCACTGTCATTGATGCTCCCGGACATCGTGACTTTATTAAGAACATGATTACGGGAACCTCCCAGGCTGACTGTGCTGTCCTCATCATTGATTCCACCACCGGTGGTTTTGAAGCTGGTATCTCTAAGGATGGCCAAACCCGTGAACATGCTCTCCTTGCCTTCACCCTCGGTGTCAAGCAAATGATTTGCTGCTGTAACAAGGTATATTGGTAATTCGGGGCTGCTGTCAGTATGTTGCTCTGTGTTTGTTGATTTTCAACTAAACTTATTATTCTTTGATGACAGATGGACGCCACCACCCCCAAGTACTCCAAAGCTAGGTATGATGAAATTGTTAAGGAAGTCTCTTCTTACCTGAAGAAGGTGGGATACAACCCTGACAAGATTCCTTTTGTCCCCATCTCTGGATTTGAGGGAGACAACATGATCGAGAGGTCTACCAACCTTGACTGGTACAAGGGCCCAACATTGCTCGATGCCCTTGACATGATTAATGAGCCCAAAAGACCATCTGACAAGCCCCTCCGTCTCCCACTTCAGGACGTGTACAAGATTGGTGGTATCGGAACCGTCCCTGTTGGTCGTGTTGAGACCGGTGTCCTCAAGCCTGGTATGGTTGTCACTTTTGGTCCCACTGGCTTGACCACTGAAGTTAAGTCCGTTGAGATGCACCATGAGGCTCTCCAAGAGGCTCTTCCCGGTGACAATGTTGGCTTTAACGTGAAGAACGTGGCTGTCAAGGATCTAAAGCGTGGCTTTGTTGCATCCAACTCAAAGGATGATCCCGCCAAGGAAGCAGCCAGCTTCACCTCCCAAGTTATCATCATGAACCACCCTGGGCAAATTGGAAATGGATATGCCCCTGTTCTTGACTGCCACACCTCCCACATTGCTGTCAAGTTTGCCGAGCTGTTGACCAAGATTGACAGGCGATCAGGTAAGGAGCTTGAGAAGGAGCCCAAGTTCTTGAAGAATGGTGATGCTGGGATGGTGAAGATGATTCCCACCAAGCCCATGGTTGTCGAGACCTTCTCCGAGTATCCTCCACTTGGTCGTTTTGCCGTGAGGGACATGCGCCAGACGGTTGCTGTTGGTGTCATCAAGAATGTCGACAAGAAGGATCCTAGTGGTGCCAAGGTCACAAAATCAGCGGCCAAAAAGGGTGGCAAATGAGAGAAGCTTATATAGCTTGAAGTTTTTAGTGTCTGTGGAGAAACCTGCGTGAACTTAATCTGGAACTCCTTTTCCTTTTAGTAGTTGTCTTTCTTGCTATTGTTTTTGGCTTTCGCGGCAGCTGACATCAAGTGTTTGCTACCATCTCCAGCTATTTTCTCCTTGTAGGAGGTGGTTGAGAAGGTAGCAAGAGCTTTGCTCTTTTTTGTTGTGTGTAGTTTGTTAAGTCGATACTGTTTTGTGATGCAGTGATACTTTGGTTCCTATTGCCATTGGAGCTCTTTGTTTTTTTTTTGAATTTCTGCCTCATTGATCCGTCATCTGCATTTTTTGTAAGGAACGGTAGCGTGCACAATCATCTTCTTTGGGTGTGTGCTCTGTAACCCCGAAGTAGTCTTTTTAACCAAAACCTAAGTGGAAGAATTTTTACACTCTTGGTTGGAAACCGACATCGTAGGACAGAACACTTGGGATCTTAAGACATCGCCATCTCTGTTGTCTCAATGATGAAATTGTAAGTAGGGGTAATTGGTTTTGGGTGGATTGGTTCTTAACCTAGAATGTGAACCGACCTTGTGACTCCACTTTCAAAAGATTGGAACCGAGGGCAGAATCAGTGGCAATTTTCCTGATTTGGTTAAGAAACCTAATTCTTATAATTAAAAACAAATGCCGCACCATTCCTTGACAAGAACTTTTATCGGCCAAATGATTATGCTTTTTGACCATGCTGCAAAATCACGGTGTAGTTCATGTGGGCACACAAGTATTTTAGAAGAGGCTTTATAATCGGTCTAGAACTGATTCATTGAGAACCGGTCTGGTTGAATTGGTTTTCGGCCTTAGAACGAGAACTGAACCGATCCTAGGCCTAATCTAGGTTCGCAAAACTGGGAACTGACCCATAATCTGTCAGTCCATGCTAGTTCGATCCAGTTTCAGGATGGAACCAGACTCAGTGTTGACTCACACCAAAGAAAGGGTTCATAAGATCTATCTCAAGTTTCAAGTCTCATAGGCCTGACCCTGTGGTTTGGGCCAATGTCGATTTTTTCCGCGGTCCACTTTGCCTTTTAATTCATCCCTCGGGCTCTTGGTCCTGCACTTTGTGGACCAGAACGAAACTTCCCCATAAATTAAGGTTTGTTTCTCCTTTCAATAAACTCAACAGTGCCGACGTGCCGAATAATCTAAGAGGGGGTCATTGGATTTGGCACGGCTCGGTCTCTTCTTTACATTTAAAAATAAGACTTTAACCTTTTATTCAAAGCCTCATTGATTATTCATTTAGGCATCACAAGTTAGTAGTGCCTAGCACGCGTGCGCAAAATCTTTTTCCCCCTTGTAAGCACATGAATTCGACCTTAAGAACCCGATGTTTACCTCCCTTGCTTCGCCTCTCTCGTCCATGGCCGTTTCCAAAGTGCGCATGCAACTTTTCATCACGCACCATGCTTCCAAAGAAGAATTTATTTGTCTTACACATCAAATCTTGCTTCCGATTGTATTCTAGAGAAGCGACCCATTCATTTGTTCCATTTTTCGTGTAGTTAACAATTAAAGCTACACCCTTTTGGTGCTATAGGTAAGCTCCAATCACGTATAGATTTTGACCGGGCTAGGTCTTCCGCTAACATCAGCAAACAACTAGTCTCTAGAATCGTGGATTCAAGTTTCTTCTTTCTCTTTTGTCCACTTTGTTTTTTCTCTCCCCGCTTTACGCTTGGGGAAATATTCAACGTATATATAATGAGGCCCATTTCTTCATTCAGAAGCAAAGGCATCAAAACGCCAGAGGATAACATTCGTCGCTTCTCTCTTTTTGATTGCTTAGCTTGTGATTCAATTAAAGAATGAGACTCGGTTAAGCTTTATCTGAAAAGATACCCATATAAGAAATCGAAACTTCATTTTCGACTCATAAGTTTCCCATCTTGTGCTCATGTTTTACATGTATATCTTGACCTTTTCTTTGGGTGAAATGATTCTCCGAAAATGAAAAGGAACTCATTGTCAACTCATATGACTTCTTTAGCGTGGGTGTTCGATTTTGTGAATTTGTGCAATCAAATCCTTAAGCTTGATAAATTTTCCTAGTCCCCTCCTTACCGGGAAAAAAAAAGGAATTCTCTAAATGAGACTATAAAAATCCCTGATTTCGGCAAAAAAAAAACAAAAACCAACTTGTCTATCCAGATCATCATCATCCAAGATCAAGTCCTATTCAGTAGTTTTATCTAGGAATTCCGTATTTGCTGGTGAAATCATATGTTCGATTGTTTGTTCTCTTGATACTCAGCGATGTGCACTTTATGCTTGGGATTTGTTTTTCTATTGAATACAATTTTGACTAGTCCCATCAACAAGCAAGGCCTACTCCAATCAAACCAACCCTCTATCATTTTGTTCTGCCTATCCATCTCCTCCTTTTGAGTTAAGAGTCTCCTGAATCGATCACTTAAGCGGTATTCATATCGGCTGCAAATAATTTATCTTCACTCTTCTTTATAATGTCCCAGCATTCCTCAAGCATTTTTACGTTAAAATACACATTTTATTCAATATGTTGCTCAGTTAGCAATCCAATTGTTGACCACAGCCAGATTTATCTTATTTTCTTCTGATTATCTGTTGGATAGAATAACAACATGAAAAAAGATAAAGAATTTCTTATTCATTTCAATTGTTAATATATATATCTCGAGTTTGAGCTCGAAAAAAGAAAAGCTTCCTAGTTTAAGTAGGTTTCTTAATTTTGTTCATTTTATTGTTCGGTCGCTTGCTTCCGCATCGTCATTTCCCCGCCCTTTCTTTTTCAAAAGAAACAAACCTAGTCTTAGAAAATTTGCAAGATATTTCAATATTTCAAGATTCTCCCACTTAAGATCTTGCCTTTTGGGGATTTTTTTTTTTTAAAAGTGGTCTGTGTTATATGTTTTATCGTTTTGTGAGAGTGATGTGTGTTTTAGACGATCATGAGGGCATGTGATGGGGGAGGACAGAAATGATTCAAAGAGATTCAAAACGTATGAAAGTGATGAAGAGGAGGGGGCAGTTGGGTAAGCACGTTAGGGGCGTCGCGCAACTTAACCTGTCTCTCTTCCTCTTCCTCTTGTACTTCTCTCTTCCTCTGCCCCTTGTACTTCTGTGTTGGAAGGAATCCCTTGGTGTTGGTTCCTGTCCTGTCCCTCCTGGGTGGGCCAAAAGTTAAAATTTGCAATTAATTGGAGGATTCGAGAGGAGAGGTGGAAAATTTAATAGGAAGGGGTCAGGGACAACATGTGATGTAATGAATGCGACCACCCCCAAGCCGTGCCTTTTCATTGAATTATCTTCCTGGCCGGATCATTCTCGAAAGAAAATGTTCGGTTTGTCCGAGGGACACGCCTTTTTTGGCAACGCTCTTTCTTGGTTGGAGGAAAGCAACCTCATTTCCTTTCTTGATTTGTTTGATTGGCGAGTGCTTTCAAAGTTACTCCTCCGTATGTTAACGTTGAGCTAAGAATCTGGACGGACCTGGCTTGTCCTATTTCGCAGGGAGACTTTGTTAACGAGAGTGTCCGGCGAATATTGGTTCAGCAACTTTATTTGTTTTTTGGAAAATGTTACGTAAAGTCATTTTCCATGAATATGATAATATATTTCGGTGTTTGGCTGACCCTGAAAATGAACTAAGAAGTTTTTTTTTCGTTATGATTTTTCTAAATAGATATACATTAGTCGAATGCTAGTAACTTGCCCATGGACAGCTAAAAAACTAGGTACGGGAGTCCCAAGTTTGGCCTCGATGGACTTCGACTTGGGCGTTGGGGATTGGGGCACGGGCACTCAAGTTCGGGGCCCGGCCTCGATGGATTGGGGCACAAGTGCCGGGTGGCGGGGTTTGGCCTCGATGGACCTGAGTGCAGGCACCAAGGTCCCTGGCCCGACCTCAATGGACCCAAGCGTGGGCATTGAGGTCTCGTGCCTCGCCCTCAGGAGACCTTGGCTTGGGCACCAAGAACTCAAGCCCAAGCGATGAGGACTTGACACCACCTTTGTGGACCTTAGCTCGTATGCCAAGGACCGGAGCTCGAGCATCAGGGACCTGGGCACGGCCTTTGTGGACCCGAGCCATGAAGTTGGGAATCTTAGCTCGGGAACCGATATCCACACTCGGTCTTTGTGGACCTAGTCTCGGGTGCTGGTGTATCAGGTTTCAGGCCAAGCCTCGATGGACTTGTATGTGCACGCTAGGGGCTTAGGCACTAAGGTCCCAAGCTCGACCTCGATGGATCCTAGCGCGAGTGCTGGAGACCCGAACACTAATGCCAGGGTTTACGGGCTCGGCCTCGATGAACCCTAGTCCGAGCGCCCAATCGTAGGGTCGGATTCAAATGTTGATATATTCATTTTTCCAATCTTTTAAAAGGGAAATCATTCTCTTATATATAAGCATAGGTCTTTCGTCGATTCATTTTTCTAAACGAACTAAATACCGACAAAATAATAACAATATTTTCCTAAAAAACATTTTTTACAAAATAAATAGAGCCTTAACGTAAAATATTTATGGTTCTTCGATGCGATGCTTCTCTCTCGTTTAAACGGTTCTTTGGAGATGGCAACGTACATCATTTAATAAGGCCCTTTTCGAATATATCTAAAAAAAATCCTGCAAGTGGGTTGTTTGTCCTTAAAGTTAGGGTTGTTTAATGTAAGGGCCTGAATTCACGTGACTGGTGGTGACTAGTCTTTTGTTTTTTCTTCTCTAGCTGGTGAGTATGGTGACCGCATCAAGAGCTGTACTTTCAATGTTCAGCTACTCTCTTCGGGAGTCGGGTATCAAGTATTTTTTTATTCATGCTTTTCGTTCTTTGTTATCAGAGTCTCGACCCTCCAGCGCTACTTAGCGCTTCGAACTATAGCAACCAACAAGAAAAAGAAAGGGAGTTTGGGAATATAAATTGGGAAAAATGACTATTGGTCCCTTGAAAATTTCGAGGTCGTCGTAACTTGCCCTCGATGTTAAACCTGTCAAACGGATGGATTGGATCAAATTTGGATCGAGTCGAAAATGATCTGACCCAGATAGATCCATTTAATCCATTTTGACTCATTTTCTATGTAATGTAAATACAATGATCTATACCCGACCCGACCTGTGTTGTTAAAATATTTCCATATTTAACTAAATCTAGGAAAATCCATGCCTAAATTGAGAATAAGATTGCGGAGTGAGTGAGTGCGCGATTGAGCGAGAGCAATAGAGATGAGATGAGTTTAAATAAGTTGTAAATCCATTTATGATCAATTTACAATCCATTTATAATCAATTTAACACTCATATTATGCTTATACCAATTTACTAAATATAACTAATCAATTTATAATTCGTTTACTGATATATGAGTGAAGGAACTGGTTTATGACCATTTTGACAGGTCTACCCGATATCATAAATTTGGCATAGATCCCATGTTTTTCCAATCGTCGGTTTTAGCGTCCTCCTCAGCGTTGACTTCGGCAGCATCGTCACCTAAAAGTCGATCATGTGGCGCATGTGACTTGTCACTGGCGAACACTTGAGGGCAAAATCGTCATTCCATGGCACCTAGACTTGTTTCACAGTTACAAATAGTCCCTGCTGATTAAATTATTATTTTTCAATATTCTCCCTCGGTCTTTCGAAATTCATTGTAATCTTTCCCTTAGAGTAATTGCAAAATCAAAAGAATATTAATTATGACTAAAAAACAAAAGAAAACTTGAAAGTAAGGCTCCGTTCGTTTTCGAAAAAATATTTTTTCAGAAAATATTTTTGGCGATTTTCAATGTTTGGGGGCAGAGGGAAAATATTTTCTTTCCCCACCCTTAAATCTTTCGTTGTTTTGAGGAAAATGATTTCCTCTTTTCACAAAGAGTAAATCATTTTCCCCCAAAGTCAAGGTAAAATTGCTCATGAGAGGGAAAATCTTTTCCGTAGGAGAGGAAGTTGATCGCCGGTTGCTGGCCGCGCGTTGCCGTTGCCGCCGCCGTCGCCACCGCCGTCGCCGGTCACCGTCGCGCGCCGCCGCCGCAGCCGCCACCGTCGCCGCCAGTCGCCAACCGCGCGCCGCCGCCGGTCGCTGGCCACGCGCCGTCGCAGGCCGCCGCCTCCGCCGATCGCCGATCACCATCGGCCGCCGCCGGTCACCGGACGGCGCCGGATCGGCGGTCGCCGAGCATCAGAAAATATTTTCCGAAACTTTTTTAAATTTTAGCCGAACACCAGAAAATTGTATTCCAGGAAAACATTTTTTAGAAAAATGACTTCCGAAAAAATATTTTTCAAAAGAAGAATATTTCCGACAAACGAACGGAGCCTAAATAATTGTGCATTTGCACTTTATTAGGTCGTGCCACCTGAAAAATGATTGACCCTCCCTCACTGCAAGGATACCTGAATCTTTCACGATTGCTTTTAAATTGATTTAAATAACATCAATGTCATTTCCTTTTAGTAAAATCCAATTAAAAATATCATAAATATGGATAAAGTAATAGAGAAATGAGTTTGGAATATGATAGAATAAGGGTAAGGGTCTATTCGAAAAGAATCTGCATGATGTATGATCCTGGAAATATATATTTCATTTCCTTTTTTTCCTTTCATTTTTCCTTAAGTGTATCTATTTTTTCTTTCATTTTACAAATACTATACGGGGGTATATTGCAACGTTCAAAGATCAGGTTAGCACGTTGCCAAAACTTTGGAACATCATAGGGAAATTTGTTAGTTACTACTTAAAAAACGTAGGAGGCAAAATCTAGTTCTCCCAAAATTTGTTCGATTTTTCGTCCCTCTCGAGTGAGCACCATCTAGTCACTTGAGACCACATGGTCAACTTTCCGGTGACGATTTAGCCGGAGTCGACAACAAGGGCGCGCCGGAATAGAGTTGAAAACATCATGGGATGAATGCCAAATTTGAGATAACGTGGGGGGTTTTTATTTGAATATAATGTAAATCAATTACCTTATCTTTTCCAATTTAAGAATAGAGTCGATTAGAAAATGTTCCTAGTATTTTCTCTTGTAAACTTGACAAAAAATTATTTATCAAAATTCCATTAAAACACATGTTCCAAAATGTGCCATGCCCGATGCTAAAAGCTCACAATTGACGTGAATTAAATTAGAAAATTTGAGCCTCTAGGCTTTAGTCTAGATTCAAAGCCAGTCTTTTCTCTTCTATTCGGAATGTTGGATCTTATTAATGCTGTAAATGTATTGGCGCATTGGCCATGACAATCGTGGCACCATTACCTTAGTAGAAACCCCTGGTTCGAAACTTGACACCCCATTGCCAAATGGCAAGAACCCAAAGAGGGTGGTCGGCCCTCAACGAGAAAGTTTTTATGGTAAAAGTGCCATAAAAGTCTTAAACCGTTTGCATTGGTGCCAATTTAGTCATAAACCTTTTTTTTTGTGCCAATTCAGTCCTAAACCTTTTGCATTGATGCCAATTAAGTCCTAAACCTTTTTTTGGTGCCAATTCAATCTTAAACCTTTTTTTGATGTCAATTGAGTCCCAAACCTTTTGCATTGGTGCTAATTGAGTCCTAAATCTTTTGTATTTAGGCAAATTCAGTCCTTCCGGTTAATTTAGCTCAAAAAGATTTAAGATTAAATTTGCACAAATGTAAAATGTTTAGGACTGAATTGTCACTAATGCAAAAGGTTTAGGACTCAAGTGGCACTACAAAAAGTTTATGACTTAATTGGCACAAATACAAAAGGTTTAGGACTGAATTGGCACCAATGCAAAAAGTTTAGGACTGAATTGGCACAAAAAAAAAGTTTAGGACTAAATTGACATCAATACAAAGGGTTTAAGACTTTTTTGATACTTTTGCCTTAAATATGTGTGTGTGTTTAAAATTTTCTTAATGATCTCAATCTCTCTTTCCGCCACTTGGCTTGTCCTTAACTTCTTTTTTGTATTCGTATATATTCTTCAGGCCGAGGATGTGTTTGGCACAACTTTGCAAAGACCCTTAAGCCAATGTAAGATCCTACTTAGCATAGCATTTGACATTTTCGAGATGCTACTTTTAGGATTAATGAATTTGTTTCTTCCATCTTCGCTCTCGCTAAATTATCTAAATTCCAAGTTTATCCTCACGTCCATTTTCCAATTTAGATCGGATTGGCATCGTGCATCATCGCCGGCGAGTTCAGATATGCCATCGATAGCCATCGCTTAAGGTCGCGCAACCTTCAGCGCCACCTTTCCTGGGCCACTTGAGATTGCCGTCTCCGACTGCTTCACAATTGGGTTTCTTTGATCTTTGCATTCTCTCTCTCTCTCTAATGAAAAAGTCAGTTCACAAAGCCCTAATCTAAACACTATTTGCATTTCATCAAAACCTTTTAGTCCAAAAGCCTTTGTATATCACCCAAAAACTCTCCCAAACGTACCTTAGTCTATTCATCCGCCTATGTGGACACAACAAATCAGGTACCATGAGAAAAAAAATCAAATGCTTAAATCACATTAAGTGAATCTTAGTGAATGACCCGGATGCTTTTCTTTAGAATTCATCCCTATTATAAAACAAAAAGAGCACCTCTAGATGGAAGATAGAGCAGGTCAATACACAATTTGTTTTCGTTCTTTTACTTTCAGTTACTCATCGTCACCTCAATGAACATCAAATTCAACGGCAAAAAGAAATCAATAGCGATTCTAGCTATGGCGCTGTAAATTGTTTCTTCCGATTCGGTTTGAAACTCCCCCGCCGGCGCGCATTCAGCACCAAAAGACATAACCGCCAAAGTAACTGTTATTTCTATTTTAGAGAAGAAAGAGAGAGAGAGAGAGAGAGAAGGGGAGAAAAACACAGACAGCGCGATTTCGTTTGTCATTGGTTGCCCGTGGATTGTTGTTGGCCGAGGGGGGAGGTTTCCGTATGCTGACCGGGCGGGCGGGCGGGGCCCACCTCCGGGGCCAAATCCGCTTTCTCTCTCTAAGGAGAAAGTGGACCCCACGGAGAGAGGGAGATGGGGGAAGTAACAGCTGTTGTCGTTGCTGTTCCATTTCGGTTTTCCTTCGTTCGTTTCGCTTGGAGCTTGCCTTCCGGCAAGATCTGGTCTCTCTCTCTTCCCCTCTCTTCACCTCTCTCTCTCTCTCTCTCTCTCTCCGGTTCGAAGGAGTCCGCTCGTTGCACTCATTCTTCTTCTCGTTGGCGCGGTTTGGCTTAGGACGGACGTTTCTCTCCTTTTGCTGAGATCTGAAGGATTCTTCCCATGCATTGAGGTAAAGAAGTATTCTTCGCCGTTCCTCTCGCGTTCGGCACTTGTGCGGAGTCAATCGCTATCCTTCCTGATTCTTTCTTATTTTTGTTCGTTTCTTGGGATTTTTGGCTTTTGCGTTTGTTAAGTTTTGTCCCTTCTGGAGTTGTGAATCTCGAAGGGCGTACTTTATAGTTGGCGACTCTGAAAGTTCTTATGGGTCCGGGTTCGTTTCCCTGGATTTTGTCCCTTTTTTGAAAATTTCCCAATTTCGACATCTGGGTTTCGAGCATCGGCTTGAAATGGTGAATATTTTCTAGAAAGTTACCACCTTTCCTTTTAATCCTGAAAACGGAGTATTTACATAATGACGTGTCGAAAGTTTTGTAGTTTTAGCAGAGATCTGCCTTCAAATTCTTTGCCATAGATATAAATGCTGTGTCTGTTAGTTGTCTTTATGTGTTTGTGAATTGTATGCGTTACTTAGGAAGGTTGTAGATTTTTGTTTCCTTGTATAGGTGAATGAATTGGAGGATATGGGGAGGAAAGGGAATTGGTTCTCTGCAGTGAAGAAAGCATTGAGTCCTGATTCCAGAGAGAAGAAAGATAAGGTGCATAATTTGTGTTTGAACTTTAATTTGTTTAACTTTTTGCTCAATGTTTTGATCACATGAATTGGTTCTCTCCTTTTTTTTAAGAAATCTCGAAAATCGAAGAAAAAATGGTTTGGCAAAAGCAGCACTCTGGATCCGGTTTCTTCAGCTGAGGAAACTGTATTGGCTGTCCCTGCGCCGCTGCCGCCTCCGGTGGAGGAATTGAAGCTGAAGCCAGTTGAGGATGAGCAGAGCAAGCACGCCTACTCAGTGGCCCTTGCGACCGCCGTTGTGGCAGAGGCAGCGGTTGCTGCTGCTCAGGCTGCTGCTGAGGTGGTTCGCCTAACGACTGCTTCGCGTTACTTGGGCAAATCGAAAGAGGAAATTGCAGCTATCAAGATTCAAACTGCATTCCGAGGATACTTGGTAAGTAATCATATAGAAACAGGGTTCTCTGTAACAGGCTAAGGGGATGAACTTTTTGCCTTTTTCTGACCACAGGATGAGCTTGTTGCTGAATTGTCCTCTTGTCTTTCTAAAAGAAAGAAAAAGATCCTTTCATAAGTTATCTGCATTGGTTATTCAGCCTTCACGGAGTATAAAAACGTGAAATCCATTTCCAGAGTGGCCTTGACGGGTCTCCATGTACAACAGTTTCTCTATCTAGGAAAGCTATGGCAATGCTGTCTTTTCAGCTTCTATGAATTAGCATCTAGCGGATCGTGTGAAAATCTTTTCCTTGTACTTTCAGGCGAGGAGGGCATTGCGAGCTTTACGGGGACTTGTTAGGTTGAAGACACTAATACAAGGGCAATCTGTCAAGAGACAAGCAACCACAACATTGCGGTGCATGCAGACACTTGCCCGGGTGCAGTCTCAGATTCGTGCGAGAAGAATTAGGATGTCAGAAGAGAATCAGGCCCTGCAGCGGCAACTTCAACAGAAATGTGAGAAAGAGCTTGAGAAATTGAGAGTAAGTGCCTTTAACAATTTGGTAACGTTAAATAGTTTTGATCTTATGTCAGTGCTTGCATGGGCATGCTAATTTATTTTTGCATAATTTTTCTCCTGTTTTCCAATTCATTCCAGCCTCCAGTGTATGAGATGGTTTAGCTTGGCATTCCTTTTTCAAAACTTTGTTGGGCCAACCCATTCCTTTCTTCATTAAGTAAATCCTTTTCATCACCGATTAGTGTTCAGTCAAAAGATTTTTAATGCCACTAGCAAATTGAATGCGCGTTGCGTCTCTGGAGCCCTTTTGCATCTATTCCTTGGTTCAGCTCTTCATAATTGTTTGTTTTTTTCCCTTTCCCTGTTTTGACTTAAATATCGAACTCCTTGTAACAGTTGGGAGATGAATGGAATGATAGCGTGCAATCGAAGGAGCAAATTGAAGCAAACTTACTGAGCAAGCAGGAAGCTGCCATGAGAAGAGAGAGGGCATTGGCTTATGCGTTCTCCCATCAGGTACTGCCATTACCTCACTGCATGTGTTGTGGATGCTTGAGCGCAAGAATTTAGACATCTTATTATAGAGTGCTGGAATTTTTCCCCAAGATGGTGATGTGTCCATTTATCCTCTCGCCTCATTAATAAGATCCTGTTAAGAGCATGACAATCCGGTTTAAAAAATTGCACTTGATTGAGGTGATGCTTTCTTCATGTTTTTATGGCTTTTTCTAAAGCACTTACTTGTCCGTTTCAGCACAAAATTATGGTCGGTCACTCCATTGGCCATCCCTGCGGATAATGTAATGTGCTTGGTTGTCTGTTTGGAAGGCTCATCTGTTATTTAGATCAGAAGTTGTTGCCATGCCTTAGTACTGGTATCATATGGTTGGACCTGTGGAGAGACATACAAGACCATTTCTATGTCGTCTTGCATTTGTTGGTAGGCACATCATAGGTTGTCCACTTTAGAAAGGTGTAAAAGTTGCCTCCACTCCTACGATGTTGTGACTAATTCATTTTAGAATAGATTACCATGAAAAAAGTTCTTATGTCGAGTCATTTTTTTTCCCATTTTGAAAATTGTACTTGCTTGATGATTATGAGGAATTTATCGTTGATCAGAAACTTGTGGTCATATTCTCCTGTTTAAGGAATTTTCTCTTCAGATTATTCCTTTTGCATGAAACCTATCGTATTGCTTGTCATAGAGTACCAACATTTTCAGGTGCTAAGATCATGCTCTTATTTTTCTTGGAGAGTCTTGCTCCGTATCTCATTCCATGCTTGTTCTCCAAAGTGACAGCAATGTCAGTATGAAACAATTTATTCTTTGATGTTGGTCAATTGCTTTAAGTATCACAACATTTTGAGCAGATGATCTATTTTTAGCTAGCAATAGTTCAAGATTAATGTTGATTACAGCCTTAAAACGTACAAAACTCATACTTTGATGATGTTTTTTTCTCACAGCAAACATGGAAGAACAATTCCAAGTCAGCTAACCCAACATTTATGGACCCGCACAACCCTCATTGGGGTTGGAGTTGGTTAGAGCGATGGATGGCAGCCAGGCCATGGGAGACTCGAAGCACTGTAGAGTACAACGATCAAGGTTCTGTGAGAAGCACAACCAGCCATGCCATGTCCCTTGGAGAAATCAGCCGAGCTTATTCCCGACGCAACCTCGACAACGATAACAAGCCTTCCCCCACCGCCCATCGGCCGAGCCGAGCCCCGTCTCGTCATTCTCCGTCTACTCCTCCTTCAAAAGCCCCATCGGTATCGTCAGTCACCAGCAAAACGAAACTTCCCAGCCCAAAGGACCGTGGTTGGGGCGGTCCTGCTGGGGATGACGACTCGAGAAGCATGTTCAGCGTGCAGTCCGAGCAGTACAGGAGGCACACAATTGCCGGGTCGTCGGCGAGGGATGACGAAAGCCTTGCCAGCACTACATCGGTCCCGAGTTACATGGCCCCCACGCAGTCCGCAAAGGCTAAATCCCGGTTGTCAAGCCCATTAGGGCTAGACAAGAGCGGGACTCCAGAGAAGGGATTGGTGGGGTCTGTAAAGAAGCGTCTGTTGTTCCCTTCTTCCCCTGCCGGTCCTAGGAGGCATTCGGGACCTCCCAGGGTAGAGAGCAGTAGCATTAAAGATCTTGGGGCTTAATCGGAGGAGAAAGTTAAAATTGGAGGGAGCAGGTAGGCGGGCGGCGCCATTAGGAAGTTGTGTGATCTTGTGGAAGCGCAAATGGAGAAGGATGGAGAGGGGATGGACAGGGATTTCAACACTCACCACCTTTTCTTCAGCAACAAGTCCACTGAAGTTGTAGAGGGAAGAGTGAATAAAACTGTGTCATTGTTTCGAGTGTTTGTCTGTTTGCAACTTTGTGCAATTGGGGCTTCTCATTAACTGCTTCTGTTGAATAACTAGTTCGTTGTGTCCTGAGATTGGTCGGGTGTTATATTTGTAGGCGATAACAAATGATATGTGTGCTTGTAGTTTGCTGTGGGATGGCTTTTCTGATCCAATGTTTCTTTCAATTGTTTCCTAATGGACTCTTATTCAGTTTGGAAAATAAGCAAGCTTTAGTACTTCCACCATCTCTCTCTCTCTCCCTTTTGCGCTCGTGGACAATTCCATATCATAGTTTAATAAGAACGTCAAGTGACCTATAGAAGCGAGCCTGTGTTTCTGTTACCATTGAAAGTCGCAGTGACGTACCTCTGTTAAATGGGGTCATGGCTGGCTGATGGAGAGTTCCCTATATGAATATATTACTTCAAAGAAATATGTGTATTGGACGTGGGAGATATCAAAGGCAGAGGCATCGTGGAATGATTATCTACATATCATGAAGAGCCCCTCTCTTGGTCATCATCCTCTTATTCGATGCTGTGGAATCTCGTGGGACACCTAACTGGAGTTTGCATTGATGTAGCTAGTAAGTATCATCTAGAGGGGGATGAACAGGTGATTTAAGTGATTTTGAAGAATTTAAAGTGGAAACGATTTATAACCAGTAAAGTCGATCTAAAGAATGTTTAGATTCTGAATGTGCTAGTGTGTAATGTAAACAATACAATGAGAGATTAGGGATAGAGAGAACTGCACACAAGAAGTTATAGTGGTTCGGCTTAGATCAAGTCTACATCCACTCTCCTACGCTGACAGCCTACTGGTTGGATTCTACTATATGATCAAAAGGGATTACAAGTTCTGAGTGATAACACTCGGTGAATGATAAAACTCTTTATCTCACACAATCACTCTCACAGAATGTCTTTCGAAATCTCAATATTTAGCTTAGGAAAAACAAGTAATAGAATCAGAATGTACTCAAATTTTGAACTAGTTGATTCTCGATTTTGTTCACTACCTTCTGCTCGTCATTAATCTCCTTTTACACTCTTCCGCTTCTAAACTAGCCATTGAATAGTGTTCAAAGGATCATCTTCCAATCTTCATCTTGGACAAATTTGTATAAAATGAATTGAGTAGTCGTTGGTTAACAAACTCTGAATCTCACTGAATCTGGTTGCCTATACAATAAGAATCTTGATTTCCATAAGTAGAGCTTTATCCTTTGTGCTATATACTTGTCATAATATTTGATTTGTCAATCAATTATAACATTAGATTGAGTCAATCAAAACTTTCCTTTTGTGAAATCCACACCCAATCATTAGCCATTATGTTTCGTTCTGAATAAATTCTGAATTTGAAGAATTTCTGGTTCTTGCTTTATATTAAGAACTTAAGTCAGTATAAGTCTTCAGTAAGGTCTGAACCTTTCAAAAGTGACGCTTGAAGTTCTTCATCAACTTGATATAAACTCTGAACTTCTCGTTCTAAAACTCATAGAGTCTGAGCATCCAAAAAGTGAAGTTCTTTTGAAGTAATAAAGTTACCACTTCTAGAATATATTTACCTGGATCAACATACTTCATAGTACATATCAGATTTATAAGATTAACAAAAATAGTTTTGCCAACTTCAAAATTTATTAGGAAATTTCCTCAATATACATCAAGTTTGCACGATTACCATTTTAGAATTAAATCATCCTCACCACCAGGCAAGGTAAGCTCAGTTATATCCGCGCTTGCTCAACTCTCCCAAAAGGCAAACGTTCGATTCCCAAGAGCGGGACAAATTTCGTGAGAACTCGGCTCGATTCGAACTTCTCGCGATGCATTCCTATACTAACTTTCTGGAAGCGTTCCCGACGTTGGTCGCTCCTTACCAATCAGAAAAAGAATAGCCTCTCCCTCTCTCTGAACTCATGTCAGTGCCTTGACAACAAACTTTGGGTTGATTCTCAGTAGATCGGAGAGGGTAAAGGGCTGAATTAGCAATCATGATCATATGGCCATTTTCGTTTCTTGGCCCTTTTAAGGATTCGAAAATATATGATAAATTAGGTTTAGTGTTCTATGGACAATACCACGGAAGAAAAGGAAGCCCACTTTAGGTAATTGAACCCAAGGGAACTTGTTTTGTGGGCTAATCAAGCGGCAAATTGAGTTGCGAAGACCCATCGAAAAGGATTATTTATCCTAATTGGCTTACCATCTGAAAAGGAAGCCCCCTACATCTTTGAGATTTACTCTGTTCAGATACTTATCAGCTTTGTTCTCATTTTGTGACTAGCTAAATGAAAATCGGCTCATTTCGACCAAAAAAACAAAACTTGTTTTGTGGGCATCGCCCGTCAATGGTTAGTGTTGACTTGGTAATTTTTGTCGGATCTTGAACGAAAGTTTGACAAACATTTTTAAATTTTTGCCAATAGATACTATGAGGACAATAAACATTTAAACATGATAAAATGGGGGGAAATTGTCAAAAAAGTCATAATCCTATTGCACAGTGACCAATTTAGTCCCGAACCTTTCTATTGTGCCAATTTAATCGTAAATATTTCAACGATTTTCCAATTTAGTCATAAATTTTTTAATTGTGACAATTTAGTTCTAAACCTTTTCACGATTTGTCAATGTAATCCTTTTGGCCAATTGTCCAAATATTAGGTTTAGGACTAAATTGGCAAAATTTCAAAAGGTTTAGGACTAAATTGATACAATTGAAAAGTGTAGGATTAAATTGACAAATCATTAAAAGGTTTATAACTAAATTGATACAATTGAAAGGTTTAGGGCTTTTTGAACAATTAAATGGAGTATATAAATAGAAACGAGCACTTCCTAGAGGGATCTGAATGGTAATTTTCTCTTTTGATATTGGTCTCCCATCATCGTTCTTCTTTATGGTGCTTGACTGTTAACCTTTGTGCATCTCGTCAACTCCTGAATCCATCCTTTACATCATCGTAGACAAAACAAACAACAGAGTGATAAAAGGAAATATCATATGCATAATCAAGTTAAATGTGCTGCCAATTGATAAGAGTTTGTACTCTTAGAGAGTGACATTGTGTGTATGGAGACGAGATACGATGGAAAAACATATGAAACATGCAAAGTTAAAGCGGCCAGATGAAAGAATGATTGAAACATATAACATGTAGGATTGGAAACTCATTAGGAGTGGTATTTGAGATATATGAAGTAGTTCCAAAATAATTCACAAAGTAACGAAACTGATGGGAAAAAAAAGTTATGTGAATAATATAAGTAGGTTTTTAAATAAGCAAGCCATATTTAATCACCGGAAAGAATATGACACATTTCCTTATAATTCAAAAAATTAATCTTTTCATCTCTATCGTTATGCAATTAGTACATGCGCTAGATGAGGGCGCAAAAAATCAAACACGAACGCTCCGTATGTTTCATGGAAAATGAATGATTGGAAAAACACTTTCCTTAAAAACGATCATTTAAAATAATTAGTCTATAGAAAATATTTTCATTATCGACAGCAATTAATGTTTTGACATTTCGCCGACAATGAAAATATATTTCGTTCATTGCATAAGTGATCATTTTTAGGAAAATAGTTTTTAAATATTCATTTCTCGTGAAGCACAGGAACCTAGACATGGCTTTTGTTCCAAATTGGGTTCGTGCATGGTAGTTTCCTAACGATGATGTCGCCTTTTATAATTTTCCATGATTGAATCGTAAATTTATGTTCAAGTAGATGACGGCATTCTGACTGATTCACCGGTTGATTCTATTTGGAAGTTTCTCTTTCCATTGTTTCAAATTTTGCGGCCGAGTCTATTAATTGTCAAAAGAATTAGAAAGTCATTAGTCACCACAATAAACTATGCTCTCGATTTAGATTATTTAGCATTGAGTCGTTATTATGAAAGAACCTAACAACCACAAGGAGAACTGCAAGGGAAGTTCTAAGAGAGTCGCTCCTCTTGTTGATGAACTTCTTTGGATTCTCTCTTCGCACAGGATCTAATCGAAAATTACAGTTAGTACGACGAGAAACCCCGATATAAGTAGACAAATTCCAGACACGTGAAACACTCCATTAACCTCATGAATCAGGTAACGCACGAAGTCGTTATTATGAAGCTTTCTGTCTCGTAGTTGTGAAAACATGTGTCACCATGCACACAAGCTAGAACACTTCATCGAAAAGGTTACACCACAAGACGAGCAAGTACAATCACAGTTGAGCGAAACGAACTTCTCCAGTTAGAATTTAACTAGACCCCTTTGATAAATTTTAACGAATCGCAAAGATTTGATGGGCTTGAGATTACGAAATTGCAAGCAACAATAAAGTACAAATGTTGATATTCTAATCTCTTTTGGACTTGTTACGCTCATAAGCACATCTCGTGTATCCATCTACACTTAATTTTTTAAATGAAACGATCCATTTCCGACCAAAAAGTAAAAAGCAAATGGAGGAATCAACAAAAATTTTATCGTCCCCGTATAAATTGGACAATTATGCCATGTGAAAGAAGTTTTCTACAAGGGAAAACCTATCACAAGATATGCTTTCGTTAGTTGGGCAATACCAATCCACTTTAGTAGATCACGCGGACCGGGACTACTCCACCATATCCTAGAGTCGATGACTAAGACAGGTGCTTTGCTTTGCTTTGGGACGAGTATCAACCGACTGTCCCTTATTTTACACAAATTAGGCTCCGTTTGTTAATGAATGTCCCTTATTTAGACTCAAAGCGTTTTCGATAATGTGTTTTTCTAATCACTAATTGTCCTTGAAATAAACGGAGAAATGATCACCCGTGATGTCGATATTTTTGTGGAATTCCACTCAAGTTGTATAGTATAAAGAGACTAGACGAGATCAGTGATCACCATGGAATGCCACTAGATGTTATATATAAATCAGCTTGATCTAAGTGTAGGCCAGCTCTTCACATCCTGTACTTTATTAACTAGTGATGCACCAGGTGATGGCAACATTTTTTTTTTTGGTAAGAAAATGATGGCAACATTTTTGTCCCCCAAAAAAGTGAAAAAGAAAAATCTTTCGGGCAAGAATTTTCAATTAATCAATTCACTCTGACCAATAAAACCGTGCCCAAAACATCTTCGAGTTTGACATTTCCAAATCTCATACAATTTGAGTTGTTAGTCAACGGCGCGAGACGGAAATTATAAAATAACTAGATGAAACTTGAATTTTTTCCCCCTATTTTTATTCTTTATAAAGTTTGAGAAAAGTTAGGTTCCTACAAATTATTAATCGAGGCATGTTGGACTAGTGTCCCCATCCTGTCACTGCTATTCCGCATCAAAATTCGTAGTTCTAGATGACGAAAGGTTCAACGAAAGCATGCAATGCTGAAAAAAAATCCTCAAATATTCCAATTTATCTTTCATTCTGCCCTAAAATTCTTCGATTAGGTGCACAGTTTTTCAAACTTGGTCTATGTTTGCATGAAATAATACAGATTCCGTACCGCCCATGAGACCGAAATATACTAGTAAATTGATGGATATAGACACGATCGATAGAAAATAAATGTGCATGGAACTCCAGGTCATACGTGTAGGTGGGTGTTTGACTCTTGTTTTCGTTGACCCTCTCTTGCGGAGGATTCTCGCGATCGTGTTTCAAAAATAGAGGGAAGAACTTTTTGATCTGAGCAGAACCCAGTCGTCCAATGGTCTGGTTAGAGTCCTTGATAAAGATGTTGGTCATTAGAATGTTGTTAGGTAACGTGATTAAACTAATTATTTGCTAATTATAAGGGTCATTATCGGTTAACCAATCATGCGAATGACGAAAGTAGTATTTAATACAACCTTAATTTGCATGGCAAGCTTAATCATTGACGACATCTTGATGCCTGATTAGCTTCTGATCTTATTTTATATTATTGTTGTCGATTAGCTCTCATTCGATGCATGTTAATTAGTCTTCTGCTAGACATGTATATCCTGACGCACGCCTAGCGTCATTTTTCTGTATGGCAAGCGAAATGCATGCTTTGCTCTTTTATTCGATAAAACTATCGGATAAGATGTGAAGAGCTTTTCATAAGAGCTTCTAGAGAACTGTCAAACCCAGTTTTAAACATGGTGCATGCATCTTGATAATACATACTGCCAAGCATTAATGCTAGAATATTTAAATAATAAATTACGTCTTCATTTAATAGCTTAGGTTTTTAGAACAGTTGTCAGTCGTCCCACAAAATCTCGCATAGTATCAGAGCCGATGGTAAATTGATGGCCCCAATATATGCAAGTTGAGATATCTTGATGTGAGAAGGAGATTATTAGGATAAACGTATGAGTTGTGTTAGAGAAATCCCACATCGGAGAATTATTGTGATGTGAAGCAATTAACATGTCTTAATTGTCTGATAACTAATTAGCTTAAGCTTGAGAGTGAATGTTGATCCAACTGGATATATTAATAGGCTCGGATTTGGGCTCCTTCTTAGAGATTTCCCCATGCAAAATGCATCAAACTTTTGCTGCGTACTGCCAATAAATGATATTAGAGCCAATGTTATCACTTTTACGAATGTGAGAGGGGGTGTTGAGGAGGTCCAAAATGTGCAATACTTTAACAATTTGTGAGAATGATCGATCTGAGTAGATGAAGAATTCAAAGGACGAAAACTCTAGGGTTTTGTGGTAAATAAAAATTCAAGCAAATCTAGTTCTGTTTTAGTATTTTGCCTAAACTCAATTCATTTCCTTCATGATTGTACTCACGACTCGTATAGATACATGTTGGTATATGACATGAAGTTCAGTTCATATATATCTCAGGTAAATGTTATAATAGGCATAGAGTAAGTATCCGTTTCATGCATAAAAATTTGCATTTTTACTGTCTAGTGAGCATTTCGACCAAAAAAAAAATAATAACTGTCTAGTGAGCCCATGTTCCAGTATACCAAGTGGACAAGATTATCTTTGTCGTAAAATAGGGTTTTAATCAAATACAGTTCCTATAAAAAAAAAGGGCCTTGTCATGAAATTGCTCGGACATGGTTTCGATAAATTGAAAATGTTACCATCAATGAACACTAGGATTCTTCTCTAGAGCCGAATGGGAGAGACATTCTCTCTTTCCCAATGGGGTTTCTATAATCTTCATTATTTTTTATTGATTTGGTAGGCTTCAAGTCATGGAGTTATATCAAGCAAAAATGATTACAGATAAATAATTGATGTGAGTCAATGATAGCTCTTTCCTTTCAAAGACTACCCACTATAAAAGCCCTAGTTCTCTCTTGCCCAACGGATAAACCCTCCCGCTAGATTCAGTCAGGTGAGTATCTTAATCAATAAATGGATTAAATATAATTTTTTCGCATTAGAATAGTGAGAGACAGCTTCACCAGCTGAGTCTTTCGAGCATACCAAAAAGTCAAAGGCTAGCTAAATAAATTATGTAGAATGTGTTGAGAAAACTGCCTTATTATATGTTTTGAACATTGACGAAACCTTCCATAATATCTGTTGAGTTTGACGAAAGTAATTTAGGCAATGAAGAAACAATATTCAAGCTTTAATTATCTAAATATTGTGTCTTGAATTTCTATTTGTTTTCTTCGTGGAGATCAAATATACTATGGACATTAGTAGAGTAATATGAAGACATCACCAAATCTTGGACGAGAATATTGTCAAGATGCTTGGCATCTTCAAACTCTATGCTAAATCCATTCAGACTCACGGAACATTCAAATTCAAATATTATCATCTGATCAAGAAGTTTATTGAAACTTAGAATAAATTATATATCGCAATAGCTAGCGATCTGGCTCAGATTTCTTCCATTGGAAATAATAATTGATCCTCAATCTAAAAGATTGTTTTGCAACAAACTTACTCAAAGCATAACTTCTTTGATTGATCGATAATCATCCTTAGATAAGGTGTTCTTTCTAAACGAAGAACTCTACTTATGAAAACCCAGCTTCGGTTATATAGGTGTCTAAATCAATGGGATATTCTAATTTCATCACTCAACAGCTATTCAATCTCCTTGAAGCATTCGTATCCAACGGGTTGATTGGAGAATGATCCTCTAAAGACTATCCAACAACTAGGTTGGAAGTGAAGGAGTATAAAATGAGATTTTGGTATTGAAGAGACATAGAGATCGTGAATCTGAAATTTCAAAATTCAAGAGAGCTTCTACCTTATACACTTGTCTCGGTGCACTTCAATTCTCTAACTTTTAAGAGGTGTAAAGAGAATGACTCTGAGATTGAGAGAAGAGCGACTATGAAATTGTGAGACGAATGACTCTAAGATAATGAGACCTATCAATATTGAGTGTTATTACTTTCATATGTAATCTCTTATTGAATCACTAGTGAAATCCAGTCAATAAACTGTCTGCACGAATAGTAAACATAGGCTTACTATAAGCTGAACTACTATAACTTTTGTGTACAATTTTCTCTATCCCTTAACTTTTAATAATTATCTTTGATAGTATATTACAGACAAATGTATCTGGTAATAGCATTATCTCACTTTAGACTCTGTCTTTACATGATATTAATCTTGACTGTTTCAATTCCGCTTTAATTTGTCAATATTGGTTACAATCACATATTCACCCCCTCTAGGTGATAGTGCCGGCTACTTCAGAATGGGTTTTCTTTTTTTCCTTTTCCTGGTGACTAGTTAAAATACCCATGCATTAACCCCTGCCATCTTCTATTTGAAATGCAAGAATAGTGACATCAAAGTACTAGACTAATAACGATGTAATTAGTTTGATGAACACTTAGAATTCGTCACGCAACTACGAAAGAAAGAAACCGAATGAAATTACAAATAGAATCAATTAGTACCATACGACATTGAAGTTGGCCGACTTATTTTTGCTGCGGGAAAGGTGTCGGCTTTTTGTTACACGGTAAGATCTGCTCATTGAATCTCTTTTTTGCATAATAAGATTAAATCCAATTTTAAAGAAAATGAAGTTTGGGCGTTCACTACAAAAAAACACTGGATTAGCGACGAAATTTGCGACGGAAAATTTGCAAAAATCCGTCGCAAATCGAATTTGCGACGAATTTTGTGACGGAAAAAATTCCGTCGCTACTAGGTCGTCGCAAAATTTTGCGATCGAAAATTTAAAAGTTCGTCGCAAAATTGCGACGAAAATAAATTCATCGCAAAATCGTCGGAAAATTCGTTGCGAATTTCGTCGGAAAATTCATCGCAAATTTCGTTGCAAATTGGAGACGAACTGTAATGATAGCAAAATTCAGCTTAAAATATTCGTCGCTATTTTTACATCATTTCGGCCATAAATTCTTGTCCATATCAAACAAAGGAGACAATGACATATAATTGAAACAGAAAAACGAACAAACCATAGATTCTGACAAACCAGCCACAATGACATATAATTGAAACAAATAACTGAAGGAAAGTTGTAGAGTTTGACATGATGCTATTTGATATCCAATCTTACAATACATTCAAAACATGAACTAAGAGACGGGACAACCATAGAAGACGCAAAAAAACCATACACAAGAAGACGCGGCTTTGGTACGATGGCAGGATACCAAAAGTAGTCACTTTTGTCGAGACCTGAGGAAATGTTGATACATAAATCAGTCCAGAATATAAAAGAAGCGTTTATGCATGGATGTGGAACTAGGTGTAAAATAACAAGAGGGTTAACAAAAATACGGTTCAGGACGAACATAAATGTTCTTACATATGAATATGAGTGAAATTATGAAAAACCAAGATTATGAAGCAAACTTATCCCCGATTTTGAGAATTTTAACTAGAAAGACTGGAGAAAATCATCATCATCATCATCATCATCATTCTCGACATCAATGTGTTGGTCATCATTGTGCCCATCACCTATTGGATTGGTTGGAGGTACAGGAGGATCGTCATAGCGATTGAGGTTAAGGTGTTGCATAACAAGTCTCATTTGTTGTTCTAAGTTATTTATTTGTTCATCCTTCTTAACAAGTAAATTATTCAGACGATGCACTTCTTGGGTCAATTGCTCGTCTTGTCGTGATCTCCTTCGACCAGTCGCAGTGGATGATGAACTTCCAGGACTATTCGGCATGTACATCCTTGACAACGATCCTATCCCAAATATTTTTCCTTTTTTCGCCCCACCCATTGCCTCCATCCATAATGCCATATTATCAACTAATGGCCCGGACTTAGGACAATCATCACTACCACTAGCACTGCTCATTAAAAGTTCATCATATTTTTCCTACATTAACAATGTAGATGAAAATAAAATCAATATATATATATATCTACCATAAATATTAAAAGCATTCACGGTTTCGTTTTCATTATAGTTTACATATAAGCCAAAGTATAACCTTACATACCTTAACAGTTTTTACTCGATCGTCAGTCCATGTCTTATCTTTCTTTTGAAATGTGCGTTCAAATGTAGCTGCAAATGTTGGTTCCGTCCCCAATTCTTTTGCCTACAAAATGTAAACATGAGTAATTGAATTAAATTAACTTATAACTCATTTAACAAACTTACCAGTCGTTTGCGATGCTCTGTAATGTTGATAGAGCCCCCGGCATATGTGGCTGACCCATCACTAGAACTAGAAGATTGATTCTTCTTATTCTGCTCACAGAGTTGCCGACTCTATTCAGATGCCCAAAATCTGTTAATTGCCGCCCAATTGTCAGCTGTAAAGAAAGACGACTTCGCTTGCTTGCTCTTTGCTCTATTCATGACATTTCGCATAAAATCACTTATTTTCTTATCGAAAATTCTTCTCACTTCATTGTCTTCCGCTTCCTCCACATGAACTTCCGCTGCAATGAATAAAAACACAAATTGAAAATTATTATGATGATCACATATCCATAACCATGTACCAGAAAAATATAGACAAATTTGGTAAAGTTCATGTCTGGAGAAAATATCTGGTCCTTTAGGTATCGAAAACTACAGAGTTGTTCTGGTCCATTTACATCATTCTTGACCATCAATATACTACACCAAACTTAATTGGTGAGAAAATAAAATATGTAAAACTTACCTTGAACTCATTCCACCACATTTCTTTCACTTCTTATGGAACACTTCTGTAACTAATATACTCTCTCATCCAAAAGTTTCTTACTATTTTGTTCAATTCCCTCACAACAGACGGAGCATCCGTGAATCTGCATTCATACGGATATTGTGCAACATGGACAATTCAGTTGACATCAATATCTAAAGCCCTAAATATTACATATACTAAAATAAAAATGAAGTACTTACGAATCTCCAAATGGGCATATGAAGAATCGATTATCTTCTTGACCTCTGTTTCCGTCAATATTGGATTGTTCCGCCGAATAATGGGGTGGAACGGAAGGAGAGGGAGCTAAAGGAGATTGAATTGGAGAACATTCAGTTCGCATGTGGCCAAGTCCCGTAACGTGTTGTTGAGTGTTGGAGGAAGGGCCAATGTGTCCATATTGTGACGGACCATATTGTGGTTGAGGGTTAGATGCCGGGACAGGGGAAGAGGAAAGGGATGGGGACGAGGACGAGGAAGAGGCTTGTCTTCTAAGCATGTGACTTCCACGTTTATACTGACAAGTAGGAAGGTTATGCGAATATGTAAAGAACTATTGACACGTATTACAAACACATAATGATGTACATGACGAAGCTTACCATTTTGATGGAAAGACTGAGAAAATGTTTCCTTGAAATGAGCCAATGTCAAGTGTTTATGACGTGCAATTTCCTACAAACAAATATACTATTAATCTCATTCATTTTGATATGAAACATCAATGTATGAGCACGATATGGGTGGCCACAGGTATCAAACATCACTATATGAATCGCATTCATTTTGATTAAATTTTTTTTGACCACGTACAAAAATTTAAATTTCACTGAAAGTGGGTGGCCACAGGTATTCTAAGTCATTCTGTAAAGTTTTGTAAGAAAAAAATTATTATTATTGTTAAATTTTTTTTGGGACCTAAAAAAAAATTTCACTAAAAGTTGGTGGCAACCGATATTTTAAGACATTCTGTAAAGTTTTGAAATTTTAAAATTTTAAGAATTTTTAAATTATTATTTTTTAATACAAAATTTTTTCCGTAAAATAAAAAAATTTTCCATACTAAAATTGGGTGGCGACAGGTAGTCTAAGCTATTAGGTAAAGTTTCCAAAATTTTTGTCCTTCTTTTTTTTAATAATTTTTATGGCACGTTAAAAAAATTAAATATAACTAAAAGTGGGTGGCCACAGATATTATAAGCCATTCTGTGAAGTTTTGAAAATTTTGAAATTTTAATTTTTTTTTGCCATCTAAATAAATTTAAATTTCACTGCAAGTTGATGGCCACATGTTTTCTAGGCAATTCTGTGCAGTTTTGAAATTTATATTTTTTTAATTTTTTATCACCCAAAAAAAATAAAAATTTCCCTCATAATGGGTGACCACATTTATGTTAAGCCATTTTATAAGGTTATGAAAATTTTAAATTTTTTAATATTTTTTCCCCGGAACGTTAAAAAATCTAAATTTCACTGAAAATGAGTGGTCACTATTAATTTTTGCCATTTTGTGATATTATGAAATTTTAGTTTTTTAAAATTTTAAAAAACTTTTACAGTAAAATTTCGTATTTGTTGCCAACATATACCGTTGTTTTAATTTTCCGTAATTTTTCTTGATTTTTTATAGAATTTTTCAATTTTCAAGCATTTTCTGTGAAAACGCTTAATCAATCACCCTATCGTCATTTAACGCTTAATCATCCACATAATAGATAAATTAACCAGTCGACCATCAATCAAAGCCACATGCAATCCTGAAATCGACCCGTAACTTAGCCAACGAAAAGTGATCCTAGATAATCCTTAAATAAGTCCGACTAATTACCTAATTATACTAACTAGGGTTTAGAGAGTTGTTTACTTGGTTCAAGGATAACAAAAACCGGCCGATTGAACAGTGGCGGTCCCAGCGCAGGCATGGGCCCAAATGGTGACTAGTCGGCTAGGTGCTCGGCTATGACCGGGCGAATGACGGCGTCGGGCGGCAGCTCGGCGGCGAGCGGGGGCGACAGCGTCGGCCGGCGATTGGGAGGAGGGTAGCTGGCGGCGGCAAGACGGCCGGGCGGCGGCGACGGTGACGACGACGTCGGCGGGGCTGGCCAGCAACGGTGGCTGTGCTCCGTCGTCGGGCGGCTCCTGGCGGGCGAGTGAGGGCGGCAAGGTTGGGCGGCGATGGCGTCGGTCTACTAGTCGATGGCGGCGAGGCTTCCGGCGGCTGCTGGGACGCGACCAGCGGGGGGCGGGCGACGAGGCGGGGGCGAGGGCGCAACTGGCGGGGGGCTAGCGGCGAGCCGGCGGCGGGCGACGAGGCGATGGCGGGCGACGAGGCGGGGGCGAGGGCGCGATCGGCGGGGGGCGGTCGTCGAGGCGGGGGCGAGGGCGCAACCGACGGGGGGCGGGCGACGGGCGGGGGGGCTGCGGGGCGGCTGGCCCGCGACCGGCGACAGGCGGGGGGGCCTGCGGGGTGACCGGCGACGAGCGGCGATAGCGGCGACGGTTGCGACGGCGACGGCAGGGGGGAGCTGCGCAAATCGTGCGGGGGGCGGCGTCGGGGAAAGGGGGAGAGGGTAATAATGCTGCAAATTTGCGACGGAGCCCATGTCCGTCGCAAATTTGGGACGGAAAGTGAAGTTCCGTCGCAAATGTGCGACGGACTTTCTATGTTCGTCGCAAATTTGCGACAGACTCTCTACGTCCGTAGCAAATTTTCCACCGACAAAAATTTCTGACGGAAACAAAATTCCGTCGGAAATTTGCGACAGAAAATTTAATCTGTCGCAAATTTGCGACGGAAAGAAACATCCGTTGCAAATTTGCGACGGATTAATTTTTCCGTCGCAAATTTTGAACCGCAAAAATTCCCTCGCAAATTTGCGACGGAGTCAACTGTCCGTCGCAAATTTGCGACGGAGTCAACTATCCGTCGCAAATTTGCGACGGACAACTACAGTCCGTCGCAAATTTGCGACGAAGTCAACTGTCCGTCGCAAATTTACGACGGACTCAACTGTCCGTTGCAAATTTATGACGGACCCAACCTGTCTGTCGCAAATTTGCGACGGACAACTACAGTCCGTCGCAAATTTGCGACGGAGTCAACTGTCCGTCACAAATTTGCAACGGATTAATTTTTCCGTCGTAAATTTTGAACCGCAAAAATTCCGTCGCAAATTTGCGACGGAGTCAACTGTCCGTCGCAAATTTTACGAGGGAATTTTTACCGCTCGAAATTTGCGATGTAAAAGAAATCCATGGCAAATTTGCGACGGACAGTTGACTACGTCGCAAATTTGCGACGGACAGTTGACTCCGTCGCAAATTTGCGACGGACAACTACAGTCCGTCGCAAATTTGCAATGGATTTTTTTTGCATCGCAAATTTCGAGCGGTAAAATTCCCTCGCAAAATTTGCGACGGACTCAACCTGTTCGTCTCAAATTTGCGACGGAAATCCACTTTCCGTCTCAAATTTTGACCGACAAAAAATTTCTGGCAGAAATAAAAATCCGTCGCAAATTTGCAACGGAAATAAAAATCCGTCGCAAATTTGCGATGGATTAAATTATCCGTCGCAAATTTCGAACAGTAAAAATTCCCTCGCAAAATTTGCGACGGACAGGTTGAGTCCGTCGCAAATATGCACATACTACATGAACGTTGTAAATTTGTGACGTCTTTTTTTGGGTCAAAAATTTAACATCTCATTTATTTGGGTTCTAAATTTGCTACGTCTTTTTTTCAGTCCAAAATTTTGGCATCTCAAATTTTGCAATGGAAATTAGAATATTGAAAATGTTAGGGCACGTTAATAATATTTGACTTGTCGGCATTTATGGACAAAATTTCGGATGATCAATTAAAATAAAAAGAATAATCGACAATAACAATAATAAAAAAGCACAATAACAATAATAACAAGAACAATAATGATAACAACCAAAATAGCACTTGTAGCATTAATAATTACACATTTGTAGTGTTTTGTGACAAAAATTTTAATCTTCGTCTTCGTCTTCGTCTTCTGTCTGAAAATCAGATTTTGAACATTCTTGTACATTTAATTCGCAAATTTCAGTTGGATCCACATCTATCATTGCTCCACACGGATCTCGTAAAGTTGGTATGTTATATTCCTCAATTTCAACCATGTTAGATACTTCCTCTTGTTGGTGGGCTCTATCCTTCCAGTGTTTCTCGATTTTCCTTCGTGCTTTGATTTTACATACAGCCCACCAATCAGCTTTGTCGCGTTTCAAACTAGGATATGATGCATAACATACTTGAATTGCTTGTTATGCCAAGACAAATGGTTCATACATCATATACATTTTCTTGTGATTTATTTCAACCAAATTGAATTTCGTATGCACCTTCATTCCTTTGACGGGGTCAAACCACGTACACTTAAATAACACAACCCGCATCATTAATGGTCCAGGGTACTCTATCTCTATGATTTCATCCAACAAGCCATAAAAATCATCTTTCGAACTGTCACCATTGGATGACCGAACAGACACACCACTATTCATTGTGGATTTTCCCATTCCATATTCTTGAGTATGAAAATTATATCCATTTATGAAATATGCTAGCCAACTTCGAACTCTTAACTGTGGACCCCATAATAGATGATATAGCAATCCTTGCCCTCCAATTTCATTATAATTACTGTGAACCGAAGGTTATACATGCAAAGTCAATAATATATATTTTACTAAATGATGTATATAATTTTAATAACTTGGTTTTGATCCATAGGCAACTTACATATGTCTTGAACCATGCTGCAAATTGTTCATCGCACAAACGATCAAACTCATTTGGTTGTAGTCCAAACATTGCAGTTTGGAAAATCCTAATATTAAAAACCATATCATTATTAGCAAATATTTGACACGCAAAATATATATTTGCAAATTTACACTTACTTGAAGTATGGCTCGACTTCTGGGCAGTTCAGTAAAATATAAGTATGGGCTGCATGAAATTCTTCGCCTGATAAGTAACGAAACTGACATGCGCCGCTTGGTCGACCTAGATAATTGAAAATAGGGAATGCTGTGCAATTGGGATCAATGGGGCCCTCATCATTTCTGCCTGCTCTCCGCCTCTTGCACTAAACATGCGGCTCAAAATAGTATGATGCAAATGTTGTCACTTCTTTCACAATATATGCATTACAAATTGAAGCTTCAACACGTGCCTTATTTTTCACTTTTTTCTTCAAATGATATAAGAATCTAGTTGAAATAGAAAGATGCTTATCGGAACATATTATATGATAAACTAATTTGAACTGTATTTTAAAAAAAACATTACCTCTCAAATGGATACATCCATCGAAATTGGACGGGACCTGCAACTTTGGTTTCATAAGGCAAATGAACTAAGAGATGCTCCATCGAATCAAAAAACGCCGGAGGAAATATCTTTTTTAAGTTGCAAAGAATAATTGGAATATCTCTCTCTAGTTTTTCCATGTGCTATGCTTTTAATACTGTCGAGCAAATATCACGGAGGAAATTGCTTAATTCTGGGCAAAAGTACACTACAAGTGCCATAACTTGTGTACGGCGCTCACTTTAGTGCCATAACTTTTTTTGGATCACTTTAGTGCTAAAATTTTTGAAAAACGATCACTTAAGTGCCAACTCCGGTGCCGTACACAATTTTTCGCTGGAAATCTGACGTGGCATTTTTTTTATTAATTTCTGAAGCTGACGTGGCTCGCTGGAGTCTCGGCAGAGATTGGCACTTAAGTGATCGTTTTTCAAAAATTTTAGCACTTAAATGATTGTTTTTAAAAAATTTTAGCACTTAAGTGATTGTTTTTCAAAAATTTTAGCACTAAAGTGATCCAAAAAAAAGTTATGACACTTAAGTGATCGTTTTTCCTCCGACTTGACACTAAAGTGATCTGAAAAAAAGTTATGGCACCAAAGTGAGCGCCGTACACAAGTTATAGCACTTATAGTGTCCTTTTTCCCTTAATTCTGTAATGACGCCCCATACAAAGTTTGGTAGAACTTCCTTCAAAGCTATTGGAATTAGTCTTTTCATCAGGATGTGACAATCATGACTCTTCAAACCTGTCAACTTGCATTCATTCAAATCAACACATCTCCCGAGGTTCGAAGCATATCCATCAGGAAACCGCACAGATTTCAACAATTGACAAACAACTCGCCTCTGCTCCTTATCCAATGTATAAACTGTTTTCGGTTTTGGTCCCCTGCTGCTTGCATCCACAGCTAGTATTAGCCGATCGCAAATATCTCTCATATCTTTTCTTGCGTTCAAGTTGTCTTTTATTTTTCTGGTGACATCCATCACAGTATTTATGATATTATCGAAAACATTCTTTTCTATATGCATGACGTCAAGATTATGATGAATAAGATGGGCCTTCCAATATGGTAGATCCCAAAATATACTGCGTTTTGTCCACTTATGTATACTTTCGTACGCAAAAGTCGTGCCATGCGGGTTCTCAACAACAGTTGGAAAGTCCTACACACGCTCCCAAATTTGATCGCCGGTCAACCTCAATGGTGGACGCGTTCTTTCAGTCCTATTCTTGATGAACTCTTTCTTATTCCTTTTAAAAGGATGACTTGGCGGTAAAAATTGTCTGTAACAGTCAAAATAGCTATGCTTCTTTCCATGTTTTAATCTAAATGACTTTGACCTCTCCAAACATATCGGACATCCTAAAATCCCAGCTGTACTCCATCCAGATAACATTCCGTAAGCTGGAAAGTCATTTATCGTCCAAAGAAGGGCAGCCTTCATTACAAATATTTGATCGGTAGAAACGTCATACGTAGGGACACCTTCAACCCATAGCCGTTGTAACTCCTCAATCAATGGTTGCATATAAACATCTATCAACTTTTTCGGATTTTGCGGCCCTGTCACGATCAATGTCAAAAACATATAAGGTGTCTTCATGCACATACCAGGTGGAAGATTGTACGGCGTTAAGATAACTGGCCAGCATGAATAACTTTTTCCTGTTTTCCCAAATGGAGCAAATCCATCGGCATAGAGACCTAACCTGATGTTCCGAGGCTCCATTGCAAACTCAAGGTATGTTCTATCAAAATGTTGCCATGCCTCCGCATTTGAAGGATGACACATTAGATCCTCTTTTGTTTCATGATTTGCATGCCAAGTCATGTGTTCAGCAGTGGCTTTA
Organism: Syzygium jambos; assembly: GCA_031216235.1. Lineage (NCBI taxonomy): Eukaryota > Viridiplantae > Streptophyta > Magnoliopsida > Myrtales > Myrtaceae > Syzygium > Syzygium jambos. The sequence goes on along the minus strand of CM062229.1, from coordinate 5,550,764 downwards.
GACGCATAAAGCCTTTGCAATCTGGGGATTAAGGGCAGATAAAATATTTGCTTGCATGGTCTACGCTTCTGATTATGACCCGGCCTCATGTTAATCTTGTACTTAGGTTGGCTACAGAATTTGCAAGATTCTGCATTTTCATCATCTCTCCAATATATCATACAACCCCTACTACATACATCAATCCTTACAACCAGAAGACCTAAGTTATCCACTAGTTTTTTCATATCATAAAAATCACTTGGCATGTTGTTATCACGAGACAATGATTCCCGCATTACTTCAACAAAAGAGTTGAAGCAATCCGCAGACACATTATGCTCTGCCTTGATATTTAATAGTCGGGCTGTCACCGATAACTTAGTGTGGTCCTCACAACCTGCCCATAAAGGTTCATCTGCTGCTTTCAACACATCCCAGAACTGATTAGATTGAAAAGTTTTATTGTAGACATTCTCATCAAAACCCGTTACTCCTATATCTTCCAATTGTGAAGCATGACTAGTACCCACTTATTCACGTGTAGGAGTAAAACTAGTACTTGTATGATTTGATTCTGTGACAAAATTATAACTAGCTGCATCAATCACCATCCTCTCGTATGAGTTCAATTGCTCATAATAGCCACATTCTTCCCTAACTGAAAATTGGTTACTTCTTCCATATCCTTCATCAGATATAAATGGTTCACCATGGGAAGTCCAATTATAATAGTTCGGAGTAAACCCAAATCTAATAAGGTGTTCTCTAACTTGATCACACAAAAGAAATTTACCATTACCGCACTTTTTACACGAACACCTTAACTTATTTCCATCCATAAACTCATATTTACTACTAGCAAAGTCTAAAAATAGTTCCAATCCAGTACGAAACTCATCTGTCAATTCTTGACGTCTAGGTAAGTTCTTATTATACATCCAAGCCCTTTCTCTTTGCATTGTGTCTGTATTAAAATAAAAAAATTCCGGTAAAATATTTAAAATATCATATCTATTGTTCTTAATTAAAACCATAAAATTTTGGAAATTATAATTTTTGTTATTCACGCAACAATTAATATGAAATTGCAAAAATAGAAAAAATTACCATGTAAAGAAGACTTACCCAAATATTTGACTAAAATATTGGTAGGAGAAAGTGATCAATTTGATGAGAATTGCAACGTCCACTTGGATTGCGAGACCTTCAATTAGGCACATACCCAAAAAGAATAATAACTTAAGAATCATTTTTTAATAATTTTTAATGTGCGATGAAATGGAATTCAATCGTCGCAAATTTGCGACGAATAAATGAAAATTTCGTTGCAAATTTGCGACGGATACTTGATTCCGTCGCAAAACGGCGTGGCCGTTCGGCCTCATCCAAAGGCCGGCGAGGTGTCGCCGGTCGTTAAACCGATGATGCTGATACGAAAAAAAAAACAAACATAAACATATATAAAAAAAGAAATTACAATCCAACGACGAATAGTCACGAAGCTAGCTATGATACTTACCGGTACAAAAGCTTCACCGAGATTAATATGTGCGTGCGCGGATTTTGCTGATTTCAGACATATGAAAGAGGGAGAAAAGCGAGAGAGAGCGAGAGAGAGAGAGATAGGGTTGGAATATCACGGGCTGATAAACTATAAATTTGCGACGGACATTCATTTTCGTCGCAAATTTGCGACGGTTTTTTTTTTCCGTTAGAAATTTGCGATGAATTTTTTTGCGACGAACTTTTTGCGACGGATTTTGCGACGGTTTTTTTTTCCGTCAGTAATTTGCGACGAACATTTTTACTTCGCAAATTTGCGACGGAATTAGCGATGGTTTTTTATTTCCGTCGCAAATTTCCGACGGATTTTTCATACGTCGCAAATTCCGTCGCAAATTTGCGACGGAAAATACAATCCGTCGCAAATTTGCGACAAAAAAAAGTTCGTCGCAAATTTCATGTTTTTTTGTAGTGGTTGGTTTAACCAATTCAGAGAAAAAAGGGTTTTATGTTGACCTTAGTTTTTGGCATTCTTAGATATGATCGAACATATAATCAAATTCCATTCAATTAGAAGCCACAGTTTATTCAATTAATTCATTGATGTATAGTGATAAGATAAATTGCTTTTTTTCTTGTTACACTACTTTTTATTTAATAAATTATAGATTAAAAAATTTCCAATACTTTATGGTAACATTTAATTCGGTAAATTTTTATTAGTTATCGAGAGAGATATGATCAACGATGGTGATAATGAAGAAAAGAGAAAGGGCAAGTGAAGTGAAGCAGAACAAGGTAAGGAAAATTTAAATTAGATCAGTAAGTCATATATTAAAAAGATACTTTGATAGAACTAAGAATATAATCTAAATAAACTTAATTATAAGTTATAATTATTAAATTCGTCGTTATATAGTGATAATGCTTTTCTTTTCTTTTCATGCCTTTTTCGTTTAATCACTTAAATACTGTAATGTTTCTATGATATATTATGGTTTTATTTAATAGAAGTCAAGTTGAATAAGGAACCATGATAATTCAAATATCCACTTGCATGGTAAGAATAATGCAGCAATTTAAACATACTACGATTTGCTAACAGACTATAAGTCAAGATTGATAAAACCTGGATGAGAGGACAAATTTCGATCACCCTTCATTATTTGTGACAAATTTTTTTTTCAGTTTTGTTTTGTCTTTTTAAATTTTTAGCCTTTTCATTTTTTAATATAATTTAAATAAGATTTGAATAAAAATAAAAATAATAAATGTCACTTAGGAGAGAGAAATTCAATTAAAAATGCCACGTCAACATTTTTCATTAGACAAATTGATAGTGTTAACTTTAGGACTCAATTGAATTAATTTGATAATTTTTAGGAGTTGATTGAACTTTTTAAAAGTTTTAGGACTTAATTACACTTTTGCAATAACTTTTAGGACTTCTAGTGAACATATCCCATTTATATATTAGAAGTTATTTGAAATAAAAAAAATAATCAAATCAAACGTGTTGGGAGATGTTAAGTTTTTCCCATATAGTAATATTGGTGATCTATGTATTTGTGGCATGTTGAGAACTTTCATCAATTATACTCTAATAGAGAAATGCACCAATCACTTCTATCGGGAAAAGTGCTGAATAAGTCCTAAACCTTTTGGGGTGGTGCCAATTTAATCCTAAACCTATTTTTGGTGCCAATTAAGTCCTAAACCTTTTGATATAGTGCCAATTCAGTCCTTTTGGCTCGATTTTGCTAACGTGGACATCGACTGGCCGGCGATCGGTTACCGACGCTTACGTGAACAAAATTTAATAATATTTTAATATTTTATTCTTTTTTTTTCTTCTCCCTCTTCCTTTTGGCGAGGTCCAACCTCACCTAGCCATGGCGAGGCTCGCTTTCGCCGTTGCCGACGAGGGTGAGCCTCGCGATGGGCTGGCGAGGCTCACCCGGCCCTCGCCATGGCCGGGCGAGGGTCAACCTTACCAGATCCGATGAGGTTGGGCCTCGCCTAGCCGCCGATGAGGCTCACCCGGCCCTCGCTAGACCTCGCGATCTCTGGCGAGGGTCGAACGAGCCTCGTCGGCGGCTGGACGAGGCTCGACCTCGCCGACGACGGCGAAAGCGAGCCTCGCCATGGCTGGGCGGGCCTGACCTCGTCGGATCTGGCGCGAGTCGGCCTCGCCAGATCTAGCAAGGTCGAGCCTCGCCAGTGGCCTACGTGGCTCGCTCGAGGCCAGCGAGGTCGACCTTGTCAACCTCTGGCCTTTGACCGGTCGCTGCTCCGGCGAGCGGCTAAAGGAAGAGGGAGAAGAAAAAAATAAAAATATATATTAAAATATTATTAAATTGTATTCACGTCAACGCCGGTGACCAGTCGCCGGCCGGCCGACGTCCACGTCAACAAAATCTGGCCAAAAGGACTGAATTGACACTATATCAAAATATTTAAAACTTAATTGGCACCAAAAATAGGTTTAGGACTAAATTGGCACCACCCCAAAAAGTTTAGGACTTATTCAACACTTTTCCCAACTTCTATCAATTTTCTTGTGACCAATTTTTGTGCTTCAAATATTCTCATACGCCACAATAAATCACATACACATTACGAGGCCGCCTTTTTCATAGGCTACATGATAGTATTACCCATTGCTGAGAATTTAAAGGTCTCTTTTGGCCATTTAGAAATACTGACGCATGTGTTGTGCAACCTTCTATTGTTTTAGTTAATATGCATACATTAGAAGTTATTCGAGTCACAAGTATAATTTAATCAAACATGTATGGGAGACGTGAAGGTTTTGCCTTCTATTAATATCATTGATCTATATCTTGAGACATGTTGAGAACCATCCTCGATTGTACTATGAATAAAAAAAAGGCACCCTCCACTTTTGTGAATATTCATGAAATTAATTTTATGTATAGGTACGTAATGGTATCACCTTTTTTTAGAATTCAAAGGTTTCTTTTGACCATATTAGGAGTTGTTTGAAATACGAGAATAACCAAATCCAATGTTTTGGGAGATGTGGAACTTTTCCCATCTATGGCTCCGTTCGTTTCACGGAAAATAATTTCCAGAAAAACTTTTTTCGGGTTTTCTAGTGTTCGTTTCATAGAAAATGTAACCATAGAAAACATTTTCCCCCAATGGATAATACACCTTCAAAAGTGTGGAAAACCCCCTCCTTCTTTCACCATTCATTTTAAGTATGTTTATTTTCTCTTTTTAAAAATTATAATTTTTAATTATTTTTTATTTTTCTTTTTTTTATCTTTTCTTTTTTGTTTTTATTTTTGTTTTTTCTTTTTCTTTTTCTCTTTTTTTTTGACCTTCTCTAGCCGATCGCCAACCATAGGCGTTAATCGAGCCTTGCTGGCGAGGCTCGAGCTCACTAGATTGGCGTCACTCGCGTCGCCTATGGTCAGTCGTCGGCCTTCGCCGTGGCTGGCGACTGGCCAGAGAAGAAGATAAAAAAAAAGAGAAAATTTTAAATTAAAATTTAATTAAAAATCTATTTTAAAAAAATAAATTTTTTTAATTAAAAGTAGTGTATGGAAGATTTGATTTTCCATACCAAACGGTGAAAAATATTTTCAGAGTCTTTTTTAGATTTCAGCCGAACATTGAAAAATCGTGTCATTTCCTTGAAATTGGCTTCCTGGAAAATGTTTCTAGAAACATTATATTTTTCGCGAAACGAACGGAGCCTATATAGACTATTGATTTGCTTCTTCTACTATTATCCTTTGCAATATGAGTTGGAATCGTGTCCTGCCGTTCTTGGTTTGAAATATTTAGGGCTTTTTCTTGCACAAGATCTGCTTAGGGAAACCCTTTTTGGTTTGATCCAAATTATGCAAAATCTATTTATTCCAATTCTAAGGAAAACGAAATGAGCTTGTTGGCTAAATCAATTGAATTCGTAGACATAAATGAATATGAGCATGGATCGATCATCAAACCAATTTTGATCGCGAACCATCTTTGTCGAGTCATCCCTTTACCGGATCGGGGTCAGGACCTTTGCCAATCCTTTTATTCAAGCCACAAACAAATTGTAATAACCCGAATTTCCACAAAATTTAAACCTCGAATGCTCATATACTTTGACTTCACTTTAATCTTCCGATAAAATAATTAACTTATCTTCGAATGAACAAATAATTTAACCTCAGGTAATATACATCAAAACATTATGTATAGAAACCTATCTCCACTTTCTCTACACACTCTGGTCCAAACGTTACAAGTTATCCTCTGAACGGTTAATCTAAAGGCTCCTAAACTACGAATCACCAACCTTGTCCATCGACATACCATCACCATTGCAACAAAGGAGGACCATCGAAACTCTTCGACGATGCAACTAACTCATTGCCGATATTCCAAATCTAAGCAACAAATCGATAGAAATCCACTCTAGTAGCCCCATGACAACCCATACAATATAACTACACTTTGTATAATACTATTGACAATTCTAATACAAGCTCTGATATTTCCCAATCAAAATACACGGGAGCTCCAAAAAGTAGTGACAACGGGGACCCATCCTACATATTTGAAAAATAAAGAAGTGAGTCGAAGCCCAATAAATGAAATCTCTAAGTCTAAGGTAGGAGATCCTCTTACCACTCAACCCAGTACCAACAAACGATGTGAGTGCGAAATAATTATATTCCACTAATGTAAAAGCAAATGCACTATATTTACTATCATGATATGCCAATGGAAACAATTAAAAACATTGCATAAGATCATTCACTCAAATGCAAGTAGATGGCATATTATCTCATAGTGCAAAGATACCACATAGTAGCTCATCGATATACACAGGTGAGTTCATATTCGTTATGGCCAGGACCATCTTAAATCACGAGTCATCTCGACTAACGAGGCATCATCACCACTGATGAAAGAGATAATAATTTCTCAATTATAAAAATAAAGGTTACAAGAGTATATATATAACCCTCAAATCTTCAATGACAATTCTACCCTTATTGATATATATTCCAACTTGTTACGTAAAAAAACTTACTCTACTTCCTCGTAAAGATTTAGTAAATATGTCTACAAGTTGATCTTTCATCCTTGTATGTTGAAGAATGATCTCCCCTTTCTGGACTCTTTCTCGTACAAAATGACAATCAACCTCAATATACTTAGTTCACTCATGGAAGACAGGATTATTTGCAATATGAATAGCTGATTGATTATCATAATATAATACCAATGGATCTGATGTTGACATACCAATTTCTGACAATAACATTCTTAACCAGAGTAATTCACCTGTCACATAAGCCATAGTTCTATATTCTACTTCAACACTTGATCGAGAAACTACATGTTATTTTTTGCTCTTCCAGGCAACTAAATTACCTCCAAGAAACACACAATAGCTCAACGTAGATCTCCTATCATTAGGACATCCAACCCGATCTGCATCAGATAAACCTTTAGTATTTAGATGGCCATGATTCTTGAAAAGTAGTCCTTTAGCTAGTGTTCCCTTCAAGTACTTAACAATCCAAAGTACAGCATCCCAGTGCGTAGTATAAGGAAAACTCATAAACTGACTCACTACACTGATAGCAAAAGATATATCAGGTCTTGTGACGGTAGGATATTAACTTACCAACCAATCTTCGATATTTCACTGGATCACGTAATAATTCTCCATATTCTGTATCAAGTTTCATATTGGGTTCCATAGGAGTATCAACCGGCTTTGCTCCAAGAAATCCAACCTCATCAAGAATATTAAGTGCATATTTTCGTTGTGATAAATTGATCCCTGTACGTGAATAAGCAACTTTAATACCAAGAAAATATTGCAAACATCCCAGATCTTTAATACTGAACCCAGTATGCAAAAACTGTTTAAGTCGTTGAATACCATCTGAACCACTATCAGTGATGATTATATCATCCAAATATACTATAAGAATGATACAACCAGCTAAGAAGACAGAACTAAAGACTAAATGATCTACTTGACATCACTTTAATCCGAACTTGATAACAACATCACTGAACCTACCAAACCAAGCACGAGGAGATTGCTTGAGTCCATACAACGCCTTGTTTAAACAATATACCAAATTCTCCCCCTAAGCAACAAACCCAGGTGGTTGCTCCATGTACACTTCCTCAGTTAAATCGTCATGTAAGAAAGCATTTTTGACATCCAATTGATGAAGAAGCTAGCCAAAGCGTGCCACCAGAGAAATAAAAGACACGAACAGATGTGATTTTAGTCACACGTGAGAAAGTGTCATCATAATCAACATCATATGTTTGAGTATATCTCTTTGCAACCAATCGAGCTTTCAGCCTATCAATAGTGCCATCAAGATGAACTTTAATAGTATAAACCCAACGACAACCAACAGGTTGCTTCTCTGCAAGTAAAGAAGTGAGTTACCAAGTACGATTCTTGATGAGTGTTTTCATGTCATCCACCATGGCTTGCTGCCATCTAGGGTGAGTAAGAGCTTCATCAACACCGCTTGGCACAGAAACAGAGGACAAGGACGAGACAAAGGTAGAGAAGATAGAAGATAAATGATCATATGACAAGAAATTAGAAATAGGATGATGAGTATGAAGACAATCAGATAGACTGGAATAAGGAACATAACGATCCATAGAATGATCAACACATGAGCGTGTACCTTTTCAAGTAGCAATGGGCAGATCAGGATCCGAGGATGGTACAACGCTAGTGAGGGAACAGATGAATCATGTGTCAGTAAGGGCTGTACTACTGTAGTAGGGGTTGTACTACGTCGATAATAGGTGCGCTCAGCAAACTAAAATCCTGTGGACGGTGCTAGAGGAATAGAGACTGGTGGAAGTGTTGGTAAGACACACCCGTCACCCTCATAGTCACCGTAGGTACAATGTGAGCATTATAATATGGCTGGTCCTCAAAGAACGTCACATCCGCCAACACAAAATGACGACGACAAGTTGGACTATAACATTTGTAGCCCTTCTGAGTTCGAGAGTACCCCACAAAGACACATTTCTTGGCAAGAGGGTCTAACTTATCAATACTAGGTGTAAAACAATGTACAAAACAAGCACAACCAAAGACTCGTGAAGGTAATGGAAAAGGACGATGAGTTGGGTGTAACATAAAAAATGGTGTCTCCCCCTGAAGAACAGAAGTTGGAAGCCGATTAATTAAGAAGTAGGCAGCAACATGGCCCCAAAAGTTTTAGGAAGATGCATATGAAACACAAGGCAATAAGCAATATCAAGAAGATGACGATTTTTGCGCTTAGCTACACCATTTTGCTGTGGAGTGTATGAACATGAAGTTTGATGAATAATACCATGAGAATCAATAAACGGTTGAAAACCAAAAGTAGTAGCAAGATACTCTTAGGCATTATCAGATCGCAAAGTTTTGATAGATGTGTGATATTGATTCAACACTTCAAAATAAAAGAAGTGAAAAGAGTGAGAAATCTCGGTATGATCTTATATTAAGAATAGTCAAGTCATTCGGGAAAAATCATCCACGAATATGATAAAATATCTAAAACCAAAAATGTCTGAAACACGACATGGACCCAATACATCTAAGTGAACTAACTCAAAAGGACTAGATACATGACTCTGAATGTGAGAAGGAAAAGAAGCCCTATGGTGTTTTCCAAACTAACAAGCTTCACACTCAAAGGAATTTACAGACTTTGACTCGGGAAATAAATGTTGAAGAAAGTTTGGTGGCGGATGTCCAGCACGACAATGCATCCAATACACATCAAAGGATGTGCGCTTTACAGCTGCAAAAGCTATCATCTTCTTGTCAAGGTAGTACAGACCATTCGATTCATGTCCCCCACCAATCATCTATCCAATCCTCAAATCCTGAAAGACACAATGAAAAGAGGAAAATGTCACTAAACAATTTAGTTCTTTAGTTAAAGAACTAACAAAAATCAAATTATATGGAGATTTTGATAAATGAAGAACAGATGGCAAGGAAAGAGTGGGACTCAAATGAGCAACTCCCAAACCAGTAACTTGGGATTGGGAACCATTCGCTAATATAACCGAGTTTGATAATAAAGAAGTAGTAGAATGAAATAAAGACAATCGATTAGAGTTACTAGTCATGTGATTGGTAGCTCCAGAGTCTATAATCCAAGAGTCAAATGTTGCAGAAAACAAACAAGATGAACTACCTTTGGAGGTTTGTGCCAAAATTGTAGTGGGGCCTGAAGATCCTGTCATCTGTTGAGAGCGAATCAATGCATCATACTCAGCACGTGTCAAAGTAATAGAATCGCCTATAGGCTGCATAGTCGAACTTGGTGGAACCGGTGAGTGAGGAACAAGAGAATTCTGAACTCCTGTATAGGTAGTAAGATTTGGTCTGAGTTCCGGGTGAAGAGTATAGCAATAAGCTTCTATATGTTTGACTCTTTGACAATGATTGCAATAACACGAGCCACGACCATTCCTAGAACTAAAGACACCATGAGTACCAACTCCATCACGGCCTCCACTATGAACAAGACCGCGTCCACGTCCTCGATAACCACGACTGCGACCTCCACGTCTACTGGGACCATGGGAAATCATAGCACTTATCTCTAAAGTTGGTGCGGAAGAAATCTTCTCAATAATTGCAAAACGAAGAGCCTGAGAGGAGACTTCATCTACTGGAGGAAGAGAGCTCTAAGATGTGATATGTTGACGAATAGGTGAATATTCAGGCCCCATCAACTTAAGGTATAATATCACCCTCAGTTCCTCTTGGCATTCTCAGATGTAATATGTTGACGAATAGGTGAATATTCAAGCCCCATCAACTTAAGGTATAATATCACTCTCAGATCCTCTTGGCATTTGGCCAATACCACTGGATCATCCGAGGCTGGAAGATAGGTATCCAATTGCTGGCAAATAGTTATGAATTGAGCATAGTGATAAGATAAAGATTGTTCTCCATGTTGAATATCAAATAAAGCTTCCCATGTGTCACATACTCGTGTCATATTATTCTGCCTGAAATAAAGCTCTGCACATTTCTCCCAAACTGTTTTAGCTGAATCACATTGAATAAAATGAGGACTAACTTTAGGGTCCATGCTATTCCATAAAAGAGTCTTGATCATTGCATCCCCCGCAATCCAATCGGCGATTTTATTCTTGTCGGATGGTATCGTAGAATAAATATAGTCAAGTTGCTTGGTGGCAATAAGATAGACCTCTACTGCTTTAGACTAAGATGGATAATTAGTTCCATCTAACTTGACAGAAGTTAACTGAAAGTGACTAAAAGGAGATCCAGAAGTCGATCTGGTATTTGCCATTAGTAAATAAAGGATGTGATTGAGCCCAAAGAAATGAACTTTATAGCAATCAATACTAACTCCAATAATCCAACCAACTGCATAGTAATTTCTAAAAAAAAAATTGGGCTCAATCCAATCACCACCACTCATGATAGTTCACTGCAACCTCAGTAAATCATGATAATTAATACCAAAGTATCCCAAAATCGACTCCCACCAAGAAAGCACTAGAATCAGTCTTCAACTGAGAACCAAAATAAAACATTCTCCTTTGATATTAACCAACGTGATTGCACTGCTAGGCAAAAAAGAGAATTCAAAGTCTTAAAGTGAAAGTAAAGTCTTAAAATCATATTTGTATAGTGAAGGCGTGACTTGGAAGATGCAGCTAAAGCGACGAGATCCTGAGCATGTCGGAGCCGCGGAAGGGTGACACAAGATTAGGAGAGACTCGACTGAGTGACGCGACCGAGCAACTTGTCTGGAAGTGAGGTAGCTGGGCAATGCCTCTGGGAGAGACGTGACTGAGCATCTGGGAGCAACGCGATCGAGTGACGTGACTGAGCGAATTGTCTGGAAGTGAGTCGGCTGGGCAACACCTTTGGGAGAGACGTGACTAAGGCGAGGGATAGAGACTAGGAGAGGGGTTGGGCGAGATGAGTGAGGGGCTGAGGCAACTGAGGGATTGAGGCGAGGGGCTGGGCTAGATGGGATGACGATGGCAAGGGGCTGAGGTGCGATGACGATAGCGATGGAGAGATTGGGGCTCTGATACCATGAAGAAAGAGATAATAATTTCTCAATTATAAAAATAAAGGTTACAAGAGTATATATATAACCTCTAAACCTTCGATGACAATTCTACCTTTATTGATTTATTTCCTAACAACCACCAACTCACGGAGGACGAAATCATTCATACCCTTTACCACGTCTCAACCCATTCATCACGGGTGTTATTTACATTAGCGAAGAGACATACGTCAATGTACATCCGCATGATACTGGTCATTTGTTAACTTCATATCATGGCTATACAAGCCATGTCATACCATGACTGCACAAGACATGTCATCATAGGATTTCATATCATCTCAATCTTATAGAGAACTGTCTCATACAGTAGAACATCTAGCTAACTCTAGATTTTCATCCACATCCTCATACAAGGGAATTCGTTCCATGGCAAATAGGCCGTGGCAAAGGTCTTAATCACGGGGCATCATTCACATACATTTCATAACAACATAACAATCGCCATGTACATATCAATAATTTGCTATTTCTCATGCAATTAATGATAAACAATTAATTTCATGCACTTCAACCGATATATCATCACTCTTTTCATGCTAATCCATTGTCATTTAATCGGAAACCATAAATAGGTAATCGGTAACTTAGGAACCGATCCTCATAACTCGACCCCGTGAGCATGGACAACTCAAATGATTGACCACGTTAATAATCGGCAACACTTAACTAATATATCAGTAACTTAGTCGAATTACAAAAATATTACTTTCGGCTTTAGTTTCACCGTTACTACTTTTTATATTACCGAATCTTATCAACATTCATCCATCACATACTGAGCATGAAAAAATAAACTTCTTAGATTCAAACATGCTATTATCCTCATAACTTATATAATTGCTCCAATAAAGTTTCTCAAATTACAATTTTCTTTGCTCCCCAAACTTTCAATTTCACTTAATCAATCCATACTAATTAAACACCAAAACCCATTCATTTGTTATTTAAGACATGTCAGTATTTTATTTACGCTACGAGCATGCCCTGGATTTTACAAAATTACCAAAACAACTCACTTCTAAATTAATTACACAATTAGGTCTAATTTTGAATAATTAGACACGTTGTCCATATTAAATATTTAACTCTAAAAAAAACTTAACCACCTATCATAATAACGTTCCTCAAGCTATGAACAGTGCCCAAAACTTTGAGTTTTTTGTTTTTACAAATTCGTCCCTCAAATTGATGAAATTACGAATTTGCCCCTAAAGCTTCTAAACTCAATTTTTTTTTCCTTTTAACCGGTTGGATTTCCTTTAATTTATCTTACTTAATAACCACTAATCAATATTGAAACCCACATAATAACCCTATTAACAGCACCCTCTCACTTCTATGAATTTCGAAATTTGCCTATTACTTTGTCAAAGATTATCAAGATACCCATTTTATGCTTAGTTTTACCATTTTCTTATTCTTTCCCCTATAAGGTGCAACAAAACCATTTGGGTATTCTTTCAAACACCTTCTAGGCATTTATTAAATATTTCAATATAGGCAAGAAATCACTATAACTCTACTTAATCTTGGAACCTACTTGTACTTAAAATCAAACTTAAACTAACAAACATCAACCAACCAAGTCAAGAGTACTAACTAGATCAATCTAACTTAACCCCTAGAGTTTTCACTTACCTTGAATGGAATCTTGAACAACCAAAGCCTTTAATTACTTTGTAAGACTCTTGAAAGTTAAGCTAAAACCACAACTTAATTGGATAGTTGAAGGTTGATTGAAACTTTGAAATGGAAAAAGTTGATTTGTTTATAGAAGATAGGAAGATGAAGAAACTCTTGAAGTGAAAAATGAAGGGAGTGATGTCTCAACCAAGAAAGGGGAAGAGGGTGTTCTTTTATTTTCTTTTTCTTAACTTTACTTGTAATGAATGCTACAAACCTTTGTTAAGTTAAAATGTCATGAGTGACGTCATTTTGATGACTAAGTTCAATGGCACAATAAAAAGCATGTGGGTTAAATACTAGGTCTAGAATGAAGAGAAGTGTTCAAGTGAAAGGGTGACAAGTGGCTTACTTTGGGTGGTTAAAAAGAAGATAATTGATGCTTCGTCAAGATAATTTGCAATTCAGTAAAGATACAAGAAAATTGGTGCCTGTTTTAAACACCGATAAGTTAGAAAAATATTTTAAACCTAATGAAATTATTTGCAAAAGCTATCGAACGTTAGGAAAATCTCAACTTAGTCAATTTTAACTTTGAAAATTATTCGATAAGTATTTTAGAGCATGTCGATCCCTCTCAACAATTACTATGGCAATATGTGGTTCACCTCACTCTATATAATCAACCTATGTACAAATGCCCAGTAATTACATCCTAATGGAATCACATTCCGAAAGTCACGGATATGTAAATACATGTTGCTTTTGCGTACGATAAAGTCAATAATTCAAATGGGATTTGTACTTGTGACATTTATTGTCTTCATTTCCTACATATTAGTAACTGATGTAGGAATTTCAGGATGTCACACAAATAGCCTGGTGAAGTACACCCGGCTCGCGCTCAATGCTCAATCACAGGTTTGAGGCATACCTAGGCCATTTCTAATGTCTAAAATTAAGGGGAAAATTGTCCAAGAAGTCTTAAACTTATTGCACTCTTGCCAATTCAGTACTAAACTTCTTAATTTTGCCAATTGAATCCTAAATTTTTTCATTTCTTGCCAATTGAGTCCATCTAGCCAATTTTAGCTAGAAATCGCTAACATGACGTGAACATTTTTATATAATATTTTAATAATTTCTAATTTTTTTATGGTTTTTCCCTTTTTTTTTCCTTTTCTCTATTTTTTTTTTGGATTTTGAAGTTAGGGCTGGTGAAGGTGGTCGGCCGACCTTTGCCAGCTCTGGGCGAGGGCGTCGCGGCCCTCGTCAGATTTGGTTAGGTGAGGCCCTCGCTGACCCTAGGTGAGGGCGTAGGGCCGGTGAGGGCCACCAAGCCCTTGCCTAGCCCGTGGCCAGCGAAGGTCGGTCGGCCACCATCGCGGGCCCTAAATTCAAAACCCATAAAAAGAACAGAGAAAAGGAAAAAAGAAGAAGAAAAAAACCATAAATAATTTAGAAATTATTAAAATATTATATAAAAATGCCCACGTCAACGCCACGTGGCCGTTCCGTGTTCACGTCAGCGATTTCTAGCCAAAATTGGCCGGATGACTCAATTGACAAGAAATGAAAAGATTTAAGACTCAATTGGCAAAATTAAAATGTTTAAGACTCAATTGACAAAAATGCAATAGGTTTAGGATTTTTGGATAATTTTCCCAATACTAGTGAGGGTCAACTATATGTCAATTGTCAAATTCTTGATCCAATTCAATTTTGAAGGGTTTACTGTACGAAATATTTGGACTTGTGTCCATTGTAGTTAAATGGTAAAATGAAGACATGCAAAAAAATTTTAACAGCAAATTAAAGACCGTCATATAAGCATTATTCTTTAATTGTGTGAACCAAAGCGAGTCGAGTTCAGGATCTATTCTTAATTATTCGACTCAAGTCGATCTCAATTCATCGTGAAGATTTTGAGTTATACCTTAGCTCGGAAGTCCGAACGTATGCCTACGAAGAGACCCCTTTTAAGTCTTTACAAGTTACTGGTGCATGAAAAGAACAATCGAAATTGGATCTTGGAAAGTGAAAATAAAATAAAAGAGGTCTTTTCCCTGAAAAATGATGGTGCTTTACTTTGTGAAAAGTACGTTCACGGGGCAGTCCACGTGCTTGTCGCTATTCCGTAAAGACTACTTTTCCATATAAATATGCTGCCAGGTAATATGCTCAATTCCAACTATGTATCTATATCACTCAAAATGTTAATCAACAATAGCTGGATCATGACATGCAAATTTTCCAACTTTTTTACTAATAACTGGACGATTGAACACGATTAGACCATTCAAATGGGTGGGTTAAGTGAAAATTGATTCATTTAACCCGTTTTAACTCATTTCCATGTAACACAAATATGGTGATCAATATCCAACTTAACCCATACCCAACTCAATTTATATTGCTAAAATACTTCTATAATTAACCTAATCTAGGAAAACTCATACTAAAATTGAGAGCGAGCGAGCGAGCGCGAGATCGAACGAGGGTGAGAGAGAGTGAAAAGATAATCGTAAAGGTGAGTTAGTTCTAAGTAAGTTGTGAACCTATATTATTTTGGATTTCACCATTCTAAACCCATTATGACCTATTAACGTAATAAATAACTCATATAACCACCTAGCACATCAAATATGGGTTAAGAAATTAGTTTATAATCCATTTTGTTGTATAATAAAGTTTTACAATCGCGTGTTTGTAACATGATGTTGTTTTTTAGCTCTCACTCATAATTTTAGTTCACATCATTACAAGGCATGAGGCCAATTTTATGCATTCATTGCTCAAAGCGTACTCATTATCATTGTGGTCCATCCTCAAGTTATGAGGTAATAATAAGAGGCATATTGAGAATAGCATAGGTTCAAGTAAAGCCAATTTTTATCAAGCTTCAACCGAAAAGCGAAGCCAACAAATGGTTGGTTAAGTGGTTCAAGATTTGATTTGCAAGTCGAAGGTTGCAGGTTTGCTTCGCCAGTTAATTCTCGATTTCAGAGACCTCGATTTGTCTGCCGATGATACACTTGGCCTTAGTTGTATCGTTGACCGTGGACTTCCCCACTCACATCTGGTGGAGTTACGATGACGGTCTCGTCTAGTGGGCCGTTAGTGCTTCATAGATAACTAAAACCGAAATTTTCAGCTTTGGGTGAGATCGATCTCAATCTCGTCTGAACCCTTCTCTTGACGAATATGTAAGAAAATAAATTTTTGATTTGGTACAATCGATTTGAACAGTATTTGGTGGGCGAACACATTCGCACGTTTGTGGCCAAAGATTGTAGTGGGTTGGGGAAACTCCAAAATCCAAGTAGAACGTTCCAGCAAAACCATTTTAGCCGCTGCTTATGCCCCTCCATGACGGGTCACGACTCTACTTTGATAAGTTTCCATTCCACTTCCACAATGACTTTTGAGAGACTTCACTTCACAAAATAAAAAGAATATCATAAAAAGAATCTTTCAAAAATAACAATAATAGACATGTTTGTCTCCACACAGGAAAAGGGCAACGTATTTGTTGGAGCAGTTCGCACTGAGCATTTGACCCTTGAAAATTTTAGTTTGCTCCTTTCGATAGCTCAGGAGAATCTAATGTTCTTTTTTCTTTTTTATCTATTCTTTGGGTTCGCTTACAATATAATTAAATTGCTGAAAAAGAGCAAATTTGAACTTAGGGGCTCGAAACATGGTTTGCACATGGCATGATTGAGACTTTTTGTTGGATAATTTAGGTTGCAAAACGCGTTTCCGGTTCGGGTTAGTGTGTGGTGCTACACTTTTACAGCAAAATCATTCCTCAATGACACTATGGTTATATTCGTTTGATTGGAAGTTTTATATGTCTAATCTTGACTATTGGGATTGGTATAGGTTATTCCACCGTGAGCTGGACATCATGTATTTTAGTCAAGAATAGTATAATATTTTGTATGTGACTTATTATGTCCTCATTCTCCGTATCGTGATAGAAATGGATTGGGATGATGACACAAGTGGTTCCTGAACTTTGACCCAATGTGCAATGTATTGAATATTTTTTTATAGTTTATGAATTAAATTGAATATGTACCAAAAATCTAAGAATCGCATTGAACAAATTAAAGGTTCAGAGATCATATTGCACATTGGGCTAAAGTTTAATGATCATTTGTGTCATTTTCTCAAATGGGTTATGTAATAAATGGGTGCACAGTGCAATACCTCTACGAAAGGACGGATTTCCGAGTATAAGGGTTGTGTAATTTCATTCATATATAATTAACATCCATAGCCATTGATTTTAATCATTCTATAAATTCAGACTGTTAGTACCTTGTTATGCAGAGGTGGCTTGCGTAACAAATGAGTTGCATAGCCTGTGTATCATATAAAAATATTTTATAAAATTAATTTGCTAAGTCATATTTCAAACTGTCTAGGTACTTAAGTATGTGGGTCACAATCGCCCAATAATAATCTGCCATATCATAATTGACATAATAAACCGGTCCTAAAATCCCTATCATTATTCAGATTTTTTAAGTACGGTTGTCACATCTTCCACACAATAATAGGTTTGAAGGAATCTCTAGTGAAACTCAATACTTATATATCCGATACCGTGTCGAAGTTTAGTGTCCCAACCTTAGGTTAATAAGTCATTGAAAAGCATTGTTTATGTTCTATTTTTTAAACAATACATAGGGTAGGACAACAAAGAAAAAAGGAAAAAGAAAGCATACAATACTGAAATAGTCAACCTGTCATATCCACTAGAAAAGCAATGAAAAGGAATATCAAAATTAGTTAGGAATACTGAAAGCGATCGGGACAGCAACAATTAGGTCAAGAACTAGTTTGACAAGGAAGCGTGTTTGTGCTCCGATTGATTTTAGAAAAATGACCGATTAATTCGACAAGATAATTGTAATTAGGTCACCCACAACAACTTGTTCTCGTTCAAGAAAAGATAGAATAAAAATTCCTAGACCTTGGAAATTTCATCAGAGAGCAAAAGACAAAACCCCTCCCCCCCCCCCCCCCCCCCCTGCACGTCCTTCCATCTTGTCAATATCGGAATACCAATTCCCGAACTTTAATTTCCTTTCTCTGGGAGTAAACTTTATTGACATTTGGTCGTGGGTAAAGTTCCCTTGCTTTTTCCTTTTCTTGTGGCTCATTCTCATTAGTAATTATAAGGCTAAGTCTCATGGGTCACCCGCGGTCAAGTCCAGTACAGCGATTCCCAGCTAGCCGGGCCGTCATCCAAGATGCCGGCAGAGTCGACGAATTGCTGCTGGAAATTGAGGGCCGGCTCCTGCGACTGAGCCATCTCCATGCAGGCCGCGATCAGGTTGGCCCGCTGCAGCTCGAGGTTGACGAGCTCGGCCTGAGCCTTGGCAAGCTGCTCCTGGAGCTCGCTCACTTGCTTCTGGAGCTGGCAGATGGCTCCGGCACAGCCGTAGACCGGGTCTCGGAGCCTCGCGTTGGCCTCGTACACCATGCTGCTCACCGCGTCTGCTCTCTGCGGTTCCGGAAGTTCCTGCAATAGTTTTCATTAGATCAATTGAAAAAAAAATTATATGGAAGAACTATAAATCTAATTAACTTGGAAGTTTACGAGTATAATACATTTTGTCAAATGAGCTGGTTGAAAATTCTCTGAGACACCTTTGAGGACATGAATACCGACAGAAATCTATAATCGTAGAGTGTACCACGAGGAAAAAAGAAATGATTTTGTAATGTATCTAATAAAAGATCTTCTCGAGACTAAAAGGCTTAGAATAAATTGTAATCTAACTTTGATCTTAAGTCAATGCAAATCTATCGCTAAAACTCTTTCGCTATATTGCATCGCGTGACACTAATAAATTAGGAAAATGTCCAAATTCGAAATATAGAAATTTAGTTTTCTAAGGTAAAGTGCGAGCGTCTTATTAAAGTGCAATTGACTTGTCATGGATACTTTATCTAGAAAGGCCAGTTGCGAACCCACAAAAAGAAAAAGGAAAGATAAATAAAAAAAGAAATGTTTGTTTTTATTGGCAATGAAAAGAAAAGGGGAGTTGCTAAAAGAAAAAGCTTCACGCACACACCAATTCAATTTTTTTCCTACAGCATTCTGGTGCGTTCACATTAGGGAGTAGATCCTGATAAGGAACACTAAGAAACAGTGTGAAAGATGGGGAAATGGATGGACAGCAATACCTGCAAGAACTTGATGACGTTGCTAGCTCCAAACACCCTGTGAGCAATGGTGAACTTGTAAGGCTCGGTGGGCGGGAAGTACGGGGCCAAGATGCACTTGTCCACGCACCGCCGGCGCAGGATCTTGCAGGCGGCGCACGGGCTGAGGACCGCCGGCTGCAGTGGCGGCAGTGGGGTAAAGGGGAGGGAAGGAGGAGGAGGAGGAGGGGGAGTGGTTGGAGACGAGGACTGGGACGGTGGTGGTGGTGGTTGCGGTGGCGGTGAGGAAGGTGAGGATGATGTTGAGTAGGGGATGACTTTAGCGGGAATAGTGACGGGTGTTGGTATTGCTGTGGTTGTTCTCGCCTTGTATTCCATCTCCATAAGACTTTTCTTCAGAGAGAGAGAGAGAGAGAGAGATAGAGGGAGAGAGCGAGAGAGGTGTGCGATGGAAATGAAGGGGAGTGGTGGGCTTATATAAATACATGGAGATGGATGGGAGCGACGTGTCAGCATGCGCACGTCAACGACCCAGACAAGTTTTCACCTACAGTTTGGAAACAGCTTTGCGGCGATTTTAGCTTCAAATTTTCACCTCATAACACAGTTAAACTTTACCTTTTTTACCCTATTTGCAGGGTGTGATTGATTCAGCATGAATTTAGCAACCCATTAATCCTTCCTCACTCCTCAAACTGTGCACGAATGGTCAGCTTTTTCTTTATTTATTCGAGGTATGATGCTAAGTAAAAGTTGTTGTAATTTCGCCGATCATAGAAAATACCATTTTACACTATGAATGAGTTTTGCATACGGTATTGTTTAAACTTCATCATCACGGTAAGTACCATATGATCACTTTGGGATTAAAATTATGGCGAGTGATAAGAATTGTATTGCGCGTATGATTACACATGAAGATAAAACTAACATAACAACAAAAAAAATGAATGAACCACTAGAGATTTGTACTTGTCATTTTCCGTCAAATGAGCGGCATATGTACTCGCAAGTATAATTCCGCGTTAATGTAGGTATGTAAATCACTTTTTATATTGGCAATGAACCTGGTAGAAACCGTAAAGATATTCCGAAATATAAGGAAATCAATTGATTAAAATCACTTCTTATAATAATAGTAGACTCGATAAAAATCCTTAAAGATATCCTGAGACACGAGGAAACGATTCGATTAAAGTACTTTGCATGTTTTCATGTCTGCAATCCTTAAACCTAATTGATGGCAGAACTGGAATCATTTGACCCCTCACGTACGGCATAGTTCGATACCTTTTATCTTAATGAACCCGAAGACAACTTCCCGAAAAGTCTTCCCATCTCGTTAGAGTGGGCTTAACGCCTTTCAAGGGGCTTGACTCCGACAAACAATGGTCTCTCGTTTGAAACTTTATGCACAACACATGATGACCTCCTTAACCAAAGTAAGCAGGCGTTGGTCACTTGCTCTCCCCATGCCCATCAAATTAGGCAGAAATTTCCTTATCAATCACACGCAAAAACGACGAACCGATCGAGTTGGGTCTCAAAAGGTGATGCTGCCACAGTATTTATGGTTTTGAATAATCTGTAAAATTGTCTGGGAGTGGCCAAGCAGAGCAGCAGATAGAGCAGAAGAATTTGAAAAAGATGGATCGCCATGCATCTTTTTTCAAAACAGCATTTCAAAGGTATCATCCTAAGCCTGACTTTATACATGTACACATGTTCCTTACGAGACTTTATGACCACAACAACTGCGAGTTTCCAAAGTGGAGTTGTACTAGAATATGTCCATTGAATCTATATGATATAGTCTATAAGACAGCTCATATAACTTGGAAGAATTTTGGCATGAGGTTTAATCGAATCTGCCCTAATTTTTTTACCACTATACATACTTAGACAGCTCATATGTCCAAGGTGCCATTCCTTCTTAGCACTTTCCTGGCGTCTCTCGATAAATCATTCCCTCACGTGTGAGCCTCCTGTATTAGGCTTATTCCACCTCAACTCGGGTGATATCCTTCTGTCTTAGCGTGTATCTCAACTTGAAGATCCACCATGTAGTTATGAATTGCAACTCCTACTCGCTTCTCACTATAACCGCAATTGGATGAGCTTCTCACAATATTCGCTAAACAGTGGTACAAAATACAAGGGTCAACAATCAAAACCATACGATAACAGAGCATTGATATCATATCTCGAGGAGAAAGTTCAACTCCAAACCCCATCAATGTCCGTGGATAGTGAGCTATTGATGCGAATGAGCTTGATGCGGGAAGGCAGCGGGATCACTATAACCGACTCCACTGAGCTCCCTACAGTAGAAGTCGACAGTCACACCTACTCGTTCCGTGCCATACTTCGACGTTGCCCTTCGAACGGGAACACCGGCTCGAGCAACTCTGTCTTCCAACCGGACACATCTTTCACTTAAAACCTCAAGTGAATTAGTGTAATCTAACCTATCATCTACCCCAAAAGACGTAGCTTGAAGACAAAAGAAGCAGCAGCTAGCATCGAAATGGACCGTAGGCCCGGCATAACTTTGCATGAGACGATTAAGGCGCGAAGCAGATTAGATAATTGTACTGTATTTTCAGCTTGAATTACGGTGTTCCTCCGGTCATCTTCATCGTTGCCGACTTCTTACTTGGGGCAAAGACTCCCCGAAAATGACTTTTTCCTTGCTCTTTGAGCCAACCTAACAGCCTCATGTTGCCTCGGATTCAGACAGCAGACTTCTACACCAAAACCTGAGAACAGACGAATCTGCTACCGCTCCGTGCACATCGTCCCAGTGACGTGGCGAGTGATCGAGAGGGGCACGAGTCGTTGGTGGGGGCCCGCTGTTGGGTCGGGTAGAGGAGTGCCGCTGCAGCTCGTGGCCAACGAGCCGGAGAAAAAGAAGAATTTCGAGAGCTTCCACACGTTGCAATAATAAGTAGGGGGAAAGAAAAAACCAAACGAGACGTGCTCAAACTTTCTACGCTCAAACGCCATTACCATGGCTTTTCCTTCGAGTAGTTGGAGATTGTTCCCTTGCCAACTGACTTAAACAGTTTATGCATTCGTACATGTGACGTCCCCTGTGATATTTCTGTGTGTTATTGGCGACTGATGTTGTCCGGCGATTTTAATAGTTCTAAAATAAAAGCTCGGCTTCTTCGCGTGCTTCCCGGCGATTTAACTCTCCAAATGTCGCATAGACCCTCGATCGAGTGATGATTGCACTTATTCATATTCAGGGTTTTCCCTCTCATCCTTATCGTTAAATGGCACTGCTGTTCTCAAAATCTAACTGGATAGGCCAATTGAATCAAATGTCAATTCAGTCTCCGATTCAATTTTCTTTGATTGTGACTGATCAAACTTAGTCGTCAGCATACTACTTAGATATTTATACTACCTAATCTCCAATAGGTTTTAAAGAAATCGGGTTAAAACCTACTTATGGAAACCAAGTTTTTTCGCCGAATGCGAAAGGCCTAGGGTTTTTCCGCTCTTATTGGTCGAGACTTCAACCCAAGTCAGATTCGTGCTTTTCATGTTCGACCATATTGACATCCTGGTTTCCTAATTAATTTGGCCCTTTTGTCAAAGCCGGTTCCCGCAATTAATTCGTGAACAATGTATGCACATCTACTGCTTATACGAGGACTCAAACTCATTACGTCATGTTTGAAGGCAACATGATATAACATGCTCCTTGAAAAATGAATAAAACATCGAAGAAAAACGGATAAACTAACTCTCAACCGTTTCCATGGTTTAGCCATTGGTCTCAAACTCAAACCGCTGACCACGGAAAAATATTTCATGCGTCAGTCACATGGCAAACAAGCATGGTGTGACCAATTTTTCCACGTGATATACTTGTTATCCTATGCGGTGCTTAAAATTTGGAATTCCTCATTTTAATAGATTGATTACGATACGTGTCATCACCACTTATGTATACCTTCTTCCGAACCACGTTCTATGCATCTGATTTTCGCACCATTCACAATTTGGGCAACCTAATCCCTATGCTTCCATCACATGCCCAAGAAAATTGAATTTGACTTGTGCTCAAATCCTATTGAATGAACGTATTAATTGTTTGCTTCTAATCTTCTATATATGCAGACCCTAAATCGCATATCTTTAGTAGAACCTTAGTTCCACTAGGAAAAAGCTATCCATCAGTCTATATTCAATTTTCCAGCTGTTGGAGAAAATTGATTTGTTGGGGGTGTGACAAAAAAGAGGCGACGAAAATTAACCTACGTCGAGGCGATCATACTCCAGGCGATTGGAAAGCGATCGACATCGCTCCGCGGCCGCATACTCAGACACAAAAGCACGCGAACGAGGCGATGAAATCTGAAAATCTAAGTGCCACGAAAAGTAAAGTAATTAGATTCGAGGTTCGGTCAAAATTCTCGTCCGTATGGTAGATATCTAGGGTTTCCATAGATATCGATAGGCTTACGAGGTTCATGCACACTGCGCAACGTGAAGCCTCGTATTGCATGCATTTACCACGTGGGTTATACCAATCAGGAGTGACTATATATAGATAAAAAGTAGCTTGTCTTGCAAGTTAAAAGGACGTTAATCTGCTTTTTTATATATGACGTGGTGCCACAATCTACGGTTCATAGAACAAGACTGTGGATCGTGGCTTTGCTGGTGAAGCTGAATAGCAGAACGTCTTGACGAAGTTCGCAATTTTTTGTTTCGTGAAAACTTTGGTATATCAAATCAAATGATTCCGTGATCCTAAAGTCAATGACATTGCAAATCGATTTAGGCCTCTCGCTGAGTTGGGCCAAGTTGACCCCACTCAAATTCTTGATTTGCTTCTCTTTTCTTCTTTTTTCGTTCTTCCCCTTTGCCGTAGCATAACGTATGTATCGATCTCGTCATTTTGTAGGGTTTCTTGCCGACACTGTTTTGAGCCATCAGACTTGACCTCAGAAGAACTTTATAACCCCAAATTATAATGAAGACGCCTGCTATTTAGGGTTCCAATTTTACTTGAGTTTTTTCTATTGTGCTTACGATTTGGTAGCCTCGTTTGGCATGACGCGGTGATTGCATGAAAATGCCTGTCCTTTAGGCAGAACACATGATTAAATGGTTACAAAGATCGGAAAAACCAACATACTTAACCTCCCCGTAAATCAACCCACATATGCAAGACTGAAAATATAACGTGAAATATCTACGTTTACGATAGAATATGTTAAGTGGTTGGTTGTTTTAAATTAAGTTGGCCCCTCGAGATAGGCTTGCTAAGGCTCCGTTTGGGAAAACTTTCCTGCCTTTAGTGGCCCAACAGAAATGGTATTTGGCATATTTTGTGGAAAGTTTTGGGGAGATGTGATTTTTATAAGCCTTTAGCTCAAGGTAGGTCCAAAGGAGTTTTGGGTTTTGAGCATTTTCGGATTGCTAATACGTTTTTCTTTTATTTCTTCCAACTTTGCCCTCCTAAACTTTTATAATTCCCTGAATGCCCTCACCTAGTGCAACGTCGCCGGCGGGCGGCCAAATGACCTTAGGCAAGGGCCGCCAGTGTTGGATCTGGCTCATCGACCGCCTAAGCCCTTCGCCTATTTGAGTTTTTTTATAAAAAAAAAATAGCTTAAGTCATTTACAAAGTGTTTTTTTTTCAAATATCATTTAAATCAAAACTGCTTCCCAATGCATTTTTAAATTACAATTTACCAAACACTTTGTGCATTTTAAAAACCTCTTTGACCTAAAGTCCTTATGCATTTTCCCAAAGACTTTCTCTAAAAACCTAACCAAACGCAGCCTAAGTAGTATACTATGCCATCTGTTTAACATGTATTGTGTGGCTTAGAGGATGAAAGTAGGAATCGTGTTTTCTTTGCCAATAGCTTCTCACTATTCGTCTGGAGGAAAGTACCCGTACTACATAATTTGTGAAATGGGAATTATTATCCCCACATGAGATTTGTGAATAGGTGATTGTCCGATAATGAGCATGGAAGGATCCCTCTTTAGTTATTTTGTCAATGTTTATCCTGTAGTCGTACTCATGTTAAATCAATGATCGATTACTAGATTTCGTCGCAAACCCAGTTGGTTACTTTTCGAATCAATAATTCAATTCACTTTCGAAGAATAAAGGTTTTTCCCCCATTTTTATAGAAACTTTCGTCTTTATCCCTCCTTCCGCCATTAGCCTCCATTAATGTGTAAAGTTGAGCAGCCAGCAAACCAAATAATGGAGGCAGCTCCAGGTTGTCAGCCGAATCGAATCTTCAGCTGATGACAATGACTTCATGGGACAGTTATGGGGAGGAGGGGTCCAAGAAGAAGTGATCAATGATCATCGTGTGTCCGTAAAAGCAAATCATCACAAGACAAGAAAGATTCACATTGCTCAGGTTCGGCCACAGAATCAGCAGAACTGGCTTCCATTGACAAGAAACAAGAATGGGTGAAGGTCCACACGTCTGAAGCATCGAACGTGGGGTCTCCTACACGGTTTCTTCTATGCCCTACCTTGGGTTTTTTTTCCCCAACCCAAATGCTAAAGAGGCGACCGGAGAGTTTTCTTGCAATTGCATGAAAAGATCGTGTTTGTAGTCAGTAATTCCCTAGTCCCACATTATGGGAGACAGGTACTCTTTGAGAGCGTTTTGTAAATAAGACCCCCAATTCACGCGCAGCGGGTCGAATCACAACAAATGGTAATAGGTGATAAGATGAGCGTCACTGGACAATAGGGTTACAGCACCGACGAGGATGGCGATGTTTTAACCGGAGGAGTTTGTGACACTTCCAGTCCGTACCGGATGAATTTATTCGGCCCATGCGAATGGGACGGGTCTCAGAGGCGACATCATTGCTTTATCGGATGGTTGGCGATCGCTTGGCTGTTTCTTTGGAGGGATCGATTTTGATCCCTAGAGATTTCTAATATTCCTCTTCGAAAGCCCAACAAGTAAAACGAGCGACTCGAGAAAAGTCAAAAGCAATGTTCTACCATGTAACCCAATTTCGAAAACATAACATAACAGGCAAAATCACACATATAGAAAAAGCCTAGTTCGCATGCGAAATCACACATCGAAAAAAGCACGGTTTGCAAGGTTTCGATCATTTCGAAACGAGTCAAAATATGCGCGCCGTAAGATTCGAAAAAAACCAATAGGAAAAATGTAAAAACCACTCGAAACGGACCTTAATTATCCGATTCCCGCTTTTAGGGTTTTCATTCGATTTTTTTTTTGTCGAACGAAAGTTATTACAAAAAAACAAACCAGAAATGTTTTACATATGACAAAATGATGTACCCCCAAAGTTCTTTCCCTGCAATTATTTTGGGCTGTAGTACCCGGCTCAAATGATTCCGAAAGTTGAAAAAGAAGCTCTTTTCTGCTAGCGGTACGTTGGTTGCGGGAATCAGAATCAAAACCTTTATAATATGCTTTCTTTCTGGCGAAGGGATTTACATCTTTTCTAGGGTTATCTTCCGAACAAAGATATTCTAAAATGTTAAAAGTTTCTTTGTCCTTGTTAAAACTAGGGTTGCTTGCTACAGTGATGTCGGGCCTCGTGATGAAATCAAGGTTGAAGGTTGGAAGCCACTCTCGCCCTCCCACTCTCAACTTGCAAGGAAGGAAGGATGACCAAACTTCCTCACTAGTTTCCACGTCGAGACGCCGCTGTCTGCAATCTCTCTGTTCAGACTGTACCGTCGGTTTATACAAAAAGAGAAAAACTTTGGTATGGAAAATATCAACTTGATCTTCTGCCGACACCAAATATCATTATTTTCTCAGAGTATTTCTTTCGACGCTTGGCTCGCGTGAAATAATTAAATTCTACGGGCGACAAAATAGAGCTTTGCTTCGGAGGTAATCCCTTGCATAAGTAGTCCTAAATCATTAATCCTTACTTGTGGTGTGAATTATGATTTGCTTTTGGCTAAAATGATGCTCAATGGACAGATTGTGCTTTGGGAATCCTAATTTATTACGTATCAAATACAACTGAAAAATGATAAAACTTATGATTAGTACAATCAATTTTTAAAGTCTTTCAAAAAGTGCAATCAAATTGTTTCGATGAATGTTAATGGCACTGTGGTTGCCGTCTTTCGTACTGTGATTCTTCCCACTGTCTTCGTCACAGCTCTCCGTCACTTGTCTATCTATTCCCACTTTAGCTACTTTGTCATCACTCTTGCTATCTCCTTCTTCAACTTCGACTGGCCTTCGTGCCCTCGGCATCGCGACTCTCAATCTCGCTTCCTTGCCACTAGTCACGGCAGGTCATCCCTCCTTCAGCACCACGGTTTCTATGCCACATATCCTCACGACCAACCACCATTGTCCTCTCTTCTATCCTTTATTCTCTTTAAAAGACGTTTACAGCGCTTGTCACGCCCTAAAATTTCTACATTGAATGGACTGAACTTAACAACCAAGAAGGGGAATGAATTGGTTTAGTAGGATTTTTAAACTACTTTTGTGCAAGATAACGTACAGAGGATGGAACAATGTTGGTAGATGAAATTTGATATACAGAGCAAATATTTCTATCATCATAAATATAAAGAGAATAAAGGATAGAAGAGACTGGAAATCAACTTATAGTTGTCCGGTCTTTCCAGTCCACCTACTTCACTTTCCCAACTCTAATAGCCCAATATCAAGGTTGGGATATATGTGTGCAATCCTTTAAATCTTTGATAGCATTTAAATATTGAAGTTGCCTCCCCATGAGAGATTTTAACTTTTTCTACAAGTATACACACTTCACTCTACGCTCTAAGCACTCTTTTACAATCACTACACCAACAATCTCTCAGAGAATACAATCATATTCCACAAGATTTTTTTCTTGAAGAAGTAAAGAAGTAAAAACAAGTTTGAGATCGTTCTGATCTTCTTTGTTGCCTTCAACTCTCACTTTGACGCATATATAGCCCTACAAGCTTCAAAATATTGGAGACTTCGAGTAGGTCAAATTACCTGTTGCAAAAACTAATCATAGCTCGGAATGTTCATTGGAGCTAATTAATGAACCTTGTCCGAAATAAGACCAAACTACCTCCTCGAACTCGCCCGACACTTCTTCTACTTAGCCAAAAATGGCAAACTCCTTCTGACTTCTCCAAAATGTTTCTATGTGGATTCCAAGACCTGAAATTGACTCCAAAGTCCCAATTTCAATTTGAATGAAATCGATTGGAGTTTGGTCTCCATTTCCCGGTATGTGGAGTTTTTCCACTCCGTCCATAGCATGAACTTACTCTACATTGCGGTCGATGCAAATTTGATGATTTTTACTAAATCTCATTCTGATCAACTTTTGCAGCTAGGTCATTCTGGAAAAGACCTAGCTGCAAATAAGAGGGGAACAACATGGACGTAGTAAAAATCTCATTCCAGCTAGGTTTTTGGACTGACCAAATCTCATTCCATGTTGTTCCCCTCTTATTTGGTCAGTGCAAATACCTCGACGTCCCTCGCTTGTTCACCAAAATTGCAAAGGTTCTTCCAACTCTAACACTTTGCACTCACCGTCTTGTTCCCTGCAAATTAAGGAAGCTCTCTACTAGCACAGGCGTCTTGCTGTTAACATCATCTATATATGAACATGTTTTATGTCGAGGATCTGTAGTCCTCACACTTAAGTACATTTGTTAGTTCACACAAAATGTTTTGTCGTCTTCAAAATACATAGGCAGCTTTCCTCAAAAGCAAGTCCTAATATTGCATAGGATGTTTAGACAATGAATGATTTGCTTGGGTTATTGAATGACTCGGTGAAAATTACAACTCCCCCATCGTGTAGCTTATTCTATATATCTTAGAGTGATTGGGAGATGAATAGGAATCGAGTGATGTGGCCTTTTGAGAGTCTTTCAGTGACTTTAATATCTTTCCAAACAAAATCTTCTTTGAGTGTGTGTGATGGTGGAATTGTAAAGATGAATGCCAACAACCAATAGGGGATGATGTTCTCTTAAAGACTTCCAATGATTTTTTTTTTTTTTGCTTCCAAACTCAAATTTATTGATTCTTAGTCTCCAGATGGACTAAAATCAATAGAAACTCAAAAAAAAAAAAGGTACGAGGATAACGTTGTTTTTTATTAAAATGGTAGGTAGTATAAGACAATGGCATTGTGCACCAAGAGTAGCTAATCGTTCGCTGCAATCCAACCAAGATAGAACCTGCAAAACTAAGAAATATGTACATTTTCTTCTTTATTCTTAAGTTTGCTTACTTAAAAAATGAAAGACTCTTTGAACTTTTTGTAGTACAAGTATATTGCATTAAACTACCACTTTTCACAGTAATTATTAAGATTGATTATCATGCTACAGTATATTCCTAATTAAAAAAAACTGAAATTATACATAGGGGAAGTTAAATCTACCTGAATTCATAACAAAAATTGTGTCACCAACTGTTTGATCCTCAAGTTTTACTCATCTATATAGTTTATTTAAATAATAGTACTAATATGATATATCCTAAGTGTTTATGGAATGATGATTTTCAAGTTTACTCTTTTTTAAGTGACTTAAAATCAAGTAACATATCATTAATTTTCTTGATATATCCTAAGATTTTATGGAATAATAAGATTTTCAGTTTATTATTTTTTTAAGTTACTCAAAATTAAGTAAAATATAATTAATCTTTTTGAAGTAAACATGCATTAAATGTTAAGATTTTTCGATTTCACTCATTATTCATCGTGCATCCCACGGGTCTTATTCCTGTATAGAGAATTAATATGATTGATTTGATGCTAAATCAAGGCAGTGGTGAGAGGTAGAGATTCCTGCCAATCAACATCTCCTTTTTCTCGCATAATCTAAACTATTGCCAAAGCTGCTTCCTTTATTCCTCCCAAAAGCGAAAACAGTGGATATTCCTAATTGAGAATTTACTCAAACGCTATTGCGGTCGGCTTCGTGCTTCCATTGAATGTTAAATCAATGTCCATATTAACTATACAATTATTAGCACGAATGATGCCATTGAGATCTCGTGATAAAGTTCTTCATTGCGAATGATATAGGTTGATACCAAAGTGTAAAGTTCCATGGAAGGAAAAAGTGCGATTGATAGTTCCATCATGGCCCTGGACTACATGTAGATAAGTAGATGCCCGTTTTAAGAGAGCTAAATATCAAAGGACTTATTATCCAATATTCTTTCTAGGAGAAATACCTCTTTAATTGACGTATTTAATAAGGGGATAATCACAAATTCAGTTTTAAACTTTTCAGTTTTGTAAATGTGGTCCTAAACTTTTGTGCGAAATTTCAATGTAGTCCTTTGCTAATTGCTGCTAAAAATCGTTAACATGGCAGTTTATGTAAGTTGTCGTTTCAAGCAAAGTTGTCCACGTCAGCATGTCACCCATGACAACTGATGATGACTGGACGCCACATCAACGATATTTTGTGTCAATTGGCTGGAAAGATTGCATTGGAATTTCGTGCAAAAGTTTTGGACTATATTAGCAAAATTGAAAAGTTTATGATCTAATTGGCATCCACAAAATAGATTTATGATTGATTCGGTAATTATCCCAGTCAATAAGAGCAGTAGAAAAATTAAGGCTGGCTCGCATTTGATTTTTTTCTTTTAAGAGTTAAGAGTAAACGTCTCCAAATTTTTGAAAGTATCCTCATTAGTGATAGAAGTGCATCAATGAGTACATCCAACCTTTATATCAATCTGAATGTAGAATATAATCATACCATTACATTTGTAATGCAATGTTAATATACAGATCACAGAAATTGACATTATCACGCCCCGGAGTAATTATCGCTAGTAGCTATTACTTGCAAGCTGTTGCATGGGCGACGAAGTAATAGTTATGACAAATAAGAGCACGATTGTTATTACTACAGATAGAGAGCGAAATGCATAATCAACATGCGATAAGGTTTGTGATGTTACAAGTGTCATTGCAACCAAACTCGAAGTAAGGTTCAAAGGACATATAATAAGAACATAACATAAATTTAAGCACCAGAAACTCCAAATTAAAAAAAGAATAAAGAGTTAAAATCAAAATGCAAAAAGGAAAATAAAGGAAACCAAATACATAAATAAAAAAAAGAGGAAAAAAAAAGCCAGTGAGAGGGAGCTCGGGCCCACTAGAGACCAACAATTACAGCATTGGGCCCACTTGAGCCCAAGAACCACGGAATTGGGCCAGTCTAAGTTGGGCATGGGCCGAGCTCGCCAAGAAACATGAGCTCAGTCCATGCGAATGCCAGCTGAAGCTGGTCCATCCATGGAGGTGCGCACAAGCGAGAGGGAACCAACGCCACAGGCGCCATTTCCCTGGCCCTCTCCTTCCGTCGCCCTCCGTCTCTCCATCGACGACGTCGCAGTCCGCCGTGGAGAAGCATAGCGAGCGTCGGCGTCATGAGGGATGTGAAGCTGAAGCCCATCGAAGCGACCCCGGAGACCTTCAGGGAGTTCGGCCAAGTCGTCGAGGCGTCCCCCGACGGCGACTTGTTCGGTCCTAAGGACGCTCAGCTCGACCTCAGTCGTGGGATTCCCAGGTTTTTTTTCCTTTGCTTATCTCGTCCGGAACACTCTGAAATGCCTCGTTTTGGTTCGGTCGAGAGCTGGAATCCAGTCCCGAGTAGATGGGTTTGCTTCGTTTGATGATCGGTAGGAATTTTGCATATACCCATATGCAAATTAATGGGAAAAGTCATTTTTTGTTTGCTTATGCGGACTCTAAGCTAGGCACGAGGCGATACGTGATACGTGTTTGATTAAATGTTTCTATGGTCTGTCGAGGCAACCGGGCGACAGAATGAAAATCCTATGCTGAGGATTCTCATTTCATGTTCAATCCTTACAAACCAGTTGCGGTTCTATTGTGAAATGGTTATAGTGATCAGTTATTGACTAGTGGATTTATGTAGAATAGTTTGCCCAACAGCTCCTTTTGTAATTGATTGCTTGTTAAAAATTCTCTGATATGTCAAGCATGAGAGATTTGGAAGTTCGAGCGGTTTTCCAGATGAAGGAGGGAAATTGGGTGTGGACTTGTTTAGTTGAATTTGAGTCCACTTTTGGTCCTGGATATTGATGAAGTATTCATAATTTTTTGGTTTTGATACTGGATTGTTGCTGAAAGGAGGGGGGTGAATACATTACTTGCTTTATCTTTCCTTTTTTGCCTAAGTGAACGATCGGTTCTCCTTTCTTTTGGTTTTTATGTTGATCCAACATATGCATTCTGAAACAAGAGGGGTGGAAATAAAGCCACAAAGCTAATCGTGCACCGAAATTTCGTAATGTTCTGCTGGCAAGACAGGAATGCGCAGGTTCTCTTTGCTAATTGGGAAAGGAAAAAGATGAGAAATTTTCTCAGATACTTTAATCATTATATTAATTTTGTCTTAGCATCCTAAAGATTTTCATTATAGGAAGAGAATTGGGTAGCAATCTATGTGTACAAAAGTGTAGCGATTGATCTTGTTGTCTTCCCCTGCTGATGGCATATTTTGTTGCCTCTATTGGTGCTTATCCTATATTTCTTTGGTGGAAACTACGTCCGAATTATTCAGAGTATCTGCTGTACAGGTTTTACATAATGCATATTGAAGATCGACCGCTCAAGTTTTCTAATATAACACATCATGCCAGTGTGACCCAGTGTCTTGGTTCAATTGGTGGGCATGCTTGGTATCTTGGTGTTGCTAAACCCTCCATCGCAACTCCTGGGGAAGTGAAAGATGAAACCACTGAAAACTTAAAGCAATCTCGGTGTGGTCACTTCTATGTGCCTCCCGCTGTGGATGACGTGTCTGTGTTCAGAATTTCTGGTTCCAAATTTGTGAAGCTCCATCGTGGTACATGGCATGCTGGGCCCCTGTTTCGGGTAGACAAAATGGATTTCTACAACTTAGAACTGAGTAATACCAATGTGAGTTTTCCTTTTCTTTCGATCCCTCTTTTATTTTCAATTCTTTTATCCCTCATCGAGATATATGTGGATCAAGTTGTCAAGTTTTTGGTGTCTTGACTCTATTAACTTTTTCTGGCATGATGTCCATTTTTCATCACATGCATATGTCCACAAGAAACATACATATGAGAGACAGATACGCTACAGCACAGTTGTCATATGTCATGCAGGAAGTGGATCACACTCTTCACAGCTTCGCGAAGGAAAATGGAGTTGTCTTCTTAATCGATGAGTAGCCGCACTTGCCTTTATGCTTCTGGGTGAGCGCCTGCTGCTGTAACACAGTGCCTTTATGGATGGAAAGGAAAAAAATGATTCAAACGTTTTGGCATATTGAATAAGACTCTAGAAAGGTCAGGAGTCAGTATTATACATAGTAAATTCCCATTTTGAGATAAAATGATCACAACCATGTGCATCGCAAGATGAATGATTCTGTCAATGTTGGTTCTTTGTTTGTCCTAATGTGATCACTTTTATGTATGTCTTTTGCATTCTTTTCGAAGAGGAAGTTGAATGCTAGGAATATAAGACCGAGAAGGATGTACTAGCTCTCTGTCACCTGCGCTTTACAGTCTATTCTAAACATCAACACATGCTTCTTCATGAGGTTCTTCTATGTTTACAGTTGAATGATGATAAGATACTATTGCCTGGCGCGTCGGAAGTTATGTGATTGAGGAATTGACTTCTGTTCGTATGCATTTGTCATTCAGAGATTAATCTGGTTGTGATCACGGGGAGTTTGGACGGCTCTAGCAAGCGTTTTAAGGGCACATTCCGAGAAGTTTGCACCTTGCTAAGTCGATGTTCTTTTTACAGAATTATAAGCTTCACTTTCCTCCTTAAATTATCATGAAGTAGTAGTAAACTCAGTGAGTAGGTTGAGCGGGTGCGAGTATTAGCTAGGTCTAACCGATCATATTTGTAATTCAGTATTAAAGAGTCTGAATGTATATTAAACGGAGATATTGGTTCGCGTCCACAATTATCTACCGATTTATCACCTCCTAGGGATGTGAAATCTAAGGTACGGCATCAAGGTGGTGGTCCCATCGAGGTCAAGAAGCAGTACGTGTCGAGTCAACGGATGGATGGCCAATTGCCCTACGTATTGCCACGCATCAGGAATTAAGCAACTTAAGATTTTAGCCCAGACGACAAAAGTGCTATCTCGAAATCACGCCTTGATCTGTGTAGGTTGCAGAGTTAGATTCCTGGTGCTGATAGATTATGTGTGAACCCCTAAGGATGGGCCTCATCCCGAGTAAAAGGAGAAAGTATTTAGTGATCACGTAATACCATGTATAGGGGTGTCAACAATTCGGTTCGTGTTTTCAGGAAAATCAAACTGAACCAAACTGTTTGGAGGTGTGCTTTGATCCGAACCGAAAGGCACACGAACCGGACAAGATTCTAACAAAAAATGCGGTTTGGATAGTTTCGGTTTTCGGTTTTCCTCTTTTTTCCCTTTCCTGCGCTTCTTCCCTTCGCACCCTCCCCTCCTTGACCCAGACCTGCAACATGGCCACGCCGAGCTCGCCGTCGTCCCTTGCTGCAGCCGCGAGCTTCCCCAAGTACAAGGACAAAGACGATTCTTCACCAAGACAATTCTGGAGGCCTTCGAGATCTCGGCCATACTGGACGACCTCAAGCTTTGCCGCGGCGTGGAGCTCGAGGCTCGAGATCAAGAGGGCTTGAGCTCCGTCGCAGTATCCAGTGGCTCAAGATCCGCCACGCCATGTAGAGATGATTGTTAGGTATTTTAAGGTAGATAATCGTTGTTTGCACGACGATCCTCAAGACCCAGAACTTCTCAAATCTGTCAGTTCTTGAAATTTCGTATCTTTGCTCATCTGGAAGAAGATGGACAGTACCAAGATGGGACACAAATATTGAACGATTTCTTTTATCTTGAAGAAGATGTTCGGCGTGGTGGAGACGGAGGAGGATGGTCACGGTGAGCTTGAAAGAAGGGAAATCTTTATGTGCTTGGCATTGAGCTCCGTGGAGACATTGGCCTTCTCGTTCAGTGACAATCCACCAAAACGAGATCGAAGAAGGAAAGGGGAAGGATGAGACATTGGCCTTTGAGCCAGACGATTGAATCTAGGAGAGATGGAAATGGAGTTTTGCCAAGATAGAGGAAGAGAGAGAATAGAGCAAAAATGGGAAAGAGAGAAAGAAAAGAGAGGGAAAGAAGAGCAATAATGAACGGTAGAGTAGAAGAGACAGAGAGAGTACTCAAAAGAGAAAGAAAAATCAAAATGAAATCGAAATTCGATCCGATCCGAATCGAACCGAATCAAATCATCAATTAACCAAATTTTTTTACTTATTATCCGAACCGAAATCGAAACCGAACAAAAAATGCATGAATTTTCGATTTGGTTCGGTTCAGCTCGGTTTCAATTTCGGTTCGGTGTTCGGTTCGGTTTCTGACACCCCTTGTATGCTAATATAATATGCATTTTCTTGTTGAACGCCAATCAAAACTGTCACCTGTCAATGACGTGGACATAAATTAAAAAAATAACAATCTCGCTATCTTTTTCTTTATCTCCTCCTACTCCGTTCCCAGCACTTCACCAGTGGCCATGGACCTCGTATTTCCAGATTTCTGCAAGCAACGATGGCTTCACCGATGGCCATGGCCAAGCCACTCCCTCAATCATCACGGCAGCTCGCAACCGCACTACTGACAAGTACATGTCGCTCGCGGCCAGGGTCGTCCATTGCTAGATCCAGAGCCATGCCGCCACTTCTGCAAGCACATGAAGCAAGAACAACACGGGCGTGGAAAGCCTAGGCAAGGCATGGACTAGAGGATCCGCCTCTGGAGCCCATATATCTCATGGGAGGGGATTCTCATTGGACCGACCGAAAGGAACAAATCTCCCTCATTTTTTGTTCTCCAAGCAGGCCTCATGAGCAGGCCATGAAAAAAAAGTGGAGGATGCCTGGGGAGCAAACGGAGGAAATCGGGGTTCATCTTCTCTCCGCTGTTCAAGCCGATTGTTGCAACAATACAAGACGGAGGTCGCCATAGCCAGGCAGTGAGAAGGATTCCAGCACAGCGTCCTATTGGGCTCCAATCCAAATCCAGATGAGGAAATCTGGGCGCTTGCGGCCAAGACTCCGTCATCGGCATCATCTAAACCCCTCCGTCGAGCCTTGGCTGCAAGCAACATACATGAAAAGGATGATTTATTCTCCACAGATCTGGAAATCTGGACGAATCTGACCAGAAGGACGAGATGCCGAGGCCTGAGCGCGTGGCTGTGGATGGAGGAGAGGTCTTTGGTAGTGAATGGACAAGATGGGGGAGCTCGCGGGAAAGAGAAAGATTCCAGCTAGATTTTTATTTGTTTATATTTATCCAGGTCATCAACACATGTCAAATTGTGTTGGGCTCTGGTAAAATGCATGCCACGTCAGCGCTACTACGCCGAATACTTTCTCGAGTAAAAGGTACTATCGAATAACCGGAGTCCCACTGACAGAGATGAGCCGTAGACTCTGCCTAAGAGATTTTGCTTATCAGGAAAAAGGGGGAAAAGAAAAAATTCGAGCCACATCACGCGAGTCCGAAGATGTCTCTACGAGATCCACGATGCAAATTGGCGCTCTGGAACATGTGATAAAATGAATCAGAGTTTCCAATCAAATGTCTTTTCCTGGGTACTAGGACCACTCAGAGGACATGTTCTCAGTTCAGTCAAGCAAATCGGGAAGAATGGAAAGCGTCTACAACTGAATAACCAATAAAATTCATTGCTTCTTGAAATAATATTAGCATATGGACCACCCAAGTTTGATAGTCCATGTCTATATTATGTACAACAGATATATTGGGAAAAATATTGAGCTCTGGACTCACAGTAAACTATCAAAAATACGTAGGACCTATGCCATTCAAAACTATTTCCTACTTTCCCGCGTCATTACA
This sequence comes from Syzygium jambos, assembly GCA_031216235.1. NCBI lineage: Eukaryota > Viridiplantae > Streptophyta > Magnoliopsida > Myrtales > Myrtaceae > Syzygium > Syzygium jambos. Next base: position 5,513,378 of record CM062229.1, on the reverse strand, counting down.
AGTCCATGCTAGAGTTTAGATATGGCTGACCTTGTCAAAATATCATAGACCGATATCAGAATCTCGGCGCCTATCAAAATGATGATGAGCCACTCCAGAAAATCCGACTTCCTGTTTTGCAGAATTTCCTGAAGAAAGCGAATGTTATGCTGCAAAGAGAAGAAGATGTCAGATCCTAAGACAATTTATTTAAATCTTCCCATTGACCAACACAAATTTCCATGACTACAAGGATAATACCTCCACAAACTTCAACTTGAAATCAAGACTTGCAAATCTCTGTGTTAACTCAAATTCGTCTCTCAGATATTCCCATATCTGAGCATATTTGGCATTCTTCCACGCAATATCTGATCTGAAAGTCCGTGGAGTCCACAATATTATGCAATGCACATAAGATAATAAAAGGAATTGTTTGAACTCGGATAAAGGCCATTAAAATGGCAGTGAAGCTTAACTCGTTTTAAGCATCACAAATATAACCAATGTCATCCTCAAAGTCAAACCAAAGGTGTTATCACCAAAAGCAATTGGATGAACAGCAGCACAACTTGCAAAAGAAGGCAGGAGAGAACTTTTGTATGCTAATGGACCAACAAAAGAAAGGGACTGTCGTTATGTGCACCTCCTTATGGCTCTATTCTTTCCTTATGCGTATGTTTCATAAGAGGAGGATATTCTCTTGCTACTTATACTTCAGCTTTGACTATGTAATTAACTCACCATCGAAGTCCTTGACAAAAGCTCAAATTATCAAGCAACAAAGCCAATTTTTTGAAGCCACGGTAGAGATGAAAATCATCTCGTAAACTATCTCAAGGACAGGGTGTGTGCATGTCTATTTTGGTATTTGGAGCATATCTAATGAGATCGGACTTCCATAACTTCTATTACCTAGTCAATAACATTATTAAACTCTTCTAATATTTATAAACAGATCTTCCCATTTCTTCGTTTCTAATATTTTATGGTGGTTTCTTCAAATACAGAATGAAAACTATCAGCAGATCCTATATTCAACTATCTAGACAAACTGGACATGATAAGATCCTCAAAAGAGGTGATAGCAACCCAACAGTCACGGCCTTCTTAACCAATTATATAACAACAGAGCTGTTACCTCTCAAAAAGCCCGAGTTTAAGTATCACATCAGCAAGATTAGAATTTGCTTTCCCCACTAATTGAAAAAGTTTCTTCCGATCCATCTCAAAAGTCCCAGTTTTCTCCATGCCACGATTGATGTCAGTAAATTCTGCAACCATCCCATCAACCTAAGGGAGGAGGAAAATGAACACGATAAACATAATTAAAAAAACCTTCATGAAGAGAAATTTTCCAGCTTATGTTAAGCTCACCTGTCGAACATAATAGTCGAGGGCGATGCTTTGACCAAGAACACTACCAATGGTTCGGATCCCATCAATATTTATGTACTGTAGCATAATGAAATCTAATCCCCCTTCCATCCATGTGCTTAATGTAGGCTTCTCTCTTACTTCATATTCTATTGTAGCATAAAATAAAGTTCAGATATCCCGAAGTCCAAGAGATTAGCAAATTACAAAAATATGTGACCTCCAAGAAAATTTAGCGTTGATGATAAGAACTGAACTTTGCTTTCAGAAAAAAGATGTCCATGCTATAAATACAGAAAAGAGTGCCAAATTTTCAGCCTGCAGGGCCAGATAACACGCCAAGTACCAAAGGCTCAACAAAAAGGAGAAGCCATGCTAACCGAAGTAGAGAAAGCGAATAGAAAACAAGACTGAGCAAGCAAGCTGCACGGAGTCGCATGAATGAACAAGATTTCAGGCAGCATGGAGATGCCACAGTTCATTCCTAACAAAACCAGGTTCTCCCCTGAGAGGGATGCAGCCTAAGGAGTTACGAAAGGGGGAAATCGGGATCTCCTTAAGCAATATAAAAGTTTTCTTCTTCATGTTGACAATGGATGCATGTCTCTTGTATACTTTTACTTCAAACAACCAGTTTCGTTACAAAGAATCTTTTGCATTGTACTACCCAGATAAAGAAAAGGCTAAAAATTGAGCAGACATTGAAGCTCTGCAATGTAATGCTCAGCATTCTTAAGTCAGTTACTAAAGTGCACCTTCATAGCATTTTTAACATCAATCCTGAAAAATTGTATCAACATTTAAATCAAATAAGATATAACTCATCAGAGAGTATATTGATTCGAAATTAAATGAAATTAAGATATATCAAGCTTGACAATAACATTTTGGATATATGGGCTCACCATCTTTCCTCATTTCAGGAAGTAAACCTGAAGCATGTTTTTCAACAATTTTCAAGTATCCATCAACATCATGCTCACGGACATTAAACAGCACAATGGATCCGTATTGAAAAACCACCATGAAACAGCAGTCACTTCCACTTAAGCTAGCACCAAATCCCTGAAAGTGAGAACAACCTTAAGCGAAAGATGCGATATTACAAGCATTTGCAATGCAACAGTCTCTCAAACATCAGATATATTATCCAAGGCAAATTCTTGGAGTATAACTTTCCGATATTTTGGAAGAAATAGGCAATTTCAATCCTCAACAATGGGGCAGGCAACTTCATATGCACCTTCTCCAATCAGCAAAGTTTAGCTCAACCACCGAATGTCCAAGTGTTAAAAACTGCAGGATTGCCTCATTGTGTTACCAGGATCTAAGAATTCTAGCGTACAGAGGAGAGATCTTAACTTCTATTCAGACATCTCTTACTGAACAATTTTCCTTCGATCAGATATTGATAGAAAAAAAATTAATTTCTTCTCTGATCTTTCTTCAGCAACTTACTAAGTACAAAGGTTGTCGAAAACAAATCGTCATGTATCCAAGGATTTCAACAGTCCAACGAAATTTCAACAGAAAAAGACTGTTAACCAGAAATGGGATAGGTGACTTACATACGCATTAGAAAGATTGCCAAACTTAAGGACCACATAATTTGTCATACGAGATGTTGGAGGGATGAAATTGGCTTTGTTCTGATCCACTAAGCTCCTCAAGTCCACACTGCAAAGAAGGGGGACCACAAATTTCACAAATAAATCTGGAAACATCTCCACCGGGAGTGGAAGAGTCGGATTTCAGAAGAGGATTTCTCACTGGTCTATGAAGTTTCATATTTTTTTGCTTTGAGCGAAGAACGTGGGACTCTCTTCCGCAAAGACAGTTCAAAGAATAGTTTCAATATTTTTCAGAAGTTGTGTGCCTTCAATTCCCTATATGCACTTCATCCCCAACTCCTAAATGATGTGCTCCTCTTCTCCTTCCTGATCACATTGACTAACACAAAGCAAACACCTAACTTCTCCAGTATCCACTTTGCACCATCTCCATTCTTGTCCCCAAGCAACGCAAGCATTTGGCGACTGCGCTCATGCGTCCGGCAGGATGACTATCGAAATGCATTTGCAAGCTAATATAACTCAAAACCAAAAAAGGAAAACGAAAACGAATATGCAATTTCTGCCATTCATCTGTGTCTATCACATCCTGCCTAATCCACCCAAACTGAACATCGAAAGCTAAGTCACTTAAAGTTACAAGCTGCAGAAACAAGCAGCAAGAGAGCACCAATAGAAATGGCCAATTAGAGAGAGAGAGAGAGAGAGAGAGAGAGAGAGAGAGAGAGAGAGGGAAAAGCAGACCTGGTGGAGAAAAAATAAGCTCTGACAGGTATGGCAGGCTTGGCGTCCTCCTCAACAACTCCAACCTCTCCGCTCTCAACTTCGCCGACCACCTCGGAGCACGAGACGGGCTCGTTCCACTCCAGCGAGTGCACGGAGTTCACCGACGAAATGCACTTCGCGGCGAGACGACCGAAACCCGAATCCAAGCGGCGGCTCGTCCTCAGGTGCTTGACGGCGGGAGAGGTGATGGAGGAGGACGCCGGCGGAGTTAGGGCTCCGGAGACGGTGAACGCGCGCAGCTGACATCGAGCAGTAGTAGGAGGGGGAGGAAGGAGGAGGGCAACGAGGCGAGGGCTGGGCTTCGCGAGACCGAAGAAGAGGGAGCGGATCGGCGCCGCCGTGAAGCGGAGGGAGAAGGGCGGCGGCGCCGCCCGGGGAGGAGAGGAGAGGGAAGGGAGGAAGCGCATGGTCTTCAAGGCGCGAGCGTCGATTGCTCTCCTCATTTTTGGGGGTCGTTGAGGAGAGGGCATTCACAGATTTTTCCGGTAGCTCGATCACATAGGGCATATAGGAGATTAAAAACTCGTGTTTTTCACGCTGCCAATAATTTTAATAGGAAAAATTCCAAATAATGATCGAAAATATTTTTATTTTCTCAAATAAAATTATGAAGTGAACCTTATTTCAAATAGAGATTTGATGTGCCATCATTTTCTCTAATAAGGGTATGAAGCGAACAAGGTCTGAAGTGGCGGTCGGCCTCAAATAAGAACATGATCTCACAATTGGTCACGAGCATTTTCGTTTTTTAATTTTTTAAATTTTTAAATTTTGTTGTTTTTTTCTTTCCATTAAAAAAAACTCAAAAAAAAGCTAAAACTAAAAAAAGAAAAAAGAAATGGCCCCATCGCCAATGGGACGACGGCGGCGGTTGGCAAGGTCATTGATGCCTTACAGAGAGCCGGGCTCGTTAGCCCTCGCCTCGCTAGTTGTCGCCCTCTCTCAGTTCTATTGAGGGCTAGCAGGCTCTCGCCTCTAGTCGATGAGGGTTGCTGACCACCGCCGCACGCCCCGCCGGCGATGGGGCAGTGGCCACAAGTGGGAGGGCTGGCTGCTAGCCTTCTCGACAGCCTCGCGTTTCCATTTTAATTTTTTAAAAGAAGACTTTTATCTTTTTAAAATTTTTAATCTAATTTAACTAAAATTTAGGTTAAAATTATCTTTGGACGAAAATGCCATTGATCGGCCGGAATATTTGGCCAACCAGTAAGGTTAGGCCTTTATTTAAAACTGTTATAGACATTTCAAGCCCTTATTTGATAAAATGAAAGCACTTTAGGCTCTTATTTGAAAACAAAGTTTACTTCATGTCATTATTTAAGAAAATGTTTAAGTCTTTTATTTAAGAAAATGAGGACATTTCATATTCTTATTTGGAATTGTCCCTCAATTTTAACATGGTCATGTTGGGCAAGTAGGCATGGAGACTATCACAATTCCCCTCAGCCCTTTGGAATCGTTTGTTAAAAGGAATTTATTTTCCCATGGGGGATTTTTGGCAGGCGGGAAAGGGATCACGAGCCTCATAGGATGGCAAAGTATGATAATGGGCAGAGATGCTATCTCTCTAGAGCTTATAAGAATAGGCATTTTTTAGTTTAAGAAGACAATTATAAAATGTTAAAAAAAAATAATATCACATTGAGCATTTGAAGGTTTTCCTAGGATTTGTGTAAACATCCAACCCTAACATTTTCTTCTTCTTCGGTTGTGATTGTCCTTGCATCATTTCCTTTTTAGGTCTTTTAAACTGAGAAAAAAAATCAATGCACATGAGAATGTAGTCACAACACGTGTGCATGAGAATTGAGGTATTACTCAATAGGATTTTTTGATGTCTACCCTGAGCTATTAAACTGGCTTGATGTAACGACCCAGTCCGACGAAGGGCAGGGAGTGATCGCCGGAGCCAGAGAGGGCTCGAACAAGGAGCGACTCCCGGTAGATTTCGCGAATAGCGAGGGGATTGTATTGCTCTTGTCTCACATTGCTTAGGAAGTGAGATCTTGGTGAGTTTATAAGGCTTGGCCCCTAATCCTTGTGTAACGCGTTTTAAAACCGTGAGGACTTAGTGTTCAAAGCGGACAATATTACACAAGGAGTGACGCAGCAGAAGCGTGGTGGGGCTGAGGTCCTTACACTTGAAGATAATAAATACCCTATTCTTGATCAACACTAGCTTCAATAAAAGCACTGGCCTAGCCACTACATCCTTTTACCTTAACAATAGCCCCATATCATATTACATCTGTAATTGCAGTACATCCTCTTACACTTGTACTAGCATGTGTAAAAGCATTGGCCTGCCTACTATTGTCTCGTCCAAGTGCTCTGGCCTCTACAATAGGATTGGCCTAGCCTTTGGATTCCCCATCAATTGCAATTGCTGCTGCTTTAGCTTTAACTTTAATATATACTCAATGTCATCAAATTAGATCATTTACATATAAAACTTACAATACATGGTTCTATCACAATTTGTCTTTTTTTAGGCCTTGGTCCAATGGAGTTGGCCTAAGATTGAGCATGAGCAGTGGATGTACATACATTAGCTTTAGCATTGGCCTTTGATGCACATAGCAAGCATTAATTAACAACATATTTAGACAACAAGCTCAACATCAACATGATGAATTAGTTGAGGGAATAAATTTTTCAAAGGACATTTATGTCCAACTACGTTGCAGGTAGAACAAATCATTTGCTTACCCTCTTTAGTCATTCTATCACCTCTTACAAGCTTAATTGATTGCTTTCTTCTCTTCCTTTTTGGCCTACCAAACATCTTCTTGATCGGTGAAGGTTGAGGAGCTTCTTTATCGGTTTTCTTCCAAAATGTTTGTCCTCTCACAGTAGGCACTATGAATTGATAAGATCTTAGATACTTTGCCTTGTTGAAACACTCAGTTAGGTAGTCAACCATATCATTTTTTTTATAGTGTATTGCATAGATGGCATGGCAACATGAAATTCCATTGAGTTTCCAAGCTCTACAAGAAAAGTCTTCAAATTCAAATTAATAGCATGTTTGTCACCACCTTCCATAATCGCATATCCTTAATTTTCATTATATATCAAACGGTAATACCTACGTAACTTATGCACAATCCTTAGACCATAATTTCTACTCCACCTAGCACATGCATCCCTATGATTATGCATTATATTCACAACCATGATTATAATTTCCTCCGCGTACTTTATTTCGTACCAAAAGCATCTACCAACTGAACCTCTTCCTAAACCTTTGATTGGGAAGTACCAGCTGCCTCAATGTTAATGCCAGTTTTGAGTCTATGTTTCGCTGAAAATTCGTTTAATTTTCTCCTCGAATCAACCAGTTCAAAATCATCATTGTCACTTCCACCAAATTACATGCATCATCATCCTCACCCTCATCCATATCCCTATCATCAACATGCTTAACAAACAGGTCAATATTTCAAAATGTTTATGATGATATAATAAATCTATCATACCAGAGTTATCTCATAAATACCTAAGAGTCAGCACGTTTTCAAGATAGGGCTCTCAATGGTTCAGTTCGGTTCGGTTCAGTTCAAATTTTTTGGAAATCTAAACCGAACCGAACCATTAGGATGTGTGTATATTTTGATCCAAACCAAGTTGCAAACCGAATATGACCTAAACCAAAAATTCAGTTTGGTTCAATTTGGTTTGGTTCGGTTCAGATCGGATTTCAATTTTCTCTCTCTTTTTGGACAAGTGGGACGAAATAGGGTTTTTCCTTCGACCGCTTCCCCTTCGTCCCCCATTGACAGAACCATGGAGGTGTCAAGCAATCTTCTCTTGAGTCCTTACCACCACCATCGCAGACAAATTTGACCCATCACATCTGGCAATCGTCTCACTGTTGAGCTCTGCCACGCCACTCCTGCTTCCGCCGCCACCACAACAATGGAGCCCCCTCTCTTGGCCACCCACAACACAAAAACTCAACGCCACAATAGCACCACCTCTTGATTGTCCGCAACATAGGACCTCAACATGTTGTCATCTCCTTTGATTTGGTGGAGTTGCCTCCAGATCTAGAGACTCAATGGGCCATGGAGGCGTCGAGCCTCTAGATCTGGATGCTCGATGGGTCATGGAGGCTCTGTTCCTGAGTTCAAGGTCGCTATCTTACTTCCTCCTCTAGGCGCTGCTTTAGGCATAATTGCTTAAAGGAATGTCTCAGGACAAACTTGAACTCTAAAAACAAAAACCAAGGGAAAAGGAAGAGAAGAGACGAGCCTAAAAGAGACAAAAGCTAGAATTGGAGATGAGGACGAAGAGAGATACAGACGTTATAAAAAACCGAATTTATATCGGTTACCTGAAACGAATCAATCCAATCCGAATTGAACCAAAAAAAAAAAACAGTTTATTTTCCCATAACCCAAACCGAAATAAAATTGAACCGAAAAATTCAGAATTTTCGATTCGGTTCGGTTCGATTTCGATTTTAGTTTAGGTTTCGGTTCAGTTCTTGACACCCCTACTTCAAGAGTACTACATCCAGAAACTCTATGAAAAGAGTTTCTCTATTTTACGTACAACCAAAGCCTCAATAGCTTCATTTGTATTAGACAACGAACCCCTACTTAAGTCTATGTCAATAACTTTGACCCTACCATCTAAGTATTCCAATGGCAATGTAACTTGAAATTTACCTCTAAAAAAATAGTAACATTGACTTTGTTGTCGGCCATTGAGGAATAAAAACAAGTAACACTTTCAATCGTCAAATTATGTAGGCCAGTTCAAGCTCTGAATTTGAAAATATTTTAAAATGAGACTAACAATCAATATAGAAAAAACAAAGTAGCACAATGTCTAGCATAACCACAAAATAGCTACATGATCAATAGTGAGAGGTTTCAACCTAAATTTACGATTGCTTTGTACATATCTAAATTGGGAAAAGCATAAAAAAGAGTTATTCAAGAAAGAGTTTCTACCCCAAATCTACGATTTCGTTAAGCAAATTTTTGCAGCAAGATGATAACAAACAACTTTTTTTATCACTGAGTAAAATCATTTGATAGAAAATATTGTCTACATATATAATTTTTCTGAAATATAAAAACCTCCAATGGTTTTGCAATTAAGAAAAATTTGACAGACCACTTTCTAACTGTGTCATGAGTTTAAAATCGGATTGCGATTCTATGGATCGAAACCTACTTGGACTAGAGTGTGTGGAAGCTGAATTTCTTATTAGGTTTCATGAGTTTTATTATAAGTAGACCTGTTAAAATGAGTCATAAACCCATTTCTTAACCCATATATCAGTAAATGGGTTATAAATGGATTAGTTATATTTAGTAAATGGGTCATAAATAGATAGAAATCTTATATTGATGTTAAATGGGTCGTAAATGGGTTGTAAATGGGTCATAAATGAGTTTACAACTGATTTAAACTCAACATATCTCTCTTGTCCTCACTCAATCTTGTACTCACTCACTCCGCACTCTCATTTCAGCTTGGGTATGAATTTTCCTATATTTAACTAAATATAGAAGTATTTTAGCAATATGGGTCTGATCGGGTATGGGTTGGGTATGGGTCAGGTCAGGTATGGGTCAAAAAAATTGCATTGCGCATAAATGGGTCATAAACGGGTTAATGGATCAATTTGGGTCGGACCATTTATGACCCAACCCATACCTGACTCGACCCATCCATTTGACAGGTCTAATTATAAGATGAGGACATGAGTTGGAAAATCATAATCATTTTAGGACTCCAAGTGGATTTTACAGAATAAGGGATCAACGTACAAAAAAGATTTGCTTTCATACTAGTAGAGATATTCAACCAACCTCATAAATGTCTCCTATAAATTGATTGAGATGTTAAAGATGTACCTATAATCACTAAATCCATATATTGTAAGAAAGCTCAAACTGATATAACAATGTGTGTTACATGAGAAGCGGAGACAGAGGTCGCGTTGGACAATTCAAAAAACCACGCATTCTGGTTGCATCGAACAGTTCAAAAAATTGTGGTCGTATAGCACAGATGTAGAGAGTGATACCTACTTGAGGAGGAGAAAGGCTTGGAGATAGTCGTCGTTGCCATCTATATCATCAATGCTGCTCAATCCACTGTGGAGACTCCCGCGGGACGAGTCTTTGCACGAACTCGCGATCAACGAAGAAAAGAACTCGAACTCAAACTCGTGTGTGCATAGAACTCAAACTTTATGAACTCTAGATCACTATAGTTGTCAAACTTCATCTCACGAGGGAACTCCAAATCATCGAACTTGATTTGGGGCTTAAGGTTCAAAGGCAAACGGGTGTTAATTTCATTCAGAGAGAGAGACCTTAAGTTTAGGGCTTAGGGTTTAGAAGATTTCAATTTAGGAAAAAGCAAACGATGTTTTAAAGACAACGTTGAGTTTGGGAGTTAGGGTTCATAGGATTTCAATTTGGAAAAGAGACGATGTTCTCAGCTGGGGAAGGAGACTTCGATTTGGGAAGGAGAGGATGTTCGATCTGGAAAAGGAGACGAGTTCAGCTACAAAGAGGAAGAGATGTTCTTTTTAGACAAATTCAACAAAACGACGTCATTTTGCATACATCAACATTTTTACTTGAAATATTTGCCACATAAGAGAGAGAAATGATTAAATTAAGCCACGCCGATGTTTTTTCTTAGGCAAATTGGATGGAGCTAACAGATAAACTTGATTGCACCAACTTACCACGTTTTAGGACTCGATTATACTTTTTGTAAGTTTTAGAACTCAATTGTTCTTTCGTATCAAGTTTTAGAACTTAAAATGCACTTATCTCCAAAAAACAAATCAAATTATATATGTAGACTTTAGCAATGACTAATGTAATTTGATTTCTATTTTTAATTAGCAGGAGTATTCGAACATGCTTTCTTAGGACAAGGAAGTTCATCTCGAGTAAGTAAATTTATTGTTTGTGGACTTCCGGCTTGCCTTGTGGACAACGGAAGTCAAAACTCGAATGTTGGTTAAAACATGAGATTATCTACAATTTGCAGCATGTAACTGACACATATTTGAGGACCTAATCAGTAAGACAATTGTGAATGTCGACCCCAAAAAAATTGCGAATGTAGGAGTTCCAAAACTTGTATGAAATGTTCAATTATTTTATTTAATTCAATGAGTACGGGTATAGAGATCCGGCTATGTGGAGACCCACGAAACTAAATGTCAAATTTAGCCATGACTACTTCACTCGAAGCTTCTAAATAAGCACAAATCGACCCATCATAGTAATTAGACAACATTCTAATTCGTGACAAGCGATGCACATTAAATCGTGCATGAAAACTTACATCAAGATGAGATATGTCGAACCTAATTGCATGAATCGGATTCAAATCTCTCTTACAAATCCTAGAATTACGAAAAGTCTCTGAATCCACAAATGTCAACATATAAAAACAAACCGACCCAACATCAAACCCATGTAACCATGAGTTGCACGGGCCAGAACAGCTGGATATTGTCTTCTGGTGCACTTATAAATGCTGACTTTCTTTTAAAATTGATAACTCACGACCCATTGACTCTAATCTAGTTGACTATGAGGCAGCTGACCACAAAGAAAAGTCTTCCTCACTGTTGGAGAAAGATGGCCCACCAAAATCCTTAGACTCTTGCTTTATAAAATGGGAAATTTAAACCTGCAATTATTGTTTTTTATGTTGGAAAAGTAGGCTGAGACAGCTGTATCTGATTGCTTTTTTAGAACCTTCTTCTGTCCCAAATTGAATTTCTTATTGGGTCTAAATTAACTTCTGTTTTTTTCCTTTTTGGCCCCAGTCGAATTTGCTAGTTTTGTTCACACTGTGTGAACTGTTCCGACCTTCTCGGCCTTTATGTAACCCTACACCACTCAGCTCATCACTTCATACTCCCTTCTGGTTGACTCTTCTCTCTCTCTCTCTCTCTCTCTCTCTCTCTCTCTCTACCCTGCAACAATTTCTGCAGTTTGCAACAGAGCAATGGAGAAACAGCACAAGGAGACATCATCATCATCAAAGAAGAGAAGGATCACGAGAGTCCCGCCAAAGAGAGGGCAGATCAAAGCGAGGATCTTCAAGTCGCTGGTCAAGAAAGTGAAGGAATTGGGCGTCCATGGCTACTGCGAAACAGAGCAGAGAATGCAGCTGCTTCTGCGGCCTTAGCAGCAAGTTGGCGTCTGCAGCTTCACTCGAAGACCCGTAGATTATTATCTCAAATCACCTCATGTAAGCGAGTTTATTACTATGTCTGACCCAGATTAGCTCTCAAGACCGATGCTTTTTGAATCCTCGGCGTCAATCAACAACACTTCGATCAGAAATCCAGCATAAGAAGATGCAATGATATCTTCTCTTCTCCTGAAAGAAGGGTCGGCGGATCGGAGCAAACCCGGCGATTTGCACTTTTCGTGTGAAATAATCACGAAATTGCAGTAATTCGTGTTGTTGTAATAATTTTGAATCAGATTCTATACATTGACTGTCGCAATGAAAAATGGAATTTTTTTTTTCTAATTTTTCTAGCAAGAGTATTTAAGTTTCTTGAAATGGTGAAAACCTCTTTCTTTTTCAGAATAAGGAAGTTCATCTTGAATAGTAAATGTCTTGCTCATAAACTTCCCGCTAACCTCATAGACATCGGAAGATGAAACTCGGATAGATGGTCTGAACATGAGATTATGAACAATTTGCAGCTTGTGGCTCGCTCGTATATCAATTCCTTAATCGTTGAATTGATCTTATGATATCAGTATTCAAATTGCCATTTTTTTTGTATATATGAATGTATCATTTATGTAAACCGTGCCGTTCAGATGTACATATGAAGCTCTCACCCAGAGGATAACCTGCACGTACTCTTAAGTAAAAGACTCCACGATTCAAACACACGATCTACAACATCAAAAACAAAACCTACCTCGTCACTCAGCCAACCTCAACGGTTTCATTCATTTGTTGCTATAAGTGGAAAAAAAACCAATGACTATAAATGGTAGTGGGGGTCAAATTTGACCTTTCTTTGCTCAATATCATCTTCAGTGACTGAAGTTTCCATCTTTAAAGGATGATTAGCGAGAAAAGTAGATTTACTATTCTAGTTTACTTGATAAGAAAAGATAGAAATGGAAATGGAACTAGAGATTCTATAAGAGTGAATGTAAAAGTTCCAAATTTTATATGAAATACTTAATTTTATTTTATAATTCGGGATTACGAGCACGAAGACCCGATTATTTAAAAGCATATGAAACAAAATGTTCGAGCGTAGAGGTGATTACTTTACTCGAGGCTTCCAGATGAGTGCAAATTCGATCCATCAATGCAATTAGACTATCTTCTAGTTTGTGACTGAGTGATGCACATTCAATCGTGCACGGAAGTTCATGACAAGATAACATATGTTGAACCCTACTTGCAGATTTGACTTTCTTGTCTCCTTTCAAGATTTTGAAAATTCATGACCCATTCACTGTTCTAGCTGACCATGAGGCCGTTGACGCATTGACTGAACATGAATGGTTCAACGGACTTGAAGAAAGATGACAATCAAATCCTGTAATCTCACTTTAGAAAATAATATAATTAAACCTGTAAATATTTTTTTTTCAAAAAATAGATAGACAGCTGTATCTGTTTGCTTTTTAGAGCCTTCTTTTGTCCAAATCGAATTTCTTCCATGGTCAAAATTACATGCTATTTTCTTTCTTTTTTCTTTTTTGCTCAAGTCCATTTAACTGTTCGTGTTGGCACTGTGAAATGTTCCGACCTTCTTGGCCTTATAAAACCCCTACACCGGTCAGCTTATCACTTCATCCTCCTCCTACTTCAATCTCATCCTGGTTGACTCCTCTCTCTCTCTCTCTCTCTCTCTCTCTCTCTCTCTCTCTCTCTCTCTACCCTGCAACAATATCTTCGATTTGCTACAGAGCAATGGAGAACAGAGCAATGAAGGAACAGCACAAGGAGACATCATCATCATCGAAGAAGAGAAGAATCGTGAGAGTCCCACCGAAGAGAGGGCAGATCAAGGTGAGGATCTTCAAATCGTTCGTCAAGAAAGTGAAGGAATTGGCATCCATGGCTTCTGCGAAACAGAGCAGAGGACGTGGCTGATGCTGCAGCTGCAGCAGCAAGTTGGCATCCGTGACATCCCTCGAAGACACGTGAATTATCATCTCAAATCACCTCACACTAGCGTATTTAATCATATGTCTGACCCAGATTAGCGCTCAAGAACGATGCTTTTTGAATCGTCGGCGTCCATCAAGAACACCCGGAGCAGAAATCCAGGTGCAGAGTACCAAGTGATCGCGTGAAGAGCAGAAATCCAGCATCGAAAAATGCATATCTTGTCTTCTCGTGAAGGAGGGGCCGGTCGTATGGAGCAAAGCTGGCAATTCGCGTTTACGTGTAAAACAATCGCGAATTTATATTAATTCGTGTCGTTGTAAAAGCTTGCAGTATTTTTGTTGAATTTGAGGTTTATCCTGAAATTTGAGTTTTTCAATGTTAAAAGATTTATGACTAAATTTTTCAAATCTAAAGGTTTAGGACTAAATTGGCACGACCGTAATAAATTTAATTTTTCCAAATAAAACCAAACCCACTTTACTTTCAGCCAACCTCAACGGTTCCATTCATTTGTTGCTGCAAGTGGAAAAAAAAACCAGTGACTATCAATGGTAGTGCGCGTCAAACTCGAACTTTCTTTGCTAAACTTCATCTTTAGTGTCTGAACTTTCCATCTATAAAGGACGAAGAACGAGAAAAGCAGATTTACTATAAAAGATAGAAATGGAAATCGGTGTAGAGATTCTATAAGAACGAATGTAAAAATTCCAAACTTTGCATGAAATATTTAATTTTTCTTTATAATTCGGGATTACCGGCACAAAGATCAGACTATTTAAAGGCACATGAAACACTTATTCTCAATCACTGGGATTTACCCCAGTGGCCACCCTTCTCACTTAAGAAGGGGGAGGTGGGGAGTTCAAATCCCCACCTTTACAGGGGGTAGGGGTGGGGCTGTATAGTTTAAGATGTGGGTTTCGACGCCCACGCCCTGCAAGAGGTGGGGCGCAAGTCTGAGTGTATATCGTGAGTGAGAGATAAAGTAAGACCGACAAAAAAAAAACACTTGTTCTCAACACCGTTTGGTCACAAATGGGAAGTACGAATACTTGCTCAGCGGGCCCAAACAATACTGAAAAGCTTTTCGGGTCCTACCTGGGCCCCCTTGCAGAAGGGACACCAACAAAGTCGCTGATTGGGTGGCTAAAGCCCGTTGGACAAACTGCCCACCTAGTAAATTGGTTCTAGTACCCTCGCCTGGCCCCTTCGATTTACTTTGCTCCAAAGCTTTAGAATTGTACTCACTAAACTCTTCAAAGAAGTGAATGGAAGCAAGTTGTTTTGACCAACAAGAAGAAAAGCACATAAAACCAAGTGCTCGAACTCAGATGTGATTACTTTACAGACGAGTGCAAATCAATCCATCGAAGTAATCTGACTATATTCTCGCTTGTGACGAGTCATGCACATTCATTCAATGTGCATGACGACAGTGCAGAGATGAGAAATGTTGAACTATACTTGCAAGTTTGACTTGCTTTTTCTGGTTTTCCAAAATTGAAAACTCATGACCCGTTGACTGATCTGGCAGACGATGAGCCCGTTGACTGAAAAGGACAGTCTTATCTTACTGGTGAAGAAAGATGACCCTCAAACCCTAGAATCTCGCTTTAGAAAATGACATAATTAAACCTGTAAATATTGTTTTTTTTTTTGGAAAATTAGATAAACAGCTGTACCTGACTTGCTCTTCAGAACCTTCTTTTGTCCGAATTGAATTTCTTTTTCGGTCTAAATTAAAAATATTTATTTATTTACTTATTTTTGGCATTTAATTATTCATGTTCCACACTGTGTGAAATACTCAGACCACCTTGGCCTTATATTATTAACCCTGCACCAGTCAAGCTTATCACTTCGATCTCCCTTCTGGTTCTAGTTTGACTCCTCGTCCTTTCTCTCTCCCTCTCTACCCTGCAACCACATCTTCAATTTGCTTCAAAGCAACAGAAAAACAGAGCAATGGAAGAACAGCACAAGGAGACGTCGTCCTCGTCGACGAAGAGAAGAATCGCGAGAGTCCCACCGAAGAGAGGGCAGATCAAAGTGAGGATCTTCAGATCATTGGTCAAGAAAGTGAAGGAACTGGCATCCATGGCCTCTGCGAAACAGAGCAGAGGATGCAGCTGCTGCTGTTGCTGGAGCTGTAGCTGTAGCGGCAAGTTGGCATCGGTGACTTCCCTCGAAGACACGTAGATTATCATCTTCAAATCACCTCAAATAAGCGTGTTTGATCATATGTCTGACCCGGATTAGCCCTCAAGAACGATGCTTTCCGAATCCTCGGCGCCGATCAAGAACAGTCGGAGCAGAAATCCAGATACAGAGTACTAGAAGCGATCGCGCGAGAGCAGAAATCCAGCATCAGAAATGGCAGTGGTATCATTTCTTCTCGTGAAAGAAGAGCCGGCGGCTCAGAACGTAGATGGCAATTTCGCGTTTATGTGCGAAATAATCACGAATTTGTATTAATTCATGCCGTTGTAAAAGCTTTTAGTATTTTTTTTTTCTTGAGTGTGAGGTTTATCCTGAGATTTGACTTTTTCAATGTTTAATCTATAATTGTTTCTAATTCGCATCCAAACTTAAGAAGATCACCGGTCATAATTTGGAGAAAGTACGACAGCCGCTTGAAAGATTCATTTAATACATGATAAGGGTGTGCACAGGAACCGGACCCAATGAGTATGATTTTTTTTTTTAAATTCATTGTATTATAAAGAGTAAGAAATGGAAATTGCCAAAGCCCTAAATCAAACCGGTTCAACCCAAGAACCGGCCCAACCCCAAGAAACAAGCACCTCTAATACAGGATGTGTCGTATGGCAAATTGAGCAAGTGACAGTGGATGAACATGCGAGAATGCATTTTTGCTTTTGAGGTGTTCAATTTTCCACCTTGGAAAAATTCATGAAATGGGGTGATTATTTCATGTGCTTGGAGGCCGTGCCATGATTTCAAGGTGAAACTCGAGTTGACCATTAGGCGGTAATCTCATATCTAGGAAACGAGACCTAAACTCGATGTCGCCTGAATGCCCAAGATAGAGACATACCAAAGAAATCATCGTTAAAACTGAAAACGATGCAATTTTTTTGAAATGAAATCTGAATTTTTGATTTCTTAAAAGAAAAACTCGGTTGTGAAATGACTTCTACCCCGCTTATAAGTTAGGGAATCGATCTTAAACATTGAATTAGAACATAATAGTCCGGTAGTAAAAAAGAATTCAAAATGCTTTTACGTGTTTACTCCCTCAAAGATTTCAATAAAAAAAATTCGAAAGAATTATAATAATCCAATCTACCATAAAAGTCATATCTAATGTCAGGTAACTCGTTTGAATCCCAGTATTGTATTATTTCATCGCAAGCAAAATTATCTTATCGCAAAATATATGAATCATTAAATCATTGAAAGAAACAATTGGTAAAATATACAATATGAAGATAAAGATTGAGGATATTTCAGAATATAAAATGATTGAGATCTCTAAGAAAAAACACAATGATCGATATGAACACAGAAAAGTTGATCATAATTATTCATGGAGTACAAAGATGTACCTAAGATTTTTCCTATATCATCACGCACGTGCCGTGTATTTTACGAACGAGGCATAATTAAAAAAAAGGGTCAAGGATTTAATTATTTAATGCAGTGGGCAATTTACTAATACAGCCTGACGCATGACTTTGTTAGGCAACATCATTAACGTGTTGTGTGCACCCATAATTTAATTAAACTCAATAATTAAAATATATGCTTTTTTTTTTGCAAAACTTATTTCCCGCATGCCCCATGCGATAGGCAAAACACTGCACCTAGAATAATTTTCTATTTTTAAGTTTGCAGAGTCAATCGAATCACACGATACCATCTAAAGCAAGGTCAACTTATAGAACGAACCAATAATTGTCGATAAATTAGATATTAAAGTATAATAATTATGTTCTTTTCTTAAATTATTAAATTCCATCAAGTACCTAAACGCCACAAGCGCATGACGTAGACCATGATATGCTGGTCAAATTATTTTTAAGTTTGCAGAATCAATCAAATCACGTGATACCGTCTAAAGCAGGGTCAACTTATAGAACGAACCAATAATTGTCGATAAATTAGATACTAAAGTATAATAATTATGTTCTTTTCTTTTAAAGTATTGAATTCCATCAGGTACCTAAACGCCACAAGCGCATGATGCAGACCATGATATGCTGGTCAAATTATTTTTAAGTTTGCAGAATCAATCGAATCACGCGATACCGTCTAAAGCAGGGTCAACTTATAGAATGAACAAATAATTGTCGATAAATTAGATGTTAAAGTATAATAATCATGTTCTTTTTTTAAAGTATCGAATTCCATCATGTACCTAAACGCCACAAGCGCATGATGCAGACCATGATCTGCTGCTGAAATTTTTTATGTTATCTTACGGCACAGCCGATTGATTTCTAGGGTTGACGCCCGAATTTTTTTAACGCCAAAGTCAAAAGCAAATTGCCTTGGCATGCTGCCTTGTCGACGTAACTCAGAATCGCTCGAAACATTGGTAAAAAATAATAATTTAAAACAAAAAGGAAGGTGGGCCTCTTGATCCTATTGAGGAAAACTTCTACTGATTTCGAAGTTGACAAAACCTTCCATGATAATTGTAAATCTGATAGTTATTCTGAACCATTTTATTCGAGGAATATATATATATGTTCTGGAAACTCAGAAGGAAGCTTTTCAGACTTTACAAGCTGGAAAAATAAGTTCTTTGAAGACCCACATAATCTAAAGTTCTGAGTAGCAGACGTAGAAGTTATTCAGACACAGAACGAGAAAGTTCAGACGCAGAAGCTGAGATCTTCAGAAGCAAACGAAGACGCTGAAATTATTCAGACGCAGACGCAGACACTGAAATTATTCAGACGCAGAACTCAGAACGAAAAATGATAGCTAGTGATCTGGCATGGATTTCACAGAAGGAAAGTTTTGATTGTATCAATCTTAATCAAATGAATTGACAATCAAACATTTCGACAAGTATGCATTACAATGGATAAAGCTCTACTTATGGAAACTAAGATTCTGATTGTATAGGCGACCAGAATCAACGAGATTCAGATTTTATCAACTAACGGCTACTCAATCCATTTTATACAAATCTGTCCAAAGGTGAATATTGGAAGATGATCCTCTGAAGACTGTCCAATGGCTAGTTTGGAAGTGGATGAGTATAAAAGGAGATCAACGAGGAGCAGAAGGTAGAGAACGAAATCAAGAATCAACAAGTCCAAAGTCTAAGCATACTCCGATTCAATCTCTTGTCTTTCGTGAGCTTAAACGTGTAATCATTTGAGAGGTGTAGACAGTGTTATAAGTGTGTGCTTAGGTGTGAGATAATGTGATCTATCGGCTTGGTATAAGCAGCACCAACTTCGGGGAGAAGTGCTTGGGTTTAAGCGGCACAACTTGCTGTAACTTCCTATCGCCAATTAATTAATTTAATTAATCGATTGATTGATTAGTAATTAATTAATCTATAGTGCGTCAAATGCAAGAGGGTGGAAGAAAATGACAGCCTCAGTTTAGATCTTGTGCCCAATTACTTTTACGGGCACGTTCACTTTCTTGAGATTCTCTGGGGATTAGGTATGGACTGGACAAAGGATTTCGTGATTCAACCCCCATTTACCCCTCTCCACTTCTTACACTAAGGCCACTCTCCATGTTTTGATGCGTAAGCTTGCATCCTGTATGTTCACGTTAGAGACCTAATTGCACCTCTTCTAGATTCCTCAACCCCTTCAAAACGAAATGCTCACCCCTAGCCACCTCAACCTCGCTGCCGCCGCCCTTGACAGCTGCCAACCACCTCCCACCCGACGTCGCCGTCGTCCTCCGCCTTGTTCTGCGTTGCCCCCACTCTCTCTCTCTCTCTCTCTCTCTCTCTCTCTCTCTCTCTCCACGTATGTGGTGATGTCACACGTGCTTGGGGGTGGCTTCTGACAGCCCTGGTGAGGTCATCGAGGTCAATCCAAGGTCGTCCAAAGTGTGGGAGCCCTCCATGAGAAAGAGAAAGAGAAAGAGGCAGAGGCAGAGGATGACCCTACCAGATAGACCGAGAGGGGCAGCAACGCGTGGCGCGCAGAGAGTGACTGGGTGTCGGCAGGCGACGGCGGCGGCAACGGCGGTGACAAGCTTGTGGTGGTTGTTGGCGGGCGTCGGACTTGGCTGGTGCAGGGGCTTTTGGAGTTTTGCATTTGGGGTTTGCGCAATGTTTTCCAAGGGAGAGTAATTTGGCATTTTTCATTATCGGAAATGACATTTTTAAAAATAGAGAGGGTTATGGTGCGAAAACGATGGTTTTTTTTCCAAATAACTAATATATCATATTTTACTCGGTTGATCCTCATTATATAACCAGACAGTAGCTTTAAGAGCTATTGAATACTTCGAGAGTAAAACCTTGATTACTGCAAAGCAATTACAATGCCAAGAATATAATGTCACGGGATTCACATTGGACATCTGATCATAATTATATTTAGGTAAAGAAAAGGCGGGATGCGACAATTAACCCTGACGACCCAAATTCATATCTACAGCCGCGAATGCTTCTAGATTACTTAAAAGTTTCACTTTAAAGTGGATTATAATTGAGATTATCATTGAGGGTTTCTCTTATCGTGCTTTAAAAAGTTACTTTAGGACCTCAGCATTTCCCATCAATCAAAGGCCAGCACCTTTTAGCGACATTCATTCCTGCCCTCCGGCAAGGGATAATCAACTTGGACACGATCATTGACTTTGAAAAAATAAAGATCCAAACGTCAGTTCGATTAAACCCCACATTCGTTCAATGATGTCTCGGTTCCCAAAGTGGGTCATTCCCTTAAAACAACCTTTTGCCCCTATCAAATCTATATAATTAGTCACACCAACCAGCCTAACTTATATGGAAATCTGTCAAATAAGTGAGTCAGGCCGATAGTAATCAAAGCTAAATTGACCAATTTATCCGTTTTAACACATTTCCATGCAATGTAAATATAGTGACTCATACTTAATCTAACTCATACCCGACCTGATTCATATTACTGAAATACTTTTATGTTTAATCCAATTCTGGAAATAAACCGCCTATATGTATGATGCTGCTTAGGATTACCGTAGTACAATCCGCATCACATGACATTCGAACGATGTCACGCTCGAAAAAGAGTATGCTAGGCGAGGTAATTCTCGACCACAAGTGCAATACACTTCACCTGGGTTTTATGTCATATTCGACTTTACATATGTTCAATGACAACTACCTCAAACCCAAAGTCAAGCATTCTGACCAGAACAGTACAAACCCTTCTTCACTGGGCCGGCCGCTATCGGCCAGTTGGGTCAAAGCAGAGCACACGGGAAAATGCGCAGTCAAGGCGAGACAGATCGGTCAACATCGCACCTTTGGATAAAATGCACGAATTTGAATTTCTCTCTCGGTCGTCTTCTTCTCTTTGGTCGCTTCCTAGAATTCTGGATTCACACCGGGACTGAGCTTGTAGCTCGCTCATCCTCCTGTCCTCCTGAACGTCCCGGTGAGCTGTTTCCGTCAAATGGCGGGGGCCCTCCTCAGCGATCTGATTCTTCTGCAAATAAAGGAGAAATGCTCAAAATGATTCCCCGTGAATGACCTGATCAAGCGTCATTGGAAGGAAACGTCCTTGGACCAAGTTCTATTTTCAAAAAGTGTCTAAGACGTTGTCTTCATGCCCTCGATTTTTAATCGATTAGCTGTCCTCTCGCCGATGTTCGTTAGGAATCCTGTTATGTAACTTGACAACGATGGGCCTCTATCGGCGTTCTAACAAAAGAGTTTGGAGAGCGTGAGTGGCGAGTCTTTCAACCCTCATGATCGGGTGATCGACGTACACTTCGATCGAATCCCGGTGATAGAGTACTCAGCAAAAGGGGTCGGCTCTCGTGCTCGACCCCCGAACTTGTATGGTTCTTGTTCTGAAACGGATTACGATATTGGGCTAATGAAGGAGCTAATCATAGGGCACTCGATCCCCCTTTCTTTCTTCTTTCGATGCACGTCAAACTATTCCTTTCTCTCCCCCCATTTTTTTCCTTTTCAATTCGGGGCCAAAAGATGTGAAATCACATTCTTTTTTGGATTTTCTTCGTCTGCTGCCGTTCGTGGTGGGGGCAGAGGCCTTTTCGATGGAATAGAGCTGGCAAAATATCCTCAGCCACATTCACGAATCTTGCACTGCAAGTAGTCAAAATATGTGAGGAAAAACACAAGGTGATCAAGATAAGATAAAGTGAAATAAAACTGTGTTGGACCATCATTTTCAGGGTCGTTCTTTTCCAAAAGAATTGCTAATGTGAACATGGAGACATTCAACAGCTTCTAGACTCATTTTACTCTGGCACGCGCTCCCACACGCACACAAGGAAAACGTCTAGTACCAAACCTTGGACCATGAGACCATCTTGAGCTGTGGATGTTTTGTTCCGCCCTGGTCACCGAGGAAAACATTTTGGGTGAAATTCCTACTCATTCTCTCTCTCTCTCTCTCTCCGTCACCACAAGAACAAAGTCATTCTGGTGAGAACCGAGTCAAATCATTCGCGAATAGCTCAAGTCGGATTGAACAATTAGACTAATTTTGAGTGGAGCACTAGCGTGGACTATTTGAGTTAGTGTGAACGCACTTGGAGATGGATTGGAGGAATAAGTTCTAGTTCGCATCAAGGGAGAGAGAGAGAGACTATGAGTCGAGGCACTTTAAACTTCAAACTCCAAGAAAACATTTTGGTCGCAATTCCTACTCATTGTTTTCTCCGACGCGGCGAGAACAAAGCCATTCTGGTGTGAACCAAATCAAATCGCTCGGGAATAACTCGAGTTAGATCGAACAGTTTTCAAATACCGATATGATTATTTTCAAGCGGAGCACGGGGATGGGCTATTTGAGCCGGTGTGAACGCACTTGGAGGTGAAGTGAAGGAACGAGTTTTAGTTCGCAACAAGAAAGAGAGAGAGAAAATGACGGCGAGCCGAGGCACTTCCAACTTCCAACTTCCAACTTGGATGTTGGCTTGTGCTTGCCCTAAACACACGTACAACCTTTCAAAATGTACAAACGTTAACTCGTAAGGGATTCAACCTTTTCACTAAATTTAGATACATTTTTTCATTCTTTATTGAAATTTTGGAGCGAATTACCATAAGAAAAATCATCAGACTTAGCCTAGAAGGCCAAAGCAAACGGGCCCCATGCTGCTGACCCTAAGGGGCCTGTTCACACTCTTCTCTCACTTGGCCCCCCCATATAATGCCCCACACCAGTCAAGCTCGTGGCTTCGCCTCATTCCCTTTCTTCAATCTTTTTCCATCGATTCTCTCTCTGTCTCTGTGAAACAGAGGGCATCGTACCTCTGTTTCTTCTCCAGCAGAGCCAGAGCTCGCCTGGTGCAGAGGATCAGAGAAATGGAGGTCAGGGGGGAGGCGAAGAAGACGACCCACAAGCCGAGATCGAGACTACCGCCAAAGAGAGGTCAGGTTAAAGTCAGGATCTTCAAATTGTTGGCGAATCAAATCGCCAAGCTCGGGAAAATGGGTGTGCGAGGACAGGGGAAAGCATGCTGCTGCGATTGCAAGCTCGCCCCTGTAACGCCACTTGAAGACACGTAGCACCCCCGGGCGCCGCAAGCATCATTATTTCAGGGGGTGGATATCGATCGGTTCATGATTTTTCTTTTCATCTTGGTTTTCTTTATGTACAGTGTGTTGGAATACTTTTCATGCTTATCCCGAGTTCTTCGTTGATCTGGGATCGGTAGAAGATTCGCTAATCCAGAAGCAGAGCACGGGCTCATTGCAGAACCCGGTAGAAAGGTTGTAGCTTCTTTCATGGGCGCTTCTGTACTATTAGCGAGATGTAAATAAAAGAAATCTCGACGGAAGGCGAGTTCCTTTCTTGGAGAGGATCAAAGCATGTTGTTAGTTTTGTGCTCTGTTTTCTGACTCTCTGCTTCCTTCTACATTAGCAATTTTCATATGCCATATATCGAAGATCCTAACCCTCCACTCTCTCAAATGGATGCCGTCTTTCTGTAACTTTTGGCTCTTCTTTGATTTTGATGAGCTTCCAAAATGTTGAGAAAGAGAGAGACTGAGAGTGAATGAATTCGGCTTCGTGAGAGATCTTTATGTAATTCGTATCTTCATCTTCTTTCTGTCGTCTTCTCGCACGCATTTTCTTGGGGGGAGTTTGAAGGGGGTGGTGGAGTCCCTTTTTAGCTTCCGGCTTCCCTCTCTTTGGTACAAGCAAAGTGCAAAAATTAAACACGAAAGGAGACGCAGTCAATACATTTCGCATCTTCTGTTTTTCCTCTTTCGTTGTGATCTTTCTATTCTCGCTTGTTTTGCTGTCGTTGTCGTGCCTGCAAATTTCAGGCCGACAGGTGGACGACTAGACATTGGTTGTCAGTGATGCTGCAGCAAATAAAGCAGAAACAGTTTGAACGATATCCCGTGCATCATTCGATCATGTATACCTCCCATCAAAAAAAAGAAACGTGCGTGGACTAGTCCAACGTATATTCTGAGGCATCGTCTTCGTGCCCTCCATTTGAATCAATTCGCCGCCCTCGCGTCGATGTTCATTAGAATTTCCCGGTACGTAATCGGCAATAGCAAAAAGGTTTTCGAACTCCAGACCAAGTCTTTAGCGAACGAGCTTCGAGTTCACGATAGAGCAATTAGCACTCGGATCAAATCCCGACAGGATGGGTCGGCCACAGCGGGGATTGACGGCTCGACATGGACCACGGCGAGCTCTCGAGACGAAAAGGATCACGACCCATTAAAGCATTAGAATATGCACTTCGATTTTAGCACATGGGGATATCACCTGTCGTGCAAGTGGAACGTGACTTTGGCCGAGCGAAAGTCAGTCAATTTGTCCGCCCACTTGGGGCACGTCAATTATGCCCTTTTTCCCCTTCTTTTTTCTAATTATATGGGGCCAAACGATATAAATTCACATTGGTTTCGGGTTTTGTTTATTTGACTGTTGAACGAGATGCATCGGCTTTTGATGGTGGTGGGCAGAGGCATTTGATGAACGAGCTAGTACGTTACTTATGTGAAGTGTGAACAGAGGGATTTGACAGATTCTAGAACAATTTCTCTCTCTCTCTCTCTCTCTCTCGGAGGCGCACAGCCACAAACAAAACGTCCATTCGATCACCAAGGTAGTACTAACCAGCCAATACCATGGACCGTCTTGAATTGCGAATATTTTGTTTCGACTTCGTCGTTAAGAAAACATATCGTGCGCAATTCATTCTATAGTCACGAAAAATCAACTCAAGCATATAGGGTTATTCATTCTTCCTCTCCGTCACAACCCTCCACATCATTTTTCATGGAAACCGAGTCCAATCGCTCGCGAGTAACTTAACTTGAACCGGACGGCGGCGGGATGTCGGCTTCCACTTGTTCCGAGCGGAGAGCCGGCTGGAGCTATTTTCGGGTTTGGTGTGATCGCGCCTCGAGATGGAGCAGAAGGCGCAAGTTTAGCTGGCATCAAGGGAGAGAAAGGACTACAAAAGTCTAGGCATCTTCAACTTTACTCCGCACTTCGATATTTACCTGCCCTAAACACACATGGAAACCTTTCATTGTGTTTGCATATCCACACGTTTCATCCTATAACATTCTTTCATAAATTATACTAAATCTAGATAATATGTTTTCTTCCTGGAGTTCTGCAGCCAAAAGTCGTAAGACGTGCTCGACAAGGGCAGGGAGAAGGGGGCCCCCCAGGCGCCTGTTCACACCGGTAGAGAAACACTCTGTGAACCGCTCTGAACACCTTTTAGCTTAGCGCCCTTGCATAAGACCCCCACCAGTCGAGCTCCTCCCTCCACTTCTTTATTCCCTCTCTTCAATCTTCTTCTTCCATCGACTCTCTCTCTCGCTCCCTCTGTCTGTCTGAAACAGGGTCCGTCGTCGTTGCTCTGTCTCTTCACCAGCAGAGCCAGAGCTCGCCTGTGTGAAGGGATGGGAGAAATGGTGAACAGGGAGGAGGCGGAGAAGACGACCCACAAGCCCGAATCGAGACTACCGCCAAGGAGAGGTCAGGTTAAAGTCAGGATCTTCAAATTGTTGGCGGACCAAATCGTCAAACTCGCGGAGATGGTTGCGCGTATGCTGAGGAAAGCGTGCTGTTGTGATCGTGAGTTCGACTCTGGAGAGCCACCTGAAGACACGTAGCCTCCAGCACGTTGGTCGCGCCGTTTTCTCGTTTTCACTCTTGTTCTCGTCTTTTGTACACTGGATCAGAATTTTTCATTTTTGCCATGTTTATCTCGAGTTCTTCCTTGACATCGGATTAATAGAAAATTGACCAGAAACAGAGCATGTCTCATTGCGTCCCCAGGAAAAGCTTGTAGCTTCATTTCATGGGCGCTTCTATAATATTACGCAGATGTGATTCAGAAATTTCAATGGTCGCCGTCGCCATTCTCTCTCTCTCTCTCTCTCTCTCTCTCTAGAGTGGCCTCTGATCCGATGATGCGGAGGTCGCGCGCCTCGACTCGTGATGTGGCTTATCTTGGATCTCACCGGGAGGGAGAGAGACTTGGGGCCGTGCTCGAGCCGGTTTCACGGCGGCGAGGCTCAGCACCGTTGGGCAGTGGTGAGGGCGAGCCCACGGTGGTTGAGCGTGGTTGCCGGGAGTGAAACCCAGTTTGGTAGCGTTGGTGCCGGCCGTTGTTGGCGGCGGCGGCCGTGGACGAGCCCGCCGGCGGTGGGTTTTCGAGTTCGGGCGGTCGCGTTGGCAGCGGCCGTGGCCGAGAGCTCACTCTGGGCACCTTTTACCCATCGATTTAATTTTCTCAGCGTGCGATCGTCTTAGAACGGCACATCCGACCGCTCGGTCGATTCAAACAACAGTTTTCCGTGCCGCATTGCCATTTCCCAATCCGTGGATCCGCGTGAGACCTACGCGAAGTCGACCCGCACCGATTAAGATAACAACGAAATGAAAATAAAAAAAAAGAGAGTAGGGTTTTTAAATTGGAAAAGAGAAGGATTAAAACTCAGAAATTCACCAGTAATAAATTCAGAAAGATTTTCCAGCGCGGTCAAGAACCCCAGGAGCCATCATCTCTTACGGCAGCAAAAATGTCGGTTCACGAGGAGTCTATACTATCTTCCCCCCCAAATTCTCGCTGTCCTAGTACCACCCGCACTCTTCAGTTTAATAACAAAAAATCACCAATCAAAAAAAAAAAACGTGCTCGGACAACGAGGGCTCTTCCGGGAGTTGCGTGCGGCTCGCATCGACCTGATCTCGCATGTTTATTACGGCTCTATATTGCCCCGGTGGCCGAGATTATCCGGGACATTTGACTTTGTAGAAAAGGATGATGGCGAAGATGATGGCGATGATGGGTCGTGCAACGATGCATCAGGGGATTGACCGTTCGGTGTGGGGTTTTTGATGCGCACGTGCGCGCGCGTTTCGGTGGCACATCGCGATCAGATTTTGGGTCTGGCTTTCTCTCGCCATTTTCTTCCCTTTGTTTTCGCTGCTTCTGTTCTTATCTAGTCGGGTAAGGGCCGCTGTGCGCCCCGATGGGACGTTGCGAAGTTGTTCCCGAATGTCTTTGGGTCACTTGATCACATCGATAAAATTGGATGCGGGGGGCAAGAGACATCGATAAAGTTGTTCCCGAATGTTTTTGTTCCCGAATGTCTTTGGGTCACTTGATCCCGAGTTGATGGGCTCGCGGGATTGGGAGCGAAAGACGGGGTTATACGCTAACAAAAAAAAAATGCCCCTAAATCGGGACATTGATGCCGCTTTCATTTCGAATCGATTTTCCGCGTCGCGAAGAAAAAAAAAATTTCCCTGAACCGATAGGCTCGTGACGGGTCCACCAAAATCCCGGGGCAAAATACGTGGCGAAATTAGGGACCCTGGCAAATTTTCGGAACGCGAGAGGAGCTAATGAGCAGATTTTGCCGAATTTCCCAATCTCGGTTCGCTTTCTTCGGATTCGGCTTCCCGAGAATGACGTCCTTTAAGAGAAAAATAAAAATTAATTCGAGGTTAAATATCATACACGGCATGCCGATTTGGATTATTCTATTTTATTTTATTTGCGCGGTGGCATCAACCGAAAAATAATTTGGTTGATGACGCTGAAGTTGCTGCTCTGAACGTAGGCCGCGACCACGTCTACATTCATTCCGGGCCGCTAAGACTTTTGCCTTTGCCCTTTTTTTTTCCCAGAGGAATCGATCGGGACATGAAGAGATTTTCCATGTTATCCAGATGGCGACAGCGATTGCCCCCCCTTCACATACGCACCGCGGAGGTCGAGACACGTGCCCGGACACTTCAAATTTAATAAATCCACAAAAAAAAAGAAGGAAGAAGTCAAGAATATTCGAATAAAATTCACGCGAAAAGAAGAAGCAGAGCAATTTTCATTTACCTAATGCGGGCCAGCTCATTAATTTAAGGGGAGACAAAAAAAAAAAACTCATTAATTTGAGGAGCCTGTGGGCCCTACTAAAGCGATTGGTCCGAGATTATCCTCTCCCCCCCAAAAAAAAAAAAAGGAATGGAAAAGAAATAGATATTTTTTTTGTTTGGAACATATTGAAAAATGTCGTTGCATTCGATGGCGGGGTAGGCATCTTGGAAAATCTCGGGGATCCTGCGTTTTTGATTGCTGGCGTCAAGATTCATTCGACTGGCTTTGACCACAACTCCCATGTCGATCACATGTTTTTAAAGATGCCATTCATATATATATATATATATTAGAATAATACTCGAGCTATACATGAAAGGATTTCAAGCTTAACAAATCTCAAATACCTACGGAACAAAGCAAAAGCCGAAAAGCAAATAAGAAAGCAGGGTCTGCAATCAGAAGCACGCTATTCATCCCTCGAGAATGGACGCACTGCCGTAAATTATTAATGGCCGATCACCGGATCTAGTGACGAGCACACGTCGACATCTCTCGCTTTATTTACGCGTCCAGATTTAACGTTTTCATCACCATCGCCTTGCAGAGACACTAATGTCAAAATTTTGACAAATCGCACATCAAATATCTGTAACGGAGCTCCCGGATTTATATCTAGATTTTGTTCGGATGAGTAAAGCGTCGAAAACTTTGACCTAAATCTAAATCGGGAGAGGACATCGGCCTAATCTCGGAGAGGCTGTGGAGTCACGTTACGAACATCCTCCTCGGTGGCTCTCGGCCCGGACAAATGGCCAAAATGGTCTCCATGTTCACTCGTTGTAGAAATCTATTGGCGCACACAAACTCTCGAAATAGTCGAGAGAGAGAAAAGAAAGGCAGAGGACTTTCAAAAGAGGGAAGAGGGAGACGGAGAGGGAAAGGGGGAAGGGAGGGAGATCTCTCCCCTAGGGACAGCATTGCAGAGAGGCGGCGGCTTCGAGGGAAAGGAGAGGAAACCCGAACCCGGGGATAAAGAGAGGAGGACGTCGACCATATGTTGAAAATGTGGGACGGTTCGGTTCGGTTCGGTTCACAATTCCAATCTTTTGGAATCGGTTCGGTTCTTGGTTCTACGCTGGAACCAGACTGAGAACCGATACTGGTGGAACCGGCACTGTGCATCTAATAAAATCCATGTTCTCTTAATACCGTTAAGTTTGTTCTTCTCCTTTTCTTTCTCGACATACTTAAGGCCAACCCCGTTTCGCCCCCTCCCCCCTCCCCTCGCTCTCTCTCATACATAATGTGCATCTATTTTTCAGCCAAAACAATGTTATTTTTACTGTATTTTAGTTACGTGGGCACCATGTCAATATTATTTGCTTTCTGGCATTTATGTAGGTAGATTTTTAATAATTTTTATTAACAGAACTTTGACGGATAGTGAATGTGTCGTATAAGTACAAGTTTAGGATTTTTTTTGGTGTCATGAAAAAAAAGTTTACGATAAATGTATCACAACGGTTATAGTTTAAGGTTTTTGGTGGTTTTCGCCCTTAAAAAAAATACCAACACGAATCGCGAAAAATGTTTCTGAAAAGTTTGAATATGTATAATGCTTCGCGGCGATGCCTGTGAACAATACCGAGACAACACCAGAAAGAGCAAAATCTTTGAAGAGGATCATTAGACAGAGCACCAACCAATTTACAAGCTCTAAAAGGACGAGAATTGCGCATGCTGCGAGGACTTTTGTGACACATCCGTTTGAAAATAGAGAACTGATAGTAACACTAACAAGTAACTCAAGCACATCTTAATTCACTCGAACAATGAGAAATACGTAACAAGTTTCTAGTTCAAAGAACCGGCAGACCGGTCCTATGATAGGATAGGTTCATCGACCCTGGAACCACTCAGTTTGAAACCTAAGGGCGCCTGTTCACACCCTGTGAACCGCTCTGACCACCATTGACTAAAGCCCTCATTTAAACCCGGACCCTTCAAGCTCGTCGCTTCACTTCGTTCCCTTTCTTCAATCTTCTTCCATTGACTCTCTTGAGTGCGTGCGAAACAGAGTCCATCGTTACTCTGTTTCTTCTCCAGCGGAGCCAGAGCTTGCCTCTGTAAAGGATCAGACAGATGGAGAACAGGGACGAGACGAAGATGACGGCCCACAAGCCAAGATCAAGACTACCGCCAAAGAGAGGTCAGATTAAAGTCAAGATCTTCAAATTACTGGCGGCTCAAATAATCAAGCTCGCGGAAATGGGTGCACAAAAACAGAGGAAAGCATCTTGTTGCAATTGCCAGTTCGCCTCCGTAACGCCGCTCGAAGACACGTAGCCTCCCCACGTCGCTCGCATCATTTTTCCAGGAAGATTAACAGTTGGTGCATGATTTTCCTTTTCGTGTTAGTTTTCATCTGTGCAGTGGAATAAGAACATTTTTCATGTTCATCTCGAGCTCTTCCTTGATACGGGATTCGTAAGCAGAGCATGGCTCGAACCTTGTGAAAGCTTGTAGCTTCATGTCATGGTCGCTTGTACAATCTTACAGAGCTATAAATAGACGCAATTTCAATGTTTGCCGTCGCCTCTCTCTCTCTCTCTCTCAGGTCGACCTCCATTGGAGGTCACAGGCATCGACCTTAGGTATGGAGGTCGCGCCTCAGATCAGAGGCCGCCCTACAGGTCGCGTGCCTCGACTCGTCATCACGACCTCCGGTGGAGGTCGCGAACTCGACTCTTGTTGGTCGCGGCTATCTTGGACTTGACTTGGGGTAGAGAGAGTTGGGTCGTGCTTGAGCTGGTTTCACGGCGGTGAGACTGAGCAGCCTTGGCGGTGGCGAGGGCGAGTCCATGGCGGTTGACTGCGGGTTTGGTAGGGTTGGCGGCGGCGGCGGCGGCAGTTGTGGCAGTGGACGAGCCTGGTGGTGGTGGTTTTTGATTCTGGGGTGTTTGACTGAAGTGGTGGCGGTTGGCTGCGGCGGTCGTGGCAGTGGCGGTGGCCGAGCCCGGTGGTGGCGGTTATTGAGTCTGGTGGCGTTTGAATGCGGCACATGACGGACGCCGATGGACTTATTCAACGTTAAATCAACAGTGTTAGCACCAAATTATCATCCTCCACACGTGAATCTAACAAAGATCTCTATATTTAGCCTAATTGAAAGGTTTAAAATATTTTTATTGAGCAAAAAACGAATGAAAATCCACATATTTTATGGTATTCTATTTCTAAGATTATTAAAAAAAATAAAAAAATACTTCTGAATCATTTATTTTTTGCGAAAATCACGAGAACGTTATAAAATGAGAGGGAATCCGAATCATTTCAGTGCAGTCAAGAACAAGAAGCATCATCTTTGACGGCAGCAACAGCATCGTACACACTGACCCTATTCTTGCCGACCCAGTACAAGCCAGACTCGAGTTTCAAGAACTAGAAAAAAAAAAAGAGGAAAGTGTAAATAAAGAATTAAATATTGTTTTTTAAAATGAGATTCTTTCAAGAGTTCTGTCTTTTTGTTAAAATATTCTTTTAGGAGTTTTGTTTTTTTGCCTAAAAAATTCTTTTAGGAGTTGCGTGCGCTTCGCATCGTCCTCCTAATCTCGTATTTTATAACTACACGGGCTAGCGGCTGAGAATACCTACGGGCACGGCATTAGGCTCTATAGAACGACCCGGCTCTGATGTTGACTGGTAAGGTTCTTGCAAGCTATTGGAATTACGAGCAATTTCTATTCATGTATGCCCTAGCGGAGAGGGTAACACAAATGATCCTTGAAACTTTAATTTAGCATATAATGTTGCTCCTGAATTTTTTAATTTGAGCAACGCAGTCCCTAAATTTTGGCTCAATGTGCAATTTCGCCTCTAAATTTTTAATTTATTTAATATAGTTCCTAAAATATTGATAAATATTCAATGTAATCCCTAGATTATATGAAAAAATATTTGGAAATTTAGATACCACATTAAACAAACTATATGTTTAGAGACAACATTACATATTGGACCATAGTTAAGAGAATATTGATTGCATGCATGATTTATTCGCTCTATACATACATGCGGTCTTCATCCATCTACATATTTGAAATTTTGGGTCGAACTTTCTAACATGTTAACTGGATGGAGCTTTGCTCTGAATTTATTCCGTGTCTTGTTTCCTCCTTGAGGGCGGGGCTATCTATTCTAACAGTGCAGGCGTTCCGCCCGCACGTCATGACCAATTTGAATTAGCTTTTTCTCGCCTTTTCGCTTTTATTGTTTTCATATTGCTCTCCTCTTTTCTGGCGGCTGCACATCACGATCACAACGACGTGTCGTAAAGTTCATTCCCAGAGT
This sequence comes from Syzygium jambos, assembly GCA_031216235.1. Taxonomy (NCBI): domain Eukaryota; kingdom Viridiplantae; phylum Streptophyta; class Magnoliopsida; order Myrtales; family Myrtaceae; genus Syzygium; species Syzygium jambos. The sequence continues at coordinate 5,480,661 of CM062229.1, read as the reverse complement.
CATTGAAAACTCGAACGCGCTTTCTTTTAGATTGGGTTGATAACAACACTCGAGTTGCTCTTAATATGAGTCCATTCAAGCCACCAAATCCTTCTTTTTTAAGGATTCAGTTGGACTTTAGAGATTTTCGCACCGTCCACAGGCGATAGCGATTGCTCTTTACACGTGCACCGTTGATCGCTTTCTGTTTGGAGCATAAAGAAAGTGTCGGTGCATTCAACAATGATGGGTCCCCGCAGTCTCTTTGAAAATCTCAGGGCCTCACGTCAGGTTGCTTACATCATAATTCGTAGGATTGAATTTCGACCGACCTCCACGTCGACCATACGTTATAAATGTGGGAGCCCAAAAACGTACGAAACTCGGACAGAGGACACCAGTACAGTGTCGATTGCTCAGTTTCAGAATTTCAAGTAAAAGTGTCGATTAGCCAAGGAGAAATTTAAGCTGACAATTCCCAACGCAACAATAAGGTGGGAGACACGTATTTGTTTGCACGAAATCTATACGCGTGGCAGTAGATTGACTACTAGTCTCGAACTATTCTCTTTCATGGCGAAAGATACGAACTTCAAAAGACTTGTAGCCACGGACACTAATTTCTTGGTAAATGGTCCTGCTTTTGGCAAGAGGGCGGGGTAAAAGGACGACTCTGTCACGAAGATCATCGCTGCTATCTTTATAGGCGAGAGTCGGGAATCGGTATACAAGATGCATTTGGCGGCATAGCAAGAATTCCATCTCCCCACATATAATTACTTGAGCCCCTTTCGCTAAATTAAGGAATCTGAACACTTTCACGAGTCTCGTGATGAAACAAAGAATAGATCAAAGCCAAGTAAGTACGGCGAATTCGCCCCCGATTGAATGATTCCGGATTCTTTGCGAAAAAAACAAGGCACATCCGTTTAGAGACTTAGCAGCAGGCTCCACAACTGTCAGCTGCACTCGCTGCTCAAGATGTAGTCCACCGCCTCTTCGACCGTATCAACGACCTGTCAAACAATGTGAAGGCGCAATGCTTAAAAGCTGAACCCCCATTTGGACCAATCTTCCATCAAAGTTTGGATATCCTTTTGGACCTTTGTCAAACTTACCAGATCTGCAGGAAAACTCGTGTCGTTATCTTCTCCCTTGAATACACCTGTTCTGGTCAAGATAGAGAACCAAGGATGTCCCGCCTGAAAATCAAGCATGAGTTCTCTTGCTTTAGGTATCAAGCCGAACATAGAAAAGGTATTAAGAAGCCAGGGGCGGACAATGTGTGCAACTAGCATGGAGCAATAGGTTCAAGAACCGCATCTTAACCAACCTGTCGAGCACCCTTGATGTCTACAGAAGGATTGTCACCGACCATGTAAAGGGTACTGAAGGAATGTGACTGGGGATATCCATCGTCCGTGCCACAGACATCACAGTGTGAAAGTGAGAGTTGTCTCAATGTCATTTCAGCATTGTCAAACACAAACGGATTAGGTTTGCCGAAAGAAACATACTCCAAAGGATGATGATGAATTCTGCATATATCAAAGAAAGGCGAGTGAGTTAGAACAGTAAAGGGAGCGTTAGGTGATCGAGGGATTTGGCAAAGGGTTTAGGGGTTTATCATGCCTTTGAGCTATTGGCTTTCACAAGACCTTCCATTGAAGTGTTTGAAACTTGACATTGTAGCTTTAACTCATCATCGATTATGACTGATTATGCGTACTTTAGATACTGAACATATCCAATTTCTTAAGAAATAATTATTTTCATCCAAAGTGATTCAAGTTCATTTTTCATTTTATCGAATTCTTTGCTGCATTAAAAGTCATTAGCCAGACTTTTGCCCACTATCATCTCAAACACTCGGTGTGGAAGGAGAAGCCATAAGTTAGAGGGAGAAGGAAGGGTGGGAAAGCCACCCAAACAGACACTAAAGGCAATCTATGAGTTGACGAAGTGTAAGTAGAAATTCAACCCTGCATTTTGAAATCCAATCATAACGATTTAGAATCAACTTTTACACATCTATTAGTTGCAATGACATACTGAAGTCGCAATGCCAATTCCTTAAAGAAAAAGACACTCTACCTGTTGAAGACACTCTCTAAAGCAATTCTAAAGGCACCCATCCCGAGTCGCTCCAGCGGAAAAGCAGCCTGCACTGAGTACCCTTGGCTAATTTGAGAATTGTAAACTTTAAACTAGAGAGGTGAAGATGATGCATCCAATAGAACTTCACATGTTCTCAACCAATGAAACAACCTGATATTCAAGATCATCAGCTGCAAAATATAAAGGTGGTTGATGTCCACCCGATTGTCCTGGAAGCCCCCCCGACCTTAGAATGTCACAGAGAACCTGTTGCAGTTATTCTGTTATTGCAGAGCTATTACAGTAGAGTCCAGACCTTAGACTGCACATGTATTGCAAGATTTTTCATTGTACCTGACAGAACTAAATGACTATAGGAAATCCAGAGGCAGATTCTATCTAAGAGTGCTATAACGATACTGGATTCCATTATTGGACAAGGAAACTGACACATCCTGGGGATACTTAAACTTGGAGGAGGTATATCATAATGTAAATGGATGCATTAATTAACAGAACTGATTGATTGAAAGAAAATAATATGGTGGCATACCTGTATGTCTCTGCCCCAATCTACAGGATCACTGACAATAAAGGCAGCCTGCACTCTCTCAGAGAAAACATCACACTTTGGTCCCAAATCCTTGAGGCAGCCATTTGGGCCAAGGACATCATCACTTGTCCAGGCTTTGTATTGAGATACAGGATCAATGTTATTGAAACAGGAAGCATATTCGTCCATCGATAGCACTTTTCTGCAAGAAAAAATCGCCAAGTTGCTGTCAGATCTCTAGTTTTAGAGAAACCAGTAAAGATGGATACATCAAAGATATTAGACTAGTACTTACTTGAAACCATACTCAGACATCACTAGAGCAGGGTTTCCCTTCCCAGTGGCCACGATGAGTTCATTTTCATATCTGGAAAATATCACCAATTTATCATACATGAAGGTAGATTGACTTACTGCACGAATTATCTTCATGAACAAAGGCCCAACTTATTGACATAAGACTTAATTGTCATTTCATAGTCTCATATGCAAAAGTTTAAGAGTTGTACTTTGCAAAATTTTCAGACTTTGGTAGGTGAATTATCGTGATGCAAATTACTTTCATCATCGAGGAATTAAACAGGAGAAATGCTATATACCATATATAAGCAATAAAGGTCAGGTCTTTCGCATCAAGTTGATACAAAGTTCCTGATGAGTTTTGCAAGCATAGTTTATCAAGTTACTTCATTAAAAGGATCACAGAAATGCAGTCGCAGATATGGGCATGCAAATATAAAACCATCAATTACGTATAGTGTAAGACTTCCAAGGCACTAATTTGAATTAGAACTGTAGATTGCTTTCATGAAACCAATTCTGTACCTATTCAACAGATTTCTGAAAGGAGAATGACCCTGCAGCACCTGCAAAAGGATAGCATAAAGAAAGCAAACTGTGGCAAGGGCTCCATCAGTCATACGATGGTCAACATATAAATGTAAAAAACAGAGTCCATTCTACAAGTCCCCCCACTGACAATACCTGAGCAGGTAAAATGTTCACTCCCAGATGCTGGCTCAGTTCAAGTGCACGCGCAGACTCTGGGATACCGCCTCCTATCAGACAACATGAAACAGTTTGCCATTAGGAATCACATGATTCATAAGCACGTTGCAATGTTTACGGGTTTACTCTACTCTACCTAATAAAACCTCTTGGATAATGCCGATGCCCAGAGAGTCACAATTAAATTCTACCGAAGGCAATCATCGAACCAGGAGTTTTCACCACTTGTAAATGTTTATGGGTCGACGCAAAGATGCCATGTCAAACTAATAGAAAGGCATAACAAACGGACAAACAACTCGTCGATCGTGGCCTCCGGCTCAGCCAAAGCATAAATAATCAGAAAGAGGGCCCCCTCAAGCTAAAAACTTTATTCATCAAGAAACAACCAGTAGCGGCTCACCGTTGGTCAAGAACACAAAGGGAACCTTCAAAACGCCTGCAGAACAACAACGGTGACGACAAATTACATCGAAAAACGAAAAACCTCGAAACCCCCCAAAAAAAAGAAGGGATAAAAACACGTAGGACAACAATCGGGGAAACCGCGAATTTTTACCATAATCATCGTACAATCGTCGGAGAGCCCGGGAAGAGCCTCCGATGGGAGCACGTCCCCGGAGAACGACTCCGTCGACGTCGAACGCGATTCCGAAAGAAGACCTGCAAAGCACGACCGTGAGAAGCTCCCCATGAATGATCCCGGGACGACTACGGAACGAAGAGAGAGCACCACCGTTCAAGCACCTCTTCGGCCGCGAGTGGAGGCGAGAGGAGGAGGCTCCAGGTTTGCAGGACACGAACGGCGCTCCGCCTCGGAGCTGAGAAGCCCGGAACACCGAGCGGAACCTCATCTCTTCCCTCGCTCGCTCCCGCTCCGTACTCGGTCTGCTGCCGAGCGGAGAGATCCTGCTCCAGTGCTCCTGCCCGTGGTCGGAAATGCAACGACGGACGTCCACGTGAAAAACCGAGAGCCCTGCTAACGTAACGGTCGGTGTCCGTCGTTAGGATGACGGTCACTTCTGAGCCGCGAATCCCGCCTAGTCAGTCACCGACGTTATCCTTCTTGCTTGATCGAGGTCTCTTCCGAAACCTAGGGGTCAATGACAGAGTGTCGGCCTACACGAGCCGCAAGTGCGGTCCAACGAAGGTGAATTCTCCAAGTTTTTTAGCTGGGTTTTTCATTATCTCTTGCTTCTTCTTCTTTTAAAAAGAAAAAAAAAATTGTTTCTCTAATCTATTCTCCCAAGTTGCATTGGGACTTGTTTATAGTCGCGCAACTTATTCGGACTAAGCTTCACTCATGTTCGTGTTGTCAATGGGCGGAGCGATTTACATATATAAACATGATGCGTATATGGATTGCACTTTCGCACCCAATTGTAAATTTGACAAGAATTAAAGGATCGACAATGAGCTTCAACTCGTTAGGCATCGTCACGTCTGTCAAATTGGATTCTAAATCAAATTCTTAACTCATGTTTGATAAGTTGAGTTACTGCATGAGTTGGTTATTTAGTAAATAGGTATTAATGGGTTTAGGATGGTAAATATCAAAATAATATGGGTATTATATGGGTTCACATCTTATTTAAATTCATCCCACTCCATGACTCTCTCTCGCCCTTATTTGATTTTACGCTTGCTCATTCCATGCTCTCACCTTAGTTTGAGCATGAGTTTCTTAAAATTAGACGTACAAACACGACGAAATAGAGAGAGAGAGTAAATACAAGAAAGAAAAATCGAGACACAAATTTTATCTCGGTTCACCCTTAAATTAGGGGTACTTCAAGTAGATGATCCTACTACAATTAGTACCTCTCACCTCTCTACTACAAGAGACCTCTCTACTACAAGAGAAAGAGATTATTTATATAGACGGCACAAGAAAACCCTAGAAGTCGAGAAAGCCCTAGACCATTCGGTAGCTATTCATGGGCGTAAGCCTAAATTGCCATTAAACGCAAACTCAAACTATAAAAGTTCTTTGGCGGCCTGAGGACGTTGCTCCATACAACCCCTACTCGCTTACTGAGTAGCGGGACTCCCGTACCACACTCTAACAAAGTTTTCTTCGATTTTGTTAAATAGAGTATTTTAGCAATATGAGAAGAGTAGTGTCAAGTTTTTTTTTTTTGTTCGAAATTAGGTCGAGTTTGAGTCACTGAATTTGTATTACATAAAAAATGATCAATTTGAATCGAATCATTTTCAACTTGACTTAAACCTATCATAACCTATCATTTTAACAGGTCTACATCTTACGAAACCCCTTTTCGTGACATAAACTCGATGACTAAATACTCATTCATGCTAGCCTAAATATTATACTTTCTACATCATTAATGTTTAAACATTCAAATTTTCTCCCCTCTTCATGTTCATAAAACTTTCAGATTTTACAAAATTCTCCCCAAAATTTTCAATATTCTTCCATTTTCCCCGGTTTCCCAAACACAGCCACAATGCTCTGCCGATAAGATAAGCCCACCAAAACCATCTCTCTCTCTCTCTCTCTCTCTCTCTTCGCTCTTCTGATCTTTATCTTCTTCCAAGGCGCCTGCAATGGAGGCCGCTCTCCTCTCTTCTTCCTCCTCCTCCTCCAAACCGCCCCCCAACCCCGCCCTCCTGACCCGACCCGCGAACCCGTTTCACCGCCCGACCCTCAGCCCCCGACCCGCCGCCCGCCGCCCGCGCCTCCCTTCCATCCGGGCCGCCATCTCCCGCTCCCGGAAGGAAGAGACCGTGGACACCGTGAAGCAGCAGCTCGAGAACTGCCACCTCGTCGCCGGCATCAAGTACAAGGGCCTCACCGTCAAGCAGTTCCAGGAGCTCCGGCGGGCCCTCCCGGAGACCACCAAGCTCCTCGTCGCCAAGAACACCCTCGTCTTCAAGGCCGTCGAGGGGACCCCGTGGGAGGCCCTCAGGCCGTGCATGAAGGGCATGAACGCGTGGCTCTTCGTCCACACCGAGGAGATCCCCGGGGCGATCAAGCCGTACAGGGACTTCGTGAAGGAGAAGAAGCTGGAGAACAACGACTTCAGCGGCGGGGTCTTCGAGGGGCGGTTCTACGGGCCCGATGAGTTCAAGGTGCTCGAGAGTATGCCCACGAGAGCCGAGGTGTACGCCAAGCTGCTGGGTGCTCTGCAGAGTCCTGGGATTGGATTGGTGGGGACCTTGCAGGCGCCAGCCAGGGAGGTCGTCCTGGTCTTGCAGGCTTTCGTGAAGAAATTGGAGGAAGAAAGTGGCGGGCAGTAAGGCTTTGGAAGCGTTGATCTTCATGTCGATGTAAGTGTAAATTTTGATATGATTGTTTACTTGCATTGGTGTAATCAAGGCCAAAAAAATGAAAAACAATCAAGAAAGTGGATGAAAGAAGATTTGCATTGCTTGAAGAAAAGCTAAGGTTACTCGGTGTTTTGTTCAAGTGCTGCTGAATTCGGTAGATGGAAATTGAATTTTTGTAGAATGGTGTAGAGATCAGATATCCAACGCTAGCCACTTTCATGTATCCGTGTTGGATGTACTCTGTTTTGTGCTGCTATACATTCTTTTTAAGTATGTGTATTGCGAGTTCATTACAAAATTTGCGCTGAGCATGAGGTACGTTCTATTGGATTATCAGTTAGATGCGATTTCTCTGTAAATTCGATACTCACCTTGATAAGTAGTTAATGGCAAATGGTTCTAGCTCAAACAAAGATCTTGTATCGTTTGAATGAGCTCTAGCTAGACCTGTGATTGCACTTGCTCGTCTTTGATCTTGTGGTGTACGGGGATGATGTGTAGCACGGAATTTTGTTCCTATGGAAGATTTCAGAGTGATGATGTTGCCGGTTCTGGTATGGAGAAATATGTCGTAGGAGTGAAAGTGTCGGTGATAAGCTGGTGCAGTCATTTTGTGCATTGCAAGATGCTTGCGGTTAAATTGTCCAGTGGCTGAGGATTTTCGCCGCCATTGTACCAGAACTTGGGCACTGGTGAGCTGAATTCAACTGGAGCAGAGGACCTTTGTGATTTTGATGATATAGCATGGTTACTTATGGTGTATAAAAGTTGAATGAGGTGCAGATTATGAGTTTTAGGTTTTGGGTCATGGATTGAATTGCAGCATCTTTTGTGTTCTTGAAAGGGGAAAAGATTTACTATATGTCTGGTAGTCTTGATGAACATTGGAGTGAAACTGTCGGTGATCGGACAGGGGTAGAGATCTATTTCTTTTATAAGGTCTTGCATAGTTGTTTTTCACCTGGTCGCTGGCAGAAATAAGGCGAGTAGCTTAAGGGACAAATCAGATGGAAAAGTATGCAAAGAGGAAGGCTTCTTCAATGTGATAGAGTTGCAGAGTCTGATTCATGAGGAGGATAAAGAAGGTATTGATGGAATGGAATCACATGCCCAGCAATGGGAACCACATCGGGATCAACTGTAGCTAATGTGGCCCAGACATTACTTGTAACTCATAATTGACGAGTTCATTGAGTACCTCAAATCTTTAAGACAGACATGTTGATCCGATGTTCCTTTAAAGCAGGAAGAATGGGCAGCATTCCCTTCTTATTCTGGACTTTTCTCGCAAAGCACCAGTGTAGTAGCAATGTAGTGTGCCAAGAAAAATTGTTTACAAGGGCCTGCTTGTTTAGAATTAAAATACAGGCTAAAAACTTTTTATTTTTCCCATCAAAATTTAAAATATTATCTATACGTTAAAGAAAATAAAAACGTCGAGAAGAGAAGTCCGGCAAAATTTGGTCATTATCTGAACGAAAAAGAAATTCATTCTAGGTTAAGTTTTGTACTTAAGACAACAAAACAAGACCAATAATGTCCGTGGTGGAACATTGATGAGATGCAGTTAAACTTTGTACTTCAAGATAAAGTTGCAGACCACCTCTTTCACAGTCGAACACAACAGCTTTGGATAATATGCGTCGCCAGTCTCTCTTAAGGTTGGCAATACCGAATGAGTCAATGCAGCTTGCCTGTTTTCCCTTTGTTATTTAGTTACCCATGCTCTCAAAGCACCCTATTAGTCCATGCTAAAACCCGAAAAGCACACAATTAAGAAAGGCATCGATAATTACAGACATTTCGTTAATTCTTTGTCCTGATGATCCGGATCACCGCATCATTCAAGATGTATCTTAGCATTCTTAACAAAAAAATCGGTAGCCTTGTTCCCCAGGCTGTAGAGATCTACAGCAAAAGACTACTTTATGTTAGAGTCGTGAGCATTCCAGATCCAGGATCTGGCATTTACAGTAGATATATATCGGTTTTACATGTGCTTGGAGAAGATCGACTCGACCACACCCTGAGCTATCGGGTGGTAACAGTCGCGAGCCTCTGCGAAAACCCTTTTCGCGAAAATCTTCTCTTCTTGCCTTCCGTTCCCCTGTACAAGAGCAGTGTAGAGCGGACGGAGGTACTTCATTCTTCCCACTTCTTTTAAAGTTCTCTCCACCTCGCCATGATACTGACTGCACCCAGACGAAATTGCCAATTGGAGAAATGCCACCTTCACTTCGTAATCCTTTGATTCTGATAGCCTGTATCGAGCATCCAAGGCTAAAATCTGCACAATCATACCATAACATTCAACACTCCTGATAGTTTAAGCAAACTGAACACGAGATCATTTCACCTCAAGGCCTAAACCTTTTAGGCTAACTCACCGCATATCATTTCACCTCAAGGCATTTCTTTGAAAAAAACAGAAGATTACACTCTCGACCAGCGGGAGAACAGAAATTTAGGAAACTAAGCTGAGAAATTCCACCAACCGAGGAAAGTGATAAAAATTCCTATTTTGATAGGTACAGTAAATAATAAGGGAGGGGAGGGAAGGATCCGAACCCAGGATTCCTTAGTTTCTTGGTAATGGTAAGGCACCACTAAGCCAAGCCCTTGTCTATATTCTCGTCCCAAAAAGAACAAAAAAGCTATCCAAACGTCTTTCTCAGCTCATTGTTGAAATTAGGACATGAAAGGTAATGAGAATCAAGTAATGTGAGAGAGTTTGAATTTATGCTGTAGATATCTTGGCAGTCAGCATCATTACTCACTTCACTTCTCAACCACATGCTGGTGCTACATCCAAGATTTCATCCTTGTGAGATTTTATGGGACCATTGACAACTATTATAAAAGTTTAAGCTGTTAAATGAAAGCGTTGTTTAATATTTAATTACACTAACACTCATCTTCATGCTTAGTCTGGTTCTTTTTGTCTAGTAAAAAGCGTGGAAATATTTAGTTGGAGAGGAAAACGGGGCTTGAAAATATTTGAACTCAGGACTTCCAACTTTGATACCATGTGAGATTTTGCAGGACCACTGCCAACTGTTCTAATAGTTTAAGCTCTTAGATGAAAATGTGGTTTAATATTTATTTACTCTAACAATCCTCATATCAAAGAAGAAAAAAAATTAATGTAAAAAAAATGAGGAAGTCTTGAGGAATTCTCTACAAAAAGCCATCCTTGAGCCCCAAACAAGCTTATGTAAGTCTTTGGCCAAGTCTAATAGCTGGCTTGGTGCAAGACATACAGATTTCATAACATAGTGCAAAAACAGTTCAGACTTCAGGGGGAAACAAAAGTCAAGCGCAAGCATCATAAGCTGTGTTTCCTATCCAGATACACCACCATGTCTCTACAAATAACTAAGACCTGTTAAATAAACTACATGCTCAATTCCTCCATCATCAGTCAACCAACCTCTACAACGTAGTAATGTAAATCAGATCTTTTTTTATGAAGAAAGAAGAGAACAAGTAATTAAGGCTACACTACCTGCGAAGCTTCCACAGATTTTGGAAGGTTCTCCAGGTAGAGCTCCCATTCCTGCCCTTGCCAGTCAGCAACTTCGTCCTCCGCCGGCATCCTCCAGGCTTTAAACTCATTAGCCAATGTCACAATCTTTGTGTATATATTTGAGATAGGTTCAAAGGCATCTGGAGGAATGCCAGTGCCCTCGGTCCATAGAACCAAGTCAATCTTATTCTCTATTCCGGGAATATTGGTTTTCAGGAATTCTAGGAACATCTCTGTATCGATTGATTTAAACTTGAAGGTAGCAATATACTTCTTCAGGAATTCATCGAACGCAGGTCTTCCAACCTAAGAATTGTTGGACAGAATGTCATGCCCAAAACAAACTATGCAAATGAACCTCATACATTAATGCTAGAGACATGATACCTCGCGTTCAATTCGCCATAGAAACTGGAAACCTTTCTCATAAGGAACTTGAGAATACACATCATCTGGGTCCACTCCTTCCTGCTTTGTTTTGAGCTTAGTGAACTCCATATTGTCGCTAAATCTCTCCATTTCCTCGTTTAAGCCTCTCCAACCAATTCCAATATTCAATGCAGCCCTCTCTTCGCCTTGGACCACCTCCACGATTCTCCTCTCGGCATAAGTTGTAAATCCCTGTATAAAAATTTGGGAAGCGAGAAATAAACCATGAGGCAAAAATCCAAAATCCCATCCATCTCCACAAAGTTCACAGAATGGGCTATCAAAACCTCATGGCAAGGACATTAACTCTATTAGTTCAATGCACAACGGGCTGTGTTTTATACTTCCAAATCGGTTCTAAGGTTAAATACACTTCTTGTTATAGAGTATAACATATCAAAATCCGTCTTCTGATCCGAATATGTATCACATGTTTCATGTATCGTATTCACAAGACCGCAAGATAAAAATAAAAACTTTTAAAGCCATACATCAGAAGATTTCGTTTCCTAAAGAGTGTAAGACATGCACAACTACAAAAAGAAATCCTTACCGACTGAAACAATGAGAAGTCAATTCACAAAACAGCAGGACACGGCATTTACTTGTCAATCAACCCTAAACAATCTAAAACAAGTATATTCGTTGCATTAAGTGCCGGAAAAACAGTTTTGGTGAAGTATATGTACCTCATTTAACCAAAAGTGCTCATTAGTCTTGTTAGTGATCAAGTTCCCCGTCCAGCTATGAGCAAGCTCATGGGCAACGACCTGCGCACCGCTGGCGTCCCCCTTGATCACCGTCGGAGTCAAGAACACCATTCTCGGGTTCTCCATTCCTCCGTAAGGAAAGCTCGGAGGGAGCACCAGCAAATCAAACCTCTCCCACTCATAGTCTCCAAACAACCTCTCCCCTTGCCTTATCATGTCCTCCGTCCCCGCGAACTCCGCCGCCGCCGCGTCCAACACCGCGGGCGCCGCCTCCGAGTACACCCTAGTCCTGGGCCCGACGTCCCTGAACCCCAATTCCCCGACCGCGAACGCGAACAGGTACGGCGGGATCGGCTGCTCCATCACGAACTCCTCCACCACCCTCCCCTCCGCGCACCACAGCGCGTCCCCGCAGGGCAGCCCCGCCCCCTCCCCGGCCACGGGGGGCCGGCGGTCCACGTGGCGGGCGGACATGACCGCGGAGAGCTGGCGCGGGACGTTGATCCGGGCGGAGTAGCGGATCCGCGCGGCGGGGGTGTCCTGGCAGGGGAAGACGGAGCGGGCGTGGATGGACTGGCACTGGGTGAACACGAAAGGGAAGGCCTTGTTGAACGTCTGGGGCGGGCTCAGCCACTGGAGGGCGGAGGAGGCCGGGGTGGTGGAGTACACCACGAGGACGGAGGAGTGGCCGGAGAGGGAGACGACCAGGTTCTGGCCCTTGATGGGGTCCGGGTCGGAGAGGGAGAAGGGGAGCGGGCTGCGGGTCTGGGGGTCGAGGACGGAGAGGAGGGAGAGGGAGCGGGTGTCGAGGGAGAAGGGGCCGGAGTGCGGGGCGGAGAGGGAGAGGAGGGCGGAGGAGTGGATGGTGGAGGAAGGGAAGTCGAAGTAGAGGGAGAGGTGGATGTGGGTGGTCAGGGGGTGGCCGGAGTCGGTGAAGGAGTGGGGGTCGACGGTCGCCATTGGCGGAGGAGGAGGAGGAGGACGGTTGCAGAGGTTAGGGTTTCGGGGCAGGGATGAGGAGAGTGAGGGAGAGGGTTGCGGTTAGCGGAAGCAACAAAGCAAGGATTTAAAAAGCTGGAAATGGATTTCATTGGTAAAGACGAAAAGTAGAGAGAGAGAGAATATATTCATTTCTTGTTAACTTTCGATACATGTTTAATTTGATCATTGGACCGTACGAAAATATTTAATGTTATCCCTTAACTTAACTTCATGGAAGGATAACATCGAAAATTTCCGTATAGTCCAAAGATCAATTTGAACATGTACCAAATATTCGAGGATCACATTTAACGAATTAAAAGTTCATGGACGATATTGCACATTTGGCTAAAATTCAAGAATCATATTGGACAAATTAAAAATTCAAGAATCACGTTACAAATTGGATTAAAATTCGGGGATCATTTGTGTCATTTAGCCTGGGAATAATAAATAGGTGATTAGAGGAATCGGAATGTGGAAAGTGTCGACGCTAATGGATGCCACCCAAAATCGAGGAATCATTATATTCCTCGAATTTCTTAACTCTTATGCTAATTAATAGTTAATTTACTTTAATTTACGGCACCCTCGTTATAAACTATTTTGGGGCGGCACTAGAGACTATGTTTTCCCGAGTTTCGCACTTACTGTTGGATCATATAAAGAATAGATAATATTTGGTTATAAATTTTTTTTTCTAATGCTCACAATATATGACGGTTTGTATAGAGATTATGGCGAAATTGTGCATCATTTTCTACGCGTTAAAGGTTTAAAGTCGTTCCTCGAAAATTTGTAGAAGCGGACTACATAATAAGAAGATACATAAGTTAATCCCGATCAATTTGAGTCTAGTTTCCAAGAACCGTGGGATTAAGTGGGCCTTTTTAGATGCAAAGGGTTTGAACATTTATACGAATACGGCTTACATGAATCGAGTGTACTCGACAATACTTTCAAAATACACCCGCTATTAAATATTAACATGATCCGGCAATCGCCATTAAACATGCACCACGCTAAATGTAAAATCTAACTATAATAGGATACAGCGCGCTTAACATGTATATAAAGATGAGTTAAGCAGATTTTTATTGCGAGCCAATTAATTAGTTGGTTAAGAAAAACTAGAAAAAGAGTGCGTGGGAAGAAATCAAGTGGAAGGATAAATAGTTGAATAAGATAACATGTGAAGGTTTTGATTTAGTTTTTTAATATAAATTTAATTACTGTAAAAGTAAAAATGAGTAATTAATGAAATACTTAACAATTATTTTCTTTTGTCAGAAAAGGAAGCCATTTCATTCATGTTAAACAGTTGATAAGTACACAAAAAAAGCTTCTGAGCATAACAAATCTCAAAGGGCCTGTGGTGGATTGAAAACCCAGTTGAGTGAGAGGATATTATGGACTTGAGCTTTAACGATCCAGTCCGCAACCTTGTTCTGGGCCCGTGCACAGTGGGCCAATTATTTTGAATTGAAGTATCTTTTGGTCAATTTTTTTTTTTTGAATATAGGTATGAAAAGAAAGAGATTTGTCGATTACTTGCCAATAATCTTGATAATCGTAAATTTGAATTTCATCCCACCTATAGTCACGTGTGGTCACGGTGCATTTTAAATATATGCATGGGTCTCTCGAGATTGGTTTTTTAGATAAGAGTTTCGAGTTGAAGCAGTCATTGAATTTTCTTAATTTACGGTATGGATTGAATGCTGCTTGTTGTTTAAATTCATTAACCAAGTCAATGTGATTAGCAAATACATGTTGCATGATCCTCGCCTCTATCACAATCGGAAACCAAACCTGCTTCTAACATCTCTTCTTCTGAATTTCAGAGGAGAAATTAGTGATAAGTCAAAACTTTTTTCTCAAGTTCAGAACGAAATTGATATCGATGCTTTAACAAATAGGGAATCAGATGAATAAGTACGGAGCCTCCGGACTTCCTGAAGCTGTGAAAAGATGAGATAAACAATGATCACAATTTCCATGAAACCGCATCGATGCAGATAGCTTGCTTCAAAATTCGAACGACTCCAAAGAAGGAAAGCATATTGATGAGGCATTGCCAGATTGGTTCGAAGATCTGGGGTCATGGAAAACGAAATCGAAGAATATCGATATCACGAGATCATACATTCGAATCGATACGGACGCGCTCTCGAAGAGACCGACTTTCTAACTTTTGGCTCGCCAGAACAACTCGTTGCACGTCCCCACATTATCAGATCCTCTAAACTTGACTCCATCAGGCACGTCAACTTGAAGTCCTTGCCGCTAGCTGAACCGCCGAAGGACTCGATGAATGAGAAGAGAACATCAGAATTTGAACCTTGTCTTTTTAAGAATTAACGAATGTTGTCATGAGCATTCATGCGGAGGCGTTGAATCTTCAACACCTCATGATCTAACGTGACTTCACACGATCATCAATGCTAAGCATATGCTCGGGCACATCTAGTTGAAACCGATGCCGCAACTGTCGCAACGTCTCTTGAACAACGGATCTGGTCAACTCTCCATCATCAAACCTGTCAAACAACACAAGAAAAACGGATATTTAAGAGTGTACAACGACGACTCTATTTTGGTTGTCGTGCGAAGATTTCGTGAAAGACGGTAAACGAGGCCTGCGTGGACGTGAGTTTGTACCTTCCATCAACGACATGGAATCCTTTAAATTTGCCAAGATGTTGGAGCGCTTGCTTGGCTTCCGCAATGTCTTTCCCACGCTCATGAATCGCACGGAAATTGAAGGCGCGACCGGAACGCACATCTTTGGGTTCCACATGGTAGAAAATGGGTATGACCAAGTGTCCATTGGTTTCTCTGCACTTCATCATTTTCGTGACCTCGCGAAGGCACCACTTGCTGGAAGCGTAACCTTGTGAGAGCACCGTAAAGCAAATTGTGGACCGTGAGATCGCGCTGAGAAGCTGTGAGCCAAACTCCTCACCAATGGGAAGGTCGGTGTCGTCTTTGAAAACAGAAACTCCGGCATTCATGAGGCCATTGTAGAGGTAATAGGCAATGCCGTGGCGAGTATCGGCGCCTCTAAAGTTCAAGAATACGTTGAACCTAGCAATCTGGGGGACTTTCTGTAAATCTGGCCGTAAGCATCTCTGTACAGTTTGGACAACCGTCTTCACTAGTTCTTCTTCGCGCCTATCAAACACCACGATCCGTGAAAAAGGATGGCCCAATCATGGTATAGGATTAGGATAAAATGACATGAAAGCAAGACCGGAGAAGGAATGGATGGAGACTTTGGTTTATTTGAAAAAAAATAGAGGAATCAACCAACACTTTATTTGGCATAGGTAATTAGAAGGGAAACGAAAATTCATATGATTATAAGAAAAAACGAAGAGAGCAATATAGGACCAACCTCTACCAAGTATGATGTAAAAGAAAAGAAAAAAAGAAGAAAATAATCGATGGAGATGAGGTTGGTACCCGTCGGTGACCTTCCATCCATGTAACATGCTCACGTCGTCGAGTGCTCTCTGTACTCCCTCGATGTCAGAACGGCGGACCTTCTCAAAACTTCTGGTCGAGTATCGCACGTCAGAGGGCTCCACTCGGTCGAAAATGGGCAACACCATCTGTCCCGCGCTTCTCTTGCCCTCCATCATCTGGACGAGCCCGCGGAGGCACCGGTCGCTGGACGGGTAATCCTGGGAGAGGATCGGGATGCAGATCTTGGACTGCCGGACGGCCACGTCGGGTAGCGGCGATGACGAGCCGACCGCCCGGCTGTTGTCGGGTTCGCACGAGGAGACTCCGGCGGCGGCGAGGCCGGCATGGAGGCGACCGGGGAAGGAGTCACGAGCGGTGTCGGAGCCTCCTGGAAAGCTCAGGAACACATCGTAGTGCGTCGAGCGGCATGCGACCGGACCCGCACGGTGAACACATAAAGCCAGAGCGCCGTCCTCCATCGATTTCTTCTTTTTTTGCTCTGATCGATTGTGCCCCCCTCCCTCCCTCCTCTTTCTACTCCGCGCCAACCAAATTGCCTGGTGCCTTCTCGGCTGCTGTAGTTGCACGCGGAGGGGAAAGGACGCGGTGATTTCTCGGCGTCGTTGCCTTCATTTCCTCTCCGCGTCTGCGCGGGGTTGACTCATTACTTTCCAGTCAAGAAAGTGAACCAGGCAGACGCTGAAAGTCATGGCCACGGGCCGGTTTTGGCCCGGAATCGGCCCGGTCAAATCCGGGCCCGGCCCGTTGACCGGGCCCGTAGGTCACGGGCCGGTTCCGGTTCCAACAATTTTGGAACCGAGTTAAAAATAGCGTCACCCTTAAAAATATCCGAGTTAAAAATATTTATAAAGTAAGTAATTAAGCATAATTGGGAAAGAAAAAATATGATGGAGTTACATAGATTATTTTCCTACGATTTTTTTTTTAATGTTTTCACCCTTTAGAATCCTATACAAACGAATTACAAAATAAATAAATAAAAATGATCGGTTGCACCCGATAAGTGTGAGGCTGATTTCCACAAACCGTGGGATTAAGAGGGCCTTTAGATGCAAAGGATTTGACCAAATATGCGAATAGGGCTTAATCGAACCAAGTGCTGCCCTTTCGAAACATATCCACTGTCCATAGGATCGTAGGCAATCACCGTTAAACATGGCACCAAACTAATTACAAAATCTAGCCATGATAAGATATGGTGCACTTAATTTGTCTATTCAGATGGGTTAAGTAGGCTTTCGTTGCGAGCCAATTAATTAGTTGGTTAAGAAAAAATTAGAAAAAGAGTACGCGCGTCGCATGTGAAGATAAATAGTGGACAAACAAATTATTGAACCATCTTTACATATTTACCTTTTTAATATAATTTTAATTACTGTAAAAGTAAAGATGAGTAATTATCGTAAATCACAATTCTGTCCATCCATAGCAATGTATGGTCATATTGTATTTTAAATATATCTGCAAGAAGACTGCGGTCAATAGGAAACAAAATGCAAGAATATCAATATTAGGAGATCAACTTATCACACACTAAATTGATTAGCAAGAACTTATATCCTACTGGCTGTTTTCGGTCTTCATACATTCGAATCAATACGAGCACCCTCTCTAAGAGACCAACTCTCCAACTTGTGGCTCGACAAAACTACTCGAAACACCCGCCGCAGTTAACAGATCCTCTAAACTTGACCCCATCAGGCGACGTCACTTGAAGGATTTTCCCACTAACTGTGCCGCTGCAGGACTCATCGAATGAGAACATCCGGATTTGTATCTTCTCTTAGGATTCCTATTTTCACTGTCCTTCCACCATTAATTACTGCTAAGATAAGCATTCATGTGTCGGCGTTGAATCTTCAACATCTCATAATCTAATCTGCTTCCCATGATCATCAATTCTGACCAAGTGCTCGGGTACATCGAGTTGAAAGTGATGCCGCAACTGTCTCAGAACACCTTGAACAACTTCTTTGATCAGTTCTCCATCGGACCTGTCAAACGACATAAGAAATAAGGATATTCAAGGATGTACATCGACGACTCTATTTCGGTTGTCGCACGGAGATCTTGTGAAAGAAATTAGACGAGGCATACGTTGACGTGAGTTTGTACCCTTTATAATGATGGTGTAATCCGTTAAGGTTGCAGACATCTTCGAGCACTCTCAGACCTTCCATAATGGCATCCCCGCCACGAAGACCCTTCTCACGTGAATAGTAGACATTCCTGAAACTCCCCAAATTCCCCTTTTGGCGTCGCACGTCGGAGGGATCCACTCTGTAGTAAATGGGCAAGACTACGTGACCCATGCTTTCCTGGCATTCCATCATTTTTCGTGAGTTCGTGAAGGCACCATTTGCTGGAAGCATAATTTTGGGAGAGGACCGTAATATAGATTGTAGACCATGTGATCGCGCTGAGAAGCTGTGAGCGGAACTCCTCACCGATGGGAAGGTCGATGTCGTCTTTGAAAACAGAAACTCCGGCATCCACGAGGTTGGTATAGAGGTGATAGGTGAAACCCTCGCGCGTATCGGCGCCTCTAAAGTTCAAGAATACATTGTACCGGGCAATCCGAGGACCCTTAGGTATATTTGGCTGTAAGCATCTAATAACAGTTTGGACCACTATCTTCACTAGTTCTTCTTCGGGCCTATCAAACACCTCAATCCATGGAAAAGGATGGCAAATTAGGCCATGAGATCAGGATGGAATAATATGAAAGGAGGAGAAATTAGTGAAACAACCACCGAAGAAAAGAATGGATGGACGCTTTCGATGGACCCAAGCCCGACTGCTGGAGACCTGGTCCTAAACATCGGGACTCGAGAACTAACGTTGGGATTTCCGTGCCTAAGCGTAGAGTTTCAGGTCCAAGCATCGATGCCTAGTCATATTTTGAAAAACGTTTTTCTGTTATTTCAAAAAGGAAATCATTTTCCTAAATTTAAGTTTTGGTAGGAAAATTTTTTTCCATTTGACTCATTTTCCCAAATGAATCAAACACCAAAAAATGAGAAATTTTTTTTTTTTGAAAATATTTTCCGCGAGAGAAACGGACTCTTAATTTTAAGTTGGAGAGAGAAAAATCAATATATGCTTTCAACTTCATTCTTTATACCGCCAACCAAATAAAGCAACTCAACCATTATTGAGGAAAGAAGTAGACAAGATTTGTGTGGACATGAGGTTGGTACCTGTCAGTGACCTTCCTCCATCCATGTAATAAGCTCACGTCTTTAAGTGCTCTCAGCTCTTCATTGATGTCCTCTGCGCCTAGCGAATGGAAGGACTTTCCAAAACTCCCTCTCAGGTTTCACACGTCCGAGGACTTCACTCCGTAGAAAATAGGAAAGACCTTCTGTCTTGCACTTTTCTTACCCTCCATCATCTGGACGAGCCCGCGGAGGCACCGTTCGCTGGACGGGTAGTCCTCGGAGAGGATCGGGATGCAGATCTTGGACCGCCGGGCGTCCTCGTCGGGAAGCCGCGATGATGAGCCGATCGCCAGCCTTTCGTCAGGTCCGCATACGGAGACTCCGGCAGCAGTGAGGCCGGCATGGAGGTGACCGCTGAAGGAATCACGAGCGGCATCGGAGCCACTTGTAAAGCTCAAAAACACGTCGTAATGCGTCGAGCTGCTTCCAACAGGACCAGCACGAGAAACACGTAAAGCCAGAGCATCGTCCATTGGTTTCTTCTTTACTCTGATCGATTTTGCCCCCTCTCTTCTCTCTCCATTGCTTACAACGGGACCGGCCACTTTTGACCTCGAGACCTCTGCCTTGATAATACGTTTCAATCATAAAACTATTCATTTCGTCCATTTATCGGAAAAAATTGTCCAAAAAGCCATAAACTTATTACATTTTGCCAATTCAGTCATAAACTTTTTAATTTTATCAATTTAATCTTAAACCTTTCAGTTATTACCAATTTAGCTCATTCGATCAATTTTGGCTGGTCGGAGCTGACGTGAATGCTAATCAATGCTGGCCACCCGATCAATACTGGCGTGGTAATTTTTATTAATATCTTAATATTTTTTGAATTTTTTTATTATTTTTTCTTTTTATGGCCTTCTTTCCTTTGGCTGGCAAGGTCGTCCTTGCCCCCACCAACCATTGGCGAGGGCAAGCCTCACAGGTCCCTAGGTGGACGAGGGGATGATGCGAGGGAGACAGGTCGACCTCACCGCCGCTAGGTTCTCCCTCACCCAAACATGGCAAGGCTGACATCGTCGTCGCTAGGTCTCCCTTGCCCAACGACGGTGAGGTCGGCCCTGCCTTGGCTGGGTGAGGGAGAACCCACTGGCGGCAAGGTTGGCCTCACCCAGCCATGGCGAGGCCAGGGGCGGGCGAGGCTTGCCCTCGCTAGTGGTTGGCAGGGGTGAACTTCGCCAAAGGCCGGCAAGGTCAGGAGGAAGGCCAAAAAAATTCGAAAAAAATTATTAAAATATTAATAAAAATTGCCACATCATTGTTGGTCGGATAGCCGGTGCTGGTTGGCGTCCAAGTTAGCTCCGGCCAGTCAAAATTGACCAAATAGACTGAATTGGCAAAAATTCAAAAGGTTTAAAGTTGAATTGGCAAAAATATAATAGGTTTAAAATTTTTTGAATAATTTTTCCGCAATTTATCTAATACCTTGTCTCACAAGTTAGTGTCGCAATCACTATTTAAGGTTAGGTTGCCCAATTGCCCCAATCAGTCTACCATTTTGACTAGAAACTTGCGGACCTGATATAGCTGGAAGAGGATGACATAGACTAGAAAAGGAGTGAATTGAACTTATTGTCTCTGTAGACTGCCGTGGACGACGTATCCAAAGAAACCGCGTCAGATTTTAACTAGATCATTTAACAAAAATTGGCAAAAATTCAAAAGGTTTAAAGTTGAATTGGCAAAAATATAAAAGATTTAAATTTTTTTTAATAATTTTTCCGCAATATATCTAATACCTTGTCTCACAAGTTAGTGTTGCAATCACTATTTAAGGTTAGGTTGCCCAATTGCCCCAATCAGTCTACCAGTTTGGCTAGAAACTTGCGGACCTGATATAGCCGGAAGAGTATGGCATAGACTAGGAAAGGAGTGAATTGAACTTATTGTCTCTGTAGACTGCCGTGGACGACGTATCCAAAGAAACCGCGTCAGATTTTAACCAGATCATTTAACAAAGAACAACCAAAGGCAACGCGCATCACTTGTAAATGGATAAAAGTTCAGTGTATTCTGTTTCTGTGTGGACGACCCAAAGTGCAATTCACTTCAGAATAAAATGGCCATGCAGCATGCAGCATTGAAAGTTAACCCTTTACTTCAAGATAGTAGTTAATAGTTACAATACTAAGCCAGGGATCGCTTTACAATTGCGTGTGTTTTTCCAGTTTATGCTTCGAGGAAAATCCCCTAGCTGAACCGCTAAAGGACTCATCGCATGACAAGTTAGGCGTTGAATCTTCAGCATCTCATAACCAGATCTACCCCCCACAAATCAGCAATTCCAACCAAGTGCGCGGATACATCAAGTTGAAAGTGATGCCGCAACTCTCTCAAAACAGCTCGAACAACTGCTCTGATCAGTTCTCCATGAGAACTAGAACCGTCAAACAACAGAAGAAATAAAGGATATTTAAGGATGCACGACGACGACTCTACTTTGGTTGTCGTGCGAAGATCTTGCGAAAGAAGTTAAACAAGGCATATGTTGACGTGAGTCGGTACCTGAGTTTGACAACTTCTCATCCTCCCAATTTGGAGACATCTTTGAGCGCTCGCAGGCCTTCCCTAGTGGCACCCATGAGACAGAGACGCTTCTTACGTGAATGGAAAACATCCCCGAAATTCCCTTTTGGGTCTCGCAAATCGGAGTCCACTGCGTAGAAAATGGGCAAGACTACGTGTCCCCAATGCTGTCCCCCCTTTTTTTTTGTCCCCCATGCTGCCCTTGCACTCCACTTTTGCGAGCTTGCGAAGACACCACTTGCTAGAAGCATAAGTTGAAAAGAGGATCGTAATGTAGATTGTAGACTGTGTGATCAAACTCGTCTCCAATGGAAGGTCGGTGTTGTCTTTGAAAACAGAAACTCCGGCAGCCACGAGGCCATCGTAGAGGTAATTGGTAATGCCCCGGCGAGTATCGGCACCTCTAAAGTTCAAGAATACATTATATCTGAGAAAGTTCCTGTAAATTTGACTGTAAGCATCTCAAATAGTTCGGACAACTGTCTTCACTAGTTCTTCTTCGCGCCTGTCAGACACCACAATCCTTGAAAAGGACGGAAAATTAGGGTATGGATGGAATGACTAGAAAGGAAGAGAAATCGATGAACCAATCACCGGAGAAAAGACCTAGCAATGCGTCTCAAACATCGTTGAGGAAAGAAAGTAGATTAGATTTGGGTGGAGATGAGAGGGGTGTGCAACCGGATCGGGTTTACCCGGAAACCAGACCAACCCACCCGAAAAACAGGTTCGGAAACCGGTTCTAATAAGAACCGGTCCGGGTACCACCGGTTCCATTTTTTGGGAACCGGTTAGAACCGGTCTGGTTTCCAGTTCCAAGTAAAAACCAACCCAAACCTGTTTTAAAACCGGTTTTGAGATAATGTACAAAAAAGTAAAAAGCCTATACCACGTTACCCTATTTCACCGGTTTTAAAACCGATTTCCGGTTTAATATTCGAATATGTTTCACAACTATGAGTGAAACAACACGGCCCTTAAAGTCATCTAAATATTGTGTGATTCAGATGAGATATATAGACATTTTTCTAGTAAGAGCATATGCCTTACCGCTAAGTCTCTTGATTTTTCTTTCAAGATATTTCATTCGGAAACAGAAGTGAGGAGTTATCTCATCATGGCGCAAAATAAAGAGCTAAACATGTTGAATAAATTCTCTGGAAATGTGACTCTTAAAGATTTATGCGATTGGACTATGTCTTGCCACATAGTGCTTTTGGATTGTTGATTTTGATGGATTGTAATTTCAATTGCTCATTTTGGGGATTGTTACTTTTGGCGGATAGTGATTTTTATTATTCATCTTTTATTTTAAATTGTTTCATTGCTACCTATATTATTTTGCTAGAAAAAATGAAACTAAAAAAAGGAACAAAAAAAAAATAGGTTCTCAGGTAGACCCTGAAACCGGACAGGAAAAACAGGGTTGGTTCCAAAACAGGGTCTAGGAAAAACAGGGTTGGTTTCAGGTTCCAAAAATTGAGAACCGGTTATAACAGGGTTGGTTTCAGGTTCTAGGTCCGGACCCAACCCACTTTGGAACCGATCACCCCTAGAGATGAGGTTGGTGTTTACCCAGTCCACTGCTAGCTGTTCCAGCTCGCATTAGAATGAAATAGTATCTCTAATTTGCACAAGAATCGGAGCACAATCAAAATATACGTGATAAGCAATTCAACATTGATTTAAACGTTCTCTCCAGTTCGCACTAGAATCAAAGCACAATCATAATTTCCATCTAAGTGTATGTGTGTGTATATAAGTCATCACCGATTGTAAAACACACAGATCAGAAATCGAATTTTTTGCATCCTTATTTCTATCTTGGTATTAGAGCAGAAAAAGGCAAAAGCCCAACGATCCAAATATGAGAAACTCAAATTCCTCTTCTTCCGAACAAACTAAGATCAACAACACTAGCCTCCCGCTACAAAAATCACCGCACCAAAATCATGGTAAAAGTACAGATAAGTAATTTATGAAATACACGAAAGGGGAAATGCTTGCATAACCGTACCGATAGCTAGGAAAATGACGGTCAACCCTCAGCCTCACATTTTCCAAGACAGAGAAACTTGCGTTTTGCTTGGAAATTTCCAAGCGCTTGTATTGGAGAAAGGAAACTTTTGTGGCTGGAGTTTGATCTTCATACCGTCAAGCGGTCCTGCTAGCAGCTCTCTACATGAAAGATATTTTGAATTTAAATCTAGAAAGGAAGAGATTCGTTGGTTACTTGTCAATTATCTCGATTGTTATGAATTACAACTTTGTTCGTCTATGATCCTGTATTGTCATAGAATACTTTAAATATATGCATGCGCTTTCATGAACCTTTTTTATCATATAAGTTTAAGGTTAAGATGGTCATTGGATTTGCTTAATTTATAGCATGGATCCAGTGCCGCTAGTAATTAAATCCATTCATTAATCTTGTCAATGGAATTAGCAAATACATGTTGCATATTCCTCGCCTTTATCAAGATTTCGGGGGGGAAAATCTTGGAAGCTTAAGGAAAGCATGATAAGGAGGCATTGCTAGATTGGTGTGAAGAAAACTACTTTAGTTCTGTGATGTTTCCAAAGAACGCGAACTGATTATTGTAGAGTTAATCTCTGAAAGAAGATCCACAGTCATAATAAAATAAAAAAAACAAGAATATCAAAATCACGACATGAACTTAGCATACACAAAATTGATTAGCCAGAAGTTATAAACTACTGGCTATTACCCGTCTCCATACATTCGAATCGGTACGAGCACACTGTCCTAGAGACCAGCTCTCCAACTTTTGGCTCGACAAAACAACTCAAAACCACACCCCACATTTACAGATCCTCCAAACTTGACTCCATCAGGCGATGTCACTCGAAGATTATGCCACTAGCTAGCCCGCTAGTGGACAAGAATCGTCAACATCTAATGAGAATTCACGCGTGGACGTCAAATCTTCAAACATCTCATGATCCTAGCCGAGTTCTCGGGTACGTCTGGATGAAAGTGATGCCGCAACTCTCTCAAAAAAATAAAAAAGGAAAAGAACAAAGTTCACACGTAGGGGAAAATTGGAAATTACGTGGTGATTTCCATCTACTATTTCAATCAGTCTGTATCACTTCGATAATCAAACTTACAATTTTTTTCCCCTGTTCTGTTAGGTTAATCGATTTTTGTCCATTAGCGGTGGAGGGAAAAATGTGAATACTTAGGTTCCGTTTATTTCGCGAAAAATAAATAATTTTAAAAATATTCTTTTAAAAATGATCATTTGTATCGCTTACAAAAATAAATAAATAAATAATATTTTCATCGTTCATCAAAATATTTAAATATAAATTGTTGTTGATAATGAAAATATTTTCAATTGACTAGTTATTTTGGACAATACAAAAATTATTTATTTTTCACGAATCAAACGGAACATTAAATATTGATGCCGGTGACTAGTCAAGTAAAAGAACAATAAAACACAAAAATCATCCATTTCTATATATATATATATATATATATATATATATATATATATTTTTTTTTTCTATGGGTCATCCATTTCTATTATTGGATTATTATAAGTCCACCCTTCTTATCTTTTTTTTTTTTTATCTCACACCCTTCTTATCTTGATTGAGGTGACAAAAGCCTTCTTGTTTTTTGTATTTCTAATTTTGGCCAATAACCAAGTCTCTTCAACTTCCTAAGAAATTGATTGGTATTTAGTTAAGGCCTTAACTACATTATCTAGTTCCAACCATCCCCATCTCCTCTTTTTTTTCCTCTGGTTTGCATCATTCTTAAGGTTTTAAATCGTTGGATCGCTAGTACTAAATTTCAATCGTTGATTCTCAACTATTTCGGCAAACAAATTGGCGTTTCTTTTTCCATCTTACCTCGTCCTTTTTTGTTTATCATATCTCTTTACCGTATTCGTCTCTCATCATTCTTGCTCTGTTTCGCTCTTTCTTCTCTCGGCACCACCTTCCTTCCACTGATCATTGTTTTCTCCTATCGTTTTCTCGCTGTTCCTTTCTTGGTGCTGCTGTTGCTCCTTGTTATTGCATGGGATGTCTTCAAGTACGTAGTTGTTCCCATCAAGGGTCAATTCGGATGCGTGATGTCCTCCAAGAGCTACGCCTAGGATCATCAGAAGGAAGTTGGAAAGCTGGCGTATGACGCCGAAATGGTACACAATGCCGCGGAAGTGGCCAGAGATGATCATCGGAGTGTCTACAGTCAGGTCACGGAATGGCAGCAAAGTTCTACCAGAACACAACATCTGGCTTTCTACTCCTCTCCTTGGTTGCCTTGGCCCGGTAGGAGCTCACCATTTGCCAATTCAATTCGGCAGTCACATTTGTAATTCCTTCTTTAAGATATTCATATGGACATTAGACTCGGCTTGATTTGATCACCCATCAACTATAATATCATTTGTTGGAACGCACGGTAGAAACTCAATATCATCGTTTGAGAATGATTATAAGAGGTAGCCCAAAGCCAATCAATATATTCATTTGAAGTACCTTTCATTGAAAACTTTAAGCCAATGAGATATGGCCAAACTTGGATATATTAATTGCTCCAACTTATAATGCATTTCCAACAACCTTATTTTATTTTTTTTGCTTATCCCAATCACACGTGCATCTCAGTGAAAACTAATGTGGTAAATTAAAAGTGAAGGTAATTACTATGAATTATTAAAGCACAAGGACACGAAAAAGTAGCACATCAGTTGTCTAATAGTTAAAAAAGAGCTATGCAGTTTCTTTAGATGTAGCAATTATTTTAATACAACTTATACAGAAAGCCTATTAATCATTCGATTTGATGTATTATGTGAATGAGTCATTTCATCCGATTTAATTAATTTACTTGTGATATTACTATTACACCGAACTATAGTTGATAGGGCAAAATAGCATTCTCTTTCAACATATTGCTACGGAAATCTAGAATAGATAAAATGATTAACAAGTATCGGTATATGAAATTGTTTTACGAGGAAAGAATGAAGTTTAAAGGGAGAGTAATGGTGAGATGACATGGGACACCTCTTGGCAATGCGTCCTCTTTTTCTTTTTTTCTTTTTGACAATACGGGGGCATGACGTGGAGATCGGGCTATCTAGGAGCCCATGGAATATCCTTAATGCCTCGCGAACCAGTTAAGTTCAGAGTTTTGACTTTTACCTGTGCACATCTCTTTCTCTATTTATTTTTCAGTGATAACTTATGGTTAATGCAATTTAAAAATGCTTTTTTGATAATCAAAAGAACAGATATGGTCATATTCGAACCTCCACTTGTACACAAAGTTGTTTTTTTTTTTCCCTACAATCCAATAACATTTTTAAGGGATGATTACACAAATGGTCCTTGAACTTTATCCCAATATGCAATGTGATTCCTGAACTTTTAATTTGTTCAATGTGGTCCTTAAACTTTTGGTAAATATTCAATCTAATCCCTGAAATATTATATCCTTGAATTCAATTCTTATCTCCGAATTAACTGGTTTATGGACTAAATTGAATATGTAACACAAGTTCAAGGATCATATTGAACAAATTAAAAGTCCAAGGACCACATTACATATTGAGACAACGTTTATGGACTATTTGTGTCATTTTCCCCATTTTTAATGGTGTTAATACTAATTAAGCATCATGAGGCCAAAGTAACTAAGAAACTTAAATTTCACAACTAAGTTAAGACAAAGTGCACAGTTGAAGAACAATTATTAGATTTAGTGGAGCATGGCTAATAGCTACATAAATATTAGTGATAGTTATTCAGTTTGTTTCAATTTTTTTCTTAATCGCTATAAAAATTAACAGGGTATGCTGATAAGGACGTATAAAATCAAGATAAGGTAAAAAGTATCAAAAGGACTTCAAAAACTTGTTTAAGAATAATGTTGTAGGTTTAGAAAAATTAGTGATCTGATTTGTTTGCATGGTTAAGCCCGCTATACAAAATAAGGCTTAGGATCGCATCTTATCTGGTCATGAGGTTATCAAACTATTTTATGGACTCGGGATTGGCCTGTCTAAGGTGTGGTCTCTCGTCATAGAAAAACATTATTTTTTCTAGCATGTTCAAATGTATATCTTATCCCTCTTTCTGTAAATTATAAAAGACACGGGCATATCACGTATTTGTCTAAAAAAAGAAACAAAAGTTCTAAATATAGGGAGAAAGAGAGAAAATATTTGAAGATGCGAGTTAGTTTAAGATAAAAATTCAAAGAGTTGTAAGATGAAAAATTTATAACTATTTTTTGAAAGTAAGGTATTTACAAAATTAATTGGCAATTATCTCAAAGAAATAAAGACACAGATGGTCCATAAGCTTTCATCCAATGTGCAATATGGTCCATGAATTTTTTATTTGTTCAATGTGGTCCCTGAACTTTATCTCAATGTACAATGTAGTTTCCGAACTTTTAATATGTTTAATGTGGTCCGTAGACTTTCGATGCATGTTCAATATAATTCTTGAACTATATGAGAATTTTCAATATTGTCCTTCCATTAATTCAGATTCAAGTACAATTATAAAACATTTTCATATAATTCATAGACTAAATTAACAGATGTATCGAAAGTTTAATAACCACATTGAACAAATTAAAAGTTCAGTGACTATATTACACATTCAGCTACAATTCAAAGACTGCATTGAATAAATTAAAAATTCAAAAATCATATTGCATATGGGGCCCAAATTCAATGACCATTTATGGCATTTTCCCTATCTTAAAATATTCAAATTACAAATTTAAACAACACAACGCAGGTACAATGGATGCAAACATGGCCATGTAGAACACAAAATGAAACCAAAAGTGATGCGCGTATGCTAATCATGTCCCTCAAACTGGTAATTTCAGTCTTGGCGATACTTTTGGTGCTCTGCACATAATTTAGGATTAATACCATGAAAAATCCCAAGCTGGTATACCCGCGACAAATTTACTCCAAACTAATTTTTTGATCACCAAAAACCCTAAACGGGTATACTTGCGACAAATTTACCCTTTATTAGTTTCCGTTAAATTTTACCGTCAAATTAATAAGTTGGATGATACATGGCAGTTGACGAGTATACCGGTTTGGGATTTTACCCTTTGTCTGTCATAAATGCGTGAGTTTGTAGTTTTTCTTGGTATTAATCCAATTTGATGAAAATTAACGGAAGATAAATTTATTACGAGTGTATCAATTTGAGGTTTTTTTGTAATCAAAAAAATTAGTTTGAGGTCACAGGTATACCGGTTTGAGATTTTTGGTGATAAAAGAATTAGTTTGTGGTAAATTTATCATATATGTACCAATTTGGGGTTTTTCGTAATATTAATCCTATAATTTATCACTTAATAATAAAATAAAAATGAAATAAAAAAGGTAAGGAAACACCACACATGCTTTTTTTTTTTTTTGGTAAGGAAACACGACACATGCTTTAATGGCCGGAGAAGTGAAGAAAGAAGACTAACTCACGAAACGTCGAGAAACATCGCGCTATTGGGCTGGCGGTGGCGCTCCCAATGAAATGAGAAGGAGACCGTGAGGGAGAGATCAAAGTGGTGTACCAAATCTAGGAAGCGGATTGCATCCTTAAAATCGCGAGGGAAGACAAACTAACTGGGGTACACGAAAATTTACCCATTTTTCCTTATGAAATAAGGCGAGGCATGAAACAAAATCACTATGAAGAAGTTCTGAGAATTACGAAGGAAATTTCGAGCTTACGTTACGTTACCGGACTCCTGAATTATAAAATAAAGATTACAATTTTTTTTTATTAGACCATGTTATTACAATATACCTTAGCATGGGCATCTCATGAATTTTAATAAAAGTTTGATATTGAAATCGCGAATAGACGTAACCCTTTTTTTGTTTGGCATATGTTTTTTTTTTTGGGGGGTCTTGGCATTTTAGGCGGCATTTATCATCTGGGTAGATTTTGTACTGCTTATATTTGAATTTTGGAAATTCGCGCAATTGAAAAAAATTATTGACGATAACAATGAACATTAGTTTTGTTCCTCCACGGTGAGAACCAATTGAAATGGCGAAACGCAAGAAAAACAAAGTCCTTACGTTATCGGTTTCTAATTCCTAAGAGTTGATTTACCCGGACCATGTTCGCTTGTAACTAGCGCCACTAGTGAGGTGACAACCTTAATCTCAGACTGACCGACCTCAGCCACGATCGGCCACGGTTAATATCCACGGCCTCATATGCGAGCTGACGTTGCGATCATATTGTTAACCATCCATGCATGTATTTTCCTTGCACATTAGCTTATGAAGTGGAAAGCTGATTCGCCAAGACCCTGTTCACTCGTAACTGGCATTACGAGTGAGGTCACCGACCTCAATCTCAGACTAAGTCACCTCAGCCGCAATTGGTCACGGCTAAGCTCCACAACCTTAGATGCGAGCCGACGCCGTGATCTTATCGGTAAGCACGGTCCATGCAGGTATTTTCCCCGCACGTGAGCCGATGAAGCGGAGAATTGGTTCACCCGGGCCCTATTCACTCGTCGTGGGTGCTACAAGTGAGGTCACCAACCTCAATCTCAGACCGAGCCACCTCAGCCACAATCGATCACGGCTAAGATCCATATATCGCGATCTTTTATCGGTAAGCACGGTCCATATATGCATTTTCCCGGCACTTAGAACAGAATATGGTGGGGGAATCGCACCCTGGTCGCTCGTGACCGGCGCCGCAGGCAAGGCCACCAATCTGAATCTCGGATCGGGCCACCTCGGCCACAAATCGATCACGTCTAAGATTCGTGGCCTCAAACTTTAACCGAACCGAACCGAACCGAGGCCGCAACCGGAGCGGCTCAGCCCGGTCCGTGCAAGCACCATCTTCGACCGGACGAAGTCGGACGACGCAGATGCGAGCACATCTTCAGGTGGAGCCCACCCCCAACAATAAAAATGAAACTTAGCGGCATCGCCATCATTAGTACCTCCACCCATTCACCCTCCTCTCGCCATCAGGACAGCGCTTCTCTCTCTCTCTCTCTCTCTGTGAAATCGGGCGGGGCGCAGGAAAGAGAGAGCTCTCACGAGCGGACGAGCGAAGCATCAGTAGTAGTGGTGGCCCAGTGATCACGGAGCAGAGCTCGAGAGGGGAGGGAGGGGGGAGGGGAGAGATGGACGACTACACGAGGGAGATGATGGACCTCAAAACCCTAGTCACTCGCACCCTCGAGAAGAAGGGCGTCCTCGCGAAGATCCGGGTAAAGTTTGCCGCCCTCTCCTTCCCCGGCGTCCTCGCTTCTCTAGTCTCCCTCGAGAATTCGGGCGGTGCGATTGGGGAAATGCGGGGGGGTGGGTGGGAATTCGAGCTGCTTTGTTCTTGATGGCTCGGTGGAGGCGCGGGGCGATGTTGCTTTGGATCTGGGTGTTTATCCGTATTTCGAACTGCTTTACCTAGCCCCTCCCCCCCCACCCAAAAAAAAAAATTTTTTTTTTTGGACGGCTTTTCTCTTTTGGGTTTCGATCGGTTCGCGCATTTTCGTCGGAGAAGTCCAGATTCAATCGCTTCGCTGCGATTTCATATTATTGGGTGCGGCTCATTTTGTCGCAATTCTCTGTCGCGCATCCTCGGGAAGAGAGAGAGAGAGAGAGAGACTGATGCTTGTGGTTTGGCACCGGGAAATTGGTCCCGCGTATGCAAATTCTGGCGAAAGTCGCATGAGGAACATCGGGAACTGGGTGGCAGTTTACTGTACTCGAGGCCGGTTTTTCCTTTATTGGCCTTGGAGCATTTGGTTAACTGCCCATTTTCTTCATCACAAATTTTGGGCTTTTTGTTTTCTTGTCTTGTTTATTGCAAATTGTTGGTTGCTCCATCGACAAAAATCAGCTGCTCCTGCTTTGGAACGGGCGAAAAGGAGATAATCACATCTTCTTAGCTACAGTAAATTTGCTGTGGAGGTGGTTGTTATGTTTGAAAATATTGATGAGTGCAATAACACGTGGGACGTATTTCTTGGGCTGTTGCACAAGTTGCTTTTTAACACAACTTTTAGGTGAAATGTTTTTGAATGAATTGTGGGCTTATTTATAGTAATTCAGGAATTCAATTAACTCAGCGGAACATGGATACATTGACTGTCCATGAGTATTGATCTTCTTTCAAGCCTGTGGATCTTCATCTTCTTTCATGCCATTTACATTCTATATGTGCTCCTCAGTGTTACTGTTATTCCTTTCACTATTCCATTTTGCTTGTTAATTTGAACTCAGGTTTGGCACGATTTAGGCTATCGAATGTGCTTTAGGTGTAACCTTGACAATTTTCTTCGATTGCTAGGCTGAACTGAGGGCAAGTGTATTTGAGGCAATTGAAGAGGAGGATCAAGTTGTGGAGAAAGAAGGTTTACCTCCTGCTTTGTTAGGTAGCTGCAATGAACGGGCAAAACAGCTTCATGCTTCTCCTTCAGGTTTATTTTTGGGGCTTTTGGTATGGACGATAGAGATATGCTTTCATTTTCTGCTAATCGCTCGGCTTTTGGCTGATGGATGGTGATACAGACTCTTCAGATATCTTCTTTTGGCTTTTAAGGTTTGTACAATGTAAGTGGCATGTGCTTGTTAATGTGGTGATCTTATTCAACTGTTCCTGGTTTTATTATACAGGGAGGCTGTTAACAGCATTAATTTCTGAATATTTGGACTGGGCGCAACTAAACCACACGTTAAAAGTTTATCTGCCTGAGTGTAATTTGGTAATCAAGTAATTCCAGAGCTGTTTTACGTAATTGCAAGTACCTTTGAATGCTCTGTTCTTCTAGAAGACTGCTGAGTTAAATTGAGATTTTGCGAATTAACCTTGCAGCAAAAGGATTTTTGGAAAGCTGAATTGAAGGAGTTTAGCAGCAAGAATGGATATGATATTAACCGAAATGGAGATAGTGGTCCTTTGCTGCTGGATGTGCTTGAAGGATTTTTAAAATACGAGGTTTGGTGTCTGATCTTTTCCTGATTTATTCTTTTCACTCACAGCTTTGAACTTGTGAGCAAGTTGCATATAGAACATTTTACCATTTACGGTACAATGTGCTTTAGGTTGTTTTAAGAATAGAACTTTTGTCGGATTCTTTTTGTTGTTTCTTATGAAACTTGACTCATCTTTTGACAGAGTTTAACCAAACCAAGGGGTGCGGGAAGGAGAAT
The DNA here is from genome assembly GCA_031216235.1 of Syzygium jambos. Taxonomy (NCBI): domain Eukaryota; kingdom Viridiplantae; phylum Streptophyta; class Magnoliopsida; order Myrtales; family Myrtaceae; genus Syzygium; species Syzygium jambos. The sequence goes on along the minus strand of CM062229.1, from coordinate 5,447,641 downwards.
CACTGCTACAGATGGTGATTCCATGCCATTAGAGTCTCGCGATGTTCGTAGACCTTCGTCATCTGTTGCGGGGGGCTTACCCCCGTTGGGAAGGTGCTGATAAAGCCACGTGCTTTGTCCCATTTGTTGGTATCTATGTTTCTCTATTTCTTAGTGCTAATACAACTTTCTGGATTTTCATTTTAGGTCTGCTCCAACTGCCCAGGCATCTGGTGAGTAATGAAATTTCCCATCCATTTAGATCTACTTTGTGGTTTGATTTGGATTTGCTTGCTGATATATGTTTTACTTATAGGTAGGAGAGCTGGCTCCTCAACATCTAATTATAGAAAAGATGAGTATAATTGGAGATATGACAATGACGAGCTCCCTGATGACATTGTCCGAGCATCAGCTGCTTTAGAAAATCTTCAGTTGGACAGGAAAGCTAGGAATCTCACTTCTTCTTGGCGGTATGTTCTCAAAACTTGAGACTTGCCTTTTGTAAAAATTTCCGATGTAATTGTGGCTGCGTTTGGAAACACTTTGGGGGAAAGTCCATGGAAAAATGCAAATGACTTTAAGTCAAAGGAGTTTTTTAAAATGCAAATTGTGTTTGGTAAGTTATAACTTAAAAGTCCCTTCTAAAGTAACTTTGGGTAAAATAGTGTTCGGAAAAGTTATACTTGCAAAGCAAATTTTTCATTTTTTATTATAAAAAGTTGAAACCCTTCGCCGGACGGGCGGCCGCCGGCGACCTAGATCTGGCGCCGGCGGCCGTCGGCCGAGGCGGAACGGCCTCGGGCAGCCCCCGGCGATCATTGACGAGGGCCGCTCGGGTTCGAGTGACCCCCGACGATGGTCGCAAACCTCAGGTGAGGGCCGCCGGCGACCCAGATCTAACGCCGCGCGGCCCTCGTCCGTGGCCGGACGACGAGGGCGGCCCCAGCGACCATCGACGAGGGCCACGGCTGCTTGGGTTTCGCGCGCTCAAACCCGGGCGGCCCTCGTCGGCGGTCGCCGGGGGCTGCCCGAGGTTGTTCCGCCTCAGCCGACGGCCGCCAGTGCCAGATCTAGGTCGCCGGCGGCCCTCGAGGGTCGTCTGCGTTGCACGACCCCAGCCGGCCCTCGCCTGGGTCGCGTGGTCCGTCCCGGCGATCGTGCGACCCGAGGCGATGGTCGCTGGGTTGCGCGACCACGCCGGCCCCTCTCCAGCCCGTCGCTGTCCCCTCACAGTCACGCTGGCAGAGGTCATCGAAGAAGACGATGAACAGTGAAAGACCAGGCCAAAATCGGAAAAATAAAAAATAGATGAGGGTAATTTCGGAAGAAATTTTTTCACTTAAATCGGCACTGTTGCATGCCGAGAAAGCCACAAAGCCAAAGCAGGTCTTCAAGAGCATTGAGCTTAAGGTCTTTTAAGGGCCTTGGAAATGCTAGCATTTGGGAAATGGGTTCCCAAAAATGAATACCAAACACACTAGCCTTTGTCTAAGGGTCTTTAGAGGTCCAAAGGGCTTTGCAAAGATGTTCCCAAACGGAGCCTATTTCCTTTTAGATTCATAGTGGATATTCACTTCAGTTTTATTGAAATAGATTGTGGGACCATTTTTTGACTTAGGTAGATTCTCATACAATTGTTTGACATGCCCCATAATGTGTCTTGAACATGGGCAAAAAGAGAGGGGAAGAAAGCCACTAAACTCATTGTATCGTAGTGTGATGTGATCTGAGCAAGGATTTCTGTCTCTTTTCCTTGCTTTCAATCTAGGAATAATTAGTTGACACTGAGTCCTTCTATGGTTTGCGTGACATGACATTTAGCAGCCCTACTTTCATACTATACATGGGCACGCGCTCTTTGGAACGACGGTCTTGATGGAGAAGTTTCTAGATTGTTCATGCTCACAAGGGGGTGAGGGCATGCTTAGCTAGATGTCCAGTAGGTGTATTTTTTAAAATTTGAAGTTTTTGCTGACCATACGAGAAAATATGCCGAGAGACAGAAGGAGAGCCAGGGTTGAATGGATACAAATGCCATGTAGAGGTGAAATTTGATATTGAGAGTTCCATTGTGTATTGGAGGCAGGGTTCAGCTCTGAACTCCTGGAATGGTTTAGATTGTTGTTGTGAGATTTGGTGGGATTATAACCAACTGTTCTAAAAGCTTAAGCTGTTAGATGAATGTGTGGTTTAATATTTAATTACTTTAACACTTTCCCCTCACACTTAGTCTGGTCTTTTTTTGCCTAGACTTAAGAGTGGACATATTTAATTGGGGAGGCAATTGGGGCTTGGAAAGATTTGAACTCAGGATCTCTAGCTCTGATATCATATGAGATTTGGTGGGACCATAACCAACTGTTCTAAAAACTTAAACTGTTAGATGAAGGTGTGGTTTAATATTTAATTACTTTAACAGTTGTTAAAGGAGTAATGTGAGTTTTTTTGCCGAGCAATCACTATCGGTGCACTATCACATACATCTCATGCGAAAAACTACACAACATCGGATGCTCATGATCTTGAAAGTTTGAATTTTCGATATTGAGAGTTCCATTGTGTGATGGAGGCAGGGTTCAGCTCTGAACTCCTGGATTGGTTTAGATTGTTGGTAGAGGAAGGAATGTGAGTTTTTTTACCGAGCAATTAATTTCAGCGTACTATCACTTACATCTCACGGGAAAAACTACACAACATTGGACACTCATGATCTTGATTTACTCTTACATCCTCAATGGTGTTATCTGTGGCGCACTTGTCTGGCATCGTTTGTATTCACTCAGCAATATGCGAATGTGCCAAGTTCTATCGGGAGATTGGGTCTCCTTTCATGGTTAGAACCATTTTAAAGTGGAAAGTCTTTTAAGTTAAACTGATACTCATAAGCATAAGAATAGATGAGTTTTACTTTGAGAGGGACATTTCAATGGGGTTTGCTTTGATGGTTGTTCTGGGCTTGCTACAAAGCAGAGCTGTGACAATGTCTTGTTTTATTGGTTTGCTCAGTCTGGAAAGATTTTAACTGAAATGTTTGTTTGTTCACTGGAACTCTAGCTCTAACAATGGGCTGGGACTTGTCCAATAGGAGAGGCTAGCCTGCTGGGCATCCTTAGCTATTTCACATGATTTACTGGCGTGGTTTTACATAAAAATGTCTGTGAACCTAGTTATTTTCACTAGCAGCAAATTTAGTAGTTAATGGAGACTATAACTTGTAGGTGTAAACTGTAAATTCTAAACGGAAAGTATTTGAACTATATTTAGGCCTATAGTGCGGTTTGTGAAATGCCTTCCGTTTGTTTAAGTTTGGACGTCTTTCTATTTAATGCAAAAGGCATGTGAGTTCACATGTGACCATCAGCACTCTTAGACCAACCATAATTTTGTCACCTTGTTTCTATTGTGACTTTAAATACTTCAATTTCTAATTATGTAGGTTGTTTTTCTCTAATACGGTAATACACCCTATTGGAACCTCCTCAGGCAAGCAAAATTGTAATTTCCACTAATATGTTGTGTTATACTTGAAAAGGTGTCAGGATTTATTTTTCCTTTGCTTATGAAAAGAATAATGTTGGATGTTTGCATAACTATAATGAGGTGTTTCGGTATCAATAGTTCTTGGTTGTTTACTAGTTTTTGTGTTTCTCATCAAACAGTCGAGCCTGAGACTATTACAAAATCTCTTTGTGCTCATTCTAGCAGTTCTTTTTGAATTCCATTGCAGGCATGCTGGGGATGGGATCTCTGACGATGATGGGAGGGTGGACCATATGTAGATGGTTGACTTATTATTCACTGGCTCTGTTGTGTATTTTGGATTGCATTTAACAATGAGTGTTGTCTAAAATTAGGCCGATTTTATATTGTGTTCATGTAAGTTCAGCAATTTAGTTTCAGGTTTCTCACTATATCCTTTCAAATTTGATTATATCTTGAATCTTTCACTCTCAGATCTGATACTATTTGTCATTGACATCTTGCTTGTTTTTACTTTTTAAAATCGTGGGAACGACCTATCCAACATACGAATTGCTACTAAGACCTTGCAAAAGTCAGTATCATGATAGTTTCGAGGCAGAAATGTGCGTTCGGCCCAAGACCCATCTGCTGCATAGTTTTGGGATGGATGTGCCTTAGGCCTAGTGAAGGCCTTCAAAATTGGTCCAATGCTTTGCTTCATGTCAGAGAATTTGCCCATGTACTTGCTACATAAGGTATTGGATTGTTCTTGGTGAAATAGTGAAGTCACGTTAGGGCGGCCAAATGAGTTTCTGCCCATGTATCTATTAGTTTTTCTCGATTGATAAACAGTCACGTATAGCCTTCACTCTTGATTGGTAAATTCATCCAAAAATTTGAGATGAACTTATTCTTACGTGCGGGTACATTTTGAAAGAAGCCAAGAAAGTTATCCTTGCCCAAACAAGCAACGGGTCGGTTGTCTAAGTGCCTTTTAGAGCGTCTACCCCCCAACCCTTTTTGACCCTAGAAGAAATTTTTCTTATTCACTTAAGCAAGTTATAGCTGAATTACAAGCTACAGAGATATCTTCCACAAGTGGGTCAAAAAGTTTGAAAAGACTTGCGTGCCATCGATTTATGCTTATTATATGGTTATGTTCGTGCGGCCATTGTTGTCTCCTAAGAAATCGGCACTCCAACGAGAAATCGGGAAAAAGGGCGGTCAAACAATTCAAAAGTTTGGTGGCTTGTAACTATGCAAGTCTTCATGCCAATAATAAAGAAAATAATAAATAAAGCAAAGGCACTTTTTTGCCGCGATTTGGCCCTTCCATCTGAGCTTTATTTGAATTTTGACATGCCACTGCATGCTCCAAAGTTTTTCCTTTTACTCAAGTGCCATTCCACAGGCTGATCTTTTACTTTCATGGCATGAAAAGGAATTGAGTTTTTGAGTCCTAAGGTGTTGCTTCGATCAATTTGGTGCACAAGGTACAGTTTCTAGCATTTGTGAAGCTGTAAAAGAAATCCCTATTATTTGTGCCTGAACAGTGAATGGGGGAAATTGAGTAATTGAATACTTCTAAGAAAAAGACCTAAACATCCTTCATATTGCTAGGCTTCCTTTAGTTCCCCACAACTTAGTACCGAAATCTAAATTTCAAACCGCTCGACTGTTTCAAAATCTTTTCAACCTCGATGTCAACATCTTACTAAACACACTACTAGTTGCTCAAGATGGTGTAATTTTGTCAAACACCTTTTGAAACAAGATTTGTTTCTTTTTGAACCACATCCCTGAACATCCACAGTTGCCTCATGCTTTCACGTAGCCGATCGCTCAAGTTCAACCGGCAATCTAAACCAATGCAAATCATAAAATAATTTGATGATTGTTTGAATTATTAGAGACCCATTCTTCGAGTTGGAGTTTATTTATTTAAAAATGGGATTTTGTTTTTGTTAAACAAGGTACATACTCCTCAAGAAGCATGTTTAGTCCCAACCACGGTTATTCTTTTGGACCAACCTCAAGAGACTTGTTGCTTGGATTGGATTGTAATAAGATGGACTGCGCGATGACCCAATTGAAGGTCAAGCATGAAATACAATGAAACTTTGGGGGTGAAATTATAATTTCATTCGAACACGGGGGCCTAAATGCAAGGAAGAACAAAAACACAACAAGAACCAAAAGATTGCTCGACAGACTTTCTCTGTCTCTGTCTCTCTCCCCACCTCCCCTGCATGTCCGAACCCAAGTTCTCTCTCTCTCTCTCTCTCTCTCTTTCTGTGATGAGTCAATTGAACGTCAAGCATGCAATACAATGAAACTTTGGGGGTGAAATTATAATTTCATACGAACACGGGGGCCTAAATGCAAGGAAGAACAAAAACAAAACAAGAAACAAAAGCTTTCTCGACGGTCTGTCTGTCTCGCTCTCTCTCCACCACCCCTGCCTGTCCGAACCCAAGTGTTCTCTCTCTCTCTCTCTCTCTCTCTCTCTCTCTGTGAGTGCGAGGTAAGCGTTTTTTTCACGGGAGAACATGGGTTGGTGTTGCTGCTCTGGGAAATCCAAGAAACCCACAAAGAAGAAGCAGAGCAGCACTGCTTCAGACTATCAGATCCAATCAACTTCAGGTACTCTCTTCCCCACAATGGGGAGCTCAATTTACGTTACTGAACACTCCTCGAGTGTCCCCGTTTGTCGTCTTCGCTTCTCGCCCGAAATTCAAGTCCCCATTTTGATGTGCTTGTTGAACAGTGCGTGATGATCGACATCACTGTGACTTGAGTTTCGCTCCTGCGAGTTACGAAAAGTGCCCGCCCATTATATTGGGTCATCGTTACTTTCTGGGGGAGATCGTCAGGCTTCTTGATCTGTTCTGATTTGGTAGTGATAATTGGATGGGATTGTGTGATCGTAATGTGTGTTTCTGTTGTGCTTGGGCTATTGGTGGATGTTTTTCTTCGAAATTTAATTGCTTGACGTTCAAATTCTGAGCTGAGGGTACCGTGGTGGAGTATTATTCTCTTGCAGAAGTTTGATGTCAGAAAATTGTACACTGTGCGTTTCGTTGGATTGAAGGGAAGACCTTGGTTCTGTTGGATTACTTTGAGTGCTCAGTGGTTTTATTTGTTGATATTTGCACATAGTTTGACCGGCATTTTTATTGTTTCGAGGGGAAACATATGGTAGCTGATTTGGTAATGGAATTACTTTGGCTGTTTCAATTTGAAGTAATGTGGGAACTATTTCGATTGGTCTTGTGTGCGAGTTCTTATGATAAGTAAACCGAGAGGTAATTTGTCCTGTTAGGCTCTCCACGTTGACTGGCATTTAAATGCGGTGTCATTGAGAAGAATCCAATTGAACATTTCATACTCATCATGGATAGACTATTGACTCGACAATAATTGTCCTAATTTTTGTAAATCATATGGGGGTTACTTTGTCTCTCTCTTCCCATCTCTTTTGAGCTCTGGGAAAGGCCATTTGTTTCTTTTATGTTGCAAAGTGCATCTTATGTCATACGGAATATTATCAGTCTGTATCAGTACGTAAATAGTGTCAAGCATTATACATTGATCTTCTTATCCTGTATCAGACAAACTGAAGGTAAAGCCGGCCTTCAATGTAAATAATGAGGGGGATAAGGATGGAGGGTCTGATCACATTGCTGCTCACACTTTCACATTTCGTGAACTGGCTTCTGCAACGAAGAACTTCAGGTCAGACTGCCTTTTGGGAGAAGGTGGTTTTGGCAGAGTGTATAAAGGGCGTTTGGAGAGTACAAATCAGGTATGCTAAATATTCCAATACCCGGTTAAAATGCATGCCAAAGTGTTTCTTTTTCTTTTTTCCTTTCAATCCTCATCTCCACTTCATGAATCTAGCTCCGAAGATAAAATGAAATTTTTGTCAACAGTAACAATATGTTGGTCAGCTGGTATAGCTTAAAAGTGGACCTACTTATAGTGAGATATAGGGTGGAGATGGTTTGTTACAGTAATGAACAGAATGTTGTTAATTTAGATCTTGGATGCTAAATCGTGTTGTAATAAAGAAGATTCTTCACCGTGCTTTTCTTGAGTTCCATGGTGGAATTTAGATATTTTAATTTGATGCACCTATGGTTAAGATTGAGCCTTTTCTTCTGTTTGTAGGTTGTTGCTATTAAGCAACTTGATCGCAATGGGCTGCAAGGGAACAGGGAATTTCTGGTCGAAGTCTTGATGCTAAGCCTACTTCACCATCCTAATCTTGTAAATTTAATTGGTTATTGTGCTGATGGCGACCAAAGGCTATTAGTTTATGAATATATGCCATTGGGTTCTTTGGAAGATCATTTGCATGGTAAATTCATTGGAACTTGAACTTCACTGTGTCCTGTGTTAAAACTAGTATTAAAGAATCAAAAGTTGCTCAGCTACTTGTGCTACTAGGTTTATATTACAGCATTCGAGAAGCCTGTGATGCCAAAGAGAAGATCAAATGATTGAGTCACCTTTTTAATTGTTTAGTGAATTTTCCTATGAATTTCTAGCTATTTCTTTAGATGCCCTTAAGCTCCTTTTCCCCCATTTTCAACTTGTAAAAATTATGAACTTTCATCCTTTTGTGTTTGCAATCACCTGAAAGCAAAAAACAAAAAACTAGCTCTAGACAATGATGTCATCTTTCTGTATATTTCATTATTTCTGATGCTCATACAATATATTGGTTGTGTTAAATTATATCAAATGCTTAAATTCTTTTGTGCAAGCTACCATTAAGTGGTTACACCTGCGATGATTGCGATGCAATTGACCGACTTTGTCCCGATACTTCTTTTCAGACCTACCGCCAGATAGAAGGCGACTTGACTGGAATACAAGAATGAGAATAGCTGCAGGCGCTGCGAAG